>OZ010800.1:241428997-246228997 GCA_963932465.1 Maratus speciosus | reverse complement strand
TGAAAATGAAATCACACGGCATGTGAAACATGTCTTCAGAAATCACACCAGCAAGTTTCATGTTTTTACTTTTAAAAATGAGTCTGAAAATGTCTCAGAAAATTTCAAGCTGTTGAGGGTGGAAAAATATTTTTTCGAATACACCCTTAAGGGATACAACTTTTTAGCGCTGCTTGGATAGCAAATTTCCACATTATGTATTCTAGACGCTATAGCGGTGCATTACACGTGTCTCTTTCTTCTTTAAAAAATATCCTACAGATGTCGCTGCAAATGACTGTTTGAAATTCAACATAGTTGTACTTTTAAGGGATTCACTATTTCCGCGCTTTTTTAAGTATTGCAGGGATAGGCGATTTCTACAACATATAATCTAGGCCTATAACGTGTTAAATTTAATTCCCCAGATGTTCTTCGGCAACTGCTAAAAGTGATTAAAAAAAAAAGAAAAGAAAGAACTTGGTTACTAAACACAGATCATTTTAACAAGCCAATTTACGAACTACTTCTTTTTACTTCCGCATTTGATAATGAGTGCTATTACAGACCACTTGAGTAACTCTCTAAAGCATATGTTCTAATAACTAAGATTTCATCACTAATATGTAACTAAAAGGAACATCTGAACATTTTGACTTTCGCCAGACACCTTTAATTATTATATATTTTTTCTACGCTGCGAATATGTGTTTTAGCAGCTTTATGTATGATCACTCTTAATCATGTAGCCTCTCTGTTAAGACGGAGTTTCTTATACTCCAGTAATATGTTTAATTATAAGTATTTAAAGCTAAAAGTTGAATCTTTCTTTATCGTAAAAACACACAATACTAATTCATATTACATTATATCTTCCCATGGATTTAGCGATTCATATTAAGCTCTCAAAGGATACTTCAAAGGATAAATAATGCTTCACAAAATAAAATAAAATAATTTCTTCAAGAAGCTTTTGGATAAATCCCTGGCCACGCCACACCGATGAAGTTATACGTCATCGCGATATTGATGAATCCCAGGTAAGAGCATTTTACCTATTTCCATTTCAAAAGCAGCATAGCCACAAGAGATTTTTTCTAATTGTTTAAATATGAGACAGCGAATTCCTGCTATCGAGAATGGAGTGCTTTTGGCTTGATAGGCCACTTAAACTCCAACAAAAAGATTATGAGACTGATAAAGTGCTCATGTTTAGCGAAAAAGAAGAAAAATTTTATATAGTGGCTTAGATTATAAATATTAAAAGTATTCATGTTCTGAATAAAAAAAAAATAAAAAGATGCTGCATTGAATAAAAATAATGAATGTTATTGTACCAGAAATATAAAGGTGAATGAAAAAGAAACATTTATATATTTATCTTTTATGTAATGAACATTTGAATAATTAGTGAATGAACAATTTGTTGGTTGTGAGTAATAATAATAATAAAAAAAAGAAATCGTTCATTTTACAGTAACTAAATAAATAAAAAGGAAATAGGTTCGTCGCATATATAAATAAGAGTAAACATGGCAGGGATAAAAGACGTCCAAATTGTCGAAAAATTAAATTCGCATAATTACTCAAATTGGAAATTTCGCGCAGAAATGATTTTAATAAAAGAAGAATTGTTTGATGTAATAACACAAAATCCCCCAGATCCAATTACCACGGACTGGACGAAGAGGGACCGTAAAGCACGTGCAATTATCAACTTGAGTATTGAAGACTCACAGATCGTGCATGTAAAGCACTTAAACACTGCCAGAGAAACCTGGCAAGCTTTAAAAACAATTCATGAAAGGGCTAATCTCTCAAGCAAGTTATATTTGCTGAGAAAATTATACGGAGCAAAACTCCCAGAAAACGGCAATCTAATAAAACACATTACACATATTTTAGAACTTGTTGATAAACTTTCAGCCATAGGCGAAACTATTAATGACTCGCACATTTCAGCTCTGTTACTTTGTTCATTACCACCTAGCTACAACACCTTAATTATAGCTCTCGAGGCCCGTCCAGAAAATGAACTTAATTCAGAGTTTATAAAAGGAAAACTCACTGATGAATATACAAGACGTTTAGAAAACACAGATCAGAGCGAGAATTCCTCAAAAGCGTTTAAAACGCATAAAAGGTTTCCGGCTGAACACTATAATAAAAAGGACAAACAGTGTACATACTGTAAATTAAAAAACCATACATACAGAGAGTGCTGGCATCTTAAGAACAGAAACACTTACTCACCGTCACAAAAACAACAGCCGCACAAATCCAAGTATTACACATCATCGTTATGTTATGAAGACGCAAACTATTATAGAGAAAACAAAAACCGTGAAACAGAACCAATTCGGATTAACAAAACACAGGGCAATTCAGGAAAAGGCAGCGACGCAGCTTTTTTAGTCCAGAAACCAGGAAAACAAACCTGGATAATCGACTCAGGTTCATCGACACACATTCTAAACAGTAAAGATGCATTCACTAAGTTTAACGACACTGAAAAGACGACAGTCATCATTGCCAATGGAAAAACGCTGAATTCACACGGTACAGGTGAAACGACATTTAAAACAAAAACATCCGATGGAGGGATAAACACAATCACATTAAAAGAAGTATTATACGTACCAGAATTAGAATCGAACCTCATATCGGTAAGCAAAGCAACACAGAATGGCTATAAATTAATTTTCGATAAAGAAAAATGCACGTTATCCCGAAACGGGAATATTTATCTTGAAGCAAGAATGAAAAATAATTTATATCAAGTCGAATTATTAGAAAGCGCTGAAACTAATAAAGTAAACATTGCACATGAATGTAAAAATAAAAATTGCATAGAAGTTTGGCACAAACGGCTTGGCCATCGTAACTATAATGCGATAAAAGAATTAATAAATAAAAACTTAGCAGACGGTATAAAAATAAATAACTGTAATCATAATGCATTATGTGAAATATGTATCCAAACAAAAATAAGTGATGCCCCATATCCGAAATCAACAAACTGTCCCAAAACAGGCAAAGTGCTCGATCTGATACACACGGACGTGTGCACATCTATCGGTACACCTACTATCGGGGGAAAAACAATGTTCGTCACTTTTATAGACGACTATTCAAGGTTCACAGTAATTTACTTACTTTCGCATAAAAATGAAGTTCACGAAAAGTTAAAAGATTATGTAGCCATGGTGAAAACCCAATTCGGCAGATTCCCTAAAGCTATTAGATCCGATAATGGAGGGGAATATTTAGGTAAACAAACGGAAGAATACCTAAGGGCAAGAGGTATCCAACACCAGTTTACGGTACCATTTTGTCCGAGCCAAAACGGCGTAGCGGAAAGAAAGAATAGGTCATTATTAGATATGACTAGGAGTCTACTCTCCGAAGCAGGCTTACCTCAAAAATTCTGGGGAGAAGCCATAAATACCGCCAATCACCTGCAGAATAGGCTACCAACCAAAATAACAAACAAAACACCGTTCGAAATTTGGTTCAACCGAAAACCCACCTTACACTACCTGCGTACATTCGGCTGTAAAGCTTATGTCTATATACAAAAACATCAGCGAAACAAATTAGATGATAGAGCGCAGGAAGGAATACTTGTAGGGTATGACAACAAATCAAAAGGTTACCGTATATTCACAAAAGAAAACAAAATAATAATAGCGAGAACAGTTAAATTTATAGAAAATAGTGAAAACAACTTAAAAGAAAGCGAAGAGGTAGAAAACTCAGACAATGACAACAACTACATTCAAACAGAGTTAAGTAATTCGGACGAAGAACCAACCGCGTCCAAACAACCCGACGTAGAACCGAGAAGGTCTCAGAGGTCAAATAGAGGAGTACCACCCGACAGATACGTATGTCACGTAAAAACAAATGACACATTCGAACCAACCGATTTTTATGACATAGCAAACATGAACAACCCAGTAGAAAAAGAAAATTGGCTCAAAGCCGCTCAACAAGAAATCCACTCATTAAAGAAAAATAAAACTTGGGACTTAGTGGATCCCCCACCAAATAAGAAAATTATTGGTTGCAAGTGGATTTTTAAGAGAAAGTTAGATAATTTAGGAAATGTACAAAAATACAAGGCCCGTTTAGTAGCGAAAGGATATAATCAGAAGTACGGCGAAGATTATGATGAAACCTTCGCACCCGTAGTTTCACACACAACAATCCGCACATTTTTAGCCTCAGCGGCATACAAAAATCTTTCTGTTCAACACATTGACATCGACACTGCATTTCTTCACGGCGAAATAGAAGAAGAAATTTTCATGAAACAACCAGAGGGTTTTATAGAAAAAAATTGTGAAAACAAAGTGTGTAAACTGAATAAAACAATCTACGGCTTAAAGCAGGCAGCTAGAGCCTGGCACAAAAAGATCGCAGAATCATTAAAAAACATGAATTTTGTGCAAAGCACTGCTGACTCATGTTTGTTTACTAGAAAAGAAAAGGAAAATTTCACTTATATCATCGTCTACGTTGACGATATTTTAATCGCGAGTAAAAGTGAAATAATTAAAGATGTAATAAAACAATTGCAAAATGAGTACGGAGTAAAAGACTTAGGCGAAATAAGTCAGTACCTAGGAACCAACATAATCAAAACGAATGATGGTTACAAATTAAACCAAAAGTCAAAAATAGAAGATTTGGTTAGAAAGTTAAATTTAACAGATGCAAGACCTATTGGTACACCGATGGAAGTAGGTTTCTATAAATTAGAAGATAGCGACAATTTACTTCCGAACAATACAAAGTTTAGGCAAGCGATCGGTTCGCTCTTGTATATTGCCACAGTCACTCGACCCGACATTATGGCACCAGTAAATATACTTAGTAGGAGAAGTGCAACGCCACGCGAGAAGGATTGGAAAGCGGCAAAAAGAATTATTATTTACCTCAATTGCACAAAAAACCTATGCCTAACAATAAGTAAAAATAAACCACCAATACTCATCGCGTATGCTGATGCTGATTGGGCTGGGGACACTAAAAATAGAAAATCAACCACCGGCAATATTTTTTTTCTGGGTGATAATCCCATTCAATGGACTACAAAATTACAGTCAAGCATTGCATATTCTTCCGCTGAAGCGGAATATGTGGCTGCAGCAACGGCAGGACAAGAAATTTTATGGCTATTAAAACTGCTAGAAGATCTTAACTTGTATCAAGTAAAACCTATTTTACTTTACCATGACAACCAAAGCAGTATAAAGATGATAGAAAATGAAAAATTTTCGAAGCGGACAAAACACATTGATATCCGCTTTCACGCCATAAGACAATTAAAGGAGGATAAAATTATCGAATTAAAATATTGTCCCACGCAATACATGATTGCTGACTGCTTGACGAAGCCCACACCCAAACCTCAACTTTTGTGTGACATCAAGACTATGAACTTGTTACCTTATCCATCTGAGGAGATTAAGGAGGGGTGTTAAATTTAATTCCCCAGATGTTCTTCGGCAACTGCTAAAAGTGATTAAAAAAAAAAGAAAAGAAAGAACTTGGTTACTAAACACAGATCATTTTAACAAGCCAATTTACGAACTACTTCTTTTTACTTCCGCATTTGATAATGAGTGCTATTACAGACCACTTGAGTAACTCTCTAAAGCATATGTTCTAATAACTAAGATTTCATCACTAATATGTAACTAAAAGGAACATCTGAACATTTTGACTTTCGCCAGACACCTTTAATTATTATATATTTTTTCTACGCTGCGAATATGTGTTTTAGCAGCTTTATGTATGATCACTCTTAATCATGTAGCCTCTCTGTTAAGACGGAGTTTCTTATACTCCAGTAATATGTTTAATTATAAGTATTTAAAGCTAAAAGTTGAATCTTTCTTTATCGTAAAAACACACAATACTAATTCATATTACATTATATCTTCCCATGGATTTAGCGATTCATATTAAGCTCTCAAAGGATACTTCAAAGGATAAATAATGCTTCACAAAATAAAATAAAATAATTTCTTCAAGAAGCTTTTGGATAAATCCCTGGCCACGCCACACCGATGAAGTTATACGTCATCGCGATATTGATGAATCCCAGGTAAGAGCATTTTACCTATTTCCATTTCAAAAGCAGCATAGCCACAAGAGATTTTTTCTAATTGTTTAAATATGAGACAGCGAATTCCTGCTATCG
Source organism: Maratus speciosus (assembly GCA_963932465.1). Taxonomy (NCBI): domain Eukaryota; kingdom Metazoa; phylum Arthropoda; class Arachnida; order Araneae; family Salticidae; genus Maratus; species Maratus speciosus. The sequence goes on along the minus strand of OZ010800.1, from coordinate 246,222,807 downwards.
AGAATGGAGTGCTTTTGGCTTGATAGGCCACTTAAACTCCAACATAACGGAGCTATAGTGTCTATAAGATATAGTTTAAAAATCGGCTTATTAAAAAGGTGCTAAAAAATTGTATCCCATAAATGTTGAACGAGGCTGAACGATGAATGTCGATCACAGCGACATATGGTAATTCCAACGTAACTATTTCAAAAGACATCAATGGAGAAAACGTTTCGCTCAGAGAAGATATAGAAAATGCTGCTGCTATCGACATTTGTCATTCAGTATTTTTCAATATTTATGGGATTCAATTTTTAGCAATTTTTAAAGTATTACTGGAATAGCCAATTTCCCCACCATGACCGTGATCTATGTAGATTTTTCTCTTTTATCGCAACGAGATTGACCAATCAGAAGCCAGAATTTTTGCTAACTTTTCACTGTTTGCAAAAATGTACCTGGATCTCGGCTTATATTTCTAGACGTTATAACTGAGTTCAGGAATAGTACATAAAGCAAACTCCGTATTTTGATACATTAAGGCCGGGATCCAATTAGGAACAAGTGTGTCGCTATAACGAAGTAGCCACTGCAAATAAAGGCGTCTTAAATTAAGATACATATGTGACTGAAAAAGAATTTCAGACACTTAAGTGTCTGAATCTGAAAATTCAGTCACAAAAGATGTCTTAATTTAAAACACCTAAGTGTCTTACTATGATCATAGTGTACACGAACTGATAAAAGTGTCTAAAAAATCTGCAAGTGTCTAATTTTAAGACACTTTGTAACTCCGCTCCGCATTCACCAGGGGGCACTCTCAGTTGCGCATGCGTCTTCCTTTCGAACTCGATGTTCGTTTGTAATTCAAACTAAATGCTTGTTTTTATGTACGCGTACATTTTAACTAATAATTTATTTTGACTTGATTGTTTTTTGCGGAATGTGAAGTTCCGGGATTTAATTTCTATCGACATAGTGGTACTCCGTATTAATATTTATCTATAAAACTAATACAGTGTTCTTCATCTCGTCAGATTTGTAAAGAGAACTGTTGTCTGGCGGGCTATGTTTTCAGGATGGAAATTTTCCATCCTTTTAACAGAGCTAGCCGGATGTGCAAGGGGATTTTATTTTTTAAATATCCAAGTCTGCCTAATTAACGGATACTAACGTAGCCTCCAATCCGGACGTCCTCTGGGCGAATGTGCTTTTGGAATAATCAGACCTTTTCCCAGGTAAGTGGGGTCTTAACTATGTATTTAAAACTCTCTGTGATTGTTTTATCTTTAAATGAAGACCTCACACGAGTCTATAGCTTTATTATTTCCTGAGTTATGCCAAAATATGTTCAAAGCATTTTGCCTATGGTATTTCCATGTTAAAATTTTATTTTGCTAATATTTAAATTTCTACTCTTCAAATCATCTGCAATCATATTTCTGTATTATTTTCTATCCAATGTTATCTTTAAAATAAATTTTGGTGTCTCTGCATGGTGTATATTAGCGGTTACTGAATTTATTAATTTTACACCTTCCTAAGCCTTTTCTTATGTAGCCATTACTTTAAAAATCGCAGTGACATCGCCTGTTGATTGGCTCATACTTCTTAATTACCATCAAGACTACCTTAATAGTATTTTTTGGTGTAATTATTACTCTGAAGTACCCTTTTTAATTATTTATTTACGTATACAATATTTTTATAAGCATTTAATGCGGCAGCATTTGTAATGTTTACATCGATTTTTACATTTCTGATAGATTTATTATGTGTTATGTACTGGAATTCAAAAGCATTTATAGTAAACATTCCTGTTAATAGCTGCTTTTATTTATTATTTATGCTTTTCTTGTCTAATGAAGTTTTCTTCTGCCTCATAGTGTGTACATCATAAATTTAAAAAAAGAATATAGTTCGGACATCTTTCCATTCATTGATTCCCCCATATATTTAATACAGCGAATTACTTGTGTTCATTTATTTATTTTAAAATGTTTTGACTGATAAAACTCATTAAATCCGGTCATTCTAATTAAAAGATTTCCCTTTGCTATAATTTTAGTGTTTCCGAGTATTTTAGAAATATCCCATTTGCCATACTGAGAATAGTCAACATATAATCTTTTTATGATTCAAAAGTCAAAACCACAGCTTCAGAACGGAAATTGACGTCACTAATGTAGACGTTGAATCAGAAAAAAATTTGTTGATGTCAACAAAGATTTAGAAAAAGGATCTCGCGTTATCTGTAGTCACTTTGTTAAATTTTAATGATTATTTTTAGATTCTTAAATTCATGTAATCATGTATCGTTAACGTAATTGTAAGAATGCGGTAAAAATATACAGATATATTTCATTTGAAATAATTATATAATATTGATTTTTTGATTACTTTTAGTTAAAAAGTAATTTGAAATTAAAAATGAATACAAAGTAAAGAGGTACATTTTTATAAAATATTTATTTGCATATAGCTAGATTTTGCACTTAAAACTGACACGTACATTTATCGAATCATAACACAGGGTTGGACTTTTTCCAGAAGGAGGGCCTGATTAAAGCATGGGCAGACCCTCCCCCCCCCCCTACGATTTTACGTGCTCCAAATTCGATATGGATTTTTTTTTAAAGCTTATATTTTAAATGTGTTTCAACATTCTATTGATTATAATCAGCATTTTGAACTTTAAAAGTAGAATTAGATTAAAAACTAAATAAAAAAATAAATACAGTAAAAACTCTCAATCGCGGCCACCTCGCGAATTGAACGCGTTTTGGAACGTTGAATTTGCCTGCTATTCGATTGTGTTCGCTTTTATGAGGTAAAAAAAATGTATTTATCTTGAAAAAGGTCAGTGTTCGCTGAAGAAAATTATCCTATGAAAGTTTTGTTGTAAAATCTCCATAACGGACACTCCTACATAGAGGACACAACTATTTAAGAAGCACATTTTTTATTAACAACATGCACATATTTTATATTTTTTACCTCAGAAAAACAGACACTTCCGAATAGCGAACAAATTCCACGGCTCTAAGGTGCCTACTATTGAGAGGTTTTACTGTATTGTGACAAATATTTTAATTTTTAATCTTATTCTACTCTATAAATTCAAAATATTGATTATAATCAGTACAAAGTCGAAAATGATTTCGATTATCAGCTTTATGAAAATTGCATACCATATTTTGGATCCCCTAAAATAAGGCTGTGTGTGTGTGGGGGGGGGGGGAGTAGGGCAGAATAATGGCCATATACTTTTCCAGGATCAACGTGGTCAAACATGGCTACGTGTAATGCTTTTAAAAAATGGCTGCGATTCAGACGTTTGAAGTGTCTAAAATTCAGACGCAAAAAGTGTCTGAAAAAATTCAGACATTTTAAAATGTCTGAAAATTGAACACTCCGTTTCAGACACTTAAGTGTCTGAATTTAAGACATTTCGATTTAGAGTGCGACATATGACCAATAAAAGTTTATTGGTAGAAGTGATAAAAACAAATTTTTAAAGGTCTTTGCGAGAGTGTCATTATCGTCAGGCTTGTGCCTATTGAATTATTTCCCTAGTCTAATAAAGCTCGTCCATGCGCGTATCGTCTAATGGAGTATATTCCAAATATGAGTTCAAGGCTGAAAAAGGCACGTGGTACCGGCAATTTACCTAAAGAACTTCTAACTGATGAGAAGGGAAACAGGAAACTACTACTGCTTTTTCCCGTGAACTGTTTCATTGGCTAGTGGGGATTTACATTACGTCGACGGAGCCTTCCCTTCTTTACGTTAGACGTTTTTGCCTTGGCCACGTGATCATAACATAGATAGAATATCCTCTATTCAAAAAAGTGGATTGCTGTACTATAGCGCCTAGAATATATAGTGTGGAAATTGGCTATAACGGTATTACTTAAAAAAGTGCTAAAATATTGTATCCCTTAAATGTGCAACAATGCTGTTGAAATATACAGATCACAGCGACATCTGCAGGATATTTTCTCAAACTGCAAGATATTGCTAGTCTATACAATGTGACACTAAACCCAGCAGATGTCGCTGTGATTGATACTTGGGATTTTAGCAGTATCGTCGCACATTTAAGGGAAACAAATTTTTAGCGTTGTTTGGATAGCATATTTCCATACAAGGTATTCTAGACGCTGTAGCCGTACTTTCGGCAAAAACTTGAAATGAGCATGCCTCCTGTGCATATATCACCACTCTTATGTATAAAGGCTCTCTGTTATGGTGTTGATTCTGAGCGCTCTTTGTTAAATTTCTATATTTGTGTTTTAGAGAAAGCAATACAGTAAAGTACTGTTACTATGGAAACAACAACTTCTTTAATATCGAAATGTATAGCAAAGAAGTTCAGAATCAGTGCCTTAAATAGTTTCGAATATGTATTGTTGTTATGACAATCAATACCCTTCCTGGATGTGGAAATGCCAAATTGTGTTCAACATAATGGAGGATATTCCATCTACATTTTGATCACGTGGTCAAGGTAAAAACTTCTATCGTAAATAAGGGAAGGCTCTGTATACGTGTAATGTAAATCCCTGCTAGCCAATGAAACGGTTCATGAAGCAAAGTAGTAGTATCTTCCCTTCTTATCAGAAGTTCCTTGGGTAAATTACCGGTATCACGTGACCTTTTTCAACTTCGAACCCATATTTGGAATATCCTCCATTGGGCACAATCTAGATAGATTTTTGGCTGTTAGAGAAACGAGATTCATCAATCAGAAGCCTGCATTTTTGTGAACTTTTCGCTGTTTGCAGAAATGCAGGCTATTGATTGGTGAATCTCGTTTCGCTAACAGCGAAAAATCTATCTGGATCATAGCCTACATTTCTACAAACATTGCACTTCATCCATGGCACTAAAAAAATGACTCAAAACTTTCATGACATAGGCCGGGATCCAGAAACAGCAAATATTCTCAAACATGCAGGCTTCTGATTGGTCAAACTCATTTCTCTAACAGCGAAAAATCTATCTGAATCTCAGCCATAGTTTTCTTCGATGAAATCAATGCAAAAGGATAATATAAAAGAAAGGTATAAGATTTCTAAAATGTTTTGGCGGGTTTATCGCTATTTGGCATAATTTGTAAACTTTATAATTAATTAACAGTTTTTCGCTAATTATGAATAGAAAATTTATGTTTTTAAAGCTGAATTTTACAAAAGCACGTAGATTGAGTAAATATCTGTCCAAAAATTAAATCCTTACTTTTTTCTGTCCATTATTTAAGTCTCTACCTCGATTGAAACATAAGGTGTGACGAAGAAAATAAATCTGTCATTTTCAGTATCTCGACGTTATTTTAAAAAATCTATATATCTGTTTATAATTTATGAGGATGCATTTGATCTCAAATTGGAGATCTACTTGATTAGACCCTTCTGGTTTTGGTTTTATTTTTCTGCGATGATTGGTTCTTTTGATAAGGGAAATTTTACGCTGCCATGTTTGGTCGATTTAACATGGAGAAGTTGACTTCAGTATAATAAGCAGTTACGGTGTCTTTCCGTTATTCTTGGCGTTTGTTTGTTTGGCGGGGTTAGCATTTTTTTTTCAGCCTGGCTTGGCAGAACGACCGTCCTGCTTGATCTAAAAAATCTAGTAGAGTTTCACCTATGTTCTGTAACCCGGGAAGCTCGGCTGGATGCTCTAGTTTGAACATAAGTTGAAAATATATAGAAAGAAATATAATATACTAGAGAACAGGAATTCTGCTTTTTCAGAATTTAGTGTCGCCCCCAATGAAAAAAAAAAAAAATGTATGTATATAAATATAGATAATGCAAAACACATTTCAGTTTTAAGACTTAAAACACGCGCTTTTATTTCATAAAAAATGAAGTCATTCGCATCCGCTGAAGAATTCCTCATTTACGATACAGTTTTAAACAACATCTACTGTAAAGTATTCTTAGGACGTCACTATCGCTGAATAACACAAAAATCAAAAACAGATGTCACTCAAGAAACTCGACAAAAACAATCGGCTATCTAATGATTCATATGCTTTCATTTGTTTGTAATATAGATAATTAAATTTAAATAGTTTGTAATAGCTCCATGTTTTATCAGAAACCATTCATTTATACTTTTTCAAAATAGCACGAATAAATTTTTTTTTCACTAGTTATGGGAAAATGACAACAAAAATATATAATTACTATTTTCTAACTATTTTTTCTTTACTTTCTACAGAAATGGAATACTTGAGTTACCAAAATTAAACAAATGGCGCTAAAAACTGCAAAAAAATTAAAATCTTAAAAATAAATTGAGATGCAGTTTTCAAACAAATTGCATTAAAAAGTACCCTTTTCCCTCAATACGACGGTATAAAAATTGAAAATGTGCGATTCTTAGAAGTTAAAAAAATTGCAGTAGAGTATTTAACAGTATAATGATGCATCTGCTTTGTTTTACGGCTGGCTTATACAGCTGGATGTTATTTTTTGGAGACGACTGTTTAATTGCTGGGAGAAAGAAATGACATATCGGGGACTAATAAAGTTCAAAGGGATTTTTGGGCTGACATTCTGGAGCATTTGGGTTGACGAGTGTTTCTGATTTTCAGTCGCTGGCGAAATCTTGGCATTATCGACTTCCACGTCAATGTGAACAGTATTGTGGGAGCTATCTTGTTGAGAAAAGTGTAGTTTTTGATAGGCTGTAAGTTTGTTGAAACTGTGACAATAAAACTAAAGCGACTCAAAAAAAAAAAAAAAAAAAAAAAAAAAAAAAAAAGATATTTCCCGCTCAAGAATGTTCTGAACACATTCTCGGGCTCATTTTTAAACGCAAACGAATTAATTTGTAATTTGGAGCTTAATTAATAATTGATTATTGAGTATATTTTTTTATTTTTCGATAAATCTATTAATTACACCTTGAGTTAATATTTTGAGTAAATATCTACTGTTTCATGATGAACAACATCGGGCTAATCGCGTCTGGATGTTCGATTCAAAACGTCGACTTTGATAGCATTTTCTGAAAGACTGTTTGCCTTTATCGAAAAACGGAAAACCCTCCAATTTATGATTTTTGAATAATTACAGCATGCGTGTCCAGATGTTCGGTTCAAAATGTCAACTCAAACAACCTTTTCTGAAAGTTTCCTTGCCTTTATCGAAAAAGTTTCGATTAATGATTTCTGAATAGCTGTAATAGCCGTCGGTTTTATGCGTTTGCGAACAAAAGTAAATTCACGTATGCGCTAGAAACTAGCCATTTTGAATTCGAGAACAACATTTAGAAGAGAACAAACTGATATAGTACGTTTCTGTGATTAGAAAAGAAGAGTTTGGGTGAAATAAAAGATATCCCGGAACTGCAGCTCTGAAAATCTCGATGCATTTTGATGTTTTGCCCGGCACGATCTTACAAGGAAAAGCTATTTCAGATCATTATAGTGATAGCGCTCTATCGATCTGCCTACTACTTCACATCGTCTCAACGTTTCGATTTTGCCTGAAGAAGAACTGAAAAAAATCTGAGAAATTGCCTTCTTCGCTACTGAATTCATTCATTTTCAAAGTGCTTTCAAAATGATGCATTCTACTCAAGATAGCAGTAAAAGAAAGAACTGCGAAAAACCTATTACTTACACAATAAATAAAGGCATTACGAAAGCCTAAAACTGTAGTAGAGCAACAATATCATTATTAACATAGGCATGCAAAACAATATTTCGTATCCCCACCCCTAATAATTTAAGTGTTTCCAACGTTTTTCGGTACGCTGAGTTTAGAAATGCCAAGATATTTTCTCTATCACGTAAGTTTTTTCTACAATGTAAGGAATGAAGATCCAGACAGGACTCGACCATGGAAATTTTGGCTTCTGTGCAAATAAAACAAAGAAACAAACAAACAAAAAAAAAACAAACAAAAAAAACTATTATGAATACACACTATATGACCATTAATCTCCGGACACTATCAATTTGAGACATTTTGTTGAATATTTAAAGATATATTTGTCGGATTTTTCTGGAATTTCAAAATTACCAAGAATATGTTTGACTTCATATTTATCAATGGCGATTTGATCAGAAGGATAATTGAAAGGCCAACAAAGAATCAAAGAAAGATAAGAATATTTGGGGTCACCCTGTAAAATAAAATGCACGAAATGATCTATTGCTATAACTTACGAATATGTGGATATTGTACAATATGTGTATTCATTTGTGTAAAAATAGCACATATATTTATGGCGATATATCGATTTTTTTTTTTAGTTCAAAAAATTCTTTCATGTTTTTTGTTTAGATCATGCAGGGCTACCAAACTTAACATCAGTTTCAGGAAATTTGACAAAATGTCGTAGAAATAATGCAGGGCAATTGGAATGTAAATATATTAAACATTTGATGAAATATGAGCAGTTATTTTTATATGTTTATATGAGCTCGTTTTTACTTTTTATTTCTTTTCATTTTTATTTTTTATTGATGCTTTAGTTCTTCTTGGAAAAACACCAGAACGAGCCTATTCCAAGGAAAAAAAAAGTATCAAAATCTAAGCATTTCTTCTAAATCTACTCGTTGACATTCATTAAATACTAACTCCTTTCCTAAAAGACAGTTAATAAAAAATGACAATTTGTGGAAAATAACCTTATCATTCAGCAGCTTTTACAGAGCATCTAAAAATCAGCTCACTCTTATGTGCGATATCTTTCTGAATTTTCACAATGTTTGACTAGCTTTTTTATATGAGTTGCCCCATAGAGTTGACTATTAATTCATGAAAAAAAAATATAGATATATTTGTTATCGTGCCCGCATGCGCAGATAAAAAATATTTCATACAACTGCTCATATTTTATCAAATGTTTAATATAATTACATTCCAATTGCGCTATATTATTTCTATTACATGTTGTCAAATTTTCTGAAACTGTCGTTAAATTTGGTAGGAAACCCTGCATGATATAAACAAGAAACCTGCAAGAAATTTTTTGAAAAAAAAAAATCGCTATATGTCCATGAATATACGTGGTATTCTTACACAAATGAACACATATTGTACAATATCCGCATATTCGTAAGCTACGGCGATAGACAATTTCTTTAATTTTGTTTTACAGGGTCATCCCAAATATTACTATTTTTCTTTAATTTTTTTTGTTGGCCCCTAAGTGTCCAGTGATTAATGGCTACATCGTGTACTTACTACTTTCTATTTGAATTACTGAATTCAAAAATGTAAATGAAAAACTTACAACATTGTGGAGCAAGTTGCATTATACGTAGTTAGTAAGTACTTTAAACATACTCTAAATTAATGAAGTAAAATATGATGATGGAAAATAAATATGAATTAACTCGACAAAATCTTGAAAAATCTGTGTATACGAAAGGGAATACGAATTCAAGATATAATTTAGGCATGACATTAAAACACTCATATAAAATTTCAAATCGAAAAAAGAAGAAATCATAAAAGATTTGGACTCATTATGAAAGTTCTGAACTTCTGATATGGAGAACAAATGTAAATACGCTTACAAATCATTTTTTTACACAGAGTTAAAACTGCACACAAAATATTAAAACATATGGATGTAACATGAAAATTGGGAATAATTATAACTCAAAAATTGAATGTCATCAATGTCATTGGACGATTTTTAAAATGTCCATTATAATATTTTTTTATATTTACTTTGTAAATATTGGGCCCCTAAAATTTCTGGCCCTAGGCGAATGTCGCACGCTTGTATTCTTTTTGTAATATTTTCTTTTTTCCTTTTGTTACAGAAATATCTCCCAGCATTACTGTGCAAAGCATGATTTTATTGTGCGTTTAATTTATATTTTTATCCAGCCTCATAATTTTCGTATTTTAAATAAACCTTTCCGACGATACCAAATTTCTCTGTACAAGAATAATTGAATGTCACTTCGAAATAACATGCCAATAAAATTTTTATCTCGTTTCTAAAAAACATTTCTATTTATTTTTTTCCACCAGTACGAGGTAATTTTATACGGGTGACAATGGTTTCAAACACTAGCTCAGATCTCTTATAGAAAGCTTTGAGCCCCAAACTTTTGTCATTCTCAGTTCACCAATGATTTTGAAAAAGATTTCCTATATTCATCCAAATACTGGAAATAATGAAATTTGCGTTCCATGCATCAAATTACCCCTGAAAAGTGTACAGAGTGTCCATGTCCACTCTCAACGGTGCCCAATGGCTAATTCCTAAACCGTTAGGCATAGACATGTATTTCCAATTACAAAAATGTTTTAAGGGGACCGGGAAAGCAAAATTCAACAAAAAAATCGATTTTTACTTTTTTATATCATTAAATAGTTTAAAGTTTTATCTTTCCAACGATGTGTCACACATATTTATACATAAAAAAATAAATGTTGAAATTATTCATTTTTTTCTAAGAGTACTTCGCAGCTTAATGGCCATTTAAATCTTTAATGGACTTTTTTCTCAAAACTTTGATTTTTCATGTTTATGTTCCTTTTTTTCAATATCGATTAGACTTAAGAACTCAGATTTTCCTTAAATACTTATGTTATATTGTATACTTTAACACAGGGATTTAATGATTTGTTGATAATTATTTATTTTAGGCAGTGAAATCTTACCAAAAATGCTAATTTAAAAATGACTTTTAATAAATAATTGATAATTAATTTTGAACTTCACTTAGAAAGAAAACGGTCTGTTAAAATATGTAAATCATGTTATTTTAACTACTCTAAAAAATCTAGACCTCTATCTTTCACCATTTCTGAGAGAAAGGTACAAAAAGTTTGTGAATTTAACATGGCGGAGATAGGGCTTTACCGGTCCCCTTAAGGCTGTTCTTAACTGCTTCGCTAAACAAGCGCAAAACGTTCTGACACATTTACAAATTCATTTTTTAACGGAAAGATATAAAATTGGAAAGTCTGACCATGGAAGCGATTTGGAATTGAACTGTTTTTTCCATTTTCTGATCAATCAATTACCCACTGAGTTCTAAGCGATATTGATCACGTGATAAACCCGTTTTTCGCCTGCTCTTGAGTGATTTTTCTACTATCCCGTGGAAATTCGGTTCAAAAGGTCAACTTTGACATTATTTTCTGAAAGATCTATTGCGTTTGCAAAAAAAAATGGAAAAAACAGCTCGATGACATAGTTTCTGAACAACAACACCAGCTAGTTGCATGCATTTTCAAACAAAAATAAATTAAAACTTATGTCAGGAAGTTGCCCTTTTGGATTTGAGAACAGCCTTAAATGAGGTAAAGAAGTATTCTAAAATCGATTTGGTCAATAAAAACATTTCTTAAAAAATTCCGAAATTTAAATTTTTATACGGTTTCCCAGTCTTATAAGTTATATTTAGTAAAAATATTCTATTTACACTAACATAAGAAGTAAGAAAAAAAAGTCCCATTATTCTACGATTAAAACCGACCAATTAATAGCTGCTTCAACTTCAAGTTCAAACATCTTTTTTGCTGCGAAATAGGTGTCATTCACAAATTTACTAGAAATATAAATAAAAAGTCACATAAAAAAAATAAAATAATAATAATAATAATAATAGTAATAGTTGAGAGTCAAGTTAACATTACAATATAAATTTGAAATCTATATTGCACATTATTGTGTTTAAAAATTAATTCACATATTTTTATTGGCAAAATTGTTAATAATTAAATGTGTATTCATTGAATGTAGTACATACTATTTTTTGTGCATTATTGCTAGACTGTTTAGTTTTTAGCTATACTTACGTTTGAGCATAAGTATTTTTTGATTAATGTTCGAAATGAAAAAGATCTGCTTCCTGAAAAATTAATAATAATTAAGGATAAATCTATTTTAAAACATGAAAGTGTTACAAAAGGCCCCAAAAAATCGAAAGGATTTTTCCTCCAGGGCTCCTAGGCTTCAGCCTAACTCAGTCAATTTTATAATCTGCCTCTGACACACACACGTCTTCCTTTTATTGGTATAGATTTATTTTTGTTTCTCCAGTTATGTAATTTTCCCATTTCAGTAAAATGCTTTCGTTGAAAGAAAAGTTTCTCTGTACAGCTTAAATATGATCAATTTACGGAGAAATACACATAAAAAAATTACTAAACGCCATTTCCAAATAATACTCCAATAAACATTTTATATCGTTTCTTCTAAGCATTTCTGGATTTCTTTTCGACCAACACGAAGTAATCTCATACGGGTGACAATCGTTTCAACACCATCCCAGATCTCTTCGTGAAAGCTTTGAGTCCCAAACTTTCCTTATCCTGAATACGTCGATGACAATCTGGAAAAAAAAACTTTCTTATTCATCCAAATTCTGGAATTAATGAGCGTGGCGATTATCAGAACATGACTCTGCCATTATTCGGATCCCAGTCTGTGAGGGGGAGTGCGGATTTAGATGACAATACGGAAGGAAATCGGTGATCTCCCAGGACAATAAATATTCCAGAAAGACTGCAATCCGATATCCTGTCTGGAATTGCTTATAATTATGTCTCTCTGCCAGATGATATGTGGAGTGCCAAGATATTTTTATGACAGGATTTTAGATGTCGAGTTGAAATATGAATCTATAGATATTATAGCACAGTTTTAAATGTAGATTTTTAGCCCGGTACGGTATGATATTTCTTCCTCTCAGCTTATTTTGTGTAGTCTCCAAAAAATAACGTTACCTTACAGAAGCCAGACGTAAACAAAGCAGTAGGATTAAATACTCTATAGCAATGTTTTAAACTTCTAAGCGTCGCACATTTTCAATTTTTATAGCGACGTATTGGAAAAAAGCAAAAAAGCTTTTTAATGCAATTTGTTTGAAAACTGGATCTCCATTTATTTTTGAGATATGATATTTTTTGTAGTTTTTAGAGCCATTTGCTTAATATTAGCAACGGAAGAACTCCATTTCTATAGAAAGGGAAAGAAAAATAGCAATTATATCTTTTTGTTGCCATTTTCCCATAAAAACTGAAAAAAAAAATTAAAATACGTGCTATTTTGAAAAATATATAAATGAAGGATTTCTGATAAAACGTGGAGCTATTAGAAACTAAATTTAATTTTAAATATCTATATTAATAATACAAACAAATGAAGGCCTGTGAATCTCTAGATAGCCGATTTTTTTGTCGGGTTTTTTGAATGACGAAATCTCTGTTTTTTGGATTTGTGTATTATTCAGCGATAGTGACGTCCTATGCATATTTTACTGTAGATGTTGTTTAACACTGGATAGCAAATGATGATTTCTTCAGCGGATGTGGATGACGTCACTTTATGTAAAATAAAATCGCGTGTTATAAGTCTTAAAACTGAACTATAGTAGAGTCCCGATTATCGGAGTTTCCGCTTTCTCCGAGTTATTTTCTTCTGATGGACTGATAGCTTCCATTATTATGAAACAGTCATTATAAATGAAGTGTTAGGTGAAGATGAATGAGCAGCCGTAAAAAAAAATTTTTGCAAAAAAAAAAATTATCGCCATTTTTTCTTTTCCCATTCTGACCAGAAAATCAGATTTCTAACTTTTTACGGCTGCTCTTTCATCTTCACCTAACACTTCATTTATAATGACTTTTTCATAATAATGGAAGCCATCAGTCCATCAGAAGAAAATGATCCATTCCAAAGGTATAAGTTCGATTAACTTGGATAAACGGGGCTCTACTGTATCTATATTTATATACACACACATATATATATATAATATATGTATATATATATACATATATATATTTCATCGGGGGGACACTAAATTCTGAAAAAGCAGAATTCCTGTTTTCTTAGTTATTGTAAATTTTTCATAGCAATAATAAGTATAAACGCCAAGATAAAGGAATTTCACAAGGAAAACCCGAACTTTAAAATTCAAGAATTCATTAATTAAAGTAAATATAAAGATAAATAACTGACATGGTGACATGTTTATCAGATAACTCATAAATTTTGTTTAGTATCTATATATATAAAACGCAAAGGTACGTGGCGGCAAAAAAACAGTTATTTCTCTTTTGTTGATGGCAACGAGTGGTTTGTGACAACAAAAATGATGACAATTTTCACCAGTTGACTAAAATTAAGAAAACTAATCAAGATATCGATTTGAAAATTTCAGAGCAAATATAGAAATTTTTTGACATCTGAATATCCATTTTTTTTTAATTCCCCCTGTAATTTTTCTTATTTTTTTTTTTTTTTTAATCTGACGGCAACAGTACGAAAATTCGGAGAAAGAAACCAGACAGGGACGAGAATTAATTGTAAAATATTTGACAATAATACAAGGAGTATGATTGTGAGAAAGAAAGTACACAAAGCTGGTGAATATGAAGTTATTAAAAGAATTAAAAAGAAAATAAATATGACGTCATACAGGAAGTATAACGGACATTTTCGAATATAGAGGATAGAAAGGAGAATTATGAGTAAGTACAAAAAGCACAATATCGCATCATATTTCAAATAAAACGAACATTTTAAAATATTTGGTAGAATACAAGGAGTATAATACAGGAGTATACGATAATACAAGAAGCAGAAGTATAACTAAGTACAAAAATCACATAAATATGAGGAGATATTTAAAACGAATATATGGTTAATGGCTTTTACAAGAGAAAGGGATAAGAGAAAGGGATGTCATGAATGGCTTTTCATTTATAAAACAAGAATTTTCGTTTCTCTTTCAATCCCCCCTCCCCCCAAGAATCAAAACTATGTTTATTTAGGCCAAGGACACATGTTTTTTTAACCCTTTATGTACTGAATTATGAATTCATGAAAATTTTATCTTCTAAAGCATTTTTCGTGAATTATTTAAACTACATTAGAAGATTTACATAATCATTTAATGGATTTTAGAAGGATCAAAGGATTTAGAAGGATTAATTAAATTAGAATTTATAGGGATTTTGTGCACTATTTATAACCCCATTCAAATCTTTTATTTTAAATATTTTTCTTACTATTTTGTAGAATTAGGAAATGTACAAATATAATGTTCTTACAATAGAAATACACAAATATTTCCGAATTGAAAAATCCCCCCCCCCCCTTCTAACGCCAAAAAAGCTGAAAAGATTCAAAGGCAAAAGAATTCCTCCTTTAAAAAATATTTTTTGTTTTGTGTAACCCATAATGCTTTTGGAACAAGATAAAGTAATGCATCTATAACTCATTCTAAACTGTATTACTACTAATCGATTTATTAATGAATTTTATAACAAGTTATTTTAATGTTACTTATAAGTACCGTCAGTAGATGAAGTATATAAGCAAAAATTTTAACGCTTTCAATAAATTAAAAAAGCAGCATATTTGCGCAAAATTCATGTACTGAAGGGGGAAAAAATACATATATTGACAAGTATTTGTTTGTGCGGAGTTTAATTTTAAAACTGATTTTTCCAAACAAACATTCTTAAAATGGCGGGCAACGCTGGGCAATTGAGCAAATAATTAAAAAAAACTGAAACTTTTGTCAATAAATGACGATGTTCTGTTTAAAAAACTAAAAATGCTGAAATTAATTCCGAATTTCAATATATACAAACTGATATTCATTTGACACAGTTTTACACTTTATTTTGAGCATTCTTACGCTTTCACGGAAAGAACGATTTTGTTAAAACAACAACAAAAAAAAAAATGGTTGTGCCAACCAAAATTTTGTCCCATCCAAACATTTTTTGTTGGACTGACAAAATCATTTTGTTAGTTCAATAAATTTTTATTAAACGAACAAAATCATTTGATTAGTCGAACCAACATTTGGTCAGTCTTACCAAACATTTTAGCTGAGACTATGTTAACTAAATCCTTTTTTTTTCTGTGATACAGCGCCATCAACTGATGAAATTTCTAACTATTTATATATATATATATATATATATATATATATATATATAATATAAGAATATATGCAAAAATGACAAACTATACCTGATAATCATTTCATTTACTTATTCTTTATATTTATCATCATCAATGAATTATTAAATGTTAAAATTAGAAATTTCTTTATGAAATACCCCGAATATTGAATTAGCTTGGAACTCATATATAAATTAAAATTTCTCAAAGAGACTTTAAAAATATAGAACACACAATGTGTGTTTAACGAATAAAATCTTCTTCAAGCTAAAGATGAATGATTACATTTGAAATAAAGTATGATAATAACGTCATAATCTGCTATCATTAAGGCTGTTCTCAATTACTCTGCTCAACAAGCACAAAACATTTTGACACATTTACGAATTCATTTTTTAACGGAAAGATATAAAATTAGAAGATCTGACTATAGAAGCCATTTGGAATCGAACTGTGTTTTCCATTTCTTGATAAATAAATTACCTATTGAGTTATAAGCGATTTTGATCACGTTACAAAGGCGTTTTCTTCCTCTCTTGAGTGGTTCTTCTTTCGCGCGGAAATTCGGTTCAAAACGCACACTTTGGCATTATTTTCTGAAAGATCCGTTTCTATTGCGTTTGCAAAAAAAAAAAAAAAAAAAAAAAACGGAAAAAACAGTACAATTACATAGTTTCTGAACAATAACACCTGCTAGTTTCATGCATTTCTGAACAAAAATAAATTAAAACGTGCGTCATAAATTTGCCCTTTTGGATTTGAGAACAGACTTAAGAATTTTATGTAAAAGCTTTCTATTAAATTACGTAAAGTCGTAGACAAATAAAATGTAAACATTCCCTACTAACTCTGCAAAAAAATAATGTAGAAGAAAGTTACTGGTACCAAACGATTGGAAATAAAGTGTACTTTTAAATGATGTATATAAAATTTGCTTAGGGAGCCATCAACATATCAAAACGAACCCAAACTTTGTTTTTTTTTTTCAATTGCAATACCCAAGTTTGACACGATAAATAAATTTTACCCTGCAATTAGCCTAAAAACAAATTTTCATGAAATACGTATGGTTAGTTTAAGAGAAATTAATTATTTTAAAACGAGTCTATTTTAAGGACTGTATCCAAATTGAAGTTCATTACTCGATTTACAAAAAAATAAATAAATAAATAAATAAATAAATAAATAAAATTAAATTAAATAAAATTAAATAAAAAAAAATAACTTGAGAAAAATCCAAAAACAACTTTCAACATTGTGTTAGAAATATAAATGCTTAGTAAGCTCCAGGATCATAAAATTAACCCTTTTTTTCTGAAGCAGTAAGTTTTTTTAATTGAAATTTTGATAGAAATTGACGTTTTAAAGGCATACAGATAACTTAAAAAAATAATATAAATGTTAATTTTTATTTTAAACATGCGTTCATTAAAATTCCACTAAAATGTAGAAAAAATATGTATTTTTTAAATTCACTACCAAAGTTGGCGATATTTCGCCAAGTTGGCGCGCTATTGTGGTAGCCTTGCCAATAGTACTTTTTAGCAAATACTCATTGTTGAAGCTGGTACTGATTTCTCCTTGAAAATCGAACTATAATTGAGTAACCATTGAGTTTAAGTAGTATTTTTGCGATTTCTTTCGAAGACGGAGTGCGCTTCGCGGCAGGACCCCGCCCTTCCTTTTTAGTGTCGAATTTTCAAAAATTCTGAAGTACGTGTTTTACAATTTTAGTGTATTATTCTATAGGCATGTCAAGTTTCAAGATTTTATTTCCGCTGGTTTATGAGATAGAGGGATTTTTTTTTTATTTTAAATTCCCCCCCCCCCCCCCCATTGACCCCCTCAGGGATGGATTAAAAAAATCAGTCTAATTCATGTATTGACCTCAGGAATACATATATATTCTAAATTTCAAAGCTTTATGTCAACTGTAAGTGGGTGAAAAATGTGTAACAAGATGCTATGTACAAACATACAAACAGAATTGTAAGTTAAAAGAAAGCATACAACCCCCCTCCCCCTTATACTTAAAAAGATAAATTTAAATTAAATACATTTAATTTACTGTATGTATGCAAATACTTCATGTATCAAATTTTACTGAGAAACATCTATTTACTCGCGTTGTTGTACAAAGCATTAAATAGCCTCTTCGCTTTTGATAAATTTGATCCAAGTCTATTAGATTAATGTTGATATTCAATCAAAAAAGGTAGGAGGTACACCCCTAACCCCATATCTTCACAATCAAGCTCCACAGAAAGAGGCCCCTGTTCAACTAACATACACTGACTCATCATTCATTTACACCGATTACGATACATGAATCGATGATTCCTATCTCGTTGATGGGTGAGAGATTTAATTGGTTCTGAAATTATTTGAAGGGAAGGGGTGCTTTTAATTACATCGGGGCGGGATATCTAATGGATGTAGCTTTTTTTTTTATTATTCTCTTTTCGACGAAATTAAAAGAAGAGCATCAGTTGCTTGTTCTGTAGATCTGGACAGATATTGTCAAGTCACGTGGCAGCAGTGACTAACTCCATATCGCGTTATTTCAATGCAAATTTCTATATCAGCAGTAATTAGAGGGACTGAATTAAAAATGAAATAGCTGACATTTTGGTACGCACGTGAATGTAATCAACCGCAAAATCGATGTTTCATAAACGTTTTTGCTTTGTTTTGTCTCTCTCAGCCGGCGATGTTGTAATGAAATTTGAACGGTTATTTAAATCCTGACAAGTCATTTTTTTTTTACATAATATCTTCAAATTAAATTACAAGAGATAAAAAAAAAGAGAGATGAGATCTTCCTGTTTTTTGCGCGTGTTCCGTAGTCTGCAGTAATTTCTCTCCCCCCCCCCCCCTACTTTTTTATGATAATGATTGAATGAAATTTGAATATTTGATTAAAGTTTAATAATTGGGATGTTCTTTTGGAGTTAAAATAATTTGGAATCATATTAAAATAAAAGAAACGGAAGAAAACATATTATGCGACTATTGAGTGTGAATTAATTTGTAATAAAAATTACTTTTTATCCCCGAACCCTCTATTTTCCTCTTAATGCTGTTCTCAACTGCTCTGCTCAACAAACGCAAAACATTTTGACATATTTACAAATTCATTTTTAGCGTAAAGATATAAAATTGGAAGGCCTGATTAGGGAAGCGATTTGGAATCGAACTGTGTTTTCCATTTTTTTATCAATAAATTACCTATCGAGTTTTAAGCGATTTTGATCTCGTGACAAAGACGTTTATCACCCCGAGTGGTTGTTCTTCTTTCGCGAAATTTGGTTCAAAACGCCCACTTTGACACTATTTTCTGAAATATCTATCGCGTAAAAAAAAAACAGGTCGATTACATAGTTTCTGAACAACAACACCTGTTAATTTCAGGCATTTCCGAACAAAAATTAAATTAAAACTTATGTCATAAAGTTGCCCTTTTGCATTTGAGAATACCCTTAATATATTATACAGAAAAAACATTTTAATTGAAGACTGATTAAAGTAAAATGTTTTCCTGTTTTTTTTTTTTTTTTTTTAAATAATTTGAACTGTTATTAATACAGAAAATAATGCTATTGTAAACATTAAAATTAAATAAAAGAAATTGATTTTTTGAGTTAACATTCTTTTCTTTGACCCCCTGTGTGGAACCTGAAGACGATGAATGATTGAGCTGGGATTTGTTTGCAGTGTCTTTTTTGTCAAACAGCAAGCACCATTTGTAGAGTCAGAAAATGTTAAAAAACAAATTTTTTTTTTTTTTTTTTTTTTTTTTTCTTTTTTCACTCCACCCTGCTGTTTATGCTCTAACTCTCGTAACTATATTCGGATTTCCATGTATTTTTAATATGTCATTAAAGTTTACTATAGAATGTTTGACATTGAAAATGAAGCGTATTTATAGTTCGTTTACAGATACAAACAAAAAAATTCAAAGTCTAAAACCACAGAACCGTCTACGGGGAAAATTCGTTTGCGGTGTATTTTATTGATGTTACGGTATTTCAAAATTAATGAGATTAATATCTATCATTGAAGTGGATTACAACTAGGGATTACAATCCCGAGACTAATTTCCAATCCTGGGATTTCGGGATTGCTTAGATACAATCCCGGGATTACGAAACTTAGAATTTCCCTAATATCACCAATTTTTACAATAGCCAAATATCATAATATTATAGAAAAGATAATTAAAGCAAAAGTACAGTCTAACTTACATATGAAAATATACAAAATTAAAATTTTTTTAACTCTAATTAATTATCAAAAAGTATAGGATAAATTACAGCAAATGAAAATTATTACAAATATGTTGTTCGGATTTCCATGTATTTTTAATATGTCATTAAAGTTTACTATAGAATGTTTGACATTGAAAATGAAGCGTATTTATAGTTCGTTTACAGATACAAACAAAAAAATTCAAAGTCTAAAACCACAGAACCGTCTACGGGGAAAATTCGTTTGCGGTGTATTTTATTGATGTTACGGTATTTCAAAATTAATGAGATTAATATCTATCATTGAAGTGGATTACAACTAGGGATTACAATCCCGAGACTAATTTCCAATCCTGGGATTTCGGGATTGCTTAGATACAATCCCGGGATTACGAAACTTAGAATTTCCCTAATATCACCAATTTTTACAATAGCCAAATATCATAATATTATAGAAAAGATAATTAAAGCAAAAGTACAGTCTAACTTACATATGAAAATATACAAAATTAAAATTTTTTTAACTCTAATTAATTATCAAAAAGTATAGGATAAATTACAGCAAATGAAAATTATTACAAATATGTTGTTAATGTTTGAAAATGTAACAACAACAACAACAACAACAAAAAAAAATGAAATGTCTCTGTTTTGTCTTCGAGATTACAGTCAATTCGGGTAACTTTGACTCATAAGGGTAACTTTGGCCCAAAAGAGAAAAAAGATTATATCTGCAACATCACTTGAGTTATCGGCAAAGTTTTGGTCTCAAAATAAAGGTAGCAACACTAGCGTGAGGTTGAAAGCTCACTGTAAATAATTCCCCAAGGTTCTACCGTGGCAGCATGAACCAAAGTTAATAAATGTGGGCCAAAGTTACCCTAATTGACTGTATCTAAAGGAACTATGCCTGCTATAAATATATATATTAATTAATCCTTTATTTATGACCCATTCCTTTATTCTCTTAAATATTTCAATCAATAATCTTCATTAATAAAAAATACTGAATCATCTTGCGCTGTGTGTTTTTGCAACACCAAGTTCCTTTTGAAGCCGCTGACTGAAAATGCTTAAATTAACTAGAAACTAGAAATTAACTAGTATTAAAATTAAGCAGACACATGAATCATTTAATTAGACACTTATTCCGTTTTATACACAAACATGACATTTATTTATACACAGAAAACACAAATAGACAATACAAACACATATACAGTCAATTAGGGTAACTTTGGCCCACATTTACTGGACTTTGGTTCATGCTGCCACGGTAGAACCTTGGCGAATTATTTACAATGACCTTTCAACCTCACGCTAGTGTTGCTACCTTTATTTTGAGACCAAAACTTTGCCGATAACTCAAGGGATGTAGCAGATTTAATCTTTTTTCTCTTGTGGGCCAAAGTTACCCTTATGAGTCAAAGTTACCCGAATTGACTGTATTTCTTTTATTTCCTGTTAAACAAGTTTTTGAATGGCTTAATATTTACAACATTAAAAAATAATTAATATCATTAATTAAATTTTGAATTATTCTCATAACCACGTAATTAAAGTTTACAATTCTAGAATATCGCAAACGCAAGATTTTCCCTAACATGGAGCTCTTTTTATTGAAATAAAAGAATACACACACACATACAATAAAGAATTACATAGATTGTGAAGGGGACCCCCCCCCCCCCACACACACACACTTGAAATTAGAGATATGGTCAGATGTACAAGTGTAGTACATTGGGATGTCTCACAAAAACCCATATTTGTGAGCTCTAATCCCCATGACTGCAAACAGATTCAGCAAAGTAAAGATGAAAATTTTATTGAAGAAATGTTGACATAATATACTGATGGGGTGGGCCGCTTAGAAAAAGCGTGGGTTACACCGTCAGAGTATCAGGCCGAATGAAAAAATTTACATATCGAATGCACGCCACATCCACTGGAATACCAAGTCAATATGAGAGTTACGCAAACGCCAAATTATCCGTTGCATATAAAAACAATGGGAGAGAGTTTAAATTATTGGCGACTAAACTGATACAGACAAAATTGTGAAAATAACTTCAAGCAACCCTACCAAAACAGTAACAATACGTAAAATTTATTTATATTATAGATGTCAAATATAATTTTATGATTAAATTTATTGCCTGAGTTATTCCCCTTGTTAATAAAAATGATCGCTTTCTTTTATAAACAACGCAAAGGAAAATTGCCCACATAAATATTGTAACTAAAATAGATTAGTATTAAATATCGAACTGTCACGAGTGCAATTATCGTAAATCTCCCATATAGTTTGCTGACTTGCAGATATAAAATAGCGAAATCAAAATGATAATGAATGATAATGAATGATAATGATAATGAATAATGAAATGATAATACGTTAAAAAGACATGTTTATTATTTAATGTTTTACTTCCGCATGAAATAGTCGAGAAATAAGCCTGAAATTACTTTTTTTAACAAATCCATTTATGACTGACTGAATACATGGAAAGAAAAAGAAAACATTAATTTAAAAAGAATAAAAAGGACAATATATGATGATTGCGTCATCATATAGATGTATAGTTTAAATTTCTAAATAGAGATAGTTGTTAAAACTCGAAAACGTCGCATAATATAAAAAATTACTACATACCACGACAAGAAAAAAAAAAAAAAAAAAAAAAAGATTAGTTTGAATAGTTCACTATTACTTAACTAATCGGTATTCCTTTGAAAATATGTTCTAAGAAATATGACGGTATCTGAAGTTTCATCGCCAAGTTCCAGTTATGATAGCAACATTGTCCCTTTTTAGTGAAATGTCATACTGGTTTAGGCGCTCTGATAGCATTTCAATACACTTTTTTGCTGCAAAAGATCCATATATGCGCATAAAGCCTAAATTTCAAAATTTGTTCAAATTTAAATTTCTTAAATGGACATTAATATTCATGAATCGCTTGTTTGCAGTAGATGTCCATTCGTCAAAAGTCGAACTAATTTTTTTTTTTCTGAATTTTTAGAAGTTTGTATTTCACTTGTAATTAACTCCTTTATTATGGAACTCTAGTTCACTACACGATTTCGAATTGATACTGCAGATTTTGACAAATCATTATAGCCTTTAGCTATCAGTTTCTTAAATCAGTTGAAGTTAAATGAAAAACAGTCATTAGCTGTCATTCGCGATAAAATTAAATCCAGTGATTCCTTATCACTACTAAAATCTATATATATATTTCTCTTACGTAGCGCTAAAAAAGGGCTGTATTTGTAGCTTGCTATTTGGCAACAGCCAAACCGACGGTTTTCAGTGGTTAAGTTACGGTCACATGTCCCAACACACTCAGCAAACCAAAATCCAGACATAATCTCTCTTTTAACGCAAACCGTTTGAGCAATACATGAATGACAATTGCTATTGGTCCATTTTACGGTGACGTGAGGAATTCAGCGAATCAGCTTTTTGATCCAAGGTTGTATTTAGACACAGGCGAAAACGTTTTGTTTACAGTTCGATAGTGTGATACGTAACATGTTTTATAGCGTCTTATTATAGTTTTAAATTAATTTATGCCGTGATTACAATACTATAAGCAAAATGAAAGGAGAAGGACACCATCTGACACTAACATGACACTTAAATTTAAACGGTGTCAATTTCCTGTTTGCTTAGCTTTCTCAATGGTGATCAACAAGTCACAGAGCGAAATTTTGATAAATGCATTTTTATTTATATTTTCAACAAAATTTTCAATTACTTTTTTATGAATTAAAATATTTCTAAATTTCATATGTTGCTTGTTCGGATCGCATAGCGGCCCAACTAAAAATATTTTTTAATGTGTTTTCACTAAGGTTTTAAATTAATTCTGTTTCCAAGGTACATTTTTATTTACATTTTCAAAAAAGTTTTCCATTTTTATACATTAAAAATATTTGTAAATTTAATACGTTGTAATGATTTATGAAAGCACTCATTCTGGCTAGAGTTGACATAAATAGTGACGAGCGAGTGAAGCGAGCTGGGATCGCGTAGCGATCACAATATGAATTGCGTAGCAATTCATGGGGGTTGAAGAGCGTTAGCGAGCAGGGGGCTGAGCCCCCTAGTAATCCTCTATTTTCCGCTTTTATAAAATCAATGTATCTTCTATGCAATCTTGACGTGTGGAAAGGAAGAGAGGATGTATTAAATTCTTTCTGAACTTTGGTACCATGTTTCGTAGATAAATGTGTATACAACACTTAAGTCAATACACCCAATATTTTAATCACTGCGCACATCTTTTATATTTAACGCTTTTTCCATCTTTTGACATTAAATAGCAGTGCCATACTGAAGATGTATCATTATCTTTTCTATGAGCTACAAAATCCTTTTCATTAGACATCTTTAAAGCAAAATAAGTATAAACGCACGAAAAGCAACGAAATTAGCACATAAAAATGACTATGAAACTCATATGCGACGCTTATGAGTAAATTCTAATCCGAAAACTAATTTTGCGATTCCAAAGTTGTTGAAACGACCGGCTCCCTAAACGCAGCGAAATCGAAATAAACAAATGATTTAATTTTTCCTCAATAATAGCTGAGCTGGTTACATCTGTTTGCAAGTCAAAAGATTTTCATGTTAAACGATTTAAACGCTTAGAAATATATGTAAAAAATACTTGAGATATGTATTTTCTTTTCAATGATATATAATTTCTTTCCAAAAGCGAAAGTCTATAAATATATATTTTTAATTTCAGCTGAATATTGATCCATTAAAAAAAAAGGCAATCCCCAAAATCCCGGGATTTGGCAGACATAATCCGGGGATTTTCGGGATTAAAAATGAAGTGGGATCCCTGGATTGTAATCCCTTACTACAACATGCTTTTTCAGAAGTATAAATAAGTAGCACTTATAGTTCGTTTATAAAGACGCACGAAAAAATTCCATTCCGTTATGATCTATGCTGGGGAAAAATAATTTGCGGTTAATTTGAATGATATTATAATACTTCAGACATAATAAAATGAAAATGGATCCTATAGGTACACTACAAAAAGTTTTCTATACACATTATGGAGTGCCTGCCATTTACTGTTCGTTTACAGAGATGGACAAAAGAATTCGGTTACTGTACGGACTATGATCAATTTCATTGTAGGAAAAAATTAAATTTCTTAATAACCTTTTGTTAACAAATAAATAAATAAAATGTTAAATTATCTTTAAAAAGCTAAACTTAAAACTACACTATGTGCCAATTACTCAAAAACTGACAAAATATTTAAAAAGGTGTTAAATTACTTTAATACGTCTTAGTTACTTTCAACTATATATACATAGCCTTCGTCAGAGAATACAAAAATAATGTTATTAGCGTCTTATTTTCAAATTTCACATTGTTGGTGTCGAAAGCAGTGAAAGTGAAAGTCAATTTTTAGATCCGGAAAACATTTGGAAAATAAAAGTATGGATGTATAGAAATAAAAATATGGAGACTAATATAGAGACCAATAGGGTAATTTCGACACCAACTACGTGAAATTTGAAAATAAGACGCTAATAACAGTATTTTTGTATTCTCTGACGAAGGCTATGTATAGAGCTGAAAGTACTAGGAAGTATTAAAGTTATTTAAAACCTTTTTAAATATTTTGTCATCTTTTAAGGCTGTTCTCAAATCCAAAAGGGAAACTTTATGACATAATTTTTAATTTATTTTTGTTCGGAAATGCATGAAATTAGCAGGTGTTGTTGTTCAGAAACTATGTAATCGTGCTGTTTTTTTTTTGAAAACGTAATAGATCTTTTAGAAATTAGTGTCAAAGTGGGCGTTTTGAACTGAATTTCTGAGCGAAAATGGAATAACTACTCAAGAAAGCGCGAAACATGTGTTTGTCACGTGATCAAAATCGCTTATAACTCAATAGGTAATTTATTGATCAAGAAAGGGAAAACGCAGTTCGATTCCAAATCGCTTCCATGGTCAGGCTTTCCAATTTTATATTTTCCGTTAAAAAAAGGAATTTGTAAATGTGTCAAAACGTTTTGCGCTTGTTGAGCAGAGCAGTTGAGAACAGCTTTAAGTAATTTGCACATAGTGTAATTTTAAGTTTAACCTTCTGTTAGTATTGGAAAAAGTTTCATAATCTGTGTCTGATACAATATTTCTCATTATTATTTATTTTATTATTATTTTGTTGTTGGGCTGGCAGACTTTCAAGATTGTCTGGCAATTTCAAATTGAGCTTGGCAAATTCACATGATAACATTAGAGGCACTCCTAGTTTTTTCCCATGAATCATTTCTTAAATGTCATATTGTCTACGTTACATATCATGTCATAAATAATATCCTTTGTCATCATGAATCATAAAAAAGATAATTTTCTGTAATTTTGTGAATAGAAAAAAAGTACATATACATGAAAGTTTAAAATTGCGTTAGAAACAATGTTGGTTATTATAAGGGAATGGTAGCCTTTAAGAATTATTTTTTTAGTTCTTATGTTATTCCAAAAAAAAAAAAAAAAAAAAAACTTTAAAGAAGTGTTCTGTATTATCAATTCAATAAATATTTTAAAAATTCAATTTACTGAAAAAAAAAAATTAAGGTTGTTAATCAGATATAATCTCTCTCTCTCTCTTTTTTTTTAAGAATGTTAAAATATTCTATGCGTTCCATTTATAAAAATATTTTCTCCATTTTTATTAAAAATTTTATTTATAAATAGAACTTTATTAAAAACTTCCGCATCCATATTTTAACGTGACGAACAATTAAAAAAAACTGGCACGAAACTGAATTTTTATTAAAAAGACTCATGCCAAATCTGTTCTTAATTTCATGGCTAATATTTTACACATATCTGAATTTCTTTTTGTTCGCAAAAGAATAAAATTGGCTGGTGCTTTTTATAAAGACACCATCTAATCGAACTGTTTTTTCCTTTTTTGCTAAGGGAGGAGATTTTTCAGAAAATGTTGGCGATTTGAACCGAATTTCTGAACGCGACAGCGTGGTAAAGGAAAAGGAAAACTGACGGCACGAGACTGCAATCGTCTTATAACTTCAGGTGCATTTATTTACACACACACACACACACACACACACACACACACACACACATATATATATATATATAAAATCGATTGAAGATCACTTCAATAATCATTCCTGCAAGTGCTTTTACGTTCAAAAATGACCCTAAAAATGCGACAGAAAGTTACGAGTTGTTAAATGGGGAAAATATTTTTCTGAGATCCGCTTTTTTACCAATTTAAGGATTTTAATAAACCACCATTCCAATAAGGATACACTTTTTTATTGTAGGGAAAATCAAGATACTCTCTCAGATATACTGATAATTTTGAACGAAATTTAACAAATTTGTGCCTGAATTTTTGTTTTCTCAAATTTTTTGGTAAAATCACTTTAAAATGTTGCAAAATGAACTGGAAAAATACTAAAAAAAATTACGCTGAAATTTTTTTGTATTTATTTGATAAAATGTAAAGGTACAAAATATGGGAATATTCATAATATTTGTAATAATATAATATGCGTAATTATATGTTTTGTCTAAATTTATATAAAATAAGCTTTTAAATAGTATATTATACAGTGTATCAACGTATAACCTGACCGATCTTTATTTTCGCAACCGTTGGTCCTAGATGCATACTTCCAATTACAAAAATGGTTTAAATAAGGTAAAGTATTATTTTTAAAGCGATTTGGGTCAATAAAAACATTTATTAAAAAATTACGAAATTTAAATTTTTATACGGTCCCCCGGTCCTATAAGTGATATTTTGTAAAAATTTACTGTGACACTAACAAGTAAGATAAATAAAAAGTCCCATTCAACTAACATTAAAATTGACCGAGTTATGAAACTTTGAAATTCATGACTTATACCATTTTTTTGCATATAAAAACAGATGATTTCAGCCATGCTTTCAGGGGTCGTATATAAAGTACTTAAACTTATTTCAAGGTATCTGCGCTTTGAAAGAAATCGTACAACTATTACGATTGAGTTAAGTTTCAGATTAGTTAAAACAACTGTATTTTAACATATGTTTTATTTTGTAAGGATTTGAGGTTATGATTCTATTTAACAAAAATTATGTTATTTTCCTAAGGTTTTATTTAACTTGCAACGATCGTCTTTCCAGTTTAAAATTTGTACTCGAACTTTAACTCACGTTCAAATGTCCGATCGAAGTTAAATTTCGCATACTGACTTAAATCCGATGACAATGTAATATTATTATGATTTTTGACGCTTACCATCTTATACATTAGAGGATAACACAAAAAAATTCGGATAGATTACCGTCAACAAGTTTAAGAAAGAGTTTTAGATTAGATAACATAAAGCTGCGATGATTGTGTTTTTTAACTTTTATAATTACGTTTTATGTATTTTTTAACGCTGAATAAAAAAAATTACCTTCACTTTCAACTATCATGTCAGAATCTTTTGCAAATCGTAAATTTCAAGGTTAAAAAATAGCGAAAAATCTTATACTATAAAATAGATGTAAGACGTTTTTATTAAGTTTAATTTTATTAAATTCAATAATTAATTCAATTTTTTTGGCTTATACTGGGTTTCTTACAGCTAAACACCTCGGGGGTCAGATGAGGTAGAGTGGGGAGGTAGGGGGGATCAATTTTAACTTTGAGCTTTATAACTATGAAATTTGCTATTAGAGAAAAATCCTGACGTGATGGTTTAAAATGAAGGTCAATTTCGGATTCAGCGCTAAAAAATACATAAGAATCAATTTTCAAAAGCTAAAAAACATGGCACAACCCAAAATTTTAAAGACAGTGTAATCTAACAGCATTTAAAAATATGTATATTTTGTAAAGAATTGAGGCTGTTGTTTTTCATCCTTTTATTTAACAAAAATTCTGTTATTTTTATCATCTTATATGTTCAGTACAAATTGTATATTTTGCAGTAATATGTCAGAATGATTAAAGATTTCAAATTTATATTGCAATGCTAATTTTTACTCAACCATTTCCTTAATATATCTGACGAAATTATATTTCTAGTAAATTTATGAATGACCCCTAATTTGCAGCAAAAAATATGCTCCAACTTTAAACAGCTATTACTCGGTCAATTTTAATCGTAGAATAACGGGACTTTTTTTGTCTTACTTGTCAGTGTAACAGGAAAATTTTACTAAATATAACTTATAGGACCAGGGGACCGTATAAAAATTTAGATTCTGTAATTCTTCACTAAATTGTTTTTTCGCTTCAAACTTCACTTCTTAACTCTGCTCCTAGTTTTGAGGTTTTGACCACTTTTGTAATCGGAAGTAATGCATCTAGGACCAACAGTTGCAAAAATAAAGGTCGATCAGGTTATATGTGGACATCCTGTATACTGTAATTAGTATTTTTATGAATTGCTAAAAAATATAGTTATTTCTTTACAGAGACTAATAACATACTAAGTATTAGTAATAATAAATTGAGAATAATTAATTGTATTTGAGGCTTAAAAACAATTTGTTTCATAATCATCTTAAAAAGCACTCTACATTAATAACTTTCTCCTAAATGGCAAATAAAAATAGGCGCCCATTCGTGCCTAGCACCCTATATTTTGTATGTTACAAAAATGCATAAAAAATAGGCTTGAACATATAATTTCACAATAAAAAAAAACACCTATTTCAAAGAAGTCTGCAAGCTACGATTATGACTTATTTATTTCGATGATTGGTAGAAAAAGCACAAATAAACTTACTTTTTACATTTCGCCCTCTTAAAAAGTGAAAAATCTATAAACTCCAAAAAAAAAAAAGCATTCATTTTAAGAAAATAAATATCCACCTATTGCTATCATCTTTCGGAAACATATAAAGACATTTATAGACAATTATTTCATCCAATTTTCATGTTATGAAGAAGAAGAAAAAGAAAATTATATAAATTTGTAAAAATTCGAAGCGCCCCAAAAATGAGAATCCAGGTATAAATGAGTAACCTGCGAGCTCCATACCAGTGCGAATTCGCACCGATGAAAATTCCAAATGTCCGACGATTTTCCAAAACTTGGTTTCATTAATTTTCAATTTCTCTTAAGGCTGTTCTTAACTGCTCTGCTCAGTAAGCTCAAAACATTTTGACACATTTACAAATTCATTTTTTAACGGAAGGATATAAAATTGGAAAGCCTGACTATGGAAGCGATTTGGAATCGAACTTTTTTTCCATTTTTTGATCCATCCATTACTTATTGAGTTATAAGCGTTTTTGGCCACGTGACGAAGACGATTTTCGCCCTTCACGGACTGTTTTTTCTGCTTTCTTCGGGAACTTCGGTTCAAAACGTCAACTTTAACACTATTTTCTGAAAGATCTATTGCGTTTGCAAAAAAAAAAAAAAAAAAAAAAAAGGAAAAAATAGCTCGATTACATAGTTTCTGAACAACAACACCTGCTAGTTTCATGCATTTCCGAACAAAAATAAATTAAAACTTATGTCAGAAAGTTGCCCTTCTGGATTTGAGAACACCCTTAACGAAATGAAATTTTTTAATAAAAATCAATATCACAGTCTGATCCCTCATTACATTTTGTATAGAAATAATGAGCTATATTTTATTATCCCTATATTGTGGAGTCACACATGCCATTAGTGTGGAGAGCGCGGGTGGTGAACGGAATTGTAGGGTCCACAGGATAAAACTCTTGAAGCATTTGAAAACATATAGATTGAATATATATATATATATATATATATATATATATATATATATATATATATATATATTATGAGAAAAATGCATTTAAGGCTGTTCTCAAATCCAAAAGGGCCTAAGTTTTAATTCATTTTTGTTCGGAAACGCATAAAACTGGCAGATGTTGTTATTCAGAAGCTAGGTCATCGAAATACGTTTTACGTTTTTAGGTGCGTTCGTAATTATATAAATACGTAGCACCTATAATCGTCGTTCGGTCCGTCTGTCTGTCTGTCCGTCCGCATATATAACAGAGCTAAAACTACCCAACCGAATGGTCTGAATTTTTAAATATATAATTATTGCAAATTTTCTCGAGTCATTTCAAATTTTATGAAAATCGGATGCATAGTTTAATTACAGGGACAGTCAAAAGTTTTCCGTTACATTACGGCCAATGGGGAAAAAACATTTCAAGTGCATTTTAACAATGTTACAGCCTTTCGAACAGAATGAAATTGATAGGCACTTATGAAGTGCACTAAAATATACATTCAGTAAAACATGCGGTGCAAAAAATATTTATAAAACTAGTTATAGTACGAGCGCACCTCATTTGCCACGTTTGACGAGCAATTTCCAACTTGTTTTGTAAACACAATAGATCTTTTAGACAATACTGTCAAAGTTGGCACTTTGAACCGAATTTCCCGACGAAAGCTGAAAAACCAGTCAACGAAGGGAGAAAAGCGTCTTATCACGTGATGAAAAACGTTTATAACTCTACAGATAATTTACTTATCAATAAATGAAAAATTCCTTTCGATTCCAAATCGCTTCCATAGCCATGCCTACCAATTTTATACCTTTACCTACGTTTAAAACCAACCTACGTTTAAAAATGTATACGTCATTATGTCAGAAAGTTTTGCGCTTTTGTTGAGCGGTGAACTTACCGGGTGTCCCAAAAAGGACTGACTGATTTTAAAATTCAATAACTTGCAAACGGTGACAGATATTTAAAAAATTCTTGCAGGGGGTTTATGCATAAGGTCAAAAGTTTTATTACAGTGATTTTTGATTTTAGTTCGAATTACAAACAATAGATGGCGCTGTAAGCAATAGTCGCTAAATACAGGCTCGATTTCTAGTCCTTTCTCTTGTTCCATGCAGAAAAAGGAGATGGAAATGTATTATCCGGGCCACGAAGTACCAAAAATCGAGCCTGAATTCAGCGTCTATTGATCGCAGCGCCATCTATTGTTTGTAATTCGAACTAAAATTGAAAATCACTGTAAAAAAACTTTTGACTTTATGCATAACCCTCCTGCAAGAATTTTTTAAATATCTGTCACCGTTTTCAAGTTATTGAATTTTAAAATCAGTCAGTCCTTTTTGGGACACCCGGTAAGAGCAGCCTTAAAATATATTATGAAATGTTATTTTCATTATTTATCCTTAAGTACTGAGCGAAAATACCCTTTCTCTAAAGTATATGGTAATACGTATATTTCTTATTTTTAACATATTAACCCTTTCCGGCGCGTGCGATTTTTGTTGTAAAATGATGAAATGATTGACTGACACCGGAATTTTAAAACGACTTTTTTAGAAATTAAAAACAGGTTACTTTAACTATTCATATTAAAAACAAAATTTTACTAAAATATTCTTGATGCAGTTCGTAAGTTCGGAATTAAAATTAGATATCCCGACCCGGGCACACTGTGCCGGAAAGGGTTAAGGCTGTTCTCAAATCCAAAAGGGCAGTTTTATGACTTAAGTTTTAATTTATTTTTGTTCGGAAATGCATGTAACTAGCAGGTGTTGTTGTTCAGAAATTATGTAATCGAACTATTTTTTCCTTTTTTTTTCAAACGCAATAGTTCTTTCAGAAAATAGTATCATAGTGGGCGTTTTGAACCGAATTTACTCGCCAAAGAAGAATAACCACTCAAGGAAGGGAGAAAAACGTCTTTGCCACGTGATCAAAATGGCTTATAACTCAATGGGTAATTTATTTATCAAAAAATGGAAAACACAGTTCGATTCCAAATCACCTCCATAGTCAGATCTTCCAATTTTATATATTTCGTCAAAAAATGAATTTGTAAATGTGTCAAAACGTTTTGCGCTTGTTGAGCAGAGCAGTTGAGAACAGCCTTAAGCACCACGACATACCTGCGCACGTCATGAATTATCCTCGTAATAATCATACTCATATTTCTGTAGCAGAAATAATTAGATTGACTGAATAATTAAAAATGAAATGCCTGACATCTTGATATGCGCTTTAATGTAAACTCAACCGCAAAATCGATGTTTCATTAACGTTTTTGCTTTGTTGTATCTTTGAAAGACAGTGATGTTATTTTTGAAAATTGAAAGGTTATTTAAATTCTGACAAGTTATTTTTTTAATAGATAAAAAAAAAAAAAAACTTCAAATTAAATTACAAGAGACTTAAAAAAAAAAAAAAATGAGATGAGATCACCCTGTGTTTTGCATGCATTTCAAAATTAAGGGTATTTAATTTTTTGTATTTTCTTTCTTTCTTTTCTTTTCTTTTCTTTTTATTTCTTTATTTTTTTCGTGCGAATTATTTAATTATGATGATGGAATGAAATTCGAACATTTCATTGAAGTTTAATAAATGGGATGTTTGTTGGAATTAAAATAATTTTTAATCAAATTAAAATAAAATAAAATAAATAACAATTGTTGTGCATATGCTTCGTGTTCTGTATAATGAGCTTTGCAACCGAGAAATTGTTTTCATCACTCCATCTCTTTTGCATATTCTATTCCTCTTTTTTTTTTAAACATTACGATAATTTTTCCAGAATGTAAATGTAAACGTACCAGAAATGAACTTGTTCTTCGCACGAGAAGGGAGAAAGAAAGAAAAAAAAATCACGATTTCTAATTAAAGAAAGGCGAAACTCTATTATAAGCCTTGCATAATTTTGTATTCGTGTTATTTAAAATTATTTAGTCAAAGTTGTCATTATAAATTCAATGGATAATTTTTTATCAAAAATAAATTCTTATATTTTAAAACTATTAAATCACTTTTATTCCGATACAATTTGCATACATCATAGTATATGCAAACATGCCATTTACTATTATTATCCGACTTTCCAAAAGCAGGAGGTTATACAATTCGTTTCTGTGTATATAGTATGTATATCTACTTCTTATCGTTTATTTTTACATTTATTTTCACACATGTGATTTCAATTTAATTATATATATCACAATATCCTTCTTTAATTAAACATTATTTCGATTTTAGTAATGTAATTTCATTTTACTTCTCGCGTCTATTTGTTCTACACCTATTTGCTTAACATCGATTTCAATACAATTCTATAGATATCAATTCTAGATATATGATTTTTGTTATTTTTTCTTTCATCTCTCTTTCTCTTGCCTAACTTTTCTTATCTTTTAAATGCACCACAAATATGAATCAGGATGCATCTTAGCCTGGCTTTTATTCTTGGTCAGTTGTTTAATAAAGAAAAAGACTGAAAGTTCTGTAAATATGTGACTTTAAAAAGAGTAGAACATTCAGAAAAAAAAAAAAAAAAAAAAAAAAAAAAAAACTTTTTTTTCATGAGAAAAGTCATTCTGAATGTACAGTCGTGGAAAAAAAAAAAGTAAACACTCCCTACTAACTACTCAACAAATTATCGTAGAAGAAAGTTACTGGTACCAAACGATTGGAAATAAAGTCTACTTTTAAATGATGTATATAAAATTTGCTTAGGGGGCCATCTACATATTAAAACGAACCATAACTTTGACTTTTTTCAATAGCAGTACCCAATTCTGACAGCATAAATGAACTCTACACCTTTCAGTTAGCCTAAAAACGAATTTTTATGCAATTCGTACCACAAGTTTTCGAGAAATTAATTATTTTAAAACGAGCGTATTTTAAGGGCTGTATCCAAATTGAAGCTCCGTACTGGATTGTTAACCGAGAGAGCCCCTTCCTTGATCAAGGCACCTTAAGCGCCACTCAAGGAGTCAATGAAGCGTGTTAGATAACAGTACGGCAGAATAAATTTCAAAATATCTACTCACTTCCATCATAGACGGCCCCTGAAACCACCATTTTGCCGTTTTTTAAGCATAATTTGAAAACTACTTGGAAGAAAAATGTGAAATTTTTGAATTTCCATAAAGCAGGACTTAATAAATCTAAATCCATAAAAAAATTGTAGGTTGCAATTCCTGATTTTTTCGAATATTAATTTCATAATTCATAATTCATATCATAAAATTATAAAAATTGCAAATTCAGCTTATTTATGTTTGGGTATATTAGTATTATTACTACAAAAAATTAGCACATTAGGAGCATAATTTCGGGAGATATAAATAAAAATATGAAAATGTAATTTAACATTAGAAGCACTAAATTTTGAATGTTTATAATTCAAAAACTTATCATTCAAATGACTTGAAATTTGGTGTCTAGGCATCGTTTGAACCGAAGATTTGAAATATCTCTTTAAAATTGGGTATTGCCATTAAAAAAAATGAAGTTTGGATTCGTTTTAATATGTAGATGACCCCCTAAGAAAATTTTATGTACATCATTTAAAAGTAGACTTTATTTCCAATCGTTCGGTACCAGTAACTTTCTTCTATGATGATTTGTTGAGGAGTTAGTAGGGGTGTTTACTTTTTTTTCCCCACGACTGTACCTGTCGTATCCATTCGACCAGTCTGGTAGGCGGAGGGCCTCACATTGAGGCCTCATAAAAAATATTTTTTTAAAGCTATTTTTATTATTCATTTAAATTTCATTTACTTATTTGTGTTATTTTCTGACATTAATTATGGAGAATTCAATTCATATAATATCTATTCAATTGCAATTCTACTTAATCTTCAAAATTTAATTCGCTCCTTTGTAATATCTTAAATTAACTATATCCGAATAGATATGATTTCTTTTTTTTATCAACTTTTTTGCTACAGTGATTTCCAATTAATTTTTGTTTCTTTTCAGGATATCTGAGGCAAAGCAAGAAAAATTACTCGAGCATCAAAAGATGACGAAAATGTACTTTAAGAAGATACCGAATTACTTTCAGTACTAATATTTATTTTAGTCGCAATAAATGTATTATTCAATTGAGAAAATGCACCGTAGTATCATCTAATCAAATATGTTTACTAGAAAAATCATATAAAATTCAGAAATTTCATTGATGTGACAGTTAATTGCCTAGAAGTTAAAAATATATATAAGTAATTAAAAAACAAATAAGTATACAATCTTTATTTTGAAAATCACGATTAAATTCATGACTGTATTCAGGTACTTCCAAAAACAAATTCTGTTAGAATACTTTAATGTAGCTTGGACTCCGATTATTCAAAATTCTATTCTTGATAGAAAGTGCGAGCTAGTGAATTTATTTAAGAAATTCTAATGTTTTCTGAGATTCCTTTTCAAAATATGGCAACAGTAAATAATAATAACAATAAAAAATTATTTAAATTACATATTCTGCATTTCAAAATTGTTGAAACAATGTATTAATCATTATTTAGTTAATATTAAATTATTGGATGATAAAAGAATATTATTTTTAAAAAGAATTATTACACTCTTTATTTTTATATATTTTTTTCTACTTTTTACTGTTTAAAGATTTTCATTCTTGCCATTGTTTAGCCAGTTGAAATATTTTGGAGAGTGTGGTTTGCGCACAATGAACTCCATTATTGTTGTAATTCGTAAACAGTTGTAACCACAAAGAATGTTTAGTGATTTAATACCAGCGGCCGGCAGAAAAATGCCTTAAAAATTTATAATTATGTTCTCAACATATTAAACTGTTGTATTGTCATCGGAAATACCCCTGTGTACTTAATTTGCATAATTCTAGCCTATCAGGAAAAAAGTGAAAATCGATTTCAAAATTACATTTTCACATACAAAAAACAAATTAAATTAAATTAAAGAGTGTAACAAACTAATTTATTTTTTTTACACATCCTAGTAATTCAGGTTCATAAATACTGGTTAGTTTTTAAATTACCTCCGTGCTGAATTCCGCGGGGACTCTTCCCTCACTTGAAAACAACCACTCCGTAATGTTAAACCAATGGGGAGGTATAATGTTAAACCAATGTTTTAGAATTTCTGGTTTAATTTTAAATATTTTAAAACGATTTAGGATAGGTGAAACCGGTTTCGAAACTGAAAGTACCCTTTAAAAAAAAAATCTGCAACCAAAATTCAAAGAGCAAAAAAGAGTCATATTAAAAGGTTTCGAAACTGAAAGTACCTTTAAAAAAAAAAAAATCTGCAACCAAAATCGAAAAAGTAAAAAAGAGTCATATTAAGAGGTTTCGAAACTGAAAGTACCTTTTTAATAAAAATCTGCAACCAAAATCGAAAAAGGTAAAGAAGAGTCATATTTAAGAGGTTTCGAAACTGAAAGTACCTTTAAAAAAAAATCTGCAACCAAAATCGAAAAAGTAAAAAAGAGTCATATTAAAGAGGTTTCGAAACTGAAAGTACCTTTAAAAAAAAAATCTACAACCAAAATCGAAAAAGTAAAAAAGAGTCATATTAAAGAGGTTTCAAAACTGAAAGTACCTTTTAAAAAAAAATCTGCAACCAAAATCGAAAAAGTAAAAAAGAGTCATTTTAAAGAGGTTTCGAAACTGAAAGTACCTTTTAAAAAAAAAATCTGCAACCAAAATCGAAAAAGTAAAAAAGAGTCATATTAAAGAGGTTTCGAAACTGAAAGTACCTTTTAAAAAAAAATCTGCAACCAAAATCGAAAAAGTAAAAAAGAGTCATATTAAAGAGGTTTCGAAACTGAAAGTACCTTTTTTTAAAAAAATCTGTAACCAAAATAGAAAAAGTAAAAAAGAGTCATATTAAAGAGGTTTCGAAACTGAAAGTACCTTTTTTAAAAAAACTGCAACCAAAATCGAAAAAGTAAAAAAGAGTCTTATTAAAGACGTTTCGAAACTGAAAGTACCTTTTTAAAAATATCTGCAACCAAAATCGAAAAAGTAAAAAAAGAGTCTTATTAAAGAGGTTTTGAAACTGAAAGTACCTTAAAAAAAAAAAAAAAAAAATCTGCAACCAAAATCGAAAAAGTCAAAAAGAGTCATATTAAAGATTGAACTCAGCTATACTATTAAAAAAATCGTTTAAAAATATTTAAATTTAAATGAGAAATTCGAAAAGAACCTCCCCATTGGTTTAACATTACGGAGCGGGTGTTTTCAAGTGAGTAAAGAATACCGCGAAAAGACCCGCTCGCTAATGCTAATCCTATGGAAGAATTTTTTAAAGGTATCTCGTTTGCATTTCAATATTTTTAAATGTTTTTTTTTTTTTTGCATTAGATAGCTGAGGTCAATCTGTGCAAAGGCCGTTTTTTACTCTTTCGATTTTGTTTGCAGATTTTTTTTTTTTTTTTTTTTTTTTTTTGGAGGATGCTTTAGCTTTCGAAACCGGTTCCAGAATTGAAAGTTTTCAAATTAAAAAATACCTGAAAACAAAAGCGAAAATGTTCAAAATGACCGATCTAGAGATCGATCTCAGCTATCCAATGCAAGAAAAAAAACTCCTTTAAAATATTAAAATGCAAATGGGATATCTTTAAAAACATTCTCCCATTGGATTAACATTAGCGAATAGGTGTTTTTGCCTGACTGAAGTAGCCTCTCAAGGCTGTACTCAACTGCTCTTCTCATGAAGCGCAAAATTTTTTGACACATTTACAAATTCATTTTTTAACAGAAAGATATAAAATTGGAAGGCCTGATTATGGAAGCGATTTCGAATGGAACTGTGTTTTCCATTTTTTTTTTTTTATAAATAAATTACCTATTGAGTTTTAAGCGATTTTGATCGCATGACAAAGACGTTTTTCACCCTCTCTTGTGTGGTTATTCTTCTTTCGTGCTGAAATTCGGTTCAAAACGCCCACTTTGACAATATTTTCTGAAAGATCTATTGCATTTGCAAAAAAAAAAAAAAAAAAACGGAAAAACAGTTCGATTACATACTTTCTGAAAAACAACACCTGCTAGTTTCATGCATTTCCGAACAAAAATAAATTAAAACTTATGTCATAAAGTTGCCCTTTTGGATTTGAGAACAGTTTTAATACATTACACTGGGGAACAATTTTTAACTCAATTTCTGTTGACTTCGATTTTTCACCTGTTTTTAAGTCAAAAAAGCGTGCTGATTTAAAAACTGCAATTAGTTTTCTTTTATCACGTCAAGTTTTTTCTCTACAGCTTACATTAATGTGATCACTTTACGTTGAATTGGGCGTGAGCCATAGGAAGAAAAAAGCTTCAGAACTCGTAGCATCAAGACTGCACAAGAAATTTTTGCCTGAAAAGGGAGCTAATGTATCCTACTTTCGATCAAGAAAAAGTGAATTTCTTCAATACTTTCGAAATAACGGTGGATTTGTTTTTTGCCATAGCGTACATGGTTTAATGGAGCAGTTGGGAATTTCATCCTATACCGCAACTGAATGGCGATTGTTCATCGATTGCTCAAAGAGGAGCTTGAAATGCGTACTCCTTCACAACGGAAATTTATTTGGAGCAGTCCCAATAAGCCATTCAGTTTATTTCGCGAAGAATATGAGGACATAAAGAGAGCCATTGATTTATTGCACTATCGCATTCACGAGTGGATCATCTGTGTTTGACCTCAAAATGGTGTGCTTCCTTCTTGGCCAGCAACGTGGATATACCAACTATCCATGTTTTTTGTGTATGTGGGACATCAGAACTCATGAGAAGCATTAGTTACAGTCGAATTGGCCTCCAAGATCTCAATTCAGACCTGAAGATCCAAATATTTTGCATCAGCCACTTGCCAACAGAGAAAACATCATATATCCACATCTGTATATAAAACTGGATCTAATGAAGCAGTTCGTGAAAGCTTTGTCATTTGAAGACTGTTTCACATATCTTATTTCGAAATTTCCAAACCTGTCTTTTGAAAAAATAAAGGCGGTATTTGACGGCCCACAGATTCGTCAGCTCATTAGAGATAAACATTTCATCAGAGCAATGACAGAACTCCAAAAGAATGCTTAGTTGGCATTCAAAAACCTTGTCAAAGACTTTCTTGGAAATACGCGAGTAGAAAATTACCCCAAAATTGTCCAGAAACTTTTAGAGAGCTTCAAAAGGCTTGGTTGCAACATGAACATCAGACTTCATTTTCTGCATAGCCATCTTGATGACTTCCCGAAAAATCTTGGTGCAGTCAGTGATGAGCAGGGTAAGCGATTTCACCAAAATTTGAAGCTCATGGAAGAACGGTATCAAGGCAGATGGGATGAACATATGATTACTGACTATTATTGGAGCATCAAGCGAGATTGTCCACAAATTGAACACTCCAGGAATAGCTACAAGCGAAAGTT
This sequence comes from Maratus speciosus, assembly GCA_963932465.1. Classification (NCBI taxonomy): domain Eukaryota; kingdom Metazoa; phylum Arthropoda; class Arachnida; order Araneae; family Salticidae; genus Maratus; species Maratus speciosus. Next base: position 246,182,493 of record OZ010800.1, on the reverse strand, counting down.
TTTACCTTAATATGTACTTTTTTCGTTTTGTAAAAGGATTTTACTACTTGTATGAAAACAATGTAGTGTATAGTAAGTATATACAGCCGTTGTATGAATAATATATTTGGTAATTTGTTCTTTATTTTCCTTTGTATCCACTATAAGTATGATTTTGGGGGTATCCTGTAGTTTAAAAAGTTGACGTGATAGAACAAAACTGTGGTCATATTTGGATTTAGATGCCAATAATTAGCCAAAAAAGAGTGCCAGATCTAAGTCATCAAAATGTGTGTTCCCCAGTGTTATATGCATACTCAATTTATTTATTACTGACTAACTTACCTTATTTCCGGTTGTGGTATACGTATCAATCTTTGAAATAGCAAAAATTATTAGCATAAAATAGGCTATAAGCGTAGACGTGCCATATGTCAGGGAAGTAAATAATAACCAGATAGAAAAAACATGCATCAAGTATAGATTATGAAACACATTCTAGCACTTCCAGAATCTAAGCAAACAAACAAAGGATATCTAAATAAACATTTTAGAAAAGGCTTAACACATTGAATACCAGATTTCAGCGATTACCGTCCACAGCTGAAAAAATAGTCCAATTCTTTTGTGCAGCTCAGTATTTTATCTGCATATTTGTATATATTCCACACTTTATGCTAAAACTTAGTTTAGTAAGAAAATGCATAGTAGGTTGAAAATACCCCTTCAGCAATTTCTACCAATATACGGAAAGATACTTGACTTCTTTTGTACAACTCTGTATGTTACTGACAGATTTTTATATGCGCCACGTATTAAGCTAAAATTTAATTCAGGTTAAAACATGGTTGAAACTACTGAAATCACACTTCCAGATATTATAATCCCTAAGAGTCCATGTATTCAGTTCTTTGTGGAGCCCTGTATATGATTTTATTTATATTATTCGAACATCTCTTTGTATACTAAATATATAGTTCAACTTGAAAGTGCATAACTCAATTACAATCTTTTATAAAAGCCGCCTTTAAACTTATGCACGCTGATATTCCTCAATGCTTATGAATTCTTTTGTGTAGCCCTATGATCTATAGCATTTGTACACACCTCATACTAAGCAAAATTAAGTTAAGGCTGCTAGTCACTCAGCTTCGGAATTCTCCTCCGTAATGTTAAGTCTAGTTACTTTTGATGCATTCGTACATTTAAATTATCTTCTCGGAAAATTAATATTTTTAACATCTTTTTCTGTGTACTCTTCTTAAAGGATGTCTCTTTTTACTCTCTTCTTTCTTTACAAGAAGAAAGAGTTGGATTCGTGAAAATTTTCGACTTTCGGTTTTCGACAGATTTACACGTTTTAGGAGTCAGAGATTCTGTAAAACATGTTTTTACAAAATGTCTGTCTGTGAGTCTGTGTCTGTCCGTCTGTCTGTATGTGACACAAATTTTGTGGGCGCTCTATCTCAAGAACTAATGCACGGAATTTAATAAAAAATTATATTAAGTTAGTTCCTGATATAAATTGTTGCTTATTAGTCTTTGGAGTAAATCGCTCAACAGGTGGCGCTGCTATGCAGTTTTTTTTCCCGATTTCCACAATAGTCCAATCTCCAGAACTAATGCACGGATTTTCATCAAACTTCCAATTCAAGATATACTTTGATATGAATTGGTTCTAAATTGATATAATTTCTTTTACTATTTAAATGATTTAATTGACGGGATTTATATAGAAGAAAGTTTTGTGATGGCCACAACATGCTAATTTTTCTTATTTTTCAAAATATTTCTAAAATCTACGCTTAATTTTATATGATGTATTAAAATTTTATTCCTAGTTCGTCAGTTTTTATAACATAAAATATTAAATTAAGCATAGATTTTAGAAATATTTAGAGAAGTAAGAAAAAAAGTGACAACCTTTAAGAAGAGGCCACTGAAAGAAGAAGTTAAAAATATTAATTTCCTGAGAAGATATTTTGAATATAAAAATAAATGCATCAAACGTCCACAGACTTAACATTACCCAGGGGAACTCATAAGCTGAGTGACTAGCAGCCTTAAACTCAAACACGCGTACCATAAATGAAATCGGAATGAATTATCAGATAATAGGAATAATCCAGGAATTAATAGATAGTGCTTCAGATACAGTACTGTATCCGAATCTTTTGTGTATCTCTGTAAATGAACGATAAATGCTATTAATTACAGCTCTTTGTATACATAAATATTTTAATACTCTCCCTACAACAGAAAATTTGTATATTTTGTATTTTAGATATCATCATTAAATATTCGCTCGGTTATTTTTAGATTACTTATTTTATGAGCGAAGTGCATTTATTTTGATCGAATTTATATTCAAAATTATTATTAAGTAAAAAAAAAAAATTACAGGGAAAATATGCCAAATACATTTGACTGTCAATGTAACAACCGGAAAACACTGAAAATTCATAAGGGGTCATCCATTATTCACGGCAACAAAAATTAATTACACTTAAAAGGAAAAAAAAATCTTATTTTATTAGTTTTCCCGAATACTTTAAGCATCTCTACAGATGTCAGACCTGAATTCAATTAATAATGTATATTCCTTTTTGTATTAGGAAATTAGAAATTTTTATTTTTCGTATATCTTTTAGTATCGTATAGGTAATACATCGTCTTTTTTTTTTTTAATTTGCAAAATTGGCTCTAAATTAACAGTTGCAGGTAATGTGATATTACAACGGAGAAGAAGGGGGGGGGGGGGAAGGGGCGAATCACTCGAGTGTTTTAACCTGTGACGTATGGAAATGGAGGGGATAAAAAACTCACGAAATTTGCGTGCCTTAATTAATGGATGGCCCCTTATGAATTTTCAGAGTTATCCGGTAATAGAAGAGCATTTTTCTGTTTCTAGTGCCAGAAAATGTCGAATGTTCAAAGAACAATAACCCGGCAAATTTTTACAGCAGAAGAATCAGATTTTTTATCGTTTTACTGTTCCTGTATTGTTAGAGCATGCAAAAAGTTTTTCTAAACATAACTTACAGGAATCAAGGGCCGTATAAAAATTTTAATTTCGTAAATTCGTTTTTGAAAAAATAACTATTTTGAGTAAGATGGATTTGCATATGATAAAGAACAACATCTGAAGCATTGTTGCAATTGGAACTATAACTATTTTGACTTAAATGGATTTGTATCATATGGCGAAGAACAACATTTGAAGCATTGTTGCAATTGGAACTACTTTGACTTAAATGGATTTGCATTTGATAAAGAACAACATCTGAAGCATTGTTGCAATTGGAACAATAACTATTTTGACTTAAAAAGGATTTGCATATAACGAAGCACAGCATTTGAAGCATTGTTGCAATTAGAACTATAACTATTCTGACTTAAATGGATTTGCATATTTTGAAGCATTGTTGCAATTGAAACAATAACTATTTTGACTTAAATGGATTTGCATATAACGAAGCACAACATTTGAAGCATTGTTGCAATTAGAACTATAACTATTTTGACTTAAATGGATTTGTATATGATGAAGAACAACATTTGGATCATTGTTGTAATTGAACAATAACTATTTTGACTTAAATGAATTTGCATATGAAGAAGAACAACGTTTGAAGCATTGTTGCAATTGGAACTATAACTATTTTGACTTAAATGGATTTGCATATTTTGAAGCATTGTTGCAATTGAAACAATAGCTATTTTGACTTAAACGGATTTGCATATAAAAAAGAACAACATTTGAAGCATTGTTACAATTGGAACTATAACTATTTTGACTTAAATGGATTTGAATATGATGAAGAACAATATTTGAAACATTGTTGCAATTGGAACTATAACTAAACTAACGGTTTAAAAAGTAGCTAATGGTCAACGATAAGAAGGGAAACCCTAATAACCCTTTTCGAACAAATGAAGTTATTAGTGAGTAACTTTCCTCATTCGTGATTGAATTAAAACTCAATAAATATAATGGGTTGATGTACAAGTTTGTAGCTTTTAATTCTTTTACATAACTAGGGGCTCTGCCCCCTACGAGCTATGCTCGCCAACCCCCGTTCAGGCATGCCAAAATCCAAAAAGCACGCTAATTTGATAGCTTTAAAAATATTGAATAACAAAAAAAAAAAAATAAAAAAAAAAATAAAAAAAAACAGTAGCGATCTCTCTGTAAACGGGTTTCCATTTGTTTCCCTTGGATTGTGGATTTTTAAGACCAAATCTGCTGCTGTTAAGAGATACAATGGCTGTTTTCGTATTTAATTAAAAAAATTAGTTAAACATTTGAAAATAAGCTAATGTAAAACGAATTAAGTAAACAGTGTCATTGTCTCTCGGTATTTTATAACAGCGCTATAAGATAGTTCTTTTAAATAATTCATTTTAAATGTATCATTTCAAATCTGACGTAATTTACACCAAAGTTTTATTTCTCTTTTTTATTCACGTGAAAATACTTTTGTTGTTAGAAGGAAATATTATTTGCGCTGTCTTCGAATTCACGATAATAGTTGAAAAGATTATCTCAAAATATCTCGCGCAAATATATTTTTCAATTTAAATTGCTTTGCCATATTTTTTGGCCATTTTAAATATGACGTAATTTCCTCCAATTACAAGTTTTAACGCATAATAATGATTTTTTTATTTTAAGATTTTGTTTCTCTTTTAAAATTCAAGTGTAAGTATGGTTCTTATGACGTAATTTTCCTGCTTTAAACATGTAATCATTTAATTCTAATTTTAAAGTTTTTTTTTTCTGTTTGTAGTCACGTGTAAACAAATTTTTAATTTGAAGTAAGCATTATTGTTTGCGCTGTTTATACAATTGGCAACAGTTTAAATTGATAACATTTTCTAAAATTTGTAAAAAATATCTCTCGAAATGCTGAAAATTTGAATTTAAAATAGAAATAAAACCCCCAAAAATGTGTCACATAAGAAAAATAAATGCAATCTGCACACCGGGAACTTATAACGTATAAAATGATCTAAAAATAATTAAATTCTCATGTATAGTTTCTGCTCCAATAAAACTTTTTTAATGGAGCGATTTTGTCCAACTTTAGCATTAAATATCTCTTAAAATAATTCTTCGATTTGAAAACTGTCTGCATCTGCGTGTTTATCAAACATTTCTCTATTATACCACCGATTTTCATATTTTTGTATCCAACAGTTTTTTTAATATTAACGATGAAAGGCCATGCTTAAGCATTCAAATTGCATGCCGATCTACCCGGAATATCTACGCAGATTTTCACTGGTCCATTTCCAAATCAAAACTTTTTTATATATATAGAAGGATAGTATACTGTAATAGATTGCTTTCCACAAAATATGATTATTACAACAATGATATCTTACTTCTTACTATGATTTTTCGCGACGTTTTTCCGGCGATGGAAAAAATAAAAATAAGCATAATCTCTGTCACTAAAAAGAAGAAGACCGAAATTGTACGTCAAACGTGGGAAATGATGTGCGTTCGTACAAAAACTAGTTTCATAAATATTCAGATCTTAGTGCAATACCGAAGCCCGGTGGTGTAGTGGTCAGCACACCTGTCTGCCGCACCGCAGGTCGAGAGTTCGACTCCCGACTGGGCAAGGTTCACTCAGCCTTTCATCCCTTTGGGGTCGATAAAATGAGTATCAAGTTTGCTTGGGAACTAAACACCGAGGGTCTCGCGTTAGGTTGACCACCTGGCCAGGACGCATGCTGCATAGCACCTCGGGGCCCCGCGTCAAGAAAACAGAGATGGGCACTGTCGGCCCAGATCCTTCTTGGATTGTATAGCCACAGAGTTTAGTTTTTTAGTTTAGTGCAATACCTGTTGTACTCTTATGCAAAAATGCTTGAACACAAAATGTATTGCGATTATATATATTAAATTCAGTAATACGGAAATAATAGGACTGCATCTTAAATAGGACGTCATCACCATGGCAGCCTAGAATCATTACCGATCATGGGATATCATTGAATTAATTACGTATGATAGGATTTAATACAATGAAGAAAACTTTTATTAATATCTTTTTAAGTTTTGATTCGATTTTCATAAAGTTTGAAATGACAAAATTGTGCAAAGATTATATATATTAAATTTTAAACCATTCGGGTGGGTAATTTTTGTCGGTGGGTAATTACATGCGGACAGACAGCCGGGCGGAACAGACGACGACTATAGGTGCTGCTACATATTTACATAATTACGAACGCACGTAATAAAAAGCTTTCAATATTCTAAAATATTTGAAAAAAGCAATTTGTTTGAGATATACAGGGTGCAATATGTTATCTATCGCCGACCTTTAATTTCTCAACCGTTGGTCGTAGACATATAGTTCCAATTACAAAAACGTTTCAAATGAGCTAAATATTCATGTTGTGGCATTATTTAAAGTAAAAAATCAATTTTATAAAAATTACGAAAACTAACTTTTTATACGGTCCCCCAGTCCCTATAGTTATATTTAGTAAAAGTTTACTCATATCATAACAGCTATAACACAAAAAGTTTGACATCTGTACTACAAAAATTGACCCAGTTATTAAATTTCAAAGTTTTGCACATGATTTTGTCTTTCATTAAGGGATCAGTTAAAAGATGAATTAAAGTAATTCGAGATCAAAATCAGAGTGCAATGTCCTTTTTACGGCGAAACCACCTTCAGCCGGTATCACCAAATTGGGGAATCACCAAATAGGGTTATTTTATCTAAAAATTTGAGCTAACTTTTATGGGTCGAACAACATTCAAAAGTACCGACGATACCGGCTAAAGTGGCTTCGCCGTAAAAAGGACATTGCACCCTGATTTTGATCTTAAATTACTATAATTCATCATTTAACTGATCCCTTAATGAAAGACAAAATCCTGTGCAAAAATCTCAAACTTTGAAATTTAATAGCTGGGTCAATTTTTGTAGTACAGATGTCAAACTTTTTGTGTTATAGCTGTTATGATATGAGTAAACTTTTACTAAATATAACTACAGGGACTGGGGGACCGTATAAAAAGTTAGTTTTCGTAATTTTAATAAAATTGATTTTTGTCTTTAAATAATGCCACAACATGAATATTTACCTTATTTGAAACGTTTTTGATATTGAACTATATGTCTACGACCAACGGTTGAGAAATTAAAGGTCGGCGATAGATAACATATTGCACCCTGTATATTGGCATTAGGGTCAAGCATAGGCGTAGAGTTTTCAAAATTATTGGAGGGGCTCAGCCAGTGGCGAAGATAAGGAGGGGGGGGGGGTCTACATTCCCTGGAACAGGGAATTAATTTACTAAGTGATGAATACAAAAATGGTAAAACCTGCTACGACAAAATTACAAATAACCGCTGAAAGTTTCCGTTTTACACAGGTTTTCGTCTACCTAAGCAGGTAAAAATTCAAAGTGTTCCTTTCTATGGGATCATGAAATGTTTTCCATTAGACAAGATTTCGTTATAGACAGGTTCCGTTTACACAGGCTAACTTTATACCCATACAGTAAAACCTTTGTAAAAGCACTCGTAAGCGACCGAAACACTATTCCGTTTAAGACAGGTTTCTGGCTAATTAAGTAAAATTGTACGGCAATCTTCTGGAGTATGAAAAGTTTCCATTTAAGACACAACTATGCCATAGACAGGTTTTGCTTTACATATGTCATAAATATCTATATATCTAATAATAAAAGACAAGATCGCTGTTTGTGTGTGTTATTCCCGATGGCTAGGAAAATCTACTGCCCGCAGAGGTCTGAAAATTTACATGAGAATAGTTCAATGCAGGTATGGATGCTTCCTGAGGCTCACATTTTTAATTTTTTGATAATTGGCCGAGATATTAAAAACTCATCAAAAAAGAAATTTTTTTTTAATTGGCGGAGGCGCGCTCGTGCATAACCAGAACCTGCTTTTCGAGCAGAAAGGAAGGAATATTTTGCCGTTTTGTTTTAATTTCTATCAGCCGTGCAGTTTAAAATACGGAAAAACAGACGACATATTATTATAGTTCGTACTTTTACATCTCAGACGCCGCACTCAGTTAAAAAAAGAATATAGTTCTTAACTCTTTAAAAACAATTTTCAAAAAGAAATTTCTCATTCGACTTTTTTTCCCTTTCGTCAATGCTTACTCAGAGCTTAATTTTAGAGGTATCGATTCACAAAAAATCCCTGCCGGCCCGGCCTACAGGCTGAGGTAGAATTCGAAGTTAAGTTTATTAATTGCACCAACAAAAACTAAATCATGAGTAGATATAAATCCATTTTAACAGCTTTATCTGACCGCTTTTGACGAGTTTTTATTTCATTTTTATATAGTAGCTAGTTTTATCAGAATCATGTTAAGGCGGTATTAAAAAAAAATACTTTTCCATGCTCAACAATTCGAAATTTTCGGGCACATTTTCAGGTTAATTTTTAATAGAAAAAATATGAAACTTGCTGACGTGATTTTTGAAAAGATTTATAAGCGACACGTGTTTTTATTTTTCTTTCAATTAATTGAAACTTGATTAATAAACAATTATTTTCTCAGTAGGGCAATATTTTTCGTTTCTAACACAATCGCTTCGGGAAATTCTGTTCAAACTGCCCACTTTGACATCATTTTTTGAAATATATTCTGCCTCTATCAAAAAATAAATCATTACAGTACATTACATAGTTTCTGAAGAAGAGAATCTATCAATTGGACGCGTTTGAGAGCAAAAATTAATTTAAAAATGAATAAGAAAATAAGCAGTTTGGATTTGAATACATTCTTAATAAGATTATTTTTTTCTTCAACCGCTATGCATTTTTAATTTGTTTTTGCTGTAAGAATTGGTCCTATCAAAAACTTGTCTATATAAATGTTAAAGACAATATTAAGAAGATATATGATAAATTCATGGGGATTTTATATCTTGTGAATTGACGGAGTTATGGAGATTTTTCTTCTTCACACCCCTTTTTTTGTTTTCGTTTTTAATTTTTTTTGCGGTACGAATTGGTCCTATCAAAAACTTGTGAATATAAAAGTTGTAGATATATTAATTTTATTAAATATAATAAAATTAATTGGATTTGATATGTTGAGAATTGACGAAGTTAGGAATTTTTTTCTCCCAAAAATCCTATTTTTTGCGCCCCTTGAGCCCATTTTTAATATTATAAAAAATCTGTGATACATAAAATTTTGGTCCTATTTTTAGAAGTAATAAAAACTTTAAACTGACTTGATGTGTACAAAAATTAAGAAGTTATGGGTTTTTCTGTTTTCACAAAACCCCTCCCTATTTGCATCCCCTTGGTCCGATTTTGCCCATTAACGAACTTGACCGAGATTTTATGCCCCTTGATTTTATGTATCAGTTTAGAAGAGATTTGTGTAGAATTGTGGAAGTTATCGTGTCCAGAAGAAAGTGATATATATATATATATATATATATATATAGATAGATAGATATAGATATAAAGTTTTTTACTGAGGTGGTTTTGGGTTCTAGAGGTCATGATCGATGTAGATCTGCAAAAAGTTTTCAGAAATTCCAACATAGGAACGACGCCAATAGGTAGTATTTCATACGAAATCTACCTAAAATACGTATTTAAAGCTAAGATCTTCTTCTCGTCGCCGGTGCAATCGGTTTTCTAAAAGACTAATTTTAATTCTTTAAACAATTTGCGACCGCAAGTCACTTCGCGCCTCACCGGGACGAGACTATCTTTTTTCCACAATCTTTTTACAGCATTAAGACAGACTGGATTTTACATCTATTACAAAAATTTCGTAATGTTCGAACAAGTAGAAGTATTTTTTAAAAAAATCTTAAAAAATTTCGACGAAAAAGCTAAAAAACGGTTTTGGCACGGTGTCGCTTGGCTTCGGCACACGTCTCACTATTAAATAAGCATATTTTTCATGAAATTTTATAGAGTACTCGGCTACAGTTATATTTATAATATATTAAATTTCGGACAGTTCGGACGACGAGAACTATTTTTTTTTTGTTGTTACGTTAAAGAACCCGATGCGAAAACAAGAAAAACTAGTCGGATCCGGATGTGACAATGCCAAAACTTTCTTCTATTTCATGCATGTTAATACTTCAAAATTCGTTATCATGGTGCCAAAATTAAATGACAATCTATGCTCATCCCCATCATAAGGATTCTAATGATGTTCATTAAATTGTGTGCATTTTAAAAGGAGATATAAGCATTGCATCTTTGAAACAAACAATTGAATTTTGGCATCCACCCTCTTAGATGTCAACAAGAAAAATTTTCAGCTCAAAGAGCATAAAAGCCACACCTGTCGCGCTGTATACACCTAAGCCTAAAAAAAAGATCTTATTTATTTGAAAATGTAACAGAATATGACGTCTGATTAAATTTCATGTGTTAGTTTTTGAGACAGAACAATTGCGGAAATCGTGAAAAACGGAGCATAGCAGCGCCACCTATTGCGCGATTTACACCAAAACGTAATAAAGAACAACATATATCAACGTGTAACTAAATTTGAAGTTTGATGAAAATTTGTGCATTAGTTTTTAAGATACAAATGTTGCGAAAATCATGAAAAATTCTGTATCGCAGCGTCACCTGTTGGCCACTTTACACCAAAAAGTACTCAGCACCATTTTATACCACGGACTAACCTAATCTGAAGTTTGATGAAAATACATGCATTAGTTCTTGAGAAAGAGCTATTGCGGAAATCGTGAAAAATGCAGCATAGCAGCAATACCTGTTGGACGATTCACACTAAAACGTAATCAGCACGAAATAATATCAAGATATAATTGAATCAGAAGTTTGATGAAAATCTGATCATTAGTTCTTGAGATATAGCTATTGCGGAAGTCGTGAATAATGCATTCTAGCAGCGCCACCTATTGAGTAATTAACACCAAAAATTAATCAGCACCAAACAATATCAAGGACTAACAGAATCTGATGTTTTATGAAAATCTGTGCATTAGTTCTTGAAATATAGGACGATTTGCACCAACAACTATTCAGCACCAATTTATATGGGAGATTAATTGAACCTACAGTTTTTAAATTCCGTGCATTAGTCTTATGATAGAGCGCCCAAAAAATTTGTGTCACATGCAGACAAACTCACAGACAGATTCACAGATAGACATTTTGTTAAAAAAAAAAAGTTTTTTTGGATCTTTGACCACTAAGAAGTGTACTTATGTCAAAAACCGAAATTCAAAAATTTTCTTTAATCCAATGCTTTCTTCTTGCAAAGATAGAAGAAAGTAAAAAGGGAGAAGAAAATATATTTATTTTAGAAATAGATATCAATATTTTTTTCACGAAGTTTTTACACGGGCTGAGAAATGATTATATTTATAACGATAAAAATTTTAAAGAGTTCGGACCAAAGGAAACTATTTTTAAAATATATATATGAAAACGACCGTACATGAAAAACAGAAAATGACTTCTTACGAGTGCTTTTACAATTAAAAGTCAATATTTTTTGGAGATTTTTTCATTTAAAAATATAAATTCGGACAAAATCAGATTAAAGATATAAAATCACACAAATTTGTGCTTTATCAAATGTCATTATCACGGGCCCGGACAACGCCGGGCGGGTCAGCTAGTCTATAATAATAAGGAAAGAAGTTTCTCTGCCTGTCGGCATGTTCTAAAAAAATCGCTGCACGCAGAGCTACAAAATTCGGTATGAAGAGCCCGATTTCGGACTTTTTGACTAGACTTTTTTAATATAATTTTGAATGCAATTTTTAACGTTTTTTCACTGTTCGAGGCGATTTTTTTAAAATTATTAAAATAAATCCTATTTCACTCTTTTAGCATATACAAATATAGTAAATTGTGTCCTCTTTTCAAAAAAGTTTATTCGGAATTTGTACAGCGATTTTTGAATTTTTCGCAAATATTTGCATGCGATTTTTAGCGTTATTTTGTGTTTCGCAGCGATTTTTTATATTGATAAAAGGAATTCAGTTTCAAATTTTTAGCATTATACAGTAAATTTTGGCCTCCAGAATTTTTGAATTTTGAATTAGATATTTAATGCGAGTTTTTGCGATTTTTCGCAACGAGTTTTGACACTCGTGAAGGAATTCTGGTTACAATGTTTTAGAGCATTTTATAGTAATTTTCGGCCTTCCCGACTTGTTCTGTAGTGACCTTTTTTACATTGGTAAAAGAAATTCGGTTTTAAACTTTTAGCCTAATGTAGTAGACTTTGTTCACTTTGCATTTATCCTATACTATTGCACTATATTATTGCTATATTTATACTATACCGCCGCAGAATTTGCAGAGAGCGGTGCGCGCATTCCGTCCGCAGTCCTTTAGCCTTATGATCTCTTATTCCGACCTTCTTGCGGGGGCCAGGTTGAAAAAAATTCAAAAATTGAAACCGGACAAATTTAAAAGGGAAATTACACAAATTAAAGATACCAAAAAGCGGGGAAGGAGAGCCCGGGGCTCTGAAGCTACTAAACGACCTCTGCTGCGTCGAGCTTATTATTAAAGTTTTGATTGTTATTGTGATTTTTTGCATTCCGGGGAGATTTTTTGACATTCGTGAAAGAATTCTGGTTAATGTTTTTATTGTGTTCTCGGCGATTTTTGAATTTTTAAGCTCTTTTTTGCATTTTTTTTTTTTTCGTATTCCGTAACGATTTTTTGACTTTCATAATATTTTTTCGGTTTCAAACTTTCAGCCTTATATAGCAAATTTTCTACTTTCCGCGATTTCTGATAAAAAAAAAAATTCCGCAATTCAACACGATTTTTAACGTTTTTACGCATTCCGTGCCTTTTTTTTAAAAACATTTATAAAAGAAATTCGTTTCAAACTTCTTACACGCTGTAGTAATTTTTTTCCTCTGCGATTTTTGATTTTTATCGATTTTTAATGCGATGTTTAGCGTTCTGATTCTACCTTTTGACATTCGTAAAAGGAATTGGATGTCAAACTTTTAGTCCAATATATTAAATTTTGTTATATTTGCAATAAAGTTTATTTGAAATTCGTACTGCGATTTTTGAATTTTTTGGCGAATTTTTATGCATTGTTTAGAGATTTTTCGCATTCCGCGGCCATTTTTTTACATTCGTAAAAGGAATCCTGTCTTAATCTTTTAGCCCATAATAACAAAATTTTGTCATATGCGGTTTTAGAATTTTTAGCGATTTTTCGAGTGTTTTCGCGATTTGGTACAATTTTTCCAAATTAGTAAAAGGAATCCGGTTATCTTCTAGCCCGAATAGTAAATTTTTTTCTTTTCATTTAAATTTATTTGGAATTCGTGCAGCTTTTTTTAAATTTTTCGCGAATTTTTATTACGATTTTTTGAGTTTTTTCATGTTTTGTACTATTTTTCGATGTACCGAACGATGCCGGGCATGTCAGCTAGTTAGTGTATAAATGTATAATATAAATACTACAGGGTTGCGCACGAAAAAGCGGCCCTGCTGTGTTTGCATGAATGCGCTGCGCATGTACAGATAGATACTTTCATTTGAACATCGAAAAGTTTGAAAATATCACGAAAAACGAATAAATTTGTCAGTCCGAAACGGCACGGAAAAAAATGGCCTGGCCCGGGTTTACAAAAGAAATTTAGACCCGCTCTCTACTCAGCCTGATATTAATGAAAGAAAATGTGCCTGAGAAAGGGTTTCTTGCTCGGCCCGAATAAGAGCAACTGAATATGTACTGTTTAATGTTACCAGATCCTGATGAATCGTCATTTACTACAGAGAGACCGCTTGATAAGATTTGGTCTATTTTAATAAATATTAGCTTTATGCATCATTTAGAGACAAAGAATTTCTCCTTTTACATTCTTTGCTTTGGAGACCAGGACTAGAGAAGATACTCTATAGTCCTGGCCCTGCCCAGTGTCCAAAGAAGGAAGAAAAACCCACCATAGAGAGTGCTTAGTTTTTTCCTCATACACCACGCTAAAATTTTCGAGTTCTTTTGCTTATTTACAAAGAATAAAAGTAAACAGCGAATTTAGAAAAGAACAATTATTCATTGAAAACATTATACGCTAAAACCTTTTGTAAATTATATGAAATTCCAAAATCTGAGCTTTTTTATATGTCAGTTGGCATAAAAAAATATAGCCCATCTGAAAAAATTATTGGAGGGGCCCGAGCCCCACGGGCCCATATAACTCTACGCCTATGGGGTCAAGAGCAGCATAATGTCCCTCTTGTATAATTCTTTAACTATTTCGAAAATAGACATAATTTCCTTTTCATCATCTGTTTGCTTCACTGACTCCCAATTAATTTTTGTTTCTTTTCAGGATATCTGAGGCAATATAAGAAAAATTACTCGAGCATTAAAAGATGACAAAATCTCCTTTGCAAAGATATCTATTTACTTCCAGCACCAATATTTAGTTTATTCGCAATAATCAGCTTAGACTTGTATTATCCAGTTGAGAAAATGCACTTTTGCATCGATTCATAAAGCCTTTTAACCCTTTATCTACTGATGGTACTTATAAGTACCATTAAAATAACTTGCTGTAAAATTCAGTTAATACATCGATTAGTTGTAATACAGTTTAGAATACATTACTTTATCTTGTTCTAAAAGCATTATTTGTTACACAAAACAAGAATATTTTTAAAAGGATGATTTCTTTTGCCTTTCAGTTTTTTTGGCGTTGGGGGAGGGGGGGGAGGGGATTTTTCAATTCGGAAATATTTCTATATTTCTATTGTAAGAACATTATATTTGTACATTTCCTAATTCTACAAAATACTAAAAAAAAAAAAAATATTTAAAATAAAAGATTTGAGTGGGGTTATAAATATTGCACAAAATCCCTATAAACTCAAATTTAATTAATGCTTCTAAATCCTTCAATCCTTCTACAATCCATCTAAAATTTATTAAATTAATATGTAAATCTTGTGACCTTTCACTTTCTCGGCTTATAATGCAAAAACTATTGCATATAAAAACAGGAAAAATGGTAGTTTTTTAGTGAAATCTGTGTTAAACACGTTGAAGCAGACAGTTTTTAAATCGAAAAATTATTTTAAGTACTATTTAATATTGAAATCGGTCAAGATAGTTCAGTTACGTAAGTTTTATAGTATAAAAAACTATGCATAAGCAATTAAACCATCTTTTGTAGGTATTTGTGACTGGATTGTGGTATATAGTGTACATTCATTTTTTAAATTTATCTACATTTTTTTGCATATTTTTTCCAAAATTTTATTATTTGAATAGAAATTTAGTACATATTTTGATAAAGGTGTTTTTACTTACTGTTTCCCAATTTTAAAATGTCCAAATAATAATAATTCCAAACATTTTACAATTGAGAAATATATTTACAAGTGAATATTAGAAAAGGAAAAACTTTTAAATAATTATATATTATTACGTCCGAGCATTTTATGGTGAAAATTACGTTATATTTAAAACTATTTTCTTATCGTGTCTAAAATAAACTTTTCTTCTGAACATTATAAAAGTTTGGGAGGCAGCGACATTTTTCTACTTAACTATCTTATACAAGTTGATTTTCATCAGTTGGAACAGCGATGGATGCGGCACTGGAAACTAAAAATGCCCCGTTCAAAAGACGAAAGAGTAAAAGTCATTTAAAAAATTCATACATATAGTTTAGGCCTAATATTTTATATTAAAATGATAAACTATCATATATTTAAATTTTTATACAATAATTTTAAGAATAAAAATGGTTGGTTTCAAAGTACTAATTGACAGCTAAATTTTGGTCTGTGTCAAATTACCCCCCCCCCCCTTTATTTTTCATGTTTATACTATTTATATTTATTCAATACTCATTACGTTCCAAATTTCTTTCTAAACTCATCATCCGATTCCAACGAAATTTCGTAGACACATTTCTTGTAAAAAGTGTCACATTACAGTAACTAGTTTAGGCCTGGTATTTTATGTTAAAATTATAAAATATCATATATTTAAATTTTTATACAATAATTTAAAAAATAAAAATTGGTTGGTTTCAAAGTACTAAGTGACAACTAATTTTGGTCTGCGTCAAATTACCGCCGCCCTCCCCCCGCCTCTTTATTTTTCAGGTTAATACCATTTATATTCATTTGTTCCATTACCATTTTCATTTATACTCATTGCGTTCCAAATATTTTTCTAAGCTCATCATCCGATTCCAACAAAATTTCGCAGACACATTTTTTGTAAAAATTGTCACATTACAGTAACTAGTTTAGGCCTAGTATTTTATGTTAAAATTATAAAATATCGTATATTTAAATTTTTAAACAATAATTTTAAGAATAAAAAATAGTTGGTTTCAAAGCACTAATTGACAGCTAAATTTTGGCCTGCGTCAAATTACCCCCCCCCCCCCTCTGTTTATTTTTCAGGTTAATACTATTTATATTTATTCAATACTCATTGCGTTCCAAATTTCTTTCTAAACTCATCATCCGATTCCAACGAAATTTCGTAGACGCATTTCTTGTAAAAAGTGTCACATTACAGTAACTAGTTTAGGCCTGGTATTTTATGTTAAAATTATAAAATATCATATATTTAAATTTTTATACAATAATTTTAAGAATAAAAACTGGTTGGTTTCAAAGTACTAATTGACAACTAATTTTGGTCTGCGTCGAATTACCGCCCCCCCCCCCTTTATTTTTCAGGTTAATACCATTATATTTATTCAATACTCATTGGGTTCCAAATTTCTTTCTAAACTCATCATCCGATTCCAACAAAACTTCGTAGACACATTTCTTGTAAAAAGTGTCACATTGCAGTGACCCAACAAAAAATATTGCGGAAAGTTTAATCAGCCCACTCCATTCTCTTTCAGAAAAAGGGGGGTGACAAAGTGATTTCAGAATTCATTTTTTTCATTCTTTTCAATTGTTTAATTACATATTTTTATCTCACGTTCATCTTATGGTGATCCTGAAGCTTCAACAGAACGTGACTTTAGTAAAACCATTTTATTTTTCAGTAAAGGAGATGCATACAAAAACGAGTTATTTCTCCACGAATTTGTTATATTAATGATGTGATGATTGAAAATGAAATTTTACTATCGTTCACTGTTTTATTCCTTTAAAAATGCAAAAATCTTTGATTTAGATAAGACTTTGGTGAACATTCTTGACAACTACAGCATTGCTTCTTTAGCCAGCATCTTACTCCATAAAATTCGGATACAATTACGAGTTCAGGTTTTTTTTTTTTATTCTTTCATCATATGAAAGTTGCCGACGCCAAACTGATTTTTGTTGGCGGCGTGATCAATGACAGCAACGACTCACGTTTATCTTATAATCCTGAAATTTCCACAGAACGTGACTTAGTTTTGTAAAACTTATTTTTAAAGAAAAAGAGTTAAAGGCGATGCTATATTAAACAAAAAATATCTATTCATGTTTTCTTAAAAGTATTAGATGCACCCACTATTTATCACTCATCTGGAAACCAGAACTCGATTAATACTCGATCTGAGGACCTATGCACCAAAATTTCAGCCTCCCCCCCCCCCACGAATAACATAGATATAACATGATGGATATACAGGATAGATATACATAGATGTCACATAATAGCAAATTTTCGTTCATTTAACCTTTAACTGATGTCACAGAAATTGTCACGTAACTAGTGTGAAGCGGTCTGTGAGACCGCTTCATTGAAAGATGAATAAAACCCGCGATTAAGTCTTAGGATGTTGTTTTTGCGCTAAACTTTTTGTACAGGAGTGTTATAATTAAAATTCACCTATTTAAAAGTCTCTGGTGTTAGATTTTAAGTTCCAAACGAAACAAAATTTCAGTAGTGTTTGTAAATAAAATGAAATTTGCAAGTTAAACTGTGAAAATTGAAAAAAGCACTGGTCTGTGAGACCGGTAACATCAGTTAAAGGTTAATTTTGCTCTGTAAAGTGGCCGCATTTCAAAAAATATTCAGCTTCAAAGCTATAATATCTTTTCAGATCTATAACTTTTTTAACCACCTTCAAACTTTTAAACTTCATAAAAATGAACTTCATAAACTTTTTAAAAATGAAGTTTGAAATCAAAACTGATGCTACCGGTCTCACAGACCGGTGCTTTTTTCAATTTTCATAGTTTAACTTGCAAATTTCAGTTTATCTTCAAACACTACTGAAATTTTGTTCCTTTTGAATTTTAGTACTATCACCAGAGACTTTTGAATAGGTGAATTTTAATTATAACACTGTTGTACAAAAAGTTAAGTACAAAAACAACATCCTATGACTTAATTGCGGCTTTTATTCATCTTTCGATGGGGCGGTCTGACAGACCGCTTCACACTAGTTATGTGACATTTTCTGTGACATCAGTTAAAGGTTAATCGGGCTTTGCTTGGAGTTTTAGAATCTCGATAAATGCCCATAAATGACACGGTGGTTTTCTGTCGACTCAAAGCACTAAGAGGGAACGCCATCCCACAGGTTTTTTGGGGGAAGAAAATCATAATTTGTGTACTATTCATTATTAAATTAGACAAACTTCAAGCAAAATATTTCTTAAAAATAAAATTATTCTGAATAAAGAACAAGAAACTGAATCTAGAAATCTGGAAAACCATTGCTTTTCAAGGAAAAATGACATTATTATTGTTGTTTTAAAATTCAAATGAAATTTTTGAAAAAATACAAAGGATTTTATTCGAAGCAAGATTTGTCAAAATAACAGGAATTATAAGGGCAAATATAATGGTTCACTAGATAAGTATACTCTGTGGTCCACGCTTAACTCTCATGCAGTGCTCCACGTTTGTGGATAGCTTAGGGGAAAGTAGGGTAATGACGCTGAAAACATGAATAGCTAGTCAAATTTGGACAACAAAATCAATATTTTATTAACGAAGTATAACTCCAAAGACTAAGGAACAGTTTGCAATCAACTAATTTTCATAAAAGTATTAGGAATTTTTTTTTATCGTTTTATTTAAATGACCATCGATTGAGCGGTAATGCCCGACATGATAGGGGAATTGCGCTCAGATTTTGAATACAACGTTTAAGTACGACAAAAGTCACATATGTAGTTGTGTGGGCTGTTCACAACGCTGCAGTCTTTTTGCAACCACTTTACACATATTGTGTTAAACATATAGTGGGCTACTTTTTTATATTTAGGTTTTTTGATTTTCACCACTTTTTTGAAATCGCAAAATTCTCCTTGTTTAATGACATATTAAATAAAGGCGAAAGCAAGGAAATTGTACCATTTCAAAAAAGTGGTGTCAATTAACAAATTTGAATTTAAAAAATGTTGCCACTGGCAACCCTTCTTCTGGAATTCCACGCGAGCGCCATTACCCGTCATCGCCATGTTGGGTTTTATTGCATTATAATTGGTGTAACAACGCACTACAAAAATAAATAAGAGCATAAAAGTACAGTTAAATGTATATATTTTGTAGACATAATGAGTAAATTAGTATTTGAAAATAAGAGTGTACACTTACCTTCAAGTTAGATGTTGTAGAATTTTATAATAAAACAACTTCAAACTAATAACTTCAGGACACAAAAATACTTTCCTCCCGATGGCACTAAATCCCTACTGGGAACTTAGGATGAAGTTCGCTAGGTGCCGTTACCGATCGCACGTTTTCAATTCTATTCTGTTTAGAGATATTTGGTGAGCGTCATTACCCAACTTTCCCCTAATTACTAATTTTCCCGCCAGTTCAAAAAACACGATTTTGTGATAATGACATTTAAAAATTTTGGGTGTTGACACTTCGGCAGATGATACAAAGTATAAAAGTGCGGTTTTCTTTAATAGAGAGCTAACCAAAACAGCGGGAAAGGAATGTAGAATTTCTTAGGCTAAAAAAATAAAATGATTTTTTGAAGGTAGCGTACCGTCCTCTCCTCCCCACCCCTTCTCCCAAGCGGCGAAGCCTACAAATATTTGACACTTCACTTTTTTTACTGAATAATAATAATAATAGATAAAGTAAGAGCAATCAGCCCACTTACCAGAAGATGTAAAACCATTTTTCGGATATAGTGTATTTCTAGTATAGTACGGTGGAAATGTACCAAAAAAAGGGGGTTACCTTGCAAAAGGTCGGGTAGAAGATTTTTTTTCTGTATTGTTTACAATGATGCCAATATAGGAAAAAACCAAGTTTACTAACAAAATTTCTTAAGGCTAAATTTTCTGTGGTCAAAAAACAACAAAATTTTGGGACCTTTTTTTATTTTTTTGAAATATCTCGAGACTCGTTGCCGTAGTATATTATTTGTCAGTTACAATATTGAAGAAGATAAAATTCTCTACAACTTTCCTATTTACAACTTTTTCATACACTCAATAGCAAGCGCCATTCAAGCCGTTTCAAAAATAGGACAATTTTTTCAATTTTTTTAAAAACCATGAAAAACTTAGTTCTGCCCCGATTATTCAAATGTTTCCCCCGGATTGAATCTTGAATGTCAACTCCTATATATTGGTATCAGTAAATTATGTGTTTCAGGGCCAAAACTAGCCTCTTTTGCGCCCGTGGCAAACATGGACACCCCCCCCCCCCCTCCGCTTAAAAAGAAAATTTACCATGAGAATTTTAATAAATCTCTAATAGCCGGATTTTTTAAATTTTAGACGTGTAATCATTAAATATGTAATGTGAACTACGTAATCAGCTTTGGCAAATATTGATTGATTAAAATCTTGAAAACCGAACCGAAAGGAACCGAAATTATTCCGCTTTAAACAGGTTTCCATCTTAGCAGGCATAATTGTTATTATCTCTCTTGAAAATACATAATTTTTTCTTTAAAGACCGGATTCCATATATACAGATTTTATTTTCAAAAATTTTACGGTAATTGTTGTATTGAGGCGTTTAAAGTCACAGTTATATGAATTATGAGACTAAATTAGACACACGAAGACATTCGCAAGGTAATATTAAACATATGGGAGCGCTCTTGACAAATATCTCGCTTGCATTTTTTTTTTTTTTTAAGGGATATCTGAGGTCAGTATCTAATCTTGTGCTTTTGTGCTTTTTCGGGTTTGTTGCATTTTTTGTTTTTAATATTCGGACACTTTCATTTTTGGAAAACATTTGGAACCCGTTCTGAAATTTAAAGTATCCTCATTAAAAAAATGCAACCAAATTCGAAAAATTGAAAACGCACAATGCTAGATATCGACTTCAGATATCATATGAAAATCTAATTATCCTACAACAGTGCCAACAAAAAGAAAAAAATATTGTTAAATAGCCTGTAGAAATTATTATTATTAAAATTCATTTTTCAATTTAGCTTATGCAGTCATGTTGCGTACCTTACTTTGTGTTGGGAAAGTGGAGTTGCATAAAACAGGTGATCAATGCGAAAACAAAAATGTTTATATGGTCTACAGTCATAAATAAATTGGCATTTCATTTGATAAATGGTATCACTGAGATCATTAAATAGATATAGTTTTAAAACAGCACATGTTACAGAAGATTAGAATATTCCACAAAGTATACTTTTCAACAACCAAAGTAGGTTTTTCTGTTTGAGCTTTAAAGCAATTAATAGATAATCTTAAAAGTTTTATATATTTTTTCATGCTAAAATCATATAATCTCTTGTTATATTTATTGATATGAGTGGAAAAAATATTGAGAATATTTTTTAAAACTAATCTTTTAAATATTTTTATGAAACCAGTGATCTTAAATATTTTATTGACAGAATTTTAAAATTTTACAAGAGATAAATGCATAACATTAGTTAGTTAAATAATCTGTTGTCATTTTTATTGTAACTATTTCATAAGGTAAAATTATTTCTTACATAAAAGATATTTATTTTTTGAGTCCCCCCTTTTATATGGAACTACTTTCCAATGTTTGCTATCTTTAAAACATTAAAATGTATGTTATCAATAATTTGTAAATAAAATATACCATTGTCGTGTGGAATAAAATATGTTTTTCGCAAATTTTCATACCTATCCCATTGATACCTGGAAAAATGTGTATGCATTATAAAAATTAAAAAAATTATAAAATTATTAAAATTAAACAAGACTTCTTTCTTAATTGAAACTATCGTGAAAATAAGTTACTAAATATTGAAGTATTCTTTTAACCAATGCTTTGAAGTTAACATTGTATACACTTAAATCTACACTCATCCCTACTTTTAAAATTATATAAATTTATCGAATGTAAAATGTCTGTTGAGATGAAAATAAAGACGTGAGTGTTCAAATAATAGATAATTTACTGTTATCAATTGTTAGAAGTCAACATACACGATTAAATCCGCGGGGAACATTTGAATAATCGGAGCAAAACTGCGTTTTTCCCGGTTTTTAAGAAAATTGAAAAAATTGTAATTTGAAATGGCGTACTGCGCTAAAAAAAAAAAAAAAAAAAAAAGGTCTCAAAATGTTGTTGTTTTTTGGCCACAGAAAATTTAGCCTTAAGAAATTTTGTTAGAAAACTTGGTTTTTCCATGTTGGCATTATTATAAAAAATTCAGAAAAAAAATCTTCTACTCGACCTTTTGCAAGGTAAAATGTACATTTCCTCTGGATTATAACATTTCTATCACTAATATTTTTCTGACATCCGTATTATGAAGATAAATGCAAAAATTACTTTTATAAGAAAAACTATGATTCTTCATTGACTATTATCTTATACACTCTTAATAATAAATATAACTAAGTTACCTTTTTATCTTCTGAATTCTGTTAACCTATTATATATCATATTTATTTCTTTTTCTTTTCTGTAGCACCCAAAGCATACCGAAAATCACTGAGCCCTTGAAGAAAAGAAGAAATGTCATTTGGCAAGAGTTCTGCATTATTTCCATCGGCGAAATCTTTTCTATTTGCGCATTAGATGATATATAATAAATTGTTCAACTACTCTATTTCTTTTCTGTACGAGTTAATAATATTAAGCTCGTGGAACTAGAAAAAGAGTATATCTTACTTCATTCATAAAAAAGGGGAGAAAATGTTTGCTGATGATTGGATTAGTTTGTATTTGCATGAAATAAATCAAAACCTTTCAGAAAAATTCTAAATTTTCTAGTTGGATTAAAATATATATAAATACCGTTGATTTTTAATTAACCTGCAAAAATGAAAAGGTAATAAACAAAAATGATACAGGAACAAAGGGTCACTTCAATCAAACTTCACTTATTTAATCAAAATACAAAGGGGCCCCATTGAAATCTGAACCTCAATTTTCGCTTACAATTTTAACGACAGTGTAAGGATTTTTTCAACAGATTTCCTCTTTCTTGTATGAAATATGATGATATAATGAGAAATTCTGGAAGTACAACAGTAGTTCGTGATATCGAGCATAATATGAGCTATATTCCGAAATAAAGAGTGTGTTGCTTGGCACGGATGGTGACTTCTTCCAGCACTTATCCTTATGCCATTGTACCGTCATGAGAAATAATTTCAGGATGATCATTAGCCACAGAAGCTTTATTTTTACAGCAACACAGATATATACAAACACATCAGAAGAAGATTGGAAATTTTAGAAGTAACTTCACAATTAAGAGCTTAATCTAGCTCTATCCGCAGAATTTTTAGCAATGCGCGTTAGTTCGGGCCAAGTATACATGTGTACTTCCTTGAAGTGTTAATCTCCGTTGAGATTGTCCGTTAGAAGTATCTTCTCACCGAGTGCGGACTTCACCTATCCGAACCACACTGTTCCAGCTGAGGGCACAGAAAATGATCTGCTAATCGCAGAGTGCAAGCAAAAAATTCCTCAAAGGCCCCAGATGTAGCTGTATATATCTGGGATGGGTTTCTTTGATAACCGCCGCTGTTGGAGAGCTTGAAGAGGCATTTCAAGTATTGTAAGAATATTATATCCAGCTGTCTAAGAAACTGTCAAAGTTAAGATCTTGGCCTAAAATATGCTTTTATACTGTCAGATGGAGAGTTCTTAAGTGAAATCTATTTCAAGTTTAATTGGTATGTTAAAGTAAAGATTTTATGATATACAAATGTATCGGTCTTTGTATTAGAGGGTGATATTTAGGTATAACATATGCATCTATTGACAGAGTGCTATTGATTAGATCCAGGACTTTACACCATCATATTTGTCAGAAAATAAGCTAAGACTGTTGAGAAATTCGATAAAATATATTTATTGATGTAAAAGTTATGGACAAATATTCCGATTCGGTTTGGAGCGTGGTGCCCCATATTTTTGACAGGATAAATGAATTACGACTCTATGTAATTTTCGTTTACTATCGTAATGCTTGATTTGACCACTTATTTTTGTAGGATGTTTTAGTCTGTTCCTGCATATACAGGGTAGAATGGGTGTACATTATGAAGCCTTTTATTTTGTGAACAGATGAAGGAACCATTCTAAAAATGGTGCCAACGGATAGGAAAATTAGTATGAGCTAATCACTGAAATTTAATGTAAAACAGAAGGCTAACTCTGCGGTGTGCTTCGTTTGCTGAAACCGCATCGCACCATTTTTTGTGTGACTTCTCCTGTGGAGGTATGCAGGATTTCTGCTGCCAGATAATTTTAGATTTTTATTTTTTATGTTTTAATATTAACCCGGGAGAACTCGCTAGTGAGAATGCCCAATTGCTTTTCTTTTATTTTACATTCATATAATATCAACTTTTTTTGGTTGGCTTAGTACTTTTATTCCCAAAACAGGTAAAATAATTGAAAAACATTTTGAAATTTTAATTAAAATGAAAAATGATTTAAATAAGAGTCTTAAAAAAGTACGACTGTGAGAGAAAATCTCATGCAGCGAGTTCTCCCGGGTTAATAAAAGATTTTTTAACTCCATTGAGAATTATAATGCGGATGATAATGAATAAGAATTAAAAAAGATAATTATTAATAGTATCCTAATTTATTTAAATTTTTTGTGAAGCACTGATACATCAATAATATATACTCGACAACCTCATATTATTCTTCCATAAAATTTGGTTTAACTTGAGCGAGGTTAAATACGTTTCGAACTAGAAAAATTATTCTATATATGTTCCATTAATTTTGAAAGTGGGTCAAGTCCATTTTTATTAACACTTTCCAACTTAGCTGAAAAGTGTTTATGAATTAGATTTGTCTGTCTGTATGTCTGTCTGTCCGTCTGTCTGTCCATGCTTTAACTCGCGTAAATATAGCCAGATTCCCATGAAATTGATATATGTAATTGATGTTTACTGTGGCATGTTGGGTATTGAAAATGAAGTGGGTAGCATTTACGGTTCTTTTACAGGGACACTCAAAAGTACTCCGTAACATTACGGCCTATGGGGAAATATCATTTATTGTGCATTTTAATGATATTACATTGTTTTAAATATACTGAAATTTGTATATTTCACTGAGGTGTACTACAAAACGCTTACTGAAGAATCTAGTGAGCACATCATTTATCGTTCATTTAGAGGGACAGATAAACGTATTTGGCCTATGAAGAATAACTGATGGAAATGCGTTTTCAGTTGTGATACGCCTTTTAAAATCTATCTTTTTGCCTATTACTTGGTGTGTGTAAATTGTGTAGATACTATACGGGGCTACACAGAAGATCTGAAGTGCATTTTCGTTTAATAATGCAAATTGCTGAGTGGGAAATTTCATCTGTGCTATGCGTTTAATTGAATTAACTTTTAGCATACTATGCAATATAAATCCGAATCTATGGATCCTACGCAGGGATGCACAAAAAAAATCTGATATTTTCCGGACTATTCATAGTAATTGCAGAAATTGGGTTTTCAAATGCTTTATGCATTTTCTAAATTGTTTATTTAGGCATGTGTTACCTTAAGGGTGTTCTCAAATCCAGAAGGGCAACTTTCTGACATAAGTTTTAATTTATTTTTGTTCGGAAATGAAGGAAACTAGCAGGTGTTGTTGTTCAGAAACTATGTAATTGAACTATTTTTTCCATTTTTTTGCCAACGCAATAGATCTTTCAGAAAATAGTGTTAAAGTTGACGTTTTGAAACGAAGTTCCCGAAGAAAGCAGAAAAACCAGTCCGTGAAGGGCGAAAATCGTCTTTGTCACGTGGCCAAAAACGCTTATATCTCAATAGGTAATGGATGGATCAAAAAATGGAAAAAACAGTTCGATTCTAAATTGCTTCCATGGCCAGGCTTTCCAATTTTATATCCTTCCGTTAAAAAATGAATTTGTAAATGTGTCAAAATGTTTTGCGCTTACTGAGCAGAGCAGTTAAGAACAGCCTTAGTAAATGGTAAAGATTTGTTACAGTATTCTGAATGTGTTGCAAATTGTTTCATAACCTATGCTGGACGCATGATTTTTCGTTCTTGTTATAGCTAGATATTGAATGGTTTGCATTTAAACGGGTTTTAAAATAGCCGTAAAAATATTTTACCACTATCTTAAAACTCATCATACTTATTTTATATTTTTTGTGGTCTTGTATCATGTAAATTTAATATGTAATAATGATTATCCGTGTTAGCTGAAAAGAAAATTACTGTTTTGCTATACGCCAATGGACTTGCCTTACTTTCAAAAGCAATGACTTGTTCAAAACGCTGATTTTCCTTGAATGGAACATAATTACACTGGCCTCCAAAAGTTAAGGAACATGGGGTCTGGATGTTTTCGATTGTACACGATTTGTCGAATATCTACCAAAATTATTGGTCAATTGTTCTTGAACTTCTGGGATGTAAAGAACATGTTTGATTTTATATTTCTCGGTGAAGATTTAGTCGGGAGGACAATTAGGGGGCTAATAATAAATTTAATAATAAAATAATATTTGCGATCATCTATGTAACAGAAAATACTGAAAATGGTTTGTCACTGTGTTAAATGACTGTTTGTGTCTTGTTCAACGTTTGTGTCCATTTGTGTAAGCATAGTACTCATATTCGTGTAGATGTTAACGTTTATGTGAAAAATTCAAAAGTTTTTTGTTTATAGCATACAGAGTTTCAACCAAATTTAACACAACTTTCCGAAACTGCAATTAAAACATGAATATATTGAATATTTGATGAGATATCGGCATTTGTATGAAATAATTTTTAATTGCGCGTGCGTGGAAGATTCTAAAAATTTCATTTCATAATTTGGTAGTTAGCTATTTAGGGCAACTTATATAAAAAGTCCAGTCAAATATCGCGAAAATTCACAAAGATAGGGGCGATATAGTGAGTTACTTTCTAAAAATAGCTTTATTCTAAGGGATTTTTCACAACTTTTCAATCAGCTCACTATATATCTTTCTGAGTTTTCACAATATTTGACTGGACTTTTTATTGAAGTTGCCCAAAATAGCTGGCTACCAAATTATGAAATAAAAATTTTGAAGTCTGCCACGCATACGCAGTTAAAAATTATTTCATACAAGTGGCCAACACTCATCAAATATAAAACATACTTAAGTTTTAATTGCAGTATACTGTTGCTACTGTTCTTTGTCAGGTTTTGGAAAAGTTGTGTTAAGCTTGGTTGAAAACTCTGTATGCTATAAACAAAAACTTGTGAATTCTTCACAGAAACGTTAAAATCTGCACGAATATGACTGCTATGCTTACACAAATGCATACAAACGTTGAACAGGACCCAAACAGTCATTTAACACAGTGACAAACCGTTTTCAACATTTTCTGTTACATAGGTGATCGCAAATATTATTTTTTTATTAAATTTATTATTAGGCCCTTAATTGTCCTCCTGACTAAATTTTCACCGAGATATATCAAATGAAACATGTTCTTTATATCCCAGAAGTTCAAGAATAATTCGCTAATAATTTTGGTAGATAATGGACAAACCGTGGACAATCGAAAGCATCCAGTCCCTGTTCCTTAACTTTTGGAGGCCAGTGTATAATAACAAAGTTTGACTATATTATTTTATTTTCAATATTTAATTCTCCTTCAGGAAAGTTAGAATAAAACAAAATTAATTTGATAAGAAAAAGTGAAAAAAAAAAAATAGAAAAAAATATTCAGTAATAAGTTGAATGCATACAATTATAAATTATGATAACACAATGATTCACTGATGTTGCCAATTCACCACAGTTGAAGTTAAAGCCTAAATTCTGATTGTACTTGTCAATATTATCCTACATAAAAAATAGAGTGGACTTGTGTCACTTTCAAAATCGACGCATTTTAAATATCGTCGACCCAATAAATTACTAATAACATATTTATACTGATATTAGAAGTGATTTATTGTGAATTGGTTAAAAGAATAAAATGTATGTTAATTTTTAACAAGATTTAGCTTTAACCCGGGAGAACTCGCTGCATGAGATTTTCTCTCACCGTCGTACTTTTTTAAGACTCTTATTTAAACCATTTTTCATTTTAATTAAAATTTCAAAATGTTATTTCAATTATTTTACCTCTTTTGTGAATAAAAGTACTAAGTCAACCAAAAAAAGTTGATATTATATGAATGTAAAGTAAAAGAAAAGCAATTGGGCATTCTCACTGGCGAGTTCTCCCGGGTTAAATAACTTTTTTTTACAGAATGGACCTGCTCCACTTTTAACCTCTTGGGGTCCGAAGACAAAATAACACTACAAATACACGCTCATTGCTTTTGCGCCAACAAAATGACACCCTAGATGACAGAAAGAGCCCTGTTTCTGAAATTGATACTTTAAGGGATGGGTAATTTAGGTTCACAAACAAGGATCTAAAATGACTAGTACCCTTAAAATATCAAATTAATTATTGGCAACCTAAATTCACGAAATAACAAATTCAAGGGCTTTAAACAAGTGGATGATCGACAAATCCTCAATATGTTTTGTTGTTAAGGTCCCTGAAGGCGAAGACACTCGCAAGCTGATACTAACCATATGGGAGGCTACTTTCTAATATCTCGTCCGCATTTCGACATTTTTTTTTTCTTTTTTTTTTTTGCATTGGATAGCCGAGGTCCATCTCTACATCGCTCCTTTTTTACTTTTTCGATTTTTGTTGCAGATATTTTTTATAAAGTTACTTTCACTTTCGAAACCGGTTCCGAAAATGAAAGTATCATTCTAAAAAATATCTGCAACCAAAATCGAAAAAGTAAAAAAAGAGCGATGTAGAGATGGACCTCAGATATCCAATGCAAAAAAAAAAAAAAAAAAAAATTAAAAAGGTCGAAATGCGAACGAGATATTAGAAAATAACCTCCCCATAGGTTTAGCATTAGCTCGCGTGTGTCCTTGCCTGCAGGGACAGGAGCCTTAAGGATTCAAGTTAATGCATTATGAAAATTTCTTTCTTTGTTGACCGCACAGTCTTCGTGGAATTTTGCAAATTCAGATAAAAATATCATTAATTTTATGAGGAAATAAATACAGTGCTACCATTTATTGGTTTTGTTTCAAAGCAAAAAACATTCAGCTACTTTAAATAAGGATAAAAATGTACAAAAAAAAAAAAAAAAAACGTTCATTTTATATGATGAAAAGAATATATGACCACATTTGCACACCTTGCGTCTAAAGAGGTTAAAATCAACGGCTCATATCTTTATTTATTTTATTTATTAATAGGGGAAACATATTTGATTTCATTTATTAAAAAAAATTCCAGTTAGAAAGATGTTTAATATGGATCAAACTAAACCACATTTTACCGGGAGAATACTGGGAGATTGGCAGCTACAGAATCGCATTCGTAAAAACGATGTTACAAAGCGGCTAATTATATAAAAGGTAAGCACTTGCTTATATTTTATATAATTCTAATACTAATTCTAATTCTTAGACTAAATACGAGCATGTAATAATAATATGCACTGTAAAAAAAAAAAAAAAAAAAAAAAAAAAAAACTGTTGATTTTACATTAAAAAATTGCGAAACAAGGCGCCAGTAAAAAAACTAGTGATATTACAAAATAAACTTGCAAACTTTTTATTTTACTGTAAAATCTGTTGCAATACGAGAAAATTAGTTATAAATACAGATTCCATTTACGAGGAAATATGTAAACTGTTTATTTTATAGACAAAAAAGTAAAAGGAAGTTCGTACTAAATACATTGAGAAAATAAAATTGTTGAATTTACGGTACAATAATGGCAGATGGGGCTGGGGCACCAGTATTATACCGTAAAATCAATAATAATAAACCACAGATCAAGCAGTAATACACCGTAAAGGGGCCTCAAGACTCTTAAAGCTTCAAAATTTTCGAAATTTTAATTTTTTTTATATGTTAAACTCCTATCTTTTCTGAACATTTGGACATAGGTTTTTCCTTCAAATTTTGATTAGAACAGAAGTCATGGCTCTTAGAATCATACCCACTCAATAGCTGAAGCGGAAGCGGTGTTTCCACAACTTTGAAGTCATTTTTCTCAAAATGACGTTTTTGAGCATAACGCGCAGGATATCTCAAAACCTCTCAATATTTTTTCATGAAATTTTCAAAATATGTGCTTTATGTTAGTCTGTATAAATTGAACCTAAAATTTCTTTTTTATTGTTCAATAAAATATTTTTCTAGATGATATACTGTTGGAAGTTTCAAAATTTTGTATTAGCTAAATACAACTTTGTATTAAAAATATAAAAATTCTTTAAAAAAAGAACGTATTTTGGTTCAGGGGAGTTATTATAATCTGGAGTATAATTAGGCACAAATCTTTTCATTCTAGTTGCAAAATTTATTTTATAAACCTGCGCGTAAACTGTCATACCAATTTTCTGCTTGACAAATGTCTGTCAATTTAAAGCCTTTTATAAATATTAATTCTGCATCTTGTAAATTTTTAAATATATAAAATGAAAGAACGTACTTATATCTTTCATCCCCATTAAAAATTGTATTTTAAAATCATATACATTCTAAGGTATTAAATGTTGAAAATGGTCAATTTTTTTTCATTTTTTTTTTTTTTCAATTTAAATGTTCTGTGACCCCTTAAGCAGTAATATACAGTATATTATTGCTAGTATATTTATAAGACGGTATACTACTGCTTATTTACGATTTATTATTGTTAATTTTACCGTATAATACTGGAAGCTGGAGTGCCAGTATTATAGCTTAAAACCAAAGAAAAATTTTGTGTAAATTTACAGATAACTTTCGTAAAACAAACAGTTTTTCCTTGCGTCCTGGCTGACAATTTTTCTCTATAAAATCGACAGATATTTGCCTTGCTTACTAAGAAATAGAACATTTGTTTACTTTATTTTGTCTTATGGAGAAAATTTGTAGATAACGTTTTACAAAATAAATCAAACATTCGGAAAATCATGAAAGATTCTACCTAAATAATTTTTATAACGTATAAGGCTCAATTATATTTTAAGTATACTTGACTGACAGTTGTTTTCTGTAAAATAACATATTATTATTATTATTATTATCATTATTATTATTATTATTACTATTATTATTATTTTACAGTGTGTATTTTTCAAAACTGAGATCCAAATATTCGAAACTATTATAAAATTAGCAAATTTCAGGAAAAAAAAGAGATAATTATTTTCTTAACCCTTTATGCCTCAAATTATGAATTCATGAAAATTTCATCTTCTAAAGTATCTTTCGTGAATTTTTGAAACTACATTAGAAAATTACACAATCATTGAACAAATTTTGGAAGGATTTTGTCGATTAAAATTAATTAAATTTGAATTTATAGGGATTTTATTGGATATTTAATGAACTCCACTCAAATCTTTTTATTTTGTAGCATTAGGAAATGTACAAATATAATGTTCTTACAATAGAAATATAGAAATATTTCCAAACTGAAGCTCCCCTCCCCCCAATCTTTCAACGTCAAGAAAGCTGAAAAGATGCAAAGGCAAAAGAAATCATCTTTTTAAAAATATTCTTGTTTTGTGCAACCAATAATGCTTTTCAAACAAGATAAAGTAAAGTATCTAAAACGCATTCTAAACTGTATTACTGCTAATCTATGAATTAAATGAATTTCATAGCAAGTTATTTTAATGATACTTTATAGTAACGTCGGGGCATAAAGGGTTAATTTTTAAGTTATCATTTTTAATAGTGAAAATCAATGTTTGTATTGAAAAAGCGTCATTAATTATGTATATATTTCTTTCTTCTGTCTTTACAAGAAGAAAGTATTGGATTCGTGAAAATTTTCGAATTCCGGTTTTCGACGGATTTACACGTTTTAGGGGCCAGAGAACCTGAAAAACATGTTTTTACAAAATGTCTGTCTGTCTGTGTGCGACACAAATTTGTGGGCGCTTTATCTCAAGAACTAATGAACGGAATTTAATAACAATTTATATTCAGTTAGTCCCTGATATATATTGGGGCTGATTAGTTTTTGGTGTAAATCGCTCAACAGGTGGCGCTGCTATGCAGCATTTTTCACAATTTCTACAATAGCTCAATCTCCAGAACTAATGCACGGATTTTCATCAAACTTCAGATTCAGTTAGTCCTTGACAGGAATTGACATTTTATACCTTTTGTTGAACATCACTCAACAGGTGGCGCTGCTATGCTGCATTTTTTGAGATTTCCGCAATAGCTCTATCTCAAGAGCTAATGCTTGGATTTTATACAAACTTCAGATTCAGGTATACCTTGCTATTAATTAGTGCTGTTTATGTTTTGGTGCAAATCGCTCAATAGGTGGCCCTGCTATGCTATATTTTACAGAATTTCCGCTATAGCTCTATCTCAAGAACTAATGCACGAATTTTCATCAAACTTCAAATTCAGATGTACTTTGTTATGAATTGGTGCTAAATTAATGTAATTTCTTGTATTATTTAAATGATTTTAATTGACGTGATTTATATAGAAAAAAGTTTTGTGATGGCCACAACATACTAGTTTTTCTTCAATCTGCTTTCAGATATCCTTATAGCCGAAACTCAATTCTCACATAAGATGAAATATCATTTGGCGAGAAATCTCAGCCTATCAATGCTATTTCAATCAAAACAGAGAGATCAAAGAAATTGGTCATTAACTTCTTATTTCTTCTCGTAATGTAGAAAGGAGAAAATTAGATGAAGAAAATATATATCTATTACTTTCTATATCAAAGAAAATATCATTTCTGGAAATAGCTTAAAGTTTTACAATAAAGAGAATACTTTAGGACGTCTGGCTTTTAGGTAATAAAGGAAGACATTAAACTACTACAGGAAGTTAAAAGTAGCTTTAAAACCACTTGCAGTTCAACTCCATTATAGTACATGTCTCATTTGTACTTTTCAACATTTAAAGGCCATTTTACTTGATTCATGAATTTTCTGTTAAATACAAGAACTCATAATGGATGAATAATTTTAAATATGTCCTACATTAAATTTTAAAACTTCAATCTCTTTTCAACTTTAACTGTTTTGAATTTGTGCGACATTGATGAATTAAAAGAAAAATAGTTATAGGAGATATTTTAATAAAAGGAATAAAGAATTTAAAATATATTAAGCGACAGAGTTGTTTTTGCCGTCAATGGTTGGAAAAACGTCGTGTCATTTATGATAAAAAAGGATCTCGGAATGAAAACATTGATCTGCTATTCTTGTATTGCGGAAGATACTCCTCATGCTAGTTCATTTCTGCTTACTATTAATCTGAAATAAGTAAATAAATAAATAAACGCCCCCACCCCCCTCCAAAAAAAAAAAAAAAACCCCAAAAAACAAACTGCATATGAACTTAATAGATTTATTGAGTTTTAGGTGAATCAGGATTATGGAAGATTCCTAATTAGTCCCTACTAATTTCATAAATAGTTGGATAAAAGTGTTCTTATATTCACTGTGTACTTTTAAAAATGCATGTAAATATGTATGTCGGCTATGTTATAAAATATACAAAAGTGAAAAAAAATAACACCCCTTTTAATTCTGCTGAAAGTAATTATATTTAAAGACATAGGTACTAATCGACTGAGAATAATGTCTACTATTTATTACTATGCATAAATTATCCTTCGGACGTTGACTGCGATTACAAATTGCTCCAAATTAGTTTGCATTAAATGTTAATATACAATTTTGACACTCTTTTCGTATTCTTCGGATCCTATATGCCCAGAAAAGTATATAATTTATACATTTTATCTTAAATATTCATAGAGTTAGAACAGATGAAAGTTTAAGGATTCTAATATAAAAGTCATAGCATAAACTATAATTTATATCCTGCCTAATAAATATTTAATTGAAACTTTTTTAAAAATGAAATACACAATGATTGGATCCAAACATATTCCATGCGCTTTTTTTTGGTACTTTTCGGTGAGTCGGGCGCCAGTGTTATATATACATATCTATATACACATATATATCTATATTTATACATATATAGAAGCTAAATGTGTACATATATATGTGTTTATGTACATATACATATATATGTATATATAGATATCCATACATATGTATATATAACACTATCGCCCGGCTAACCGAAAAGTACCCTTTTTTTAATTGAAATATACATTTTCAATCATGTAAATTATTAATAAATTAATATTTAAAAATTCTGAATTTATGACTTACATTAGTTTTTACATAAAAAAGTATCAACTTCATCAAAAACATAGTTTGTGCTTTTTCGGGTTCATTCCTTTCAATAGTTTTCGAGTTATAGAACCATTTGTCTTTCAACAGTTATTACTTATTAGTACAGTTCTTATTTGCATTCAAGAAAATCAATTCTGAGATTTTCACCAGAAATTTTTTTGGGGTTTTGTTTCATATAAAATGAATTATTTTTATTTTTAAAAGTTTCGTATAAATTTTTTGGTAACTATGTTCTTTTTTTTTCTTTCCCTGTAAGAACTCCTTTAATTTTATTTTTCGAAATTTATGGAAAAGCCCCTAACATACAGAGTGATTATAACTAAAGTTTAAGTTTCAAAACGCTCTAAAAAACGAACCACTGATTAGAATGACGTCAAAATTGAACGGCGTATTATTGAAGAAGGGAGAAAGAACACGAACAAAAAAACAGTTTCAAATTTTAACGACAGATGGTGCTGTAAGCGTCAGAATTTCGACTACAAATGTCGTCTGTCCACAGAATTTTCCACGGCCAATCATTGTCCACTTCCATGCGAGCAAGAAATTCCAAAGCAAAATCCTCTCTTGCTGGCGGGTCAGAAGGAAACAACTCCTGCACATGGCAGATTTTGTACGGATAGCAATGCAAGATGTTTCGTAGGATGTTATGCACCGTGCTCAAAGGCGTGTCCAATGTTCGGGCAATTCTCCATGCACTGTATGGTTGCACACCACCGCTCGACTCCTCCTGAACTACTGTGGCCACTTCTTCAACCACCGCCGAATCACATCTTTTACTTCCTCTACCAGACTGCACATCAAACGAACCTGTATTTTCGAATTTTTTCATCATTTTCACCAAACCCACGACAGTCATCGGTCATACGCCTTTTTTCATACCCTTGAAGGTCCTGCACTTCTGCAGAGCTACTGGTGCAGAATCACCGTTCTTGAAATAAAGCTTTACAAGCAGAGCGCGGTCCTTCATTGAGATACTCATGGCGAACGTCTGAGACGCGAAATGAGGGAACATGGAACATGGAACATGAGATGTAGATATGGATTGCCTAGATGAGAGCATCTGTACATCCAGTCGAGAGGTGAAGTCGTCTATTGAGGCATGATAGGGAGCCGTGAAAGAAACTTATAAATGTGGTTAGGCCACTTAAAGTTAGTGATAATAATAGAAAAAGAGAGGCATAGTAAAATGGTAAGTAAAATACTTATAGGGTAACAATATATAAAAGAGAGAAAAAGAGAAAAATGTAAAGTTCCAATGATCCGAAAAAAGGAGACGAAAAAGCTACCGGGACGTGCCCCAGAAAACCAAAAAAAAAAGACTCTTTACAGAGACCATACATTTTAAAAGTGTAACATTATTTTGAATGCTTAAGAAGCAATGCAACAATTTTTTTTTTTTTTTTTTTTTTACGCCGTTTACCCAACGCTTTTATAGCACCTGAAATGGCCGTGCGCATGCCAGGTATTTTAATTTACATCTTCTGACGCTTACAGCGCCATCTGTCACTAAAATTTGGAACTTGGTTTTTTTTGGTTCATGTTCTTTCCCCCTTCTTCAATAATACGCCGTTCAATTTTGACGTCATTCTAATCAGTGGTTCGTTTTTCAGAGCGTTTTGAAACTTAAACTTTAATTATAATCACCTGCATTTTTCTTAATAACTCTATAAAGTTTTAAGAAACAGTGCATAAATTGGAACTTTTTACAGGTTGTTTAATCCTTGAAACTCAAATAAAGTGTGTTACTATTTAAAAAATGAAATATGTCTCAAATTTTAATATTTAGATGCCTCTACATCTACACGCCAGGGTTGGCAAGTTTTTGACGCATGACGGTTTTTACCGGATTTTACCGTGGTTTTTACCGTCATGTCAAAAACCTTTTTGTCAAAAAGGTCGAAAACTGTCAAAAACCCATTTTTTAAACCCATATATATAATACATACTCTGTTAGCAAATCTCTATAATAATCTTAAGCTATTTGGCATATTCTGTAAAAATTAGATTTTATAAAGAAATTCTATAATCCATAAGTGTAAGATTAAAAAATGTGTATAATTTCGGCAGAATTTATTACACTCTTTAAAACTAAATAGCTTTCTCAGAAATTTCCTCAGAAGTAAAATTTCTTAAAGTGTTAAATCAAAATTGTTCATTATTTTTATTTCTATATAGCAAAACTTGATTTATATAAATAAATGAAATAAAATATATTTTAATAGTTGAGAATTACATACATCTTTTGGGAGAAAGGAATAAGACTTGTTCTTCAAAGTTAAATCTTGTAGAGATTAAAATTGCAAATCCATATTAAACTGTAAACCATGTGAAATCTCAATTTTTAACTATATATTTTTGTTAAGTAATTTATTATTTGTTATTTTGTTAAGTAATTTAATTATTTCCTTAAAATAAATAAATAATTAAATATTACTTTAAAGCAGAAATGTAGATCCATTAATTAAAAAGTTAACTGCATTAAAAAATAAATAAAACATTTAAGAATCTCTCTAAATTTAATAATAATTTAAGAATAATTTTAACGGTAAATGATTTTTACTCATACAGTCATATGTATGTAATTCAAAATAGGCAATGTGTTATTTCTTTCAATTCACTTTAAATAATGCCTAAATAATTTTAAGTAAAATGTATACATGAACAGGACATTATATTCTGATTTTTCTTAAATATTGTTTTGTTATGTGTTAAATTTTAAGTCTAAGAGCTTTCACCTGAAATCAGGTCCTACATGTTTGTATAAAAAAAAATATTAATTTAAAATTTTAAGATTCTGCTTATTGAAGTGAAAATGAAAATCACAATAATTGCATTTATGAAATACATAAGATATACATTTGCAAATATTATATCTAAGATTATTCAAATTTATTCAATGGCCACAGTCCATGCTTGACATCTATTGTCATACCATATAACAGCATTTTTGCATCTCTAAAATAATTTTAATGTATTTTATTAAAAAGGTATGTAGAATGTTATTTAATAATTATAATAACCTTTTATTATCATATAATATTAATATTCATTGCAGTTAGTAGAATCTATATTAGTGGAGATTATGACAAATATTGTTTTTTCCTTTTACTCTTGTATTTTTAAATTTTTCTCATTTAGGAAATGCTCTTCTTTTAAATAAATTTAATAAAGTGATTGTGAATAATAATAACAAGAACAACAAGGAAAAATTAATCTAGAAATGTATGCTACACTTACACTATAAATTGGAGGAAAATCGCAAATGATAGGTTTTTGACGGAATAAACCAGTAAAAACACGGTTTTTACCACTGTCGTGTCAAAAACCCAACCCTGCTACACGCCAAATCACAATTTATTGCATATCATTAAATATTAGAGATTATTACCAATCAATTGGTTCTCTACCTTTTTCATTCGGTCATTTACAACAGAATTAGTAGGTAGGTTATCACTTTTTTTTTTCGTGGACTTACTTAGATAATGAAAGATAAATACGCCAGACAAAAAATATGGAATGATAATAATTCAGCAAAATAATGTTACATCACCAACCTGCTTTAATAACAGCCTTATTTTTCTCAAACAGGCTATCAAGGATTTTGGATCACATTCGTATTCAATTTAGTCCACATAATGATCAAAATTGACCACTCTGTGAATCCAAATTCAGTGAGTACCTACTCATTTTCCTTTCTTCAGCCCGTTCCAATACGTCTTAATTGCTCTCAATTTATGAGATCTGGGGAATTTTCTGGACATGTGAGATGTGATACATCTTTCTTATGTTCTTCAAATCATTTAAGGCAGTTCTCAAAAAAATATTTTTCACATTAAAAAACTCGAAACTTTTTGACTCATTTTAAATACCGGGTGAGTCAAAAGTTCGTTACAACTTTAAAAACTCATAAAAATGGAAGAAATTATGATAAAGGACTCACAAGGTAGTCCAAAAAAATTACTTAAAAAATTACATGTAGAGGGCGCTGACGACCCAAAACACAATGAACAGGACAACAGCTGTGCCGTAGAATGTTCTGGAGGTCATGTTGAAAATTTGTTATTAGAAGATCAAATGAATGGAGTGTATTGTTGTCCTGTTCATTGTATTTCGTGTCATGAGCGCCCTCTACATGTGATTTTCAACTTTTTTTTTTTTTGCTGCTAAAAAAAATCCGACTACCTTGTGAGCCCTTTCTTGCAAACCGCACTCCTTTATCATAATTTCTTCCTTTTTTATGAGCTTTTAAAGTTGTAATGAACTGTTGGCTCACCCGGTATAAAAGCATGATACGAGGGTCATCCAAAAATCATGTTTCCCTCGTCCCGTAAAAAGAAATAAAAAATAATTACCTGGAAAGATTTAATGCAAAAGGTACAGCAATGTTTCTACTCCCTCCCAACATAAGAATCATCTGAATTGTAACAGTTGTGATAGCGTGGGATAAGTTTTTGTAGTCCAGCGTCATACAAGTCTGCAGCCTGGGAGTGGAGCCAGCTTGTCACAGTGGACCTTATGCGGATAACGTCAGACGCCAGAGCTGGCGGTATGTTGATCTGTTATTCTAGCCACTGCACCGCCAGAATGACAGTATGCGCAGGAGCAAACACCGCTAGCAGACGACTTTAGCCTTAATCCAAGTTGAGTGCATACATTTTAACTGAAAATTTGCAAACTTAAGACATTTTCTCGCATACAGAACAACATTTTGAATTTATATTACAATATATTAAATATATGCTGCTACAACAAAGAATTTTTTTTTTGCTGTATTTTTAACAAACAAGCATTAATATCTCGCACTCCATAGGCTGCTATGCTAAACACCGCCAGCAGACAAATTTTAGCCTCGACCTCAGGCCGCGTGCATAAGGTCCATTGCCAAACCACGTTTCATCACCCGTAACGATCCTTATTGCCCACATCGTGGTATATTTCAATATTTTTTGCATTGGATAACTGGTGTCGATCTCTAGAAAGGTCATCTTTCACTTTTTCGATTTTGTTTACAGGTTTTTTTCAAATAGGATACTTTCACTTTCTGTTCTCTGGTCTCAAACCAAAGGAGCTACTTTCTGACACATTTCTGAATTAATTTTAGTTCAGAAATTCATGAAATTTGCCGATGATCTTATTCAGAAGCTATGCAATCGATGAACGTTCTCCATTTCTTGGCAAAGACAGAAGATCTTTCGGAAAATACTGTCTAAGTGGGCGTTTTGAACGGAATTTGCGGAAGCGACAACGCATAAAAGGCAAAAAAACCGTGGTCACGTGACATGAACGTGATAAAAAATCGTTATAACTCGATAAGTAATTTATTTATAAGAAAATGGAAAACGTCATTTCCAAACTGCTTCAATAGTTAGATTAGTCAGAAAATTTGTCAGAAAGTGCCGCGTTGTTGAGCAGTGAATTTAAGAAACGCCTTAATTAACTTTTCTTTGAATACATCTAGGTTTGAAACCTCCCCCATGCGACTCTCAGAACGCCCATCGATGGAATACAAATAAAGTTTTGATTCAAAGGGTCATATTTTTCATCCCGATTGTTAATACTCTACTGATGATGCTCTTTTGATAAATGCAGACACAGTTTCTTTTGAACGGTTATTAATCTTGGACGTATGATACAGGGCTAAAAATCCCTAATTAATTTTGTTATCGCAGACTGATTCTTTCGAAAATTATTTGACTGGGTCCAACGTTGTACATCAGAAGGACTTAGTGACGAGTTAGGAACCGATTCGTGGTTGTTAGTATGTCTCATACGTCAGCGATTTCTGTTTTCTCTATTTCGAATCTCTATTTTTCTGTGGAAGGGGCTTATCCCAAAAAATTCTGCCACTTCTTGTAAAAGGCCACTCCTCTGCCCCCCCCCCCCCCCCAACCCTCAAGAAAGGCATCCATTTGACACTCAGCTATATCCTACTTGCGAATTGCGATCCATCATTAAATATAAAACAAAAGCAGTATTTTAACAACTTTTCTCTTTAATATACATCGTATACAATGGTGGCCAAAATTTTGGACACTTTTAGGTAATTTTCATTACAAAAAGTAAAAAGCTACCTATTTAACGAGGAAATCATAAATACTTGGTTGGTGCAATGTTAAGTCTATGGGAACATAACTCGCTTTTAACGAGCAACCCCGGTTATAGCGAGCAATATTTTCGTGATTCATAAAATTTTTATTGACTTCCACCTCTCCAGCTCAGATAATCGTTTCTTGGAAAAATTCTTTTAACACTCCGAATCAACGGAAATTGAGTGCGCAGGAAAACTTCAAACTTTTTTCGAAGTTTGGGGTGCAAATGACGATGTTTTTCGGGCCACGAGTCTTTTCCGAAGGACAACAACATAATTAAGAGACAATAAGACAGTAAAGCAAATTAACAAACTTCTTTTGTACTGTACAGAAATAAAAAATAATTAAAGTATGTATAATAAAGTAAGTATGCATGAATTTTTGTAATTTTTTATGAACCCGTTTCTTACGAGCAGTCGGTTATAACGAGCAAATATCACGGTCCCTTCGCGCTCGCTATAAGAGAGTTCGACTGTATTCACATTCACATATTATGCATATGAATTTTGCCATGCTGTAACTCTCGAATTTTTGAACCGATTAGGATGAATTTTTTCATGTGCATAGTACATACTAATGTCTCGACCGAGTGCGTTGACCAGCTTCATCCGCCATCTTGTTTCAGCATTGCGGCCATTTGAATTTTTAAATTATTTTTTTTTTATAACATTGAATACTTATAGAAAATGTTGCGTTTCACAAAATGCAAACTCTTATGTATCATTTTAAACAGAATGTTAGAAACATTAAAAGATATTTTAAACAATCACACAGTGTAAGTTAGCAACATAGGTCATTTTAAAGAGAAAGTTAGGAAATCTAAAAATTTCCAAAAGTGTCCACAAAATTCAAAATGACCGCCATTTTGAAACAAGATGGGGGATGAAGCTGGCCATCGACCTCGGTCGAGACACTGGTATGTACTATGCATATGAAAAATTTCATCCAAATCGGTTCAAAACTTCGAGAGTTACAGCATGACAAAATTCAGATATAAATATGTATACAAGGTGGTCATAATTAAACTGACAGTACTGAGAGTGTTCTGTAGTGCGATCTAATTGAGAGAATGACGCCAAATTTTGCAAGAAGATTAAATAAAACGGGGGACGCGGGATTCCGCGAAAAAAATTTACTTCCAAAAGTCACCGCCAGGAGAATATGTGGCGCTGTTTAACAGAAAAGAGAGTTTAAAAAAATGCAGAATCAGTACTAAAATCGTTAAATGTGCTAAATAAAAGGTCATTTTATTTCAGTATTGATTCTGC
The DNA here is from genome assembly GCA_963932465.1 of Maratus speciosus. Classification (NCBI taxonomy): domain Eukaryota; kingdom Metazoa; phylum Arthropoda; class Arachnida; order Araneae; family Salticidae; genus Maratus; species Maratus speciosus. The sequence continues at coordinate 246,140,565 of OZ010800.1, read as the reverse complement.
ATTTTTTAAAACTCTCTTTTCTGTTAAACAGCGCCACATATTGCCCGAGTGGTGACTTTTGAACTAATGTTTTTCCGCGGAATCTTTCGTTCCCCCGTTTTGTTTAATCTTCTTTCAAAATTTGGCATCGTTCTCGCATTTAGATCGCGCTACAGAACACCCAGAGTACTGTCACTTTAATTATGGCCACCTTGTATATATATTTATATCTGAATTTTGTCATGCTGTAACTTATCTATTGGCAAAATTATTCACTCCCTTTGCTTTTAAATCTTAATACGGTTCTCATCTAACGCGGCTCAATGGCCAACAATACGAAGCTTTGTGACGCATTTTCTCGCTCATTTTTAAGGGGTCTCAGGACTCTTAAAGCTTTAAAATTTTCGAAATTTTAATTTTTTAGATGTTAAACTCCTATCTTTTCTGAACATTTTGATGTAATTGTTTCCTTGAAATTCCTATTAGAACTGAGGTTATGCCTTTTAGAATTATACCGGCTCAATAGCTGAAGCGGCGTTTCGGAAACTTTGAAGCCATTTTTCTCCAAATGACGTTTTTGGGCGTAACGCGCACGATATCTCAAAAACTTCTGAATATTATTTCATAAAATTTTCAAAACATATGTTTCATGTTAGTCTGTATAAACTGAACCTAAAATTTCCTTTTTATTGTTCAAAACAATATATTTTTTAGGTGATTATACTGTTGAAATTTTCTTAATTTTGCATTAGCTAAATACAACTTTGTATTAAAAATATAAAAAAAAGCTTTAAATACAAATTTATTTAGGTTCAGTGTGATTATTACAATCTGAAGTATAAGTAGGCACCAAAATTTTCATTCTAGTTGCAATACTTCTTTTGTAATCGTGCGCGTAAGCTGTTATGCCGATTTTTTGCTCATGAAATGTTTAACAGTTTGGAGGCCTCTGTAAATGCTAATTCTGCATTTTATAATTTTTTAAATACATGAAATAAAAGAACATACTTATAATATTTTATTCCAATTAAAATTGTGCCTTAAAATCAAATACATTTTAAGATATTAAATGTTGAAAATTGTCTTTTTTTTCATTTTTTCCAATTTTAAGAGTCCTGAGACCCCTTAAACGTAAAATCATGACGGTTGCATGCATGATTATTGAAGTCATTTGAAATTGAGTAGTTTTTTTTTTTTCGATAAATGAATTAGATCTTGGATTTGTAAACGATTGTTGCCTCTTTTCCGCGTGGTTACGTGCTGAAATTTGGTTCAAAACGTCAAATTTGATAATAATTTTTGAAGGATCTTTTGTCTTTACCAAAAGAGAGAAAAACTGTTCAATTACATAGTTTTCTGAATAAAGACACTTGTCGATTGGATGAGTTTGCGAACAAAAAACAATTCAGAAATGTGTCATACATTAACCAAGTTTCGATTCATTTCATTCCATACTTTTTGTCCGGTATGTTTATATGTAAGCATGTATATTAATTATTCTGCCTTTATTTTATATCAGAAATACTTAAATCTGAAACTGAGCTCTAAGAATAAATATCCTTTCACGAAGGGAAAAAAGAAAAAAAAAAGTTGAAATATCTCAGAAGTTATACATATCATTTCAATCAAAACACAGAGATTATATAAATCGCTCATTAACTTTTCTTATTTTCTTAATGTGGAAAATATGTTCTTGTGGAAAGCAACAAATCAGTTGGAGGAAATATGTCTATTGCTCTTTATATCAAAGAAAGTATCATATCTGGAAATGGTTTAATATTTTATGGTAAAGATAATTACTTTACTATGTGTAGCCTTTACGTAATATTGGAACTAGTAAAGGAAAACAGAAAATTTAAGCTTCATTACACTTATTTCATTAAAACTTTTTAAAAGTTAAAAGCTCTTTAGGGAATTATAAAACTTCTTTTACTTTCATACCTGTTGTCCTGTAATGGAGTGACTGATTTTAAAAATCAATAACTTACAAATGGTGACAGCTATTAAAAAAAATTCTTGCAGGAGGGTTATGTAAGATGTCAGGAGATCTTTCACTGAGGTTCACGGTTTTAGTCCCAAATAGCAGCGATAGATAGTGCTGCAAGTGTACTCGCTAAATCGAGGCCCGAATTTTTGGCTTCTCTCTTCTCCCAGCATTGATGCAAAGGTAGGAGGTTAAATATGTGGAGTGGGTCTCAGTCACCAATGCAATCTTCTTCTTAGTGATTCACTCTATACATTTAACCTCCTTCCTTCGCATCAATGCTGGGAGAAGAGCGAGGCCAAAACATTTGGCCTCAATTTACCGCCTATTGCTTGCAGCGCCCCCTATAGCTGCTCTTTACTAAAATAGAAAACTAAAATAGACTAAATAAACTAAAATAGAACTAAATTAGAAAATCGCAGTAAAAAAAAAATCTCCTGACATCTTAAATAACTCTCCCGCAAGAATTTTTTTAAATAGCTGTCACTATTTGCAAATTGCTGATTTTTAAAATTAGTCATTCCATTTCAGGACACCCGGAATATATTAGGCGTATAAGTTTGATTATAAATAGTTTTCCTGTGATTTTTCCCAAAGTTCTACCCATATTAGCAAAGTTGATAAGTCAATGAAAGGCCTTTCATAGGTAACCAATGGAAAGTCAATGGCTAGTGATCGTAAAATAATTCCTTAAGATGAATTTTCGTCGAATTAACCTCGGAACTATCTCATTAAGGTGATATGAATCGACAGGACGATCGGGAACCTCTAAAATTTTAGGTAGATTGGATGAACATTCCGTACAATTCGAGAGGCGATCAAATTAATTATTAGTCTGAATATTTTCAATGAATTTTTTGAAGAAATTAGTGCCACTGTTATCACATATCAGTAAAACAATAAGCATAATCTATTTTACTAAACGATTAACGGAAATATCTGAGTTTTTCGATTACGAACGTGACAAAATTCCCCTATCGGCAAATTTTATACTGTACGTTATTAGTGCTTTTCACATCTCTATCTCTTCAAAAATTTAAACACAAAATTTGGTCTTATTCATTTCTTGAATTTTAGCCTCAGACAAACAAACATCAAACAAACAAGCAAGAATATTTTTTCTTGGCTACTGTGTATTTTAATAATTTGGCCTTCTAAATAACTTATGTATGGTCTGCCGCATAAGCTAAGATCAATTTTTTAGTCTTATTTTTCCAGAATATCGCATTTAGTTGCATTAGATTTTCATTTCTAATTATTATAAACACGTAAATCTTTATTATATACAGCGTATTTCAGCACGGCGGTGACAAAGTTTCAGAAGAGATAGAGTACACCTAGACAATGGGAAATAACATAGCAATGCATGGTCGGAAACGCTTTCCTGTCGCGGCAGTGACGACACAAAACACAAGAAAGAAAGGACACGAACAGAGTGAGAAAAGATGTTTATTATTCTTAGTACCGCAAAAAGGCTGGGGCAATGCTGGACAGTACTGAGGAACTTGTTGCACGCATCGTGGCAGCTGCTGAAGAAGTCCGGGACACGCCCGGTTTTTTCAAGAACATTAGATCTTCCGTGTGCCGGAGATGTGACGCCTGCATCATGTCCCGGGGTCATAAGTTCGAATACCTTTTTTGATGACGATATCGTTGTCTCTCTTTTTGTTCTTATTAGCCCCCCGGTGCGGTATGCTATTTCTTTCTCCCACCTTATTTTGTGCCGTCTCGTCTCCAAAAAATAACGTTACCTTACAGAAGCCAGCCGTAAAACAAAGCAGTGCGATTTAATACTCTATAGCGCTTTTTTAAACTTCTACGCATTACACAGTTTCAATGTTTATACCGTCGTATTAGAAAAAAAAAGTACTTTTAAATTCAATTTGTTTGAAAACTGCATCTCCATTTATTTTTGAAATATTAATTTTTTGGTAGTTTTTGGAGCCATTTGCTTAATATTGGCACCGGAAGTACTCCATTTCTGTAGAAAGTAAAGGAAAAATAGTTGTGAAGCATTAATTATATCTTTTTGTTGCCATTTTTTTATAACAACCGAAAGAAAATGTAATTAAAATACGTGCTATTTTGGAAAAAATATAAACGAATGATTTCTGTTAAAACAGGGAGCTATTATAAACTATATTTAATTTTAAGTAGTATCTAATTAATGTTAAAAACAAATGAAGGCCAAATGAATCATGAGACAGCCCTTTTTTTTTTTTTTTTGGTTGAATTTATTTAATGACGGCATCATTTTGCTGCATTTGTGTATTATTTCGCGATAGTGACGCCCTATACCTACTTTACTGTAGATGTTTAAGAGTAGATCGTAAATGTGGAATTCTTCAGCGGATGCGAATGACGTCATTTTAAGTAAAATAAAAGCGTGTGCTGTAAGTCTTAAAATTGAAATATGTTTTGTACTGTTTATATATACATATATATTTTTTTCATCGGGGGCCGACACTAAATTCTGAAAAGCAGAATTCCTGTTTTCTGGTTTCTTAGTTCTTTGTTGTACTAAGAATATAAAACATGTTATCTCACCCTGTTTGCGTCCTTCTTTTTAGCCACCGGTATGCTATTTCTTTCTCCCAGCTTATTTTGTCTCCAATAAATAACATTACCTTGTATACGCCAGCCGTAAAACAACGATGTTTCATTGTGCGATTAAATACTTTACAGCATTTTTAAAAACTTCTAAGCATCGCACATTTTCTATGTTTATACCGTCGTATTGGGAAAAAAAAGTACTTGTTAATGCAATTTGTTTGAATACTGCGTCTCCATTTGTTTTTGAAATATTAATTTTGTTGTAGTTTTTAGCGACATCTGTTTCATTTTGGCAACTCAAGTACTCCATTTCTGTAGAAAGTAAAGACAAAATTGTTGAAAAATAGCAATTATATCTTTTCATTGACATTTTCTCATAAAAATTGAAAAAAAAAAAAAAAAAAAAAAATACGTGCTATTTTGAGAAAAATATAAATGAATGATTTATGATAAAACATGGAGCTATTATAAACTATATTTAATTTTAAGTATCTATATTAATGCAAAAGACGTCATTTTAAATAAAATAAAAGCGTGTGCTTTAAGTCTTAAAATTGAAATATGTTTTGCAGTAGAGTCCCGATTATCCGAGTCCCGCTTAACCGAGTTATTTTCTTCTGATGGACTGGTGGCTTCTATTATTATAAAACAGCCTTTATAAATGAAGCGTTAGGTGAAGATGAAAGAGCAGCCATTTTCAAAAAAAGATTATGGCCATTTTTTTTCCACTCTGACCAGAAAATCAGAGTTCTAACTTTTTACGACTGCTCTTTCATCTTCACCTAACGCTTCATTTATAATGGCTGTTTCATAATAATAGAAGCCACCAATTCACCAGAAGAAAATGAAGTAATGTAAATGCCGCGGACGACACTAAATTCTGAAAAAGCAGAATTACTGTTCTCTTGTCTTCTGTTTTGTGTCGTCACTACCGCAGTAAGAAAGCGTTTCGACCATGCATTGCTATACGATTTCTCATGGTACACTATCTCTCCCGAAACTTTGCAATCGCTGCGCTGAAACACCCTGTATTATAAATGTTATGTAAGTATTCAAGATTTTATGTATTAAATATAGAATATTCAGCAAAAAGACAATGGACAATATTCAGCTTTTGGGTTCTAGGCTACAAAAATTCGACTGCTTGAATGCACCTTTTCCATACTTACCGGGAGTCCTAAAAAGGACTGACTGATTTTAAAATTCAATAACTTGCAAACGGTGACAGATATTTATAAAAATCTTGCAGGAGGGTTATCCATGAGGTCAAAAGTTTTTTTACAGTGATTTTCGATTTTAGTTCGAATTACAAACAATAGATGGCGTTGTGGTCAATAGACGCTAAATTCAGGCTCAATTTTTGGTACTTCGGGACCCACTCAATGCATTTAAATCTCCTTTTTCCACATGGAAGAAGAGAAAGGTAAAAAAATCGAGCCTGTATTTCGCGCCTGTTGCTTACAGCGCCATCTATTGTTTGTAATTCGAACTAAAATCGAAAATCACTGCAAAAAAAACTTTTGCCCTCATGCATAACCCTCCTGCAAGAATTTTTTAAATATCTGTCACCGTTTGCAAGTTATTGAATTTTAAAATCAGTCAGTCCTTTTTAGGACACCCGGTAGATCTTCCATACATGGAAGAAGAATACTATCTAATATTCCTACTTCCATGGAATAACATTTAGAGATGCTACATTAAAAACCATTGTGTTTAGGGAATTTAAGCTTGTATTTTATCTTTACATGAAGTTTTAGATCTTCTCAGGAGTGTATACAGTAGTAGCCCGACTTACTTCCCCTCGACTTACGTCACCCCGCATTTACATCGTCTGGCCTGAGGAAAAAAAAAAATCCCTTAATTAAGATGCACTTTGAACTTTTGAACATTTTTTTGGCTCTTTGAAGGGAAACTTTCCCGCGACAGTCAAGTGGTAGTGACAAACAAATAAAATCACTAGAAAAGGCTTAGAAACTCACATCCTTAAAGACTGGAACGGGACAGCTAGAAGAACAATAAATTGTAAGTTAACAACTTATTGATTTATTCTAAATTCTTGTATTGCAAATTCAATTTTTTGCTTATGTTAAATGTATGTAACATAATCCCTAAATACAATAGAATATGTTCATTAGATTTTGGTGGATTTTTATTACTTATCCCTTTTTTGCTTATCTAAATGTACCTCGACTTACGTTGTTTCCGGCTTACATCGCTAGTCTCGGAACGAATTGTTGACGTAAATCGAAGTATTACTGTATCACATGGAGGAACACATATGTTATATATGAATTCTTTTCTCTATTTTAATGTAGTTTCGTACATGTTTTTCATTTTATTTAAACACTGAGAAAAAAAAATAGGGTTCTGGCACCTAGAATCTAAATTATGGTTCTGGGAAAAATAGTTCCATGTCATCCCTATAAATTCTAGTTCCCTTTGCTAGAGAGTTCTAGAGTCTCTTACTAGAATTCAAGAGCCTTTTCTTAAATCTCTGGAAATAGATGCGAACACAAGAAGTTAGTTTTAGTAACTATAACGAGGTGGAACCCGTCGAATCTCGACAAAAGAAAATGTCTTAAAAGGAACTGTTACATTGATTCATAATAAACCTACAAAATTAACTACAATAAAAAGTTCAGCTTACATTGGTTAATCTAACTTTTAAAACAAATATTATTTTAACCTAAAGCTATCAAAATACTATTTCCATAAATTTCAATTGTTCAAATTTTTGAAAAATTAAAATGATGAAGTCATCAATTGAGACTCTTATGCTTATTATTGCGGGATGAAAAATCAACAAAAATGATTTCACTGTGACACAATCATAGACTTTTTTCGATAAAATCTAAAGATAACGTCATTTTCAACGTCTCAAAACTTACATAGGCACCTCTCATATTCGCATTCACCATTTAAAAATAGTTTAACATGCATCATATTATTAATAAATATATTTTCAAATTTTAACTCACATTGGTCAACTAAAATTTTATATCTCAATGGTTAAAAATTTAATTTTATGAAATAGAATGATCGTTTTCTTTTAAATATGACATAATTTTTACTCCCTGAAGCTTTTCGTTTAGCATCTCAAACCCATGAATGGAAAATATAGAAATGAAACAGCTTTATGAAGGAAAATGCGTCATTTTTGAAGCATGGCCTCATTTTCTGCTAAAAATATTTTAAAATTATTTTTAATTGTAATGAGAAAATATCATCAATAAGGATATAATTAATAAAGATTAATAAACCACATTATTTATCTTTTCTCTATAACAATGAAAGTAATCTGATTGCCACCATTTTAAAGAAAATTCATTTAGAGTTTTAAATGAAATAAAAGATGAAAAAATGGGAATATTTTAAAGAATAATTTGCTGCGGACACATCTACAAATTAACTGCTTTCATTTCAAAAAAATAACTATCAAAATCGGTTCAGTAGAAAGCTCAGGCCAGATGACTAAAAAAAACAGCCTTGTCTTTTAAATATATACGAGTTGCGGAACCTGTCGAAATTCGACGAACTAAAATGTTTAGAAAAGAATTGTTAGATCGAATTTATAATAAACTTACAAAAATAATTACAATAAAAAATTCATATTACATTGAATGTCTCTAACTCTTAAAACTAATAATATTTTTAACCTAAAGTTACCGAAATACTGCGAACTTCAACTGTTTAAATTATTGAAAAATTAAAGTGTATTAGAATACGTAATCAAGATGAGTAAATATGATGACGTTATCGATTGAGGCTCTTATGTTTGGTATTACGGGATGAAAAAAGCAAAAAGAATTTCGCTTTGTCACATTATAGAATTTTTTCCCCATAAGATCTAAGTCTTACGTCATTTTCACATTCTCAAAATTTATATATGGACCACTCAGATTTGTATTCCCCATTTAAAAGTAGTTTAACGCGGAATAGATTATTAATGAATATATTTCAGAACTTAAGTCACGTTTGTCCGATACAACTTTTCATATGAACATTAGCACTCTTGACTTGAGGTTCTAATCTCTGTACCCGCGAATAAAAAAAATCAGAAATTGGCCTTTTAAATGCATTTGTGGCCAGTTTCATCAAAGAAAATGATCGTTTTATTTTAAGCATGACACCATTTTCACTCACTGAATCATTTCTCCTAACGTCTCAAACTCAGTATCAGCATAATGAAAAAATGTTGAAAGGTAAAAGATTTATGAGTGAGAATGGGTGTTTTTTTAAAGGCTGATGTCATTTTCTGTTCAATTTTTTTTAATTAATTTTTATTTGTAATGAGAAAATGACATCAGTAAGGATATAAACAATAAAAATAAATAAACACGAATATTTATCTATAATAAAGCACACATACTACAATATATATTAAAACACACATACACACATAAATAACGCCTGCATTCAACAGTTAAAGGTATATATAAATATTTTACAGACATACATACAATAAATGCTATAAACACAACTGGAGTGAAAAATTAGCCAGAGCCAGGAATCGAACCCGGGACCACAGTATACAAGACTGATACTCTAACCACTGAGTTACTCCGGCCGATGCCTGAGTCTGCAATTTCTCTCTAATAAACCATGTTGGGGGAGTCACCAGTGTGTGCTTTATTATAATTATCGTAGATCGATGTAATAGTAAAATCTATTCATCGTTGTCCGGTCATCCAAGGTTGTCGTATAGATGGCTGGTGACTCACCCAACATGGTTTATTAGAGAGAAATTGCAGACCCAGGCGTCGGCCGGAGTAGCTCAGTGGTTAGAGCAGCAGTCTTGTATACTGTGGTCCTGGGTTCGATTCCTGTCTCTGGCTAATTTTTCCCTAAAGTTGTATTTATTGTATGTATGTAAAATATTTATATGTACATTTATGAATATTTATCATTTGTCTGCAACAATGAAAGTAATCCAATTACCACCATTTCGATGAAATGTCATAAAAAGCTTTAAAAATTAAAAATAAAATATAAAAAAGGAAGAAGCTTATACTAGTATGTTGTGGCCATCACAAAACTTTCTTCTATCTCATACTTGTCAATACTTCAAAATTCATTATCACAGTGCATCTATGCTCATCATGAGGATTCTAAAAAGATGAAATTCCGTGCATTAGTTCTTCAGATATTACTGTCCATGAAATCGTGTAAATCCAACAAAATGCAGCATAGCAGCGCCACCTATTGGGTGATTTACACCAGAACCTAATTATCATCAACATATGTCAATGTCTAACTGAATATGAAGTTTGGGGGAAAATCCGTGCATTAGTTCCTAAGATAGAGCTATTGCGCAAATCATGACAAATGCAGCATAACAGCGTCACCTGTTGAGCGATTTACACAACCACATAATCAGTATCAACATTTATCAAGGTGTACTTGAATCTGAAGTTTGATGAAAATTCGTGCATTAGTTCTTGAGATAGAGCTATTGAGGAAATAGTGCAAAATGCAGCATAGCAGCGCCACCTATTGGGCGATATTCACCAACACGTAGTCAGCATCATTTCATATCAAAGAGTAACTGAATCTGAAGTTTGATGAAAATATGTCCATTAGTTCTTGAGATACAGCGATTGCAGAAATCGTGAAAAATGCTGTATAGCAGCGCCACCTGTTGAGCGATTTACACCAAAATGTACAAAATGTCAATTCATATCAAGGATTAACAGATTCTGAAGTTTAGTGAAAATTGTTGCATTAGTTCTTCAGATACCGCTATAATGGAAATTCTGAAAAGTGCAGCATAGCAGCGCCACCTGTTGAGCGATTTGCACCAAAACACAAACAGCACTAATTCATATCAAAGTATACATGAATCTGAAGTTTGTTGAAAATCCAAGCATTAGTTGTTGAGATAGAGCTATTGCGGAAATTGTAAAAAAGGCAGTATAGCAGCGCCACCTGTTGAGCGATTTACACCAAACTGTACAAAACATCAACTCATATCAAGGATTAACTGAATCTGAAGTTTGATGAAAATCCGTGCATTAGTTCTTGAAATAGAGCCACTGCGGAAATTGTAAAAAATGCAGCATAGCAGCGCCACCTGTTGAGCGATTTGCACCAACACGTAATCAGCATCAAGTCTTATCAAGGACTAAATGAATCTGAAGTTTCATGAAAATCCGTGCTTTAGTTCTTGAGATAGAGCCATTGCGGAAATCATAAAAAATGCAGCATAGCAGCGCCACCTGTTGAGCGATTTACACCAAAACGTAATAAGCATCAAGTCATATCAAGGACTAACTGAATCTGAAGTTTCATGAAAATCCGTGCATTAGTTCTTGAGATAGAGCCATTTCGGAAATCATAAAAAATGCAGCATAGCAGCGCCACCTGTTGAGAGATTTGCACCAAAAACTAATCAGCATCAATTTGTATCAGAGACTAACTGAATATGAATTTTTATTAAATTACGTGCATTAGTTCTTGAGATAGAGCGCCCACAAAATTTATGTCACACACAGACACACAGACAGACGGACAGACAGACAGACAGACAGACTTAAAGACAGACATTTTGTAAAAACATGTTTTTCGGGTTCTCTGACCTTTAAAACGTGTAAATCCGTCGAAAACCGGAATTCGAAAATTTTCATGAATCCAATACTTTCTTCTTGTAAAGATAGAAGAAAGTAAAAATAGCTAGAGCGGGCACATCTACAAAGGAACAGCTTTCATTAAAAAAAAATAATAATTATCAAAATTGATTCAGTAGAATGCTCAGGGCTGATGACTAGAAATATAGCCTGGTCTTTTAAATATATAAGATTCTAGTTTATGAAACCATTCCAGAAATCAAGCGATAATTTCTCGATACTGAAAGGATTCATTATCGTTTCGTCACTTAGAAAACAAGAGACTAGAAATTTTAGATCTTTTCGTCTATTCAGCTTAGTTGTTTACCCTATTCGCATAGCTGGGAAATCTATATTTCTAGTTTGGAGATTCAGAAAATGACTACCTATTCATTCCAGGTGAAAGCGGCTTTTTTTTTTTTTTTTTTTTTTTTTTTTTTTTTTTGCGAAAATTGAAAATTATTAATTTTACTTAATAAACATATATGAATTTTCTAATATGTATTTATTGAATAGTAATTCGTACAAAATAAATCTAAAGTATTTTACGCATGTGTTTACCTGCATTTACATCCATTGATGGACATCCTGCATGGAATCCACATCCATTGATGGAATATACCGGGTGTCCCAAAAAGGACTGACTGATTTTAAAATTCAATAACTTTCAAACGGTGACAGATATTTAAAAAATTCTTGCAGGAGGGTTATGCATAAAGTCAAAAGTTTTATTACAGTGATTTTCGATTTTAGTTCGAATTACAAACAATAGATGGCGCTGTAAGCAATAGTCGTTAAATACAGGCTCGATTTTTGGTCCTTTCTGTTGTTCCATGCAGTAAAAGGAGATGGAAATGTATTATCCGGGCCACGAAGTACCAAAAATCGAGCCTGAATTTAGCCTCTATTGATCGCAGCGCCATGTATTGTTTGTAATTCGAACTAAAATCGAAAATCACTGTAAAAAAACTTTTGACTTTATGCATAACCCTCCTGCAAGAATTTTTTTAATATCTCTCACCGTTTGGAAGTTATTGAATTTTAAAATCTGTCAGTCCTTTTTGGGACACCCGGTACAAACAAACACGTTAGCCTCTATATTTACGCCGCGTGATTCCAACTGTGACGTCGCATGAATATTGTCCATAAAATCTGCATTATTAGTAGAATTTTTTTGAAATTTTACTTTGCTTTTATTTGGATTTAGATATACTTAAAATGAAAAAATGAACTAGAACTAACGTAAAGAGAAATATTATGTGTCAAAAAACCTCGAACAGCTGTAAACTGCATTTCAATAAAAACACAGAAATCTAATAATTTATTTATTTATAGTTTTCTTTCCTTCTTGTAATGTGTTAAATCTGTTCATGTACAAAAGCACAGTAAAAAACGCAGGGATGAAATAAATCGTTCATTATTAGTCCTCGGTATGCTATTTCTGGTACTTGTTAGTTATCCCGTCGACCAATTTCGCCAAATTATATAAATCGACAAACCACTCGCCAAATTATACAAATTGACATAATTTTTATTTTAAATAACGAAAAAACAAATAAATTAGTAAAACACTAATAAAAATACAAATAAAACGTCGAAATAAAAATCATTTGATGACGTAAACACGTGTTGTCAAGTGAATGTGACATTTACGATCAACTATTACTGGCATTTAATCTTACAATTTGGCGACAGTAATTTGGTCGACGGGATAACTAACAAGTACCCTATTTCTTCCTCCCACCTATTAATATGTCGTCTCCAAAAAATAACGTTACGTTGTATAAGCCAGCTGTAAAACAAAGCAAATGTATCATTGTACGGAATAATCTCTACTGCAATTTTTTTAACTTCTAAGCATCGCACATTTTCAATTTTTATACCGTCGTATTGGGAAAAAAAGAGTACTTTTAAATGCAATTTGTTTGAAAACTGCATGTCCATTTATTTTGAGATATTATTTTTTTTTTGTAGTTTTTAGCACCATTTGTTTAATTTTGGCAACTCAAGTACTCCATTTCTGTAGAAAGTAAAGGGAAAAAAAGTTGAAAAATAGCAATTATATCTTTTTGTTGCCATTTTCTCATAAAAACTCAAAAATTTTTTTAAATTCAAATGCGTACTATTTTGAAAAAATATAAATGAATGATTTCTGATAAAACATGGAGCTATTATAAACTAAATTTAATTATAAGTATCTATATTAATATTACAAACAAATGAAGGCATATGAATCATGAGATAGCCGATTTTTTTGTTTGTCCAGTTTTTTGAATGACGAAATCGCTTTTTTTGGATTTGTGTATCATTCAGCGATAGTTACGTCCTATGCATATTTTACTGTAGATGTTGTTTAAGACTGGATCTTAAATAAGGAATTCTTTAGCGGATGCGGATGACGTCTTTTTATATAAAATAAAAGCGCGTGTTTTAAGTATTAAAACTGAACTATCTATATTTATATACATGTATCTTCTTCTTCTTCTTTTTTTTTTTTTTTTATCAGGGGCGACACTAAATTCTGAAAAAGCAGAATTCCTGTTTTCTAGTTTCTTCTTTCTTCTTTTAATGTGGAAAATATGTTCGTGTGGAAAAGAGCGATTGAGATGTGGAGAATATGTCTGTTTCTTCCTATATCAAATATTATAACATTTCTCTAAATGGCTCTTAAGATCTTTAAAGTCCAGCTTCTGGCACTAAAGAAAAGTCATTAAACTAGAACACGAAGTTAAAAGAGATTTATAAACCACTTGCAGGTACACTTCTTTATATAAGTCTCAATTAAATTAAATTTTAATTTTTAAGAGTAATTTTAATAGTGGATACGCATATTTCTTTAAATAAAATACAAATTGAATTTACAGAAAAGCATAATAAAAATTAACAGAGACTGAAAAATAAATAAAAACACGCGTGGATTGGCAGGCAGTCTCTGCCATGCTATTAATAAAGAGGAACTGACATATCCTCAAAATGGTGAAGCTTCAACTGTAACCGCTTTCGCAGGGGCTGGTTACCTCCATTGGAAACTTCCACCAGTAAATTTATATTGATAATTTCTTCATATTTAAACGCCTTATTAATGCAAAATTTCCGTCATAAATAATGTCAGAAACAGATTTTTAATTTTCCTGGTGGAAGTTTACTTTGGCGGATATCAGGCTGTGTGTTTTCACCATATTGCGACAACTAGTGAAACAAATTGACAGTTTTACAAGGCAAACTGACACCAGTAAAAGCAAATAGAAAATTTTACCCTATTTGTGAGAAAATATTTCTTCTAATAAAGCACTTAAACAAGGCGAAATTTTCTATTCAATTTTACTGGTGGGAAGCTTGCCCCGGCGGTAATCAGAAACTGTAAATCCGATTTAAAAAAAAACAGCCGCCATCTTGTGACAACCTCCTCAGTTACTTCACGACAGTACACTATATGACTTCTCCTCTTTATTCTCAACTCCATTTAGTACACTATGACGCAAAAGTTTAGACAATGACGTCATTCAGCTTTAAAATGTAGAATTATGACGTCAGAATTACAAAAACCTGTAAATATATTCAAAAACTGATTTAAAATGCTATGTACAAAAGACAGTCGTTTTATTTGCTATAATACTAATTTTTTTCATAAAAATTCAAATGTGCTTGTCGCAAAAGTTTAGACACTATTCTAAATTTCTTTGAATATTCGCTGGCATATGCAAATTTAGAATCGATGATGTCACAAATTTGGAGTACTCAAGTTCTGCAAACGATTGCGCTTCATAGTCGACATGCCGAGAGCTAAAGAAATTCAAGTGAATGAGGTTTCAAGGATTTGGCAGTTGAAAGGTGAAGGGAAGAGCGTTTCTGAAATTTCTGCTATTATTAATAGGTCAAAAAAATCTATTTATCGAGTTTTATCGAGTGGTTCCGAATATAAAGCAAAATGTCGATCTGGGAGGCCACGTGTGACAAATGTACGAGAGGTTCGCCTGATACAAAGACTAGCGAGTACTCAACAAATGAGCGTACGTGGAGTTCAAAGCTCATCGGGACTCTCTGTATCAAAGGATACGATTCGTAGACGAATTTTGGAAAAAGGAACAATCGTTTATAGCAAAATGCAGAAGAAACCAGCTCTGAAACCACATCATAAGTTACAAAGACTTATGTGGGCTCGAAAGCATATGTCATATGGAGAGAAATGGCAGTCAGTCATATTTAGCGATGAAAAAAAGTGGAATCTGGATGGTCCAGATGGTTGTTTATCGTATTGGCATGACTTGCGGAAGGAACCTCGACGTTTTTTTAGTCGCAGACAAGGAGGGGGCTCGGTGATGGTTTGGGCAGCCTTTTGCTATAATGGACAAGTATCTCTGACCTTCACCAGTGGTCGTCAAACTTCACAGCATTATACACAGACATTAGAAGAAAACCTACTGCCATTTGCTGAGCTTCTAGGGGGTCCTCAGTGGGAATTTCAGCAAGACAATGCTTCAGTTCACACTGCAAAACATTCAAAATCTTGGTTTAATTCCCATAATATAAGAGTTCTCGACTGGCCAGCATGTAGCCCAGATCTTAACCCTATAGAAAACCTTTGGAGCATCATGTGTCGCAAAGTTTATAGCAACGCTAGACAATACTCTTCTGAAAAGGAACTTAAGACATCTATTGAGAATGCATGGTACGATATCGATCCACAAACTATGCAAGATTTAGTTTCTTCCATGCAATATCGTGTATATGACGTAATACATAAGCATGGATGCGCAACCAGGTTTTAAAAATTGTTTATTTCGATTTTATTTAATTTGTGTCTAAACTTTTGAGACAGCAGTTTATTTTTGTTACCATTTAATTTATTGCAATATGCACAATTCCACTTTTCTTTGTTATAAATATTGTTTATATGTACAGCACATTAATTTCAAGCAGTGATTTGAAAATTGAATAAATATTTTTCAAAGTATGTAAGAATTTCTTCATTGTCTAAACTTTTGCGTCATAGTGTAGGAGAGCTGTTGAACATTTTTGAGTAGGTATTTGAGGCACTCTGAAAATTTGTGCAGCACTTCTTTTGTAATGCCTGAATACAAAATCGAATGTCTGGCTGAAGGATCGTGGCCCAAAACCTGTGCCAGACACGTGTCGAGTGCCATTTTTTGACACTACCCAAAAAAGGTATTTGAGGCACGCTGAGATTGAAACAGAATAATATTCATGCTTAGAAAAAAATATTTTGAAAATGACAGACACTTTAGTCGGCCCAAAAACTGTGCCAGACACGTGTCAAGTGCCATTTTTTGACTACCCAAAAAAGGTATTTGAGGCACGCTGAGATTGAGGCACAATAATATTTATGCTTAGAAAAAAATATTTTGAAAATGACAGACACTTTAGTCGGCCCAAAAACTGTGCCAGACACGTGTCAAGTGCCATTTTTTGACTACCTATTTGAGGCACGCTGAGATTGAGACACAATAATATTTATGCTTAGAAAAAATATTTTGAAAATGACAGACACTTTAGTCGGCCCAAAAACTGTGCCAGACACGTGTCAAGTGCCATTTTTTGTCTGGCACAGGTTTTGGGCCACGATCCTTCAGCCAGACATTCGATTTTGTATTCAGGCATTACAAAAGAAGTGTTGCACAAATTTTCAGGGTGCCTCAAATGCCTTCCCTAAAATGTGTTAACAGTTCTTGGACTAATTGTCTCTGCTATAATCATAATCATATAAATATGTGTCTTGGCTATAATCAATGCCAGCCAAGAAAATGATCATTGGTTTTCTATAGTGTGCCTCTATATGAAAGTGACGGCATGCGGCATATAAAATTTGATTTTTTGAGACGGTTTTGTACAAAAACGGTTGGTTGGTTGTGTTTATGACGGCCAATTATCAACAAGAAGGATATAGGCCCTAAGGGGGTGCCCTTCGTGTGGGTCTTTCTAAGGGAACCTAACCCGTATTAACGCTTGGAAATCCAAGGTTCGAAGAAAACCACGAAAACTCCGAACGATTAGGCCGACAGACGCGATTGGGGTGTACAAAAACGGATCACTACCATCTAGGGGAGCCTGCCATTATCAACAAGCTAATGTTTCTAAAATTGCCTAACTCATCTAATCGAACTCGTCCAGACGAATATCGCTAAATTCTGGAATGCAAGTTTGCCATAGTTTAGACAAAAACTTCTGTCTGAGCACAGTATGAACATCCGCTCTCTGCGTATGTCGCTCCTCTCATATAGAGGCAACCTAGTTAAAAATTCCAAAACAATAATTTGTTTATGTTTGTTTGAAATTGATAAAGAAAGAAAAAAAGTGCGATCATTTCAACAATTATTTATAGTTTTTTTAATATATTAATTTTCTTAGGAAAACAAATATTTATTTATTTTTATAAAATCAATAAATCAGTGATAAAAGCGCAAAACTGGAACTCTCTTGCGTAAATTTGCAGCACTTTTGTTGACCTCTAGAGCACAACACGGTTGCCGAACCTTTTTGCGTGTGACGTGCCGAAAGAATATCTATCAACAATGTAACATGCCTAACTTTCACATAATAAATATTGAAACATACGCTTGTTCTACGAAGCACTGGTTACTGCTTTCCAACAAAAGTGTTTATGAATTTGGTTGGTCTGTCCGCCTCACTAGTAAATATACTCTGGAGATATTGATATATGTTATAGAGGTTTACTATTATGGCATGTTCTCTATTGAAAATTAAGTGTGTAGCGTTTATAGTTCGTTTACGCGAACACTAAAAAGAACGTTCATTTACAGGGACATACAAAAGATTTTGGTTACAAATGCTGTCTACGAACGCTAATTGCTGGAAGTGCGTTTTCAGCGGAGGTATGAGTTTTTAAATTTAACCCTTTTTTTGTATATTACTTGGTGTATATAAATTTTTATAGTTCATATACAGGGCTGCACAAAGGAATACAAGTATATTTTCGTTTATGGACGCAAATTGACGTAAGAGAATTTTCTACTGTGTTATTCGTTTCCTAACTTAAATAAATTTTAGCATATTATGTCGTATACATACAAATCTATACAAGAAATACAGGGCTACACAAAAGAATTCGTATATTTTTCCGACTATAGGTGGTAATTGCCGAAATTAGGTTTTCAAAGATCTTATGCATTTTCCGAATTATTCACTTAGATATCGCCTTTCGCCTTATTAAACGGTAGATAAAAGATTTGATGAGTAAAGTTTGAAAGTTATGATAAAGTATTTTGAATGTGTTGGAGAGTATTTCATAATCTATGCTTCACGAACGATTTTGCTTTCTTGTTTATATATTGTAATCGGCCATTATTTTAATGAAATTTTGATTCGAAAATATTCATTTAAGTGAAGTATTTATTCACACGGAAAGAAATTTTATGAATTTTTAGTAATTTTTTATTTAACTTTAATACAATATTTTATTTATAATAATTCAAGTTGTATTTAAAAAAAAATCATAAAAACTTTATTAATATTTTTTTTGATGTCTTACGTTTTCTTTATACCTGGTTCATATTTTACTATTTTATTAATCTATAAAATTGAGTAATTTTCGTAGTAGGAAATCTGGGCTCACTTGGACATTTTATTGCAGTGGCTTTCTTGTGAAATTCATTTGAAGAAGTAAAGCTTTTTTAAGTTCATACATAAAGCCGAGTAGTTGAGTTGAAAACGCTGCAGAGCATCATCGAGAAAGAAATTTTTATAATATATTAATTTATGCAAAAATAACTGCATTATTTGTGTTAGTCTGCATATACACATTAAGCAAAATTTGATTTGTTATATTAAAAAAAGTCAATTTTATCTATGATTGTATTCCGCGTGACAGAAACATTGTTGTACATGTTTAGGCACGCGTGCCATTTGTTCGCCACTCCTGACCTACAGTCTCATTTGATCTTGAATGAACTACTTTTTTCATTTATAGTGAGTGGATAATTTTGATTGTATGGGGTCATTTTGTGGTTTAAATTTGTAATTTTTTTTTTACATATTAATTTTTTTTAAGCTGTACGAAATTGCTGACTGAAAAATAAAATTGCTGATACTTTATTAGTGCGGAAAATACAAAGAAAAAGAAGTATCGGCACAGTATCTTATTAGATGTAAATTTCTCACTGGGCGAAAATTGTCCGGACCAGGATTCGAACCAGGGATCTACTGGCTATAATCATTAAGGTTAGCTGGGTGAAAAAGTTCCACCAGTTTCGCCCGGGATAGCTCAGATGGCAGAGCACTGGCGGCTTGAGCCAGGAGATCCCTGGATCGAATCCTGGTCCGGACATTTTTCACCCAGTTAGAAATTTACATCTAATATGATTTATTTACCAATTAGAATAATTGTGTTAAAACGAATCTACAGTATCTTATTGCTTTTAATTGCCAGAAAAAACATGTTACTCATATTGAAAGAAACTACTATTGTAGAGATTATTGTATTGTCAATCAGCTTCCATCACTTATTCTTTTTGTACGCTGCTCTTCTCATACAATAGTAAAAATAAGTACCGTATATACTCGCGTATAAGTCGACACCTTAACTTTCGAATGCAAGTTCTTCAAAACATAAAAAAACCGGGTATAAGTCGACCCCTAACTTTTTACTTCAATTTTGCACAAAATCAAACGAAAGATTTCACTTGCTAATGTGAAAAAGTAGTAAGTAAACAAAAACAAATCATTGAAAAAAAAATTTAATGATAAAATATTATTATTTGTATATTTTATGTAATATTTTATTATTCATACACATAAAAAGCCAGAATTTTGCAGTAATCGAAGTTTTTTTTCTTTTTTAATTGACTCGCGTATAACTCGACTACCAAATTGCTTGCCGAAAATTGTCAGAAATTCCTCGACTTATACGCGAGTATATACGGTAAATAAATAAATAAATAAATAAATAAATAAAAATCTACCAACTCTTATGTACATAGAATAAATCTATTAGGTTGAATCAAGATTATCGAAGATTCCTCATTTGTCGCTGTTACTTGCATCTGTTGAAAAACAGGACTTGTATATATTAATTATATCTATTATGTATTATATTAATTATACCTATACTGTATATATTAAAAACTGTCGTATGTTTCATATAAAATGGATATAAGTATATTAGATGCTTACATACAAAAATACAAGAAAGAAGGTGCATAAGTACGCAGGTAATGTGTGCAACTGTTGAGTATCCAGCTAGATAGTTTAAAATTAAAAAGTATTTATTAATCTTAAACATCATGTCATATCAATAACATCTACTAATAAGGCAGATTATTTTAAATTATTTTGCTTTCATTTGGCTTCAGGTATATTTAAAACTAAACTGTAATACAAGAATATGTATTACATGAGAGGCATTTCAGAAATCAATAATATTTCAATGGAAACACATAGATCAAATAAATGGTTCATTAACTTGTTCTTACTTCTTCTTTTAGTGTGGAAAATATGTTCGTGTGGAAATGAACAAATTAAATGAAGGAAGTATGTCTATTACTCTCTATATCAAAGAAAGTATCATTTGTGAAAATGGCTTGAGGTTTTACAGTAAAGGGTATACTTGTCTAGCTTCTAGGCAATAAAGGAAGTCATTAAATTACTATATGGGAAGTAAAAAGTGACTTTAAAACCACTTGAAGTTGAACTCTAATATATATGTCTCATCGATAATTTTCAACGTTTAAAAGTCATTTTATTGCTTTCATGTGCAGTTTTTTAAAAATTCAGACTATAAAATAGGTGGATAATTTTTATTCTAAATGGGCATTTTTTTCTGCTTTAAAATATTAAATGTTCTGCCTTTCTTTTTAAATTTTAATTACAGGGTGTTCATAATTAAACGACCTTACTTTAAAGTTGTCTACAGACAAAACCATTGTTTATAAAGTTGTGAAATTTTAGGAAAGGTATAATAAAGGGAGGGTAATTTCTTTAAGCTAAAAAAAAAAATAAATAAATAAATAAAATAAAAATAGTTTAAAATTTCGCCACCAGAGGGCAATTTTTAATAAATTACACATTTATCATTAAGATAGTTTAGAAATTTTATTTACAGGATGTTCATAATTAATCGACTCTATTTTAAAGTTGTCTACAGACGAAAACTTTTGTTCGGAATGTTGTGAAATTTTTTGGAGGACATAATAAAAGTATGGGAACATGTTCGAGCGAAAAAAAAAAAAAAAAAATTGGGAGGCCGTTTTTTAACGGATTACATATTTAGCATACATTTACGATAGGTTAACAAATTTCGTTATAGCCAAACATGTTCAGCATGACTTTTATTATTTTCAGATACCATCTGGAATGGTAAGATAGCATGTTCCACAGTTGGCCACAGTATGTTCAGGGAAAAGCTAGGAAAATGTCGTGAAATGCTGTTTCCAGAGTAAAGTTAAGTTAATAAATAAAATTTCTAAACTATCGTAATCAGGGCTCGAAATGGAAAAATCCACGAACCGGAACGCTATTTCAAAATTATTGTCAATTTTTTTTTTTTTTTTTTTTGAAAGTACAGGAAAGTCCCGATTATCCGAGTCCCGCTTAACCGAGTTTACGCTTTAACCGAGTTATTTTCTTGTGATGGACTGATAGCTTCCATTATTACGAAACAGCCATTATAAATGAAGTGTTAGGTGACGATGAAAGAGCAGTCGTAAGAAGGTAGAACTCTGATTTTCTGGACAGAATGGGGGGCAAAATGGGCATAATTAAAAAAAAAAAAAATATGGCCATTTTTTTTTTTTTTTTTTTTGGAATCTATTAGTCCATCAGAAGAAAATTATCCATTCCAAAGGTATAAGTTCGATTGAAAAAACTATTAGTACTTTGAGCAGAAAGAAGAGGCTACACCTGCAATTTTCATGACACTAATAGAATCATATCTGCCAATGTGTACGGTTTTGTTACCTCTAAAACTGAATACAATTTTTTGCCGTATTTAATCGTTGGCAATTGTTAGATTTCGGCGATTGAATTAGGCAAAATTTACTGGTAAGTTTTAGAGGTAAGAAAAAAAATCTTAGAAATTGATAGCTATGCAATAGCGTAATACTGCAGCAAAATTGACATTCAATAAACAAAAAACTATCAGGAGCTTTTTCAAATAAACAATTTCATTGCCCGTATTTCTTAAAAGTAACGGACATTACATTAAAGAATGTTACTAGTACCATAAAAATGAATGAATTAAGTGAAATTTTATATTTCATCTCCTTAGTTGGTGACGATTTGTGTAAATCCGGTTTATACGAGTTTTTTGCTTATCCGAGGTGAGCTTGGTCCCTATTAACTCGGATAAACGGGACTTTACTGTATAGCAAATTTATATATAACCGTAGAAAAACCAATTTAAAAAAATGTATTCAAGATCTAAATTATTAGGGGGGAAAAACGTCACAGAGAGCGTAGTAAGCTATATGTATGAAACAATAATAATATTTTTTAATAATTCCACGAGCCGGAACAATATTTTCCATATTTTCACGAACCGGAACAATATTTGTCACAATTTCACGAACCGGAACATCGTTCCGGTTTGCTCCGGTACATTTCGAGCCCTGATCGTAATGCTAAATGTGTAATTTATTAACAAACGCCCTCTGGTGATGAAATTTTGAACTACTTTTATTTACATTTATTTTTAGCTTAAACAAATTCCCATCTTTTTATTATGTCTTTCACAAAATTTCACAACTTTATGAACAATGGTTTTGTCTGTAGATAACTTTAAAGTAGGATCGTTTAATTATGGACACTCTGTATTTTCAAATCTACGAAAGTGCCCTATTAATAGAAAATCAGATTGAATAATATTTTAACCTATTACATTTGTCGCATAAAGCATGTGGAAACTGAAACCTGTGATATTTACTATTATTTTAATGCATTTTGATATATTCAAAGATTATTTGCTTTATGGAAAAGTGAGAAATGTTTTTCGATTCTTGGATATCTAAATGAAATATGTGAAAACACGATACATCTGAGAATGAAATTTTCGTGTCAGAAAGTAGGAGTTTTAAGATTTGAGAACAGTCTTAGTCTTAAAAAAGGCTTGGAAATTTATTTGAAACATGATTTCATCGAAAAGGAAAGGTAATCTGCGATCGGGCGTAAACACAAATATTTGTAAGATTGTATGTTAAGGTTTTAGGTAATTAATAGCCTTTTAACAAAACATGTTGTTGGCTTCATATTTTGGTAGTTAATAATCCGAAGTTTTTTAACTTTATAATTTAAATCTTAAAAAAATGAATACTTTGGAATTACGAAGATATGAATTTAATAAATTCTAATTTCGGCTTTTGTTCGCCTGCTTTAGCTTCTTTGTGTCTATAAGATTAAAATGTCTTAAAATACCGCGGAGAAATAATCTCATAAATAAAGACCATTAAATAAAAAGAACATTATCAATAACTCAAAAGCTAATATTAAAAATTAAACCGAAAGATGCAAAGCTTGATTACACTTGATGACGCAAGTCGGTTTTTTCAAAGGTCTTTCCCTTCAAATTAGACTGTAATGATTCTAAATGTATTATATGCGCATAAAAATGTTTTTATGTGTGAGTTAGTGTAAATGTAGTTTTAATGTAACATGGAGCCAACTGTTTATGTAAAATTTAAATTAAATTAAATGATTTGGCAGCTTAAAAGGGTTTCCATTAATCTTACACTTTTAGCTTAATCTAAATATATATGATTTATTGTTCAATACACAAACAAAGGTAGCACAATTATGATGCCGCATGGATACAATTTTTCGTAAGGATTATGAACAAGTAGTCCAATCGGATGGATTATCTTATAAAAGAAAACTTCAGTTATGTGAAACTTTCTTATCTTTATCTATTTTGAGTAAAATAAACATTTGAGAGTATGAATCAAAATTTGTATTTATATATTATTATCATATAGTATAATACGAGCAAATCTTGTGTGTGTGTATGTAAATTTTATCTAAAAAACAGCTCTAACGATTTTAACTAAATTTTGTATCCTGCCGTTTTGGCGTGTGAGAAGACCATTGGGCTAGGTTATGTGTTCGAAAAAAAGCGATTAGTGGGTCATTTTAGAGTCACTTCAAGTCAATGCATTTCAATGGGAATGAAGGTTGAAACAGTTATTAAGTTGTTGAACAGTTCGCAGTTAACGAAGTCGCAAAGCTGGTAACATTTCACCAAATTTGGCAATGTACGGCAAATTATTTTGGACATTGGCGAAATTTGTACGGGAAAATCGACTTTCAAGATTACCAATGCCAAATGAAAGAACGTCGCCAAATGTCGCCACAATGCTGGCAAAAAATTGACTTTCAGAACTTGAAGGAATTTTCTAAAAATTCGTAATAGGAGCCGAGATACATTATTCAACCAATCAAAGTTCATAGAATGTTCTCGAAATGGAATTCAACCATTCAGGTTACATAAAACTTTCTCGCAATTAATCCTGAAGTTCCCCGGACCCTCGGAGCCTAAAGTCTCTGAAGTTGGATAGTGAATCTTGCGATTATGAATATGATTGTATATGTATAGAGTGATTATGATAAAATTTAGATATATGTACATAGTATTAATATTGATTGTTTTTGTAAATAATAATGTTATAAAATTAAATTCTTTATTGGAATAATACAACGAGAAATTATTGTTATATCGAGTTGAATACAAAGCTAATTTTACCCGAGCATACCTCGGTCTCCCTTCCTGGTAAATGTAATATATTTCTAAGAAAAGTGTTTCCTTTTCTATATTTTCAAGAAAAAAAAACTGTAAGTTTAAATATGTGAGATTTATTTATAGAATCTGGCACATGTGTAATTCCTATATAAAAACAGTGTTACAGAAGCAAAATAAAGCTTATTGCTCATAACATCTTCATAACTAAATCGTTAGACATCCCAATTGAACAACCGTTGCCCATTACTCGGTAATGGTGTTGGTATTCCCATGGGGTCATTGACTCCCTAAATCCCTTGCGATGTACCAGAAATCCCCTTCTCTATATGCTCCTCACCAAAAGAGGGATTCAGATACATGGGTCGGTAATCACCACACTCATTAAATGCCGAATTCTTTTGATTTTTCGGACCAAAGCTTCTTTTCCTGATAGCCATCAGTTCCGGGATGTTAGGGACCCCCCCAGGGAACAGCCTCCCTGGAGTGGGGATGAAGAAATGTCCAGCATCGTCACATGTCATCATGCCCTCCAAATAGCTGCCCAATGAAGAGAGGATATTCGATAAAGAATGGACAAGGGAAAAAAAAAAGAATTATTTGATATAACAGATGTTGCCATTCTTTCGGGAAAAAAGTAGGGGTGAAAGATTAAATTATTTTATCGGAATGTGTAGGGGAACACTTGAGTTTCCTAGGTGATAACAAAGTAATATACAGGTTATTGAAACTTAAATTGGAAAATACCTTTTTGTTACTTTCCTTGCAATATCTATGATCAGTGCAAGTGGGGAAAAGCTGAAATACAATGGAAATGAAATAATGTCTGATGAAAATACAGATGTCTGCTGAATCAATAAACTGAACTTCAATGAATGCTAAAAAGTATAGTCGTGGAAAAAAAAGTAAACACCCCCTACTAACTCCTCAATAAATTATCGTAGAAGAAAGTTACTGGTACCGAACGATTGGAAATAAAGTCTACTTTTAAATGATGTATATAAAATTGGCTTAGGGGGCCATCTACATATTAAAAAGAACCATAACTTTGTTTTTTTCAATAGCAGTACACAATTCTGAAAGCATAAATGAACTCTACACCGTTCAATAAGTCTAAAAACAAATTTTTAAGCAATTCGTACCATAAGTTTCTGAGAAATTAATTATTTTAAAACGAGCGTATTTTAAGGGCTGTATCCAAATTGAAGTTCGGCACTCGATTGTTAACCGAGTGAGCTCCCTTCTTGATCAAGGCACCTTAAGCAGTCAATTAGGCCTGTTAGATTACACGATAGCATATGAAATTTCAAAATATTTAGTCACTTCTATCATAGACGGCCCCTTAAACCATCATTTTGCCGTTTTTTAAGCATAATTTGAAAACTACTTGGAAGAAAAATGTGAAATTTTGGATTTCTATAAAGCAGGACTTAATAAATCTGAATCCTTCAAAAAAATTGCAGGATGTAGTTCATAATTTTTTTTAATATTAATTTCATAATTCATATCAGAAAATTATAAAAATTGCAAATTCAACGTATTTATGTTTGGGTATATTAGTATTACTGCTACACAAAAAATTAAAACATTAGGATCATAATTTCAGAAGTTGTAAACAAAAATATGGAAATGTAATTTAACATTAGAAGTACTAAATTTTGAATGTTTATAATTCAAAAGACTTGAAATTTGGTGTCTAGGCATAGTTTGAACCAAATATTTGAAATATCTCGTTAAAATTGGGCATTGCATTGAAAAAAATGAAGTTTGTATTCGTTTTAATATATAGATGGCCCACAAAGCAAATTTTATATACGTCATTTAAAAGTAGACTTTATTTCAATCGTACGGTACCAGTAACTTTCGTCTAGGATAATTTGTTGAGGAGTTAGTAGGGGGTGTTTACTTTTTTTCCCACGACTGTACATATATTTCAGTCAAAATGCTGGTATAATTTTCCTTTATAATTGCACAAAAGTTTTAAATAAATTTTTTTATCGGAATTTATGGGGAAATATTTGAGTTTCTTAGAGGTAAAAAAAATAATATGCAGATTATTCAAACTTAAATTGTAAAACATTCGTTTGTTACTTTCCCTGCAAGGTGTATCATCTGTGCATGTAGCAAAAAAGATTAAATATAACGGGAAATAATGCCTGATAAAAAATACAATTCGCTGCTAAATCAATATTTTTCAATTAAGAATAATTTTAAATCAAAATATATACATTTCAGTTACAATGATGAAATGATTTCCATTTATAATTGCATAAAATTTACCAGTGAATATTTTTCTGGATCGTGCAAGGGAACACTTGTTTTCTAGGCGATAACAAAGCAATATACAGGTAAGTGAAGCTTAAATTGCAAAATACCATTTATCAGTTTTCCTGCAATATTTGTTAGTAGTAAAAGTGGGGAAAAGATGAAATACAATGGGAAATAATGTCTGATAAAAATACAATTGACTATTAAATCAATAAACTGAACATCCAGTAAGGTTAATTTTAAGTCAAAACGCATACATTTCAGTCATAGTGATGAAATAATTTTCATTTCTCATTGTATATAAGTTTCAAATAAATTATTTTATCGGAGTGTACAGTGGCGGTCAAAAGTTTCCGGCCAGCATAAAATTTTTGGTTAATTTGTAAGTATACCCATATGAAGAGGAATCTCAAAGTGATACTTATGCACTTTATTGACATAGCAGTTAAGAACTTATTTATGGAATAAAAATTAAATATTAATAAATTTAATTGACAAAATTAATTGCAAAAGAAAATGCATGTTCTCAAAAGTTTCCGGCCACCTTGGCAAGTTTGGAAAAAAATGGTGTTACAACAGAAAATAACAGTGATCAACAACATTTACAATTAGTATTTTCTATTCATATATTTAGCAATAAGTACTGCGCAGCAACGTGGCATCGATTCAATGAACAGTTGTAGATCATCAATGTTAAGTTTTGTCCACGGTTCTTGCAATTTTTGTGAAAATGCTGCTAAATTGGAATATTTATAATTCCACACACGTTTTCAAGTTAGTTTCAAAGTTTTTTTTTATTATATTCAGATCGGATGATTGGGCTGTCCATTTCAAAAGCGAAGTTTTTTTGTGTGAAAGCCACTGCTTGACGAGCATGCATGTATACTTTTGGACGTTATCATGATGAAACAAATAGTTGCGACCACAGTTTTACCTCCAATAAGGCAGCAAATGATCTTGCAAGATATCCTTATGCATTGCACTATTCATCTTGCCTCGGATTTCAAAAAACGGACAGGCGCATTTTCCAGAAAATGCTCCCCACAGCATAACGTGTCCTTTGCTATGCTTCACTGTAGAATAATATGTCTCGCATCTTATCTTTTGTTTTCAGGTCGTAGGTTGTAATGTTTTTTATCACTCACAAAAAGATTGAACGTAGATCCATCTGAAAATAGTAATTTTTTCCAGTTTTCACTTGACCAGTCTTTGTATTCCTTGGCAAACGCCAGTCGGGCCCCTCTGAATTTTTTTACTTATGAAAGGTTTTTTAACGCCGACGGTTCCATAAAGTTCTACGTCACAAAAGCGTCTTGACACTGTAGATAGACTTGTTTCAGCAATAACCATAGTACCATAAATCGCTTTAAACACCATAAATGGCGTGGAATTGCAGCGGCATTTTTACGCGGGTCATCAACTGCTTTTCTTCTGATAATTCTGTCCATAAGAATAGTCGTTTTCCGGGGTCCCCCGGACCGTGGAAAGTTTCGAAAGCCATGACCATCTTTACATATATTTTTTTAATATCGTTTACAGCAAATTTTCCGATCGACAACTTTGCCGTAATCTCACGAGAGGATTGTCCCTTTAGCGACGAACAAATCACTCATTTAGGAATAATAAATTGTTAAACTTATCATTTTTGAATTTCAAATACATTATTCACCTTGATTAATTAACAAATATGGCCAAAAAAATACTTTAGCGACAGCAAAAACTAATGAATGACGAATGGCCGGAAACTTTTGCACGCGCGAATTTTGAATTCCTATCCTTTGCATCAAGTATCTTAAGTAACCAATCAAAATGATCACGTGGTCAGAGGTAATTTGCTTATTCCTAACTTTTGGAGCAATTAAACTTCTTCTTCGCTAAAACGTTCTGTCAAACAAATAAAAAAAACTAACTGGCCGGAAACTTTTGACCGCCACTGTATAGTAGAACACTCGAGTCTCCTAGGTGATAACAAAGTCATATGCAGATTATCGAAACTTAAATTGAAAAATATCGTTTTGTTACTTTCCCTGCAATATTTATCTTCATTGCAAAGTGAAAAAATAAGATGAAATACAATGGGAAATAATCTATCTCTCTATATAAAAATAATTGTTCGAATGTATTTTCCTTATAAAAATCTACAAGTTTTGCCCGATTTGCACAAAACTTGATATACATGTTATATAAAAATTTTTACTTTTACTATTCATTTAAATTATTCTAAATTGCCGGCATATTCATTCTTTTTTTTTTTTTTTTTTTTTTTTTTTTTTTAATACGCTCTATTATTTATTTTTAGTTAAATTCCTATAAATTTAAAACGCGTATCTTAATAATAGATGAAATAATTAATAATAATTCCAAAACGCAAGCTAAACTTTTAATCCCTTCATTAATTTTTATCGTCTACCAAACTGTAAAGTTCTGAACGCAGTTACTTATTTTCGAATGTTTATAAAAGCCATTTTTACATTTTTATTCTATTTCATCTCATTTTCCCGCCAGCTGGGCGATAACTTTTTACATCGAATTCCTTTCATTACCAGCGCCGGGATTCTTTTCTGGGACGTTTCTCGATCGCTCTCCATTGGCTGAGTGACGGATCGCAGTTTCACTTCGAGTCTCGTTCGTGATTTTGTTTGGTTAGCCTGAAGTTTTCATTTCAATCGGATTTCCTCCGCACATTCTAATAAACAGTTAGAGCATGAGTTCAGGGGTAGATTTTTTGTGCTGTTTGATTGTTTACATAATCTGTTACCTGGTGTCCTAAGCCATGTAGAATATTCATTTTGTTAATTAACATCTATTTTGCATGAATAACTAGTTCATGCTCAAGCGGAATGTTCTGATTTCTCATCCGTTGGGAATTGTTTAATGTTGGTATATTCTGATGGAATAAACAGTTTCCTATGACTGCGTTTCTATGTCTTATTGGGAACCCCAGATTTCTTCATAAGCCTTTACTTTTTTCACCACTCATGCTGCCTAAATCTGCCTTGTATTCATCATGAATAAATGAGTTTTGATTGGACTCTATCAATGTTATCATCGCTCCACAGTTGCTAAATTTTCACAGAGTTGACACTTCCACTAGCGATGCTTGCGCTAAGTGGTACGCCTGCTATACAACCTCACCAACGGCTGATTAAAAGGTGGTACGAATCCAGTAATATGTCGTAAAAAACACGACGTGATTGTTCGACTTAACCCATTAAATTGTTTCGTAATATACATATATTTTAAAACAAGAGTAAAATTACTGGTTACTCTAAAAGTGAACCAGAACCAACTCTGTCTTGCTAAGAGTCAAAAGTTTTGATTTGAATAAAGCGTTCACTGAATTTTATCCAAATTTTAATCTTGTGAAGTGTTCAGAATAGAGTGATAAATTGGAGAGCAAGCGGAGTACATTCTAAAAGGATTGTTGAAACTCTACAAGTGAAGAGGTCAGTTTTTACGCCGATTCGCTGCCTTGTCTTGCTGAAGATACCAAAAAAAAAAAGTTTGGTTTTATTATAACTTAATTGAATCATCGCTGTATTCAAATGAATCATGAATCAGCTGCGAATCAAGAAAATCTTGCACATGCTCCAGAAATTCTTTGAAAATCCAAATTTAACATTTTTCCTGGTGTGCGAGGGGGAGGAAGGGGGGTTACAGGCAATTAACAAACGTTTTATTTTGAATAAGAATATTTGCAAATTATACAATTTTGGATACATTTATTTCGAGAATAAATCATAAAATCGTCGTTCTGAATTCTAAATCACAGTGGTCACGTTAGAGCGATTTTTTTAAAAATTCAAAATTATCCACCACTATTTCCGAACAGTAATCTCTGAAACATATTTATTATTTATTGACTTTTTTAATGATCGACATTTAGGGATTAAATAAAACGAAAATTACTGTACGGAAATAATGGTAAATATTTTGAATTTATAAAAGAATGCTTGTGTTAAATTGGCAATACCGAGGCGAATATCCTTAAATAATTGCAGACTTTATTGAATATCTAAAGCGAGATATATTATCATATCCATCATAATACCTCTTGCGCTAATCCTTCTCTAATGAACATACTTTAATTTACCGAACATGGGGCAAATCCATCATTTGAACCCTATTTGGATTTCTAGTTCATGTCGTCTCTTATAAATTTTTAAATCCCCCGTAATTACAGTTTTAGATATTGGCATAAGTATTTTAGGAATACATCCACTCCCCTTCCAGAACTTCTAAAAGATGCTTTATTTTATTATTGTTATTTTAAATAGAAAAATGAGAAATTTTTGAATATATAGAAAATTTAAGGAAGAATATCTACAAGTTTTATGCATTTGGGGATGTATTGTGACTGTATCGAAAAGTAATGAATTTGGGTTTCTGAATGTTCTGAAATTATTGCAGACTTTTATTATTGCATATTTAAAGCCAACTTATATTATCATGCCTACACCCATAATAACACTACCATGCTAATCTTTCTATAATGAATGTGCTTTGTCATATATATAAGGGTAAATCCATCATTTCAACCCTATCTGGATTTCTAGTTCATATCGTCGCTCGTAAATTTTTTAATCCCGCGTAATTGCAATTTTTAGACGTTGACGATAGCATTTTAGGAATATATACACTCCTCTCCCAGAACTATCAACACATCCAATCTTCATTTTTAACTCATAGCTCCACCAGTGATATCTAAAGTCCCCTTTTTTCTCGTTCCCCACCCTCATATTAAAGACTCAACAATCTTTAAATCTCTTATATATTTTTTTCCCCTTCTGATGATTCTCCACGCCTCTAAGTAAGATAAGCTAAAGAAAAAGAAAAAAAAAAATCATAAGCCCATAGAGGTTTTTTTGCAATGGGAAAGTTAAAAAGTTCTTGACATTCTCCAAATATTTAAGTGTCTTTTGAAGGAGAATATGCGAAAAAACAGGAACTAAAACGAGATGACAGGATTTAAGACAATAGTCATAAAGGATAAACAACAATCGATTTTATCTCACTTTCCAACTTTTCAGAAGTTATAAAATGGTGGTACAGCTTTAAAGGGGTTTTATGATGTGCTCTTAACGGTATTTGATGAAGTCGGTTTCGAGGATTCTTAAATATTATCTTTGAAGTTTTGGTTCATGGGAAAAAGTTTTATGGCATACAACATTTGAAGTTTTATATCGACGCTCCATATTTTGTACGTAAGTTTGAAAACTTTGGAAATTTTATAATGCTTGATGTTAGAAAGGAAACATAATTTCCGTTATCATTTTAAAGAAATGGTATGTTTCAGGTTTTGCTATTGCTTCCAAAGAATGGTGTATTTTGTTCCTTTGCTCTGAAATAAGGAATGTTTTGTTTATTTGAAAATATCTAAATATCACAGAAACCAATAAGCCACCACTTTTAAAAAAATAAATTTTGGAATAAAGAGAAAAATTTTGATGCACACAATCAAAATTTGGCAAATTTAATATCTGTCCACCGCTCAAGAAAGTATGTAATTTTCAGTCTATTTAAACAATATATACAGATTACAAAAACCAATATCATTATATTAGATGTAAATTTCCAACTGGGCGAAAAATGTCCAGACCAGGATTCGAACCCGGTACCTCCTGGCTGAAGCCGCCAGTGCTCTGCCATCTGAGCTATCCCGTACGATTTTGGTCGAACTTTTTGACCCAGCTAACTCTGGCGGCTTCAGTCAGGAGGTCCCGGGTTCGAATCCTGGTCCGGACATTTTTTCGCCCAGTTGGAAATTTGCATCTAATATGATTTGTTTACCAATTAGAATAATTGTGTTAATATCAATCTGGTGCAATATCATTATAGTTTTAATAAGTTTTGAAGTAAAAAAAATAATTCATTTTAAATTCACATCATCAACATTTGGCATGTCTAATTTTTGTCCACGGCTGAAAATAAAAAATGGTTTGTATTTATGGTTTGTATTTATGTTTATGAACGTGGAATATTTTTTTCTACGTTGATGGTTTGTGTAAACAATATCTATGGTCATGGAGTACTGAAAACAATATGTTACCACACTTTTAATAAGTTTTGAAATAAAATAAGAAATAATTTTGATGCGCACCATCATTATTTCATGCGCTTCAAAATTAGGAATTCATGTTTGTCCGCTTCTCAAAAAGAATGGCTTATTTCATTTATTGAATATCTAAAGACTGCATAAACCAATATGCCATCACATTTTCAACAAATTTTTGATTCCAGTTTTCGGTACATCCAAAAGGAAAAAAAAAAAAAAATTTTTTTTTTCTTTCTTTTCCAATGAAGAAGAAGGTTAAAAAGAGCGGGGAAAATGGCCATTTTCCTATCAAAATTGCAGCATATTCTTTCGTAAATTACGTAATGGACCAGAAGTCTCTGAATGATTTTCATTTTATCTCAAAGGGAAATAGGAGAAGCGGCGTTTCTTAAGATAAATTAGTTGTAAAATTGAATTCGGAGAAGCGATACCCCTTGAAGAAGACATAAAAGAACAGAGATTTACGCAGAATTATGTTTATGCCATCTATCCGCGCATATTGTGCATGACTCCGAAACCAGCTTAACTTAGCTCCGTAGCGGCGGAGCATTGAATTTTGTAACGCCAATAAAGCCGGATAAATCACCGACATAGTCTCGAAACCAGGATGAAGGAGAGGATACCAAACACCCGGAACAGATCCCCCAAAAATCTCTGCTACAATGTCAAACTTACAATAAAAAAGTCTTTTCAACAATAGATCGGGTACATGGATCTAAAATTCCCTCCATTTTTTCCTTTTTTTTTTTCTTTGGTTATCCCTGTCAGCTCCATTCTTCCCTCCGCCTCCATAGGGATTAAGGGGTCTGAGAGAGGAACAGTCCCTCTGGAAATTCTGAAATCGGTAGATTTTTATCGTTGATCCATTTAAAGGATGGAATTACAACAATGTTTGCGGTTCTTCAACTTCCAGTGTATGCCTCGATAGATTCTCTACGATTTACCAATCCAATCCCCCCCAGTATTTCAATACGCCAGTTTCAATAAGATTGCATAGTTAATGGTCTCTAAAAGTATTGATTTTATCAAGGCTTGTATCAAGCCATTGTGTTTAACAAGATCCGATGTCTGCAATGCATGCACTTAACGGCGGTCTGTATGTGTGGTTCGCTGATGTCGTTAATTAGAAGCTGCCGGAAAGATAAAAAGGGATGGTTTGTTTTTGAACCAGAAAGTCATCCTGACATCTGTCTAGGGGGATGTTCTCTGTGAGACTCATTGAACTATAGTGAACTTATTTGCATGTCTTCTGGAAGTGGCAGTATAACGGGGAAGTGGAGTCGTTGTAAAGAGATGAACCAGCGCGTAAACAGATGAAAAGAGGAGATTCTGACTGTAGATAACGGAAAATATTTTGGGTCGCACTTAATTCTAATTCCCAGCTTCTTAAGGCTGTTCTTAACTGTTCTGCTCAACAAACGAAAAACGTTTTGACATATTTACAAATTCATTTTTTAACGGAAAGATATAAAATTGGAAAGCCTGGCCATGGAAGCGATTTGGAATTGAACTGTTTTTTTCCATTTTTTGATCAATCAATTACCTATTGAGTTATAAGCGAATTCGATCACGTGACAACCCGTTTTTCGCCCGCTCTTGAGTGCTCTTTCTCCCTTCGCGTGGAAATTCGGTTCAAAATGCCCACTTTGACATGATTTTCAGAAAGATCTATTGCGATTGCAAAAAAAAAATGGAAAAACAGCTCAATTACATAGTTTCTGAACAACAACACCAGCTAGTTTCATGCATTTCCGAACAAAAATAAATTAAAACTTATGTCAGAAAGTTGTCCTTTTCGATTTGAGAACACCCTTAAAGACATTCTCGCATGCCAATTCGTGACTTTCTGACACAATCCTGAAATAATTTTTGTCGCTCTACGCGTAAAATTATCAGATATTCTCATTCAGTCTTTAAAAAAAAACAAGAAAAAAAAAAGTTGGAAATTGCACGTCAAACGTGGCAAATGAGCTGCGTTCGTACTATTGCTAGTTTTATAAATATTTTTTGCACCGCATATTGTATTCAATGTATATTTTAGTCACTTCAATAAGTGCATATCAATTTCATTCTGTTCGAAAGGCTGCAACACCATTAAAATGCACTTGAAATGATTTTTTGTTTTCCATTGGCCGTAATATAACGGAAAACTTTTGACTGTCCCTGTAATTAAACTATACATAAAATTTGGTTTCCTAAAATTTGAAATGACTCGACAAAATTTTACAACAATTATATATTTAAAATTTTAGACCATTCGGTTGGGTAGTTTTTGCTCTGTTATATGCGGACGGACAGATAGACGGGCGGACTGACTGAACGACGACTATAGGTGCTACGTATTTATATAATTACGAACGCACCTAAAAATACAGTGGTTTAGGAAATACTGTCAAAGTCTATTTATCTATTATATATTTAAGTTTATCTATTTTTCTGGAAATGGAGATTAAAATAAACCCCTTAGCGACGAGCAACCCGTATAATTTTTTTAATCTTTTAGAACGAATATTTCAATATAAAAATCTTCGCCTAATTCAATCGCAGAAATTCTGCGATTAAAGAAGGTACACATTACTAATCGAAAATACGGGTAGAAAAAAAGTTTTAAAAATTGGACACATCCTATATGTCATATTATATACACGACATGTTCATCGCGAAGAGGTTAAATTGTGACCAATTAGCATTCGACCATAATCAAATATTAACTCTACTTATACTATGCTTAAATGTTAAAAGCTTTTCCCCCTTAATAACCTGAATGATATTATCTAAACATTTTCTGCATGTATGGATGAAAAAGATCGTAATTGAGCCAAAAGAAAAAAAAATGCATTATTCAGTGAGGAAAAGGAAATAAAAATATAGATTGATAAGAACCTTAATATGTCCGAACTCGTTAAATATTTACAGACTGTGCAATTATTTGCATTACTTCTGGAAGTGGCAGTATAACAAGAAAGTAGAGTCAATGTAATGAGATGAACTAGTTATTAAACAAGAGAAGATTTTGTAGATGATTGAAAATATTTTGAGACATCGCATCCACACATGCTACTTTCTGATACAATCATGAAATTGTTTTCTCAAATGCTGATTTTTAAAATATTCTCACTGAAGTCATGGAGAATTGAATTGCTATTTCATTTTAATTCTTTCACCGAAAAAAAGAACGAAAATCATGCATCAGGCACAGATTGCATCAAATACTTTTCAACGCTAACAAAGTATTATTAAGAAATTGCCTTCTTCCATACAATGAAATTGATCATAATCCGTCCTGAAACCGAATTATTTTGTGCGTCCCTGTATATGAACGATCGGGTGGTCCATCTGTTTGTTCTTTTTTTATTTTGAAACTAGCTGTTTAACCCGTTCTACGCACGGGAGTTTATGAATTTAATTCTAAAATCAAAATTAAAAATAACTATTCGATTTGGAAAAAGTATTTTTCTACTACTACTGTGCATTTATTTTAATGATATTTAATTTATCATGTTGCTATGGCAGCAGACGATAAAACGATATCTTTGGAATAAGGGAATAAATAGAATAAAAAGTTTTGTTTATGTTTGTGATAAAATGTTTTTCTTTATTAAAAAAAAAAGGGTGATAACTAAGCGCAATTAAATAATCTCTAACTATTTGCATGTGAGGTAAAAGAATTATCGAAATACCCGCTACAGTTTCTTACATTGTGACGTACGTAATATATATATATATATATATATATATATATTTCATTACTTTAAAATGCAAAAACACCATAACTCAGAAAAGAAGGTGTATATCTGCAATATTTAACTATAAAAAACTTTTAAATAAACAAGTAAAAGACAGGCGAAAAACAAAAACAGTCTGTTCTTCTACAGTTGCTAGTGAGCTGCTATTAGCGCCAGTTGTGCAATAATTTTTTCATTATTTATATGAAATATATATATAGAATTCATGTGAGGTAAGAGAATTATCGTAATGCCCACTACAGCTTCTTAGTATTGCAGCGTGGCGTACGTAATATGAACTGGTTACAACTCGCGCGATTACGGGTTGAACATAAAAAAGGCAAAAATTCGCCAAAAACATTAAAAAAAAACTATTTAAAATTTTCGAATTTTTTTGCTTCGATCGTTCATGGGCCACTTACCAGCAACCCGTGTGTCGAATTTCGTAGCCCAGCGCCCTGTGGTTTCCGAGTTTTTGAGGTTACATAGATACGTGCACGGATTTTAATAAGGTAGATAAAACGCATTTTTTATGAGTGAAAATCGAAATTCTTTGTTGAACATGGAAGGCGGGTCTATGACATTTATGTATAAAATACAATATCGCACATGTGGCCACAGCGACTCCGCTTACATGCCATCATCCGAACATCAAAATTTTCGATGACTTTTCTCAGAATGAACGGATCCCTGGCCAA
Organism: Maratus speciosus; assembly: GCA_963932465.1. Lineage (NCBI taxonomy): Eukaryota > Metazoa > Arthropoda > Arachnida > Araneae > Salticidae > Maratus > Maratus speciosus. The sequence goes on along the minus strand of OZ010800.1, from coordinate 246,103,005 downwards.
AATTTCAGCCCAGATGTTACGTTTGAGGTCTTGGATTGTGTGTGTGTGTGTGTGGGGGGGGGGGGGGGCATTGGCATACACTTTACTTTTCAGAATCCCCCAAAGAAAATAATCCATTGGGGTTAAATCGCACGATCTTGGCGGCCAATTCACATCCGAATTTCTTGGAATTACGCGATCTGTATATTTCTCTTTCAATAAGTTGATAGCTTGGCGAGCAGTGTGTGTCATTGCACCGTCCTGTCATACAAATGGCATACATTTGACACTTCATACACGCATGACAGCTGAAACAAATAACCCGTGATATATTCAAGTTCAAAAAAGGACCAACAGATCGACCACCCTATTCTACGCACTCAATAATCTATACAGAATACATGCTGTAATGAATGCCTCAGTGATCCTTTATAATTTCAGTATGTTTAAAGCATTACAACATCATTAAAACCCCATTGGGACTAGTACCACGTATACTTGATCATTTCCACCATTTATTTTTTATTGTAAATTTTACCTTATTTAATTAGGGCATTTTCCCGATTAAATTAGGCAAAAACTTCAGTTTTGAAAAACCGTTGACAAAAGAATAAGTATTCTGTAAAAGACGCTCGTCACGAAGGAGTTAAAATCCATCGTTAACGATTTTTCCCCATACATCATAATGTAATTGAATTCCTTTATTCCTCCCTGTAAACGCATCATAAATGCTAGTTATTTTATACTCCTGTGAAAGCATCTTTTAGGCTACTTCGATTGGCTACTACTTATGCTTATAGATTATTATGTTTAAAGTATTGCAACAGCATTAAAATGTAAAGGAAGCGATTTTCCATCATAGATCATAATGTAACGGAATTATTTTGTTTACACACTTCCTTTTCAACAGAGAACATTCTATATTAAACCACCAATAACATATAAAAATTACAGAACGATCCAAGTATATTTACGAAAGTTAGATCACGGATAATCGGGCAAACAGACAATTGACAATTCAAAAACACTTTGGAAAGTGTTAAAAAGCATACTCGAAAAAGTAATTTCAAAATTGTTTTATAATCTTTTTCCAAGACAGAAAAATTAGTAATAAATTGTAATCAATTTAGGTATCGATCATAATGTGACGGAATTCTTTTGTGTGTCCCTAAAAAAGAACTATAAATACGTTACATATTTCATTTTCAACACCGAACATTCTATACTAAACATATAGTAACATATAAAAATTACACAACGATCTAAGTATATTTACGAAAGTTAGATTACGGATAATCGGACAAATAGACAATTCAAAAATACTTTGGAAATTAGCTATCTATGATAATGTGACGGAATTTTTTTGTGTGTAAACAAACTATAAATATACAAAATAAACAAACTAATAAATATGTTACATATTTCATTTTCAACATCGAACATTCTATATACTAAACATACAGTAACATATAAAAATTAAATAACGATCCAAGTATATTTACGAAAGTTAGATCACGGATAATCGGACAAACAGACAATTCAAAAACACTTTGGAAAGTGTTAAAAAGCATACTCGAAAAGTAATTTCAAAATTGTTTTTTAATCTTTTTCCAAGACAGAAAAATTAGGAATAAATTGTAATCAATTTAGCTATCGATCATAATGTGACGGAATTCTTTTGTGTGTCCCTGTAAACGAACTATAAATATGTTACGCACTTCATTTTCAACACCGAATATTCTATACTAAACATATAGTAACATATAAAAGTTACATAACAATCCAAATCAGAGTCTATTTACCACTTTAGAAAGTTAGTGTTAAAAAGCATACACGAAAAAGTATATATATATATATATTTTTATCTTTTCCCAAGACAGAGAAATTACGAATAAATTGCAATCAATTTAGCGATCGATTATAACAAAATATTTAACTCTTTGATGGGAAGGTATGAAAAGCTGTTTTCTTCCTCGGTATATCTAAATGTGACTGTTTCTGCTAGTAGAGATGAAAATACTTTCGTAAGTGTTTGAGTAAAAAATGCCTTTTAAACAAGGGGCGTGCACAGGAATTATGAGGCCAGGGATCTTTTTTCTTCCTTTTTTTAAGTGTCAAAACCTCAGAGAATTAAAAGTATGTGTTCTATTGGCAGACTCTATGCCAGAATATAGCTAAGATCAATAAACATGTTTTATTTTAAATTCCTTCCATAAACCAATGTATTTTACCTCCATACTCAATACATTAATTCCAGATGTACATACATCTTTACTTAACTAATTACACCCATCTTACACGCAACAACTTACAATACATACAACATAATATGTTATTAATAAAATAAGTATCAACAGATTGATGAAATCCAATATCTTCGGACTCAAAATTATACAATATAGAAAAATAGTAAATGAGCAAAAAACACAATTTTTAATTACAAATAGTTATTAAGTTTTTTTTATTTTCAATTAGTTTTTTGAACTGAAATGTCATTCTACCATTTAATTTTATATTATATTTTCTGTTTATAATTTCTGTTTTTTTTTTTTTTTTTTTTGTTATAATGCAATGAGTTTTAAATTTGATTAAAGTTTCTTTAAAACCCTTTTTAGTATCTGGCAGAATTTTTCATGTATGTTTACAGATTGATAACAAAATAGTTATGAAAAACATTGGTTTGAGAATTTGTATTTTATTGCCTTACATAATTATTTTTGAACTGGAAAAAAACATTAACATTAATGTAATTTTTTGTTAAATCAGCCTGTGAATTTAAAAAAATAATAATAACGTCTCGTTGATTTATTATTTCTGCATTAAATACGATAAAAGATGAACGGATAAGATTCAGAAAAAAAAAAAAAAAAAAAAAAAGCTATGAAAATCATTGATATGAAGACTTAAATTTTATTACCTTACATATTTATTCATCTTATGCACCGAAAAAAATTAACATGAGTATAATTTTTTGTTAAACCAGTCTTTAAAAAAATAAAAAATAAATAAAATAAATACGTAGCGGAAAAAATAATGTTTATAGCGCTTTAAGGTTTAAAACACGTTGATTTATTATTTCTGCATTAAATACAATAAAAGATGGACAGATAAACCTAACTTTTACATTTTATATAAGTGTGCTAAAAACAAACCATCGCAAAAATTTCAAAAATCAATCCCCCAAACCCCTATCTGAATTTTCTCAAATACCAACTGAATTAGAGTGGAGTAGATTTCCCATTCAACTTTATTATCCTTTGAATTCCTGCTCTCTTATCATGCATATGTTCTTGTAAAAGCCGTCCTTCCGAATTATGTGCCGAACAGGGAACTCAGTAAATATGCCCGGGTAAACACAAGAGCCTCGTCTGACTATGCTACTCGTTCTCCCCAACCTTTATACCGTTTCGTTGATTTATATCAGCTGACTTGCCCTGAATTTCCTCCTACGATAACAAGCGCGGATTCCTTTTAAATCATTAGTGAGACTGAATTCCAAAGTTATGCGCCAGTCTAGAAGGTGAGCTTTTTTAAAAGTAAAAGTGTTGCAAGGCATTAAAATTAACGACAATAAGTAAAAATTTACATGCACGTTAGATAGTGATTAACGAAAAGATTTAGAAATAAATTGTTGCTTAAAAATCTATTAGTTGCTTCATTTTATTTATACGAAACATTTTAGCTGATTAATGATTCATTATTAGTTTGTACTAGGGGATTCCACCCGGTTTCCCCGGACATAGATACAGAACATAAAAAATCACTTTTTTAAAATTCAAAACTCTAATAGACTTTTTACAATTAATATACAGTGTGCCCGTTAAAGTCCGTTGTCACACCAATAATTTCTGAGCGGCAAGAGCTATATTCATAAAAATGGTGTCTAGGTATAGTAAAGCAGCCATGCGCTACTGAATGAAACCGCCTATGGTGTCACCTGGTGGAAAACGGCGGAGTTAGCATTCCTATCTCGTAAACGGAAAGAGAGAAGGAAAAAAAGTGATTTATAAAAATGTAGAGCATCATCGGTTTAGTACGAAAAGGCACATTGTGGACATTAATGAGAAGAATAGAACGGTTAAAACGCACATTTTGTTTTTTCGTGATTCCCTACACTGTGACGTCTCGAAACTTGAACGGAAGGCGAAATGATTATCTTTTGGGTAACCAAATGTGCATCCAAATGTGCATCGCAGCTGACGATGAGAACATCTCAAATAAAGGTATATTGTTATAACTAGTTGTTACTTTTTTTCTAAGATCTTTTTGTCACGTCACAGTGTAGGAAATCACGAAAAAACAAATGAGCGGTTTAACCGTTCTGTTCTTCGCATTAATGTCCACAAGGTGTCTTTTCGTACGTTTTCGAGATAGGAATGCTAACTCCGCAGTTCTCCACCAGGTGGCGCCGTAGGCAGTTTTATTCAGTAGCGTATGGTTACTTTACTATACCTAGACCCAACTTTTATGACTATAGCTTTTGCCGTTCAGAAATTATTGGGGTGACAACGGACACTTCAGAGGCACACTGTATAAAGGGTGCGAGTTTCAAAACTCGCATTATCCAGATAATCAAATTTGGGGAAATCGCGAAAAACCTCTGACCAAGTCCATTGGTTTTCATTGTAAATCAAGATTTTACAATGCCAGAAATACACGATAAAACTAGTTTTTTTCGTATATTGTTGTGTTTTTGTTTTATTCAGGTTTACCAATATTGATACAGAAAACTGAATTTTTTAAATTTTCGATAAGGCGAGTTTTGAAATTCGCGTCCTCATATAGTTTTAGATTGTTCATTAACAACACCGAAAAGAATTTTTGTGTGAAATATATTAATAATGTAATCATATAAAGTTTTGAATTTTATTATAAAAGAGATCAATGCAAAAACCCTTGACGGGTTAAAAGTTTCTGACGCAGCACTTTATCTTATGCTCTAAGAATTTTAAATATGGAACTTAAAAATACTGATATCAAATTTTGAGTGACGTTATGCTATTTCTTAAAAAATATATTTGTATTTATTTCACCATTTTATTTTTGTTTTATTTATAATCGCATGTGCAAAAGTTATGTTCAACATGAAAAGCTGCATAAAATTTTATTCGCTGTTGCTTTATCATTTACATCTCTCATAAATTCAAAATATGTGTTTTAAAAGATATGATATAAAATTTAAGTGACGCCTTGATGTGACTTTAAAAGGTTTGTTTTTTAAAATTCAATTTAAATTATTTTTGACTTGGTTAAAATATTTTTTTTACATCTACACAATACTTTTAATTTTCCAATTCACTGTTAAATATATCACTTTCATTGAATCTATACTATGCATTGAAATGTATTTATTTCAATAAATTGATTTATCTTTTGTGTCACGCTATTCAAAATTGTGAGTAAGATTTATGTAAATGGTTTATTTGCATCAAACTATCCTTTTTCATACATTTCATGTAGTTTGGACACAATGTGGACACAACCACTCCCCAAAAGTGGTTAAAAAGAAAGCATGTGTATGAATACAGTGTCATGCATTTTCGGGGAAATTTCCATAGAATGGCGAAGAAATATAGTCCGATTTTTCATGCGCATTATAAAACGAACAAGAGTCTTGCTGGAAACAAGTAAATTGTTATTTGGTTCATCTGAAACATATTTATTTGATTTTTAAAAAATCGCCCGTGTCATTTTCGAGAGAAAAAAAAATCGAATTATTTAACGAACGAGAGTTTTCCCAGAAAAAAGAAAAGTGTTATTCACCTCGCCTTAATCACAGTTATATTATGTATCAATTTAAAAATAATCGTTAGAACCGTTTTCGAGATTTTGAAATTAGGAACTTCCTCGATATTATACCAACGTTTTCACTTTAAAAATGGCTATTTAGATCTCAAAATATACTGCACGTAGAAATGCAAAAATTTCAGTATACGATTAGACTGCAGATATAAGACTGTTCTAGAAAATTCAGAACAATAAGACATATATCTGCTGAGTTATTAAAAGGCGGCTTTTCGCGTTTTCTTTGATGTCGAGTTAGCTGTATATATGAGTTCCGCCCGCCATCTACGAATTCTATGATACGATTCGATACGATTTTAACGATACGATACGATACGATTTTAGGCTTAAGGCTGCGTCACTCGAAATACTACCGTCTTCCATGATATTTTCATATTAGCCGCACGTTAAGGGTTAATAGTAAGTAAGTAAGCACCCACCCTGGGAACCCGCTTTTGGCTTATGGTTAGGTTTGAACCCCGAGCCCAGGGCAGGGAAAAGTACTATTAATAGTCGAAGCCTAAAGATTTCGTAACTTATAGCAAATTTCTGGTTATTCTGGTTCATTTCAGTTGTTTAAAATTATTGACCAGGTGTTGCCAAGTCAATATGACGCCAGCGCTACTCACGGAAGTGTGTTACTGCTTTATAATATAGATATTATTCTACGATAATAGTTTATTTATTACACTGTACAAGGTATCAGAGTCTCATGAAATAAGCATTTTTTATGTTTTAGCAGTTGCTAGAAAAGAATACGGCATTCTTTTCCTCACCTACAGAATTTGAAGGGAAAAAAATAATAAAAAGTTAATTTTAATGCCTTTTTACATTAGGTAATATAACATATGAATTTTGCTATTTGAATTTAGTAATAAAATAAATGATGATTTATGTAAAGATGTAAGATTACTATAAATATATCTAATACTTTTTTTTTACAGGTAATTAAATTATTATTAACTCGCAATACAACTTTATTTTTGTGTTTGCTCTTTGTTCTGAAGCATAATCCGAAAAGAGAATGAAGCATTTACAAAATGTGTTGTGCAATACTGAAAAAACACTGCCTGAAAAGATAAAACAATGGCCGTTAACCACCTAAAAAAATAAATAAATAAATAAATAAATAAAAAATAAAAGGTGAAGTTTATAGCATATTTAAGAAATATGAAAAAAATACTAAAACAGTTAGAATTCAAAAGACATGAAAGTAGTACACAATCTAAATCTGTACTAGAAATCACTTGCAAAATAACGAACCCTCCAAGAAAAACTCTTGAATTTCCACCTGTGCAGCTGCTAAAAAATTTACCTTAACGCAATCAACTTTAATGTATATTAGAAAGAAAGCAAAATGTGAATTACGCGTTTTGTAAAAACAACAACAACAATAAAAACAATCTTACTTTAAAATACACGAAGAATTAAAGTAAACGAGAAAAAAATAAGGGTGTCGACGCGTCTAATGTTCGAACAAGAAACGATATTATTAAAGTTTTAATTTTATTGTTACTTAATTAAATATAATATTCAATTTTTGTAATACAATATTGTTTTTGTTTATTTTGAAAATGGTTAACTGCCGTTGCTTTATCTCTTCCAAAAATGCTTCTCCAGTAATACAACTCGTTTTGCAAATGCTTCCCTTTCTTTTCGGCTTTTGTTTTACAACAAAGAGTAACACATAAACAATGTTGTATTACGGATCAATATCTTTCAATCACCTACAAAAGAGAGTAATAAGTTTGAGATATAATTAAATTTGGAATAAAAAAATAAAACTTTATTAATTTTACTTCTTGTTCAAACCTTAATGTTTAGCATACCCTTGTTTCGCGTTCCTGTAATGAAATTTTCGTTTGCTGCAGAAATAAGTTGCAGGGTTTAAAAAAAAAAAAAAATTCTTAGAGGCTATTTAAATTAGCGTTTTAGAGACTTTTAAAATTCGTATTTTAGAGAACACTTCACCTGCTCATAGCATTTTTCACGAAGTTAATTTTCTATACAATGCAAAGCAATTAATTATCCTTCCTTCAATTTACCTGAAATGTTTGAAATTCAGAGGTATCTGAAAAACTTTTATCAGCATTTGAATTTGTTTTAAAATTTCATAAATGACTAAAATAAAGTTAATGTTTATTAAAACGCCCAACTTTATTAATTTTTATTCTTAAAAGAACTCATTATTATCGGAAAAGTAATAAAACAGGTGAAAATACAGAGGCGAAATATATTTTACTGCAGAAATACATAACAGCTGACGATTTTTTTTTTGCGCTTTTTTAAAAATGTTAATGAATAAATAACTTTGTCTTTTGATGTAGTGAGCCGTCCTTTACATTATGGATTATTAATATTAATATTAATATTAATATTATTTTACTTATTTATTCATTTTATTTTATTTTATTGTAAAAAATATCTACTTTTATCTTGGTTAGACAGTTATCTTAAATATCTCAGAACCTTCTGCACTTTAGGGATTTATGAAATAAGTTATTAAATTAGTCGTAATTATTACACATTTTCTTTAAGTCTTCTTTGCATGTGACGATAGAATTTTGTAATAAATTTTTCACTGTCTTCCTGATATGCTAGAATTACATAGATTACGTACGCAGGTATGTTTCCAACGGCAATACATTATTTTATAAATTAATAAATTAAAGTATATTTCAGTCATCCGGCTGGGGTGATAAATCGCCATATATTATTCAGTGTTACAACTACCGGGTGTCCCAAAAAGGACTGACTGATTTTAAAATTCAATAACTTGCAAACGGTGACAGATATTTAAAAAATTCTTGCAGGAGGGTTATGCATAAGGTCAAAAGTTTTTTTACAGTGATTTTCAATTTTAGTTTGAATTACAAACAATAGATGGCGCTGCGATCAATAGACGCTGAATTCAGGCTCGATTTTTGGTACTTCGTGGCCCGGATAATACATTTCCATCTCCTTTTTCAGCATGGAACAAGATAAAGGACCAGAAATCGAGCCTGTATTTAGCGACTATTGCTTACAGCGCCATCTATTGTTTGTAATTCGAACTAAAATCGAAAATCACTGTAATAAAACTTTTGACCTTATGCATAACCCTCCTGCAAGAATTTTTTAAATATCTGTCACCGTTTGCAAGTTATTGAATTTTAAAATCAGTCAGTCCTTTTTGGGACACCCGGTATATGCGAGTTTGGATATCATTATGCGCCAAATTATGCCGACTGGCTGTGAAACCGCTACAATGAAGTATTTTAAGCATTAAAAAAATATATAGAAAAAAAAATCAGTTATATACTTTTTAAATACACTTTAATCAATTAAAAGTTTAATATTAAATTATGATTATACGTTTAGAAAACAATTTAGAAATTCCGAATAAATAGTTTATGATGTAGAAATCGTTGTTGTCCGTAAATTCTTATCAATCAGATATATCCGATGAAAAACTTTGATGTTCATTTTGAATTATTAATTTTATGACAGCTGTGGTCGTGAAAGTTGGTAATAAAAGGCATTCAGATTTCTTAAGATGAAGATGCATCTGTTTATTTGAAAGACAACTCAACCAGGATTCAAAACACAAGCCTTATCCCGATGCTGGAGAGGAGTTAAAATTTACATGTTGTTGATTACAACCGCTTCACCAGAGAGATAACGTCCAAGTGGCCGAGAAACACCTCCTTTTTTTAATGTCAAGATTTTATCCATGGTGAGTTTGAAAATCGCCAAAAACAAAATACGTTGCACTGAAGCAAATGGGGTAATTTGAATTTTGCAGGTTTTCCATAAGGCGCCATTTAGTGCCATGGCAACCTAAAAGACATCATATCTATTAAATGGCGCCAGATAGAAATTATTCATACACTTATTTATATCTAATAACCGAAAAAGGCTAGTTTTGCGTGAGTTATAAGATTTTTTTTTTATTGTACTTAAATCTTTGATAGCCGATAATATGTACACTGGTCATCAAAATTAAAGGATAATGAGAAAAAATATGCTCAGTAAGTTAATGTTGCAACCAATGCCCAATGCTGCAATTATTTATGTTAATTAAATTCTATTGAACTCAAAATTGCACTTCCGCGCATAATTTAGCGTCAGAAATATGCAAATTAGACGATTGACAATGTGGTGCGCAATGGACGTATGTTGGAATTCTGGTCTGTAGTGTTGTTTAAAGTGAAAGTGGTGTCTGAATGTGATCAGTATTTATTAGTTATGGCTCAAAGGCATCATTTAAGTTAAGGTCAAAAGTGGCGAATAATTGGTAGAATCGAGGAAGGTCAAACACAAATGGAGGTCGTCCAAGATTTGAATATCCCTCAAAGTGGCATATCAAGAGCCTCAATCCGCTTTTTAAGCACTGGATCCATTGATAGACAGGCTGGTCAAAGGAGACCAAGAGCAACAACTGCATCCGAAGACCGTTTTTTGTCATTGTCGGCTCGAAGAAACCACGAAGCGACTACAAGAGATTTGGTTTCAGATCTTCAAGCTGCCACAGGAGCTCGAATTAGCCGTTTACTGCTGCACGAAGGCTTAACAAGAGTGGACTGTATGCGAGAAGACCAATAATTTGTACCCCACTCACTCCAGCTTCTAAAGGAGCCCGTTTCAACTGCTCCCGTCGTCATTTCCAAGGTAGCCAAGATGACTGGGCTCGAGAATTGTTTACTGACGACTCCGGGCATAGTCTAAGTGCTGATTCTAGACGTGTTTTGATCTGAAGAGATGCTCTTGTCCGTAAAATATTCCGTTCGAGCCCAGTCATCTTGGCTCCCTTGAAAATGACGACGGGAACAGTTAAAACGGGTCCCTTTGGAAGATGGAGTGAGTGGGGCGTGAACTATTGGTCTTCTCGCATACAGTCCACTCTTGTTAAGCCTTCATGCAGCAGTAAACGGCTAATTCGAGCTCCTGTGGCAGCCTGAAGGTCTGAAACCAAATCTCTTGTAGTCGCTTCGTGGTTTTTTTCGAGCCGACAATGAAAAAAACGGTCTTCGGATGCAGTTGTTGCTCTTGGTCTCCCTTGACCAGCCTGTCTATCAACGGATCCAGTGCTTAAAAAGCGGCTCGAGGCTCTTGATACGCCACTTTGAGGGATATTCAAATCTTGGACGACCACCATTTGTGTTTGACCTTCCTCGATTCTACCAATTATTCGCCACTTTTGGACTTAACTTAAATGATGCCTTTGAGCCATAACTAATAAATACTGATCACGTTCAGACACCACTTTCACTTTAAACAACACTACAGATCAGAATTGCAACATACGTCCATATTGCGCACCACATTGTCAATCATCTAATTTGCACATTTCTGACGCTAAATTATGCGCGGAAGTACAATTTTGAGTTCAATAGTATTTAATTAACATAAATAATTGCAGCATTGGGCATTGGTTGCAACCTTAACTTACTGAGCCTATTTTTTCTCATTATCCTTTAATTTTGATGACCAATGTAATTATCGATTCCATCAGATACAAGAAACAAAATTTTCCAGTATCACATATTTAGATAGAAATTGAAATCATTATCTAACTCATATCATATATATTAAACGAGCAAGCGATTTTCCCGATTACGGATGATATCGTAAACTACAGGATCGATTTTCATGAAACTTGCCTCCTATACTAAATCGAGCACGAGAAAAAGATCTAGCTAGGTCCCTAATTCAAGAAAATTCGTTTTTACAGGGTAAAACAAGATCTTAGCTGAAACTTTTGCTTGCTATAAATCGAACAATTCTCATGCAATTTACACGAAACGTGTTTTCTATACTAATTCGAGCACGAGAAATACATCTAGCTAGGTTTCGAATTCGAGAAAATTCGCTTTGATCGATTAAAACAAACTCAGCACTGAAAATGTTGTTATATATCGAAAACGGCTCTAACGATTTTCACAAAACTTGACGCATATACTAAACCGAGCACGAGAAGAAGATCTAGCTAGGTCCCGAATTCAAGAAAATTCGTTTTTACAGGGTAAAACAAGATCTTAGCTGAAACTTTTGCTTGCTATAAATCGAAAAATTCTCATGCAATTTACATGAAACGTGTTTTCTATACTAATTCGAGCACGAGGAACACATATAGCTAGGTTTCAAATTCGAGAAAATTCGTTTTTGTCGATTAAAACAAACTCAGTACTAAAAATGTTGCTATATATCGAAAACGGCTCTAACGATTTTCATAAAATTTGACACCTATTCCAATTCGAGCTCAAGAAATTGATTTAGCTAAGTCGTTAATTCGAGAAAAATCGTTTTCTGTGGTTAAAATAAGATCATTACTCCAAAAGGTGGTATTAATCGAAAAAAATTCTGACGATTTTTATGAAATATACTTTATTCTAATATGAGAACCTTCCAACCAAGTCTCGACTTAGGTAGAAAAAACTGTAATTTTAAGCAATTTTTTTATATTTAATCATTCGTAATCGGAATCCTCGCCAACACAATGGAAGGTAATCTCGAAAGTGGCACTAAAGGATTGCCTTCTACACTTAAACGAGCACTCGATAACTGTTTATGTAGATAAAAAAAAATACGGTAAAATTTGTTTTAACTGGCTAGAACAAAAAAAAAATTGATTGATTATAATTATTGATTATGATTATATTTCGCGAATTTAAATATTTTCATAAACATTAGTAATATTTCTTGATAAATAACTGCGCTTATACTTTTGCTAAATTTAAAACAACTGCCATATTGTTACAAACATCTGAATAGTTTGTTGCCATGGCGATATATCCTGGCACAAAATTAGCGACAATTTTAAAAACAAGATCATTTTTCTGTGTCAATCTTTCCACGTAGCTCATTTTTGTCGCCAAACATTGACTTAGCCAACGTATCTTGTTAAAAATCATTTAATTTATAAAACATGGAGTTATAGCACTCAAGATACGCTTGATAATCGCATGCATACAAAAATAATTTATTTTCATACATGACAATCCAAATTTCCGGCTATATGCAAAGTATTCTTTTCTTTTCCTTTTTTTTACTTTAAAATATATTATTCACGTACTCGAATAAATGCTTCGGAATAAAAAAATTAAATTTTATATTTCTTCCCCCCACTGAATAAATGACACTATATTTAAAAGAAAACAAGTATTTTTTCTATTTAAAAGTGAAATAACTCAACTTTTGCCCATCTATGACATCATTTTCTCTGACTTTTAGTTTCTGACCGTGCTAAGACTAGGAGCCGTAAATACAAACGTTAACTCCATGACTTATTGATATTCTACTAATATTTAGTAACTACCACTTTTCTATGTTTATTGAAAAAAGTAAATATTTCTAATATTGTGAAGTTAGAACTAAAGTATTCATTTTTCTTTAAATTTAGTTAGTATAATTGCAAATTCATTATATCTGCAGGACGGCCTAAAAAAAATGAGAATTCAACTTTAACGAAAGAATGCCGAGTCCGATTAGAAATACTGAAATTGTAAATGATATTTCAACGTCTAGACCAATGCGTGCTGCTAAAGAAAGAAGCCGACAAACGATAGCAGATATGATGTATTGTCTTAATGAATCTGGATCCCAAGAATTAGATCAATTGTGTACATTAAAAAGACGGAAAAGTGTTAGCAAAACAAACGAAAGCCGCATTCAACCCATACGTGAAATGCAGCATTGTTCCATTCAGCACATAGCAAACGAAATAAATAATCGACAAGATCAAGATTTAGAAGAACAAGGATGCCGTAACATAAGACGCTTGCAAATTTTAGTAAAGAAACGAATGCGAACATGGAAGTGCGCAGTTAACAAAGAAGCAACATACCAAAAATTGGGTTCTTTTATCATTGAATGTATTCATTGCAAAGCAATTCATTTTCCAGAAGAACGTGTGTCTAATCAAATTAACCAGGACTCGTTTGGCGACTGCTGCTTACATGGACGAATTAAGCTTAACTTCCCCATTTTTCCAAATGAACTGGTGCGTCTCTTTTTAAAATGCCATCCATTTGCTGAAAATTTCCACAAAAAAATTCGCAATTTAAATTCATGCTTTGCTTTGGCTTCATTTAAGGCACATGATGATCGAATAATTAACAGCCATGGTATTTACAGCTTTGTCGTCGGCGGACAAGTTTATCATAAGATGAATATGGCAGCTCATCCAACACAAAACAGTTAAGGCGAATTCGAACGACCGCAATATGGTCAAATGTACTTTTTAAGTTCAGAAGATGCTGTTAACGAAAGACTCGAATATCCTCTCAACCATGGAATCAGACGAACTTTAATAGAACTTTTGGAGCACATTATTTGGTCTCAAAATATGTTTGCACAATCATTTATGATGATGCGAGAAGTTGAAGAAGACGTAAATCGACATGCTAAAGCAGAAGGAATAAAAGCTCCATGTCAAACTTCTGTTTACAATGCAAAAAAATGCTGATTACAGAAGATTCAATGTCCCTATGACCAATGATATATGCGCCGTGCTTACACTCAACGCCGATCAAAGCTTTCCAGATAACGAAATGGTGGTACATCAACGTGGAAAAAAATTGTCAATTTGCGTAATATTGATAAACGGACAGAACCATTCACGTATCCACTATTTTACCCCAAAAGAACATTTGGCTATTATGTGGATCTACAATTGCAAACACCTTATACAAGTCGTCAGCATCTTACTCGACTAGAATTAGCACAATATAGAATTGCTGTTCGACTTAAACTTACTAAATACCTTCCTCCAGAAACAGCTATTATGGGTGCAGATTTGCGCCAAATACACTTCAACGCTTTGCATTTTGATGGTCGTCTTTTCCAACAATACCTCGTTGATACATACATCAGAGTAGAGCGCAATCGCATCCAATGGATCAAGTCTAATCAAAATAAAATTCTTGCTGACCAATATTCTGGCGTTAATCATATTATTAAGGCACTCGCTGAAAAGAAAAATGCCATTGTTGGTGAAAAGATAATACTGCCATCTTCATTTATTGGATCGACGCGATACTATGTTGAACAGTTCGAAGATGCGATGGCCATTGTCTACAGATATGGATCGCCAGATTTCTTTATCACTGTGACATCAAATCCTGAATGGCTAGAAATTAAAGAGGCATCAAGAGTTGTCTTGGAAAATGGAATAATACATGAGCAACCTGCTCAGGATAGACCTGATCTCGTCGCTAGAGTTTGTAAAATTAAATTCGATGACATTATTGAAGAATTGGACAAAAAACAAGTATTTGGAAAGGTTGCCGCTTACGTTTATACAATAGAATTCCAGAAACGTGGCCTCCCACATATGCATCTGCTGCTGATTATGGCTCCTGAAGATAGAATCCGTAACCCAGAGGAACTTGATGACCTGATTTCAGCGGACATTTGCATTAATAATGATCTTGAATTACGAAATCTTGTGCTAAAATGGATGATTCACAATCCGTGTGGGAAACTAAACCCAAATGCACCGTGTATGATTAATAAAAATGGCTGCATGAAATGTCGCTTCAACTATCCTTAAATGTTTAACGAAATCACTTCTCTAGCGAACGATGAAAAACAAAATTATCGTCGCAGATATAATCCACAGTTGATCAACATAGTTTAGAATTTTCGCACGAGCATGCTGTTTATCGAAAGGATATAAATGTTTGCAAAATAACAAGAGATAACCGTCACGTACTCCATACAATGCTTAACTGTTGAAGAGATACAAGTGTCATATAAACGTTGAATATGTAGGAAATATCCGTGCTGTAAAATATCTCTACAAATATATCTACAAAGGGCATGATTGTGCAACAATAAAGATCGTTGAAAACCAAAGAAAACTTATGTACAATGAAGTAGACACCTATATTGAAGGCCGATGTATCATTCCACCAGAAGCATGTTGGCGATTATTTGGCAACGAGATTCAAAAGAAAAGCCATTCTGTTCATCGCTTAGCTATCTATTTACCAGGTCAATTTCGAATTGCAAACATTGATCTAGCACAAGAAGATTTAGCAGATACGGGTCAGAAAGGTTAAACATTAACGGCATATTTCCGGCATAATCTAGACCTAAAACAAATAGAAGAAAATAATCTTCTGAAGGGAAATTCTCAAGAAGTTATGTATCACTACTATTGGCAAATTTCTGAATACTTCAAATGGGATGGAAAATCAAGCGAATGGATTCAAAGGAGATGCCTTTACGCGTTATTGGTCGAATGCATAACGTAAATTTCATCTCCCAGCCAGAACTCTACCACTTACGAATGTTGCTGTACCATGTTAAGAATGCGAAAAGCTTCGAAGATATGCTAACAGTTGATGGCATTACATATGCATCATATAAACAAGTTTGTTTAGTTCGTGGAGTAACTTACGATGACCAACAATGGATTGAAAGTCTGCGAGAATCTGCTATGTCGAACATGCCTAAAGTCATGAGAACGCTATTTACACAGATTCTCATTTTTGGATCTCCTGAAAATCCAAGACGCCTATGGGAAATGTTTAAGAAAGATTTGGCTGAAGACTTCATCCGAAAAACAGGACGGATGGTTAATTCTGTCGAAGAAGCGCCAAAGCTTGCTTATCGTATTATCGCATTCAAGTTAAATACAGGAGCCACTGAAGGTAGGAATTTCCTATACTGGGTTCATTAACTTGGTATGGACGATATTGGTGGATACGAGAACGTACTAAATGAAGAAACTATGAACACCAATGAGTCTATTTCTATTGGAGAACATATGTATCAACTTCTTAAAGGGAGACAAATTGAAATTGTTGATACCATCTTACATTCAGTAAACGATTCAACCCCTCGATCAAAATGTTTCTTTATTGATGGACCTGGAGGCACTGGAAAGACTTTTGTATACAAAACTCTTTATTACATCCTTTCAGGACAAAAGCATAAAGTAAAGTGGATGGCATTCACTGGGATTGCTTCTATTCTGCTACCTGATGGAAGTACTTCACACAAGACTTTTGGACTTAAAGTTCCATTGACATCGGATTCAATTTCCAACATCAAACCTAGATCCGCTAAAGCAGTCGAACTCATCAAAGTTGATGCATTTTTGATGGATGAAGCTATGCTGCCAAAATACGGACTTCACAACATAGATCAATTGCTGCGCTCTATTGGAAATCCAATTTTGCCATTTGGTGGAAAGATTACGGTCCTAGGAGGGGACTTCCGTCAATGTCTACCCGACCAACTACGAGCAAACGGAAGTGAAATATTGTATTTATCAATCAAAAAACGTGAGCTGTGGCACCACTTCAATTCAATTTCATTAACAGATAACATGCGCGTTGATCCGGAACAAAGAAAATTTGCCAAATATCTTTTGAAACTTGGAAATGGGGAGCTACCTGAGAACGCGATGGGTGAAATCGAACTACCCGGAGATATACTTTCAAATGGCCATCTCATTGATGAAGTCTTTGGAAACTGCTTAAAGAAAGGAAGTTATGAAGAAATGAAGGATCGAGCTATCCTTGCGCCATTAAATAAAGATGTCAACAAGATTAGCGCCGAAATTATTGAAAAGCTTCCTGGAAAGTATAAAATCTACCACAGCTACGATTCCGTCAAAGATCAACCTGAAGGAGCAGTCCAGTTTACGACGGAAATTCTCAATTCCATCGAAATAGCTGATTTGCCACCTCATGAGTTAAAGCTTAAAAATAACGCAGTAATCATACTATTGCGCAATTTAGATGTTTTAGAAGGCCTTTGCAATGGAACAAGGCTAATTGTTAAAGATCTTTGCAATAACATAATCAAAGCAAAAATAATCACAGGAGAATATTCAGGTATCGATGTACGTATTCCGTGAATAACTCTCGATTCAAGCAGAGGTCAACTTGGATGCACGATGCAAAGGCATCAATTTCCTGTGAGGCCAGCATTTGCAATAACTATGCATAAAGCTCAAGGTCAGACCTTCGAATTTGTTGGCGTCGACTTACGGACACCTGTTTTTATGAATGGAATGCTCTACGTTGCTTTATCCAGGGTTAAGAGGCAAAACAACTTGAAGGTACTTCTACCTACAGAAAATCCTCATCACACTCAGAATGTTGTATGGAAAGAAGTATCGAATACACCAACAAGCAATCAATTTAGTATTTAAAAGACTGCAGAAATATGTAACAAAATGGTTTACTAGAAAGTACTAAGAAAGGGATATAGATTTCTCAATAAATAAAAAGCTCAAAAAACGAATATTTAGTATGTGTTATTATTATTTTTAGAAAGTAGAAATGACATGGTCATGTAGAAATAAATACGCTTAAATAATAAATAAAAAACATTTTTTCAATGCAATATGATCGCAGAATAAAAAAAAAAAATCACCGAGTGATACTCGGTGTACCAGGTACTATATGAATTATAAAGACATATGTTTTTTTTTTTAAATTTCATGTATCTTAAATAATGAAAGACCGTTATTTAGAATTGAATATCAAAGTCATGATGAGTTACAGAGGCATGAATGTCTATTTTATAAAGTATATTATTAAAATGAGAGATACGGTTAGCGATTATAAATGGAATCCTTTATTTACTTTATTTAATGTTATGAAATAATTTGATAAGAAAATCGAAAATAATTTATTGTGATGTTTTAATTTAGACAAATAATTTATAATCTTTTGGTAATGAAACGGGATCGTAAATTTGGGGTAAAAGAGCGGATAATTTAGAACGAATTTAATTTACAAATATACGATTCTTTATCATAAAGTTCAAATATTTTTTTTCTGTCCTGTTGTCATGTTACAAAAGGAACAAAGCAAAAATTAAATCTTTTTTAAGAAATTCATTATTTTCACATTCTACTAAGCGTATGTAACTCAAAGCTGCGAATTTTTTTATAATCGGGATCCACACCAAATGAATATATTGTAGTGAAATTTTTTTGGAATGCTTTTTGCAATGTTTTTCTTTTCAGAGTTTTTTTTTTTTTTTTTTTTTTAAATCAATTTTTACTTTTATGCTTATTAAAAATGTAAGTGCCCAGTGAATTGTCTTATTACAAATGTTCATATTTAGTGAGCGCCTTGCGAACAAATGTTTGTCATTTAAACACTACAAGATCTTGATTTAGCTATTCCTTCGGGAAAATTCAGCTCTGTTTTACAGCGAATCGATTGTGTAATGATCTGTAGCAACGCTTTTCAGCGAGATACAAACTTGAAAGTTTTCAGAGCTAGGATTCGAATACCAATACATCTCATCAAAATTCATTCTAAGCCCACTCTCGTCACTCTTTGATGTACGTCACGTGTTACTTAAACGGCATTTACGCTCGGAAAGAACGGTAAACTTAGAAATAAATCACTCGACGCGAAAACGTTGGTGGCGAGGGAGGAACTTCTAGCGATGCGCGTCGAAAGAAGGGAGAGATGAAAGGCTCCCATGTTTACCGAGTGGTCTTTACAGAGGGGGTGAGATTCCCACTACCCTGGATACCAGAGAGGAATTGGTTATAAGTCATGGAAGTCAAACGCCTCGTGGGTATTGAAAAGCCGAGGAAAAACGACGGGAAATTTCCATTTTACTGAGATTTAAAAAATGATGTCAAATAACTCTAAAAAATGGTCCGGATTTCGGTTTAAAAAATGTTTCATTCATATAAAAAAAAATGTACTTCTGATAATTTGAAAAAAAAAAATCAAACTCAAAAGTTTCTCTCACGAAAAAAAGAAGAGAGAGCGAGAGAAATAAATAGAAATAAATAAAAACTAGTATGTTGTGGCCATCACAAAACTTTCTTCTATATAAATTAAATCCTTTAAATAGTACAAGAAATAACAACGATTTAGCACCAATTCATATCAAAGTATATCTGAATTTGAAGTTGGATGAAAATTCGTGCATTAGTTCTTGAGATAGAGCTATAGCGGAAATTCTGAAAAAATGTAGCATAGCAGCGCCACCTGTTGAGCGATTTACACTAAAAGTAAACAGCACTAAACTATACTAAGGTATACCTGAATCTGAAGTTTGTTGAAAATCCAAGCATTAGTTCTTGAGAAAAAGCTATTGCGGAAATCGCAAAAAATACAGCATAGCAGCGCCACCTGTGGAGCAATTTACACCAAAAATTAAACAGCACTAATTTATACGTCAATTCATGTCAAGGACTATCTAAATCTGAAGTTTGATGAAAATCCGTGCAATAGTTCTTGAGATACAGCTCTTGTGGAAATCGTGAAAAATGCAGCACAGCAGCGCCACCTATTGGGCGATTTACACCAAAAATTAAACAACACTAATTTATATCAGGGACTAACTGAATCTGAAGTTTGATGAAAATTCGTGCATTTTTTCTTGAGTTAGAGCTATGGCGATAATCATGAACAATGCAGCATACCAGCGCCACCTATTGGGCGATTTTCACAAAAAAGTAATCAGCACCAAACTATATCTTGGACTAACTGAATCTGAAGTTTTATCAAAATCCGTGCAGTAGTTCTTGAGATATAGCTATTGCAGAAATCGTGAAAAATGCCGCATAGCAGCGCCACCTGTTGGGCGATTTTCACCAAAAACTAATCAGGTTCAGTTTATATCAAGGTCTAACTAAATATGAAGTTTTGTGAAATTCCGTGCATTATTTCTTGAGATAGAGCGCCCACAAAATTTTTGTCACATACAGACTCACAGACAGAGTGACAGAGTGACGGAGTGACAGAGTGACAGAGTGACAGACAGACTCACAGACAGACATTTTCTAAAAACCATCAAATCGTGTTCTGGGCATTCTAAAACGTATAAATCCGTTGAAAACCGGAAGTCGAAAATTTTCACGAACCCAATACTTTCTTCTTGTAAAGATAGAAGAAAGTAAAAATAAGCGCTATAATTGTCAGCTATAATTAAGGTGACCAAATATTAAGGGAAAAAGGGGAAAAAAGGAGAAAATGTATTTCTTCCTTCTAGCCCCCCCCCCCTCCCCTACACACACCGTATATAGGACATAGAATCTCACCCACTAACCTTCCCCAAAAAAGCCGACATTTTCTTCTTCATTTTTTATATATACAAAAGTTTCGAATGATGAAACAAATTTAAAATATTAATAATTTCAAATGTTAAAAAAGTGTTACTATAACAACATGTATAATAATCACTTATAAACAGATTAAGCTAAATAATGCTATAAAAAGTGATAAAATATCTTTATTTAGATTGACGAAGTTTCAACGAACGGCAGGAGAACCACAGCTTTGGCCAGATTATGCAGCAAAGAACCTTTGCAGATCAATTTTAAAAATAGCAGAATAATTTATCCATCAAGATTTTATTTGCCAGCCATTATCCGGGAATCAATAGAGATATTTTTTCACAACGAGAATATTTGCAATGATTCAGTGTCCCTTGATTTACCTAAAATTTGAAAAGAGATGCTATGCAATTTTAGTAATAATAGTAAAAGTTAATCCACGCTCGCAAATATCCAATTTCATTTTATTTTATGTTTGCACTGATTTTCATTATGCATGATATCTCGTGACATTGTTTACTAAGTTATTGTTTTTAAATTTTGTGAAAATATTTCATGATCATCAATATATCATTCATCAATATATCATGAATGATTTTGAAAATGTCGCCGTTTATGCGAATTAAATAAAGATATCTTATCGCTTTTTATAGCATTATTTAGCTTATCTGTTAAAAAGGGATTTTCAAAAACATTTTCTTGTTCAATTTTAAGGATCACAAAGATAAAGGTCCAGTTTAAATTTTATTCTTTAATTTATTTTGTGCCTTTGAGTATAATTTTTTTCTTCTTAATATACAAAATGAAGTTTTTTAACAGCTCGTTGATGAAGAAACGATATTTCGTTTCTTCATATGCGGTTTTTTTTTTAATGTTTGGTTCATCGCACGAAACTCGCTTATAGTCTCGCTTCTCTGTCTGCCAGTCACTTCATAGCAGTCGTACTTGGAAACTATTTAAGTTACAGACTTGAAATTTTTTTGTACATAGAGCTAAAGATCCCCGTTATACCCAAAATCATAAAATTTTCAAAAAGTTGTGTTATTTTAATTAAATAAATTAATGTAATATAATCCCACCATTTTTGCAATTTCAAAACATAATCTTAATTTCAATCATCTTTTCGTGAACTCGATAGTCTTGTGGTAGAGTGTGTTATTTCTTACCGAAAGACCCTGGGTACGAAGCATGTCGGGGAAGTTGAAACTTTCAATTTTCTACATTTAATTGTCCGATGGATTTAATTAAAAGAAATTTCGTATTTTTTAGACAATTTGGAATTTTAATAAATGTTAACATCCTTTTTTGGTGCCATCTAGTGAGTGTTTGAAAAAGTGAAAGAATTAATACGGATTTTTTCGGAATTATTTCAGCATTTTAAATATGTTTTAAACAATTTTTTCTTAAAAAAAATTATATTTTATTTATACCTCCGCTAAATGTTTGAAATTACTGAATTTAAAAATATTTGGATTTTTTAATTTTATTTAAATAATTTTGCTTGAATATTTTTAATTCGGTCTAAAAATATGTTTAAAATTTTTTAAAAATTAAATATAATGATGCTGCCATTTATGTAACGGTTTAATAATTATAAATTAACAATTTTGATTTATTAATTACGGATAAAGTGTTTCAAAAGAGATAGTAAACGAAACTCTCCGTGCAATCTGCAATCACACTTACACCCACTTTTTTTTCTTTCTTTTTTTTCTTTTCTTTTCTTTTCTTTTTTTTTTTTTTTTTTTTTTTTTTTTTTTTTTGTAGAAAAGTAAAGTTTAGGATCACTGGAATATTGAGTTAGAAACTTGTACATCTGGTCACTTGAGACATAATTTGAAAATATATATTTTGAAATCCAAACTCGCCATTATTTGACATATTCACGAAGTCATTTATATTCTTAAAAGTAGCAACCATGGCCATTCTTATTGGGATACTAATAAATGGAATTACACATTTTATAGTTTTCTACAAAAGCCAAAAGATCTATCAGGAAATCGAAATGGCATCAAAATGAATTTTGAACTCATTTTTTGACACGACAATCAAAGGTCGTCCTCGAACAAAAATCAATCCCAACAAAAAGTTTTCGGTAAAAAAAAAAAAAAAAAAAAAGCGCCAAGTTCTCTTTAATGTTTCGGCCAGAAAAAGTAGTGATATCTGAAGTTCGCACAAGTTAAAAGCCAAACATCCCAAATCTTTCATTGAAAATGGCTTCCTGCGACTTGGCCGTTAATGCCTTCTACAGCATTTCAAAATTAATGACTGGAAATTACGCATTTATGAATTATTTAAATATTAAAAGTAATATTAGAATGCGAAGAGGCAAATTCTCATAAAGACAATATAAGTAAAAGATTTCTGATAAGTACCATTCAGTTTCAACAAACATTAGTTTTAATTACAGATCATTTAGTCCACTTGTGGTTTAATTGCCATTTTGTACGGTCTAAAGCTAAAGTCATTAACGTAAAACCCAAGAAATAAAACAAAATTTACTGACTTCAAATCTCACAATATGTTACATTATATTTTATTGTATAATATTGAAATCTTGTGTATTGACGAAAGAGATTTTTTTCGTTTGAACATTTATTATACCCTGTTCACACTAGAAACTTAAGATATCTTAGATTGCCAATTTTGAAGTGGTACCCTCCCGGAATTGGGTGCCTGTTCACATTGAAAAACTTACCTTAAGATATCTCAGTAGCGTCACTGTGTCTTTGATCTGATCAAAAGTAAAGTATGCGCATGCGCTTAAAATAAAAACGGCCGCAACAGCCAATCAGTAAAAGCGAAGCTTCATAGCCAACGAGAGTGAGTGGACGTTCCTGTATCTAGCCGAAGTAAGTCGAAACTTACTGAGAGAGTTTGTGGAACTCTCTCAGAGAGTTCGGCGGCCTAAGATATCTTAAGTATCGTACTGTGAACATAGTATTATAGTTTGTTTGCATACATAAAGAAGTATTCGATTTATAAACTGTTAAAAGCTGTAACTAATTATGTTTTAGCAATTAGGAATATTATCTCCTGAATACAAGTATTTTGCTATTTTTAACTTCTAAACATTTAAATAGACTGAAGTTGTTTAAATGTTTTTTTCAAATGTGTATTTTATTTCTGTAGTCTGTGCCACAAAATGCCTAAAATAATAAAAAAATGTAGTTGGCATGTAGCTCATTTGTACATATTTTAAAATTTGAAAAACTCTCTCGAAGGCATTAACGGCCAAGTCGCAGGAAGCCATTTTCAATGAAAGATTTGGGATGTTTGGCTTTTAACTTGTGCGAACTTCAGATATCACTACTTTTTCTGGCCGAAACATTAAAGAGAACTTGGCGCTTTTTTTTTTTTTTTTTACCGAAAACTTTTTGTTGGGATATCACTACTTTTTGTATGTTTTTCAAGTTTGTTATTCTAAACTATATTAATATGAAAAAACTTAAATTTCGGTACTTTTATGTTAGCCGGGAGCAAATCTCCTCATTAGCCTTTTGTTTTTTCGGCAATAGCTGTTTTCATTTTTCAGATGTGCAAATTAGAAACAATGCTTTGATTTTCAAATAAAACATTTTGGTTTATGTTATTATTTCTTATTTATTTATTTATTTATTTATTTATTTATTTCTATGTTAAATATTCTATTAAATAAAATGAGGGAAATGCATATATTTTAATTGTGATGACTGAAAAGTTTATATCTTTAAATGAAATGAATGCAATATGAACAATGGAGTTGGGAACAGTATTTGGCGAATTGCCACTTGCGCCCGGCTAACATAAAAATACCTAAATTTATTTTGCTGAGCTTTACAAATTTATACTTTATTTCTTTTTATATTAAAGTACTAGCCGCCCCTAGCAAGCAGTATTTACGGTAATTAATTCCATGTTAAACGTTGCATCATGTTACTGTTATTCATAATGTAATTTACTTGCCCATTCTTTCGCCAAGTCGGAAGCTTTTGATAGAGAAATCAAGAACACTTAACGATCATGGAAGCACATCATATATATTGTGTTGTTATGTATTTCATCTTTCGTGACAAATATCTCTTAACTCACTTATGCATGTTTCCTTAGCAGTTACGATTCGTTCTCTAATGCGGAAATTTTTAACCCTATTAAGTAATCTTTTCTAATTGGGCTCACTGCCAATTGTTGTATTTTAACTGATACGACTGGGTATAAGTGAAATGTTTCCTATGAAATCCTTTGACAATATCTGCATTTGCGTTAAACCATATTGATGCTAATATCTTTTTGTTTCACGTTAACCTTTTCAATAGACTCGATTACGGAAGAATAGAAGGTCTACCGGCTCACTGCCATGATCCATTTGAAAATCTATCATTCTTCTCATCTGATCGTGTGGAACAATTAGTCAATGTGCCATGGTTTAAAAGATTTTAGCTAATTTTATTCGAAACCTGAAAACTAAAATGCGAGGAACCGGATTATAGAAGATTCATTCTGACGTACATATCGATTAACAGGTTACATATTATAGAATTATAATAACCATAAGGAGAACTGGCAGTTTCAATGCTTTAATAGTTTCCGTAAATTCTCTTTATGTAATACAGAAGTTTTAACGGTGTAAAGATTAACAACATAGTCACAGAAAATATAATAACAGTACAATGTAATAACAATAGCAGAGGTTTTGGGCAGTGACGAAACTATTAGCCCTTTGGAAATATTAGTAAGTTATATCATTTAACTATTCAGATGATATGTGGAAAAATAAAAAAAGATGGCTCGAATTAATAATTAACTCATTGAAAAATAGCCACTAGCGTCAAATATTCGCCAATCTTGGCGACATTTAGCAAAGTTTTGCCAAATTTGGTAATATATCATGTTAATTCTCAAATTTGGCGACAAAAAATGTTTTGTTTATTCTGACGTCATAATGATGCATATGTATTATGTATTATACACATACCTATAATATGTATGATGAAACTGTATTACGTATTATGTGCATATGTATAATATGTATGATGCATATGCATAAGTTCATTAACATCACTAAAACGCACTTAAAGGAATAGTGTTCCATAAATAGTAGGGATAATTGCCAGATTGACCAGAGTGCTATTGAGATTAGAATTCCGACATTTATAATAGACCGGGAAGCGCCTGTATACACCATCACCTCATCGAGTTTACAGCTGAAATTTTAGGATTAGTTAAAACTAGATTAGCATATTTAAATGCAACTGGTCTGTTAAGTCATATCTTGGTGGAAACCACCTGAAGACCTAATTTTAGTGGTTAACTGATAGGTTTACTATTGTATTTTCCTGCATCCAAAAGTTTGGAAACGTGGAGGAATGAATGCAGGAAAACACAATCGAAAATCCACCAATTAATCCGTAAAATCGGGTCTGTAGGTGGTTTCCACAAAGATATGACTTGGCAGACCAGTTACATTTCAATACGCTAATCGATATTTAACTAATCCTAAAATTTCAGCCGTCAACTCGATGAGGTGATGATCTGTGCAGACGCCTCCCGGTCTTTAATAAAATTTGTTTTAAGGAAGTAAATAAAAGATAGAAATATGGACAGATAAACTGAAAGATTTGCCTTATTAAGATTTTTGCAAAAGCATATAAAAATTCATTCAGCTTGAAATCCTGTAACACCTTTATAACTCAGGCTAATTTTCTGTAATCGGGTTTTGGCGACGAACATAGCTATAATTATAATCTTCCTTTTACAGATTTAACATTAACAATAAATTAACAGTAAGTAGGCTAATAATACAATATAATAACATTAGCAGCGGACTTCGGACGCCGCATCTGTCGCACATCGTTAAAGACAGTTTATTAGTTACACATTTCATTTAATTAAAAAGAGATTTTTAAACTTTCATATGGAATTAGAATATTTTTCCACTATAGGGACCTTGGCATTTTTTTTTTAAATCTTGGCGCAATTCGGACTTCAGAAACTGAGATATGTTTCCAAATGATATAAACAACTATGAAAACATGTTTATTAGTTACACATTTCATTTAATTAAAAGGAGATTTTTAAACTTTCATATAGAATTAGGATATTTTTCTGCTATAGGAACCTTGGCATTTTTTAAAAATCTTGGCGCAATTCGGACTTCAGAAACTGAGATATATTTCCAAATGATATAAACAACCATGAAAACAAACCTGATGAACTTTTATGTTATTTATATATGTGTTACTATGCATATAAACATTTTATTTATACATTAATAAAATATTATTTTTTATATACAAATTATTTATGTTGGTATATAAAAATAAATAAACGGGTTCCTTACATTAAATAAATTGTATACATATGGAAAAAATTGCTTGTGTATATGACATAGTAAATAGGTTGCCAGAAAATACGTTATTATCAAATTTCTTTTCTCGTCAAGGCTATTTTCTGTATTTCGCCAAGGCTACTATATCGGAAACGTACCGAATTGCGGTTATATTTTGTTAAATGTTTTATTGTTTTAATATCGTAAATATATCATAACTTATACTGATTAAAATTTTTAGGTACATTCATTTTTCCTAATTAACAAACGTCTTTGGAAAAGCATATATATAAAATGTTATTCTGCTTGAAATCACGTGACCCCCTTCAAATCTCTGTAATCGAGATTTGGCGACCAACATTGGCACACAAATGAACACCCACTGTTTGAAGGGTTTAGAGGCGTAAATTCTGTGTTTTCAAATTTTTCTGGTTAATTGTGCTACAAACCCGACTTACTTGTGAAATTTCATGATTCTACGACTTTTAGAAGTATCTTAGTTATTTGATGATGTGAAGTGAGTCAGTGACAAAAAAGCGCTTTTTCGGAATTTAATATTTCGAAAACTACTCAATACAGAAACATGAAATCGTGGAACCTTAGTTCAGTTTGACCATAGGAACATGTGTATAAAAGAAAAATTTCTATATCTCTTCCTAAAACGACGTTATGAGGGGGTGAAAAGTATGCCGAAATGGTTCAGGAAAAGGTAGCTTACGGCTTGTGCGAACTTCGCGGACGCACTGCCGTGCTCCCAAATAAAAAGTAACTCAAAATGTAGTACATTTATAGGAAAATGAAAAGCGCTATTTTATTCTAACTAGCTTTAATAGTAACGCTTGCAAATTTCATGCATTTATTTCTAAAAATGATTTTGTGAATTTGTCAAAAATTTCCGCGTTATTTTATTTATTTATTTATTTAATTATTTATTTATAGCTGCTTTAAATAAGGATATAAATATTTTTTTGTATTAAATTATCATGGCATCGACACTGCTTTCATATCAATCGCATACATTACTGAGATATGATATTACATGCAATGCAATACCTTTATCAATTATGTGAGAATCACAAACGAAATTCTCCAGTAATCAATCTCTATTATTGTGATACAGATCGAATACAAGATCTCTGGAAATTAATCATTAGATCTGTATTGATCGATCAATCAATTTAACTTCTACGATCTCGTTAGGTCTTTTTATCGTTGGAACAAGAACCATGAAAATGATCTAATTACATCTTGTATCTTATCCGTCAAAAATCAGCTAGATCTTGAAATTGGTGTTTTCAAAAATAGGTTGCGTTCATTAGGTTCGAATTTCTTTCCCGCATATTTCAGATATTTGAACAATCTCGAAGCATTTATTTTTGGTTAAACAAAAATCTGGAGTATGACTCCACTCAACTTTCTGAACACTTTACAGAATACCATGCGTTCAAATAGAAATATAAAAATAAATATAAATCTAAAAAAAAATATATATTTTAAAAAATATGTTTTCATTAAAATTCACAAAAATATACAAAATATATATGTTTTAATTGCACTAAACAGTAGAAAAGTCTTGGAAAAAAAAAAAAAAAACCTTAAATGCACGGAGTTTAAAATAAATTGCGGTGAGCTCGATTATGGAAGATTAATGGATTTAAATGGGAATTTTGCCAAATTAGCCACCTATCGCCAAGTTGGCTTCATATATGGCAACTTATTTTTGGCGCCAAATTTAGCCAAAATTTCGCGATATTTCGACAAATGGGTCAAAATTGGGCGCTAATATGGCAACCGTGTCATTAGTACTTTTCAACAAATACAGCAGAACCTCTATTATCCGAAGTAATTGAGACCGACCCTCTTTCGGAAAATCGAAATTTTCGGATAATCGAGAATGCTTTAATTTTAAGATTAAGGAGAAATATTTGCAATATTTCTTATTATGGTAACAAGTGCTTAATAAATATGAAGCAATAGCAAAATAGAAACAAGAATGAATTACCTGAAATTTAATTTTGAAATTAAGTACATTTTACATATGGTTTGAAAAAACGTTTTGTTTGTCACAGTTTCGATTGCCTTTACTTTCAAGCTCTATCAAGGAGTTTTTATTTAATGTTATAGGTTTACCGGTATCACTGTCTTTCTGCTGCTCCAGCCATGCCAAACTTTTTGCAAAACATTCAAAAGCTTCAGAATTGCTAATTTGTTCGTTTTCTTCGCTCCACTCCGCAGTTTACGGGAGCTCAAGTTAAAATACAAAGGATCTCTCTGAAAGGGGATCGAAAAAATTTATATGTATTGGTAGTTCGAGAAGGACCGTTTGTTCACAACGAATATGATAAAAAAATGTTTTCAAAATGAATTTTGCACACAAGGAATGTAATAATAATAATTAAAAAAAAAGCTTTAAAAATGGATTTCGGTTAACCGAGAGTTTCAATTAAAAGACTTTCGGATAAAAGAGGTTCTACTGTACTCATTGTTGAAGCTGATGCTGATTTCTTCATAGGAAATTAAACGTATCTATTACGTAAATTTGTCCCCGTTGATCCCTTAAGGATCGACTTTTAAAAAATCGATGTCCAATTCATGTATTGCCCTCAGGAATAAATATATATTCTAAATTTTAAAGCTCTATTATGTGGATGAAAAATGAGTCACAAGATTTGACTGCCACACACAAACATAATTGTAAGTTAAAAGAAAGCATGTAATAAATAAAAACTTCTAATTTTACAAAGGTAAAATATTTCCACTGGTAAAAATCACTTCATGTTCTAAAGAAAATTTTCATTTTCATTCATAAAGCGGAAACATTTTTTCATGACATAATTTTCAGTAAATTCTCTTCCCTCCTTTTCTGAGATTAAGGACTGTAAATTAAAATAAATATTGTAATTGTATTTATATAATCATGCTAATAGGAGTTTTAAGTCGTTTTAAATGTGTATATGATATTTCGCCATTTTCCATCAACAAAATGCAATCCTTAAATTTATTACGTTTTTATCAAATTAATAAACTCACTGCAATTATTTTTCTTTGCTCTTTTTCTTTTCTTTTTTTTTTAAGGAAAAAAAAAGGTTTTAATAAATGGTGACAAATAATTGTTGTACCAACATGCAACGACGCCATCACTCGCAAAAGGCGAACAACAACTTTGGGAGATCAGTATTTGATGAGCATCTGGCACGGAGTCTTGCTCTGTACTACGACCACGACCGCCGCGCCGTCTTCTGTTCAGAGGCCACTTGTTCAATCCCAACCAACGCCATTTCAGACCTCTACATTGATGAACCTTAATCAAACACGCAACTATCACAACAAATAGCAGCACCACCCAGCAGGCAAAGTCTCACAGCAAATAGCTGCCAACGTATAAATAAGACTTCTTCTTCACTGGGAGTGGAGTGTTAGCGATGGCATCTCTCGCAACAACTGAACAACAAATTCATTGAATAGTATTTGATGAATCATTGGCACGGAGAAATTGAGCTTTTACTCAGTGCTACAGTGCTCGTTTTCTATTTAGAGATCCGTGGTTCAATGTTAACCAACACCATTCCAGACCTGTACAAACGTATAAGATCAGCGTGAACAATAAATATATTTAATTGAACAATTGTAGGCCAGGAGGCGGAAGCATAGACAATCACCTCACCGAGTTACCATTGTGTTTTCCTGCACCGAACGATATGAAAACCAGGAAGACTGGGAGCAGGAAAACACAATGGTAAACCTACGAGTCAACCCCTCAAATCGGGTTTTCAGGTGCTTTCCACCAAGATATGACTTGGCAGACCGATAGCGTTTTAATATGCGAATCGAGTTTTAACTGGTTCTGGAATTTCAGCCATGAACTCGATGAGGTGATTGTCTGTCCTGCAGCCTCCCGCTCTATTGAGTTAAAAAGGAAAAACATAGTTTTCCTTTCATCTGTCACAAAATAGTTGAAAATTATTTTAAATTGCTCTAGATAACAAATCCATAGTCCTATTTGTACGAAAAATAATGCAGTTCTTGAGAGAGCGGCCTATAATATATTCACCAAATGAAAGCTTTATCGCTTCAAGTTGGATCTATCGTGTTCACGCGCAGACGCACACATACATATTTTTGTAAAAACACAAAAATGAGCTGCTGTTGGCCTAAATCAGTGAGAAAATTCCAATAAACACTTATACGTATACACATACATACATACACAGCTTTAAAAACAGTGAAAACGGATTCAAGAACCTCAAAATGTTAAAACCATCACAAAAGTTCCGTAATCGGGTTTTTATGATGATCACAGTACTTTCATCACACTATATGTCTTCGGGAAGTAAAAAAATATATCTTACTGAAGCACCGTGCTTGCGTTTTTCAGGGGATAATCTGTAAAAAGCATATAACCGAAATTTTATGTAACGGAGAAATAATGCATTATACAGGGTGTTTATAAAGTCCGGACCCATTTTGATGTTTAATAACTCATAAAATAATAAATATAGATTAAAATTAATAACATAAATCGTTAGATAGACTCAAAAAGTTTCATGACCCTTGTCAATGAACTTCTACGTCTGTCCCCTTCGTCGCACGGAGAATATCAAGTCGATAGTCAATTTCACTCCAGGTAGCGGCAAGCATGTCGGCATCCACAGAGGCTATTGCGGTTGTAATTCTGGCTTTTAAGTCATCAATGTTCGACACTCTCCTCCTGTAAACATTGTCCTTTACAAATCCCCAAAGGAAAAAGTCCAGCGGCATTATATCAGTTGATCTGGGTGGCCAAGGAATTGGACCTCCTCGCCCAATCCTTAAAAGCCAGAATTACAACTGCAATAGCCGACATGCTTGCCGCTACCTGGCGTGAAATTGACTATCGACTTGATATTCTCCGTGCGACGAAGGGGGCACACGTGGAAGTTCATTGACAAGGGTCATGAAACTTTTTGAGTCTATCTAGCCATTTATGTTATTATTTTTAATCTATCTTTATTATTTTATGAGTTATTAAACATCAAAATGGGTCCGGGACTTTATAATACGAAGCCATCTTATGCACTAAAATGTGACTGTAGGTATATATTTTTTGTTTAATCCTCTAAGAATATGATGGAATTAGAAATCAAATGAACATTAATTGTGTGTAGATTATTGTTAAGAATTGAAGTGAAATTAAACTAGGAAAACGCGTTGCACGCTGCGTAAAATTTCCGATGTGCCATATTTTTAGAATATGAGCATGTCAACTGTTTTAGAGGTAACACCAGGATGCTTTTATAGTTCCTGTAAATAAATGTTCTTTGTTTAACAAAATGACTCTTAATGTTATTTGAAAATGGCTTTTTTTTTCGCTAATACACAGCTTCAATAGATGCGTCGTGTAAGGGTAGAATTTACATTATTTTTCAAAAAGTATTGACTCACGCAACTTTGCACAAAAGACATCAACAGTAACGTATAGAAAAAAATAAAAATAAAAGTGCCCAGTTATACTGATGTCATTGAGCTCACAGGCTATTTTCACTAATTGCATATTATACTCTTATTTCAAAGAATAGTGCCTCTCGAAAAATAAAGAAATTGACAAAAAACCATTTAGTTAAATTAAAGGGGGGGGGGGTTAGGATTAGCTCCTCCCCATTTCCCCTTTATATACTTAAACAATGAACCTCCAAACCTGTCATGTTTGAGCTTCAATTTATTAAGTATAGATCGCAGCATCAACGTTTTCTTTCCTCCCACAGTTCATTTTCAGCGATTTCTGTTCTGTTTACTTTTGTGTCATGTGACTGACGTTTCTAAGTGTTGTGATGTGTTTGTGAAATGATTATTAAATGTTTATTTGTCTACGATATGCGTCGTCAATTAAGAGTTATCTTAATTATTATTAGTTATTACTAAATATATAAGAAGTGGCGACGATGGATAGAAATGAAATATTTGTACCGGAAAAAGTTTAGCAAAAATGAGAATTGTGCCGGTGAAAATGGCTATACTTCTGGTTTAAATGTTCTACGGTTCGGTGGAATACTGCAATGCTATATTAATACTTCATAGTCTTCTACAGTATTTACGGCAATGGTAAGTGCTACATTACATTTATTTTACATTTTTACGCTTTTGCTACTTTTAATAAAGTAAAATGTTTACCCATTTCAAGGCGTTTGATGAAAAAGTAGAATCTTTCACAACTTACGTGAAAATATTAGAACAAAATTTCATTCTGCATGACATAACAGGACAGAAAAAAAGTTCCTGCTCTTTTATCATTATTAGGACCGAAATTATATGGTTTGTTATATGATGTATGTGTACCTAAGAATTGTGAAACCTTAAAATATAATGAAATTATTGATATTCTGCTTAAACAAGCCCCACCCCCAATAAATTCATTGAGCGCATTAAATTTAGAAAATGTTTTCAAAATAAAACTGAACCAATTCAAGATTTTGCGCAGCTAGATTAAAAAAGGGTACGACCTTTTGTTCATTTACTGGTGATGCTTTAAATTAAAATTTACTGGAGCATTTTCTGCGCGGTCTGAAAAATGAAAGCATTTAGAATAAATTGATTACACAAGTTGATGATTTAAATTTCGAAAACGCTGTTGAGAAAGCTTTAGCTTTATACAATGTAGATATTGAAATTGCTGAAATTAAACGTAAAAATTTCAATGTAAATGAAATTTACAGTACGAAAAATGTACAAAATAAGAAATTACAAAATTGTTCTCAAAAACAGAATGTCAACAATCATGTAAATAATACACATTCTGACATGAATAAAAATAAGTTAAAGTGCTATTGATGTGAAAATGCCTCACATTTAGCAAATGTTTTCAGATTTATTAATGTTATTTGCAACCTTTGTAGGAAAAAGAGCCATTTAAGCAAGGTATGCAATGTTAACAGTATTTTAACTTTGCTAACAGTACATGCGTGAAGTTCATTTTCCTCAAGTGGTGAATTATTTACTTTTTCAATATAAAAATAAAAGTATAGGTAAGATAAATTGGGCTTACCTTCTATTTATGTATATCCATATGCTATCTGGTATCCGACGTCGGTAAGGGTAATTATGTCTACAGCTTCTCCTTGTATTTCTGATTTAATCCATTCATAGCGATGCGATACTCTGTGTCATCTTAAAACACGCGTAAAGAATTTTTACTTGTGAATTGAAATATGTCGAAACTTTCAAATAGAAGAAAATTAACATTTAATTTAGCGTTAAGAAATACATCTCTCCTGTGGAGAGTTTAGTTTACAAGTAAGAGTAGGAAAACATATACAATACGTTATTGGCAATAAAAAACAGGAAATTAGTGACATAAATCTTAATATTAAATTATTTGTATCAATATTTATACTTATAGTAATTTAAAAAAAAGTTTATTAATGTTTTTAATGTCTTTAGTTCTTGAGTATCATGAAATGTTTATAATAGAATGTTTGTTTACGATTGTGCAATTACTTTTCACTCCCTTCCTTCAGATCATAATCACTTTTCATAATTGGTTTTATAAATCACATTTGGCATATGAAAAACAATTTATTTAGCTTGATTATTTTAATGTCCTTGTTTGGAGATTATGATTCACAATAGCTGTCAACATGCAGAAGTACAAATTCTCAAAAACACGTAAATTCTTTAAATACTGTAAATGTTTTAACTGTTAAGTATGATAAAGGTTCAAATCCTTTTAAGTTGTCTGTTTTCATTGAAAACAGAGCTTGAGCTGATATGGAATTAGGTACTGGATCTGGAATTTCTGCTGTTCCTTTAAAAAGATTTCGCAGAATTTTTCCTGATTATAAAATTTTTCCTCCAGATGTTCAGCTAATCAGGGAAGCGCCTTATCAGAATAAACCGGTGCACCATATCTGAAGCAAGTCGGATAATTCTGCATGAAAAACCCATTTATCTAAATTAAGGGGGAGGGTTAACCCCTGTTCACCCCTTTATACTTAACCAATGAATTCCCCAAAACTAATCACGGAAGCGCCTTATCAGAATGAACCTGTTTACAAAATGTGAAGCAAATCAGATATTTGTATGGAGAGTTATCACGTTACGTACATACAATACATACATAAATACGTGCATACATATACAGAACCTGCGGGCACATTAGCTCTCAGGCATTGATAGCCTGTGAGCTAAAAAAGCTGTTAAAACTACATTACTGCCCTTAAGAAGGAAAACGAAAAAAGAAAAATATTTCGTAATAGTTGGATTTTTTATAAAATTGGCAGTTCTTCTCATAAATATAATTAATCATTCATATTTTTATTTAATATAATTTAAGTAAATAAAATGTAAAAATAAATTTAAGTTGTTAATTGGATATGCAAATTCTTTTCGAAAACTCTGAATAGTTATGAAAATAGTAAATTTTATAAAATATCAGGGAATAAGATAAAATTTCTTTTCCAATATTTCATTTCATAATTTATTTCACTTAAAAGTTATTGACTTTGGTTTGCAGCAATTATAACAATTATCAAAAGTTCAAGCTCACAATTCAAAAGAATTCATGCAATACGACCGAATCATATAATAGCAAATGAACCGATAACAATTAAAATTTGAAAGGTTTCTTTAAAGAACTGTAGCTTTTTCTTTTTATATAACTAATCAGTTGAATTGTTTTGAATATATAATTCAGAAAAGCATCTCAAGATATAAATTTTGCTTTGAAATCCTAAATATATGATTTAATACAATTAGGCTATTATTAGGCTAGTCGCAGAAGTAATTTATAAGTTAAATTTTTGATAAATATCTTGAGCTATGCAGTATTATTGCGATTCTATAAAAGTTATGATTTTAATTGAAAGAAGAAACGGAAAGGATTTTTTTGTGGACTAGATCTGAGAACTTTATACGATCAAAATTCAATTTTATATATATTATTATCATTAAAATATAATTGAAATAAAATTTTAGTCAAAATAAAATGGATACTCTGTAAAAATTTCATGATTTTTTTTTTCTGCAATATGATAATGATGCTGTTCTAAGAGTTAACTTTTATCCGTTTAAAATTAAATTAATGGTAAATTATCAAAATAAGAAATTTAATACCCTATTAGAATGCAATTTTATGGAATGATTTTTAGAATATTTTTAGCAGAAATGTAATGCATCCATATTCTTATGGGTATTTTTTATTTAATGGTTTCACAGTCTGATTTTTTTCTTCTGTTTATTTTTGTTGAATAATTTAAAATTTTCTGATCTTCATGAGAAAAGTAACGGGACCTTTGAATCATCTCATGGTTATATTACTATTAAATAAAATTGACTATCTGAAAATAAAATAAAAACCTTAATTAAAGGTTATTAAAGTATTTTACGAAGACTTTTAATGTTATAAAAGAATAAATTGCATTTTATTTATAAGCGTATGGATGGCATTTAAGGGAGGACTCTGACTTTCAAAGAATTGTGTATACACAGTGCATTCAAAAAGTTCCAAGACGGATCGCACACAGGCCATATAACACAGAGATTATACTTACATTTGATATTAAGCTTCTACGTATAGTCTCCTCCCAATTTAATACAACGCTTGGAACGAGTGTACAGGTACATAAACGCCTTTTGGAGCGCCTCCATTCCAACACTACTGGGTTCTGATGTCACAGTCTCTTCAATGTCATCTATCGATTCTTACCGCTGTCCCTTCATATTCAATTTCAACTTGAGAAATAACATGTTGGAAATTGCACGTCAGACGTGACAAATGAGGTGCGTTCGTACTATAACTAGTTTTATAAATATTTTTTGCACCGCATATTGTACTGAATGTATATTTTAGTGCACTTCATAAGTGCATATCAATTTCATTCTGTTCAAAAGACTGTAACATCATTAAAATGCACTTGAAATATTTTTTCCCCATTGGCCGTAATGTAATGGAAAACTTTTGACTGTCCCTGTAATTAAACTATATATCCGATTTCCCTAAAGTCTGAAATGACTCGACAAAATTTTAGAACAATTATATATTTAAAATTTCAGACCATTCGGTTGGGTAGTTTTTGCTCTGTTATATGCGGACGGACAGACAGACAGATGGACCGAACGACGATTATAGGTGCTACGTATCTGTATAATTACGAACGCATCTACAAAGTAGCCCAAGATCTAGTGAATAGGGTGGGTGTTCGATGCACAGTCGGAAATTGCTGCTTAAGGATGGACTCGTGAGCCCGTGCTTTGTCGTGCAAGAGGCTCCAATTTTCACTATGCAGAAAATCTGACGTCACACGCCGCATTCGTTTCAAACACCGATGCAAGGCATCTTTATGGAACGCACCAGTCACAGTGGAACCATGACGCTAGACATTTTCCTCATCTCGATCGACTCGAACAAACCACCGTCGTTTGACAATGACGCACACACACGCTTTACGAAAATGAACACTACCAAGTCGGAAGTACACACAAATGAATGCAATCTCTTGATACGAGTGGCTGAATGTCGTTCGTCGGTCATCTCGCCAGTTTCGCAGACATAGCGTCATCTGTGTTTTTTTATGAGCAAGAGTCCTGTTACTTTTTGAATACACTTTGTATATAACAAAAATGCCTTTGAATCAAAAATTATCTGACAAGTTCATATAATAATATTAAATAAATTTCTAAATGAAGGTGGTATATAATATTATACTTTATTTTTTTTATTTTAAAATATATATTGAAGTACAAATAGGACAAACTAGGAAATCTCAAAATATTAACAATACTAAACATTTTAATACTGTTTGTTTTTGAAAGCCGCGCCTAGTACTCTGAGAACATTCTACTACACAAAGGGGTGTTACGCTGAGATGGGTGTTTTCCGAGTTTAACTTTGGCGTTCACCTCCGTTCATCCTATTTTAATAAACTCAAAGCAGACCTGACGCATGCGCAAAAACGCGGAGGGTTCTGCTTTCCGAAAACAAACAGTGTATATGGATGATACTAAACAAAACTGAAATAGAAAGAATTTAATCAGAAAATAAAATAAAATGTAATAGAAAAATATAACGAAGAAAAATAAAGATGACAAACAGTCACACGTAACATTTTAATCACGTAATTATTACGTAATTCACGTAATTATTAATTCACGTGAAGATTAACACCTAACATTTTAATCTTCAGTTAGCAAGAGAACTACGTGTTACTGAAAAATGCATTATTTCATATAACAGGCAGCTAAATATATAATAATATATTTTTTAATAGCTTATAAGAGCCTAAAGTATAGCTAAAAACGATTTTTTAAAATTCGAATTAATACAAAAGGTACAGCGATAAATATGCAATTGTAACTAAATGCCGCTAAACCAAAGTTTAAAATTTATATCGGCATTTTTTTTAAAACGACATTTTCGTTACAGTCTGTTTGATAGTTCTAAAGAAATGCTCAGAAGATTTCCCTTAAATTTAATACAAAAGTTCGGAATTGAATTCTCCATGGCACTATGGGAATTTTATATATATACAATATACTTTCTTTTTCTTTTTTTTCTTTTTTTGCAAACAGTTTAAGGCAATTTATGTGAGACCGAGCAGATTTTCTTAAATGACCATTTTCAGAAATATTTAAATTACGAAATATTCTACGCTATACCATCATAGCTAATACCTTTAAAAACAATTGAATTACGTTTATTTTTTATATATTATTATTTTGATATTTCAGGGATGCTTGGCGCAAGGGGCCAACTGAGATTGTACATTTTCAAGACACCCTCGTTTACATGGGTGCTAAGGATGAAAAAGAAATTTTGTGCCGTGAAAAAAATTACTAAAACTCTCAAAACTTAATAAAATTCTACATCCCCCCGCGCCCCCAGCAGTTTATGTTGTTTTGTAAACCTACAAAAATTTATAAAGTATGATTCATTTTTCGACATTAAACTGTTGCCCCCCCACCCCCCCAAATCTCCCTTAAAGATTAAACGACAATTAAGATACTATTTGAGCGTAAATTTAGTTTGAAGAAAAAAAAAGGTAATTTATTGCAGTCACAAAAAAAAAAAGAAAAAGAAAAAAAAATAGTGCACAATTCGGTTAAATCAGGTTATTTATTATCACGTTACTGATAAATGAATGAGGAATGATTTTAATTTAAGGAATTTATTCGTAATATTTATTGATGCATTTATTTATCAAAAAGTATATATCAAATAATATAGGATTACGTAAGGATCTCTTTAAACTCTGATTAGTTTTAATTACAGTTAATAATTTTTATAAAATATCAGAGAAATAAATAAGGTTTTCTTTAACATTTTATATAAAACTTATTTCTTTGTTTCACGTCCATTATAATAAGTACAAATTTAAAAGCTCACGATGTTAAAGAACTCAAGCAATACGGCTAAATATTATAATAAAAAAAAAACGGCTGAAAATTAAAATTTAGAAGATTTCTTTGAAGAAATGAAGTAACTAATACCAGTTGAACTGTTGAAAACTGTTTCGGAAATATAAATCAGAAATGTTTCAAACGATATTAATTTTCCTTTGAAATTCTAAACATATAATTTAATTCAATCGCCTATTATGTTGGTTAAAAAAAAAGTCTGATGATTGTCATGAGATACATCCAGCATTTTACATTTTATAAAAGCTGGGATTTTATATTTTATAAAAGTTATGATTTTAATTGAAAGAAAAAACAAGGGGTATTTCTGGGCAATAAATTGATTGCAGTATATTATATAATCAGCACGAATATATATTTTTTCATCATTAACTGTAATTGAAAGAGGGTTTCAAAGGGGGACACTTTAACTTGAAGAAGGGGGTTCAACTTTTTAAAATTAAATCAAGTTATGTATTGTTTATTATGTATTTTTAAATTCTGAATCTAATGACACCCTCCGAAAGTCCATACGATCATTCGTTACAAAGTTAGGTCGGTTTTATGAATCAAAGTCATGAATGGTTTTATGAATACAAAGTCATGAATGGTTTTATGAATACAAAGTCACGAAAGGTTTTATGAATACAAAGTCATGAATGGTTTTATGAATACAAAGTCATGAATAGTTTTATGAATACACTGATTTTGATAACTTTTATTGCTATTTTGAGGACATTTAATAAATTTGAGATTA
Source organism: Maratus speciosus (assembly GCA_963932465.1). Classification (NCBI taxonomy): domain Eukaryota; kingdom Metazoa; phylum Arthropoda; class Arachnida; order Araneae; family Salticidae; genus Maratus; species Maratus speciosus. The sequence goes on along the minus strand of OZ010800.1, from coordinate 246,062,787 downwards.
TTTGATATGATATAAAGAGCATGTTTTGAACGTAAAATAAATGTGACAAATCTGTGCTCAATAATAAAGTATAAATTTCGACTTTATATTCATAAAACCTACCATAACTATGTAATGAATGATCGTATGGACCTGCGAATGGTGTCATTCGATTCGTCATTAAAATATACATAACAAACAATACCCCACTTGACCTAATTAAAGAAAGTTTAATTCATTCCATTCCCCTCCTAGTTAAAATGCCCCTTTTTGCCCTCCCCCCCCCCCAAAAAAAAAAAAAAAACACGGTAAAACAAATTTGTTTTTTGGGGACACATCGGATCTTCATTTCTAGTGCCGTAAAAATGTTATTCTCAAATTTTCGTGAATAGCTATCAGTTGTTACGATAAAAACCTATTTTACCTGCATAAAGTATAATTTATGACTTTGTATTAATAAAACCTGCCGTAACTTTGTAACAAATGATCGTATCGATTGGCGGATAGTATCATTCGATTCAGAGTTTAAAAATACACTAAGAAATGATACCCTACTTGACCTATTTAAAAAAAGTTGGCATTTCCCACCTTCCCTGGGTTTAAAATGCCCTCCGTTTTGCCCCCCCCCCAAAAAAAAGCAAAAACAAACAAACAAACAAACAACAATAACAACAAAAACATGGCAAAACAACTTTATTCTTTGAGGACTCATTGGATCTTCATTTCTAGTTCTAAAACGAAGTTCTTCCCAGATTTTGGTGATTGGTCATCAGTTGTCTTTAAAAAAAAACATACTTTACCTGTACTATATAATCGAATTATCGCAATAGATGGAAGGTAGGAAATAATGGAAAGTAAAAAATAAATATATATATTTATTATAAAGACGCCGATTCCTAAATAAGGAATAATTTTAATACTAATAAATTTATCCATCAAATATATATGTAATATTTTCTCTAAATCCATAAATAATTACGATAATAGATAATAAATGTTATAAAGAAACATGGAATGAAATAAATTCTTCTTCACTTATTTCATTGGAAACTTATTGCTTTTATGTTTGCATCCAATATAATATCTAAAAGGTAAAATATAAAATGCTAAAATGCAACAAAATTCTAGACCATACAATACGTGTGATTCACACACACACACACACAATGTTTATGAAAATAGTGATAATTCAAACATATATGAAAATAAGGAGATTTACTAAATGGATATTTGATTATATACAGGAATAATCATTAATATTATTTTTTGCTGTCAACATCTTTTTTTCTACGCACATCAGTGAATGAGGTAGGAATATCATACACGAAAGGACTTCGAACAGGCTTTCCATTTCGGAAAAACAAACTGCATTTTTCAGTACATTAAATAATATTAATACTCATTAGTTGTTATTTAATTCGCGTTATTAGGGTTTCGTTCATCTGACGAAACCCTATTCGTCTCGCTACGCTGTCTGTCTGTCACAGAGCCCGTTCTCAGAAACTATATATGTTGGAGACTTGAAATTTTGTATACTTATAGCTGAACACCTCACATCAAACGACAAATCCAAAAATTTTGAAAAAAGTTTTATATTTAACCCTCTGGGCTCCAACTTGTGTATTTTAATCTTTTTGTTCTAACTGAGCCCCTAATTAAGTTTAAGGCTTGAAATTTGCATACTTATAGCTGAACACCTCGCATCAAACAACAAATCATAAAATTTTGAAAAAGTCTTATATTTAACCCTCTGGGCTCTAACTTGTGTATTTTATGCTTTTTTTTTTTTAACTGAGTCTCTATTTAAGTTGAAAACTTGAAATTTTGCATACGTATAGCAGAACACTTGCGATCACACGAAAAATCAAAAATTTTTCAAAAATTTTTATATTATTTACCCACCGGGCTCTAACTTGTGTATTTTAAGCAGTTTTTCTAACCTCCCCTCATTGCACCCGGTGGGTACTTTTCTAACTTTTGCCGACACCACTTTGACCACTCTTTCATATTATGCACATAGCCTTACATATTTCGATTCCACTTTTTACCGCCAGGGGCGCCTACCTATCTCGGGTGGTATAGACCCGATCCTCTCGACTAATATACCTACAGATAGGTTGTAAAACGGAGTTTCGTTCGGATAGAGGTTTGTGTACAATAGAGTGCGCCCCCTGGTTGCGAAATGTGGAACTAACAGATTTCGCAAAAGGATAAAGTGTTTTGAAAGGAATATTAAACGAAACCCTCTGTGCGATCTGTGATCACACTTACCCACTTGTTTGAATTATTTTTGGTTGTGTATTGTTAGTTAGTAGTTCTTCTACGATATACTTTGAAACTTTAATAAATGTCACTGGGAGCACTTTTAGATGCTCAGCGATTCTAACTACTCTTTGATCTTAAATAGATATTATTTGACAAAATTTTGTAATTTTTCTCTAAAACTCTGAATAGTTATGATAAAATTTTAACTTTTCTTTTATAAAATCGCCGAAAGTAAAATAATCGCTTCTTTAACTACTTCATGGATAACATATTCTTTTTGTTCTGCATATTTATTATAGGGTAGACCGGGGCACATTTACGCATGTGGCACGTTTACGCAGTGTACTTTTTTCGAAACGAGTTATAACTGGCGCACCACCAGTCATGACAGATTGATGCTGCTCCCTAGCGGGTATTCTCATACGTTTTTGAGCATCAGTCCAGCTTCGATCTAGCATGAGGAAAGGATAATCTGTAGTAAATTTTGTATTGAACTTGTTGACACTTATTGTGAACTAATAATACTTAGTTAAGGATAAACAAATGTATGATCATTAGCAGAATTTTACCCTTTTTTGAGAACCGTATTTGTATGAACAGAAATGTTATTGATTTTCGTTGCACGTTAAAAATAAATCGAAACATGGCGACGGGCACGTTTACGCATTGAGATCGGGGCACCTTTACGCACGTTCTTATTGCGTAAACGTAGAAAAGGGCAAGATTGGGTTCAATGTCTTAGATGCAAATGGTGGTCCCATGACAAGTGTGCAAAAGGAAATACTTTATTTTTTGTTTGTAAAAACTGTAACAGTGATGATGAAGATGACTAAAGAGTAGCAATAAGCAATGTCCCTATATTTTCAGTTTAGCCTATAAAATGTTCTTTAATTAATTCTCTTTAATTTCTTATTTTTAAACAGTGTTTTAAGTTATAAATAAAACATTTCAATTTGATTAAATATTTATTTCACTTACTCCTTGGTATCACTTATAATATGCGTAAACTTGCTCCTTGAACTGGGCAAGTTTACGCAAAAGACTTGGACCTAAAAAAAACATTTTTTTTTTCTTTTACGGTTAAAAACACAAATAGGGCAACAACTGAGTACACAAATTTTGACTTTATTAACCGCTTTATAAAACCAGAATGTCTAAAATTTTCTAAGTAAAAATATAATAATTAGAAAATTCATTAAAAAAAAAAAAAAAAAAAAAAAAAAAAAAAAAAAAAACGCGTAAATGTGCCCCGGTCTACCCTACTATTTCCTAATATCAGATGTAAAGTTCCAACTGGGCGAAAAATGTCCGGACCAGGATTCGAATCAGGGATATCTTGGCTAGGCTAGCTGGGTGAAAAAGTTTTACCAGATTCGTCCGGGATAGCCCAGATGGTAGAATATTTGCGACTTCAGTCAAGAGATCCCTGGTTCGAATCCTGGTCCGGACATTTTTCGCCCAGTTGGAAATTTACATCTGATATGATTTATTTACCAATTAAAAATAGTTGTGATAAAATAATCTAGTATTTCCTAATAGTTTAAATTTATAACCTTGCAATAAAGAGAATCCATACAATACAGCTTAATCATATAAGGTACCTGTACCCAATATGGACACCCTAAGGAAAATTGATTTTTTTCACCCCCGTGTATACGTCATAGGACTCCAAAAATATATGACCACTATCTCTGGACTGTTGACACTATCATTATTAAAATTAGCGACCTTGTAATTATTCTGGTTTAATTTTAATGATAAAAACAAAAAATGTTTACAAGTGTCCATATAAGGAACCACCTGTCCCTATTATGGACAGGTGGCTCCTTATTGACTATCCCTACTACACAGGGTGTATGGAAGAGTCACTCTTCCAAGGGATTTTAGAGGAGAGGGAATAAAAGAAATATATCTTAAAGTATTGCGGGGGAGGGGGGGGGGCACAGTAAATATCTTCAGAACATGCACTTTAGAAGGGGGGTCATTTTCGGTTGTGGCTCTTCGAAGACCTATGCAAAGCACCTCAGTTACTACAAATATTATGAAATAATGCTGGTTTTGTTAATGTTGGTTTTGCTTAGCTTTATTGCATCTGTCTGTAGAATTTACATCTGTATTTCCAATGTGGACATAAGGTGTCCATATTGGGAATCGGGCATAGTTTTACTAAATCTTGTAATAAATAAACAAAGATAACATTTTTAAGCAAAATATGCAATAGCAATCGAAAATATGTTATATCAGCTTTCTAAAACAATCCACTTTTCAATATTTAAAGTAATTTTACCATATCTAATAAGAATTTAAACTTACCTGTAATTACGATCAGCACACCACGAAAAAACAAGTTTCCTTCCAAATGGCGAACAGCGCACTTTTTTGCATTTTCCATACTTAATTATCTTTTCAACTGCTTTTCTTCATGGACATGTAGTGCCATCTCTTGATCAAAATTGTTACTTTTAAATATATTAGGGGTGTTCATATTGAGAGCGCTGTCCATATTGGGTACAAGTACCTTACATAATAACAAATGAACCGATGCGATGGTAATTAATTATTTGTCAAATAGGCACATAACATGTTCGATTAAACTCCGAATAGTTATGATGATAATTTAACTAACAAAATTTGCAAACAATCAGAGAATAAAATATGCTTTTCTTTAACTGTCCCATTTAAAACTTATTCCCTTTCCTTTGCATCTTTAACAACACTTCTCAATAGTTTAAATTTAAAAGATCACAATGCTAAAGAATTGAAGCAGTACGACTGCATCATACAATAACAAAAGAACGGACACAAATTAGAAAATTTCTTTGAAGAACTGTAGCTATCTTTTCAAAATTAATCAGTTGAATAGTTTCGGAAATATAATTCAGAAATACTTTAAACGATATTAATTTCCCTTTGAAATTCTTACCATATAATTTAGTACAATCGCCTATTATTAGGATAGTCACAGAAGCAATTTAAGAAGTAACATAGCACTTCGAAAAAATATATTCAGGTCCGTAGTTCTGTTGGAACCTTGTATTTTATAAAAGTTATTTGAAACTGAAAAAAAACTGTTTTTCCTGTGCAATAGATTTCAGTATTTTATGATTATCATTAGATATAGTATATTTTTTCCTCATTAAAATATAATTGAAATAAAATTGCAGCCATTGTTTTCGGATGCATATTTCAGTTCTTTTTCTTTTTCAAAATAAAAATTATATATGTGAAACTGCTGGAGAGAAGATAATCGTTTATCCGGAAAAAATCAAATTATCGATAAATTATCAAAATAAGAAATCTAATAAGACCAGTAAAAACATATTTAAGCTGAGATGAAATGCAGCATTCGTTTGCTTGTGTTATTTTCATCTAATACGCTTACTGTCTGATTTTTTTTTCTCGAATAATTTAAAATTTGTTGAATTTCAAGAGAGCGTTTACCTATATGTTATAATACAGTAATTCCTTCATAATTTAAATTTAATCTACTAACATCTGAAATTAAAAGAGAAAATAAGAATTTTAAAAGAAATCATCCTTTTAAAAATATTTTTGTTTTGTTTAACCAATAATGCTTTTGGAACAAGATAAAGTAATGTATCTATAACTCATTCTAAACTGTATTACAACTAATCGATGTATTAAATGAATTTTATAACAATTTATTTTAATGGTACTTATAAGTACCATCAGTGGATAAAGGTTTAAACTCTGAATAGCTAATTAACAAAATTTTTTTTAAATATCAGAGAATTAAATAAGTTTTTCTTTAACTAAATAATTTAAAACTTATTGCCTTTGCTTTATATTCGTTATAACACTGCTGAGAAATTTAAATTTAAACTATTACAATGCAAAAGAATCGATGCATTACTATTGAATTATACAATATCAAAAGAACGGATCAAAATTAAAATTTAGAAAATTTCTTTGCAGAACTGTAACTTCCTTTTCAAAACTAAATCTGCTAAATTGTTCCGGAAATATAATTCAGAAATACTTCAAAAGATATTAATTTCCCTTTGAAATTCTTACCATATAATTTAGTACAATCGCCTATTATTAGGATAGTCACAGAAGCAATTTGAGAAGTAACATAGCATTTCGGATAAGTATCATGAGGTACGTAGTTATGTTGGGACTATGTATTTTATAAACGTAATTATTTCAAATTGAAAAAAGCTGCTTTTCCTCTGGAATAAATCGTAACATTTTATTTGGTGATGATAAGATATATTTTTACACCATTAAAATATAATTGAAATAAAATTGCAGCCGTTGTACACGGATGCATTTCATATCATTTCATATAATTTTTCTTTTTTTTCCCCCTTTTTTTCTTTTAACATAAAAATGATATTTGGAACTGCTGTAAAGATAATCTTTTATCCGGTAAAAATCAAATCATTAAGAAATTATCAAAATAAGGAAATCTATTAAGCCCAGAATAAAATATATTTAGTAAGTTGAAATGAAATGTAGCATTCGTTTGCTTGTGTTATTTTCATTTAATATGTTTACTGTCTGATTTATTTTTTCTCGAATAATTTAAAATTCGTTGAACTTCAAGAGAGAGTTTACCTATATATTATCAGGCTCCTAATAACTTATATTTGATCTGCTAATGTCTTAAAATAAAATAGAAAATAAGAATTTTAATTGAAATTTACGGTGAAGATTTTTTGTGAATATAAAAAAAGTTGAAAACAATGGACAGAATTTTTCTTTATATGTTGTATTTAAAGGTCCAACAATCAGAAAATAGTATTTTCATCTAATTTAGAGGAAAATTTCATGAAAAATAATGTATTTTATTGAAGTCAACACAGAAATATTTTCCTGTAGAATTTGATTATAAAGTGATCGATGTGGATATTCATTATAAACAAGATAAAGGAAATAAGAAAGAATAGAGAGAAATAAAAAAACAACTAAAAGTTAAATCACGTTAATTATTATCAAGTTAGTGATTACTGAATGAGGAATAATTTAAATAAATTTAATAAATTTATTAGCTAAATTTATCAATAAATTTGTTTGTGGAATACATACATAAAGTTTTCTGTAAAACTCAGTATCGTTATGATATAATAATTAATAAATTTTTTAAAGTAACCGATGACTAAAAAAATATCTTCTTTAACTATTTCATTAAAAACCTTTTTTTTTAAACTTTTGCATTTATCATTCTATTTCCTAACAGTTCAAAATTAAATGCTTACAATGCAAGCGAATTCCTCATTACCAAAAGAACCGATGATAATTAATTATTTTGCCAAACAGACATGTAAAATTTTCTGTTACCCACATAGTTGTGATAATAATAAAATATCATTTCATAAAATAAGCTTTTCTTTAACTACGTCATTCAAAATTACAAAAGAACGGATGAAAATTAAAATTTGGGAAATTTCTTTGCTGAACGGTAGCTTCCTTTATGAAGCGAATCAGTTGAAATTTTCCGGAAATATAACTTCTAAATCTTTAAACTATGTTAATTTTCCTTTGAAATTTTAAAAACATAATTTAACACAATCACTTATTACAAGGCCAGTCACAGAACCAATTTAAGAAGTGACACAGCATTTCGGTTAAATATCTTGAGGTACGTTTGGACTATATATTTTATAAAGTCTATTCTGCTTTTCCTGTGGAATAGGTATCAATGTTTTATATATCGGTATTTTTTCCCCATCATTAAAATATAATTGATATAAAATTGCAGTCATTGTATACGGATGAATTTGTATGTTTTCAGATTTTTTTCTTTTTTAACATAAAAATGATATGTGATGTAAAGATAAATTTTTACCCGGCGAAATTCAAATTATCAGAAAATTACTAAAATAAGAAATCTAATAAGTTTATAAGATAACATATTTAGTAAGTTGAAATGATATGCAGAATACGTTTCCTTGAATTTTTTTACCCGGCTGCCAAGAAGGGTTATGTGTTTGACGCGTATCTGGGTATGTGGATTTCCTTATACCCTCGAAACAGCCCAACGGCTAGATGGATTTTAATGAATGAGGTCTCTATCAATTCGTCTTAATCGTCCGATGGTTATAGGGTAGGTTTTGTTTTTATAAATTCAAAATGGCGGTAGAGACGAAATTTTTTTTTACTGACCATATTGAGTGGCATATTATTGGATAGGTCTTTCAAAATGAAGATGATGTTTCATTGACTATTTTACAGTCAGAAGCTCCGTTTAAATATTACACAATCTACAAGTTGTATAGGTAGGATCTCTAGCTTTACTGCAACTGTAACCTTTATAGACATCTATAGGCCTCCTCAAAATTGTGTTTATAGATAGGAACTAAAAATTAAACACAACTTGAAAATCATCAATACAAGTAAATAAAAAATTATGTAAGTAATATAAAAAATAGTTTCACATTGATGAGAAATAATTAATTAGTTCGCTTTTTACAAAGTCGGGTGTTTTGATTTTTTAAATTTATTTTTTTAGTAGGTTTACTGTCTGATTTTTTTTGGTGTTTTTTTTGGTGTTTTTTTTTTTTTTTTAAGAATTTAAAATTTGCTGAACTTCAAGATAGCGTTTACTTATGATCATGCAGTAGGCTCTTAATAACTAAAATTTAATCTACGGATATCTGAAAATAAATTAGAAAATAAGAATTTTAATTGAAATGTATGGTAAAGGATAGAAAATGATAAAAATTGAAAATAATATATAGCAAATTTTCTTCAAATGGTGTACTTAAAGGTGCAGCAATTAGCATTTGCACCTAATTTAGTGAAGAATTTTAGGAAAATATAATGTAGTTTATTTCAGTGAATAGGGAAACATTTTGCTGTAGAACTCGATTATAATGTCATTGATAATATTAACTATATTCGTTATAAACGCGTTGCTGAATAGAGGTAAATAAGAATATAACTAAAAGTTATATCACGTTATTTGGTATCAATTTAGTGATTAGTGAATGAGGAATAATTTTAATTTAATGAATTTATTTGTCTAATTTCTTAATAAATTTATTTTTGGAATATGTACGTAAAGTTTACTCTAAAACTTTGTATGCTTATGATAATAGTTAATAAATTTTATAAAATAATAGAAAATAAATTCTTCTCTAAGTATTTCACTGAAAACTTACTGCTTTTAATTTGCATCCATTATAATATTTCTTAAAAGTTCAAACTTAAAATATCACAACAAAAATTTTTTTTTTGATTATACAACACAAAATCATAAGGCAATAAAAAAAGAACAGATTGAAATTAAAATTTGGAAGATTTCTTTGAAGAATTACAGCTTTCTTTTTAAAACTAATCAGTTAAATTCTTTCAGAAATTGAATTCCGAGATACTTCAAAAGATATTAATCTTCCTTTGAAATTCTAAATATATAGTTCAATACAATCATTTATTACTAAAAATCTACTACTGAGTACAGAACTATTTCTTCTCGCAGATATGCATTCCTCTTTAATATAACGAAATGGGACCCGTCGAACATCCACGAAGAAGAAGGAACTGTTTCATTGATTTATAATAAACCTGCATGCAAATTTTTGTAAAACATTGCGCTTTATCAGCCTGTGCTTTCGATTACGTTATTTTTAAAGGAAGTTTTTTCACCTGTGAAGAATTTCAAAGGAGATGGGGTGAAATGACGTACTTCTACGAAACATATTTTAGTTTTAAGAATTAAAAAACACGCTTTTTTATAAAATGACATCATATGCTCCGCTAAAGAATTCCATTTTTATGATCCAGTGTTAAACAACATCTATACAGTACAGAGCTTCTAGAATTCTTAAATTTTTTAGTCAATCCCGCCTATATAGAGAACTATTTAAATGACGCAATTATTGCAGAATAATACACAAACACAACAAAAAACAATATCGTCATTCAAGAAGCTCGGCGAAAAAATCCGGTATTTAATGTTACATATGCCTTCGCTTGTTTTTGTTTATAATAGCTCCATGTTTTATCAGAAGTCATTATCAGAAATCATTTTTCCAAAATTTGGAAATTACTATTACACACGTATAAATAAAATTGCATTCTTTCAGCTTTCTGATACGAAATAAGTAATTGTGAAGGAAAGAACAATTATTTAATACACAATTATTTAATACACAATTATTTAAAATAAGTTTTCTTAAAGAGAAAGTGTTACATCGTTTGTAAAATATTTTTGCTATAAACTAAGAAACATTTAATTGATGATTAGAAACGAAATAAAACCAAAATTCACCGGATTCAGACGGTATTTTTGACATAGCATGTATTTTAATTTCAATTTTTAGGAGGAAATGGCAACAGAAAAGTACTATAATCTACTATTTTCCTTTACTTTTAATAGAAATGGAGTACTTCTGTTCCCACAATTACAAAATTGGTACTAAAAACTATAAGAAAATTAATATCTCAAAAATAAATTGAGATACAGCTTTCAAACAAATTGCATTTAAACAAGTACATTTTTTCCTTTATACGACGGTATAAAAACTAAAAATGTGCGATATGTAGAAGTTTAAAAATTTTCAGTAGCGAAAATTGTAACACGAAAATTCATTTCAAATTTGAAAGTGTTGCCATTCGCAGAATGACGTATGCATTACGCACATATGTGTTTGTCCTTTATAATATAGATACCCATTGACAAGTTAGGTCTGTCACAACTTTAGACCAGTCACAGATTGAAGAATTGACACAACATTTCGGATAAATATCTTGAGGTACGTTAGGACTGCATATTTTATAAAGGCTATTTTGCTTTTCCTGTGGAATAGATATCGGTATTTTACATGTCCATCATTAGATAGATATTTTTCCATCATTAAAATACAATTGAAACAAAATTGCAGCCTTTGTTTATGGATCGATTTCGATTGTTTGGAGTTTTTTTCTTTTTTCTTTTTTACGTAAAATTATTTGTGAAACTGCTGTAAAGATAATTTGTTATCCGGGAATAATTAAATCATCACTAAATTACTAAAATAAGAAATCTAACAAGACTATAAGAAAACATATTTACTAAGTTTAAATAAAAATCCAGAATACTTTGAGAATACCTTGTGTATTTCCAGAATCCTTGTGGATTTTGTGAATTTCCTTGTGTGAATCCAGAATACCTTGTGTATTTTTATTTAATAGATTTACTATCTAATTTGTTTTTGGTGTTTTTGAACTTCAAGAGAGCGTTTACCTATGTATTATCATGCAGCAGTCTCTTAAGGGTCCTGTCCCTGCCGGCGAAGACACTCACGAGCTAATGCTAATCTTATGGGGAGGGACTTTTCTAATATCTCGTTTGCATTTCGACATTTTTAAATAATTTTTTTTTTTTTTTTTTTTTTTTTTTTTTGCATTGGATAGCCGAGGTCCGTCTCTACAGCGCACCTTGGTTACTTTTTCGATTTTGTTTGCAGATATTTTTTAGAATGACACTTTCATTTTCAGAACCGGTTTTGAAAATGAAAGTAACTTTATTAAAAATATCTGTGACCAAAATCAAAAAAGTAACCAAAATCAAAAGGTGCGCTGTAGAGACGGACCTCGGCTATCCAATGCAAAAAAAATTATTTAAAAATGTCGAAATGCAAACGAGATATTAGAAAAATCCCTCCCCATAGGATTAGCATTAGCTCGTGAGTGTCTTCGCCGGCAGGGACAGGACCCTTAATAATTTAAATTTAATCTATTAATGTCTGAAAATAAATTAGAAAATAATAATTTTAATTGAAATGTATAGTGAAGGATAGAAGAAGATAAATATTGAAAATAATATGTAGCAAATTTTCTTCATATAGTGTTCATAAAGGTTCAAGAATCAGCTAGCGAGTATTTGCACCTAATCTAGTGGAGAATTTTATGAAAATATAAACACTTTGCTGTAGAACTCGATTATAATGTGATTGATAATATTGACTTTATTCGTTACTATTGATATTCGTTTTAAACGAGTTATCGTAATAGAGATAAATAAAAATATATAACTAAAATTTACATCACGTTATTTGGTATCAAGTTGGTGATTACTGAAGGAGGAATAATTTTAATTTGATTAATTTATTTGTCCCATTTATTGATAAATTTATTTGTGGAATATGTATGTAAAGTTTACTCTAAAACTTTGTACAGTTATGATGGTAATTGATAAATTTTATAAAATAATAGAAAATAAAATAAATTCTTCTTTAAGTATTTCACTGGAAACTTACTGCTTTTAATTTGCATACATTGTAATATTTCTTAAAATTTCAAACTTAAAATATCTCAATGAAAAAAAAAATGATCGTACAACACGAAATCATAATCCAATAACAAAAGAACGGATTGAAATTAAAATTTGGAAGATTTCTTTGAAGAATTGTAGCTTTCTTTTTAAAACTGATCAGTTAAACTCTTTCAGAAATTGAATTCAGAGATGCTTCAAAAGATATTAATCTTCCTTTGAAATTCTAAACATATAATTTAATACATTCGCGCATTTTTAGAACAGTCACAGAACTAATTTAAGTAACAGAACATTTCTTATAAATATGTTAAGGTATGTAATACTATTACAGGGTGCATATACCGGGTGTCCTAAAAAGGACTGATTAATTTTAAAATTCAATAACTTGTAAACGGTGACAGATATTTAAAAAATTCTTGTAGGAGGATTATGCATAATGTCAAAAGTTTTATTACAGTGATTTTCAATTTTAGTTCGAATTACAAACAATAGATGGCGCTGTGATCACTAGACGCTCAATTCAGGCTCGATTTTTGGTACTTCGTGGCCCGGATAATACATTTCCATCTCCTTTTTCCGCATGAAACAAGAGAAAGGACCAAAAAACGAGCCTGTATTTAGCGACTATTGCTTACAGCGCCATCTATTGTTTGTAATTCGAACTAAAATCGAAAATCGCTGTAATAAAACTTTTGACCTTATGCATAACACTCCCGCAAGATTTTTTAAAATATCTGTCACCGTTTGCAAGCTATTGAATTTTAAAATCAGTCAGTCCTTTTTAGGCCACCCGGTAGTTTTACTATAGTTTTTTAATAGAATATTTTGACTTATTTAGTTGCAAAAAAAATATCGCAAATTCTGCAATTCAATGCACCACTTTCAAATTCTGCAATTTAAATATTAAAAAAGAAATTTTCTAATCAGAAGGTGGATGTTTCTTCGAAATGCCGAGGAATTTGCAAACCTTGTATTAGGACTATGTCATGGAGGAAAGAGATAGATGGAGATGCAGTAACGTGGCGGGGGTGACGTCAAAAAAGTAACTCCAAAATCCGCTACAGTAGGCCCAAACACAAACACGTTCTTTCACGAAAAAAATGAAAATAACTTTTAGTAATACAGTTTTTAATTCACAATTGGAATGCTACTTTAGAATGCTTAAAAATAAGCAGATCACTTTCATTTAGAGAAAAAAAATTCACGGGTGATATCAATGAATTCGGTCCCTGTTCCAGGTGCTTCTTTTGTTTGGGCCTACTGTGATCGTTTATATTTGAGCGATAAATGGTTTCATATTGCAAACCTTTTTCACGGCATACTGCATCTCCATCTATCTCTTTCCTCCATGGAACTATATATTTTATAAAAGGTACTATTTCAAGTTGAATGGTGGCGTAGAGGTCTGCACGGGCCCGGGCTTGTCCGTGGCCCGTACGCGGCCCGGCAAAGTGAAGGGAAATTTTCCAACGGGCCGGGTCGGGCCGGCTGAATAAAGAAGAATTTTTTTAACGCATCGGGCCGAAGAAAAAATTCAGCCAGATATAAAATTTAAAAGGATTAAACTAAGCCAATAAAATGTGAACAGTTTTGAGTGGACGTGACTGAGACGAGGATAAGTATAAATATGCAGCACGGACCGATGCTAAATTGACATCAGTACACAAATGTAACATGTTCAGTGTTACACCGAAAAAAAAATGGGTACACAAAATTGAACAAAAAGTACTCCGTTTTAAATACGTGACATACTCAAAATATTTCTGATCCAAATGTACTCAAAATTGAGAAACACATGTACTCATTTTTTATCCTACATGGTAGTGTTCAAATAGGAATCGTTATGTACTGCCCATCTGAACCTATAGTCCGCGAGCCAGGTACAAATTTCGTCAGTTATTTTCTCTCGGACGATAACTTGTAAAATGCTTCAGAGAGTTGTATCATGAAGCTCTGTGAACGTCAGCTGCGGTTCCGTGGGTGGGTTGAGCAGCGGTAACCTCCTACGCACGTAAAATAAAAAATTGAAAATTTAGGAAATGATAGTTAACCCAATGTCTTGTAGAAAAAAAAGTCAGCTGATTATAAAGTGGTGGATAATATGTCAGCTAGTCACACAAACATAAAAAAAATATATATTTATTCAGTGATTTCCTCTCAATTGAAAATTTATCAGATGACAGTATATATGCTATTTTAAATAAACATGTCAGCTGGCTATATCTCAGTGGAAAAATTGTCAGCTGATGCCCTGAAGGGTGTAACGCAGGAGCCATACAGGAATACCTATCACTTATTTAAATGTACCAGCTGACGAGTTTTCCCTTGGCATATTGCTAGCTGATTTTTTTTATTACTTACAGGATCATATTAACTATCAGCTTACAGATATTCATCCGGGAGGAAATAACCTATCTTAAGTTATTCGACATTACGCTCCATGCTCTAACTGTAAGATACAATTTTATTGTGGTGTTTCATTTACATCAATATTCTTTATAGATACTTTAAAATTTATAAACACGAGTTGCAACCCGCCGAATTCGACGAATTAAAATGTTTAGAATGGAACAGTTAGATCGAATTTATAATAAACCTACAAAAATAATTTCAATAAAAAATTCATTTTGAATTGGATATCCAACTCTTAAAACAAATAATGTTTTTTACCTAAAATTACCAAAATATTTTTTCCAAGAGCTTCAACTGCTTAAATTATTGAAAAATTAAACTTTATTAGAATAAGTAATCAAGATGAGTAATTATGTTAAAGTTATCGATTGAGGTTCTTACGTTTGTTTTTACGGGATGAAAAATCAGTAAAAAGGACTTCGTTTTGTCACATCATAAAATATTCTTACATAAATTCTAAACTGTACGTTATTTTTTCATTCTAAAATTTACATACGCACTACTCACATTCACAATTTAAAAGTATTTTAACGCGCAATACATTATTAATTAATGTATTTCCAAACTTAAAGTCACGTTTGTCCGATACAACATTTCATGTGAACATTCGCGTAAAATTTAAGTTCTAATCTCAGTACCCGCGAAAATTTACCATTTAGAAATTTGCCTTTAGTTGCTATAGTATTGCTCATTTAGTATTGGTCAAACCATTTTATCAAAGAAAATGATCATTTTGTTTTAAATATGACATCATTTTTACTCACTGAATCATTTTGTCTAGCGTCTCAAACTCAGTATCAGCGTAATGTAAAAATATTGAAATATCTTCTTCAATCTTTTGATTTATGAAGCAGAATGCGTGTTTTTTTAATGGGTGACGTCATTTTCTGTTCAAAAATTAAAAAAAAAGTTACTTTATTTGGAATGGAAAAATGGCATCAATAAGGATATAATCAATAAAAATAAATAAACCATGACTATTTTCCCTTTACTTTTAATAGAAATGGAGTACCTCAGTTGCCACAATCACAAAATTGGTACTAAAAACTAAAAAAAAAATTAATATCTCAAAAATAAATTGAGATAGAGATTTCAAACAAATTGCATTTAAAAGTGCATTTTTTTTCTCTGTACGACGGTGTAAAAACTGAAACTTTGCGATGTTTAGAAGTTTGAAAATTTGCAGTAGCGAAAATTGCAAAACCGAAATTTCATTTCAAATTTCAAAGTGTTGCCATTCGCAGAATGACGTATGCGTTACGCACAGATATGTTTGTCCTTTATAATATAGATAGAAATAAATAAATGATGAAATTTATTGAAACTTAAATATATAGTACATAATATTTATTTTAAAGAGTTATTCAATTTAATTTTGTAATTTAATCACATTCATTTTCGCCTTGGCTTGTGTTGCTCTCATCTCCTGATTCACTGTCAGAGTCGCTTTCATAACTATCTGTCACCATGTCTTCTTTATCGTCATCTGTACAAAAATGCAAAGGAAAAAAAAATTAAATATGTATGTTTAACGTAACATAATCGACATGATTAAAATTAAATAAAGAATTTTACCCTTTTCGGGCTGAACAGTTATTTGATCAATCGATGATGGTAAGCGAGGTCCAGAAAACCAATTGAATTCATGTTTATTGTCGATTTCTACCCAGTCATAGTCTGACGTTTCATCTGTAGTTGGCACTTTTAGATGTACATGTGACCAAATTTGCGCTATGTAACATGTTCGTAAAAAATGCTAATATAGTTCCGATTTGCATGGAGGTAGAGGCGACGACGAGCCATCAATTCCTTTTTTGGGTAACTAGAACGAGTCATCATTGTCAAGGAATTTGTATGTTTTTTGAACCGTTCCGTTTCCCTAACCGCTAGGCCTGTATCTCACCTTAGGTGGGAATAAACGTACTCAAAACGGTAAGAATAAGGAAGGGGCATGTTTACAAACACTTCCGTCAACCAATCTACCAACTATATTTTTGCCATAAAGATCATTGCAGGAATAGTCTTGGCGACATAGACCAATCATATCAGAGACGTGTTAAACGTAGACCAATCAAATTTCCTAGCTCATGCGTACAGGTAGGAGTCATAAAGAACGGACAGGTTTTCTTGCTGAACAAACAGTAATTCGACCAACAGTGACGTCAGCTGTCCTTTCCTTATAATATAACGCGAGTTACCGCTATGAGCGCTAACGGCGGAGTGTTAGAGAGGAGAGCATTTTCGCCGATCCCAACCGTTATATATAAAATAGGAAATTGCTCATGCGTGTGGGCTTAAACGGAAATTTTCTTACTAGAAAAATTGTACAGGGTTACCGAGTTTGCTATATGTCATCATGCTAAACTGGCGATTACTTTTTGGCTTTCGAAAATAAAGGGAGAAAGTTAAAATTAAATTAAAAACATAAGAAAAGTATTTAACAGTTAAAATAAATATATTTCATCAATAAAAAGGTAAATAAAATCAAAACTGAATAACTTACATACATAAAGAGTGAAAAAAGAAAAGAAAATTTACTGTGTTGCCATCTATGTCCAGTGATTTAAACGAAATTGGTTATTAAAAAATGTTTATAATTATCTGAATAAATAGCTTTTAATTGCTTATAACATAATTTAAAAATCAGTTCCAAGAAGCTGTATTTAAAAAGGAAAGCCATAGTAATAATATTTAATAAAAAATTTATTTAATATGTAGCAAAATTACATAAAAAAGTAGAATATATGTAGGATGTAAAAAAATAATGCACTATTAAATTTGAAAAATCATACACTATTACATTTAAATTTATATGTACTGCTTAAAATAAATTAATAATGTTTCTTAAAATATATATTTTGGCAGCAGAACATACAAGATTTAAAATAATATATTTTTAACTTTATGTTAAAAAAAATAAATATATAAAGTAAAAATTAAAATAAGATAATCATTCTTCTTCTTATTATTATTAAGTATGGAAAGGAATAGTAGGAATAGTATATATTTGCAGCTACATTTTTATTAGTAATACGTTTAAATTACTCAGCTCATTTGCAAAATTTAACTCTGTATCTGTTGAGTAATAAATAATTTTCTAATTGCGTTAGTATTAAATACTTTAAGAAAATCACATGAAGCTATTTCTAAAGCAGTGTTGTTTGTTAATAAAAATAAATAGGATATTACAACACATAGGATGACATAGGATAGTATTAAAAAAAAAAATAGAACAATAAATTGATGGTAGAGGTATTTTTATTTATTATAAGCCATTGACTTACTACAACATTTACAAAAAGTTTTGCTGAACTGAAAAAAAAAAAATGAAATAAATGTTGATGCGATGAAAATGTCACGCCTGATATGATAAAAGATCCAATCTGGTAATCCTGAACGTTCAATTTGACCAGTAGTAAGAGAATTTCAATCAAAGTCCACAGGCATGCGCAGTTCCTTATTTTAGATATAATGGTTGGGATCGGCGAAAATGCGAGCGGAGACATTGAATTAGAAGGGGATGAGATTTTAAAAGTATCTATTAAGAATGTCGATGTAAATGAAACATCACAATAAAATTATATATTTCAGTTAGAGCATCGCCTTAATGTCGAATAGCTTAAGACAGGTTATTTCCTCCCGGATGAAATTCGTAAGCTGATAGTTATTATGATCCTGTACATAATTAAAAAAAAATCAACTAGCAAGATGCCGAGGAAAAACTCGTCAGCTGGTGCATTTAAATAAGTCATAGGTTCTGCTATCTGGCTCCTGTGTTCAAGGGCCTCGCTAAGGGGGGGGGGGGGGGAGCCTCCCCCAAACATTCGCGAATGTTTTTACACTTGGCAAATATACAAACTAAGTTGGCAAATTTGTTTAAAGTTTTAATAAAAACTATAATATATTTCCTATTTCTGATAGACTTGGCAAAAATTACAAAACTAATTGGGAATATTATTAAACTTTTAGCAAATAAGAACTATATTACATTTTCTAACTGTGGTAAGTTGGCAAAATTATAAAATTAGTTGGCAAATACTGAAATTTGACTTAGCAATTTAAGGTTCTCTCCCCCACCAATAAAAAGTCTTAGCGATGGTGCTGCCTGATGCGTTACACCCTTCAGGGCATCAGCTGACAATTTTTCCACTGAGATATAGCCAGCTGACATGTTTATTTATTTAAAATAGCATATATACTGTCATCTGATAAATTTTTAATTGAGGGGAAATCATTGAATATATATATATATATATATATATTATGTTTGTGTGACTGGCTGACGTATTATCGACCACTTTTTTTGTCGACAAGATATTGGGTTAACTATCATTTCCTAAATTTTCAATTGGAAATAAATAACTATTTTTTTCCCTATGTGTGTGGGAAGCTACCGCTGCTCAACCCACCCACGGGACTGCAGCTGACGTTCACGGAGCTCCATAATACAATTCTCTGAAGCATTTTACAAGTTATGGGCCATGAAAATCTGTCGCTGGCAAGGGTACTAACATTTATTTTCCGTTCTAAATTATTAACAAGAAACGTTAAATTGATTATTTACTAAGGAAAATAGCAAAATTATTAGCAAGATACTCAAATCGAATATTTTTATAACAAGAGCTTTATTTGTAAGTTCTTTTAAATTATTTAAAAAAACTGTACATAATTTATTATTTGAATCGTCATCAACATCTTTTATGCCGCCATAAATGAAATATACCATTACAGGGTACAAAATTATCGTTTTGTTTGGACTTGATAACATGTGATGATTCAAAATTGAGAAAACATATGTTCATTTTTTATCCAAACATACTCAATTCGATATGAGTAGATCGATTTACTCATTTTTGAGTACTTCATTTTTATTTTTTTTTCAGTATAGAGCAGCAGTTGCATCATGCCTGAACCAGGACTTAATTACTTCAGCAGACTCGGTCCGGGGCAGGATCAGGCTTACATTTTCTTTCTACATAGTGGGTCTACATAATGGGCCGGTACTGCTGCTATTCTGCATTCTATGGCTTACAAACATATCGTAATCGAAAACATACAGTAATCTAGAATGTTAAATCTTCTAATAATATGTATGCAGTATTCTAGAAAAAAACTCTTAATTGTATGTTAAGAAAAATCCGGTATTTTCTGGGGAAATTGAGTCGGGTTTCTTGTCATTCATTATTGCCCAGTCCTGGCTTGTTTGCACTAATTTTTGCACAATCCGGGCCGTGAACAGCGAAAATACAAATGGGCCGGGTCCAAGCCGAACTTTTAGTATTTGAAACGGGCTGCGCCAAGATAGCTTTCGTTCGGGACGGCCCGTTTTCGGACCTGGAAAGTCCAGCCCGTGCAGGCATCTAGGTTGGAGGAAGTAAACTGATTTTCCTCTGGAATAAATCCTAACATTTTATTGGGCGATGATAAGATATATTTTTTAAAACATTAAAATATAATTCAAATTAAATTGCAGCCAATGTATTTGAATGCATTTAAAATTTTTCTAAGATATTTTTTGTAAATATAATAGTTTATACTGCTGCAAGGGTATTTTTTTATCCTCTAAAAATCAAATTATCGATAAATTATCAATATAAGAAGTTAAAAAATCCTATTATGATGTACTTTTAAGGACTAGTAAAACTGTAACGTATCCGTTTTCTTGTATTATTTTCATCTAATGGGTTCAGTGTCTGATTTTGTTTTTCATATTTGCTGATTATTTTTCTCGATTTTGCTAAACTCGAAGAGAGCGTTTACCTCTGAATTATCATGTTGTAGACACTAAATTTAAAATGGACTAATGGCAGAAAATAAAACAGGAAATAGAAAACTTAATTGACAATTATAGTGACCATTTTTGAGAAAATTATTAATGCTGTAAAAGAGTAAATTGCCTTCTTCTTCATATGGTGTAGTTATTCAGGTTCAACGATATGAAGGAAAGCATTTGCACTTAATTTAGTGAAGAGTTTTATGAAAAAGCAATTTACTTTAATGCAGTCAATAAGGAAATATTTTGCCATAGAATTCGTCAACGAAGAGAATTATGGAACTTTTTCCGTTATAACGAAGCTCCTCTAAATAACAAAATTAAGTATATCTTGTTTTGGAAGTAAGAAAGTGACTAAAAATCACTTCAAACTACTAAAAATAATTGTGTTAATTAAAGGACGAGGGATAATTTTGCATTCATTAATTTAGCAGCATTAGTAAATATGCCTAAAATTTTAATTTTACTTTTGGTATTTTAGAATACTGAATTTATAGACAGTAAAAAAAAAAAAAAAAAGCCAATTTCGTTCATAGAGAATTTATATACCGTAAAATCCAGTTTTTAAGCCCTCCTTTTTAAAAATGAAAAAAAGTTATTTTTTTGTGGTGGTGGTGGTGGTGGGGGGGGGCATATAATCGAGATTTTTCTAAAAAAATCATTAAAAAACATTTTTACCATTAATTTAGAAGCAAATAAGGGAAATGAAAGGTAAGAATCTTCCTTATTTCGTCAATTTCTGATTTGTAAAAAAAAAAAAAAAAAAAAATTACATCCTTCCCCCCCCCCCCCCCCCCCCCCCCCCCCACGAAATCTTCCCGAACAAAAAACAACTTAGAGAATTTTTTTTTAAATATTTTTGTTTGAAATTTACTTATAATAATTTTACTTATTTCTTATTTTATTGCAACAATATTTAATCTATCCTCTAAGACTACCTCCCCCCCTTTTGCCCCCCCCATAGTAACAAACTTTCATAATTTATCCTATAAAACTCTTTAATTTTAAATTTCTTTTCTGACCTATTTAATACACTATAGTAGCAAATAAATAATGCAGCACCTAAATTATCCCCTCCTCCCAAAATCTCCCCTCTTCTCCCTATGTCCCCCTACCTTCATATCATGAACATCTACCCCCCCCCCTCCTCCCCTTGCATCTCGTGCAGTTTAAAATCTGTAAATTTCTTTAATTTTTCTTCTGTTGGAATTGTGATTTGTTTGTAAAATTATTTAACTGACCACATAAGTTATTTCTCACCCCCCTCAAAAAAGTGTTATCTTTTTTTTTGTTGCCCCCACCCCCAACCCACACAGTATAATTTTTTTTTACTTTCTCTAGTTAAACATAAAATATACATGTGATTTCAGAGTGAGAACAGTCAAACTGCAAAAAATAAAATATCTTTCTTTCCTCGTACATATTTAAAAATCCCCCCCTCCTCCTTTGGGGGGAAAGGATGGAGCGAAGTTTCAAAGAGGATGAAGATTTTAGATGAGTGAGACTTATATGAGATTATGTAGATGAGATTTTCGGTAAACTATCTCCTTACAAAATAAGAAATAGGGCAGAATTAAAAAATATATAATTTTAAAGATTTTAAACTTTGCTCGGTGGGGGCCAGATGGGAAAGAGGAACTTTTGGAGAAAGGAGTGTAATTTAGATAATTCATTATTTACTTATTGTTAATAGTGCATAACTAATAGAACAAAAGAATTAAGATTTTCAAGTTGTTAAAATTTTTGTGCTGGGGGAGGGAGGGCGAAGAAGGGAAGCAGACATTTCATTTGGCGGGGGAGGGAAATTTCATTAAGATTGTGTAAAAACATATGGAAATCCACCAAAAAATCAAAACATTCAAAATTATCTCCCTTAGATTTTTAAATCAATTTTTTCTACAAAAATAGTTTGTGAAAGACGGGGCTTATATTTGAGAATGGAAAAGAAAATGAAACTACTTAAAAGTGGGTGGGTACTTACTTTCGAGGGGGGGGGGGGGGCTTACAATCGGGATTTTACGGTATGCAATGTATGTGAAATAAAGACATCTCAGAAAGAAAAAGATACTAATATAATGCAAAAATGCATTGCAAAAATCCAAGAAATAACGAGTAAAAAGACAGGGAAATAAAAAGCTGAAACTATGGGATTGAGAAAAAAGAGAGAGAGAGCATCAATAATACGTATTGTTGAAAAAAAAATATTTTTTTAAATTTAATTGAATGCATTCATTAATTTAGCAGCATTAAATATTGTAGAGAAATAAAATCTGAATCTATGGGATTGAGAAGAAAAAAAAAAAAAAAGGGAGAGAAAGCATCAATAGAAGTCATTTACGTATTGTTAAATATATATATATATATGTATACTAAGGGGCTCAGCGCCATGCGAGCTACCCCCGCCAACTCCCGTTCAGACTTAGCAGCCTCTAAAAACACAGTAATGTGCCCTGTTAAAAAAATATTACCAGGTTACGGAAGATTGAATGATATTATCAATATAACGTCCGCTATCTTCTGTAATCGGGCTGCCATGCTCTTCTATTTGAATGTGAAATTTTTCGGTTACCATGGCCTCCTCCATTGCTGTCGTAACAACCGATAGTTGTCTTCGGGACTAATAAGTAAGATTAATTACACAACTGAAAATCAAGTTGCATAAAATGGTTAGGTTAAAAATGTCGCTATCTTTCTGACTTATAACGAGGCTATGGACATTATTCTTCCTTCATGTTCGCGGTTAAAAACTACGTCTGCTTGGGGAATAGCTTTCAGAGCCACGTTACGCTTACATTTTATGTTTTGATCGAGTTTTAGATATTTTCAGGAACAGGTATAGCTTATTTATGAATTATATTCTTTATTTTAATACACCATCATGCATACTTTTATGGTTTTTTTTTTTTTTTTTTTTTTTTTACAATGTATATTGTTTATATTAATTATTAAGAATATCAGAATTTTCCAATATATATTTTTCGAATGTAGTAACTTCTACAACATAAATTGAAAGTATTTTGAGATTACATTTGCCTGAATTTGTGTTGTAACAAGTAATGTGATATATAATCATATTTGCTAGCCGCACTACTCTTATACCATGTGACATAACATTAAATTCTCGGGCATGAACATGTAACTTTTTAGTATATGACGTAATTTTCAATATTAAATGCATTTTTCATGTAATAATTTATTTATTTTAAAGTTTTTTCTCTTTTAAGATTCACGGGTATACATGTTATTTAATTTAAAAGTGTTCGGGAATATTATTTTAGCTTTTTAAATATGACCTAATATTCACTATTAAAAGTCTTTCCCGTGTAATCTTTAAATTATTTCAGACACTTTAAATATGATGATATTTAATGTTTGGAACATTTTACATATGACGTAATTATCACCTTTAAATGTGTTTCAGCATTAATTAGTAAAAAAATGCAGTAATTTTATTATTTTAAAGTTGCCGTACTTTTTTAGATAGATTTCGTATGAAATACTACCTATTGGGATCGTTCCCATGTTGGAATTTCTGAAAAATTTTTGCAGATCTACACCGATCATGACCCCTAGAAGCCAAAACCACCCTCAGTAAAAAACTTTATCTATCTATCTATCTATCTATCTATCTATCTATCTATATATCTATATATATATATATATATATATATATATATATATATATATCACTTTCTTCTGGACACGATAACTTTCGTAATTCTGCACCAATCTCTTCCAAACTGATACATAAAATCAATGGGCATAAAATCTCGGTCAAGTTCGTTAATGGGCAAAATCGGACCAAGGGGATGGAAATAGGGAGGGGTTTTGCGAAAACAGAAAACCCCCCATAACTTCTTAATTTTTATACATATCAAATCAGTTTAAAGTTTTTATTACTTCTAAAAATAGGGCCAAAATTTTATGTATCACAGATTTTTGATAAAGTTAAAAATGGGCTCAAGGGGCGCAAAAAATAGGGTTTTTGGGAGTAAAAAATTCATAACTTCGTCAATTCTTAAGATATCAATTCCAATTAATTTTATTATAAATCTCCTTAATATTATCTACAACTTTTATATTCACAAGTTTTTGATAGGACCAATTCGTACCGCAAAAAAAATTAAAAACGAAAACAAAAAGGGGGTTTGAAGAAGTAAAAAATCCATAACTCCGTCAATTCAAAAGATATAAAATCCCCATGAATTTATCATATATCTTCTTAATATTGTTTACAACATCTGTATAGACAAGTTTTGGATAGGACCAATTCTTACAGCAAAAAAAAAAAAAAAAAAAAAAAAAAATTAAAAATACATACGGTTGAAGAAAAAAAATTCTAAGTAAGGTTGTATTCAAATCCAAACTGCGTATTTTCTGACTCATTTTACAATTCATTTTTGCTCTCAAAGGCTTCCAATGGTTACGGTTTCTTACTCAGAAACAATATAATGTACCGAAATGGTCGATTTTTTTTTTATAGAGGCAGAATATATTTTAAAAAATGCTGTTAAAGTGGGCATTTTGAACCGAATTTCCCGAAGCGGATTGTGTTGGAAAAATCATTGCATTAAGGATGCACTCAAATCCAAACTGCTTATTTTGTTACTCATTTTTAAATTCATTTTTGCTCTCAAACGCATACAATTGCTAGATTCTCTTATTCAGAAACTATATAATGTAAAGTAATGATCGATTTTTTGATAGAGGCAGAATATGTTTCAAAAAATGATGTCAAAATGGGCATTTTGAACGAAATTTCCCGAAGCAATTGTGTTATCACTTTCTTCTGGACACGATAACTTCCGCAATTCTGCACAAATCTCTTTCAAACTGATACATAAAATCAAGAAACATAAAATCTCGCTCAAGTTCGTTAATGGGCAAAAGCGGACAAAGGGGATGGAAATAGAGAGGGGTTTTGTGAAAACCGAAAAAACCCCATAACTTCTTAATTTTTGTACATATCAAATCAGTTTAAAGTTTTTATTAATTTTAAAAATAGCGCCAAAAATTCATGCATCACAGATTTTTGATAAAATTTAAAATAGGTTCAAGGAGCGCAAAAATAGGGTTTTTGGGAGAAAAAAATTCTTTACTTCGTCAATTCTCAAGATATCAAATCCAATAATTTTATTATACATCTCCTTAATATTATCTACAACTTTTATATTCACAAGTTTTTGATAAGACCAATTCATACCGCAAAAAAAATTAAAAACTAAAACAAAAAAGGGGGGTTGAAGAAGAAAAATTTTAATAACTCCGTCAATTCACAAGATATAAAATCTCCATGAATTTATCATTATCTTCTAAATATTGTCTTCAATATTTATATAGAGAAGTTTTTGATAGGGCCAATTCTTACAGCAAAAACAAATTAAAAATACATAGCGATTGAAGAAAAAAATCATCTTATTAAGGGTGCATTCAAATCCAAACTGTCTATTTTCTTACTCATTTTTAAATTCATTTTTGCTCTCAAACGCATCCAATTGCTAGATTCTCTTATTCAGAAACTATATAATGTACAGTAATGATCGATTTTTTGATAGAGGCAGAATATATTTCAAAAAATGATGTCAAAGTGGGCATTTTGAACAGAATTTCCCGAAGCGATTGTTAGAAACGAAAAATATTGCCCTACTGAGAAAATAATTGTTTATTAATCAAGTTTTAATTAATTGAAAGAAAAATAAAAACACAGGTCGCTTATAAATCTTTTCAAAAATCACGTCAGCATGTTTCATATTTTTTTTTAAATTAAAAATGAATCTGAAAATGTGCCAGAAAGTTTCGAGTTGTTGAGTATGGAAAAATATTTTTTTTAATATCGCCTTAACATGATTCTGATAAAACTAGCTGTTTTATAAAAAAGGAAATAAAAACTCGTCAAAAGCAGACAGATAAAACTGTTAAAGTGGATTTATATCTAATAATGATTTTGTTTTTGTTGGTGAAATTAGTATACTTAACTTCGAAATCTACCTCTGCCTGTAGGCCGGGCCAGCAGGGATTTTTTATATTTTACGTGTAAATATTTTGACGTAATTTTCCGTATTTCCTGCTTTTAACACATGATCATTTAATTCTTATTTTAATATTTTGCTTCTGTTTTTAATAATTTCACTTTTCAATTTCACTGTAACAACAAAAAAGAAATCCAATAATCCCTTTCCTCCCTTCCCCCCTCCCCCGCAAAAATGGATTTTTTTCCACGTCAATGGGAATTGAGTCAAAGTGTATAAGATGACGGACGATCTTTTATTTTTAAAAGAAACTTATTCTAATAGTCTCTATATTTTTCCCTTTCGCCTTTTCTGTTTACAAAAATGGAGTCATTGAGTTGCCATCATTAGAGAAATATAATTAAAATTAAAAAAAATTAATATCTCGAAAACTAATTGAAATTTAAAAATCCTAACAACATTTTTGATATACGCGGATCAATACGGGTAATTGGTGCTAATTTCACCACCGAAGAGTTCATATTTTAGGAAAAATAGCTGTGAAACAAATCAGTCGTTTCATAAAATCGTTTCATAAATTCGTTTAATTAGGATTTTATATATATGGGGTAGATATATTTTCTAATTTAATTGAATGCATTCATTAACTTAGCAGCATTAATGATTGTAGAGAAATAAAATCTGAAACTATGGGATTGAGGGAAAAAAAAGAGAGAAAAAGCATGAACAGAAGTCATTTACGTATTGTTAAAAAATATATATACATATACTTTTTTTTTCTAATTTAATTAAAGGCATTCATTAACTTAGCAGCATTAAAGATTGTAGAGAAATGAAATCGGAAACTATGGGATTGAGGGAAAAAAAGAGAGAGAGAGAGCATCAATGGAAGTCATTTTCATATTGTTAAAGATATGTATGAATATTTTCTAATTTAATTGAATGCATTCATTAATTCTTCAGCATTAAAGATAGTAGAGAAATAAAATCTGAAATTATGGTATTGAGAAAAAGAGAGAGAGAGAGAGCCCCAATAGAAGTTATTTACGTATTGTTATGTATATATATTTTCTAACTTAATTGAATACATTCATTAATTTAGCAGCATTAAAGATCGTAGACAAATAAAATCTGAAATTATGGGATTGAGAAAGAGAGAGAGAGCATCAATAGAAGTCATTTACGTGTCGTTAAAAATTTTTTTATATATTTTTTTCTAACTTAATTGAATGCATTAATTAATTTAGCAACATTAACAATCGCAGAGAAATGAAATCTGAAACTATGCGATTGAGAAAAAGAGAGAGAGAGTGAGAGCATAAATAGAAGTCATTTACGTATTGTTAAATATATATATATAACCATTAATTAAACATTACCATATATATTATTTTCTAATTTAATTGAATGCATTCATTAATTTAGCAGCATTAAAGTTCATAGAGAAATAAAATCTGAAACTGTGGGATTGAGAAAGAGAGAGGGAGCATCAATAGAAGTCATTTATGTATTGCTAAAAATATTTATATATTATTTTCTAAGTTAATTGAATGCATTCATTAATTTAATAGCATTAAAGGTCGTAGAGAAATAAAATTTGAAACTACGGGATTGAGAAGGAAAAGAAAAAAAAAGGGAAAAGAATGAGAGCATCAATAGAAGTCATTTACGTAGGTATGGTTAAAATATATATGTACCTTGTTTAATTATATTAACTTTAAAAGTGTTAAATGGTAATTTAAATTATATTATTGTAATGATTTTCTCTTTTTATTAATTACATATAATAATCAAGGTACTTTATCTATTTTAACTGCAACCGATGGCTATAATATTTGTTTTAACTTAATGGTAAAATTAACCTTATTCAAATAGCGGCAATATTGGAAAATGTGCAATTGGGAATATGATTAAAATCTTGTGTAATTATATAGGGTAAGTTGAATTTTATTACCTTTTATCATATATATAATATTAAAAATTATTTATTTGTTTATTTTTTATATATTCCATTTCAAGGCCTTTCATAATATTCAGTGTTCATTGTTCTTCTATTATTCTGGTTATTCAGTCGTTCGGGCATAGAGAGAATAAATTATCCAGCTTATAGCTTAATTCTGTACAGAAAACGACTTTTTGTTTATATATGTGAATTCTGTGCCCTTGATAACGTAATTTATAATATAAGCATTCATTTCTATCTATAATCGTGTTTTTTTTCTTCCTTTTTAATCTTCATAAGGTATTATATTGGAGTATACAATTTAACTAGTATTTGGTTTATGTGGTGCTTGTGATTTCATAATTATTGGTCAATTTCATTTTTTTTCAATGGTATTATTGTACAGAAAGTTATATATATATATAACCATAATATAATTACAAATCATCATCTATTTCCAATTACGATAATTAAATCAATAAATTAATAAATATAGCATCTAATCATAACTGTAACATTATACAAAATACAGATGGAACCCTATACAAGTAATGCAAACTAAGCAAAATCCACTAATTGACTAGCACATTGCATACGATTAATCCATATAAACATATGAAAAACCACCAAATTTTGAAAAAAAATTGAAAAAATAATCTATTAAAGACATATGAAACAAAAAACCAGCAAAATAATGTTGAACCATTAAAAGACGTATTGTAAACAAATAATAGATCAAATATATATATTCTACTTTAATTAAATGCATGATACCAACCGGCTTCGTAAATTTTCAAATTTTTTGCTCCTTATAATCTCAGTCTTCTTCATTACAATATATTTTTATAAATTTTATTATTTTCATAAAAAGATAACTAATGATATAGGATATCAAGTGAAACATTTGAGACTTAAAACTTTTATGTAAACATCGAAATATAATTTATCATAATCGTTCAAGAATATATATGTTGCATTTATATATAAAAAAAAAAAAAACCCAAGAACTTAGAAACATAATAATCAAAATGATTAATGAGGAAGTCATCTGAGTCACGACTAAATTTCAGAAATGACGTTTTCGTGTAAAATCCATCAAATTTCGGAGAGAAAGTTTCGAAAGAGAATTTTGACTGCTTCTCAACCTCCCTTTCTAACCCGATTCGGTCAGTCACCATTATAAGGGAGTTATATTGCAGACGGATGTTTTCATTTCATATTAGGGAGGGAGGTTGGTTGATGGCGCAGCAGGGGAGCTCTTTATATCTTTCCGAATAGAATTAGAGAAGTGGGAGGGTCAGGGTTTAGAAAGAACGAAATTGCACCCCTACTGTTTAAATGTATTTGATTGAATTAAATCTGTATGGTTGTCGATTATGTTAGTACTAACACAATCTTTATGCAATAATATTTTAAAACTGCTGCTATGAATAAAAATATTAAAATGATTATAACCTATTATCTCTGCAAGATATATGTAAAATGACGTCATTTGGATGGGAGGTGAGAAAAATGTGAGTTATGCTTCATCAGATCATCCTGCTATAATGCCGTAAAAAATATTCTAAATTAAAATAAAATTAGAGATGGTTAGCTGTTCCCCTAGAAATACCTCCTTCAAAGATGAAGACAAAATAGAAACAGAAACAAAACAAGAAAAAAAATTATGCATCAAGCATAGATTATGAAAGTTTCTAACCCATTCTGAATACCACAACAAAATTTCACAGCTTCAAAAGTTGAGAGATGATGTCCAAGTAAACAATTTGGGAAACAAACCATAATAAATTTGTAAACTCTATTTCAGCCATTAGCATCTAGATTCGGAAAAGATTTCCGAATTCTTTTTGTGAAGTCCTGTATACGATCGATAGAATTGTATGTATACTACATAGTATGACAGAATTTAGTTCGGTTAGTATGCACATTACATACTTGAACTTTCCCCTACAGCGATTTCCGTCCATAAACGTAAATATTCGAATTCTTATGTGAAGTCGTGTATGTGATCTACAGAATTTACACATACTAATAAATGTTTAAAAAAACGCATAACGCACTTCCCACAATTATTGTTCACGTCACAGACAGTACTCTGACTGGACTGAATTCTTTTGTGTGTTCCTGTAAATGAACGATATACGCCAGACAGGCAGACGGCCAGACAAATTGAATTCATAGAGCCTTTTCAACTAAGCTAGAATGTGTTAACAAAAAAATGGCAAAAAAAAAAATAAATTAAATAAAATAAAAAATAAATAAATGAAATTTTTTTCCCACCCTATTCTCACCAGAAAATCAGAGTTTTAAATTTTTACGACTGCGCTTTTATCTTTACCTAACACTTCATTTATAATGGCTGTTTCATAATAATAGAAGCCATCAGTCCATCAGAAAAGAAATGATTCATTCCAAAGGTATAAGTTCGATTGAAAAAACTAAATACTTTGAGCAGAAAGAAGATGTTACAACTGCTATTTTCATGACACTAATAGAATCACATAGCTGCCAATTTGTACGGTTTTGTTACCTCTAAAATTTAATACAAATTTTTGCGTGTTTAATCGTTGACAATTGTTAGATTTCGGCGATTGAATTAGGCAAAATTTACTGGTGAGTTTTAGTGGTAAGAAAAAATCTTAGAAATTGGTAGCAATGCAGTTGCGTAATACTGCTAAAAAAAAAAAAAAAAAAAAAAAAACTGCAGCAAAGTGGACATTTAACAAACAAAAAACTATCAAGAGTTTTTCAAATAAAAGATTTCATTCCCCGTTTTTCTTAAAAGTAATCAAAATGTACATAAAAGAAATATTACTATATAGTACCATAAAAATTAATAAATTAAGTGAAAATTTATATTTCATGTCCTTAGTTAGTGACGATTTGTGTAAATCCGGTTTATCCGAGTTTTTTTGCTTGGTCTATATTAACTCGGATAATCGGAACTCTACTATACTAAAGAAACTCGCAGTAATTTGATACAGTGAAAGTGAAATTGCTTGGGACCGATGCAAAATTCCAATATCATAGGACAATGAAACTTTTGCTTTTAAAACAGAATTCCATTATAAACAGGTTCTGTTTTACATAAAGTTTACTGAACAAAGTTCTGAAAACTTGCAAAATCAGAATAGCTAGGAACCGCAAAATATTCCGCCTTAGACAGCTTTTCGTCTAGCCAGATAGATAAGTAAAGTATTCCTTTGGAATGCACTATAAAAATTTTCCGTTATAGATAGGTTGTGTTTTCTCAGATTTCACTGTAATTACGTTTCACTGGATGCAGATTCACGAAGAGCATGGTACAAAAAGAAATTAAAAAGAATTTGTTCATCATGAAAATCAGAACTATTGGCGTCGCACGTGAGAACTACGCGGGACAGATCTTGTAGCCCTTAAAAATTGGGACATCCCCCGTAAATCGGGACACCTGGCAATACCACCCGCGTGTCTCATTTGGCCCGCCGACAACATATCTGTGGCCCGCCAAGCTTTTAGCATTTTACCTACCGTAAAATCCAGCATATTACGCGCATTTTTAGTATAAAAAATAAGATAGAAATTTACGGGTGCGCGTTATACGCTGAATATAAAAATGATAGATTAAAAAAAATATGGAAAAAATGTGCATAAAAAAATTAGGTTTCTACATATACCGTAAATACTGTTTATTTAAAAGAAATGATATTACTTTATGAACTTAAAATTTTTCATTATCTGGCAACACGAAAATTTCGTCATATTCGTCTTCTGTTATACGTTCAGGCACATCATCGAATCCTGTTTCACCTTCACTATCACTGTCAACTCTGATCCATAAATAAGTAATCACCTTTCCGTTCTATCTAGATTGTTAGATATACTACATCTTTTAAATGACTTTTGAATTAAGCCAGGTTTAATTTCATTCAATGCTTTTAAGAGCCCACTTCAGTCAAACGAAAAGACACGTTCGCTAATGCTAATCCTATGGAAGACATTTATAAAGATATCTCGTTTGAATTTAAAAATTTTAATTTTTTTTTTTTTTCATTGAATAGTTGAGATCGATCTGTACAAAGACCGTTGTTTACTTTTTCGATTTTCTTTACGGGTATTTT
This sequence comes from Maratus speciosus, assembly GCA_963932465.1. Lineage (NCBI taxonomy): Eukaryota > Metazoa > Arthropoda > Arachnida > Araneae > Salticidae > Maratus > Maratus speciosus. Next base: position 246,030,125 of record OZ010800.1, on the reverse strand, counting down.
TAATGAGGACACTTTCATTTTGGGAACTGGTTTCGAAAGTAAAAGCATTCTTATAAAAAAAAATCTGCAATCAAAATCGAAAAAGTAAAAAACGGCCTGCATACAGATTGATCTCAGTTATCCAATACGAAAAAAAAAAAAAAATCGTTTAAAAATATTAAAATGCGACTGAGATATATTTATAAATTTCTTCCATAGGATTAGCATTAGCGAACGCGTCTTTTCGTTTGACTGAAGTAGGCTCTTAATATCGACTCATACACTATGTCTAGACTGGCATGCCGCATTTCGCCTCTTTTGGTAAATGTTATGGCACCTTCTAACTTCCGTATTGCTTGTCATTTCAGTATACCATTGTTCGAAAGCCTATGAAAATACAGTAGAACCTCTTTTATCCGAATCTCTTTTAACAGAAACTCTCGGTTAACCGAAATCCATTTTTAAAGTTTCTTTTCTTTTCTTTTTTTTTTTTTTTACTATCACATTTTTTTGTGTGCAAAATCCATTTTGAAAGCTTTTTTTTTAAACTATCATACTCCTTGTGTGCAAGAGGGTCCTTTCCGAATTACGAGCATATAAATATTTTCGATCCCCTTTCTTAGAGTTCCTTTGAATTTAACTCTAGCTCCTGTAAGCTGAAGAATGGAACAAAGAAAACGAACAAATAAGCAATTCTGAAGTTTTTGAATATTTTGAAAAAGGTTTGGCATGGCTAGAGTAAGCAGAAAGACTGTGATACTGGTGAACTCATAATATTAAAAAACTCCGTGATAGAATTTCAAAGCCAAGGAAATCGAAACTGCGACAAACAAAACATTTTTTCAAACCCTTCTGATATATGTAAAATGTACTTACTTTCAAAGTTCAAATTAAGATAATTTATTCTTGTTTCTATTTTGCTATTGCTTTATTTTATTAAGCACTTGTTACCATAATAAGAAATATTGCAAATATTTCTCCTTAATCTTAAAATTAAAGCAGTCTCGATTATCCGAAAATTTCGATTTTCCGAAAGAGGGTCGGTCCCAATTACTTCGGATAATCGAGGTTCTACTGTACTTGGAATCAATGACTTCAAAAGATAAGAGCATCGCATATGTACGTACATTTCAGGTTTCTTTGTAAAGAAAAAGGTGCGCGTTGTACGCCGGATTTTACGGTATGTTTGATTCAATTCACGTTTATTGCAGAAAATAAACATTTCACGAACACACACTTCCACTAACCGTGGCTTCAGAGTTGCCAAGTTGGAGAATTATTTTCATCCAAAATATCTACCGCTATTTCAGAATAGTAATCTTCTTTTTATCTAATGACAGACCTTCCATGATTAAATAAACGAAAATTATTAGTAAAGAAATTTGTTGCTATTTTGTGTAAACATATTTTAAAATTTCACGGAAAGCTACAAAGAGCCGATCATGAATCTGAAAATTTAAAGATTTATAGAATTTTTATACTTTCACACTACTATACTATACACTTATACTATGCACTTCCACTAATCGTGGCTGCAGAGTTGCCAAACTGGAGAATTATTTTCATCCAAAATAACCACCGCTATTTCAGAATAGTAATATTCTTTTTATCTAATGACAGACCTTCCATGATTAAATAAACGAAAATTATTAGTAAAGAAATTTGTTGCTATTTTGTGTAAACATATTTTAAAATTTCACGAAAAGCTACAAAGAGCCGATCATGAATTTGAAAATTTAAAGATTTATAGAATTTTTATACTTTCACACTACTATACTATACACTTATACTATGCACTTCCACTAATCGTGGCTGCAGAGTTACCAAACTGGAGAATTATTTTCATCTAAAATAACCACCGCTATTTCAGAATAGTAATTTTCTTTTTATCTAATGACAGACCTTCCATGATTAAATAAACGAAAATTATTCGTAAAGAAATTGATTGCTATTTTGTGTAAACATATTTTAAAATTTCACGGAAAGCTACAAAGAGCCGATCATGAATCTAAAAATTTAAAGATTTATAGAATTTTTATACTTTCACACTACTATACTATACACTTATACTATGCACTTCCACTAATCGTGGCTGCAGAGTTGCTAAACTGGAGAATTATTTTCATCTAAAATAACCACCGCTATTTCAGAATAGTAATCTTCTTTTTATCTAATGACAGACCTTCCATGATTAAATAAACGAAAATTATTAGTAAAGAAATTGGTTGCTATTTTGTGTAACCATATTTTAAAATTTCACGGAAAGCTACTAAGGGCCGATCATGAATCTGAAAATTTAAAGATTTATAGGATTTTTATAATTTTTTTTTTTTTTACAAAATATGTTTTTATGTTAAAAGTAGTACTTTATTTTACTGCTTCCTTCGATTTACACCACATTGCAAAATGATATGCAATATTCATTAGGTGCTAAAAATGCATCGAAAACTATTAAAATATATAACCTAATTAATGATAATTAAAAGTTTAAAATAAGTAAATAAATAGTTTTTAAATGAGTAGCTCTGGGAGTAAAACGAATTCTCGTCTTGTTTTCGTGGGGAGTTATGAATTTTTTTGCTGGAACTTATTAAGAGCTTCTCTCTATCCCTCTACTCAGGTCCGAAACTAGCCTTTTTTGCACCCGGGGCAAACATGGATTTTGACGCCCCCCCCCCCTCAACCCCTCTTCCGCAAAGTATATTTACAAAGATAATTTTATTAATTTTCTAATAGCCGATTTATTTTAAGATTTAAAATATGTAATCATAAAACATGTAATACTGAACTACGTAATCTATAATGTTGGATCCAAAGGGGAGGTCACGGGTGTCATGACTCCCCTCTGAACACCAACAAAAATTTTCTAAAGATCATTTTTAAAATGAAATATATAGTAGAGTCCCGATTATCCGAGTCCTGCTTAACCGAGTTTCCGCTTTAACAGAGTTATTTTCTTCTGATGGATTGATGGCTTCCATTATTATGAAACAGCCATTATAAATGAAGTGTTAGGGGAAGATGAAAGAGCAGCCGTAAAAAAAAAAGAAAAAAAATTATGGCCATTCCCCCCCCCCCCCCCCCCCATTCTGACCAGAAAATCAGAGTTCTAACTTTTTACGACTGCTCTTTCATCTTCACCTAACACTTCATTTATAATAGCTGTTCCATAATAATGGAAGCCATCAATCCATCAGAAGAAAATAATCCATTCCAAAGGTATAATCCTTCATTTGGCGCCCCTTCGTTCTTTCGCCTGGGGCACATGCCCCCTCTGCCCCCCCCCCCTCGTTTCGGGGCTGCCCTTACTTCAATTATGATTAGATAAAAATTTTAATTTTTTTTAGAGTAACATAGATGATACTAGTATTGAAAGATTATGAAGTCTAGACGGGGCTCAAGAAGTTCCGCGGGGCTCAAGAAGGGCGGCTTAGGCTTACCCCATCCTACTCCCGTCTGGTTTTGTTTGACCTGACTCTCTCTCACACACAGAAGTCATAATTACAATCTACTTTGCTTGCGATATGTGTTTGGTTGGAAAGTAAAAATTGAGCGCAATTCATTCCCTAAGATAACTAGGAATATTTCAGTTGATTAACAGAGCCATCTCTTGGCACTCAGAATTACTATCATATATATTTTTATGTTTTACAGCTGACCGTAGTTGTTTGATTGCATAGTAGGCGTTATAAAACATGTCAAAATCGCAAAATTATATGGGATTAGCTTTGGTCAGACAAATGGTTGTTTATTTATTTATTTATTTGTTTATTTAATTTATTCAGATGCATGATGATTTTAACACGATTTGTTTAAAATAAACATAAATTGAAAAAAAAAAAAAAAAACTACAAATAGATGCTAATCGATTTAGTAAGTCGATTATTTTATTAACAATTTCGGGCCCAATCATTCTTTAAGTTTTGGGAAAAACATTTGTTTGGTTTTATAAAATTAAAATTAGCTATCCAAAGGTTAACATTAAGATTTACTGAAATCTAAGAAATATGTACGTAGTTAATTTGTGTGCTAATAAAAGGACAAATGATCTAATTTTTGAAGATAGTTGGAAAATGTTGTATTACAACATTATTAAACAAACATAACAACTTTCCACTATTTTTTCCTGGTATTTTTATGTTATCCGGGCGTAGGTGATAAATCGCCAAATATTGTTCCCATTGTCATCATTCATAGACAATTTATTTTATTTAAAATAAATTGTCATTTTCCAATAAATTGTCATCCCATTTCATTTAAAAAACATAACTTTAATTTTAAATAGATATTATTACATATATTTAAAATACTGCATTTCACTCATTTCATTTAAGGCTGTTTTCAAATCCAAAAGGTCAACTTTATGACATAAGATTTAATTCATTTTTGTTCGGAAATGCATGAACCTAACAGGTGTTGTTCAGAAACTATGTAATCGAACTGTTTTTTCAGTTTTTTTTTGCAAACGCAATGGATCTTTCAGAAATTAGTTTCAAAGTGGGAGTTTTTAACCGAATTTCCGCGAGAAAGAAGAATAACCACTCAAGGAAGGGTGAAAAAGTCTTTCTCACGTGATCAAAATCGCTTATAACGCAATATGTAATTTATTTATCAAAAAATGGAAAACACAGTTCGATTCCAAATCGGTTCCATAGTCAGGTCTTCCAATTTTATACATTTCCGTTAAAAAATGAATTTGTAAATGTGTCAAAAGGTTTTGAGCTTGTTGAGCAGAGCACATGAGAACAGCCTTAACATAAAAAATAAGAAGAAATGCCATAAATCATAATTACCATAATACCATTTTATTTCAAAATCTCAAGATTGTTTCTAATTTTCACGCGCGAAAAATAGAAGTAGCTATTGGCGTAGGAAAAAATATTACAGACGAAATTTGCGTCCGGCTAACATAAAAGTACCTTTTTTCTTTTTATCATGCATTATTGATGTAGCGACTTCTTTTTTTCAATATAAAGAGTGAAATACACATTTTTGATTTCTTTTATGAACGTACTACTTAAAAAATAAAAATAACTTACTCTCGTAATTCCGATAATTTTAGGATAATGAAATGCAAATTATGAAATTAATATTCTAAAAAAATTATGAATCCATGAAAAATTTCATTTCATTTGAACTATAAATGTTTTTATTATTTCCCCTTTTTACGCTGACTTTTTACTTTGAGTAATTTTAAAATTATCCTTAAAAACACATCATAAACATAATACGGGATAGAAGATGAAAAAGTGACAAATTTTATCTAATTATAATTTAATACATTTTTTTAAAATATAACTAGCATTTTTACTTCATCCCGTGTACAAGAAACTGTGTATAAAATTTTGCGGCAGTTGCAACAAAAGTAATTCATTATAACATTAGAACGTCTTTGCTATGAATCTTCGATATAAGGCACGACTTTTAATGCGGAAAAAATCCATGAAATCCGAAAAAAAATTTGCAAATAACTTCGAAGCTAGTAGTAGAAATTTGTATTTAGACTAATGGAAAGGTGTAGAATTTTCCCTTTGAGTAATTTTTAAATTATCCATAAAAATCATCCTAAGCACAATACGGGATAGAGGATGAAAAAGTGACAGATTTATAATTTATTACATTTAAAAAAATATAACAAATATTTTTATTTCTAACGGAAAGGGATAGAATTTTTTTATTGCATCAAATTTGGGGGATGTTGTAATGAGAAAAAGTTTGATTTTAATGTGGAGATAGCCCTTACGAAAAAAATTAATTAACGGCATAAAACAAGACGTTATCCTAGGTCGACTGGTATCGATTTTATTTTCTGCAATTGTTAGTAGCTAAATTAGTACGAAACGTTTATTTTAATTAATTAATTAATTATACCAGGACTCTATGTTACGCAATAAGTATATCTTAGAACGCTTTGATTTTATATTTAAAAAAAATATTTATTTCAACAACGGAAGTTTATCTTGTGAATCATTAAGGTTTTTTTTTTTTTTAGATACCCCCCGTCCCTCTTTTACACAATTACATAACAGCATTATGATATTTAAGATTAGAAATCATTTGAAGTAATTAAGCACGTGATTCTAGATTATAACTTAATGCCAATAATTCTGGATTAAGAAACCTTAAAGGGAATCCTGTACCAGAAAAGGAAAAGTAAATAAATAAATATTTGGAGTGAATGAATTAATCAGAAAGAAAGAGCGATTACTGTTAATGCATTGAAAAAAAATGCATTAACAGTTATAATTCCTTTTTATAATTTTACGAGCATTTTTTTCCGTAGAAATAACCATAAAAAATCCTTTTTTCCCCATTGAAATATGGGTTTTATACTTTCATATAAAAATCAATAACACTTTTTAATGTATTTTTTTTATAACAGTCATAAAATAGGCGCTATTGTGTAATAACATACCGGGTGTCCCAAAAAGGACTGACTGATTTTAAAATTCAATAACTTCCAAACGGTGACAGATATTAAAAAAATTCTTGCAGGAGGGTTATGCATAAAGTCAAAAGTTTTATTACAGTGATTTTCGATTTTAGTTCGAATTACAAACAATAGATGGCGCTGTAAGCAATAGTCGCTAAATACAGGCTCGATTTTTGGTCCTTTCTGTTGTTCCATGCAGAAAAAGGAGATGGAAATATATTATCCGGGCCACGAAGTACCAAAAATCGAGCCTGAATTTAGCCTCTATTGATCGCAGCGCCATCTATTGTTTGCAATTCGAACTAAAATCGAAAATCACTGTAAAAAAAACTTTTGACTTTATGCATAATCCTCTCCTGCAAGAATTTTTTAAATATCTGTCACCGTTTGGAAGTTATTGAATTTTAAAATCAGTCAGTCCTGTTTGGGACACCCGGTATATGCTACATTCCAAAAGAAATATTTAAAAAGGTTCTGATTTTTTAAGTAAATATTCCATAAAAAAATGGAAAAAAATATACTTTTCTTAATTATAAGTTCATAGACAAGTGAACAAATAAGTAATAAAGCTGAAGACTTCATACAAAAAAGTTTCGTATTCTTTATTTTAATATTTTACATTAAACAATGACTAGAAATAAATATAAAAACAATCTGCCAAGTTTTAGTATTTTTATTTCACTATTATATTTAATTAAAATTGGCTCATGCATGTAAAATTGGAATTTTGTCATGGATTTTTCACTCATTTTACTGGTGTTCTAAAATTCTAGACATTGTGGACAGTTTTGTGTTCTAGATGACAAAACTATATTTTCAGGATTTTAGAAGTTAATTATCAATTAATAGAATAAATTTAAATTTTATTAAGAAATTTATATTGTGAAATCGTTTTAAAAATCCATAGTTATTCACCCAGTTATGATACTTTGAAGTTTATGAAATTTTGAAGATTTCCGTCACTAAAAAAATCGTCTGTCCGTTTTTAATGCTGGTAATAAGGTCCGAAATTTCATAAACTTTAAAGTATCAGAACTGGGTGAGTTTTGATCTTAGAAGAATGGAATTTTTTCTGTTTGACGTTTTAGAAAATATTTTTTAATGTAACTTATAGGACCCAGAGATCGTGTAAAAAAATTAATTTAATATTTTAATATGTGTGCATCCCCTTGCAAAATAAATGTCATATTTAAAATCTGTACTTGATTTGTATACTCTTTGTAATTGGAAGTATGTTACTATCAGGGTCCGACAAATCCCAGACGCCAGGTCGCCCGGGCGACTAAAAAATTCCTCTTGGCGACTAATTTTTTTACGTACTTATTAGTTAATTTTTTTTTCCTTTTACCAAAAAAAAATCCATGTGAGCAAATATTTATTTTTATTAGCGCGATTATTTGCAGTGGAAGAAAATACACCATACCGGAGCAACAAATCTCCCTAATTTTTCAGAAATCAAGAGTTTTTGCTAAGCCAAACTAAAGTCTATGTTGAAAAAGCACTGCTTAGATTAGAAAACCTTAAAAATACCCCAGCAGAAAATGGAAAAGAAATTAAATGATGTTTCATTAAGTGGAATGTACCCGAATGTGCAGTTGTCAGATATATCTCACAAAAATGACAAATGGACAAATGGTATTTCAAATCAAAATCTCAAAGTCATTGTTAATTGATGTATGTAATTTCTTGTTGGGAATTAAAAGTAAGGATATTAATTTTTCTACTGTTTTAATGTTTAATTTCATAGTTTGTTTCTATTTAATTTTTACAATGTAAAAAAGGTATTATCTTAAAATTTTTGCTCAGTTTGACTTTTTTATTGAATAGTTAACTTGTTCACTGCAAAATGACACATAGATCACTCAAAAGTAGCCGAATACGATTATGAGTAGCCAGTTTTCGATTTTGCAGTAAATGCGATATTGTCAGAGAAATGATTCTTCAACCTGGCTCCTAAGAATTTTTTCTGGCGTCTAAGAATTTTCAACTTTTGCCAGTCCCTGGTTACTATCAACAACGGTTTAAAAGATAATCACGTAACATCTGTTTAGAATCACTTTTATATACAAGATGACATTATACGTTACTTTATTCAACAAATCCAAACGCAAATAATACTGAATCATGAATCTTCCATAATCTTAGTCCAGCATCACAAGGATAGTGCACAGAAATTGCGAGTCCCGGAACAGAAAATGGATGGGCCTTTTTCAGATTACGTTCATGGACACTGTGTATGTCCTGTATATGGTTAAAAGTTCTGTACGGATTAGAGTCCACAGCGAAAATACCCGTTCGCTAATGTTAATCTAATGGGAGAAAATTTTTAAGATATCTCGTTTGCATTTCAATATTTTTAAATGACCCTTTTATTTTTTTATTTTTTTTTATTTTTTTTTTCATTGCTTAGCTGAGGTCAATCTCCACAAAGGCTATTTTTTACTTTTTTGATTTTGTTTGCAGATTGTTTTTTTATAAGGACGCTTTCACTTTCGATGTCTGTTCCGAAAGGGAAGTTGTCCTAATTAAAAAATACTGCAAACAAATTCGAAAAAGTAAAAAATGGCCTAATGGCCTTTGTAGAGATCAACCTCATCTATCTAAAAAAAAAAAAAAAATTAAAGAAATGCAAACTAGATATTTTCCAAAAATCTCTAATTGGATTAACATTAGCGAACGGGTGAGGCTACTTTAGTCAAACGAAAAGACCCGTTCGTTCGCTAATGCTAATCCTATGGAAGAAATTTATAACGGTATCTCGGGCGAAAATTTTCACTACCGGTATTGACCTAGCCCGTATGAAAATCATTTCTCGGCGTGGCCTGGTTCGTTCAAAGATTAGTAAAATTTGGCCTAGACCAAAAATTTTGTGCAAAAAATCCATTCATTTTTAATTTTCATCGCCATTATTCTACAATTAAACATTTTTTTTTGTTTGTTTGTTAAGAATAGTAGATTTCTAGGCTTATTATAATATAGCTAAATTAAAATATAGTAAAACGTGGCAAAAAGAACCTGCCTATGACGGAATTCTGTCTTAAACAGAAAAAAGTGTTGATTAGGCGAAATGAATACACTAATACGTTAAGAAAAGAATGTATTACATTTCCGCCTGCAAAGACGGTAACTTGTCTATAACGCATTTTTTTCTTTCCTATGCAATTCCGTCTTGGAAGATTTTAACGTACAGCATTTTTCAGATTTTCAAATCTCCAATACATGGAATATGGATTAACAATATTAGGGATAACTGAAACATTTGCATAAAGCAAATAAAGATTCATTAAAAATAAATAAATATCGCAGCCTACGGCACTTTTATAAAAATGAAGATTACAAACAGGAAAAAAAAAAAATAATAAGATGAGTATTTTTGGTTAGAACTCTTCCTATGAGACACATTTTAAAACAAATCGAAGTAAAAATCAGTGTTTTGTAGAAATTCACAAGAGCCAGGATTTTAACTTTTATACCGGGCCAAATTCTTTTCCCTATGTGTCGGGCTGAGCCCGGGCCTGGAAATTTCGGCCCGTGTGCAGACCTCTTATTCAAATACATAATTTTTTGCTTTGAAAAATACTCACGATTTTATTCTGAAAATCCGGAACAACCCGCATCAAACCAGAAACATTTAAAGTCAAACACGCCCGGGAAAAAAAAAAAAAAAAAAAAATAGCATTAACGCGACTTCATGCAGGACTCTAATAGGAGTATACTTAATATGAAGTCGGTTCTAAAGTGGTCTTTTTTCGCCCTAGGCCCGGTACAACTGTACCACTTGTCCCCTGTACACGCCTCTGCCCAACACAACTATCGTTACAAAAGTAATTTCTTTGCATGGTACGGCACAGTTATTATGAATGGCAGTACATTTTCCAGTTAAATGAAAACAATAAGCAAATCCGTTGCTTCATATACGAAATAAATGCAATGAGAAATAATGTTTTTAGCTAAATCGCATAGGTTTCGAAATTAAATAAGTCTTCTCTTGTTCCCCGCTCTCCTTCTCAAATATTAAAAACATGATGTCAATTCGAAAACCAGTTAATTTAGAAAAATAGTGATCGCATATTTTTATTCGCTTCTAAGACTTATAATTCCCCCCGGCGGAGCTGTTTAACCGAAATTAATTCGCAGAAAACACTCGCCGACATTGAAGTTATTAGCTTCAAATTAATATATTTCCTGTTTCCCCCTCAACTCCTTCATTATAGATTCTTATTATTAGTAGTATATTAGCATCCCTTTGTTAGGGAGCTTTTGTTAATCATAGCTGAACCGATTTCTGAGCCGTTCGCTTATGATAATGAATTGGAAAGGTATTTTTGTTGTAAAAGCTGCGCCATTCTCTTAAAGGTGTCCGCTGGGATTCTGGTAGATTTGAATATGTCCGTAGATTTTGAAACCAAGATACCCCGGAAGAAAGTATTGTACTAAATTTTATGATACAGTTCAATTATCCTTTGTTATGTTAGAAGTGAATATTAGAGATAAAAGCAGCCTACAATACCGATTAAATTTCGAAATTATGTTGAAAGTTTTGGAGACTATCATAAAATGAAGAATTTTAATTTTAAGAATATTGTCGATCATTTTGTTTTTGGCTTCGTAAAGTTTAACTCTTTTCTTTTGTAAATTTTTAATCAAATATGTATACTATAGTTTATGGGAGTACCAATTCACAAATTAGTAGAATTTCTATTCATCGTTAAATGTAAAAGGGACTGAAATTCTGACAATGTAACGCGAAAAATGAATACATGAAATGCTCTCACGGTTTAGAAGAAACAGCTGATAATACCGTCTTTACTCGCGTAATAGTCGCCCTCGCGTAATAGTCGCACCCCCCATTTTGAAGCAGAAACAATCGCCAAAATTAACTTTAATAACAAGCGATATAATTTCAAAATATTTTAAGAAGACAGGCATCTTCAACGTTTGGACGGAAGCGAAAATGACATTTTATGGAATGACGGAGATTCTGCAGCCACATTACAATTCATTACAATTGGCGATACTTATACCTTCAGTGAAAGTGATTTATTATGTGAATTTTTTGTCAAAATTTTCGTAAAGGTTATTTGTAAATTTTATGTCTCTAAAAATACTACCATAAAAAGAAAAATGGTATTTGATACACTCTTAATTCAAAAGAACGAATTATTAACTCAACAAAAGAACGAAAAGTTTTACGCGTGTTTTTGTTCTTTCTGAGTATCTGTTTTACCAAAAAGAGACATTTTCCACAAAAAACTGGTTTACCAAATCATCATTTTAGGAGTAGCATCCCCAGGACCGCTCATTTCAGACCGGAACAGAAAAATATCTCTAAAAGAGCGGTTTAAGAAGCTTCCCTATTGGTTGAAATCCTGAAACGCGATATAATATAGTTTTGCAGAGGGAGAATCGTCTTCAAAAGGGAGTCGCTTGTTTGTTTCAAGCGTCGAAGCTTAGCGTTACCTACATGATAATATTACAATTATAATTTGATTGATTTAAAAATGGCATAGAATAAGATAGATGGATTATGCCCACGAAAGCAGGGGGGTGGGGCAATCATCACAAAGAATTGGATAAATTTCGTTTTTGTTTCCCAGCTAAAACCAAGATGGCTACCGGCGATTCTAGGATTTTACTAATACTGAAAATTCTAAGGTAAAGTACGTTGTTTTACTTCATCTTTCTTGTAATTCCTTCACCATTCTTTGTTGTATTTTCACATTGTATATATGATTTTTTGCGTTATTTAACGTTAATACTTTTAAACCGGAAACATGACCTTCTTAAATTACTTTTTTTTTTTTTCCTTTTTTTTAATGCGTCTGTTCCATAATTTTTATAATCAATAAAATGCACTTAGATATGTATTTTTATCGTATTCAAATTGTGTAAAATTACGCTAATTGGTATTTACATTATTAAACATATATCATTTTGTGCTTATATTATTGGTTATTAATATACTAATTTGCTCATGACACTCAGAAATATTTGCGGAACACAATCCATGATTATAAAAATTATTAAATTATTTTAAACTTATAATATATGTTCTATTTTTTTTTCTTTTTATGTTTCAGTAAGTACAAGTATTTAATAAATTGTGTTCATTTAGATAGTTGTACACATCTACACTTTAAATATTATTATTTTAATTGCCACAGTATTATGTAAATAGTACGAAATGTAAAAGATAATTTAAAAAAAGTATCAGAAAATAATAGATTAGTAAAAAATATTATCAATTTATTTTATGACACAACTAGCTTGACCTTTTTTTTTTAATTATGATTTTGTGAATTTTTATTTTTGTGTTATACTTCGCTCTGTTCATAATCAAAAGTTTAACTAAACAAAAGTCTGCAGTTATGTAACACATGAATTCTATAGTCCATAATTATTTATCTGTGTCATAAGCAAAATATATTAATAAGATATAATAATATCAGAAATAATTAAAGAAATCGACATTTCCGGATTAAAACTAATAACGTTAAAATTATATATACAATGTGAAAATATTAAAAAGAAAAAATCATAATGAGAAAGATAAAGTAAAAAAAGCGCACTTCAGGATATTGACAAGGTAGAAAATCTTGTCTTGTTATGGCGCGAACATATCTTTTATTATTATTATTATTTAATTTATCTTTCGGAAATGAAAAACAAAATTTCTTCTGCATCTAGATTAAAATAAAACAAAATAGAGTTTTAAAAGTAATACATTTTGCAAACTGGGGAGTTATATATGTTAAAAAACAAACAAAAAAAAAAAATCTGAAAATAAGAGGAAAATAATTTATTTTGCCTATTAAATTTGACAAAAAAAGGGGTTTAAAAATGACTTGTCAATAATGAGTGCAGTCACTCGTTTTGCCTATTAATTTAGTCGAAAAAAAGAGCGAAAACAGCTTATCAAAAAGGAATGAAAAAAAACCACTCCGCAAGATGGATGAAATTCACTCCTATAGGATAAGTGCATTTTCAATACTGAAAAGGAGTGAAAATACACTCAGTCGGAGTTAAAATCGCTGAGTTTTTTTAAGAGAGTATACAGCACATAATCTGGAAACATTTAGTAAGTTACTAATTTTATAATAATGTAACTTTTTTTTAAGAATTAGAAAAAAAAAAATTGTTGTAATGACGTATTATCATACCAAATTCCGCGTATCTGGTTTAATTTACTTAATATTACAGGAGAGTTCGGTCTCTCGGAGGATTGAGCTTTCTCTACCTCCCCCCTCCTTCAGTTTAATGGATACGACCACCTGCGAACTTCCTGAGGTGAGTTTCTGGTCAATGTGTAGCGGTGACTCAGAGTAAAGATAAGAAGTTATATGAGAAGTCTATGAGCGGTGAACATCGAGCGTCGAGTGTTTTTATCAGTCAATTCTCTTCTCCTTGACAATGACTTAAGGTTAGCCGAAAGCACTCGGAGTAGCTTTTTATAACATCTAGTGTTTTTAATTTTTAAAAACATTTGTATATATTTTATCACACCTATGTAGTAATGTGTTTTAAATGAAGCATTTTAAATGTTTCCATGTTTTTATGTAATTTTGTTAATAAAAATTCTGTTTTAGCATCAGAGTGCACAATATTGTGTAGTAGATTTCCCCGCATAATAGTCGCACCTAGACTTTCACAATGAAAAATTGGCAAAAAGTGCGACTATTATGCGAGTAAACACGGTAATAATAATAATAGTAATATCAATATCAATAATAATATTAATGTTATTAATAGCAATAAAAATAATTTTGAAAAATTGCGAATTTTTCATACGTACATTACAAGAGAACAGTTTTTGTTCTGCATACTTAAACGGTAACAATTATTGAAAATAATCGGTAATAAGAAAAACCATTAACGAAAATTCTGTTTATTGTTGTACTGACTTGGAATTATGGAAACTTTTCCCTTACCGCTAGAAACCTTTGGGAGTTTTGTACCCCCCCCCCCCACACACACACACACATACTCCCGTTGGCCTTTGTAGAAATCAACCTCAGCTATTCAATAAAAAAAAAAAAAAAAAAAAAAAAAAAAAAAAAAAAAAAAAAATCCACCTCAAGATTAACATTAGCGAGCAGGTGTTTTCGCGTGAGTGAGTAGCCTTTTAATACGGGCAAAGCTGAGTAGTTCTGCTAGTTTTTAATATTATTAACATGGAATTAATATATATTTAAGTTTATGCCAACTCCTTCATTATAGTTTCATATTGTTAGCATACTAGCAAATGTAAAGGGGAAAAATAGAGCTAAATATTCTCTTTTATAATGGGTTTTGGAGAGCAGAGGATCCTGCCGTGATTTAAAATTCTTAGTTTATCTTTTAGTAATTATTTTTAGTCATTTCAGCCTAATGTGTTTTATTATTATTATTATTATTATTATTATTATTATTATTATTATTAGTTTAAAAAATTACCAGGAAGTTGAAAATTTAGTTAATTTACTTTAAAAATTCAGGGCATAGCAATCTTCCTTGATGGGTTGGTTTATATTAAATAAGTAAAATAATTTTACTTAAAATTTGTGTTTAAATTGTAGCTTTATTTTTTTTTAAAAAATTCACATCATACTTCAACGTAGAATTAAATAGTTATTAAATGTTCTGATGTATACGCGAATCTGAAAAATGTGGCACAGTTTATGTGTATTGTATCATTATTCTTCCTTGTTATCTCTCCAATCACAATTTCTCCATCCATCTTGATATATCAGCCATTAAAGAAAAAAAAAATGAAACTGCAGATCTGGAAAAATAGATTCCCCGTAACCGAGTTTCGTGAATGAAGTTGACATGTCCCTTATATCATATAGTGCGATATCTATCACACAGGCTGGAGATACGCTGTTTAAATATTTACGCTGAACGGCAAGAAAGCGGGTTTGTCAACACAGCTGCGGCTTTTGACGAAGGAAAAGACACTCAGTTGCGTCTAGAGATGTGCGTTTGATGCACAGACAGATTGGAAGAAAGAAAGTGAACGAACGCATCATGTATGCTTTTCAGTTAAAGTTACGCGAAAAGAGAATAGCTACTTGACTATTCGGTGGATAGAAGAGTTGAAGCTTCCTTTTATACAGTGCAGTGTGCTGAAGGGATTTTTTTTCGCTATGAAACTGCTTGTGTGAAAGAGAGTATTGGGTTAGAGTGTGTTATACACCTGACGTCACGGTTACATAGTGTTGAAGACAGTCATAGTCTTTTAAGAGCTTAGGAAGTCGGTTTGTCTGTCTGTCTGTACATCTGAGTTTTAAAATTCTACGATGGCAGGAAATTTAAAATAATAATAATAAAAAACCTTTGAGGTAAAATACCTTTGAGATAGAAGATGGGATATAAGATGATCTGTACTTGTAAAGTAGGGAGGGACAGCTGAAATATCTATTTTATAGAAGTGCATTGATAATTTAAAATGCATGGATAAACTTTTAAAACTCCCTCTCTCTCTTCCTCTTCAAAGCCTCTTTTCCTTTGAGTATAAACTTTGATGAGAATTATTATCTATGGGTTGTTCTTATATTTGGTCAGTGATGAATTCAGACTTTTTTCTGGAATTGGGGGGCGTAGTGAGCTGGAGGAGGAATTTGCACTTTTGACCAAACACAAAATCTCCAGTCTTCCGAGAAGGGTGACATTTTTTATGCTTTGAGTGGCACTGACCAACGCCCCTTTAGTTGATCGAACAAAAAAATTCGAACAACTTGCATATTTCGATTTCGTTGGATCGTGGAAATATTAATTCTTATTTTCTAATAATAATTAATAATTCTACGAGCTAAAGAAAACGAAACATGCAAGTTGTTCGAATTTTTTTCTTTGTTTTCTCTGCTTTATGTGCCGTTTTCGTGACGCATGTCAAGGCCTTTTTCTCTTATCTCGATGGGCTTTGCACTGTCCCAGGGCCACCCCCTGATTTCAATACTGGTTTCAGTTACACTATTTTTATTCAATTACTTCTGAAAGAAGTAATTGAATAAAAACCAGTTTACTGTCTTTCTTATAGACGGAGTATGCAAAAATTTGTTTTAAAAGTTTTAATCAAAATGATTTTGAATA
This sequence comes from Maratus speciosus, assembly GCA_963932465.1. Lineage (NCBI taxonomy): Eukaryota > Metazoa > Arthropoda > Arachnida > Araneae > Salticidae > Maratus > Maratus speciosus. Next base: position 246,013,642 of record OZ010800.1, on the reverse strand, counting down.
GGCATAAACTGGAAAAAAAAAAAAAAAAAAGTCTATGATTAGTTATTTTCAATGGGATTTTGACGAATGAAGGACACTTAGTCGCATCGACGGGATGTGTATTTGATTCAGAAAGAAGCTGAAAGAAAGAAAGTGCACGAATACGGAATGCTACGAAAGAAAAGAATAGCCACTTGACAATTTGACGGGCAGAAGAGTTGAAACTTTCCTTAATAGTGTGCTGAAGGAATTTTTTTCGCCTTATATTGCTTTTGGGAAGCGAATTTTATTATCTATATTGTGTGCTATCCGTCTGACATTACTTTTACACATGGTAGAGGCAGGGGTCGGAAGTAACGTGCTACAAGTAGCGAAACTATAGTAGTCTCTACTTTTTACAGTAGTTTGTAGTGCGGTGCGCTACATTTTGAATAATGTAGTGTAGCGAGTAGGTGGACTAAAGGTGCAGATTCCGAAAATTTTTAAGGAGCCGGTGGCTCCTGAACCCCCAAAATCCAGTCGCCACTTTGGCTTCTAAAAAAAATCTAGTGGCCACATTGTGAAACAAACTCATAAAACAATATTGTTTATATGGAAAAATAGTTTAATTAATAAATACACATGTACAACAAATATGTATAGTTAATTTAATCCTAAAATTCTTGAAACTTTGATATTAAAAAAGTATAATATAAATCTGGAAAAATCAGAAGATAAAGTTGGACAAGATATAATTGAATAACAAAACATTTAGGGTCACCCGGGGTAATTCCTGGTCAGCAAGTTTCTGAGGTAATTCCTGGTCACAGTCTTTTTTATGTTTTAAAAAGACTGTACCAAAATGAAAAAAATCATAGAGGTACTCTGAACTATCCTCATTGAAATTTATTACTTAATTATGAGTTTATTATTTATTCATTTTGAAAAAAAAAATCTTTTTGAAATGGCTTGTTAAATTTCTGTAAAATAACATTGGCCTTAGTTATGATACATTTTTACAAAGATGTTTGTCACAACTCAAATTTTAAATATTTTTCTTTTCTTTCTTTTTGGTTCAATTACCAACTACTTTAGCTATTAAAAAACAGTCTTGAAATTTTTTTTACTATTTTAAATAATTTACAGAAGTTGGTCAAATATTGCCCCATGTATCCGAGGTAAATCTTGGTCACTGGGGTAATTCCTGGTCAATGTTTTTATCATCATTTAATTCCCTTTTATTGTCATATTCAGTGATTTTAATTGTCGCAAAACCTTAAACAAAAATTAACTGCAACCACACTGTTCACCACATTTTAGTTAATTGTAGTTCTGAATAAAGTAGTCACCCGTGGTAATTCCTGGTCACTGAGTTTCTGAGGTAATTCTTGATCATGTTCGCTTTTGTTATAACAATTTATGAAACTGTAAAAAATCTCAAAGATACTTTGAATCCTTTGCTTTGAAATATATGCCTTAATTATTCATTTAGTTGAAATTAAATATTAAAAAAAAATTAGATTCAAAACTGCTACTCAACTTTCTGCAAAACATCGATCTTGATTTTTACACATTTCACAACAGATCAGTCATTTTTGAGGTTTTAATTATTTTATTTCAACTAATGACATGTCACAGTCTTTAAAAAAGATTATAAAATTTTCCTCTACTATATTAAACACTTTTAAAAGAAGAAAACAGTAAGTGCTCAGAGAATAAGACCCACTCTATGACTGAACAATTTAAGTAGAAATACTATCTCATTGCAAAACGCCAAGCTGGAACATAAAAATATACTTAATGCAATAGAGGAACCTAATTATTATGCTGTGTATTATATTAAAAGTCTGTATTGAAAATTTCTTGAAAAGGTAGCCGAAAACTTCAGTTGACCTAAGCAAAATAAAATTGGTAACAAACATTCAGTTATATTTTTTATAGACCAATAAATTTGCAAGTTATTAATAAATCCATTCACGCAGTGGATACTAATGAAGTAATAAATACTGCTTATAAATGTTGTAAAAATGCATAAAAATTATTTGGCTAATTAATGATTTGTAAAATGTACAATAGTCTTTTGCACGTCAAATAACTTTGTATTTATGCCCAAAACAAAGTCTATGCATTATTATTCCACAGTTATGAGATGAACAAAACTTTTAGAAGATTGATTCTACTTATTTTATTACTCAGTCATAAAAAAAATAACTGTACTCCTTTATTTACATGAAAAAGGATGCTGACCAATAATTACCCCAGAAGTGACCAAGAATTACCCCATTTCCGGGGTAATTCTTGCTCATTTAAAAATTATAATTATTTTAATTATAAGTGCATATATCTTTAAGTAAGCATTTTATAATATAACCATCAGAGGGGACTTATTCCACAAAAAAATTGGGAACAATACCTTTAATAGTTTTTATAATAATTAGATGTTGATGCTTTTTGACCAGGAATTACCCCGGGTGACCCTATAAGCTAGGCAGTCATGATAACGGGAAATATTAGGAAAACTTTATTTCTGATTTTGATTTTTTCATATAAAAGTATACATATAAAAAATTTAGGAATGTGTAAGATTATTTTGCACTATAAAAATCTCACACTCGCAGAAAACATTTACAGAGCAAGAATATACCTCGCGTTAAGTATTTTTTCGTGCGAGTTTCTTTTTTTTTTTTTGTTCTTTTTTCTTCAGAGTTTGGAATCCTCTATCCTCGCGACTCCATGATCCAAAGCCCTTAAATAATCTCCATCGCATCGGGAACTTTGGACTGTCTAGTGAGCAGATCTGCAGTAAGGAGTATTTATTTCAACTCTGGATTTCGGACGAACCTTCGAAGAAATACTTGCTTTCGCTGGCGTCCAAAGGAGAAGCTTTACCATTAGCGCGCTCATGTGCCGAGCTTCGCAGCTGCGAAGCTTTGTAGTGGAGCTGGCATGCGGCAAGAAAGCAGTACATCACAGGGGCAGCGTTAATGACGGTAACTGGGATCAGAAAATTCCCTAACTTTTTTCAAGGTCATACTTGATCTCGGCCAGTGAAAAGAGCAGGTGCTTTTCTATTTGCAAAAGAAAAAATGTATAAAAATTCCGCGACTGGGATTGGGAACACTCGAAATTGATCTCTGCTGACTAAGACACTGAAAGTTAGTCGCCACAGCAAAAAATTTAGTCGCCACGTGGCAACTGGTGACCGTAAATCTGCACCTATAAGGAGGACACGAAGAATTCCAGGAGGACATGAAATTAAAGATGCTATGAAGTGGGTTATAACATTTTCAACATTTGAAAATAAGGGGACACCAAAAGTAATTTTTTTTTTTTTTTTTTTTTTTCAGACTGCAATTGAAGGGTGGGAGATTGCACGGTGGTCTATTGGCAATAAGTGTTTAAATGTCTTTTAAATACAGGTTAAATATTTTAATAAACAACGACAGAAATTTCAACGTACTGTTATTTATAAGTACTTTTAAAAACCCTTTGTTTAAAATAATAATAATAATAATAAATCTTTTTCCGTGGTTAAGTATGCAATAGTGAAATACGTTATCCTTTATGGGATGTTTTGAGTTTCTGTTCTACTTTAATAATCTGGTAACTGAGTGAAAAATGTTTTACTGTGATCGTTAGAATTACTGTGCAAAAATTTTCTTTAAAACTTTTAAACAAAGTAATTTTAAAATTACCGTAAACTAAAAGAAAGGATTCATGTCTATGATAGGTCATTTTCAATCGGATTTTGGCGAAGACAGTCAGACATGTTTAGGGATGCGCGTATGATGCAGAGATACTCTAAGAAAAAAAAGTTTTCTAACACATATATGTGGATGTAGCTTGCGGTTCCCAAAACAATCTAAACCACATCCTGACCGCAGTAAGAGGTGCAGCTAAAATCCCATGAGAACTGACAGAGTGGACAAATTCTATAAGACAATAAACCTGATGAGCGAGTAATTCTGAACCGCAGCCGGAAGGCTAAGGTTCGATGTAACGTCAGAGTTGTGCTGCGGACCGACCTGGTAAGACGTACCCGGTCAAGCTTCCGAAATATATTGAATGCCGGTAAACTGCCGTAAGAAATCCCCCCTCATCCCCCTAAGCCCTGTATATAGTTAATGTGCTCTGTAAATATAATCTATGCGTTAATCAAGACATTAAAACGTGATTATTTCTATACTACGAGTGTTCAATCAGAAGCCTTTACTACCAAAGTTCGACCACAGTCAATCCCACCTATTCTACATATATGCTTTCCAGTTAAAGTTACAAAAGTAAGAAAATAGCTACTTGACTATTTGATGGGTAGAAAAGTTAAAGCTTTTATTTATAATGTGTTGAAGGGATTTTTTTTTTTTTTGTTTGTTTCGGTATGATAAGAAAATGCTAGAAAATTGCTGGAACATGCTAGAATATATGCTAGAAAATTTTGCTTTGTTTAAACTTAGAATTTTCGAATTAAATAAGTTAAAATTTTATAACGAAAATAATGAATATGAGAGAGATAATTTTGGCTTCGCTCACTTAATAGGCGGTGATTCATTTTTCCCTTTTTGAATGACATTATGCATTTCATTTTCATGGGATGTCAAAAATTGTGTCTGATAATGTCCGTTTAACAAATTTGAAGTGAAAAGGAATAATATTTCATTTTCGCAAAATAAATTTAATATTAGAGAAATAATTTAATATTTTTCAATTACATGCAACTTTTAGAAAGATTTTTAAATATATATATAAAAAGAATGTTGCAATGCCCCCAATTCTATTTGTTGTTTTACGCAATTTTATTTTAACAAGAAAAAAAAAAGCTTATTTTTACACTTCCTTACTTGGATAGGGTATATAAAAATGGATTTTTGTAATCGATTTTTCAACCACTTCCTGATATGTTAGACTTATACAAATAATGTCCACGGGTGCGTTTTCGATGAAAATACAAAATTTTAATATTTTTAGAACTTAATTATAAATTAATTTTAAGGTTTTTTTTCGTTAGCCGGTCACAGGTGATCAATCGACAAATATTCTTTGTAGTTACAATGATATATATACGAGTTACAATATCAATGAATACAATTATGCGGTAAATCACGCTTCCCAAAATTGACCAACGAAATCTGAAACTTCAACAATGACATATTGTAAAGACAAAAAAGTAAAAGAATTATAAATAAAAATTAAAGAGTGCTATATATATATGTGGGGCATTCTCACAATCTTTTGATTTTCATGTCCCTGAATAATATTTTTTATTTTAATACACTTTTTTGTGTTTTTTTTATTTCATATACTGAGGAACATCCCATTGCATGATTTCACAACAATATTAACAAGATAAATAAGTTTTGGACGATGTTGGGGGTCCAAACACCTGGAAAACTACTATACTGCCCCGTGTCCCTGATGCTGATTTTTACCCGACTACGGCAAAGCCAAAGGAGGGTTATGATTTTGACAGGCTATGTATGTATGTATGTATGTATGTATGTATGTATGTATGTATGTATGTTCATCTGTTCCCTCGTAACTTCTAAACCACTAATCAGAATTCGACAAATGACATATCATTAGAAGCGTCTTAATTGTCCGCTGGTTATAGGCTATATAGATTTTCACCAAATTCAATGTGGCGCCTTCTAGCGGACAAAATATACAGAGTAAAAAAATAAAGTTAAGCTAGATATGCCGTGTTTGGTATCATTTTAAAGCGCTTCACTTGTACATTTCGAATATATATATATTACTAGCATTTGCTTGTGACTTTACCTGTATTCATGGGGTACTTTTATACTTTTTCAGCGTAGTTTTTTGTCGTAGTTGGGTTTTAGTTTTTTTACTTTATCTTGTTAAGGTTGGAGTTGTCTGGATAAAACTGTTTCAATAAAAATAATTCGATGTAATTTTTTTCTGAAACTGGAACTATTATTTTATATAAATATGTAGCTAAAAATTAACCTGCACACATTTTTAGGGTTGTTATTATTTTTTAAAGTCTGTCCCTGGGTTTTAGATTCCTTACCATCCCTCTGCTAAAATTATACAGAAAATCCTTTCAGATGCAGCCACAGAATTTTTTTCAAGTTTTTTCTCATGCAGAAGTATGCTAGAGAAATAATGTCTAAAATTCTTTGGCAGGAAATTTACTGTAGAATTTAAATCAGCATTTAAATATCAATTTCAAGCATCGTGGCTTTATTGGTATAGTCTCACCGTCCCCAAGGTTTATTCCTGCACTTTTCGAGGTAAATAATAATAATAAAAAAATTAATCTAATCCAATGTTAACAACTGCTTCTAAAATCAACCATTCCATCCTTACCGCCCCCTTTTTTTTTACCATTTCGTCCCTTTTTTTCCAATACCACCCCCTTTTTTTACCTTTCCGCCCCTTCTTTAACACCCCTTTAAGACAATGTTATACAAAAATTCTGTGTTAAAAGTACTACATTGTTATTATTTCTTATTTGAATGTCCTGTGGGTACTATGCAAATTCATTATAAGTAAAAATTTAGAAGAAAATAAGAAGTTATAGGAGTAAAAATGGTAAGGAAAATTAAACTAGCAAGTTTAACTTAAACCTCAGTTAAATAAAAAATTTTCGCTGCTGACCATTTTTTCTTTATTTTGAATCATCAAGGCATTCGTCTATCAGATTAAAATGTTATTTTAGCAAGTTTAATTTTGTCAGGTTTTTTCCCCCAAAAGTCAAAAGATTGTGAGAAGGCCCCATATACGAAAAAGATAAAATTATATCAAATATTTTCATATCGCTTGTTGCACTATTTTTGCCATTAGTTTGAGTTTTGGAATCAATTTTTTGTATTTCCATAAATATAACATATTTTTACTCAAATTCTTTGAGAACTTATCTAATATGTAAAAGCAGAAGTTGGTTTAAAATCATTTTTACTAATAACCTGTTAGCTAGTTAGAAAATAAAATAACTGATTCTTACCTTATCTATTAAACTTCCAGGTAATTGTTTTATTAATTACTTCTCAGACAACAAAATTCTGATCTACCAGCTGGAAGAATCCTTTTTGTTGAAGATTCTCTTTTGTGTTTAAATCTTTTGTTTTGAAACGATTCTCCCCATTCGTACCATCATTATCAAATAATATTGGGAAGGGAAAGGAATTGTTCTGAACCTATACGTACAACAGAGGCTCCTGGTCCTGTCTCACAGATGCTTTTGTCGGGGCTGTATTTTTATGCATCGGCGAAGAAATTCATTGAAAGCGGGTGCATTTTACATTCGTTCAATGATTGTATGCGAATGCTTAACATAGTCCTGTAAGAATGCAAGAATTGTTTGAATTTCACGCATATATGAACCCATCAGTATAATCAGAATTGGAATGAGATTTAATTCATGCCTGGATTATTCCGCTGAATGATATTTGAGAATGTTTACAAATATACAGTTGCGGTTCAGAAAAGTGGAAATTCTCTTCATGTTTTCAGAAAAAGAAACACATAAAAGAAATTTATTTTAAAATTAATTCATAAAATATGCAGAGTAAAATTTCGTTTATTAAATATCGATTGCTTAGTTTTTTGTAATGATTTGTTTGATTTGACCAAAACTGAAAAGTTACTTTGTTTCATCTGTGATTTTAAATATTTTCTTTAGTTCGTTTAAGAAGACGTCAAAATTGGTCAAAAGAATCAATTTTTGTTTTTAAAAAGTAAATGACAGCCTGTTTAATTGTGAACATTTTGACACCTCATTTTTACCCATACGTCAATTATATCGCAAGACATTGTAAATTTTGTTAATACACGCAGCGCAATCACCTACACAAATTAAAACATTAAATGGCTTCTTCTCCATGTTTTCATATTTTCTTCACTTTCATGTTTTAGAAATGCTAAGGCATTTTAACACTTTCCAACAAAGTTGAAAAGTGATGACTTCGGTTTGTCTGTCCCTCTGTCTGCGAACTAACTCCCGTAAATATACTCGGATCGTTCTGAAATTTTTGGATGTTAGTGACCTCTACCATAGCACGAACCCTATTTCAAATGAAGTTTGTAGTATGCTTAGTTCATTTACAGGGACAGTCAAAAGTTTTCCCTTACATTACGGCCTATGGGAGAAAATCATTTAAAATGATTTTTAATGATGTTACATGCTTTCAAACATAATAAAATTTCTATGCATTTATCAAGTGCACTCAAATATGCATTCTATAGAATATGCGGTTCAAAGAATAGTTATTATTCATTTACAGGGCCACACAAGAGAATTCTGTTACATAATGATATAGGGTGAGGGGAATTTTTTTCCGGCGTATTTTAATTATGTTAAATTATTTCATGTATAATCAAATTGATATATGTCGATGAGGCTTACTATAACTTATTTCATGTATAATACGAAGTGCATAGCATTTAAAGGGACACACAAAAGATTTCAGATACTATATTGTATCCGAAGTACTGTACAGTACCGATTATTGCTGGAAATGCATTTTTATTATGTTATGTGCTTTTATGTTTCACTATATTTGTGCATTGTATATGGTGTGTATAAATGCTGTAATCCATATACAGGGCTACACAAAAGAATTCGAAATGGTTACTGGATATGATTGCAAATTGCTTAAAGGTGGTTTTTAAATGAGTTATGCATTTTTTACGCTGAACTTCATTTACTTTACTAAGAAATGTTTGTAGAACATAGATAAAATTATATACATGGTCACGCAAAGAATTGGATACATGGCCGTTTATAAATGATAATTTCTGGAAATGTGATTCCAGTAGTTTTAAGAGTGTTTTAATTTGAATTAAATTTTAGCTAAATAGTGGCGTATAATAAAAATACTACGTTAACTACAGGGTTGTGCAAAAGTATACTAGTATGTTTCCATCTATTAGTATACATTGCTGAAGGAGAAATTTCAACCTGTTATGTGTTTGCTTGCTAATCTAAATTTTCCCATTATATAGTATATATATCAACCTACAGATCCAATACAGGGCTGTTCAAAAGAATTGGAATACATACTTGCTATGGACGGTAACTGCTGAAATCAGATTTTTAAATGTTTTATGCGTTTTCTAAAATGTTTACTTAGTTCTCTTATATACCTTATTTCCCTAAATAACGAAGTTTTGTTAAAGCATTCAGGAAGTGTTGGAGAGTGTTTCATAATCTATGCTTAACGCATGATTTTTCTTACTTGTTTTATATTTGAAATAGATATTTAAACTTTTTTCCACGTGTTCTTTATTATATATGTGATAAATATGCGCATGGAATTAGCCTTGAGTTTTTTTTTTTTTATTGCAAATTATTAATTTGAAAAAAAAAAAAAAAACTATATGAAGATGTGCTAAATTTCATCGTTTTACACTATATATATATATATATATCAGTCAAAATTTTCTATTAACTGTAATATTAGATGTATCTAAAAATCCATGCGCAATGCAGTGAGTTCACCGTTTGAACTATATATATTTTTTAAATAAACAAAATTGTTGAAAAGGTAAACTGTCCCTTTCATACTCATTAGTGTGGTGAGTGAGATAGATGCGTATTTGAAATGTGTAATATGTAAATTTTTGAGAGAAGAAATTTGTATTTAAACTTGTACTTTGTACTTTGCAATTTTAACTTTTTAAGTTTTTAAAAATGACTTTTAGCATTCTTCTTATTTATTTGCTGATTAGATGCGCTCGCAATTATATAAATACGTAGCACCTATAGTCGTCGTCTGATCCGTCCGCCTGCCTGTCCGTCTGTTCGCATATAACAGCGCAAAAACTAACCAACCGAATTATTTTGAAATTTATTGTGTATAATCATCGCAGAATTTTGGCGAATCATTTCAAATTTTATGAAAATAGAATCAAAACTTAAGAAGATATTAATAAAAGTTTTCTTCGTTCTATTAAATCCTATCATACGTAATGAATTCAGTGATATCTCATGACAGGTAAGGATTCTATGTTGCCATGGTGATTATGTCCTATTTAAGATGGAGTCATGTTATTTCCTATTACTGAATTTAATATATATAATCGTGATAAATTTTGTATTCATGCATTTTTGCATAAGAGTGTAATAGCTATTGCAACAAGATCTGAATATTCATAAAACTGCTTATAGTACGAATGCACCTCATTTGCCACGTTTGACGTGCAATTTCCGACTTGTTACTTGTATTTGAGAATCAAAATGACTAAAATAGTAACTGATGTCTTTTTATAAAGTTTTCTGTCAAATGGAGTAATTGTTTACATTTTTTAATTAAATGCAATTTCAAAATAATGCAGAAAATAATTTTATCGATTTTCATTTATAAAAGAATCTTTTAAAAACTATGCTCCGAGGATATTAAAATGTGTATATTTTCTCATTTAAACTACTAGATAGTGTAGAGAAGAATAGTCTCTCTGCACTATGCGTCATAAATTAACATAATTTGATATTGGTTCATAATTAAAACTTTCAAATGCAATTTCTTTAACGTTCCATATTAATCAAATCTATATAATTCTTGGAAATTTTTCTGGAGAAAATTTCTACCGCCTTGCATTCAATAATATGTCAAATTTTAACTGCTTAAAAGGCGTACAGCCAACAGAATGAAAAAAGTGTTCAAGCCGAGACACGAACCCGGGTCATCGGTATAGCGCACCGACGTTCTATCAACTGAACAACTTGGTACGACACCCAGCCTGGCAGGGCGCACTATCATATGTTAGCAAGATTACATCCGCAGCACAAGATGGAATATTTTTCCACGAATCGCCGACTCCGGAGCAAAGACGGAACCAAAGAGAATCCAGCATCGATGAAATTGAACAAATCTATAGAATTCCTGGAAATTTTTCTGTAGAAAATTTCTCCCACCTTGCATTCAATAATATGTCAAATTTTAACTGCTTAAAAGGCGTACAGCCAACAGAGTGAAAAAAGTGATCAAGCCGGAACACGAACCCGGGTCATCGGTATAGCGCACCGACGTTCTACCAACTGAGCAACTTGGTACGACACCCAGGCTGGCAGGGCGCACTATCATATGTTGGCAAGGCTACATCCAAGATGGAATATTTTCCCTTGAACCACCGACTCCGGAGCAAAGACGGAACCAAAGAGAATCCAGCATCGATAAAATTGAACAAATCTATAGAATTCTTGGAAATTTTTTTGTAGAAAATTTCTCTCGCCTTGCATTCAATAATATCTCAAATTTTAATTGCTTAAAAGGCGTATAGCCAACAGAGTGAAAAAGTGTCCAAGACGGGACGCAAAGCCGGGTCATCAGTATAGCACACCGACGTTCTACCAACTGAACAACCTGGTTGTCAAATTTTAATTGCTTATAAGGCGTACAGCCAATAGAGTGAAAAAGGGCCCAAGACGGGACGCAAAGCCGCGTCATCATTATAGCACACCGACGTTCTACCAACTGAATAACTTGGTTGTCAAATTTTAATTGCTTAAAAGTCGTACAGCCAACAGAATGAAAAAGTGTTCAAGACGGGACACTTTTCATTTGCACACTTTCATTTATCCCATATTAATTCTCCACATTTTAATTATTATTTCTACATTTGCATTTTTTCTACATTATCGATACCTTTCTACAGATAGTAAAGAGTAAAATAATTTTAATTACAAACTTCCAAATGATTGTTTTATAGTTACTTTTCATGAAATCAAATTTTCATCCATCAGTATGAAAAATCCGTTTGTTGAAGATTATCTTTTTTATTTATATCAATGATTCACCCTATTCGAAGCATCATAAATCACATGTATTATTCCTGTTCTCAATGTTCCTTTTTCAATTCCTACTATTAGTTCACACTTTCCCTATATTTATTTATATATCTTGTTCAAACTTTCAATCGTTAATAAAATACTTATTATTCATCCTATCAAGTTGAAATAATTTTTTTTTTTAACTTGTACTGGACAACAATTGATGTTAATACAGATTTTTCAAATATTAATTCATTAATTAAATTTTAATTAATTAATTTTAGTCTTATATGGGAGACAAAATGGCGGCCATTGGTTATTGAACAGCATTTAATGCATCTTCATATCTATAAGGGGGGTTACCATAGGGGGGACCCTGTTCTCTCGTCAAATACCGCCAAGTCTATCACCAACTTGGCGATATATTGCCAAATTTGGCGACTAAAATGAGTCGCCAAAAGTGACGCCAACTTGGCGATATCTCTAATATTTCACCAAATTCCCATAGGCTTCCATTGCAAACCTACTTTCTTATAGAAAACCAACAAATTGAGATATTTTAATGCAACAAAAACTAATATTAGCTTAAGGGATTATGTTAAATTTTTCTTTGATGACCTAAGTAGGAATTGACTTTAAAAGCAAAATTTTTATATTATTTGTTCTCAACTAATATGAAACAAAAGAGGTGTCATTGGATAAGATGTTTTGCCCTACATTTGACATGGCATACTGAATTTAACTAATATGTAGCGTACAAGGATGAGTGAGATAGTATCATCGGATAGGATTTTTCACTCACATCTGATATTGCATACTGAATTTTCGTTATAATTTTAGATTAAGTATCATCATGCATATTATTTCTGATGCCAACATCCCATTTTATATGCACATACAAAACGCATAACGATGGGTGGTGTATTATAAGAAAGATTTTTGAACAGGCATTTGACATAGTACACTCACACTTGAATGAATGTTAAGGCCTACTTCAGTCAGCCGAAAAGACCCGTTCGCTAATGCTATTCCTATGGAAGAAATTTATAAAGATATCTCGGTCGCATTTCAATATTTTTAGATGATTTTTTTTTGCCGTGGCTAGCTGAGGTCGATCTGTATGCAGGACGTTTTTTACTTTTTCGATTTTCATCGGTGATTTTTTTCAAGAGGATTTTTCATTTTAGGAACCGGTTCTGAAAATGAAAGTGTCCTGATTAAAAATACTTGTAAACGAAATTGAAAAAGTAGAAAACGTCCTGCATACAGATCGACCTCAGCTAGCCACTGCAAAAAAAAAATCATCTAAAAATATTGAAATGCGACCGAGATATCTTTATAAATTTCTTCCATAGGAATAGCATTAGCGAACGGGTCTTTTTGCCTGACTGAAATAGGGCCTTAAGTTGTTTGATTAAAAAAATTGTAGTTTATTATTAATGAAAAACATATAAAAAAATATACTCAAAAGTTGGAGTTCGGAAGCCTCGCAAGGGTTTACTGGTCAAATAATATTTGAAAGCGGAAAGAATTGTTCTGAACCTCGGCAGAACAGACTATAATGCCGCATAAATTTTCCAGATGCTTTTCTTTGAGCTATATTTTAACAACTTCGGGACGGAGCATTACGAAATACGTGATGCATAAGGTGCTCCGTGTCCTTGATTAGTCCTACCAGTTATTTTTTATTGTAGATTTTGCCTTATTTAATCAGGGCATTTTCTCGATTAAACTGTACATAAATTTTTATTTTGGAAAACCGGTGATAAAAGATTAAAAATTCTGTAAAAGACGCTCTTCGCGAAGCGATTAAGCTTTGGCGAAGTAGTTCGTTGAAAATTCTTTAACTGCAATTCTCGACAGTCGTTCAACGATTATTTGCGAAGACTAAACGTAGCCCTGTAAGAATACAAGAGTTGTTTAAATTTCCTGCATGTACATTGTACATCAATTTCAGTGTAATGAGAATCGGAATGAGATGTAATTCATGCCTGACTTAATTTATTGAATGATATTTAAATTTCCTGCATGTGCGAAAAATCCAGTGTAAACAGAATTGGGATAAGATGTAATTCATGCCTGACTTAAATTGTTGAATGATATGCTAATTTCAAATGCTAAAAGGTGTAAATTAAAACTTTAAAACCAGTAAAAATGCGTTTATTTCGACTGCTGACGTATTTCGACTATCTCCGAGTCATTTTCAAAACAAATAAAACTATTCAAATTTGCGCGGCCTATTAAACGCCATCATTCAATTTTCTACTTATTCTTTCATACTATGCACGTATTATTATTTTTATTTTACTGGGATGTTTTTTTATTTTTATTTTCATAATCATTCAGTAACTCGAGCCATATTTTTGGTAAGTGAAATGATGCTGCATCGTTACATATTGATTTTTTGCGCGTTACAATCTCTATGGTTTCTTTTATAATGGATAGATAGTATATAATGGAGGGAAATTATTTTACTTTTATGGAAATTTATTTGGATGGTTTCTTCTTGATAAAATCTTGCAAGGGCTGTGGATTTTCTATTATATTTAATATCAGCTATATGCTCCTTTTTTTCTATACTTAAATTTCCGGCTAGTCATACCAATATTAGTAATTCTCTGATCCGTCTGCTCTAATAATGGTATTTCATGCACCCCTGAGTAATTCTCAAAATTAATTGGGTCAATTTTAGCGCAAATGATATTCTTCAATTTCGGAGGCAGTTTGGGCTACTAAGCAGATATTGAAACTTTTAAGGGTGTATTCCAATCCAAACTGCTTATTTTCTGATTCATTTTTAAATTCATTTTTGCTCTCAAACGCATCAAACTGAGAAATTCTCTTATTTAGAAACTACATAATGTGCTGTGCTTCTCGGGTTTTTGATCAATGCAGAAAATATTGTAAAAAATGCTGTCAAAGTTGGCATTTTGAACCGAATTTTCCGAAACGGGAGATCTGGGAATGAAAAAAACGATCATACTGAGAAAATAATTGTTTAAAGTTCAAATTCTAATTAATTGAGCGAAAAATGAAATCACACAGCCTCTTATACATCTCTTCAAAAATCACCTCAGCAAGTTTCATGTTTTTACTTTCAAAAATAAGTCTGAAAATTTCTCAGAAAATTTTGAGCTGTTGAGGGTGGAAAAATATTTTTTCGAATACACCCTTAAGCCTATATTTTAATTTCTCAAGAAAGCTTGGAATATATTGAATAGCATAAAGTTTGTATTTTTGCGAATCAAATTTACGTTCAGTCTTCTTATTATTGGCAGTACCCACGATTAATTTGTTAATACGTTCGAACTTTAAAACCATTATTATGAGCAATTCTGCGAATACTATTTAATTCATCCTTCAAATTATTTTGTGTGCGTATTAGAAAAGCTCGTCTTATGAAAAATTTGTAGGTTGAAATTTTATACCTAAATGGAGAATTTGCATTATTCTGTATGGTGGCCTGGTTAGCTATGCTTTTTCAGAAAACAGAAAATTAACCTTGATTTAATCTGTTGAATGATATTTAAATTTCCTGCATGTACAAAATATTCAGTATAAACTGAATCGGAATGATATGTAATTCATGCCTGGCTTAATCTCTGTTGAATGGTATTTAAATTTCCTGCATGTAAAAAATTCCGTATAAACAGAATCGGAATGAGATGAAATTCCTGCCTGACTTAATCTGCTGAATGTTATTTAAATTTCCTGCATGTACGAAAAACTTCGTATAAACAGAATCGGAATGAGATGTAATTCATGCCTGACTTAATCTGTTGAATACTATTTAAATTTCCTGCATGTATGAAAAATGTTGTATAAACAGAATCGGAATGAGATGTAATTCATGCCTGACTTAAGGGGTTTCAGG
This sequence comes from Maratus speciosus, assembly GCA_963932465.1. Taxonomy (NCBI): domain Eukaryota; kingdom Metazoa; phylum Arthropoda; class Arachnida; order Araneae; family Salticidae; genus Maratus; species Maratus speciosus. The sequence continues at coordinate 245,998,079 of OZ010800.1, read as the reverse complement.
ACTCTTAATGCTCTGAAATTTTCGAAATTTTAATTTTTTTAGATGTTAAACTTTTATGTTTTCTGAACATTTTGATATAATTGTTATCTTGAAATTCCCATTGGAACAAAAGTTACGGCATTTAGAATTATACTCGCTCAATAGCTGAAGCGGTGTTTCCAAAACTTCGAAGCCATTTTTCTCCAAATGATGTTTTTGGGCATAACGAGCACGATATCTCAAAAACTTCTGAAAAGTTTTTCATGAAATTTTCAAAACATATGTTTCATGTTAGTCTGTATAAACTGAACCTAAAATTTCCTTTTTATTGTAAAAAGAAAATATTTTTTAGGGGTTTATATTGTTGAAATTTTCTAAATTTTGCATTAGCTAAATACAACTTTGTATTAAAAATATAAAAATGCTTTAAATACAAATTTATTTAGGTTCAGTGTAATTATTATAATCTGAGGTATAAGTAGGCACCAAAATTTTTATTCTAGTTGCAAAATCTATTTTGTAATCGTGCGCATAAGCTGTTATGCCGATTTTCTGCTCGTCAAATGTCTGACAGTTTTGTGCCCCCTGTAAATGCTAATTCTGCATCTTGCAATTTTTTAAATATTTGAAAGGAAAGAACATACTTGTATCTTTCATTCACATTTAAAATTGTGTCTTAATATTAAATACATTTTAAGATATTAAATGTTGAAAATGGTCCTTTTTTTACTTTCTTCTATCTTTACAAGAAGAAAGTATTGGATTCATGAAAATTTTCGAATTCCGGTTTTCGACGGATTTACACGTTTTAGGGGTCAGAGATTCCAAAAAACATGTTTTTACAAAATGTCTGTCTGTGACTCTGTGAGTCTGTCTGTCTGTCTGTCTGTGTGTATGTGACGCAAATTTTGTGGGCGCTCTATCTCAAGAACAAATGCACGGAATTTAATAAAAATTGATATTCAGTTAGTGCCTAATACAAATTGATGCTTATTAGTTTTTGGTGTAAATCGCTCAACAGATGGCGCTGCAATGCTGCATTTTTCACGATTTTCGCAATAGCTCTATCTCAAGAACTAATGCACGGATTTTGATCAAACTTCAGATTTAGTTAGTCCTTGATATGAATTGATGATGATTACGTTTTGGTGTAAATCGCCCCACAGGTGGCGCTGTTATGATGAATTTTGCAGGATTTACACGATTTCCCCAATAGCTCTATCTTAAGAACTAACGCACGGATTTTCATCAAACTTCAGATTAAGTTAGTCCTTGATATGACTTGCTACTGATTAGGTGTTGGTGTAAATCGCCCAACAGGTGGCGCTTCTCTGCTGCCTTTTCCACGATTGCCTCAATAGCTCTATCAATAGAACTAATGGACCAATTTTCATCTAACTTCAGATTTAGTTGTATGTTGACACAAGTTGTTGTTAATTAGGTTTTGGTGTTAATCACCCAATAGGTGGCGCTGCTATGCAGAAATTTTCACGATTTTCGCTATTGCTCTATCTCAAAAACGGATTTTCGTACTATTTTTTCGAACGATTCGAACGATTTTCTTTCTAACGTACGGATTTTCTCCAAACTTCAGATTCAGTCAGACGTTGACATAAATTGTTGCTTATTAGGATTTGGTATAAATCACCCAATAGGTGGCGCTGCTAGGCAGCATTTTGCTGAATTTAGACGATTTCAGCGATAGTTATATCTCAAGAACGGAATTTCTTATCGTTAGAATCCTGATGAGATGCATAGATTGCCATTTAATTTTGGCAGTGTGATAGCGAATTTTGAAGTATTAACATGTATGAGATAGAAGAAAGTTTTGGGATTGGTACATCCGACTAGTTTCATTTGTTCCAATTTTAAGAGTCCTGAGACCCCTTAATCTGTTGAACGATATTTAAATTTCCAGCTTGTACAAAAAATTCAGCATAAGTAGAATCGGAATGAGGTGTAATTAGTGCCTGACTTAATCTGATTAATGATATTTAAATTTCCTGCATGTACGAAAAATTCCTTATAAACAGAATCGAGATGAGATGTAATGCATGCCTGACTTAATCTGTTGAATGATATTTAAATTTCCTGCATGTGCGAAAAATTCAGTATAAACAGAATCGGAATGAGATGTAATTCATGCCTGGCTTAATCTGTTGAATGCTATTTAAAATTCCTGCATGTATGAAAAATGTAGTATAAACAGAATCGGAATGAGATGCAATTCATGCCTGACTTAATCTGTTGAATGAGATTTAAATTTCCTGCATGTACGAAAAATTCAGTATAAGCAGAATCGGAATGAGGTGTAAATTATGCCTGACTTAATCTGTTGAATGATATTTAAATTTCCTGCATGTACGAAAAATTCCGTATAAACAGAATCAGGATGAGATGTAATTCATGCCTGACTTAATCTGTTGAATTCTATTTAAATTTCCTGCATGTATGAAAAATGTAGTATAAACAGAATCGGAATGAGATGTAATTCATGCCTGACTTAATCTATTGAATGATATTTCAATTTCTGCATGTATGAAATATTCATTATAACCAGAATAGAAATGAGATGTAATTCATGTCTGACTCAATCTGTTGAATGATATTTAAATTTCCGGCATGTACGAAAAATTCAGTATAATCATAGAATCGAAATGAGATGCAATACATTCCTCACTTAATTTGTTGAATGATGTTTAAATTTCCTGGATGTGCGGCAAAAATTCAGTGTAATCAGAATCGGAATGAGATGTAATTCATACCTGACTTAATCTGTTGAATGATATTTAAATTTGTTGATCAGTGAGATCTCAGACTCCCCACGCTGATGCTAAACCTATGGGCGTGGAATGCAATAGTATTTTTAAAATATCCTCTCAGGAAATTAATATTTTAAACTTTTTGTTCTGTGTACTCTTGTTGAAAGATGTTTCCCTTTTTTTAGTTGTCAAAATATTTCTAAAACATATGCTTAATTTAATATTTTTGTGTGTAAAGATGAATAAGATGAACACTTCAAATAAAACTAAGTATATATTTAATAATAATAAAAAGGTGTGACATTTTTTACGAAGGGTAATACAGAATAAAGAAGTTAAAAATATTAATTTCCTGAGGAGATATTTAAATAAAAACGGCTGAATTTTCCGTTCATGGGTTTAACATTAGTGAAAGGAGTTCAAGATTTCACCAACAAATACCCTTAAAACCTTGAGGGGCAGTGGGTTATATTACAACCCGCCTAATTTTAATCATGATTTGCACCAAAAATTTTTCACTTGAAATGGGACGAATAAAAGTGAACAAATTGAACTTTTATAGGTTTGGTGAAAAAAAGTAGTAAAATTGATTTTCCTTATTTTGAAATAGTTTTTTTTCGAAAATTCCAGTGTGGATTCAACATTGCAGAAACACAATTACTTGCCACTGAAAGGTTTAAGAATGTTCATAAAAATTGCAGCTCAAAAAATATGGAACTTCTTTTGAGTATTTCAGAAGAAAAATGCATAAAATAAAATTAATTTAAAAATAATTCACAAAATTTGGTAAGTAAAGATCGTCATGTATAGTGACTGCATAATTTTAGTATAGTGGCTGCATAATTTTTGGTATTAATTGATTCGATTAAAAAAAAAAAAAAAAAAAAAATCCGGAAAATTACCTTGTTTTAACATAGTTTTTGTTATAACAACATATATAATAATCACTTATAAACAGATTAAGCTAAAAATGCTATAAAAAGTAATAAAATATCTTTATATAGATTGACGAACGTTTCATCGCACAAAGGCCGACATTTTCAAAATTACTCATGATAGAAATATTTTCACAAAATTTAAAAAAGAATAACTTGGTAAACAATGTCACGAGGCATCATGCATAATGAAAATCAGTGCAAACATAAAATAAAATGAAATTAGAAATTTGTGAGCGTGGATTAATTTTTACTATTATTACTAAAATTGCATAGCATCTCTTTCCAAATTTTAGGTAAAGCAAGAGACACTGAATCATTGCAAATATTCTCGTTGCGTAAAAATATCTCCATTGATTCCCGGATAATGGATGGGAAATAAAATCGTGATGGATAAATTATTCTGCTATTTTTTAAATTGGTCTGTAAAGGTTTTTTTTGCTGCATAATCTGGCCAAAGCTGTGGCTCTCCTGTTGTATTTGATGTCTGCTATATGTACTTTGATTCTTAGTTTTAAGTTTCCTGCTTGTCATACCTATATAAAACTGCATTGTCATATCTTCTATGGTGAAAAGTATTTCGTATACCCCTGATAACTGATTTGATTTAATTGGATCTGTTTTCTTGCATACTATATTTTTTAATTTCATGGAAGGTTTTGCAACAAGGGAGATATTGAATTTATTGAGTTTATATTTCAAACGTTCGAAGAAACCAGGAAAATATTGTAAAGTGGATAACATGGAATTTTGTGGATTGAAATTTCTTTTCTTCTTATTCTTCAAGCTCATAATTATTATTTTTTTTATCGTGCTTTCTTTGTATCCATTGTTTCTTGCAATATCATGTATTTTATTTATTTCGTTATTTAACTGCTCGCGGGTACAGACTGTGAAAGCTCTTTGAATAGAATGTCTAAATGCAGAAACTTTGTATGAAAAGGGTGATTGAGCATTGTGATTAATAATTATTATTGATAGTGAAAATATTTCTATCATGAATGACTTTGAAAATGTCGCCGTTTGTGCGATGAAACGTTCATCAATCTAAATAAAGATATTTTATCACTTTTTAAAACATTATTTAGCTTAATAGTTTTTGTTTTTAAATATTACTTTTAGTTCGTTTTTAATACATACTATAGATTAGTTTGCGTGTGTGAGAGAGAGACAGAGGGAAATGTGAATAAAAAATATATAATATGCAATTTTTTTAGAAAATACATTTATTAAATCTATGAAGCTAAATGGCTAAAACAGTGGCTGGACGTCCTTCCAACAAATACGTGGTCAGATGACTAAATTTTCACCTTCTTAAAGCGGCTGTAATTTTGGGCAATCAATTTGATATTTCCCCAAATTATATAAAGATTCTTTTGGAACAAAATCTAGAGAATGTTTAAAATTGTTTATTTTCCAACTTAAAAACCATATATTAAAATGCAAAATATTGTTTTATTTTTTCTATTAAACTTCCAAGTAATTGTTTTATTAATTATGCTGTACAGCCAGTCAAATTTTGGTCTACCAGCCTGAAAAATCCTTTTGTTGAGGATTCCCGTTTGTGTTTAAAACTTTTGTTTAGCAACGAATCTTTCCTTTCAAACCATCATTATTAAACAATATTTGGAAGTGAAAGGTATATTGTTCTGATGTTCTGAACCAATACGCAGCTGACACTCCTCTTGCACGAATTTTGCAGATGCTTTTGTTGGGTTCCACTTTTATTCCTTGGTGTAGGAATTCATTTAATATTTAGCATTTTGGAATGAGATTTGTTCACTGACTCGACTCTATGTGAATGCTAAACATAGCTCTGTAAGAATCGAAGAATTATTATAATTTCACACATGTATGAGCCCATCAGTATAATCAGAATAGTGATGAGATTTAATTCATGTCTGGATTAATCTGTTGAATGGTACTTAAGATTGTTTAGATGTTTTTCAGAAATGTGGAATTTATTTAGAGTTTTTTAGAAGCAAAAAAATGTGTATTTGACAAAACAATTCCCATAATTTAGTGGGTATAAGATCTTCATGTATTTTATACTAACTGCATGTTTTTTTTTTCTTATTAAGAACAGTTTGATTTGATCAAAATTTGAACATTATTTTGTCTCAATAGAGTTTTTATTAAACATTCCGTTTTGCTCGTGTCAGAAACTTAAAAAAAGTCAGAAATTGTACGTCAAACTTGGCAAATGAGAAGCGTTCGATTTATAACTAGTGTGTAAAAATTTCAGATCTTGGTGCAATGGCTGTTGCTCTCTTATACAAAAATACATGAATCCAAAATTTATTACGAATATATATATTAAATTCAATAATACGGAAGTAATAGGACTCCATCTTAAATAGGACGTAATCACCATAGCAACCTAGAATGATTACCTGTCGTAGTATATTATTGAATTAATTAAGTATGATAGGATTTAATAGAATGAAGAAAACTTTTATTTATATATTTCAATTTTTTTGTGATTCGATTTTCATAAAATTTTAAATGACTCGACAAAATTCTGCAATGATTATATGTATTAAATTTCAAACCATTCGGTTGGGTAGTTTTTGCGCTATTATATGCGGACAGACAGACGGACGGGCCATACGGCGACTATATGCTGCATATTTATAGTAGCGTGCTGCATATTTATAGGAGGTGCTGCATATTTATACCATTTCAAATGCACCTAAAAAGTGTACATTTTCATGTATGAATTTGAAACGTTTTACTTGCGACACTTCGAAAATGAGTCATTTTCCCTGAAATAGAATATATATATGTTCTTAATATAATATAAAATATAAAGTATAAAATATATATATATATATAATTCATATTTATATAGCTACCGGGTGTCCCAAAAAGGACTGACTGATTTTAAAATTCAATAACTTCCAAACGGTGACAGATATTAAAAAAATTCTTGCAGGAGGGTTATGCATAAAGTCAAAAGTTTTATTACAGTGATTTTTGATTTTAGTTCGAATTACAAACAATAGATGGCACTGTAAGCAATAGTCGCTAAATACAGGCTCGATTTTTGGTCCTTTCTGTTGTTCCATGCAGAAAAAGGAGATGGAAATGTATTATCCGGGCCACGAAGTACCAAAAATCGAGCCTGTATTTAGCGATTATTGCTTACAGCGCCATCTATTGTTTGTAATTCGAACTAAAATCGAAAATCACTGTAATAAAACTTTTGACTTTATGCATAACCCTCCTGCAAGAATTTTTTTAATATCTGTCACCGTTTGGACGTTATTGAATTTTAAAATCAGTCAGTCCTTTTTGGGACACCCGGTATGAACGCAGCTAAAAAGTACATTTTCATACATGAAGTTAAAACATTTTACTTGCGATTGTTCGAAAATGAGTCATTTTCCCTGAAATCTCGGTTCATTGACTCGACTCTATGCGAATGCAGGACATATCGAAGAATTATCGAGAACATTATCGAAGAATCGACGAATTATTATAATTTCACATATGTATGAGCTCATCAGTATAATCAGAATAGGAATAAGATTTAATCCATGTCTGAATTAATCTATTGAGAGGTACTTAAGATTAATTTAGATGCGTTTCAGTAATGTGGAATTTATTTAGAGTTTTATAGAATCAAACAAAAGTCAGCACTGTAAACTGCACTGTAAAAGAAATTCGTCTTTATACACTAAATATCCGCCATTTTTATACAAATAATTTCCGTACTCCTAAAAAACATACTTTTTTCGTTACTTCTTCCCGGAAGTCTGAAAAAGGAGGGGGGAATTCCTTTTATTCATTGTACGCATGCGTATTGGCTGTATTAATAGCAAAGTTCGAATTTATTTTTTAAATGAAAAACTGAAAATTCAATAAATTGAAATTTCTAATTTATTTAAAACAAACAAACAAGAATAATGATTTCGAATTTAATAAAGTTACAATTTTCTCATTCATTTAAACTTATTCGCAATTTATTTTTTAGAATATTAAAAAATATATTAGCATTTAAAATATATTCTAAACGAACACATTAAAAAATATATAGTAGTTCAATCAAGTTAAAAAAATCGATTTTATTCTGAAAAGCAAACATTTCTTCTCGAATTTAATTCAAAATATGATATTCATATTTTACATATAACAATCAAATTATGTCTTATTAAAAATATGTCTAATATGCAATAATTGTTTTCCTCTATAAGTGTTAAAACACCAAACACCATTTTATAACGACAAAATGTCCCTGTAATTAAGTTTATATTTGGAGCTTTCTGAACAAGAAATTTAACAAGCCTTACCAATCCCCCATTTGAAGAAACCCTTATCTTCATTTTAAACTCAATTTCTGTCAAGTGCTCGCAGGACTAATGGTTAAGATGCTGGGTTCGAGACGCGTGAACCCGGGTTCAAATGCCAGCGGATCCACGGAAGAGCGACAGAAGTATTTTTTTTAACTCCTTTTTTCAGATTACGGAAATTTTTGTCCTAGAACAGAAGAAAAAAAGAACGGGAAATTCTTCAATTCTCGTAGATATACCGGCAGCAGTGCTGCCAGGAAAATTTCTGTGAATTGAAGAAAGTATTTCTGAGAGAGTGTACGTCAAGATGATGAGTTAAGATTGATCTATTTCTTTTGATCCTTTCCGGTAAAACACCGAACTTAGCTAAAATCTTGAGCTATTTCTCTAATACATTATCGTGCGTATGCAGGCTTTTACCTAACTATTTAAGTTTTTTTTTTTTTGGGGGGGGGGGGTCAGTACGATTTGTTAACAACATCTTTTGTTTCTCAAATGTTTCTTTAAATCTCGGAAATCGATTAATTTCCGAGGTTTCTGAAGATAAAGGAACGGTTTCGGAATCGTGAGTAACTCGGAAGAAGTTATATTTTAGTAAACCTTAGGAAAGATAAGAGTTGAGATTAGGAAAGATTTTTTTTTTTTTTTTTTTTTTTTTTTTTTTTTTTTTTTTTTTTACTGCTTAGGGCAATTTATATTCTACAAAAAATGCAATTGCAATGTTTCGGTATTTTGTTCAACATAATACTCTCTAATATATGTATTATATTATAAATCTTATTTATACTTCTGCTTTGGGATGAAAATTTTTGTAACATCATTTCAGATTCTCTGGACCCATCTTGAATACTCAGCTTCATAGATCGCAGTGGTTTGATTGATAAAAAATTTCTATTAATTTATTTAGCGCAAAATTCTTGCAAAAATATCGCTAACATTCTATTGGGAGATTGCAAAAGTGAGTGCCCTATATCAGGGATGGCGAACCTTTTTGAGTATGCATGGCAAAAATTTCAAAATTATTATGTACCAACATTTTAACGTGCCAGAAACATTTTAACGTAGATAAAATTAATATTTATAGAATTTTTACTTAAATATTTTTACACTTATATTAAATTTGATTCCTAACTTATTTATTACGCTGTATTTACTCAACAATATAACCATGTCGCATTGAATTTCGTATTAATAATCTATAAATCAGATTTTCTTTTATTATATACTTCCAAATCAGATCATTTTTATTTCTTCAGGTAGAAACAGGCTCAATAGATACATAATTATGATATTTACACTGACAACTAAAATTAAATTTTCAAAATTAAAACACAATTTTAATTAAACCTAAAATAACTTAAAACCCTAAACCTAAATAAAATAAAACCTAATCTAAAGTAGAAAGCGTGTGAATTAGGTATAGTAATATGCAAACTATCTCTTAACCCCTTGAAGGGCAAGAAAAAATGCCTCCAAATATTGAATTCTCACCGAAAAAATCGAAAAATTTTATTTCTAAATAAGGAAAAGCAACATTTCAAAGATTTTCCACCAAAGTTAAAAATATAAAATTTAGTTAAAATTTTCTGGTGAGAATCTTGTTTAAATTAGGTGGATATATTTTATCCCACCGCCCCTCAAGGGGTTAATATTCAATTTTCGAAAATAAAACCTTTGAAATTTGATAAAGAAGCAAAATGATTTGTAAAACTCTGTTTGTCGAAAGATTTGGCGAGAAAATGATGCTACAGGACTCTTTCATTGAAATTTATATCTTAGATCATTCAAAAATAACGGATTATTTTAAAGTAAGTTATATACCTGTAACACAAAACTGTACTTTTTGTTTAAAAAAAAAAAAAAAAAAAAAAAAAAAAAGCATAAAATGGATTGTTCTCCATAAACTGAATATAATCTATAACTTTTTTCTCGTGCCAGAGAAGTTTTCTTACGTGCCATGTTCGGCACGCGTGCCATAGGTTCGCCATCCCTGCCCTATATCATAGATGGCAGAAACTTGCAATTTTGACTATGCTGATGCTCCTTTTATAATCATATTATTAACTGACAGTTATCTACATGTGTCGTGAGTGAATACAACGTTAAAAAAAAGGTTTTCAAATTAATTTGTGTGCAAGGTTAATATTCAAAATAGAAAATGAAAAGTTACATTTTCGCCATGTTATGTTATACATATATATATATATATATATATATATAATATATATATATATTCAAGACGTTTATTTGGATCGTGCTCCTGCTCGTAGGACAGTTAAAAAGTGGCTTTGTCGATTTCGATCTAAACGATAAAATTCGCTCTGGGCGACCTTCTGGCATTGATAATGACTTTATCCGTAATTTAGTGAATAATAGTCCATGGATTACTACGGAAGAGAATGCTAAGAGACTAAATGTTGAGAATTCGACTTCTTTTCGCCATTTAAAACAACGTGGGTACACGTCGAAACCCGATGCATTGGAAATCGGGCACGAACATTTGCAATGACCCAATAAAATCTCGTCTAGTTTGTTGCCAATCACATATGACTGTAAAACACTTTTACAATATCAATACGTATGTGCAGAAAAGCCACTTTTATCATTTGTGTCAAAATTAAATGTTCGTTCAATTGAAAAAAGTAATAATTGGAATAAGAGAAAAAGTATATTTTATAGTAAAAATCCTTCTATATATAAAAAAAGTTTTGATTTGGAAATGGACCAATGAAAATCTGCGTAGATATTCCCGGTAGATCGGCATCCAATTTGAATGCTTAAGCATGGCCTTTCTTCGTTAATATTAAAAAAACTGTTGCATACAAAAATATGAAAATCAGTGGTATTATAGAGAAATGTTTGATAAACACGCTGATGCAGACAGTTTTTAAATCGAAGAATTATTTTAAGAGATATTTAATACCAAAGTTGGACAAAATCGTTCCATTAAAAAAGTTTTATAGGAGTAAAAACTGTACATAGGAATTTAATCATTTTTAGATAATTTTATGCGTCAGAATTTCCCGGTGTGCAGACTGCATTTAGTTTTTTAATTTGACTCATTTTTTGAGGTTTTATTTCTATTTTGAATTAAAAATTTCAGCATTTCGAGAGATATTTTTTACATATTTTAGAAAATTGTATTAATTTAAACTGTTGCCAACTGTATAAACAGCGCAAACAATAATGCTTGCTTCAAATTAAAAATTTATTTTATACGTGACTATTATAAACAGAAAATATAAAAAGCAGGAACTCATTAAAAATTACGTCATAAAAACTATATACACGTGAATTTTAAAATAGAAAGAATATTGTAAAATAATAAATTCATTAACATGCGTTAGAAGTATTAAATAGGAGAATTTACGTCACATTACACTTATTACGTAAAATGAACAAAAAATAATATTGCAAAACAGTTTAAATTTAAAAATTGCGCGAGGCATTTATTTGATATTTTAAGATGATGATAATATTTCATTTTTAACAAAAGTATTTTTACGTGAATATTAAAAAAAGAAAGAAAAGTTTGGTGAAAATTACGTCAGATTATAATTGTCAGATTCAAATTATAATTCAATCTTCCGAAATCTTCTTAAAGTCGATCAAATTAGCGTGCTGTTAGAGTCTGCGGTGTCTGAACTGGGGTTGAAGAGCTTAGCTCGTAGGGGGCAGAACCCACTAGTAGATTAAAAAAAATAATTCAGATGCAATAGTTCCATAGAGAATAAGAAACATAAGAAATTAAACGAAAGAAGTAAATGTTACTCGATAAAAGAAAAATGTATTGTTGATGTACTGATTCGAGAAAGAAACTTAATATTTCTAAAAGAAATAGAGAATTATTCAATTATTAACACATAATTATCTTTCTGATAATCAAAAATATCATGAACTATTTCCAAATAGATTCATGGAGAATGTGAAAACAGTCAGGGAACAAAAGATTTGATAAAAACAAAATGATAATTTTTTATATAAATTATACGCTTGAAAGTAACTTTTTCCTAAATGTTTATGAAAGAAATATAGCATTAAATTATTACCAATACTAACAAAATTAATCAATCTATTCTGGTGAAAAAATCTTCTTCTTCTTGACTTCCGCATTACCCATCTAAAGATTGAATGATGCCGCGGGCTACAACCTTAATTCGGCTTTTTCTTTTAGATGGAAGTTTTTGAAAGCTCTTGATGCATCAAATATGCCAGATAAAATCAGTTATCGACAAAGATCAAAGAACATTGTATAAAAAATGTTTAATAAAAAAAAATCTTTTTTGTAACTTTAATGTAGCTTGTTCAATAATTAATTGTGATATTAGATTATTAGCTTTTATTCACTTTTACAAGATAGCACAACGCCTGGAATTTTGGGTTGTTCTTAAAGTGAATTGTTTGCAAAAGGGCTCATGGTCGGTAAAGGAAGTCGCTAATTGGTTTAAGTGTTTATTTAATTTATTATTAGAAATGTGACTCGATATAGTTTCAGTTTGATAAAACCTTTTTAAGTGTAAAATGATTAGGTGTTATTCATAAAGTAGCATTTATTTCAAGTTTTTCAATAAAATTCCCCCCATCCCTTGTTTTAGGGGTGGGTATCCTTGTTCCCCCCATCCCTTGTTTTAGCAAAATTCTTCCAGAAATATTGCTAACATTCTATTGGACAAAAGTTCGTGCCCTATATCATAGATGGCAAAAACTTGCAATTTTGACTGTGCTCCTTTTTATAGTCATATTATTAACTGGCAGTTATCTACATGTGTCGAATACAACGTTAAAAAAAAGTTTACATATTAATTTGTGTGCAAGGTTAATATTCAAAACAGAAAATGAAAAGTTACATTTTCGACATGCTTTGTTATATGAGTTTAAAAAAAGAGTGAGTGTTGGACGTGCTAAAAAAAATATTCATCATGTTTTTGATATTGATGATGTACATTTTCATACATACAGTGGCTCCCAAAAGTGTTCGTACACTAACGAATTTCAATGAAATAGCGTTCTATCCATTAATTAAAATTAATACTTCAGAAAGTGTATTTCATAATAAGAACTACATTTTATTCTTAACAAAACTACGTAAAATATTTTTAAAAACTTAGTAAAACGTTTTTTTTTTATAGAAATCAATAATTAAAAAACTAACAAAAAAGTTACCTTACAAAAATCTTCGTACACTTTAAAAAAATCTTTACATCTATATATTTAAAACGCTAAGCGTTTTCTTTCGACAGTCCGTAAGAAGAAACTACTGCATCAAATTGCACCAATCTTTTTTTAAATGAAAGATATTTGGGCACAGATTTGTTATCGTCCATTCGTTTATTAAAATATTTTATTAATTAGCCGAAATTTTAAATTAAAATTCTACAGTTGCGCATGCGCAGTATATAAGTACAAGTCTGCCTTTGGAGTGACATGCTGCACATGCGCAAATATGCTCACTCAGTTGAATCATTACATCACAGGTCGGAGTTGTTTTAAGTTCGTCTGCTATTCGATCTTACTGTAAACAAGCTTTACTTTCTTTCACAAAGTTAATATTATTTGGCTCTTTCAGCATTATTAACAATTAAAAAATTTGTGTCTATATTAAGAGCTAGATACCGTTTATTTCGAGGGTGTCATATTACAATTAGAAGATAAACACAGTGATATGAAGCTAAAAGTTATGAACTGTGATCCGTCTTATGAATTGCCAATAGTTAGACATGAAGAAAACTAGCATATTAAGTTGTACCTATTTCTTTGAAAAAATAAGTTATCATAAATATTAAAACGCAAAACTATTTCTGTAAAATCAGAACTCAAATTCGAGACAATTGCATATGCATCGACTGCTTTTTGAACCTCTTCAATTTAGAAGGAAGTTAAATTAGTTCCTGCTAGCGTAGCGGGTTAACGCAGCACTTTATAGCTCTGAATCTTGTTAGAGGATGCAGGTTCGAACCCAAGTATGGCAAAATGTGTAATATATTTGTCGATAATTCATTTCAATAAAGACATATTTTATTAGGAATAGAAGTTATAGGACTTTTATTTTATTATTATTGTTATTTGAATGCTTTATAATTTAAAAAAAAATTAACACTCACTAATATTTTGAAAAAAAATAATGATTTTATATTTAAAATATTTAAGCTAAAATATTTTGCATGTAACTATCAATTAAATAAATTGAGCTGATCTAAAATTTTCGATATTTTGTCTGACCGTTATCAAGAATATATATGTGTGTGTCAGAAAGAAAAGTTTGTCATTCATTTGCGTAAAAAAATAAAACGGAAAGAAAAAAAAAAATATTCGTATAAGAGCTATAAAAGAAATTACCTTGATATCCATGTTTAATATTTAAAAAATGTAAAATAAATTTCAAGTAATAAAAAATATATATTATAAATCGTTAGCTGCATCAAGTTTCAAATTTAGTTTTTTAGAGAATGACACAGATAAAAATAAAATTCATGGCAGCTTTTAATGCCTGTGTAGTTTTAATAAATAAATAAATAAATGAAAATAGATATTGTTATAAACAAAATTGATTTCGTAATAAATAAAAATAAATTCTCTACCCGGTGTTTTTAGGTAAATTTCTGATAAAAAGCAAGCATAATTAGTTGTAAATTATAAACTTAAAATTCCTTCATTCCATTGAATAGGTTAGACTGGCAGCACCATCTATCGCCTTAAAGAAATAAGAATCACTTATGTAATATAGAAATTCGTCACGTAATTCGTCATTCAATAATTAATTTAAAAGCAACTAATTAAAAATTCATGAATTTTTCTAATGAAACATTCAAGCTATTTACCGTCAAATCTTGACGGGCACTAACTAGTATTAGTAAATACTGTAATATTTCGTTAAATTAGTACATAGTATGATGTCCTTTAGTATAAACAACATCTTTTAAACGTATGGGAACATATTTTTTTGGTAATTTCTGCATCAATGTTCATCCATCATTACTGTTTTTAGTTCGCTTTTCGTTTCAATGTCGTGTCTTTGTAATCTAACCCCCATTTCTTTCCAAATATGCTCTATTGGGTTTAAATTCGGCGATTGAGGTGGTGTTTTCAGAATTTATGGACAATTACAGAGACACCAGAGGCGAACGTTGAAAGGTGTGGGCTTAGAATCGTTATCTTGATAAAAAACAAAGTTGTTTCCAATGCCCAATTTTTGGACTGATAATTTTAAATTGTATTTTGAAACATTTAAATAATGTTCATGATTCATTATGCCATCAATAAATATCAAATTACCTCTTCCTGATGCTGCTCACGGAAAAAACTGCTTTGTTGAAACAACTAAATTTTGGTTCATATAGCTCTAACCAAATATTTTGGTTAAACTAACCAAATGATTTGTTGAATTAACAAAATTATTTGGTGTATCTAACCAAAATTTTATCAATACAACCAAAATATTTGGTTGGAGCTATATGAACCAAAATTTGGTTGTTTTAACAAAATAGTTTTTTTTGTTGTGTGCACCCCAGAGAAAGACACCTACACCGTATCTTTTTTTTTTACAGACCGCTGTAGTCACGTGATGCTCGAATACATCAATGAAGGTGTGCGAAAAGAGTATCACGTGACTCTAGCGGTCTGTAAAAAAACACACGTAGGATCTCTTTTTCGTTAGCCTCGGGTGTGCAAAGTGACATCACGATGTTATTTGCTGCTGCTGTAAGACAGCTATCGGGACTTTTAACATTGTTTTTTCTACTTGCGTGCCAGTCATGTATAGCTTTTCAACGTTGCTATGGTAAAAGTCACATGATGTGCACTATTAAACGATCTCTGTTAAACGTCCCCGTGCTATCGAACCCGCTGATCGATGTCTTAAACTTATTGAATTTAGTTTTTAAACGTTTTCCTGTGGGATCTTCCGTTCTGTACCAACACCTTCTATAGTCATGACTATAGGAGGTGTTGATTGTACTCTGGTCTGCTACCGTTCCGGGCATCATAGAAGGTCCCGTGGTTTCACTTCTTTTGCGAGTAGCAGCATTTGTTGTATACGCTGTTCGAGTCTGGTCGGGTTGACAATAGTTTTTTTTTTTTTTTTTTTTTTTTCATTTAGTGTTGTGATCGGTTCGGATTGATTTTACTGAGTCGGTTTCGGGTCGATTCAATTTTTCAAAAAAGCGTAAAATAGTTTTTTGATGAAAAACTATATATTTGAATATTAATGAGTATACACGTTCGTATATGTCCATTTTTCTTCAGAAAATATGAAATTGATATTAGAGATGCAATTGTAGAATAATTTTTCCTAATTGTATTCAAATAAGGATAAATTTTCTTCCATTTCGGCTTCGGTTCTGGTTCGGATTAATGTGTGCCGGTTTCGAGTTGAAGCGTGTCGGGCTTGGGTGACTTTAGAAGTTTCGGTTTCGCTTCGTATATAACCGGACTCATTCGGGAATCTAATTCGAGAAAAACCTTCACAAAATTATTATTTGAAACCCTCTAAGCATTTGAACCACCATTTTCCTTTATGTAATTGCTAAATTAAAAGGCTGGTGAACACAATTTAAGGGAAGAAGTAAATATCATCTACACACACACGCACACACACACACACACATATATATATATATATATATAACTGGAGTGTCTTTCTGGAATTTTCAGAAAAAACAACTATTTCTAAGCTAATTGAACTATTTAATCGACATATATTGTCAAAAATAAGAAATTTTTTTTGTATGTTTGTCTGTTTGCCCTGAATAGGGTCAAAAACGGTTGCAAAACTAGCTTTTAACTTAGCAATATGGAGAATATTTCTAGCTACAATCTCAGGTTTGTCGCATTTCGATATCTAAAACTGTTTTTGAGAAAACAGGAAAAAAACCAAGAGAATCAATCCATCAATCAATCTTTCAATACTCAAAAACTCGAAACTAATTGATCAATGTGAAGGAATCTTTCGGCGATTGAACGGTTTAATTAAGATTTATTAATGATAATAATTGCATTTTTAGCTTATGACTTACACTGTAATGTCCTGGTTCTAATCAATAGCACTCTGTCAATAGATGAAGATGTGGTACCTAAATATCCCCCTCATCCACCGATACATTTGTGTATCATAAAATCTTTAAGAACCCAATTAAACTTGCAATAAATTCCACTTCAGATCTCTCCAACTGATAGTATTAAAATCATATTTTAGTCCAAGACCTTAGCTTTGGCCGTTTCTTACACATTTCGGGATATGATAATTCTTATAATACAGGGTGATTATAATTAAAGTTTAACTTTCAAAATGCTGCAAAAAAAGAACCACTGGTCAGAATGACTTCAAATTTGAAATGAATATACTGGAAGAAGGGGGAAACGGTATGGAATAAGAAAAAAAAGTTCCAAAGTGTGTCAATAGATGGAGCTGTAAGCGGCATAACGAATCTGGATTCGGCGTCAAGTGACATTTTAAGTCGAAATACGACGGTTTTGACATGAGTTGCACAGTAAACCAACAGTACTGTTCAATGCGCATGAGTGTTTCGGTTGTTTTACGGAAAAAATGACTTCCAAATCAGTCAACAGTTGTGGTACTGTAAGTGGAAAGTCCATCCACCACGGCAAAGCCGTACCACATTGGATGGGGAAAATCGGTTTTTAATTGTCCTTGGGCCAAAAACCGCATAAAAAGCACATAATGATTTCTTTTTTAATTGTCCTTTGGCCAAAATCCGCATAAAAAGAACATAATGATTTGGTTTTTAACTGTCCTTGTGCCAAAAAACGCATAAAAATCACTTAATGATTCGGTTTTTAATTGTCCTTGGGCCAAAAACCGCATAAACGTCGAATAATGATTCTGTTTTTAATTATTGCTAGACATGTGATGAGACAACCGATAACGATTATCGGTTTCAATTTGTGGCGGACAATGGTGGACAGCATATGGAACCTGTCTGCCGAATGCCTAGCAATAATGCGGTTTTTGACCCAAGGAGAATTAAAAACCGATTTTCCCATCCAATGTGGTACGACCTTGCCGTGGTGGATGGACTTTCCACTAATAGTACCACAAGTGTTGACTGATTTGGAAGTCATTTTTTTCGTAAAACGACCAAAACACTCATGCGCATTGAACAGTACGGCTGGTTTACTGTGTAACTCATGACAAAACCGTCGTATTTCGATTAAAAAATGTCACTTGACGCCGAATCCACTTTCGTTATGCCGCTTACAGCGCCATCTATTGAGGCACTTTGGAGCTTTTTTTTTATGTCATACCGTTTCCCCCTTCTTCCAGTATATTCATTTCAAATTTGAAGTCTTTCTGACCAGTGGTTCTTTTTTTTACAGCATTTTGAAAGTTAAACTTTAATTATAATCACCCTGTACTTGTGAGACACCTCAAGAGAATACCTCAAGCCTCTTCAAGTGCCGCCGTTGTCAAAGAACTTTAACTTACATATACACAGATGCCACTGAGGACGTTTAGGGATCCTCGGTTGGGATTCGCCTAGGTGAAGACCTTATTTCTATGCTCTCTGCGTAGGTCTGTTAGGTAGCTAAGGACAGGATGCGGAGACGAACTCTGTATGGACAGTACATAAATTGTAAAGACCTACTTCATTGTTTAAAATTTTTTCTGTGTAGTTCTAAATAACTGTACCGCTGTAAATAAAGCTTTTTGTAGCTATGGACAATCCTTAAAACCTTTCTCATGACGGTAGAATACATTTTAATTTAAAAACTTGATTGATAAGTATAAATGGAGTGTATTCCATAATCGGGTTCAAAGTCAAGAATAATCATTGATAGCCAAAAAATTATCACCTAGAATACCATTATGTGTTTGCCTTATCAAAAAAAAAAAAAAAAAAAAAAAAAAAAAAAAGCAGTGGCACTCCGGGAGTGCCAATAGAAGTGAAAACTTCAACAATTACGTGTGTGTTTTTTTAATCGTCAGAAAATGTTTTATGCGTTGAATTGTGTAGCAGCACTAATGAAAGCATCTGGGGACACGGCAGTGCCCCTGCCAAGTCTTGAAAGCACAGCCGTAAGCATCTTTTTCTGGAAGCAACTCAGGGTACTTTTGACCCCCCAATGTCTTTGTGTTGGTGATTCCCAGAAACTTGAAACTTCGTAAATCTAAAGTAATGTGGAAATGGAACTAAATGCTGAAATTTCACGTTTCTATCTTTTTTATTTCAGAAGATATATGAACTTAAACTTTCGCCTTTTCGACACTGATTCACCGATCATCAAAACTCAGAGGTACGTCCTGTATCCCTAGAATCTTGAAATTTGGTATGAAGGTAGTGTTTGGGATACAATGAAAGGGAAAATTTAAAAAATCCGGAAAATTTGGATAAAAGTCGAAAAATCAAAAAACCGAGAATTTGGCAGAGATGTGATATACGAACCAGGTTTGGCGCGATTTTTTAGCGTCAAATTGGCGAAAGCCCGTTTTCAAATACCAGTTACAATATATATTTTTAAATTATTTTCTATTGTTTTAAAAAGTAAACAACAATAAATAAACGGTAATTTCATTAATAACTATAGAACAAAACAATTGTACAATTTAAAAAAATAAAATAAAAGTAAATGAACAATTTATTAATAAATGAGCAACAGTAGCCGGGTTACCTTGTAAAATAAAGTAACGCCATTTTGCTGTCAGTTAGGTACCCAAGTGCGTATCTGACATCTGTGCTCCGTATTTTATCTTCCGTAATCGAAATTCCCGCCAATACTGTTGGTCATTGACCAGACCATCAACACGATAAAATACAGCGTTATCGGTTTTTAGTTACACGAAATAGGTAGGTCACGAATACGGTATAATTCATTTTAACTGACGAGAAACAAAATAATAATTTGTTTTAGCAATACGCCGGGAGAAAAAGTGAGTTTTAGCTTCCTTCTTCTTTTGCGGATTGAGCTGAAGAGGGAAAAGTTCCTGTCGTTCACCGCTTGGCGCGCTAGTGTCTATGTGTCAAAATGCTAGCATGTCCGTTACGTTACAGTGTCTCGAAATTAGTGGTTTTTCCCCATCTCAAAAAAAAAGCTCAACGCGCCTAAAGAAGTTTTCACTTCAAAAAAAAAAAAAAAAATCTGGTTACAACAATGCACTTAATTTTGAGTTAAACCACGGTATATAAAATATACCAATTGGCTGTGGATTCGATTTCGGAAGATCTATAAGTGATAAGAATTTTAAGTCAATCCTATATTTAGCTTACAATGTACTTCAGTTTAAATTTAAACTTTACTATTAAGTATCAATAGCTAATATTTAATTATGGTGTCCACAGCCCAAAAGTTTGCATCAATGATAAGGAAGGAAATAATCGCCATAAAATGTTTTCCTAACAAAAAAAAAAAAAAAAAAAAAAAAGCTGGTTTTAAGAACATGCATAATTTTGCGTCAGATCACTTTCTCTAAAATATGGTAATTGGTATTGGACAGGATTATGGAATAACTATAAATGATAATGATTTTATATCAATCCAACTTTTAGTTTATAACTTATTCAATCTATATATATAAATAAAAGAAAGCCTGGATTGGGGATTAATCAAAGTACAGCCCAAACTACTGAATCTAAAATCTTGAAAATTGGGGTAAAAATACCTCTTATGGCATAGAGTGCCGTTAAGAAAGGATTTTCTAAAATTCCACTCCTAAGGGGGGTAAAAATGAGAACAAACTTTTTAAAAAATCCTTAAAAATCTGATTTTATAGCTATTTTTACACTGATAGCATATTTTAGTGTATTTTTGTATACTGAATCGAATGGTACTAACCAAATCGTTTTAAGTCCAGCAGTTCGTGATATATTTCATACTTTTCTAATTTGGCGAAGTCTTTTCTACCAAAACCTCAAATTTTCAATTGATAATGTCTAAAAATACATCCGTTACGTCTTTGGTGCCAAAACCTCAAATTTTCAAGTGATAATGTCTAAAAATACATCCGTTACTATAGTAACGGAAAAATGTAAATAAATATGACTGTTAACCTGTTAATCAATTCTTTTGGTTAAAGAATTAAAACGATCATATGAGCTAGAAAATAAAAGGGTACAAACACATCGAAAAATAAAATTAAAAGAAATTGTTACTGATTTCAAGCAATTTTTTACACACTGACTGTCCATTGCTATAGCAAAGAATATATTTTACGAAATTAACAATCGTAAGGTTAGAAAGTTTGGCGTCTAATCAAAAAATGTGCTATAAATCAGGAAATATAAAAATCAGAAGAAATTACTTGGTTTCTTTGTTCCGTCGAATCAGCACATCACGTGAGCAGTTACTGAAGTATCGCATCTGTATGGGCACGTTATATTTTTTTTTATACTTCAGTTTGAGCGTAAATAAAAATGCTAATATGTTGTTCCAGCGACATTTTTAGTGATCGTTCCATTGTATCGCTAAATATTATGTTGTTATTCTCTAATAGTAACGTATCGTTGCTTAAGATTGAATTTTATTAATTTCAAAGAAGTAAA
Organism: Maratus speciosus; assembly: GCA_963932465.1. NCBI lineage: Eukaryota > Metazoa > Arthropoda > Arachnida > Araneae > Salticidae > Maratus > Maratus speciosus. The sequence goes on along the minus strand of OZ010800.1, from coordinate 245,976,618 downwards.
CTACGATAATGGGACTATAAAGTAAAGAAAAGTATGAAATTATCGTTCCGGAAAATTTTTCGGTGATCGTTACAAAAGATTATTTTGTTAGACAGTAGGTGTGTTTTTCATTTGCTTTTTATAATAACAACTTATCGTTGTTTGCAATTAATTCTATTGATTTGAAAGAAGTAAGGTATTGTCGAAGAGCCGAGCTTAGTTTTTTTTCTAGGGCTCAAAATATACATGATAAGTAATTTTTGAAAGAGAGGAAAAGAAAAAGGAATAATAGTTACAAAGGTAGTATCGGTGAGTGGTAGACACACAATCCTTGAAATTCCACGCTTTCAGAAATGTACAACACGACACCTGCGTGCTTTAGAGAAATCACAGGGAAGTCACGGAAAGAGATGCATTTCTATAAGATATAAATATTAGTAACGAACGGGCGTTATAGTAGTCCAAATTTATAGGAATAAGATAAAAGGGAGAGAACGGGAAAAGCAGAATACGCACGCAATAAATTGCAACTGTTCTGACATCTATATAGCGGTCAGCAGAGATGTTAACGTTTTCAGAAAAAGAAAATGGGCATAATGCATATGGATATGCTCAAATGTGTATGGGTTAGTCTTCAGGAATTTAGGCGGGAAAAGAAAATTCACAGGTGCGTAAATGTATGCGCCCCTCTCAAGGCGGAGAAAATAATTAAATGAAGAAATTTAGGAATAGAAAGGAAAGGGGAGCTTAGGCGAATAGAAAAAAAATATATTGTACGAGAACATCCAATAAAATCCAGAGCTACACAGGATTGGATTGAAAAAGGGGAAACAGATTAAAATTAAGAGGGGGGCGAGAGAGAAAAAAGAGGTGAGCAGGAGAGAAGAGGGTTTTTGGAAAAAAAGGAATGCTCTTGGGAATAGCAGGATAAATTTTAGAGTTCTGAAAAGTTTTGAGGCAGAGCGCGAAATTTGGTGAGTGTTGACAATATTGGATGAGGTACTAGTCCCCAGCGCTGAGCATGGATTTAAAAGGTGAGTGGGCTATATGTCTTACTTTACAGTAATCCTAACGAGGCATTCCTTTTAAAAGAGTTAATACTTAATATAATATTTTACGTGACAGGTTATAAATTGTCTTATTTAGTGAATGATTAATAATTTAATGTAGGCGAAATTTCTAAATGTCACAACTACTTAATGTTGATCAAAGTATAATATTTAATAAATGTTTTAACTTTCACAAAGAATGTGAAAGAATCCTATGTTGTGAAAGTTAAAACATTTATTAAATATTATACTTTGATCAACATTAAGTAGTTGTGACATTTAGAAATTTCGCCTACATTAAATTATTAATCATTCACTAAATAAGACAATTTATAACCTGTCACGTAAAATATTACATTAAGTATTAACTCTTTTAAAAGGAATGCCTCGTTAGGAATACTGTAAAGTAAGACATATAGCCCACTCACCTTTTAAATCCATGCTCAGCGCTGGGGACTAGTACCTCATCCAATATTGTCAACACTCACCAAAATTCGCGCTCTGCCTCAAAACTTTTCAGAACTCTAAAATTTCTCCTGCTATTCCCAAGAGCATCCCTTTTTTTCCAAAATCCCCTCTTCTCTCCTGCTCACCTCTTTTTTTTCTCTCGCCCCCCCTCTTAATTTTAATCTGTTTCCCCTTTTTCAATCCAATCCTGTGTAGCTCTGGATTTTATTGGATGTTCTCGTACAATATATTTTTTTCTATTCGCCTAAGCTCCCCTTTCCTTTCTATTCCTAAATTTCTTCATTTAATTATTTTCTCCGCCTTGAGAGGGGCGCATACATTTACGCACCTGTGAATTTTCTTTTCCCGCCTAAATTCCTGAAGACTAACCCATACACATCTGGGCATATCCATATGCATTATGCCCATTTTCTTTTTCTAAAAACGTTAACATCTCTGCTGACCGCTATATAGATGTCAGAACAGTTGCAATTTATTGCGTGCGTATTCTGCTTTTCCCGTTCTCTCCCTTTTATCTTATTCCTATAAATTTGGACTACTATAACGCCCGTTCGTTACTTATATCTTATAGAAATGCATCTCTTTCTGTGACTTTCCTGTGATTTGTCTAAAGCACGCAGGTATCGCGTTGTACATTTCTGAAAGCGTGGAATTTCAAGGAGTGTGTGCCTACCACTCACCGATACTACGTTTGTAACTATTATTCCTTTTTCTTTTCCTCTCTTTCAAAAATTCCTTATCATGTATATTTTTAGCCCTAGAAAAAAAACTGAGCCCGGCTCTTCGACATTGATACTAATACTCCAAAAGAAAAAAAAAAGAGAAAAAAAAAGAAAATGATCTAAGATCCGCGAAATACTAAACACGAGGCATTCCCTTCAATCAAAACACAAATTAATAAATAATATTGATATCATTGCTTACCAGCAACACAAAATAATCCAAAATACAAATTTAATAAAATAATTAATGATAGAAATGCTTACTAGTGATGAGCAAATAACCAAAACACAAATTTAATAAAATAATACTTGACATAAATGCTTACTAATAATGACAAATAATGAAAATACAAAATAATAAATAATACTAATACAAATGCATACTAATAATGAACATGTAATTCAAACACAAATAAATAAGATTGATATAAATGCTTAATAATAATACATAAATAATTAAAACAGAAATTAATGAAGTAGTGCGAACAGCAATGGTTTATGCTTCAATATTGAAGTTCAAAGTTAGAAAATTATATTAAGTATACCATTTAAGTATAAGCATGTAAAAAAAAATTTCAAACTAAAATAAACGTATAATTTCAGTAAATTTACACTAAACAGGAAATAAATTAAGATACATTTCAAATTTCAGAGAAATTTATAAAATTTGAAGTTATAATAGCAGTTTATTACTGCATTTATATCAAAATGACTGAGTGAATTCGACAAACAAAAAAAAAAAAAAAAAAGAAAAAAATATTTCCTGTCTAGTGAGTATGTAAAATTAGCGTGATCTGCAACAGCATGTTATGATCGTTGTCATTGTAGTAATAATTAAACAAATGATAAATAGAGTGGATCCTAAAACTTTTAATATATAAAGTGGGGCATGAATGTTCGGGATTTTAAGCCAATCCCATGGCGATGAAACTGTGTGGGAACTATGCGACTGTGTGTAGTTAAAGTCCAGTTGCATTAGCTCCACTGAGGGTTCATCAAGGCATATGCGAAAAGTTTTGCACTACATTAGCGTTGCCGACTTAAGACACAGTTTTTCCGATATACACTTTTGTTCTGTGTGAAATCTAATGGTGTGAGTTTCTGATTCAGTTTTTTAGAATATAGCTTTAGTATGCACACTGGTTTGTTGGAAATTGACCGAGACAACTCCCGGCTGGCACGAGCTGTGAGCCTGGAACGACATACGAGCTAGGATCGGGCATCAGTAGCAGCCACTAGTAACTATATTGCTGTCCGCTATTTGCGGACAAATATTCGAGGTATGCAGTGCTAATTTGAAGTTCGAAAAATGCAGTTGAATTCTAACTGCAGAAGATAAAAGAAGATTGGACTGCAGTTTTTCCTCGTTTATTTTGAAGAGGTGTATATCTCTCTGCAGTGGGAGCGCATACTCCTGTGTGAATTGCATTCTGGCAATGGCGTCAGGCGCATGAACGCATCGCAAATTGTCTTCAAAATAATCACATGTTGAAAGTTCAGGGTCAAATATAAAATCGGTCGTGAAAGAGGTATTAGCCTGCACTGCTCCTATCACGTTGATCCCGAGCGCGAAATTTGGTGAGTGTTGACAATATTGGATGAGGTACTAGTCCCCAGCGCTGAGCATGGATTTAAAAGGTGAGTGGGCTATATGTCTTACTTTACAGTATTCCTAACGAGGCATTCCTTTTAAAAGAGTTAATACTTAATGTAATATTTTACGTGACAGGTTATAAATTGTCTTATTTAGTGAATGATTAATAATTTAATGTAGGCGAAATTTCTAAATGTCACAACTACTTAATGTTGATCAAAGTATAATATTTAATAAATGTTTTAACTTTCACAACATAGTGATTCTTTCACATTCTTTGTGAAAGTTAAAACATTTATTAAATATTATACTTTGATCAACATTAAGTAGTTGTGACATTTAGAAATTTCGCCTACATTAAATTATTAATCATTCACTAAATAAGACAATTTATAACCTGTCACGTAAAATATTATATTAAGTATTAACTCTTTTAAAAGGAATGCCTCGTTAGGAATACTGTAAAGTAAGACATATAGCCCACTCACCTTTTAAATCCATGCTCAGCGCTGGGGACTAGTACCTCATCCAATATTGTCAACACTCACCAAATTTCGCGCTCTGCCTCAAAACTTTTCAGAACTCTAAAATTTATCCTGCTATTCCCAAGAACATTCCTTTTTTTCCAAAAACCCTCTCCTCTCCTGCTCACCTCTTTTTTCTCTCTCGCCCCCCTCTTAATTTTAATCTGTTTCCCCTTTTTCAATCCAATCCTGTGTAGCTCTGGATTTTATTGGATGTTCTCGTACAATATATTTTTTTTCTATTCGCCTAAGCTCCCCTTTCCTTTCTATTCCTAAATTTCTTCATTTAATTATTTTCTCCGCCTTGAGAGGGGCGCATACATTTACGCACCTGTGAATTTTCTTTTCCCGCCTAAATTCCTGAAGACTAACCCATACACATCTGGGCATATCCATATGCATTATGCCCATTTTCTTTTTCTGAAAACGTTAACATCTCTGCTGACCGCTATATAGATGTCAGAACAGTTGCAATTTATTCCGTGCGTATTCTGCTTTCCCGTTCTCTCCCTTTTATCTTATTCCTATAAATTTGGACTACTATAACGCCCGTTCGTTACTTATATCTTATAGAAATGCATCTCTTTCCGTGACTTTCCTGTGATTTCTCTAAAGCACGCAGGTGTCGCGTTGTGCATTTCTGAAAGCGTGGAATTTCAAGGAGTGTGTGCCTACCACTTACCGATACTACCTTTGTAACTATTATTCCTTTTTCCTTTCCTCTCTTTCAAAAATTCCTTATCATGTATATTTTGAGCCCTAGAAAAAAAACTGAGCTCGGCTCTTCGACAGTATTGTGAAGAATCCAATATAACTCACAGAAAAGCCCCATATATATTCAGACAAAACTCTATATAGGAAAAACCATGTGTAAGCATTCTAGCTCAAAATATTTTCTAAGTCTTGGTTTCTGCAGGTGATGATCAAAAGAATCGATTCATCTCACCAATCGTACTTTTTGACAGAAAAGAGACATGGGCATGCAAAGAGTAGGAGTTGTGGAATCCCTTTTAAGTAGCAAGCTTGCCGCGTTTTCCTAGGACTACCTGAAAGTGGAACTAAATGTGAAACTTTCTCACGCAAGAAAGGAGGGTCCCTCTTGACTTATGATTTTGAAGCTTGTTAGTGATGTCACTCAGCCGAGGCTCTGAGTGGACGATAGATAACCTTTGTTTTAAGAAAGGCAAGGTAGCTGAAAAAAATAGATGAGTTTGTGATCCTAGGGAGTGAAGGATTCTCTCAGAGTGGAGCTGCGATTTCGGACAAGTCCGAAGGAAAAACAAGCCGTCTGCCAACCCAGACAGGGTTATCTTTCTCCGGTAAAATCGCGAGGGAAAAGGAATTGACAATAATTTATTGTATACAAGCAAAACAGAGACAGCTGTTTTTGCACGAATTAAAATTAAGTGACTCTTAATTCAGGTTGAGAAAAGAATGCATTATAAGATTATATGCTAATTTTATGTTTGCTGAACTTAAGCTTTTAATGGGCATTGTCGAAAGCTGTAACGTACCCACAAATACTGTAGTTGTATTTCAAGTAGTAACCAATATATATCCTTTTATTTTATGTCATTTTAATAAATATTTGATTTGAATTTTACTTGAACCTCCACCTGATTGAAGTTCCATGCTACCACTTCCACACTAACGTCGAAAGTTTACCAGTATCATAATGGATGAAGGAGGTGTTGTTATTAATTAAATACAGATCCCTTGCTGAATTGTAAACATCCGTAGTAACCGAGCATACCTGTTCTTCTCCGTGTCATATCTGGTGCACGGTAACGTCTTAATGGCTAATAGAATTCGGGCAGACATTGTGCGTCATGTTTCCAACAATTGGCGAAGGTTCAAACCGTTCCTTCAACGGCGCTCTGGGTCTCCCTTTAGTACTAAATGTCGATACCTCAACGAAATGTCTTAACCTTATACATACGGACCTATTTGCGAAATCAGAGCTGCAGAGGATTTGTATCTTTATGAGTTTCAGGTATTTCATGGTGGCACCCTTCTTGCTATCTTTGGAAATGCACTGCATGGAATCAAAAGAATCCCATTCACAGAGATTTTAATGAAGGACACTTTGATTTTCTTAATCCATTGTGTGAAACAACGAATACGAATAATGTTAAACTATCAACTAACCTTGGTAATATCCAACAATCGCTGACCACTAGTGAGCCAATGGTTTGCGACCTGAATTTGTCCTGCATATTCTCGCAGTCCCAACTTGCTGCTCATACTGACTTGTGCACTTCCGAAAAAATCTATCCAACCACTGTAATGCCAGTTAAAGTTAAAATAATTATAAAACGCAGAAAAAGATTTACAGATGAAATCAGGATAAAACAAGTAAGGTGGAGATCCCCCACCCCCCTCAATACTTGAGTGAACTCTCTTACGATACTGTTAAGCTGACCGCAGTAGTTGAAGTAAATGTTCTAACAAGGAGAGGGTCCGAGGTTGGTCTCACCGAATGCGATGAATATTTGTGTTTCGATAGAGTATAGTTAGTGCATAAATATCTGACCGCCATAAAGCACAAGACCCAGGGGTCTTGAGAAAATCAGTCGCAAAGTTTATGCCACAGTTTATAATCAGATAAATTTCCAGCTTTGGCAAGCGGCTTCGTGGCATAGCGGCAGCATGCTGGATTTGAGTTTTTTCTACCCGGGTTCAATCCCGGATCGGACTTGTTTTTCAGAACGAAAATTTTTATCAATCATTTTCGAACCGCAATTGAAAGAATATGTATAATAATTTAAATTTACGAAAAATATGAATTAAATGTATGTTTTGTAGCATATAAGTGCTTTTTTAACTACGAAATTTTGCATGTTTAAATATATAATGAAAAAAAAGAAACCCGCATATTTATATGTATATAGACCAGAAATTTTTTGTTGTTATTTAAAATTATTTACAGTTATTTCAATGGATATCTATAATTTTTAACAGAGAAATAAATTAAAATAAGTGAACAAATATATTATTTTCATTTTGTTTCCTCATTGAAATATTTCATGGTTTATTCAAAATATGCTTTTATATTTTTAATATGATTTTTTAAAGCCTGGGATTCTTTATTTTTAATTAGAATAAGTGTCTACGTAGTAATTTCTTTCGGAAATCTTTTTTTTTTTTTGTTGTTGTTTGTTTAATATTTTTATGTAAATCAGTTTAATTATATAAATACAATTTTAGGTGCGAATCTTTGCATGTTAATATATTTAATGAAAACTAAAGATAAAATAAATAAATAATAATTATAATAAATTAAAAAAAAAGTCAATTGGAACTTTTATAGACCATAAAATTAAGCTAATTTTTAAATTTATTTACTGTTATTTACATAAATAAGGTACTACTTTTCACAGTGAATTAAATGTACCGTTTTTTACCAACTAGCTTTTTAACTTTTGAATTTTTAAAATCTTGGATGCTTATGATTATAATTAGAATAACTGTCTTTGTGCTTAAAAATAAGTTCTAAAAAGATATTGAACTGCTGAAAATAGTTATTACGTAGGTAATAATTACAAAACCAAAAATAAGAAATAAAAAAAAGTCATATTTAGAATTTAAAAAAGCGTATTAAAAAAATCATGAAATATTAGAAATACTTTCATATAGAAACAAAATTAAAGTAATATAATTATTTACGCATTTATAATACGTGTTTTAATTTATTTCTCTGTGAAAATAGTAGATTATTCATTGAAATAACTGTAAATAATTTTAAATAACAACAAAAAATTTCTGGTCTATAGACATATAAATATGCGGGTTTTTTTCATTATATATTTAAACATGCAAAATTTCGTACTTAAAAGAACACTTATATGCTACAAAACATACATTTAATTCATATTTTTCGTAAATTTCAATTATTACACATATTTTTTCAATTGCGATTCGAAAATGATTGATAAAAATTTTCGTTCCGAAAAACAAGTCCGAGCCGGGATCGAACGCGGGTAGAAAAGACTCGAACCCAGCATGCTACCGCTATGCCACGGAGCCGCTTTTCAAAGCAGGAAATTTATCGGATTGCAAACTGTGGCTGAAACTTTGCGACTGATTTTCTCAAGAACCCTGGGTGTTGAGCTTTATGAAGGCCATATACCGGGTGTCCCAAAAAGGACTGACTGATTTTAAAATTCAATAACTTCCAAACGGTGACAGATATTAAAAAAATTCTTGCAGGGGGGTTATGCATAAAGTCCAAAGTTTGTTTACAGTGATTTTCGATTTTAGTTCGAATTACAAACAATAGATGGCGCTGCGATCAATAGAGGCTAAATTCAGGCTCGATTTTTGGTACTTCGTGGCCCGGATAATACATTTCCATCTCCTTTTTCTGCATGGAACAACAGAAAGGACCAAAAATCGAGCCTATATTTAGCGACTATTGCTTACAGCGCCATCTATTGTTTGTAATTCGAACTAAAATCGAAAATCACTGTAATAAAACTTTTGACTTTATGCATAACCCTCCTGCAAGAATTTTTTAAATATCTGTCACCGTTTGGAAGTTATTGAATTTTAAAATCAGTCAGTCCTTTTTGGGACACCCGGTATTTATATACTAACTATACTCTATCGAAGCACAAATGTTCATCGCATTCGGTGAGACCAACCTCGGACCCTCTTCTTATAAGATTAAATCAAGAACAGACGAAAACTTACGATGAAATAGTGCACAGTATTGCTTCTGATTCTGAGCAGTTTTTCTTTCTTGACATCCCTGGTGGCACTGGGAAAACGTTTTTGATCAACCTGTTGTTGGCTACGATTACTAGTGGAAGGAATATTGCCGTTTCTTTTGCTTCCTTGTGTATTGTAGCTACCTTGATCGATAGAGGCAAGACTGCTTACGCAACCTTCAAGTTACCTCTTAAGCATAATCACTCTGAGTCTGCACTTTTTAACATCTCTAAGTAGATGGATATGGCTCAGGTGCTTCGAGAAGCAAAACTTATCGTATGGGATGAGTGAATGATGGCTGATGAGAGAGGTATTGAAGGTATAAATAGGACTTTCCAGGACAAAAAGGGCTGCAATCGTCTCAAGGGTGGAGTTACGGTACTTTTGACTGGCGATTTCAGATAGACTTTGCCTATTATTCCAAGAGGGACATATGCAGATTAAGTCAAGGCCTGTTTCAAACATACATCGGCACTATTTGATTATACCGTCGACCAAAAAACTATCATCAAACTATAACATTAAATGCCAATGATCGCAACATCACATTCACTTGACATTAAACACGTTCCAGTGTTTAATACGTAATCAAGAGATTTTTAATTCAACGTTTTATTTGCATTTTTACCAATGTTTTCTAATTTATTCATTCTTTTATTATTTAAAATGAAAATTATTTCAATTTGTATAATTTGGCGAATAGTTTGACGATTTATGCAATTTAGCGAAATTGGACGACGGGATAATCAAGTAGTACCCATCCAACTTATGTCAAAGTCCTGTTCTTGAGAATTAACATGCGTGGTCATCTTCGACGTGACTTGAGGTCCGAAGAGTTTTCAATTTTATTAATGGATATTGGAGATAGTAAGCTTTTGGAAGTGAATGGAAGAATAAAAATTTTGAACAGCCTTTGCGAAGTTGTGAGAGATTTGATCAGCTTAAATGATTAAATATACCTCAACATTCATCAGGCTTTAGTGCACAGTGCTTTGGGGCTAAGAGAAAGAGCTATTCTCACTCCTACAAATGAGTATGTACGGAGAAAAAGAAATCTTTGATAAAATACTGGTGTCTAAATTTAAGGGACCGTACATACGCTAAATAAAATCCGCCTTCAGCAGCCGCCATTTTTGTGTTAGCGTTCAGGCCTAGTATTCAGGCGGTGGTGTTTCGATGATACAAAGAGGGGGGGGGGGGGGGGGGCAGACAGACATTTCATTCCCAAACGTGTTTTTCGGGATAGCTGACTCCCAAAATGTGTAAATCCGTTGAAAACCGGAAGTCGATTTTTTTTTATTACATTACTTTTTTCTATTACAGATAAAAGAAAGTTAAAAGATTTTCACGTCTTAAGAATAAACTGAAAAAAAAAATGCCGAAAAATAATATTTTGTCTAATTTCCCCTTAAAAGAAATGCGGCGTAAAATTAATACTAATACAAACAAAATTAATCAGTCTATTAAATCAAGTTTTCTTTTTCTTAACATCCGAAATACCCTCTAAAGACCGAATACTGCCGTGGGCTACAACCTTAATTCGGCTTTTCTTTTAGATGAAAGTTTTTGAAAGCTATTGATGCTTCAAATATGTCAGATAAAATCAGTTATCGACAAAGATCAAAGAACATGATGTAAAAAAAAAATGGACTACAATAAAAAATACTCCTTTTTTTCTAGCTTTAATGTAGCGTGTTCAATAATTAATTGTGAAATTAGATTATTAGCTTTTATTCGCTTTTACAAGATAATACAGCGCTTCAATGAACTGTTTACGAAAGGAACTGTTGTTAAAGTACTATTAGTTAATTTGGCTGAGTATATCTTTGATTTTGTATAAGAAATGTTACTCAATATATATATGTTGTTTGGTTTTAGAAGCTTTCTAAGCATAAAATGATTCGGTGTTATGCATAACATAACATTTATTTGAGATTGTTTTCATTTCTTCCTTCTCAGTTCAGCTATCTAAATCTTTTTGATATTGACTTTCATTTTCTTATGTAAATGCATGAAATTTACATACATTATTACTAAGGTGTAATGGATTCAGAAAGTTTAAAAATTTTCTGTAAGTGCGCTACATTATGAATTATAATCATTTGCTCTTGATGACGGTCTCGCAGTGTTGAATTCAGGGGGAGGCCGGCGGAGAATATCGACCCCGGAAGAATTGAGATTTTGTGTTTTCAATGGTAAAAAAGTGAAATTCGTCCCTGCCCCCGGAGCCATAGAAATCCCTCCCGCAGAAAAGTGCCTGAATTCAACACTGCGGTATCGTGTAGCGACCAACCTCTCGTATATAAAGTAACAAGAAATTTGTCACCTTGTTTCAGAGAGACATAGCCATAAGTACCAATGAATGTTCTTTATTAGAGCAAACAAATATTTAGCCGAAAAAAACTTAATAAAAATTGGAAAACGATTACAAAATTATCACTGAGGCACTGTTCAGGGTACCGACAAAATATCACTGACTTCGAATGATTTCTTAGAAGCACTACGCTATCAAGAAGAAATTCTCAGATCCTATTCGGATCATCTCAAATCATAATCTGATATTTCTCACCTCTTTCCAAAATCTAGAGATTTTACTCTTTTTCTTTTTTACATTGCCTCACCAGGAGAGAGGGGGGAGTAGCCTCCTTTCTCCTATTGGTCAGTTTTGTCAGCCTCCCGCCAATCTTCAGTTTATGGTTAGGAAAGGGCATGTTTACAAACAAACACTTCCGTCAACTAATCTACCAATTACATTTTTGTCATAACGATCATTGCAGGAATAGTCTCGGTGACGTAGGCCAGTCATATCAGAGACCTGTTAAACGTAGACCAATCAAATTTCCCTAGCTCATGTGTACAGTAGGAGTCATAAAGAACGGACAGGTTTTTCTTGCTGATCCACAGTAATTCGACCAACAGTGACGTCAGCTGCCCTTTCCTTGACCAGCGATTTCACCGGATTTCACCTACTGCAAAGCACTTCCACGTATCCCACCGTGATCCGGTCTTCGAAGTAATAATGCCGGAGTTAAGGCTCCTGTCCGTCAAGCAAAGACACTCGCGAGCTAATGCTAAACCTGTGGGAAGGTTATTTGCTAATATCTCGTTTGCATTTCGACATTTTAATTTTTTTTTTTTTTTTTTTTTTTGCATTGGATAGCTGAGATTTATATCGACATTGCTCCTTTTTTACTTTTTCGATTTCGGTTGCAGATATTTTTCATAATGACATTTTCATTAAACGAGATATTAGCAAATAGCCTCCCCATACGTTTAGTATCAGCTCGCGAGTATCTTCTCCTGAAAGGACAGGAGCCTTAACCCCTTCGGGACGAGCGTCTTTTACAGAATTTTTAATCTATTATCACTATTTTTCAAAACAGAAATTTTTGTCTAATTGAATCGGGAAAATGCTCGGATTAAATAAGGCAAAATTTACAATAAAAATTTACTGGTGAGAATAATCACTGATTCTGAGCACCTTACGCGGCACGTATACCGATCGCTCTTCCCCAAGGGGTTAAGGAGCCGCTTCAGTGAATTTCCTCGACCGCGTTAACCCGTGTTAACCTGTGGGATAACTTAAAAGCACGGTGACTCATTGTCCAATATTATTAGTAAAATATGGATTTCACCATCAGAAAGTAGATGTCATATGACGACGATGCACGTTTTTAAAAATTGCCTCTTAAATTTTAAGCATTATGAAGAAGATGGTAAAATTTCATTAATTGGAAATTTCAAAGTTTATAGGGATTTTCCAAATATTTATAATTTAAGTACACAATTTTTAAAAACGCCCATCTTTAGTATCTAGCTTCTACTTCTCATGGTGAAATCCGTATTTTAATAATTGTATTAGGTAATGAGTCATAGTACTTTTAAGTTTTCCCATAGCTTAACTAGGAATGTCTCCATACGGGCATGCTCCAAAAAAATCTGAAAAAATATACAATGCTCTACTCATTAGGATAGATTTGTTTATTAAAAAAAATCGGCGGAAACTCGATAGAGCGTCCGCAAAAAAATAATGAAATTTTCGATATTTGGCGATTTATCACCGGTTACCGATGGAATAAAATTTCAAAAAATGCTTTTTTATGTCAAATACTCGTTAAGATAAAAATGCTTCATACTGAACTTGTTTAAATAAATTTAATAAAAATAACTTTAGTTTTGTCAGTTTTAGATTGATTTAACTATAGTTTTGTCATTATATATATATATATATATTTATAAGCAACGTTAACTATCAAATTTTATGAATTAAAACAAAATTTAAATTAATTAAAATTGTTTCAATCTCAAAATTAAGTCCAGTTGAGCACTGTCGATTCAACTTTGTTGCTATGCAACGACTTCTTTGATACTGAACTGAATAACTGCAGCATTCTTAATCTGGCCTTTATTTTGGAATACGCTGAATTATAAGAAAATATTTTTCATATATGAAATTGTTTCTAAAGTAATAAAATTAAATAACAAGCAACATAAATATGTAAAGAAAAAAAAAATAGGCCAGTAAAATTAGCTCAAAAAAGAGCCGTTTCAACCAATAATTCTCGGAAAGCTGGAAATTATTTTAATCGCTTTGTTTTACATCTAAATTAAGGAATTTGAAATTTGTCCCTTTTTCCTAGTGAGCTTTAGACATGGCGCCACGAAAACCTAAAGAATTTCGGACTTTTTTCAGTATTTCGCAAATAACTCAAAAACCATTTACTTTACAGAAACAATTCTTATTCAAAAATTGTAGAACATAAAATTCTGCGTGAATTGAATAGCACAGACTAAACATCCCACCAATATCAAGTGAGATATGATAAATCAAAAAAGTGCATTTTTCCAATGTTTCTTAAAAACCCTTATAAAATCGGCTTTTTGCGTACCAATTATTGGTTAAATCAATTATTTCGCTTACAAAACAGTAGAAATGCATAAAATGGTGAATGGTACTGTTTAATTAACAACATCAAAATTTAATTACATCAATATGGGAATTTCACCAAGCTTTTCAACAGGTGATTGCACTTGAAATGCAACCGATATTCCCAAACTGATTAAAATTCTGTCGTCAAAGAAATGCTTCCCTACTTCCACTCAAGCGGACATTTCCTCTATGCGAAGTCCTGCCACTTATATTTCCTTGACGTGGTGGAACTAGAGTCGTGTCTGACCCAGGAACAATATGATCCTTATGTAAATAAACGTTATTTCACAAGAAGACGATCAGACAAATTTTGGTCTGGGATATGGTCAAACATGTTTATTAAGACTCTGATTAGATTGTTGAAAAGTACTAAAGGTCTCTCTCGTGGTAGAGGACTGACCGATAGCACCCTGGCTAAATGGATTACTACGATGTCCATAATCATGGATATTCCCAACAAGTGCAAAAGCCCTGTGGGGTGCCATTTTCTACAACAGAGCAGCACGTTGATTCGAAATTATATAGAATCACAAGGGACAGCATCGATGTGTATAAGTTTGTTTCATTGTTCCTGTCGCATAACCCATTCCCCTCATGTGACTACTTGATGTGTTTGAGTACAGGAGTGATTGGTGGCGATAAATTAAATTGTCATCTAACCAGATAGATTGGAGTTGCAAGTATTAAAACTGTCGCTCGTGGGTGATTTCGGCCATTTGAAATTCAACAGATCCAATCGAGTAACTCCAAAGAAAAGCTTCACGTGTTCTGTAGAAATCCCTGATGAGGAGGTATCCGTCGATCCAGAGACGATTTTTTGTCGAATTTCCTTCGACAAGAAATCAGAGGAAGAAGATAGAAAATTCTTTGAATCTCAATTGGCTCCATTACTAACCATTACATACCATTACTCTGTTTGATAACGTTTGATTGAGGAATACACGAAAGTCAATATTTTACGATTGGTTCACTCGCTTTGACGATTTGGAACAAACCGTACAAACTATACATGTGTTTGATTGTAGCTTCCTGCTTCATCGAGTGAGTTGGGAGCCAAGAGAAAAGTTCCGGTCGATCATTTCCAAGCATATTCAACAATTGAAATACAACTATGATAAAAGTGCAACCATTGTATTTGACGGTTAGCCAGAACATGACACAAAGTCTGCTGAGCGTTTCCGTCCAAAAAAAAAAAAAAAAAAAAAAATGAATACATTGCAGCAAGCGTTGACTTTGACGAAACTATGTCGCTCACAATGCAAAAAGAGCACTTCCTTGCTCATGCAGGTAATAAACGCCGTTCAATAAAAATGCTCATTGAAAAACTGGAGCAAGACAATTTTACTGTGAAGCAAGCTGTCGAGGATGCAGATACTACCATCTTAATGAAAACCATTCAACTTGATCTGCCGTCAAGTCAGAACGTGTGATCATAGTTGGGGAAGATATTGATCTGTTTTTGCTTTTAACTGCATTTTCTTCCTACTCATCCACGATATACTTTTTCAAACATGGAAAAGGACAGCTAGGCAATGTTTTGTATTCAGCACTAAGATTTCAAGTACTCACCGATTGGGAAGAATAGCATCCTATTCCTGCATTCTTTTAGTGGCTGTGATTCTACATCGGCCTTCTCCACGCAGGGCAAACCAAAATTTGTCAAGCTTTTGGAAAATCATGCTCACCTACAGAGTGTTCCAACTGTCTTTAATAAGCAATATGCTACGCATCAGGATAAGTGCTGCGGGGTACGAAGCCACAACACTGCACAAATTGCGATACAACATATTTGTAAAATACCTTATGAAGATTCAATTTAACCTCGCTTCTCTGCTCCAACTGAAGATGCAGCCAAATAACATTCATTCAGAGCTTTTCTTCAGATCAGCATTTGGAATGGAAGGTTGACGAATCCCACTACTTGGGGTTGGAAGTCATTCATCATGGTATACTTGCAGTTACCACGACCGTTGTAGCTGCACCACCTGAGCTCCTACACAATCTGACATGCAAATGTGCAAAGGGGTACAATGGTGGTTTATTTTCTTGTAGGAAGAATAGGGTTAAATGCTCAACTATACGTTACCACTGTAAAGGTGCGTCGTGGACAAATACGGAGGAGGAAAAAGACCCATAAACCAGATACAACGAAAAAGTAGATATGGACGAGGAGGCCTTCCATGTAGAGGAGGAGAAAGAAGGATGGACAGCTAAAGGTCCAGAAAAATGTGCTCTAAGCTCGATTTCCCTGAAGTAACTTGAGTAGATTTTATTATCATTGTTTTTCTATTAATTTTTTTAAATAATTTTTTTTCTTGATATTCTGCTATTATTAAATTGTTCTCTAACATTTTATAAAATACATAATTGTAAGTGCACATACAAGTCTTTCATTTTTCAACTGCTTATCCCTTTTATTCACTATTTCATTGAATTTTCAAAATATAATAATTTATGTACCTAAAAATATAATTTGCTTACAGATGACAGAATTAAAATTAATTTGGGGATATAGATTGCATTTCAAGTGCAATTATCTGTTGAAAAGCTTAATGAAATTCCCATATTGATGTAATTAAATTTTGAAGTTAATTAAACCCTACCATTCAGCCTTTTATGCAGTTCTACCGTTTTGTAAGCGAAATGATTCAATTAACCGATAATTAAGATAAAAAAAAAAAAAAAAAAAAAAAAAAAAAAAAAAAAAAAAAAACAGATTTTATGAGTTTTTTTAGAAAAATTTGGAAAAATGCATTTTTTGATTTATCATATCTTGCTTGATAATGATAGAATTTTTAGTCTGTGGTATAATCGACGAAGAATTTTGTGCACTACAATTTATGAATAAGGATTTTTTTTTTTTTTTACAATAAACGGTTTTTGAGTTATTTGCGATGTACTGAAAAAAGTCCGAAAATTTTGAGGTTTTCGTGATGGCACGTCCAAAGCTCACTAGGAAAAATGGGGCAAACTTCAAATCCCTTCATTGAAATGTAAAACAGTGTAATTAAAACGGTTTTGAGCTTTCCGCGAATTATCGGTTAGTAAAATTCTATTTTTACTGGCGTGCATTGTTTAAGTTTAAATTCATCAAATATTATTTACACGCATTCTAAAAATCACTTAAAAAGCAATTTTCAGGTGCATTAAAATCGTTTGCTTTCGGCGAGGAAAAGTATACTGCTCGGGCTCGCCAAATCGCGCGACGCTTTCGCCTTTTTTGCGCCAAGTACTCGAAAGTGTAATTTTTTTTTAATAGACTTTCTACTGTAATTCCGTGTCTAAATTTGACTGATCCTTTATTACATACATAAGTAGTTTAATTAGTATTTTTTTCAAAATATTCTGAGTATGCCCTTTAAGGAGACCTTCCTTGTAAGATGGGATTTTGCGACATGGGTTTCAGCAGTGAAGCGGTGTCCCAACCTGACCAAGGTGTTTTCGGGACTGCGGTGTTCTGAATGACTGTTCTCAATGCCAAACTCATTTTCTGACAGACCGTTTGACTCTTATAAGACAAAACTTAAAAAATTATGGGATTTCTCTATGTGTGAATAAGAACATCTACAAATTTCATGTATTTAAGGCCGTAAATGGCTTCAAATGTATCCTAAAGATGTGACCTCGGATTTGAGAACAGCCGTGAAGAAAGAAGTAAATATCATTCAATGAAAGAAAAGAATATTGATTCGGAGAGAAAATTTTTATAAATGAATAGAACGTTTTTATTCTATCATTATTATTTTTATTTTAGAAAATAACATATTTCTAAAAGAAATAGACGCATATTTAATTACGTACATACAGTTCTTTTCGATATTAAAAAATATTTCCATAATAAAGTATCTGCTATTAGATTTACATATAATATTAAAATTGTTCAGGAACAAAAGCTTTCGTACGATAAGAATAAACTGAAAAAATAATAATACCGAAAGTAAAAGTAACTTTTTTGTCTCCTTTTTTTATTATTAAGAGAAATACATAAAAATATTACCAATATAAGGAAAATTAAACAATATATTAAGTCAAGAATTCTTTTTTAACTTCCGAATTACCCATCTAAAGATTGAATGATGCCGCGGGCTACAACCTTAATTCGGCTTTTTTCTTCTAGATGAAAGTCTTGAAAGTACTTGATGCATCAAATATGTCAGATAAAATCAGATATCGACAAAGATCAAAGAACATAGTATAAAAAACATTTACCTAAGCAAAGTCCCCCTTTTTTTCTGGTTTTATTGCAGCGTGTTGAATATAATTAATTGTGTTGGGATTGTGTAGATTATTAGCTTTTATTGACTTTTATATAAAAAAAATTAAGTGCTACGCTTGAATAGACTGTTTACAAAAGGTCTCATAGTCGGCAAAGCGACAGCTAATTTGATTATTTACTTAATTATTATTAGAAATGCAATTTAATACATTTGTAGTTTGCTATACTAACTGTTCAAGCATAAGATGATTCCGTGATATACCTAAAATAACATTTCTTTCAGGTTCTCATATATTTCTTTTTTACCGCTTAGTAATGTGCTTTTTCTTTTCTTTTTTATGTATTAATGAAGGCATTTTCTTGTTAATTCAAAATGCGTGAAATGTAAAGGTGGTATATGATAAATTATACAGTCTATAAAAGATTGTCCCAGTTATAAATTTTAATTGTTGTAGAGTGTTGATTTAAAGTCACAAATAAAGAGTAACTCAAACAGTTTTAGATAAGCGCATGCGCAAATACAGCTTCGTTGTTTACTCGTTTGCAGTGCCACATACGGAAAATAGCGACTCCTGAGCGTAAAGCGTTATTCTTGGGTTCCACGTTCACCTGACATAACGTTATGCGATTTTTTTTCCCTTAGGGTCTTTATAAAATATCGTGTCTACGTTCTGCTGCTACCTAATGATTTGCCATAATTGAAATACAGAATTGAAGATGCTATTGCTTCCATTACTCCAGACTTGTTAACCGAAGTGTGGTAAAAAACAGATTTTAGGTTGGATGTGTGCCGTATAACTAAATGTGCACATATAGAACATTTGTAAGAAAAACTAGGTTAGTTTACCTTCATTTTGATGTATGCTTTGTTGTAAATAGTCTGAAGTGTTATAATATACCATTGAAACTGGGACATTTTTTTTGTGAACGCCCTGTATTGTTTGCTCTACGATGAAGATTTTTTTCGGACTATCACGCAGAAGTGGGATACCAAATAAGATGAGTAAGTCCTGGGAACTCTGGCGGAAAATATTCCGGCTCTCAAAAATCCTTTAATTTTTTATGAAGTCTACAGCTACATTTTAAAATGAAGGTAATAAAGTACACCTGCATATCTTTTAAATTTATTCGTCATTAATTATTACTAATTGTTATGGAAGTAGATCTTTTTCATCTCGAAAACGTTTCAAGACATTGTACGTATGCTCAAAAAGAAGTGACCAAAAACTACACAGTTTAGGAAGAATGCACAAAAAATAGTATGACTAAGATAACTGGATAAATATTTAGTTATTAGCAGTTTTCCCATTAAAAAATATGTGACTTTTTTAAGCGCAATATTATGCAATATTAAAGGAAAATTGCAATGTATAATATCAAAATTATTGGAATAAAATTCATTTCATAATATTAAAATATTTATTTGCTTAAAAGACGTTATAAAAACACATTAAAGGTAAATTAAAAACTCTTTATTAATTTTTCTTTATTTTCTAATAAAGAGTTTTTAATTTACTTTTAATGTGTTTTTATAACGTTTTCTAAGCAAATAAATATTTTAATATTAGGATATGATTAGAAATGGACGTAATTTTGACTTACTACTCGCACTTATTTCTACCCTATATATATAAAATCCTAATGAATCGAATTGAAACGAATTTATGTAACGATTCTATGAAACGACTGATTAAACAACTGATTACGTTTCACGGCGATTTCTCCTAAAATATGGAATACTTTGCGATGAAATTAACACCAAAAATCCACAGATCTCAAAATCCACAGATCTCAAAACTGGTATTAGAATTTTAAAATTAGAATTAGTTTTCGAAATATTAATTTTGTTCTAATTTTAAATACTTTTTTTCTAATGATGGCAACTCAAATTTTAATCATAACAGATATTTTTTTCATATTTTAGAAAAGGTTATTTTAAATTAATTTGGCGACGAGTTTGGCCTCCCTTAAATGTATGCTAAGAAATGCATCATATTACTTTTATTCAGAATTCAATTTGTATTTCATTATCATTTTATTTAGTGCAAAACTTTCATTTAAAATTAAAACCTTTAAAAAAATGGCTTTTACTTCATTCTTTTTTTTAAACGAAACGAACAGAAAAATATTAGACACAGATGTCATATCACAGGTGTACCTAATTGGCGCCAAAATGGCGTTATTTTGCCTGACATGGTAACCCGGCTATTGTTGCTTATTTATTAATAAATGTTTATTTGAATTTATTTTCTTTTTATTTACAAAAAAATGTTATAAATTGTTTTGTTCGAAAGTTATTAATTATTTTTTTTAATTGTTATTTCATTTTAAAAATAACAGAAAATAATTTAAAAATACATATGTAACAGGTATTTGAAAACGAGGTTTTCGCCAAATTGTCGTAAAAAAAAAAAAATCACACCAAACCCGGTGCGTATGTGACAATGCAACAAATCATGAGATTTAATTTCCACTTCAAAGCAACGTTTTAATGTTATTACTTCTCCCGTCGACCAATTTCGCCAAATTATATAAATAGCCAAATTATACAAATTGACATATTTTTTTTATTTTAAATAACAAAAGAACAAATAAATTAGTATAACATTAATAAAAATACTGTACTTCTTAGTTATCCCGTCGACCAAATTACTGTTGCCAAATTGTAAGATTAAATGCCAATAATGGTTGCCATTAATTAATTAATTGTAAGATTAAATGCCAATAATGGCCAATAAAACCATTAATTCGACATTTTATTTGTATTTTTATTAATGTTTTACTAATTTATTTGTTATTTCGTTATTTAAAATAAAAATTATGTCAATGTGTATAATTTGGAGAGTGGTTTGGCGATTTATATAATTTGGCGAAATTGGTCGACGGGATAACTAAGAAGTACCAAAAATACAAATAAAACATCGAAATAAAAATCACTTGATGGCGTGAACAGGTGTAACTTCCTTAAAGTCAAGTGAATGTGACATTTACGATCAACCATTATTGGTATTTAATCTTATAGTTTGGTGACAGATTTTTGGTCGATGGGATAACCAAGTAGCACCGTTTTAATTTACCACTCGAAAAATAAAAAAATGCTAACTGGCGAGTTAAAAAAAAAAGCTATTGGCGAGATTTTCACCCGGCTAACATAAAAGTACCAGGAATTCTTTGTGATCATGGCAACTTTTATGTAGTTTTATTCGAAAAAATAATTTTGATTCTTTAATCAAAATGGAAACCTTTCTTATGAAAAGCGAAGGAATCAGCCCGTTGTTTATGGCAGTTACATGACTTGGACTATTATAATATAAACGAAATAATAGGGATAGAATAATATCGGCGACTTATCACACCTGTGGCTGGCTAACATTAAAGTACCAAAATGGCCGCTTGGAATATAAAAAGCGAAGGGATCCGCCTGGAGCTGTTGATGATAGTCACATGACTTAGACTATTATTATAGAGATTGTTTTCAATTTTAAAAACAGCGCAAAGAATAATATTTCCTAACGATTAAAAATTTATTTTCACGTGACTATTAAAAACAGAAAAAAAAACAAACTTTAAAATTACTATTAAATGAGTACGTGTTAAAGGCAGTAAAATATTGAAAATTATGTCCTGAAAATTGTATTTACACGTGAATATTAAAAGGGAAAGGAAACTTTAAAATAATAAATACATTAATATGCGTTTAACCCTTTCACGGACAAGTCACTTCTATTCGTAAAATCTTGAAATCAGTGAATGGCACCAGAATTTACAAACAAATTTCGAAATACAAAAATGCTTTTGTTCACTTACTTAATAAAAGGGAAATTTTCATCCCAATATTCTGATGCTAATGTGGTATTTAATAATTAAAATTAAGTGATCCAAAAATGAACCACCGCCCTTGAAGGGGTTAAAGCAGCAAATTTTAGTAATTGTATTATGTCAATCGTTTTATAACGCTGTTAAAAAATTCCGAGAGACAAAGACTCTGTTTACTTAATTCATTTTATTTTAGCTTCTTTTCAAATGTTTAACTGATCTTCTTTAACCAAACGCGAAAACAACCATTGGATCTTTTAACAGCAACTGATTCAAACTTAAATTTTTCCAATCAAAGGGAATTGAATGGAAACCCGTTTACAGGGAGATCGCTACAGGTTTTTTCAGTATAATTAAATCTTCTCTAATCTTTTTAAAACCGATCAGATTAGCGTGCTTTTAGATTCTACAGTGTCTGAACGGGGGTTGGCAAGCGTAGCTTGCAGGGGGCACAGCCCCCTAGTACATTTATAAAATTCATTGTTAAATAATCAAAGTATATAATAATCAAATTCTTTCTTTGCAAGGGGCCATGGAGAAAATTCCATATAAATATCTAGATAAAAATGCATTAAATTGTACATTTACCATTATTTTTTCTTAGAAAAAATTATACAAAGGAATTAAATATTTACTCAGAATCGTGTTAAATGTATATATGTGCATGTTTCGAAACAGAAGTAATAGCATATATCATTTTAAGGCGTAAAAACAGTCAAGTCTAGAGGGTTGAAAATTCGTTAATCCGGTTCTGCTGTCATGTTCCAAAAATTGGTTTAAAACGGCAGCTTTGACCATATAAGATGTCTCCAAAAAGTTGAAATGCACTTTAACGTTTTCTTTTTTCGAGATTCACAAATTCATACTGGCGTTCTTTAGATTAAAAAATGCGCTGTAAAGAAAAAACCCGTTAAAATACGGATGTTGTACGACAATCGAGACACCAGTAGTATTTCCGTAATTTCCAGAAAAAATTCCGTTTTCTCAAAATTTTTCATTTTTTCATATTTTTGTATTTAAAAATTTCCGTCTCAAAGACAAAATATAATATTTTTTTAAAGAGAAACTTACATATTTATGAATTTGATGCTTCGCTTTTAAAGGACACGTTTACGTCAAGGTCAGAAAATCACAATTTAATTTAAAGAACACTAAATCGACAACACTTACCCTGACGGGATTCGAATCAGTTCCAGATTATCGCCCGATTACGCCACGGCTTCACAAACTACGTAATCAAATATTGTTACTTATTTCAAATGTCTTTTTTAAAGCAAAGGCTAACATGTTAAATAAGGAAGGTATTTTCGTAGAGATAATATTTTTCAATTGCGTATATAATTCTGAATATTTTACACATTCTCTCCCCCCCCCCCCCCCCCATAATTCTGAATATTTAGCTTTTTAGTTTCATGCTTTATAAAAAATAAATTTTACGCTTTAAAATGTTACAGAGGTAGGAACAAATGTATTAAGATTGATCACGGTGTCTGTTTTGTGAGATTTTTAAAATTTTATTTTAATATTATTTTTATTTATTTATTTATTTATTAATTTAGTTTTGCAAGAATACCAACATATTTTTTCACACATGTACTTTTTCAAATTTTCCAAATTATTTGCCTGATGATCTACTATAAACTCAAATAAAGATAATCACTACATGGTGTTAAAATAAATTTGTTGTACTGCTTATTAAACATAGATATAGATTTTACAATAGTTTCATTGTTATATTTTAGTTATGTTTTAAATTTTATGTGCGAATCTGTTAAAGTGAATAGATTAAAAAATATTAAAATTAAAAATAGATTTTTTCCTTTTAAAACACCCCAACAGAAACTTAAAAAAAATATATATATTAACAGCTTGCTATAAATAAGTCGAACATTATTTTAAAATCATAAATGAAAAATAAATTGTAACATTTCCTTTTTAACGGTCTTGAACTTAAAAGATATTAATAAGATTTAATTTTTTTAAATATCGTAAAAATACGTTAGCTTTATATATATATATATATATATATATATATATATATATATATTATAGCGAGTTGATTAAAAACACATATTATAGATGACGCTATAATTTTTATCGGTTTTACTTGAAAATTCACGTAAAACATACTATTTAGACATTATTGGAAAGTCATACATTTTCAATATAGAATCATATTTAGACAATAATGAGATTTCAATAGAAATAATATCACTGTAAAACAAGTTTATCCAACAATTAATTACTTTGCTTTCCACGCAAAAGCAGCTATTTCAAACCATCATTTGTGGAACTTGTACTGTTTTGAAAGCAATACAGCAATATTTCGTAAAATTTAGGGAAAACCTACTGGATTTATACGGATTTATTGTTAGGAGAATTTTAACTGTTCTAACAATATCTTGCGCAAAATTCGTTTTTCTCACAATTCATTATTTATTTCTCAATTGTAAAAGCAAAGCATAGGTAAGATAAAATTGACTTACCTTGTATTTATATTTATCCATAATCTGTCTGGTATCCAACATCGTCAAAGGTAATGTAATCTATAGCTTCTAGTAGTTTATCTGTTTTAATCCATTTGTAATGGTGTCGTATTCCGTGTTATTTAAAGCACGCATGGTTGTTTTTGTGACTTGTAAATTTAAATATGTTGGGAACTTTTAAAGAAAGAAAAAACATTTTAATTCAGCATAAAAAATCACATCTCTCCATTCTGGAGTCTAGGTTACACGTGAATGTAGAAAAAACAAGTATAATACGTTATTGATTATGAAAAACAGGAAATTAGTGCCTTTTATCTTAATATTACATTATTTATATTAATATTTATATTTATAATAATTTAAAAGTGTATTAATGTTCGAATGTTTTTAACTTCTTGAATATATGATGAAATGTTTATAATAGAGTGTTTATTTAGAATTGTGCAATCACTTCCTTGTTTCGCGATCACAATGTCTTTTCATAATTGCTTTTATAAATCACGTTTGACAGATGAAAAGCAATTTACTGAGTTTGATTAATTTAATGTCCTTGATTTGAAGATTACATTTCACAATAACTGTCAACATTTATAATCTCAAAATGTCAACTACGGAAATTGTACTCTTTTCTTAGAAAAATGAAATTATTTCGTAAAATTTTACGGAAAAATTTGTGCATATTCACGGATTTTTTTACGGTGTATTGACAAGTGTGAAACAATTTTACCCATAAGTCTATCAAAATAAAGTATTGCATAGTAGTATAGGTAAAATATGGTTTTTCAGAAACAACTGATGGCCATTCACCAAAATTTGGGAAGAACAGCGTTTTGGCATTAGAAATAAAGATCCGACGAGCCCTCCAAAAATAAAGTTGTTTTACCATATTTTGGGAAGGCAAAAAGGGGCATTTTAACTCAGAAAGGGAGGGAAATTAGTATGTCAAGTGGGGTATCGTTTTGATTCTGAATCAAATCATACAATTTGTAAACCGATACGATCATTTGTTTGAAAGTTACGGCGAGCTTTATAAATACAAAATCGAAAATTGTGCTTTTAGTAAATTGATTTTTACAGCTGCAACTGATGGACTTTCGCAAAAATTTCGAAATAACTTGGTTTTGGCACTGGAAATGAAGATCTGATGAGTCCCCCCAAAATAAAGTTGTTTACCGTCTTTTAGAGATCTCATTGGATCTTCATTTCTAGTGCCAAAGCAAAATTCTCCCCAAGTTTTCGTGAATGACCATCAGTTATCGTATTTTACTCACTTTTTGGCCTATTTTACCTGTACTGTAGGCAGAAATGGCTTAAGGGGACAAGGGACCTTTAAAACCTTAAAAATCAATTTTTTATTTTTTGTAAATTTCGCTTTAAATGTTATTCAAGGGTACATTATAAGCATTATGGCAAGCATTTATCACAAAAAAAAAAAGAAAAAAAAATGAAAAAGAAATTTTTTTTGAGAAAAAAATGGAATTTTACGCGTTGTCTTAGAGATCTTCGAAATGCCCCCTTTGCGTTCCATATCAATGAAAATCCCCAATATTTTTTTAATAAAAGTTTGGTTTATATAAATAAAATAATATAAATAAAACTGTATAAATAAAACTGTGCATCAAATTTTATATATTTGAATATAAAGGTTTTAAAAAAATTTAAATTTTTCAAAATTTAAAATTTTTTTTTAAATTTCAAAATTTTTAAATTTTTAAATTTTTTTTTTTTTGTAAATTTCACTTTAAATATTACTCAAGGGTTCATTATATGCATTATGACATCTATATATCACAAAAAAATTTTAAAATAAATTATTTTTGAAAAAAAGAAATGGAATTTTACGCGTCGTCTTAGAAATCTTCGAAATGCGGCTTGCGTGTTCCATATCAATGAAAATCCCCAATATATTTTATAAAAGTTTGGTTTATATATATATAAATAAAACTGTGCATCGAATTTTATATTATGTGAATATAAAAATTAAAAAAAAATTTTTTTTGAAAAATTTTGAAATTTTTTCGAAATTTTTTCAAAAAATTTTGAATTTTTTTTTTAACCTTTATATTTAAATATATAAAATTCGATGCACAGTTCTATTTATATATATAAACCAGACTTTTATAAAAAATATTGGGGATTTTCATCGCATTTCGAAGATTTCTAAGATGACGCGTAAAATTCCACTTTTTTTCTGAAAAATAATTTTTTTTTCATTTTTTTGTAATAAATGCTTACCATAATGCATAAAATGTACCGTTGAATAATATTTAAAGGGAAATTTACAAAAAATAAAAAATTGATTTTTGAGGTTTTAAAGGTCCCTCATAAAAAGACAAATTAAGTTTTAAATCCTAAAAACATAATTTAAAGTTGCAAACATCGATCATCTTTTATTTGAGGTCAACATATCGCTCAATCGCATGAAAAGTGACACATCTCGTCAAGAGTAAATTTCACAGGAGAGGCAAAGTAAGATTCGCAAGTTTTTACTGTAACGTGATATTATAACTCTTATCTGTGCATGCAGGACAAAATACGTTCATAAAAGCGTAAAACCCTTAAGTACATGGTCTGTCCATTAAATAATGAGACTGAATTTTTCGCGCAAAGCAGAAGGCCAAAGGGACGGAGTTTGCGAGCGGTATGTGTGGTGGAGACTTTCAGATACAGATTCTAGCGAAAGTCAGTTAGCCTTGAGCCTTTGCAGCACACAGATCGCTCGTGAAGCAGACACGTGTTTGAATGAGTCGTTAAGTTTTCAGAATGACGTGATCTGTCGAGCAGAGATACGCTATGATTTTTTTTGTAAAATTAAACAAATATGCTACTGAGAGGCGTCCCATGTTACAGGAAGCCTAGGAGAAGGATATTTTGTCCAAAGCACAAGTGTTTAGGCGGTACAAAGTCTTTAAAGACGGAAGAGAGGAGATCGATGACGAAAACCGCGCTGGGCGTCCATCAAATTCATCAGTTCTCGAACTTCAGACAATGTGGCTAAAATGCATGTGCTTTTGTTCTCTGATAGCCGGATGAGTGCCATGAGTGATTGCGGAGACAATGGGGCTTACGAAATCGATTGTGCATCAAATTGTTGCGAAAGAACTTCGAATGCGGAAAATTTATGAGAAGCTTATACCAGCACATCCTTCAAAGTGACCCAGTTCCTGGCAAAATACAGAATTACAACGCTGCCACAACCACCGTACAGCAACAATCTGTCACTGCCGGACATTTTTTATTTCCTCGGTTAAAATCCAGCTTAGCAGTACATCGTTTTGACAATTTAGAGAACTTTCAGAAAAACGTAACGCGCGTTCTGAACAGCATTCCAGTTGAAGACTTCCAGGCGAGCATAAATGGTTGGCATAGTTTTTGGCAACGATGTGTTAATGCAGGAGAAGGCTATTTTGAAGAATATTAAGTGTCTGTAAAATTATCTTCAAATAAACGAATTTTATGTAATCAGTCTCATTACTTACTGGACAGACCCTGTATGAAGACGTAGATGAGGACTGGAGGGTTGAGTCATTTTAGCTCCCCACACAAATTTCCCCCATTCTGTGGTCATGAATGGACATCTAGCGTAATAAAGCGATTTTCCAGATAACTACACTTTTGAAACTTTTCCTGTAGCAAGACGGACCTATGACAGATTTATTAGTGAAATAAAACGCAAAATGAATATTTGCGAGTTGTGTCACTTTTCTGAGCGATATGCATTACCGTGCATGTTTACCTTTTACACTCTTTAATTTATCTCCATACTTGATTTTTGTATGTAAAGATGGAATTATAAAAATTATGTATAGATAAGTATTTCCAATGACAATTCATCATTTCAATATTTATAGACCTTAATTATACATTAATAACTTAGTTTTAAGGCTCCTTTCTGTTAACACGCCACAGAGGATAAATTGCCAAATACTCTTTATGTTAAGAATTGTATACGAGTTTCAAAACAATAGATTTAATTATGCTTCAAACACCATTCACCAAAACAGGACAACTGGCTGTGAAGCGGTAACAGCGAAATATTTTCAATTAGGAAATATAAATAAAATATAAAGAGTGTAGTAATTTAAAAAATACGTCTAGAAGAAAATGTTTCTCTTAGACGCTATAAAAAATTCGTTTCAAAAATATTTTAACTAGGACCTAATTTTTACCAATTTTTTCATGTAATAGCTTAATTATTATTATTATTTTTTTAATATTCACGTATAAATATATTTTTCAATTGAAAAGTGTTGGTATTTTTTATTGCTTGGGCTTTTTAAAATCTCGCAACATAGATAAAAGCGATTATTTCAAACTTTGAATTACATCTCTATTAAATTTATAAAAATTTGAGTAAAAAGCTAAAAAAGAAACAAAAATTAGACAAAAAAAATAATTAGACACTCTATGCTACAACCTAATCAAGTATATGGTTGCAAAAGATGATTAAATTGCAATGCATAGTTTTGGATTTTATAGAACTTTTGCGACTGAACAATTTTGCTATATTTCAGCATTAAATAGCCCTAAAAAGAAATTTGGTTTAAAAATTGTCTACTTCATCGTGTTTATCATACATTTTTCTGTAAAGTTATCTGTTTTCATGTTTTTATATCGAATAGTTTTTGCAGAAAAAGCCGAAAAAGGGAAAAGGTAAGCAATAAATTCAATAACGGTTGCATCAGCAGAGTTAGCGACTTTTTTTTAGAATAACGAGATTCGCAGTATCACAACTTGGTGAGTTTTGGACGTAGAAGAATGGAACTTTTAATGTTTAGCTTGTCAGAACACGAAAAAAAAAAGTTTCTAAATACGACTTATAAAATACAGAAACCGTATACAAAATTAAATTCCGTATTTTAATGTGTATATCGCCCCTTGAAAAACGAATGCCATATCTGAAAGCTACATTTAATTTGCATACTTTTTGTAATCGAAAGTATGTTTGTATCATAAGTGGTGTACGAGATAATCGTTACATCGTTCAGTTTGAAACTCGTGGTATATTCGATAACAGTGCTACATCATGTGGATAACTGAAAATTTAAAATATTTGTTTTTAATGAATACTGCTAAAATGTCTACTAGAAACTATAAGAAAATTAAACATGAATGAAAATAATAAAGTAATAATGATATACAAAATGGAATTTAGAACATTTGCAGAGCTTTAAGAGTTTGTGTGTGTGTGTGTGTGGTTTTTTTTTTGGGGGGGGGGGTTAGGGGGGAGAAAGAGAGAAGGAGTATTATTTATTTATTTTTTCGTTTCCACACAATTTATCAGTTATCAGAAAGCGAAAAAATTAGCATCATAATTTTTTTCTCACAAACTTGGAAATAAAATAATAAGCATATCCCACTGCAGGATTTCCCCATATTAAATTCAAAAACTAATTAATGACAAGAAAAGTTGTTTTCCTTGTTCGGCCAAGGCGGTGGGTTTGGTTTCTAGTAAAACCACACCTGATATAATCTTTCATCAATACCCCTAGAGGAACATCGTCCAGCAAGAAAAAATAAACTGTTTTTTAACATTAGAACGTACACCAGAAATTTTTAGTTCTCTTTGGTTGGTATTTAATTTATTTTACGAAGAAATTTCTGGTTCGAGTTGACATTTAAACATTTGGTCGGCGTCGAATAGACAGCAGCTGGACTTTCTACTACTAACTGTAAAAACAGTATTTAACTATTTAAACCATAGAATGTTCGTAAAAATACAGATTTATTTTTACCGTAAAACAAACGGTTCTTACCACAGCGGTATACAGGACTTTCGATAGGGAGGTTAAGGATTTTCGTTAGGGAAGGGGGCTGGGGCAAATGAAAAAAGTTATTTATTTGCTTTTAATATCATAACTCTTAGTATTTTTTATATATCATTATTTTCAAAGGTTCCGCAAGCCGTGGCTCTTCCATGGACGTGCTCCGTGCTCAGGGGGTTTTTTACCACAAGGGTAAGACAGGATTTTCGTCAGGGAGTTTAAGAATTTTCGTTTGGGAAGAGGGAGCATTGAAAAAAAATCGTACTTACTTATTTATTTATTTTTAATCTTATAACTTTTAGTATTTTTTATATGTTATTAATTTCAAAGGTTTAGTAAGCTGTGGCTCTCCCCTGTACCTCCCCGAATATGTCCACCGTTCTTATACTATTTACTCTAGTTTCTGTTGATAGGTTTCACGCGTAGAATGTACAGATTTCTTTATTCAATGTAAAAAGTATGCTATTTAGGTTGATTTTATTTATTTATTTATTTATTTTGTGTAAAATTAACCGAGATTGTAATATGGTTATATTTGGAAAGAATAGTAAAAAAAAAAAAAATAAATAAATAGCGTAATTTACCTACAGTTTCCAATTCTATTATGCATTTTATTTCATTTTATTTTTTTGGAAAAGTCTGAGTCACAATCACACGTACTTTCAAATTAGTATGTTTTATCATGATATGAGTCGTAATAACCGATGTTTTTTAAGAGGAAAATCATCGAAAACACACGATGTGTTACTTTATTTCTCGCAATTTAGTAAATGACGAACTTATTGACTCGCTTTTTATATCTCCTGCTATAAATATCAGCTTGAAATCCTCTAATCAGTGCGCTCTAAAAATCGTTGTCCTTAGTTCTCAGGCTTTACACTACTTTTAGAATACTTACCAGCAATTAGTCGATTAATGTTCTACGTGTTATTTACACTGCGGATTCCGAATTTTGTCTTGAAAATAACCCTACTTGCAGAACAATAGGACCGTTTGAGAGACAGAATTATATATTTCAGATAATGCGATGCTATATGTTTGCTGGAAACTTTACTGAATTCTTTATTTCTTTATTAATTATTTATTTCTTAGAGTTCCGGTAACATATCAATTGTCAGAAAACTCAAAAATTAGCATCATAAGAAAACCACAAATTGGGAAGTACGAAGGAAAGTCAGTAAGTAGGTCACAAACTGATATGAGAGGTCGGAAATTAGTAGTAAATTGTTTCCAAATATACCAACTGGTGGTAGCATAATACAGCTATAAGATGTTAATTTCGAATTTATGAAATAGCAGTTCTACAAGATGAACAGGGTTGTTCAAAAGTTGTTGACGAAGAGGGAAGCGGTCGTCCAGTTGAGACTGCGACAGAAGAATCAGTGCGAAAGGTTGAGGAAATGGTTGCTCTGCTGTCTATTTGTTGTTTGCTTGTCAGCTCTAACCATCTCCCCAATCTTCGGCACTGATTCTTCTATCGCAATCTCAAATAGGCGGCCACTTCGCACTTCGTCAACAACTTTTGAACGACCCTGCTCATCTTGTATAACTGCTTCTCATAAATTCGAAATTAACATCTTATAGTTGGATTATGTTGCCACCTATTGGCATATTTGGAAACAATTTACTACTAATTTCCGACCTCTTATATCAGTTTGTGACCTACTAACAGGCTTTCCCTCTAAAATCGCATTTCCCACGGTAGAATCCCCCGCCCCCCCCGTGAGAATATCTTATTTAAAAATAATCTCTCCTCAGAAAACTAATGATATGATAGAATAAAATAAAATAAATATAGAATATTACTGAATTCATTATAGAATGAAATTTATAACATTTACAGTGCTTAAATTTTTTTTTGCATTCATTATTGATTACTTATTTCCTCGAATTCCGGCAACTTATCAATTATCAGAAAGCTAAAAAATTGGCAACATAAAAAATCTTCTCTTATAAGGAAATAAAATCGCATTTCCGAGTAAAGATTTTTTTTTTCATCGCTGAGAATATCTCATTAAAAAAAATCATTACTTCAAAATCTAGTGATATAATTAAATAAATAGAATTTCATTGAATTCATAGTATAATGGAACATTTTCAGCGTCTTTAAATTTTTTTGTGTTCATTATTGATTACTTATTTTCTGGAGTTCCGGTAACTTATCAATTACCACAAAGCTAAGAAATTAGCATCATAAAAAAGGAAATAAAATAACATATCCCGCAGTAGTTTTATTTTTTTTTTCGGTGTGAATATCACATAAAAAATTTTCTTCAAAAACTAATTACTGACAAGCAGAGAAACATTTTGCTGTTCCGACAGAGGCGGTGGGTGTGTCCTCTAGTAAAACCTCACCTGATATAATCTTCTGCAAATACCCGGGGAAGAATAACGTCAAGTAAGAAAAAATAATTAAAGAAAAAGCAAAGAAAAGGAGACAGTATCAGAATCTATGTGAAAGACAAGACCAGTAACAAAAGGACGTGACACAGATAAAGAAAATCAGATTGGGGATTATGCAAAAAGGATGCACAATGTTAGTTTTTTTCTGCGCTTCTTTTTTTCCTCATGAATTCTTTATTGCTTAGTGCATTTTTTTTTTTGTTTTTTCACTCCTGTCGCGTTTTTTCATCAAGCTGAATCTGCAAAATAATTGCCCGTGGAGTGAAAGATTTTGATTAAAAATTGAAGTTTACAGGGAATTTTTGTGAGATCCTGTTTTATTTTACTTGAGCACGTAGAGGTAATGGATATAGTAGAGAAGGAGGAATTAAGCGGTAATTTTTTTAAATTTCTTTTTCTGTTTTTTTTTTAATTCTGAGGGGGGGGGGGGGATGTTGGGATATAATTTAAGTCATGCATTTATTCAAATGTCGTGTGTTAGAAAAAAAATGCAGGATGAGTAGTTTTTTTTATTATTTTAATTGCCAATTAAAGGATTAAATTCGATCGGAAATTATTACCAATGCAGGTTGCATGCGGGAAAAAAAGCACACACACACACAAAAAAAAAAACCCACAAAAAAAAACAGCTAATATAGACTACTCAGTGGAGATTATTTTATAAACCACTATTTTCTGAAGGCTTTTCTTTTCAACTAAATTAGATCTTCGTTGCTATAAATTTCAAAAACAGTTTCATATTAATCATACGGAACTAGCATCTCGCAATATGAAACGCACTCACTCTAAGCGGTACGTACCCATGGCGCTCGTCCCGAAGGTATTTATAGCATGAAGCACTACCCAGACGAATATCATGAAGGTATTTATAGCATGAAGCACTACCCAGACGAAAGCAGCTGAATGATAAGGGATTTTCCACAAATTGCCATTTTTAATTTTTTATTTATTTATTTTTTTTTTAATTTTCATTTTTTATTGATGCTTTAGTTCTTCTTGGATAACCACCAGAACGAGCCTATACGATGATTAAAAGAAGTATCAAAATCGAAGCATTTTTTCCAAATCTACTCGTTGATACTCACTAAATACTAACTTTTTTTCTGAAAGTCAGTTAATAAAAAATGACAATTTATGTAAAATCCCTTATCATTCAGCTGCTTTTAGAGAACAGCTAAAAATTTACTCACTTTAACGCCGATATCTTTCTGAATTTTTACGATATTCGACTAGATTTCTTTTAATAAGTTGCTCCATAGAGTTGACTATTAAATTATGTAAAATGATCCTTATTATCGTTCGCGCATGCGCAGATAAAAATTATTTCATACAACTGCTCATATTTCCTAAAATATTTAATATATTTATATTCCAATTGCACGATATTGATTCTACTATATTTTGTCAATTTTTCTGAAACCGGCGTTAAATTTGGTTGAAAACCCTGCATGTTATAAGCAAAAAACATGCAAGAATTTTTTAATTTTTTTAAATAAATCGCTATATCTCTATTAATATAGTGCTATTCTTACACAAAAGAATACACATATTGCACAATGTCTGTTTATTTATATTCGGTAGCGGTAGATGATTTCGTGCATTTTATTTTACAGGGTGATCCCAAGTATTATTTTTTTCTTTGATTTTTTTGTTGGCCCCCTAATTGCCCCCTTAACAAATTGACATTGCTAAATATGAGGTCATACCTATTCTTTTGAATTCTAAAATTACAGAAGAATCTGTCAAGTATATTTTGAAATATTCCACAAAATGTCTAAAATTGAAAGTTGCCGGTCATTAATGGCCATATAGTGTATACTTAATTTACAGAGATTCACAAACTAATTTGGTTGCAGAACTAATTGTGATCGACAACTGTGCGCATTCCGCAGTGGTATATGCATTTTTAAACTTATCTAATTTTTAGTATACTAGGTGTTATATTTAAATTCTTTAGATCGCATACAGAGCTGTATGACATAATTTGCATACATTATCGCATAGGGACATCAATTGGGAAAAACTGATTTTTACTGATCTATGCGATTTTAAAATTGTTTGTTTTGATATCGCTATTGCATTATGTGAAAAAATTTTACATCCGATTTTATTTTACATCCGATGTTGTCCTTAAAATAAGTTTTGGCAAGTCTGCATGGTGTATTAGTTGTTACTGAATCTATTGAGATACACCATCCTAAGCCTTCTTTCTTTCTCTGTCTACTCGCACGCCATTACTTTAAAAATAGCGGTGACAGCACCTGTGGATCGGCTCATAATTTCTTAATTACCATCAAGGCTATCTTAACAGCGTTTTCTTAGAGTAATTATTACACCGGAGTACCTTTTATATGGGTTTTATTTATGTATGCAATATTTTTATAAGCATTTAATGCGACAGCATTTATAACGTTCACATCGGCTTTACATTTCCCATAGGTTTAATATGTGAGACTGTGTACTGAATTTCCCAACTCTTTATAGTAAACATCCTTATTTAATTTTTTTTATTATGTTGCTTTTCATGTCTGATGACGTTTTCTTGCGTCTCATATTTTATACACCATGATAAATTTTATTTAAAATGATATAGTTCGAACATCCTTCCATTCACCCTTATCATTAATTCCCCCATACATACAGCGAATTACTTGTCTTCATTTATTGATTTAAGCTGTTTTGACTGATAAAACTCATTAAATCCAGTCATGGAATCTCTGTTTTTTTTTTTCTTCTGCTATACTTTTGTTAATTCCGCGCAATTTTAGAACTATTCCATTTGCTATACTGAAAGTAATAAACGTCTGATGTTTTCACTTTCAAGTCCGGTGATTCAAACTACAATTTCAAGACTCATCAGAAATCGTCTGAAATCTGTAGACGTAGAAGAGGAGAAAGTTTTGCTGGCGTCGTAACTAGATCTTATTTAATGATTCAGAAAATGTTTTCGCTTTATCTCTTATATTAGTCACTTTATTGAACTTAATGATTATTTGAAGATTCTTAAATTCATGTAATTATGTGCTGTTAACCTAATTGTAAAAATACGGTAAATATATATAGATATATTTCATTTGAAATCAATTATAATATTCATTTTTTGATTATTTTTAGTAAAAAAGAAATTTGAAATTTAAAATGAATATCAGTAAAAAGATAGAATTTTATACTATATTTACTTGCATACAGTGTTGAATTCAGACACTTTTCTCCGGGAGGGATTTCTGTGGCTCCGGGGGGGGGGGGGGACATTATAGAGTTCCGGGGAGAAATTGCACTTTTTTGACCACTGAAAACACAAAATCTCAAATCTACCGGGGGGGGGGTGTCTCATTGCTCCAGGGGATGTCCCCCCCCCGGGCTACCCCCTGAATTCAACACTGCTTGCATAACTAAATTTTGCACTTAAAGCTAACATCGATATTTATCGAATCACAATGCAGAGTTGCACTTTTTCTAAAAGAAGGACTTGATTAAAGCACGAGCAAACTTTTACATTCCCCCCTCCCCACCACCACCTACGATTTTAGTAGCCGCAAAATCGATTTGCAATTTTTTAAAAACTTATACGTTAAATGTGTTTCGACAATGTATATTCGTTATAATCAGTATTTTGAACTTAAAATGTAGAATAAGATGAAAAGTTAAATACAAAAAAAAAAAAAAAAAAAATTAAATACAGTAAAAACTCTTAATCGCGGGCACCTTCGGAACGCTGAATCTGTCTGCTATTGGATTGTGTTAACTTTTATGAGATAAATATATGTATATTGAAAAAGGTGAGTGTTCGCTAAAGACAACTGTTCATATGAAGGCTTTGCAGTAAAATCTTCATAACGGACACTCCTAAATAAAGGACACCACTATTTAGGAAACACATTTTTTTATTGAAAGTATGCACAATTTTTATACACTTATATCCAGGGTTGCCGGCTTTTATCCAGACCAAAAAAAGCCGGATGGCTTTTTTTGGTTTTAACCACTTAAAAAAAGCCGGTTTTTATTTTTAAAAGTTGGTTTACAGCTAATTCGTTTTAAATTGGTATCAAGTAATTTATAATACATTTATAAATATTTTATACTAAGAAAATTATAAATTTCTATTAAATTTTGTCAAATAAATAAGTCTTTATAACTGCTAGAAAGCAACTGTGAAAGCATTATGTCGGATTTTTTTTTTTTTTTTTTTTTTTTTTTTTTAAATATATATTGAAAAGAATGTTAGTTAGACTCTAAACTGGTGTTTTGAAATTCTATATTACTTCTATATTACATAACTCCACATATACTACACATTTTAAAGATTATATTTAATTAAACAATGACAAAATGTAGCACATCAAAATGGAAACATTCTTATGTGTACATATGGAGAGTTAAGTTAGAAATGCTAAAAGAGAAATTAGAAAGGATATGATATTTGAGGAGAGTTTTTACATAAGGGCATAAAAATAGAGCATTTAAACGAGAAAAAAAATTTCGAAAAGCCTGTTGCTAAGCATATTCATGCATATGCTATTCATAATGTTTTTAATAGTGAAAAATGATGTTTTTATTATATGACTATGTATAATTTTAAATGTTTACTAAAAATAAAATAAGACTTGTATTGTACCGTCGTATAAGAACTCACTTAAGAAAGATTCTTAATTAGAAATTAAAAGAACTTGGCGTTCGTTTTTTTTTCAGAGTTTTATTAGACGACACGG
Organism: Maratus speciosus; assembly: GCA_963932465.1. Lineage (NCBI taxonomy): Eukaryota > Metazoa > Arthropoda > Arachnida > Araneae > Salticidae > Maratus > Maratus speciosus. Next base: position 245,939,247 of record OZ010800.1, on the reverse strand, counting down.
GACACACACATAACAAGCACACGTAATATTTACACGGCAAAAAGTTAATCTTTTCCGGAGCGAGACGCTCCTTTCGGCAGGACCGAGAACTTGACCGTCTGGGGTCGTGTCACAGCAGATACTGTCCCTCCACGGGGCCTTCTTTTTCTGACATCAGTTCATCTCCTAAATACCCCACGTGAGGTCTTGACTCATCTTAGTCAACAAGTTCAGTTTATAACATTTCTACGCAGCACTTTTTCTCCAGATATTTACATGATTAAAACTGTTTACATGTTCCATCTGGTTTTTGGTGAATCAGTGACATGTGAAGTTATAGCAGGCATCTGGAGGTTCCAATTAACGATGCTTATTTCGTTAGGGCATCTGGTCTCCGAGTCATCTCAAATAAAACGTCACAGTCCCTCCATGCCCCATATAAATTTTTCCTTAAGGGAAAAATTTCCACACTCGGGTGCACAATCATAGTGAAATTCGGAGTTAATGCTATCCCTAACAATGCTATCTACTCCAAAATTAATAAAATTTTAAATTTTAAAATCAAAACATTTATCAGAAGTACTTCGTTACCATGGAAGGGAATCAGCATAACACACAACAAACATATTAAATACAGTAACAATAAACACATTGCAATTGCACACCGTTATATAATAATACTAAGATTTATAATAAGCACTTCAACAATTTTATAATAAACCAGAATCTTCATTAATAATTTTCCGTTAACATAAACAGGATAGATAAAGTTTTTAAACATCACAGGTAATTACAATAAAGTTCGCTCTCTCGTGTTCACATGGATAACAAACAATAATAATATATATATATAAATAAATTTCTTAAGAATGAATTCTAATACACTAATAAAACCAAACACTTTTAAACCTTTTACATACAATAAGTTACTTAAAAGAATTTTATCACAATAACAAAACACACTCTTAAACATTTTTTTTTCAACAAAATTTCTAGTCTTCAAACGCTACTCTGCTTAGACTATCGGCGTTTTGGTGTTTTTTTCCTGCTCGATGTTCGATTGTAAAATCGTACGGTTGTAACGCGAGGCTCCAACGCATAAGCCTTGGGTTGGAACTCGCATGAGTTTGTAAAAAGCGCAGAGGATTATGATCCGTTATAATCCTAAATTTTCTTCCATCTAGATAGTAATGTAATCTTTTTACGGCGAAAACAATACTGGCGCACTCCCGCTCGGTGGTGCTATAGCGTTGTTCTACCGGAGAGAATTTCCGACTCAAATACAAAATCGGGTGTTCCTCTCCCTTCTCATTTACCTGGCTCAACACAGCTCCGGCACCGCGTAACGATGCATCGACCTGAATAAGGAATTCAAGATGAAAATTCGGCGCATGCAAGACCGGCCGTTCGGTTAGTTTCGCTTTCAGAGACCGAAAAGCGCTCTCGAACGCGGGAGTCCACTCGACTTTACCTCGACGGGTTTTCCCTTTTAGCGCGTCAGTCAAGGGGGCTGCTATTATGGAAAAATTCCTTATGTATCTCTGGTAGTATCCGGCCAGCCCTAGAAATGCACGAATCTGCGTTTTTGTTTCGGGAGTAGGGAATTTTTTTACGCATTCAATCTTGACTTCTGCTGGAGTGCGGGAACCATTTCCTACAATATAGCCTAAATATTTTACACTACTCTGGGCAAATTTACACTTAGAGGGCTTTATTTTAAGATTTGCCTTATGAATTTTATCTAGAACTAATGCGACATGTTTTAAGTGGTCTTCCCAGGTGTTCGAAAATACAGCGACGTCATCTAAATAATTAACTGCAAATTCTTCCATCTCTCTTAATAGTTCTGCCATCATTTTGCTAAAGAAAAATGGCGCATTTTTTAATCCAAAAGCCACTTTCAAACACCTAAAAGTACCAAAAGTTGTACAGAATGCTGCATACCGTTGAGCTCTGGGGCTCAAGGGAATCTGCCAATAAACTTTCGCTAAATCTAGGACGGTTATGTATTTAGCAGATGAGACTTTCTCAACTCTTTCTTCGATATTGGGGATGGGGAAATACTCTGTCCTAATTATCTCATTGAGACGCCTGAAATCCACACATGGACGAGGATCCTTACCCGGAACCTCTACTAAAATTAAAGGCGACGTGTAATCCGACTCGCCAACTTCAATAACCCCCAATCTTAACATCTTTTGAATCTCCATTTTTACGATTTCAGTTTGTCTTTGCGACATCCGATAAGGTTTTGATCGTACGGCCTTATCGCTAATTAAAGTTATATCATGCTCCACCAAATCTGTTGTACCAAGGTCGTTTGAAAAGCACGCGGCATATTTATTTAAAAGCTCCCTTAATTGGCTAATTTGTGCTTCGTTTAGGTTTTTTTCTAACTCACTAAGCCGAACTATTTCCTGAAAGTCAAAAATCGTAGGATTATTCTCTAAATACGGAATATCTAAATCCTGATCTTCTATTAAATTTGAATTGTCTTTGGAGCACAACAAATTTACATGTTCGGGTCGCGTATAATATGGTTTCAGCATATTAACATGATAAATTTGGGTTTTATTCCTACTTCCTGGCAGTTCTACCACATAATTAGTCTCAGATATTTTATTCTTGATTTTTCCCGGACCTATCCATTGCACGGACAGTATATTTAGTCTCGTCATGGCTAAAACCAACACTAAATCTCCCTCCTTGAATTCTCGTTTTACTGCGTTTTTGTCATACCAAACCTTTCGTTTACCTTGCATTTGTTCCATGTGCGAAACAGCTATCTCGCGACATCGTTTCAACCGATTAATTAATTTAAAAACATATTCGGTCACTACATCATTTTCAGGTGGAGGGTCGGACCATCGTTCCATTATCAAGGTCTCGGGTGTTCGAAGATTTTTTCCATACACCAACTCGGCTGGTGAGTAACCTGTGCTTTCATGAACTACGTTTCGAAGAGCCAATAGAATCGCAGGCAAATGTTTATCCCAATCGGCGCCTAATTCAATACACAGAGCCCTCAAAAGTCGTTTTAAGGTCCTATTATACCGTTCCACGGGATTACTCTTGGGATGATAAACAAAACTATGAGTGATCTTAATGCCAAATTTATTAAGAAATTCGGTCGTTAAAGCTGAGGTAAAGGACTTTCCCTGATCGCATTGGAGTTGGCTGGGGAATCCGATGCGACTGAAAATATTCAGCAGCGCCTCAGTCACTGTAATAGAGGAGAGGTCCACCAGCGGAACCGCCTCCGGGTATTTGGACGCCATGCATACTGCCGTTAAAATATACCGGTGTCCACCCGTGGTCAGTGGTAAGGGCCCACATGCGTCGATATTTATTTTACTGAAAACTTCCTGAATTATTGGGACAAGTTTTAACGGGGCTTTCTTTTTCTCGCTCGCTCGAACCGCTCTTTGACAAACATCGCAACTGCGCACATATTCATCCATTTCTTTATAACAGTTAGGCCAATAAAAATATCGAATTAATTTATCCTTTGACTTCGTCCCACCTAAATGTACTGACGTGCCTTCATGACACAATGCTTTTATTTTCTGTCTTAACCCTTTTGGAATAACTAGCATTCTGGTAACGTTTCCAAAACGATCCTCGCGATTTCTAACTAGTAACCCGTTAACAACTGAATAAGTTTTCGTCGTACCTTCCGTTTTGTCCGCCCCCACTCGGCTAAACAATTCCTTTAACTCTGCACATTCGTGCTGCGCTTTCAAAAACCCTTCTTTATCGATTTTTAACAAGTCCAACTCCGGGGCTTCAACTTCTAACGGCGGAATTTCAATGGGGTCCTCACCTTCCGTTGAATCCCGCAATCCCGATTCTTCCTGATTCGCTACGTTCGATTCCTTGGGTGTCTCCACATCTTGAGCTACCCGTTCGAGCTCCCTTTTCTCTTCCTTTAAACGTCTAGTAGTCGCACGCGTCTGGACTGCATTTACCTGTCCAGTTGGCAAAAATTCATAACCCGTGTTCTCTCTTATCATCGCGGCAGTTTTATTTCCTAAAATATATCGGTTTTTGTTAAAATGATTTCCGCAAACAGCGGCTTTCGTACAAATTTTCCCGAAATCTCCCTCTATCTCTACCCGCGCTAACGGTAGACAAACTAACTCCAAACTAAGTGGTTGTTGGATCCAGATTTTCTCTCCACAAAAACTCTACAAATACAAAATTCTCTCTACAAATTTCCTACAAATTAAATCAAGCGTCGCTCCCGAATCTCTTAATATTCCTATCTTTCGGTTGTTAACAACCCCAGGAAATGTATAAGAGTCCAATAAATCGTCCTTTCGTACATCTTGCAAATTATTTACGGAGCCTGACGGAGGTTTTTTCTACAACTTCGGGCACGATGAACGCAGGTGCGTTTCAGACCCGCAATTAAAACATTTCAAATTCGCTCTTTTTTCAAAAGCTCTATCTCGGTTTACTGGTCTGTGCACGGCGTTTGCATTCGAAGAGGGGGAGAACCGTGGTCTAGTTTCTCGAGACCTTTCTTGAAAAAACGGGCGCGTTTTTTCCCCCCTAACATCTCTGGTATCCTTGGCCTTCGGAGTAGAGGCCCTTATACTCTCATATCCATCCAATAATTCCATTATCGCTGCTTCAGTCTTAAGCTGTGGCCATTTGTCAATGAAGTGTTCACGCATTTCAAACGTCGCACGCCGTTTAATCTGATCGGTGACCAAAAGGTCTTTTAGTTCGTCTAAAGAAGTTATTCCTAAACCTGCTAACCATTCATTTAAATAATTTCGGATTTCGAAACCGAAATCCTGCCAATTTAAAGACTGCGACTTCTGGTGGCTAACAAATTTCTGCCGAAAACTCTCTGGGTTTAATTTAAATTTTTTTAACAATATGCCTTTTACGTTATCGTAATCTTCTGACTCTGTCTCGGGTTGTCTGGCAATAATGGAAATAATGTCTACTGGCAGAAGCCCAATTAAATGAGAGACCCAATTTTCCTTCGGTATCCCAACCCGTTTTGCTTGGCGTTCAAACAGAACCAAATACAAGCTAATATCTGTTTTTTCTGGACTAAAATCCAGGATTAATTTTTTTAAGTTCTGTTCAGGGGAACGCGAATGTATATTATTTGCATTTACTGAAGACGGGGCAATTCCTTTCTCGATTTTTAGTTTTTCTAACTCGAATTTATTTTTTAATTCTAATTCCTTTAATTCTTTCTCGTGCTCCAATTTTTCCTTCCTAATGGTTTGATCACGCTCCCATGTCTGTTTACGCAACATGTCCTCCCTCTTGATAGCTTGTAACCGTGCGCGCTGACTTTCTTCCCGTTCTAATTCCTCCTTAGCTGTCTCTAATATAGTCTCATACAGAGCCCGTACTATTTCTTCTTCATACTCCTCAGATTCCAGCACCAAGTGCGTTAACTGAATCCGAGTTTCGTTTCCGGTCCTGGCAAGTTCCAATTCATCCACTAACTTTTTTATATGTTCCTTTTTTCCTTTACCCAGGAAAGCCATATCTAACCCTTTTTTTTGTTTTTCAAACAAAATTTCTCTATAAAAAGGTACTTCTCTACACTAATACAACAACAAAAAATATATACTATATTAACAATAATCACAATCAATCATAAAATTTCTTTCAATAACACAGCAATATGTAAATACTAACTCACTTCCATGACTAGTACCTCTTCAATTTTTGTCATTCCCGTTTTTGAATTTTCCCAACAAAATCAGCAATTTTAAATAATTAAAAATCACTAAACATTAACTCCAAATTCAAAATTGTGACTTAACCCAATGAAGGCTCAGACACTAACCGGTAATCCACACATTTCTTCAGCCGGATGGCTCACTGAACACAACTTCTGACCATAAGGTCCACTAAAAATAATATATCCAGAGGCACGGAACACTGAACACTATCTTCGACCCAAAACGGGGCCCACTCACATTTACAATCTTCTTCTATCCGCCGATCCACTTCTACAATCACAGTTTTGTTTCAGGCCTTAGCTCCCTAAAAATCAGAGAATTATCTTCTTTTTTTTCCACTCTTCCGCAATCCTTTCATCACCAAACAGCGTAACTCTGTTTCTTTTCCGCAGTCGAACAGCTGATCACAGACGGGGGAAAAACAATCTTCCTCTTTTTCCGACACTGGGTAAGGATTTCTCAATCTTCCTTTCTCCAAGTCTTCCTAAACCGAAACCAGATAACACCAAGCTTCTTTTTTTTCTTTCCTCCAACACGGGAGTGAAAACAACACCCTTCTCTTCTCTGACCGGGTGAAAATCGAAACTAGCTCCTTCTTCACAAACCGAACTGTTTTTTCTCTTCTTCCAACACACGATTTTCCTTTTATTTTTCTATTCCAGTATCAGGACGGCTCTCTATTTCTCGAAAGAATGAGCTTTCACCTTATCATTCCTTCCGCGGGTAACAATTTCAGGCCTTGTGTGCGTATGTGCCCAACCTTTTGAACAACTCGAGTCCCAACTCTGACACCAACTGTACCGTCGTATAAGAACTCACTTAAGAAAGATTCTTATTTAGAAATTAAAAGAACTTGGCGTTCGTTTTTTTTTTCAGAGTTTTATTAGACGACATGGGACACACACATAACAAGCACTCGTAATATTTACACGGCAAAAAGTTAATCTTTTCCGGAGCGAGACGCTCCTTTCGGCAGGACCGAGAACTTGACCGTCTGGGGTCGTGTCACAGCCGATACTGTCCCTCCACGGGGCCTTCTTTTTCTGACATCAGTTCATCTCCTAAATACCCCACGTGAGGTCTTGACTCATCTTAGTCAACAAGTTTAGTTTATAACATTTCTACGCAGCACTTTTTCTCCAGATATTTACATGATTAAAACTGTTTACATGTTCCATCTGGTTTTTGGTGAATCAGTGACATGTGAAGTTATAGCAGGCATCTGGAGGTTCCAATTAACGATGTTTATTTCGTTAGGGCATCTGGTCTCCGAGTCATCTCAAATAAAACGTCACAGTATATTAATAGCTCTTAAAATTAATTAAGTAATAAAACGTAAAGTAACCATTGTCCTCTTTAATTTTATAAAGCTGTAAAAATGAAAAAATTGGGGGGGGGGGGGGGGGGCTAAAGATTTTAAACCAGATAAAGCAGTTGGTATGGCGCTAAAATGTAACTGACATATTTGTAATTCTGGCTACAAATACTAACAAAACCATCTACGTTTTATTCTAGTATTGATGTCTTCATTACTGAGAAATTGGGTTACTTATTAAACTCTAAATCAATTACAAGTCCTTAAAACTAATTAAACATTTTAAAATGTGTAGTTTATAATTACGATGCTTCATTGTATAAAAGCCAATTATGGCCAAAAAAGGCCAATTTTGGCCAAGAAAAGCCGGTTAAAACCAATAAAAGCCGCCGGCGTGGCTTTTTTTAATTTCAGCCGGCTTTTTTGCAACCCTGCTTATACCCCAGAAAAGCAGACACATCCGAACATCGGATAAATACCAAGGCTCCAAGGTGCCCGCTATTGAGAGGTTTTACTGTATTAAGACAAATATTTTTTTGTTTTTAACCTTATTCTACTCCAGAAATTCATAATATTGGTTAATAATAAATATTGATTAATAAATATTACAATATAATACTTCAAATTTTGTGAAATCTAGTGTTAGATTTTATTTAACACAGAAATAAAAATGCAAAAAATGCTTTTGCACAACAAAGCAGGGATGGGATTCTTTCTGAAGGAAATAACTAGATTCCACAAAATTTGCAGTATGAGTATTATATTGTAATATTTATTAATCAATATTTATTATTAACCAATATTATAAATTTCTAGAGTAGAATAAGGTTAAAAACAAAAAAATTTGTCTTAATACAGTAAAGCCTCCTTAAAAAAATAAGCCTATTCAATGTCGTCAAATACATATTTGTATAAATATATCATTTTCTTTAGCCTAATCATGTTCTAAAAGTACAAAATATTTATTAAAATAAGTGGAAGATCAAAACAAATTTCAAATATCAGCTTTATGGGAATTTCATACCAAATTTAGGGGCCCGTAAAGCTAAAGGCCCATAGAAACAACCCAGTTTTCTCACGCTGCAGCCAGCTCTGCTTTATGGTAACAAATTATTCCCATTTATAAAAAATGATTCAATGTGGTCAAACATGGCTACGTATATGGCTTAGAAAGAAAAGTGGTCAAAGATGGCTTCATATTAGCCAAAAAAAAAAAAAAAAAAAAAAAGAGGCTCAAAGATGGCCGCAATTAAGACATTTGAAATGTCTGAAATTCAGGCGTAAGAATTGTCTGAAAAATTTAAGACATTTTAAAACGTCTTAAAATTGAACACTCTTGTTTCAGACACTTAAATGTCTGAATTTCAGACATTTCAGTTTACAGTGTTTGTTATGCAAACTTCTAGGATAGATGTGTCAGTAAGTAACAAACGGATTTATTTCTGTTATTTCAATTAAATTTCTATTTATGATGAGATTTATTAAATATTGCTTTTAGATAAATACTATACAAATTTAATACTATAAAAACTATAATATGATAATTATAACAGTTAATTTAAAAACGTCGACTTTTAGCTAAATGTTTTAAATTGGCTTTTGGGTTAGCAAAAATCTGGTAGCATCAACAGCTACTCTATAAAAAGGTGAGTTCCCACAAATATTTTTTCCCACTACAGCACTGTATATTTATTTATTTGAACATTACATACAAAAAATTTAGTTTAGAGGAATACGAGATTTTCTCTTTTATTTAATCATAACAGCAAATCAATAGTAAACAGGCTTTTTCAAAAAAATGTTAAAATCCAAACTACTTCCAATTCAGCAATCAATAGAGAATTATTGAAGCTAGAAAAAGATCCTTTTTCTCTTTAAAACATCACAAACGATGTATATATATCGATAAACTGTCATCTGTATTTTATGTTCTACCTTTTATTCGATCAATAAATTATTTATACTATTTTTTTCCTATAAAATTACTATATGATCCATTAAAATTTCTTCCATATCAATATCCCATCCTTAAAATGTTAGTGAATTGATAATATTAAAAGCTTTTATGTCGTTTGTATGGGAGAAAATTTCCTGCAACGTTTTAGTATATGTATTCAGTCTAATGAATCAGGACAAATATGAACATTGCATTAAACCATTATCTTTTGAAAATTGATGGAGCGTAGAGTATTTTTAATGAAGTGAATTCAGGCAAGTTACATCAAACATTTCTTCATTAAAAGATAAACTAGAGAAAGAACAATTAACCGTTCAGCAAATAATATTTTGTTTACAAAGAAGAAAAGTTACGTACAGTCGTGAAAAAAAAGTACTCCCCCCCCCCTCCCCTACTAACTCTGCAACAAATTATTGTAGAAGAAAGTTACAGCTACCAAACGTTTGGAAAATAAAGTCTACTTTTAAATGTTGTATATAAAATTTGCTTAAAGGATCATCTACATATCAAAATGAACCCAAACTTTGTTTTTTTCATTAGCGATACCCAAGTTTGTCTTCATAAATAAATTCTACGCTCTTCAATTAGCCTACGAACAAATTATCATGAAATTCGCAAGATTAGTTTCAGAGAAATTAATTATTTTAAAATGAGCCTATTTTAGGGACTGTATCCAAATTGAAATTCGGTGCTCGATTGTTAAAATGCTACACAATGACTATGTCACTTCTATTAATGTATTATTTCTTGGCAATATGACCATTTCACTCGCTTAACATGTTTCGACTATTGCCAGCCCAAATGTTTCAATAAAAGGAGTAAAAAAAAAATATTTTTTTTCAATTATGCTTTTCTGCACATCATAGACGGCCTTTTAAACCATCATTTTGACTTTTTAAATCATAATTCGAAAACTACTTGGCAGAAAAAAATTGAAATTGAGAATTCACATAAAGAAGGACATAATAATATGTCGTATTAAAAAAAAAAAAAAAGAAAAAAAAAATTGGAGGTTACAATTCATATTTTTTGCAAAGATCAATTTCATAATTAATATTATAAAAATTCTTTAATTACAAATTCGATGTATTTATGTTTGGGTTTTTTAGTAATTTAACCGCACAAAGAATTACCACATTAGGATTACAATTTCAGGAGATATTAATAAATATATGAAAATGTAATTTAACATTAAAAGCTCTAAGTTTTGAATGTTTCTAATTAAAAAACTCATCATGCAAATGACTTCAAATTTTGTTTCTAGGCATAGCTTGAACTGAAGATCTAAAATATATTGTCTAAATTTGGTGTTGCCATTGAAATAAAAAACAAAATTTTGCCTGGTTTTGATTTGTAGATGGCCCCCTAAGAAAATGTTCACATACATCATTTAAAAGTAGACTTTCTTTCCAATCGTTTGGTACCAGTAACTTTCTTCTATTCTAATTTGTTGAAAAGTTAGTAGGGGGTATTTACTTTTTATCCCTACGACTGTACATTCGTGAAATAGAAAGAAAAAAAAGGAAAAAAAAAATCATGCGCGTCAAGCATTGATTATGAGACATTTGCCAATACATTAATTCATAATACTGTATAACAAAACTTCCCCGCTTAATAAGGTGAAAAAAGAAAGAATTTAGGAAGCACATAGCATATTTGAAAACCCAATTTCAGCAATTACCATGTTTAGTCGGAAAAATATCCGAAATCTTTTGTATAGCCCTGTATATGATCTATAGATTTGTACATATACTACATAATTTGTAAAAATTTAGTCCAGCTGGGAAATGCACAACATAGTTGAAAATTCTCACTCAGCAATTTCCGTCAATAAGCGGAAATGTACTCGAATTCTTTTGTACAGCCCTGTAGATGGTATATAGAATTATACTCACCAAATCATATACAAAAATGAGTTGCATTTAAAAACGCATACCAGAATTAAACACGCGCTTCCAACTATTATCGCATAGTGTAACCGAGTTATTTTGTGTGTCCAGGTAAATAAACGCTTAGTGCTATTCTACACTATGCATCTTGTAATGCACCTCAGTGATTTATATCGATTTCATTATGCTTGAAATAGTGTAACATGCTTTAAATACATCGCAACCGTTTTTTTTTTCTTTAGATTGTAATGTAACGGAATTCTTTCATTATATATAAAAAAAAATGCAATTTAACAAATTACAACGACCATTTGGAAAATAATTTTTCAAAGACTAAAATTTAAGACATAAAAAATCGCACGGAGTTGATCACACATTACGTACGCCATGAATTAAACATTAATAGTGTTATTGCACGTAAAAATTGCAAGCGACAAAAATCGCCTGCGAATCGTCAGATTTCCTGAACCTGAAACTTGCGTATTATCCAAGCATTTCATTGGCTGTTCGGGAAAAGGCTTTTCCATCGTCAGATTTCTTGGAAATCTGACGACCCATTTTAAATGAAATTTCATTCTTAAACTTCTGAACATCCCACAATATTACTTTTTACACCGTCCTATAGAGAAAAAGATGTGCTTTTAAATGGAATTTGTTTGAAAGCTGTATTTCAATTTGTTTCTGAGTTATTATTATTTTTTTTGTAGTTTTTATTACTTTTTTGTCATAGTGGCAACACTCTGTGTCCATCTCTGTTGAAAGTAAAGGGAAATACAGATTACTGTATAGGCCAATCAGAAAACGAATAAAATGATGATTAAACCAATAAAAACCTTCAGATATGCTTTTAATTTCCTACCCTGACGAGGACAATAACCATTTTTCCAAATGATTAAAAAAAAAAAATCTTTTAAATTGATAGAAAAAAACTGTCAATTTTGGCGCCAGTGGAAAACAGTTAAATTTACAGAAAATATCCGGACTTTTTTTTTTTTTTTTTTTTTTTTTATTTACAGAAAACAGTTTTTTTCTGTAAAAATTACAAAATCATATTTTTTATAGCAAAAACGTTTTTTTCTTTAAAATATACAGTTTTTTTTTCTGTAAAAATTAGAGGTTTTTTACAGTGTTTTAATGTCCCTGTAAACGAACTATACATGCTAAACATTTAATTTTAAAACGCGAACTTGCCATAGTAAACATCAATAACATATATCAATTATATGTTAATCTGAGTATATTTAAGCGCGTTTTAGTACGGACAGACAGACAGAGGGAAGACAGACGGCAGACAGACAAACCGCATTTATAACCACTTTTCAACTATCAAGGATACCTGCGCTACTATAAGTTTTACATAATTTTATGGGAATAATATTTTTCGGAACTTGCAAATTTTAAATCATCTTTTGGTGTGGAATAGGAATGAAAGATTATACTACTCTAAAACACAAATTCAGAAATTTATTCTGATTTAAAGCAGTCTATTTCAAGATTCATGGTTGATACACCCTCTCAAAAAAACATTCCTTGTAAAAACAATATAATGTAATATGTTGCATATGTAATAACTTCTGTTTAACTTGGTGTGGAAAAATACATCCTATTTGCCTCTATAGCTCATAAAACATACATGCAATTACATGTGTATATTATTATCTAAATAGAATTTGCATAGAAATCACAAATAATGCATAATTATTAATTAAACACTATTTCGATTTAAAAATGAAATTACAAATATGAATTGCATTTTTAAATTAAAAAGTACGTTGTTAAATACATAAATAAAAAATAACGAAATTAATAAACATTAATATCTTCTAAATTGTCCCTCCCCCTTTATCTGAATACAAACATAGGTCGCCCTAGGAAACAGTAGTCCCTGGTATGAAGTTTTGGTCTCTGCTCCTTCCCTTTTTAGCTCACAGGCTATCAAAGCCTGAGAGCTTATGTGCCCGCTGGTTCTGTGTGTACGTACGTATGTACGTACACACAAAACGTACATACGTACGTACGTACGTATGTACGTACGTAAAGCGATAACTCTTGATAGAAACATCCGATTTGCTTCAAAATTTTTTCCTAGTTTCATTGTGATAAGGCGCTTCCCTGATTAGTTTTGGGAGTTCATTGGTTAAGGATAAAGGGGGAAAAGGGGTGTTAGTCCACCCCCCTTAATCAGATAAATGGGTTTTTCATGCAGAATGATTCGATTTGCTCCGAATTTGGCATACCGGTTTATTATGTTAACGAACTTCCCTGATTAGTTTTGGGGGTTCATTGGTTAAGGATAAAGGGGGAAAAGGGGGGTTAGTCCACCCCTCTTAATAAAGATAAATGGGTTTTTCATGCAGAATTATTCGATTTGCTCCGAATTTGGTATACCGGTTTATTATGTTAAGGAGCTTCCCTGATTGATTTTGGGGGTTCATTGGTTAAGGATAAAGGGGGAAAAGGGGGGCTAGTCCACCCAATTTAGATACATGTGTTTTTCATGCAGAATTATTTGATTTGCTCCGAATTTGGTGTACCGTTTTATTATGTTAAGGAACTTTCCTGATTAGTTTTGGGGGTTCATTGGTTAAGAATAAAGGGGGAAAAGGGGGGCTAGTCCACCCCCTTAATACAAATAAATGGATTTTTCATGCAGAATTATTCAATTTGCTCCGAATTTGTTATACCGGTTTATTAAGTTAAGGAACTTCCCTGATTAATTTTGGGGGTTCATTGGTTAAGAATATAGGGGGAAAAGGGGGGCTAGTCCACCCCCTTAATTCAGATAAATGGGTTTTTCATGCAGAATTATTCGATTTGCTCCGAATTTGGTATACCGGTTTATTATGTTAAAGAACTTCCCTGATTAGTTTTGGATGTTCATTGGTTAAGGATAAAGGGGGGTTAGCCCACCCCTCTTAATTTAGATAAATGAGTTTTTCATGCAGAATTATTCGATTTACTCCGAATATGGTATACCGGTTTAGTATGTTAAGGAACTTCCCTGATTAGTTTTGGGGGTTCATTGGTTAAGGATAAAGGGGGGGAGGGGCTAGTCCACCCTCTTAATTTAGATAAATGGTTTTTTTTTGCAGGATTATTCGATTTGCTCCAAATTTGGTATACCGGTTTATTATGTTAAGGAGCTTCCCTGATTAGATTTGGAGGTTCACTGGTTAAGTATAAAGGGGGAAACGGGGGCTAATTCCCCTTCACTTATTTTTTTGAGGGGCATTATTCTTTAAAATAAGTGTATAATATACAATTAGTGTGAATAGCCTGTGAGCTGAATGCCATCAGTTTAGCTGGGCACTTTTCTTTTTTATTTAATTTGCAATAAATGTAAGATTATTCATAATTCAACGTTATTTCATATTAATAATAAATTTTAAATCTATTTCAAGTGCAAAACCTTTGTTTCATTCATTAAAAAATAATCCATACATCCGAGGTTTAAAAAAAATAAAAATCCAAACATTCACTACTCTTAAAAGCAGTTAAAATTGTTTATAGAAATGGAGTGAATTTATCTAAACATTGACTTGCTTTATTAGCTTTGAAATGCTCTTGATGAATTTATTTGGACATCATAACAAAATGTCAAGGCTAAAGGGAAAGAATTTTTTCTCCTTTCATTTAATCATAACAGCAAATCAATAGCAAACAGCCTTTTCAAAAAATTGTTAAATCTAAAGCACTTCTAATTCAGCAATCAATAGAACTATTGAAGCAAGAAAAAGAACCCCCTTTTCTTTATAAAACGTCACAAACGATTTATGTATTGAAAACCTGTCATCTGTATTTTAAGTTTTACCTTTTATTCGACCAATGGATCATTTGTTGTATATTTTTTCTATAAAACTACTCTATGATCCATTAAAACTTCTACCATTTAAATATCTATAGTCGTTTAAAACGCAAAGAATTCATAGTATTAAAAGCTTTTATGTTACTTGTACGGGAGAAAAATTCTGTCATGCTTTAGGATGCATTCAATTTAACGAATTTAAACAAATGTAAGCATTGCATTAAATCATTACCTTTCGGAAATTGATGGAGCCTAAAGTATTTTTAACGAGAGCGAATGCAAACTCAATCAAATAATTTCTCATTAAAAGAGAATCCAGAGAAAGAATAATTAACCGCTTGGGGAAGAGTACTTTGTTTAGAAAAGGGGAAAATTCTTTCTTATATGTGTCCATTCAGAAATGCACGTAAAATAAGTTTTCTTTTGCTTTATGAAATTTGCCACTTATATCAGATAAACGGTTATTACAACATGAAAATTTGATGCTTGTTTGATTCTAGAATCATATCTAGGGATTCACTGATATTATACATATAAAATTTTTATAACTGCAGAAATCTTCTTAAAAATAAGAATTAAAAAATGATTCTTATGATTTATGCTTTTATTATATTTAAATATTCAGTTCTTAAAATTTTACGGTTTTATAAAGGTAAAAGCTTTTATGTTATTTTCATAGGATAAATTTTCTGCCGTGCTTTAGGAGGCGTGCAATTTAACGAATTTAAAGAGATGAGAACATTGCATTAAACCATTATCTTTCGAAACTTGATGGAGCCTAAAGTATTTTTAACAAGAGCGAATGCAAGCTGAATCAAATAATTTCTCATTAAAAGAAAATACAGAGAAAGAATAATTAATCGCGGGACGAAGAGTTCCTTGTTTTGCAAAAAGCAAAGTTCTTTCACTCTTTCGTATGTGTGTGCATTTAGAGATGGCCGTAAAATAAGTTTTCTTTTGTTTTTTGAAATTTGCTGCTTGTATTAGATAAACGCTTAATGCAACATGGAAATTTGATGCTTGTTTGATTCTAGAATTATTGTTGGTATTTACTGATATTATGCATATAAATTTTTTATAACTGTAGAAATCTTCTTAAAAGTAAGAAGTAAAAAAAATGCAAGCTGAAAAATGGAAGCGAATGCAAGCTGAATCAAATAATTTCTCATTAAAAGAGAATCCAGAGAAAGAACAATTAATCGCGAGACGAAGAGTGCTTTGTTTTGCAAAGGGAAAAGTTCTTCCGCATGTGTGTGCATTTAGAGATGCCCCCCAGCAAAGAAAGAAACAGTGGGCCATCAGCTGGAAAAAAGATGGTAGCCAGCACTGCCATCAGCGGTAAAGTGCGATGGTGCCATTACTTAAACCAGTACAAAAGTGTCCGAGCGGAATGCAGCTGGCCCATCAGTGGTGGCCAACAGTAGGCCAGCATTGGTATCCATCACATTACTTCAATCCGGCAGTTTTACTGCAGTGCTAGCACTTACCCCATTGCTATTCCTTTGCTGGCCCAGCACTTTCCCTTACAAAAATTTATTATAGAATTCTATAAAAAAACAAAGTATTATATAATTATGGCTCTTTTTTCTATAAGCTAGTTTCACCAAGAGCTATAGAAATATCTGTAGAAGTGTCTATAATAGAAATGTCTATAGAAATATTTGAACTTTCAGCGGTTTCCATGTGGTCACCTCTCAAGTACTAACCGCGCTCGATGCTGTTTGGTTTTCGTGATCGGACATGAACAAGTACTTTCAGCGTACGCTACGACTGCTCGTAGTTTTCAAGCTCTCATTACACTATTTCAAGTTTGTTTCTTTTGTGATTTACGTTCCCAATCATTAAACTGGTATAGAAATTATTCTATTGTATTGAAATCCTATATACTTTATACGCTTTTTTCTATTATTGATTCTGAACTGTGTAAATTATGAAAACCGAAATCCTTTGTAACCTAGTAAAACCAGATTTAAGGAGAAAAAAAAGTCCGTTGAAATAAAGAATTTATTTATTTATTCATTTACTTATTTATTTTGTTGGTGGCAGTGGTGCTATATTTTTTACAGTTTAAAAAAAAATTAGCTTCACAGTTAAATTGTGTTTAGGTATTCATTTCAGATTTGTGTTCAAATACACAATGTCTTCGATATTCGCAGTGCCACCTAGCATAAG
Source organism: Maratus speciosus (assembly GCA_963932465.1). Classification (NCBI taxonomy): domain Eukaryota; kingdom Metazoa; phylum Arthropoda; class Arachnida; order Araneae; family Salticidae; genus Maratus; species Maratus speciosus. Next base: position 245,922,413 of record OZ010800.1, on the reverse strand, counting down.
GGTTCCCAGCAATAATACTGCAAAAGTTCGTGCACTTCCATGTAGTGGTGGGCCAGCGCATGAGATAAAATGGATGCCCACCAGAATTTTATCTGATGATTTCCAACAGTAAAGTTGACTGAAGCTGTACAGCAGTAGTCATGCAGTGGCAGACCATCAGCCAGCAATTCTCCATCATTGCCAGCACCTATCTTGCTGCTGGACAGCAATTTCCTCTTTGCTGGGACGTAAAATAAGTTTTCTTTTGTTTTTTGAAATTTCTGCTTGTATCAGATAAATGTTTAATGCAACATGTAAATTTGATACTTGTTTGATTCTAGAATTATATGTTGGTATTTACTGATATTATACATATAGAATTTTTATAACTGTAGAAATCTTCTTCAAAATAAGAAGTAAAAAGTAATTCTCAGATTTATGCTTTATTATCTTTAAATACTCAGTCCTTAAAATTTTACGATTTTATAAAAGTAAAAGCTTTTATGTTGTTTTCACAGGATAAATTTTCTACTATGCTTTAGGAGGCGTGCAATTTAACGACTTTAAACAGATGAGAACGCTGCATTAAACCATTACCTTCCGAAACTTGATGGAGTCTATAAAGAATTTTTAACGAGAGTGAATGCAAGCTGAATCAAATAATTTCTCATTAAAAGAGAATCCAGAGAAAGAATAATTAATCGCGGGACGAAGAGTGCTTTGTTTTGCAAAGGGAAAAGTTCTTTCGTATGTGTGTGCATTTAGAGATGCCCGTAAAATAAGTTCTCTTTTGTTTTCTGAAATTTACTGCTTGTATCAGATAAACGTTTAATGCAACATGAAAATTTGATGCTCGTTTGATTCTAGAATTATATGTTGGTATTTACTGATATTATACATATAAAATTTTAATAACTGTAGAAATCTTCTTAAAAGTAAGAAGTAAATAATAATTGCTATGATTTATTTTTTATTATCTTTAAACATCCAGTCCTTAACATGTTACCGTTTTATAATAGTAAAAGATTTTATGTTGTTTTTACTGGAGAAAATTTCTGTCATCCTTTATGAGGCGTGCAATTTAACAAATTTAAACAAATGAGAACATTGCATTAAACCATTATCTTTCGAAAATTGATGTAGCCTAATTTTTTTTTAACGAGAGTGAATGCAAGCTGAATCAAATAATTTCTCATTAAAAGAGAATCCAGAGAAAGAATAATTAATCGCGCGGCGAAGAGCGCTCTGTTTTACAAAGGGAAAAGTTCTTTCTCATGTCTGTGCAGTCAGAGACGCATGTAAAGTAAGTTTTCTTTTGCTTTACGAAATTTGCCACTTGTATCGGAATAAATGTTGATTCCACATGAAACATGGAATTTTGCTGCTTGTTTGATTCTAGAATAATATCTAGAGACTCACTGGTATTAAATATATATTTTTTCTATAACTACGGAAACCTGCTTAAAAAACAAGAAGTCAAAGAAGAATTGTTACGATTTATGCTTTATTATAGTTAAATATACAGTCCTTAAAATATTATGCTGGTTGTACAGCATGAGTTTTTTGAAAATTGCTGGAGTGTATTTTTAAGGAGAGCGAATGCAAACTGAATCAAATGATGCCTCAATAAAATATAATCCAATAATTTCCCGCTCTGGTAACAATAATTTGTTAAAAGAAAAAAAAAATGTATATTTTATGCACAACGCATCCAGGCGTAGTTTCTTATTTTAATGAAATTTGCGAGTTCTATCACAACTGTTAATGCAACAGAAAATATTGATTTTTTTTTATTTTAGAATAATATCAAATGACACACTACTATTAGTTTTTTTTTATATAGTTACGGAAATTTGCTTATAAAACAATAAATAAAAATGAATTGTTATGATTTATGTTTTACTACCTTATGAAAGTTGGTTTAAGATTCCTTCATATGCTCAACTATCTTTTTACATTAATTCTTTTTGCCCGATTTTGATTTCAGTTTTTTTAATACATATTTATTGAGTTTCTCCACGATATGTTTCAATTTAAGATTGTCGACCGAAATTTCATCCCACTTCTATAATTTAAATTGCAGTTAATGCCAAAAGTAAGTCCTATAAGTTAATGCCAAATCAAATGAGAAACTTATACACATGCATAACTCAGTTATTACTTCCTCATTTACAGAATCAAATAAATACATATTTTATTTATTATATTTGAGGAACAAACATTCAAACCGTGTTTTCTCACAAAAAAATAAAAAATGAGTTAATGTTAGTTTTATGAACTCTGTGTTAAATTGCACACAAATAAACGGTATTTTTAACCAACAGACATTTTTCTCCAATTATAAACCAATTTTAAAACTGTACTTTCAATCAAAGAGTGTTTTCTCCAAAGCCTGCATAGTCAAACAGTGATTTCTCCAGTCTGCCAATCACAGTTGTCACTTAATGCATACTTTCGAAATCTACCATACTTATCACATATGAAACGGATTGTTTTAGAGAAAAATAAGAGAACTGTTAAGGTTAAAGGCTTCCAGAATTATAGATTTCAAGATCTAAGTGAAGAATATGATGTCAATCTTCTTAAAAAGGGAGTTACTGTTGCCCGTGTTCAAAGGGTTGTTTTAGAATCTCTTCCTCTTAGCGACGCCATATCAGTTGAAAAGAAAAATGATGTTCACAAACTTTTGAAGGTAATGTAGAGCGAACAGTGGAAAATCACCCTGGAGATCTCTTCAAATGGTACAACTACATTATAGACCATGGGACGAGTGGCAAAATTGTTCAAGTCCGTTTACCAACTCCGGGAACTAAGAAATTTTGCATGCAATATAATTATACAATACTTATTAACTAAAAAACGCAAAGTTCACCAAAAAATATTTGCACATTAATTTTTTATACCAATTTAAAGTGGTACCCTAAAGCCGACATTATAAAGGTAATGTTCAGTGTTTAGGTTAGTATTTTCACTTTTAAATAAGAATGAAGATAAAATTTATTGAATTGTCATCATTTACTAATAAATATTAAATACCGACAAAAAAATATTATCTTTAATATTAGTATTGTATTTAATATTTGCTGTTTAAGAAGTTGAATATTTTTTAATATATTTTACACGAATGTAGCTTAAATAATATATTAAATGAAACTTGAAAGTTAAAATAATAGAATTAAAATACTCTATACATTCAGAATGTATATTTTAACTCTAATAAAGTAATAAATATAAAATTTAAGGATTTGTCCTCATATGTAGACACCTATATCAATTGTTGAAAAGAGCAATTTTGACTCTTAAACTTGACATTCCCTTTAACTATTAAATTTTTGATGTAAAAACATTTCTAATACAACTAACAATTTTTTTTTAGTACTTCTAATAAAACGATAAAAGGTTTAAGTAACACAAGGCTCTTTTTAACATAAAATTAAATATTCAAAAATTGCTCAACTAAAGCTGCTACCTTTTTTGATACTAACAGGCAGCTTAATCCAAAAACTAAATTGGAAACTGGGATCTTGAAAGATACAAGCAACATTCTTGCTCATATAATTGTAATGGGGCAAACATCATAACCTGATATAAAAAATGTCATGTCATATAATTTAACTGCCTATCCCCCACCTATAGCAAACCCTGATTGTTCTATCGTAAAAACACATAACGCAGCATTGACTCATTCTGTGCTGAAATCAGTGGATCAGTATCAAATTCCAAGTGAGATCCCTGAAAGTAATGCCTTGATTTTGGACGGTATGGGAGTTTTGCAACAAATGCAGAATATTCCAAATACTTTTGGAGATCTTACTTTACAAGTACTGGAATATATTATTGGTATGGGTGTTAGCTACAAATCTAAAGTAATTCACTTTGTAACTGACACATATCCTATTTTCAACATTTAGTGCAGCGAGTGACAAAGGAGGGCTACAGGAGGTGAAACTGTTATTAAAATAGGAAGTTCAGCGAAAAGAAAAAAAAACCCTCATCAGTTAAAATTTCTAGCAAATGGGTCAAATAAGGCAGCTTTGGTTGAATTTCTTTTTAAAAAATGGTCCTCAGTAGATCCCCCCAATTCTGAAAAGTGTATTGTTGATTGTTGCACATGGGGTAAAGTGTCATATCATAAGCGGTGAAAATAGTCATCTGATAGTAAGGGATATGCCCGAACCGCATTCTGATCACGAGGAAACAGATACAAGAATGCTGTTGCATGTAGAAAATGCTTCGATATGTTTCATACATGTTATTATTAAAAGTTCGGACACATGTTTTCATCATCTCACTTTGTATGAGTAGATTTTTAACAAGAGAATTATATTTGCTTCTGGGTACTGCGAGTAATTTAGAATTCCATAATGTTTTATCTATCGCTACTATTTTAGGTCCAGACATTTGTGATAGTTTAATAGGCCTTCGCAGTTTTACAGGTTGCTACAGTTGTAGTGCCTTTAAAGACAAGGGCAAAATTAAAGCATTGGCTATAATGAAAAGTAAAATTGGCTATAATGAAAAGCAAAATTGTTTATATTGATGCATTTAAAGGGTTTGGAACTTCTTGGACTTTATCAAGTGCTCTTATTCAAACTCTTGAACTATTTGTTTGCGAACTTTATGGCCAACCTACTAAAACCTCAGTAAATGATTCAAGATACACATTGTTCAAACTGAAGTTTAAAATTGATGTTGCTTTACCACGAAATTATGATGCTTTAGTATACCATATTAAAAGGGCAAACTATCAAGCATATATTCATCGTCGGTGTTTCCAGAACATAATGAGTGTCCCTAATCCTGCTGAACATGGATGAATCATTAATGGGATAAATATAAGGATTTGTTGGAACACAATTCTTTGTATTCCATATAGTTTACTAAAAAACATTTTGTGCAAGTGCCAAAAGACCGTTTGTTTATCAAGTAAATGCTCATGCAAATCAAATGGAATTACTTGCTACGAATTATGTTCATGTACTAATTGGAAAATTCCAATGAACAAAATGAATTTTTCAGTGATACTTTTGAAGTTGATTCAGACATATGAAGATATTGATAGTTTGCATAATGTAGATGATATTTTCTAAAAAATGTACCAAAATAAATAATATTATACATAAAACATGCCAAAGTAAAGCTTTTATTTAAGACAAGTATTTAAGCATGAAACAATGTGATCTTGTTGATGGACTTCCTAGTTGCGTGGCAACTTAACATCCAGTTGGGAGGTGATCGTGTTGCAAGGGCATTAGAGAGACTTAAAAAAATTAATGTTTAAACGTGGCTGGTAGCCACAATGAGAGAAATCACTAGAAAAGTTAAGAAAAGAATAACTTAAAGTAAGAACTTGAAGTACTAAAAGTTTAACAATGTAAGAGAAAAAAGAAAATTTAGATAAAAAAAAGAAAGAAATTCCATTAGTTCCAAACAGGACAGGCGAAAAAGCTACCGGGGGATATCCCATCTAAAAAAGGGGGACTCTTTTCAGTGACCATACATTAAGTTTAAGTTGGTTAAAAATGCTATTTATATAGCAGATAAGCAGTATTATATTTAAGCATTACCAATTTTCTAAAATCATTTAGATATTGTTTGTCTAATTTTTCCTGTAACTTCTTAAGCATTTTATTAAGAGGCAAGTACATTATATCAAAGTCTCTTTACTGTTATTATGTTGCTTAATGTTATGTTAAAAAGAGCCTTGTATTACTTAAACCTTTTATTTATTAATTAGAAGTATTCGAAAAAAATTGTTAGTTGTATTAGAAATGTTTTTACCTCAAAAGTTTAATAGTTAAAGGGAATGTCAAGTTTAAGATTCAAAATTGCTCTTTTCAACAGATGATATAGGTGTCGAAATATGAGGGCAAATCCTTAAATTTTATATTTATTACTTCATTAGGTGTTAAAACATACGTTCTGAAAGTATAGAGTATTTTTATTTTATTATTTTAACTTTCAAGTTTCATTTAATCTATTATTTAAGCTACATTCGTGTAAAATATATTAAAAAATATTCAACTTCTTAAACAGCAAATATTAAATACAATACTAATATTAAAGATAATATTTTATTGTCAGTATTTAATATTTATTAGTAAATGATGACAATTCAATAAATTTTATCTTCATTCTTATTTAAAAGTGAAAATACTAACCAAAACACTGAACATTACCTTTATAATGTCAGCTTTAGTGTACCACTTTAAATTGATATAAAAAATTAATGTGCACATATTTTTTGGTGAACTTTGCGTTTTTTAGTTAATAAGTATTGTATAATTGTATTGCATGCAAAATTTCTTAGTTCCCGGAGTTGGTAAACGAAAACTGGTTTTTAGCCACTTTTGATGCTTCGTCCCATGGCCTATTATCCATGATTTACCAGCCTACAGTGAAGAAGAGGGGGAAGTGTGTGACTATGTCTAGATGAAGATAGTATTTTTAAAATTTGAAGTGGATTTTTGGCAAACAAGTATTTATTTAGTAAATATTTAATGAATACTACTAGATATCCTAATCTGTCATTTTATTTTATCAATAATTAATGAAGTTCTTATTTGCTCACATAAAATAATGCTTTTGTATTATTTGTGAGTTACAACTTATTGCGTTCAAAAAGCGTTTTATCCACTTGTCAAACAATCAAAACATGTTTCCTCCTCTGAATTCGGTCAAAACGTGATTTCTCCAAATATTAAATGCATTTTATTAATTTGTTTTATGTTTAATATCTTATGTATGCTTGCAATTCTTTCTAATAACCAGTAATTAAAATACACAATAAAAATTAGAATTAAATACAAGTTATTTTCTAATTTATCAGTTTTTTATATTTTTGAAAATTTGTATCTAAAGGAGAAAGCATGGTTTGAATGTTTGCTCCACATCCTTCTATATATATAAAAAAAAAGTTTTGATTTGGAAATGGACCAATGAAAATCTGCGTAGATATTCCCGCCAGATCGGCATTCAATTTGAATGCTTAAGCATGGCCTTTCTTCGTTAATATTAAAAAAAAAAAAAAAAAAAAAAAAAAAACTGTTGCATACAAAAAATATGAAAATCGGCAGTATTACAGAGAAATGTTTGATAAACACGCTGATGCAGACAGTTTTCAAATCGAAGAATTTTTTAAAGAGATATTTAATGCCAAAGTTGGACAAAGTTGTTTCATTAAAAAAGTTTTATAGGAGCAAAAACTGTACATAGGAATTAAATCATTTTTAGATCATTTTATGCGTCAGAATTTCCCGGTGTACAGACTTCATTTATTTTTTTAATTTGACTCATTTTTTGAGGTTTTATTTCTATTTTAAATTCAAATTTTCAGCATTTCGAGAGATATTTTTTTACATATTTTAGAAAATTGTATTAATTTAAACTGTTGCCAACTGTATAAACAGCGCAAACAATAATGTTTGCTTCAAATTAAAAATTTATTTTTACACGTGACTATTATAAACAGAAAATATAAAAAGCAGGAACTCATTAGAAATTACGTCATAAAAACTATATTTACACGTGAATTTTAAAAGAGAAAGGATGTTGTAAAATAATAAATTCATTAACATGCGTTAGAAGTCTTAATAGGAGAAATTGCGTTACATTTACGTCACATTACACTTGTTACGTAAAATGAACAAAAAATAATATTCCAAAACAGTTTTAAATTTAAAAATTGCGCGAGACATTTATTTGATATTTTAAGATGATCATAATATTTCATTTCTAACAAAAGTATTTTTACGTGAATATTAAAAAGAGAAAGAAAAGTTTGGTGAAAATTACGTCAGATTATATTTGTCAGATTCAAATTATAATTCAATCTTCCAAAATCTTTTTAAAGCCGATCGAATTAGCGTGCTGTTAGAGTCTGCGGTGTCTGAACGGAGGTTGACGAGTGCAGCTCGTTGGGGGCAGAGCCCCCTAGTTTATTATAATTTTATTTATTTATATCATCATATGAACCAAAATCTAGACTGTTGTCACCTAGGAATAAGAAGAGAAACGAACCAATAAAACCTCGTTATGCATAATTAAGATTATTTTGCCTAATTTTTGTACACAGCAAATAGTGACATTCATTTCAAAATAAATTTTTCAAACATTCTGTGCAGACTTTATGAGATAAATATAATTCAGGTAAGTTTATAACAAGAATTTTCACATGATCATCGTTTTTAATGATTTTTAGATTGTGAATAAATTTTAAATTTTTCCATAGATAATTTTTTTTTATTCGTGGTTTTTAAACAATGCATCTGCGATGTAATAACTTATCTCATGCATTTCATCTGCTCTTTTAAAATTTGAATTAGTTTCTGATATATATATATTTGTATTTTTAACGAAGTTTCTCTAAAGATGGCAAGTAAATTACTTCATTTCTGTAAAAGAAAATGAAGAAAATGAATGAAAAGAGTAAATAATGGAATATCGTCTGCTATAGAAATGGCGGACATATTTCTTTATTTTTCTTTTGTTTCAATAAATCACATTAATGTTTTTAGTTAGCATTATCTTTGTAAAAAATGTAATGAATAAGATATTCATATCTCTTACTTCCACACTTACTGAAACTCTGAGAAAAAAAGCTGAAAGATTTTAATATTATTGATCCGTATAAAGTAATATCTTTCGAATTTCTTTAAAATGTAAACGACTGTACTGTGATGGAATATGGAACTTTGAGCATGGGGTCTGAAAATACGTACAGAATATGTTCAGTTTAAAAAATGTTATCATTACATAACTTTATGATAACCGCTCGGGGTTCGAATTCTCTTAGATGAAATAGACAAGTAAACAAACATTAGTTTGGCAATAATGGCAAATTCTCCAAAATTTTATCCAAAATCCTCACGACCAATGGAATTTTGTTGTCCATAATATGTCGCGAATTTCTTATAAAGGCATTCTATTACAATTGAAAACAAAATCACCTAACTTTCAAAATGTAATTTTCGTAATTTTTAGTTTATTTATATTGTAAAATGATGTCTTGCTTATGATGAAAAATATAATAAAGGTAATATTATAAATCTTTTCCAAATGTAAAATTGAATTAAATTTCCCGACCCTTAGAAAAAAAATCGAAAAACGAATGCAATGCAATTGTACTGATTTGCTACGCCAACTAGCTTAAATATTAAAAGACGAATTAAAATTTTAGGAGTTTTATTAGAGACTTAATGTTTTTCAATAATTTATAAAATGTGTTTAAGTTTTTATTTGATGAATTGAAATTTCAATACAAAAATTTGGAGAATTTTATTAAAAGGCAATAATATTCCGACTGACAAAATTTTATTTATTTGATTTTTAAATATTTTTTTGCTCATATATGTTTATATATTTCTTTCTAAATGTAAATAGAAAATTTAATTTAATTAAAAAAAATGAAAAATTTCGATTTCTTAGTCCTGTTTTAAAATTGATATTTTTCTCAACTAATAACTATTCATTGCATGCTTTGTTTTAATGCAGAGAGTTATAAGCAGTAATTTGTCTTCGGGATTTACAAAATTATTTATTTTAAAAAAAATTAATAATTTTTGAAAAAAAGTTTTGAGTACTTTTCTACGGGAATCCTATTTTTTAAATTTTCTCTCAAAACTAAAATTTCTAAAGACAATTTAAATAATATATAACTGAAAAATATTGAATAGAAATTTAGATATGTGTTAATTAAAATGTAACGTATCTTGAAAAACAAATTACATTCTGACATAAATGCATTTAAATCTCCAGAGAAGACACGGCAATCACAGAGAGTGTCGCATAAAAATAGTCCTATCTCTTGATCAATTTATCTTATTAAAATACGGAATGCGTCATTTTATTTTAAAAGCTTTAGGCTATTTTTACACTAAAAAATTTAAATATGATTTTTTTGAGCAATTGTTGCAGTAGTTCCATAATCCAATTACTTGATCTTACAAAGGTAAATTTACCTTGGAAGTTTAAATTCTGACCAGTGAAAGAGAGAGAGAGAGAGAGAAATAGACAGACAGACAGAGAAAGAGAGAGAGACACAAACAGACAGACAGAGAGAGAAAGACACACACAGGCAGACAGGGAGAATAGCAATTATTTTTCTCAAAAATCTCTGTCTTCTTTTTCTTTGTTCCATTTCTTTTGTTTTTTATAAGAATTCTGTCGTTCAATCATGCTTGGTTTAACAAAATGTAAATAAAAATGTTGAAAAATTCAAAAACCCGATACACAAATAAGTCTTTTTCATTTTCATATCAGCAACATACTTTGATATTTATCATTCCTTTTTGACAGAAAAATTTCCCACGAAATTTTTTCACGTCAACACTGGAAATATTTAATGCATTTCTATATCCCTGTTTGAATTTATTGAATTTAAAAATTTCGAAAGCAGAAGAAATGTACCGGTAAAATATTCTTTTTTCAAAATATAATAATAGATCAAATATCAAGTGAAAAAAAAATAATAATAGCATCCTTTTAAAATATAGAATCAAGATTGACGTTTCTCATAAAGTTAAAAGCTTTTAGATACCTTTGCTTTAAGATACGGCCGAGCAATCAAATATCAAAAATGCAACTCCAATTCACGAAATAAAAGATATCTTTAAGATGTAACTTGAACTATACCCCCTCCCACACACATACATATAATGTCCTCTTACCCCTTTCTTCAACCCCGTCAATTTCCGTATAACTGCCTTGATGATGGATGTATCATGATGAACGACTTATGGATCCCCGGAGGGTGATACGTCATGCCCCCCCCCCCACCTCATTCATAGTAAAAATGATGGCTGTGGAGGGGGAGGGGGTGGATGATGCAGATATAGTAACTAGATACCAGATATTCTCTTCCCCCCTTTTTATATGAAAACTGATTATTCGATATCATTCATACATAAAAAGGCGTTTGCGGCTCACCCAAGTTTGTCGAAGCGGTTGAAAACTCACCCCATTCCCCGTATTCCAGCAACCCCCCCCCCACTTTTCTGCAAGTCGATATATATATATATATATTTAACATTTATACTTTTTTTTTATTTTCTTTTTTTGAGCATACAGTGAGAGGCCTATAGCGAGAGGATGTGTTATTTTATGCAATCGAAACTGATGTGAAGGATTTAGTCATGTAGTGAGGATATATGTTCTTCGGATTCTAAACTGTCGTCGAGCGTGTCCAAGGGATTTCAGAGGGACTGATATGGAGATTGAAGTTGTAAAACTTTTCATGTTTTTCATTTTTTTTTTTCGTTTTTTATTCGCCTTTTTGTATACGGAATCGGAATTTCACAGTGGACTGTGAGCTGTCACGTTGGGCTTCGTCATGTATTAATGCATTGGAGGGAAGAAAACAGAGAATGACTTTCAATCCGCATATTTTTTACGTAATAATAATAATAATAAAGATGTAAAATTACGAATATAAAATATTTTTATTTTATGTTTATTATTCTAAATTTTAATATAAATGATATAACTACAGATCGACCGAAAATTCGGTTTCGTTTTCGGTTCAAAATCTGAGTTTCGCCGAAAACTCGTTTTCAGCGAAAATTCGGCCGGACCAAAAACTCGACCAAAACTACCAGTATTCCAAAAATCTCGTTTCTTCCTTCGGAAATTTTCAACATTACTCATCGATTTGAGCTTTATCGGCTCAAATGAGCTCACTATTGATTGCTCACTAAATGATCGGCTCACTATTTATTGCTACGAACTTCGTTATTTTTAATTATCAGTCATTACTGACTCAAGACGTGAATGTAAATTATAAAGCAAGCAATGCATATATAACTAAACTTTATCACGTGCTCGTTAAAAGCTGCAGACATAACAGTGATAGAAATTTTTCAGTTTGAGACCGCAGAAGTGTTTTGAATACTCTTTGAGAAAGTTCTAGTATAACAGATGATTATTTACAGAAATCATTATAAAAGATAAATCGAGGTGTGCATACAAAAAACTAAAATATTTTTTAATTAAATGAAATTCGTATAATTAGAAAATCTTTCTGTGTCTTTGATGAATTAATTACGTTTTATTTTATACGAAACTAAAAAGATTTGGGTCTAAGGTACAGGTTGGGCCACACGTATAATTAATTAATAGTTATGCATATTTAATAAATACGGATAATTAATTAATAATTATGAATATTTAATAAATATGTATAATTAATAGTTATGTATATTCATGTATGTATTAATTACCTTAATATATACAATTTAATTACTTTAGAAATTTTTTTAGACATTTTCGTTTTCGTTTTCAATCGAAAATAAGAAGATCAACGAAATTCGGTTTCGGTTTTGTTTTCAGCCTTAAAAATCTGCTTCGGTCGATCCTTAGATATAACTAGAATTTTAATTATTCTTGTATCTTTTTGTGATAAAAGTTTAGTACTTAAATGAAAGAATACTTCAGTGTTTAATTGAAAGAAAACCTACACAAACTAGAAAACACGAATTCTGCTTTTTCAGAATTTAGTGTCGCCCCCGATGAAAAAAAAAATATATATATGTGTACATAAATAATACAAAACATATTTAAATTTTAAGGCATACAACACATGCTTTTATTTTATGTAAAATGACGTCATTCACATCCGCTTAAGAATTCCACATTTACGATCCACTCATAAACGTCTACAGTATAAAGCATGCATAGGACGTCACTATCGCGAAATAATACACAAATGCAGCAAAATGATGCCGTCATTAAAGGAACTTGGCGAAAAAAAAAAGGACTGTCTAATGATTCATAAGCCTTCATTTGTTTGTAACATTCTTATATAATTTTTTAAAATAGCACGTATTTTAATTACATTTTCTTTCGGTTGTTATGAAAAAAATGGCAACAAAAATATATAATTAATATTTCGCAACTATTTTTCCTTTACTTTCTACAGAAATGAAGTACTTTTGCCAATATTAAGCAAATGGCTACAAAACTACAAAAAAATTAATATCTCAAAAACAAATGGAGATGCAGTTTTCAAACAAATTTTATTTAAAAGTACTTTTTTTTCCCCGCTAATACGACGGTATAAAAATTGAAAATGTGCGATGCTTAGAAGTTAAAAAAAAATTGCTGTAGAGTATTTAATCGTGCTGCTTTGTTTTACGGCTGGTTTTTGTAAGGTAACATTATTTTTTGGATGTGTCACAAAATAAGCTGGGAGAAAGAAATAGCATACCGTCCAGAGGGCTAATAAAATCTTCAACGAAATAAGAAAAATAAAAGCAGACTTGGAAATTATTAAAATGGCGAGCAATGAAGTACACTGTAAAAAAAATACGACCAGTTTTCCTGTAGGAATAGGAAAAATAGTTGCCCTTATCGTACCGGAATAATTTCCGACCCAGCACGGAATAAATGCGTAAAAATAAGGAAATCGTCCGTAAAACGGTATTTTACGGATTTTATTCCGATTTTACGGATTTTATTCCGAGCTGGGTTGGAAATTATTCCGGTACGATAAAGGCAACTATTCCTACCGGAAAACTGGCATTATTTTTTTTACAGTGTAACGAGAAAAAGAAAAGAGTTAAGGATCAAGTTCACCACTCAACAAGCGTGAAACTTTCTGATACAATGACAGACACACTTTTAAACGTAAATGTATAAAATTGGCAGACCTGACCTGACTATGGAAGCGTTTTGGAATAGAAGTGATTTTTCCGTTTTTTGATAAATAAATTATCCATCGAGTTGTGAGCGTTTTTGATCACATGATAAGGCGTTTTTTCTTTTTTCGTTGACTAGTTTTTTTTTTTTTTTTTTTTTGCTTTCGTCGGGAAATTCGGTTCAAAGGGACAGTATTTTCTGAAAGATGTATTGTGTCTACAAAAAAACAAAAAAACCAAAAAACAAACAAACGGAAAACGTCTTTTGATTACATAATTTCTGAAAAACAACACCTGCCAGTTTCCAGCGTTTCCGAACAAAAAAGAATTAAACCTTATGTCATAAAGTTTGGGATTTGAGAACAGTCTTATGCGGATATGATTCCTTGTCGCAGAAGTGTTGCTAAACTCTTTTAGGCCAAAGTTGAAGGAAATGTATCCTTGCCGAAGCTGCTTATAAATTCATAAAATTTGCATTTACTTAGAGGAGAGACCGGGGCTAGTAGGCGCAGTTTTTAGTTATTAATTTTTATTAATTTTTTGTTTAAGTTTTTTTATGAAACTTTAACTGTACTTTTAAAGAACAGGCATTGGACTATAAATACCCGGAGTTTTGAGTTTGTAGCTTTTGTAGTTTATGTTTAGCGGAAGCCTAAAGTAAAAGGAAAATTGTGCGCCAACCTACCCCGTCACGGGGCAAGTTGCCTATACCTATTGGGTAAGTTGGCACACGCATTATAAAAATTTAAATAAAACACGTAGTTAAGAGAAATCAATTTCATTATTACTAGTAAGTTTAAACAAAGGCGTTATAGCCGTTCAATGCAAATTCTAAATTATACAGACATAAAAATAATGAATAAAACATTAACAATGAGTAACTTCTATCCTACTCGATATCATCATCAGAGTTACAGTTGTCACAAATAAAAAATCGAGTTTCTCCGATTGGGCAAGCCTCGTGTGCCCAAAATCTAGCATTGCAACCACGTTTCTCGGTGTTTTCTGTTTTTCAAGCTATCAGCAAACACCAGACACCGAGCCAACTTGCCCCGTGTTCAATGCGCCTACTAGCCCCATAATGAATTTCTTCACAAAAGGGACACGTAATCATCTAAGCATAAATAATCCTAATAAATCACATATGGGGTAGGTACAGTTAATCATACACTAAGAAAAACTGCGCAAGTTAAATCGCAATTATTAAGATAAGTATTAGAAATTAGAAAAAGAATGAAGCAACAAAAAATTACTTATGAGTGCAAAAAACAGAAAAATCGTAATAAATGTCCACTGCACGTAGGTAACACTTCAAAACTACAATGAGGATTGTAGAAAGCAAGAAGAAAGGTACTCTGTGCTGTGACTGGGTGCGCAATCTATCCACAAACAGGCGATTTACAAGGACTGCGCCTACATACTCCTGTAGCCAACTAGCCCCGGTCTCCCCTATTAAATAAAATGTTTATTTGTTAAGGATTTTTACAGATCGTTATTTATTCATCGGAAATGCGACAATTTTTGATTCTGTAAAAACTATGTTGATGCAAACCAATTTAAGATTCATTGATATGCACACACAACCTTTATATATTGTGAAAATATTGCTTTATGCCATCTTTGAATTATAAAAGTTTTTACAAAAAAAAAAAAAAAAAAATCTGATCGGGTATACTCTGAATATATAAATACACATACATGATGAAACATTATATAAAGTTAATTAAATTTCTTATAAATTAAACCGGTAAAAGCAACTGTCAAGCGCGTAGGATTTTTACACTTTCTTTTTCTGTTCTGTTCTTTTTTTTCTTTCTTTTTCTGTTATCGCTCCTATTATTATTTACAGGAACATCCTGTATCTTAGTAGTAAAAATATGTTTTGGAAATTGTGTTTTCAATTTACTTGCTTTCTTGTATTTTTTGGCTAGATAAGCTTTACAAAGCGTTGTCGGGTTAAAAACATTTTCTTTTCATATACACAGGATCTCTGCTCTCAACGATATCCAATGGCTAATTCCTAAACAGTTAGGCATAGCCATATAGTTCCAATTACAAAAATATTTTAAATGAGGTAAACAGTTATTTTGAAGTTGGTTGGATCAATAAAAACATTCTTTAAAAAGTTACAAAATTTAATTTTTTATACTGTGTCCCGATCCCATTAGTGATATTTAGCAAAAATTTAGTATTATATTAAAAAGTATGTCAAAAAAAAAAAAAAAAAAGTCCCATTCATATAACACTAAAAATGACCGAGTCATGAAACTTCGAATTGCACCACTTATACCAATTTCCTGCACTTGAACAAAGATGAGTTGGGCCGCGCTTCAAAGTTCTTAAAGTAACAGAAGAATTTATTTCACGTGTATCTGCACTCTGTAGTCACATTGCATGAGTATTACCATAGGGTTAATTTTATTAATTAAGTTTCAGATTGGTTAAAATAATTGCATTTTAAAATATGTTTTATGTTGTAAGGAAATGAGGCTGTTTCTTTTCGGGATTTCGTTTAACAAAAATTGTGCTATTTTTTCACTTATATTTTTAGTACATGTTGTATATTTTGCTTTAATGTGTCAGAATGAAAATAGATTTAAATTTATATTGTAATGTGTATTTTACTCTCAACTATTTTTTTTTTATATATATTTGATGATTTTTTTATATTCTAGTAAATTTGTGAATGACCCCTATTTCGCAGAAAAAAAGATGCTTCAACTTTAAACAGCTATTACTCGGTCAGTTTTAATCGTAGAAGAATGGGACTTTTTTTGGTCTTACTTCTGGGCATGATAGCATATTTTTACTAAATATAACATACAAGATCGGGAGGCTGTATAAAAAAATTAAATTTCGTAATATTTTAAGAAATCTTTTTATTGAACCAAATCCTTTTAGAATACTTTTTACCTCATTTAAAATATTTTTGTGATTGGAACTACATGTCCATTATTAAAGGTTTTGGAATTGTCCATTAGACACCGTTGAGAAAAGACCGCCTGTAGAGTGGACAGAGGCATGTTGGCCATAGAGACACGTTGTTCCATCCGCGGTATTTTTCTTCGAACTATCCGTTTCTATAATTAGCTGAGTGACGTGCGATTTAATGTCAAATTTCGCCCCCCCCCCCAAAAAAAAAAAGGACAGCAGCGTAAAAGCAATTAACCAAAAGCTTATTCAAATTTTAAAAAAAAATCTCAGGATTTTTTTTTCACGTATGCATGAAAGTTTCTGATTTGTTTCTAAATTAAAGTTTCACACTTGTGAATATAGCAATCTATAAGACCATTGTTCAGGGCTTATTTTCTACCTAGTCATTAAAAAAATATATTGACAGAATATTTTGATAAGACGACCAAAAAACAAAATGGTGATTTGGGGCATGTTGGCCCATTTAATCCGGGGCATGTAGACCCGCAGTCCAAGAGTTAATTTTCTACATGCATAAGTCTATAAAAGTAAATAAAATTACAGATTTATGTATGTTACTAGTCAGAGCGTTATTAACTAAAAGGCAAAAAAGACAAGAGTGCATTCATTGTACCAGGTGCAAACATTGGGCACACGAATCATGTCTCACTGGGGCAGGATATTTTATATTTGCATTCATTGTGATGATGAGAAAGATTTCTATGAAGGCAGTAGTTAAGTCGAACAAAATATCTTTTCCTATCCTTTGTATATTTTATATACCAAATTAAATTACATTTGATATTTTATGTGTTTTTCATTTCTGTTGGTAATCCGAAAATCAAATCAATTTAGAGTGCCAATCTACCCCTTTCGATGGGGCCCAGTGACTTTATGTACTTCTGAACTTCATATCGAAGCTATTAACTAATATTTTTAAAATTCTCTCATACATGGTTAAGCTTTAAGATGCGCTGATTGTACAAACTACAAACTTTTATTTTTCAATTTTAATAATAATAATTTTTTTTAATTGAAAAAAAAATGGTCCAACAAGCCCCGGTCTATATAGCAGAGAAAAATATTTATAATTTTTCTCTGCAGATTACGAGCGAGGTTTTGTTTTTACGCTTTTGGAGTGGTAATCGACACAAAATTTTAAATTGATGCTCTCCAAGATACAGAAAAGTGGGGGGGGGGGGGGGGAGATTCAGATCTCATATGACCTACAAACTCTCTCTAGGGTCGCCTATGTTTTTACTATTTTTATAATTTCCTTAATTACATTCCTGTTGAATACACATACGTGATCAATGATTTTTTAATGTCCATTTTTGTTAAATAAGTTTATTTAGTTCTTCTAAAACCCCATTCAACATTTCTTCATATCAAATAAAATAGAGAAAAAGTTGACACTATCACGCCTGTTCTTTGTTGATGACCTGATTTTAGAGTTTGTTAACCCTTTCTTTAAAAGAGCTGCTTGTAATTCCATTTTGATTAATATTCCACGCGTAAAAAAAGAAATATTTATTAATTTCTTTAAATAAATTTAAATATCGAGCTTAAATCCAGACTTTGCATTTTCACGGGAAAAGAAATAGAACGGACGTACAATAAACGAAACAATAAATCCTCGATTCCCTCTAATTTTTTTCTTCCAAACTTTTCATCCAAAAAGACTTTCCACTTGATTGGTTTCAAGTGAGCCACTTATCATTTCCTTATCTTTAAAAAATCTTTAGAATTAAAATTCGCCGCTTATAATCCAATTCTATCTCATCTATGCATAACTTTCTCCACAAAGTCACTAGTAAAAGAGCTTAAAGCTTCCCTATCCGATCAACTGCGTGCAATTTTAATAAAGAAAGAACGTGACAGTCATAAAGGAAATCAGATTGTAAGTTATGCAAAAAAGGCGTGCTTTGTCCCTAGGCATACTTTTTTGTCCCACAGTCCGTTATTGTCCAATATAATTCTGAAACGCTTTTTTGCTTGAAGCTGGTTCAGCAAAATGCGGCCCCAGGGGTGGGGTACCTAGATTGAAAATGCATATTGAATTTTTTTCCCCGCATCTTCCGGATTTTTATTTTAAGATTCTTGAATAATATTTTGAAAAATATTTCAGAAGCTATAGCGTTGAATAACGAGATTTTTTTTTTATGACCGAGAACAGTTTATATCATATTATAATAGGGAAAAAAGAAACAAAAAATGCAGGAATATCCTATGTTCATATAGAATATGTTTCTATTGTTTCTACTGTTACGCTATTATTTTACTATTTCGAAAATGTAAATATTATTAACAACAAATCAGTTTTAACTGGAATACAGGCGTCGCACTCGGTCTGTTTATTCAATGCCACTTTTTTCTAAAAAAAAATCTAAAATGAAGATTTTTCTTACAAATTGTGGTAGAATGTGTGTATCCGGAAGATAATTTTTGTTGCAAATGTTAAAAAGCACGAAAAATTTTCTTCAAAAATACTGGTAGTAAAATAAACGGAGATCTTGCACTATTACCAAAAATTGTAAGGACCCGATACTCAGCATACTGATGAGTCCTCTACATGCTCCGAGTATCAACAATGTATTAAGCACTGGATCCAATATAACTTTCCTTATTTACCCTCAGTCTAAAGAGGTGGGTTCACGTTACATATGATGAAAAAAAAATAAATTCCAAAAGAATTAAAAATCATGGAAAATATAAAATTTTTAGACCATTGATTTTCAAAAAATTAAAAAAATAAAATTTTTAGCACCTGTTTCTATCAGATGTTTGCTCATTGAAGAGAATGCAAGGTATCAGTGGTGTTATTTTCTTCTTCTGAGGATTATGCTATTTGCATCTTTTAATATCAAAGAACACACAAAACAATTAGCCCGCGTGACGGTTGTAGGCAAACTGATGTGAGAGGTCGCTAGTACAGGACGCTAAATACGAGATAGCACTTAGGAAGGAAAACAGGACGTACCCAGTTTGACCAACACCTACTTGACACAAAGCCTTCGGGCGATTTTTTGATGTCACTGTTACACGATCGACTACCTTTTCCTCTATGAAACTCCGCACTTTTCTTGTACGTCAAAAAAACATTAATTGTTACTTATTTTAGAATTATTCCACCATATGATCTTTTTTTAAAGACAAGTTAAACATTTATTTTTAATTTTGTTCCTACTTTGTAAATAAAAAATGGTATTAATGTTTTTATTAAACATATAAGAATTTGTTTAAAGATTTTTCAAAGCTGATAAATTCCAATTTCAACAAATACACATTAGTAAATGAAAATTTAAATATTTTGATAGAGATTTTTATCTACACTAGATAAATCACATTAATTAATGTTTAAACAGAAAATTAATAAAATTTTAATGCTTTAAAGAATTTAAAAAAAGCGTAATTAAGCCAATTTGTCAATTTATTATTAAGAATAATTATAGTCCAGATGTGTCTAATAAAAAATCTCTTTCAAAAATGATTTGTATTTTCAACTTTTTTT
Organism: Maratus speciosus; assembly: GCA_963932465.1. Taxonomy (NCBI): domain Eukaryota; kingdom Metazoa; phylum Arthropoda; class Arachnida; order Araneae; family Salticidae; genus Maratus; species Maratus speciosus. Next base: position 245,902,379 of record OZ010800.1, on the reverse strand, counting down.
TTTTTTTCAAAATTCTTAAAAGTACAATTTATTTATTTAATTTCCTAAGAATATAAGCTCATGTTTAAATATAATTCTTTATTAATTTATGAAAAGTAATAATTCATCCTATTTAAAAAAAAAAGTCTGTTTCATTTTTCATGAAAATAATTCACATTTTCAACTTTTCTTCAATTATAAAACATATTGAAAAAGATGTTCCTATTATGTAGAAGGATAGTTATTGTTTTAAGATTAACGTTTTATTTTGATAATTCCCAAATCTTACCCTGTTTTTATTTACATAATTTCGTCTGTTCATTTGCTACTTTGTAAATAAAAAAATATATATTATATAACATATTTCCCCACTTTTCCCAACTATTTTTATTCTTTTCACTTTCAAGTTACCTTAGCTTACTTATTCAATTAATTCTTGTTATATCTGAGTTTCATTTATTATATTTTGATATTTTTATAGAAAAAGCCGTGCTTTACTCCTAGCCGTCCTTTTTTGTCCCACAGTCCGTTATTGTGCAACATAATTTCGAGATGCTGTTTGCTTGGAGCTGGTTCAGAAAAATACGGCTCCAGGGGTGGGATGCATAAATTGAGAATGCATAACTGATTTGTTTTTCCCCGTATCTCCTGAATTGTTATTGTAAGATTCTTGTATAATATTTGTAAAATATTTCAGAAGTAGCAATGTTGAACATATATATGTATATTTATGACAAAGAAGAGTTTATATCATAAAATAAGAAAGTAAAATAAATAAAAAATACTGTGCGAGTAATTTTTATTTTTATACAGAATATATGTTTCTATTGGGAAGTATTATTTTCCCACTTCAAATTATAATTGAATTATCATTGAAATAAATTGACAAAAACGAGTTTTAGATGAAACAGCCTTATACTGAACAAAACCCCTTTATTTTCCAAAGGTTATATATTTTTATTAAACTTTAGTTTTATTTTTTATAAAATTGTTTTGATTGTTGTTTAACATATTGTTTGTTCTTCTCTTATGATCATACATAAATGATCAAAAGAAGAAGAAAAAAAAAAAAAAAAAAAAAAAAAAAAAAAAAAAAAAGGTGACATAATCAAATATCTGAATTCCAGGAACAATATGCGAAACATGGTTACTGCATTTAACACTTTCAGGGGCAGAAAAATTCGGTTCGTAAAATGAAGAAATTTTTGACTGACACCAGAATTTACAAACGAATTTCTTAGAAAATAAAAACCTGCTCTTCTACACTTTCATTATAAAAGCAAAATTTTATTAAAATATTCTTGGCGCCGTTTGCCAGTTTTGGAATTAAAATTAGATGGTCATGCTGTGTGACCACCGCCTTTGAAAGGATTAAAGCGTTTTTCCTTTCAGAAATTTACCCTTCCAGAATGCATTGTTAATAATCAAATTCCGTCAACACTTCCTAAATGCGGGGAATAATCCCAAAACCGATATCACCATTTCGTTTTTTATATCTTTGAATGTCAAATACAGTAGAACTCCGCAAATCCGAAATTCCGGTTAATCCGAACCGATTTTACATTAAAAAATTATACGTGAACAGATTACCTGAAAAGATTAAATTACGAAAATTTCCGGATTACTGGATGAATGTCTGGGAAAACTTGTAGAAGGTAGAATTAAACAAAAAATGACAGTAAAGCGTGTTTTTTATTCTTTAATCAGCTTGAATAGAAAAAAAAAAATACTCAATAATGTAAAAGTACAACATATGTACACGAATATAAAATAAAAACGCGCACTGTAGGCCTAGTTGTAGAAGCCGTCTTAAAAAAAATCTCGAATATCAGTTTGTTTGCCTGTCACTATAAAGTTCTTTTTTAAATGCAATAAGTATTTAATTCAAATGACAAAAATTTATTTTTACTTTCAACAATTAGATTTCACAAATTATCTACAGAAATCTTTTTTCTTCGATTTTCGTCGACGTGGTGACTGAGCTATTTGTAGATTCGCGATTTTGAACCGTTCGTAATGGGTTGTTACGCAATTTCGCATTCTGACGTTACATTGGATTATTATAAACATCAGGATTGATTAAACGATACTATTTATAAAGTCGTGCCAGATTATCCAGCATGCCGAACCTTAAAATGCCGGATTAGAGGATGTTTATTATACTACTGAGTACTTATAACTTGCATTTTTTTAGCACGCATATTTTTCTTTTCTATTTTTATCGCGAATTTCGGATAATCCGAATTTTTTCTAATCCGAACAGGTAGTCCCAATCAGTTCGGATTAGCGGGGTTCTACTGTAATCCCATCGCCGTCTCGGCATTGAGGGTCTGTTTCATGTACTGGAAATAAAATCGGGAAAAGACGACACGATTTCTATAAGAGCTGTTCTAAAATTTTCATCGTGTTTTGGGGTTTGATTTTTTTGAATTACCTGCACTATTTGGCCAAAGGTGACCGGTCACTTGCGATTTTAGACTTTTGTTAAATATCTAGACAAATACATGAGGAATTAACCTGAAACTCCAGTTGTGTAAACAATATAGTATAGGTCATATATTTCAGCGAAGATTTTTTCCCGAAACCCCATACGAGACCGTCAACAAATTGAAAAAAAAAACGAATATCTTTTGAATAACCCTGTAAAAACTAATGTGGCAAAAGCGTACAAACTCGAGATTTTTAATAAGTGGCTTATTTTAATATATTGTGTTCATTTGTATGAGGATAGCATGCATACTCGTGGATAAATTAAGGTTTTTATAAAAACAGTCTCAAATTTCGCCAAGTTTTTTGCTTATAATTTGCAGATTTCTTAACATAAAAAAAAAGTTCTTTTCAGAAAATATGAAAAACAACATTGTACACAAAACTCTGTAATCAGAATTAAAAAATAATAAAATTTGGATGAAAAATGAGTAGGTTTACTAAAAAATATTTCACTGTGCATGCGCGAATGCAATCAAAATATAATGTGCATAATGTATTAGATAAGTATATAGAGCAACTTTTGTGGAAATCTCAAAATCATAGCTTGAAAATTCTGAAAATTATTGTCGATAGAATAAGCTTGAAATCCGTTGTTCCCAAAAGGAAGCAAAAAGATGAGGGGTTGTGTCAAAATACAGTAGTACGTGCAATACTGTGTACGCTATCTTGGCACTAATCAACAGATATTTGATATTAGACAGATATTTGATTCCCGGAAATATATGACCTATACTATACTGTTTACATATCTGCAGTTTCAGGTTAATTCCTCATGTAATTCTCTAGATATTTAACAAAACGTTCAAAATCGCAAGTGACCGGTCACCTTTGGCCATATAGTGTATTAGCATTTCGATAGACCTATTGGATCCTTCAAATATAGAGCGGCTGTCAGAAGTTATATTAACATCATTTGGCGTTATATGTTTTAAAAAAATGCCAATTACATAATAAATTTGAGAACCGTATGAGAAATCTCATCGCATTGAAGCATAATGACCTTAATACACATTCTATGAAATTCGATTTCAGTACCCCTTAGACAAGGCTGGAAAATTTTTATAACCTTTTTAATAGAATTAGTAATGATAATTTACCAATAGATGTTTCTATTATCTTTTTCTATTTGAATAGTGCATACACATGTTTTGTAATGTGTGTACAGTACACGTGTAATATGTGATGCTATTTCCGTTTTCATTGTTATCCTCATTCGTGTGTATTGTTCTTTTGGGAGTCCATTCAGTGCATTATTTTTGAAATAGTTGTATAAATTAAATGCACAACGATTAATATAATGGTTAAACAGAATAATTATATATGTAATTTTCAAGGCGTGTTTTTGATTCTTAATGCGTCAAATACACTTGTAGAGGCGTTAAAAATGTATTTGGATGTATCTATGTAAGTAATGAAGATATGTATGTATTTATGCATATAATGCATGTAAGTATAAAGCAGCGTTAAAGTAATTAAAAAATTAAAAAGTTAAAGAAACTTTAATGTTAACGGAACTGGTACATAAATAAAACATGCCAATAAGGTAAATCTTATCTATCTTGTATTGAATTCAATGCTTAGCGCAACTTTCTTCCTGCATCTGTTTAAATTAATTTGTTACATACATCAATAAATCGATATTTAACATAAAAAAATTAAATAGATAACGACCCATTTCTCAAGATTTAACTTTAAATATATTACGAAAAAAATATATATTTATGTACTTATATATCGCGTTCTGAAACTTTTGATCTTTTTCCACTAACATCGAAATCAATAAATATCAGATTTCGAATTCATTTAAGACTGAGCTGACATTGCTTTCAGAAAAATACAATTAATAAATTTTTTAATTTACCTACAATTGACAAATTACCAATAGTTTTGCGAATCGAGTAAAAAAAATCAAAAAATCAATTGTATGCATTATTTTTAGTTGTTTGCTTATATATTGTTTTTCACGTTTAGTCATTACTTAAGTGAATTTTCTTATGAAAGTCAATAACATGAAAAATAAATAAATAAATAAATAATACTAATAATATATATATATATATATATATATATATATCTTGGAATATGATTATCTTAACGTAAAAAAAATGTTGTTAAGTAGTAATGTTAAATTTTCTTACATTTATTTTTATTTGTTTGATTTTAGTTTGTTTGAGTATTGATTAAAGTATCATTTCGTTCAGTATAACCTCAAAAATCCGGCATCGTCGGGATCGAGACTAATCCGGATTTTTGAAAATTCCGGATCTCTGAAGGAATATCAAAAGTACTTCCGATATTCTTAATGGCGCCTTTATTCATAATTTAATTCATAACCAAATGATAATTATGCGACAAAAAAGAGAAAAATAAATATTTAACAGTCTTACTTTAATTGATATTTTCTATGTTACAAATAATAATTAAAAAAAAATCTAATAAACAGTAAAGTCATTACCTTCTCATGTAATATTTAATGTTATTTGCTTCAGTTTTTTTTTTTTTGGCCGTTCTTTAACAAGTTTTTTTTGTATTTTATATAAGTAAAGAATACCTATATTTTAGAAATACAGTCTTGTTTCTCTAAAGGGGAATTTAGTTCTGTCAAATTTATGTATTTTTCTAGTGATACCTTTTCTTCTGTCAGTTACTCGATCTCCTCCTCTGAGCTGCTACTAGCGTTATTGGCGGCTCTATTGCAGCCATATATTCTCAACTCCGAGTTTTTTTTAAAATTCCTGCTGTTCAAGGGACTAATCGGGTCTGACATAGGAAGAAAACACGCATTCTAGTCAATTATTTATTTTTCGCACTTTTACTTTCGAACTCGAAGTTTTTAATTTGTAAGCGATTGCTATTTTTCTTTCTCCTATAAGTGCGAAGTATAAAAACAGGAAAGAAAAATCATGCGTTAAGCATAGATTATAAAATACTTTCCAACACTTACTGAATGATTTAACAAAACTTCGTTTTTTAGAGAAATAAGGTAAATTCGATAACTAAGTAAACATTTTATAAAATGCATAAAAGATTTGAAAAACTGATTTCAGTAGTTACCGGCCATAGCCAAATATATATTCCAATTCTTTTGAACAGACCTGAATTTTAGGTTGAAAAATATACTATATAATGGGAAAATTTAGTTTAGCAAGAAAATGCATAACAGGTTGAAATTCATCTTTCAGCAGTTTATACTAATAGATGGAAACATACTTGAATACTTTTGTACAGCCCTGTAGTTTACCTAGTACTTTTATTACATGCAACTATTTAGCTAAAATTTGATTCAAACTAAAACACTCTTAAAACTACTGAAATTACATTTCCAGAAATTATCACCCATAGACGGCCATGTACACTCTAAATAAAAAAGAGTGACTCTTCACTCCTCCGGAGTGAAGAGTCACTCTATCACGGAGTAAAAATATGCCCAACCTCTTTAGATTGACTATTCACTCTGAGCCAAAGTGAAATTTTTGACTCTCTGAAAGAATGAATAGTCACTCCTTGAAAGTGAATATCCACTCTAAACAAAGGTAGATATCACTCTTTCGGAGGAGTGACTATTCACTCTTGCTAAAGGAGTGCAGTTTTTCACCCCTGGTAGGAGTGAATAGTCACTCTTACACAGGAGTGACTGTTCAATTTTTTTTTTTTTTTTTTTTTTTTTTTTTTTTTTGTAGTGGCTTGTTTTTTTATTTTGCTTTTATGGTAATTTTAAAAGAATCTCATCTTTTACGGCATGCAATGGAAATAGATAAAGCGTGGCAAAGATTGGAATAAATTACTTTATTAGCAGTATTTATTTAATTCATAGTTTGTAACACTAATGGAACTTTTAAGGAAAAATTCAGTTAAAGTTACATACGAATTTAAATTAGATTACTGACAGAAATAAACTAAAATATTTTATTCCAATCTTATCCTTTGTGTTTGCTTTTATTGCATGCCCTATAAAGATATTACTTTTAAAGTTTTATTAATAACTTTTTAATAGGTGGATGTTATATGCTTAACAATGTTTGATATCATTTTAATTTTTGTTTTAAATATAAAACCGTACTTTTTCCTTAAATTATTGCTATTTTTGGAAAGTTCTATTGTTCTAAAATATTTTTAATCTTTCCATTTAAACGCAATACTTATAAACTCACTTCTTTTTTAAATAAGTTCTAAGCATGATTTCAATGTTAAGAATGTGTAATTTTTTTTTTATCCGCTGTGATTTGCTTTTGTTTTATTTAATATGAACATGGAGTCTAAATTTTGAGTTCTCTGGAATATATATATTTTTTTCTTTTAAACATATTCCTTAACTTAATCATGATTTTTAATTTTCGTCCGTTATTACCATAAGCCACGATACGCCATATTTAATTTAAATTTTTTATTCGCGTAGATATTGTATTTTGTGACTATGAGCAAAATATATTTTATATGTTTTATAGGAAAAGATTGACCTTGGAAATAGAAAAAAAGGAAACTTAAAAATAAAGTAAATGACTGCATTAGAAATATTCTTATTGTTTTTAAAATATTTTTGGGTAAAAAAGTGGTTATTAATCTCTTTAAAAAAATATTCAGTCCTGTATTATGTAAGTAAATATGACCATTTTAAAAAAAATACTAAAGCAGTCTTATCCATAAACTTCAAAACAGGCATAAAAAAAAAAAAAAAATTATTCCAATGCTTAAAAATCATGTTTTATTGTTTAGTGTCAAAAATTGCGTGCATCAAAAACATAGAAAATGTTTTTATAATAGAAGGAAATTTAATAACTGATGCAGAATATCTATAATTAAATTTTTTTATATTACTCAGTCTCGAAATTTTAAAATCATAACCCGCAGAAAAATGTTTACATACAATTTAAAAAAATTAATATACAGGAAAACCTCCCTAAGGCGAGCACGTACCGTTCCAATAAAATTGGGTCATTCCGAGAGGTGGTCTCTTAATAGAGGTCATGTTTAAATCTAGATTTTAATTGTTTAAAAATGGTAGCAATGTTACTAAAATTTATTTTTCACATTTGGAAAAAAATATAAAAATTTAAGTATCAAAATAAAAGTTAATTACATAAGTTAATTACTGCAGAGTTTTAAAAATGAATACATTGAGCTTTGCTTTAAATTTACAATTTTATATTTTATAATTTTTATCTGCAAGCCCTTTTGAAGTTCAGTAAATAAATGCATTTTTTTTTTGTGGACAGGAACAAATAATGACGATTTCATTACTTTATACGATTCTTTGAGAGTTTTCCGACAGAACAGGGCAGAGGAATTTATTGACCGTCATTCTTAATATGTATTCAGAGTTAAATTCATTGCGTAAAAAGGCACAAAGGGACTTAAAAGCTCTTAAAAACACTTAAAAGTTACCGGGATAAAAAAAAAAAAAACTAAACTTAGTTTAGAAGTTTGATGAATAATGCACTCTCCGGAATTATTTTTTTAATAAAACCTTCTTCAAGCGACCAGGAAAAAACGGAATTTATTTCATTTTCTTTAAAGAAATAGATCTCTCATGGAGGGAGCTCAACTGGGATGTTCTCTGAATGGAGGTAAAATTAGTATTGAGCCTATGGGAATAAATTTCGTTCCATGAAAAAATGGTCGTTCAGGGAGGTGGTCTCCTAATGGAGTTGGTCGCACAGTGAAGTTTCACCGAGGTTTCGTAATATCATAAACATCAAATATCATATTTAACTTCGAAACAATAATAAATACACTTAACTGTATATAATCCGAAATCAGTAATAAACAAACAACAACAAAAAAAATCTCATGTAACGGCAAATTAATGTTTTCGAATGTGTCTCCTACGAAATTGATACAGATATCTTCTCTTATGAGTCAGTCACCCTTTCAAACGAAAGAGATAAAACTTTTTTGTTTTGATCGCTGGCAAAAATAATTTGCAACACAGCATTGAAAGGGAAGAATAAAATATTTACTCATTTTTTTTTATTCACATTTCCCAAACTAATGAAGTTTTGATTATTTTTTTGCTACGCATTGTTCATATTAGAGGTCTGCACGGGCTGAAATTCCCAAGCCCGGACACGGCCTGACTCATAGAAAAAAAATTTCGGCCCGGCCCGGCCCGTAGAAAAAAAATTGGTCCGACCAGGTAAAAAACTTAAAAGTTTGGCCCGAGCCCGGAACGGCACGGAAAAAAAGTTAAAATCTCGACCCGAGCCCGGCACGGCCCGAGTGAATTTCAACAAAACATTGATTTTTTTTTTTTTTTTTTTGTAGTATTAAAAATCTGAAAAATGCTATACAGTAAGACGGAATTGCATAGAAAAGAAAAAAAAATGCGTTATAGACAAGTTTCCTTCTTAGCGAGTGTAAATGTATTATATATTCTTTTCTTATGTATTAGTATATTAATTATGCATGGATCAACACACGTTAGTGAGTTTATGCGTTTCATATGCAGGTTCTTTTTCACACGTTTTATTGTGTTTTAATTTAGCTATATTTTAATAATCGCAGAAATCTAGTGTTCTTTAAAAAGAATAAATTTTAATGTTTAAGTGTAGAATAATGGCCATTTGAAAACGTATGCATTTTTTGCAAAAATGTTTGGGCCAGGCCTAATTTTACTGACCTTTGAATGGACCAGGCCACGCTGAGACAATGATTTTCATACGGGCTGGGTCAAAATTAGGACTGAAAATTTTGGGCCGTGAAGACTCGCAATGAACCAGTCCCGGCTTTGTACAGAAAAAATAAGTTAGGCCCGGCCCGGGCCTTCAGAAAAATGTGTGGCCCGAGCCCAGCCCGAGTTCCGTGAGTGATAATCGGCCCGAGCCGGTCCGTGCAGATCTCTAGTGCGTATTCAGTTGTTAAAAGATTTATATTTCTAACCGCTACATGAAGAAATATAACAGACAATCACTTTTCAACACTCTAACGACCAATCTTTTTCTATACAACATACAACTATTTAGCTAATAATCTGAACATTCCACATATCTACACGGATAAATGCTTAAAATTAAATAAGACTTACCTTTATTTTATGTATTCCATAAAGAATAATTTTAATGATATCCTAATCTGTTAATCCTAAGATTTCGGACAAAAAAGTGATCATTTTTCTTATCTTTTAAGTGTGTCGTCGTCTTGCTGCTCTGATTGGTTAATAAGCAATGCATACGTAAGTCACTCTTTCAGGAGTGAGACATTTCACTCCTTTCTAGAGAGTGGAAAATTCCACTCTTTAAGGAGTGTATTTTTATAAAATCCACTCCAAAAAGAGTAAAAATGCCTGTCACTCTTTCAAAGAGTGAACTTTTCACTCCTCCCAATTTTAGAGTGTATCCAACTCTTTGCGTGTATATCATTTTATCTATATTCTACAAATATTTCTTAGTAAATTAAATCCAGTTCAGCGTAAAAATGCATAACTCCTTTAAAACCCACCTTTAAGCAATTTATGCTCATATTCAGTAACCTTTACGAATTCACTTCTGTAGCCCTGTATATGAACTATAACATTTATACGCGCTTTATAGTATGCATAAATATAGTGAAAAAAGCGCATATCATAATTGAAAATGCATTTCGAGCAATCATTACTAATATACAGTAATTCGGATACAATATAGTATCTGAAATCTTTTCAAATACACCGCGTTTTGACAAACGTTGAAACAATTCCCCTTATACCATTATGAACGGAATTCTTTTGTGTGGCCCTGTAAATGAACAATAACTATTCTTTGTACCGCATATTCAACAGAATGCATATTTTAGTAGACTTCATAAATGGATATCAATTTTACTATGTTTGAAAGAGTGTAACACAATTAAAAATCATTTGAAACGATTTTTTCCCATTGGCCGTAATGTAACGGAAAACTTTTGACTGTCCCTGTAAGTGCACTAAACATGCTACAAACTTAATTTGAAGTAGAAAACGTGCTATGGTAGAGGTCACTAACATCCAAAAGTTTCAGAACGATCCGAGCATATTTACGAGAGTTAGAGCGCAGACAGATGGCCAGACGGCTTGTTCATCTTTTTTGGAAGTGTTAAAAAAAAGGGAGGGAAAAAATGACTTTGATACCGGATTTCTGAATGCTGGATTTTTGAGGTCATACTGTATTTGCTTATTTTTTTTACTTTTCATTTTATACTTTAATTTATTAAACGGAATATAACATATTTATAAAACTGTTATAATTGTTAAACTGGAAAACGCGTTTTCAGTGCCAGAAATCACTGAAGTTTTGGTCGTAGAAAGGTACTGTTTTACTTATATTAGAGCATTGAGAAAGATTTTATAACCATAACTTAGAAGACACAGAGGAAATTATAATAAAATTTGAAATTTTGCATTTTATTTTGACGTAAATGTATTTTCACATGAATCGAAATAATTTTTCAATTAGAACTATACATTTAAAATTAACGATTTAGGAATTAGCTATTGGTCAACAGAAATTATTTATGCGCTACTTTATGTATGCATGTCAACAAAAGATGATAATTTAAGTACCATTTTAGTAATCTAATATATAAAAATGAAAATTTGTCTGTCTGTTTGCTGTGTAATTGTATACAAATCCACAGTTTGGAAGCCAAAATTGTGAAATGTTACATACATGTCTATTAAAACACGGCCGAGGCAACTAAAGTAATCCGGAATCGAAATAATTTAGTTAATTTTTAATTAATAAAAAACCACCAATTTAGGAGCAATTTTCTATCAAATTGAAACATATTTCGTTATAGCAGTTGGTAAGAATTAAAAATTCACAATAAAATTGTTACCACAACAAGTACTTTTCTATTGCAAGATTTTCACGTGAAAAATGAAAATGAAATAAATAGTTTGACAAATTTTAAAAAAAGTGAATTTTACGTCATGTTGGAAATATAATGGACGTCAGCAGGTAAATATATAACGTCACACGAGTTTGAAAAAACGTATTGAAACATGAAAAAAAGCAATTATGGAAATCGGCATATTTTAACCTTTTGAGGTTCTTTGAATTCCTTTCGCCATTTTTAAAACTATTCCACGTGTGTGTATGCATGTATATTAGAATTTACACACAGATTTAGGTCCCTAGAGCTCATTCTTCATGAAGAACTGAAATAAAGATGGCTTTATTGCTTTTTTTATTGTTTATTTTATACTGTATGTTTAATTTTGAAATTAAGTTTTCAAAACATACATTCTTAAAATTCCGGGCAACGCCGGGTACTTTAGCTAGTATAAGATAATTGTGCAGTTTTAAATATTAGCAATCAGGAACCAATTTATTAACTTTGGGGCACTTGGACACAAATGGACTCTTATAGCAAACTTTATACATACATATTTATTTAGAGTTTTACAGCTCCTTCCGATAAGAGAAGGGGGCCAGTTCTTTGGCCAGGCAGGCCACGTACAAATCAGTCGTCTGTAAAAGTAGTTTCTGTTACCATCACCCATAATTCTTGGTCATACGGTAAGAACTTACATTTCGATTTAGTGATACGTGAAAGTTTGGGAAAACTTGCAACAGAAAGATGACATGCCTGTGCGTATTGTAAATACGTACCACAATACGCACCAATAAATAATCCCCCCCCCCCTTTTTTTTTCCTGCTTAAAATTGAATTCAATGTTTAACGAAACTTTTTCCTTGCATAATATTTAAATTAATCTTCACACTTATCAATAAATAGATATTTAACATAATAAGTCGAAAATTGTACTTTGTTCTTTAAATATGTATTACTGTAGTACAATTGTCCTTTCACCATGTATGGTTCACAGTGTACCCACTGAACTCCATGTCTGGGGTACAGTGGGACACATTTGTACACTGGTGTCCAAAATTAAGGACCAATCACAAAATGCTAATTTTCAAGTACGCGAATACTCAAAAGGAAATAATATAATTCGAATAATTAATATCTCTACAGCACAGCTAGTCCATATAACATCTCATTATGAGTCTTAAATAATCACTATATGTGACTCCACTGAGACGTCACTGGGACTGCTGTTTTGTGACGAGTCACCATGTGACTTTACATTGTAGTTACATTGTGACTGTCATGTGACTGTCATCTGTAGACTCAATTTCAAAGTCATCGTGAACGCTGCATTGTGATAAGTTTTCAAATAATATCACATTAAAGTCACATGATGACTTTCAGGAGACAGACAGACTACTGTGAAGTCACCATTTTGCTCTTTTGTGAAAAGTCACCATGCGACTATAATGTGATATTATTTAGTGACTTATCATAAATCAACGTTCAGGATGACTTTGAAATTAAGTCTGAAAATGACAGTCACATGAGAGTCACAATGTAACTACATTATAAAGTCACCTGGTTACTCGTCAAAAAGCAGCAGTCACATTTACGTCTCAGTGGAGTCACATATAGTGATCATTCGAGACTCATAATGAGACGTGTGGAATTTCGTATTGTTTGTTTCACCGTAGTGACTGTGACACTTGTGACCATGTGTGACATGAATGAGATGCTATATGGACTAGCTGTGCTGTAGGGATAGCAATTATTTGAATTATATTATTTCCTTTTGAGTATTCGCTTACTTAAAAATTAGCATTTTGTGACTGGTCCTTATTTTTGGAACCAGTGTAAAACACGCAAATGTGTTGGGACACAAAAGTATTTTTTTTTCTTTAAAAACTATTAAGAATTATTCTTTGAGACAATTAATAAAGGAATATAATTAAATAAGATATATTCAGGATTTTTTTAGAAATTTATATTGATCTGTAAATTTCAGAAAAAAAAAAAAAAAAAAAAAAACACTTCAGAAGTGGTCCACTGCTCCCCATCTTTCTCTATTTACAATCTTACCTTAAATGAATTAATAAAAATATTTTCTTTCATCGCTAGCTTTTAAAATTTCTTTTTACTAAAATCAAAACTAATGAATATCAGATGTTGAAATTCATGTAACACTGTCCAGAAATTACTTCCAGAAAAATACAATTAATAAATCTTAGAATTTTCCTATCGTTGACAGATTTCCGATTCTTTGTTGCGAATTAAATTAAAAATCCAATAGAAATTCATTATTTCTATGCTGTTAAAGTATTTTTCTTTTCAGGTGTGTTCCTGATTTAACTGCATTTCCCCTCCCATAAAAGTTAATAACAGAAGAAAAGAAAAAAAAAAAATCCGTTCCGGAAAAAAAAACCACTCTCTCCTTTTCTTTAATTTGTCAGTAACATTAATTTTTATTTATTTTTTTTTATTTATTTAATTATTTGTCGTATTGATCAAAGTTTCCTTTTATATTTATGTGTTTACTGATTTTATATTGAGAACCTTTGATTTCATTTAGGATGATCACAGAAATAGTTTTAATTTATTTCACATTTGGATTGGGTATTTGAAATATATTGATTTAGTTTCGAGACAGTTTGAGATTCCAGCTAAAACTGGTAAAAATGTGTTCTCGAAAATAAGAAGAACGTACGTATAAAGTAAATTTCGCAACTATTAACAAACAAATTTAACTTTGTGCAATATTTCATAATTTAAATTTCAGACTATTAATCAATACTTAAGCGAATGATATTTATATCATATGCATTACTTATAGCTACGTAATGAATTTGGGTAGCAAAATATTAAGTCCAAATAAAGAATAATAACAACACTTAAGTACTTTATGTTCATACTCTATACAAAGTTATAAATTCGTACTAATCACGCAAAATAAAACATTAACAATAGTAACGTTTTAAAGGAAGTAACAGAAAGAAAAATGAAATAAAATTATAGAAATCTTTTCTAGACAGAAAAATATATATATAACTCATTATCATACGGCCTATTTTTGCTGATTTCTTATTAATATAATTCCTTTAATTCTTTTAGTTATTTTTATATGTTTTGTAACCTAGCCTACAATGTCTTTGATTTTTTTAAGAACGCTTTCTTTAGTTGAAACCGCGAAACACTGGCGATAAAACACAATTAAAATAATAAAACTTTGTATAAATCACCGTAAAACCAAAAAGAAAAAAAAAACAAAAACAAAAAAAAAAAAAAAACACACAGGACGCGTTTTGGGTTGGAAAATATAACAGCCCGTCAACAGCCAATGTAAATACGTGCGGATTTTGGCTAGTGCTGACGAAAAATAGTCTCCTTTGGAAATATTCACTAATGGGAGTTCACTGTATATAGAACCTGTGAACTGTGTGTTTCATAAAATTCCGACTATCCAATTATTTAGTAATGTCTTAATATTTAAGCCAAAAACGATTCGAGTTTTGCGAAGGATTTTAGAAAAACACAAAAGCGATATGTTTACTAAAATAAATAAATCTATAATAATAAGCAAAGAAGTTTGTGAGTATAGGAGTGTGTGTGTGAGTGTGTGTGCGAGTATGTGTGTCGACGAGGTTCTGCAGAGACCGCTTGCCTGCACGTAGCTTTTTAACTTTCAGATAGTTTATAACGCATAACCAACAATTTAAACAAGTAAAAATTAAATTAAAAAAATCAAAAAACCCGACTGCATAAAAAGCGAACTAATTAATTATTTCTCATCAATGTGAAACTATTTTTTATATTACTTACCTATTTTTTTTTTTATTATTTACTTGGATTCACGACTTTTGAGTTGTGTTTAATTGCTAGTTCCAATCTATAAACATTGTTTTGATGAGGTCTATAGATGTCTATGACGGTTAGAGTTGCAGTAAAGCTAGAGATCCTACCTACACAACTTCCAGGTTGTGTAATATTTAAACGGAGCTTCTGACTGTAAAATAGTCAATGAAACATCATTTTCATTTTGAAAGACCTTTCCAATGATATGCCTCACAATATGGTGCGTAAATTTTTTTTTTCGTCTCTACCGCCATTATGTATTTCACGGCCGCCATTTTGAATTTATTAAAACAAAACCTAGCCTGTAATCATCGGACGGTTAAGACGAATCGATAGAGACTATAAAGAAATCCACATACCCAGATACGCGTGAAACACATAAGCCTTCTTGGCAGCCGGGTAAAAAGGAGGGGTCATCGAATTTCGGGGGGAGGATGAAAAGACGAAACAAGATTAAATTTTTAAAACCGTAGTGTTCTCGTCACTGTACTTTTTAATGTAACCAGATAATTGAACTCTTATCCTGATTAATAAAAGAACACACCCCTCTGTCTGTCTGTGTGTGTGTTTATGCGATGGCTAACGAAATCTACGGCACATACGAGGATGAAATTTTTTGTGAAGATAGTCGAAAGCTCTCCTAGTGCACCCGAGTTCCAGAATTTTAAATTTCTTATAATTAGTTGAGAAATTAATTAAAAACCCCAAATTAAAAGAATGAAAAAATATTCATAATTCAACAAAAGCATAGATTTTTATCAAAACGCAGAATATTTCTCCTAAAAGTTGAAGAGAGGTAGGAGGGGGTTAATATAATTATAGCACTGACAAGGCGATAAATGTACTGGGCTTTGTTTAAATAGGGCTGTATCTTAAATTCTATAGGGTCTAAAAACTTGAAAATTACACAGCCAGACGCAAAAAAAAAAAAAAAAAAAAAAAATTATCCTTGCAGAAATTCTATAAATTATTTTCATACTCCTGTAAATAGTTGAAAAATCTATTAAAAATCCATTCATAAAATCTCTTTATTTCCGCTCAAAGAAACACAGATTTGTGAGAGAAATCTTTCATAACGATAGGTGTTTCAAAGGCAGACTGACTGGCACCGGTGGGTAGTGGCATTTATAAACGACCTGTAAAAATTTTCAAATATTGAATTTATAGATTTAATTTTTATGCGTCCAGATATAGAATTTTTCGCTGATTTCAGATATGTAAATTTGATCACAGTTGCTAAATTACAACCTTGTATATTAATTATTACTTCATTAATTGAATGATTCCTTCCAAACTCTCAATTTAAAAGCAAGTTTTTCGAAACCACAAATGATTTTTATACTATTCTTTGGAACGCCGTCAAATTTCTTAAAATACACCATTTAAAGATTTTAAAGTTATGCATCAAACCCCCTATCCTTAGACGTTGTTTAATAATGTCTAAATTTTATAAAAATTGATCCACAAGTTTTTGTTTTATAAAAAAAATGCTGAAAGGCGAATTTGTTAAAATTACGACAACTGACGAACCGGTAGATTTGGAACCTTCAAATAATTTATAACACATAATAAAGATTTTAAAGAGCAGGGGACATCAAATTTCGGGGGGTGAAGAGGTCAATAAATTTTTTTTAGAGGGGGAGCGATCAAACATTTAAAATCGTACCGTTTTCTACCGTTTTAGATGCGGATTTTTGATAAAGCCCTGGGATAAATATTACTTACTTAATATTTCAGATAGTTTATAACACATAATATAGATTGTAAAGGATAGGGGGACTCAAATTATGGAGGGGGAGGGAGGGGAAAATAATTTTTTAGGGGGGCGCGATCAAATATTTAAAACCGTACCGTTTTCTACCGTTTTAAATATAGGTAGGTTGTTTAATGGAGTTTCGTTAAGAATAGAGTTCGCCTCCTGGTGGTGGAATGTGGAACTAAAAATTCGAGATATTTTTTCTTTTTTTTTTGCAAAATTTTGCAGTGCGTGTGCGCGTGTGCAGCACGCTTGCTAGACGGTACTGAAGTCAGCTGGGACCCGGTTCGAGGTTCGTTTGGTTCGAGATCAGCTCTTTCTATGAGATTTTGCAGTACAAATTTCAGTTTCATTTTAGAATATTATTACGGGCCCGAGCAACGCCGGACGACTCAGCTAGTAAATAAATAAATAAGTAAGGCGTACGTTTTTCAAAATAAAAACTTAAATACTCGGAACAAATATAAGTCGAGTTAATACTTAAATATATATATATATATATATATATATATATATTGTAACGGAGCCGATGTCGTAAGGTAGTGTGGTAGCGGGCAACTTCAACGGCCTGGTCTTATCAATATCGAAAAAATATTTTATTGTTTCACAAACAATTAAATAAGAATTTCTTGATTAAATAATTCATAATTACAACATTTTTCATATAAGGGTTCGAGTTCAGCTGACAATAATATATTTATAGAATCAAGTCCAGTCCTCGAATAATAGATCGCTTTCAGTGTAGTCAGTCTCTTACTTATCCAATGTCCACTATTCTCGAAGATAGAGCTCGCGATGCTCGACAGGAATGTCGCACTTTTGTAGGTGTTTAACCGAGGTTTAGGAACCTCTGATCTTCACCTCCGTGATGGAGATATCTTAACAGCCACACCTGGCTTTCGCTTTTCTGTGCTTCGGAGTATGCCCCGATGCCATCGGCCCGTGAGAGATTTCCACTCTGCACGACCAGAAACACCTTGAAGTCTCAACTTCAACAGAAGGGAAAATTAAGCCCCCGAGAATGCTCTCGCATCCTCTTTTATCAGTTTCGTTTTTCCTTCTAGGACCAAAGCCACTCCCATTAGCCACTCACCATCCGTGGGCCATGATCTCATAGGCCAGCCCTTTCTCTATAGGCTGCCGTCAGGGACTTTCGCGTCCGGTTTCATCTCTGGTTTCACTTTCTACTTTCCCACGGGAACGAGGCCCTCGTGAACATCAAAAGAATATTTCTCTCGCTAGATAAAAGAGTTCCTTTCACCCTAGTGTCATCTGCGAAGATTGATAGAAATTGAGGTATTTGTTTCATCTCTAGCGACATTTTCTAGGACTCTGAAGAAATTTGGAGGCTAGGTGAAAATACATTAGCTTCCCTATGCTGGCTTTTGCCTTGTAAATTGAGAGTTTCAATGTGAGATATCGTCGAATTCTCACAACACCCCTCCCTCAAATCATATTTCGGCTACCAGACGTAATATGCTGTAAGGGAAATGGTTAGCTCATACATTTCAAGTGGCCCATATTTAATTATATCAATTCCTAAAAAAAAACCTTTTCCTGCATTTTATACTTAGCTTGCAAATGCTGGACACATTTGGTTACGAAATTTCTCTTTAACAGACAAAACACATTTATATTTTACACGATTTCATTTACACACAAAAAAGAAAATTTATATATACATATATTTGAGTTGAGTTTGACTCACACAATACTCTACTAAATCCTTAACTGCTAAAACATGTCACTTGAAAGTTTATCTCTGAATTTAGCATAGTGTTTGGACCGCGAAGCTTTACGTGTCAAAACGTTTCTATTCTCCACGCCTTTTTCATTAGGTTTCGGTATGTTTACTCTATAGACTTGAGACTTTTCGCGTCTACTTGGGACGTTTGTAAAAAGATTAGTCGCGGAACTTTTATAATCGATTCTCCCCCGATTCATTCTTCTCGTACCCCTTTCATACGACTTATGTCTGGTGGAACCTAATCCTGCATCTCCAGACACTGCATTTCTTTTTAACGTATCTTTATCGCGCCTAGATTTCCTGTTGTTCCTGGTCTGCCCAATTCTTACCGGCTTATCTCTTTGATCGCCCGTCAAAGCTATACCTATACGGGAGTCATTTGACTTCTCAAAATCCCCACAATTGCAATACGTCTTCTTTATTTTTGACCTTCTCGCTTCGCTTAACGACTCGTCCTCATCTTGTTCTCTTTTAAGCCTTTCTCTCCCAACCTTGCTTAATCCTACGCTTAAATTCCCCTCTCGATCGAGTAACAAAAGGTCCCCTCCGTCTACTTTAAAATTCCCATTCATCTTCCTTGAGCAACGTTCATTCTCGCTAGAATTTCCTCCCGTATTCACGTCAATCATTTCTGACCGGGGATTTCTCTTTTTCGACTCGTCCCCTTGCTTAGGATCGGACTTCAATTCTTCTGGTTTCGGTTTCGCCTGACTTACGTTTCTCCCGGCGTCTAAAGTCTCTGCCTTTCCCTTCTTAATTTTATCGATTAATTTTTGAGTTTCGTTTCCTAATATATAGAATGATAAGTCTGATTTATTCTCTGCTACTATGGCCCTGGTTTTTATATTCCCCACTCCTTCAATTACTAAGACAACGTGGGCGGTCGGTAAACGAAGCGTATTGTTCGTCAACGGTTGCCTAACTCGTACAGCACCACCCTCTAACTGATTGGGCTTAATTAATTGACTAGGGGTCACATCAAAGATAGTTCCGGAATCCCTTAAAGTCGTGCATTCCTTTCCGTTAATTAGAGCACGGCTAAGATAAGGTTTGAAACTTTCCTCAAAATTCGTACCTACGCAAATGTGATGAACGCTAGTAATAGGTTCTAAGTTCCTTTTGTTTTCCGGACAATTGGCTTTTAAATGCCCAATTTTGGAGCAAATGAAACACTTATTCCAATTTTTACGTTCGAAGATCCTTTCTCTTTCGTTTTCCGTGTTTTTCTCTCTCCAATTAGTTTTGGTTTCCGAATGCCAATCTCTCATTTCGTCTTCATTTTCCGTTTTTCCATTCCCCTATCCCGCGAATTTCCTTCAAATTTTGGTTTCGTATTCCACGATTTTCTTGACACTCCTTTTATCGCCTCATATTCGTCTAGTGCCGTAGCGAGCACCAAGGGATCTTTATAATTCGCCCACGAATCAATAAAATGTTCTTTTAATTCGACCGGCGCGCGTCGTTTGATCTGATCAGTGATCAACAAGTCTTTTAATTCAGAAAATTGCGTGATCCCCAAACCGTTAATCCATCCTTCAAGAAAACTATTCAATTCGAATATGAGATCTCTCCACGGATTTCCTGGATTACGTGCATGTTTATTCAATTTTTGACGGTACGCTTCCGCACTCAGCCTGTACCGGGCTAATAAAAGTGATTTAACATGTTCGAAATTGTCAATTTTTTGAGCTGGTTCGCGTAAGATTAATTCTGCAATTTCCACCGGCAATAATGCTAACAAGTGTGTGACGTATTCATCTTGCTCTATTCCGGACCTATTCGCCTGTCGCTCGAACAAATTCAGGAATAATGTTATGTCGGATCGTTCAGGATCAAAACGATGCATAATAGTTTTAAGAGGTAATCTAACGGATCTTTCGGAACCGCTGCTTACCGTAGAATTTCGCCTTTCTGAACTCTGCGTTAATTTTAGCTGTTCTAAAGTAAACGCCCTTTCCTTATCTTTCTCTCTCTCTTCCCTAACTCTCTCTTCTCTCTCTCTTTCCTCTCTCTCTCTCTCTCTTTTTTTCCCCTCTCTTTCTCTTTTTCTGCCGTGATGCGTCTTCCCTATCCTTTACGATGTACCCTGCCTGTATTAACGTCAGTTCCTCGTCGTATTTTTCTGCTGCTTCAATTTTTTCGATTATCATTGCCATATTGTCTTGTTCCTCTATTTCCACCCCTAAAACTTCCGCGAGATTCTGTAAATCCGCTTTCCTGCAGTACTTCAGTGAATTTAACTTCGACATGACTACGGTGTGTTGAAATAATACAAACGGAAACTATTCGTTTTGTTTATCAATTTAGAAGTATATGAACCTTACACCTCACAATAAATATTTTACCCCTAATCACACAATATAAATAAACATTTCAAATGCATAACCAATAC
This sequence comes from Maratus speciosus, assembly GCA_963932465.1. Taxonomy (NCBI): domain Eukaryota; kingdom Metazoa; phylum Arthropoda; class Arachnida; order Araneae; family Salticidae; genus Maratus; species Maratus speciosus. The sequence goes on along the minus strand of OZ010800.1, from coordinate 245,881,400 downwards.
GTAAAAATTATTTTATGATTTTTCAAAGGATTTTCAGAATTTCTATATTCTCGTGCCAAACGTAAAGCAAAAACTAAAATTCAAAGTTTTAAAGCTTTAGAGTCCCTATACACACAATATGAAAACAATAAGTAATTTTTCAAATACTATAGGCAAACTACATTCCCAGTATTTCTCAAGAACGGAACACTCTCTGCAACCTTTATCAAAATGCATCTATACTATTTAGGGTAAAAGTTTAATTTACTCTGTTTGTCATTTAGCAATCCAGCATGCATCAAAAATTCTCTTTATACAATCACTCATCAAAATATATTTCTTACACATTACTCTTACATTATATATTCGTCATATAAGAAAAAAAATTTTACTGGGAATTTTTTTTTTTTGAGTAGTTATGAATTTAGCCTATCTAATCCTTTCTGCATTCCAAATATTACAAATACTGATAAAGATAACATAACATATAAATTTGCATTAAACGTTAGTTTTCAATTAACTACACATTATTGATTTATCATAATCTTAGTATTTTCATTTACCTCAAAATAAAAAAGTTTCTCATATTTTTATTTAAACAACATTTTAACATCCTATCAGTATGATAAATAATAGTTTAAGAGCCACTCAAAATGAAATGAGCTTACCTGTTGCAGTTGTTGCTTGAAGTATCTTGTCTGGGGAACGGTCCGTTATGGCACTCCGCGGGTGTCGTCCACTGCAGCTCAAGGGCTCGTATCGGGCGTGTTGCGTCCCACTGTTTGTCGTCCAAGGTCCACCTTGCACTGTCTCGAAGCACTGTCTAGTTGATCTAGATGAACTGTCTCATTGCCGTTGTTCTGGATGAACTGTCTTTCGTTCTGGACGAACTGTCTTTTGTTCTGGGTGAATTGTCTTTTGCTCCCGAAGGGCTGTCCTTCTGTCTTCCTCGGAACTGTAGTTTCGATTCTTTCGGCTGCCTCTCGAGTTGTCGTCAGAAACTCCGGGTGTTCGCCGTCTGTTTCCTCCTGGGCTTTCCTCTAATAACAATTATTCTTGCTGAAAATCTTCTAGCTGCCACCAAGTTGTAACGGAGCCGATGTCGTAAGGTGGTGTGGTAGCGGGCAACTTCAACGGCCTAGTCTTATCAATATCGAAAAAATATTTTATTGTTTCACAAACAATTAAATAAGAATTTCTTGATTAAATAATTCATAATTACAACATTTTTCATATAAGGGTTCGAGTTCAGCTGACAATAATATATTTATAGAATCAAGTCCAGTCCTCGAATAATAGATCGCTTTCAGTGTAGTCAGTCTCTTACTTATCCAATGCCCACTATTCTCGAAGATAGAGCTCGCGATGCTCGACAGGAATGTCGCACTTTTGTAGGTGTTTAACCGAGGTTTAGGAACCTCCGATCTTCACCTCCGTGATGGAGATATCTTAACAGCCACACCTGGCTTTCGCTTTTCTGTGCTTCGGAGTATGCCTCGATGCCGTCGACCCGTGAGAGATTTCCACTCTGCACGACCAGAAACACCTTGAAGTCTCAACTTCAACAGAAGGGAAAATTAAGCCCCCGAGAATGCTCTCGCATCCTCTTTTATCACTTTCGTTTTTCCGTCTAGGACCAAAGCCACTCCCATTAGCCACTCACCATCCGTGGGCCATGATCTCATAGGCCAGCCCTTTCTCTATAGGCTGCCGTCAGGAACTTTCGCGTCCGGTTTCATCTCTGGTTTCACTTTCTACTTTCCCACGGGAACGAGGCCCTCGTGAACATCAAAAGAATATTTCTCTCGCTAGATAAAAGAGTTCCTTTCACCCTAGTGTCATCTGCGAAGATTGATAGAAATTGAGGTATTTGTTTCATCTCTAGCGACATTTTCTAGGACTCTGAAGAAATTTGGAGGCTAGGTGAAAATACATTAGCTTCCCTATGCTGGCTTTTGCCTTGTAAATTGAGAGTTTCAATGTGAGATATCGTCGAATTCTCACAATATATATACATATTGGGGAAAAAGAGAAAGGTGAGTTTTCAGTAGGAAATCATGGATATAAGGTGCGAAATGAAAGAGGAAACAGATTGATTGAGTTTGCAGAATGTGAACAGTTGTATATCATGAATTCATTTTTCAAGAAAAAGCCACAAAGAAAATGGACATGGCGTTGTGCAAATGGCGTTGTGCAAATGGCGTTGTGCAAATGGCTCAACAAGTGAAATCGACTACATCTTAACAAACAAAAAGCATCTTATTCAGGATTGCAGCGTTCTCAATAACTTCAATACAGTAAGTGATCACAGGTTGGTTAGATGCAAACTGCTATTAAATACTAAAGTGGAAAGAATGAAGCTTTTGCAACACTCAAAGAAATCAATCGATATAATAAATCTCCAGAAACATAAAGAAGAATTCCATTTGGAACTTAAAAACCGTTTCCAAGTACTTCAATCAACTTTAGAAGAAGAACAAGATGTTACAGTAGTGAACAATAAACCAACCAATACTCTACAAGATATTGCAAAGAAGATAGCCGGCGATGCACAAGTAAAGCAGACAAAGAAAATAACAGAAGAAACAAGAAAATTGATGAAGAAACGCAGAGAATTTAAAATGAAGAAAAACGATCCTAAATCAAGAGTTGAATATGCTGAATTATATAAAACGGTAAGAAAATGTGTTACAGAAGATATCAGAAAATTTAACTCTGATCTTGTCAAGAAAATTCTAGATGATAACAAAAGTTTAAAATCAGCTAGGCGCAAACTTTGTGTTGGAAGAAAAGGTATTTTTGCACTAAAGAGGGCAGATAGAACAATCACAAAAATCAATAAAGAAATAGTACACATTGTCGAAAAATTCTATAACGATTTATATAAATGTGAAGATCAAAGGAAAATCAACCTATACGATACACGAGAAAACTCAACAGAAACCGAAGCCATAATCCCAGTGATGATAGACGAAGTTTTACAAGCAATTAAATTTATGAAAAAAGGTAAATGCCCCGGAGAAGATGGAATTACAATCGGCCTTATCAAAGAAGCAGGAGAAGAATTTGCAAAAATGCTATCCTTACTGTTTTCCAAATGTCTCAAGAAGTCAGATGTACCAGAAGATTGGAATAATGCTGTAATGGTGCTACTTTACAAGAAAGGGGAGAAGGAAAACATTAAAAACTACCGCCGGATCAGCTTACTATCAGTGATTTATAAAATTTTCACCAAAGTTTTAACGACAAGACTTGAATCAGCTCTGGACTCAGCTCAACCTAGAGAACAAGCAGGATTCCGAAGTGGATTCAGCACAGTGGATCATATCCAAACGGTAAGGGAACTCATTGAAAAACATAAAGAATATAATTTACCTCTTTGCCTTGCATTTATTGATTATGAAAAAGCATTTGATTCGGTTTACACATCAGCAGTAGTAGAATCTCTGGAGGACATTGGTATAGACAAACCTTACATCAATATTATAAGGAAGATTTACAAGAAAGCAACAGCAACCATCCGCTTGGACAAAGGAAAAGCAAAGATCAAGCTTGGAAGAGGGGTAAGACAAGGAGACATCATTTCGCCTAAGCTTTTTACGGCTGTCTTAGAAAATATTTTTAAGAAGCTGGATTGGGAAAACAAAGGGATTAGAATAAATGGGGAATATTTAAGTCATCTCCGATTCACTGACGGCATTTTAATTTTCGGTAACAGTCCTGAAGAATTGGAAAATATGCTAAAAGATTTGGCAGAAGCTAGCATTAATGTGGGATTAAAAATAAACTTGGAAAAGACTAAGGTGATATTCAATTCATTTGCATCAAAAAAGAAAATTGTCTACAACAACACTGAAATTAAAAAAGTGCAAAGTTATGTGTACCTTGGGCAGGAAATAACATCGGATAATAGTATCATGAATGAAATCAATAGAAGAATAAGAAATGGATGGAGTGCTTTTGGGAAGAACAATATTATTCTGAAGAGTAGCATGCCCCTTTGTTTGAAAAGAAAGGTATTTAACCAATGTATTTTGCCTGTGCTAACTTATGGAGCAGAAACATGGACGCTAACGAAACGGATGGTACAAAGATTACAAACAACACAGAGAAGTATGAAAAGATGTATGCTAGGTATAACTAGAAGAGACAGAAAAAGAATAACCTGGATAAGAAGTCAGACGAAAGTTTTTGACATCATTGAAAGAATTAAATGGCTAAAATGGAAATGGGCTGGGCACATCGCAAGAAGACAAGACAATAGATGGAGCACAAGCCCCCTACAGTGGTATCCCAGAGATGTAAAACGGCCAAGAAGACGACCTCAAGTGAGATGGAGTGATGAAATCAGAAAAGTAGCCGGTGTAAATTGGATGACTAAAGCACTAGACAGAAAACATTGGAAAAATCTGGGGGAGACCTACATCCAGCAGTGGATTGAAAATGGTTGTTGTTGATGATGATGATATATATTTTGCTTATGGGCTGCACATATATAACGTTATCACTTTAGAGGGGAGGGGGGGGGGGGAAGGGGATCTGGCACTTGATATCGTAAGGTATATGTAGGGGGAGGAAGGATTTGTTTTTGATATCGTTATTATTTTTTAGCCAACGAAAATTTAATTTTTTTGGCAATTGTTTTTACATCTGTTATCTTATTTTTTTTGCCTGTTTTCTCATTGTTATGAAAATACAAAACTATTATTAAAGTCATTAAATGATTATAAAGTCATTTCATTCCAAAATATGGAATATGCCAACATGCGCCATTAATATTCTTCTGCCATATTCGCTTATAATTCGTTGTTACAGAAACCAAGTTCGAAATTATACTTGTTATTTTTACTAGTAAAGAAATGGGAAAGAGTGTTGTCCACCTGTTTTGTTTACAAGAACTTCTGTATACCACCGTGCAAGAGGTAAGTGCAAGAAGACAATACTACTGTTGAATGCATTATGTAACAAAAAGCTATTATGCAGTACATTTAAATAGTATTTTTTTAAAGTTGTATTTGATATAAAGTTATTATGCAATACATTTAAATAGTATTTTTTAAAAGTTTTATTTGATATAAAGTTATTTCATATATAAAAGTGATATTTTATTAACTGCTTCTCCTCGTTTAAATTAGTAAAGTATGCGAATAGTAAATGCACAACCATATCTGTTTATCATTGGAAACGTATAAAAAGAAAAAAAAAAAAAAAAGAAAGAAAAAAAAAATGTAAAAATAAAAATAATTTTTAAACACTGATAACGATGTTGTTAGGGAAGGGACGGGGGGGGGGGGGGGGGTCAAGGAATGATAACGTTTGATATCGTAAGGGGGGGCGGAGGGTACCCAAAATTACCAAAAAGTTGATAACGTTATGTACGTACAATCCCTTATTTATACTAAGCCTTTTTTAACATTGCAAGACCTGATTGAGTGACTGAGACACTGAACAAAATTAGACATCAGGTGTGTACGCTCTTTGGAATTTCCATTTCCAAGGAGTGTCTCACCGTTATATCAGATAAAAGATTTCCTATTTTTTTTTAATCTAAATTGAACAATTCTATTTTCTATCTAAAGTGGCATCTCATAATCGTTTCATTTATTAACAGAAATTGTAATTTCCTGAGATTAAATAACGCAAAAATTCCATTAAAAATCGTGATAAAATTGTACGTATCCTGAATCTATTATACGATATGCATATATATTTCAATAATAAAAAAAAAAATCAATTTTGAAAGTAACGTTTTCATTTCCCTTACTTCTATATATTTATCTATCATATTACATGCCAGCGGAACAGAAAAAAAAAAAAAAAAAAAAAAAAAATCACTTAACTGTTTGACCATCCAAATAATCTCTAACTCATTCTTCCTCTTTGATATTTCGATGACAGTTGTAAGAGATAAAGGATAAGTAGGAGGAAAAAGTTACCATCAATTGATCTTACAAACATAACTTATTTTTCGTGACATCAAAGCTCACGTGAATGCTCAACATTTGTGCGAAGTAGCTGACAATATAATTGGTACGTAATGGTCGTGTCTTAATCTTGGGGTGTAATAACGCGTGACAGGCCGACATGTTTTCAGTTTTTATTTTGTTGTTGTTTCTTTCTTACTTTCGTCATTCTCTGTCAGTAAGATGATGTTGATTTTTCTGTTATTTTTTCCCCTAACCAATATCCTTAATCAAATTAATTTATGAAAATCTAAATATAAGCCAATATGAAAATTTTCAGACATAGAAAATGATAAAGAAAAGCAATAAGATAAAGAAATGCCTGTGAGTGAAAAGTCAAGCTTATTTTAAGGCTCCCGTCCCATGAGGCGAAGACACTCCCGAGCTAAAGATAAACCTATGGGAAGGTTCTTTTCCAATATGTCGTTTGGATTTTGATATTTTAATTAATTAATTAATTTATTTTTGCATTGGATAGCTCAGCTCGATCCCTACATCTGCCTCTTTTTACTTTTTCGATTTTGCTTGCAGATTTCTTTTTATGAAGTTAATTTCTCTTTCGGAACCCGTTCCGAAAGTGAAAATGTCATCTTAAAAAAAACTACAACCAAAATCGAAAAAGTAAAAAAAGGGAAAATGTATGCGATGTATAGAAGGTGTATAGATCCAATGCGAACAACAACAGCAGCAAATATTTAAAAATATCGAAATACAAATGACATATTGGAAAACGGCCTTTTCCATAAATTTAGCATTAGTTCTTACTGCTTCAAAATTCTCGAAATTTTAATTTTTTTCATAAGTTATACTCCTATCTTTTCTGAATATTTAAACATAAATGTTTCCGTCAAATTCCCATTGGAACAGAAGTTATGGCTTTTAGAATTATACCCGCTCAATAGCCGAAGCGGTTTTTCCGAAACATTAAGGTCATTTTTCTCCAAATGACAGTTTTGGGCATAACGCGCAGAGTATCTCAAAATCTTCTGAATATTTTTTCATGAATTTTCCAAAATGTATGTTTCATGTTAGTCTGTATAAACGGAACCTAAAATTTCATTTTCATTTTCCAAAAAAAAAAAAAAAATTCTTATGTAATTACACTGTTGAAATTTTCAAAAATTTGTATTAGCTAAATATAACTTTGTATTAAAAGTATAAAAATGCTTTAAATATAAATTTATTTAAGTTCAGGGTAGTTATTATAATCTGAAGTATAATTAGGCACAAAAAAAATTCATTCTAGTTGCAAAATTTATTTTATAATCCTGCGCGTAAGCTGTTATAATAATTTTCTGCTCGTCAAATGTCTGATAGTTTGGAGACCCCTGTAAATACTTAATTCTGCATCTTGCAACTTTTTAAGTACACGAAATGAAAGAACATATATATTTCATTCCAACAAAAATTTTGTTTTTAAATCATATACATTTTAAGATATTAAATATAGAAAATGGTCTTTTTTTTTTCATTTTTTCAAATTTTAAGAGTCCTGACACCTCTGTTGATTCTCAAATCCCCTGCTCAACAACGCGAAACTTCCTAACACATTTTCTGGTTCATTTTTAAAAGTAAAAGGATGAAATTGGCAGGCCTGACTTTTGAAGTGATTTGGAATCGAAATGAGTTTTCCTTTTTTTTGATAAATAAATTACTTATTGAGTTATAAGCAACCGTAGTCACGTGACGACCGTTTTTTCTGTTTTCTGGCGCAACCTCTTCGGGAATTCGATTCAAAACGTCCACTCTCACAGCATTTTCTGAAAAAACTTCTGCCTTTACCCCAAAATGGAAAATGTCTTTCGGTTACACAGTTTTTGAATAAGAACACCTGCAAATTTCATGCGTTCCCGAACAAAAATGAATTTAAAAATCTTTCAGAAAGTAGCTCCTTTGGATTTTGGAACAGCCTTAAGTCAAAATACAAAAATATCAACCTGACCTCATATTTCGTAGTAAAAGGTTTATTATTTTCGAACTTATTTTTCTTAGCAAATACCGTTATATATTTCGAAAATTTCATACTTCATACTTTTTTTCTGTTTCTTGATATATTCGCCGTATAATGCTCAGCTCCTTCATTTTAAAGGTACTTTCATACGCAACAAAAAAATAAATTAAAAGAAATATTGTAGAAGATTATAATAAAGCTATGAAGAAATTAAAATAACAATAACTTTTCATGCAATATAATAGTGATTATTATTATTGAAAGACAAATTGCATGTTCATTAAATTAGAAATCTTAGAAATTTTAAATGTCATAATCATATTTTCATTGTCTTAATTTTTAATGTTTTATTTTTTAAACCGGAATAACTCCAAACTTCGACCGATTTTCTCGTATCAAAATTGCGCCTTTATACTCCGAAATATACTTCAATCATACATGACTCGAAAATATCTTTTTTTATACCTTTTCTGAAAAGCAATATATAATAAACAGTTTTTAGTAGTTTAAATTCGTAATATACACTCGATGGGATCACATTAATGTGTCTATAGCAGCTAATATCCCGAGTGTCCGTTATATGCTAAAGTCCATCAGTTGCCAGATGGTCTGGAAGTAATTTATATCCGAGATTTAAGTGTCTTCGTAGTAAGATAGATACATACTGTTTTTTGCAATCGTCTATCCATGCACAAACTTTTTTAACAGACATGGCATGATGGAGGTCTTCACGGCCAAAATTTCCAGGTCCAAATTTGACTCGGCCGGTATAAAAGCTTTAATTCGGACACTACTCGATCCAATACGAAACCTTAATTAGCCTTTAAATCAGGTAAGAGTTCGACCCGAGGCCGATCATTTTTTTTCAAAGTTTCGACTCAGTTCGGCATCTTAAAAAAATCAATAAAATCAGGCTCGGTTAAATTTCCGCAAAAAATGTTCATATATATTTTTTACCAACATTTGTGCAGTATGTATACTCCTTCACAAGGCTTTGACTAAGTGGACGTAAGAGGACGGTTGTTTGCGATCACATAGATTTATTTGCTTTATCAACATTGTGAGTGAAAGAGAAATCTATTCTCTTTTCTTTTAAATTTCATATAGGGCGAATGGATATGCGGAATTGATTGTCACTGGTATTTTGCGAAGATATGTTAATTAGTTATTGTGGCTTTGTACGTGTAGTATATGTGAGATTTTAAGCAAAAATAACTTCGGATTAGCACAGATATCGTCGGTACCATGTCAAACTATCCGATATGAAAACAGTGGGCTACTTTTTTAAAATTCAGATTTCTTGATTGTCACCACTTTTCTGAAATGGTCAAATTCCCCTTGTTTTCGCTTAATTAATATGTCATTAAATAAGGCAAATTTTACTATTTCAAAAAGTGCTGCCAATCAAGAAATCTAAATTTAAAAAAAGTAGCCCACTAGCAAAATTTTTTTCCTATTGGATAGTTTGACATGGTACCGACGATATCTACAAAGTTGTTTCCTGATCAAGAAGTTAGGCTGTTGGCTTTCTTTTCAATACTTGGATCTTGTTCTCGTCTTGGAATCTCAGACTTCAGCTGTTTCCGTTAGTCCTTATTTGTTTGGTTAGGTGTATATTGCTTTACTTCAAATACAATAAAATTGGGATCCAGTTGATTCTATTAGACTTACCTTCTATAGTGCGTCTCAAAAGTTTATGCACTCTTCAAATGTGGTTAAAAATAATTGAAGAAGATAATGTATGAAGCGAATTTACAATAAATACACGATATTTAATAAAAATGAAACAAAATAAGCTGTTTTTATTGGTTAAAATAAAAATTACATTAATTATCATTTACTTTACTTTTTTTCTTGAAGAAACACTGTCTCAAAAGTTTAAGCACTTTATGCTGATTTTTTTTAGAAGCACGGGGTTGGATGAGTGTATTGAGGTTGTATGACATCATTTTACAATTTTATAAAAATATAAAAATGAAAAAATCATTTCCACTCGTTTTAAAAATGCCGAAGGGTAAAGAATTCACACAAGGTGAGATTTAATTTTTTTTTAAATTGAAATTACAAAATAAAACTGTTTCTTAAATTGCAATAATTTTAAATTGATCAAAGCAATGCATCTATATAAAGCACTCTCTAGAAAGGATAATTTCAACCGGAAACTAAGATCTGGACGACCATGTATGACGTTTGATGAGACGGATAGGAGAATAAGGAGATTCGTGTTTAGATAAAATATGCCCATACAGCAAAGTAAAAATTATCTCGGTGCGCAGGTGTCCAAAGATACTGTACATAGACGTATTACAGAATGTGATTACATCATACCAAAGAAAATGGCTTGCAAACCATGTCTCAAACTACTCCACTAACAAGCAAGAACGAACTGGGCTAAAAACACATGTTCTGCAGGTGACAAGTGGCTTACCATTTTATTCAGTGATGAGAAAAAATGTAACTTAGATGGCCCATTGGCATGATCTCCGAGAGGAACCGAGGAGATTTTTTAACAGGCAGCAAGGCGGTAAGCCTGTTATGGTTTGGGGGGGGGGAGGGTATTCGACTTCAACAGCTTGACCTCTCTGGATTTTCCAAAAGGAAGACAAAATTATCAAAAATATCAAGATACGTTGAACCAACATTTCCTTCTATTTGGTGATATTTTGGGGGTTCTGAATGGATCTTTGAACAAGGTAATGCATCAATGTACATATCACATACTACATAACCGTGGCTTTCGCAGAAATTTTTTTAAATTCTTGACTCGCCAGTTTTAAGTCCTGGCATAAACCCGATTGAGAATGTTTTTGGCATTTTAATCCGTCTGGTTTACAGCAATGGAAAACAGTATGACTCTCTTGAGGAAATCAAAGAAGTCATAGATAAAGCAGGGTACTATTTGCCCCCAAAAACCCTGCAAAAACTAATAATTTCGATGGACGTGCGTACATTTGAACTAATCCGAAATCACGGAAAAATAATTTGTATGTAACAGTTTTGTAAAAATGACAAATGTAGTTGTTTTGCCATTGTGTATAAACTTCTGAGACAGTTTTGTTTGAACAGTTTTTAAATTGTATTTTTTACAAATATGTAATTTAGTTTTTTCTACTTTTGCTATCCTTTATTTAAATGACGTTGCGAAATACAGAAAAAAAAAAGCTATTTATTTAAATTTTTTATTATTCATTAAAAATCAACATTTTATGCTTGTGCTTAAACTTTTGAGACAGACTATAAGTTGTTTTTAAGATCTATTATAAGGATCTGCTAGGGCACTGTGAACGGTGTTAAATATGTTATAATTAAACGAATTAGTTTTTTTTTTTTATTGAGCTTAGTTTTGAAACATAAATTAAGCCTGGGCACTCCACTGGTTAAAATTCCTGCTAATTTAGTAAAATGAAATTGTTGTGTTTATTACATTTGGTATCATACTCTTTGAAGATAAATAGGTCGTTACATATATCCCACAATTAAAATCCTTTTAAAAGAGTATTGCATACATACCAAGTAAGGAAAAAAAAAAAAAAAAATCAGATTATATGTCTGCCATTATGGAATACGAAATAACAATATAACAGATCACTTAGATAATTATGTACATGAATACTCATCTAAAAAATAATCCAGTTAAAATTAAAGAAAAAGATGGTTAAAGAAAACCATAATTTGAAAGCTGTCCGAAGAAAAAGACGTAGATTAATATACATAGATACACTGTTAAAAATTTGCAGCATTCTGGCAGGTCAATTGACCGTTTTTTCCGAAAACGGTTACACAATCGTAATTTAGCACAATTCTGACCATATTATTGACCATTTTATGGTCAGGATATAGTCAAATTATGGTTATGAAACCGTTTTTTCAAAAAACGGTCGAATGACCTGCCAGAATGCTGCAAAATTTTTAACAGTGTATATACACTCGTATGTTTCGCTCTAATTTATTAAGCCAATTTAAATTTGAAAACATTTCGTTAACAAATATAAAATATCATTGTTACTGTTTCAAAATAATACCAACCCGTAGGGGCTCGGACTTTTTTTTTTTTTTTCATTAGACTCGGGCCAGATCAAGTTGGTTGGTTGGTTGTATTTATGTCGGCCAATTATCTGCACGTGGGATATAGGCCCTAAGGGGGGGAAGTGCCTTCCGTGGAGGTCTTTCTAAGGGAACCTAACCCGTATTAACGCTTGGCGAACCAAGGTTCGAAGAAAACCACGAAAACTCCGAACGATTAGGCCGACGGGCGCGATTGGGATCGAACCCAGCACCTCCCGTCTACCAGCTTCGAGAGCAGAACCTCTCGGCCACTGGTGGGGCCCGGGCCAGATCAAGAAAGAATAACGTCCAGGCCCGAACTGAACCGAAAAAAATGAAATTTAGATATGACCCGATCCAAGTCTGTAGATAAAAATAAGGTTCAGGCATACCCGGAGAAAATGAAATCCAAGCATGGCTTTCCCGCCTTGTGTCTGCGGAAAAACAGCAATCCCTGCCCGAGTCCGGTCCGTGCAGACCACTTTGACATTAATTTTCGGTTAAAACATTTTATTACAAACTTATTATATCTTTTTTAAATATATTTATCAAGTGCTTTTTATTTTACCGAACTTTACTTTATCCCATTATTTTAACAATATAATCCCTTTAAAATTAAATTTGTGATAATGATATTAGTAATTACAGTCGTTCTCGTTTAAACGAATATTGACGGTTCCAGAAATAATATTCGATTAAGCGGGTATTTGATTAAACGAAGAATCATAAATGTAATATTTAATGCGTAATAATAAGGCAAAATAACCATCTACGGTATATTTAATTAACAACATAATAAATCGTTAACAGAATAACATAAACTAAAATAAATACGAATGCTTTTATAAAGTAAATACGTATTAATTTAATGTCAGTACATAGATTTATATGGTTTACATCACACTTAATGCAGCTCGCTTGAATTTGGTCAAAACTTTGCTACTTCTAATTTATGTTACTTATACTGCCTTAAAAAATCGTTTAAAGTGGTTTGTTTAAGTGGAATTTTAAAGGAGTAAATATCGAGTTATTTTTCGAATGAGTGCAAAATATCACAACTACCATCTCGAGTCTCGAAGTGACAAAGCATTGCCATTAAAGCCGGATTAAGAGCAAGAAGTGATGGTGGGGAGATCAAAAGGTCGGGAAATCATTTGACCTGTCCATTATATACCTGCCGGCCGAAATCATTCCAGGAAGAACTGAAAACTTGTTTTCAGCGTAAAGGAACCGAAAATGACAAAAGGTGGGAGGAAATTCCAGCTGAAACGTGCTTTCCGCGCCTATTTTCAAACATCGGTCACACAGTTGTTATTCGATTAAGCGAGAACGTTCGTAAAAGGTATTTGGTTTAAGCGGGGGGGGGGGGGATAACATAGAACCAATAGGAATAAATTCGGTTATGGAGGATTCTATTTGAATAAGCGGGATATTCGATTATCCGTGACCCGATTAAGTGGGAAGGACTGTAGTTTGAATGATTTATTATTCTCATAATTTTTATTTCTTCTGATTATTGCAATCCTAATTGTTTAATTCATTTGAAAATGGCTACTGGAGAACTCTCCGATAACTTTTGAGTTGCTAGGTCACTGCATTTCAGTGAAACATATTACAGAATAATTTTGAACTAATCTATTATTTTCTTTCCCTGTGTTGACAACAGCATTGAGAACTCCCACTATTTTTCCGAGTATAAAATAACCATCACGAAAACACAAGGCGTCTTCCAAACAAACACAGATGAAAAAACATCAACAAAGACCAGAGACATTCCAAGAAAAAAAAAAAAATGTCAACGAAATGTGAAGAAAAAAATTACACCGACTTGTTTGTTCCGAGTCCAGCTGATAGGGAAGGTAAAAGCACAGAAAGAAAAAAAAAAAAAAGAGCTGAAGAGATAGTAACGAAAAAATGGACAAAGAAATAAGTATGGTGAAGGGGAGGGGGGATTAAAAGGAAATCTCAAACATGAAATACTGAGACTGAGAACTGAAGTGAAAGAAAGAGTAACAAAAATCGTTATAAATAGAGAGGAAAAATATCACCAAGGAGAAAAATATATATTTATAGGGCTTGAGTGCCTGTCTCTAAATGTGGCCAAATCATTGATATTTTTGAAAAGCTTTGCAAATACTTTTATTTGCTTGTTTGTTTATTTTTTTTAGTTTTGTAAACATAGCCGCAGACATGTAAGTTAAAACAGGAGAAATTTTTTCAGAACTTTGTACATTCTTCATTTCTAGATTAAATTACTTAGAAATCTCCGTATGATGTACATTTAATTTCCCTTGAAATATGTAATTAGACACATTTTATAATATTATAATGAAATCTAAATATATACATATGTTGTAGCACAGGCTTCTGCTTCTTATACGAATATAGGGCTTATGTATCTATACTATTAGATGTACATAAATTTATATTCATCTGTGTATATACTGTGTACACATACATTATATGCTTGTATATATACAGTGTGATTCATAAATATCAAAACAATATGCTATTTCGTTAAATATTGCATCTAGACACATACTTCCAATTGCAAAGTTTCATAAAAAAAGGTGCAAAATTTAATGACATAAGTTGCAACTCCATGGGGGTCTATTTGAGAAAATACAAAAGCTAAATTTTTATACGACCCCTGTAAGGTAAAATTCCCAATTAGGAAAATTTTCCTTATTCATTCCTGAATTATGTTTAAAATCATCTCGATATCTTCAAAAATCACAGAGATATTAAAATCCAAAATTCGTAACTTACACCATTTATCCATGCCTCTCAGCGACGAGTTTTTGACTCATTTTGTTTGACTCAAAGTTCGAGCCTGCCTGGAAAAAAGTTCAAATCATAGACCGGCCCGGCCTCATTGAATTTCTGTATAGTTTTTTACATTAATATGTTTAAAAATTGTTTGGTATGGAGGAGTTCTGACAAAATACTTATTACAGCTTTTCTTTTTTCATGTATATAATTATTATTTTCAAAGAAGCGCCAAAAGCTGTGATTATTTGTTTTATTAAAGAATATCTATTTATATGTAAGTGTTTCACTTGTCCTTTAATATCATTAATATATATTCCATGTGTTGGAGACGTTGAAAAATGCTATACAGTAATTTTTTTTAAGACGGAATCACATAGGAAAGAAAGAAAAAAAAAATGCTTTATAGACAAGTTCCGTTCTTAGGAGTTGTATATGTAGCATATTTTTTCTCATTTATTATTATATTCATTTTCCATAAATCAATAATTTTTTTCGTTTAAGAATGGATTCCGTCATAGGCAGGTTTTTTTCACTAGTTTTACTGTATTTTAATTTTTTTACCTTAAGATCTACTAGCGCTTAAAAAAATGAATTTTAAAGTTTTATTGTAAAATAATGGACATTTAAAAACATATGCATTTGTTGTAAAAGTTTTTGGGCTGGGTCAAATCTTACTTATTTTTGCACGGATTAGGTCAGTCAGAGACAATGATTTTAATATGGGCTGTGTCGAGACCGGGACTGAAAATTTCCCCCCATGGAGACCTAGGAAGAAGGAAACCAGTTCCGGTTCGGTATAGCCAGTAGCCGAGAGGTTCTTCTCTCAAAGCTAGTAGACAAGAGGTGCTGGATTCAAACCCAATCGTTCCTGTCTACCTTATCATTCGGAGTTTTCCGTGGTTTTCTTCGAACCTTGGATATCCTTGCGTAAATACGGGTAAGGCTCCCTTAGAAATACCCCCGCGGCCCTTCGGGCAATCCACCATCGTGTCGATAATTGGCCGTCATAAAAAACATGAACAACCGATTCGGCATGAAAAAATACGTTAGGACCATCCTGGCTGAGTCTTCAAAAGAAGTCGTCAGTCCCGAGCCTGGCCGGTCCAGGCTCCAGAATACAGACTTTTTTTAACGGCCTCGCCGGGACGATAAAAAACCTGAACTTGTGAGAGCTAAAATTATGAAAAAACTCTTAATTAGCATATTAGAAAAAGCATTGTTTTAAATTACACATTTAACATATATTTACGGATATTTAAATACACTGCTCAAAACAATTAAAGGATATTGCAGTTTTAGGTGGATTTTGTATCTGGTAAACTGTTTAGCTGATTGATACATGGTCGACAGACATAGTAGGTTATATGAGAATAAATTACACATGTTTGGCAGAAAAAATGCATTTTATTGCGCATTTGTGTACTAAAGGAAAAAAACACAATTTGTGCATATGAGAAAAAAAAATAAAAAAAGGTGTTTTCTTCAAAGAAAATCATTTTCAGTAGGGAGTATGGTTTCCACGGGCGGCCAGCAACGTTGAACACCTTTGAGGCATGGACTCAATGAGGCTATTAATGACGAGTTGGGGTATTCTGCCCCACTCTTCCAGAAAAGCTCTTTCCAGTTCTTGGAGAGTTTGTGGGGGTTGTTGGCGGCCAGAAACTCGTCTTCCTAGAGCGTCCCAAACGTGCTCGATTGGATTCATGTCTGTAGAACACGCTGGCCATGCCATTCGAACGATTCCTTCCTCGAAATGGAAATCCTCCACCAGGTTTGCACGATGTGGCCTGCAGTTATCGTCCATTAAAATGAAGTTATCTCCGATTGCTGCAGCGTAAGGGATTACAATAGGTCTGAGGATCTCATCCCTATATCGGCGACCAGTCAGAGCTCCATCTCGAATGATGTAGAGGTCAGTGCGCCCGTCAATGGAGATGCCACCATACACCAACACTCCTCCACCGCCGAATCTGACACTTTCGTGCACGAACGCAGGATTATTCCTACTGCCACGGTCCCTCCAGATGAAAATACGCCTATTATCCGGATGCACAGAAAAACGGGACTCGTCAGAAAACAGAATATTGCTCCATTCATTTCTCCTCCAGTTGACATGCTCGGTTGCCCACTCCCTGCGGTCGCGACGATGCCTTGATGTTAATCTAACACATACCATCGGTCGGCGAGCATACAGACCTACAGCATGGAGCCGGTTTCGGACAGTCTGAGTTGAAATCGTGGTGCCTGTAGCCGAGCGAAGGTGTTGTTGGAGAGGAGTAGCGTTCATGGTTCAGTGTCTCCGAGCTGTTAACGCTAAATACCGATCTTCATTGGCCGTTGTTGCCCGTCTACGACCTTGCCCTGGTCTTCGGCCTGCACATCCACTCTCCAAAAAACGGTTCCAGATCCTGGAAATGACACTTTGTGACACTCCAAAGGCTTGCGCTACTTCGGCTTGAGTTTGGCCCCCTTCTAACCTACCAACAATTCTCAAAGCTTCTGAATCTGTCAAATGACTTCGCTGAGACATCGTACTCATCGAAACAAAGCAATCACTGAATGCCGATCATCCTTGTCTTCATTCTCTTTTATCCTGTTGAAAGTCAAATTTCATTCGCGAAAAAATTTCGTTTATATCTTTATTTTATATAAAACTTCAAATATCCTTTAATTGTTTTGAGCAGTGTAGTACAGAAAGGGAGTGGAAACGGCATAAGTTAAACTAAATCGGAAGTTTAAGCTAAAGAAAGTTACTTTTTCAAGTGCAATTTTTTCAAAAGCATTTAAACATTTTATTAGAAGCCAATCTATGTTTAAAACTTTAAATGCGTTTTTCTGCATGACGGGTTTTCTTTACCATTTCGCGGCTTTAAATTATTATAAGTCAAGATCGTTAAATAAAAAATGTGAAAACTTGGAACATGTCTTTTTTTATTATTTTACATTAAGTTTGTTTCGGCAAATTTGAAAAAAAAAATTACTTTTGAAAATATGATTTTTTAGAAAAATGAGTTAAATAATTTTTTAAATAAATATTTTTGATATTTTTCAAATAAATATTTAAAAAAATCCTGAAGCCAAACTGAAATTATTCTTTTCTCTTTAATTAAATAAAAAAAAAATTGAAATCCGATGAATAATGTTTCGAGTTATAACGATTTAAAATTAAATCCACTTGAAAAAGAAATACTAATCGTTTGATTTTTTTTTTTTTTTTTAAACTTGCGATTTTGTTTGCAAATTATATGATTAACCATCACAAAAAAATAAAAAAATCAAAATTCTATCTCAACAAATATATTTTTTACATGTTTCCTAGAACTCTTAAAGTAACGTTGTTTCTTGAATTGCACGCATTTCAATTTGTGTCTAATCCCTTAAAACCTCATGAATTATTTAAACGGCCATAACTCAGCGAGTTTTGCAGATATGAAATGTGCAATTTTTTGTGTTTCACTCAGGAATGGATAAGAAAAGTTTTCCTAATTGAAATTACCGACCGAAATTACCTAATTGAATACGACTCCCTACGGGGGTCGTATAAAAATTTAGTTTTCCCTTTTTTTTTTTTTTTTTTTTTTTTTTTTTTATTAAATAGACATTTCTATGGAGTTGCAACTTATGTCATCATATTTTTCAAATTTTTATAGGAAACTTTGTAATTGGAAGTATGGGCCTAGGGGCATTATTTAAGGAAATAGCCTATTGTTTCGATATTTATGAAACACACTGTATAAGAAGCTAATCAATTTCGAAGTCCCGAAATGGTCTATAAATTACAGTATCAAATACAAAATGCAATGAAATCAGTGTACTCGCTGGCTTTTGACCAACATTAGCGATTTGGCGAATAAGAAATAAAAAACAGTAGCCAAATGAAAGTAAATGTTAGCAAAATAGATTCGGCTTGAAACACTGAAAAATCTATCTTTAACCCCTTATTGTATCCATTTTTTGAATATGTTCTAAAATAACCTAATTTTTTGTAATTACTCAAAAAATATAAATTCAACTTTCCGCTATAGAAACTATTCAGAATAAATACATTCTAAATGCCTCCTAAATGTGTAAATGTTTCAGGCATTCTTTTAGCAGTCTGAATAAAAGTTAAAAACAGCTATCTTTGAACTTTGCTTTACCGTTGTGAAAACATACACTAAAATTTGCTGTGGAATTTCGACCGATAGAAAAAAATTGACCGGCCAATCATACTTTGTGTACAACTAATATATAGTATGGTTGATTTCAACGCCTCATTCCAGCAAAACGTTTCAATACTTAGCACTTGTTGCGAGTAATTTTGTTTATGTTTTTACCAGAGCGACGCCGACGCATAGACAGTGATTAACTGACAAAAATTTATTGTGTCTTTGACTGTTGCTAAACTGAACTGATATCGAGTCTGCATGCCTATAAATAGAGCAATGCAAATGGCAGGGTGCGATTGAACATGTAAAGCTACACCAATCGTTCAGAAACGCGAATAAGTCTCGAGTTTGTTGGCACGCACACAGAGCGGAAATTGAGCACTCGCAATTTGGCGAGTCTGATTGTTAGTTTACTCGCCAAATGAAGCATTTTGTCACGATGTGGCGCAATGGCGAGCGGCAGCGAGAACACTGAATGAAACTTATCATAAGTTTATTGAAAACCGAATGTCTTTTCTAAAGTTGGCATGTTTAGTATATCTCAATAAATAAAATCTACATGGAAATCTCAATGTAATAAGAATAATAAAAATTAGATAAAAAATGCCAAACAAAAGATGAAACACAAAGGAGTTAATTATAAATTGGAACGGAATTGGAATACAAAAATATGGTAACGGAAAAGGAAAAGCAAAGCGATACTTGAGTACTTAATCATTAGTCAGTAAGAACATCCAGATCTCGCAAAAGTGCATAATTTCATGTATTGGACTGGATAATAGCCAATGAGTCTATCACTGCATATCTATCACATAATGCATTCAACTTAAGTAAAATATCAAGAAAATCATGTAAAAACATATTAGAAATTAAAATAAAATCCAATAATAATAATTTTCAAAAAAGGTTTGTACTCACAGTATTCCAGAAGAACTAATATACGAATCCAGTAACTATATATATATATATAACCATTAATCAAACATTACCGACCACCCACAAAAATTGTGATAGTATGAATGAATTGGCAATAATACAGTTTCCCCTAAAACACACTGAAGGGATACCAAAAACATATATACAAGCTGCTATGTATAAAATAAAGTCCCTTGTACTATATAACAAGAATTAATATGGAAGAAAAAGAACAATATGGATACCAAAAAAAAAAAAAAAAATTGAAAAGCTTATATATTGAATAACGTTATCAAGAGTACAGAATTCAATTATATAAGCGAATTAGTCGTTTTCTGTGAAAAAAAAAGCTAAAAGTTGAATTTTTTTTTCTCCTGTACTCAAACGATCAAAATAACCAAGAGAATAGTTTCAAGATGAAAACAGAATTATATATATATATATATTAATTATTTTAAACTTGCTCTGTCATGAATGGATTCTTTGTATTTACTTTATTCATTTATTTAATCTATTGTTATATTTGACTTCTTTTTACTGGATTTATTGTGTACGCACTCTAAACTGAAATGTCTTAAATTCAGACACTTAAGTGTCTGAAACAGAGTGTTCAATTTTCAGACATTTTAAAGTTTCTTAATTTTTAAGACACTTGTATCCGTCTGAATTTTAGACATTTCAAACGTCTGAATTGTATCCATGTTTGACCACTTCGACAGACATTTTTTCACCTTTTGTTTTTTTTCTTTTGTAAGCGTTATACACTGTAAAAAAATATATATCCCTTAAAATATAGAAATTGTACTGCCACTCCAGACTCCAGTACTATTTACATATTTTAATGGAAATTTTCTTATGTAAATTCCAGAAAAAATTCCATTTATTTCGCATATTTCTGTGTTTAAAAATTTCCATTTAAAAGATAAAAAATATAATTCTTCTTCAATGAACCATTTCACCAACCACTTTCTTTTGAAGTACATATTACATTTGATTTTATATTCAACTTCAACTACTGTAAACTTTGAACACTGACCCTAGGCGGGGATCGAGCTACAGTACGGTTGGTCACCAGAAAAGCGCGCTATCCATTCGGCCACAGGTTCTGCAGCTGCGCTTTGAACTAATGTTATTTATCAAGCACAAAAATGAATTTTAAGTAGCAGTAGCTTTTTTTCCACTCTAGAATAATTTTGAACATTTTACGCAATTTCTTTTTAGAAATTTGAATATGTGGCATTTTAATTTCAGTTTTATTTTAACAAATGAGGACAAAATGTCTGCGGTTCAACCGTAACAATTATGTTAGCTGAATTCGAAGCAGAACAAAAGCTAATTTTTAAGTTTCGATGAAGAGAAACGAGTGTATTTTTTCTCGTAGCTCCACCTGTTCGTTTGATGTAAATTGAAAATTGTTTAAATTGATTCATCAATGTTAAATTTCTAAATCCCGCATTCCATAAGAGATTTTTTATTTGAAAAGTGTTCTTTCAGTTTGTTTTTATGTTTTTTCATACTTTTATAGTTTATATCCGAGTAAATAAAGCTGCATGATGTTTTATTTATAAAATAATACTGTGTAAATAATATATATATATATATATATATATATGCATGTATATACAATAAATATTGCAGTTTTTTACGAAATTTTACCTAATTAATTTACAAATTCGACCTACGTAAAATTCAAGTTACGTATAAGTTTGCGAAACGCATTACTTATATAAATTGGGGGGATACTTGTAATTACAAAAAAGGTTCGATTACTTGATAACTTTTTAATCACACGAGATGGAGCCACTATTTATTCTTGATAATTTTCTGAAAGATGTTTGATTTGGAAAATATAGAAATTTTAATTCATTTTTGTTCTTAAACACATGAAATTGGCAGGTGATGTTATTCAGAAACTATGTGATCAAAATTAGTTTTCCATTTTTTTTTATGAATAAATTACCTATCGAATTATAAGCGACCAAAAAAAGTTTGAATTAGCGGTGTATCTAAACATCTCATTTCGGAAAGGAACGCTGAGATAAGTAAAAATTTCTAAAATAGAACACAGGAAACAAAAAAAAAAATCCTCTTTAAACAGGTTTTATAGATTAGGTAACGCATCTATTATGCAATGAAACTTTTTAATCATGTGGGACTGGTCAAAATTTCGTTTTTAGCAGGTTTTTGTCTTAACAATTTTAAATTTATGGTTATACCGCATTTTTTTAAGCGGACCACTGAAAATTATCTGCTAAATGCATTTCAGTAAACAGTAAATAAAACTGAAGTAAACCTCTGTATAACGGAAACTTGGCTGAAATGAAAAATTTCATGGTTTCTGCGAAGTAACATCACTTTCTAAGATGCATGCATTTTGCTAAATTTTTGTGATTAAACATGACATTTTCTATAAATTAAGAAGGGGGCTGTGGCCTCATCTGCCTATCCCTTACATACGCCACTGGTTTAAATAAAAATAAATAAATCATGTCTAATATACGTGAGTTAGAAAGTGGGGAATGAAATATATGGGTTTATCCTTGAAATATTATATTTTTTCTTTTATCAAATCTTACTCAAATCCAAAAGGGCAACTTTTTGACATAAGTTGTAATTTATTTTTGTTCAAAAATGCATGAAAGTAGCTGGTGTTGTTGTCCAGAAACTATGTAATTGAGCTGTTTTTCCATTTTTTTCAAACTCAATAGATCTTTCAAAAAATAATGTCAAAGTGGGCGTTTTGAACCGAATTTCCGCGCGAAGGAAAAAAGATACTCAAGAGCGGACGAAAAACGTGTCTGTCACGTGATCAAAATTCTTTATAACTCAATAGGTAATTGATTTATCAAAAAATGGAAAAAACAGTTGAATTCCAAATCGCTTCCATGGCCAGGCTTTCCAATTTTATACCTTTCCGTTAAAAAATGAATTTGTAAATGTGTCAAAACGTTTTGCCCTTGTTGAGCAGAGCAGTTAAGAACAGCCTTAAATAGAACTTTTTAAATACAGAAATACGAAAAAAAATGGAAATTTTTCTGGAATTTACGTAAAAAAATTTACATTAAAATACGTAAATTGGTGTCTCAATTGGCAGTACACTTTCCATATTTAAACAAATATTTTTTACTGTGTATAAAGCTAACAAAAAAGTAAAAACGGTTGCCTTTTGCCGAACATGCAGGTTGATCAAAGATGGATGCGATTCAGACGTTTGAAATGTCTTAAATTCAGACACATACATGTGTCTTAAAAATTAAGACACTTTAAAATGTCTGAAAAGTGAACACTCCATTTTAAGACACTTATATGTCTGAATTTCAAACATTTCAGTTTACATTGTTTATCATAGTAAAATATAGTAAGACACTTAAGTGTCTTAATTTCAGACACTTATGATGTCTGAAATTACCTTTTCAGTAACATATGTGTCTGAATTTAAGACGCCTTTATTTGCATTGCGGTAGCCTAAATTTTGCATTTTTTAGCTTTGTATGGCTTATGCAAGGATGGAACCGTATATGTTATTTCTGGAACTGAAGGTAATTTGGGCCTGAAGAATCTGCTTGGTTCCACAAATATTTCCATTTTTTCAATGTTTTATTTCCTTGTTTCTTTTGAATTGATGGTAGGTTTTTAATTTTTTTCCCTAAAGGATAAAACTTCATTTTTAATTTACAAAAAACTTCACTTATAATTTATATTTTCACTTTTGTAGATGATCATTTATATTGGATTATAATGGTATTATATACAATTTAATTTTTTGTAATTATCCATTAAACAAATAATTCAATTAATGCACACTCTCTCTCTATATGTATATATACACACGCATACACATGAGTGCGTATGTGCTACTAAAGTTGGAAAAGTTTTGAATTAATTACAGTTATAATTGGCCTTCTGTATCAAAACAGAAAACCTCCTATTCTATGTTAAAAACTTTAAGCTAAAATGTTGCAATTAATATAATTTCTCATTTCGAAAACCAAGTTTGACTTGAACTCTATGAGAGTACAAGAGCTAAATTTCACAAAAGTGAAACTTAACTAAAACATTACACTGTTAGAAATTTTGTGCTAATTTGAACCAAATATTGGTGCTGCAGTAGCTTGAACCAGAAGATGGTGAAATCTTGTTCCAGCATTTGGAGCTAAGGTTCAACAGGAGTTCCAAATGTTGGAAGCAGATTTCATCATCTCATGGTTGCAGCTACTGAAGTACCAAAAGTTGATTCAAACCAGCTCAAAATTTTAAACAGTGTACCCATGCATTATCAGATTCGAACATGCCATCATCTGGTCACATTCTTCCAAGCCCTCTGTGTAAACAATTGCTCTTACCTATATGAGTATTTTTTTCAGGGATTTTCCAAACTGTAAAATTAATTAAGGATTATTTTACTCATTTCTAGCCAACATCTTTTTCTTATTGTCACGGGCCAACCTGCTTGTCTAATGTTTAGGGCGCTGGCTTCTAGATAAAAGGCGTTGGGTTCGAATCCGAGCTCCCCGGATGTTTGTATGTGGGTTGGATTACACTTGAAATGGAGGTCCCGGTCTATTTAACTTTCCTGTGCAAAAGATAACCGTCCGCAACTAATCTATCGTCACGGTTGTGTCGATTTCAGTTCTCCGTCTTCACAATGCATTTTTGGTGCTACTGGGGTCACGTATTATATTTGATAATAGTCTTACTGTCCCATACTCACAAAAAATATTTATTCATAGATGACTTAAGTAAATAAAATGAATTAGCAGGCAAGAATGTAAATTTCATTAAATTTTATTCACTTGTTAACATTATTATTTCGTCATTTATTTACTACTGGGTGATTTCAAAAGTTCGTGCCCGATTTCTAGTGTACATCTGGCGGATTTTTTATTTAGAAATATTGAATTCACACCAGAAAATTTTGAATGGCAATTTTCTTTTACTTTATTTATGGAATATCTTTAATCTTATAAAAGAAATATAACTATTAAAACTTACTGGTGAGAATTCAGAATGCCTAAATAAACTAGTCGGTTGTAGCTATCCCACAACTCTCTTCTACCTCATACATGTTAATACTTCCTTCAAAATGAAGCATATCAGCTCCACCGGTTATGTGATTTACACCAAAATATAATCAGCAACAACTTATGTCAAGTTCTAACCGAAACTGTAGTTTGGTGAAAATCCGTGCATTAGTTTTTGAGATAGAACTATTGCGGAAATCGTAAAAAAATCTGCAGAGCAGCGCCACTTGTTGGGCGATTTACACCAAAACGTAATCAGGACTAATTTATATCAGGGACTATCTGAATCTGAAGTTTGATGAAAATTCATGCATTACTTCTTGAGATACAGTTATTGCGGATATCGTGATAAATGCATCCTACCAGCGCCACCTTTTGGGCAAGTTACACCAAAAGCTAAACAGCACTAATTTATGTCAAGGTATAACTGAATCTGAAGTTTAATAAAAATTCGTGCATTAGTTCTTGAGATAGAGTTATTGCGATAATCATGAATAATGACGAGTAGCAGCGTCACCTGTTAGGTGATTTACACCAAAAATTAATCAGCACCAAATTATAACAAGGACAAACGGAATCTGAAGATTTATAAAAATCTGGCGGAAATCGTGAAAAAATGCAGCACAGCAGCGCCGCCTGTTTGGCAATTTACAGAAAAAGTAATCAGCGCCAGCTTATATCAATGTCTAACGGAAACTAAATTTTTATTAAATTCCGTTTATTAGTTCTTGAGATAGAGCGCCCACAAAATTTGTGTCACATATATACAGACAGACAGACAGAGTCACAGACTCACAGACAGACGTTTTGTAAAAACATGCTTTTCGGGTTCTCTGACTTCTAAAACGTGTACGTTCATCGAAAATCGGAATTCGAAAATGTTCATGGATCCAATACTTACTTTTTGTAAAGATAGAAGAAAGTAAAAATCAGCCAGGTGCGACAATACTGCTGAGTTCCGATGCATCGAGTTTCGAATTTTACCCAAGTTGTTTTAAAGGACGAAATACAGTCGAATTGTCAACATTTAGTCTCTCAGTAATCTCTTTTGTAGTTATCAGTGGATTATGATTCACTATATCACGAACTGAGTCATTATTATCAATGTCAGAAGATCGCCAGAATAAATTTTATCGTTTGAAATGTAATCACCATTTCGAAATCGACAAAAGCGCTTTTAACTGTCCTAAGATCAGGAACACTATCCAAAACGTGTAGCATGTCCAACATTCACCACTTTTTAAAATTCATATAATACAACATGACGAAAATATAACTTTTCATTCTCCATTTCAAATATTAACTCTGCACAATAATTAATTTGATTTTTTTTTAAGTTATGTTCACTCACGACACATGTAGATAACTGTCAATTAACAATATGGTTATAAAAAAAAACATCAGTACTGTCAAAACTGTAAGTTTCTGCCATCTATGAAATAGGGCAGGAACTTTTCCAATCATCTAAATACATACGAATAATTCTGAAATTAAGTGGAAATTTGAGTCCCTATCAATTTTTTTGTACTTTTATGCAAATAATTGTTCAACTAAATAGATAATCTATGAAGGCACATCTATAACATATTAAAAAATACTTTAGAATAAATTTGAAATTTAAAGCTACTTTAATAAAATTAAAATCATACTAAATGTCACCTCCATGGTATGTCCCTCCATACTTGCGTTTACTTTACAACATGAATGTATCCCATAAGATAAACGAAAAGAACCGTTTAAAATATATTAAGTTAAAAAATGGATATACTTTACTTACTTTTTAAAAGAAAATTTGGAAAATTTATATTTAAAAAAAAAAAATACAGACCAAGACACTTCAATCCCCAGAATTATAGCTACTTCCATGACATATCAGTTATAGTTACATAAAAACCTACTAGATGGCAGCATAATCTAGAACTTGGTATACAAATTAACTACAGGCAGCTACTTATTGGATGGAATATTTCTGAAGCATGGTAAGTTATTACTTCATCTAGTTTTAATTAAAAACTTTTAAATTACCATAGTGTACTTTAATTGGATGTCAACTCCATGGTCTCCTGAATTTTGTCAGTTTTAAAAATAGCAGAATTCTGTTGATAAGTAGCTTTAAATTGCTTTATTTAATTTTGTATCCAGGTAGCATTATGTTAATGTTGTGCATAGTTTAAAAAATATTAGGCCTAATCTCAGATATGTCACCTCCATGCCACTGTTGTATCATTTACCCATTTATGTGACATTTATTGTAAACAATATTTTAAGGGTGTTTACAGGATGTTTTTAATTATTTAACCTATATTTTTATTTTAAGGATAATTTTATATTAATAAAAATATTTTTTGAAACTGAAACATTTTAATTCTAAAATATTTAATTTTGTATAAATTTGATTTATAAATGCTTTTCAGTATTTCTTTCAATACAAGTTAAATTTTAGATCTAATTAAACTTTATTTTAAAGCCCCTTATTGAATTTCCTAATCTACTAAACTTAATAATAATAATAAAAATAGAACTAAATTTAAATTTTCTGTTTTTCTATGCTAGCCAATTTGATAAATAATAAAAAAAAATACATATATTTGTCTAATATTTAATATATTTAAATAATATGGCCACACTAGAGTAGTCTGCAGTCGCATATTTAAAGTGATGTATTTTCTATTTATCTATTAATCAACTTATTTATATCTAATTGCACGTTAATATTTTTAAGTATCTTTTAGTTATCATGGCTCGAACAAAAAGCAAAAAGATTTCTGTAGAGAAGAAAAGAAAACTCAAACGAGAAGCAGAGCAGAAAAGACGGAATAAATTTAAAGAAAATTCAGAACTGTATGAAGAATGTAAGGAAAGAGAACGCAAAAAGGTATTACAAGAAGGAAAAAAAAAAAGAAGCAATTTAACAAATTACAACGACCATTTAGAAAATGATTTTTTCGAAAACTAAAATTTAAGACATAAAAAATCGCACGGAGTTGATCCTACATTACCTACGCCATGAATTAAACATTAATAGTGTTATTACACGTAAAAATTGCAAGCGACAAAAATCTCCTGCGACCCGTCAGATTTCTTAAAACTTACGTATTATCCACCTGATACTTACGTATTATCCAGGCATTTCATTGGCTTTTCGGGAAAAGGCTGTTCCATCGTCAAAGAAATCTGACGGCCAATTTTAAATGAAATTTCATTCTTAAACTTCTAAACACCTCACAATATTACTTTTTACACCGTCGTATAGAGCAAAAAAATGTACTTTTAAATGCAATTTGTTTGAAAGCTGTATCTCAATTTGTTTCTGAGTTATTAATTTTTTTTTGTAGTTTTTGTTACTTTTTTGTCTCTATGACAAAAAAGGCAACACTCTGTTGTCTATCTCTGTTGAAAGTAAAGGGAAATACAGATTACTGCATAGACCAATCAGAACACGAATAAAATGCGGATTAAAAAAATAAAAAGCTTCAGATATGCTTTTGATTTCCTACCCTGACTAGGACAATAACCATTTTTCCAAATGATTAATAATTAAAAATAAAAGCTATTTCTCAATTGGGTGTGCAACAGAAGCGTGCACAAAGAAAGAATTGGGTACAAAAGACAAGGAAAAGTCTAGAGAAGAAGGAAAATAAAGAAAAATTACAGCAAGTTCTTTTAAATTCTACTACACCAGAAACAGATGATGATCCAAAAATTATAATCAATCCTGTTGCGAATGTTAAAGATGTGATAGGAAGAGCAGGTACCAGTCGGGTAAAAAGTGGTCGAAAAATTGTTAACAGAAACAAAACAAAGGCATACTAAAGATTAAAATTGCTTGAAAAAGAGCTTAAAAATGTTGTGAAAAGTTGAAATATAAAAGAGAAAAATATATTATAAGAAAAGATATAAACGCATCGTAAGTAAAAGAAAAAAATTAAACAGTTCAAAAGAGAAGGATACAGAAAATATTGAAAGGTGAAAATGTTTCTCCTAAAGTCAGAAAATGCCTGGAATTTAGTTCAACATTGACAACTCAAATCTAGAAAATTTTTGAAAAAAAAATGAAAAGTCTCAAAAGTCAAAGAAAGCCTTTGGACTAGTCAGGATCGGTGAAACTATGGCACGCGTGCCAGACGTGGCAAAGAATATTTTTGGCACGGCAATGATTGATGTTTTAAATCAAGATAGAGTGGCATTACACAAAACATACCAATTTAAGTGAGTTGTACTTGTTTGAATTCACATGATTCGAAATCTAAAAACTTAAATTGTAACTTATTAAATTCCATTGTAATTAAAGTTCAATATTGACAGAAACATTTGGTATACAAATTTATGGAAATTATCTAAAGAAAGGAGTTTAAGAATTATAAGTAAAAATGCCGATGATAAAATAATACCAACTTTGAATTTAATTCTAGAAAGACTTAAAAAAGCTGCATTTACCCTTTTAACAATTTGTCCGGTTATCTATGTCTGCGAATCCTTATTTTCACAAGGGAGTAATATAAAAACCCGAATAAAAACCACTTATCAGATAACTCCAGTTCAACTTGCATTCTGTAAAAGGTCACTGAGTATGAATCTGACATTAATTATTTTTTATTTAGGATGAAGCAACAGAAATCGAATTTATTTTTTATTACTTTCTAAAATATATTTATGTAATTATTACAATACGGTACTTATATGTATGTCACACGTATTTTTTTAATTTTTAATAAATAACGTTCAAGAAACTGTGATTCGTGTTTTTTGATCCACTTAAATTGTTTTTTTTTCATTGGAACGTCATGGTCGTTTTTTTTTTTTTTTTTTTTTTTGGAAAAAATGGCACGCGGATGAAAAAAAGGTTCGCCATCCCTGGACTAGTCCTTTCTGAAAAAATAATAAAGAGTATACACAGTATACACAAGATTTCAGTTAGGTCCTGTTAATCTGTATTTAGCAAATGTGACCTCAGTTGAAGATTACGTAGAAGTTAAATTTATACAAAGATGTTCGGGATCCAAGAACAAATTTGTTTTCAGTAAAGAGCAAGAAGCAATCGTAAGGTATGAAAAATAAATTTGTGTGGTTGAAATAGCCGAAAGTGAACAATCGGTTACAATATGTCTTTGATTTAATCCCTCAAAACTGTAATATTATTTTTTTTAATTAAATTTGAGCTTTATTCTTTTTTTAACATGTTACTCAAGAGTAGTGTTCTTTACCTGTATTTTAATCCAGTTTTTGTTTTGATGTGTTATTTTACTTTCTGTATTTCATTTAAATAACATATTATACCTCTTAAACAATTTAACAACATAATATCGCAACCATAAATGTTTTTCAATCTAATAAATGGACAATAAAACTTATATTCATCATTACTATTAAAGGTTGTCACCGCCATGGAACAATGTGGCACCTCCATGTTTATATGAACAATGAAATTTAATTTTAAGTTAAAAAAAAATTAACTTTGAACACTAATCATGACTTATTTATTTTTAAAACCTTAAGAAAATGTTGGAAACACAACTTAAACGCGACAATTTGAACTTTTATTTTTTACAAATTATCAAAGTGAAATTTCCACTTAATTTCAGAACTAGCCATATGTGCGCGCATCGCGAATTGTGAACCTTCTCATTTTCAAAGTTTATTTAAAATAAAGCCACAAAGGAAAAACGAATAAGTTTATCACCGAAAAACAACATATGGAATAAAATCCTTTAAAACAATTTATACCATAATATTTCCTCTAACTTAAGTCAGTGTCATAAGAATACGTGGCAAAGTCCTGTATGTTCTTACAGTATTTCATTTGAAATTTCTTTCATGGAGATGCGATATTTTCATATCGTATATATAAGTAACATTGTTTTAAATTCGCTGAGAGTTGCTTTTTAGAACTAAGACCCATACATAACATCTTTTTCACTATGCTCTATGCTTTTAAAACAGATATAAAAACTGTATTTTTGAAGAATAAAATCTATTGTAAAAAATAACTCGTGTAGCATAGAGGAAGGAAGCTTGTTCGATAGATTATATTATATTCGTTTAGAAAAAAGTTGCTTTTTGAAATATAGGGATAATATAGTGCCTGCTATACAGCAATATATTATATGCAATGAATTTTGAACGGCTTAAACGGAATTATATATATTTTGATAGCTGAGTAAAAAAGAAATTATTTTGTAATACAGAAATATTTTATTCTATTTGGAATGGAAGAATTGTTATTGTTTTCTTAATATATTTATTTTCTGCTGTGCAAAGGTCATTAGTTCATCTTTTGATCTACACTGCTGAAAACAATTAAAGGATATTTGAAGTTTTATATAAAATAAAGATATAAACGAAATTTTTTTTGCCGAAAATAGAAGAAGAGAATCACAAATGCAAATTTTTCTGGTTTTCAAACTGTGGAGTATGCAAATTTTGAGTTCGACGTCAAAAACGTCGCTCCAGCGGCAGCGAATGAAATTTGACTTTCAACTGGATAAAAGAGAATGAAGACAAGGATGATCGGCATTCAGTGATTGCTTTGTTTCGATGAGTACGATGTCTCAGCGAAGTCATTTGACAGATTCAGAAGCTTTGAGAATTGTTGGTAGTTTAGAAGGGGGCCAAACTCAAGCCGAAGTAGCGCAAGCTATTGGAGTGCCACAAAGTGTCATTTCCAGGATCTGGAACCGTTTTTTGGAGAGTGGATGTGCAGGCCGAAGACCAGGGCAAGGTCGTAGATGGGCAACAACGCCCAATGAAGATCGGTATTTAGCGTTAACAACTCGGAGACACCGAACCATGAACGCTACTCTTCTCCAACAACACCTTCGCTCGGCTACATGCACCATGATTTCAACTCAGACTGCCCGAAACCGGCTCCATGCTGTAGGTCTGTATGCTCGCCGACCGATGGTATGTGTTAGATTAACATCAAGGCATCGTCGCGACCGCAGGGAGTGGGCAACCGAGCATGTCAACTGGAGGAGAAATGAATGGAGCAATATTCTGTTTTCTGACGAGTCCCGTTTTTCTGTGCATCCGGATAATAGGCGTATCTTCATCTGGAGGGACCGTGGCAGTAGGAACAATCCTGCGTTCGTGCACGAAAGTGTCAGATTTGGCGGTGGAGGAGTGTTGGTGTATGGTGGCATCTCCATTGACGGGCGCACTGACCTCTACATCATTCGAGATGGAGCTCTGACTGGTCGCCGATATAGGGATGAGATCCTCAGACCTATTGTAGTCCCTTACGCTGCAGCAATCGGAGATAACTTCATTTTAATGGACGATAACTGTAGGCCACATCGTGCAAACCTGGTGGAGGATTTCCTTTTCGAGGAAGGAATCGTTCGAATGGAATGGCCAGCGTGTTCTACAGACATGAATCCAATCGAACACGTTTGGGACGCTCTAGGAAGACGAGTTTCTGGCCGGCAAAAACTCCCACAAACTCTCCAAGAACTGGAAAGAGCTCTTCTGGAAGAGTGGGGCAGAATACCCCAACTCGTCATTAATAGCCTCATTGAGTCCATGCCTCAAAGGTGTTCAACGTTGCTGGCCGCCCGTGGAAACCATACCCCCTACTGAAAATGATTTTCTTTGAAGAAAACACCTTTTCTTATTCTTTTTTTCTCATGTGCACAAATTGTGTTTTTTTCCTTTAGTACACAAATGCGCAATAAAATGCAATTTTTTCTGCCAAACATGTGTAATTTATTCTCATATAACCTACTATGTCTGTCGACCATGTATCAATCAGCTAAACAGTTTACCAGATACAAAATCCACCTAAAACTGCAATATCCTTTAATTGTTTTGAGCAGTGTATTTTAATCAGCTGAAAAAATACACATGGTCGTCGACGTAAGACGACTCGAACTGATCATGATCGTAAGTCAAACTCATCGGTCATAAGTCGAACTCAACCAGTTGTAACCGTAATTTTTTATAAAATATCTAACTGTAACAAAAACTAACTTTTTATAAAATAAAATATTGCACATCTTTTTTGGTTATTCCCTAAGATTTTACCATCAGCCGTAAGTCGAATGCAGACAATAAGCCCAATAGTTGGTAAGTCGACAACTAAGTGTAAGTAAATGCTGTGATAGAATTTTATTTTCATAGAAATAAAATTGTAATAGTATAAGTTATATTATTTATTATCCATCCTAATAAGGCCCTAACCAGAACGGGAGCAAAATGTAAATGACTCAAATATTGGCCATCGTGTTATCCCTATTATATCACAGTAAAGTGACGAAGTAATGTCACCCTAGAGTCACAACGGGACGAAATAAAGGTGCAAACTTTTGTTACTGTTGTGACTCTGATACTTGTTACGTAACATCGATTGGCTGCTTTAATAGGGTAGTAGTTTTATTTGTTTTCAGAATTGTCTTTTCAAACAAGCGATAGAAGGAATGTTAGAATCGTGTTCTTCCTAGAGGAAATTTTCTTTGTCAAATATTTACAACACTGAAGAAACTAAATTGTGTCTGTTGAAAAATTTGAAAATTATAAAAATAAGTTTTACGTTATAGTCAGCAGTTAATTTTATACTCAATATTCAAGGAAGAAATACCGTCTTTGTATCAATAGTACCTACACCATATCAGTAGAACTTCATTAAAAGGAAATACGCAATTTTAGATCTAAACAACTATTAATTTTTTTAAAAACATATATAACAAGAAACATGTATAAACTCAATACTCTTTATTCCTGATAAATGCTATTTGTTACTAGTTAGGAAATTTTATGCTTTGTACACTTAAAAAGAAGAATTAATCAAACAGGGCGACCGTATACCATTCATTTACTTTGGAAACTCGTGAAGCCATAAATGACACAATATTCCGCTGTCGATATCGCAAAACAAAATTATTATCATAAAAATTAATGGACGAAAAGATAGTTAAAGATAAGAAGTCTGAAATAAACTTTCAAAACCCAAAACTTGAATTGAAAAGTAGAATTGAATTAAAATACAAATTGAAACGAATAAAGAACGTTTAACGAACACACACACACACATATATATATATATATAAATAGGAATGACCTTGACTTTCGATAAAATGTGTGCCATTTAGTGTGTTATCGGGTCTGTGACATTGATGTAGCCAAAGCAAATTTTTTTGTTTTCTATGGGAATGATCTTTGCTGATTCAGGTCAAGATTGCTTCAAAAAAAAAAAAAAAAAAAAAAAAAAATCCCAGCAACAATAACAATAAGTCTTTCCAAATATTTGTTCTCAGAAATTTTGAAAAATGAAAATTACTAATTGAATGGTCATTTTAAAAATGATCAAATGATTGTTGTGCTGGAAAATAGAGAGAAAAGCCCCTAAAATTCTTTGAATTCTAAATTGAAATTTTTTAAAAATTATTTTTTTAAATAAAGAAAATATATAACCCAAATTCTATTAGTTTAAAATCTCTGATGCAGTCGGGGCTCATGGCTTTTGCCTCACTGGATCACACGTAAAGATGAAACTGGATGTATCCTAATTAAAATTTCGAAACATTTTTATGAAAAACTTTTCTAATGCATACCAATAAAAAATAGTCGATAGCGATAAACTTTAAGACATTCCAAATATTTGTTACTAGATATTTTTGAAAATTGAAAACCTCTAAATCTGTCACAGTATGATCTTCTGAATAATGGCAAAATGATTGTTGTTGTGTAAAATACAGAGAGATAATAGCTCCCTAAATCCTCTAAATTCTAAAAATGTTTCTTAAATTTTAAAATTAAGAAAATATATATATATGTTTACGCAGATTCTATTAATCCAAAACTTCTGATCAAGACGGAGGTCATGGTTTGGGCCATGCTGTCTCACACGCCGAAATGAAACTGGGTACAGCCTGAGAAAATTTGAAGGAATTTCCATGGAAATCTTTTCTGATTGTAGCCAATATATTGCTCAGAGCAAAAAATATTCCATAACCATAAAAATTAAGTCTTTCAAAATAGTTGCTTCCAGAAATTCAGAAAACTTAACACCACAAATTTTCTTTCATAAATATTTTTCTAACGAATTCTTCTACTTTCCACCTGTTCAAAAGGATCGATAACAGTTACAAAAGAACAAAATGCGGAAGGAAAGTCTCTATCTCTTTCATTTTCAGAATTTTATTTATGATCCAATCATACAATAACATCGAGTACATTTTATTTCATCTTGTTTCCTTATCTACCCACCCATTTTGCTCGTCTGTCACCATCTTGAGGCTTCTGGAAAATATATATAGAGGAATGAGAGATAGAAAAAAAAAGATTCTAGCTGTGGGGTAAAAGTAACCGATAGCATCATTTTGTGAAACGAATAAGGGACAAAGGGTTCCACGAAAATTGGATACAAGCTTTTGATAAAATTTGAATAGAGAATGAACTCTTTCCAAATAAAGAGTCGAAGATATTTTATTATTAAGGGATGTAAAAGAATTAATGGCACTTCTCTGCTATAAGGATCCGATATAGAGAATATAGCTTTGGTGAAAGAGAAGGAAATTTTTAACGCATATTTTTTGGTAACCTATTCATTGTTTCATTTACACAAGTATTTTTTTTTTATATTTATAGAATTTATTAGTTATTATATACAATCAGTAGAAATATATTTAATACATATAGTCAAAACCATTTCTTTTAATATAAAC
This sequence comes from Maratus speciosus, assembly GCA_963932465.1. Classification (NCBI taxonomy): domain Eukaryota; kingdom Metazoa; phylum Arthropoda; class Arachnida; order Araneae; family Salticidae; genus Maratus; species Maratus speciosus. The sequence goes on along the minus strand of OZ010800.1, from coordinate 245,845,949 downwards.
ATAAACAAGAATCAAAGCTCATCAGTTTTGCTTTCATATCTCTTTATATCATTTGGCAACAAGTCTCACCTTTTTAAGTCCGGATTGCACCAAACTTTTTAAAAAGAGTCAAAGCATCTATAACAAAGAAGTACCGAATTAACATTGTTCTGTTATCAAGTTACGTAGAAAATGCCTTTCTGAAAATTTATTTGAAAAATTGGATACAAGTTTTTGATAAAATTTCAATAGAGAATGAAAGCTTGCTAAATAAATAATCGAAGATATTTCATTATTAAAAGGTGTACGAAATAATATTCTTATTAATATTCTTTTGTTGCAGAACTTATTCCACAAAATAATTTTTGGAAATTGAATTTAAGTGGACCTTTGAAACATAAAAAATGAAAAAAATTACAGCTTGTTATTAAAAAAAAATTCCCCTTGAATTTAATTGAAAAAGAAATCATTAAACACTTTTGTTTTTAACACTTTCCTGTACAGTTGAAAAGTCTTTGTGAATTTAGTTTGTCTATCTGCCGTCCGTCTATTTGCTTTCTGTATATCTATCCGTGCGGTAACTCACATAAATATACTCCGATTGCATTTCAATTGCTATATATTATTGAATTTTACTATTGCATTCTTGGTAATGAAAAGGAAGTGTGAGTATTTATAGTTCGTTTACTGGGGCGCTCAAGAGAATTCAGCTATTTCAAACATATTGAAATTAATTTATATAAATGAGGTGCAGAACAATAAATTTTACATTTAACGCATTTTTACTTAGTGTGTATTAATTTAGTCGATAATGTACAGGGCTGCACAAAAGACCTCTCGACCACATTTCCTTTTATAGGCGGACGGAAGGAGAATTTTAAACTGTGCTATATGCTTCCTAACTGAACTAAATTTTAGCATACTGTGTACTTGCAATATATAAACAAATCTATGGATCATATATAGGTCTGTCTATACACACACACACACACACACACAAAAAAAAAAAAATGGGTACTTTTCCGACAACTGGTGGCAATTGCTGAAATTGGGTTTCGAGTGTGTTATGCGTATTCCAGTTGATTTCTCAGACATTATCTTTTACCTTATTAAATGGCGAAGTTTAGCTACACTATTCTGAATGTGTTGGAAAGTGTTTCATAATGTATGCTTGGCGCATGATTTTTCGTTTATGTTTACGGAATTATTGTTGGTACACGATAGTCAAAGAAAGGTTACTGTCAGAGAGCAAGCTAATATACATAATTCAAGATGCACCACACTTTCTATGGTTTGACCCTTTAACGGTAATATCTCTTTTAAGCACTTACCAACACTTTATTTTGTGAATTCGATATTTCTATCTGTTTGACCATGTTCCTACCCTCATAAATAAACTCGGACTTCCATGTAATTTTTATATGCTACAAACAAATACTATAGAATTTTCGGTATTGAATAAATTAAGCGTGTGGCATTTAAAGTTTGGTTACAGGGTCACACAAAAGGACTGCGTTACATTACGGGCTATGGGACATTTTGATAGTCGACATTTGGAGGCATTTTAATAATGTTCCAATGCTTTAAAGGTAATGAAATTGATATGCAATACTAAGGTGGTTAAAAACATGGTTAGTCAGGAGTATAGAATAAGTAGCATTTATAGGTCGTTTACAGGAACGTACAAATATATTCGATTTCATCATGATTTATGCGGAAAATTCATTTGTGGTGCATTTTATTGATGTTATAATATTTCAAACACAATGAAATTATAAAGGATCTCTTTGATATAATACGGCATGTTTTCTATAGATTATAGAGTGCGTTTCATTCATTATTCATTTACAGAAACGCTCGAAAAATTCGGCTAGAGGATGGACTATATGAACAATTTAATGGAGTGGAAAAAGAAAATTTGTTAATAATATTATGTTAGCTTTGGAAAGTGTTTCATAATATATACCTGATGCAAGATTTTTTCTTCTTGTTACACATAAAACGGATTTTGCGAATGTCTCAGAAAGATTTGCGGTGTTAAGGCGTTATTCAAAAAAATATTTTTCCCCACGCAACAACTCGAATTTTTCTGACACATTTTCGGACTTATTTTTAAAAGTAAAAACATGAAACTTGCTAACGTGATTTTTGAAGAGATGTATGTCTATGTGTAAGCGGAAGTGTGTTTTCATTTTTCGCTCAATTCAATTAGAACTTGATTTATAAACAGGGTCAATCCATTTCAAGTGGCCCAGCACTGGTTGCTCGACCATTTTTAAAAAATCTGAATTTTTTTGTACAACAAGCCTAACATGATGGAAGTTCAAAATGACTATTATTTTAATTTTATTAATTTTTGTTTGTGCATGGCGGCCATCTTTGATTCATCGTCTGCAGCACTTTTCTCACTTGAAGGGTTTACGGAATTGTAAATAATTCATCGTTTATTTCTCCAATTCAAGTGCGGATTAAAGCAATTTGTACTGAATACATTAGGATAAATTTGGTAATAGAGTAGTTTCCGAAACTAACTGCTTATTGGTGAAATTTAAGCATAAAGTTTCAGTTTTTTTCCCCAAAATTTGTCCGTTTACAAGAGGAAATTTTTCTAGCAAGGAAAACTGTCAACATGACATAATTTGTTTTACAAATAGGCCGAAAGAACTTGTACTCACACGCCAAGTTCCAGATCTAGAACTTGATTTCTCTTCGCTAAAAAAAATCCCAAATTTTTCAAAAATGTCAAAAGTCACACTTTTGAGGCTTTGCTATCTCTGGTGGGGCATGAGATAAAAATCTGAAGTTCTGGTTTCTGAGAGTATTGTATGGTAAAGTTATACACAAGAAATTTTAGGATGGAGATTTGACTACAAGCTGAGATATGGCAAGGACAACATGTCAAAACAATACAGCCAAACTATTGTTTTGTTGTAGACACAGGTAAGTATTTACCTCAGTGTGTCATTTAAATATATTTTTTGATTATCTTTAAATAATAGTAACAGAAAGTAAAGCCTTTTTCAAAGCTTAGCAATTAATTTAAAAAATAATTATGACTAAGGCCTATATTTTGTATGGTTACAGTAATTTTTGTTGTAATTTTGCTAACTAAAAGAAACCTCAGCACTTTTACATAAAGAAAAAAATATTTTTATACAAGACCTGAGACAAAAACAGAATAGGTAAAGAGAAAAGCTCTTAATGTTGGCATAACTGTTGAGAGATGATCAAACGTGTCAAAACACATTCCTGCTTGTTGGTTTAAAAACCACAATTTTAATGCTGTTTGCCAGTTCCTGAAACTTGTTCCTACCATAAGTATGTTCCTATAAATGAAACATTATACGATGTTACTCATTATATGATGCATGAAACATTATACGATGTTACTCATTATATGATGCATGAAACATTATACAATGCCTCAAGTAATTTTCAGAAAGTAAAGATATCCAAAGCCCTTTCAAAATTTATACTGCAGAAAAATGACATTTTTGCATAAGAAGTAAGCTAGGAATTATTAATGAAGTGAGACTTGCACATAGTGATTTCAAAGTTTATTTCTATGAGCCAGCAGGGCCAAGATCTTCAATCAAGTTATCAAAAGATGACACGACTTGATTCCTACAAATAAAATTTTGAGAAAGATAAAAAAATTTAAACCATCAGGCAATAATGTTTTTTGACACGTTTGATCATGTCTCAACAAGTATGACAACATTAACAGCTTTTCTCTTTCCCTATTCTGTTTTTGTCTCGGGTCTTGTATAAAAATATTTTTTTTTTCTTTATGTAAAAGAGCTGAGGTTTCTTTTGTTACTAAAATTACTTACAACAAAAATTAATGAAACTATACAAAATGTATGGCCTTAGGCATAATTATTTTTTTAAATTAATTGCTAAGCTTTACAAAGGGCATTATTTTCTGTTACTATTATTTAAAGACAATCAAGAACATAAATTTAAGTGGCACTCTGAGATAAATACTTAGCTGTGACTACAACAAAACAATAGTTTGTCAGTATTGTTTTGACATGTTGCCCTTACCATATCTCAGCTTGTAGTCAAATCTCCATCCTGAAATTTCTTGTGTATAACACTACCATACAATACTGTCAGAAACCAGAACTTCAAATTTTTATCTCGTGCCCCACCAGAGGTATCAAAGACTCAAAAGTGAATTTTTGACATTTTTGGAAAATTTGGGATTTTTTTTTAGCGAAGAGAAATCAAGTCCCAGATCTAGAACTTGGCGTGTGAGTACAAGTACTTTCGGCCTATTTGTAAAATAAAATATGTCAGGTTCACAATTTTCCTTGTTAGAAAAATTTCCTTTTGTAAACGGACAAATTTTGGAACTTTATGCTTAAATTTCACCAATAAGGATTTATTTTCGGAAACTCTATTGCCATATTTGTAGCACAATGTATTCTGTACAAATTGCTTTAATCCGCACTTGAATTGGGATAATAAACGATGAATTATTTACATTTCCGAAAAACCCTTCTTGTGAGAAAATTGCTGCAGATGATGAAACTAGGATGGCCACCATGCACAAACAAAAATTAATAAAATTAAAATAATAGTCATTTTGAACTTCCATCATGTTAGGGTTGTTATACAAAAAAATTCTGTTTTTTAAAAATGGTCAAGCAACGAATAAATGATTTTCTGGACCACTTGAAATGGATTGACATAACAATTACTTTCTAAGTATAACCATTTTTTTTTTCGTTCCCAACTATCTCGCTTCGGGGTATTCGGTTTAAAACGCCGACTTTGACAGCATTTTTTGCAATATATTCTGCCTTTCTGAAAAAATCGATAAACACGGCTGATTATATATAGTTTCTGAGTAAGAGAATCTGCCAATATTGTGTGTTTTAGATCAAAAATGAATTTAAAATTGAGTCAGAAAATAAGCAGTTTGAGTTTGAGTATACCCTTAAGGGGAAAGTTTACCTTAAAATTGGTTAAAAAAGCGATTTTACTTTTTTAATGTTAAATAAAAGCCTGTTTAATTGGGAATATTTTGACGCTTCATTTTTACCCATACATTAATTAAATCGAGAGATATTGTAAATTTTGTTAATACCCTCAGTGCGATTACGTACACAAATTAAAATTTTAAATGGCTTTTTCTCCATGTTCATACTTTCTTCACTTTCATGTTTTAAAAATGCGAAGAGTCTTTTGTATTCGAGATAAAGATTTAATTTTTTTTTGTACATGTTATTTATTATATGTGATAAATCTGCGCATGGAATTAGCTTTCAGGTTTTTTGTTATTTTTTAAAAAATAATAGTACATGAAGGTGTATTAGATTTCATCGTTTTACACTTATGTGTATCAGTAAAAAAATCATATTAAATGTAATATTAGATGCACCTGAAAATCTATGCGCATTCTTGTGAATCTAGAAACATTTGAAAATCCAAAAAAAAGAGGACAAAAATACCAATTTTTTAAAAAGTAGTAGGGATTTAAAAAAAAAATTAAAATTTTTTAAACGTTTTAAAATTTTTAATTAAATATGCAGTTAATTTTTTTTAAATGTACTTTTATTTGAACACTGAAATGCAGTGAGTTCACTATTTAAACCATATTTTTAAAAATAAACAAAATTGTTGAAAAGGTAAAACTGTCTCCTTAACACTTTCGAGTGCGATTTTTTTTCAATTTTAAGAAGAAAATTTTTTTTTACTTTAATAATGTTAATCATAGCTCTATCCAAATAGATTTATTGAATGTTAAAGTTTACCTCATTGTCTAAAATCTAACGAATGTACTTATTTTGTGTACTATTCAATTCCTATTTATAGGATAATAGGTTAAGGAAACGTTTTAGAAGACTTTTGGAAAATAACGTTTTACAACAGGATTTAACAGATATTACAACTTTCTAATGTTTTTTGCGTTTTATCACACGTGATTTATTCAGAAATGTCTCCTACATTTTAAATTTAAAGAGTGAAACATACGTATAAAATAAAGGAATCGCCAACGGTGCAAAGAGAATTAAGCAAACTTTTATTATTACTGTTATTACTAAATGTCAAAACATAAATGAACTCATAATAAGAAAGGCATAGCCATATACTATCATTACTATATGTAAATTGTAACAAAAGTAATTGTTCAGACAAAATAATACTCGATGAAAAGACATGTACTATTTATAGTACACCAGACCCGAAAGGGTTAAACAAAAAGAAAAACAATTAATACCAACGTTACTTTTCAGAGAAAGTGAAAGCGTCGCGGGAATTATGGAGACAGGAACATTCGTAATAGCTCGGGAAAAAATTGAGGAAGTTTCTATGAAAATCTTTTTTGAATGAAACCAATATTGCGCACAGGAAAAAATACTCGATAGAAAAAAAAATTAACCTTTTCCAAATATAAGTTCTCCAAAATTTGGAAAATTGAATTCCTCAAAACTACCTGTAAATGTTCTTCTAACGAACGCTTTTCATTTGTTCAAAGGAATCGATGGTACATATAAAAAAATAAAATGCGGAAGAAAACAAGGAAATAGTACAATGCGGAAGCAATCTTCCTCATTTTCCGAATTTTATTTATAATCCAATCAATACAATAACAAAGAATGCATTTTATCTGTCACAATCTTGAGTCTTCTGGAAAATATATAGAGGACTGGGAGTGTGAAAAAAAAAAGATGTACAAGCTGTGGGGTAAAAGAAAACGATAGCGTCATGTTGTGGAACGAATAAGTGACAAAGGGTTCCGCGAAAATTGGATACAAGCTTTTTGATAAAGTTTGAATAGAGAATGAGAGCATGAAAATAAAGAATTGAAGATATTTTACTATTAAACTATATTTGGATCCTTAATGCTTGCATTTCAGGAATTTCTTTTTCATTCAGTATTTCAGAATTCATACCAGAAATTCTGAAATTGATTTAATGACAGGCGTTTCGAGATCTCATAAAGTAAAAATTCTTCTTTCGTAATTTCTAGCATGGATACGGAATTTCTGGAATAAAAGAAGAAATTCTCGAAATGCACGCATATATGCGGCAATGGTGCAAATGGATTAATAGGGGTGTAAAAGAATTTATATTTTTTTGTTACAGAAAGGTTCATCACATGGGTACACTGTAAAAAAAAAAAAAAAAAAATCTGTTAAAATACGGATATTGTACTGGCAATTGCGACTCCAGTACTATTTCCGTATTTTAACGGAAAATTTCCCCCGTAAATTCCAGAAAAACGGAAAATTTTCTGGAATTTATGGGGGAAAAATTCTGTTAAAATACGAAAATATATTTTCGTACTAATAACGCCAGTACTATAGTACTGGCGTCTCTTATTGCGAGTACAATTTCCGTATTTTACCGGAATGTTTTTTAAAGTGTAGGATTTTAAATCATTAATCTCATTTAAAAAAAAAAAAAAATCATTATTTTACACGTTCAAAAGTAGTTTTTAGTATACAAGTTATGTGTATAAAACAGACGGAATGAAAATCACAAGCAGCCAACGTAAGTTTAGCATACAGGTCTTTCAAGGCTTCATAAAAGTACAATTTCCGTACTTTAGCGGAATGTTTTTTATAGTGTAGGTTTTTAAATCATTACTCTCTGTTGCGACTGCGAGCATAAACATAAATTAAAAGTCGATAGCTTTAACTTTAATATAATGGACTGTTTATTTTGATTATAAATGCGTGCTCTTTGAGCTGCGACTGCCTTGGCGGCGTACAAAACTACTACTGAAGGAATTATGAAACATCTGTGGGAGGGTAAATACTGTGACGTCATAACAACATACAGTGGCGCCAACATACCGCCCCACGTTGAAATAACATTTCAATATTCAATATATAATATCTAAATTTACAATGAATAACATACAATACAATGAAATGCAGAATAGAATAATAATGAATATAACAATGAATAATTAAATATGCTTCAAACATTTGTTTACATAAAGTTTACAATTGAATGGTTATACAGTGTCAAATTTAATGATAATATGTCAGTTTACTGACAAGGCAGCAAGCATAATTTCGATATGCCTCTCTTGAAAATACCATGAGGCGTTTTCACAAGAACCACTCTAACCTTACCATCTGGTCCTTTAACTACTTCCTGAACTCTACCCATTGTCCATCTGCAGGGTGGAAGATTATCCTCCTTTAAAAGGACCATTGAATTTGGAATAATATTATCCTTCTCAAATTGCCATTTATGTCTGGCTTGTAAGTTGTTAAGATAGTCCAATCTCCACTTTCGCCAAATAAATTGGACCATTTTATTTAATCTTTGCCATTGGGACAAATGATTATCACGTTCGCCAGTCAGGTCCGGTTCAGACACACTGTTCAGAGGTCTGCCTATGAGAAAATGGCCTGGAGTTAGAATTTCAAAATCATTGGGGTCAGAAGACATGGGTGTGAGAGGCCGACTGTTTAAAATGCCTTCAATTTGCATGGTAACTGTTAAAAATTGCTCAAGAGTTAATCGCGAATTTCCTACAGTTCTTTTTAGGTGGTACTTAAACGACTTCACCCCAGCTTCCCACAAACCACCGAAATTGGGTGACCTGGGTGGAATGAAATTCCAGGCGATTTCCTCACTTGTTAAATAATGAGCCAAAACATCTGGGGGGTTTCTAATCATGTTCGCCAAACGTTTTAACTCTGCACTGGCTCCAACAAAATTTTTGGCATTGTCAGTACAAATAGAAAAACTTTTACCTCTCCTACTGAAAAATCTTTTTAAGGTTGCTATCATTGCTTCTGAAGTTAAGTCGGTGACCACTTCTAAATGAATCGCTTTTGTTACGAAACAAATAAAAATGGCAACATAACATTTATGATAAATACCCTTCCTTTGACCCTTATATTTTATATAAAACGGGCCACAAAAATCAATCCCTACATTAGTGAATGGCGAACTAGGAGTAATTCTCGCAGAAGGAAGATTTCCCATAATCTGCTCAGTACATTTAGGCTTGTTTTTGAAACAAACTATGCAATCATGAACAATTTTTCTAGCAGTATTTCTACCACCCAATGGCCAAAATTCTTGCCTTACAAGATAAAGTAAAGTTTGGGCTCCAACGTGCAAGTATTTAAGATGAAAATATGTCATTATCAATAAAGTCAATTTGTGATCTTTAGGGAGCAATATTGGAAATTTCTTATCAAAAGATAAATCAGCGTTATTTAATCTACCGCCTACCCTTAACAAATTCTGTTTATCAAGAAAGGGATGTAAACAACTCACCTGTCCCTTTTTGGGAATTTCTCCCTGTTCAAGGGTTTTTATCTCATAATCGAATGCTTTTACCTGTACCATTTTGACTAATAAAGTCTTTGCGGTTCGAAGTTCCTCTGTTGTGATTGGGCCACGACGTCGAATGGCATTTTTGGCATTAAATAGGAATCTGAAAATAAAACTTAGAATACGTATTAATTTTAAATAATTGTTACTTAAATTAAGAAAATCATCCACAAAGGAATTTTCAGAAGTAGAAATTAAATTGATATTGTCCATTTTTTTTAGTTCTTGCGCATAAAGTTCGTGCGATAAAATGTCAGTATTGTCACTAGATTCATCAGAAAGTTTATGAAAGTTCAGGGGGCCATCCCACCAAAGATTCATTTTGGAAAGTTCTTGAGGACCTAATCCACGTGATATAATATCTGCTGGATTTAAATTCGATGGGACATGCTTCCAATGATAGTTCTCAGTCAAAGTTTGTATCTTGGATACTCTGTTGGCAATGAATGTTTTTAGTTTGTTTGGCGATGTATTGATCCAGGCAATTGCTATTTTTGAATCGGTGTGCAAATAGATATCACTCACTATCATTTTTAGAGATAGACGAACTTTTTCTATAAGTTGAGAGAGAAGAAGGCAAGCTGACAGTTCGAGGCGGGGAATGGAAATTGTCTTTAAAGGAGCTACACGCGATTTACTAGCGATCAGTTTAGTTGATACAGTACTAGTTTCACTTGTGCAATGCATATAAACTACAGCTCCATAAGCTAATTCCGAAGCGTCTGCAAATCCTATCAACACTAATTCCTGAAAAGAATCGGTTAGAATGTATCTGTCGATTTTGATCTCTTCGATTTGTTTCAGGGACGACACAAAATTTATCCATTCACTTGCAACTGGATTTGGGATTTCATCTTCCCAACCTAATTTCATGAGCCACAATTTCTGAAGAAATATCTTTGCTCGTGTAATAATTGGTCCTAGAAGACCTAAAGGGTCATATAGCCTTGCAATGGTGCTTAGCACATCTCGTTTCGTGTATGATGATTTCTCCGTTATTGAAATCTTGAACATAAACTGATCTTCAACGGGTTTCCAGATAACCCCTAGAGTTTTACTTGTTGATTCTTCATTTATGGAAAAGTTATAATCTTGAACTTCCAATGGCTTACTGTTCATTAATTCCCTTGAATTGGAATTCCATTTATGGAGGGACATACCGCATGTTTCTAACATGTTGCATAACTGATGTTGGAGTTCTATAGCTTTATCTAGATCATGTGCGCCTGTCACTATATCATCCATATACACATTTTCCTTTATTACTTCCGCAGCTAAAGGGAATTGCGATGCTTCATCTATGGCTAACTGTTTCAGAGTCCTTATTGCGAGAAATGGTGCGCTAGATGTACCATATGTGACAGTATTCAATCTGTAAATAACAGTTTCTTCATTCTCGTCGGTCTTCCACAAAATTCTCAGAAGGTCGCGTTGAGATGGATCTATTAAAATTTGTCTGAACATTTTTTGAACGTCCGTCGTAAAGGCATACCTATAAACACGAAATCTTGTCATAATTTCAAATATGTCTTCTTTTACTTCTCCTTTCAGCAGACAATCATTGAGACTGAAGCCAGATGTAGTGGCAGCTGATGCATTGAACACCACACGTAATTTAGTTGTGGTTTTGTCTGGCCTGAGAACACCATGATGCGGCAAGTAGTAACATGAGTGATTTTCTGGATGTTCGGAATGAGGGTCTGCAACCTTCTCCATGTGACCTAATTCTAAGTATTCTTGCATAAACTGCTGATACAATGCTTTCATAGTTTTATCCTTAGCTAATCTTTTCCATAACTGATTCAGACGTTTTTTCGCAAGCTCTTTAGAATCACCTAAATTTTCCAAGTCCTTGGTTGGCATCTGTACGATGTATCTACCTGCGTCATTTCGTTTATGCGTAGTTTTGTAATGCTCTTCACAGAATTCTTCTTCTTTACTAAGGTTTTTCGAAGTTTCATCAATGGTTTCTAACTTCCAAAACTTTTCTAAACATTCATCAATGCTTTGCGACTGCGAAACAAAACCACAATATTGCATTTGGCTGACAGATTCTAGGCTTCCTGTTGCGATGTATCCGAATACTGAATTGCGAAACACTAAATTACTGTTTGGAATGCGAATTTCTCCATCTTTTATTACATGAAAGAACGATTCAGCGCCGAGAAGCATATCAATTTTGCCAGGAATGCTAAATTTCGGATCTGCTAACTGATGAGGAATTTTTAAGTTATCAATGTTTAAGTTTGTAACTGGGAGGGAATCCGTTATTTTTGAGACAACAAGAAAATCCAAAGACGTTTCAAAAGATCCATTTCCGTTTATAATTTTAGCCTGAATTTTGTGTTTAACGTTCATTTCCTTTCCACCTAAGCCTGAGATGGCGATGTTCAATCGCTTTAGTGGAATTCCCAATCGATTAGCGAATTCTGAAGTCACAATATTGGACATACTTCCAGAGTCCATTATTACACGTGCTTGTAAATAACTTCCAGAACAAGGGTTAAAGACCCAAACTAAAGCAGTGGAGAGAATGACAGATTTATTTCTGTTATTAACGCAAGATAAAGAAGATGATACAGGTGATTTAGTTTCTGTTTGTCCGTAAAACTCATCTGCGTTCGGATTCAATTTATGACCTTGCGCGGTGGGGTTAACTTCATCAACTTTGCTCGGAAAAGAATTGTTTATATTTCTATGGAGTAATGTGTTGTGTCTTGCCTGACAAATGTTGCAGGAACTTTTAGACTTGCAATTAGCAATCGCGTGTTGACTACTTAAGCAGTTGAAACAAAGCTTATTTTTCATTGCTACATCTTTTCTCTGAAAAGCATTTAATTTCAAAAATGCGTCACATTTATATATTGCATGATTTTGCTTACACATTACACAGAAATTAATGGAATTTGTTGACTTAACAAAGAGAGATTTTTGCTTAAAATTACGATCTTGAATTGATTTGGGTTTTACTGCAATGGTTTTACTTATGTTTTCCAAAATTTGAGAACGTTTTTCTAAAAATAAAATTAAATCATCTAACTTTGGAACTTCATTTGAACTTATTGTCATTTCATAATTTTTCCGTGTATCTTTATCCAACTTTTCAAGAATGATATTTAACATTAAAACGTCGGAGAGATTGTTTCTGTTGTAATCTAAAACCTTTAATGCGCGAATGCTTTTTTTAACGCTGTCTACTAGATTTCTTAGATCTTTTGCGGAAGGCTGTGTAATTTTATCTGCATCTAAAAGTGAGTTTATGTGTATTTGTACTATAACTCTTTCATTTTCGTACCTGTCCTTTAACGCTTGAAATAAAGAAGAAAAAGTATCTTCGGTTGTTTGCAAAGCTCTTGCGTCACTTACTAATGCAGCTGATAGATAATGCAGTTTTTGCGCTTCTGACAACAGCTCGTTTGATGTTATAATATTATCAAACTGTAGTTTAAATGTGCTCCATTCTTCAGGTTTTCCGGAAAATTTAGGAAGTGGTATTTCCGGTAACTTAATGTTTAGCGCATTGTTTGTAAGAGTAGGTTTTAATTGATTTTCATTGAGAACCTTACCCACTTCTAAATGCTTAATTTGTTTCTTTATTTTGAATTTAGTTTTTATAATATTTTCACTGTATTCTTCACTAGTGTTAATATCATTTTCATAATCCTTAGGAATGCTTATGGCAGCTTCTATTTCGCTATTTAAGTTTTTTAGCAACTCTTCCTTATCATTTAATTGTTCCAGAATTTCTAAATAGTCATCGGTTTCTTTATTGTCATCATTTATTAACGTTTCAAATTTAGTGATCAATTTGGTAACGGATGTTCTTAAAGCTGCACGTTTCTTTTTTAATTTCTCAAGCGGTTCCATTTTATAAAAAACTTATCATGCAATAATCAAAAAAGAATAATCAAATATTTCCTACCTTGTTTCACGCAGACGATTTCGTTTTCGCTTTAATCCATTACGGAAGCTTGCGCAATCGAAAGAAGGGGAACTTTTCCTTTCAACTGCGATGTTTTTTCACTATTTCAGACTAAATTCTTTTTTAAAATAAATACCTGAGGCTCGACTTAACCAATGTTGCGACTGCGAGCATAAACATAAATTAAAAGTCGATAGCTTTAACTTTAATATAATGGACTGTTTATTTTGATTATAAATGCGTGCTCTTTGAGCTGCGACTGCCTTGGCGGCGTACAAAACTACTACTGAAGGAATTATGAAACATCTGTGGGAGGGTAAATACTGTGACGTCATAACAACATACAGTGGCGCCAACACTCTCATTTAAAAAAAAAATCATTATTTTATACGTTCAAAAGTAGTTTTTAGTATATAAGTTATGTGTATAAAACAGACGGAATGAAAATCACAAGCAGCCAACGTAAGTTTAGTATACAGATCTTTCAAGGCTTCATAAAAGGGACACCTTTTTCAATCTTCAGAAAAAAAGGTGCAATTCACCAGTAGCAGTAGCAGTAAAAAACTGTAAACTTCGTTAAAACTGTAATTTTTAGATACATCTAATATTACATTTAATGTCTTTTTTTTACTGATACATGTACAGAGTAAAACGATGAACACATCTTCATATACTTTCATTAAAAAAAAAAAAAAAAACCCTGAAGTATAATTCTATGAGCAGATTTATCACATACATGATAAAAAACATGTACAAAAAAGTTTAAATCTCTATCTCAAATACAAAAAAAAGTCTTAGCATTCTTAAAACATGAAAGTGGAGAAAATATGAACAAGGAGAAAAAGCCATAAGCTTTAATTTGTGTGGGTAATTGCGCTGAGTGTATTAACCAAATTTACAATATCCCGCGATATAATTACCGTATGGGCAAAAATGAGCTGTCATAATATTCGCAATTAAACAGGCTTACATTTAATATGAAGAAAGAAAAATCGATTTGTTGACCAATTTTAAGATAAACTGCCCCCTTAAACTATTAATTAATTAAAGCGTATTTTTTTATATATATACTACGGGGCTCCGCGCCCTACGAGCTACGCTTGCCAAACCCCGTTCAGACACCGCAGTTTCTAATAGCACGCTAATTTGACCGGATTAAAAAAGATTTTGAAAGATTGAATTATAATTTAAAAAACAGTGGCGATCTCCCTATAAACGGGTTTTTATTCAATTCTCTTTGATTGGGGAATTTTAAGGAAAAATCAGCTGCTGTTAAAAGATACAATGATTGTTTTCCTCTTTGATTAAATAAAACCAGTTAAACACTTCAAAATAAGCTAATATAAAATGAATTAAGTAAACAGAGTCTTTGTCTCCCGGTATTTTTTAACAAAGCGAAAAGAAAGTTCTTATAAATAAGACATTTTAAGCGGGCTCTAATGTCAAGCACACAAGTCGTATGTTGGTTGTTCAATAAATAAATAAATAAATAAAAGACATTTTAAATGTATCTTTTTTAATATGACGTAATTTTCACCAAACTTTTCTTTCTCTTTTTAATATTCACGTGAAAATACTTTTGTTAGAAATGAAATATTATTTGCGTTGTCCAAACAAAAATAGTTGAAAAGATCAAATAAATGTCTCGCGCTATTTTTAAATTTAAACTATTTTGCAGTATTATTTTTTGTTCATTTTACGTAATAAGTGTAATGTGACGTAAATGTGACGTAATTTCTCTTATTTAAGACTTCTAACGCATGTTAATGAATTTATTATTTTACAATATCCTTTCTCTGTTAAAATTCACGTGTAAATATAGTTTTTATGAAGTAATTTTCAATAAGTTCCTGCTTTTTATAAGTAATTATTTAATTCTAATTTGAAAGTTTTTTTTCTGTTTATAATATTCACGTGTAAATAAATTTTTAATTTGAAGCAAACATTATTGTTTGCGCTGTTTATACAGTTGGCAACAGGTTAAATTAATACAATTTTCTAAAATAAGTAAAAAATTATCTCTCGAACTGCTGAAAATTTGAATTTAAAATGGAAATAAAAGCTCAAAAAATGAGTCAAATTTAAAAAATAAAAGCATTCTGCACACCGGTAAATTATAACGTATAAAATGATCTAAAAATGATTAAAAATGATTAAGTTTTTGCTCCTATAAAACTTTTTTAATGATACGACTTTGTCCAACTTTAGCATTAGATATCTCTTAAAATAATTCTTCGATTTGAAAACTGTCTGCATCAGCATGTTTATCAAACATTTCTCTATAATACCGCCGATTTTCATATTTTTGTATGCAATATGTTTCTTAATATTAACGGAGTAAGACCTCCGGTCACAAAAAATTCGAAACCGGCGGCGGCGCTGACAGCGTAAGTTACTTTTTTTTAGAATACACACATGTGAACGTAATTTTTAAAATTCTAGCCTATCAGAAAGCCGGTTAAAAATCTATTACAAAATTCCATCTTTACATACAAAAACCAGTTTGAGTTAAGGGGCTACTTCACTCACCTGGAAAGACTCGCTCGCTAATGCTAATCCTATGGAAGAAATTTTTAAAGATATCTTGTTTTCATTTTAATATTTTTAAATGACATTTTTTTGCATTGGATAGCTGAGATTGGTCTCTACATCTACTCTTTTTTACTTTTTCAATTTTGTTTGCAGATTTTTTTTCAAGAGGATGCTTAAAGTTTCGAAACCGGATCCAAAAATGAAAGTGTCCTCATTAAAATATCTGTAAACAATATCGAAAAGTAAAAAACTCCCTTTGTATAGATCGATCTCAGCTAGCCAATGCAAAAAGTATTGTTTAAAAATACTGAAATGCAACCAAGATATCTTTATAAATTTATTCCATAGGATTAGTATTAGCGAGAGGGTCTTTTCAGATGACTGAAGTAGCCACTTAAATAAAAGAACATAAAAAAGAAAATAATAATAATTTTCTATAAAGTATTCATTTTAATTTTAAAACTCAAATTTCTTTTTACGCCACTGTGTTTTTATATAATCAAAATCTTTAATCTACACTATAAATAATTGCAAATTAAACTAATATACTGTAGCAGCTATTTTAGCTCTTTCTTCACGAATCCAGTTATTTTTTCCACTCTATCAACTCTCTTTGGAAGTATCACATTCTCCGCTGAAATTTCTAACAACACAATGTAATGATTTATAGGAGGCATTTGATATTATATCCCCAGCATTATTATTTATTGCTATTCAAGATCTAGGGTTAAAATGCATAGTTGTTTTTCAAGATGGTGCCATTATGCTATGAAAATAGTAGGCTATATTTGTGGAGGGTGACTATGATTCACAAATGGCTTTCATTCTAAACTGCTGAAGCGATTACTTTCTTCAACTTTCTTACGTGGATTTATATTAAAATGACCGAAAATGATGTTACAACATTCCTTATTTGGCAAATGATGTTTAAGTATGTAATAAAACGTCTTTATCACTCGTAAAAAATGTTTAGGTGAAACATTTTATATAGTTAGGAAATTTAAATGTATCTTTCTCTTATATCAATATACTTTTTAGATTTTATTAAAAATAATGTCAAAACAATATTAAAAAACTGCATTATAGGCAGGTTTTATTTATACGCCATAGATTTTAAGATTAAATACTTTTTAAATTATTTTCATGTTAAATTTCTTACAATATAACTATATGAAATTTCCCCTTTACTTTTTTATACGGTTATATATACACCGGTTACATTTCTATATTCATATTATATTATTATCTCATCTTATATGCTTACATATCCTTTTAACAGACATACATACTTACATGCAACAACTTTGAAAGTATACAATATAGATAGCAACCATTTTTTCAAAAAATGAAAGTATTAGAGGCTGATCAAGAAATTTCCATATTACCGAATCAATTAAAGCTTAATAAATTTATTATGCGTATGTAAAATTTTATAGCATTTAATTTGTATTTCAGATGGATAGCACGTAGAAAGAATAAGTAATAAATTGTGTGGAGAAACTCAAGGATTTGTTTGTCCATGATTGACGCATGTTTTCCCCCACATGATTGGAAGTTTTTACTTTTATTCAAAGCAGAAGGCAAATCTGACGCTAAAGAAATGCATTTTTTCATAAAATCGATGGTAAAAAAGAACTACTGTCTTATGAATTATTACTTCTTGATTTAAATCTCCAATTTATTTTACTCTCACTGTGATTTTCTATCACTATTGTCCTTAATATTCACTATAACATACATCCATTTACATTATTACTTGATCTTATATACATAAATAATCTTATTACATACATACTTACATACAACAAACGTCAAAGTACACAATATATTATATGTAAATTTCCTACTGGGCAAAAAATGTCTGAACAGGATTCGAACCAGGGATCTCTTGGCTGAAGCCGCCAATGCTCAACCATCTGAGCTATCCCAGACGAATCTGGTGGATCTAATTTCCCAGCATCGTTCGAATCCTGGTCCGGATCTTTTTTGTACAGTTGGAAATTTACATCTCATGTGATTTATTTACCAATTAGAACAATTGTGTTAAAATTAATCTAGTGTAATTACGTATCCAGCATTTTCTGGAGTTCCATTACCTGCTATTTATTCTGTTGAGCTGATTCGGATATTAGGCCAGATGATATTATCAATAAAGTTAGCTGGGTGAATCAGATCCAGCAGATTCACCCGGGACAGCTCAGATGAGAGATCATTGGCGTCTTCAGCCAAGAGATCCCTGATTCGATTCCTGGTCCCGACATTTTTCGAACAGTTAAAAATTTACATCTCATGTGATTTATTTATAAATTAGAATAATTGTATTAAAATGAATCTAGTGTAATTACGTATCCAGCATTTTGTGGAGTTCCATTACCTGCTATTTATTCTGTTGAGCTGATTCAGGTATAAGGCCAGATGCTTTTATCAATAAAGTTAGCTGGGTGAATCAGATCCAGCAGATTCAACCGGGATAGCTTGGATGGTAGAGCATTGACGGCTTCAGCCAAGAGATCCCTGATTCGATTCCTGGTCCCGACATTTTTCGAACAGTTAGAAATTTACATCTCATATGATGTATTTACCAATTAGAATAATTGTGTTAAAATTAATCTAGTATACGATATATAACGCAACATCTTCTTGCAGCGAATGAAAGTGTAAGTGGTTAATAAGGGATCTTGTATATTTCCGATTCAACTAAAACTCTATAAATCTATTAGGTAAGATTTAAAAATTGATAGCGTGTATATTACTTGAGATTGAATGTCTCTGTAAAAAAAAGAAAAGTCTGTAGTTCTACAGATGTAAAGTTACATACTTACTAACTTTCATCTGTAACTGCTCAAAAACAGCTCCAAATCAACAAAACTAGTTTTTGTAAAGCTACAGAAATCTGTAACTTTACAAATGAATCTGCTAAAATTACAGTAATCTTACTAAAATTCTATCTGTAACCCTGGTTGCAGTCATATGAAAAGTTCTAGGCATCCCAATATCCTAAAAAAATCTTAGTAACCTTACAGGATTTTTGATTTTCGGCGTAAAAATATGTCTGTTACATGAATTTTTGTTGTTGCCGTTACATAAAGAGTTCTAGGAATCCATGTTTCCTAGAAAAACTTTAGTAACTTTAAAGATTTTTTTTTAAATTGTAGAAAACAACCAGTAACAGATTCTCTTACAGAACAATGTTTATTTCTCCTTACCGCATGCTATCTCTCTATTCTAAAAAAAAGTAACTAACGCTGTCACCGCCGCCGCCGCCGGTTTTGAATTTTTTGTGACCGGAGGTCTTTCTTCGTTAATATTAAGCAAAATATTGCATACAAAAATATGAAAATCGATGGAATTATAGAGAAATGTTTGATAAACACGCTGATGCAGACAGTTTTCAAATCGAAGAAATATTTAAAGAGATATTTAATGCTAAAGTTGGACAAAATCGTTCCATTAAAAAAGTTTTATAGGAGCAAAAACTGTACATTGGAATTTAATCATTTTTAGATCATTTTATGCGTCAGAATTTCCCGGTGTGCAGACTGCACTCAGTTTATTAATTTGACGCATTTTTTGAGGTTTTATTTCTATTTTAAATTCAAATTTTCAGCATTTCGAGAGATATTTTTTACACATTTTAGAAAATGGTATTAATTTAAACTGTTTCCAACTATATAAACAGCGCAAATAATAATATTTGCTTCAAATTAAAAATTTATTTTACACGTGACTATTATAAACAAGAAAATATAAAAAGCAGGAACTCATTGAGAATTATCATAAAAACCATATTACACGTGAATTTTAAAAATGAAAGAATATTGTAAAATAATAAATTCATTAACATGCGTTAGAAGTCTTAAATAGGAGAAATTACGTCACATTTACGTCACATTCCACATTACGTAAAATGAACAAAAAATAATATTGCAAAACAGTTTAAATTTAAAAGTTGCGCGAGACATTTATGTAATATTTTAAGATGATATTTTCAACTATTTTTATTAAGATAGCGCAAATAATATTTCATTTCTAACAAAATTATTTTCACGTGAATAGTAAAAGGAGAAAGAAAAGTTTAGTGAAAATTAAGTCAGATTAAAAACGATACATTTAAAGTGTCATTAAAAAAAACTTTCTTTTCGCTTTACTAAAAAATACCGGGAGGCAAAGACTCTGTTTATTTAATTCATTTTATATTAGCTTATTTTGAAATGTCAACTGATTTTATTTAATCAAAGACGGCAACAGCCATTGCATCATTTAACAGCCGCTGATTTGGCTTTAAAATTCCCCAATCAAAGAGAAATGAACAGAAACCCGTTTATAGGGAGATCGCTACTGTTTTTAAACTTATAATTCAATCTTCCGAAATATTTTTTAAGCCGATCAAATTAGCCTGCTTTTAGAGTCTGCGGTGTCTGAACGGGGGTTGACGAGCGTAGCCCGTAGGGGGCAGCGCCCCCTAGTATCCTAAATGAAGCGATGCTTTTCCGCTAGCTGAAGGTATAGTTAGCAAATATGTCAATTAAAAAATCCATTTTCTTACAATATAAAGGAAAAAACGAACTATTTTCTGTAAAGTATTAATTCAAGTTTTAAAGTTCCTATTTTACCTTCCTTCATTAAACTCCGTAAATTACACTATAAACTCTCACGAAATATACTAATATATCATTGCTCCTTCTTTAGCTGTTTCTTCACGAGCCCATTTTTTCCCCACTCTATCAAATGTTTGTGGGAATACTACGTTATTCGCAGAAATTCCTAACGACTCAGTGTAATGATTTATAGGAGACAATTGATATTATATCCGCAGCATTATTATTTATTGCTGTATGGAGATATGAGGTTAAGATGTATAGTTATTTTTTAAGATGGCGTCATTAGATTATAAAAACAGAGGTCTATATATGTGAGAATGAATATGGTTGATATCATAATCGGTTTTTATACTAAACTATTGATTCGGTTATTTACTTAAGTTTTCTCAATCGCTTTTATAATAAAAAGACCAAAGATGATGTTTTTCATCTTAACAAATGAATGGTTTGGGGCTACGTAATGCTACACTTGCGCAATTCGTAAAAAATAGTTTCGATTACACAAATCATAACAATATTTAGTAAAGTAAAATACCTCTTTGTATTACTAGGGGGGCTCCGCCCCCCTGCATGCTACGCTCACCAACCCCCTCCCCCACCCGCGTAATCGCTTCGTGATTTCATTAGGTATCGCGAAGCAATCCCTATTTTCCTGCCAACCCCAGATTACTGTTTGTGCTTAAAAATAATGTAAATAGTTCAATTAATCTCTATTCATATGCTAACATTAGTTTTTGTTGCATTGAAATATCTCAATTTGTTGATTTTCTGCAAGCAAGTAAACCCAATGTATTTCAATGGGAGTCTATGGAAATTTAGCGAAATACTGGAAATAACGCCAAGTTGGAGTCTCTTTTGGCGGCCAATTTTGGTCGCCAAATTTGGCAATTTAGCCGGGTCCCCCCCACCTTATACCGTCATAAAGCTCTGACCAATCAGATGCGTTTCGCGGTATCTACGCAGATTTTCATTCGTCCATTGCCAAAGCGTCACTTTTTTTTTTATATATATAGAAGGATACTAATATTTCTTAAGTATTTCTGAAAACAGCAATAATAAAAAAACGCTACGTTGTTGACAGATTTTATTTACATCCCAGAGCATTCAAGATTCAATATTTAATGCTGGATACCTACTACTATACACACTTAATAAACTATCTGCAGATTTACATATATTTTTACTTACATATATTACTTACATTCTTGTACAAACACGTCTTAAATACTTACATCCACCTTAAGGGGCCGCTGCACTGAAACTCCCCGATCGCGAAATCCCATGTTAACCTATGGGAAAATTTTGAAGCGCAATTACTCATTACCTAATATAATTATTAAAATACGTTTTCAACATCAGAAAGTAGACGTCAGATGCCGATGATGTGCGTTTTTAAAAATTGTCTACGCAAATTTTAAGTATTGTTAACAAGATGATAAAATTTACTCAAATGGAAGTTTCGAAGTTTTTAGGGATTTTTTATGCCCTTAAAATTTACGGAGAGGATTTTTAAAAACGCACATCATCGGCATCTGACGTCTACTTTCTGATGGTGAAAACGGTATTTTAATAATTATATTAGGTAATGAGTCATCGCTCTTTAAAGTTTTCCCGTAGGCTAACATGGGATTTCGCGACCGAGGAGTTTCATTGCAGCGGAGCCTTATAAGTACTTACACATCTTATAACATATTAAGGTTGGATCAAATGAAAACAGAACAGGAATCACAGAATCAAATAACATAGTTTTATTTGAAACATAATCTTCAAAGCTACTCAAGCACTTGTCCTAATATTTCATTAAACGGGGAATACTTTGCTCATAGAAGTCCTTACGCTGAAATCATAACCAGTTTCGAATATTGTCTGTGCACTCCACTGTCCGAGTTAAAACGATGCGACCCTTCAAAGCCATTTTCAGCCGAACAAATATGAGATAGACGTATTGAGAAAGATCCGGGCTATACGGTGGATATTTCAACACTGTCCTCCGAAACGTCACTTGGCACTAACGAATAACACTATATTTTTCTTTTTACTTGCAAACATTCTGCAGAAGCAGATAAATAACAACAATAACAAATTGCTTGCTGAGCGATACTGTTTGTCGACCGTCAGCGCCTGTGCTTCTGCGTGACTGCATACGGCAAATCCATTTCCGCGGTAAGGGTTGCATTCCTTACATCCCGCTCTACCCCTACACAAACATTCACCATACTCATACAGAAATAAACCAAATTAAAACTTCTACACTGTTTTCGTTTGATTCATAGCTATACATACTTACATGGAACAACTTTTAAAGTTTACACTATACTAGTACCTCTAACAATCATCTTTTTAATAGATGAAAATAATAGTGGCTAATGAAAAATCTATATACATGGGTCATACTTGTCCTGATATTCCTTAAATTCCTGAAAAATGAAAAAAAAAAGTCCTGAAATATCCTGAAATATGGTAGCGTGTCCTAAAATTCCTGAAATTTCGCAAGTTTTGTACTATAGCACAAACAATCATGATTTGTCCGCGAATATATATTTTTGTTTTTTCGTGAAATTGCACAAAATCAGTACTTTGGAATTAATAGGTGCTGAAGAGTCAGAAAATAGTGAAATGTTTTGTCATCAGATAATGAAAAATTCGCAAATTTCAGCAAGTGGTTGCACACAAAAGAAAAAATCGAGAATTTGTCAGTCGGACAGGAAGGAAAATTGCAAATTTTGTTAATCGGTCGTTTAAAAAATTGCAATGGTCTTTAACTAATCTCTAAAAAAATCGGGAATGTCGTCTATCATTCGTTGAAATTCACGAATTTCGGAAACCGAACGCATAAAAAAATCGCGAATTTCGGCAAACGATTGTGGAAAAAAAACACTAATTTTGGCAAACGATCATGAAAAAACCCCACTAATTTCGGTAAACAATTATGGAAAAAAACACTAATTTTGGCAAACGATCATGGAAAAAAATCGCGAATTTCGGCAAAAGTTCGCTGAAAAAATCTCAAATTTCGGCTAACAATCGCAGAAAAAAAAATCTCGAACTTTGGCAAACGATCATGGAAAAAAAATCTTGAACTTTGGCAAGCGATTGTAGAAAAAATTTCTGACTTCGACAAACGATCGTGGAAAAAAATGGGTTCGGGTAAATGTGTCCTGAATTTGTCCTGAAATATCAGAAAAAGTATGTCCTGAAATATTACCTGGGACCAGTACTATCCCTGTATATACATTCATTCATCTTATGTACTTACATCCATCTTATATACTTACAACATCCATCTTATATACTTAAATACACCTTATAAGATACATGCCGTTATACAACATTAAAAATTTACAATTATACAGGGTGTATCTGAAAAAGTGGGCAAAACTTTACTGGGTGATAGAACGCAGCTGTACGAGCAAATTTCGT
Organism: Maratus speciosus; assembly: GCA_963932465.1. NCBI lineage: Eukaryota > Metazoa > Arthropoda > Arachnida > Araneae > Salticidae > Maratus > Maratus speciosus. Next base: position 245,822,180 of record OZ010800.1, on the reverse strand, counting down.
CATAGAATGTATGGTCGGAACGCAAGCGGTGAGAAGTTAAAAGGTAGTTTACCACTGCCCCAGGGCGATGGATTGGTCGAGGTGGTCCCTTAGCTGGGCCACCAAGATCTCCGGATCTCTCTTGTTTGGACTTTTTCCTGTGGGCCATATGAAAATCTAATTTACGAGTGCCCCATCGAAACCGATGCGGATCGAGTCGCTAGGATTGCCGTTGTTGCGGGCGATATTCGAAAAATACCTGGTGTCTTCGAAAATGAGGGTCAGTCCCTATCCCGCAGGTGTGAAGCGTGCATTACACCTGGCGGAAGATCTTTTGAGAAATTTCTTTGAGCATGTATATTAATTACATTTCTGTTAATAAAATGTTTTCTGAAGTATCTCCTCTCATTGTTGTGTTAATTCTTTAACTGCGACAGTGGAAAACTACCTTTTGACTTCTCACCGCTTGCGTTCCGACCTATATTCTATGACGAAATTTGCTCGTATAGCTGCGTTCTATCACTCCGTAAAGTTTTGCCCTCTTTTTCAGATACACTCTGTATGCAGCATTTTTTTTTTTTTTTTTTTTTTTTTTTTTTTTTTTTTTTTTTTAACAATTGAAGTAAGAACGGATAACGAGCAATCTCCCGTAATCCAGATTGATATAAAACTTAATAAATCTATAAGGTAGATGCAAGATTTGATAGAATTTAAATTTTATTTTAAAGTAATAGAATGATAGAGTATGTCAATAATAGAATCGCAACTCAGCAGTGTTTTTGTTTTCAATGATCGGCTTGTTTTTATCATAAGTAACGCAATGATTTTCATTTGCTTACAAACAATAGGCAACTCAGTCGTCATGTACAGTCGTGGAAAAAAAAAAAAGTAAACACCCCCTACTAACTTCTTAACAAATTATCGTAGAAGAAAGTTACTGGTACCGAACGATTGAAAATAAAGTCTACTTTTAAGTGATGCATTTAAAATTTGTTTAAGGGGCCATCTACATATTAAAACGAACCATAACTTTGTTTTTTTCAATAGCAGTACACAATTCTGACAGCATAAACTCTCACCTTTCAATTAGCCTAGAAACAAATTTTTATGCAATTCGTGCCATAAGTTTCCGAGAAATTAATTATTTTAGAACGAGCGTATTTTAAGGGCTGTATCCCAATTGAAGTTCCGAACTCGAATGTTACCCGAGACAGCCGCCTTCTTGATCAAGGCACGTTTAAGCGTCAATGAAACCTGTTTGATTACAGGATAGCAGAATAAATTTCAAAAATTTACCCACTTCTATCATAGACGGCCCCTGAAACCATCATTTTGCCGTTTTTTAAGCATAATTTGAAAACTACTTGGAAGAAAAATGTGAAATTTTGGATTTCCATAAAGCAGGACTCAATAAATCTAAATCCATCAAGAAAATTGTAAATTGCAATTCATAATTTTTTCGAATATTAATTTCATAATTCATAGTTCATATCATAAAATTATAAAAATTTCAAATTCAACGTATTTATGTTTGGGTATATTAGTATTATTGCTACACAAAAAATTAGCTCATTAGGAGCATAATTTTAGGAGATATAAATAAAAATATGAAAATGGAATTTAACATTGGAAGTACTAAATTTTGAATGTCTATAATTCAAAAACTTGTCATTCGAATGATTTGAAATTTGGTTTCTAGGCATATTTTGAACCGAAGATTTGAAATATCTTGTTAAATTTGGGTATTGCCATTGAAAAAAATGAAGTTTGGATTCGTTTTAATATGTATATGGCCCCCTAAGCAGATTTTATACACACCCTTTAAAAGTAGACTTTATTTCCAATCGTCCGGTACCAGCAACTTTCGTCTACGATAATTTGTTGAGGAGTTAGTAGGGGTGTTTACTTATTTTTTTCCACGACTGTAGTTGTAAAATGTTGAAAAAAAACGAAATATATTGCTATGAAATGTTAGTTTTAAAGCTCCATTTTTTATTTTTTCACAGTCTTTTAAAATCATCAAAGTCTTCAAACTAGGAATTCTCTCGAAGTAAAGTAATATACCGTAGCTGCATCTTTAACTATTTCTTCGCGAGGAAAGATATTTTTTCTACGCTTTATCAAATCTTTGTGGAAGTATTACGTTCTTCGCAAAAAATCCTATCCATTCGGTATAATGATTTATTGAAAACACTTGATATTATATCCCAAACATTATTATTTATTGCTATTGCAGAAAATGGGATTAAGAAGTATAGCTGATTTTCAAGATGGTTCCATTATACTATGAAAATAAGGGGCGATATTTGCGGAGGATGAATATGGTTCACAAATGGTTTTTATTCTAAACTGCTGACTTGATCAAAGATGATGTTACAGAATTTTTAACACTTTCCAACATAGTTGAAAAGTGTTTATGACTTCGGTTTGTCCGTCTGCCGCCTACCTCCTGTACGTCCGTGCTTTAACTTGTGTAAATATAGTCGTATTGCCATGGAATTGATATATGTTATTGATATTCACTATGGCATGTTCGGCTTTGAAAATGAAGCTTGTAGTAGTTACAGTTCCTTTACAGGGACATTCAAAAAAGTTCTGTTGCATTGGTCTATGAGGAAAATCCGTTTGCGGTGATTTCTAATAATGCGTCACAATTTCAAACTTATTGAAATTTGTATATGTCTCTGAAGTACACTACAAGATGCCTACTGTACGATATGTTATGGATAGCATTTATCGTTCATTTACAGGGACACTCAAAATAATTCCATTACATTATGGTCTACGGGGGAAAAATCGTTTGCAATGTATTTTATTCCTGTTACTTACACTACTTCAAACATATTGGAATTGATATGCATCGCTGAGGTGCACTGAAAGATATTTACAATAAAATACAATGTGCAAGCATTCATCATTAATATAAAACGACACACAAAATAATTCGGGTACAGTACTCTCTATGAACAATCATTGCTATTAGTGAGTTTTTAGTTTTGGTAAGCATATTTAAATTAAACTTAAAAAAAAAGAATTTCTTAGTGTGTATAAATTCCACACATCCCATACAGGGCTGCACAAAACATCTGAAGTACATTTCCGTTTATTGATGGAAATTGCAGAAGGGGATTTTTTATCTTTGCTATGTGTTTTCTAATTGAACTAAATTTTAGCATACTATGTATTATTCGATAAATGTACAGTTCATATACAGAGCTGCGCAAAAAAATTAAGATTTATTATTATTTTTTTTTAACTTTTGGTGGGATTTGAGGAAATTCTGCTTTCAAATGTGTTATGCGTTTTATAAATTGCTTATTTAGACATCTTTTTTCACCTTATTAAACTGTGAAGTTATATTTTAGAATTCTGAACGTGTTGTGTGTTGGGTGTGTTTCATAATCTATGCTTAACGTATGATTTTACGTTCTGGTACATACAGGGTGGTACAGAACTATTTGCCAAAAATGTAAAGGCGGGTAGAAGGGACCTAAATGAGCAGATTTCGTATAGGAACGTGGGTGTGGAAATGCAGTGTTGAGGCAGTAGAGGGCGCTGTTGAATGCGGCGGATGAATGCTCTTCGTTGGCGTCTTTTCACGCACAAATTTCGAGCACCATGGATTATTACAGCAATACGGAGCTCGCCGACATGCATTTCACGTATGGGATTGCGAAAGGAAATAGATTGGCTGCTCAAAGGATTTAGATTAAACGATTCCCGGGTAGGATTCTGCCGGATCCTCGGACATATTAGCGTCTTCATTAGGAGTTGTGCGTGAGTGGATCGTTTTATGGTTCCAGGCGTGATAAGGGCACTGTAAGATATCGCAGAATTCCTGCAGTGGAAGAAACAGTTTTACGCACAGTAGTCCTTCGACAAGCCCAGAAGCTGCTGAACGTGCGGTGAGTGTGAACCATTTCCTTGTTTTGCCCCATACCTAAAATACATATCGGCAAGCTGCGCATTGTGTAACGATGCATGTTGCTCGAAATCCCTGAAGGAATGACGATTCAAGCTAGTGAAGCACTTTCATCCACCGAACTTAATAGCGCCCTCTACAGCCCCAACGCTGCATTTCTGTACCCACATTCCTATACGAAATCTGCTTATTTAAGTCTTCTCTACTTGCTTTTCTTTTTTGACATATATTTTTGAACCACCCTGTATAAGAAAATGTTATGTGAATACATAATGCTACAATAGCACCATTCCAGGAAAATATTTTTCATTAACCATTTCATATAGTTATTAAATACACTGTGAAAAAAGACAAAAGTTTCTTAATCTAGTTAAATATAATATAACGATGAATGAAAATATGCAATAACTTCATTCAAATTACCCACGATTCCGAAAAGCTTTCTTGATCTTTAAAAAAAATCAGAAAATAATATATTTTCAACATTTAGAAAAGTATTTATAAAAACAAAGTTACTTTTGCTGAAACGGATTTTCGGAAACGTTCCCGGGTAGTTTTTATCGTATTATTCCGTTTTCTCAATCGGAAATTAAGGTTTTTTGGATTCTATCCATTTTCAAGGAAGCGTTTTAATGGTCAGCAAACATGTTTTAGAAGCAAACATGATAAATTAATAGGGTTAACATTAAAATTTAATTTTATTTTGTTTCTCTTGCATGTATGAATTCAATTCTGTAGCTGAAAATGTTTAACTGAGAATTGATAGCATCATCCAAAAAACTAATATTCCTGCTCAAGAAAACTGATTAATACACACTAAAAACTACTAGCAAACGTTTACAAAAATCAGTGTTAGCATAAGAAACTTTTCTTTTATAAATGCTTCTTTAACTATCGAAAGTGTATTGGTTTCTGAGGTTCCTAAAGATAAAAAACATTTTTTTGGAATCACGGGTAAGTCAGAAGAGGTTATTGTATTTTTCGTTCGTGGTTATATTATATTTTCCTAGATTAAGAAACATTCGTCTATTTTTTTTTACTGTGCAGATTGAAATATCTTTGCATCTTATAATAACGTATTTTGTTTACACAAAAAATAATAAAATATAAGTCGAAAAAAGCAAACAAACGAACAAACAAAAACTGCCTTACTGGCAGATTTTAATTAGGTACCACAGTGGTGAAGATTAAATAATCTTTATTTCAGTTTCAGTCTCAGGACTCTTAAAATAGGAAAAAAAAGGACAGTTTTCAACATTTAATATCTTAAAATGTATATGATTTAAAACCACAATTTTTATTGGGATTAAAAGGTATCGGTATGTTCTTTCATTTCATATATTTAAAAAAATTGCACGATGCAAATTTTGTATTTATGGAGGGCTCCAAACTATCAGTAATTTGTCGAACCGAAAATTGGTATGACAGCTTACGCGCAGTATTACAAAATAAATTTTGCAACTAGAATGAAATGTTTTGTGATTAATTTTACTTCAGTTTGTAATTATTACCCTGAACTTAAATAAATTTGTATTTAAAGCATTTTTACATTTTTAATACAAAGTCGTATTTAGCTAATACAAAATTTTGAAAATTTCAATAGTATAATCACCCCCCAAAAATATTTTTTTGAACAATAAAAATAAAATTTTAGGTTCAGTTTATACAAACTAACATGAACCATATATTTTCACAATTTTATGTAAAAATATTCAGAAGTTTTTGAGCTATCGTGCGCGTTATGCCCCAAAACGTCATCTGGAGAAAAATGATTTGAAAGTTTCGGAAACGCCGCTTCAGCTATTGAGCGGGTATAATTCTAATAGCCATAATTTCTGTTCTAATGGGAATTTCAAGGAAACAATAATATCAAAACGTTCCGGAAAGTTCGAAGTTTAACATAATAAAAATTCGAAAATTTTGAATCGTTAAGAATCCTGAGATCCCTTAATGCATTATCTCAATATTTCGCATATCCTTTAATTCCTTACATACCGCACATTCTTCGTATTACATCGGTGTTCTAAAGTTCTCTAATCAATTTATCTAAGTATTCATATTCAATCTAATCTCATATCTAGTAAGTGGTTCAGTGGTATGAATTCAATAAATAATCAATATTCTTCACGACACACATTTAATAACAAATATAACATAAAATATTAGTAACAAGGAAGGTCTCCATACGGGCATACTCCAAAAAATCTGAAAAAATTATAGAATGTTCTTCTCATGAGGATAGATATGTTTATAAAAAAATTCGGTAGAAACTCGTTAGAGTGTCCGTAAAAAAATAATGAAAATTTCGATATTTGGCGATTCATCACCGGTTGGCTATGGAATAAAATTAAAAAAAATACTTGTTTATGTCACTATTTAAGGTAAAAATGTTTTATGTTGAACTTGTTTAAATAAATTTAATTTTAATAACTTTAGTTTTTTTCAGTTTTAGTTTGTTTTAACTATAGTTTTGTCATATATACATTTTTATGAAAGTTAACTATGCAATTTTATGAATTAACACAAAATTTAAATTAATTAAAATTGTTTCAATCTCAAAATTACGTCCAATTGAGCACTGTCGATTCAATGTTGTTGCTATGGAAACGAAATCTTCTCAGATATTGAACTGTATAACTGCAGCATTCTTCATCTGGCCCTTATTTTGGAATACTCTTAAATATATGAAAATACATTTTTCAATATGAAAATATATTTTATATATGAAATTATTTTAACAGTGATAAAATTGAATAATTGCAGCAACAATCAACATAAATATGTAATACAAAAAAAAAAATATATGTATGAAATGATTTCCCTTATACTTTGCATTATGTGTGGGTATTGCAATAAGCTGAGGCAGTTGGTGCTGAACCTGACTTTTATTTTTCTGTAATAATACATGATATCATCTGAAGTCAGGTCCAGTGACTTGGAAGATGTTAGGAGCCAAAGCTCTCCCTAAATCATTCTTGATATTCTACAGAGGACTGCATCATAATCTGACTTCTCCTTCCCTCTCCACCGCGCTTTTAATCAGATAGTTATTACTTTTTTCAGCAGAGGGCAGAAGTATCAAAGTGGGAGGCTTAATCTTTCATGATTGGTGCATTATCTTTTTTGTAACTGTTTTTTTATGTGGAGACAAAGAGTCTGAACTTATGATTGCACAACAAGAGCTAATTCTAATTTATAGGTTAAATATTATTTATGAGGTACTCATAATCTGAAGTGTCAAATCAGACAAAAGTTAATTATGCTTATCAATTTTCTACTTTGACACTAATTGAACTAACATATTTACTTTGATTTATTGCTCTGAAATCACTCCTTTGTTGTTTATAACTCCATTCTTAAATTATCTAGCATAGCCTGAAAAAATCAGTTTGTTTATGCTATAAATATAATGATGCTTCCAAGATAATTTAATATGTTTTATGATGACTGTCTTATGTCAACAAAGGGTAATTTCTTTTACAAATCTGTTTCATAAATATCAATCAGTGTCAAAGATTTTTATGATGAAGAAAATATTTTTATTTATTTGCTTTAAGAGTCTATGAAAAATAAGTTGGGTTTCCTCATTTAAAAATTTAAATTTTGAATTTAAAAAAGATTTTATCTTTTAAAAAGGGGTTTATTTTTATTTACTTATTTTTATCCTTTCATATATGCATTAAACTCTCTCATTGTTTAAGTTTAAATTCATTAAATACTATTTACACGCATTCTAAAAGTCAATTAACAAGCAATTTTCAGATGCATCAAAATCGCCAAATCGCGTGTCGCTTTCGTCTTTTCGCGCCAAATGCTCGAAAGTATTTTATTTTTTACAGACTTTCTATTGTAATTCCGTCGCTAAATTTGACTGATCCTTTATTACATACATAAGTAGTTTAACTGGTATTTTTTTCAAAATATTCTGAGTATGCCAAGTAAGAAGACCTTCCTTGTAAGCAGCAATCGACGCGACACATCTAAAGAATTCTACATGTCAACAACAAATTAGTTCGTTTCAGTTCGGAAGTACATAGTTCAAACGGAGCATGCGCTTGCTACGCATGTGTTTAGCGAATTAGCCGGAACGATCCGTATTACAGTATTACTTCATGTTATGTGCTTGCAAAACCTTATAACATACATGCCTGCTTATGACAAGTTTTAATGTATAACAATAGATATTGTAACTTTTTTTTTTTTTCAACAAATGAAAGTAACAGTGGCTATTCAGGAATCATCAGTAATTCCGAGTCAACTAAAACTTAATCAATCTCTTAGAAGATACTATAACTGCATAGCGCTTATTGTTATTTTTTTAAAAATAGAGGACAATGTTTCGGAGTCTCCTCCTGTTATATATATATACATATAAATATAGTTTTTTTTGTTTTTTTTTTTTGTAAAATGACTAGCTTTTGCCAGCGGCTCCGCTCTCGTAGAATGAATTATTACAAATCGGTATTCTAATTTTACATAAATTGTTTACTCTTTTTTTTTTCCGGAATCATTCTAATTAAATAATGCAGTTCCCACCAAAATCAGTTTAGCAGAACATTTAAAAAAAGCTAATTTTCCTAATTAGATTCATTTGATTACAGAATTTTCTTTCATAGCTCTACAATTAAACTATGTAGAACGATATGTTCTGTAAAATCCTTCCCTGAAAAATTAACTGTACAAGTTCCATAGAAATCCATTCACCGGAATCTTTTAAAAAGGTTGGTCTTTCGTAATCGGGTGCATCTGACAACAGAACTTTCCTCCATAGCTATATAACTAAGCAACGTATAACAATATGCTACTAAAAACTTTCCTGCAAAGTTATCTATCTAACAGTGTCCCATCAAAATCTATTGAGCAAAACTCAAGTGATTCCCATAACGAAATTCCCATTTGCAATTTTACGAATTACCCAATTTATACGAAGAGCTCAGGTGATTAAGGTGGTATGTGACCAAAAAAAAAAAAAAGAGTTAATCACATGATTGAACATAATCAGTGGTCCTCCACCATCTGTTCAATTACTCTTTGAAAAAAACTTAATACTCACACAGATTTTAATTGATAAAAAAGGCATTTCACAATAAACGGAAATGAATATTTAGAACTTTACAATCCATTTTCTCAAAATGATGATTTTGTGATGACTGTGTCACTTACCACCTTTATCGTCTGAGATCTTCATATAGTACGTGGATAGTAGATAAATAGCGTTCAAAAAAGAATCAATAACAAATCCTCCAACGCAACTCAGCAATGTGTTTCTTTCATGAAAAATAGTTTTTATCATGAAAAACGAGACGATTTTCCTTTGAATAACAGCAATAAGCAACTGTGTTGTTAAAAAAAAATACATTCTCTTTTAAAATCGATTTCAAGAAAGTCGATGTTACTATGAAATATGCCTTCTTGCTTTAAAGTTCCATTTTCTCTTTCCATCAATGTATTTTTATATCACCAAAGCCCTTAAACTACATTATAAATTCTCGCAAAGTAAACTAATATACCGTAACTACTTCTTTAGCTATTTCCTCACGAGTTCACCTATTTTTTGCACTCTATCAAACCTTCGAAGAAATATTACGTTCTTCGCAGAGATTCTTTAAAAACAGTGATGTGATTTATAGGAGTCATTTGATATTATATCCCCAGCATTATGATTTATTGCTATTCGAGGATATGGGGTTAAGTTGTATAGTTGCTTTTGTTTGCGGTGCTATTATGCTATTAAAGTGGTGCTCGACCGAAACAAGTTTTTAAGACCGAAACCGAACCGAAACTGAATTTCGGTTATCTTCTTGATTGCAGCCTGGTGTACATATATGTATATATGTATGTATGTATGTGTGTGTGTGTTAGTCACTTTAAATTTATTTTTAAGATAGTTTCGGTTTTGGCTGCAACCACACTGTTGAAAATATCGTGAAAAATTACCTCTGTTTTTAAAGGCTCTCTATTTTCTGGCCAATGATAACGCTACATAATTACATATGGAGCGTTCTCATTGGTCAGAAAATAGATAGCCTTTAAAAACAGAGGTAATTTTTCACGATATTTTTAACAGTGCAGGAAGATAAGCGAAATTTAGTTTCGGTTTGGTTTCGGTTTTAAAAACTTGTTTCGGTCGAGCACTACTTTAATAGCATATAATAGCAACACAAGCAAAAACAACTATACAACTTAACCCCAGATCCTCCAATAGCAATAAATCATAATGCTGGGGATATAATATCAAATGGCTCCTATAAATCATTACACTGTTTTACATACATACATACATACATATATGTATATATGTATGTCTGTATGCATAGTATATACAGGTTGTCCATAATTAAACGACCCTACACTGTAAAAAAAAACGACATTTTTACAGTACAAAGTACTGTTCATCTCGCGCACAAACTCGATCACAGTGAATGTGCTGTATCTTTCTTTGGTTTCCTGACTATATTAACATGGAAAATACAGTAGTTGCGTAAAATTAACAGCACAAAGTGCTGGCAATTTGGACGCCAGCGGTTTCTGCTGTAAAAAAATGCGTCCAAATTGCCAGCACATTGTACTGTTAATTTTACGCAACTACTGTATTTTCCATGTTAATATAGTCAGGAAACCAAAGAAAGATACAGCACATTCACTGTGATCGAGTTTGTTCTGGCAAATTTACAGTGGTTTTTTTACAGTGTACTTTAAAGTTGTCTACAGACAAAACTATTGTTCCTAAAGTTGTGAAATTTTGTGAAAGACATAATAAAGGGATAGGAATTTGTTTAAGCTAATAAAAATAGTTCAAAATTTCGCCACCAGAGAGCGAATTTTAATAAATTACATATTTAGCAGTACGATAGTTTAGAATTTTATTTACAGGGTATCCATAATTAAACGACCCTATTTTAAAGTTGTCTACAGATAAAATTATTGTTCAGAATATTGTGAAATTTTGTGAAGGATATAATAAAGGTACGAGAATTTGAACGAAAATAAAAATTAGGAAGCCACTTTTTTTAGCGAATTATGCATTTAGCATACATTTGCGATAGTTTAACAAATTTTGTTATAACCAAACGTCTTCCGTATAACGGTCATCATTTACAGATACCATCTGGAATCGTAAGATAGCATATTCTACAATTGATCGCAGTGTGTTCTGGGAAATGCTAGAAACATGTCGTGAAATGCTGTCTTTAGGATCAGGTTAAGTTAATAAATAAAATTTCTAAACTATCGTAATGCTAAATGTGTAATTTATTAAAAATCGCTCTCTGGTGGCGAAATTTTGAACTTTTTTTGCTTGAACAAATTCCCATCTCTTTATTATTTCTTTCACAAAATTTATTTCACAACTTTATGAACAATAGTTTTGTCTGTAGACAACTTTAAAGTAGGGTCGTTTAATTATGGACACCCTGTATATGAGGACGTGAGTTTCAAAATTCGTCTTATCCAAACAATCGAATTTTGAGAAATCGCGAAAAACCTCTAACTGGGTCCATTGGTTTTCATTGTAAACCAAGGTTTTACTGTGGTAGAAACACAAGATAAAACTGTATTTTTTTGCAGATTGTTGTGTTTTTTCGGTGCAGGTTTACCATTAGAATAGATAGATAGAGAAAACACGACTTTAAAAATCTTGGATAAGGCGAGTTTTGAAACTTACGCCCTCATATAATTATTAATTTATTTGCGTATATAGAAACATATTTCTATAACAAACACACATAGATATATATATCCTCTTCAGACCTGAAGGTAAAATAACACTACAAATGCACATTCATTGCTTTTGCACAAACAAAAATACACCCTAGATGACAGAAGAATCCCTTTTTCTGAAATGCGATCTTTAGGGGACGGGTCATTTAGGTTCACAAACAGGGATCTAAAATGACTAGCCTCCTTAAAATATCAATTTAATGACCAATAACCTAAATTCACGCAATAAATAATTTAAGGACTTTAAGCAAGTGAATCATCTGCAAATCCTCACATTTTTTTTTTTTACTGTGAAGCGTTTAAATTAAATAATTGTGAATTTTTTTTTTTACTTTATTGGCCACACTGTCTTGAAGGCATTTTGAAAACTCAGATAAAAATAACATTTATTTTATGAGAAAATAAGCAACAACGCTGCCATTGATTGGATTTATCCCAAAGCCAAAAATATTCAGTTACTTTAGTAGTAGTCAAAATGTAACAAAATAAAGCAGTTTAATTTTTATGAGGAAACGAATAGAGGTGCACATTTGTGTACCTCGGGTCTGAAGAGGTTAAGTGTGTGTGTATGGCTGCGTGCGTAAGTTTCAAATCAAAACAAAACGTGAATAATAATACAACTTTTATTTTATCACTTGATAACAATAAGCATTTATCAATAATTAATTAACAATTAATCAACAGTTAAAAAATGAAGAACTATGGTAGCGGAGAAACCCACCATACATTCAAATTTTTAGGTAGTCGAAACGCATCAGGCACGTACATTACGTTCACAAGAACGCAATTTCTGAGTTCGGATCCCGTGGGTGAATGAAAGCTGATAACAAAGAAAGTCAAGTGTAATAATTAAATCACAGTACTTTAAGCATTACAACACTTGCTTTATTTAATGGTTGATACATGTTCAACAAGCAGGGAGGTGTCCTCTTACATTATGAAATTTTGTAGTATCTTGTTCTACGACACAGACGTGCATTCGAGTTTTGTGGAATTGGCATACATAAGATAAAAATCGCCAATATTTCACCAAAAAACATAAAAATAAGACACAATTTGGCGAAAAATGAAACCCCGGGAAAATAAATCTGATGACATATTTATTATTATTTTATCAAACAATATAATAACATTTTCATTAAATCATTTAGATTGAGAGTATGAAAAACGATTCCGTAATCAACTGATAAATTAAATGATTCTTTTTGATTTATGAAATGGTTTTCTTAAAAGGAAATTATAAGTTATCTATTATTACTGCTTAACGGAACCGTAAAATACGTTATTTATGAGCTACAAAATTAATATTATCGCGTAAAGTAGTCTAAAGAATAATATATCTCAGGGAAATCAAATACTTTTATTTACAAAATATGTAACGTTTGCTAAATAAATAACTTGAATATATTTCTCTGCCTTTTATTAAGATTTAAAAAGAAAATACTTAAACAAAGAATGTTTAATGATAGAAAATGGATTTTTTTTTTAAAGAAGAAAATGAGTGTCTGATTAAAATAGCTATGTAGTTTAATAATTAATGTTTCCTACGGAATTTAAGGTAATTATACGTGAGTGACATCACAAGAAGAAATTGAATATTGTACCATTAATTTTTAACGATGCATTTTAACGAGGTGATTGTCGGTGCTGCAGCCTCCCGGTTTAATATAGACAAGTAGAATGTTTTTCGTTACAAATTAGATGTATGTTACGTTAGTGGAAAACAATGGTATTTAACCGGTTATATCAATTTTTAACTTAATTATATTTTGTAATAAAATAATTGGAAGATTTTATAAAAAATTGCTCTAATGGTCACAAGAATAACGAATGGACGTTCCCACATTTGCTACTCTTCATAAAACGTCTTCCCTCCGGCAAGAAATTTTGGAATGGCAACGCTGTTTGGAAATTTTATCCTTGGGTCACAAGTTGTCTCTCTGTGCCTGTAGCCAAAATTTCTAATTTTTAAATGCAATAAAATTTAACTGATTCACCAATAACACAGAATGACTTTCTAATTATACGAATTTCATCTAATTAAAAAAAAAATAAATTTAGAAAATAAAAAAACGACTGCGTAAAAAGCGAACTAATTAATTATTTCTCATCAATGTGAATTTTTTTTTTTTTTTTTAAATATTACTAACTTATTTTTTTTATTTACTTGTATTGATGACTTTTACGTTGTGTTTAATTGTTAGTTCCCATCTATAAACACTGTTTTGATGAGCCCTATAGATGCCTATGATGGTTAGAGTTGCAGTAAAGCTAGAGATCCTACCTACACAACTTACAGGTTGTGTAATATTTAAACGGAGCTTCTGACTGTAAAATAGTCAACGAAACATCGTCTTTATTTTGAAAGACCTATCCAATGATATGCCACTTAATAGGGTGCATGAAAAAAAAATTTCGTCTCTACCACCATTTTGTATTTTACGGCCGCCATTTTGAATCTATGAAAACAAAATCTAGCCTATAACCATCGGATGGTTAAGACGAATCGATAGGGATCTAAATCATTAAAATCCATCCAGCCGTTGGGATGTTTCGAGTGTATAAAGAAATCCACATACCCAGATACGCGTGAAACACATAAACCTTCTTGGCAGTCATCAGAAAGGTTTAGCCTTAAAGGTAGAAAGCTATAAAGGTATACCTTTTATAATGACTTAAAAAAATATTTATCATGAACTTTTTTTTCTCTACTTTTATTCAACATCTTTCTTAGAGCGAGTTCAAAACACTTCGGCGGTATTCAAGCTAAAAAATTCTACCGCTATTAAATCTTCAGATTTTAACGAGCCCATGGAAAGCATTTTCGAAGTTTAGTCTTATATGCATTGCTTTTAATTTGAACTCATCTCTTGAGTCAGTGATGACTGATAAGAAACGAGATTTTAGGTATACGGATAGTTTCGGACAGTTTCGGTCCGGCCGAATATTTGGTAGTACTTTCACCGAAAAAGAATGTTCGCCGAAATTCAGATTTTGTGCCGAAACCGAAACCGAATATTCGGTCGAACTCTATATGGAAGTAGTTTGGGTGCTATTTTTGGTGTGTGATATTATGAGAATTTTTCGTTTTTATGAAAGTAATAAGCAACTTTGTCGTTAACCCTTTATCTACTGATGGTACTTATAAGTACCATTAAAATAACTTGTTATAAAATTCATTTAATACATGGATTAGTTGTAATACAGTTTGGAATGAGTTATAGATACATTACTTTATCTTGTTCCTAAAGCATTATTGGTTACACAAAACAAGAATTTTTTTAAAAGAATGATTTCTTTTGCCTTTGCATCTTTTCAGTTTTATTGGCGCTGGGGGGGGGGGGGGTATTTTTCAATTCGGAAATATTTCTTTATTTTTATTGAAAGAACATTATATTTGTACATTTCCCAATACTACAAAATACTAAGAAAAATATCTAAAACAAAAGATTTGAATGGGATTATAAATAATGCACAAAATCCCTATAAATTCAAATTTAATTAATCCTTCTAAAACCATTAATTCTTCTAAAATTTATTAAATGTTTATGTAAATCTTCTAATGTAGTTTAAACAATTCACGAAAAATGCTTTAGAAGATAAAATTTTCATGAATTCATAATTCAATACATAAAGGGTTAATAAAGTAGTTTTTCCCTTAAAATCGACGAACAAAATAACGACATTCTTACGAATTATTATTTCATGTTTTAAAGCTCCAATTTATCTTTCTTTTTGCTGTACATTGTTTTTATACAATCAGACTCCTTAAAGTACACTATTAATTCTCGCAAAGTTACCAAATATGCCATAGCTTGTTTCTATAGCTATTTCTTCACGAATCCAGCTATTTTTTTTCGTACTCAATAAAATGTTTGTGGAAGTATTACGTTCGTCGCAGAAATTTCTAACGACACGGTATAATGATTTATAAGGGGAATTGGATATTATATCTCCAACATTATTATCTATTGCCATTCGGGGATCTGGGGTTAAGATGTATAGTTGTTTTTCAAGATGGTGTCATTATGCTATGAAAAAAGTGGGTGATATTTGCGGGGGTGAATTTAATCCACAAATAGATTTTATTCAAAACTATTTAACTATATTTTAAAAAAAAAATAAATAAAAAACAATTTAAGTGGCTTTGTATGCATGATTCAAATCTTGTGACGGTAGTGTTCCTTTGAAATTTGGCCCATTTATAGATCCTGCATGACAATACCATTAAAAAGTCAAATTGGCCGATTTCGCGCAGAACACCCCCAAAACGTCCGCCCAAAACTTTTATGTTTCCCGTAGAAATAACATCGCGATTGTTTAACTTTAATAGGAAAAACTTCATTGTCGCATGTGTCATACATTGGAACCACGTTGTTGCCAACATCATTATGATGTTAGTATTGCTCGCCGCACACATTTGTGCTTTCTAATAAAGGTTGCTTTTTAGAAGTTTCACTTCTAGCGTACGTTTGTTGTAACCATTGTTCCAGTTCTCATACACATAAAAAAAATATTATATATATTTATATCCTGCAGCGTCAAATTCTCGCCAAATTGGGCGACACTTAACAAAACATCGTGAAATTTGGCGACAGAGAATCGCCATAAAGGAAGCCTACTTAGCTGTAGCTGTCTAATTTGGCAAAATTCTCATTCAAATATAATATTGACGAAAATTGGGAATGAATCTTCCGTAATCGGAAAACTTGCATTTTAGCTTCGTGCTTTCCAGTAAAATTAGCTAACATTTCAAAACCTAGGAATAGGGAAGCTAGCTTTTCCTCCGGATACAGGCCGGAAGGGCTTTTTGAATAGAATAATACTTTTTTTTTCTTAGAAAGAATACTTTTTTTTTAATTCTGACTGAGAAAAAAGTATTTTAAAATTTACAGTCGACTTTAAATTAAATATTTTTTTTTATTATTTAGTAAATTTTATTTATGCTTTAAAAAATCAGTTAGGGCAGCAACAAATTAATATATTTTTTAACTGTCTTTAAGCTAAATACTCTCTACAACACGTTACCTTTATATTTGTGTACATTTTTTCCTCACTTATTGCACACATCTTATATACTTATTTTCATCTCACATTATTACATCACTTTATATACTGACATAAACTTATAACACACATACATACTTCCATACAACAATTTCAAAGCATACAACACATATAACATAATACTTTTTAATAAATTAAAGTAATAGTATCTAATTAAAAACCTTTCATAATCCCGATTCAACTAAACAAATCTATTATGTAAATTTAAAAGCAGATGAATATTAAGTTCGTGACATTTTTCACATTTTTAACTAAGCGTAAATCAACAGAGCGAAAGATGTCCAAGCCTGGAATCGAACGCGGATCCTTGGAGTAATGCGCCTAATGCTCTACCGTTAAGCTACGAGGACGATATCCAGCTTGGCATCTCTCGCTGTTAGATGTGGGTAAGGCTGCAACCGCAGCTCAAGATGGAATAGTCTTCATGAACACACAGCCTTGCTGCAAACACGAGACGAAGTAAAACCCAGCATATAGGTGAACACATATAAGTATATCTTTTCACTCTGTTGGTTTATGCTTAGTTAGCAATGTGAAATATTTCACGCATTTAATATTTAAGAATTTTGGGCGCTATTTCACTGATGAAAATTAATTAAAAAATTAATAAAAAAATTATATTTAGAAGAAGATAGCGTACATTAATAAAACAATAAAAACAATAAGCATCCCTGTTCTTAAAAAATCCATTTTATCATAAAACTGCGAGGCAAAAAATAGGCACTATTTTTATATAAGTATTCCTATTAGTTTTAAAGCCCCTCTTTTTCTTTCCTTCGCTGTATTTTTATATCATCAATGTTCTTAAACTACACTATAAATTCTCGTAAAATAAACGAATATACCATAGCTGCTTCTTTTGCTGTTTCTTCACGAGTCCACCTATTTTTTGCACTCTATCAAATCTTCCAAGAAGTATTATGTTCTTCTCTGAGATTCCTAACGACACATTGCAATGATTTATAGGAGACAATTGATATTATATTCGCAGCGTTATTATTTATTGCTGTTTGAGGACCTGGGGTTAAAATGTATAGTTGTTTCTCAAGATGATGATGGCATTATGCTATGAAAATAGCAGTCGATATTTTTGTGGAGGGTGAATATAATTCACAAACAGTTTTTGTTCTAAACCACTGAAGCGGTTACTCTCGGAAGTTATGAAAATTACAAAAGGTCATGTTAAAATGTTTTTGAATTTAGCCAATGGTATGTGACAGTTTAATGCTATTTTGCGAAATTCGTAAAGAACATTTTAAATTAAACTTTTCATGGCAATATTTTAGATTGAAATATTTCCTTATATTAACAATCGTATTACTGAATGGTTTTATTAATAATAAAATATGTAGGAGTATATTTCTTATAAAATGGTAAAACATGGATTATTTTTAGATAATTTAAAAATGTTTTATGAAGTCGTGTGAGTTTAGTTTTATTATATTTTTAAATGTCCAGGTTTGCACAGTTATACCACTAATTTCTAACATTTTTTCGTTGTCCTTTTTAACTGCAGAAAAATATTGGAAATTTGCTGAATAAACAAGACAGTTGCAAATAGTGTGTTTTAAAAATTAAATAGAAAATACCAAATTTGAAGCAAATCGGATAGTTCTGCATGAAAAACCCATTTATCTAAATTAAAGGGGGGGGGGGTTATCCCCCGTTCCTGTTTTATATTTAACCAATGAACCTTCAAATCTAATCAGGGAAGTGATTTATCAGAATAAATCGGTATACCAAATCTGAAGCAAATTAGATAATTCTGCATGAAAAACCCATTTATCTAAATTAAGGGGGGGGATTAGCTCCTTGTTCCCCCCCTTTATACTTAATAAATGAACCCCCAAAACTAATTAGGGAAGTGCCTTATCAGAATGAACCTATATCCAAAATTGGAAGCAAATCGGATATTAATATCAAGAGTTATCGCGTTACGTACATACATACATACGTACGTACATACAGAACCTGCGGGCACATAAGCTCTCGGGCTTTGATAGCCTATGAGCTAAAAACAAAAACGCTTGATTCTGTGTAACACGAATATAAAATATCTTGAAAATTTGAGCATTTATGAATTAAATTGAGTTCGTGAATTATAGCAGAAAGTGGTGAGTTTGGATTTAAAGACAGCTTTAAAAGAACAACGTATGTCTGCAGTAACAATGAAAAACATTTACTTCCATGTTTCAGAGCATTTTATTTATCCAACAGAAAACTTGAAATTCCTATTTTCAGCTGTCAAAGAAATTTTATCGTCCTTGTCAACCAGTCTGTTCGCTATCGTAAATGTTATTTTGGGCAGCGTTGAACAAAATTTCTCTTGAGGATTCACAGAGATTTTTTTATGCTCTTAAATTTGAGGTTGTTCGCTGTCGCCAGAAGAAATACAACTTTTAAAAATTTTTATTCCTCATAATAGCCAGAAATAACGTCTATCAAATACAAATATAATGTTAGAAGGAAACCAAGTGTGAGTTTCGTAAAAAAAAGGAAAAGCATAGAAGTTTGTATTATATATTTGAAATAAAATAAACAAATGGTGACCTTTTTTAACGCTTTCGAACATAGTCGAAAAATATTTATGAATTTGGTTTGTCTATCCGTCGGTCTGTCTGTTCGCCTGTTCGTGCTCTAACTCGGGTAAATATACTCGGAACTCGGTTTGCCATGTAACTGATACATGTTATAGAGTATAACTACGGAATGTTCGGTAATGAAAATGAAGTGTGTAGCATCTACAGCTCGTTTACATATACACTGAAAATACTAAATCCTTTTCATTATGGTCTATGGATAACAATCGTTTGCAATGTATCTATATTATAAAGGACAAACGTGTCCGTGTGTAACGCTGACATCACTTTGACGGTGGCAACACCAAACGATTAAATTTAACTTAAAATATATAATTTTTTTCGTAAAACAGTTATTTTTTTAAATATAGAATTAGAATCATAAAAAAAAAGACGACGGAAATCATGCGGGTTGCGCAAATTTTGCTATTTTTTACGTTGCCCGTGGAAATCGCGGGATGCGCAGCAAGAGGGTTAATAAATGAAAGGTTATACCAGGGAGCAAATACAAAATAAGTTAATTTCAGAGATTCCGGTAGGAGAAAATTCTAAAAGTGCGATAAACATAAGTGTAAAAAGAAACCATATTTCACACTTTTCAACATAGTTAAAAACTGTTTATGAATTCGGTTTGCATGTCTGTCCGTCTGCACATGCTCTAACTCTCGTAACTATTTGCGGATTGCCATGTAATTTTTATATGTTGTTAAGGTTTACTATAGAATGATTTATTAAAAAAGAAGTGTGTAGCATTTATAGCTCGGGATTTATAGCTCGTTACAGGGATGCACAAAACAATTCCACAACATCCACTACATGATCTATGGAGGAAAATAGTCTGCGGTTCATTTTAATGATAATCCATACATAATGAAATTTAAAACGATGACTGAAGACCACTACAATATTTTTTTCTAAAGCTTATGAAATGCAAATATTTATCGTTTATTTAAAGATATATGCACCCCTCCCATCCCAAAAAACAAACAGTTAAACGACTGACTACGATCAATAATTGCTGGAAGTGCGTTTTATGAATTTTTAAAGTTGTCTAATGTTTAGTGTATTATGTGGTGTGTAACATCTCATTTTATTTTATGAAAAAATGAAATTTCTTAATATTCTGTTACTGTTGGAAAGTGTTTCATAATCTATGCATGATGCATAATTTTCCATTCTTGTTTTTGCTGTTGTTGTTGCTGAGGAGAATGATTATAGAGAGGAGATGGGGAAAAAGAAAAACCAAGAAATGTGTGTAAATACAGATTTTATTTTACAAAAAAATATTTCGGATGAATATTTTATGAAGAATAGTATTTCTCTGTTTTTCTTCTACCGCATCCCCTTTCTATAATCATTCTGTTCAAAGGATACTACTCCTCAGTAAATCAAATTTGCTTTCAAAACAACTTTAAAACTACACGAAAATACTTGATCAGATATGTAAGTAAGTGCGCCTGCGTTACAAGTAAATAAGTAAACTAATTACGAATATGTATTTATATAGGAATAATAAATAAACAAGTAATATAAAAATTTTGTTTTTAAAGTCAATTCCAACTTAGGTCATCAAAGAAAAATTTAATATAATCCCTTTAGCTAATATTAGTTTTTGTTGCAGTAAAATATCTCAATTTGTTGATTTTCTATAAGCAAGTAGGTTTACAATGAAAGAATATGGGAATTTGGCGAAATATTATAGATATCGCCAAGTTGGCGTCACTTTTGGCGGTATTTGGCGGCAGATCTATGGTAACCCCCTTATAGATATGAAGGTGTATTAAATGCTTCAATAAACAATGGCCGCCATTTTATCTCCCATATAAAATTAATTAATTAAAATTTAATTAATGAATTAATATTTGAAAAATCTGTATTAACATCAATTGTCACCCAGTACAAGCGTAAAAAAATTTATTTCAACTTGATAGGATGAATAATAAGTATTTTATTAACGATTGAAAATTTGAACAAGATATATAAATAAATAAATATAGGGAGAGTGTGAACTAATAGTAGGAATTGAATAAAAGACAAAGAAGATGGTAACAGATTCCTTACAGGCAGGTTTTATTTATGCACCAGACTGGTATACATATATATAAAAAATCCCCTGCTTTTGATATATATAATACTCCACTTTCAATTCACAACAGGTGAAGATATGTACAAGGTGATCGGAAAATAACTGGCCAAATTTGAAAGGGTGGTAAAAGGACCAAAATAAGTATTTTTTGTCATAGAATGTGCGCCCAGAAAGGACGCGTATAAGCACCATCTATTGGCTCTTATTATACGCTATCTTTCATTGCAACTTTTACAATTTTCTTCGTCACCAGCGTTTAAGGGGGCTGGTCACTCAGCTTCGGAATTCTCCTCCGTAATATTATGTCTATGGACTTTGATGTATTTCTATATTTAAAATATCTTCTCGGGAAATTCATATTTTTAACATCTTTTTTCTGTGTACTCTTTTTAAAGGATGTCTCTTTTTTTCTTAGTTTTCAAAATATTTCTAAAATCTATGTTGAATTTAATATTTGATGTGTTAAAAGTGGGCGAACTGTGAGTAAGATTTTAACATTTCATATAAAATTAAGTTTATACTTTAGAAATATTTTGAGAACTAAGAAAAAAAGAGACATATTTTAGGAAGTGTACACAAAAAATAGAAGTTAAAAATATTAATTTCCCGAGGAGATATTTTAAATAGACGAATGCATCCAATGCCCATAGACTTTAAGTGAGGGAAAATCGGAAGCTGAGTGACCAGCCCCCTTAAACACGCCGTTTCCGGACATGCATTCTATGACGAAGAATGCTTCTTTAGGTTCCCTCTACCACTCTTTAAAATTTGGCCAGTCTGTATATGCAGTATATCGTTGATTGGTATGCTGCCACCACCGGTATAGATGCGTGATAGCGGACACGATGTAAGTTCGACAATAACTTCACTAGGACACTTTAAATAAATATTAAATTGAATATTTATTTACTATACACTTAAACATTTACAGCAGTTAACCCCTTGGGGACGAGTGGCCTGTATTCGTGCCGCGTAAGGTGCTCAGAATCCGTGATTATTCTCACTAGTACATTTTTATTATAAATTTTGCCTTATTTAATGCGAGCATTTATTTTCCCGATTCAATCAGGTAAAAATTTCTGTTTTAAAAAACCGGTGGTAAAAGATTTCAATTTCGGTAAAAGACGCTCGTCCCGGAGGGGTGTAGAATTACAACATTTACGCCTACAGGTAAAGGTTATAGCAGATCTTTCCCCTATGTTAAATTACACTTTAGGGTACTATCTACTCACTAAGTTATAACACTATACACATATTATCCCTTTCTCTCTTGAACGTACAGTCGTGGGGAAAAAAGTAAACACCCCCTGCTAACTCTGCAACAGATTATCGTAGAAAAAAGTTACAGGTATCAAATGATTGGAAATAAAGTCTACTTTTAACTGATGTATATAAAATTTGCTTAAGGGCCATCTACATATGAAAACAAACCCAAACTTTGTTTTTCTATAGCAATACCTAAATTTGGCACTACTAATAAATTCTGGACCCTTCAGTTATGTAGCGCGCTGGTTGAATTTAAATAAACACAAACTCGTCAATAACTCACAACACTTAATAAATAACAAAGTGAACTGTATCACACGTTTAATTATAAACCCTCTTGGTTTCACACTCTTAGAATAGAATAAATTACATGTCAACAAAACAAGAACGTTGCCATTTTTAGAAATAAAACTTACATAAAAATGCTCCCACTGAGCCTTGGCAGACGATAAATATATTTCGAACATACACCCCCGGCCTTGAAATCTTCAAGGGGTACAAATAAAAGAGTTATATATGTTAATGAAAGTTGTTGTTAATGAAAAGGCAAAGGGCAGAGTTTATGAACCGCTCGTTTAAAATTTCCGGCAGCAGTTCTTACTATGGCGACTCTCACACGACCGTCATGATCAACTCCAGTCTTTGAGAATGGACGACTTGGCGTAACACGTATGGCTGGAAGATCTCCCATTATTTGGGTGCCAACAGATGGTAAAGCATGAAAACATTTTAAGCAACTCCTCATTATTTTTCTTACTGCATCTCGACCACTTAAAATCCAGAAATTGTTTCGAAGAACAGCTAAAAGAAGCTCTGGACCAGCATGTAAATAAGTTATATGATAATGTTTGATAATTAATGCAGTTATATGATGTGTCTTAGGCAATAATATTGGGTGTTTCTGATCTTCTGAGACATTAGCATGTCTCAATCTTCCACCAACACGCAAAATACAATTATGATCCAGGAATGGGTTTAAAGACAAAAGTTTACTTGAAGATTTTAAAGATTTGTGATGACTTAAATCAGATATTTCATCACGGAAACACTCGTTTTGGACTATTTTCAGAATTTTCGTTGTGGAATTTGTAAGCTCTAAGACTGAGAGAAAACCATTTACTCGATTTGATAATGACTTTCTTGCATTGTCTACAAATCTTAAGCACCACGGGACGATTCGTACTTGTCTATTCCAAGAAGAATATCTAAAAATCAGATGATCATCATTAAGTTTAGAAATATTTACAACACAATTCCTTTTTTCTTCCTTTAGGATAATTTCTTGTACATCCTTGCCTTCAAATGAATCATTAGACGGTTTATCCCATGGCTCTCTTAACCATTTAGGACCATGAAACCATAGCTCACAATTCACTAATTCCGATGGTAGCATACCTCTTGTTCCACAGTCAGCTGGATTTTCAAGCCAGCGAACATGATTCCACGAAATATTAGGCAGTGTTTCTTGGATTTTAGCAACACTGTTTGCTACAAAGGTTTGCCATCTATGAGGCTCTGAAGAAAGCCATGCCAACGCAACATTAGAATCAGTCCACGCAAATACTTCACTCTCCTTGAGACTTAAGTGATTCAAAACAACTTTTAGCAAATTTGTCAAAAGAATAGCTGAACAAAGTTCCAGCCTTGGGATTGACTGAGTCTTAACGGCTACGACCTTAGTTTTAGATGTCAAAAGATTTATGGTGATTTTCCCATTCTGAGAAACTGAACGCATATATATTGCTGCACAATATGCCTTTTCAGATGCATCACAAATGAATTTGAAGGTTTATCTTATCTGCAGCTAATACAAATGGAGGATTTTTCAACTTAGAAATTACCTTGAAATCATTCCGAAAAGATATCCACCGTTTATTGTGTTCTTCACTAATTGGCTCATCCCAGGTAAGTGAAAACTTTCATAAGTCTTGCAGCAGTACCTCCATGAAAACAACACAGGGGTAAAGCAAGCCTAGCGGATCAAACACCTTTGCAACTTCTGACAAAATATCTCTTTTAGAATATCTGTCCATTTTCTCATGGTCTAAAGCAGTGAAACAGAAGAAATCACCCGTTAAATTCCATTGAATTCCTAAAATTTTTATCCCGCCATCATTAGTCAAGAGCAATGACTCTGCACTTTCCTTACATTCTTCAGAAACATTTCTCAGTACTCCAAGGTACATTTGAAATCCATTTTCGTAAATTAAAGCCACCTCTTTTCATTAATAAAGTCAATTGACTAATTAGTTCCACAACTTCTTCCTCATTCTGCCCGCCAGACAGAAAATCATCTATACATAAAAATCCTTCAACACGGCTGCAGATGCCAAAGGAAAATCATTTTTCTCATCTAAGGCAAGCTGATGAAGAGCTCTAGTAGACAGAAACGGGGCAGATGCCGTACCATAAGTGACTGTTGTTAAACGATATTCCTCTATAAGATCCTGGGAATTATCTCTCCAAAGGATTCTTAAAAAATCTCTATCTTCTGGATTAATCAAGATTTGTCTAAACATTTTCTCTATATCTGCTCGTACATCAATAGGCAAAGTTCTAAATCTTAAAAGAATTGTAAAAAGTTCCTGTTGTATACGGTGTCCGATCATTAGAATATCATTCAAGGACACAACAGAGGTATTTTAGCAGAGGCATAAAAAACAACTCTTAATTTTGTCGTCGTACTTGATTCACGAATTACCGCATGATGAGGTAAATAAAAAACAAATGCAGGGATCCTTTCCGATTTGGATATACGTTCCATGTGACCCAAATCCGAATATTCCTTCATAAACTCTCGATAGTTTTCGTAAATAGACTGTTGTTTTGAAAGCCTGCGTTCCAAAGAACGAAATCGCTGTATGGCTAGTTCCTTAGTATCAACTAATTGCGATGGAGAATCATTAAATGGAAGTTTCACAACAAATCTTCCAGAACTATTTCGAAAATAATTGTTCTTAAAATGGTCTTCACATTCTTGTTCTTCCTTAGAAATTCGAACTAGCTCAGGAATGGAATCTAAAGACCAAAACTTTTGAACTAAATCATCTAGTTGAAATTGAATATTATTAACAGAAAATGTACGTTGACTTGTATCAAAAGAGGTAATTCCCGTAATTATCCAACCAAGTTTAGAACATACGGCGAAGGGTAGGGTTTCTTCTCTTTTTATAACTTCCCCTTTTAGCAATGTAAAGAAAACGTTAATACCTAATAAGATATCTACTGGTCTTGATTCAAAGAATATTGGGTCTGCTAGAACTAAATCATTAAAATTATTCACAATATTTGAAGGAATATAACTATACGGCACATTTGATGCGATTCTTTTTATCACAAATGCTCTAGTGGCAAATCTCACTTCAGAATTAAAATGGGGAGTAAAATTTAAATTTACCTCTTCATTAGATTCAGCATTATAAGAACCTAAACATGTAATCTGTACTTTAGTAAATTGCCTTGGCAAACATAATTTGCGCATACAATTTTCACTTATGAAAGAGGCTTCACTGCCACTATCCAGCAAAGCGCGACAGTTTACAGGATTACCCAGTGAGTCACGAACCTTAATCATTGCTGTACAAAGTAGAGTTTGCTTATTTTGCAATGAATGTAATCCCGACACAGAGTTGTTTGGAAATTCAAATAAGCCAGTACAAGAAGTTTGATTTAATGACTCAGTTGGTTTCGGCTGAAATTCTGGGGCGTTCGGAGAAAGAGGGCCAGTCGGCGTTTCAATTACACAGTCTGAGTAAGATTTCGGGTCTCTCGAAAGATGTAAAATTGTATGGTGAGGCTTATGGCACACTTTACATATACTTAAACTCTTACAGGTTTTTGCATGGTGTTTATCTAAAAGACAATTGTAACATAAGTCGTTTCTTCTAATCAGTTCTATTCTTTTATGTACACTTAACTGCAAGAACTTAGGACATTTATACAACGGATGAGATTCCTTGCATACACAACAATTATTACTAGCATAAAACAATGTCGTTACTTTACCTATCTTTATTTCCTTACTGAGGATTTGCTGTTTTGAAGGGTTCTAGCGTGATCCTTCAAGAAATATAATAAATTATCAAGAGTTCCCACCTCCTCCTTTTTTAATGTTCTTTCCCACCAATATCTCGTATTTTTTATCTAATTTATCAGTAATTATATAAACTATCATTACTTCCGAAAATCCACTAACGTCTTGTTTAACTACACTTAAAGACACACATTCGTTTATAATATCTACACTCTCTAAAATAGACTGTGCATTATCCGAAATACAAGGCATTCCAATTAATTTCTTAATTAATGCATTAATTAACTCACGTTTATTTGAATATCGCTCCTTTAATAATTCTAAAGCTGTCTCATAGTTTGAATCAGATATTGGAAGACTCTGAATAATTTTAAGTGCGCTGTTTTTGCATGCCGATTTCAAATACTGCAATTTTTGACAGTCTGATAAACTCTCATTATTAACCACACTAGCTTTAAATAAATCATAAAATGATATCCATTCTTCTTAATTACCACTAAACGTAGGAAGTGTCAATTTTGGGAGCTTTACTTCTGGTATTTGAGATTTAGAAAGACTTATTTTGATTCGATTCATTTAAAGTAAATTTTGAGTTTTTCCGGTTAACACTTAACCAAAGATTGTCAAGTTTATCCTGTACGGATTGTTGCTCATCAACAAAATTATCTACATCTTCTTTTTTACATTGTGAAAAAATTGCATTAAAAATTTTATGTAATTCCTCATTTAATTTTTTGATTTTATTTTCGAATAAAGCAAGCTGACTAGAATCAGCATCATCTATCGAACTAATAATATTTTCTAGTTTAGTGACAGTAGCTTTTAAAACTCGTTTTCTAACTAAAATGTCTTTAAATTCTGTCATAATGAGATAATATTAACAAAAAGACTCACCAAATAGTATGGATGTTTAAATGACGCAGCTTCTTTATTTCTTTTCACATCACAACATCGGAAGGATAACATGATTATTCTTGAAAACGAAACTCATCTTAAGTTCGTTCTATCACTCAATTAACAAAAAGAAAATATATCAAATCTCCGGTAGACGTAACCAAAAATTATGTAGCGCGCTGGTTGAATTTAAATAAACACAAACTCGTCAATAACTCACAACACTTAATAAATAACAAAGTGAACTCTATCACACGTTTCATTATAAACCCTCTTGGTTTCACACTCTTAGAATAGAATAAATTACATGTCAACAAAACAAGAACGTTGCCACTTTTTAGAAATAAAACTTACACAAAAATGCTCGCACTGAGCCTTGGCAGACGATAAATATATTTCGAA
Source organism: Maratus speciosus (assembly GCA_963932465.1). Taxonomy (NCBI): domain Eukaryota; kingdom Metazoa; phylum Arthropoda; class Arachnida; order Araneae; family Salticidae; genus Maratus; species Maratus speciosus. The sequence goes on along the minus strand of OZ010800.1, from coordinate 245,794,233 downwards.
CACGTTTTTCTATTTTTATTATTTTCACATCACAACATCGGAAGGATAACATGATTACTCTTGAAAACGAAACTCATCTTAAGTTCGTTCTATCACTCAATTAACAAAAAGAAAATAGATCAAATCTCCTGTTTTATGCGAATTCTCAATTTCAATTTTTTTTCAAGTAGTTTTTAAATTATCATTAAAAAATGGCAAAATGGTAGTTTAAGAGGCCGTCTATGATGTACAGAAAAGCGTAATTTGAAAATATATATTTAAAATTGTCATATTGGCAAGAAGTAATACACTAATAAAAGTGACATAGTCATCTTGTAGCATTTAAACAATCGAGTACCGAATTTTAATTTGGATACAACCCCTAAAATATGATCGTTTTAAAATAATTAATTTCTCGGAAACTAGTCGTACGAATTTTGTTTAAATTTGGATTTAGGCTAATTGAAGGGTCCAGAATGTATTAGAAGAGTCAAATTTAGGTATTGCTATAGAAAAACAAAGTTTGGGTTCGTTTTGATATGTAGAGGGCCCTTAAGCAAATTTTATATACATCAGTTAAATTCACTGCCTAATATTTCGTGGAATCATGTTCGCGGGCTTGAAAATCCAGCTGACTGCGGAACAAGAGGTATGCTACCATCGGAATTAATGAATTCTGAGCTATGGTTTCATGGTAGTGTAAAAGGGTTTATAATTAAACGTGTGATACAGTCCACTTTGTTATTTATTAAGTGTTGTGAGTTATTGACGAGTTTGTGTTTATTTAAATTCAACCAGCGCGCTACATAATTTTTGGTCCGGGATAGCTCAGATGGTAGAGCACTGGCAGCTTCAGCTAGAATATCCCTGGTTCGAATCCTGGTCCGGGCATTTTTTCACCCAGTTGGAAATTTACATCTATTATGATTTATTTACCAGTTAGAATAATTGTGTTAAAATTAATCTAGTGTAATTACGTATCCAGCGATTTCTGGAGTTCCATTACATGAAATTTATTCTGTTGAGCTCAATCAGGTTTCAGACCAAATGCTATAATCATTAAGATTAGCTGGGTGAAAAAGTTCCACGAGATTCGTCCGGGATAGCTCAGATGGTAGAGCACTGGCGGCTTCAGCCAGGAGATCCCTGGTTCGAATCCTGGTCCGGACATTTTTTCGCCCAGTTGGAAATTTACATCTAATATAATATTCATATTTTACATCTACCAATCAAATTATGTCTTATTAAAGTATGTATCTAATATAGAATAAATTTTATCCTCTATTATTCTATAAGTGTTAAAACACCAACCATTATTTTATAACGACGAAATGTCCCTGCAATTAAGTTTAAATTTGTGAGCCTTCTGAACAAGATATTTAACGCGCCTTACCAATCCTCCATTTGAAGAAAATCTGTATCGACATTTTAAACTGGCTTTTTAACAAGAGCTCGCTGGCCGAGTGGTTAAGATGCTCGATTCGAAACGCGCGATCTATGGTTCAAAACCAAGTGGATCCACGGAAGAACGAGAGACGTACTTTTTTAAAAACTCCATTTTCCAGAGTGTGAAAAATTTCTGTCCTAGAACGAAAAAAAAAAAAGAACAGAATTTCCTTCAATTCTCGGATATACACCGGTAGCAGTGCTGCCAGGAATATTTCAGTGAATTGAAGAAGGCATTTCTGAGAGTGAAGAAATAGAGAAGAGATATAAAGAGAATGGAGGAAAAAGAAAATAAACGTTAGAAACTAAATCTGAAACATTCGATGCACCCTAAATAGAAGATTTGCGGTTTACTATTTCGCTCTAAAAAAGAACTTTTTAAAAATATTATTTCATATATAATCTCTTAAACTAATTCTACATTCGACATCTTTTAATTTTCAAATGACACACCACTCTGCTTCGAAAAACGTTCAGTGCTTAAATTATCATGTTTAATTTTAGAATCTACGCAGGTTCTATTTTGGGATACAACCAGGTGATAAAAAAAATTCCTTGGCCCTTTCCTTCTTTCATCATTAATTAATGATGCCTTTACGGGATATGTAACTTTATTTTAACAGCTGAATGCTGATGAATTAGGATTCATGTCCAGTAATTAATTAAGAACGACTAAAAATATATCCGTGGCTTAGCTTTGAAGTTTCATGAATCAATACATACCGTTTATTGAGAAATTTCACCGGATGCTGCGATTTTTTCTTTTTATTAGAAATCAATAAAATAATTTATTTGCAATGTTTTTTTAACGTAAGGAAAAAAAGCGTTTTCATTAGGTATTAACTTATGAAAGTCATTAAAACTATCTTTGTATGATTTTTTATTTTGTGTTATTTAAAATGCACGCTAAAAAATGAAAATATATAAGTAAACATATACAAAGAAAAGAAAAATCCCAGTTCAATGTGGATCTGTCTGATAATATTCATAAACTTATTTTCATTCCCATATGTTCAAATATTTCAGTTATTGGCAATTAGGTGCCCAAGAATCGATGAACGTTTTTCATTTTCTTCTTTGTATTTAGCCATTTATTTAGAATTGAAAATTAAAATAGAAGATGAAAAACATAATTTTATGTATTCAAGGGGCATAATAAAACTTTTAAAAAAAGAAACCTACACTAAAACTAGACACTATCGCTTGAAGAACAGTATTTATTAAAAAGAACAAATTAAAAACTGGAATTCTGCTTTTTCAGAATTTAGTATTTCCCCCCCCCCCCCGATGAATATATATATATATATATATATATATGTGTGTGTGTGTGTGTGTGTGTGTAGTACAAAACATATTTCAGTTTTAAGACTTAAAATACACGCTTTTATTTTGTATAAAATGACGTCATTTGCATCTGCTGAAGAATTCCACGTTTACGACTCACTCTTAAACAACATCTACAGAAAAGTTTAATATGCATATGAACTCACAATCATGAAATAATACACAAACTCATCAAAAAGCGATGTCCTCATTCAAGAAACTTGACAAAAAAATCGGGTATCTAATGATTCATAAGCCTTCATTTGTTTGTGACATTAATATGGACAGTGAAAATTAAATACAGTTTATAATAGTTCCATGTTTTATCAGAAATCATTCATTTATATTTTTTCAAAATTTGGAAAATGTTATTACACACGGATTAATAAAACTGCAATCTTTCAGTTTTTTGATAGGAGTTAAATAAATTGTGGAGAAAAATAGTCACACGCTTATACTTTAAAATGCATTTTTATAGCAAACGATATTCTTGACATAGCACGTATTTTAATTACAATTTTTTTTCAGTTTTTACGAGAAAATGGCAACAAAAGGATAGAGTAATCAACTATTTTCTGTTATCTATTTTTAAACTTAACTTGATTATATTACGAAGAGCTATATTACTTGTTTTTATTACTCTTTTATATAGAAAACGAGCAGGCTGCTTGTTCTTCAAGAGCTTTGATCATCTTCGAGCCAGCTGCGACTTCATCAACCTGGTCGTGAAAGTCATCGTCGTTGTTGGGTTGGTCGATGGTTTCCCAGGCATCAGCTTCAACAACCTCATCTTCTGGGTAAATAATGTCGTCCACATTTTCGTAGTTGACCCCATTGCAGTTTTTGAAAACTGCCGAGCACTTCAGTCCTGATTTTTGACAAGATCATGCCTTACTATGCACCTTTTTACAGCTACATGAGACAAAATGCAGCAAGGATTTAGATGCTGGGTTTTGGCGCATTTGAACTGGCTGAAAGAGACCGTCAGACCTGAAAACCCAACCCCCAGAGGAAATTTATTTCTTCCTGAGCCTCTTGGGCTAGTGGTAGCCTTTCAATATGAACTTTTTTTTTTTTGTCGCAGATTTAGCAAATAACTGGACCTTCAAGGTGCTCAATGTCTGTGCGGTACCTATGAATCTACTGTACAGTGTGATAATGAATTTTTTCTCAGCCTTGATGATTTCTTTACGAGTAGACTCTGGTTTATTGAACACACAGACTATTTTCTCAAGGTGATCATGTTTTTTCAAAGTGCTACAAAATTTTGACTGTCCTTGCTTCAAAAGAGCGGTTGCTGTATTGCATCCGCTGATTGCATGAGTGAAAAGAACGTTTATGTAATTGTATTTGTATGACATGGTTGAAAATCACTTGGTTTCGAAGTTACCTCTTCCTGGTTTTTGGAAAACAGGTCTTTGTGTTTCAAGATCATCATGATCACGAGAAGGTAAATGTCTTCTCCAACAATTACGACTCTTTCAGAAGCTTGGGCCCTTGAAACAGCTGGGTTAACAATCATAATATCATCATCTTCTTGTGCCAGGTCAGCTTTAATTTTGTTATTTTGAAACCCTGTTTTATGCTGTGAACTGAATCGGCTCTTATTTCTATCATTGGACAGAAATTTGTCCAGAGGGACTCTGTTTAACATTTCTGCTGCAACTATAATTTCAGTAAGTGTGCATTCTAGATCGACGTACTCTTTCAGGCCTTTTCGTTCTATTCTGTTCTCTCTCACATGGATACCCATCGCACACTGCCGCGACCTGTAATCCAAAAAAATTCTGAATGTAAAAAACATAACATTTAACAATAAATTTGAAGAAAACATTTGGAAATCAACTTACTTTCGTGAAGAAGGTACCTTCGTCAACCTCAAAAATCTTATCTTTTCATATGATATCCAGATTATTTAATAGAACGAATGCACTGCAGAACGAGGATTTTGTGCTTTTTCTCATCCCTTTGTCGGAGAACAAAGACATTGGTTAAAGAGCAAGTTCATATGTTAGTAAACTCTGCACGTCATCATCACTCTGCTTCATTAAACAAACTTTTTGAAAGAGTGTCAATGGATGAACAGAAATAACTGTTACGTTTTCCAATCTTAAACTGCTGATAACAGATGCCAAAGTTACTACTTTATCTTTTTCCCGAAATTAACACTCTTGAAATTGTCTCCAACAATTCTTCAGACTTTTCCCTGTCCTATTTCTCCAGTCAAATAGCAGTTAATGTCAGCCCCTCCAATAATCCAACTACCCATGGACATTACGTAATAACTTTCGGGGAAAGGAAGATGCACTAAAAACCAATCTCGCAGTTTGTTTGAGTCATTACTGTTTTGTATTAATGCGGGAACTTTTGGCATACACCTGCTGTTCAGAAACTTCAAAGTCTACTTCACAGTATGCCTCTATTTCATCGCATATGTGTTTGAATCATTTCTGGAATCCATCTTGTTAAAATACTGTCTGTCATTCCTCATACAGTGCTCTTCATCATTTTCATTAATGTCTGTTCAGTCTCCATATCAGCTCAAAACTTAGACCAATTCTTATCTGATCTATGTATGGTGAAATGGCCTTCGGCTGTAAACTTTCGATATTCGGAAGGGTCCATTCTTTCTGCCAACGTCAGCATGTCTTGCAAGTACAAAAATTACTTCTTGAAAATTTTCCCTTCTCACTTATGCATCAATAGGTACACTTCGTTTCCACAGTAAGTTACGAAAAGGAAGTTTTTCGGGATACGAAACGATATGAAAAACGGTCCAGTTTCTATGAAGTTGAAAAAAATGTCATTTTTCAAAAAGCGCTCTTAGTAACGGGTTTAGAAAAAGGTTTTTAGAACGAAACTATAGAAAATTTGATCATCTTTCTTTTTATAATTAGGTATGGCACACAAAAGTTTTACAGTTTTTGAGTTATATGCAAAAAAACTGACTAAAGTCCTACAATGTCGTGGATTTTTGGCTACACAAAGCTTAGCCTCGAGATATTTTGTTGGAAAACTATAAATTCCTGTTGTTAACATCCCCTATCCCTCCATAGACTGTTTAAAAACGTAAAATCTTCTAAAAGATTTTTTGATCTATCGGTCTTATTTTCTGACTATTTGACTGGAATAAAAGTTAAAAAAGTGTTTTTAAATGATGTAAAAAGAGTTTGTTGTTTTAAAATCATAAAAAGTGTCCTTTCAAATTTTTCTGATATGCTTAAATATTTTGTTTGTCACCGGAGCAGTTGCACTATTTGGTTTAATTTTAAAAAATGAAAAAAGATTTATGTTGTTTTAAGATAATAAAAAGCTTTAAGTGTTTTGTTTTTGAAAGTCAAAATGTATTTTTAAAAGTAAAAAATATGCTTTTAAAAGATTGAAAAACGGTTTGCTATTTATACTGCTATGAGACTGTTTTTAAAAGTAAAGTAAAAAAGTGTTTTTAAAAGGGTTTAAGTTGTTTTAAAATGATAAAAAGTATTTTTAAAAGATTTTCTGACATGCTTATATTATATTTTCTTATGTTAATTATATTTGTTGCGATCGGACCAGTTACACTGTTTGGCATGATTTTACTTTTTGAATCTACTTATACAGTTTTGTATTTGTGTTTATAACTTATGTTGTAAAAAACATTAGTTTGATTTATTTGTTTTATTTTAAAATATTCAGTAGCTTTATTTTCACGCATTTATACTTTTTTTTTCGTTAAACTTAAAATGGCGATAAATTACTGCATCGATGATAAATTCTACGTAGCGAAAATGTCTGCTTCGCGCCAAGCAAAAGGACACAAGATGACTGAATGTTAGAGGTATATGCAAGCTGTTCCCATTTTTCTAACGATCTCAGGTGAACTTATATTAGGTTCCTAAATATAAGCCACTTAACCATTTTATTTTACTTTAGTGTCAGAATTTAGAGATTTTCTTGGGGTTAGTTCTCCACCCTGTATTTTAGTGCTTGAGCTTATTAATTTAATCTTTGTTAAGTTAATAGCCCTGCTGCACTGCCAAAATCTTTTACTATTGAATTTTAATGAATTGTTTTTATTGTTAATTTCTGTCTTACTGTGACTTTTTACCCGACTGCCAAGAAGGGTTATGTGTTTCACGTGTATCTGAGTATGTGGATTCCTTTATACCCTCGAAATATCCCAATGGCTGGATGGATTTTAATGAATGAGGTCTCTATCGATTCGTCTTAACCATCCGATGGTTATAGGTTAGGTTTGTTTTTATAAATTCAAAATGGCGCCGTAAAATACAAAATATACAAAATGGCGGTAGAGACGAAACAAAATTTTTACGCACCCTATTGAGTGGCATATCATTGGATAGATATTTCAAAATGAAGACGATGTTTCATTGACTATTTTACAGTCAGAAGCTCCATTTAATTGCTACACAGCCTAGAAGTTGTGTAGGTAGGATCTCTAGCTTTACTGCAACTCTAACCATCACATACATCTATAGGCATCATCAAAACAGTGTTTATAGATAGGAACTATCAATTAAACACAACTTAAAAGTCACCAATACAAATAAATAAAAAAACAGGTAAGTAATATAAAAAATAGTTTCACATTGATGACAACTAATTAATTAGTTCGCATTTTACGCAGTCGGGTTTTTTGATTTTTTAAATTTAATTTTTACTTGTTTATCTCATGATCCCGAAGGGTCTCCTACAAAATATGATGCTTTTATGTTTAAAAATGAGTCTGAAAGACGCACTTATTTGAACGGAGAAAAAATATTTTTTAAGAACCACCTTAAAATACCTGCATCTGAGATTTTACTTCGTTTACTTGAACGGTACGACCCCTAGGGCCTTATATACCGACAATGTTTTCTTTTATGACTACCCTGCGTAATAAAACGCAAATTAAAGAATAATGTTCATCATCATAATTTAATAGTGCTCCGAACTTTTAAGTATAGGTTCAAGTGTGCAGGAAGGTAAAAGTTCTGAAAAACACTGCTCTAGGCAATAAAACCATTTAAAAAACCTTTTAACCAATATTTCTGCATTTCGGTTTTATTATTAAATAAAATGCTCCTTATCTTGAAGTTGTAATGATATATCTTCAACAGAATTCTGTATTTTGAAATCTAATGGCCAAATTAGATTTCGAATTCGCCATTATTTTGGAAAGTTTCTTTGGATAATGCCATATTTAGGAGAATCTCTTTTGAAGATTCTTATGAAGAAAAGAAATAGAATTGCTGAGGTCAATTTACAAATAAATGGAGGAAAAAGTACATTGAATGGAGATTTTTTAAAGTCGTTATTGCAGAGATGAAGGGAAGAAGAATATCTCGTGAAACATAAAATACATCTTAAGGCAGCAATATTGGTTTTTTGAAGATCGAATTTATATTTTTGTTTAAAGATTTTCTTTTCGTATTTTAAAAAAAAATAAAATTTGCTGGCAAGAGCATCCAGCACAAATTTAATACTCAAAATATTTACAATGATAAATTGCTAAGTATATAGAAATATTTTTCAGCTAAATATGCAAATTGCTTCAGAAAATAGATAAACCAGTTTCTTTTCTTTCAGATGAGAAAAAAATAATTACAATGTATCAAAAAAAATTATTATTGTGCTTATGAATTCAGTTTGTCTATCTGTGCCTGTCTGCCATCTATCTCTCCGTGTCCTAATTTGCGTAAATATACTCAGATTGCAATGCATGTTATTGAGGTTTACCACGGAATATTCTGTACTGAAAATGAAGTGTATAGCGTTTATAGTTCATTTACAGAGGTACTCAAAAGAATTCCGTTACATTATGGTATATGGAGAAAATCGTTTGCTTTGTATTTTAACGATGTTACACTGTTCCAAAACTGTTGAAATTGATATGTATTACTGAGGTGAACTAGAAGAGGCTTACTATAGAATAGGGTGTTTATAGCATTCATCGTTCATTTACAGGGGCACACAAAATAATGCGATTACAGGACTGTCTATTAAAAATAATTTTTGAAGCGCATTTTCGGTTGTGGTACGCATTTTTCAATTTTATTAATTTTTTACCTATTTCCTGACTTGGTGTGTATAAATTCTATATATGCATTATATACAATTCTATATATGTGGCCGGTCGGAAAAGTATCCGACCTTTGCCGAAAAAAAGATATAACTTACCTGACGGGATTAGTACCCTAATCCACTTCAAGGTAGGCCCTTTCGTCCCCACATACTTAGCCCGACGTTCCTTCCACAACCGAAAATACTCCTGGCAGGCTTTTTTTTTTGGAATGGTGTTCAACTTCGCCGTCGCATTTTGCATATCTCATCTTTACTCTCAAAATGGCGTCCTTTCAATGGCGCCTTCAATTTTGGAAACAACCAGAAGTCGCAAGGTGCCCTGCCTGAAGAGTAGGGAAGTTGGCGAACGACTGGAATTCTATGTTTTAGCAAGTCTGAATCAAGAGCGAAGAATGAGCTGGAGAATTGATGAATCTTACGAATTGTTTCGCTTGAAGAATCACCAAGCTTTGACAAAATTTGATGCAGTACCTTTGTTCAACCCGTTCACTCATCTTGAGAGAAATCAAAAACCGACGAATACGAATGACAACACATTACTCGGCGTCAAGCTGGGGCAACGACTGTCTCAATGGAATTCAAGGAAAAATTTTAATCATGTGCATTAAGCTGTCTCCTTCAAATGAACTCTCCTTTCCTTAGAACTACTATTACGCGCAGAAAAAATAAAAGTCTGATACTTATCAGACAGACCTCGTATACAGTGCAGCGCAAAAGATGTCGACTACATTTCCACTTATTGATATTTCGGTAAATTCCTGAAGGAGAATATTCGGCTGAGCCATGCGTTTCTTAACTGAACTTAATTTTAGCATACTATGCGGTATATACACTATGACGCAAAAGTTTAGACAATGACGTCATTCAGCTTTAAAATGTAGAATTATGACGTCAGAATTACAAAAACCTGTAAATATATTCAAAAACTGATTTAAAATGCTATGTACAAAAGACAGTCGTTTTATTTGCTATAATACTAATTTTTTTCATAAAAATTCAAATGTGTTTGTCGCAAAAGTTTAGACACTATTCTAAATTTCTTTGAATATTCGCTGGCATATGCAAATTTAGAATCGATGATGTCACAAATTTGGAGTACTTAAGTTCTGCAAACGATTGCGCTTCATAGTCGACATGCCGAGAGCTAAAGAAATTCAAGTGAATGAGGTTTCAAGGATTTGGCAGTTGAAAGGTGAAGGGAAGAGCGTTTCTGAAATTTCTGCTATTATTAATAGGTCAAAAAAATCTATTTATCGAGTTTTATCGAGTGGTTCCGAATATAAAGCAAAATGTCGGTCTGGGAGGCCACGTGTGACAAATATACGAGAGGATCGCCTGATACAAAGACTAGCGAGTACTCAATAAATGAGCGTACGTGGAGTTCAAAGCTCATCGGGACTCTCTGTATCAAAGGATACGATTCGTAGACGAATTTTGGAAAAAGGAACAATCGTTTATAGCAAAATGCAGAAGAAACCAGCTCTGAAACCACATCATAAGTTACAAAGACTTATGTGGGCTCGAAAGCATATGTCATATGGAGAGAAATGGCAGTCAGTCATATTTAGCGATGAAAAAAAGTGGAATCTGGATGGTCCAGATGGTTGTTTATCGTATTGGCATGACTTGCGGAAGGAACCTCGACGTTTTTTTAGTCGCAGACAAGGAGGGGGCTCGGTGATGGTTTGGGCAGCCTTTTGCTATAATGGACAAGTATCTCTGACCTTCGCCAGTGGTCGTCAAACTTCACAGCATTATACACAGACATTAGAAGAAAACCTACTGTCATTTGCTGAGCTTCTAGGGGGCCCTCAGTGGGAATTTCAGCAAGACAATGCTTCAATTCACACTGCAAAACATTCAAAATCTTGGTTTAATTCCCATAATATAAGAGTTCTCGACTGGCCAGCATGTAGCCCAGATCTTAACCCTATAGAAAACCTTTGGAGCATCATGTGTCGCAAAGTTTATAGCAACGCTAGACAATACTCTTCTGAAAAGGAACTTAAGACATCTATTGAGAATGCATGGTACGATATCGATCCACAAACTATGCAAGATTTAGTTTCTTCCATGCAATCTCGTGTATATGACGCAATACATAAGCATGGATGCGCAACCAGGTTTTAAAAATTGTTTATTTCGATTTTATTTAATTTGTGTCTAAACTTTTGAGACAGCAGTTTATTTTTGTTACCATTTAATTTATTGCAATATGCACAATTCCACTTTTCTTTGTTATAAATATTGTTTATATGTACAGCACATTAATTTCAAGCAGCGATTTGAAAATTGAATAAATATTTTTCAAAGTATGTAAGAATTTCTTCATTGTCTAAACTTTTGCGTCATAGTGTATACAAATCTATAGATCATATACATGGAGCAAAAGAATTCGGATATTTTTCCGATTTTTAGTGGTGCTTCTGAAATTGGTTTTTGAAATGTGTCATGCGTTTTCCGAATTGTTTACTTTTAAATCATCTTTTACATTAATAAATGATAGAGTTTCCTTAAAATATTCTAGAAGTTTTGGAAAGTCTTTAATATTCTAAGCTTGAGGCATTATTTTTCGTTCTTGTTTAATATGCTATTGAAAATGAGATGTATTCTTCGAGACTTTTTAGGAGTAGAGTTTCTTATCACAAGCACACCGATCATGAAAAAAAAACAAAAAAAAAAACACTATTGTAGCTATTGTTGTGGTATGGATTAAGATTATGGGAGTTTCTCCGTTAGTAAGTATTATTTTCATTTATTCAAAAAAAGAATTGATATATACTGTTTTATGTACTGAACCACTGTGTAAGAAAAGGGATTTCAATTATGACTTAATTTTTACTTAACAAATTTCAAAAGTAGTACTTTTATTTCTAGCTAGGTAATTTTATGAGAAAGGCTTTAGTATATTGAGAATCTTTACATGGCAGAATATTGAGAATCTTTTTTTTACATAATAAATCTTTATTTGTTTGTACATAGATTTACTAACTTATAAAATTATGTCAATGATTGTAAGCTAAATTATAGGAAAATAACACAATTGACATACCAACAACTGCTAATGACATATCTATTAACGCTCAGTCTAAACTAATAATAAAATTTGAAGGAAATGTACACTTTGTAAAATATGAGCACCAAAATACGATAAATTTTAAAATACTCAAAATAAATAATTTAAAAACTAGAAATATTTATTTTTTTCAACCACTCTGGCAAGTAAATAAATACTTGTAATAAGACATTTTTTTCTTTTCTTTTCTTCTAAAGTGGAAGCAGTATAAATAAAAAAAAAAACCCACAATTTTTTCAAAAAAAGTTAATTTAAAAATTAACTTTCTGTCCTATGTGTCCGTGATAGCTCTAATTTTTGTCGGAAAGTGAACTGTATAAATACTTAAAATTACTAAACTAAATTGTACTTCGTACTCGATAAATTATTCAGATTTTTCAAAACTTAACAAAAACATTTATTTACAAAAAGATTCAAATGGGACTGGCAGTGGTTGATGCACTGCGCTTAAGTAAAAGAACACATCATCACCTGGCCGGAATTCTCACCGGCGCTCCTTGCAGTCAAGAGCGCTTGCAGCGGCCTCCCACTATCAATTACGATACACGGAGGAAACACTTTGCAAGTGAAGTTTTCTGTTATTTTTAATCAAGTTCCGAGCAGTCAAACATTTTTTATTTTTCTGTAAATGAAAATATCATCAATATGCAATTGTTACTCTATATAAACACCTTCCTTTGATTTTCATGTGTCAAAAATCGGCTCAGCTGGATAAACACTATCCTTAGATTTTCATGTGTCAAAATTTGGCTCAGAATGCTAATTTCAACAGAAACCCGCTTTACAAGAAGCTCACTTAAAAAAAAAATCATGCGTTAAGCATAGATTATGAAACACTTTCCAACACTTCCTCAATGCCTTAACAGAACTTCGTTATCTCTCTATTCTAAAAAAAAGTAACTACCGCTGTCACCGCCGCCGCCGCCGCCGCCGGTTTTGAATTTTTTGTGACCGGAGGTCTTTCTTCGTTAATATTAAGAAAAATAATGCATACAAAATTATGAAAATCGGTAGTTTTATACAGAAATGTTTGATAAAAACGCTGATGCAGACAGTTTTCAAATCGAAGAATTATTTTAAGAGATATTTAATGCTAAAGTTGGACAAAATCGTTTCACTAAAAAAGTTTTATAGCAGCAAAAACTATACATGACAGTGTAATAATTTTTAGATCATTTTATGCGTTAGAATTTGCCGGAGTGCAGATTGCATTAATTTTTTTATTTTGACTCATTTTTTGAGGTTTTATTTCTATTTTAAATTCAAATTTACAGCATTTCTTGAGATATTTTTTACAGATTTTAGAAAGTGATATTAATTTAAACTGTTGCCAACTGTATAAACAGCGGAAACAATAATGTTTGCTTGAAAAAAAAATTATACGTGTAATAAATTAAAATTTTATTTACACGTGACTATTATAAACAGAAATAAACGTTGGAATTAGAATTAAATAATTATGTACAAAAAGCAGGAACATATTAAAAATTACGTCATAAAACTATAATTCACGTGAATTTTAAGAGAGAAAGGAATTTGTAAAATAATAAATTTATTAACATGCATTAGAAGTCTTAAATAGGAGAAATTACGTCATATTTACGTCACATTACAGTTATTACATAAAACGAACACAAAATAATATTGCAAAACGGTTTAAATTTAGAAATTGCGCTAAACATTTATTTGATATTTTGAGCGGATACTTTTCAACTATTTTTCTTAGGAAAGCGCAAATAATATTTCATTTCTAACGCAAGCATTTTCACGTAAATATTAAAAAGAGAAAGAATAATTTGGTCAAAATTACGTCAGATTAAAAACGATTAATTTAAAATGTCTCATTTAAAAGAACTTTCTTTTCGCTTTGTTAAAAAATACCGGGAGACAAAGATTCTGTTTACTTAATTCCTTTTATACTAGATTATTTTGAAATGTTGTTACACGGGTCTACGTCATCAAGTTATTTTTATCTCGACGTTTTATTTGTATTTTTATTAATGTTGTACTAATTTATTTGTTCTTTTGTTATTTAAAATAAAAATTATGTCAATTTGTATAATTTGGCGAAATTAGTCAATGGGATAATCAAGTAGTACCGCAGCGGATTTGGCGTTAAAATTTCCCCAATCAAAGAGAAATGAATAGAAATCTGTTTATAGGGAGATCGCCACTGTTTTTTAAATTATAATTCAATCTTTCGAAATCTTTTTAAAGCCGATCACATTAGCGTGTATTTAGAGTCTGCGGTGTCTGGACGGGGGTTGGCGAGCGAAGCTCGTAGGGGGCCGAGCCCCCTAGTTTAGGAAAATAAGGTATATAAGATAACTAAGTAAACATTTTAGAAAATGCATAAAACATTTGAAAAACTGATTTCAGCAATTACCGTCCATAGCAAATATGTATTTCAATTCTTTTGAACAGCCCTGTATTTGATCTGTAGGTTGATATATATACTATATAATGGGGAAATTTAGTTTAGCAAGAAAACGCGTAACAGGTTGAAATTTCTCTTTCAGCAATTTATGCTAATAGATGGAAACATACTTGTATACTTTTGTAGAACCCTGTGGTTAACCCAGTACCTTTATTACACGCCACTATTTAGCTAAAGTTTCTCTCTATTCTAAAAAAAAGTAACTACCGCTGTCACCGCCGCCGCCGCCGTCGCCGGTTTTGAATTTTTTGTGACCGGAGGTCTTTCTTCGTTAGTATTAAGAAAAATAATACATACAAAAATATGAAAATTGGTAGTTTTATACAGAAATGTTTGATAAACACGCTGATGCAGACAGTTTTCAAATCGAAGAATTATTTTAAGAGATATTTAATGCTAAAGTTGGACAAAATCGTTCCACTAAAAAAGTTTTATAGGAGCAAAAACTATTTATGGGAATTTAATCATTTTTAGATCATTTTATACGTTTGAAGTTCCCGGTGTGCAGACTATATTTCTTTTTTAAATTTGACTAATTTTTTGAGGTTTTATTTCTATTTTAAATTCAAATTTGCAGCATTTCTAGAGATATTTTTGACAGATTTTAGAAAGTAATATTAATTTAAACTGTTGCCAACTGTATAAAAAGCGTAAACAATAATGTTTGCTTCAAAAAAATATATATATATATATATATTTATACGTGTAAATAAATTAAAAAAGAATAAAAAAAGATAATAGAAAATAAAAAAAGAATTAAATAATTATGTACAAAAAGCAGGAACTTATTAAAAATTACGTCATAAAAACTATAATTACACGTGAATTTTAAGAGAGAAAGGATTTTGTAAAATAATAAATTTATTAACATGCGTTAGAAGTCTTAAATAGGAGAAATTACGTCATATTTACGTCACATTACAGTTATTAAATAAAATGAACACAAAATAATATTGCAAAACGGTTTAAATTTAGAAATTGCACTAGACATTTATTTGATATTTTGAGAGGATACTTTTCAACTATTTTTGTTAGGAACGCGCAAATAGTATTTAATTTCTAACACAAGTATTTTCACGTAAATATTAAAAAGAGAAAGAATAGTTTGGTCAAAGTTACGTCAGATTAAAAACGATTCATTTAAAATGTCTTATTTAAAAGAACTTTCTTTTCGCTTTGTTAAAAAATACTGGGAGACAAAGATTCTGTTTACTTAATTCCTTTTATATTAGCTTATTTTGAAATGTTTAACTTATTTTACTTAATCAAAGACGAAAACAGCGATTGACATATGTATTTTTGGTACTACTTAGTTATCCCGTCGACCAAAAATCTATCATTCGCCAAACTATAAGATTAAATGCCAATAATGGTTGATCGTAAATGTCACATTAACTTGACTTTAAGCAAGTTACACGCGTCTACGTCATCAAGTTATTTTTATTTCAACGTTTTATTTCTATTTTTATCAATGTTGCACTAATTTATTTGTTCTTTCGTTATTTAAAATGAAAATGATGTCAATTTGTATAATTTGGCGAGTGCTTTGGCGATTTATATAATTTCGCGAAATTGGTTGACGGGTTAATTAAGTAGTACCGCACCGGATTCGGCCTTAAAATTCCCCAGTCAAAGAGAAATGAATAGAAATCCGTTTTTAGGGAGATCGCCACTGTTTTTAAATTATAATTCAATCTTCCGAAATCTTTTTAAAGCCGATCAAATTAGCGTACTTTTAGAGTCTGCGGTGTCTGAACGGGGGTTGACGAGCGTAGCTCTTAGGGGCAGAGCCCCCTAGTAATTTAAACTAAAACACTCTTAAAACTACTGAAATCACATTTCCAGAAATTATCAGTTAAAACCACCTTTAAGCAATTTGAAATCATACCCAGTAACCATTACGAATTCTTTTGTGTAGCCCTGTACATGAATTATAGCATTTATACCCACCATATATTATGCATAAATATAGTGAAACATAAAAGCACTTAACATAATTAAAAAGGCATTTCCAGCAGTCATCGCTACTGTATACAGTACTTTGGATACAATATAGTATCTGAAATCTTTTGTGTGTCCCTGTAAATGCTATGCATTTCGTATTATACATGAAATAAGTTATAGTAAACCTCAGCGACGTATATAAATTTCATTATACATGAAATAATTTAGCATAATTAAAATACGCCGCAAACAATTCCCTCCCTCCTATATCATTATGTAACGGGATTCTTTTGTATGGCCCTGTAAATGAATAATAACTATTCTTTGCACCGCATATTCTACAGAAGGCATATTTGAGTGCACTTGATAAATGCATATCAATTTTATTATGTTTGAAAGCATGTAAAATCGTTAAAAATCATTTTAAACGATTTTTTCCCATTGGCCGTAATGTAACGGCAAACTTTTGACTGTCCCTGTAAATGAACTAAACATGCTACAAACTTTATTTGAAATAGGGAACGTGATATGTTAAACATTAATAACTTCCAAAAATTTCAGGGCAATCTACATATTTACGAGTATATTTACGGGAGTTAGAGCGCGGACAGACGGCCACAAAGACAGCCAAACCGAAGTTATAAATACTTTTTAACTTTGTTGGAAAGTGTTAAAAAGGAACAAAAATGCATGCATGAGTTAATGATTGTGGCAAAGATTATGAATCACTTTCCAACACTATCGAAATAACGTTATAAAATTTCCCTTTTGTTCATGAAAGGAAATAAATTTAGAAAAACATAAAAAATATATAAGAAATAAGTAATAAATAAATAAATAAACACTCACGCACACCGTGCAGTACAAATTTATTTTCAGACCTGTCCATAGCCGGTAATGTGCGCGAATTCTTTCGTGAAACCCTGCACATGATCTGCACACCTCATAATACATTGAAAATTAGTTATGTTTTAAAATACGTACCGCACCTCAAAAAGCACATTCAGGAGTTATTGTACACACAGTCAGCACTGTTCGAAGGCTTTCGAGTGTTCCTGTAAATAAACGATGAATTCTATGTATTCAATAAGCTATAGAAACCATGCTGTAGTGCACCTCAGTAATGTATACCAATTTCTTTCAAATAGCGTAACATCATTAAAATACATTGTAAAAGATTTTCCCCTTAGTAATGAAATTCGCTGGCGTATCCTTATAAATAAACTGTAAATGCTACACACGTCATTTTCAATATAAAACATGCCATCGTAAACCTTAATAACATATATCAAGTAGGCAATTCGAGTATTTTTAAACAAGTTAGAGCTCAGACAGGTAGACAGACAGACAAACAAACAACATCATTAAAATACATTGTAAATGTTTTTGGTGAATGGTCATCTAACAGAATACTTTTGAGTGTCATTGTAAACGAACTATAATTGCTGCTAATTCTATGCTCTATTGAGAACATTTTTTTCGTCCAGTTCAGTGGTGCATATCATATTCATTGTGTTTGAAATAGTGTAACATCGAACCTTGTTAAAATACATTGAAAACGATTTTTCCCATTGACAGTGATGTAACGAAGTACTCTGGAGAGTAGATGTAAACTAACCATAAATCGTACATGCTTCATTTTCAATACCGAACAAGCCATGGTAAACCTCAATAATTTATATCAACTGCATGGCAATACGAGTATATTTACCCGAGTTAGATCATGGACAAACAAACAGACAGACGGACAGATAAACTGAATTCATAATTACTTTACAACTAATTTGGAAAGTGTAAAAAAAACGCTTTTTCTTGTTGATATTCATTTAAAACTAAATATAAATATCGGTATGTTACATGTATATTTAGTGCCAAGAATTATCTCATGAATGCGTAAATATATATATATATATATATATATATATATATAATAAAAGCAAATTTGAATTTTAAAACAGCCGTTAAATTTTAATTTAATATTATATAAATTCATTTAATAAAATTTAGATTACATAAATATTTTTATGCATGCACATATGAAAATTACTGCTTACAATTACGACTATTTAATTTAATGTTTGTGTTTATTTTGAACCGCAACCGCAATATAATTTTCGTACTTAGCATTCAATCTAATATATAGATATTATAGTCGAGATTTGACGTTCTAAAATAAATTATCCCCCTTTCGTTTTCCCATAATTTAGAAATAGATTTGCATGCAAAAGGATCGGTAATTATATTTGAAATGTGTATAGGCTAATAGTTTTCCGTTCATAGTGTTCTTCATCAAATAAAGGCTTTATTAATTCTAATATCATAGCTGAAACTTTAAATTAATTGGGATTTGTGAAAAATAATGAGATGTTCTATTTATTTTCTATTATAGGGAAGATCAATTAAATTATAATGCTAATTTAAATAAATAGTTTATAAATGAAATTGGCCATCTGCATAAAAACAATGCAAATGCGATGCTCCGTAATAATATTTGACGAAGAATTTTACTGAATTGTAATGTATTTGAATAATTCGGTTTCTAGTGCAATAAAAGTTCTCCCGTTTGAAGTACAAGGTGGCCATAATTAAACTGACGGTACTCAGAGTGTTCTGTAGCGCGATCTAATTGTGAGAATGACGCCAAATTTTGTAGGAAGATTAGACAAGAAGGGGGACGAAGGATTCCACGGAAAAAAATTAGTTCCAAAAATCACCGCCAAGGGCATATGTGGCGCTGTGTATTCGAAAAAGAGAGTTTCAAAAAAGAAGAATCAATACTGAAATACAATTACGTTTATTTAGCACATCCAACTCAGGTTCGATGTAGCCGCCGTTTTTGTGGACCACATATTGCATTTTGTGCACAGCATTTACAACAGCAGAGAATAACATGTCTGCAGGAATCTCCCGTACAGTTCGCGATATGTTATCCATCAACGTAGCGAGGTCCTGGACACCTCCGTGATAGACCTTGGACTTTAGGTAACCCCATAGCCAAAAGTCGCAGGGTGTAAAATCAGGGGACCGAGGTGGCCCTGAAGTTGGAAAACAGCGGCTAAAGACTCTTTCTGTTGTGAATTTCTGCCGTAGCAGCTGCTGTACCCGCAAAGCGATATGTGGAGGGGCTCCATCTTGCATGAAAATGATTTTCTTCACGCACCGTCTTTGCTGAAGTGCCGGAATAACAAAGTTGTTTAGCATTTGGCGATATTCGTCTCCGGTAACAGAACAAGTTACAGGTCCTGTCGGAGTAATGTTCTAATACAAGAGTGGGCCTATGATCATATCTGCTGTGAAACCGCATCAAACAGTTATCTTTGGTGAATGCAAAGGAATTTCTTTGAATGCTTCTTGTGACTTGTCATTCCATATTTGGCAGTTCTGGGTATTTACAGTTCCATTCAGGTAAAAGTGGGCCTCGTCTCCCTATAAGATTTTCCAGGGTCAAGCATCATCCAACTCCATTCTGGCAAGAACAGTGAGAGCAAAAGTCAATCGCTTATCATGATCGGTGTGACGTAACTCTTGTACAAGGCTGATCTTGTACGGATAGAAGTGGATAATCTTTCGTAGGATTTTCCATACTGTACAATAGGGCATATCCAGATTCCGAGCTATCCCACGAGCACTGGAAGTGGTAGCAATATTGTCTGGTGCTCTGTCGACAATCGCCGTTACCACTTCTTCGATTGTATCCTGTGATACGGGTTTTCGTCCTCTGCCTAACTGAACATTTAGAGAACCTGTTTTCTCAAACTTCTCAACCATTGCTTTTAAACCATAAACTGACAAAGGACCGTTACCTTTACGCATTTTTTTTTTTTTTTTTTTTTGTGGTTCCTAAAAGCACGAAGAGCGGCTGGCTCATTGTACTTGTTGAGGTAAAAGAATTTGACTAGTAGAGCTCGCTCGACTAAAGAAGGAGACATTATGAAAGATAACTTTCAATAAAATTGCTTTTAACAGTACACATTACCTTTTAAAGCCGAACAAGCTGGCACTGGGCCAAAAGGTGTAACGTGAAATTTGAATAAAAAACTTCCTTTTCTGCTGTTGCTTTCTTTATGGCTCTATAAGTGAAATTGCAGATAAAGAAACATTAGCAGTGTTTATGTAAATTTTTAGCTTTTTATAAACTGTTACCATTTTGAGCTTGGATTAAATTGCCAAATTCGTTATATAAACGATAATTTTATTTCAGTATTGATTCTTCATTTTTTGAAACTCTCTTCTCCGAATGCACAGCGCCATATATTCCCCTGGCGGTGATTTTTGGAACTAATTTTTGTTTTTTGCGGAATCCTTTGTCACCCGTCTTATTTAACATTCCTACAAAATTTGTCGCCATTCTCGCTATTAGATCGCGCTACAGAACGCTCTGAGTACCATCAGTTTAATTATGGCCACCTTGTACAGTAATTCTCTCATTATTCAAACTCCAATGTCATCCAGTATCAGGTGTGAGAAATCTAAAATATCTCACTAAAAATCCCCGCATACTGCTCAAGACCAGCATATGAGAAAACAATGTAAAATCTAGTCTGCTGTAAATTTTGGCTGTCGAGAAAGATGCCACAAAACTTAAAAAGATTCGATCGTCATCACCAATCATCTCAATAAACACTATACTGAAAGCCACTTGAATTTGTAAGGCGAACCTTTCTTTCAACCTGCCGAAGACCAGCCGGAGATTGCCACGCTTTTAAACCGAAATTTTTTTAATTATAAGGCCGCTATTATCATCTTTCATCCTATGAGAGTGAACTTTGTTAGTGACATCATATACCAGTGGTCTAAGTGGCTAGGAAAAACAACCTTTGTTCTCTGCAAAAATGCCGAGATGATAAAAGGGAATGCAAGGAAATTTCAAATCGCTATTGGTATGTAATTGTGATTACAATTTGTTTTAAGGCTCAGAGTTATAGCTCTGAGTTAGATTTTGTATTCGGGCGATCACATAGAATATCCGAAGTTTTAGTTTAGTGAAAGTCAGCAATGCTGTACACTTCCGGTCAAGGAATGAAAAATAGGCGAATACAATAGTGAATTCCCCCCGAGCGTAGAACTAGATTCTACTGCGAAAGAATAGAAAAGAAAGCTACTCTTGATTTACTAGAAAAAGCTTTGACCGAGAAATCGTTGCTGACTTTGATTTGACTTTAATTCAGTGACATAACAACTGGAATCATTGATTATGATTAATTACTAGTGCTCACAAGTTATTTAGAACTGAAATTATTGTGAACCTCATTTATCTCAGAATTCTTATTTTTTGATTACTTTTTGTTTATAATAAATATTATAAACTACAACTATATAAAATATTACGCCACAACTTCATATACATCATCGGCCTGCCTCACACAAGAAATAAAAATTACATCACACCCCAATTCCAGAAACAAAAGAAAAAAAACCTTTTTAAAATGCGAACTGTATTTTTTTCGTTTGTAGAAATATTACTTGCTCCAAATTATTATTTAAGCCAAAATTTAAATTTATTTGGGTATTTCAAAATCTGTCTTTGAATAGTTCTAAGCCGGTATTTCACCAATTTCAGAGACATTTTATTTCTTAATATCATATTCCACAAAATGTTTCAAGTATTTACGGGACTTGCATCTACGGCAAAACAATGATCTTTGTTGGACATATTTAACTAACACTTGTAAATTAATGCAGGTATGTTCTCTACAGCATTTTAAACACTTTCCAACATAGTAGAAAAGTGTTTATGTATTTTGTTTATCTGTCCGTTCTATAACTCGCGTAAATATAGTCCGATTGCCATGAAATTGTTATATGTTATTCGGATTTATTATAGCATGTTCGGTACTGAAAATGAAGTGTGTAGCATTTTCGGTTCATTTACCTGGCCACTCAAAAGAATTCCTTTACATTACGGTCTATGGGGAAAAATAGTTTGCCGTGTATTCTAATGATACAGCATTTTAAACGCACTGAAATTGATATACACCATTGAACAGTACTGCAAATTCCTTCTATAGAATATGGGGAGCACAGAACTTATCGTTCATTTACAGGGACACACAAAAGAATTTGGCTAAAGAAGAAAATGAGCAATAATTGAACTATTGAAGCCTACGAACAATAACTGTTGGAAGTGGCGTTTTGAGTTGTGGTATGAGTTTCTAAATTTAACTATTTTTTAAATATTACTTGGTGTGTATACGTTCTATAGATCATATACAGGGTGGCATAAAAGTTCTCAACAACATCCGTTTATTGGTGGAAATTGCTGATTGGAAATTTATAACTGTGCTATGCTTTTAATTGAACTAACTTTTAGCATACTATGTAGTATGCATAAATACCTGTAGATCATATACAGGGCTGCATAAAAAAATCGCATATTTTAACGACTATTCATGGTAATAGCAAAAATCGGCAGAAATCCAAATTGATTATTTATATATCATCTTTCACCTCAGTAAAATATAAAGTTTTGTTATAGTATTCTGAATGTGTTGGCAAGTGTTTCATAAATTATGCTGCACGCATGCTTTTTCATTCTTTTTTTATATGGAAATGTTTATAATAACACTGATTTTATTTTAAGCATACCAGAAGCCTATTTTTTACCGGAGATTGTTGTACAAATACACAATGTTTTATTTTATAATGTCATGCTTATTTTAGAATAGCATATAATATCTTAAAAAGCTTTTTTGTACTCGTATATGAATTAAAAGCTTATTTTTATTAAATAAACGTTATACATCACAATAAGTTTTAAATCAATAACGAGGGATACATAAAATTCATGACCATTTCTAGTTCAGTAAGAATATTTCAAAATGAATGACAAACGACAATGCGTCTATTGCGTACGTTGATAATCCAAAAGGGCAACTTTCTGACATAAGTTTTAATTTATTTTTGTTCGAAAATGCATGAAACTAGCTGGTGTTATTGTTCAGAAACAATGTCATTAAGCTGTTTTTTCCCTTTTTTTTTTTTTTTTTTTTTTTTTTTTTTTTTTTTTTTGCAAACGCAATAGATCTTTCAGAAAATAGTGTCAAAATGGGCATTTTGAACCAAATTTCCGCGCGAAGGAAGAAAGAGACTCAAGAACGGGCGATAAACGGGTTTGTCACGTGATTGAAATCCCTTATAACTCAATAGGTAATTGATTGATCAAAAAAAGGAAAAAACAGTTCAATTCTAAATCGCTTCCATGGCCAGGCTTTCCAATTTTACACCTTTTCGTTTTGTTTTTAATGTTTAACTTTCACGTCAGAAATTTTATGTTAAAGAATGTTTGAATGCCTTTTTCCTACGGCTCTCAAAGTTTATAAATGAAAAGTTAATTATGCGTAATGAATGCAATTAGAAGACTAAACTTAATTTAACTTATACAATTATTGCATACACTGTAGAAAAAGATTAATGTTTTTTAAATCTAGGAAAATATAATGTAGCCACGTATGAAAATATACATTAGCATTTTCGGAGAACTAAAAGATTTTCTTAAAACACCATAAAAAACTTTTAAATGCGCTAGGCCTTTCGAAAGAACCGAGTATTTCTTCGTCAAGTTGGCGTCACTTTTGGCGACTAATTTTTATCGCCAAATTTGGCGATATTTTAGCGACAAACTTGGAGGCATTTGGCGACAGAACAGGATCCCCCTATGGTAACCCCCCTTATAGGTATGGAAATGCATTAAATGCTGTTCAATAACCAATGAGATGCGATTCATTCGGGCGTTGCCATTAAACAATTAACAAATAATTGCGATTTCTGTGCCGCATACGATAGATATTATAATACACAAGCATGTCCATGAGTAACATGGACGTCATGTTGATGGTGGCCTGACCAAAAATTTTGCTATTATTGCAATTTTTTTTAACTTCTAAATATCGCACAATTTCAGTTTTTGCGCAGTCGTATAAGACCAAAAAATGTTCTTTAAAATTAAATTTGTTTTAAAACTGTACCTCAATTTACTGATTTTTTTTAATGGTCTGTAAAATAATTGTCAAGCATGACTTAAAAAAAAAAAATCTATCTCTATCGCATGTAGTTTAAATACAAAAGATTAATCCGTTTGCACTTAAAACAATATAAATGTTCCCAGCTAATATTCCATAATGAAATTAAAATTTCATCAATAAATAAATCAAAGAATAAAATGATATAAATAAAACGCAAATTTAACTGACATGGAAACGAACTACACGCTTAAACTACTGAAATTATCAGAATCAAAAAGGCTGATGTAATGTATCTTTGGCGATTTCTTCGTCTAACGCCTGGCTAATACAAAAGTATCGCTTTTAATAAATTTCAAAACTTTATTTGAATACATAAATGATATTTTTCCTGTATAAATGCTTTTTGGTGTTGTTAGTGGGTAATCTAAAAAAAAATTAAAGCTGAAAAATCTTTTAGAGTTAAAAAAAAAAAAAAGTAGTTTTCACTTATATTTTATAAACTGCGAAGCTCGGGTTGAATCCTCTAGTGGTTGGTTGAAGATATTGAACTTATATTTGAAGTTTCCCATCGTATAACATCATAATTGAAGAGCTGAGTGGAAGAGCATGTTATGCTATATTTTCTTAAAAATTATTTTATCTTTTGGACGAAGGTGTTATCAGGTATTCTATCTCATTGTAAAGCTAAAATACCAAAGTTCTATTTAGCCTTGAAGATTTAAGACATTATTCATTACTATTTAATATTTTAATATTTAATAATGCAAATAATATTAATATTTTTTAATATTTAAAAATTAAATATGAATAAGTTTTTTTTGATAGAGTTTAGTACCACACCTGTTAATATTTTAAACACATGGTATCAAACTGAAAATAAATCATTAAAATTGACAACAAAAACTTTCACATCAAATTTCTTCAAATGTAATTTTTGTTACTTAACATGTTCTTCCATTTAGCTCTTCAATTGTTCTACACATACTATATCGTCGGTACAATGTCAAACTATCTTAACTGAAAACAGTGGTCTTCTTTTTAAATCCAGATTTCTTGATTGGCATCACTTTTTTGAACTAGTAAAATTGGCCTTATTCAGCCTTATTTAATGACATATTAATTAAGGCGAAAACAAGGTAATTTTACCATTTCAGAAAAGTGGTACCAATCAAGAAATCTGAATTTTAAAAAAGTAGCTCACTGTTTTCACATTGGATAGTTTGACATGATACCGACGATATCTACATTGGACGACTGTTATCCATTTCAATGTAAGAAAACGTGAAATAATATTCTGTAAAGATGTTTCAATAATAAATATAATTCTTTTTTTCTCATACGTTTTTAAATGTTTTTCATCCAAGTGAGGTATTAAATTCGGGGGTGCGCGTAATAAACGAGGGCGATACACAAGTAAATACGATATATAGATAAAGTTTAATATACAGTGAAATACGTTTAACACGAAAACGCTTAACATGAAAAATCGGTTAACACGAAATGATATAGTGGTCCCGACAGTATACTATGCAATTTCTTACATTTTTTTTTCTTTTAACACGAAACAAAAATCGTTTAACACGAAAAAATTCGCTTTCGATCTAGTTAGAGTTGAAATTGGTAAATTTTGTGTTAAAACCACTGAATTTTGGGTGAAAATCGGTGAATTTTATAATTATTGTAAATTAGCTTATGTTTTATTAGTACAATGGCTGAGAAATCGGTGCGAAAACAAACTGCTATTTTGCTTTAAATGAAAATGAAGCTGCTTAATGCAGTTGAGGAAAAAGAAGGACAAAATAAAAATCTGCAAAGAGTTTGGAATTGCCAATTCTACTTTATCAACAATAATAAAAAACATTGATCCCATTAAGTTAAGGTTTGAACGCAGTATGTTAAAGGTAGAGAGAAAACGTATGAGAAATGCTAAGCACGAAGATTTAGAGAGAGCTTTGCTTATTTGGTTCAAACAAGCTAGATCTCAGAATGCTGAAAAAAGACACTTAAAAAAAGATTTTCCTAAAAAACAATATTTTCTTTACTTGCTTTTTATCATAATGGATGCAACTTACTTGTAGTTTAACAAGAAATCAAAATAAAATTTGACGAAGTCGAAAATATTTGTGAATTTTGTTCTTTTTTTTTCCGAATCTTTTAACGCGAAAAATTTTTTCGTGTTAAAAGAAGTTTCCCCTCAATTTCGTGTTAAACGCATTTCACTGTATATAATTTTTTAATAATACGAATTAAAATAAATATGTTTTAAAGGTATTTGATACGTTTTATGAAATCAAATGAATGCGGTCTTCTAAAATCATGTTTGGTAAACAACTTCATAGACGTAAAATGATTTTGAATGTTTGGATTTCTATTGAATTGAAATTTACATTGCATAATTCTGTCATTTCACTTGTCTCGACTACAATTAAGGCAAAACGTCATGAACTGATGGATTTAACTGATTATTTCAACGTGCTATATTTAGATAGAGATTAACAAATTTAACAGGAATTATTATTATAATACTGTGATAGTGATATACTGTATTATATTTCTCTGTAGTTTTCAGTTAAATGTTGTATTTGGCCATTTGGCCTTTTATGCTTAAATCACGACATCATATATTTCATTTTAAACAGTTTACGTGTCAACTATATAGCTGCCAGGAATAAAAAGGTAAATCTACATGAAATGAAAATGGCATTAAATTGAAATCTAAATTTACGCATTATGCCGTTGCTGCATTTTAAAAGTTGATTCAATTAATTTCGATAATAAGATTATGTAGACATATAAAATTTTTAAAAAGTATTTAAAACTGGACGAAATGAGGATAAATGGTAGATTAAATTATGTTGGTGTGTTGTCTAATTACGTGTCTAATTACGTGAAGCTACAGCTTCAAAAAATTATGAAAATATGCGTTTCTTTATAGTCCTCATGCTAAAAAAAAAAAAAAAAAAAAAAATCACATATTTTGATTATTTATTTTTTAGCACTTGAAAAACTTGAAAAATTTGAAAAATTTGTATTTTTTTTTTTAATTTTGTGCTAAAATTAAATTTTACTCAAAGCTTTTTGTATATATTTTGGTTTTAATTTATAAGCAGGTGTGTTATGATTCTATTTTGTTCACAAATTGTTTTCTATATGTATAATTTAGAGTTTTATTATGCACGCAGCAATTAATGATTTTTATTCACGCATTAGTGAGATGAAGTTTAAAATTTAAAAATTAATTTTTTATATACAATATTTATTTTTCTGAATAATATAGCTAAGGATACATACTTTAGGCAGAAAAAGAAAAAAAAATGTTCTTAATTGCATATTATTTGTGTTTTGGTACTTTGAAAAAGGCGATGTTTTTGATCGTTTCGACCAAACTCAAAGGTTCTGTGACCCCTTAAATAGCTTCGAACTTTGAAGTTAATTTCAGGAATATTTCGTCTTTAATGTGGCTGTGGCTGGGGTTTTAATAATTTAGTATTAAAATAGGATAAAAGTATGAATTGTAAATGTTTTTGTGTAGATTGCTAGATGTAAAGTAAGGGACCGGCGCTAGTAGGCGCAGTTTTTAGTTATTGATTTTATCAATTTTTTGTTTAAGTTTTTTATGAAACTTTAGCTGTACTTTTAAAGAACAGGCATTGGGCTATAAATACCCGGAGTTTTGAGTTTGTAGCTTTTGTAGTTTATGTTTAGCGAATTTCTAAAGTAAAAGGAAAATTGTGCACCAACCTACCCCGTCACGGGGCAAGTTGCCTATGCCTATGGGGTAAGTTGGCACACGTTTTATAAAAATAAAATAAGACACGCAGTTAAATGAAATCAATTTCATTATTACCAGTAAGTTTAAACAAAGGCGTTATAGCCGTACAATGTAAATTCTAAATTATACAGACATAAAAATAATGAATAAAACTTTAACATTGAGTAAACTTCTATCCTACTCGATATCATCATCAGAGTTACGGTTGTCACAAATAAAAAATAGAGTGTCTTCGTTTGGGCAAGGCTCCTGTGCCCTAAATCTTGCATTGCAACCACGTTTCTCGTTGTTTGCTGTTTTTCAAGCTACCAGCACACACCAAACACCGAGCCAACTTGCCCCGTGTTCAATGCGCCTAATAGCCCCATAATAAATTTCTTTAAAAAAGGGACACGTAATCATCTAAGCGTAAATAATCCAAGTAAATCACATATGGGGTAGGTACAGTTAATCATACACTAAAAAAAACTGCACAAGTTAAATCGCAATTATTAAGAAAAGTATTGGAAATTAGAAAAAAAATGAAGCAACAAAAAATTACTTATGAGTGCAAAAAACAGAAAAATCGTAATAAATGTCCACTGCACGTAGGTAACGCTGCAAAACTACAATGATGATTGTAAAAAGCAAGAAGAAAGGTGCTTTGTGACTGGTTGCGCAATCTATCCACAAATAGGCAATTTATGAGGACTGCGCTTACTACTTACCCATGAAGCCAACTAGCCCCGTTTTCCCGTATGAATATTATATTTTTATGCGATAATGTTTTTTTTTTTTTTTTTTTTTTTTTTTTTTTTTTAAATCGATTTTTTTCCGTTTAATATTTTAAATAAAATATCTATTTTAAATGTGTTCAATTAAAATATATTTTAAATGCGAATATAACTTTAAAAAGTAAATTGTGAGTACTTTTAAATGAATGAAAAAATTAATTGTTATTTCTTTTTAATTTCGGAAATGTTTCTTTTCTTTGTTGTTGGTTTAGTTTTTGTATTTAAAAAAAATTAAATTAGAAATCTTAATTTATAGAATTTTTTGTTTTTCATTTGTAAAATGAATTTGGATTTTAGTATTAATAGTGCCAATACGCATGTGTGCTAGGAATGAACAGAATTTCTCCCTGTTTTTCAGATTTTAGGGAAGAGTTCATGGATAAAACATGTTTTCTAGGAGTATGGAAATTATTTGTCAGAAAATGAGGAATAATTTATTGTATATAGAAGAGTTTTTCTGATAGTGCAGGGAATTCAGGGGATTTCAATACCAAACTTTCGGTAAATTATTGGTCTTAATATAATTCTTAATACTGTAATTATTCTAAATTATGATAAAAAAAAATCAAACGAATAAATGTTTTAAAATTTATTTGTAAACAGAAACAAACTGCATCGTTAGTGCCAGTAAAAATATAACGGTCTAAATATTTATTTTTAATATAGTGTGTTTCTTTAAAACAAATGCAGGCTTCTTTAAAAACGGGAAAGGGTGTATAAATGAATCTGAATTAATCTTTCACATTAAGTTTACTCTGTCGAATATATTATCCGAATATTTAAATATACTATGTGAGTGAATACCCTAATTTATTTTTTGTTAAAGTATTTTATTTCAGTTACATATCAGAAATTATTCAATTTATCAATAAAAATCACAAAGTCACACATTTTTTTTTTCTCCTTTTCTAGGGAGTTTCTTTCATAAGCTATTCATATGGAAATTTATTCCGGGACATGTGAAGAAGGTATTGCCGAAATAAAAAGAAAACAAAAAGAGTAATAATATTTCAAAATGAATTCCAAATTCTGAATTCTTCATTTCTTTGAATCGACGTGAAAAAAATTTACAGAAATTTCTTATATGAAAAAATAGACGCAGATTCCTGGAATGGGTGTTGGGACGAAGAATTGAATGAAAGAGTTAGAGAATTATTATTACATTTTTAAATAAAAAAAATGAAAGGTTTATGAATTACTTGCTTAAAATAATGAATTGGTTTTTATTTTATGTGTTTGCTTTTGTCAATCCTTTTGACAACAAAAGAAAACAAATTTTAAAAGCTAAATTCGTTGTTTGTTGAAATAATTTGCAACTTTGACTATTACAAAATAAAATTTTCCCCATACAAAAACACGAATCTTTCTAACACATTAACGAAGTTTCATTTTTTTAAATAATTAATACGCTTGTAAATAATTTGGGACGCAGCGTCACATTTTTAAAATCAATTTTAGCGTCGATGATTTTTATACATAAGATTAATTACGTGGTGTTCAATTCGAAACTGCCAGTCAGCTGGTATTACCTTTACAATAGGCCACAGACTGCTATAGTGTTAAACTGTTTACTGATGTCATTTCTGTTCCGGAGCATCATCAATATTCAAGTTGATATTTATTTAATATTGCAGTGGGGAGTGCGATGTTGCTATGGTAACCCTACCCCCCACACTTGTGCACCAGCTAATTGGAGGTTTCGTTATCAGCACCATCTAATCTATTATACATATCAAAATCACCGACGCTAAAATTGTTTGCAAAAATGTGAAGAAAAGTATGCAGATCTTATTATTGAATTGAGTTGGAAGTGAATAACGTTTTCCGTTTTTAAATAAAATATTCCATTTTAAGTTATAAAATAAAAATGATTCACAATCATGAACTTTCCGAAAATGTCGTATTAAATAAACTAGTTTAAAGTGCTCTGACAATGATTTTTGAAATTACCTTTGCGTTTATAGAAAATAGTAAATTGCTATTAAGTTTTTTTAATATCTGAGTAAAAGTATATGCAAATTTTGCCCAATTAAGGATAAAAAGAACTTAGTGAATATATCAAAAAGTAGTCTGTTTAATTTTTATAATCGAATTTTTCTAAGATTCATAAATACAATCTTATAGAGATTTCTTTATAACATGCTGTCTTGTTCTTTTGAAGTATAACAATATATCTTTCTTAAAAACGTAAAAGGGTTTATAAGCCAAATTTTATTTAATCTTTAACATGAAGTGCACCATGTAAAATATAACACTATCTATCTAAACATATTTTCTCAGTGAATATTTGAGATTGCTTTTAAAAAGGTATCTTATTTCAGTTAAAAATAAAAAATTACCAGATTCTTCAACAAAAAGCACGAAGTCACATATTTGCTTTTCTTTTTCTTTCACTACAGAGTATCTTTCATAAGTTGTTCATCTAGAAATTTATTTTGGGACAGGTGAAGAAGCTATTACCGGAATAAAAAGAAAAGAAAGAGTTGTAACAATATATCAAAATGATTTCCAAATTCTCAATAACACTTTATTTCTTTGTATCGACATCAATAACATTTACAGAAAAATCTTATATAAAAAACGTAGACGTAAATTTATAGCAGGTATGACGATTGAATAGTTGAATGCAAAGGGATAAATAATTAATACTTAATTTTTTAGTAAAAGAGGAAAGGTTGATGTGTTATTTTCTTAAAATAACGAATTAGTTTTTATTTTTTTGATTTTTTAAGCCTTTTAATTACAAATGAAAATTTACTTAAACTTGCTAAGGGAGGGGGGGGGGGGGTGAAGGGAAATCCGAACCGTAGCTCCAAGTTGTAAGCCTGATGGAGTGTTTTCCTTCGAACGGCTGAAATCCATTTGTTAGTCCATCCTTTTAACAGCAGTTTTAAAAAGATTTTTCCTTTTTTGATTTTCTGTATTGTATAATGATTATATTTATGCTTTAGTCACTCAAAAAAAAAAAAAAAAAAAAAAAAAAAAACTGCAAGATCCTCATTATTGCTGCCTTGTTTAAAACATGACAATTCATAATAAAAACCAAATATTAGTAACAAAAGCACAACTAACTATACATTAACTATAATTATAAAAAATAATAATAATGATAATGATAATTAACGAATATAAATGAAAACTATTTATAATGCAAACAGAGAAGATGACAAATA
Organism: Maratus speciosus; assembly: GCA_963932465.1. Classification (NCBI taxonomy): domain Eukaryota; kingdom Metazoa; phylum Arthropoda; class Arachnida; order Araneae; family Salticidae; genus Maratus; species Maratus speciosus. Next base: position 245,762,286 of record OZ010800.1, on the reverse strand, counting down.
AAAAATCATCGTCTGAAGAAGTGTCTGAAAGTTATGGATAATTATTTCTAAAAATGACTTAATTTTTTTCTATAAATCTCATTAGTGTAGATATTCTGTTCATGAGAACAGGACTTTCACTAATATAATTAATCCTGTAAGAAATCGTCATACTTCTGTTTTTTTTTTTTTTTTAACGTGATAATATGTTGTCAGAGGACAATCCAGTACGAAGTGCAGTGAGGTGGAGGGGAGACCACAAACTCAAAGAGGTGGTTTACTTCTACATAGATCGTAAATATATTTTTGGAAAGGGATGTGATTTGTGAAGAAAAGAAAAAGGTAACGATTATTAACGATAAATTCAATGAGGAAATTTGGTAATAAGTTATGTGTGTAGCGGCCTGTGTCTTCATTGTCCCCTGTTTACTGCCAGTCATTTTTTTTTATTTCTGTTTTCATTTATATTTTACATGTGAAGCCGGATGTGGAAAGAAATGTGGTGTGGCATTAGTGTCCTCCACTGTCTTTTTTGCCATAATATCAGCTAATCCATTCCCTGTGACTCCTGAGTGCCCTTTAACCCGTTTAAAGTGGAAAGTTTTGCTGGATTTAAGGAAATGGACCGAAAGGAATTATGTTTTAGACAAGGTTCTCGTTTTTGCTGATATGATTGTGTAGTATTATTTCCGAAGGAAGCATAGAAATTTTTTCGCTTACAGGAAGATTCCGTTGACAGGCTCCGTTATCAAAAGTTTTCTCTCGAGATTTTCAAAAATTGAATTCTTCGTTGGCTTAACCCTATCTTTTAAAGTTGTAGTGGAATAAAGATTCTCACTCGATCAAAAGCCCAAATCTTTCTGATATATTTGTAAATTAATTTTATGCGCAAGTGTATGAAATTTGCAGACTTTGTTATTGATTTGCTAATTCCGTTTTATAGTTATATAAGTTTGATACATGGTGATGATGTTTACCAAGCTGTTGTATAACGAAATTCGATCTGATAAGAAATGCTCACTTTTCCACCACATATATCTAAAAGATCTTTTAGATGCGTATATACAATTGAGAAACGCTATTGGATTTTTTAGTGTCTGATTAGAAACAAAAGCAAGTTTCGTCCATTTAAGAATAAAAATGACTTCGTGAATTTATCAGAAAGAGGCCACTTCACATATGAGAATATCTGTAACGATTTTAGCGTTAAATATAAGTGAAATCTTTATAAGTTGTCCGAATACAGAGTTTTAAATATATCCTATCAATGTTAATGATGTTTTTCCTTTGAAATATAAAGAATATAACCTTCTTAAAAACGCAAAAACGTGTTAATTTTTATTAATTTCTTGTATTAAATTCATCGAATGTCTGATGATATTCTTTGCGTGAATTCCTAGATTATTTTGTAAAAAAATATCTTATTTTAGTTAGAAAAAAAAAAAAAAATTAATTCAATAAAAAGCTCACAGTCACGCATGTGCTTTTCTTTCTATCTATGCTAGGGAATTCCTTCCATAAACTATTCAAACGGAAATTTATTCTAGGAGAGGTGAAGAAGTTATTGCCGGAATAAAAAGAAACGGTAAAGTAACAATGTTTAAAAATGAATTCGGAATTCGGAATTCTGAACTCTTTATTTATTTGAAACGACGTGAAAAACGTTGCAGAAAAATCTTGTATGAAAAAAGTAGATGCAGATTCTTGGCAGGGTTGATGAGATCAAGATTTGAATGAAGGGGTTAGAGAATTATTTTTGTTAAGAAGTTCCTTTCATAAGCTAATCAAATGGGAATTTATTCTAGAACAAATGATTAAAGAATTATCAGAATAATAATAATAATAATAATAATAGCAATGTTTATAATAATAAAAAAATAATAATATTTCAAAGTGAATTCCAAATTCCGAACACTTTATTTCCTTGTATTGACACGTTTGCAGAAAAATCTAATGTCAAAAACACAAACGCTGATTGCTGGAAGGAATGACGATGCGAAGAGTTGAATGAAAGAAGATAAAGAATTAGTAATTTTTTAATAATAAATGAAAGGTTAATCTATTGTTTGTTTAAAGTAACGAATTAGGTTTTTTATTTGTTTGATTTTCTAAATCCTTTTGATTATAAAAAGAAATGCAGTAACATCTGAAATGATAGAATCGAAAAAAAAAAAAAAAAAAAAAAAAAAAAAAAAAGAAACATTCGTTTTGGGATTCGTTTCAGACAGGTTCACGTTTTATATTGTAAAAATGTATGGTATTCTTTTCGATGCAAGCACGAGAAATTTTAGTTTAAGACAAGGATCTTTTGTTGGCAGGTTCTGTTTTGTCAGGTTTTACCCTATTAGAAATTTCCAAAAGCTGAATTTGTTGTTGGTTGTACGGTATCTTATAAGGCTGTTCTGCAGATCGAAAGAAGCAATTTTAGAACTCATTTCTGAATTAACACGTTATATTGGTATAGTTTCTTATTCAGAAACTGTGTAATCGAATGGCACTTTCCATTTTTTGGTAAAGGCAGAAGATCTCTCAGAAAATATTGTTAAAGTGTGCCTTTAGAACCGAATTCCCGACTCCGCAATAAGAGGAAAGGGGAAAAAATTGACTTATCGTGACAACTATCGCAACTCGATAGGTAACTTATTTATCAAAAAATTTAAAATACTATTCGATTCTGCAATAGACGCTGCCAATATTGTAATAATGATTACTCAGATTTCAATCCAACACACATGAATATATACTCCTGAATTGATATGCTGCCACCGCCAGTATAGGTGGGTGATACCGGTTACGATTTAAGTCTGGGAATCAGTTCAATAAATACTTCAAATAAATATTCAATTGAAGTTTTATTTACAGTACACTTAAATATTTACAACAAAACAAAATATTTTCATTAATAGGTACGGGTACAACAGATCCTGCGCTAAATAAAATTACACTGTGAGATATTATCTACGCACTAGGTTATTTCACTATAAACATTCTATTCCTGTCTCTCTTGACCGTGCTAAATTAGGCTTATTCAACACTACGACCACACAGGTCTATCCGAACTCTCGGTAGACACGTACACTTTTCAAGAAAAACACACCGTGCACATAGCACCACCTACAACATTCAACTCTCCACTTCAAACTTTCATCTGACATTCTGACTCTTTCCTTTTCTTCCTCTTTCCAGACAACATCACTTCTCTTCTATCGTCACGCGAAAACTCCATTTGTTGTTCTGGACCGCTCGCCCACCGACAAGTCATCACAAGGGATTAACTTTTGTTCATCATCTCTCCCTTTCGTGGCTTCATACCTGCCCATTGTACTATTCACATCCCCATGGACAATAGTAACCCCTCTTGTGGAATTTCCTTTTATATTTCACTCATTTTAATCTCGTATATAAGAAAATGTATCCATAACTCACATACGTAGATAATAATATACAGATAAATACAATACATAAAGAAAGTAAATTAATTAACAGTAATTTAACATTAAGCATACCTCTCACTAACGTTAGAGACCTGTTAGATTCCAAATTGCTTCAATAGTCAGGCCTTTACGTTTAAAAATGAGTCAGAAAATGTGTCTGAAAGTTTCCTGTTGTTGAGCAATGTATTTGAGAATCGTTTTTAGGCCAAAACGTTCACCGTTCAAAAACAATCTCCTCAAATCTCCCCCGCTCCTTGAATCTTTCTGACATATCGAAGGGCTTTGGAATCTAACAAAGTTTTTCGTTTTGCTATAAATATATTTTATTTTGAGTTATAACAGATTTATCCACGATGATGACCTATTATAATTATTAGTGCCCCCAAAATTTGGTCAAATACCAATTTTCAGATTCTGAAAGTTCCTTTCTATGTTTGGACAAACGAGAGACGGAATAAGAAATTTTAATAAATGAATAAGAACACCTGCATATATGGTCAATTTAAGAAAAATAAATCACTTCTCGGATGTGTATGAAAGTAAGCAGTTCAAATTTCAAATTTCTATAATGAGTAAAGGGACAGTAACTTAGTGGTCAGCATGCCTGTCTGCTACGCTACAGGTCACGAGTTCAACTCCCGGCAGGGTTAAGGTTCACTCGACCTTTTGTCCCTTCGGAGTCTATTAAATGAGTACCAAACTTGCTTGGGAATAAAACACCGAGGGTCTCGAGTTAGGCTGACCAATCGGGACATATTCTGTACAGCACATCGGTCCCAGGGTCAAGTAAACAGTGTTGGACACCGTAGGGTCTGACCCTTCATGGATCGTATAGCCACTGGTTTAGTTTTTAGTTATAATGAGTTTATAAATTAAATGCAATTGAAATTTCATTAAGTTTTCCGAATACAACACTTTAAACATTCCTCGTTAAGTGGACAGTATACTTTTAAAATTTTGAAAAATCTGTTTTTTTTGTTTTTGTTTTGTTTTTACGTTGTTAGAAAGGCTATTGTATTCTGAATAAGTTGATACCAATCTTTTAACTGCGTGATAATTATTTACTGAGATATAAGGAAAAATGTAGACATTACCCCTTCATTTCCGAATTAACAGCCCTGCGACAACTGTCATGTCAGCTTGTTTACATTTTGTTTTTGCGCTTTGACATAATACGCTAAAATGCAGCAATTGTTATTGGTTAAATACCTTAAACAATAATAAGAAAACTTTAAAATATTAACTTCAACTTCAACTTCCGCCAAATTTGTTTACTTTCATGGTTTTTTACTGCTTTATTTGCTATTAAGTGCTTAAATTTGAAACAAAACAGTCCCCCCCCCCCCCTAGAGCAAAACTTTCCTAATTTTGTAATAGCATTCTACTTCTTAGTATTTATTAGCTTTTTAATGAAAAAATGTGAAAATGTACTTCAGAATAGCATCGAAGAAGAGGAATCAATTTAATGGTAATCGCTATACAAAATACGATAATATAAATATATTCTAAGGTGCTACCTCATCTTATAGAAAACTAAAAAGTAGCCAATTTGATAGTGATTATTTGTTTCAATTGACAATTTAGAATACGGATTTACGGACATTAATATATTTTTTTAATAAACTATCCCGATGTTTGAGCAGCAAAGTATGTGAATCAGATATCGAAATACGAGAATCCCTATAAAATGTCCCATATTTTACATTAAATAATTTAGTTTTATAAAACGTGCACATTTAATTCACTTTACAATCAAAGCTAAACAAAATTTTAAGTTATATGTTTAAGATTACTTTTTTGCAATTGTAAATGCTACAATTTTACAAATTACATCTATTTAATTTTTAAGCATGTTCCTATATTCTGCAGCATTTTACAAATAATTATATATATGTATCATTTTAAACTGGTATCTAATTTTATTTTTAATACAGAATACGATATATAATTAATAGTTTAGTTTCCTTTATTATATATTTTTTATTTAAAAAATACAATTTAATCTTTAAACGGCTTTTTCTCAAAATGGCATTATTTACTCTTGCGCGCACCCTTGAGGCCAAAACTATTTGAAGTAGGTCTTTAAAATTTTTGCCCCGCATAAATATTTATATTATCATGAAAATAAACTAGGATTATAAAGCTGTGTTCAGTATAAAAAAAATTACGAGATTAAATGCATGTAAAAATTCACAGTATTTCTAATTTTTCTAATTAAATGCTAATTAATCTTTATCTAATTAACCGATTACAAATACCCTAGTTCAAATTATAGACCAGAGTATTATGTTTAATTTAAGATAAAGTTTATGCAAATAAAATGAAATTAGCATGAGATATCGTGCGCGCAGTGAAATGTTATCCACTGTAAAAATTTTAAATAGCACTTTGAAATTGACCCCTTGAATTTTAAAAAATTATAATATATCCAAATAAAAAAAATTTTAAGCATAGTTCAATATCACCTAAATATACTCTAAAAATTTTGTGCTTCTAGAGTGGTTATCTTTTTTATAAAAAATTGCTAAACTCATGACAAATTTCGCATGTTTTATAACCGTTAATGGTGTACTGTTCCCTTAATGTATATTGTTTTTTTTTAGCTAGGGGGCTCTACCCCCTAAGCTACGCTCGCTAACCTACAGTCCAGATCCAGCAAGCTCTAAAAAAAAACGCCAATTTGTTCTGTTTTAAAAATATTACCCGATTACGGAAAGTTAAATAATATTATCATGATCAGTTTCGATATTCTGTAATCGGATTGCCATTCATTTCCCTTTGACGGGGAGATTTTTATATCTCCAAAGCCACATTCATCGTTGTAGTGACAGTTGACGTCAGTTTTCTTGATTGATTAAAATAGATTAATTACGCATTTGAAAATCTGCTTGTATAAAATGGTTAAGTAAAGAATGTCGCTGCATCCCTGGCTTTTAAAACGCTTAAACGAAAAAGTTTCTTTTTGATGCTATAAAGAAATGATTTTAAATACGACACTTTAAATATATCATTTCAAATATGACGTAATTTTCACAATTAAATGCCTTTCGCATGTAATAATTTAATTATTTTAAAGTTTCTGTTTATTAAATTTAAATGTAAATACATTTTTTAATTGACAAGTGTTTATGAATTTTATTATTTGGTCTTTTTAAAACCTGGCAATAGCAGGTAAAAGTTTTTCAAACTATGAATTAAATATTTATTCGAAAAATGTAATACTGAATAAAAAATTGTGAAAAAAACTTAAAATATTTGATAAATTTTAAAAATGATTGTACATTGCACATAGCAATCTAATCAAGTATGTATCTTAAACAGATGGTTCAATTACCATGCATAGTTTTGGATCCTATGAAACTTTTTAAACTGAAATAGTAAGATCTATTTTAATATTAAAAGTCTCTTAAAATAATTCTTCGTTTTGAAGACTGCCTCAGCATGTTTATCATACTTTTCATTGTAAAACTGCCACTTTTCTTTTATGCGCAACAGTTCTTTTTTATAAGTCGAAAAAACAGTAAAAGTCAAAATAAATTCATTTACGGAGACAGTGGCTGCAGTATTAATTTATATAGAGAGAGGAAGTTCGTATATTATGGTATGGTCGGGCAATATGGAATACTTCAATATCGGGCGCATACGGTGTAAGTTTTGCAGCGAAACGTAAATCCGCCATGTTATATTCACCAACTTTATGTATTCTCAGAAATGGTGAAAGATAGAGAGGTCTAGATTTTTTAGAGTAGTTAGAATAACATGCTTAACGCATTTTAACAGACCATTTTCTTTCTAAGGGAGACTGAAAATTAATTATTAATTATTTATTGAAAGGCATTTTTGAATTAGCATTTTGGTAAGATTTCACGGCCTAAAATAAATAATTCTCAAAAAATCATTAAATCCCTGTATTAAAGTATACAATATAACATAATATAAGTATTAAAAAAATCTGAGTTCTTTAGTTTAATAGATATTGAGAAAAAGGAACACAAACATGAAAAAACCAAGTTTTGAGAAACAGTCAATTAAAGACTTAAATGGCCATTAAGCTGTGAAGTACTCTTAGAAAGAATGAATAATTCCAACACTTCTTTTTAAATATATAAACATGTATGACACATCGCTTGAAAGATAAAAGTTTAAACTATTTAATAATATAAAAAAGTAAAAATCGATTTTTTTTTCCAAATTTCGCCTACCTGGACCCTTAATTTTCTGACAAAAGGTTCAGGCGGTAGAGAGCGCTGAAAAAGGGCAAGTTTTTGGTCCTCTGTCGAAAACGAGAGAAACACTTTCTCAAGATGGTTTTCTATGTTTCAAATGATCTTTGAACCTATTAAAAATATTGCAGAGTATAAAATTATCTACAAGTCATCAGACAACATTCGCTTGTAACTCAAGATGTAATACTCATAACATTTATCAAAAAAGTGAAACGTTTTCGATTTCTAACCCCTTCAATAGTCTTGCCTGCAGATTCCATGCTTTCACGCTTAAAAATGACTCCGTGAATGTGTGAGAAAGTTTTAAGCTTATGAGAGGAATATATATATCCATTATTCTGAATAAATACCTCAACTATTTGCAAATGCATTATGGTTCAGATATTGTTGTTGTATTTGACGATTATTCAGCCAACGCTAAAAATATAAAAGCAATGGAACAGCTCATAAGAACTACTTCTCTTTCAACATCGTACGAAGTTTGTTTTAATGAAACAATGATTGTGCCAATCAACCAAGAAAAGTTTTTATAGAACCGATGCAATAAAAAGGACTTTAGTGCAATGCTTATTAAGCAATTAAAAACTGTTAAGATCCCTACAAAACAAGTCAGAGATGATGCTGATGTCCTCATCATCATCATCGATACAGTATTGCAGAATCTGAACATCAAAAGACTGCAGTAATCTTTGACGAAGATATCGATGTGTTAGTTCTTTTAATAGTTCAAACCGAATCGCATCAGCAAGAAATTTTCTTTAAAAAAATTGACAGGGGCAATGTGCAAACACGAAAGTATTCGTCTAAAAGTTTCGACAAATATCCTCGTTCTAAAGAACATATTTTATTTTTGCACGTCTTTAGTGGATGTGACACAACATCCGCGTTGTTTAAAAAAGGAAACTACCAAGCCAATTATAAAAATGCTCGAGAACCATCCCAAATTGTACCAATCAGCTCATATATTTCAGCAAGAAAACAGCCCTCCAAACATATTATTTGAAAGTGGAATGCGTGTTCTTTTATCAATGTGCAATGCTCCAAAGTCTGAACACAGCACTGACAATTTCAGGTACACACAATTCATAAAATCAACAAGATTCAACAAACTGGTGCAGTTATTATCTCTTCCACCTACAAGTGCAGCAGCACGTCTGCATATCTATCGTATCTACTATCAGAGGAAACTTGGTTAGGGAAAGATTTAGAATCGGAGGAATGGGGGTGGATAATAAAAAACAAGATCCTGTAACCGGTAACAACGTTATTACTTTCAGCACCAGAAGAACTACTCAGTATGACCTTCTGCAATTGTAAAAAAGGCTGTGGCGCGAATTGTGGATGTAGAAAAGTAGAATTGCAATGCTCCTCAGTTTGTGGCCAGTGTAACGGACAAGCATGCCTCAACATTTCATCCTATCTGAAGGATTTTAACGAAGAAAGTGAATATAAACCAGATATTCTTCAGGCTTTAGAACCAAATGTGACGGAAAAGGAGGATAGTGTTAAAGATCTGGAAATTCAACGTGAGCAATTCGAAGAAAGAGGCAATGACGAACAAGATCAATATTAAGCTATATGCCTGCTATTGATAATAAGAGATTAAAAAAAGATTGCTTTTCATTTTAACTTGAATAAATTGCAATAGATTTACGATAAACTTATGATAAATAAAAATGTAATTAAATGCATTTCAACTATTTCATTTCAGTATCTTCTTGCTTATATATAATTTAACTAAATATTATCATATGGATGTCTTATTTATGAATGATATTTATAAATAAGTAAATAATGTAATTGTCTTAATAATTATAATATTTTTAGTAAATAATTAAAGCTCTAAACATTAGAAATATAGGAAACAATCTTGAGTTGGCTTTTCTCTCTTTTGGCGAGAGGGCCAAAATTTACTTTAATTTAATTTAAGCCTTTTTCAGAAAATTTTATCTACTTTAATTTTGTAATTTGGGGTCTTCGATAAAACGCATAGTTTTCGAAAAATCGAGGATAGAAAAGGGCTTTTCTCTCAATTTGGCTCAAAGGTAAAAAAATCGCCTTTTATTTCATGCGATCTAGTGCCTAAACTTTTTGGCAGAAAATTAAAATTATTTTATGAATTGTGTAGAAAATAGTCTACTTGAATTTTGTAACTGTTTTTTTTTTTCGATAAAATGCATAGTTTCTGAGAAATCGAGAATGGGCGAGGGTTTTTCTCTCGTTTTGGCCAGAAGGTCAAAAAGTTGCCTTTCTTCAGAGCGCTCTAGCGCCAAAATCATTTGTCAGAAAGTTAAAGTTAATGTGTGTATTCTATAGGAAATTTTGTATACTTTAATTTTGTAATTGGATTTTTTTCAATAAAATGCACGGTTTTCGAGATATTAGCATAAAACTGAGTTTCGTGACCTTTGACCTTGAATATTTGGTGACGCCGACACGACTTTCAGTTAACTTTAAGAATCTCATAACAAAACTTTTTGCAAATTTTCAGCTTGCTGTCTTTCATTTCGAGGTTGAATGCTTATTTGACTTGACTATTCCTAGTACTCCCATGAGGATGAGACCCTGTGCTCAGTTCTGTTTGGATACCTGTTTTTGGAGGGACGTGGTGAAATAAAATCTTATTCTCAATTTCTGTAGTTTTTGGAAGGTAATTTTTATAAAATTCGTATTAATTATAAAATCTCATTCTCAGTGATGTTAACCAAGTTCAGTATAAAGTTCAACAGATATATTTATTGCTGTGTTCGTCAGTTTTCCTCTATGACAACTTGTTGAAAAGTGAAAGTGCTATATTTTTCAAGATGATGAGGTTCGTGTAATATAGAATATCAGCTAGACAACTATTTCAAGACGAGTCTAAAAATTACAATAATTTTTCAAAGAATCGGCTGATTTATAGATGATGTACTAAGGTTTACTCGTTGAATAATTTTGTTTATTCTTTTAAATCGTTGTTTTTCGTGCAATTTTAATATTCCTTACAGCCCTATTCCATATTACCCAACACGTTGCCATTACCCGAAAAGTGTAACCTTTTTTAAAAGCTAAATATTGATATGTATTTTTTTCTTCTACATTAACCCTTTATTATGAATTTATGAAAATTTTATCTTCTAAAGCATTTTTCGTTAATTTTTGAAACTACATTAGAAGATTTACATAATCATTTAATTAATTTTAGAAGGATTGAAGGATTTGGAAGGATTAATTAAATTTGAATTTATAGGGATTTTGTGCAATATTTATAACCCCACTCAAATTTTTCATTTTAAATATTTTTCGTAGTATTTTGTTGAATTAGGAAATGTACAAATATAATGTTCTTTCAATAGAAATATAGAAATATTTTAGAAATGAAATTCCACCTCCCCCCCCCCCCCCCCAACGCCAAGAAAGCTGAAAAGATGTAAAGGCAAAAGAAATCATCCGTTTAAAAATATTTTTGTTTTGTGTGACCAATAATGCTTTTGGAACAAGATAAAGTGCTGTACCTATAACCCATTCTAAATTGTATTACTACTAATCGATGTATTAAATGAATTTTATAACAAGTTATTTAATGGTACTTATAAGTATCGTCAGTAGATAAAGGGTTAAACGCGTTAAAAATGTGTTAAAAAATAGTCAAAGTTAGTTATTTACTAACTTTTAATGCATCTTAAAATTTTTATGTTGACATACAAATAAAAATGAAATTACTGTTCCATAATATCCGAATTTCCATTATATTAGAATAGAAAAATGCCTTCTTAAAAAATGAAAAGAGTATGGGAACTTAATTTCAATTAATCTTTGACTTTATGCTCCCTGTGTAAAATATAGCATCAAATTATCTAAGGATCTCTACTATCTTCGTGAATACATAATTAATAAAGGTGTCTTATTTCAGTTACAGATAAAATTCTATCAAATTTTCCTACACAAAAGCACGAAAGTAACATATTTGCTTTTCTTTCTTCTTTGCTAAGGAGTATCTTTTCATAAGCTGTTCATATGAAAATTTATTCTGGGGCAGGTGAAGAAGGTGTTACCGAAATAAAAAGAAAAGATAAAGTGTAACGATATTTCAAATTTAATTTCAAATTCTGAAGTCTTTATTTCCTTGTATTGACATGGTTAAAATTACAGAAACATCTTATATGTGAACTACTGGAAAGGATGCCGATGTAAGCAGTTGAATGTATGTAAGTGCGTGAAAGTTGTAGACTTTACTATGAAAGTGCTTTAAACAGTGTGCCCACTAAAGTCCCTTGCCACTCTCTTAACTTCGGAACGGCTGCTGCTATATTCATAAAAGTGGTGTCTAGTCTAGGTATAGTAAAGTAGCCATGCGCTACTGAATGAAACCGTCTACGGCGCCACCTGTTGGAAAATTGCAGAGGTAGCATTCCTATCTCGAAAGCGGAAAGAGATAGGGAAAAAAGTGATTTACAAAATTGCAGCGCATCATCGATTTAGTACGAAAAGACAATGGTTGAAATGCGCATTGGTTCTTTTCGTTATTTCCTACACTATGACGTGACAAAACAATTTTAGAAAGAAAAAAACAACTCGTTATAACAGCATACCTATAATTGAGATGTTCAAACTTCTCGCCGTCAGCTGCAGTGCACATTTGGATGCACATTTCTCCGAAGGATAATCATTTCGACTTCCATTCAAGTTTCGTGACGTCACAGTGTACCTACACTGAATACTTTTGTTGAATATTAAGGTCACAATTCTACTTTAAAGTTTTAGCCCCGAGATCAGAGGGTTGAACTTAGAATTAATTAGGGGAAAACTGGAAATCGTTTTAATCCCTTCAGATTAGGTCTAAAATGAATATTCTAGGTTTTTCCCCTCGTACCAAAGTGAGCGTTAGGAAATATGTACGTATTTACATTTGAAAAACATATTTTCTTTAATATTTTTAACAATATCTGAAATTGCAACCTTAATTTTGAACAAAAATATTAATGTGGGTATTCATTTTATTCAGAATTTTAAGTTCTACAACATCTGTATTAGCAATGTTTTGATATATTTAGCTGTTTTGAGATATTGTTAAGGTAATCTGGTCTCTCCTATCTTGAAGCTCTTGATTAGTGATTAAGGCAAAATTTTGAACAAAAATACTTATGTGGGTGCTCATTTTATTCAGAATTTTAAGCTTTACAACATTTGCATTGACAGTGTTTTTGATAAAATTAACTATTTTGAGATATTGTTAAAAATATTAAGGAAAAACACGTTTTTCGAATGTAAATACGTACATATTTCCTAACGCTCACTTGGTACGAGGGGAGAAACCTAGAATATTCTTTTAGACCTAATCTGAAGGGATTAAAACGATTTCCAGTTTTCTCCTAATTAATTCTAAGTTCAACCCTCTGACCACGGGACTAAAACTTTAAAGTAGAATTGTGACCTTAATATTCAACAAAAGTATTAAGTGTAGGTACTCATTTTATTCAGAATTTTAAGCTCTACAACATTTTTACTGACAATGTTTTTGAAAAAGTTAGTGATTTCGAGACAGTGTTATGGTATTTTTAAAAAACGTGTTTCTTGACTATAAATCAATGTATAATTCCTAACGCTCACCTAGTACGAAGGGGAAAACGTAGCATATTCCTTCTAGAACTAAACTGAAGGGGTTAAAACAATTTTCAGCTTTCCCCTAATTATTTCCGAATTCAACTCCCTGACCACTGGGCTAATATAGATTTCCTAGTTATGCGAATAAGGCAAACAAATAAACTGAATAGACGAAATGATCGAGAATTTCTAGCTTTCTAGGTAATGAAACGATATACTATATTATGAATCGTTTGAAATGCAAGGAATTATCACTTGATTTCTAGAATTCATTCAGAAACTAGAATGATATTTACTAAACCACACTTCTTGTGTTCGCATTTATCTACAGAGATTTTTAAATACGTTCGACCAAGATAATATAAGAAAACGCCATTTGAATTTTAATAGGGATAACTAGAACTCTCTAGCAAAGGGGACTACAATTTATAAGGATGAGATGGAACTATTTTTTCTAGAAGCATAATTTATTTTCTAGATGCTAGTGGCAGAATTTTTTTTTTAGTGTATATTCTCCGCGTGATTAGCTTAATTGGTTCAAGCTAATCTTATATCAGTTAGAGATTTTAAAAAAAAATGCAACAAGAATCACGAAGTCACATATTTGCTTTTATTTCACATTTGATAGGGAGTTTCTTTCATAAGCTATTCATATGGAAATTTATTCTGCGACAGGTGGGGAAAATATAAAGTGTATAAACAGAAGAGAAAGAGTAACAATATTTCAAAATGAATTTCAAATTCTGAACTCTTTATTTCCTTGTATTGACATGAGTAACATTTGCAGAAAAATCTGATATTCGAAACGTAGGCAAAGATTCCAGCAGAAGATAAAAATATGAAGAATTGGACGCAAAGTTTTAAAAATATATAATATTTAATTCTTTAATATAAGAGGAATTGTTAATGCATCGTTTACTTTGGATATTGAAATATCTTTCATTTTCCTTATTTGATTTTGCCAACCATTTTATTTACAAAGGGAGACATTAAGAATTTCAAATGCGGGACTTTTTGTTGGTGAAGGCTACTCTCAAATGAAATTTTATTTTTCTCAACAATACGAATGTTTCAGATACATTTAAGGATTCATTTTTGTACAGAAAGTGCGTGAAATTTGGAGACTTTACTGTTGAAATTCTTTTAAATCGAAGTTCTCAGCTTAGTTTGCTCGATATTTTCAATTTATTATTATTATTAAGGATTGACCAAAACAGTTTTTAAGACGGAAACCGAATTTTGGTAATATTGCTATTTTCGGCGGAAAACGAAAATGAAAATGTGAAATTTTTTAAAGAAAATTTTACATGCATAAATAATAAATATATACAATTATTAATTATTTATATTTGTTTGTTAAACGTACATAATTATTAATCAATTACACGTGTGCCCCAAATTGGCTCTCTTGTGCCTCTGACCAAATTTTTTTTTTCATATAAAATAAAATGTAATTAATTCATCAACGACATAGAATGATTTTCTAACTAAACGAATTTAATCTAATTAAAAAACTTTTTAGGTATACATGCCTCGATTTATCTTTTATGCTTATTGTTAAATTTAATTAATTGTTATGCTAGAACTTTCTCAAAAAGTATTCGAAATGCTTCTGTGGTTTCAAAATGAAAAATTTCTATTACTGTTAAGTCTGCAGCTTTTATTGAGCACGTGAAAAGCGTCTTCAAAGTTTAGTCATATATGCATTATTTGCTTAATAATTTGAACTCACGTTTTGAATCAGTCATGACTGATAATTAAAACAATGAAGTTCATAAGAATAAATGAAGTTCAAAATTTCCGAAAGAAGAAACGAGATTTTTAGAAAGCAGATAGTTTCTGTCGAGTTTCGCTCCGGCCAAATTTTTGTTTTTCGAAAAGGATTTTTCAGCGGAACTCTGATTTTGTGCCGAAAACGAAACCAAATTTTCGATTATCTATTATTAATTTTAAATAAATACATTATGCTTTGCATTAAAGTAATTTGATCCATGATCAGGACCTTTTCATGTACCAAAATTCGGTTCAAAAGACCCATTGACACCATTTTCTAAAAAATATTTGCAATTTGTAGAAGCTTGTGAAACGCTAGTGATTTTTTTAACACCTGATCAAGAAAACTTCCAAATTCGTTGCATTTTAGGAAAAAAATATGATTTTGTAAATAAAATTGCCAATAAAATAGGAATTTTACAAAGTCGCTCGGCTACAATACTTTAAATATTAATATAACGTGTTATTCGTTTGAAATATAAAAAAATGTAACTTTCTGGAAAATGCGAAAGGTGTATAAATTAAATTTTAAATACTCTGACATTCAATACACTCTGTAAAATGTGTCATCGGAATACCTATCTAAATATAATCTCTCTCTAAAAACTTTAATTTGTTTCCAAAAAGTTATATTATTTCAGTTGAAATAAAAATATATCGAATTTATCATATTCTCTGCGCGAATACGTGATTTAGTTTTAAAACGGCATCTTATTTCAGTTAATGTTAAAAATGTATTTAATTTCTGAACTCTTATACTTAAGCTATTTATATTGAAATTCCTCCTGTGGCAGGTGAAGAGGTTATTACCGTATTAAAGGAAAAAAAAAAGGAAAAGGGCAACAACATTTCAAAATGAATTACGAATTTAATTCTTTAATATAAGAGGAAGGGTGAATGTATCGTTTACTTTGAATATACTTTTATTTTCCTTGCTTGATTTCGTCAACTATTTTATTTACAAATGGAGACATTAAGAATTCAAATGCGGGACTCTTTGTTGGTAAAGGCTACTTTCAAATGAAATTTTATTTTTCTCAACAATGCGAATGTTTCAAATACATTTAAGGATTCATTTTTGTACATAAAGTGCGAGAAATTTGGAGACTTTACTACTGAAATTCTTTTAAATCGAAGTTCTCAGTTTAGTTCGTTCGATATTTTCAATTTATTATTATTATTAAGGATCGAACAAAACAGTTTTTAAGACCGAAACCGAACTTCGGTAATCTTCCTGCTTTCGGCCGAAAACAAAAACATGCATTTTTTTTAAAGTAATTTTTACATGCATAAATAATAAATATACACAATTATTAATTACTTATATTTGTTTGTAAGCGTACATAACTATTAATGAATTACACGTGTGAACCAAGTTGGCTCTCTGAGCCTCGTACCAAAACTTTTTATTTTCATATATAAAAAAATGTAACTTTCTGGAAAATGCGAAAGGTGTATAAATTAAATTTTAAATACTCTGACATTCAATACACTCTGTAAAATGTGTCATCGGAATACCTATCTAAATATAATCTCTCTCTAAAAACTTTAATTTGTTTCCAAAAAGTTATATTATTTCAGTTGAAATAAAAATATATCGAATTTATCATATTCTCTGCGCGAATACGTGATTTAGTTTTAAAACGGCATCTTATTTCAGTTAATGTTAAAAATGTATTTAATTTCTGAACTCTTATACTTAAGCTATTTATATTGAAATTCCTCCTGTGGCAGGTGAAGAGGTTATTACCGTATTAAAGGAAAAAAAAAAGGAAAAGGGCAACAACATTTCAAAATGAATTACGAATTTAATTCTTTAATATAAGAGGAAGGGTGAATGTATCGTTTACTTTGAATATACTTTTATTTTCCTTGCTTGATTTCGTCAACTATTTTATTTACAAATGGAGACATTAAGAATTCAAATGCGGGACTCTTTGTTGGTAAAGGCTACTTTCAAATGAAATTTTATTTTTCTCAACAATGCGAATGTTTCAAATACATTTAAGGATTCATTTTTGTACATAAAGTGCGAGAAATTTGGAGACTTTACTACTGAAATTCTTTTAAATCGAAGTTCTCAGTTTAGTTCGTTCGATATTTTCAATTTATTATTATTATTAAGGATCGAACAAAACAGTTTTTAAGACCGAAACCGAACTTCGGTAATCTTCCTGCTTTCGGCCGAAAACAAAAACATGCATTTTTTTAAAGTAATTTTTACATGCATAAATAATAAATATACACAATTATTAATTACTTATATTTGTTTGTAAGCGTACATAATTATTAATGAATTACACGTGTGAACCAAGTTGGCTCTCTGAGCCTCGTACCAAAACTTTTTATTTTCATATAAAACAAAATGTAATTAATTCATGAACGACATAGAATAATTTTCTAATTAAACGAATTTCATCTACTTAAAAAATGTTTTAGGTATACATATTTCGATTCATCTTTTATGATGATTTTTGTATTTAATCATGTGTTATACTAGAACTTTCTGAAAAAAATATTCGAAACGCTTCTGTGGTTTCAAACTAAAAATTTTCTATTTCATATACAATTGAGTGAGAGATGCTAAGCTAGGTATCGTCCTCGTAACTTAATGGTAGAGCACTTAAAGCGCTATTCCAAGGGTTCCGGGTTCAATTCCCGGCATGGATATTTTTCACTCTGTTGGTGCTACGCTTAGTTAGCATTGTGATAAATCAAGTATTAAATTTTATATTACTGTTAAGTCTGCAGATTTTAATGAGCACATGAAAAGCGTGTTCAAAGTTTAGTCATATATGCATTACTTGCTTTATAATTTGACCTCACGTTTTGAGTGAGTTATGACTGATAATTATAAGTTCGTAGCAATAAATAAAGAGAATAATAAATAAAGTTGAAAATTTCCGAAAGAAGAAACGAGATTTTTGGAATAGAGATAGTTTCGGTCGAGTTTCTGTCCGGCCGAATTTTCGACAGAATTTTCGCCGAAAACGATATTTCGGCGTACCGAAAACGAAATCGAATTTTCGGTTATCAAATTATTATTATTTTTAAATAAATACATTATGCTTTGCATTCACGATGACGACTTTTTGTGTACCAAAACTCGGTTCAAAAGACCCCCCCATCGACACCATTTTCTAAAAATTTTTTTGAATTTGTTGAAACTTGCGAAATGCTATTGAATTTTTAAACACCTAATCAAGCAAACTTCCAAATTTGTTGCATTTAAGGAAAACATATGATTTTGTCAATAAGTCAGAATTCCAATAGAACATAGGAATTTTACGAAGTCGCTTCACTTTAAATATTAATATAACGTGCTATTCGTTTGAAATATAAGAAAATGTAATTTTCTGAAAAATTCGAAAGGTGTATAAATTAAATTTTAAATACTCTTTGACATTTAATACACTCTGTAAAATGTATCACCCGAATAATTATCTAAACATACTCTTTCACTAAAAACTTTGTTTCCAAAAAGTTATCTTATTTCATTTAAAATAAAAATATATCGAATTCATCATACTCTCTGTGCAAATACGCAATTTAGTTTTAAAAAGACATCTTATTTCAGTTAAAGATAAAAATGTATTTAATTTCTGAACTCTTATACTTAAGCTATTCATATTGAAATTTCTCTCGTGGCAGGTGAGGAGGTTATTACCGTATAAAGAAAAGAAAAGAAGAAGGGTAACAACATTTTAAAATGAATACCGAATTTTAAACTCTTTATTTTCTTGAATTGACAAGAAAAACATTTGTAGAAAAATCCGATATCGAAAATCTCGACGATAATTCCTGAAAGGTATGACGATGTGAAGAGTTAAATGTAAAAGAATTAAAGTTATTTTATATTAAAAAATTTAAAGTCGATGTATCGTTTGCTTTGAATACTTAAATAGTTTTTAACACATTCCAACAAAGTTGAAAAGTGTTTACGAATTGGTTTCTCTGTCTGTCCGTGCTCTAACTCGCTATATAAATTTTTGAATGCATATAGTAGATAGATACAAATCTGTATATCATATACAGGGCTGCTCAAAGAATTCAGATAATTTTCTATCTGTAGATGAGAATTGTTGAAATTAAGTTTTCAAATGTGTCCAAATGGTTCAATTACACATCATTTTACAATTTATGAAACTGTGACGTTTTCTTACATTATTCTGAATGTGTTGGAAAGTGTTTCATAATCTATGCTTGACGCATGATTTTATTTCTTTCTTGTTTTTATTTAGACTTAGTATGTGTGTGTGTGTAGGTGGGTGGGTGGGTGATATTATTTCTTTTTCTACAACTGTACATATGTATAGACAGCATTAGGCATTGGTGCAAAATAATTAAAATATTTAACGGGTTTTAACGAGTATCTAGCTCAATCTGAAGAGTAGGTTTTGTTTCTTTGTTCTTTTTTTTTTCTTTTTTTTCTTTTTTTTTTTAATTACATGCATTAGATTTAATACAAATTAAAGTTATTAAGTAACGTTTACATATATCACAAGGGTTTGAAAAAATGTTTTGTTTCTCGCAATTTCGATTGCCTTTGCTTTGAAGCTCTAAAACTGAGTTTTTAAATATTATTAGTTCACCAGTATCACGGTCTTTTTGCTGCACCAGCCATGCCAAACCTTTTGCTAAACATTCAAAAGCTTCAGAACTGTTAATTTGTTCGTTTTCTTCGTTTCATTCCGCAGCTTACGGGAATTCTAGTTAAATTCAAAGGAACTCTAAGAAAGGTGGTCGAAAATATTTATATGTACTTGTAGTTCGGAAAGGACCGCTTGCACATAAAGAGTATGATAGTTAAAAAAAAAAAAAAAACAAAAAAACTTTAAAAATGGATTTTAGTTAAAAGAGTTTCGGATAAAAGAGACTCTACTGTACTTGTTTAATGAACTCATCCAAGAAACTTCCAACATCTATACACTGTCCCAATCCTGACTTTATCATGATGATGAGGTTTGTTTGTTTTGCTTTTGTGTGTAAATGAGGTACAATACCTGATTGACGATGCCAACGAACATACTTGCAATTTTTTTATTCACATTTAGGTTCGGATTGGTTTAGTTTTTCGGATAATATCAAATATATTTGGATAATATAACGAATCCGATGATAAATAGATAAATGGGATGATAAAAAATCAACCTTTAAAAGAGTAGTAGCACAAAAATATTTACAAACCATTTTTAAAATTAATCTTTCAAATTAAACTCTTCGAATGTCAGAATGTACTGTATGAATATCTTTCTTTTTTAAGATAACAATTTATCAAATTTATCGCAAAAAAAAAAAAAAAAAAAAAAAGAACAAAGTCACATATTTGCTTTTCTTTTCCCTTTTGCTACTGACTTTCTTTCATATTTGTATGGAAATTTATTCTGGGGCAGGTGAAGAAGGTATTACAGGAATAAAATGAAAAGAAAGATTAACAATATTTCAAAATGAATTTCAAATTCAGAATTCCTTATTTCCTTGTATCGGTATGAATGGCAATTTCAGAAAAATCAGATATAAAAAATTTAGGAGTAGATTCCTGGAATGGATAATGTGATGAAGAGTTGAATGCAAGGGTGTAAAACATTAGTATTTTATTTCTTCTTCATCTTTTTCTTTTTCTTCGTTGATGTGTTATTTACTTGATATCATCGGTATCATGCAAAACTATCCAGCACTGTAAAAAATATTGATGTGACTTTACACCAAAAATGGGGATAACTAAGTTGCCACAAAAATCTAGAGTAAGGAAACACCACCAGTAAATTGGTGTAATGAAACACCAGCAATCAACTGGTGTAAAGAAACACCCCTTTTGGTGGCAATTTAGTTGCCACCATTTTTGGTGTAAAGTCACACCACTACAGATTTCATTTATTTTAACACCAAAATAAAAATAACTTACAACATTACTTTTTAAATCTAATACAGAGATAATTTAAAATATATAGTTTTACGCAGAGAGGTTTGTAAAATTTTATATAATTGAAATAATTTATTATAACATATATTTTAAACGTTTTAGTTAGTACACAACGAAATTTTCTATATTTACATGTTTAAAGATATCATTAATATAGAGTATTTTGGTGCAGAGACATTTTGGTGTAGTAAAATTTTTTATATATTTTTAGAAGTGAAATTAAGCTTTATAGTGTATCTGAAAAATAATTACTTACTTAGCATCTCCCCCCTGCAAGTACTGAGCTTTCCCACTAAATATAATCAAATGGGCACCCATGATCATTTTAATTATATTTTACCAAATTAATAAACACAATAGGAATATGACAGTCGAATTATTTAACCCTTTGAATACCATAATTTAAAAAATTAAATAAAAATTATGAAGTTTTCACACAAGTTAATAATGTTCCCAATGAGCTAAAAACCACATAATAAAGAATTCTTGATGAAAATATTTTTTGTTAGAGTAGAACACATGTTTTAAAATAATTCTATAACAAAATTATAATAATTTATAGCAACCACGATAAGTTGAAAATCAAAGTTTCTAGTTTTCTCAACAAAATAACATATATAAGCTACATCTGATATTAAATTACATCAAAATCATACAATTTTAATAACTTTTTCCTGCACGAGAGCATTCATTTTTATTCAAAAAATTTACGATAGAGTTTTTCTTTAAAAATATTCTCTCATACATTGGTTTGATTTCTAAATATTTGTGCTTTTTATAGGTAAATGTATAAAAATACAGATAAAATTCGTAAAATTATTTTCAATTAAATTAAATATCTTAAAAAATTTCTAAAAAGTATGTCCTTGATCAAGCACGCAAGTCGCAAAAGTGTTAACAAAATGAAAATAAGCTAAACTAAAATGAAATACATCCGAGTAAATTAGTATAGTTATAATTCATTAAAATTCTTAAATCAATATAAATTTTTAATAATATCAAGAAAAGCTTTCACATTTGGAACAATAAAAATCAGCTCGCATTAAATTGAGCCATGTGGCCATTATTTTTAGATTGTCAGTATGTTGTGTGAAAGCACGACCTTATTTTAAAAACCATATAATAAACACTATTTAGTCATCTTTTAATCAATAAAGAATAATCACTTTGCTTACCTTATGTTTACATATTTACCACGTGTTTGTTCATTTGCAGAAATTTGAAAGTGAAAAAGGACTAATTAAAAAGCGAGAATTTAAAATGACGTTGTCTGCTGAATCCGTTTCGTTATCATAGCACAAGGAGGATTTCGAGCATAAAATTACACCATTTTTAATCTTAAATAACGTATAATTTTGTGGATGATCCATATTTTGCATTCCAAATGCATCAATATCCCGTCGCTCAGAGGTTTACTTAAGTGGCGTAAGTCATGAATTCTGGCTTTTAATATCTCTGTGAGTTTTTCAGATATCAAGATGGATTTTTTTATGTTTCATTCAGGAATAAACATGAAAAAAAAATTTCCAAATTGGAAATTTTATCTTAAAGGGGCCGTATAAAAATTTAGCTTGAGTATTTTCTCAAATAGACACCCCCCCACACCAAAAAAAAAGTTTTGCAACTTATGAAATTTTGCACCTTTTTTTTATGAAACTTTGCAGTTGGAAGTATGTGTCTAGGGGCAATATTTAAAGAAATAGGCTATTGACTCCATCTTTGTGAAACATCGTGTATACTGGATTTTTTTTTTTTTTACAGTGTATGCAGTTGTAGTTGACGTTAATTGCATTTTGGTAAAGTAGTTTTGGTTCTAGTTCGCTCTAAAAATAAAGTATTTTTTCGACCAGGCTAAGTATGTAAGATGTACATAGATGTATAAAATAAATGTAAACGTGTAAGACATAAATATATATGTAAACAATGAAATAATCCATGTAAATATTTAGATAATGTATTAAGTATGAAATATTCAGCATTCCCTTTGCCTTATCTTATTACTGCATTAAAATGGAATATAAATACATTTTTTAAATTATTAAGCGCATTTTAAAGAACCTTGCTTATACGACAGCCTTATGAAATTGAAATGAAAGTCTTCAATTTGTATTTTAAAGTTTATCTCACTCGAATTAGTGATCAAAATCTGCTTGATTTACAAGTTAAAAAATACACGTTTTCATTCATTTCAAATTAAGGTTACTAACCTTAAATCTCCTCTAAAAATACATTTTTCTCATTGCAGAAGAGAAGAAAAAGGTTTATTTCGTTCAAGAAATGAAGTAAAATAATATATATATATATAAAATTGCTTTTAAACTACAGTACCTCAATTTTTTTTATTTCATTGTCTTGTTTTCTTTTTAAAAATCTGTTATCTGAAACGTAGAATAGAGATCTTTTGAATCATACGCCTATAGAAATATGAATGCAGAAGATTCCAAATTAAAAATATCGACTTCTTTCTGTAAATAACCATACAGTAGAGCGACGGATGCTTTTGAAATGCGTAACATATTTTTTTAAAATTTCGCCATGTAACTTTTTTCTTTGGAAATTTAAATAGGTTTATAATTTACTAAAATATATTTTTCTTTATAAAATACACCGAATAAAATAATTCTATCTTGTTTGATTCGAGTAAAATTGAAGAGTTTAGATCACATTTTGGTGAGAAAGGTGTCATAACTCAAAAAATGCAATTTTTTAAAATAATATGTACATGGAATTGATAATGTAAAACATTTTTTTATAAAATATTTTTATACATTTTAATTAAGTAGATTAGCTTTAGCTACTAGTTAACTTTAACTTTAGTTTCTGTGTAGTCTGTGGGTTCGTGGCGATTGTTTCACTGATTATACCAGTTAGTTACCCATATCAGTACGTCAAAATAGTTTTTTTAGAATAATTTTCACGAGCACTTGCTGTTGCTTTTATCTAAATATTTTGGAATGACTTCTTAATATAAAACATTTCTGATAATAACGCCAATTCAAAAAACCTTCAGAAGTATTGTGTACCTATCAATGTAAGTTAGTTAAAATATACATAGTGTGTTTCAAAAATTCGCTTTATAAGCGAAGCTCAGTTGAAACCACATAGGTTTTTCTTTGATATTAAGAAAAATTCTAAACCTTCTAAACCACAAATAAAAAAAAAAACAACAACACTGTGTAACATAGTGTTATGTAACATAGTGAAACATTTCTAAAGAACAACATTTAAGGCTCTTCTCAAATTCGAAAGGGCTACTTCCTTAAGGGTGTTCTCAAATCCAGAAGGGCAACTTTCTGACATAAGTTTTAATTTATTTTTGTTCGGAAATGCATGAAACTAGCAGGTGTTGTTGTTCAGAAACTATGTAATCGAGCTATTTTTTCCATTTTTTTGCAAACGCAATAGATCTTTCAGAAAATAGTGTTAAAGTTGACGTTTTGAACCGAAGTTCCTGAAGAAAGCAGAAAAACCAGTCCGTGAAGGGCGAAAATCGTCTTTGTCACGTGACCAAAAACGCTTATAACTCAATGGGTAATTGATTAATCAAAAAATGGAAAAAACAGTTCGATTCCAAATCGCTTCCATGGCCAGGCTTTCCAATTTTATATCCTTCCGTTAAAAAAATGAATTTGTAAATGTGTCAAAACGTTTTGCGCTTACTGAGCAGAGCAGTTAAGAACAGCCTTAATCAATTTTAGTTCGGACACGTATGAAATTGGGAGAAATGCTAAGTAAGTAAGTAATTATTTTTCAGATACATCAAAAAAAGCTTAATTTTAGTTCTAAAAATATATACAAAATTTGATTGCAGCAAAATGTAGGGTTACTCTAGACCCATTTGCACCCCTTCCCCTTATAAGGCACCCATGAAAATGATATCTTTAAACATGTAAATAGAGAAAATTTTGTTGTTTACCAACTAAAATATTTAAAATATATGTTATAATAAATTTTTTCAATTATATAAAAGTTTACCAACCTCTCTGCGTAAAACTATATATTTAAAATTATGCGCCCGTATTAGATTTAAAAAGTAATGTTTTAAATAATTTTTTACTTTGTTGTTAAAATAAAGGAAATCAGTAGTGTTGTGACTTTACACCAAAAATGGTGCCAACTAAAAAGTCACAAAAAGTGGTGTTTTTTTACACCAGTTGATTGCTAGTGTTTCATTACACCAATTTGCTGGTGGTGTTTCATTATACTACTTTTGGTGGCAACTTCTTTGCTACCATTTTTGGTGTAAAGTCACACCAATATTTTTTACAGTGTATGTAATCGAAAGAAGTTTTCTTTTTTTTTTCTTTTGTAAACGCAAAAGATGTTCAGAAAATACTTTCAAAGTCGACGTTTTGAACCGAATTACTAACGCGGCAGCACGAGAAAGGCGATAAACTTGCCGTCACGTGACCAGAATCGCTTATAACTCGATAATTTTTATCAAAAATGGAAAACTTGCTTCTATTCGAAATCACTTCAGTAGTGTCGCGTTGTTACGGAACAGAATATATGAAAAAGAATCATCACCTATCAGCCGTAATTGTTGAAATGAATAAAATTGCACGTCCAAAACTTAACGAAGTTATATTTTAGTGGAAAGTAGTTTAAAATCATGTAGTCAGGAAAATTTGGTTATCGCAATTTTGACTCAATTTGAACAACTGTATCGGGTAATGGTTGAAATACGTAGTTCTAGGAAAGATCAAGAATGGGGCATTACAGCGCCTCCATAGTGTCATTTGTATAATTTTAGAATTGGAATGTTTATTTATTTATTTATTTATGTTTGTTAGTTTTAAAAATTCTTAACCATTTGAAATTGCTAAAACATTTCATATTATTATGTGTATCATATTTAATAGGGATTTTTTTACTGCAATGAAACTGTTTCTAGCATTTATAGGTGACTTTTTTATGGCTTGCTTTCCGATTTTCATTCTCTTGAGGTAAGATCGGACATCTTTCGTGGGATAAAAATGGATATTGGAAAACAATGCATGGAGAGCTCGTAAATAATGTTTGAAAAAAAAAAAACAGTCAAAACTACGTAAGAAAGAGTGATTATTTATTCAAAGCTGAAAAAGAACTGTACATCTTTTCTACAATTTCTCCAATTGTAATACATATAATTATCCCATTGTCTTTAAAAGCATAATTCATTAGAGTTATAACTGAAACATTGTTAGTTTAGTTCCTCAGTGACAGTTAAAAAATAAAATACTTTATTCCTTTTAAAAAAGAAAATCCAACTTTTTTCATTTCCTGTAAGATTACCATATCCATGCGGAATGGGACCAAATGATGTGACTTTTTCTTGACAAGCATTTGCTAATAAAATTATAATAAACAAATCAATTAATCAATTAATTTTCGATTATAATACCGTGCAAGGATAAGTAGGGTGTATGAACACGAGCGTCATTAAATTCTCCTGTAAATCTGGATACAGCAGAGTAAGTGCCTGGATAGGTATCTGATTTGACCCTAAATTACCTTATTTATAAAATTCGAAATTTGCTTTTCTTGTTATATCTATTATTGTAAATGTAGTTTTGCAGGCACATACATATGTAAAAAGCCTTGCTTTAGAGGGAATAGGAGGAACTAGGGGGGGGGGGGGGAACTGGGCGGTTGACCACAACTTAAAAATTTACAATGGACGTATCAAAAATTGAGATGCACCAATTCGTAGCCACATTTCTTTCATCATAAAAAACATATTTAAACAAGTCGGAAATTGTACATCAAACGTGGCAAATGTGCGTTCGTAATTTAGCGAGTTTTATAAATATTCAAATATTGATGCAATAACTGTTGCACTCTTATTAAAAAATGAAAAAATATAAAATTTATTAAGGTTATATACATTAAATTCTGTAATATGAAAATAATATGACTCCATCTTAAATTTCAAACCATTCGGTTGGGTATTTTTGCGCTGTTATATACTGACAGACGGACGGACCAGGGGACTTCTATAGGTCCTACGTATTTATATAATTACGAATGCACCTAAAAATATTGGATTTTCCGAAAAATTTTGCTAATTTCTCTGTTCATTTTTGTAGCTTCCCAAAACAATTCTTTGATTCAATGATGTTTTCTATACTTAACCTACTGCAATTCTTTTGCTGCGGACATTAGATTACGTGAATGGTTGGGATAGAAGATATCTTTAAGACCAGATGCAGTACTAGGTTTTCAGTTTTGATGGACATATTATTTGACAACGCTCGTTTTACAGATGAAATCTTAAATGGCTTCTTTGTGCAATATTTGTTTTTCTTTGTACGATATTTGGCAAAATAGCCTTTCACCGCTACGATCTTAAGCATGACACTGTTGTAAATTATGCGTATAATGGGTTGGCAGTTATACACATTGACTGTATCGGCAAACAACTTAGATACTTGGACAAAAATATTTTATTAAAAAAAAGATTTATTTAAAAAATTCTAGAAATTAAGACTCAATGATGCCCAGGAACCAAATTATCGATAATTTCCCGCATTGTCCGGGATTGATTTCCGGGACAAATAACTTGACATATTACGTCTGAATCCAAATTTTAAATTAAAAGATATATTTAAAATTAGACATTTAATAAAACCAACCCCCCCCCCCAAAAAAAAAACAAAAACAAAAAAAAAAAACATTAATATCACATTATAAAATCAATAACTGCAGACATTTCAAACTTTATACAAGCTCCTTATCAGTACAAATGTCAGTCGTTTTCGAAACTCTTGTTTACACATGTTTAAGTTCAAGAATATGCCGTTTAAAAATATTAAATCACAATAGGACTATATAGTCTTGTAGGATTGTATATACTTTGTTTAGGGAAGATTTCTGTAATCTTGTAAATAAATGTTCTAAAAAATTCTACTTTTAAAATTATTGAAGTAATGTAACGCGCGCTCCCCGTTTCAAAAATAGATTCATCCGGCAGTCACGTGACCAGCTTGCGTGAGCTTTGCCGAATAAGAAATGCAGTGAGTTCGATGGAGTTCTGTTTTTGAGCTGTGGTAACATGCAACAAGTTATATCCGTGTTATTATATATGTGTTATGTGCCGTGCTATTTGTGATGTGCCGTCTTACCAAGATTAAATAAAAAATATTTAAAAAGCTACCCCGAGAAATTGTTATTTTGAAATTATGTGAAATTTCTGTATGATTTGAATCTGAGCTAGCCCCGACAATTGGCTACTTAACGTTCGGCCCCGAATTCGAAGGAAAATGTTCTCATCCTAATTCTACAAAACAATGATATACTTTTATTCAAAAAGTGTTGTTTCAACTAGCATACTGAAAAAAAAATGGCACGACCGGTCGTGTGCGAGTGAAATATGTTCCTAATATTCTACAGATTCGGTCGTTGTCAGTGTGTGAAATATGTTCCTAAAATTCTAGACATTAATTCGTCGCTGCGTGTAAAAATATGTTCCTAATATTCTACAGATGAATTTGTCGTCGAACTGTGAAATATGTTCTGAATCTGAAACGTTTCGTTATCTTTGCCATCCTCTTTCCATCATATGTGATATGTGTTCCTATTTTCTCAAATTAAAGTTCTACAAAATATTTCGTTAATGTCCTGAGAAAGTTCTAGGATGTTTGTGTTTTTAAAGGACTTTCACTTCTCTTGTTCTTACAACGACGCCTACAGTGTTTGTGCCTATAGTGGTTTATTCTACAAGATTTGTTAATTCTACAAAATATTATCAACAAGCAACAGGTAAGCGATTTTTAAATAGAATGGATCCATTGTTTGTTTAATAAAAAGAATGCATTCTTTGTAACATTATCGGTATTCGTCATATACTTAACATTATTAATTTTAATTCATTCTATTATTTTCCTGTCATGTTTGTATTGTATATTTCCCCTTCCCCCTCCCCTGACCCATTCTGAAATTTACTTTTGATTCGTTCTGTTCATGTATGTTTTATTTTTACTTTGCTTTAAGTAAGATATTTTTCGATTCATAAAAAAAAGAGAGAGAGAGCGGAAGTGAAAGAAGTGTTCAGTTACGTTCGATGATTTTTTTTCTTTTCTTTTTATAATGAGGGAAATAAACTGTCAGTCAAACGTATTTATAATTTTATCGCAATTCTCATAAAGATACGCGTTTGTTTATTTAATTTTTTTTTATTGGTTTCACAAGAAAGTTGATTACTATTTTTATTTAAGTGTTATTTTATTATTTAAATGCCAAACGTAAGTATTTAATTTTGAGTTGCTGATTTACTGATGAAAAAAGCCTTGAATGTGATTCATTTTCAAAACGGAATGAGTAAGTTTTTGCATTTATTGTTTGTTTATAAAAGTTTCTTTTCTTTTAAAGTTATATTTGATGAAAATGATATTAAGTAGTCTTAGTAATATAATAATAATAATGGTTGAAATTTTAATTATTCATTTATGTGTTTGATATTATTTAGAATATTGTTTGAAAGTGTTAACTATTCAGTAAATGGTTTTGATATTGGTTAAAATATTGTTTTGATTAAATGCAGTTTATTTATACCTGCAGGGATTTAAAGTTTGTTTTGTTTTGTAGCCAGAGTTTTTCTAAGGTTAAATCTTACTGTTTTGCTTTATTAAAGTCTTGTTTATATGAGTTGTAACGTCAGAGCTCACACGTTTGGAGGATAATTTAAACGAATTTTTGGCATTTGTGAGGTACTTGTTTTGTTGTTTTGCTAAAGTTTAAAATGTCTGAACTTAATAAAGCTCGCAAAGAGGATTTATATCAGGTTGCGTTAGAAATGAATTTAGATGTGCAACCCTCTATGACAAAACATGGCATTTCAATGATAAACCTCAGGAAAAGTTTTGTTTTGTAGATGAATACGAAGAAGAAAATATTTCGTCAGCTGGTGCGGTCGAAGTCAAACCGTACGCTTTACGTGAAGATGAAGGCAAAAATCTAAATTCCGATGAAAGGGACAAACTTAATGATCTTTTGAAAAGGTATGCAAAATGTTTTCAACCAGGGGGAGAGGCAACCCCGTTTGTGGAGCATCGTATCAACACAGGTGATAGTGCTCCTGTTGCTGTACCACCTTATCGGATGACTCCTGCTAAGAAAGAAATTCTTAAGAAAGAAATAGATAATCTTCTAGCTCAAGGAATCATAGAAGAATGTGAGTCACCTTATGCTTCGCCGGTGGTTCTCGTACCAAAGCCGGATGGCAGTATAAGATTATGCATAGATTATAGAAAATTAAATGCAGTTACAGTAGCAGATAAATATCCATTACCTCGAATGGACGACCTTTTACATGAAGACAAGCACACTCCTTACATGTCAACTTTAGATCTTCGTTCTGGGTATCACCAAGTTCGAGGTCTACCCACCAGATCAAGATAAAACTGCATTTGTCTGCCCTTTTGGAACTTATCGTTTTTTAAGGATGCCTTTTGGACTCAAAAATACTCCTGCCACGTTTCAAAGATTGATAGATCAATTTAGAAGTGGTCTTAAGGATGTCCTTGCTTTATCGTACCTGGACGACATCATTGTTTTGTCAGAAACGTTTGAGAAACATCTCTCAGATCTTACAGAGGTGTTCGAGAGACTCATTGAACTCAAGTTAGATGTCAAACGTGAAAAATGTCATTTCTCTTGTGAGAAAGTCAAATACCTAGGTCACTGAATAACCCCAAATGGTCTAGAAGTAGATTCAGACAAGGTATCTGCAATTAAAGCGATACCTCCACCCAAAAATGTTAAAGAGATCCAGTCTTTTTTACAAACCTGTTCTTGGTACAGAAGATTTATATCAAATTTTGCTGATATCTCAAGACCCCTTAGCAATCTTACGAAAAAGAAAGCGACTTGGAAATGGGGAAAAGAAGAGCAAATAGCCTTTGAAACTCTAAAACAATGTCTCATGACATCTCCAGTACTGAAGCAAGCTGATGGGACCAAACCATTTATTCTGCGAACTGACGCTAGTAACTACGCTCTTGGTGCTGTACTTTTATAGGGTACTGACAAGGCCTCTGAGCACCCCATGGAATACGCTAGCCGTCTTCTTACAAGTGCAGAGAGAAATTATTCTACTACAGAACGCGAGGCGTTGGCTGTTGTCTGGTCCTTAGAAAAGTTTTGCGGCTATGTGGAAGGTCAAGAAGTGGTTGTAGCAACGAATCACCAACCTTTAAAATGGCTTTTGAGCCTTAAGTCACCATCGGGGAGATTAGCCCGTTGGACACTACAGTTACAATCGTTCTTATTGAAAATAGAATATGAACCTGGAAAATCAAATGTTGTGGTTGACATGCTGTCACGCCCTGTCTGTAATCACCAATCTGCTTTCTGTGAAACATGCAATTTTGTTAGTATAGACATGTCAACAAGAAGTCCAAGAGATATCAGAGAAGCGCAGTTGCAAGATGAAAATCTTAAAAAGATCATAGATTCTTTTGAAGACGAACAGAAAAGCGAAGATTTCGCCATTTGGACTGATAGAGGATTCCTGATGAATCAAGGTGTGCTTTATAGGTATGCTCCTGAATCAGATGCCGAGGAAGCGCAACTTTAGAATGCAACTTTACTGGAATGACCATTCCAGTGCAAGAAAGGCAAAATATTTTGAAACTTCATCATGATGACACCTCAGCCGGACATTATGGTGAAGCAGGAACTTATCAGAGAATTGCTAAGAGGCTGCTATTGGGCAGGCATGAGAGCTTACATTTCCGAATATGTTAAGAAGGGCCCAGAGTGCGCCCGTTATAAAGCAACAAATCAGAAACCGGCTGGTTTATTACGAACACCTGCTTATGCTCAGCGGTTTGATACCCTCAGCATTGATCTCTTTGGACCATTACCTCCTAGTAAAGATGGGCATCGATGGAGTTTTATAGTAGAAGATTGTGCACTAAATGGGTAGAAATATTTGCCTTAAAATTTGCCACTGCACAAAAATGTGCTACTACTCTGATTGAAGAGATCTTTCTTCGCTATGGTATTCCAAGAAGACTCATAAGTGATAACGGCCCTCAGTTTGTGAGCACTGTTCTACAACAAGTTTGTTACATTCTTGGAATAGACCAATCATTGATACCTTTGTACCATCCTCAGGACAATCCAGTCGAACACAAAAATCGAGACTTGAAACCTCGAATAGCAATCCTTGTTGGAGATGAACACGTTTCCTGGATTGATAAACTTCCTTTTATTAGATTTTCTATGAACTCTTCCAAATCTGATACAACAGGCCAAACTGCCGCCTATTTGTAATTTGGTAGAGAATTAAGAACAATCGATGACATGGTGAACGATTTCAGAGCTGTTGTGGAAAATGACGATTTTGTTCCGGAAATAACCCCATATCTTAAACGTCTTGCAAATATTTCAAAAAGTGTGAAAGAGCGTGTTGAAATGAAACAAGATCAGTGGAAGAAATATTACGATAAAAATCGTAGACGAGTGTATTTCACGCCTGGTGATAAAGTATGGGTTACCCTACACCCTGTGAGCAAGGCAAGTAAAAATAAAACAGCAAAATTTATGCCTAAGAGAGATGGGCCATACATATTTTTGACTCAAAAGTCACTAGTGACATATGACATTGCTAGCCTGGACAATCCTACTGAGCGAATTGTGTCTTACCATGTTTCCGCCTTGTCACCTTTTCAAGAATCTGAAACTATTCCAGTTGCACCCTTAAGAAAAAAAGGAAGACACAGAAAGCATCCTCTTTCCTCTCCGGGACGTAAATCGGAAACAGAGGGGGAGGATGTAACGCGCGCTCTCCGTTTCAAAAATAGATTCATCCGGCAGCACGTGACCAGCTTGCGTGAGCTTTGCCGAATAAGAAATGCAGTGACTTCGATGGAGTTCTGTTTTTGAGCTGTGGTAACATGTAAAAAGTTATATCCGTGTTATTATATATGTGTTATGTGCCGTCTTACCAAGATTAAATAAAAAAAAGTCCTTCCGGCCAGTGCCGGGAGGAAGAGGTAGCTTTCATAATCCTTATTTAAAAAAAGCCAACTTATATCATGCAAACACACGAAGCTCAATTTAGTGGAAACCGAATATAGGAGATTCAATACTAATTTTTATCAATATAATGAATGAGAATTTCGCGAAATTAGTCAGCTTTATCCAAGCTGCTTTTCTTTAAAGTAACTTATATTTGGCTGCCAAATTCGGCAATTTCTTAAAGTGCCTGTCATTTTAAGACAACATGGTGGATGAGGCTAAGCAGTGAACTTGGTCGAGACCTTAGTAATTGCTGTGCACATGCTCACTCACATCGGAATCGGTTAATATATAGTAGTGCTGTCGCATGCAAAAAATCAGATTTTTCAAACTGTCACCCACAATAGAAATTGAAACTGCTATATCTGAGCCATTTTTTAAGGTAAAGACAAACAAAAAATGCTCCTGAATCCTTATATCAAGATCAAATACTTAAGAAAGAAACCTTTTTCAATTTCTAATTTTTTTTGCACCTCACTTTAAATATATATATTTTTTTAATTTAATGTCCGCCATTATGAAACAAGATGGCTGATGAATCTGGCCAGCGAACTTGGTCGAGGTGATGATGTATACTATCCACATGCCTTCTTACATCGAAATAGGCGAATACATGTGTTATCGCGTGACAAATACAAGATCGTGTCAAAATGTTAGTCATGCTAGAAATTCAAAGTGCTATAAATCAACCATTTTTTAAGATATCAACAAAAGAACACATTTTCAGAAACAAAAACTGCTCCGGAATCTTTGTATCAAGGCCAAACACATAAAAAAATCTTTTTCATTTTCCAATTTTTTAATACCTCATTTTGAATTTTAAATTTAATTTTTTTTAAATGGCAACCCTTTTGAAACAAGATGGCGAATGAAGCTGGCCAACGAACTCGGTCGAGACATTGGTATGTACTATATACAGACCAAGTTACATCCAAATAGGTTCATAAATACGCCTGTTATCGCGTGACAAAAATCAGGTCGTTTTAAAATGTCAGCCACAAGAGAAATTCAAAATGCTATTACTCAGTCATTTTTTTTTAGATATAGACGAAAGAAAAACTGTTCCGGAATCTTTGTATTAAGGTCAAACACATACAAAAAAAATCTTTTTCATTTTCCAATTTTTTGGTATCTCATTTAAATTTTTTTATTTTTTTAAATGGCCGCCATTTTGAAACAAGATGGCGGATGAAGCTGGCCAACGAACTCGGTCGAGATATTTGTATGTACTATGTACACAGCAAGGTACATCCAAGTCGGTTCATAAATACGCCTGTTATTACGTGAGAAAAATCAGCACGTTTAAAAATGTCAGCCACGCTAGAAATTCAAAATGCTATAACTCAGCCATTTCTTAAGATATAGACGAAACAAAAACTGCTCCCGAATCTTTTTATCAAGGTCAAACACATAAGAAGAAAATATTTTTTCAATTTTCAATTTTTGGTACCACATTTCAAATTTAATTTTTTTTTAAATTTAAATGGCCGCCATTTTTAAACAAGATGGCGGGTGAAGCTGGCCAACGAACCTGGTCGAGACATTGGTATGTACTATGTATAAACGAAGTTACATCCAAATCTGTTCATAAATACGCCTTTTATCGCGTGACAAAATTCAGGACGTTTCAAAATGTCAGCCACGCTAGAAATTCAAAATGCTATAACTCAGCCATTTTTTAAGATATAGACGAAACAGAATCTGCCCCGAAATCTTTGTGTAAAGGTAAAATACATAAGAAAAAAATATTTTTCCATTTTCAATTTTTCTTACCACATTTCAAATTTTAAATTTTTAAAAAAAGTTTAAATGGCCGCCATTTTGAAACAAAATGGCGGATGAAGCTGGCCAACGAACTCGGTCGAGAGATTGGTATGTACTATGTACACACCGAATTACATCCAAATCGGTTCATAAATACGCCTTTTATCGCGTGACAAAATTCAGGACGTTTCAAAATGTCAGCCACGCTAGAAATTCAAAATGCTATAACTCAGCCATTTTTTAAGATATAGACGAAACAAAAACTGCTCCGGAATCTTTGTATAAAGGTCAAATACATAAGAAAAAAATATTTTTCCATTTTTAATTTTTTGGTACCACATTTCAAGTTTTAAATTTTTTTAAAAATTTTAAATGGCCGCCATTTTGAAACAAAATGGCGGATGAAGCTGGCCAACGAACTCGGTCGAGACATTGGTATGTACTATGTACACACCGAATTACATCGAAATCGGTTCATAATTACGGGAGTTACAGTGTGACATAGGTCAGATATATATATATATATATATATATATATATATATATATATATATATATATATATATATCAATTTTGAACGGAGGGTGGTTTCGGGGTCTGGGGGTCATGATCGATGAAAATATACCAAAATTTTTTGAAATCGCTTTCCTCCGAACGGCTGCAATAGGTAGCTTTTTTGTAAAGAAAGCTACCTAATATTTAAGAAGCTACCTCGAGAAATTGTTATTTTGAAATTATGTGAAATTTCTGTGTGATTTGAATCTGAGCTAGCCCGATAGTAAGATTTAATTATTTGAATATTTTACAAATCTGGGATGTGGTCAGTATCTATTGAATGATTAACAAATTTCGAAAAAATCGAATTGGAAATTTCGAAATGGCGTTTATTCTCTTCCAAGCGGATGTTGCATGATCGCGCAGTTTCGCCAATATAAACTGAACTACAGACTTTACATAGGATACTGTAAATTATACTGGCATTCTGTAAGGAGTGGGAGATTAGAATTGAATTTGCATAATATATTCTTCATAACACTCTGAGGTTAAATGCTGCATCAATATTAATTGATATGAATAAATTATATATTTTTTTCTGACAAAATTTTTATATTTTGGAATGGAAACATAACTTCTAGGACTTTTGTTGATTAGTCGATAATGATACAGATTGATGTGAAAAATTCTTTTTAGCCATTGCGTAAGATAACTATTACATTTATAATCTGTAAAGATTTTATTCTTTCTCTAATCGAAAGATTTCGCCATTGCTACAGTATTTTCGTGCTCTTCGGTCTAAGGCTCTAAAAAAGAGCGATTTTATTGAGAGACCGGATTTTCAGAATTAAAATTTAAGTACTGAGCAGAAAACGTTGCCTTGTTGTATTCCGATGTTAAAATTACTTTACCGGTAACTGTTTCTTTTTTTGTACAATCAAAATACCTAAGAAGGGGAGTTTATAGTCAGTTTCATTTTCATTCGTAAACTGTATCGTTGGGTATGTTTAATTAGCATTTTCCAAAATTTCATTTAAATTCGTCATGTTTTGCGGTAGGAAAAATGTCTTCAACATGACTTTCCAGAAACAAAATTTGGAGGCAAAAATTAAAATTAATAAATGTTTAAGAACTTGCATCATGATTTAAGAATTTTTTCGAAGTAATCTAAATAACCCTCCATAAACCATAGGAGTCTTGCGAGTTATGTTCCCATTCTATATTATAAAAAAATAGCAGAAAAAATGCTTAATCTATTTAAATCAATACAGCCTTTAAACCTGAGTATTTTATGAATAGGTTATACAAATTCAAGCCTAAAATCCCCTTCCCTCTCCCTCCAGAATACCAGTATAGTTTACTGTATCTCTTCTAAAGACTGTACCTCTGTTCATATTGGTGAGACTGGGACGATCATGCAACCTCCGATTAGAAGGGCATAAACACGCTTATAAATTCGACAATTTACAATCAGAACTTTAATCATTCACTAGTCAGTAAACTTTCTCTTCTATTTCAATTCCATCAAATCACAAGACTTTAAAAACACGATTCAGTTACACAATCTTTTCAAGTACAGACTCTAGTTTAAAACCATACGACAATCACTGAGCTCCATATATATAACAGGAGGTCTTTCTTCCCATTTCCCAACATAATTTCCAGGGGTCAGCGGGGAAGAATACCGTGACGATAATTTCAGTTCGTATTCGTGGCAAAAAATTCTGTTTATTGCATTCCCTTACATGATTAGAGAATCATTTATTAATTGGATAAATATAGCTTAATTAGAGAAGCATAAATTAGGATAATAGTAAAAGAGAACAGTAATATATAACACGGACAACGCGGACTATTTTTTACCTTTGCCTTGCATGCTTCACTTGTCTTACAAGCATCTGACCGCCAACTCAGAACTCCTGTTATACATGGAGCTCAGTGACGAGATTTAACCACAACACCTAGAATAAATAGAGTGGAAATCTGCTATCCAAACAGCGCTAAAAAATTGTATCCCTTAAATGCGCAATGATGCCGACATCCAATGAGCCGATCGCAGCGACATCTGCGTTAAATTTTCAAATTTCAATGTAAACATTGTATTATAACAGCGTTTAGACCAAATCGTCCTGGACTTTTAGAAAATATCTTGCAGATGTCGCTGCGATTGACTCTTTAGATTTCAGCATCGTTTGACATTTAAGGGATACAACATTTTAGCAATTTTTTAAATACTACTGGTATAACCGATTTCCGCACTATATGTTCTAGACACTATAATTTAACTATTTCACAAAGTTAAAATCTAAAACCTAACGATCCGTCTTTTTCATGTATCATCGTCTACCTCGAAAGCTGTCATCCAATCATTTTGCCGTTGCCCCTTGTGGCTTTCTAAAAGTTCGGCAGCCGACGAAAGAGTTCAAGGAGTCCACTCTACGCAATGTTGTTTTTGTCCATTGACATAACGACTGTTACAGATACTGACCACAACACAAATTTCGAAAACATTACAATAATTAAGTCCCACCGCAATAATTTTGAAGGTACAATTTTTTTTAGATGGTTGTTTTATAAGATTACAGAAATCTCCTCTCCACGACGCATATACAATTCCACCTGAATATATGGTCGAATTGTGACGTTAGGTAGTTTAATATTTAAATAATAATATGTATGTAATATTTAAATAATATTACAAGTGGCATATTCTTGGAAGTGAACATATGTAAACCAACAGCTTCGACATCGACTGAAATTTGTACTGATAAGGAACTTGTATAAAGCTTGAATTTGTGACATTACTGTGTAGTTTTTTAGTTTTATTAAATGTCTTTTGAATTTTAAAATTAGATTCATCTACTTTTAAAATTGTGATTTCGTAATATGTGTCGTAATATTTCGTAGTAAAATGCCTTCGTAAGTCAGAACATTTTCTGAAGAAATCGATGATATAAATAGGATAGGTTCATAGTGTATTTGTTAAAGAAGATGCAAGCCATTGCATGTGGTCGTTATTACAGGCTATTGAAGCTCTATCTATTAAAACCTTTTCAAGGGCGGTAGTCATACGGTCTAGCCACCAAATTTTAATTCTAAAACTCATAAATGATACCAAGAATACTGTAATAAAATTTTGCTTTTGTAAAGAAAGTGCAAAATAGGGGTTTTTTATTTTCTAAGAAATTCGTTTGAAAGTTATGGTGTCAGTCAATTATTTCATCATTTTACGAACAGAATTCTTCTGCCCCTGAAAGGTTTAAAGATTTCATCAATACAAGAGGCTTGGAAGTTTAGAATCCGAGCTTTGAGTCTTTTAGGTCTTTTTCTTGCTCAAAGTAGTAAGCTATATTTGTGTGTTTTGTGTTATTCTTTACCTATGT
The DNA here is from genome assembly GCA_963932465.1 of Maratus speciosus. Classification (NCBI taxonomy): domain Eukaryota; kingdom Metazoa; phylum Arthropoda; class Arachnida; order Araneae; family Salticidae; genus Maratus; species Maratus speciosus. The sequence continues at coordinate 245,723,723 of OZ010800.1, read as the reverse complement.
GTCGTGGTCGTAATATACGAGTATGCCAAGTAAAAAGAGTTATTTAAACGGGAACCAACTGATTTAATAATGCTTTTTCGGTACTGTTAGCCGGATGAAAGTGATAATTCGCTACGTATTGTTATGTATATATGTTGGTATGTTATAATACAGTAATGAAATATCGGGTATACGGTGGTTGGTGATCAGTGACGCTTGACTAACAAATATACCGCAATGAAAAATGACATTTTTGCAAGAATACTATCTCAGTGTTGAAAAATGCTTCATTTTTTATGCGTAACAAATTATTTTTGAATTGTAATGAAAACCGTAATAAGAAAACAGCAACGAAAAAAAAAAAAAGATTAATAGTAAATTGTAATTTTTGGTTAATGCTTATTACTCAAAAATAAATCGCAGGTTATTAAGCAAGTAAACAAAAGAAGTCTATAAATGAAAATCTAAAACAACTTTTATTTAAAATTGATCATTTTATGTCATTTTACATGCACAGGCATCTCCTGACTTACGTAAGTAATGCGTTCCGTAAACTTTTGCCTAAGTGGAATTTTACGTAAGTCGAATTTGTAAATTCCTTAGAAAAAATTTCGTCAGAAACTGCAATATTTATTATATATATATAATATATGCATTATTTGCACAGTATTATTTTACAAATAAAGTAGCATGCAGTATTTACTTGAATATAAACTATAAAAGTATGAAAAAATATAAAAACAACCAGAAAGAAAGCTTTCCAAATAAAAAGTATCTTGTGGAATATGGGATTTATAAATTTAACATCGATGAATTAATTTATATCAATTTTGAATCTTTGAATCGACATCAAACGAACAGCTCAGAAGCTGGAAGAAAAAATGCTCTGTTCATCTTCATCGAAACTTTAAAATTAGGTTTCGTTATGGTTTGAATTCAGCTAACAGAATTGTAACAGTTAAACAGAGTGTTTTTGGCTCATTTTAATCAGATTCGTTTTTGTTTTGTTAAAGATTTTATTGTATATCCCAATAGAAATATAATTCTATCTAATATATAAAACTATATTATTGTTGTGGTTTTTATCAGCATATTTTATTTATAAAACAATTATCAAATTATCATCAATAAAATTATCAAACAATATGCAAATGCGTATCAAGCGTACTAATATGTTCATAAATGTAATTTTCGAAATTTTATAGGTAAGTGCGAATTTACGTAAGTCTAGTATTACGTAAGTCGAGGGATGTCTGTAATGTTAAATTTCTTTCAATATTCCACTACGCCTTTTTCGTCAATATTCAAATTTAATTTGATAAAGGTATTTCATTTAAGGGTATAAAGTTGTCTACACGAATTCCACCTATTTCAACTGTGTTGTTAACATAAAGAGATTTATTTTATGCAAAGCTATTCATATGCAAATTTATTCCCGGCTAAGAGAAAATGATATTTTGTATATAAAAAAAGTGTAAACACGTGTTACGGAAGATGTATACTTTTAAAGTCTGGAAGCCTGTTTTACCCATTTGAAATTTAAATCGAATATACAAGCGCATATTTGTTTGTTAATTATGGAAGCAGAGGAATGCAATATTAAAAACATCGCTAATTTTATGCATTATATTTTTGTTGCAGTCGTTTCTTAGACAAATAATTAAAGAAGTTGTTTTCATATCCCAATATATTCGGTTTTTATTATTTTAGAAAAGTGAAAAGTGTTTATGACTGCGATTCACCTGTCTGTCAGGTAGGACGTTTGTTTGTTCACGCTGTAACTTTCTATTTTGTGTTTGTTAATGGGGTTATTATGGAAGCAGAGAAATGCAATATTAAAAACATCGCTAATTTTATGCATTATATTTTTGTTGCAGTCGTTTCTTAGACAAATAATTAAAGAAGTTGTTTTCATATCCCAATATATTCGGTTTTTATTATTTTCCAAAAGTGAAAAGTGTTTATGACTGCGATTCACCTGTCTGTCAGGTAGGACGTCTGTTTGTTCACGCTGTAACTTTCTATTTTGTGTTTGTTAATGGGGTTATTATGGAAGCAGAGGAATGCAATATTAAAAACATCGCTAATTTTATGCATTATATTTTTGTTGCAGTCGTTTCTTAGACAAATAATTAAAGAAGTTGTTTTCATATCCCAATATATTCGGTTTTTATTATTTTCCAAAAGTGAAAAGTGTTTATGACTGCGATTCACCTGTCTGTCAGGTAGGACGTTTGTTTGTTCACGCTGTAACTTTCTATTTTGTGTTTGTTAATGGGGTTATTATGGAAGCAGAGAAATGCAATATTAAAAACATCGCTAATTTTATGCATTATATTTTTGTTGCAGTCGTTTCTTAGACAAATAATTAAAGAAGTTGTTTTCATATCCCAATATATTCGGTTTTTATTATTTTCCAAAAGTGAAAAGTGTTTATGACTGCGATTCACCTGTCTGTCAGGTAGGACGTCTGTTTGTTCACGCTGTAACTTTCTATTTTGTGTTTGTTAATGGGGTTATTATGGAAGCAAAGAAATGCAATATTAAAAACATCGCTAATTTTATGCATTACATTTTTTTGTTGCAGTCGTTTCTTAGACAAATAATTAAAGAAGTTGTTTTCATATCCCAATATATTCGGTTTTTATTATTTTCCAAAAGTGAAAAGTGTTTATGACTGCGATTCACCTGTCTGTCAGGTAGGACGTCTGTTTGTTCACGCTGTAACTTTCTATTTTGTGTTTGTTAATGTGGTTATTATGGAAGCAAAGAAATGCAATATTAAAAACATCGCTAATTTTATGCATTATATTTTTGTTGCAGTCGTTTCTTAGACAAATAATTAAAGAAGTTGTTTTCATATCCCAATATATTCGGTTTTTATTATTTTCCAAAAGTGAAAAGTGTTTATGACTGCGATTCACCTGTCTGTCAGGTAGGACGTTTGTTTGTTCACGCTGTAACTTTCTATTTTGTGTTTGTTAATGGGGTTATTATGGAAGCAGAGAAATGCAATATTAAAAACATCGCTAATTTTATGCATTATATTTTTGTTGCAGTCGTTTCTTAGACAAATAATTAAAGAAGTTGTTTTCATATCCCAATATATTCGGTTTTTATTATTTTCCAAAAGTGAAAAGTGTTTATGACTGCGATTCACCTGTCTGTCAGGTAGGACGTCTGTTTGTTCACGCTGTAACTTTCTATTTTGTGTTTGTTAATGGGGTTATTATGGAAGCAGAGAAATGCAATATTAAAAACATCGCTAATTTTATGCATTATATTTTTGTTGCAGTCGTTTCTTAGACAAATAATTAAAGAAGTTGTTTTCATATCCCAATATATTCGGTTTTTATTATTTTCCAAAAGTGAAAAGTGTTTATGACTGCGATTCACCTGTCTGTCAGGTAGGACGTCTGTTTGTTCACGCTGTAACTTTCTATTTTGTGTTTGTTAATGGGGTTATTATGGAAGCAAAGAAATGTAATATTAAAAACATCGCTAATTTTATGCATTACATTTTTTTGTTGCAGTCGTTTCTTAGACAAATAATTAAAGAAGTTGTTTTCATATCCCAATATATTCGGTTTTTATTATTTTCCAAAAGTGAAAAGTGTTTATGACTGCGATTCACCTGTCTGTCAGGTAGGACGTTTGTTTTTTCACGCTGTAACTTTCTATTTTGTGTTTGTTAATGGGGTTATTATGGAAGCAGAGAAATGCAATATTAAAAACATCGCTAATTTTATGCATTATATTTTTGCTACAGTCGTTTCTTAGACAAATAATTAAAGAAGTTGTTTTCATATCCCAATATATACGGTTTTTATTATTTTCCAAAAGTGAAAAGTGTTTATGACTGCGATTCACCTGTCTGTCAGGTAGGACGTCTGTTTGTTCACGCTGTAACTTTCTATTTTGTGTTTGTTAATGGGGTTATTATGGAAGCAGAGGAATGCAATATTAAAAACATCGCTAATTTTATGCATTATATTTTTGTTGCAGTCGTTTCTTAGACAAATAATTAAAGAAGTTGTATTCATATCCCAATATATTCGGTTTTTATTATTTTCCAAAAGTGAAAAGTGTTTATGACTGCGATTCACCTGTCTGTCAGGTAGGACGTCTGTTTGTTCACGCTGTAACTTTATATTTTGTGTTTGTTAATGGGGTTATTATGGAAGCAAAGAAATGCAATATTAAAAACATCGCTAATTTTATGCATTACATTTTTTTGTTGCAGTCGTTTCTTAGACAAATAATTAAAGAAGTTGTTTTCATATCCCAATATATTCGGTTTTTATTATTTTCCAAAAGTGAAAAGTGTTTATGACTGCGATTCACCTGTCTGTCAGGTAGGACGTTTGTTTGTTCACGCTGTAACTTTCTATTTTGTGTTTGTTAATGGGGTTATTATGGAAGCAGAGAAATGCAATATTAAAAACATCGCTAATTTTATGCATTATATTTTTGTTGCAGTCGTTTCTTAGACAAATAATTAAAGAAGTTGTTTTCATATCCCAATATATTCGGTTTTTATTATTTTCCAAAAGTGAAAAGTGTTTATGACTGCGATTCACCTCTCTGTCAGGTAGGACGTTTGTTTGTTCACGCTGTAACTTTCTATTTTGTGTTTGTTAATGGGGTTATTATGGAAGCAGAGGAATGCAATATTAAAAACATCGCTAATTTTATGCATTATATTTTTGTTGCAGTCGTTTCTTAGACAAATAATTAAAGAAGTTGTTTTCATATCCCAATATATTCGGTTTTTATTATTTTAGAAAAGTGAAAAGTGTTTATGACTGCGATTCACCTGTCTGTCAGGTAGGACGTTTGTTTGTTCACGCTGTAACTTTCTATTTTGTGTTTGTTAATGGGGTTATTATGGAAGCAGAGAAATGCAATATTAAAAACATCGCTAATTTTATGCATTATATTTTTGTTGCAGTCGTTTCTTAGACAAATAATTAAAGAAGTTGTTTTCATATCCCAATATATTCGGTTTTTATTATTTTCCAAAAGTGAAAAGTGTTTATGACTGCGATTCACCTGTCTGTCAGGTAGGACGTCTGTTTGTTCACGCTGTAACTTTCTATTTTGTGTTTGTTAATGGGGTTATTATGGAAGCAGAGGAATGCAATATTAAAAACATCGCTAATTTTATGCATTATATTTTTGTTGCAGTCGTTTCTTAGACAAATAATTAAAGAAGTTGTTTTCATATCCCAATATATTCGGTTTTTATTATTTTCCAAAAGTGAAAAGTGTTTATGACTGCGATTCACCTGTCTGTCAGGTAGGACGTTTGTTTGTTCACGCTGTAACTTTCTATTTTGTGTTTGTTAATGGGGTTATTATGGAAGCAGAGAAATGCAATATTAAAAACATCGCTAATTTTATGCATTATATTTTTGTTGCAGTCGTTTCTTAGACAAATAATTAAAGAAGTTGTTTTCATATCCCAATATATTCGGTTTTTATTATTTTCCAAAAGTGAAAAGTGTTTATGACTGCGATTCACCTGTCTGTCAGGTAGGACGTCTGTTTGTTCACGCTGTAACTTTCTATTTTGTGTTTGTTAATGGGGTTATTATGGAAGCAAAGAAATGCAATATTAAAAACATCGCTAATTTTATGCATTACATTTTTTTGTTGCAGTCGTTTCTTAGACAAATAATTAAAGAAGTTGTTTTCATATCCCAATATATTCGGTTTTTATTATTTTCCAAAAGTGAAAAGTGTTTATGACTGCGATTCACCTGTCTGTCAGGTAGGACGTCTGTTTGTTCACGCTGTAACTTTCTATTTTGTGTTTGTTAATGTGGTTATTATGGAAGCAAAGAAATGCAATATTAAAAACATCGCTAATTTTATGCATTATATTTTTGTTGCAGTCGTTTCTTAGACAAATAATTAAAGAAGTTGTTTTCATATCCCAATATATTCGGTTTTTATTATTTTCCAAAAGTGAAAAGTGTTTATGACTGCGATTCACCTGTCTGTCAGGTAGGACGTTTGTTTGTTCACGCTGTAACTTTCTATTTTGTGTTTGTTAATGGGGTTATTATGAAAGCAGAGAAATGCAATATTAAAAACATCGCTAATTTTATGCATTATATTTTTGTTGCAGTCGTTTCTTAGACAAATAATTAAAGAAGTTGTTTTCATATCCCAATATATTCGGTTATTATTATTTTCCAAAAGTGAAAAGTGTTTATGACTGCGATTCACCTGTCTGTCAGGTAGGACGTCTGTTTGTTCACGCTGTAACTTTCTATTTTGTGTTTGTTAATGGGGTTATTATGGAAGCAGAGAAATGCAATATTAAAAACATCGCTAATTTTGTGCATTATATTTTTGTTGCAGTCGTTTCTTAGACAAATAATTAAAGAAGTTGTTTTCATATCCCAATATATTCGGTTTTTATTATTTTCCAAAAGTGAAAAGTGTTTATGACTGCGATTCACCTGTCTGTCAGGTAGGACGTCTGTTTGTTCACGCTGTAACTTTCTATTTTGTGTTTGTTAATGGGGTTATTATGGAAGCAAAGAAATGTAATATTAAAAACATCGCTAATTTTATGCATTACATTTTTTTGTTGCAGTCGTTTCTTAGACAAATAATTAAAGAAGTTGTTTTCATATCCCAATATATTCGGTTTTTATTATTTTCCAAAAGTGAAAAGTGTTTATGACTGCGATTCACCTGTCTGTCAGGTAGGACGTTTGTTTTTTCACGCTGTAACTTTCTATTTTGTGTTTGTTAATGGGGTTATTATGGAAGCAGAGAAATGCAATATTAAAAACATCGCTAATTTTATGCATTATATTTTTGCTACAGTCGTTTCTTAGACAAATAATTAAAGAAGTTGTTTTCATATCCCAATATATACGGTTTTTATTATTTTCCAAAAGTGAAAAGTGTTTATGACTGCGATTCACCTGTCTGTCAGGTAGGACGTCTGTTTGTTCACGCTGTAACTTTCTATTTTGTGTTTGTTAATGGGGTTATTATGGAAGCAGAGGAATGCAATATTAAAAACATCGCTAATTTTATGCATTATATTTTTGTTGCAGTCGTTTCTTAGACAAATAATTAAAGAAGTTGTATTCATATCCCAATATATTCGGTTTTTATTATTTTCCAAAAGTGAAAAGTGTTTATGACTGCGATTCACCTGTCTGTCAGGTAGGACGTCTGTTTGTTCACGCTGTAACTTTATATTTTGTGTTTGTTAATGGGGTTATTATGGGAGCAAAGAAATGCAATATTAAAAACATCGCTAATTTTATGCATTACATTTTTTTGTTGCAGTCGTTTCTTAGACAAATAATTAAAGAAGTTGTTTTCATATCCCAATATATTCGGTTTTTATTATTTTCCAAAAGTGAAAAGTGTTTATGACTGCGATTCACCTGTCTGTCAGGTAGGACGTTTGTTTGTTCACGCTGTAACTTTCTATTTTGTGTTTGTTAATGGGGTTATTATGGAAGCAGAGAAATGCAATATTAAAAACATCGCTAATTTTATGCATTATATTTTTGTTGCAGTCGTTTCTTAGACAAATAATTAAAGAAGTTGTTTTCATATCCCAATATATTCGGTTTTTATTATTTTCCAAAAGTGAAAAGTGTTTATGACTGCGATTCACCTCTCTGTCAGGTAGGACGTTTGTTTGTTCACGCTGTAACTTTCTATTTTGTGTTTGTTAATGGGGTTATTATGGAAGCAGAGGAATGCAATATTAAAAACATCGCTAATTTTATGCATTATATTTTTGTTGCAGTCGTTTCTTAGACAAATAATTAAAGAAGTTGTTTTCATATCCCAATATATTCGGTTTTTATTATTTTCCAAAAGTGAAAAGTATTTATGACTGCGATTCACCTGTCTGTCAGGTAGGACGTTTGTTTGTTCACGCTGTAACTTTCTATTTTGTGTTTGTTAATGGGGTTATTATGGAAGCAGAGAAATGCAATATTAAAAACATCGCTAATTTTATGCATTATATTTTTGTTGCAGTCGTTTCTTAGACAAATAATTAAAGAAGTTGTTTTCATATCCCAATATATTCGGTTTTTATTATTTTCCAAAAGTGAAAAGTGTTTATGACTGCGATTCACCTGTCTGTCAGGTAGGACGTTTGTTTGTTCACGCTGTAACTTTCTATTTTGTGTTTGTTAATGGGGTTATTATGGAAGCAGAGAAATGCAATATTAAAAACATCGCTAATTTTATGCATTATATTTTTGTTGCAGTCGTTTCTTAGGCAAATAATTAAAGAAGCTGTTTTCATATCCCAATATATTCGGTTTTTATTATTTTCCAAAAGTGAAAAGTGTTTATGACTGCGATTCACCTGTCTGTCAGGTAGGACGTTTGTTTGTTCACGCTGTAACTTTCTATTTTGTGTTTGTTAATGGGGTTATTATGGAAGCAGAGGAATGCAATATTAAAAACATCGCTAATTTTATGCATTATATTTTTGTTGCAGTCGTTTCTTAGACAAATAATTAAAGAAGTTGTTTTCATATCCCAATATATTCGGTTTTTATTATTTTCCAAAAGTGAAAAGTGTTTATGACTGCGATTCACCTGTCTGTCAGGTAGGACGTTTGTTTGTTCACGCTGTAACTTTCTATTTTGTGTTTGTTAATGGGGTTATTATGGAAGCAGAGAAATGCAATATTAAAAACATCGCTAATTTTATGCATTATATTTTTGTTGCAGTCGTTTCTTAGACAAATAATTAAAGAAGTTGTTTTCATATCCCAATATATTCGGTTTTTATTATTTTCCAAAAGTGAAAAGTGTTTATGACTGCGATTCACCTGTCTGTCAGGTAGGACGTTTGTTTGTTCACGCTGTAACTTTCTATTTTGTGTTTGTTAATGGGGTTATTATGGAAGCAGAGGAATGCAATATTAAAAACATCGCTAATTTTATGCATTATATTTTTGTTGCAGTCGTTTCTTAGGCAAATAATTAAAGAAGTTGTTTTCATATCCCAATATATTCGGTTTTTATTATTTTCCAAAAGTGAAAAGTGTTTATGACTGCGATTCACCTGTCTGTCAGGTAGGACGTTTGTTTGTTCACGCTGTAACTTTCTATTTTGTGTTTGTTAATGGGGTTATTATGGAAGCAGAGAAATGCAATATTAAAAACATCGCTAATTTTATGCATTATATTTTTGTTGCAGTCGTTTCTTAGACAAATAATTAAATAAGTTGTTTTCATATCTCAATATATTCGGTTTTTATTATTTTCCAAAAGTGAAAAGTGTTTATGACTGCGATTCACCTGTCTGTCAGGTAGGACGTTTGTTTGTTCACGCTGTAACTTTCTATTTTGTGTTTGTTAATAGGGTTATTATGGAAGCAGAGGAATGCAATATTAAAAACATCGCTAATTTTATGCATTATATTTTTGTTGCAGTCTTTTCTTAGACAAATAATTAAAGAAGTTGTTTTCATATCCCAATATATTCGGTTTTTATTATTTTCCAAAAGTGAAAAGTGTTTATGACTGCGATTCACCTGTCTGTCAGGTAGGACGTTTGTTTTTTCACGCTGTAACTTTCTATTTTGTGTTTGTTAATGGGGTTATTATGGAAGCAGAGAAATGCAATATTAAAAACATCGCTAATTTTATGCATTATATTTTTGCTACAGTCGTTTCTTAGACAAATAATTAAAGAAGTTGTTTTCATATCCCAATATATACGGTTTTTATTATTTTCCAAAAGTGAAAAGTGTTTATGACTGCGATTCACCTGTCTGTCAGGTAGGACGTCTGTTTGTTCACGCTGTAACTTTCTATTTTGTGTTTGTTAATGGGGTTATTATGGAAGCAGAGGAATGCAATATTAAAAACATCGCTAATTTTATGCATTATATTTTTGTTGCAGTCGTTTCTTAGACAAATAATTAAAGAAGTTGTATTCATATCCCAATATATTCGGTTTTTATTATTTTCCAAAAGTGAAAAGTGTTTATGACTGCGATTCACCTGTCTGTCAGGTAGGACGTCTGTTTGTTCACGCTGTAACTTTATATTTTGTGTTTGTTAATGGGGTTATTATGGAAGCAAAGAAATGCAATATTAAAAACATCGCTAATTTTATGCATTACATTTTTTTGTTGCAGTCGTTTCTTAGACAAATAATTAAAGAAGTTGTTTTCATATCCCAATATATTCGGTTTTTATTATTTTCCAAAAGTGAAAAGTGTTTATGACTGCGATTCACCTGTCTGTCAGGTAGGACGTTTGTTTGTTCACGCTGTAACTTTCTATTTTGTGTTTGTTAATGGGGTTATTATGGAAGCAGAGAAATGCAATATTAAAAACATCGCTAATTTTATGCATTATATTTTTGTTGCAGTCGTTTCTTAGACAAATAATTAAAGAAGTTGTTTTCATATCCCAATATATTCGGTTTTTATTATTTTCCAAAAGTGAAAAGTGTTTATGACTGCGATTCACCTCTCTGTCAGGTAGGACGTTTGTTTGTTCACGCTGTAACTTTCTATTTTGTGTTTGTTAATGGGGTTATTATGGAAGCAGAGAAATGCAATATTAAAAACATCGCTAATTTTATGCATTATATTTTTGTTGCAGTCGTTTCTTAGGCAAATAATTAAAGAAGTTGTTTTCATATCCCAATATATTCGGTTTTTATTATTTTCCAAAAGTGAAAAGTGTTTATGACTGCGATTCACCTGTCTGTCAGGTAGGACGTTTGTTTGTTCACGCTGTAACTTTCTATTTTGTGTTTGTTAATGGGGTTATTATGGAAGCAGAGGAATGCAATATTAAAAACATCGCTAATTTTATGCATTATATTTTTGTTGCAGTCGTTTCTTAGACAAATAATTAAAGAAGTTGTTTTCATATCCCAATATATTCGGTTTTTATTATTTTCCAAAAGTGAAAAGTGTTTATGACTGCGATTCACCTGTCTGTCAGGTAGGACGTTTGTTTGTTCACGCTGTAACTTTCTATTTTGTGTTTGTTAATGGGGTTATTATGGAAGCAGAGAAATGCAATATTAAAAACATCGCTAATTTTATGCATTATATTTTTGTTGCAGTCGTTTCTTAGACAAATAATTAAAGAAGTTGTTTTCATATCCCAATATATTCGGTTTTTATTATTTTCCAAAAGTGAAAAGTGTTTATGACTGCGATTCACCTGTCTGTCAGGTAGGACGTTTGTTTGTTCACGCTGTAACTTTCTATTTTGTGTTTGTTAATGGGGTTATTATGGAAGCAGAGGAATGCAATATTAAAAACATCGCTAATTTTATGCATTATATTTTTGTTGCAGTCGTTTCTTAGGCAAATAATTAAAGAAGTTGTTTTCATATCCCAATATATTCGGTTTTTATTATTTTCCAAAAGTGAAAAGTGTTTATGACTGCGATTCACCTGTCTGTCAGGTAGGACGTTTGTTTGTTCACGCTGTAACTTTCTATTTTGTGTTTGTTAATGGGGTTATTATGGAAGCAGAGAAATGCAATATTAAAAACATCGCTAATTTTATGCATTATATTTTTGTTGCAGTCGTTTCTTAGACAAATAATTAAATAAGTTGTTTTCATATCTCAATATATTCGGTTTTTATTATTTTCCAAAAGTGAAAAGTGTTTATGACTGCGATTCACCTGTCTGTCAGGTAGGACGTTTGTTTGTTCACGCTGTAACTTTCTATTTTGTGTTTGTTAATAGGGTTATTATGGAAGCAGAGGAATGCAATATTAAAAACATCGCTAATTTTATGCATTATATTTTTGTTGCAGTCTTTTCTTAGACAAATAATTAAAGAAGTTGTTTTCATATCCCAATATATTCGGTTTTTATTATTTTCCAAAAGTGAAAAGTGTTTATGACTGCGATTCACCTGTCTGTCAGGTAGGACGTTTGTTTGTTCACGCTGTAACTTTCTATTTTGTGTTTGTTAATGGGGTTATTATGGAAGCAGAGAAATGCAATATTAAAAACATCGCTAATTTTATGCATTATATTTTTGTTGCAGTCGTTTCTTAGACAAATAATTAAAGAAGTTGTTTTCATATCCCAATATATTCGGTTTTTATTATTTTCCAAAAGTGAAAAGTGTTTATGACTGCGATTCACCTGTCTGTCAGGTAGGACGTTTGTTTGTTCACGCTCTAACTTTCTATTTTGTGTTTGTTAATGGGGTTATTATGGAAGCAGAGGAATGCAATATTAAAAACATCGCTAATTTTATGCATTATATTTTTGTTGCAGTCGTTTCTTAGGCAAATAATTAAAGAAGTTGTTTTCATATCCCAATATATTCGGTTTTTATTATTTTCCAAAAGTGAAAAGTGTTTATGACTGCGATTCACCTGTCTGTCAGGTAGGACGTTTGTTTGTTCACGTTGTAACTTTCTATTTTGTGTTTGTTAATGGGGTTATTATGGAAGCAGAGAAATGCAATATTAAAAACATCGCTAATTTTATGCATTATATTTTTGTTGCAGTCGTTTCTTAGACAAATAATTAAAGAAGTTGTTTTCATATCTCAATATATTCGGTTTTTATTATTTTCCAAAAGTGAAAAGTGTTTATGACTGCGATTCACCTGTCTGTCAGGTAGGACGTTTGTTTGTTCACGCTGTAACTTTCTATTTTGTGTTTGTTAATGGGGTTATTATGGAAGCAGAGAAATGCAATATTAAAAACATCGCTAATTTTACGCATTATATTTTTGTTGCAGTCGTTTCTTAGACAAATAATTAAAGAAGTTGTTTTCATATCCCAATATATTCGGTTTTTATTATTTTCCAAAAGTGAAAAGTGTTTATGACTGCGATTCACCTGTCTGTCAGGTAGGACGTTTGTTTGTTCACGCTGTAACTTTCTATTTTGTGTTTGTTAATGGGGTTATTATGGAAGCAGAGAAATGCAATATTAAAAACATCGCTAATTTTATGCATTATATTTTTGTTGCAGTCGTTTCTTAGACAAATAATTAAAGAAGTTGTTTTCATATCCCAATATATTCGGTTTTTATTATTTTCCAAAAGTGAAAAGTGTTTATGACTGCGATTCACCTGTCTGTCAGGTAGGACGTCTGTTTGTTCACGCTGTAACTTTCTATTTTGTGTTTGTTAATGGGGTTATTATGGAAGCAGAGAAATGCAATATTAAAAACATCGCTAATTTTATGCATTATATTTTTGTTGCAGTCGTTTCTTAGACAAATAATTAAAGAAGTTGTTTTTATATCCCAATGTATTCGGTTTTTATCATTTTCCAAAAGTGAAAAGTGTTTATGACTGCGATTCCCCTGTCTGTCAGGTAGGCCGTTTGTTTGTTCACGCTGTAACTTGCTATTTTGTGTTTAATTTCGTGTCAAATATTATTATATGTCACTGAAAGGCCCCTGTAGCATATTTCCTATTGAAAATGGAATGTTCAGTGTTTATAGTTCATCTTCAGGACCACTCAAAAGAATTCGTATATATTATGAGTCTATGAACGGTAATTAAGTACATTTAATGATTTCACACTGCTTTAAACATTACAAAATGAATATGCTTTGTTGCTACGCATTAAAACAAGTTTCCAACAATAGTTGTTACTACAGAAAACTTCTATGAATTTCGCCTTATGAAATCGATATACATTATGTAGGAGTGCGATAATATTTTTTTTTTAGCCCTGGATGCTATTTCATTCTCGCAGCTTATTTTGTCTCCAATAAATAACGTTACCTTATATACGCCAGCCGTAAAACAAAAGCCGATGTTTCATTGTGCGATTAAATACTCTACAGCATTTTTTAAAACTTCTGAACCTCGCACGTTTTCAATGTTTATACCGTCGTATTGGGTACTTTTTAATGCAATTTGTTTGAAAATTGCATCTCCATTTGTTTTTAAAATATTAATTTTTTTGTAGTTTTTAGCGATATTTGTTTCATTTTGGCAACTCAAGTACTCCATTTCTGTAGAAAGTAAAAAAAAAATAGTTGAAAAATAGCAATTATATCTTTTTGTTGCCATTTTCTCATAAAAATTGAAAAAAAAAATTAATTAAAATACGTGCTATTTTGAGAAAAATATAAATGAATGATTTATGATAAAATATAGAGCTAATATCAATTATATTTAATTTTAAGTATATATATTAATGCAAATGACGTCATTTTACATAACATAAAAGCGTGTTCTTTAAATCTTAAAATTGAAATATGTTTTGCAGTAGAGTCCCGATTATCCGAGTCCCGCTTAACAGAGTTAATTTCTTCTGATGGACTGGTGGCTTCTATTATTATGAAACGGCCAAAAAACTTATGGCCATTTTTTTTCCTATTCTGACCAGAAAATCAGAGTTCTAACTTTTTACGGCTGCTCTTTCATCTTCACCTAACGATTCATTTATAATGGCCGTTTCATAATAATAGAAGCCACTAGTCCACCAGAAAAAAAATGAAGTAATGGAAATGCCGGGGGCGACACTAAATTCTGAAAAAGCAGAATTCCTGTTCTCTAGTTTCATTATCGTTTTTTTTTTTCCAATAATTTAATTTAACAAAACGTAAGCTTACACACTGTAGAATCAGTTTACGAAGACAAATAGTATTCTTTTTGTTGATCATCATTATTATGTACTGTTTGAAACCACAAAGCAGCATGCTCAACAGTCATGAGAAGCAAATTTTTGGAAATGTTGAAGGAATGATGGGGAATACTATCCTTTAGTTCTGGCAATGTTCCGTTTGCAGTCATTGCACCTGTACGGATCTTTGTCAAAGCCCGAAACCTTCACAAAGCTTCTGGTGCGGAATCACCATTTTCATTAAAAAAAAAGTTTCATAAATAAAGCACTATCTTGTAAACTGTACGACATATTCCATGAAAAAGACTGACAAGTGATTAATCGTATTTTTTTTTAATTTAAAATTTTCATTGAGCGCGAGCAGATCCATCACGCGGTTCCTAAAATTGCATTTATTCCGAAATTTTATCAGAAATCGACCTCTGGTGGGAACCTTTGAAATAATATTTTCCCCTCCTTATGTCTTTCGCATCCCTTTATTTAGACTCATCCCAAATTCCATAGTTTTCTGATGAAAAGTTTTGGCTACAGTCAGCTCTGAACCTTTAATTATGTACACCTGGTATATTTCACCACATGTAACTCAACTTTAATTATTATAAATTACAATCTTCATCCTGTCGAATAGACAAAGAGGCTAATTCCATACTCGGGAAAATTTTTCTACTTTTTTTTGTCGCCAAATTTAACATTTTGTCGAAAAAGTTATTTTTTCAAAACAAAAAGTACATTTGATGTTAATTTTTACATTTTTCTGCAAACAATTCAGCATTACACGTTATTTTTTAACCGAACAAAATATCAGAAGCAAAGAACATTTAACAGAAATAGAACACACTTACCGAATCCGAAGCAACTGATAACGGGCTCCAGGAACTTCAGCTATGGAGTATGTACCCAAAACATCAACATATTCAAAATAACTTAAAAAAAAAAACACTAAAAAACAACAAAATTAGATAACATTAAAATTCAAAACATCATTACGGTCAAAAGACAAGTCTAAAACACCTACTTTCAAATACAAAGCAAAACATCTTTACGGTCAAATGAAAAAAGAAATTTCCAAAACACTTTCTTTTAAATGCAAAAAAAAACATCTCTATGGTCAAAAGATAAAAGAAATTTGCAGAATACCTACTTTTAAATACAAAACAAAACATCTGTACATTTAGAAGACAAAATAAATGTCCTAAATACCCACTTTTAAATACAAAACAAAACATCGTTATGGTCAAAAAACAAAAGAAATGTCCAAAACACCTTCTTTTAAATACAAAACAAATGATTTATAATAAAAAAAGTTTAATAAAATTGTAGCGCATTTATATAACAGATAAGCGACGATGATACGAAGAAATTTGGGCCGAAGAGCCGGCGACCTATGTCCCACATCCCCGGAGCAGATAAGCGCAAAATCACAATTCCACAGAGCAATGACAACGAGTCGCGAAGAACAAACTGAAAATGACGCTATCGTAATTAACTAGTAAATTCTTTCTTTATTAACTAATCCAAAACGGCTAACACAAAGAAGTTAAAAGCGCATGCGCGAAAAAACTGCTCTCCTGCGTAAGGAGAAATGTTCCTGCGAGGGTTAACAAAAACAGCCCCTCTATAAAACTGAGGGTTCTCAAAAACAAAAAAAAAAGCTCCTGATACGAAAGCCTCGAATTATCAAAATGAAATGAAAATTGCCTACGCTTGGCACCGAAAAAAGAAAAAAAAAAATCGCCAAATGCACCTGAATATGCAATTTTTCCCTATCAAGAAATAAAAATGAAGCATTCAACTGAAGTTTTATACAAAGCTTTACTTAAGACTGTTCTCAAATGCTATGCTCAACAAGCGCAAAACGTTTTGACACACTTACAAATTCATTTTTTAACGGAAAGACATAAAATTGGAGGGCCTGACTATGGAAGCGATTTGGAATCGAACTGTGTTTTTCGATATTTTAATAAATAAATTATTTATTGAGTTATAAGCAATTTTGATCACGTGACAAACAAGTTTTTCACTCTTTCTTGAATTGGCGCAGCATGTCCCTTAAGGGATTTTGCGTCATAAAACCTCCTACAACCAAACACTCTTTCTTGAGTGGTTATTCTTCTTTCGCGCTGAAATTCGGTTCCAAACGCCCACTTTGACACTATTTTCTGAAAAATACATTGAATTTGAAAAAAAAAAAAAAAAAAAAAAAAAAAAAACCCGGAAAAAACAGTTTTATTACATAGTTTCTGAACAACAACACCTGTTAGTTTCATGCATTTCCAAACATGCATTTGAGAACAGCCTTAATGTACCGTTTTTTGACTATTATGTCATTAATTTTCAAACATTTCATCATGGCAAAATAATGATATTGCCAAATTTGTATCTGCCATCGTATTTCTTTTCCCCCGACAATTACTGTTAATTGAAAATGTACTAATTAATATGAAATTTTCTTGAATTATATAAAAATATTGCAGAATTTTACAGATTTGTGCTTTCATATTGAATTAATTACGATTTAATGCATCTATGTGTAAAGAATAAATATTACAATAAAATGAAAGACAAAAATTTAACAAATTTATCTACACGAAACGCGACGTCACCCATTTCCAACTATCTTGCTAATGTCAAGAGACTTTTCGTAAAGCTATTCATATGCAAATTTATTTTCGGAAAGGTATGATATTCCAGTAAAAAAATAAAATAAAATGATACAAAGACGCTTTTTTTTTTTTTTTTTTTTTTTTTTTTTTTTTTGTGGAAGGTATCTTTTCTTAGCATAGATGTGTGTTTTATCAATTTTTAATATAAAATCGAACGCGCAGGTATATATTTATGTGCAAATGGGATTGTTATCTTTACAGTGGGTTGCTCTTATTTTCTATTTTTTGTTGTTTTTTAGGAAACCGAACAAAAACGAGTTTTCATATTATAATTTATTATTATTATTTTTTTTGTCATAAAACTTTTATTTTGGTAGCCATCAGCTTTCTACACATGCAGATAATAGTAAAGTTGTCAGATAATATTAGATGTCATCCACTGAAAATAAGAAATAGATTTAATTTTTTTTAAAATACTATATTGTAGATTAACAAATTCAGGGGAAAGTAATTGTGTTTCTGGAATGTTGAATTCGCACCAGAATTTTCGGAAATATATTTTTTTGAAAATAATGAAATTCAATTTTAGATAAACCCGTTTTCCTTTTTTCATGAAAATAATCAAAGGAAAATTTTATAAAAGATATTCTTGTACAAACTTTGATTAAAGTTAGGTGGTACAAAACATATACCGCTCTTCAAGATGTTTTAGTTAATTACAAATATTTGAATATATGTAGTTCAACTTCTAATTAACGCAGAATTAAAATTTTCCTTCCATAGAATATAAGAAAAAATCTTTCAAATAAATTTTCTTTCAAAACTTTTTCTTAATTGTCTAATTTAGGACGATGTTATAAAATAATTTTTAGACATTTAAATTGAGCAAAAAACGAGAAATTGCCGAGCCGTCATCTGCTACTCTGTTTCTTGTTTCATCTATGGATACAGTGAATAAAAAAAACTATAATTTTCACTTCTTCACATAAACACATTCAACATTTATTTACTCATTATTATCAAGAAAATGAGCCGCTTTTTATACTCAGAAATTGCATATAACACTTGAGTTCACCAATTGTATTCATATATCTCTTATACAAACTTTATTTTAATGAATTTATGAGTTTCCAAACTTCTCGTATATGTGTGTGCGTCTGCGTATACCAATTTGCCCACTATGTTCACAAGAGTCGTAAAAGTAATTTATATGTAAAGAAAGTTCCTGTTTCCTATTAAATTTATGAAATCGGAATTAAAATTCTATAATCAGCTACTTCGTTTGAGTTCAGATTCACAAAATGAAATCTCTAAGTTCATAATATTAGGCATACACTATACATACAACCGTGCATAAGCACGAGCTCATTATGTGAAAAATGAATTAAGAAGAAAATTAAAAAAGCATGTACTATTACTATATGTTATTCCAGTATTCCTGCACAATAGATATTTTCATTTCATATTTTCTATGAATAGTTGACGCCATGAAAGTTACAGTTATTATTATTATTATTTAAATGTTTTTTAAAAAAGTATTTTTTACAAAATGGTGTTCTTAATACATGGTTTTTCATTTTTACTTTCTTCTATCTTTACAAGAAGAAAGTATTGGATTCGTGAAAATTTTCGACTTCCGGTTTTTGGCGGAGTTATACGGTTTAGAATGTCTGAACACGATTTGATGGTTTTCAGAAAATGTCTGTCTGTGAGTCTGCCTGTCACTTTGTCACTCTGTGAGTCTGTATGTGACAAAAATTTTATGGGCGCTCTATCTCAAGAACTAATGCACGGAATTTCACAAAACTTTAGATTCAGTTAGACCTTCATATAAACTGGTCCTGCCTGATTAGATTTTGGTGGAAATCGTCCAACAGGCGGCCTGCTATGCGACATTTTTTACGATTTCTACAATAGCTATAACTCTGGAACTACTGCACGGATTTTCATAAAACTTCAGATTCAGTTAATTCAGGACATAGTTAGGTGATGATTACAATTTGGTGAAAATCGCCCAACAGTTGGCACTGGTATCCTGCATTACTCATGAATATCACAATAGCTCTAACTAAAAAAAAAAACAGCATGAATTTTCATCAAACTTCTGATTCCCTGATATAATTTAGTGCTGTTTAATTTTTGGTGTAAATCGCCCAAGAGGTGGCGCTGCTGTGCTACATTTTTCACGATTTCCGCAACAGCTATATTAGCCCATTGGTAGGGGAGGAAAAAAAGGCCGAATTCGGTATTAATTAAGGGAAAGCTGGAAATTGTTGTTATCCCTTTAATTTAGGTCTAGAATGAATGTGCTAAGTTTTCACCCTCGTACTAGGTGAGCGTTAGAAAATACGTGCAGATTTATAGTCAAAAAACACGTTTTTTTAGATACCATAACAGTATCTCAAAACAGCTAACTCTGTCAAAAACATTGTCAATACACTGTAAAAAAAAATCTGTAAAGTTACTAAAGTTTTTCTCGGAAACTGGGATTCCAAGAACTTTTTATGTAACGGTAACAGCAAAAATTCCTGTAACAGCGCCTGTTACAGGACTTTTTGCTGTTGCCGTTACATAAAAAGTTCTTGGAATCCCAGTTTCCTAGAAAAACTTTAGTAACTTTGCAGATTTTTTTTTGCAGTGTACAAATGTTGTAGAGCTTAAAATTCTGAGTAAAATGAGTACCTACACTTAATATTTTTGTTGAACATTAACCCTTAAATGCCTGGTGTTGCTTTTCGGCAACATACCCAATTTAGGCTCTAAAATACTATTAGAATAATATTGAAGCTATAATGCCTAATGTTGCCAATAAAATACATTCTGAAAATATTATTAAATCGATTTTCAACATTTAGATGGCAACACCTGTGTTGTTTAAGAATAAAGATAAATTTATTTTTTCAAATGTTGCTACTTGTTCTTTTTGTTTTGTTTGGAAGTTTGCGAAATACTCTATTTTGACCTGCAGTGAGCAAGTAAAATTTATTTCTTATTATAGTTCCTAAAATTCTTGTTTGTTTAATATTATAGAATTTTATCAAGGGAAATTATTTTTTCAATTAAACACCAGTATTGCCGATTAGTAACAAACTGTTTTTAAACCGTAAACTATACTTAAAACAAAATATGATTTTTTAAAGTATTTTTCCCATGATTTATTTAAAAAATGAAAGCCGAAAAGCATTATTACAATGATTTTTGAAAAGTCAGGCATTTAAGGGTTAAGGTCACAATTCTACTTTAAATTTTAGATCCATAGTCAGGAGGTTGAACTCGGAATTAATTAGGAGAAAACTGGAAATTATTTTAATCCCTTCAGTTTAGGTCTAAAATGAACGTTTTCTTCCTCGTATTTGAGTGAATGTTAGAAAATATGTACAGTACACATTTATTTTTGAAAAACACGTTTTAAACACTTTCCAACAAAGTTGGAAAGTGTTTATGACTTCGGTTTGTCTGGCCATCTGTCCGTATGTCCGTCTGTCCGTCTGTCCGTCTGTCCACGCTCTAACTCTCGTAAATATGCTCGGATCGTTCTGAAATTTTTGGATGTTAGTGACCTCTACCATAGCACGTTCCCTATTTCAAATGAAGTTTGTAGCATGTTTAGTTCATTTACAGGGACTGGCTAAAGTTTTCCGTTACATTACGGCCAATGGGAAAAAAATCGTTTCAAATGATTTTTAATGGTATTACACTCTTTCAAACATAGTAAAATTGATATTCATTTATGAAGCCCACTAAAATAGGCATTCTGTTGAATATGCGGTGCGAAGAATAGTTATTGTTCATTTACAGGGCCACACAAAAGAATTCCGTTCATAATGGTATAGGGGAAATTGTTTGCGGTGTATTTGAAAAGATTTCAGATACTATATTGTATACGAATTACTGTATATTAGTAATGATTGCTCGAAATGCATTTTTAATTATGATATATGCTTTTTTAGGGTTTCGTTCATCTGACGAAACCCTGTTCGTCTCGCTCCTCTGTCTGTCTGTCCGTCAGTCACAGAGCCCGTTCCCAGAAACTATACATGTTGAAGACTTGAAATTTCGCATACTTATAGCTGAACACCACACATCATACGACAAATCATAAAAGTTTGAAAAAGTCGTACATTTAACCCTTTGGGCTCCCACATGTGTATTTTAAACAATCCTTTCTAAGTGAGTCCCTAGCTAGGTTGGAGGCGTGAAATTTGGCATACTTATAGCTGAACACCTCACATCAAAAAACAAATCATAAAATTTTGAAAAAGCCGTACATTTAACCCTTTGAGCTCCGACATGTGTATTTTAAACAATTCTTTCTAAGTGAGCTCCTATTTAGGTTGGAAGCGTGAAATTTTGCATACTTATAGCTGAAGACCCCATATCATACGACAAATCATAAAATTTTGAAAAGCCGTACATTTAACTCTTTGGGCTCCCACATGCGTATTTTAAGCAATTCTTTCTAACTGAGCCCGTTATTAAATTGGAGATTTGAAATTTTGCATACTTATAGCAGATTCTGAGGCCAGGCGACAAATCATAAAATCTTGAAAAAGTCTTACGTTTAACCCTTTGAGCTACCACATATGTATTTTAAGCAATTATTTCTAAGAGAGCCCCTAATTAAGTTGGAGACATAAATATTTGCATACGTATATCTGAATACCTCAGACCACGCGGCAAATCATAAAATTTTCCTAAAGTCTTATATTATTTACTCCTCCGGGCTCTAACTTGTGTATTTTAAGCAATTTTTCTAACCTCCGCCCTTTTCACCCGGGGAGCACTTTTCCAACTTTTGCCGACAACCCTTTGACCATTCTTTCATATTATGCACCATAGCCTTACATATTTTAGTTCCTCTTTTTACCGCTAGGGTCGGCTACTTATCTCGTGTGCAATCGGTCCAATCCCCTCGACTAATATATCTACGGATAGTATATAAATCGGAGTTTCGTTCGGATAGAAGTTTGTTTAGAATAGAGTGCGCCCCTGGTTGCGAAATGTGAAACTAACAGATTTTTCAAAAGGATAAAGTGTTTTGAAAGGAATATTAAACGAAATCCTCTGTGCAATCTGTGATCACACTTACCTACTTGTTCACTATATTTATGCATACTATAAAGTGCGTATAAATACTATAATTCATATACTGAGCTACAGAAATGAATGCGTAAAGGTTACTGAGTATGAGCATAAATTGCTTAAAGGTGGGTTTTAAAGGAGTTATGCATATTTACGCTGAACTGAATTTAGTGTAATAAGAATATAGAATATAGATAAAATGATATACAGGGTCACGCAAAGAGTTGGATACATGCCGTCTATGGGTGATAATTTCTGGAAATGTAATTTCAGTAGTTTTAAGCGTGCTTAAGTTTGAATTAAATTTTAGCTAAATAGTGGCATGTAGTAAAGGTACTAGGTAAACTACAGGGCTGTACAAAAGTATTCAAGTATGTTTCCATCTATTACTATAAATTGCTGAAAGATGAATTTCAACCTGTTATGCATTTTCTTGCTAAACTAAATTTTCCCATTATGTAGTATATATATCAACATACAGATCGAATACAGGGCTGTTGAAAAGAATTAGAATACATATTTGGCTATGGGCGGTAACAACTGAAATCAGATTTTTAAATGTTTACTTAGTTATATTATCTACTTTATTTCCCTAAGTAACGAAGTTTCGTTAAAGATTTCAGGGAGTATTGGAAAGTGTTTCATAATCTATGCTGTATGCATGATTTTTCTTATTTGTTAATTATGATATGCGCTTTTTTAGGATTTCTTTCATCTGACGAAACCCTATTCGTCTCGCTCCTCTGTCTGTCTGTCCGTCTGTCACAGGGTCCATTCTCAGAAACTATACATGTTGGAGACTTGAAATTTTGCATACTTATAGCTGAACGCCACACATCATACGACAAATCATAAAATTTTGAAAAAAGTCGTATATTTAACCCTTTGGACTCCCACATGTGTATTTTAAACAATTCTTTCTAAGTGAGCCCCTCATTAGGTTGGAAGCGTGAAATTTTACATAGTTACAGCTGAACACCTCACATAAAACAACAAATCATAAAATTTTGAAAAAGCCCTATATTTAACCCTTTGGGCTCCCACATGTGTATTTTAAACAATTCTTTCTAAGTGAGCCCCTAATTAGGTTGGAGGCGTGAAATTTTACATACTTATAGCTGAACACCTCACATCAAACGACAAACCATAAAATTTTGAAAAAGCCGTACATTTAACCCTTTAGGCTCCCACATGCGTATTTTAAGCAATTCTTTCTAACTGAGCCCCTTATTAAATTGGAGATTTGAAATTTTGCATACTTATTGCAGAACACCTGAGCCCAGGCCACAAATCATAAAATCTTAAAAAAGTCTTACGTTTAAACCTTTGAGCTACCACATATGCATTTTAAGCAATTCTTTCTAAGAGAGGCCCGAATTAAGTTGGAGACATGAATTTTTGCATATGTGTAACTGAATACCTCAGACTACACTGGAAATCATAAAATTTTCGAAAAGTCTTATAGGGTAACTCCGGAAGAGTTGCCGCATAAGGGATAGATGCCGCACCCCTTGCATTTCTTGTAATTATCGATAGATGGTCGTCAAACGCACAGTATAGGTGCGCAATGAGGTTATTTTAACCAGTGTATATCGTGAATCCCATTTCGATGCTTTCTTGTAGAAGTACAATCCTTAATTTGACGTAAGTGCATGATTTCACTGTCCAAATTTTTTAAGCACGTTATGTTTTCATTCACTAATTACTAAATGCACGCATGATTTCGAAGTCAAAACTAAGTGTAGCGTTTATATAGAGTACTGTGTGTATGGTTACGCCATTCCCCTTAGCGATGGCAGGTAACTGTGATGGCCGACATCTGCACCATGCAAAATGGGATACATGCCGGATAATTAAGTGTTATTAACTCTTCCTTTTCTTTTTGCGCAGACTAACCATGTTAGGCATGTTATCAAGTTTACTAATACCAACGGAGAAAAAGGGGAAAATAAAAAGTAAGAAGGGCAAGAAAGATGCAAGTCAAGATGATAATAATGAAACATTGGATTAGGCGTAACGCAGACGTTCTTTGCAAGGAATGTTTAGAAAACTACTCCAAAAAAGAGGAAGTGTAATTGGCTTCGTTGCATCATTTGTCAAACGTAGTTACATAAAGACTTTACTTTTTCTACCCCTTTTCTCTAGATTGTAGTTGAAAACACGTCTCTTAACCCATTCGAGACCATAGTTGCATATAAGCACCTTCATAAAGAGCTTCCAAAATTTGTTTCTGGCACCAGTAAAAAAGAAAAGTAATATTTGTTTTGTTTAATTAGAGCATTTTTATAATTATTTAAGTTATTATTAACCCCTCTGGAACCATCTTTTTTCCCCTTCATTCCATCTATACATTTTCACTGGCTCAATACTGTTTCAGATAAGGAAGGAATGTTACTTTCAAATTCGCAGTACACAGACCCAGCGACATGAATACAATATACCAGTAAAAAGAATAATATATAACTCCAGTTCTAATAGCAGATGTTTCTTAGAACCTGACAGTGGCTTTTTAATTTTTTTTTTAATTACTTTGCAAATCGAGGCAAAAGTATTTTTTTTCACCAGCTTTTATCATTTTTTTAATGTTCTTTTTGTTGTCAAAACACAGGTATTCAAATTAAAATTTTAACATTGGCATGTCAAGTTCATGAATATTTATACCAATATTAATAAGGGAAATTTATAAAATGCTTACTTGAATATGATATATGATTTTCTTTTTATAATTGTTCTAACATGCTAATTTCAACATTCTTTAAAGAGCGTCAATAACAAAAATATTAAAAAAATAAGGAAAGAAAGAAAGAAAAAAGGAAGTTTGACATAAGAAGTTTAAATTAAGCTTTTTAACGTGAGCATTACCGTAATTTGTAATTTCCAAACGCATAATTTAAGGAAAGAGACAGGAATTTCATTTCCTTTAGAAAAATGCATTTTTGATTTAATTATATGATGTTCGCTCCGCATCCGTCTAATGGAGTCGCCACTGTGCTTGAGTTTAAAAACAGAAGCTATTTCATAATGGAAATTAGTAAATGAAAAAAAAAATTCTTTTAAATAAAAAAAAAAAAGTGAATTTCTTTTTTATTAAAAGGAACTTTAAAATAAGTAACGTGGTCTGAAGAAGTTTTCTAAGAAAAAAAGTATAAGAAATTTTAAAAGGATTATAAAATACAGTGGAGCAATGTTCGTGCGTTTCATATCTTGGATGTATGGTTTTTTTTTTTTTATATGTATAGGTTTTCGAAATTAAATTTCAGTTTATTCCAATCATTTCTGAGGCTAACACAGATTTAGTTCACACGTTCAAAAGAAATTTTTAGTTTTATTATATGCATGTTTTCGCCTGAGAATTTTAGGAACGAAACGTATACCAAGGAACTGTTTTGCTCATGCATGGATTCGCAATGAATGTGTCACCAGGTTTTACACAAATCCTTCCTTACACAATATACAGAACGATGAAATTCAGTAATTTCGTAACATATGTGTACAGAATGCGTTAGAACAATTATTCAATAATTGGTCATAAGGTCTGCATCACAGATGCAAAAAAAAAAAAAAAAAAAAAAAAAAAAAAAAAAAAAAAGTCGGATGTACTAATTTCAAAATTTTCATCTATCTCATATATGTTGATACTTCAAAATTCTCTATCACAGTGCCAAAAGTAAATGGCAGTCTATGCCGATCGTGAGAAACCTAAATATATGAAAGATCGTGCATTAGTTCTTGAAATATGACTATCGCTAAAACCGTGTAAATCCTGCAGCATATCAGCAACACCTGTTAGGTGATTTACACTAAAACCGATTCAGTAATAACTTATGTCAGCGTCTATCTGATTCTGAAGTTCGATGAAAATCTGTGCATCAGTTTTTGAGATAGATCTATTGCGAAAATCTCAAAAAATGCACCTTAGCAGCGCCGCCTGACACGCGATTTACAACGAAACATATTCAGAACCAATATTTATCAAGGTATACCTGAATCTGAAGATTAATAAAAATGCGTGCATTAGTTCTTGAGATACAGCCATTGCAGAAATCATGAAAAATACTGTATAGAAGCGCCACCTGTTGGGCAATATACACCAAAACATGGTAAACACAACTCATATCAAGGACTAACTGAGTCTGAAGTTTCATAAAAATCCGTGCATTAGTTCTTGAGATAGAGCCATTTCGGAAATCGTGAAAAATGCTGTATAGCAGCGCCACTTGTTGGGCAAAACATGGTAAACATCAACTCATATCAAGGACTAACTGAGTCTGAAGTTTCATAAAAATCCGTGCATTAGTTCTTGAGATAGAGCTATTTCGGAAATCGTGAAAAATGCTGTAGAGCAGCACCATCTCTTGGGGGATTTACACCAAAACATGGTAAACACCAACTTATACACTGTTAAAAATAAAGGTTTAACTTTGAACAAATAAACTGGTGAAAACAAGAGGTTTCACCGAGTTTCCCGTTCAAATAAAAATGACTGGAAAAGAAAATCTTATGCTGGATGCACAATAACCGAGTTTACGGTTCTACCTTTAGTTATCGTTGAGTGGCATCACATCACGATCACCCCACAAGGCCACACAAGCTAAACTTTAATGGCGGCTAACAACTTAAGCGTCAACATGAATATCGCTTATTTTGGATTTATCTCCCCGTCCCCATCAATCCTTGAAATACAAGTAAGTACACTAGTAGCTATAGTTTATTTTACTGTTAGTACACATTGTAATGTTTTGCTGAAACTCCCTTGCACAAAATTTATATTTTACCTGTAAATATTAGATTAGCCATTTGCTTAAGCCTAAAATAGTACCGGTTCTACATTGCATCCGGAGCGAAATAAACCACTATTTTAAAGCTATTAATAACTTAAGTTTAATAATTTAGTTCAGTTCAAAGATTTATACACGCGAAATTATTTTTCGATATCAGTTATTTTTGTTTGTTGTTGTTTTCAATTTATGAATGCCTCGCTATCATTAATGCTTGTCATACGCATTCAAGTCCTTACTACAACATGATATACATATATATGTTTGCAAAACTGAATTTTTCACATTACTTAAAAGAATGTTTACAGGATTTTATGTAGCTAAATTAAGTATTAAAAAAGGTTTATATGATTTTTTAAACCATTCATTTTCCAAAATTTAATGTAATCAATAAAAACTAGTGGTTGCCTTTTTTTTTTTTCTAATGAGATTGCTATATAATTTAAATTCAAAATTATCTTTATTTTGTAAGTAATGGATATATGAAGGCATACGAAACAAACGCCAACTGTATTATACAATGAATATTTTGATATTTTAAAACATTAAATTAGATGAAAAATAAAAATCGTGAAATGCAAATTCTGGTTTGTGTATGAGATTATAATTTTAAATTTATAATTAGCTGTATCTTCTAAGTAAAATAATGGATATTTGCAGTTGAGGTTCCTGAAAAGTGTGTTAGAAGATACAAATTTAACATTTTAAAAATATCAAAATGTAAGAAACATACAACCATGAAATGCAAATTTTGGTTTTTGAAAATATACTATTACAAATTTATGACATATAATTGTATAACTGTTTTTACATTGTGCATTATATATAGCTCAATAAATATTAAAAAGGTTTATATGATTTATTAAACAATTTGTTTTTTAAAAATGAAACCATAAAAACAGGTGGTCGCTTTTTTTAAAATTATGAGATTATAATTTTAAATTCATAATTAGCTGCATCTTCTAAGTAATCTATCATTATTTATCATTACAAAATTATGACACATAATTGTATAACTGTTTTTTACATTGCTAAAGCATGTTTAATAATGCATTATATGTAGCTCAATAAATATTGAAAAGGTTTATATGATTTATTAAACAATTCGTTTTTCAAAAACGTATGAAATGCATATAATAAACAGGTGGTCGCTTTTTTAAAAAATTCTATAAGATTATACAATTTTAAATTCATAATTAACTGTATCTTCTAAGTAAAGTAATGGAGATCTGCAGTTGGAGGTTTCTGAAAAGTGTGACGCATTTTGATATTTTAAAAATGTTAAATTTGTAAAAAACTTAAAACCGTGAAAAGCAAGTTTTGGTTTTTTGTGAAAATATACCATTACAAAATTATGACATATAATTGTATAACTGTTTTTACATTGTGCATTATATATAGCTCAATAAATTATTAAAAAGGTTTATATAATTTATTAAACAATTTTTTTTTTCAAAAATAAATGAAATCCATATAATAAACGGTGGTTTTTTTTTTTTAAATTATGATATTATAATTTTAAAATCATAATTAGCTGTATCTTCTAAGTAAAGTAATAGAAATTTGTAGCTATTGAAATCTCCAGCTCTGTTTGAAGGTACATTTTGATATTTTAAATTTGTTTAAAACTTAAAACCGTGAAATGCAAATTTTGGTTTTTGAAAATATACCTTTACAAAATTATGACACATAATTGTATAACTGTTTTTACATTGCTAAAGTTTGTTTAATAATGCATTATATATAGCTCAATAAATATTGAAAAGGTTTATATGATTTATTAAACAATTCGTTTTTCAAAAATAAATGAAACCCATATAATAAACAGGTGGTCGCTTTTTGTTAAAAATTATATTATAATTTTAAATTCATAATTATCTATATCTTCTAAGTAATGGATATCTGAAGTTAGAGGTTTCTGAAAAGTGTGTTAGAAGATACATTTAGATATTTTTAAAATGTTAAATTTGTAAAAAACTTAAAACCGTGAAACACAAATTTTGGTTTTGAAAATATACTATTACAGAATTATGACATATATCTGTATAACTGTTTTTTACATTGTTGAAGCATGTTTATTAATGCATTATATATAGCTCAATAAATATTAAAAACGTTCATATGATTTATTAAACAATTCGTTTTTTTAAAAATGAATCCATAAAAACAGGTGGTCACTTTTTTGGTTAAATTATGAGATTATAATTTTAAATTCATAAGTAGCTGTATCTATTAAGTAATAAATATCTGCCACTATAGACCATTACAAAATTATGACATATAATTGTAATTAACTCGGGTGTGAAACATGTCTCCCAAGAACCACGTTATATCGGGCTTCCACTGTATTTTAAAAATTGTAACTTCATTATACAAATTCTAATTTTGAAATAATATTCAAATATAAATTTAGCATAATTTATAGTTTTTTTTTCTTTTAAATTGCTATAGGATTTGCCGTAAAGTGTCAAACCTGCCATCTTAAGAGTACGCTGATTTAGTATGCCAGTGTTTCAAACAACAAAAGATTGTCTTTTTGATGTAAGTACATTTTAGTGTTAGTTTTTGTTAATTTTATCTTTCAATAATGTTTTAATACTCGCACACATTGTTTACATAAATGTTTGACACTTTCTGTGTCATTTATTTATTTATAGCTGTAGCTGTGTAATAAGCCAATAGTAGATCTTAATGAGTGAGAAATATTATTTTACATGCATTTATGAGAGAAAAAAAGAATTTTTTCAAGTGCAACTTCTGATATTATCGACAATTGCAATATATTTCATAGAAATTTTAACTTTCAGTTTATTACACAGTGCCAGTTTGAGCCATCAATGATATAAAACAAAATTGAAATATCTTTAACAACTGTCTACTTTAAACTGCACATAAAAAAAAAAGTCTTAAAAAATGTAGAATGCTTAAAATTCAAAATATTGCTTGTTTGTACCCTTAAAGATTGAAATGTTGGATAAAAAAGTGTCTGTTACTTAAATTATTTCTATTTTCAAGTGTATGAGTAACCTATAGTGTTCAAAAGTAAAAAAATTGAAAGGTTTCTTAAAGCAACTTTATTTTAGTTAATTTCGCCTTTCAATGATTTAGAATAGTCATACACATAATTTACATAAATCTTTGACACTTTCTGTGTTGCTTTATTCATTTATAGCTGTGAAATAAGTCAAAAGCGGATCTTAATGTGGAAAAATATTATTTTACATGCATTTATATTTATAAGACAAAAATAAGAATTTTTTCAATAGCTTATCAATGTTTTAACATATTTCATAGAATTTTTAACTTTTGGCTTATTACACAGCACAACTTCAAACCATGAAGGATATAAAACAAAATTAAAATACATCTTTAAATAACTGTCTTTAAACTATTTACATAAAATAAGAGTAAAATCTTAAAAAATGCAGAAAACTTAAAATTCAAAATATTGCTTGTTTGTACCCTTAATTGATATGTTGGATAAAAAAGTGTTACATAAATTATTTCTATTTTAAAGTTTATGAATAACCTATAGTGTTCAAAAGTAAATTTTTTTAAAGATTTCTTAAAGAAACTATTTTAGTTAATTTCATCTTTCAATAATGTAGAATACTCATACACATTGTTTACATAAACATATATGGTACTTTCTGTGTTGTTTTGTTTATTTATACAGGGTGTCTACAGAATCTGGAAATCAGGGAATCATGTAAAAACCAGGGAGGTTTATCAATCTGGAAATATCAGGGTACTTTGTAAAAATATTCGAAAATCAGGGAAATTTGTCTATATTATGAAAATATTTGCATATTTACCTTGCAAACGAGATTGATTCGTCTATTTTATGTACCATATTTTTTAACATGCTGATTAGTCTTTCCCAATATTTTTAAAAAGTTGCGCATGGTATGAGTTTTTGATATTTAATGCAAATTAAGGTGATCAGATGTCCTAATTTTCTGTACATCGTGCTTATATTGAAGGCAATTTACCCATTTTTAAAAATTTTAAATGATACATTAGCATAACCGGACCAGGTGGCCAGTTTAATCCAATTAGCTATCCCGTCAAATGTAGATAAGTCTCAGAATTGAATATTTTTCAGAAAATGAGGAAATTTCTGGTCACCCTATATCCATTGGCCACTACATGAAGTTGGATTGAATTTTGAGTTCGGATTTATAAAACTGTCAACAAATACTTAATGAATATTAGGCAATTTTTGTGTTTTTCTCTTGTTTTTTCTCGCAAAGGAGATATTAGCAGGCTGGATAAGTGTGTTATATGAGGAATCGACATACATGAAAAAATACGGTATGTGTATTGTTAATAATGGAAATCAGGGAAGTCTGATAAAGATAGTCAGGGAAATCATGGAAAAATCAGGGAATTTTTTTTAGAATTTCTGTAGACACCCCTGTTATAGTTCTGTAATAAGTCAAAAGTGGGTCTTAATGGGTAAAAAACATTATTTTACATGTATTTACAAGACCTAAAATAAGAATTTTTCAAGTGCAAAATCTGATATTGACACAGCATATTTCATAGAACTTTTGAAAATTTAGTGTTGAATCTAGAAAAAAAGTCGCCATTCAACAATTTTTAAAAAAGGGCAGAACATTCTTGAAAGTCACTCTTGTACCTTGTTATTTTTTTTTTTCAGTTGATTAGTTTAATTTTATCAATAGTATTTTGTGATTTTGCCGCAACTGATTGAATTTCTCGATCTTCCCCCCCTCCCTCCTGATACGTAATGTTGACTTTAGGGCCGTGGTTCCCAACTTGGGGGGGAGGGGGGATTTGAAATTTGTTACTCACCCGTTCGCCAGACTTGTATAAAACCAAAAACTTTCTGCGCACATAAATATTGGATCAAAAACTTTCTGTAAATTAATTTAATGTTTAATAAAATAACGTGCTATACATAGCTGCCAACTCTTCCGATTTTTTCAGAATTCTTCTGAAAAATCGGCATGTTTCCGATTTTACCCACGTAATGAGTTTTCTTCTGCTTTTCGTCATTTTCTTCCGATTTTTGGCCTTTTTTACGCGAGTTTCGTCAAAGGATCGCGGGAAAACCCAAAATTTCGCCGAAGGTTCACGGGAAAGACGCAAATTTTGTCAGAAGATCGCGTAAAAAACGAGAATTCCCCCAAAAGAGCACGTAAAAACACAAATTTTGTGAAAAGAACGCGAATTTTGTCAAAAGATCAGGTAAAAAAAAGCACTGTCAAAAGATTGCGTAAAAACACTATTTCCGTGAAAAGATTGCGTAAAAACACTATTTCCGTGAAAAGATTGCGTAAAAACACTATTTCCATGAAAAGATTGTGTAAAAACGCGAATTCCGTTGAAGGATCGCGGAAAAACGCGGTGTTTCGTGAAAAAATCGTAGAAAAAACCAAATTTCACCGATGGATTGCGGAAAAACCCAAGTTTCGCTGAACGATCGCGGGAAAGATGGGAATTTCGTCAAAAGATTGCGTAAACAATGTGTAGGGGTGATTTTTGTCCAAATTTTCCAAAAATTTAAGGCATTGATTTCCGAAAATTAAAAAAAAATCGGCCACCAATTCAGACATTGCAATTTTGACATTTTCGGCCAAAAAAATTTATTTTGCCAATCGTTTGCAGAAAAATTGCCAATTTCGTCAAAGGATCGCGTGGAAAACGCTAATTTTGTCAAAAGATCATGAAAAAACGACAAATTTCGGCTGAAGATTGCGAATTTCGTCAAAGGGTCGCGCAAAAAAAAAACTCATAGCTAGTGTCGGAAGTGGACTCCCCCCCCCCCCCCCCTTAGTTGTAACTTTTCAGAAACTTTTTTTTTACTCAGAATCACCCTAAAAAAAAAGAGAGAAATTTAGGAGTCAGAAGTTTTAAGTGTGTCTTTTAATGTGAAAGGTAGAATCTATGAATATTCAAAAAAAAAAAAAAAAAATAGTAATTTTTAATATATTTAAGTTATTCTTTTTTCTCATAATATATATTGTGTAATTGCAAATTAGTGAATATTTTATTCGGGTTTCTCTTTGAAATTGGTTTGTTTTTAAATCCTTACTGAAAGCGTTATAAAACTTAAAAAATCTTCTGATTTTTCACCAAAATCTTCTGACTTCTTCTGATTTTTCACCAAAATCTTCTGACTTCTTCTGATTTTTTGCCCAAAATCTTCTGAGTTTTACCGAAATTTAGTTGGCAAGTATGGCTATATGACTTTGACGGTATGAATTTTAAACAGTAGTTTTAAAATAATTACCATATAATTTAAAAATTAATTAATATTAATTACAGAATAATTATGCTGGCTAAAAAAATATTAAAGCTAAAAATCCATGATAAGAAGGGGTGAATTCTTATCAGTTATTTTGTCAATGCATTTAGAAGCAGCCCAATCCTTAATATTGTGACCTCTTCTCACAAAATGCAATAATGGACATTGCTTCTGAAACAACTGAATGACATTTTGCAAGGAGGGGTCCATTCATAAGTATAAAAATTAAAGAGACCGATGAGTTTTTATTGTGGCCCTTTGACGAAATTCTCATTTTTTCCGCGATCATTTGGCGGAATTTTTGTTTTTTCGAGATTTTTTGACGACATTTGTGTTTTTTTTTCCGCAATCCTTTGACAAAATGCACTTGCTTTCTCCTGTCCTTTGGTGAAATTTACATTTTTTCATGATCTTTTGACGAAAGTCACGTTTTTTACGCGGAGTTTTGACAAAATCGCGCTTTTTTCGCGATCCTTTGACGAAATTAGTTTTTTTCCGCGGTTCTTTGACGAAATTTGCATCTCTCCCTCCCCCCCCCCCCTGATCTTTTGACAAAATTCATGCTTTTTTCCGCTATGCTTTTATGAAATTCGTTTTTTTCCTGCGCTTTTTTGGACGAAATTTGCTTATTTCTGCGATTCTTTGATGAAATTAGCTTTTTTTTGCAATCCTTTGATGATATTCGGGTTTTTCTTCTGTGACCTTTTGAGGAAATTCATGTTTTTTTTTTTTTTTTTTTTTTTTTTTTTTTTTGCGATCCTTTGGTAAAATGCGCTCTTTTTTTCGCGGCCTTTTTGCGAAATTTGTGTTTCTTTCGCGATCCTTTAACGAAATCAGTTTTTTTCGCGATTCTTTTACGAAATTTGCGGGTTTTTTTTTTTCATGATTCTTTGACAGAATTCGCTCTTTTTCCGCTATGCTTTTACGAAATTAGTTTTTTTTCCTGCGCTTCTTCGACGTAATTTGCGTTTTACATACGATTCTTTGACAAAAAGTTTTTTTCCCACGATTCTTTAAAGAAATTCGCGTTTTTCTGTGGTCATTTAACGAAATTTGCATTTTTTTTTCCCCCGCCATGCTTTGACAAAATTAGGTATTTTTTCTGTGAACGATTGACGGAATTAGTTTATCTTCGGTGAACATTTGTTGAAATCCGCAATATATTTCAGTGACTTTTTTTATGTCTGAATTTTCTGACTGGTGGCCGATTTTTTTTTAATTTTCGGAACCGAATACCTTAAATTTTCAGAAAATTCAGAACAGAATCACCCCTAGCAAAAAGCAAACAATAAATAAATCGTACATAAAATTGGGGAACATTTTTAATTTTTTGGCATTAAAAAAAATACAATAACAAAAATTACTTTTTTTTTCTAAAAAATTTTCCGCAAAGTTCTGAATTTTGAAGAAAAAATTCTGCAAAATTCGGAACTTTGCGGAAAATTTTTCGTGTGTGCGCGTGCGTCTATATTATACAACTCTGCCGTTCGCTATCAGTTTCTTTTGGCATTTTTTTGGTTGAGATGTTGGGGAGAAAAAATGTTGTAGACAAAAAATAAACAGAATAGAAGCAAATTTTTAAAAATCAGGTTTTTTAATTGAATTTAAAAAATTTTCCCAATCGAAAGTTTAAAATAGTTTAACACCAGAATAATTGTATGAATAATCTTTTAAAATGTTTTGACATCTAATCTTAGTATTAAAAATCTGGTACTTTTTTGTTAGCCAGGTGCCAGTGTTACATATATATATATGTAATGTACATATATTGTATATATATATAACACTGGCGCCCGGCTAACCAAAAAGTACCAAAAATCTTTATAATTTTTCTGGTTATTTAGGTATTTTATAATATTTGGTAATGCTTTCGATTATTTATTGAATGACCTTTCAACTGCTATTCGCTTTGCTATAAATCACATGAAAAATATTTTACACATGAAACTATTTAAAAGTATATATAAATTTGATTCTCTTGAGAATATTTAACCTAAACAATATATGAAATATCTAAATGAGGTATTAACTTTATAAAATTTATAAATATTAAGTAGCATTAGAAAAGAAAATGGGTAGATAATAAATATGTGTGGCTCTCTCTACGTTAGGCTTCTTGCACAATAAATAAATTTAAATGACGACATATACATTTTAAATTTTAAAATCAGATGATAATATATGGAAAACAATTCATGATATTGGGAAAAGGAAAACAGAGAAAATGTGTTCTGATGAGGAATAAATGTATACTTAAAATTGATAAAAATAAGAATCATGAAATGCTTTTGTGTATTGTGTTATCCATAAAATGAAAATTTAGTGTCCAGAGCTTTTCCACCAATCCTTAAAACATTACAAAAATGAATTATAAAATGATTGAGTGTTATTAGTTTTAATCAGGGCTGCGGAGTTGGTGGGAAAAATGGATGACTCCGACAATGCAGACCTGCTTGTAAAATGGACAACTCTGACCCCGACAATTTTAACAGACCAAACTCAGACTCTTTCGCTCAAAAATGGGCCCAACTCCAGACCCCTGATTTTAATGCTAAATATGTCATTCTTCAGGATATTTTGAGAAGATTCAGAATGTATAATACTTTTCTTTAATTGAGGGATGTTGAAAAAGTACAATAAATGCCTTTTTGGTGCAAAAGCGAAGATGTATACAAAATGATTCTCATTCTGAAAGAAGAGTCATTTCATTTATAGAATTATGTTAAAAACACATTTGTGACACAAGGTTCACCTTTTCAACAAGTTAAAAAAAAAATGTGAAATGATTAGTGATTGTAAGGTTCTTATATTGTTCCATCTTGTAATAGAGTTCACTTTTTCTGTAATAAGATACATAATTTATAGAGTGACAAGGAGGGTGGGTGGCATGGTTATTTTATTAATGCTCTGGTGGGGCGTGAGCAGTAAAAGGTTAGGAAACACTGCTCTAGGGCAATTTGGCAGGGTGCAGCTCCCGTCGGCCCTTATATATTAATTACGTTATGCACCCACTGGCCCTTTTTAACTGGTGCATGCACTCGGCATCTCTTTTTAACTACTGCATGTGCCCGGCGACCCTTTTTAATTATTTTATGCACCCAGTTTCTCATGCAGCAATTTTTGATGCGCCCTTTCAATTCACTTTTTTCTGGTCGCAGAAGGAAAAGACTCACAAAATATCTACTCTTGTCCCCCCCCCCCCTCCCTGTGTACACGTCTAAACAAATTAAATTATTTTCATGTATAATTTGAATTTAGATATTTATTAAGCTGTTTAAATAGTCCTAAAAGCAGTTCGATGACTGTTACATATTAAACTAGATGATTATTGATAAATTCTCGATTATGTAGGTTCAGTCTCAATTACTTTGGATAATCGAGATTCTATTGTATATATGTCGTAGGCTAATTGAGAAATAAGGCTCTTTGCAAAGAGCCGGTCTAATTGGAGAATCGTCGCATAAAATTCTATACATTGCTACATAAAATTCTATAGAATTTTATGTAGCGGGCTAGTGATGATGTCTGCAGACCAGTAAACTCTGATGTTTACTGGTTCTTTGGACTAGTGACTTTTTTTATCAATTCTACCGCTGTTTATTATTATAGGTATAGTTTTGAATCTGAAACAATTAGGGATGCACCAAATGTTTGGTATCCACTCGACCATGTTACCAAATATTCGGCTTGGCCAAATAGCAAACTATTCTGTTTGGCCGAATAACGAAATATTCAGCCTAACCGAGTTTTTTAAAAACCTTATACCACTTCTACGTTTAATAGTCAATTTATAAAGATATTCAGAATAATTAGAAACAGAATCATATATTTAAATAAAAGATAATGTTTTTACATTATTTATTTGCTGTTTAAGTATTTAAGAAAATTAACCAATCCCGAGGATTTTCATTGGAATTAATTATGTACAAATTCAAGTTCCTGAATATTGTCCAGTAAATAATCTGTTTCTTGCTAAGATTTTAAGAACATTTACGATCTCTGAAAATGATCGCCCACTCCAGACACCGATCTAGGATGCATTTAAAAACTTCCTTGCTTAATCAAAGGGAGTAGAACAGTTATTCTTGCTGAGTTGCCGCCATATAAAATTTGAATAGATTATATTTTTTATTTACTTTAGTCTCTTCCTGACAAACAAATAATATATGATCCTGTACAATTTTTCTTCCATTTTTCCGCAATATCTCTTTGATTTTAAAATGATTGTTTCAGAATTTAAGAAAATTTTATTCATTTGTTTTAATTCACAGAAGAAGCCATGAAATTTAAAATTTTATTCATTAAAAAAGTTTTATAACTATCCTCTTCTTAAATAACTCAAAGCAGATTATTTTTTTTTTTTCAGCATAAAGTTTACTTGAAAAAGCTCTTGATTATCAAAAGAAAAGTTTCTGTTTTAAATATTATGTTATGTAAAATTGTTTTAAAATTTAATATTTTAATGCCTTTAAACTTTGAAATATAAAAGTATTCGACAAGCCGAATATTTGGCCTAGCAGTTACTATTTGGCTAGCCGAATATTCAGTATTCGGCCAAAATCAGTATTCGGTACATCCCTAAAAACAATATACTGAACTTACTTTTGAAAAATGGGTTAACCCGACCTGCAACAAAAATAATTAACATCGGGAGAAGATTTCCCCACCACAGTCTGCCGTAACATTTCAGAAAATTGGCTGTGGATTTGAGAACTTTTTGTTTTACACAGAATTGCACGTGGTGCAGTGGTCTCCACACAACACAGACATGCACAAAAACTTCTATTTTTATTATTATAGACTCCTTCCACGTTAAATTGTCTGTTGTTCTACAACTCAATGCATAATCAGACTTTGCATAAAAAAAAAATTTTTGAAATAAGGGGAGGAACAAAAGGTGGACTTCTCATGTGCAAACCAAACTCATAGGTAGAACATTCATAAATTGGGATTCAATTTTTTCTATGAGATTCTTAAAAATATAGCACGATTTCAGTATACTTTGATAATATATTCAAGGGGTGGACAGACTTAGATAAAATGTAAAACTGTCTGCAAACTCAAATAATTTCTTAAAAATTTTCTGCAAAAAAACGCCACGCCCCTCCTAAGTCCTATATCGCTGCTAACAGCAAAAGTGAAAAAGTCCCCTTTCCAATCCTTCACATTACCTTACATGCACTCAACTCAGCTTGGTTGCGGTTTTCTCAGGGATGGGAAAATTTAAGTTTAATCTGTGACCCTCTGAGAGAGGGGGGAAAGTTACTGGTCCATTTGAATTTTTAGTGATTTCAGACCAGCAGACCATAAAGGATTTCGAAAGCAGGTTGATTTTTCAAATGCTGAAGCTTTTCCTTGTAAAAGAGAATTTGATTGATATGCTGTTTAATTTTTAGATTATTTTCCCTGTGTGAAATTTTATTATTATTATGTCTGCACAAAAAACAATTTTATGTCTTAAAATATTTACCCTTTCATTTAAAACAGATGGAGAAATTAACCTGATGCTTGGAGCTGCTAATACTTGGATACTAAGCTTCAAGAATTCTTTATATTTGATGATCTCATCATATTTATGATCCTCATTTGGGGAAGAAAGAGGCTATTTTTTAAATGAATGGTCGGACAGTACTGCACCCTCCTGAAACTGTCGGAGAGAAACTCACTATGTAAAATGGCATTATATTTACAGTAAATATTAGTCTGACATACTATATATATGTATAGACATATAATTTAATGATTGTATAATTTGTATTTTCAATAAATGGAGCGGCATACCGCAAACCAACTTAATTGTGTTATTTTATTGTCTATGACCATTTCTTTTTTCAGCTATTGCAAGGCTACTGTTGGTGAATATTTTCCTTTTTTACTACTATTATTTAAAAAAATATTAAAAAATCTTCATCATAGATTATCGTTTAGGAATACTGAAAAAATACATATATAATCAATAATAATTAATCACTTTTGGCGACAATGCTGTTATTAAATTAACCATGTAAATTAAGTATTTAATATACTATGAAAACACATTGTGTATTAAAAAATAAAAAAAGCTTTAAAATTCATTTAAAGTAATATTTTTGTGTTAGCTGATATTAGAGGTTAAATGAAGGATTCTGCTACTTATAGCTGTGTTTTTTTATGCTGATTATTTCAGTGTTTATGCATATGCAGTAAACTCTATGTAAGATGGAAATCTGTCTAACTCTGAAAGATTTTCATGTCCCTGCGAATACACAGACATAAAGTACAATTTGTCTAAGGCGGAATATTGTCGATTACGGAAAATTGCCTCGATTCCACTTTAGACAGACTGTACTTTGATTACGTATTCGTTATGCTTGTGTTTTATTTATTTATTGAAAAATGTTATATTCATTATTGAGTGTTAAACAGAAACGAATGCTGAACTTTTTGTTGTTTTATATTTAAATGAGTTAATTTTGCATAATTGAGCTGTGTGCAATATAAATTTTTAAAAGAACCGTGCTTGAAAATTAATTTAAAAACCATGAAAAATCAGTAAATTGAAATGCAGATTTAATTTAATTGCGTTTGAAATTACAATTTTTCCCCTTTTAACGACATAAAAATGAAAATTATGTGATAATTCAATTTGAGGAAAAGGGGAAATGGATTGCTTAGATTATTGTTACTGTCGATATGTGTCAGCAATAGTAGAAAAATCAAATTTTTATTTAATACTAATTTAAAAATAAATGCATTAGTAATAATTTTTCATAATTGGGATTTTGGACAGAACATGTTAGTTTTATTGTTCAAAAATAGTACTATCAAAATGTATATAACTTTTAAAATAGTGATTGGTGAAATTTTCATATGTGTAACAATTGTACCTTTATATTAATGATATGAGGAAATGTCTAAAAATATTTTTTGCTAATTGAAATATTTTATTTTTTGTTTTGTGAAAAGAAGGTAAAAATTTGAAAACACTATAATATCAAAATTTCAGCATCTGTAGATTCACAACAATATAAAAACAAAAAAATCTACAGATCATAAAAGTAGCAGCTAAGTGCATTATGGAATCAAACTTTTTTCAAACCTGTGCAAAAATTAATATTGTTTAAAGAAATCCATTTAGCATTGTTTAAAGTAATGTTTATTAAAAATATTTTTTATTTCCTGGATTTTAAATTAAAAATATAATAAAAACAGGATATGTATTTAAATCTAAGAAAATTATGTTTAAAAAAAAATCTTCATTATGAATGGCTT
The DNA here is from genome assembly GCA_963932465.1 of Maratus speciosus. Lineage (NCBI taxonomy): Eukaryota > Metazoa > Arthropoda > Arachnida > Araneae > Salticidae > Maratus > Maratus speciosus. The sequence continues at coordinate 245,683,162 of OZ010800.1, read as the reverse complement.
GTGAATAAGCAAACAACACTAAATGGATTATAAGTGTAACTGAGTGCAGAGAAATGTTCCAAAATGTACAAGGACAGAATGGTAATATATTCACGGAAGAGAGAGAGAGAGAGAAAAAAATGCTATGATTTTGTGAAATTAGATCAAACTGGTTTACATTTGTTTTTTAAATATATTTCAAAGCCAATAGAATCAATAATTAAAACTTTAATAATTTTCAGTTTAATGAAAACAAAAAAATTATGCTTTCGTACTGCAACATAATTTCGCATAATCTGAAATTTTGTTCATTATTACACTATAAAATGATAAATTGAAAACCAAAGTCCTGGTTAATCATTTCACTCCAAAGCGAGGGGGAAAAAAAGAAAACTACAATCCGGTGTAACCTTTCCCCATAAAGTTGAGAGAAGAACCTGAATTGTGGTTCAACCTTTAACAAAAAATTGGAACCGACAAAATCTTGAATCATGGTTAAACCTTTCACCAGAAAGTTTGATTTAAAAAAACCCTGATTCATGGTTAAACCTTTCACCAGAAAATTTGATTAAAAAAACCCTGATTCATGGTTCAACCTTTCACCAGAAAATCGGATTAAAAAAAACCCTTGATTCATGGTTCAACCTTTCACCAGAAAATTGGATTTTAAAAAATCCTGAATTATGGTTCAACCTTTCACCAGAAAATTGGATTTATAAAAAACCTGAATCATGGTTCAACATTTCACCAAGATAATGGTATTTGTGAAAGCGCCAATAAATTGGTGAAACATATCACCAATATTTCGGTTGCAGCTAAATTTCAGCTACTTTTAACCATTTTCTTGGTGAAACATCCAACTTCATTTTTAACAGTGTATCAAGGACTAACTGAGTCAATTTTTTCTTCTTGTAAAGATAGAAGAAAATAACAATTAATTGATAGTAACATAAATTGAAACAAGTGGGTAAGTGTGATCAGAGATCGCACAGAGGGTTTCTTTTAATATTCCTTTCAAAACACTTTATCCTTTTAAACAATTGTTAGTTCCACATTTCGCAACCAGGGGGGCACTCTATTCTAAACAAACCTCTATCCGAACGAAATACCGTTTTACAAGCTATCCGTAGATATTTTAGTCGAGTGGTTCGTGCCCATAGCACCCGACATAGGTAGGCGCCCCCTAGCGGTAAAACTTGGAACTAAAATATGTACGGCTAAGGTGCATAATATGAAAGAGTGGCCAAAGGAGTATCGGCAAAAGTTAGAAAAGTGCACCCCAGGTGAAAAGGTAGGAGGTTAGAAAAATTGCTGAAAATACAGAAGTTAGAGCCCGGAGCGGTAAATAATATAAGACTTTTTGAAAATTTTATGGTTTTTCGTGTGATCACAAGGGTTCTATTATAAGTATGCAAAATTTCACATTTCCAACTTCATTAGGGGTTGAGTTAGAAAAATTGTTTATAATACACAAGTTAGAGCCCAGAGGGATCAATATAAGACTTTTTTCAAAACTTTATGATTTGTCGTTTGATGTGAGGTGTTTAGCTATAAGTATGCAAAATTTCAAGTCTCCAACGTATATAGTTTCTGAGAACGGGCTCTGTGACGGACAGACAGACAGCGGAATGAGACGAATAGGGTTTCGTCAGATGAACGAAACCCTAAAAAAAGACAAATGATTTTTAATCTAGGAAAATATAATGTAATCAAGAACGAAAATATGCAATAACCACTCCCGAGTTACCTACGATTCTGAAAAGAGTCTTGCTAAAAAGTGTTCTTCAAATACGAATTTGAAGTTTGAAATAACGTTGTTTTATAAATTCTTTTTAAACTCTGAAATATGTTAGTTTCTGCCGTTACAAAAGAGATAAAGAACGCTTTTCGGAATCATGGGTAACATGGAAGACATTATTGTATATTTTCTTTAGTAGTTATGTTATATTTTTCTAGATTAAGTAACATCTGTAAGCATACAAATATACATTTCCACAGAGTGACTACAGGAAATTCTAAACAATTTTAAACTACGTTGATTAGAAATCATATCAACAAGATTTTGAACAAATCATGTATGATAATGTTTTATATATGAGTGCTTTCTGTCAAAAATAACGTTGTTTTAAAAATTCTTTTTAATCTCTGAAATATGTTAGTTTCTGCGGTTACTAAAAAGATAAAGAACGCTTTTCGGAATCATGGGTAACACGGAAGACATTATTGTATATTTTCTTTCCTAGTTATGTCATATTTTTCTAGATTAAGTAACATCTGTAAGCATACAAATATACATTTTCACAGAGTGACTACAGGAAGCTCTAAACAATTTTATACTACGTTGGTTAGAAATCATATCAGCAAGATTTTGAACAAATTATGTATGACAATATTATACGAGTGCTTTCTGTCAAAAATATTTCATTTCATTTCATTATCACAAAGCTCTTGTTAGTTGTACCATCTATGCATTTCAAAGCTCGTTTAATAAAAAAAAATCGTGTTAAGCAATCAACTCTTGAATTAAGCTATAAATTCTTGCAATCCCATAATTGAAAAACTAGACAACAATTTCTAAGATTTCATTTACAACACGAAAAAATTAACAGTTCCACGTTTCTTTTCACGAACGAAGAATTTTTATTTTAATGAAACAAAATTCAAAACCCTTAGAAGAGGTGATGTCATCTCCATTTGAATGGTAACTTGGAAGGTGATACTTGAAAAAAAATATGCAAATGCACCTCTTAGAAATCTGCGACGGCTAAATTAAAAGTCTTTTCAGCTAAAATGAAATTTTGATGAGGTTAAATTTGATTGTAGAACTTTGCCGAAATTAAAGTGCTTTAGATTGATGGTTAAAAGAATTATGGTGATGCAATTGGGATATATTAAAGGAATTAAAGTGATTGGAATTGAAATATATCTGGTATTTATGCTTTTTTTTCTGAATATGTTAATAAAATCTTTGGAATAGAAATGTTCTCATTGTAAATATTTATTGAAAGACATGTTTATGAAAAAGAATGGTGCTGCTAGTCTTCAATGTGAGTAATATAATTCAAGGGTTTAGCACAATAAAGGCAGTTATTAATAAAATAATTTATTGAATGAAAAGGCTTATTGAAAATTAAAAGAAATATGGCGATAAAATTGGGATATATTGAATGAATTAAAGCAATTGGGGATGAAATGTATGTGGTATTTATGTTTTGTTTTCTGAATATGTTAATAAGATCTTTGGAATAGAAATGTTCTCATTGAAAATATTTATTGAAAGACATGTTTATGAAAAAGAAAGGTGCTGTTAGTCGTCAATGTGAGTAATATACTTCAAGCATTAAACACGATAAATGGTGTTATGAATAAATAAATTTATTTAATAAAAACGTTTACTGAAGGTTAAAAGAAATATGGTGTTGGTGGTGCAACTTTTGAATGAATGAAAGTGATTGGGGTTGAAATGTATCTGGTATTTATGTTTTGTTTTTCTGAAACGTTAATAAAACCTTTGGAATAGAAATGATCTCATTGTAAATATTTATTGAAAGACATGTTTTTGAAAAAGAAAGGTGCTACTAGTCGTCATTTGAGTAATATAATTCAAGGGTTTAACACAAAAATTGTAGTTATTAATAAAATATTTTATTGAATAAAAAGGCTTATTGAATGTTAAAAGAAATATGGTGATGCAATTGGGACATATTGAATGAATTAAAGTGATTGGGGGTGAAATTTGGGGGTATTTATGTTTTGTTTTTCTGAATATGTTAATAAAGTCTTTGGAATAGAAATTTTCTCATTGTAAATATTTATTGAAGGACATGTCTATGAAAAAGAATGGTGCTGTTAGTCGTCAATTTGAGTAATATAATTCAAGGGTTTAACACCGTAAATGCTGTTATTAATAAAATGATTTATTGAATAAAAACGCTTATTGAAGGTTAAAAGATGTATGGTGATGCCATTGGGATATATTGAATGAATTAAAGTGATTAGAGTTGAAATAATAAAATGATTTATTGAATAAAAACGCTTATTGAAGGTTTAAAAAAATATGGTGATGCAATTGGGATATATTGAATGAATTAAAGTGATTGGGGTTGAAGTGTATCTGGTTTTTAGGGTTTTGATTTTCGGAATATGTTAATAAAATCTTTGGAACAGAAATGTTCTCATTGTAAATATTTATTGAAAGACATGTTTATGAAAAGGAAATTTGCTGCTAGTTGTCAATGTGAGTAATGGAATTCAAATGTTAAACATCGCTAATGGTTCAATTAATAAAATAATTTATTGAATAAATATTTATTGAACGATTCTAATGATACCCATTGTGAGGTCTCAGGCTTTAATGAAAAGTATGCTTAATGAAAATTATTGTTAATTAATTTTATTTTCTTTATGTATTGTATTTATCTGTATATCATTATCTACGTACTGAAGTTATGGACGGATGTTTCTTATCTGTGGGGTTAGAATGTGTTCCGTTGTATTCATAATTGTATCGTCTGAAATGTTTTATTGCATAAGGAAAATACCAGAAAAATGGTCTTTTATATATTGGAAAGTGGATGACAATAGTGAGTCAGGTAGTGATAAGCAAAGAAGATGCACAAAACATAATCCCCTGTGATGTCTAGTCAGTAAACAAGGAGGGAAAGCACGTGAGCTGTCCTTGATTTTACAGGTGAAAACCATAGAGTCTGGGAGAAGTCGGAGTAAAAAGGGAGAAAAGAGCAAGTCTTAGGTTGGACGTGAATCGTGTAGTTTGGAAAAAGTAACTACTCCTGCTACCTCCTGAATTATTTTTATGGAGAAGCGTACGCGTATGTGTCGGGAGCACGGGAGAGACCTGTGTGTGTGGTTATCTCGTTGTTTAAGCATAGCTGAGTACGATCCATAGAAAAGTGAACAGTGTATTTTAATGATATAACCTAGAACGTTGATAAAATTCTAACTTGGAATTTAATATTGGGCAGGATCTGCTCACGCCTATGAATCTAAATAGTGTATTTATATAACCTTGGTACAAAACATGGAATTTTAAATTGACTGTGCAGAAAGAACGATTTTACTGCCTGCAAGAATGCTTTAATTTCAGTTAATGAAGTTCCAGTGAATGAAATAAGTCAAAGAGAATGTGCTCGTAAGAATAACCAACTTAGGTGGTCAAAGATTTCAATATTACAATTGTAAATGTAATTAAAGTGGCCGGAAATGTAAAAAATCAAATACCTTTCGTAACTCCAAATGCCACAATAACTTTTCCTGCCAAAATAAATAATTTGTTAAAAATGTAGTTAAAAAATGAAAAACCCTTTGTAACTCCAAATGCCTTACCTGCCAAAATAAATAATTTGTTAAAAATGCAATAATATTGTATGTACACGGAAACCTCAGTCCATCTTTCGTACTGACGAGATGTATTTTCTTGGACTCTTCGCTGGCCATTTAATTTGGCAATTCTGGGCGGGTGAGGGACATAATGAGCTACCTCTTTTTTTTGTTCGATTAGATTAGTCTAAGAATTGTCTCATTCCGACAGTAATTACTCTTAATATTTGCTATAGAGTAGGTGGGGGTAAAGATACGCACTTTCCATACATTTTGATTTTTAACGCACACATTGGTCTAAACTTATGTAATGAGTGATTAAAATGTTAGATTAAAACCTTAAACAAGTACCACCATCAACCGACATTCTGTCAAATTATAATTCTGTGAGAAATTGCAATTTTTTAAAAAACATTGTTCTGCGTATCTTTGCCCTATCGGTTGGGGTAAAAGTACGCAGTGATGGGGCAAAGATGCACAGCGCGTATTTAGCCCCATTTTCAATAAAACGAATGAGTAATGCAAAAGCATTAGTAAATTTCACTAATATTTATAGTTAAACTGAAAATTGCAAGTTAAGCCATGAAAAAAACAGCGGTCTCTGAGATCGCAAATAGCAGATATCCTCTAACTACTGTGACAAAAAATGTTGCATAAATACTGTGAGCGGTCTCAAAGACCCCTTGATCGAAGAATGAATATAAGGGTTGAGTGACTCATAAATACTGTTTTTCGCTAAACTTTATGTAAAGACCTATTATAATAAAAATTCTCCTCATTTAGAAGTCATTAGCGATACTACTAAGTTTCCAAACGAATCAAAATTAAACTAACATCAATAGTTAAATGTAAAATTACAAGTTAAGCTATGAAAACTGAATATAGCAGCGGTCTGTAAGACCGTTAATAGGAGTTAAGGGTTAAGACTTAAAAAACAAAATCGTTTTATGAGACAAGAATATTGATTTTTAAAAGTAGGTAGGTAGATACCTACGTTATATATTTAAATAAAAAACTTAAATAGAAAAAGGAAAAGGTAGTTAACTAGCTTATATTAGATAAGTAGCTATTATATTTTATACAATACTAAATTATAAAAAATACAACTTTCCACAATGTAATTGTGGAAAGCTTTGCATATAGCTAAAACGATAGGGCAAAGCCCCGCATCTTAAACTTGCGCGTATCTTTGCCCCAAGACGGATACGTACTTTTACCCCATTCTGCAGTATTTTACTTAACCGGCTACCTACAAGTTAAAAAAAAATACGGCCGACGTAAACTATACGGCATTTAGAAGCTATAGAGCTTCCGTTCTCCATTGAATTTTTGGATTTGTAAAAATTCGAAGTATTGTCGGCTAAACAATAAAGTGAAATTAAAAAAAAATATTAGATCAAAATTCGAAAATTTAAACTTACCCCATTTTCTTGGCACGGAGTGCTAGTTTTTTCGCAAGGTTTGAACACACAACTACAACACTTGAGACCAAACTACCACCTAGCAGTCATGATTGTAGAACTCTTTCTTCATATTAAATCAGCCAGTGCGTATCTTTGCCGCTTGCGTATCTTTATCCTTACCTATGTTAAAATTAATTTAATAGAAGTCTAAATTCAAAACTTTCTACTCGTAGTAGCTTTTTCTTAATATTTGTTGCTAAAAGTACGCATTCTATATCTGAATTATTTATTCTTTAATCATTCCAATGTTTAAAAATTCCCCCAATTGATTAAGTAATTATAAAAATAATTATCTTTAACCCCTTACAAGGAAGGTCTCCATACTGGGCATACTCAGAATATCTCTCTATTCTAAAAAAAAGTAACTACCGCCGCCGTCGCCGGTTTTGAATGTTTTATGACCGGAGGTCTTTCTTTGTTAATATTAACGAAAATAATGCATACAAAAATATGAAAATCGGTAGTATTATACAGAAATGTTTGATAAACACGCTGATGCAGACAGTTTTCAAATCAAAGAATAATTTTAAGAGATATTTCATGCTAAAGTTGGACAAAATCGTTCCACTAAAAAAGTTTTATAGGAGCAAAAACTATTCATGGGAATTTAATCATTTTTAGTTCATTTTATACATTATAATTTCCCGGTGTGCAGAATTAATTAATTTTTTTAATTTGACTCATTTTTCGAGGTTTTATTTCTATTTTAAATTCAAATTTTCAGCATTTGGAGAGATAATTTTTACTTATTTTAGAAAATTGTACTAATATAACTTGTTGCCAACTGTATAAACAACGGAAACAATAACGTTTGCTTCAAATTAAAAATTTATTTACACGTGACTATTATATATAGAAAAGATACTTTCAAATTAAAATTAAATAATTGCGTATAAAAAGCAGGAACTTGTTGAAAATTACGTCATAAAATGTATACACGTGAATTTTAAAAGAGAAAGGATATTGTAAAATAATAAATTCCTTAACATGCGTTAGAAGTCTTAAATAGGAGAAATTACGTCATATTTGCGTCACATTACAGTTATTACATAAAATGAACACAAAATAATATTGCAAAACAGTTTAAATTTAGAAATTGCGCTAGACATTTATTTGATATTTTGAGAGGATCTTTTCAACTATTTTTGTTAGGAAAGCGCAAATAATATTTCATTTCTAACAAAAGTATTTTCACGTGAATATTTAAAAGAGAAAGAATAGCTTGGTCAAAATTACGTCAGATTAAAAACATTTAATTTAAAATGTCTCATTTAAAAGAACTTTCTTTTCGCTTTGCTAAAAAATACCAGGAGACAAAGACTCTGTTTACTTAATTCCTTTTATATTAGCTTATTTTGAAATGTTGTTACACGAGTCTACGTCATCAAGTTATTTTTATTTCGACGTTTTATTTGTATTTTTATTAATGTTGTACTAATTTATCTGTTCTTTCGTTATTTAAAATAAAAATTATGTCAATTTGTATAATTTGGCGAGTGGTTTGGCGATTTATATAATATGGCGGAATTGGTCGACTGGATAATCAAGTAGTACCGCAGCGGATTTGGGTTAAAATTCCTCAATCAAAGAGAAATGAATAGAAATCCGTTTATAGGGAGATCGCCACTGTTTTTTAAATTATAATTTAATCTTTCGAAATCTTTTTAAAGCCGATCAAATTAGCGTGCATTTAGAGTCTGCGGTGTCTGTACGGGGGTTGGCGAGCGTAGCTCGTAGGGGGCCAAGCCCCCTAGTGTTGAAAAAAATGCTAGTGAAAGTACTCATGTATGTAATAAAGGATCAGTTAAAATTAGCGGCGGAATTAGAGTAGAAAATCTGTAAAAAAATAAAATACTTTCGAATAATTGGCGTGAAAAGACGAAAGCGGCACGCAATTTGGCGAGCAGCACTTTTCCTCGCCAAAAGCAAACGATTTTAATGAATCGGAAAATTGTTTGTTAACTGATTTTGAGAATATGCGGTATTTAATGAATTTAAACGTAAACCATGAAAGAATTTATTATTATTATTATTATTACATTTTGTATTATACTTGTTGCTTGTTGCCGATTTGAACGAAATTTTGCATTGTTTTATTCTCCAATCCACATTTTTTTTTTAAATTTAAACGGCTTTATCGGTTATAAAAATAACTTTTAACGCCAGATGAATAATGCTGCTGTAATACATTTCCATACCGAAGCAGTTGTCTCCATAGCAACAAAGTTGAATTGACAGTGCTCGATGGGGCATATTTTTGAGTTTGGAACAATTTTAATCAATTTAAATTTTGTTTTAAATCGTAAAATATGATAGTGAAAATTTGTTATAAGTACATAGAAATATGACAAAACTATAGCTAAAACAAACTAAATATGACAAAGCTAAAGTTATTTAAATTAAACTTATTTAAACAAATTCAACATAAAAAGTTTTTTCCTTAAAGAGTGTTCGACAAGCGTATTTTTTTTAATTTAATTTCTTCGCCAAACGGTGATAAGTCGCCAAATAAGCGAAATTTTCATTATTTTTTTACGGACGTTCTACCAAGGTTCCGCCAAAAATTTTTTATAAACATATATACCCATGGGAGAAGAACATTCTGTATTTTTTTCAGATTTTTCTGAGTATGCCCGTATGGAGACCTTCCTTGTTAGACCTTTGCGTCCTAATAATAGGACACATTTTTGATTGCGTATTATTGTCTCTTAAGGGGTTTCAGGACTCTTAAAATTGGAAAATATATATAAGAAAAGACCATTTTCAACAATTTAATATCTTAAAATATATATGATTTTTAAACAAAATTTTTCGAGAGATGAAAGATATAAGCATGTTCTTTCATTTCATATATTTAAAAATTTACAAGATGCAGAATTTATAGGGGGCTTTAAACTGTCAGACATTCTTCGAGAAGAAAATTGGTATGACAGCTTACGTGCAGCATTACAAAATAAATTGTACAACTAGGATGAAAATTTTGGTGCCTAATTATACTTCGAATTGTAATAATTACCTTGAACCTAAATAAATTTGTATTTCAAGCATTTTTATATATTTAATACAAAGCTGTATTTACCTAATTATAAAAGGAAATTTTAGGTTCAGTTTATACAGACTAACATGAACCATATATTTTGAAAATTTCATGAAAAAAAAATATTCTGAAGTTTTTGAGATATCCTGCGCGTTATGCCCCAAAACGGCATTTTAAGAAAAGTGACTTCAAAGTTTCAAAAACGTGGCTTCAGCTATTGAGCGCGTATAATTTTAAAAGCCATAACTTCTGCTCTGATGAGAATTTCAAGAAAACAATTATATAAAAATATTTAGGAAATATAGGATTGTAGCATATAAAAAAATTTAAATTTCGAAAATTTTGAAGCTTTAAGAGTCTTGAGACTCCTTAACAATTATTTTTGTTATTAGCTTCATACTATAATGATAGTACATGTTCCAGCAAATGACATATTCGTTACTGAGCTTAATAATCATATTGAACGAACTTCATTGGGAATTATTAATAATAACCGAATTTATCAAATCGACCGCAACACACACACACACATATATATAATAAATTGATAGATAAATTTTTAAACTGGGGTTAGTTTTTGGTTCTAGGAGTCATGATTGGCGTAGATCTGCAAAAAAATTTCAGAAATTCCAACATAGGGGAGAATGTAATTGGCAGTATTTCTTACGCAATCTACTTGAAAAAATAGCATTAAGCAATGAACACTTCAATTAAACAATATATTCTTGCAATGCAATAATTCAAAACTCAAAAAGTCAACAACAATCTCTTGGAAATAATTTACGAAAGGAAAAAAAAAATTAACAGATCCTTGTTTCTTTACACATGTATAACTTTTTATTTCATTCAAACAAAATTCAAAACTCTTAGAAAAGGCCATGTCATCTTCATTTCAGCAGCACGGCGTAATATGGCACTCAAAAAAAAAAAAAAAAAAAAAAAGCATTCCTAGAAATGTGTGACGACTAAATTAAAAGTCTTTTTAGTTATAAAATGAAAAGTTGATGACACTAAATTTCATTGAACAATTTCGTCGAAATTAAAATGCTTTTAGGGGATGTTTAAAAGATTTATGACCGTGCAAATGGGATATCCAGAATGAATTAAAAATGATTACGTTCGAAATGTATTTAGTATTTAAATTTAATTCAGTTGAATGTATTGATATTTTTTTATATGAAAAGAAATGTTCTTATATTTATTGAGTATTATGTTTTATGGAGATGAAATATGCTTCGAATAGTTGATGTAATTAATATAATGCTAGATTTAAACACTATAGATGCTAAATGGAAGTAAAAATTCTAGTGCTAAATTTATCTTTAGTTAAATAATTAAAATTCATATAAAAAGCACAAATAAATGTACTAAAATTATTTGCAAGGGCATACACATAATATAAAATTATTTAAAATACATTAAAAATTGTTAAAAAACATTAAACACCCAAACCGTTTTCAATCATCACACGGCCGTCATCATTGAGGATTTATATGTTGCTATTATTTTTCTTTGTGCTTATTCGAGAATTGTCTAGAATAAATCATTGTAAGTTAAAAGTTGTACGGCAGGTAAGATGCCAAATAAAGGCATTCAAATTTCCAATAAACAAGCTTTCATCTATTATGCAGCAAATCTTTCCATACTCCATGGATATCGTATGATAGCGCATCGTTACAAGATATATCTTTATTAGCAATTATTTCAATAGATTCTCTTATAATGGCTTCGTAACTTCATGAAGCAGATCTCAGAATAAACAGACCCCATACTGCGTCATCAAGATTGGCTCAGAATTACAAGGAAGCCATTATAAAAGAATCTATTGAAATAATTGCTAATAAGCTTGCAACGATGCTCTATCATACGATATCCATAGAGTATGGAAAGATTTTCTGCATAATAGATGAAAGCTTGCTTGTTGAAAATTTGAATATCTTTATTTTGCAGCTTATCTACCGTACAACCTTTAACTTATAATGATTTCTTCTAGACAATTCTCAAAGAAGCGCAAAGAAAAATAATAACTACATTTAAATCTCCAATAATGACGGTCGGACTGAAAAGGTTTTGGGTTTTTAATGGTTTTTAATGTAATTTTAAGATATTTATAATGTATTTTAAATAATTTTATATTATACGTATGCACCTGATGCAAGTAATTTTAGTACATTTATTATTGCTTTTTTATATGAATTTTTAACTATAGGATAACTCTAGGATAGATGGCCATAGAGGAGAGATGGCCAGTCTAAACATCTCCGAAAATTGACTACAGATTGCCGTATAAACTTTGTCCGTAGAAAACAGTTCAACGAGTTCATTCACTGAGACATACATCTGCGTTTTTCGATTATAAAAAGTAAGTGTAATTTTAATATTTAAGTTAGTGGTTGAATATTTTTGTTCAGTTAAGGCATCTAAATGTGTTGCAGTACGTACGCTACATTTTATTTACTATACGGACTTTTAAGGCACGTATATAAACCAATCTTTGCTTTTAAGCTTAAAACAAAGACGTGCGATGGCGGAGTGACGCTTTAAATTGGGTAACCATCTGCTCTTCAATTTTAGTATAGATGGCAGGATAGATCAAATCGAGGAGAGATGACCACCTTTAATCAATCTTTCAAAATTATACGGAGTGAGGATTTTAACTAACTATCATTCTGTTTAAAGAAATTATATAACTTTAATGTTTATAATTATATTAACAGATATATTTGTTTAAATTTTAACTTATATAAATGTTTCAATAACAATAATATAATAGGGCCTAACGATGTATTTTTGTATCATAAAATATTGAAAAACGTCGGAAACTTTCATCCCAGAAACAGATAAATTTGATAAATAAACTTAAAATCATGAAAAAGTCTCAAACAAATGCGGAAAAAAACAAAAACACGACACTTCCATCAGCGAAGAATATGAAATACCTTTAAATTATCTGATGCTACAGATTTTGAGGGAATAGGAGAAGAATACAATACCACAACCAAAAAGGATGACTGGACAATGCATTAGATATCTGAAGTGGTTCCATGAAACGTGTACAAACTATAAAGACGTTTGACAAAAATGTGGTAAAATTTACGAAAAGTGAAGGATTGAAATTTTACTTCAAATTTTGTTTATTCGAATTTTATTACTCATTTTTCGTGATATAATTGCATCTTTACAAATCACTATATTTTTTCATGATTAACTATATAAAATGTGTTATTTTTTGCTAATTTAACTTCACTTTTCCTTTCTTGTATTGGGTGGCCATCTCTCCTCGGCTTGAAGGAAAGATGGCCATCTGCCATTTTAATTTCAATTTTGTTTCCCACTTTTTGTTCTTAATATTTAATTATATTTGCCCAAAATATGATAAGTATATGTATAAGAATTTTAAAATATACATAAATATTTCTTGTATTTGCATTCTAATAATTTTTATTTCAATATTTAAAAACGATGGCCATCTATCCTAGAGTTATCCTAAATGCTTTAACAAAACTAGGGAATCCAATCCGGACTTCCAAGGTTACAGAATATAAGGGAAAATCATTTTTTATATTAATATGTATTTTATAGCTTGCACACTAACAACGATCAAAAGCATTTTTATTTGAAAATTATCAATTTTGCATCTAAATAAAGTTTTGAAATGTATGAGTTAAGGGTGTTCTCAAATCCAAAAGGGCAACTTTCTGACATAAGTTTTAATTTATTTTTGTTCGAAAATGTGTGAAACTAGCTGATGTTGTTGTTCAGAAACTATGTAATTAAGCTGTTTTTTCCATTTTTTTTTTTTTACAAACGCAATAGATCTTTGAGAAAATAGTGTCAAAGTGGCCGTTTTGAACCGAATTTCCGCGTGAAGGAAGAAAGAGCACTCAAGAGCGGGCGACAAACGTGTTTGTCACGTGATCAAATTCGCTTATAACTCAATAGGTAATTGATTGATCAAAAAATGGAAATAACAGTTCAATTCCAAATCGCTTCATGGCCAGGCTTTCCAATTTTATAGCTTTCCATTAAAAAATGAATTTGTAAATGTGTCAAAACGTTTTGCGCTTGTTGAGCAGAGCAGCTGAGAACAGCCTTAATAGGCAAAGAAATCGCCAAAAATTACGGACTTACAGCAGTCCATTTTAATTCTCATCATTTCAGATGTTTAAGCGAGTTCGATTATATGTTTGCTAAATTTCTGTTTATATCATTTTATTATATTGAGGAAGTCTTAACTTCGTTATGAGATATTAGATGGAAAATAAATGCCGAACTATTTATATTAACTTACGTTCAAAAGGATTTATTTTTCACAATCGTTTGCAGGCGATAGAGATAGATTAAAAAAAAAAATTCAGGATGGAAGATTGTTTTTAAAACCATAAAAAATGAGTAAATTGCGATACAGTTTTCAAATAAATAACAATACACACTGTAAAAAAAATACTGCCAGTTTTCCGGTAGGAATCGGAAAAATAGTTGCCCTTATCGTACCGGAATAATTTCCAACCCAGCTCGGAATAAAATCCGTAAAATCGGAATAAAATCCGTAAAATACCGTTTTACTGACTATTTCCTTATTTTTACGGATTTTATTCCGAGATGGGTCGGAAATTATTCCGGTATGATAAGGGCAACTATTTTTCCGATTCCTACCGGAAAACTGGCAGTATTTTTTTTTTACAGTGTACTTTTAAAATAAATTGTACTTCTAAGTAATTTTTTTTCTTCATTCAACGGCGTAAAAATTAAAAATATACTGTAAAAAAAAAAAAAAAATCTGTGTGGTTACTAAAATTTTTCTAGGAAATTGAGATTCCTTGAACTATTTATGTAACACCAACAACAAAAATTCAAGTAACAGATACATGTTTGTACTAAACATCAAAAAATCTGTAAGGTTACTAAGAATTTTTTAGGAAACTGGGATTCCTAGAACTATTTTTTCTTTATAATACAGACTAGAGGATTCAAGCCAGCGATAATATTTTTCAAAATTGATGACAAAAAACGAAATTTTTGTGAGTAATATTTCTCAATATTTTTCTGTAATTATCCAGATTAATACGGTGCAAGTTAACACATAAAAAAAGTACAGTTAAATCTCGTTAACATGAACACGCTTAACGTGAATTACTTTTAACATGAATTGTTTTCACAGTCCCTTATAAAAACGAATACAAAGATTTGATACTGATAACATGAATTACTGTTAACATGAACAAAATTTTGATTCCCCTTGAAGTTCATGTTAACGAGGTTCGACTGTATAACCTTCCACACATTTTGTGTAACTGTACAGAAAAATATGGTGCAATGTTGCTTATACTACTGTGCAAGTTTACAGGCAATCACAGTGCAACCTTACACAACAGTACTGTGTAACCTTGCACCCATATGTGTAATTGTACAGATGAATGTTGTGAAAACTTACTCCTACAGATGTGTAACCTGACACGCAATCACTGTGTAAGCCTACAGACAAGTGTTGTAAAAGCTTACTCCTATTGATGTGTAACCTTACACACAATCACTGTGTAAGCCTACAGACAATTGTGGTGAAAACCACCTAATGGGTAATCTTCCTGGAAAGTGTGGTAAAAGCCTACTTCTACTGATGTGTAACTTTAGAAACAGTTGCTGTCTAAGTTTACAGGCAATAGTGGTGTAACTTTAAACAGCAATCTCTGATATGTTTCACATTATTTTGGTGCAACCTTCCGCAAGAGATGTGTGTCGTTACGACAGTTATATCAGTTAAATTACACCGTAAAATTGGAGTCACCAATTCGAATTACATAATATAGGTGAAAAACATTTTTTTTTTAAATTGAAAAACTAATGCATTTTTTACATAATATATATTTTTAGATTGCTGACTAACAACACAAAAAAACATTTTTATACGAAAAAATATCAATATTTTATTCAAATAAAAATTTTTAATGTATTAAAAGCGATGCTTTCATATTGGCCACATGCCACGAGTTAATAAACCGAAGAAACTGCAAATTTTTCATTGCTTACAGCAGAACCTCTGATTCTGATAATACACTATGACGCAAAAGTTTAGACAATGAAGAAATTCTTACATACTTTGAAAAATATTTATTCAATTTTCAAATCAATGCTTGAAATTAATGTGCTGTACATATAAACAATATTTATAACAAAGAAAAGTGGAATTGTGCATATTGCAATAAATTAAATGGTAACAAAAATAAACTGCTGTCTCAAAAGTTTAGACACAAATTAAATAAAATCGAAATAAACAATTTTTAAAACCTGGTTGCGCATCCATGCTTATGTATTACGTCATATACACGAGATTGCATGGAAGAAACTAAATCTTGCATAGTTTGTGGATCGATATCGTGCCATGCATTCTCAATAGATGTCTTAAGTTCCTTTTCAGAAGAGTATTGTCTAGCGTTGCTATAAACTTTGCGACACATGATGCTCCAAAGGTTTTCTATAGGGTTAAGATCTGGGCTACATGCTGGCCAGTCGAGAACTCTTATATTATGGGAATTAAACCAAGATTTTGAATGTTTTGCAGTGTGAATTGAAGCATTGTCTTGCTGAAATTCCCACTGAGGACCCCCTAGAAGCTCAGCAAATGGCAGTAGGTTTTCTTCTAATGTCTGTGTATAATGCTGTGAAGTTTGACGACCACTGGTGAAGGTCAGAGATACTTGTCCATTATGGCAAAAGGCTGCCCAAACCATCACCGAGCCCCCTCCTTGTCTGCGACTAAAAAAACGTCGAGGTTCCTTCCACAAGTCATGCCAATACGATAAACAACCATCTGGACCATCCAGTTCCACTTTTTTTCATCGCTAAATATGACTGACTGCCATTTCTCTCCATATGACATATGCTTTCGAGCCCACATAAGTCTTTGTAACTTATGATATGGTTTCAGAGCTGGTTTCTTCTGCATTTTGCTATAAACGATTGTTCCTTTTTCCAAAATTCGTCTACGAATCGTATCCTTTGATACAGAGAGTCCCGATGAGCTTTGAACTCCACGTACGCTCATTTGTTGAGTACTCGCTAGTCTTTGTATCAGGCGATCCTCTCGTACATTTGTCACACGTGGCCTCCCAGACCGACATTTTGCTTTATATTCGGAACCACTCGATAAAACTCGATAAATAGATTTTTTTGACCTATTAATAATAGCAGAAATTTCAGAAACGCTCTTCCCTTCACCTTTCAACTGCCAAATCCTTGAAACCTCATTCACTTGAATTTCTTTAGCTCTCGGCATGTCGACTATGAAGCGCAATCGTTTGCAGAACTTAAGTACTCCAAATTTGTGACATCATCGATTCTAAATTTGCATATGCCAGCGAATATTCAAAGAAATTTAGAATAGTGTCTAAACTTTTGCGACAAGCACATTTGAATTTTTATGAAAAAAATTAGTATTATAGCAAATAAAACGACTGTCTTTTGTACATAGCATTTTAAATCAGTTTTTGAATATATTTACAGGTTTTTGTAATTCTAACGTCATAATTCTACATTTTAAAGCTGAATGACGTCATTGTCTAAAC
Organism: Maratus speciosus; assembly: GCA_963932465.1. Taxonomy (NCBI): domain Eukaryota; kingdom Metazoa; phylum Arthropoda; class Arachnida; order Araneae; family Salticidae; genus Maratus; species Maratus speciosus. The sequence continues at coordinate 245,665,784 of OZ010800.1, read as the reverse complement.
TTTTGCGTCATAGTGTATCAATGTTTTAAGCAAGTCGTTCGATTCCATGTCTGTTAAATTTGTGTTTCCCGTGTATTATTTTATTTAATTATTGATGATCACTGTAAAAAAAATTGACGCCAGTACTATTTTCGTATTTTAACGGAAATTCCAGAAAAACGGAATTTTTTCTGGAATTTACGGGGAAAATTTTTCGTTGAAATACGGAAATTGTACTGGCGTCTCGATTGTTAGTATAATTTCCGTATTTTAGTCCGTTTTCTTTACAGTGTAGATTTAAAGGAAAATCATGCTTGCAAATTATTTTAAAAACCCTAAAAGACGAGTAAATTGAGATGCAGTTTTCAAATAAACTTAATTTGAAAGAACATTTGTGCTGCTATTCAACGGCGTAAATATTAAAATTATGCGTTATTTAGAACTTTAAGAAAATTCAGAAAATGCGAAATTTATTTGTCATTTGTTACCACCATCAATATGACTTGTGTATTACGCACAGAGATGTTTTTTTTATACAGGTTCAATAATATATTGAATAAAAGTATTTCCAGAATGGTACTGATGATGTTCATTGAATACGATTATTATTTGATTATTATTAGTAGATTATGTGCTTATTATCTGCAAATATTTAAAAATAAAACCTGTGACGAAAAATAAATTTGTTTATATTTGAAATTAAGAAATTCACATAGCATAAAAAAAAATCTTCATCTTTCTTCGAAATCCTTTATTATTTCTATAATGCATATGTAGTAGTTATTTTAAAAAATAATGTTTTCCATTAAAAGTTTCTCATTTCATTTTCTGAAACATCTCGTCTGTCCTTTCATGTGTGAATTTCAAAATTTATTTAATTAAAAAGAAACGTGTTAAGCAATGAACTCTTCAATTAAACTATAAATTCTTCCAACCCCATAATTGAAAAACTCAATAACAATCTCTAAGAAATCTTTTATAAGAGGAAAAAATTAACAGATCCACGTTTCTTTTCACGACGAAGAATTTCTATTTTAATGAGACGAAATTCAAAACTCTTAGAAAAGGTTATTTTATCACCGTTTTGAATAGTACGGCATAAGGTGATACCAGAAAAAAAATGCAAATGTTAGAAATGTGTGCAAATCTAGAAATGTACGAGTATTAAAATAAATTGAAATTTTGATGAGAGTAAATTTGATTGAGGAAGTTCTTCGAAAAGTGTTTTAGAATGATGGTTAAAAGAATTATGGCGATGTAATTGGGATATTTGGAATAAATTAAAGTAGTTGTTGTTGAAATTTATCTTTTATTTATGTTTTGTTTTGTTGACTATGTTAATAGAATCTTTTGAAAAGAAACGCTGTCCCTGTATTTATTGAGTAATATCTTTTTGAAAAGGAAATATGCAGCTAGTAGATGACGTGGTTATTATAATGAAATGAAAAACACCATAAATGTTCTATTAATAAAATAACCGTGATTAATTTATTGAATGAATGGAGTACTGGAACTGTTTAAAAGTGTCCATTAAATATAATATTGTCATTAATCGAATTCAAAATAAAACCTGCAAACTAGAGATGGGAAATATAGTTATTTTTGGTTAACAGGTTACATCGTTCCACACTTGTACAGGTAACAGGTTCCAACAACCTGTTATTTTTATAACATACAACTAATCGCTCTGTATCCGGTCGACTGATGTTTTAATTAGAAGGCTTTAAAAAAATATCTGAAATAATTTTTTTGACGTAATTATAAATGCTGTTTTATATTTTGATGAATCAAAATCAGAGACTGGTTAAAAAATTAATTTTTGCAAGACAAAAACTTACCTAGTTATAAACTTTGAATTTCATGCATTTTTGGCGTTTTCTGACACTAAAAACATGTTTTTCCATTTATAGTGATTGAAACATTGAAAATTCATAAAATTCTAAGAATCATAACTCGGTAAGTTTTGACCATACAAGAATAAAATTTTGCTATTTTACTTGTTAGAACATGGCAAAACTTCTTCTAAATAAAACTTATAGAATCCAGGCATTGTATAAAATTTCTAATTTCTTATCTATTTAAAAAGTAATTATTGTAATGTAAATCGATTTTTATGTGATGCAAAACAAAATTTGAAACATTTTTGCAGCTGGCCTCTAAAACTAACGGCCTAGAAATTAGTTAAGGGTTAACGATAAAAGATACGCGCTGTATAATATTAAACGCAGTTTTAACAACGAGATTTCAAAAAAAAAAAAAAAATTGCATACAGCATAGATTATGAAACACTTTCCAACACATTCAGACTACTATAACAAAACTACACAATTTACAAAGGTGAAAGATGACGTCTTAATTAACAATTTGGAAAATGCAGAATACATTTAAAAACACGATTTCTGCTATTACCATGAATAGTAGTTAAAACATAAGACTTTTTGCAGCCCTGTATATGATCTACAGCATACTACATAGTATGCAAAAAGTTAGTTCAGTTAAACGCATAATACACTTTAAAATTTCCGCTCAGCAATTTTAACAATGTTGTTGAGAACTTTTGTTCGACCTTGTATATGATCTAGAATTTATAAACACCAAGTAATTTAAAAAAAAAAATAGTCACATTTAAAAAAGCATACGACAAATGAAAACGCACTTCCAGCAATTATTGTGCGTAGGCTTCAATGGTCCAATTATTGCTCATTTTCTTCTATATCCAAATACTTTTGTTTGTTTCTGTAAATAAACGATAAGTTCTATGCACACCATATTCTATAGTAAGAACCTTGTAGTACACCTCAGTGATGTATATCAATTTCAATATGTTTTAAATATTATAATATTAAAATACACGGCGAACGAATTTTCCCAATATACCGAATTCTTTTGAGTGGCCCTGTAAATGGACCAAAAATGCTACACACTTTCTTTTCAATACAGAACAGGCCATACTAAAGCCCAAGAATAACATATATCCATTTTATGGCAATCAGACAATATTTACACGAGTTAGAGCAAGGACAGACAGGCGGACAAACAAACCAAATTCATAAATACTTTTCAACTACGGTGGAAAGTACTCAAAAAGAGAAAATCGATCCCCGATTTCATAGCACCCATATCTATCAATACATATTCAAAGCTAATTTCACAAGAACAAAAAATATTATTTATATACTTTTAATGAAATTAAATTAATCCAAACAAATTTCGTTCATACAAATATATTTTTCAAATTAATAACAACTGTACTAAAATTAAGTTTTCTCACAAATTATAGGAGGCTGTTTTCTTTCTTTTTTTTTCAGCGAAATAAAATCACAGAAGTTAAATGCTATCCTCCTCCCATTAAACACAATGATAACACAAAATATTGAAAACACTTGGCCAAAAAGCGAAATTTATAGTGCGAAAATCCCCTTCCCCCCAAGAAAACCTCCATGAGTACTTAATAATAACCCTTTTAAATATAGTGATGGGTGATTCTCGAGATATTTCCAATCGAGAAAAATCGTCATCGTAAAAAAATACAATCGATACAGTTATCGATTACTTCCCGGAATCTACAACCGAGATGTTTTATAATCGATTATTAAAATCATTGCTTTTACAAGCTTATACAGTAATTTTTAAGTCTTTAATAAATACGTGGCAACTAAAGATAGATGGAGTAAAAAAAAACATACCAAGAAATCGATGTAAATTTAACACTGAGATGCTAGATGACTTTGTAAAAAGATCCTCATCTACAATCTTCATTTGAAGCTAAATGAAAGGTTGTGAAAAAACAGAAGCAGTAACTTAGTTTGCTGCTATCGTTTTCATTACCTCTTTCATTCAACTTCAATTGATGAAGGGGCACCTGATATGAAGCCTTTAAAAAGCTGTATTCTAACATTTGTTAATAATCTACAACTTGTTATGCAATACATCTTATCAGTTTTTAAGCCTTCTGAAAGAAATGTTAATCCCTAAACCTAACCCCTTTTCTTTACTAATGGTTTATGACAATTAACAAAATGTTGGAAATGCATTTAAGAAATTAACTTTAAAGTTACATCTCCGCTGTAGTATTTATCTTTCGAATTTTATGTGCCATTCTATCTTTTAATACTAGCCAATAAACTCTAAATGATTAACATCTTTAAGATATGTTCCGTATAAATTTCTTTAATGAAGGGCGCATACTAAAGTTTCGATAAAACACTGTAAAATATTTTAAGTTTGTAATGTTTGAGCATATTAATAATAAGTATCATGGATTTTCATATAAAATTTTATTTTATGTATGGCAATGTGTGTTATGTATGTAATTCTAGTAAACTGAGGGTACTACAGATGAACCAGATGCCAGCAAAATGAGTTGAACATGGTAACCCCCACCCTCAGAATTTTTCAAAACGCTCTTTTCAAACAAGTTTTTTCAAATATAAGATCAATATGTTATCAAGAAATATGTTCAATGTAATGATAAGAACAACGTTATTTAGGAACGCTAAATAACTTAAGAAAATACTTTCAGTTCATTTATCTACTTTTAAAAACATTATTTAAGTTTTTTCAAGGATTGTAATATATTTTTGCTAATTTTGTTTTGGAATAATTTCCCTTTTATTTTTTATATGAAAGTGCGATGTCTAAATCGCGTAACTATGGCGCATTCGATAGAATTGAATAGCTTTTTCACATTTTCGATAAAGGCAAAAATTTGATACAAGTTAAAGTTCCCCTAAATATCTAATGCTGTAAGATTTCCCGTTGATCGAAAAAAAACAGCTTTATCGAAAAAGGGGAAGAAAAACCAGACAAATATACTTGCTAAAAAGGGAACTTGTCTAAACCGGAAACTGGTTACCACTCTCTATCGATGCCAAAATGATTCTTTAAATTTGCATACCAATTAAAAATGTTACTTTCTGACACATTAACGAACTTATTTTTATTCTCAAGCGTATTAGGTAAAATCGAATAGAATTTTTCCTTTTTTGCTAAAGACAAATGTTTGATAATTTTCGTAATTTTGTTCAAATTTTCGTAAATGCGTGCCTAATATTGGAGAATTTCACCACTAATCGAAAACAAAAGAACTTTGCCGAAAAACAGAAGGATAACCGGACTCATATACCAGCTAAGTGGGAACCTATCTAAAATGAGAATCGGTTTCCACTCCCTAATGATTCAAAATGATTTTTTCTGTTTGTACTCAAATCCAAAGTAGTTACTTTTTGATTAATTTAAAAACTCAAATTTATTCTCAGGTGCATTGTATCCAAAAATGGAAGGATAACCGCATAAAGATAACAGCTAAGAGAGAAACTGTCTAAAACGGAATTGGTCTTTGGTCTCTAGCAATTGAAACATGACTCTTCGTTGTCTGTACCCAAATCTAAAGTAGCGCCTTTCTAACTCATTTTTACTCTTAGGTGCATTAGCTAGAATCGATTTTCATTTTCACATTTTCGATAAAAGTAAAAGGTTTGATAGAGGAAAAGTTCCTAAATGTTGAATGCATGTCTAATTCTGTGGAATTTTCTGGTTGGTCAAAAGAAAAGAGCTTTATCAAAAAATGGGAGGATAACTAGACAAACCAGCTAAAACGGAATCTGTCTAAAACGGAATTGATTTCCAGTCCCTAAATGGGCCCCTAACATGACTGTTGCCCATCTGTAGCTAAATCCAAAGTATCTACTTTGTGAGACATTCACGAACTCATTAGAATCGAACAGCATTTTTCCTTTTTTCGGTAAAGGCAAACAATTTAATACATATCAAAGTTCCCCTAAATGTTTAATGCTGTAGAATTTCAAAGTTGATCGAAAACAAAAGAGCTTTATCGAGAAATGGAACCAGACAAATATATTTGCTAAGAGTGAACCTGTCTAACAAAGAATTGGTTCAAATCTCTAGCAATAGCTAATGAAGTTTGATTAAATTCCGTGCATTAGTTTTTGAAATATAGCAGCGTTACCTGTAGGGCTATTTGCACAACAAACAAATCAACACCAATTTACATCTAGGTCTAACCGAATACGAAGTATTATTAAATTTCGTGCATTGCTTCTTGAGATAGAGCGTTATCAAAATTTTTGTCACATAAAAGACAGATATTTTCTAAAAACTGACAAATTTTTCATGAATCCAATACTTTCTTCTTATGAAGATAGATGAAAGTAAAAATGGAAAAATACCCCACACAAACTGAATTAAACCCTTTTCAACTTAAGTATATGTAACAAAATCACACGCCTCCTGATCTATATCCTTCTTTGAGAAGCTATGACTTAAACCAAAAACGCACCAAGTGTCAATCTGACTGTCAAAGCTAAATAAATACGCAAAGAACTTCTAACTCATAAGAAAGGGCTCTATTACTGTTTTTCTAGAGGGGATTTACATCACATTCATTTCAGTGGCTTCCTTCCTTTACGTTAGAAGTTCCTAGCCAACCCAGACTACGTAATCATGACGTAGATGGAATATGCTTATTCATTTCTCTCTCGCACCTCGACAATTTGCTCGATGCAAAAGTCTGTTCGATGCAAACTTTTCGTTTACCTCGAGAGATACCTCTCCTTGATAAAAACTTCTCGCTTACCTCGAGATATGTCTTCTCGATGCAACCTTTCACTTTCCTCGAGGCCGAATTACTAAGGCCGAGAATGAGGAATCAATTTTCTTCCATTCTCGACATGTTATTCCCGATGATTGTCAAGAAAACTGATTTCTCGTTCTCGGTCAAGAAGGGCCGAGAAGAGATATCGAGGGGAGAGCTAAAAAGAGAGATAGGTATGACAATGAGCAGTGAAATGATGGAGCCTTTCGATAAATATTATGTATTAAATAAAAAAAATTCAAAGTCAGAGATTGGTGAGTTTCGGGGGGCGCAAGAATGGACCCACGGGGGGGGGGGGGATTTTAAATTTTTTTCCGAACACGTCATGTGATACATCATCGGAATTCTCTTTGACAACCTTTTCATATTATAAACCTTTCTCCCACCTACAGTTGAATTTCAGGATGTGGGGAGAGGGGGTGTGCGCGGGCAAATCTTCAGAAAAATAATTCTTATTAAATATAAAAATATTAAAATAAGAGTTGGAGAATTCCGGGAGTATTCAAGAAGCGTGAGAGTGGACCCACAGGGGTGCAATTTTCAAACTTTTATGAAACCCCTCATGTGATATATTTTCGAAAATCTCTCTGACCACTCTTTCATATTATGAACTTTTCTTCCAACAAAATTGAATTTGGGGGGTGGTGAGGGGCGAATAAATTTTTAAAACCGTAACGATTTCTATGATATATATCATTTTAGATGTGGATTTTTTTTATGGAGCCTTCTCGCAATTATTATTTATTAAACACAAAAATTTTGAAAGTGGGGGCTGTGTGAATTCCGGGGCGAAAGAGTGAACATACTGGGGAGAGAGGTCGGGAAAGCAATTTTCAAAAATTTTTTGAACCCGTCATGTGATATATCATCGTAAAGCTCTCGAATAACTCTTTCATATTATGAGACTTTCGTCCCCCTTTCCAGTTTTGCTCCCACGGTGGGAGGGGTAGTTTTCAAACTTTTTTGCATTTTCATCATTTTAGATCGGATTTTTTTACGGAGCCATCGGGTATTATTTATAATATATGAAATTTCAAAAAGTTGGGTTGTATTCCGGGGAGTGCGGTAGTTGGCTCCTTGAGGGGGAGCACTTTCCTAACTTTTACTGACACTCTTCATGTGATATATCATTAGAAATTCTACTTATTCATATTAAGCACCTACCTGCCCTTTTCCCCACTTTGCCACCGGGGCATGTTTCTAAATTTTTCTGTCACTCCTCATGTTACATATTGGAAAGGCCTGTGACCACTTATTCATGTTATGCACCCCCCCTTTGCTCCCCACCACGGGGGTACTTTTCTAAATTTAGCCAAGATTCCTCATGTGACATATCGTTGGAAAGTTCTTTGACTACTTATTGATATTTTGCACCCCGGTGTCCGACCCCCCCCACTTTGCCCCCACGGGGGTACTCTTATATATTTAGCCAAGACCCCTCATGTGACATATCGTTGGAAAGGTCTGTGACTACTTATTGATATTATGTACCTCCGGTGTCCGCCCCACCACTTTGCCCCCACGGGGGTACTGTTCTAAATTTAGCCGAGAACCCTCATGTGGCATATTGTTGGAAAGATCTGTGACCTTATTAATCATTTTATGCACCTCCCGCGGCCCTTCCCCCAACTTTGTCCCACGGGAGACATTTTTATAAATTTAGCCGGGAACTTTCATGTGACTTTTCTAAATTTACCCGAGACCCCTTTGTGATATATTGTCGGAAAGGCCTGCGACCACTTACCCACGTTATGCATCTCCCGCGCCCTTCCCCCCACTTTGCCCCCACGGAGAGGGCATTTTTATAAATTCAGATCGATATCCCTCATGTGACATGTGACATATAGTTGGAAAGACCTAATGTCCCATAACGATTTAGGCTCTACTTTGCACAATCAGACTCGGGGAAAGTATGTGATGGTGGTGACCTAGCACCAGGCACCAAGCCGAAAAAGCGTTTAATTAGTGCTGCAAGTTGTTAGTTATTGATGCATTAGGGATTGATGAAATGTAAAGTAATTTTTTAGCACTACACACCTAACAGAGTTGCCAATAAGTAGACAGTGAAAATAGGGCCAAGTTAAGGGCGCACGTCTCAAAAGAAGCGATTGAGGACGTTTTTAGTGAATGTTATGTTTTAGAGGCACGAAATTGAATTCTTGATTAAAGCAAATGAATCCATTTAAAACCATATGTTATTTAATTAACAGGGACTTTTCGGTAACATATTAATGGAATATTAGGTTCCAGCATAGTAACAGTGTTTTTATCCTAATACGTTAAATAATGCCCATCCCTACTGCAAACAGTTTTCCTTTCTGCGGAGTACGCAGGATGTATTAATGATCTTTTCAAACAATGCAGCTGGAGCTCGAGTCTGAATGGGTTGACTGGCGTCCGAAACCGAAATTTTTATTTATCGACAACCCGAAACTCGATAAAATGTCTCGTTTATCTGAAATCTTATCGAAACTATCTCAGAAATCCAAATCGAAGCAGATGCAAAACTCGAAAAAAAAAGGAAATTATGTTTCTTTTCTGTTTTAGGGTTCCGTACTTAAAAAGTAAAAACGGAACCATTATAAGATCACTCCTGTGTCTGTCTGTCACAGCTATTTTACTCGTAAATTATAGAACGTGGAAAGTTCAAATTGGGGAAGTAACAATGTATATATACCCACATATTTACACATTATTAAACATTTACAAATATTTTTAGGGAAAATGTAGGGGCGCTAATTGCGCTACTTGAAAAAAATATCTTTTCTTTGTATATCGTGTGAAAGCTTTTGTTACGCTTAACTCAAAAATACATTTCTTTTAATTTTACGTATTGTATTTTCAGAGATATAGTCGAAAATGTAGTGTAAAAAAAAAGTCCCCCCCCCCCCATCTATTTCAGAATTTACTGAAATTAAAATTATGAAATAATTAGAGGTAGTAGGCGTTAAATTAAACCTTGCACGAAAATTATAGCGATTACCCTAGGCCACAGAGTTTTTGAGGAAAGCGCATTTTTCCGTTACACACAAATTTCTACTTGCGGGCATTCAGTAAAGGCGTTGAGGAGCGCTGGAGGTACCTATCGTAGCAGAAGTATAAAAGTATTGTCGATAATGATTTTTGAAAAAAATCGTTGGAAATTAGCCGAGATATTAACCATTAAAGACACGGACGATTTGGACATACATAATGAAATGGGCGGCGTAATGATATATTTGAGTAATACAATGTCCAGTACCTGTATAAAAGCAATAAACGCAAAATTGTTAAAAATAGACTAATTAGAATTAATTACATAAATACTATGGGATTCGCCACTAGTTTGCATTGGGTAGATCTCTCAATACGCCTCACGTCTCTTTAAAAGTTAATTGAAAACCTTTCTGGAAAACGCGGCACGGACCTTGGCGGCGTCGCTTTTTGCGACCTCCTTTCGAAGCGCGCTTAACAAAATGTCAAGTTTAAACTCTGAACAAGCGTTTTGTTTTAGCTACACTGTAAAAAGATAACATTATTAGGACGCTGAATTCAGTTTTATGAAATACCAAATGAAGTTTAAATATGCACTACTTTTATTGTCAGTGGCGAATTAATTTCATCATACACAGATTGGGATAAGATTTAAATAAGAGTTATACAGAATAGCAAGATTTGATATTATTTAGGCTTCATATCTCTTTGAACTTTTACGATATACCCATTCATACTTTTCTTGTATATATGTTACCGTGAAAGACCGAAATCTGGAGAATGTCGACTTTCACCAGTGAATCACAACATTCACATAGTCGCTTGGTGTATGTCCGAAATATTTGCTAAATATCCTTACTTCTGACTTACACTGGCAAATGTCGACATTCACCATGCACTAATGGTGAATATTGATTATGTCGGAAATTTTCATTTACTTCTCCGTGTTTCAGGCGCGATCATTAATTTTTAAATCATAAAAACGTTTTAATCGTCTGTAATCTAAAAGTGTGCTGCACGCATATTCACAATACCTACTCGGCTCGGATTCGACACAGGTATCTCCGTATATTTTTCTGGTATGAAATTTTGAATATTCTGAAAAACATATACTGGTGATTGCTATCTCGCACAAGTTTTGAATTATTATTTAACTGTTTCAGTACGGAGCAGCACGATAGCGCTGCTCTTGTCATGTGCCAAAATTTCTCGAAGCGCGATAGCGCTACTCTTGTTATGTGTAATATTGCGGTAAGCGCGAATAGCGCTCTTTTTCTTTTATGCTAAAATTGCGGAGAGGGTTAGAGTGCTCCTATTTGTTGTCTCAGTGTGGTGTGCATTTAAGCTGGTTGCACTAATGAAGCGTACGATTTCTGTATACAGTAAAACTCGGATATAACGCTCACCGCTTTAAACGCTTTCCCGCCTTTTACGCTCATTTGTCCCGATCCCTTGAACCATACCCATAAGAACAATGTAAAAGTTCCTCACTTTTAACACTTTCCCTCTTTTAACGCGCTTTTTATTGGTCCTTTGAACAAAGAAATCCCGGATATTACGCTTTGGTGCTTTGGTTTACATCCGCAGTTCTCATTTTCTCGCCCGTACAAAGAGAGAGAGAGAGAAAGAGAGGTTATGAGGAATTGGCAGCCGGCCAACGCCCAGACTATGTAAAAAAAATAAAAAATCAGCCGCCAAGGCGGTTTTTTCTGATTGGATCAGAGAAAAAAAGAATTTATGCCGTCCATCTCAGCAGCACCTGTCTGTCTCTTACTTCACACAAACAGTTTTCGCTTTTTTTATTTACACATAAGTAAGTAGCATCGCTACCGACTCCAATTAGGTGCAACATGGACGCTAAGGCAAGTCACACAAAAAGGCGACACATAAGACATGTCACTTGAATTCGCTGGAAAAACTGGTTCAAAACAGGTTTGAAACAACTTCATTCCTTGTTTCGACCGGGTTTTGCGCATCATCTTGCGTTTCATGTCGCTCTGTCGTCTCAGTGTGGCATATGCCTTAGAGTATGAAAAGAAAGACGCTGACACTTTCGAAAACATTAGAAGTTCTAAAAAATTATGACAAAAATAACCTATTCTGAACCAGAAAGATTTTGCGTTATCTATGAATATCGCGCCTTTGTCTCTTCGGACTCTTCTTCAAAACAGAAGAGTTATTGAAAAATATGCTGCGATTGGTGGCTCACAGAAAAAGAGAGTGAAAACAGAAAAATATGAAGATTTAGAAAAAGTTATGTACAAGTGGTTTCTTGAGTCAAGACACTGAACATACCTATCAGCGGATCCACAGTTAAAGAAAAAGCTGTAGAAGTAGCCCAAAAGCTAAGAATTGAAGATTTTACTTCATCTAATGGGTGGTTAGACCGATTTCGAATCCACCACGGCATTGTGTACAAGAAGATTTGCGGAGAATCCGCTGCCGTGAACATAGAAAATGCAGAATTTTGGCTTACAAGGTTTACCAAAAACTATGCCAGTTGTGATATTTATAACGCCGACAAATTTGGCTTATACTTTAAAGCGATGCCTGATAAATCCTTAACGTCACAAGATGAGCAGTGTCATGAAGGGAAGCTCAGTAAAGAACGTGTGAGTGTGCTTGTTTGTTCCAACGCCGATGGGAGTGACAAACGCAAGCCTCTGGTGATTGGAAGATCGACCAAACCTCGCTGTTTCAAGAACATCAAACGACTGCCCTATGACTATGCACATCAACGTAAGGCTTGGATGACGGGTCTCCAGTTCATTAAATATGTTTCTGATTTTGATGTCGAGATGCGGAAGCAAAATAAGCATGTCATACTAATCGTAGACAATTGCACAGCGCATCCCCAAGAAATACCAGATATTTCAAACTGCTCTCTGGAATTCTTATTTGCAAACACCACAAGCGCACTTCAACCGATGGATCAAAGAATAATAAAGGTTTTTAAACAAAATTATCGCAAATGTATAGTAAAAAGATTTCTACATGAAATGGAAATTAAAAGTAGTTGATCTTCTGTAACTCTCCTCGACGCCGTGGACTACCTTATCGCTGCTTAGGATGCAATCGAACCTAAAAAAATTCAAAATTGCTTTAAAAAAGCAGGGTTCATAACGGATGCCGAGGATGATATGGATGTGGCTGAAGAGGGGTCGTATCCTATAGACGTCGAGGACTGGCAAGCTGTTTGCGAGCATCTTGCAGAAAACGCACACAGCCTTCAGAACTATCTTACGAATTGAATATTTCCAACTGAGCGAAAAAACGCCCAGGCTGGGAATCGAACCCAGATCCTTGGCTTACAAGGCCAATGCTTTACCGTTTAAGCTAACTGGGTCGACAACCAGCCATCATATTTCGCTCAGATAATCTTCTTGGTAGTAACATCTGGTCTGTCATGTAGACAACTCAACAGAATGAACCGCAAGTAAAGGAACTCCATATAAACGATGGATACGTAGGTGAACTATTATTTTAACACAATCAAAATGATTGGTAAAGATTGATTGCTTCACCAATCTTGCTTTACCATTCAGTTTGATTGTGTTAAAATAATAGTTTATCTTAACATTGATCGTTATCACAAGCAACGTTAGGAGCATTGATGACATTATAGGGAACAGTGTACAGAATGCCGCAAAAGAAGAGGACCCTGATGAAGTTGCTAAAGGCGATGTTCAAGAGCGCATCCCAACGATAGCTTAAGTAATGGAAGCTTTTAGCACTATCCGCCTATACACCGCTTCAGTAGATACCGCCGCTTCACATGAAGATATATTAAGACACATAAGCAAAGAAGAAAACGCTTTTTTATGTGGTCGTTCGTTTAACCGTCAGACGAAACTCGAAGAGTTTTTCTATAAAACAGAATAAACAGTAAGTGAAAGTTTATAGTCCTCATAGTGGTTCTCAAGAATACAAATATTACATTTTTTTAAAAAACAAAATATTATTATTAGCTTCTTTCATAATTTTATTTTATGTTTAATATAAGGATAAATGTTATTAGAAATGCTAAATATATTTTGTAGCTTTTATTTTAATTCTAACAATTCTTTTACTTATTCTGATTTGAAATAATAATACACTTTGTAAACTCTATGTAAATTTGTGATATTTTAAATGAAGGAAACGTTTCTGTACCTATGCTGTGGAGTTTCTATTTTAAATAATACACGAAAATGATTCCCCGCATTATTTAAGGCAGATAATCTAATATTCTCAATTTTAAAATGCCGAAAACTTTCCTCCGCATATAACGCTCTTCTAGCCCGGTCCCCCGGAAGAGCGTTATATCCGTGTTTTACTGTATATCATCCGCTTACAAATATTTTTTTATTATATGTAAACCCAAACACATTCGCATTTTTCGCATATATCCACAAGATTTGTTCCGCAGTAAAACGGTTATTCCATTCGGGGCCTAACGCTTTATTAAGGGGGCCCAGGACTCTTAAAGCTTTAAATTTTTCGTTTGTTAAACTCCTATATTTACTGAATATTTTGATATAATTGTTTTGTTGAAATTATTCAGGTTATTTTCCTCCAAATGACATTTTTGGGCATAACGCGCAAGATATCTCAAAAGACTTCTGAATATTTTTTCATGAAATTTTCAAAACATATGTTTCATGTTAGTCTGTATAGACTGAACCTAAAATTTCCTTTTTATTGTTCCATAAAATATTTTTTTAAGCGATTATACTACTGTTGAAATTTTCAAAATTTTGTATTAGCTAAATACAATTTTGTATTAAAAATATAAAAATGCTTTAAATACAAATTTTTTAGGTTCAGGGTAATTATTATAATCTGAAGTATAAGTAGGCACCAAAATTTTCGTTTTTGTAATCGTATACGTAATGTGTTATGCCGATTTTCTGCTCGTCAAATGTCTGAAAATAAATCTCCTTGTAATTATTACAACTTATTGTAACTTGTATTCTGCATCTTGCAATTTTTTAAATACATGAAATGAAAGAACACACCTATATCTTTCATCCCGAAAAAAAAAATGTGTCTTAAAATCAAATACATTTTAAGATATTAAATGTTGATCTTTTTTTTTCATTTATTTTTCACTTTTAAGCTTTTAAGAGTCTTGAAGAAGTCACTTTTAAGAGTCTTGCCTTAAGAGATCATGCCTTTCCACTGAGTATTATTTTGTCTTAACAAGTTGTTTTGGTATTATCTCCATGTAATAATGATAAAATCCTAATTCTAGTAATGTATTCATTATCTATTCATTTTTTTCTTTTTCTTTCTTTCTTTCTTTCTTTTTTTTTTTTTACAATGTATAAAATGTTTACTTAAGTTTATGTATTTTACATATTTAAAGGAGTGATTCTGTTTCTGTTTTTTTTTTTTTTTTTTTTTTTTTTTTTTTTTATAACCATTGTTTTCTCCTAATAGTATATTTGCCATAAGAATTCTGATAATAAATAAGGCAAAGATTACGATTGTTTAATAAATATTATAAAAATCTAGAAACGTAATTACTCGAAAAAACTGTTTCAGGTATATTGGTTATATTGGCCAATATTTTTAGTCATCGCTAACAGAGTTGACAATTTAGCGGAAATTCTGGATTCAAAATATCTACCACATTTTTTTTTTAAATGTCAATTTTCATTGTATTTATTCGATGAAAGTCTGCCATTAAACAAAACTAAAACTATTATTAAAAAATTGAGGTATTTTTCTAATATAAAAGTAGGTTTAGTTTTCAGTACTAATCGCTGACATTTGAACTGAAATATCAATATTGATAAAATATTAGGTTTACTTTGGAAATATTTGTAGTGAAACGTGAATCCTGCATAAAGGTTGCTGTACATTGTAATAATCTCTAACAAAACGTCAATTTTGTAAAAATACTTTATCTATGTTGAAAATATTAATAGTGAAATTGCAAAATATTTTTTGAAAGCAGTGCACAAATAGGTACAAACTGTAAGTTGAAACATTTGACTGAAAGTAGGTTTTATCTTTATAAGTTTTATTTTATCTCATAGAAGCAAATAGAATATGAAAATTTTATTAACTTAAGCAAAAAATTTTACACATTGGAAAAAAAAAAGAATGTAATGGATAATGAATTCAAAGGCATTTAATCATCTTAATTTTGACTGCAGTCATACCTTTTCACACTTTCACGTATAATATTACTAGAATTAGAATACTATCATTACTACATGGAGATAATAACAAAACTAATGGTTAAGGCAAAATAATATTAAACGTAAAGACGTGTTCTCTTAACCGCTTGAGGGCCGGAGGAATATATTACATCCTACCTAATTTTAATCAAGATTTGCACCGGAAATATGTAATTATACATATACATTTATTTTATAACTTTGGTGGAAAAAAGTTGTAAAATAGCTTTTCCTTATTTTGATTTTTTTTTTTTTTTTTTTTGTATATTTCGGTGTGACATTGCGGAAACACAATTATTTGCCCCTGAAAGGGTTAATGGGAAACTTCACCCCGAACGAATCAAATAACAATTTCATAATGCTATGAATAGCGATCGGCTTCATATCATAAGTACTTCAGAATATTCAATATTTAATACCAGAAAAATAAACTCAGAAATACCTGTGTCCAATCCGAACGGAGTAAGTATTGTGAATATGCATGCTGCACTTAGTTTTAGCAGAAAACACTTCAGAAATTATTTTAGAGTACTGTTCATAAAATAAAAAAAATAAAACAATTGTTTTCTTGTTTACTCTCAATTAATGTATCGAAAAAAAAAAAAAAATCACAACTCACTGCAGTATCCATTCAATATAAATTGGGATATTTAATAAAAAAATAAAATTTAAGAAAACGTTGCGCGCACCATCAAACCTTGCATAAAACTGACAAAGTTGACTGACTCGCAGTAGAACAAAGAATTTGGCGACAGACTGTAGACCCTCTGTTAAACACCGCTTCTTTTTCGACCTCCATCAGAGCATATCTGTGCTTGTCAAAATTCACCGATTATGGTCCGAATGTACAAGAATATAATCAAATATTTGGTCTTCCACCGACGATTTTGGTATGTTTTGGCATTCACCGGTGAAAGTCGACATTCTCCAATTTCGGTCTTTCACGGTAACATATATACAGCTATACCAAACCCTACGTCGTATAGTTTTGTACAAAGTCTTATTCGGTGTGTTCGTAATTATATAAATACGTAGAACCTATAGTCTTTGTTCGGTCCGACTGTCTGTCTGTCCGTCCGCATATAACAGAGCAAAAACTACCAATTTGTTACCAATAAACTAATTCTTTTTTTTAAGTCCAGAATGTTTTTTCATTTCATTTTTTCATATATATATATATAAATGAAGAAACATTCTGGACTTTCTTTTAAAATGTTTGGTTAACCCAAAGTTGAAACAGTTAAAGCGAACCCGACCCGAGCTCGACCCGCAACGAAACAAATTAACGTGTGATTTCCCCACCCTATTCAAGACTCTTGAATTTATCTCAAGTGAAAAATGTTAGATTGCTCTTTACAACATGGTAATAGAGTTATAATATTCTAACATAGGTGTACAAGTTGAAAATCCTGACGGCTTATCTGTTATATAATAAATCCAGTCGGCTTATCTGTTACGTTATCGGGTTACTGGAAAACAAATTCGTTGAACTCATAGCGATGTAGATGAAGAAGATGAATGAAACGTGTAGGAAAGGGAACTAGAGCAACAACTTCGCCTATTTAATTGAACAGCTTAATTCTTTGTATACGGTGATCATTTCTCATTAAAGATGATTGGCAGTCAAGTGGCTTATGATAAAAGACAATTGGAATGAAGATTGGAATTTTTCCAGGAGACGAGTAACGAAAGCAATACTGTTTAGAAAATCTGATGGAGAATCGTGCATAACTGCTTTTTCTCTCCAAGCGTAGGAATACAATTGTGACGTAGTACGCGCTCTAAACCAATTAAGATGCAAAGAAATCACGCCATGAAAAGAGTACTGGCAGAGCGGGTGGAGGGATAATAAAGCAAAAAGGAACTCCGGAATAAAGCGCGGGAAGGTAAATCTCGGCTGGAATAAAAATAAAAATGGCTACCAAAGAAAATTTTAAAATGCGAAAGATCGGAAATGGAACATTTAATTTAAGAATAGTAAAAGCGTAATAATTAAGTGAATTAGACAAGTGAGACATTAAATTAAAGAGAATTTAACAGAATTAATGATAGAGATTTTTTAAGAATAAGGATTTAGTGAATATAGATAAGTAATTTAGAATAATACAGGAAATCGCGGAGATAGATCTAATATTGTAACATATATATGATCTCCTACCTCAGTAAATATTTTGAAAATATTTTAAGGGCTCAGGTTTTAAAGAATAAAAAAATTTCTTTTTTTAATAGCTTGTAATTAAATATGATTCTTTAGGAACATTAAAGAAAACCCACGTAAAAAATTACGGTAGAAGAGAAGTTATGTCTAAAACAGTTTGAGCTCTTTGTATATTATCAATGGGCAATTTGATCCTTAAAGTCAATTTTCTCCAAACGGCGATTTTAGTCATTGCACGTACAATTTCTGAAAAATGGTTGGCTACAATTTTATGAAATTTTAACTAAAAGTATTACAAGTATAAAGGTACAAAATGACCTATTATTATGTTTCTCAAATAAGAAAATTAGAATTCATGACTACTTTTACATTAAAAGAAAACTCGATATTTTGAGTTTCTTTTTAAAAAAAGTTCTCAGGACCTACACTTTTTATTTTTTTTCACTGTAGGTCATTATGAGAACACATTTTTTTGTACTCATTAAAAAAATCTTGGCTGTTTTTAGCAATTAAAATGTGAAAAATCTTGCGCGCAATGCACGCAAAAATAATTCTTCCGTAAAAAGTGTATTATATTTTTAAATAAATTTAAAAACTATGTGTTCATTTTTTTTGAGAAATTTAATTGATAAAGTATTAAAATTCGATGAGTTATAGAGTGACTACAATTCGTATAGAGATAACCTCTTCCTGACCTCGAAAGGGACGATTTGCTTTTTTTTCCGGTTTTAAACATTTTTATACATTTTTCTATTCCTTATAATCTGTAGATTATATCCAGGTAAAACGATTTGACCGAATTCGAAGTTTTTTCGTAGTTATTTAGTGTTTTAGCGCAAAGCGTCAGTAGGCTGACATAGTTTTGGAGCACTTTAAAACGCATTTTATGCAAAATGCCTTTTGTCAAACTGTGCAAAATCAGAACGAAAAAACTCTTAAACTGATGTTGCTATTTTTTTTTCTTAAATTAAAGGCAATATAATTTATTGGAACTTGGTACCACTCTCATCCATTTAAAAAAAATTAATACATAATAAGGACGTGAATACTTAATTGACAATACATTTTTCATTAAATAGGTGAAAGTTTACAGGGTGCAATATGTTATCTATCGCCGACCTTTAATTTCTCAACCTTTGGTCGTAGACATCTAGTTCCAATTACAAAAACGTTTCAAATGAGGCAAATATTCATATTGTGGCATTATTTAAAGTAAAAAATCAATTTTATAAAAATTACGAAATCTAACTTTTTATACGGTCCCCCAGTCTCTATAGTTAGATTTAGTAAAAGTTTACGCATATCATAACAGATATAACACAAAAAGTTTGACATCTGAACTACAAAAATTGACACAGTTATTAAATTTCAAAGTTTGATGTTTTTGCACATGATTTTGTCTTTCCTTGAGGGATCAATTAAAAGATGAATTAAAGTAATTCGAGATCAAAATCAGGGTTCACTCTAAATTAAAATGTCTGAAATTTAGACACTTAAGTGTCTGAAACGGTGTGTTCAATTTTCAGACATTTTAAAATGTCTGAATATTTTCAGACATTTTTTGTGTCTGAATTTCAGACACTTCAAACGTCTTAATAGCATCCATTTTTTTTTCAAGCATCATACGTAGCCATGTTTGACCACGTTGAATCCTGGAAAAATATTTGGCTGGGGTCCTGCCCCTTCCCCCCCCCCCCCTACAGCCTGATTTTTTTGGTGTTCTCAATTTCGGTATGCAATTTTTGTTAAGCTGATAATTTAAATCTTTTACGACATTTTACTGATTATAATCAATATTTTGAACTTCAGGAGTAGAACAAGATTAAAACTAAAAATATTTATCTAAATATTAGATTTTTTAAATTTGTTTTATTTTTAATGTTATTTTACTTTAAAAGTTCAAAATATTGATTATAATCAGTACAATTTCGAAACAGATTTAAAACATAAGCTTTACAAATATTGCACATCAAATTTGTGGGCACTAAAATCGTAGGGGGGCGGGCCACGGCCCAGTATGCCCATTCTTTAATTAAGAAGTTCTTTTGAAAAAAATGCAACCCTGCATTATTGTTATCTAAATTGAGATGTCCGGTACTCGGGAGTATCCGTTGTGGAGGTTAATGGACATTCCCGAATAGCTGAAGCATCTATTTAGCGAATACTTTTTTAATCCGCATGGCATACATATTTGTATATTTTTACCTCACAAAAGCAGACATCTCCGATTATCGGACAAATTCAACGGCAAGGGCTATTGATGGCTTTTAAAGTACATGGATAAATATATATATTTCTTATAATCTTGTCCTACTCTACTTCATATAATTTAAAAATAGATTTTTTAAATATTTATATTGCCACATAGGCAATTTTACTAATATATCAGATGATAATCACAACTATGAATAAATAAATAAATATTCTACTTTATCCCTTTGCACTCGAGGGCTCCGGAGCGGAGCCATTTAAAATTTGTCTTCAAACTCGAGGGCTCCTCTACGGAGACAATGCAAATAATTCTGTGATACCTGTCTAGAAAAGCCAAGATTACATGGTATCACAAAATTATTTGCATTGTCTCCGTAGCGGAGACCTCGAGTTTGAAGATAAATTTTAAATGGCTCCGCTCCGGAGCCCTCGAGTGCAAAGGGTTAATATTGAGAAAAAAATTACTTCGGTATTTTGTTTATTTATATTTTGTGTTTTTAATCTGGTCCTACTCTAAAAGTTCAAAACTTTAATTATAATCAGTGCAAGATTTAAGGTATCAGCTTTACGAAAATTTCATACAAAATCCCCCCCCCCCCCCTCCCCGAAAAAAAAAATGAAAATCCTTATCGTTTAAAAATTAGATTTTTAAAAAATTTATATTGCCACATTGGCTTATTGTTATCATTCCTATTAAACACTTTTCATTAGATATCTTTAAAGCAAAATAAAGCCGCAAAAAAAGAAGTTACCACATAATCACTATGATACACACTTGCGATGCTTATCAGTAAAGTCTAATGGGAAAATGACCTTCGAAGTGAAATATATTTTCTACACGCAGCAAAATCAAAATAAACAAATGATTTCCTTTTTCCTGACTGGGTTACTTACATCTATGTTTCAAAGTCAAAAGCTTTGCACGTTTAATCTACTCGGTAAAAGATTTAATAGCTTTAGAAATATATCTAAGAAATATTTGAGATAAATATTCTTTTTCAATTATATATAAATTTCATAAAAATCAATTGATTTTTTTTTCCAAAAGCGAAAGTCTATAAATATATTTTTTAGTTTCAGCTAAATATTGTTCAATTGAAAAAAAAAAAAAAAAAAAAAAAAAAAAAAAAAGGCAATCCCGAAAATCGGGATTAAAATTGAAGCGGGATCCCGGGATATAAATCCGGGATTGTAATCCCTAGCTAGGAAGTAAGAAAGCTTTATGAGATCTTTCAAAGTTTTTTTTTTTTCTATTTCCTTGTGGTCGTTTAGTATGAGATAAGCATTAGTCATTGAAAGGAACTGCCATATTGAAAACAAAACAAAACAAGGGAATGAACTTAACTTCTAAATATGTCTGTTTTTTTTTTTTGCAAAAAGATTCAAAACTAATTAAATTTCATGTAATATTTTGTTTAGTACAATAAATAAAATCATAAAAGACACTAATGTTAGTACTATAAAGAAATTATAACACTTACTTAAATCGCTGTTTGCAAGAGGTAAGAAAAATTCCTCGATTTGAAATTTTAAAAACTACCACAACAACAGTGAGGGAAAAAGACTTGCACCAGTTTAAAAGGTAATACCATAATACATCCGACTAGCCATATTTAAAGAATGAGATGTTTCATCCTCAAAACAGGACCGGCCAGACAAAAGTTTCCTTTTTTTTTGCCAGCTTCGACAGGACGAAGATGAATAACACAATATTATTGATATAAATTAATACGAGTTAACACTAAGCCCATTGCACACGCTTTGTAGAATTTCCGGGTGTAATCTTCAACCGTCGTCTACTTCTGTTCTGTGTCTATCCCGCCCTTATATCGACGACAGCTTCTAAGAGACATTTGATGTCGAACACACACGTCAGATGTATGTATTCAATAAATAAATAATCCAAGTTAATATGAATTAAAATCACAGTACTTCATATTTCGCAAAAAACGAATTAAAATACACGCGTACATAAAAACAAAACTTCGTTTGAATTACAACGTATACCACTTCGAAGGAAGACATCTAAAGCGCGTGCGCAACTAGGTGTGCGAGTGCCCCCTGGTGGTTATTGCGTCGGAAGAATCAAAACGTCTTAAATTAAGACACGTTTAAAGCAATGAAGTGTCTTAAAATAAGACGTTTGCGGATATTTTAGACATTATTCTCAGTTCATTTGCACCATGGTCATAGTAAGACACTTATGTATCTTAAATTAAGACATCTATAATGTCTGAATTTTCAGATTAAGACACTTAAGTGTCTAAAATTCTTTTTCAGTCACATATGTGTCTAAATTTAAGACGCTTCTATTTGCAGTGTTCAATGTCCTTTTTACTGCGAAACCACCTTTAGCTGGTATCGACAAATCGGGGTATCATAGAGGAGCTATTTCACTAAAAATTTGAGTTGACTTTTAGGGGTCGTATACAAAGCAAAGAATGAAATATTGAAATTAAACAGAAAAAAAAAATTATAATACCAGAAAACGGTCTACTATAAAAAAATGAATACATAAAACGCCAGAAACTACTAGCGATACTGCTCAAAGTGTTCTCCATTGGTGGCAATGCCCAATTGAATGTGTGACAGTTGAGTCATGGACACGTTAGAGCATAGAAGGTGTGCAAACTGTGCGACAATCAAGGAGGATGTGCTACTTCAAATAAACCATAGATGAAGAGTCTCAGTCACATAGATTTATGCCTTGATGTAATCCCAGAGATAGAAGTCCATGAGAGTCACGTCCGGTGAACGGGGTGGCCACTCTACTGGACCCCCATGTCCAATGATTTGTTGGCCGAATCGATGGCCAGATACGCACGGACGTTTGATGCTTTATGCGGAGGAGCCCCGTCATGTTGAACCCAAACCGGGCATGCATGTTGGAGAGACAGCTCTTCATACCCGTCACGTACCGTGTTTTGTAGCAGGTGCATGTAACAATCGGCC
This sequence comes from Maratus speciosus, assembly GCA_963932465.1. Classification (NCBI taxonomy): domain Eukaryota; kingdom Metazoa; phylum Arthropoda; class Arachnida; order Araneae; family Salticidae; genus Maratus; species Maratus speciosus. The sequence continues at coordinate 245,642,731 of OZ010800.1, read as the reverse complement.
GTTTAGGTTCTATAGTACTTTTATGGGTCGAACAACATTCAAACGTCAAAGTAGGTAGAATCGACAACCGGGAAATAAACGTACTCACTAAGGAGTAGATAAATGGCAGTGGAATGCAAACGATCAAGCGAGCTATAACGAGCATGAAAATTGGGATTATGCAAATTACAATAGTACCGCGGCGCCACACGTTCGGGATAAGACATGAGTCATCTAGCAGTGAACATGCTAGTCCGCTCTGAGATCGTAATGGCAAGCTACGCATACATGCAATATGCCGAAATTATACTTATTTATGGTGAATGTCAAAGGAATCCCAGAGAGGCTGCGAGTGTTTATTCAGAACGTTTCCCTAAGGATCTACAATAGGGTGGGTCGAAAAAACCGAAATATTTATAATCGAAATGTAATAGAGTGGAAAAGCTGCCTTTTGTAATAAAGAATAAATTAGTAAAGTACTACTCCGATCAGTTAATATCTTTTACCGTCGCAAGGGGGCCAAAGTTTCCAAAATTCGCAAAAAACATGTTTTTTTTTCAGTATTTTTTTTTTAATTATCCAAACGTACGAATACAGTTTCTAATAGGACGCAATAGCTACATGAAGATATAAGAAATGACCCGGTAAATATTCATTATGATAAAATAATATCTTTTACTGCCGCAAAGGGACCATATTTAAAAAAAAAAGTTGTAAAAATTTAAAATTTTTATTTTATTTAAATTTTTATAATTTTTATAATATGTCTAGAAGTAAATAAATTTACTTCATGCCTATTAATATGTCGTAAATTTTGTTAATTAATAGTTATAGACTGAAAAAAACGGCAATCATTCATTATTCTTGACGATCGCTTCATCTACTGCTGTTTTACAGCATATCAGCAGTTCATATACCAAAAATCGCAAAAATGATATAAAATGAACAAAATATTTTAGTATTTTATTAATTACAATACAGAGATGATTAAGCGAAACGGATTAAATAAACTTAAAATAAAGAAGCATTTAAAGTAATTGAATTTTATAATATGACTTGCTTCCAATAAATCCATTGCTCCTCGAGAGGCCGAAATTGATCATATGTGATCTTCCCTCTGTTTCGTTAGTTTACAGTTTGGCACTCGACTAAATCCGTACAATTTTAAGCTTCAAAGTTCAAGTCTGGAATGACGAAGTGACGGATTGCACTATTCGTGTCCACAGAACTTCGTGATTTGGCAATTTTCTTTATGGCTGGGGTTCTGATGTCCTCTCCTTCATATGCTATCATTCCAATGAGTCTATTTTCATGATTTGCGAAACAGGCATTTCTTGAAATTGCAGGAACTTTAATCTTTCGTGGATGATATGGCAAGTAACGAGGTTTACTAATTATAGTCCACGGAATCTGAAAAAACATAATGCATTCATTTTAATTGTGAACCAACTCATGCAGTACACTTTCAGGATGTACTCATTGAGTATATCCTGATCAGCCGATAGCCAAAATTGAAAATTGCCAAAGCACGAAGTTCTGTGGACACGAATAGTACCATCCGTTATTTCGTCATTCCAGACTTGAACTTTGAAGCTTAAAACTGTATGGCTTTAGTCGAAAGGCAAAACTGTAAACTAACGAAACCACCTGTTACGGATTGTCTATCGACTGACGATCTAACAACGCTGCTGAGTTTAGAATGTTCGATTAAAGATACCAGCTATTATAACTTTCCTTGTCCCGCTCAATCAGTAGAAAGATGCGCGAAATTAGTCACTGAAGTGCTGGTAAAGTTTGTGGACCAGGACAAAGTGAGGATCACACACGATTAATTTCGGCCTCTCGAGGAACAATGGCTTTATTTGAAAGCAAGTCATATTATAAATTAACTTACTTTAAATACTTCTTCATTTTAAGTTTATTTAATCCGTTTCGGTTAAACATTTCTGTATTTTAATTAATAAAATACTAAAAGATTTTGTTCATTTTATATCATTTTTGTGATTTGTGGTACATGAACTACTGATATGCAGTAAAACAGCAGTAGATGAAACGATCTTAAAGAACAATGAATGATTGCCTTTTTTATTTTCCAGTCTATGACAAATAGTTAACAAAATTTATGACATATTAATAGATATAAAGTACATTTATTTACTTCTAGACATATTATAGAAATTATAAAAATATAGAAAAATTAAACATTGACATTTTTACAATTTGTTTTTTAGATATGGTCCCTTTGCGACAGTAAAATGTATTATTTTATCATAATGAACATTTACCGGGATATTTCTTATATCTTCATGTAGCTATTGTGTTCTATTAGAAATTGTATTCGTACGTTTGGATAATTAAAAAAAAATATTGAAAAAAGCTTGTTCTTTGCGATTTTTTGAAACTTTGGCCCCCTTGCGGCGGTAAAAGATATTAATCGATCAGTATAATATTTTACGAATTTATTCGTTATTACAAAAGGCAACTTTTCCGCTCTATTACATTTCGATTGTAAATATTTCGTTTTTTTTCGACCCACCCTAATCTACATCCAACGGATGAAAGTATAACTGATGCATTGCACCATCTTAGAGAGACCGGCTCTGTTTCACCACGACCTAGAACAAGTCGACTGTCATGGTGTAATGTTCGACTGATACCGGAGGAGGTGCTGGCGTTCACACGCACAGTAGGACACGTGTAGTGCGGTATATGGGAAACTTAGATTGTTGGACCAATCTTCTACGATGGAACCTTAACGGACGATTGTTACCTGCATCTGCTACAAAACACGGTACGTGACTGGTACGAAGAGCTGCCTCTCCGACATGCACGGATGTAGTTTCAACATGATGAGACCCTCTCCGCATAAAACATAAATATACGAGCGTATCTGGCCACCGAATTCGGTCAACAGATCCTTAGCTATGGCGGTCCTGTAGAGTGGCCACCGCGTTCGCTGGACTTGACTCCCTTAACCTCAGGGGTTACATCAAGGCAAAGGTCTATGTGACTGAAACCACTTCTCTTGTTTATATGAAGCAGCGCCTTGATTGTCGCACAGTTTGCACACCAACTACACTGTTAAAAATTTGCAGCATTCTGGCAGGTCATTTGACCGTTTTTTCCGAAAACGGTTACACAACCGTAATTTTAACACAATTCTAACCATATTATTGGCCATTTTATGGTCAGAATATAGTTCAATTACGGTTATGAAACCGTTTTTTCAAAAAACGGTCGAATGACCTGCCAGAATGTTGCAAAATTTTTAACAGTGTACACTCTAACGTGCTCGGGACTCGAGTACTGTCACGCATTCAATTGTGCATTGCCACCAATGGAGAACACTTTGATCAGTATCTCTAGTAGATTCCTAGTAGATCCTAGTACCTCTACTGGATCTCTAGTAGATTTGATGCATTCATTTTTTATAGTAGACCGTTTTCTGATATTATAATAAAATGATATTTATTTTTCTGTTTAATTTCAATATTTCCTCCTTCGCTTTGTATACGACTCCTAAAAGTCAGCTCAATTTTTTAGATGAAATAACCCTCTTTGGTGACACCCCGATTTGGAGATACCGGCTGAAGGTGGTTTCGCCGTAAAAAGGACATTGCACCCTGATTTTGATCCCGAAAGACTTTAATTAATCTTTTAACTGATCCCTCAATGAAAGACATAATCATGTGCGAAAATCTCAAACTTTGAAATTTAATAACTGTGTCAATCTTTGTAGTACAGATGTCAAACTTTTTGTGTTATATCTGTTACGATATGCGTAAACTTTTACTAAATCTAACTATAGGGACTGGGGGATCGTATAAAAAGTTAGAATTCGTAATTTTTATAAAATTAATTTTTTACTTTAAATAATGCCAGAACATGTATATTTACCTCATTTGAAATGTTTTGTAATTGAAACTATATGTCTACGATCAACGATTGAGAAATTAAAGGTCGGCGATAGATAACATACTGCACCCTGTATAAACTTTTTAAAACATTTGAAACCAGTCACGATGTTAAAACATTTGTGTCAAAAGATGTTAAAATCCCTAGCGCTTTCAACTAAACATTAGTCGTCATCAGGGGAACTGCTGCAGCCTGAAAGACATGCGCTGGTTAGATATCAGAGGGTGAAACCAAAAACAACAAAATAGGAGAGTGGTAAGAAATGTGTCGTTTCAACTTGGGATATAGAATTTTTATAAATATTTTATTGAAAAATAAGTATTTTTACAAGCACGCCAAATTGCGAAAAAAGGGTCAAAAGTAGGATTACGTATAAAAAATTCATATCTATATAAAACATATAGTAATTAAATTACACATATGATTATACACATTTAAAATGCAAAATTGTTATACTTACCTAAAGGTCTGCAATTAGGTTTTTTAAAATGTATTTCGTTCATATCATTTTATCCTTTTAATCCTTAGCGCATATATACGTCCATTACAGGAATTTCCTATTTATTCAGAAATTCCGATTCCTTACCAGAAATTCTGAAAGAAAAAAGTTTACTTTATGTAATCAAAAAAAGTCTGTCTTTAAATAAAGCAAAAATTGCTATTAAGAATTTCTGAATAAAAAAGAAATTGGTGAAATGAATGCTTCGGATGCAAATGGGCTAATAAATAATAATATATAGCTTCAGAATAATTGTGAAATTTTATCTTCGTGGCAAACTTTTATTTATTATATTTCAGGCTTGAAATAAGTATAATTTAAAAAAAAAATTGTATAGCTCAGAATATGTAGAAGTCTCATGCATTTATATGCAACTTTAACCCTTTATTTACTGAATTATGATCCACTGCAATTTTTTTTTCATGTAATTTTTTTTCAGTTACTGCAATGAAAATTAAAGGATAAGCATAAAAAAAGTACTCACCCATGAGAAGTTGAATTCCATAGAGATAATTAATTAAAACGCTACTTTAAAGTACCGTCGATACACTATGTCTAAAATATCGTAAAGAAAACCCATAAGATATTTCAAAAACACCAAAATTGTGGTAAAATATTTTCGACTTGATAAGTATGTGAAAAATATCCTTTTTCACATTTATAAATAATATTTTGGCAGATTCCGGTGTCAGTCATTAATTTCAACACTTTAGAATTGAAAATGCTTTGTCCCTAAAAGAGTGCCACAGCTTTTTCGATTTTCTATAAAAAATAATAATGAAACAGAAAAGAAATATTAGGAAATATATTACTATACTACGTTTTAGTAATTATATTTTAAAGCAGATGAAAACGATGGATAACTACACAGACGAAATGTAAACAAGAAGTTTTTCTCCAACACCCTGTGTACTCTGTGTACTCGGTGGTACTTATAAGTACCACCGAGTAATTCAACTGTTAAATCAAATACATACACCGTTCACCTAAAATAGCTAATCAATTTGTATTCTAAGATTATAATGAACACTTAAAAAAAAAATCCAACACTTATCTTATATCCTTTACTGTGTTTGCAGCAATAAAAAGACGAGCGTGACAATCTCTGCAAAATGTCGGCACAGAACACATCGATTGTTTCAAAGATAGCCTCCGTTCTCGCTAAAATAACAAACCTAGAACTACTGCTGCCATGTATCTGGATAAAGTGGAGTTAAAAGAGTATTTTGCAACATACCATTAGAATATTAGTAATATTCACCATGGGATGGAAGTTTAAAGTGAGTGGTAACTTATAAGTAACGTCAGTAGATAAAGGGTTAAATGAAAAGAAATATTTCTATAGTCTTGGTCACTTGATGCCATTGTCTGAATCTCAAAAGTACAAAGAGCTTCTACTTGGGTTGATTGATTGGTTGATTAACATAATTATCCAATTGAATAACCAGAATAGGTAAACATTCCCTTGGATTTAAAGTCACATATGAATGCAAGCGAATAGTTCAAAAGTAGAAAGTGCCTATATTTGAGAATGGGGATAAAATTAAGGTGGTTACTAAAAGCACCATGTAGCCAAACACCTTTTAAAAACCGTCATTATTCTTCGAAATCATTTATTATTCCTATGACTGTCATTTATCAGCCCTTGAATAAAGCAAAAATCAGAACCTTCACAAATTCAGGAAGTCAAAAACTTTTTTCTAAAGCGAGGAGTGATGTCACAGCTGACATCAATCAATCTGCGATGGATTTCACATGTCACACAAAGACGATGCTGATGTGTACGCACGATATCAGCATCACATCAAACTTTTCCGAGACGAAATTCGACTTGTCATTTAGACAGAGGTGTCAACAGGGTTGAATGAATTTGAAACGGATGTTCACCAAAGATCACAGATTTATTTTTGGTTACAGTCATGTCGGGTAACTTTTTTATAAAGGTACCAGAAAAACGTACCGCATTTAACATCCGTACATCTCTTTAAAAAGAAATATTTACAGATTTTTGTTTGTTTGTCGTGAAGTTTGTTGCTCCAGTTTTAACGTCATCGGTTTGAAATGTCAGGTGTCTCAGCACGTCAGAGCAAAGTCTACTGTATGTGACATGGCAAGTTGTCTATATGATGCGTCAAAAGTCTATAGCACCTTTAAATAATTTGAAGTTATTTTCAAATGGCTAAATATGAAAATTGTTTTATTTAAATTACTTTCAAAATAAGCACTAAATATTGCTATTGTTTTTTTCTCTCCACTTTTTGTCATAGCTAATAAGCCTTTATTTCTTTGCTAATTCGATCGTAATTCGAGTTTCGTAAAAATACTCAGACATCCATAAAATAAAATTTCACAGCAATTTGCACATTTTTACGGAAGTTATAGCTTTACAGACAGACAAAAAAAAATAATAAACAAATAAGTAGACAAACATATCATTTTTGAATACCGATGAAATTATGTGTCATATATATATCTCTCTATTCTAAAAAAAAGTAACTACCGCTGTCACCGCCGCCGCCGGTTTTGAATTTTTTGTGACCAGAGGTCTTTCTTCGTTAATATTAAGAAAAATATTGCGTACAAAAATATGAAAATCTGTGGTATTATAGAGAAATGTTTGATAAACACGCTGATGCAGACAGTTTTCAAATCGAAGAATTATTTTAAGAGATATTTAATTCTAAAGTTTGACAAAATCGTTCCATTAAAAAAGTTTTATAGGAGCAAAAACTGTACATAGGAATTTAATCATTTTTAGATCGTTTTATGCGCCAGAATTTCCCGGTGTGCAGATTGCGTTTAGTTTTTTAATTTGAATCATTTTTTGAGGTTTTATTTCTATTTTAAATTCAAATTTTCAGCATTTCGAGAGATATTTTTTTACACGTTTTAGAAAATTGTATTAATTTAAACTGTTGCCAACTGTATAAACAGCGCAAGCAATAATATTTGCTTCAAATTAAAAATTTATTTTACACGTGACTATTATAAACAAGAAAATATAAAAAACAGTAACGCATTGAAACTTATCATAAAAACTATATTACACGTGAATTTTAAAAGTGAAAGAATGTTGTAAAATAATAAATTCATTAACATGCGTTAGAAGTCTTAAATAGGAGAAATTACGTCACATTTACGTCACATTACACATTACGTAAAATGAACAAAAAATAATATTGCAAAACAGTTTAAATTTAAAAATTGCGCGAAACATTTATGAAATATTTTAAGATGATATTTTCAACTATTTTTATTAGGATAGCGCAAATAATATTTCATTTCTAACAAAAGTATTTTCACGTGAATAGTAAAAGGAGAAAGAAAAGTTTAGTGAAAATTACATCAGATTAAAAACGATACATTTAATGTGTCATTTATAAAAAACTTTCTTTTCGTTTTGCTAAAAAATACCGGGAGGCAAAGACTCTGTTTATTTAATTCATTTTATATTAGCTTATTTTGAAATGTCAACTGATTTTATTTAATCAAAGACGGAAAAAGCCATTGTATCATTTAACAGCCGCTGATTTGGCTTTAAAATTCCCCAATCAAAGAGAAATGAATAGAAACCCGTTTATAGGGAGATCGCCACTGTTTTTAAACTTATAATTCAATCTTCCGACATATTTTTTAAGCCGATCAAATTAGCGTGCTTTTAGAGTCTGCGGTGTCTGAATGGAGGTTGGCGAGCGTAGCTCGTAGGGGGCAGCGCCCCCTAGTATATATATATAATCCCTGACTACCCAGCAAAAGTGTAATGTTGTTTACTCCTTAATTTTTTTAAAATGATAAAAAAAGATTATTTTTCTAACATGATATATATAAAAAAAACTTAACTACAGATATGAATTATTGGCAGTATTAATCATTAGTCAATCTTTTAAAACTACGTTGTATTAATAAATTTTATCAATTTATTCTTCTACTGGAGTGAAACCTGCAGTTTAGTGAACGGATACATCAGTTTGTGGCGCTGAGAGGGTTAAAACTGGCCAACTTTTCCGGGATAGCTCAGAGGCAGAGTAAATGGCAGAGATAGCGAAAGATCACTTTTCACCTTCCTCAATTTCGATTTAGAAAATGTATATAATTAGCCTATTTGTTTCAAACTCGCATCAACTCTAATACAATTTAACATATTTTTCATAAGTGACACATCTTATTCACTTAATTTTAATTTATTTCATCTTAAATGGTATTATTCTTTATTCTTTCTCCAAACTTTAATTGATTTTCTAGGCGTGTCTTATACTTTAATTTTTGGCATTGCGCTAGTAATATTTTTCAATGCAATTTGATCGAACGTTCTATTATTCGCTTTCTACACGAGTATAAACAATACTGCGTTCCTTAAAACTATATTCAAAATTCGGGACGATTGGCAAATTTTTGCAAAAGTTAGAGCCTATACATAGAGAGAGTAAAAGAAAAGACAAGAAAACAGATAATGACAAACATAACACTTTTTTTCTTTAATGAAACTGAAATGGGGCCATAGCATAACGATTTCTTAAAGGGGGAAGATCACCTTAAAATTTTTTAAAAAGTCAAAATTTTTTATTGTCTATTATAAAAGAATAACACGTTACAAAACATAAAAAAAATGACGATATACTCCAATTAGAATCGGTTTTATGATAAAATTTGGGGAGCGATACCTATCCAAATTCAGGTAATCTCGAAGCTGGTAGACGGGAGGTGCTGGGTTCGAACCCAAACGCGCCCGTCGGCCTAATCGTTCGGAATTTTCCTGGTTTTCTTCGAGCCATGGATTTCCATGCGTAAATACGTGTTAGGTTCCGTTAGAAAGACCCCCACGGAGGACACTCCCCCCCCCTCGGGCGTATATCCCTAGAGTAGATAATTGACCGTCAAAAATCAACCAACCAACCAACCAAATTCAGGTAAACTTGAACTTTAAAGTCATTTTTCTCAAAACAGATATTTTTGACGTTCAGTGCATCCTATTTCCAAAACTAAGTAAGGTGGAAACTTAATATTTTGTATTATATTGCATTTTATATAGTTTTATAACCTCTATCTATTTGTAAATAAATAATTGTATTTATTTATTTATTTTTTTTTAATTCTATAATAGATTTCGTATTTTACTGTTTAATTGCCTGAAAAAATAATTTCATCTGTAAATTTGATTATTATTTTAGGTTGAAGTTCAAGTACAATATTTTACGAAGTTAATGTGTAATATTAACTGGATATTTCGAATATATTTTTAATAAACCTGCGTGCAACACATGTACGTTAAATCACCTTTTTGAAAATCCTTAATTAGTATGGCTTAATTAAACAAATTTCTAATTATTTTTCATTAAAAGTACTTAAAGGAATGATAAACAAAGATTTTTTACAATTTACACTTTTTATTTATTTGTTTAATTTGAATAAATATTTACAGCTCCAAGAATTTTTTAATATTGTGTTAAAATCAAGCAATATCGAGGTGCTGAAGGTGATCTAACCCCTTAAAAAAAGAAGAGAATTTTGAAAATTGGGGCACCTATACAAAAGTTATTCTTAGACATCCATAAAAAAATTACAACGAATTGTGTAACTTCCTTGGTTGGAAGTTCTTCTGCAACCGTATACATACTGAAAAAACAACGCATCTATACTTATGTTTCCGATATCATATTTTAAACCTTATCAAACGTATCTATATTTAGAAATAAAGACTTCAACAACTACCATTCGTTTTCAAATGCTTTTTCTTTCTTTTTTTTTTTTTTTATTCGTGGAAAATGATTTGTACTTTCACAGAATAAATTTGAATATGAATAGCTTGTCAAAAAATGAGTACAATAAAGAGCAGAATGCAAATATGACTATTTGCTACTTATTCATAAATTTGACAAATTTTTATCTTTAAATAGAATAAAATAAGTGTTGTTTAAAAATACTTTTACAGTTACAATATAATGAGAAGTTCAAGTAGAAATTTTTATGCAATTTGTTTAATATCAAAGATCAATTAGAATTTCATAAAATACATTCTTCAGATTTCTGTGGACAGGATTTGTTTTTCTATTGTAAATTAACCATTTTGATATTTATTTAAAACGAACGATATTAACTGTATTAGTTATCGCGCTTTTTTTTTTTTTCGTTATAACTATCAATAAAAGTTACACTATTGTAAGCAATATACAACAAAATCCAGTTTTAAACAATGGAATAAATCATTTGGGAAAAGCTGTTAGAAATATCTGTATGTGTATATTTATGAATTCTTATATATATGGGCTCTTTAAAGGTTAAAATTTGTCCACATATTCTACAGCAGCATTTGTAATATGCGTTTGCATTATAAATAAACAAGAATAAAAACTGTTGAAATCTAGAAATTTAATTTCAGCATATGCATTTTTTTTAGATAAAAAAACCCTACAAATAATAATAATAATAAATAAAACTAACTGACCAATTACGCTAAATTTATATTAATCATATTTAAAATGCTAAAAAGACATTGTTAAGAAATATTTATATTTTTAGACATAATTTAAGTAAACCACCCTTGAATTGTATAAGCGTGAATTTCAAAATTGCATGTTGTCTTAACACTAGAACAACCATTAGGGACATTTTCACCCCTTGCCAAATTTATAATAGTAGATTCGAACAAGAAATTTGTTCATAAGATACACTGCTCAAAACAATTAAAGGATATTGCAGTTTTAGGTGGATTTTGTATCTGGTAAACTGTTTAGCTGATTGATACATGGTCGACAGACATAGTAGGTTATATGAGAATAAATTACACATGTTTGGCAGAAAAAAATGCATTTTATTGCGCATTTGTGTACTAAAGGAAAAAAACACAATTTGTGCACATGAGAAAAAAAGAATAAAAAAAGGTGTTTTCTTCAAAGAAAATCATTTTCAGTAGGGGGTATGGTTTCCACGGGCGGCCAGCAACGATGAACAACTTTGAGGCATGGACTCAATGAGGCTATTAGTGACGAGTTGGGGTATTCTGCCCCACTCTTCCAGAAGAGCTCTTTCCAGTTCTTGGAGAGTTTGTAGGGGTTGTTGGCGGCCAGAAACTCGTCTTCCTAGAGCGTCCCAAACGTGCTCAATTGGATTCATGTCTGGAGAACACGCTGGCCATTCCATTCGAACGATTCCTTCCTCGAAAAGGAAATCCTCCACCAGGTTTGCACGATGTGGCCTGCAGTTATCGTCCATTAAAATGAAGTTATCTCCGATTGCTGCAGCGTAAGGGACTACAAGAGGTCTGAGGATCTCATCCCTATATCGGCGACCAGTCAGAGCTCCATCTCGAATGATGTAGAGGTCAGTGCGCCCGTCAATGGAGATGCCACCATACACCAACACTCCTCCACCGCCAAATCTGACACTTTCGTGCACGAATGCAGGATTATTCCTACTGCCACGGTCCCTCCAGATGAAAATACGCCTATTATCCGGATGCACAGAAAAACGGGACTCGTCAGAAAACAGAATATTGCTCCATTCATTTCTCCTCCAGTTGACATGCTCGGTTGCCCACTCCCTGCGGTCGCGACGATGCCTTGGTGTTAATCTAACACATACCATCGGTCGGCGAGCATACAGACCTACAGCATGGAGCCGGTTTCAGACAGTCTGAGTTGAAATCGTGGTGCCTGTAGCCGAGCGAAAGTGTTGTTGGAGAAGAGTAGCGTTCATGGTTCGGTGTCTCCGAGCTGTTAACGCTAAATACCGATCTTCATTGGGCGTTGTTGCCCGTCTACGACCTTGCCCTGGTCTTCGGCCTGCACATCCACTCTCCAAAAAACTGTTCCAGATCCTGGAAATGACACTTTGTGACACTCCAATGGCTTGCGCTACTTCGTCTTGAGTTTGGCCCCTTCTAACCTACCAACAATTCTCAAAGCTTCTGAATCTGTCAAATGACTTCGCTGAGACATCGTACTCATCGAAACAAAGCAATCACTGAATGTCGATCATCCTTGTCTTCATTCTCTTTTATCCAGTTGAAAGTCAAATTTCATTCGCTGCCGCTGAAGCGACGTTTTTGACGTCGAACTCAAAATTTGCATACTCCACAGTTTGAAAACCAGAAAAATTTGCATTTGTGATTCTCTTCTTCTATTTTCGGCAAAAAAATTTCGTTTATATCTTTATTTTATATAAAACTTCAAATATCCTTTAATTGTTTTGAGCAGTGTATTTTAAATGTATGCAGCGCAGAAATAGGCTAATTAAGTAAGTTAAAATTTTTAAATAAAAATTCTGGTGTGAAGTGGCTGTTTAGTAAAATAGACTGCGTTCTTGTGTTGAAAAGTATATTTTTAAAAGTGAAAAAGTCTGTTGCAACTTTACATCTCTGGTAACCATGTAACATAGTTTTCTACGATCACACAAGTGTATATACTCATTTTTTGTAGAAGGTAATTTCAAAACCGTAAGCAAAAACCTTTTGTGCGCTTCCTACATACATATTGCAGTAAAGCCTGTCTATAACCACACTCTCTATAACAATAAACCTGTCTATTATGATAATTTCAATGATTTCTTATCGATATTGATGTATAGAAAGCTGTGTATAAGCATAATTGATTTTCATGAGAAAATGTGCATAATAGTATCTTATAAATGACAGTTCTGCGATATGCTACAACGTTGCGCAGTGTTGCTGTGCGCAGTAGGATGATGTTATCCTGAACGAGGTATACTATACGAACTAAAGTATAATCTCCTATCAAGAGAGAATGTGAAATGAAACAGTCTATAAAATGTATTACTGTTTGGAATAATGTTAATTTAAATTTTCTTAACACAGAAACTTATTTTATTAGAATTCTGAACTTAGTTTTCATGGAATGTTGGTTCCGTCTATGTTTAACATTTTGGGCTGGATTTCAAAAGTCTTGATCGTAATTCGAGCTTGAGATAAAAAGTATGATAACTTAATTACTCATCGACGATTTAGACAGTAAGCATTACACAACATCTCATGTTTCAGTTTAGACACACATAAATATTAGATTGACTCGCAGTTTCTTCATTATTCGTCGTCCCTTCGAGATAGGTAATTATTAGCGTGATGTGCTTATATATATATACTAGCTGACCCGCCCGGCGTTGCCCGGGCAAAAAGTGTGACGGGACTGTCATTGAAAAATAAAACACTGGAGTGGACTTCTTAAAAAAAAAAAAAAAAAAAAAAAAAAAAAAAAAAAAACACTGAATAATATTTATTTGGCACAGATGTCATAATGTCATATACAAACCACGCCAATATAACTATACATACGCAGTTATGCTCCGGAACGTTTAAATCAGTAATTTGGATTTCAGAAGCAACGCCTTCGCCTATGCGACGGCTATCAAGCCAATTTTGGCGATTGCTTATACTCTGTGTGTTTGACGCCGTTCTCGAACCAATCTATTTCGATTTTCTCTTCTTAATGCGGCTTCTTGCTCAATTTCAAGCATTCGCCGAGATCTTTTAAGGGCATTTCAACGATATTCTGAAGTTCCATAAATGCAGCGAAAGAGAGAACATAAATAAATAAACGCGAAAAGTAAATAAACCGAATTTATCTCCGCCTAAATTCTGACAAATGACTTTTACACAATAACCAATGAGATGCGTTATTTGGGCGTTGCCATTAAACAATAACAAATAATTCGGTGCCACGTACGTTAGCGTAATATATATATATATCAGTGGCGTGGCGTGAAAATTTTCGGTGGTCATCGCAATTATTTAAGTTTGTGGTGAAAAATTATTAACTCTAAAATTCAATGGTTGAATGTTCAAAAAAGAAACTTTAAATCTTACCTTCACTTATACATGAACTCCAAATGTTCTGCTAAAACTGGATCGTAGAGTTTTAAAAGCTTATTAAGAGTTTTAAAATATTGCTTGGTCATCGCCGCATCCAGCGATGACCTGACGCCACGCCACTGATATATATATATAAGTAATCAATTTTTTTTACCCTTATTAGGTGCGTGCGTAAGTATATAAATAAGTAGCACCTACAATCGTTGTTCAGTCCGTCTGCTTGTCCGTCCGTCCGCATATAACAGAGCAAAAACTACCCAACCGAATGGTCTGATATTTTAAATATATAATTGTTGCAATATTTTGTAAAGTCATTTCAAATTTTATGAAAATCGGATACATAGTTTAATGACAGGAACAGTCAAAAGTTTTCCGTTACATTACGATCAATGGGAAAAAATTATTTCAAGTGCATTTTAATGATGTTACAGCCTTTCGAACAGAAGGAAATTGATATGCACTTATGAAGTGCACAAAAATATACATTCAGTATAACATGCGGTGCAAAAAATACTTATAAAACTAATATTACGAACGCACCTCATTTGCCACGTTTGACGTGCAATTTCCAACTTTTTTATATTCTTATCGTAAGTAATAAGTTCTCAGTTTATTTTAATTTTAAATGGCATTTATAAATAGAAAATTTATTTTCTTCATAAATTGGATGCATTTACGAATTAAAGTGACAAAATAATCAAATTTTATGTTGCCTATTAGTCTTATGAGACCTACCAGTTTGATATCCTATCGAACTATCGATTACAGCCATTTCTCTCTATAAAATAAACTTCAGTTTGTCTTTGCACAATACACAATACAGAAGTATGCTTCCACCAGTTAAACTGGTGTTATATTTAAAAGAAAAAATTTTTACTCGGAAGCGTGCACATATTCCGGTGGTAAAAATGACATCATTCGCTAATGGAAAGATGGATATTCACTCATGAAAATAAAATATTTTACTGTGATTGTGTTAATACGCCGACATATTTATTGGACTTTAAATCTATATGTAAATAGACTAAACCCGTATTCATTTAAGGAAAAATCTTTTCTTTTGCACGTATGATTATTTGAGTAAATCAGAAAAGGTAAGAATTAACAATATAACGCATAAAAAAAAAATCTTTGATGAGGTGAAACAACTATAATAAAAAATTCTGTGATGTGTGACATTTATTTGGATTTTACAGAAGTGCTTAAAGCATATTTTCAGGAGAATAGCTATCTACAATATTTTTACAACACGTTGTCAATTGATATAACGTATAAGTGCACAAAATCAATACTTTCATCTCTCCACGATCTATTCATTTTTAATAGTTACACGTATTTACCGATAGGTTGTTTGCAATCAATGGTTTTTTTCAACAAATCACCATTTATTATATATCATTTGATTTAAAATTACGAGGGACAGTTCAAATATTTAGGTTACAGATATCTTCGCTATATAGATCCTATTTCCACATTTTACACCTTTAATTGTAACTTAAAATACATTACTAAATACCATTTTGTGAGCACAGTTTATAAAGGTACGTTTCAGTTATTTCCAGTAGGTTATGGATTTTTTAGTTACTTGTTTTCAACTTAAGAATAACTTAAAGGACCTTTAAAACTAACTTAAACGATAACTTAAAGGATTTTTAAAGGACCCTTTGCCGTAGTTATAAATCGTGGCACGAATGTATATTCTAATAGTTTAAGGGGTCTTAAGACTCTTAAAGCTTCAAAATTTTCGAAATTCTAATTTTTTTTTAGATTATTGAATTCCTATCTTTTGTGAACGATTTAATATAAATGTTTCCTCGATTTCCCATTGGAAGAAAAGTTATGGCATTTAGAATTATACGCGCACAATAGCTGAAGTGGCATTTCCGAAACTTTGTAGTAATTTTTCTCCATATGAGGCTTTTGGGCATAATGCACAGGATATGTCAAAAAATTCTTGCAATTTTTTTTTTCTGAAAATTTTAAAACATGCCTTTCATGTTAACTGAACCTAAAATTTCTTTTTTATTATTAATATATATATATATATATATATATTTAGGTGATTATACTGTTGAAAATTTCAAAATTTTGTATTAGCTAAATAAAACTTTGTATAAAAAAATACTTTAAATACAAATTTATTTAGGTTCAGAGTAATTCTTACAATCTGAAGTATAATTAGGAACAAAAAATTTCATTGTAGTTTCAAAATTTATTTTATAATCCTGCGCGTAAGCTGTTATACCAATTTTCGGCTCGACAAATGTTTGATGGTTTAGAGCTCCCTATAAAGACTAATTCTGCATCTTTCAACTTTTTAAATAAATGAAATGAACCCTCTAAGTGTTTGGGGCGTAATATTCCGTTCACTAAGCTCCAGGTTTCATAGCAATACAAGCAATATTTAAGATAATATAATTCTATAGATTCAATGAATTTTAAATAGATTGAAGAATGATTAATACTCTCAAGGATTACATTCATATTTGTAATTGAGTTTTTTTTATAATGTTGAAAAAATCGTATTTTCTTAGCATTTAAAACAAAATGCAAAGAAAACAACACGACAATTTTACCCTTTTACAAGACGCCCGGAGATGAAGGAACACGCTTATATCTTTCATCCCCCCAAAAATTGTGTTTTAAAATCATATACATTTTAAGATATTAAATGTTGAAAACAGTCTTTCCCCCTCCCCCCTCTAAGGAAAGGGAGGGTTTTTTTCTTCTTTCTTTTTTTAAGCATTCGAGAGCTCATAAAATATGATAAGATGAAAATATATGAAAAAAAAAATTGAGGTAACAATTATTTTTTTCGTTACGATAACTTAAAATATACTAACGAACTAATTAAATATTTAACTTGAACTAAATGAAATTAAAAAGCAGTTTCTTTCACTCTTTTTCTTTTTTCTTGTTCGTATTGGAAAAAAAATATTTTCTATTTCTTTTTATAATTTTTATTCTTATTTCGGTTGTACACTCGCATTTACATTTGACTTAACTTTTTAAAATTGTGATTAAGATCGATTTATACGTGTTTTAAGTTCGAAATTATTTTGTTATAGTTTATATATATATATACACATATTTACTCTTTCTGGAAAAGAAAGACAAAAGAGAAATAATTTAACTGAAAATACAGATAATGAAATTTTTCTATAAAACACTAAAATAATGACAGGATGCCGAATATTATACCTGATTTTCATTTTTTTTCACGGAATTGTGTAATTGTAACACATAGTTACGAATTTTTTATAATAGATATTTAGTTATAAAATTATTTGTCCTTAAGCACACTTTCTTTTATTTTAGAAATAAGCTTTATAATCGTTTCGATAGCAAAATATACACATCCCCTGATTTAAAGAGAAATTTATGAAATTAATTTAATTACAAAAGCTAGCATAAAAAATACAGTAGCTTTAATATATTATCATTATAATAATAAAAGTAGATATACTTTTAATGAGCTGTGAAAGGTCTAAATTAAATAAATCTCTCTCTAACTTTAGAATTCTGAGTAAAAAAAGATAAACTTAATTCACAATTTTTTCTCCCAAAAGTCAAGAATGAGAATTATTTAAATAACAACTTTTTGATAGTTTGAAAAAAATGTTAAGCTTGAATAAATGAATTCATATTTGCATTTGTATGAAAAATTCATTAAATTTTCGAATAATAAAGTGGTAATGGAAATTAATGCAGGAATTTTAAAGGAGTTTTTGTTAAATAGGAGAGGAAATGAGATGGCTTTATGCAACTCAGTTAATATTAAATTGTCTAGCTTTTTATGGAATGTAAAGATTAATATTCTTCTTTTTTTTACAAATATGATATTATTCTTTATTGAGGGGTGAGACTAATGCAAAAATTATGCAGTGAGCTATAATTTTACAATCTCTATACTTATAAAGATTAATAAGTATTTAGGAAGTCTTATTGGTATTTTTTATGTTTGCTACTAACAAATAAGTGTTACGTTGAAGTAAAAATAATAAAAAAATAACATTTTAATTTAATTTTACTGATTTACAGATTTCCGGTTTCCAAACTTTAACAAAATCTGTTATCCTCGAAAAATTTCACGTGTCTGGTGTATTCCCTATTTATTTTATTTTATTTATAAGAGTCAAAAATACGAAAATGGAAACAGACAAAAATTCATAAAAATTGTTAAGAATAAAGTTTATATTACATTTAATGTAGCCAATATAATTTAGCTAGTTTTTGTTTTAACGGGTGCGCTGTTTATCTTTGCATATATCTAGAGTTTTTGCTACTAATTCGTCGCGATTCATAAATC
This sequence comes from Maratus speciosus, assembly GCA_963932465.1. Taxonomy (NCBI): domain Eukaryota; kingdom Metazoa; phylum Arthropoda; class Arachnida; order Araneae; family Salticidae; genus Maratus; species Maratus speciosus. Next base: position 245,624,209 of record OZ010800.1, on the reverse strand, counting down.
AACATCTAGTGTATTTTTAATACTTACCAGAACGTAGTTGAGAGGTGTTTATGATTTCGGTTTGTTTGGTCGTTTCTCTGTGTGTCTTTTCACGCTCTCGAACTCGCGTAAATATACTCGAATGGCCATGTAATTGATATATGTTATGGAGGTTTACCATGGCATTTTAGGGATTGTCAATGAAGTCAGTAACATTTATAGTTCGCTTACAGGCGAATTCAAAAGAATTTCGTTACATTATGGTCAGTAGGAAAAAACTCGTTTGCAGTGTATTTTAATGGTGTTTCACTATTTCAAATATATTGAAATTGCTATATATAACTGAATTCCACAACAAGGTGCTTAGTATAGAATACTAACAGAACTACCTGGCTTTGCCGTGTTAAGCATGGAAACCTTCCGGGTAAAATGAATTATTAAAATGCAATAATGCGGCAATAACAATAGCTTTGAGAATCCCCGTTCATCAATCGTTAAAAAAAAAAAAAAAAAAAAAAACAGAAAACACGACGTTACTTTGTTGCAACCATAGTAAATCCCCTTAACTTTGTAAATCAGAATGTGCATTTTTGGCGGATGTATCAGAAAAATAAACGATTTTCCTGACATTACGAAAAAAGAAATTCAGCCAAATGGCGTAGCGTTTAATGGAATTCTCTTTCGTATGATATTTATCCATATTATAAAGGAAGTACATATCGTTGACTAGCGCTGATATCATATTGATGGTGGCAACGTCCAAACCAATAAATTTTGCTTTACTGCTTTTTTTTTATTTCTAAATATTGCACAATTCCATTTTTTACCCTGTGAAATAGAAAAAAAAAGTAATTTCAAATGCAATTTGTTTGAAAAGTGTATCTCAATTTTCTTAATTTTTTTTTATGGATTTTAATGTAATTTTCAAGCATAGATATTTTGAAATCTTCGTGCAATCCAATTACGAAAGATGAACCCATTTGCTCTTAACGCAATATTATAAAGAAAAGACATGTCCATGAGCAAAACCGACATCATATTGTCAGTGGTAACGACCTGCCCGATAAATTTCGTTTTTAATGCAGTTTTTTTTTTTTACTTCTTAACATCGCACATTCGATATTCCAATGATGAATAGAAAACTAAAAGTGCTTTCAATGCTATTTGTTTTGAAAATGCATCTCAATTGACTGATTTTTTTATGAATTTTAAAGTAATTTTCAAGCGGGAGTATTTTTAAATATGCGTGCAACCCAATTTAAAAATATTAACACGATTGTTCTTAAATTGTAAATAATTCAGCATTTGTTCATTTCATTGTAATATTCCATAAATAAATTATTAAAATCTCAAAAAAAAAATACAGATATTAAATTAAACAACGCGAATACTGAAATAATTGGAATAACAAAGGTTGTTATAAATAATAATAATAAAAAAAAATCCCGATTAACTGTTCCCTAATACGAAAGTATCAAAAATGTTTTTTGATGTACAACTATGATGAACAACTATAGTTGTCGGACATTCTAAAAAATATAAAAGTGTAAAAAAATCTATTAGTTTTTTAAATTAAAAACGATTTTTATTTACAGTAACGGGCAATATATTGGGCGTCTTTAAACTCTTCGGGACGAGCGTCTTTTACAGAATTTTTAATCTTTTATCACCGGTTTTTTAAAACAGAAATTTGTGCCTCATTGAATCGGGGGAATGTTCGATTAAATAAGGCAAAATTTACAATAAAAATTTACTGGTGAGAATAATTACTGATTCTGAGCACTTTACGCGGCACGAATACCGGCCACTCGTCCCCAAGGAGTTAACACGGATATCTCGGGATGGATTGCCGGATTATTTTTAAACAGAAACTTATATTATAATACATAAAAACCAAATTTTCATTGATTATATGAAAATGACATCGATTTACGGACGCTTTCAGTTGCGATGCCAGTCATAAATCTTTGTTTAAAAATTGAAAGACCTGCCTCTAAGAAAACGGTTGCTATGTGCCATTTTCTACTTAATATAAATCGTAGAAGTGCATTTAAAGTATTAAAACACATCTCAAAACGATAGAGCTGAAGATATAACATAACCGACGACATGGTAAATAAAACATGGCAACCGTTCGTTTAGATTCAGATTGGCGTCATATTTATTGAAAGCGACGCCATATTTAGTAATTTTCTTATATGATGTTTTTTCTTGAAATAGAAATGTATAGTAGGGTGGACCAGGGCACGTTTACGGAGTGCACTTTTCCCGAATCGAGTTATATCTGGCGCGCCACCAGTCATGACAGATTAATGCTGCTTCCTAGCATATATTCTCACACGTTTTTGAGCGTCAGTTGAGCTTCGGTCTAGCATGTAGAAAGGATAATCTGTTTTCTGTCAAGGTGAGTAAATTTTGTATTGAACTTATTGAAACTTATTGTGAACTAATAATACTTAGTTAAGGATAAACAAATATATGAACATTAGCAAAATTTTATCCTTTTGGAGAACTGCATTTTTATGAGCAGAAATGTTATTAATTTTCGTTGCACGTTAAAAATAAATCCAAACATGGCGACGGGGCACGTTTACGCATTGACATCGGGGCACCTTTACGCATGTTGAAAAAGAAGAATTCACGCAAAAATATACTAATCTCTATGGAAGCAGAAAAAAACAAAAACAGCAAAGGAAAAAGTATGAAACCAAAAACTGAAAAAGGGAAAAAGTTGGTACACTCTGGAAAAAAGAAAATAGTGAATGAATCTGATGACGAAGATGAAAACTGTGTGTATATTTATTGTTTGAAATCATACAACCAATCCAAAAAAGGACAAGGCTGGGTTCAATGTCTTAGATGTAAAAGGTGGTCCCATGACAAGTGTGCAAAAGGAAATACTTTATTTTTTTGTTTGCAAAAACTGTAACAGTGATGATGAAGATGAGTAAATAGTTTCTGTTTTTAGTTAGCAATAAGCCTTATGTTTTCAGTTTAGCCTATAAAATGTTCTTTAATTAACTCTTTTATTTATTTTTAATTTTTAAACAGTGTTTTAAGTTATAAATAAAACATTTCAATTTGATTAAATATTTATTTCACTTACTCCTTGTTATCACTTATAATATGCGCAAACGAGCCCCACTTGATGCGGCAAGTTTATGCAAATGACTTGGACCTAAATATATATATAAGGTTAAAAACACAAACAGGGCAACAACTAAATACACAAATTTTGACTTTATTAACTGCTTTTTAAAACCACAATGTCTGAAATTTCCTAAGTTAAAACATAAAAATTAGAAAATTCATTGGAAAAAAACCGCGTAAACGTGCTCCGGTCTACACTATACCTTTTAACTTCAAATGCATTTAAATGAAGGTTTTATGTCTTTTTGATGCTCTTAAAATTTCATTTTATATATGAAATTATGTGCATTTTCTTGTTTAAACGACGTCAATTTCGGAAATGCAATAATATGGCGAGTGTGCCGGAATTTCTATTCGCTTATGAAAACAAAGTACACCTAATATCCATTTTTGAAAAAAAAAAAAATAAATAAAGAATTGCGTCATTTTTTTAGTGTTTTACAAACAAAGCATTAGAAAATGTAAAAAAAAAAAAAAAAAAAAAAAAAAAAAAAAAGCGAGATTTCTAAAATGAAAAACATAGCAGATAGTTGAGAAATGAGATAAACAGTGATTGCCAACAAATTTTTAAAGTGGACAGTAATTTTAATCATCTACTAAAATGTGTGTATATCGTATCGTGGAAATGTGTTAAAAATTGTAGATTTGTATAAGGAACATACACAACAAGAACGGCTTTTATATATTTAGATGGTGTAAATTGCATTTATCGTTTATTTACAAGAGCACAATTTTGAGTCTCTTAGCCATTTCCATTTGCAGTTCCGTAGATAAAATGCATATTAGCCTTTTCCCTATTAGTAAAGGGGAACATCTTCCGGTATGTTCCTACAGCGATTGACAGTTGCACACTCGGATCAGCAGCTTTTATGTATTAATCGAGGCGAAATTTTGCATACACGTTCTTCTTCTTCTTCCATATCACATTTGCATGCGATTAGTGTCATTCTTCTCTCGATCCAATCGGAATGGAGCTTTAACGTTTGCATGAACCAAGTCAGTGTTGTGAGTGGGCTACTTTTTTAAAATTGAGATTTTTTGATTGCCATCAGTTTTTTTAAAACTGATAATCCGCCTTGTTTTCATCTTATTTAATATGTCATTAAATATGGCTAATTTTGCTATTTAAAAAAAATGGTGGCAATCAATAAATCTAAATTTTAAAAAGTATCCCACTGGCAACACTGGACCAAGATTCCAAATGCGCCAGCACCTTTGCGTTTTATTTCCGACCATGCATTCTTTGATGAAAGTTGTTTGTTTTGATGTGTACTAGCACCTAAAGTTTTGTCCAACTTTTGTGAAACACCCTGTATACAAATCTAAAAATCATCTACTCCCTGCACAAAACAATTCGATTAAGTTCCTGAATGTAGATGATAATTACTGAAATTGTGTTTTCAAATGTGCACTGTTAAAAATTTTTCTGCGAAATTATAGAGAATCTATTAGTAATCAATTATCTTAAGTCATGTAAAATTACAGAAATTAGAAAAACAGAGATTCTGTTAAATAACAGAGAAATTATTTGGTAAATTTACAGGAGACTCTGTAAATTTATTTAGTTTATTTATTTTCAGTGATAATAATATAATAAATACAGACACAATCTTGCTTAATGGTACACAAAACACGAACTTTAATAAGCTAAAAGTTAACTTCTACGTTTCGAGCTGTTTATACAGCCGTGTTCAGGAAAATATGATGGTAAAAAGGCTCAAAGTTCAGAGACGAAAGCTTCCTGTGTAAGAGATAATTAGTCGAAACTTGACAAATGATTTGAATACAAAAATGTAGAGTTGCCAGCTAGGGAAAATAAATAATTATTAATGAACTGAGATCAAATGAATCAAAAAGGTCTATTTAAGAAACCACTGCAAAGATGTAAATTGATTCTCTAATTTTACTTTCAAAGGAGTTATTGCACGGAACTGTTGTGTGTTCAAAGCATTTGTCAAGTTTCAACAAATTATCTCTTGCACAGGAAGCTTTCGTCTCTGAACTTTGAGCCTTTTTACCATCATATTTTCCTGAAGATGGCTGTAGAAACATCTCGAAACGTTGAAGTTAACTTTTAGCTTATTAAAGTTCGTGTTTTGTGTACCATTAAGCAAGATTGTGCCTGTATTTATTATATTTTATGGTGCAATTGTCCAGTATGTGTTATTTATAATAATTTAATTTATTTTGCGAAATTAGTAATTTTTGAACTTCAAAAAATTAGAATTTGTATCATTTAATTTTTACAATATTTATTTCGAGCCTGTTAAGGGGTCCTCTGGGTTAGAGACGAACACCTTACTGAATGTGCCATAAGATTTGTTACTACTACATCCAAAGGCTGTCTTTTATGATTCAGCCGGAAAATACTTTTACTTTTCTTTTAAGGGGACAGTGGACCTTTATTTGAGCAAAAAATCGACCCAAAAATCTAAAATTATTTTTGTGCATATTAATTATTCTCCAATTTGTTCTGAACCATTAAAAAACTGCAAACAGGTGCGATTATTTTTCGTAAAGTCACAAGCGTTTGAATTTTGCACACAAACAATTTTTCGACCATTTAACATAACTTTAAATGCGTTTTCTCAAAACTAATTTTTCAACGTTTTTAGATTTTTGAAATGCTCCACGTGTCTTAATTTTTGATCAAAATTCATGAATTTGATGAGAAAAAAATCCTGATATTGCTTACAAAAAATCTGTGTATGTATTTTAAAATTCGACTTTATTCAGATAATTAAATTTTGTTTTCAACTTATTTAAAGGCAAAATTTTAATCAAAACCGATATGGAACTCAGAAAAAAATGTCTAAAGTAATAACGGTTTAAAGGATTAAAATATCGGTGCACAGATTTATTTGTAATAGAGTTTTAAGTGTTTCAAATGCAAAATCTAGGAAGCATCTCAAAAACTAAAACGCATGGAGCATTTTAAAATTTCGTTTTAAAATTTTAAAATTTTCAAAAAAATCGTAAAATTCTAATAAGTATGGAAGTTTCTTTTAAGATGTTCTATATACTTCTGGTGAAATGTATATTTCCACAAAATTTCATATCTCTATGAGGAAAATTAAGGAAATAATTTTTTAACGTCCGCCGTTCTCCTAATATTACGAAACTTCACGCACATTGTGAATGAAGCAACTGGAAAGTAATTGCCGGTGAAAATTCCCCGCTAATTTCACGGAGACGAATGTTCTCTTTCTAAAATATTCTAATTTTAATTAAAACAATTTTCAAACCAAATTTCTTCTTTAATATTTCTAATAAAATTGTAAAAGAATTTTAAAAGTGTGTATTTTGAATTACAGGTTATAAAAAAGACGAAAATATCTTTAAATAAAGACATGGAAATCCATGCCTGGAATTTAATGTAAGAAAAGGAAAATGTCTGTAAAATGATGACCGAGAAACTCAATCGAATACATTTAAGGTGACAGTGAACGTTAAAAACATATTCTACAGTTTTTGCTCAATTGTTTTGAACTTTACACATATAATTTGTGCAATAATTAAGAAAATTTCTTAATTTCATCAAAAAATATTAATATGCAAATGAGTAATTAATTAATAATATGCTAATTAGTGATAAATTAAAAATGCTCCATGCGCATTAAATTTTGTTTCAGAAACTTGTATTTTTTTTTTTTTTTTTTTTTTTTTTTTTTTTTTTTTAGGATAGCTTTATGATATTATATCAAAAATTGGTATACATTTTAAAACTATACTAAGTACCTTGGCAGAAAAAAATTATAAACATATAATATTGATCATTTCGGATAAAATTCAATGATAAAATATTACTTTTTTTTTTACCTTTATATGAAATAATGTACACATATTAATAGCAAGTTTTTTAATAAAGTATATCGTCAACAATATTACCAAGTATTATGAAAATTGGTATAAAATTAAGACGCATGGAGCATTTTGAACTTACTCAGTCGGCGAAAGTTCTCATTTTGAGAAAAATGGATTTAAAGTTTTATTTTAAGTGTATATTGATCGATTGTTTGCGTTAGAAAAACAGCCGTATCTTTGCAAAAAATTATCGGATTTGAATATTTTTTTTTATTTGAAAGTTAAGATTGCCAGAACATTTTTTTTCAAATAACAAAAAATTGATTTTTTTTAATGTTTTATGCGTTTTTGAACGTCCACTGTCGCTTTAACTGAGAACTAGTGTAAATTTACAGATAGTCTCGTTTTTTTCTTTCTGTGTTTTTACAGACATTTTTAACAGTGTGTTATGCGTTTTCCAAATTGTTTACTTAGACATCATCTTTCATATTATTAAACGGTGAAATTTTGTTACAGTATTCTGAATGTGTTGGAAAGTGTTTTTATGCTTGACGCATGATTTTTCTTTCTAGTTTTCTTTTATTTTTTTAACACCTTCAACTGATGGAAAACTTTTTTCATTGACTCAACTACTAGCTTCGTTGCGTTGGTTGTTGACACCAGGGCCGAAACTAGCCTTTTTAGCGCCCGGGGCAAACATGGATTTTGCCCCCCCCCCCCCCTTCCGCAAAGTATGTTTACAAAGAGAATTTTACTAATTTTCTAATAGCCGACTTATTTTAAAATTTAAAATATGTAATCACAAAATATGTAATACTGAACTACGTAATCTACAACGGCGGATCCAAGGGTGAGGTCACGGGGGTCGTGACTCCCCTCTGAACACCAACAAAAACATTCTAAAGATCATTTTTTAAATGAAATGTACAGTAGAGCCCCTATTATTCGAGTCCCTCTTAACCGAGTTATTTTCTTTTGATGAACTGATGACTTCCATTATTATGAAACAGCCATTATAAATAAAGTGTTAGGTGAAGATGAAAGAGCAGTCGTAAAAAGTTGCAATTTTTTTCCCATTCTGACCAGAAAATCAGAGTTCTACCTTTTTATAGCTGCTCTTTCATCTTCACCTAACACTTCATTTATAATGGCTGTTTCATAATAATGGAAGCCATCAGTCCACTAAAAGAAAATGATCCATTCCAAAGGTATAATCCTTCATTTGGCGCCCCTTCGTTCTGGCGCCCGGTGCACGTGACCCCTCTGTCCCCCACCCCCTTAGTTTCGGCCCTGGTTGACACAGACTCGTCTCGTACCCGAGTATTTCACTTTAAGCATCACTGCTACACTCTGATAAATATTTTATTCAATTCACGGAAATTATACTGGCAGCACTGCTGCCAGGATTTATCCGTTAATTGACGAATATCCGTTAAATTTTTTCTCCGTTACAGGAGGTAAAATATCCGTCAATTGAAGGAAGTCTGGAAAAAAAAAATGCCGACTTTGGAATCGAACCAGCCATCCTGGCGTTACGACACGTGTACGCTAACGATCGCGCTACAGTTGGACAGCAGTGATACGCTTTGAAGTAAATATGTTTGTTTCACATGGGCATAGTTTGATTAAAGCATGGGATTTTGAAGTTAACTTCGGAAAGATTTTGTCTTTAATGAGATTGTGGCTGGGATTTTAATACTAACAAGGAAGGTCTCCTTATTGGGCATACTCAGAATATTTTGAAAAAAAAAATACCATTTAAACTACTCATGTATGTAATAAAGGATCAGTCAAATTTAACGACGGAATTACAGTAGAAAGTCTGTAAAAAAATAAAATACTTTCGAATATTTGGCGCGAAAAGACTAAAGCGTCCCGCGATTTAGCAAGCAGTACTTTTCCTCGCCAAAAGCAAACGATTTTAATGCACCTGAAAATTGTTTGTTAATTGATTTTTAGAATGCATCTAAAAAGTATTTAATGAATTTAAACATAAACAATGAGAGAGTTTAATAAATACATTTTTTTCGTATTATATATATGCATGTTGCTTGTTATTTAATTTTATCAATTTAAAAACAATTTCGTGTATAAAAAATACTTTCATATATTTAAGCGTATTCCAAAATAAAGGCAAGATCCATTTACCACTTATTTATTTAAATATCAAAGAATTCGTCGTTTCCATAGCAACAAAATTGAATCGACTCGATAGTGCTCAGTTGGACTTATATTTTGCGATATTGAAACAATTTTAATTTATTTTAATTTTGTTTTAATTCATAAATTTGATATTTAACTTTCATTATAAATAAACATTATTTATACATGACAAAACTATAGTTAAATCAAACTAAAACTGGCAAAACTAAAGTTATTTACATTAAATTTATTTAAACAAGTTCAATATGAAACATTTTTATCTTAAAGAGTATTCGACATAAAAAGCATTTTTCGAAATTTCATTTCATCGCCAACCGATGATAAATCGCCAAATAAACGAAATTTTCATTATTTTTTTACAAACGTTCTATCGAGGTTCCGCCCAAAATTTTTTTATAAACATATATATCCATATGAGAAGAATACGCTGTAATTTTTTCAGATTTTTTTAATATGCCCGTATGGAGACCTTCCTTGTAAGTATTAAAATTGGATAGAATTATGAATAATAAATATTTTTAAGTGGATTGCTAAATGTAAAATATGAATATTATACAGTCGGCCCCACTTAATCGGGTAACGGATAATTGCATACCCCGCTTATATGCATAGAATGCCGTGGAACAGAAACACTCCCCATAAGGTTAATGTTAAATATACTCGTTTTATCGCATAACAATCCCCGGTTAATTGCATAAATATCTCCAATCTAGTAATCCGCATTTTATGAATTCCTGTTACAGTGATGAATGGGAAGAAAGGAAGAACTTTTTTTGTTGTTGTTGTAACAGTGGTTTGTTATATTTACGATCGAAGAACAGAAACTGTTGTGAAAGAAGACTTTATTATCTTAATTCTAGGAAACGCATAGGAGTGTTGAATTTGGACAATTATGTTTTTCTTTTAAAGCTTGTCGTACATACAGTGACTCAAGATGCTGGGGGTACTTTTTAGAAAATCTTAGAATCGGGTGAAAATACAATCTGGACGGTCAAGAGAATAAAAGAACAATATTTAGTGCCGGAAATGGAGAAATGCAGTGTGCGAGGTAGGAAAAAACAAATTTCCCTAAAGGATTTTTGTGTAGGCAACAACAAAAAAAGTGATAAATTGACAAATAATTGAAAAATAAAATGAATTTATGCAGAATTTATTTATTTTCAAAGGTATGATTTAAAAGAATTTTTTTTTTTTAAATTTTACTTTCATTTTAATTTTTACATAAATTATGATGAAAAATTAAACCATATAACGTAAATAGTGTAATAATACATTTTATTTAATTCCATATATAGTTATATATAGAGTAATAATAAATTATTTATTAAAATTATTCATAGAATAATTTTTAAATTATTAGGTAAAAAATGTCCATTAATATTTATCATATCTGTGGTATATAATAAAATGCTAACGTATACTGATAACATTAATTGCTATCCTCGCTTAAACGCATACCCCGCTTAAATGCATAGAATTCAGTGGAACCAACTGTATGCAATTAAGCAGGGCCGACGGTATTTGTATTCGATAAGATTATTATTATTTTTAATAAAATAGATTTTTTCCCATTTAATATTTAAATTTATGTATTAAATGCTAATATTTTTTGTAAGCAATTTTATAAATTATTTTTTTTTTTTTTTTTTTTTTTTTTTTTTTATCACCTTATTCGACGTTAAAAAAATAAATTGCAAGTACTTTTGAACAAATGAGAAACATAATTGTTATTTAATTTAAGAATTCGAAATCATTTTTTCGTTTTTAATTAAATTATAAATCTTAATTTATATAATTTTTGGTTTTTCCTTTTTAAATAAATTCGGAGTTTAGTGTTAATAGAGCGCATGCGTACTTGGAAGGAACGGAATTTCTCCCTCTTTTACAGACTTTCGGGAAGCATTCACGGATAAACATGTTTTCGAGTACGGAAGTTATTTGTTAAAAAATGAGTAACAATTTAGTGTATATTGATGAGTTTTCTGACAGTGTATAAACAATGACACCATACATAATTAGAAATTTTTTTTTTTTTTTTTTGGTCAAGATTTAAGAAGAAGAAGAAGAAAAACGGAACCATGCCCACTATTTTATCACCACGTTTAATGTCAGAAAAATTCGTCCTTATGCACAAAATTGTTCGTCATTTTTAAACAAATAATGTCCGTACTCCTAGCAAACATGCTTTTTAGGCTAATTCTTCCAGAAAGTCTGAAAAAAAGGGGGAAATTCCGTCGGTTCTTGCGTTCCACCAGTGGCTGAGAGGTTCTGCTCTCGAAGCTGGGAGACGGGATTTGCTGGGTTCGAACCCAATCGCTCCCGTCGGCCTAACCGTTTCGGCGTTTCCGTGGTTTTCTTCGAAACCTTGGATTTCCATGAGTAAATACGGGTTAGGTTACCTTAGAAAGACCCCCACGGAAGGCACTCCCCCCTAGGGCCTATATCCCAAGAGTAGATAATCGGCCGTCAAAAATCAACCCAACCCAACCCGTCTGTTCTTGCACTCATACGTAGTGGCTGTATTAAAGCAGAGTTCAAATTTATTTTAAAAATAAAATCCGAAAATTTAGTAAATTAAATTTTCTAACTTATTTAAAAACAAACAAACAAAAATAATGCTTAAATTTAATAAAACAGCAATTTTCTCCTTCATTTAAACTCATCCGCAATTTATTTTTTAGAGTAGTAAAAAAAAAAATTGCAAGTAAAATATATTCTAAACGTACACGTTGAAAAAATATATAGTACTTCAATCAAGTTAAAAAAAAAAAAAAAAAAAAATGGATTTTATTCAAAAAAGTAAACATTTCCTTTCGAATTTAATTCAAAATATACTATTCATATTTTACATAAAATCAAATTATGTCTTATTAAAAATATGTCTAATATGTAATAGTTTTTATTCTCTATTATTCAATTAGTGTTAAAACACCAACTATTATTTTATAACGACGAAATATCCCTGCAATTAAGCTTAAATTTCCGAGCTTTCTGAACAAGAAATTTAACAAGCCTTATCAATCCCCCATTTGAAGAAACCCGTATCTTGATTTTAAACGCGCCCTCTACAATGTGCTCGCTGACCGAGTGGTTAAGAGGCTCAGTTCGAGGCGCACGGCCCCAGGTTCAAAACCAAGTGGATCCACGGAAGAACGAGAGACATAAAAAAAAAAAAAACTCCTTTTTTTCAGATTAGGGAAAGTTTCTGTCCTAGAATGGTAAAAAAGAATGGAAATTTCTTCAATTCTGGGATATATACCGATAGCAGTGATGCCAGGAATATTTCCGGGAATTAAAGAAAGCATTTTTAAGAGTGTGCCTTACAAAATGTATAAGAGATTCATCAGGAATTTTCTATGAATAAAAAAAGCTCAGGGGACTGTCTCCAGACTGAAGTAGAAATAATTTTTTTCTTTTTTTCTTTTCTTTTCTTGACGAAATGTAAAAAGTGCAACCGATATTTCTGATTTTTATTATAGTAGATATATACTTTTGGTTATTAAACCAGATTTTCTTAAGAATGATTTTATTCTTTCATCAATAAGCTTTATTACCATTTCAGTAATAATGGATAACCTTTCAAACGATAATTTATTAAATTAATTTTATTATAAAGCTTGACATAAATAAAAAAGAAATATTATCACATTATCATTAAAGATAAAACAAATGAGTTTACTTTGAATAATAGTGAAAAGTTTAAATTAAATAAATCTCTTTCAATTTAGAATTCTCAGTTAAAAAGTTAAATTTAATTATAAAAATTTTCTCGTAAAGATTTGAGAATGTGAATTATTTAAATAACAACTTTTTGATAGTCTGAAAAAAAGTTAAGCTTGAATAAATGAAGTCATATTTGCATTTGTATGAAAAATTCATTAAAACTTTGAATAATAAACTGGTAATGGAAATTAGTGCAGGAATTTTAAAAGAAATTTTGTTAAACAAGGAAGGAAACGAGATGACATAAAGCACTTAGTTAATATTAATTTTCCCAGTTTTTTCAGTAAATAAAAGATTAATAATCTTTTTGAAAAAACAACATAGTTGAAAAGTGTTTATGAACTGTTTTTGTCTATCTGTACGTGCTTTAACTCTTGTAAATATACTCGGATCGCCATTTAATTTTTTATATGATATTCAGGTTTACTATAGAAAGTTCGGCATTGAAAATGAAGTGTATAGAATTTATATTTCGTTTACAGGGACGCACAGAAGAATTCCATTTTATTACGGCCTATGGGAAAAAATCGTTTGCGGTGCATTTTAATGATGTTATGATACTTCAAACATAATGGAATTGAAAAGGATTACTTATGTACACTTCAACATATTTACTATACATTATGGAGTGCTTAGCATTTATAGTTCATTTACAGAGACACACAAATTTTTCGCTTACAGGACTGACTCTGATAAATAAAATGTATTATCCGTTGTGGTAAGCAATTTTAAACTTAACTATTTTTTTTGTGTATTAAGGGATGTGCATTAGGGCTGGGTGATATACCGTAATACCGTTATATATCGATATTTCTTTAAGACCGCGATAACAATATTGAGATTTTAATCTTTCCGATATATCGTTTCAAACGGTATTTCATCCTACCTCTGGAGTTACGGAATTTCGGATCTACCGAATATCGGCGCGAAAGTTGGTAGGCAAATACCACACCGATATCGACACTTGCGTGATATTTGCAGTTTTGTGCAGGTGTCGCGCACATACCGGAATATGGGCGAACAGTCTACTGTTCTGATGTACCTCTGTGTTCATCGGAGTTCGTCGAGAATCGAAATTGAAAGACTCGTTCGAGGATCGGGCATTTCCGATACAATCGCTTGTGGACTCTTGTTTCATTTGAATAAATAATAATGTTTAACTTTCGAAAAGGTTTCAATAATACGCATTTTAGATCAGATCTGCAGGGAAAAGATTTGGATTTTTTAAAGCGAAATATAAAAATTTAAATTTATGTATCCTTTTAATATGTTAAATTAAGATATTGAATTTGTTTTTTCTAGATAATCAACACACACACAGATATGCGTGTGTGTGTTTATTAGGATGAGCGAAGCGAATCTTCTACTAGTCTACTCAAATTACATTTTGTCGTATACTTTACAAAAAAAACCTATTCAGTATTTTGATTTGAAATTAAACTTAAACATACATTATGACCTGTAGATTTGCACAATGTTATATTTTTTTACAGAATAACCTTAAAAATTTTATTATTTTAATTCATTTATTTTACATGTTTTTCAGTTACGGATGCACTTTTGAAAAAAAAAAAAAAATGAATCACGTATATTTTCAGAAGAAAAATTAATACATCATGGAGTCAGTACTTATAGATAGAATCATGATTAATTAAATAAATAAAATATATTTTCATTATTCCGCCAAAATATCTCAGAAAATGTTTTTTAAATTTAACTAGCTGTTTAACCCGTTCTATGCACGGGAATTCATGAATTGAATTCTAAAACCAAAATTAAAAATAACTATTCGATTTAGCAAAATATTTTTCTACTACTGCTCATTTTTTTAATAAAATTTAATTTATTATGTTACTATGGCAGCAGACGATAAAGCTGTATCTTTGGAATAAGGAATAAATGGAATAAAATGTTTTGTTGGAGTTTGTGAAAAATGTTTGCGTTTATCTAAAAAAAAAAAAAAAAAATGTAATAATTAAGCGGAATTAAATAATCTCTAATTATTTGCCTGTGAGGTAAAAGAATAATCGTAATACCCGCTGGAGCTTTTTAATATTGCAGCGTGGCATACATAATATGTATATCTCTAATTATTTGCATGTGAGGCAAAAGAATTATCGTAATACCGGCTACAGAATTTTAAAATTGCAGTGTGGCATACGTAATATGTAAGGTAAAAGAATTATCGCAATACCGGCTACAGCTTAAAACGTTACTTACATTAAACTTTCTTATATTAAAAATGTATGTTATCTGAGAGGAAAATATACATTTCAACAGAATACTTTATTAAGATTGGTTGGAGATGGCACATATTTTGGCTATCATTCCTTTTAATCATATAATAGTTTCACGATTTCTTTTGTGAAATTTTTAAAATACCTTTTTAGGAAAATTATAGCATATTTTTAATGAATTAAAATTTGTGAAAATTCAATTATTTAATTAAATTAAGTATTTTTAGTGTTAAGAATTCAAATGCATAACTTATTCTTATTATGTGAAATAATTTACGCAGACGAAACTTACGCATTTTAAAAGAATTATATTATGAATTTTTTTGTAAAGTGGCAACAAAAAAAATTGTAAACAAATAAAATTAAATGTTAAATTCGTTATATAAAGTGCTATTTGAATTCGAAGGTTGAAAATTTAACCAAATGAAACACATTTACTATTAAGTAGTAATTACTATTAGTATTATTTTTAATATGTTGACCGTTTAAAAAAAAATTATGGAATGTATTAGTTCTATTATAAAGAATGCCGAGAAAACGTACACTTACTGGTCGAAAAGAACGCGAACATGATTTAACTTTAAGTCAAGAGACTAGATACCAGCGCAAAAAAAACGACGACGTGACGAATCTCTTCTGACAGATAAAGCATGTGCTCGGAAATATGTTTTAAATTTCGAAGATGCACAAAAAAATTTAAATTATATTTTTGTAAAATTTGTCATCGACGTCGGTTTGACATGCATATTCAATCTGACGTATCATGTAAGACTTGCCAAAATGGATAGTAAATAATGAACTAAATATTTTTTCTGTAGCTAATAATATGGATCCAGCTCCACAGCCGGAAATATTGAAGAACTTAATATCTAATATCTAAATATCTAATATCTTAATATCTAAAGGAAAATAAACCTTGGTATCGTTATATTACTATTGATTAAAATAATTTGCAAAGTTTACCCGAAAATGAAAATATTTTACAGCGAATAATACTCAGTCAAGAGCAACAGCAGATTTATTTACCATCAGTTGAAAAAACTTTGAATTCTGTAGATGATCAATGTCCATGGACAAATAATATATATGAATCTGGAGCCCCAAATGTGACTTTCAGATGTAATCAAGAGGCAATAAATAGCATGTTAGGTATTAAAGAAGGAAATGAGCTTGCAGTGTCATTCCTTGGCCTCAGATAGATACTAAGCCTATAAATGAATTTTCATGTGATGGATATATTTGTAGAGCTTTTCCTACGTTATTTACAACAGGAAGAGGTGATCTTAGAGATGCTAGAGTTCGTAAAATTACACCAAAAGAATACCTTAAATTTCTCATGATATATGACGATGGAAGATTTGCACAGCATGCAAGGTTTAGATTTTTTGCTTTCAACTGCATAATGCGTTGGACAGCATTACAAAATGGAATTATTTGTATTAAAAAAAATTCTCGCCTACATGATGTTGAAACAGTTGAAAAACTCCAGGAATGTTTGCAGAAAGATACTACATTGTACAAGACGATTTTATCTTTCAGTGCTAATTTAAGATCATCGAGCTCTTATTGTTTTATCAGATCACGAGAGTTGTTAGATATGGTTGAGGAATTGGGAACTCCTACTGTATTCATTACACTTAGTGCAGCTGATTTATACTAGCCTGAAATTTATCGCATTATTGATGCAGACTATGTTTACATTAATTGTAACCAAAATTCTAAATTCATCAGAAAATCAAAATTGTTGAATTGTAATCCTTTAATCGTTGCTTACTTTTTTCATAAGCGGTTGGATTTTTTTATGGAATACTTTTTCAAGAAATATTTGAAAGTCAAGGACTTTTGTTTTCGTATTGAGTTTCAACATAGAGGTAGTCCTCACATACACGGTCTTTTCTGGTTTGAAGATGCTCCTGATGTAAACAATCTTAGTTCAAATGGTGATGAAAAGATACGTAAAATTATAAAATACTTTGACGAGTTCATATCGACTTGGCAACCAGATCCTAATCATGTTTATGATATACATCCATCTAAATTTCATTTTACGGATGTGCCTGATGTAGCTGCTGACTATAATCACTTAATACGTGCAGTACAAATGCATAAATGTTCTAAAGCTTATTGTAAGGGAAAGAAAAAAGATTCTTCTGAAGTCATATGCCGTTTCAAATTTCCCAAAGAATGTTCTCACGAAAGTAAAATTCAGTTCCTTACTAATGGACCCGAATACATTTCGAAAAGAAGTAGTCATTATTTAAACAGTCATAGCCCACAAATTTTAAAAATTTGGCGAGCAAACATGGATTTCCAAACAGTCATTTCCATTTACGCAGTCCTAAAATATATTGCTAAATATGCTAGCAAAGGTGAACCCAGATCAGAAGATATGAAAGATTTCATCAGGCAAACAGTTCAAGAATAACGCGATAATAACAATGTTCAGCAGATAATTCAGAAGATTTTAATAAAAATGTGTGCTGAACGTCATTATTCTGCCCAGGAAATATTTTGAGTGTTAATGGGATGGCCTTTGTGTAAGTCATCTAGTCAATTTGTCACCATTAATTTAGCAAAGAACGCATGGGAACAATTAGATATGAATAAGGAGGATGGAAGCATATCCGTTTCAAATATTTTAGAAAAGTACGAGCGACGCCCAGTGAGATTTGAAAATAAGTCCTTGCAGAATTATTTCACAAACCTTTATAAACGCGGTGAAAATTTCAGTATCAGAAAAAACCATTTATCCCCAGAATTATACCGAAATTGAAATATGATCCCAATAATATAAATAATGAAGATTTCTATAAGCAAGAAGTTATGTTGCACATTCCTTGGCGCGATTTTCAAATTATGAATCCAAATAATACTTCATGGAAAGTTATATATGAAGAGCATTTTGAGAATAATGAAATTCAGAGATTGGATTTGAAATATCTGTTGCAAAATTTAGAAGATGAGGAAGAATTTGAATAAATATAATCTACTGAAATAGATCAACCATTTGACTGGATGAATGTCGCTTCAAGACAAAATAATGCACAGGATGAATTAGATTTGGGCAGAAGGGACATTGATATAAAATATAACCGGCATACCATTCAAAGTCAAGATTTGCTTAATAAATTACAGAATTTTATTGAAAATGAAAAGGTGAAAGAGAGAGAAAAAAGTGGTTGTGTCACTCTTCCTTCTAATTTGCCAAATTTCGTCTTTTCCGTGAACAGAAAAAAATAATAAATATTTTTGAAGAACAGCTCAATTTCATGAAAGGTCATAGGCGATAAATGCCAATAAAAAGAATTGTTGTCCAAGGAAAAGCAAGTTCTGCAAAAGGCACTTTAATACATTACTTCACTGCTCGATTAAATATAACATTTGTTCCATCTTCTTTTCAATTGCTTGCACCAACTGGTGTTGCCGCAGTCAATATAAATGAATCAACGATTCATTCAAAACTTTTATTGGGACTAAATCAAAAGCTAAGAGATGTTAGTCCATATTCGATTGGTCAACTTCAGAAGGAATTTCGAAATTGTAAATTCATAATTATAGATGAAATGAGTATGATTGGATGCAGTCTTTTTCGAAAAATAGATTTACGATTACGTAGTGCTGTGCTATCGAAACAAGATGAACCTTTTGGTGGAATGTTCTTATATCTATTTGGAGGTATCAAACAACTACCTCCAGTAAACGACAGGCCTCTTTACAGTGACAAAAATCAAGGAAGTGAGTTTCTTTTGGAAGGACAATTGTTATTTTCTTCGACTATTCAAAAATATTTTTTTGATCATAATCCTTCCGTAAGATGAAACTCAACAAATGTTTTGTAGCATACTTGATCGAATTAGCAATGGAGAATGCACTACTGAAGACTATAAATATTAATGAATAGAAGCTTATAGTCTCTTTCAAAAAGCGAACAGCATTTATTTAAAGATGCAATTAGGATGTTTTCAACGAATAAAGACGTAAAAGAATATACTAATGAAAAATTAAAAGAACTGCGTCAACCTGTTGCCTTGATTCAAGCTCTTCATAATTGTACTAAAGCAAAGTTGGACGATTCTGAAATGACAAACGGACTTGAACCATTTCTTACTTTATCAATTGGGTCTATAGTAATGTTATGTTCTAATTTGTGGACCGAAAAAGATTTAGTAAACGGGACTTTAGGCTATGTTGCAGATATTATTTATGAAGAAAATCACGGGCCACCAGACCAGATGCCGCGAATAATCATGGTTAAATTTGAAAACTACAGTCATTCAACTTATGAGAATGGCTGCGTTCCGATTCCACCAATAACTAAACCAAAATTCTGAAAAAATGGAAATATAAATTGCTCAAGAAAACAATCTCCTCTGCAGTTAGCTTTTGCCGTTACAATTCATAAATCCCAAGGTTTAACATTAGAGAAAGCAGTCGTAAATATTGGGGATATGAGATATCAGTTGGCTTAACGTACGTAGCGTTGTCAAGAGTGAAAATCCTTCAAGATTTAGCATTCAATAGAAAATTTCCTTTCGAGAAATTCTACAATATCAAAAATTCTCGTATGCTAACATGCAGAAAAAAAGAAGAACTTAGAATGAAAAGTTTTACAGTTAATAATTTTTAGTATCAAACAGGGCAGATTTCAAATGTTTTTCCAGAAAATAGGATTTTGAAGAAGTAACTTTCTTCAAGCTCGCTTCGAATATATTATTCTAAGATTGCTATCAAAGATTATTTGACGTGAATTACAAAGATTGGAAACATACCTATTTCAAACCATTTGAGAAATCACCAGAGGCTATTGTAAAATGTAAAAACAACTTTAAAAGAGATTTTAGTTGAAAATTTAAAAATATTTTGTAAAATTTTGCTTCGAAAATATTTTTTATTTATACCAGTCTTATATCATAAATAAAAAATTCCGAGGAAATTCTTAGTTATTTGGCTGAATTTGCATTTCTAAAATTAAAATGCGCCAAAACATAAAATAACGTTCTTGCTTAATAAAGATGCAAAAACAATATAAAAAAAATATTGCTATTTTCAAATATTTCTCTTATTAAATAATGCTTCGCGAATCCAAACATAGCATGGCTTTTGCTAGTAGTATTTTATACAGAGGACAGTTACATTTACGATCCTTTAATGGAGCGACATATGAATTAAAATATATCGATATATCGAAAATATCGATATTTGGTTAGCGATATTACGATATTAAAATTCTGATATCGCCCAGCCCTAAACATAAGTTCTACAGATCATATACAGGACTACACGAAAAAAATGGCATACATTACTGGATATTGAAAGCAATTGCTGAAAAAGGATTTTTACTGATTTAAGTGTTTTTGAAATTGCATATTTAGACATCTCATTTATTTGCATAAAAAATTAAATTTCTTTATAATATTTTTTTAGTATTTGGAAGGGTTTCGTAATCTATTCCAGATGCAGTATTTTTCGTTCTTGATTTTGAAGTGATATAAATCTTTATAAATGTTTATGAACTTAAGGTATCGGTACACTTTTGAAACGTAATTTTCGATCAAAATATCGATTTTTCATTTGTGCAATAATATTAAAATCGAATCTTTTAACTGTTGAATTATGCTTAAACTGTGCCTGTATCTTAATTAGAACCAGAGTTCCAGCCGTTTAAAGTTACAGCTATTACAGATTTTGAATTGTGTTTAAAAGTTAATTTTAGCTTTTTCTCAAAATGAAGTTTTTCAAATTTTTACTACACGCAAAACATCCTATAGGAAAAAATTATGCATTAAACGCCATGAAATTTTCTGCACTTCTTTTACAAATGTTTTTTGAGGGAATAGACTACACTCATGATAATATATTAATTATTTTTATATTTAAAAAAGTGGTATAAGGGAAAAAGTTCCAATGAATTTTACAATTATTTTATTACACCAGTTGTAACGTAAAATAAAAACATACGAGAACAAGAAAATTAAATAAAGAGAACTTGCGCTCCTTTCTTTTACATTTTATTTCACGTTAAGACAGCACAGCACACGACACCAAAAAAAAACAAAACACAGAACATTAAAACTTCACAGTCCATCGGAGGCTTTCTCGCCCCCTGTCTTAGCGACGGCCAAAAAACGACCGCCTAGATGGTTCTCAAAAAGGCATCTCATCTCCGGGACTCCCAGGACTTCTTTTTAGTCCGCCTTAAGTGGGTTGACCACGTCAGAGACTTATTCATAGCATCACAAGTTTTATTTGTTTCTAATCGTGTAGTCAGCCACTTTTCACCGAGAATTCTGTATCTCATTAAAAGCGTTTATAACTTCACATCTGGAGTTTGTGAATGCATTGACATGCGACGTACACTGTTAAAAATACCGTGAAAAATTACCTCTGTTTTTATAGGCTGTCTATTTTCTGAGCAATGAGAGCGCTACATTAACACCTATGAAGCGCTTTTATTGGTCGGAAAACAGAGAGCCTTTAAAAACAGAGGTAATTTTTCACGATATTTTTAACAGTGTAGACTGAGGCATCTGGGGGGACCAATTAAAAGTGTTGACTAAGATAAGTTGCCATCTGGTTTTGCATGAACTCAGATGGAACGTCACACATTCCTTCAACTGCCACAGCACGTGAGATGCTATTATACTGCAAGTAGTGTATGTTCTAGAGAAAGCTATTCTTTATTATGCAATTTGCAAGAATGCCAATACACTGGTTTGTTTTTGAGTTATCATGTTTTTGGTGAAATGTCAAATTTTCACATAACTTTCACTGTTTTTCCTTAAAAAAAAATTATTTCTGTGTAATTTCTAAGATATTTACATACTTTTTAAAGTTGTAACTTGAAAGTCATCATAAAAAATTGGTATATAAAGAGAAATTTTAAGATAAAAAAAAAATCTCCTCCGGAGGTGTGTGAATACCTTAAGCAGGGATTAAAGACATATTTAACACATTTAGGACTTCTTATGCTTGACACAAATGAAATAAAATTTTGTTTTATACATATTAATGACTAATTAAGAGAAAAATAGCAACATTATATATTTTTTATTTTTATGTGAGTTATGATATATTGCAAAAACGCAACATCAGTACAAATAAACAACATTTTTGCCATATGGAAATGTTTGAAGCATTTATTATTTAGCGGTACATTACATTTACTACACATAGTTATAGTTTGACAGCTACAATATCTGTATCTTGAACTGCAGAATTTTATTTCATTCTTTACGGTACATCTATAAACATTATGCGAAATTTCCCAATAAAAATTTTGAAAACATCCTGTCAGGTTCTGAGAAACATCTGCTATTGGAACTGGGGTTATATATTATTCTTTTTACTTGTATATTGTATTCATGTCGTTGGTCTGTGTACTGAGAATCGCAAAGTAACATTCTTATCTAAAACTTAATCCGGGCTGGTGAGGTAGACAGAGTGGATGAAGGGAAGTAGTTATAATAGAAAGGGGTTTGTCCTGCTATTCAGGTGCCTGCCTGAGATAAGGAGACAAGGGTTTCACCAGAGAGGGAAAGAGCTGACAGTGGGGTCAAAGTGGAAAACCCTGTTTTATGTTGGGGAAAGAAGAGGAATTCAGAAAAAGCAGGGGGTTGCTAGAAGTAGTCGCTTTGGCTTTGAGATAGTCAGTTGAAGGCTGGAACGCAAGACGCAAGGTGTGTTCCTGTGTAGAGCTCTTAGATAGAGCGTAGGGTTGAGTGGAGCTCTCAGAGCTTATAGCCCATGTGTTGGGAGATTGAGATTAATCTCCGGTAAAGCTAATTTAACGTGTATAGAGTGAGAGTGATATAACGTAGTTTTAACAGTACACATCCAGTATTTACTGTATTTAATTTAATGTTGAACCGGATCACCTACATCTGAGTTTTAAGTGTAAATAGTGTTTTGTGTTGTGTAAATAGTGTGTAAATAAACTGTTAATTTAGTTAATCGAAAGCGTTGGTTTTCATTTAAACAATCCTCTCAGAGCGTGACCGATATCACGTAATCATATCGGTGGTGGCAGCTTATAAATAACAAAGGATTTTCTTCGAATTGTGTGGACTAAGAGGAAACTCCGACAAATTGATGGCAACGACGGGATAGAACCGTCTGAGACCAGTGACCAGCGAGCCGTGTTGCAGTGTGTTAGTGCTGTAGCACCCAGTGGAATTCTTGCGTGGTAATGCCGGATCGTCGAGCGGAATTTTAGAGAGATAAAAATCAAGCATCGAGTAGAAGTACAGGGAGTGTGTGCCCTATCGTCGTTACAGTGAACCGAACGAGAGTGTTTGTGTCTTATCGTCGTTACAGCGAACCGAACTAAAGTGTTGTGCCCTATCGTTGGTACAGCGAACAGAATTAGTGTTTGTGCACTATCATCGCTACAGTGACTCAAATTATAGTGTGTTACAGCCCGAGTGTTGAAGATCATCAAAGTGACTTTAAAGTGTGAAATATTGAATTTATCGTGAAACTACATGTGAGATCAGCGGAGTACCCCAGCAGATAAAGTATAAGGTAAGGTGTTTTGATCATTTCTTTCTGCTGACATTCTCGAACCAAATGTATTTGTTGTTGTACAATTAATAGTAATTTAAGATAAATTGTCTAAAACTTGATAATTTGTGTGCGATCAAATAATTGTGTTCAGATAGGTAGGAGATATTAAAAGCATGGAATTTCTTCAAAGTTGTGCGGACTAAGAGGAAACTCCGACACATCCCGTATTATTTCATTCATATTTATATTTTTTTACAATTGGAATTAACATTTTCTTTTTCTAAAAATAAAAGTCATATGCAATATATTATAGAAAATTTGTTGACAAAAGTTATTCACAATACAATAAAAAAATCACAAGCATAATGTTGCGAAACGCAAGGTCAGTCTTTAATGTATTAAGGCTGTTCTCAAATCCAAACGGGCATCTTTATGACATAAATCTTAATTTATTTTTGTTCGGAAATGCATGAAACTAGAAGATGTTATTATTCAGAAACTATGTAATCGAACTTTTTTTTTTCGTTTTCTTGCAAACACAATAGATATTTCAGAAAATAGTGTCAAAGTGGACGTTTCGAACCGAATTTCCGCGCGAAATAAGAATAACCACTGAAAAAAGGGAGAAAAACGTGTTTGTCACGTGATCAAAATCACTTATAACTCAATAGGCAATTTATTTATCAAAAATGGAAAACACAGTTCGATTCCAAATCACTTCCATTGTCAGGCCTTCCAATTTTATATCTTTCCGCTAAAAATGTATTTGTAAATGTGTCAAAACGTTTTGCGCTTGTTGAGCAGTGCAGTTGAGAACAGCTTTAACGTAATTGGTTACACAATTAAACAAGTTCTAAACTTTTAATCGTGAATAAGCATGAAGAGGAGCATTTAATGAGGATCATCATAGTAGAACGTACCTTTTTCAGATGTAGCAAGTTAAGGCCTATTTTTAAAGTTAACCTCATTTTCTCGTGTTTTAGCATTAGTAGTTTCACCGTTTAAACGTATCGTAAAATATCTCATTAAAAAAAAAAAAAAATCACAAAAATTTGGTTGATGAAATGCCCTATAATTTTAATATTTTGTGTCGCCTACGTTATTAAAATTACAAATTTATTGCACGCAAAATTATTTTGGAATAAAGTATAGTAAGCACAAACTTGAAAATTTATGATAACAGTTTGTGGTGACTTCCTCACGTCTCGTTATAAAGGGAGTACAACATCAAAGAACACACTGAATATACAAGAGATAAAGGTTATAATTAATTGAGGCCTACGATAAAGACTACAACAATGAACTCTTTAAACCTAATCTTCAGTTTAAATGTCTTTTTGATCAATCGGCCCTGGTACATACGTGTAATATAACTTTTTAATTAAAATTTTATTGAATTTTTCCTCTAGAATCCGGCACATGGCACTTCTAAATTAAGAAGTAACTAAATTTAGCTATTGAAATATACATAAGCATTGTATACGTTGAATACTAAGATCTTCACAATATGCCAGCGACAGATTTTAAAACTACACTGGTGTGCAAAAATTAAGGAAAAGTCACAAAATGCTAATTTTCAAATACGCGAACACTCAAAAGGAAATAATATAATTCGAGTAATTACTATCTCTACAATACAGCTAGTCCATATAACACCTCATTCATGTCACACATGGTCACAAGTGTCACAGTCACTACGGTGAAGCAAAAAAATAGGAAATTCCATACATTTCATTATGAGTCTCAAATGATTACTATATGTGACTCCACTGAGACGTCACTATGACTGCTGCTTTGTGACGAGTCACCATGTGACTTTACAATGTAGTTACATTGTGACTCTCATGTGACTGTCATTTGTAGACTCAATTTCAAAGTCATCGTGAACGCTGCATTGTGATAAGTTACCAAATAATGTCACATTAAAGTCACATGATGACTTTCAGGTGACAGAGAGACTACTGTGAAGTCACCATTATGCTCTTTTGGGAAAAGTGTCCATGTGACTATAATATGATACTATTTGGTGACTTATCATAATGCAACGTTCATGATGACTATGAAATCGAGTCAAAAAATGACAGTCACATGAGAGTCACAATTTAACTACATTCTAAAGTCACTTGGTGACTCGTCACAAAGCAGCAGTCACATTTACTTCTCAGTGGAGTCACATATTGTGATCATTTGAGACTCATAATGAGATGTATGGAATTTCCTATTTTTTTGCTTCACCGTAGTGACTGTGACACCATGTGTAAACCACCCAATGAGATGTTATATGGGCTAGCTGTGTTGTAGAGATAGTAATTACTCGAATTATATTATTACCTTTTGAGTGTTCGCGTATTTGAAAATTAGCATTTTGTGACTTTTCCTTAATTTTTGATAACCAGTGTATATTAACTCTGGTCTATTCTCAAGACTGTTCGTTCTCAAGTCGAAATTAACTACATTCTAATACATTCGCATTTTCATTTTTTACTGCGTGGAATTGGGAGATATTCTTCAGATATAAAAAAACGAGTAGCATTTTTCTTTTTTCCTAAAGACAAAAGAATTTTCCAGCAATGTTATCAAAATTAGAGATTTAAGCCGACTTTCGATATAAGATAACTCAGAGATGTCCTAATGAGACAGCAATCGATTGTAACTCAAGATATAAAATATTAATATATTATAAGTAAATTTGAATCAAATAGCAATTTTCATTGCTATTCGATTCAAAATTACTTCAGTATTCGTAACTGCCGGTTTTCATTTCTTATGTAGAAAAATTACCCTATGAATCCGTCAGAAATTTCACGCGGCTGTGCGGGAGAAAAATATTTTTTAGAACATGCCCAATTATTTCAGAATGTCTAAATTCCAATTTTTTTCAGATATTCTTCATCGGTCACCAAATGGCTATCGAAAATTAAAGATCGAAAAAAAAATGTGCCTCTGTGGATGAATTTTGCAAAGCTATTTCTTCATTAGAGCGTATTAGTTTAGAATCATTAGTTTGCAAACGGATAGGTGTTGTAGGTTTTATTCCTACAAGTTATATGTCTTTTCTTTGCGTATATTACATTTCTTTGCGCTAGTAAAAATCTATGCTATGTTGGATGTCTGACAATTATTTTAGCCGGCGACAATAAACTAACTTTTCTAGACACTAGAGTTCTTTTGCATATTGAGAAGTCGTGACATACTGACAAAACAATTTGAATTATTCAGAGGATTTTGGGCAAAAATTTGGAATAGGTTTTATATCTACAAGTTATATGTCTTTTCTTTGTCTATATTCCACGTCTTTGTGCTAGTAAAAATCTATGTTGTGTTGGCTGTCTGACAATTATTTTGGACGGTGACAGAAAAACTAATTTTTGAGACACTAAAGTTCTTTTACATATTAGGAAGTCCTGACATACTGGCAAAACAATTTGAATAGTTCAGAGGATTTTGGGCAAAACTTTGGAAAGTCTTGCATTTGATGAACTTGCTATTATCGCTAAGACTTTGTTTGTTGTCTTGTTTCACTCAATATTGCCAATTTAGGGCGTTTTTTCGTTCAAAACATCGACCAGTATTCCTAAACAGTAATCTTCGCTTTATTTCATGACTAATATTTCATGATAAAATAAAACGAAATTTAACATTAAAAAATAATGATAGATGTTTTGGTTAAAAATCTCTCTAAATTGTCCACTCTGATCACATTCTGTAATCGAATATTTCCAGATAAGTATCGCGAAGTTCTAAAAAGAGGAATGCCATAGCTTGGACAAAACTTCCAATAAGATCGTGCGACTTGTGCGTATATTGCCACTTGTGTTACCAAGGTGTCCCGATTTGCGCGAGATGTATAACTTTTCAGGTGCTCCAAGACCTGTCTCGCGCAACTACTGCATGGGGACGTCAAAAGTCGGTTTTTCATGATGCATGAATTCTTTTTAATTTCTTTTAGTGCCAGTGAATTCGTTACTCTTATCAAGTGGAACTTAATTCAGTAAGACCTCCCACTCAGAAATGAATAGTCAGATTTCACGAAATTTTCTTTGTTTTTGACGAAACAGTTTCCTGGGAAATGCTCCAAGCGAATATTTCGTCAAATTGATGAAATTACTTTCTTCACTTGCTTGACGATATAAATTTCGTCAAAAGTCGGCTGGTGGCGCCATCTATCGAACAGTTTGGAAGCTCCTTATTGACAGTGGGAAGAAAAAAAAGTCACTTCTCGTTTCCCTCGGGGTGATTCGAACCCGCGGTCTTTGGCGTGGGAGACCGTTGCTCTTCTCACCTGGCTATTGAGACTTGTATAGATTTGTTTTTAGATTGACGTAATTAATTCTGCTGCGTGTTTATGTTTTTATAAGGTAGATTGTAATTTTATCGGTTCTGCTATAATTCTGGAAAGTTTTAAGTAAGGTTAATTTATTATTATGGTTTTCTCCTGGTCAATGAATAATTATAATATGGCTTGATTAAATAATTTATTAGTAAAATTTTCTTTGCTCAATGGTTAGAATATGGTCTGGTTAATTTGTTGCTCACAAATAACGAATTGTGAAGTGCATATTGCGTGAGATTTTATCACTTTGAGTAGAGGGATAAGATTTTAACACTTTACTGTTGATAAAGGCGAGAGGTATCAATTATGTTTATTTTTAATTTGATTGAAAACAGAATATACTTTTTAAATAAATTAAAAAAAAGATATCCTGGAAGTTTGAAATTTTATTGACGAAATTTTCTTTTTGAATGGTTTTGAAGAACACAGGAAATTTACTCTTTTCGAATTAAAACATAATGAACAACATATAAATAAATAAATAAATAAATAATAATAAGTATTCCTAAAAATTTTAACAGCTAAAAAAATAACTAATGAAGAAACCATAACTACCTGCATTTCAGTATTTTCTGAAAGGCACTAAAAAGTGCTGTTTTAAAATAAATTATTACAGGACTAATAAATATAATACATATAATAAATATAAACAATCAAATATCTGCTTGCTAAAATCGCAGGATTTGAGGAGGTAGAGCAACTGTTTCCTTAAAATGCATTGAGTCTGACTGTGATTGAGACGAAACTTTCTTCAAATATTTGAGAGTTTACCTTTCGTTAAAAGTCACGTGATGTTGATAAGAATTGATCGTCAAAAACGACGAAATACAGCTCAGGGATTTCTGAATCGTCAAAAGTGAGAGTTTTATTTCTGAGACTGAGAGTGTTGTGAAACCTATCTACAACGGAAAACATTTATAGCCCCTTCCAAAGGAATAGCTTACAAATCTACCTGCTTAAACAGAAACCTATCTAAAACGGAATGTTTTACGATTCTGTTTCGAGAAGTTTTATTGTATTTTGTTCAGTAAACCTGTGTAAAAAAAGCCTCGTTTATAAAGGAATTCTGTTTTAAAGTGTCTCAGGACTCTCAAGTCTCTCAGGACTCAGGAAGCATCAAAATTTTCGAATTTTTTATTTTTTTTAGATGTTAAACTCCTATTTTTTCTGAATCTTTTGATATAATTGTTTCCTTGAACTTCCCATTAGAACAGAAATTATTGCTTTTAGAATCATACCTGCACAATAGCTGAAGCGGCGTTTCCATCGAAGTCAGTTCGTCCAAGTCATTTTTCTCCAAATGACGTTTTTGGGCATAACGCACAGGATATCTCAAAAACTTCTGAATATTTTTCAATTCCTACTATTAGTTCACGCTCTCCCTATATTTATTTATTTATATATATATTTATTTATATATTTATATATCTTGTTCAAATTTTCAATCGTTAATAAAATACTCATTATTCATTCTATCAAGTTGAAATTTTTTTTTTTTTAACTTGTACTGGATTACAATTGATGTTAATACAGTTTTTTCAATTATTAATTAATTAATTATAAATTTTAATTAATTAATTTTAGTTTTGCCCTGTTCTGTCGCCAAATACCGCCAAATTTGTCGCCAACTTGGCGATATATCACCAAATTTGGCGGCCAAAATGAGTCACCAAAAGTGCCGTCAACTTGGCGATATCTCTAATATTTCGCCAAATTCCCATAGAGTTCCATTGTAAACCTACTTGCTTATAGAAAATAAACAAATTGAGATATTTTAATGCAACAAAAACTAATATTTGCTTAAGGGATTATGTTCAATTTTTCTTTGATGACCAAAGTAGGAATTGACTTAAAAAACAAAATTTTTATATTACTTGTTTCATTAAAATTTCAAAACATAAGTTTCATGTTAGTTTGTATAAACTGAACCTAAAGATTTCATTTTTACTGTTTAAAAAAACATTTTTTAGGCGATTATACTGTTGAAATTTTCAAAATTTTGTATTAGCTATATACATTTTATATTAAAATATAAAAATGCTTTAAATATAAATTTGTTTAGGTTCAGAGTAATTATTATAATTTGAAATATAATTAGGCACAAAAAATGTCAGTCTAGTTCTAAAATTTATTTTGTAATCCGGCGCGTAAGCTGTCATATCAATTTTCTGCTCGACAAAAGTCGGACAGTTAAGAGCCCCCTGTAAAATACTAATTCTGCATCTTGGAATTTTTTAAATACATGAAATAAAAGAACATACTTACATCTTTCATCCCAATTAAAATTATGTTTTTAAATCATACACATTTTAAGATATTAAATGTTGAAAATGGTCCTTATTTTACATTTTTTCCGATTTTAAGACCCCTATGGGATCCCTTAAAAGTAAAAATATCACTGTCCCTACTATAGGAATGCTGTACAATTGTACATTCTAAGCTGGAATTTTATTTCAGTCCTTAGCGATTCCACTTTCGTGGGTTTTACTGTAAATATAAGTTTGTTGCCTTTATTTAGTATAATAAAACCTGGTAAGACGGAACCGCAAAAGACAATTGACAAAATTCCATTTTAAACAGCTTTCGTCTTAGCAGTTATTCCTACCCCTGTCAATGGAATTTACAGTTTTATTTTCAGAGGGTTTGCTGTACTTTTATGTCCCGATTTAGAAACCATTATCCCGCTTAGTTTGTCTCCTTGTTCTACTTATTTTCTGATACTGGACTAGAGATGAGACGAGTTCAACCCGACCCCGAACCCGGGCTAGATTTTCATACTAGATTTTGTTAAATTTAATTCCCCAGATGTTCTTCGGCAACTGCTAAAAGTGATTAATAAAATAAAAGAAAGAACTTGTTACTAAACACAGATCATTTTAACAAGCAAATTTACGAACTGTTTCTTTACTTCCGCATTTGATAATGAGTGCTATTACAGCCCACTTGAGTAACTCTCTAAAGCATATGTTCTAATAACTAAGATTTCATCACTAATATGTAACTAAAAGGAACATCTGAACATTTTGACTGTTGCCAGACACCTTTAATTATTATATATTTTTTCTACGCTGCGAATATGTGTTTTTTAGCAGCTTTATGTATTATCACTCTTAATCATGTAGCTTCTCTGTTAAGACGGAGTTTCTTATACTCCAGTAATATGTTTAATTATAAGTATTTAAAGCTAAAAGTTGAATCTTTCTTTATCGTAAAAACACACAATACTAATTCATATTACATTATATCTTCCCATGGATTTAGCGATTCATATTAAGCTCTCAAAGGATACTTCAAAGGATAAATAATGCTTCACAAAATAAAATAAAAATAATTTCTTCAAGAAGCTTTTGGATAAATCCCTGACCACGCCACACCGATGAAGTTATACGTCATCGCGATATTGATGAATCCCAGGTAAGAGCATTTTACCTATTTCCATTTCAAAACGCAGCATAGCCACAAGAGATTTTTTCTAATTGTTTAAATATGAGACAGCGAATTCCTGCTATCGAGAATGGGGTGCTTTTGGCTTGATAGGCCACTTAAACTCCAACAAAAAGATTAATGAGACAGATAAAGTGCTCATGTTTAGCGAAAAAGAAGAAAAATTTTATATAGTGGCTTAGATTATAAATATTAAAAGTATTCATGTTCTGAATAAAAAAATAAAAATAAAAAGATGCTGCATTGAATAAAATAATGAATGTTATTGTACCAGAAATATTAAGGTGAATGAAAAAGAAATATTTATATATTTATGTTTTATGTAATGAACATTTAAATAATTAGTGAATGAACAATTTGTTGGTTGTGAGTAATAATAATAATAAAAAAGAAATCGTTCATTTTACATTTTACAGTAAATAAATAAATAAAAAGGAAATAGGTTGGTCGCATAAACAAATAAAAATAAACATGGCAGGGATAAAAGAAACTCAAATAGTCGAAAAATTAAATTCGACAAACTACTCAAATTGGAAATTTCGCGTAGAAATGATTTTAATAAAAGAAGAATTGTTTGATGTAATAACACAAAATCCCCCAGATCCAATTAACACGGACTGGACGAAGAGGGACCGTAAAGCACGTGCAATTATCAACTTGAGTATTGAAGACTCACAGATCGTGCATGTAAAGCACTTAAACACTGCCAGAGAAACCTGGCAAGCTTTAAAAACAATTCATGAAAGGGCTAATCTCTCAAGCAAGTTATATTTGCTGAGAAAATTATACGGAGCAAAACTCCCAGAAAACGGCAATCTAATAAAACACATTACACATATTTTAGAACTTGTTGATAAACTTTCAGCCATAGGCGAAACTATTAATGACTCGCACATTTCAGCTCTGTTACTTTGTTCATTACCACCTAGCTACAACACCTTAATTATAGCCCTCGAGGCCCGTCCAGAAAATGAACTTAATTCAGAGTTTATAAAAGGAAAACTCACTGATGAATATACAAGACGTTTAGAAAACACAGATCAGAGCGAGAATTCCTCAAAAGCGTTTAAAACGCATAAAAAGTTTCCGGCTGAACACTATAATAAAAAGGACAAACAGTGCACATACTGTAAATTAAAAAACCATACATACAGAGAGTGCTGGCATCTTAAGAACAGAAACACTTACTCACCGTCACAAAAACAACAGCCGCACAAATCCAAGTATTACACATCATCGTTATGTTATGAAGACGCAAACTATTATAGAGAAAACAAAAACCGTGAAACAGAACCAATTCGGATTAACAAAACACAGGGCAATTCAGGAAAAGGCAGCGACGCAGCTTTTTTAGTCCAGAAACCAGGAAAACAAACCTGGATAATCGACTCAGGTTCATCGACACACATTCTAAACAGTAAAGATGCATTCACTAAGTTTAACGACACTGAAAAGACGACAGTCATCATTGCCAATGGCAAAACGCTGAATTCACACGGTACAGGTGAAACGACATTTAAAACAAAAACATCCGATGGAGGGATAAACACAATCACATTAAAAGAAGTATTATATGTACCAGAATTAGAATCGAACCTCATATCGGTAAGCAAAGCAACACAGAATGGCTATAAATTAATTTTCGATAAAGAAAAATGCACGTTATCCCGAAACGGGAATATTTATCTTGAAGCAAGAATGAAAAATAATTTATATCAAGTCGAATTATTAGAAAGCGCTGAAACTGATAAAGTAAACATTGCACATGAATGTAAAAATAAAAATTGCATAGAAGTTTGGCACAAACGGCTTGGCCATCGTAACTATAATGCGATAAAAGAATTAATAAATAAAAACTTAGCAGACGGTATAAAAATAAATAACTGTAATCATAATGCATTCTGTGAAATATGTATCCAAACAAAAATAAGTGATGCCCCATATCCGAAATCAACAAACTGTCCCAAAACAGGCAAAGTGCTCGATCTGATACACACGGACGTGTGCACATCTATCGGTACACCTACTATCGGGGGAAAAACAATGTTCGTCACTTTTATAGACGACTATTCAAGGTTCACAGTAATTTACTTACTTTCGCATAAAAATGAAGTTCACGAAAAGTTAAAAGATTATGTAGCCATGGTGAAAACCCAATTCGGCAGATTCCCTAAAGCTATTAGATCCGATAATGGAGGGGAATATTTAGGTAAACAAACGGAAGAATACCTAAGGGCAAGAGGTATCCAACACCAGTTTACGGTACCATTTTGTCCGAGCCAAAACGGCGTAGCGGAAAGAAAGAATAGGTCATTATTAGATATGACTAGGAGTCTACTCTCCGAAGCAGGCTTACCTCAAAAATTCTGGGGAGAAGCCATAAGTACCGCCAATCACCTGCAGAATAGGCTACCAACCAAAATAACAAACAAAACACCGTTCGAAATTTGGTTCAACCGAAAACCCACCTTACACTACCTGCGTACATTCGGCTGTAAAGCTTATGCCTATATACAAAAACATCAACGAAACAAATTAGATGATAGAGCGCAGGAAGGAATACTTGTGGGGTATGACAACAAATCAAAAGGTTACCGTATATTTACAAAAGAAAACAAAATAATAATAGCGAGAACAGTTAAATTTATAGAAAATAGTGAAAACAACTTAAAAGAAAGCGAAGAGGTAGAAAACTCAGACAATGACAACAACTACATTCAAACAGAGTTAAGTAATTCGGACGAAGAACCAACCGCGTCCAAACAACCCGACGTAGAACCGAGAAGGTCTCAGAGGTCAAATAGAGGAGTACCACCCGACAGATACGTATGTCATGTAAAAACAAATGACACATTCGAACCAACCGATTTTTATGACATAGCAAACATGAACAACCCAGTAGAAAAAGAAAATTGGCTCAAAGCCACTCAACAAGAAATCCACTCATTAAAGAAAAATAAAACTTGGGACTTAGTGGATCCCCCACCAAATAAGAAAATTATTGGTTGCAAGTGGATTTTTAAGAGAAAGTTAGATAATTTAGGAAATGTACAAAAATACAAGGCCCGTTTAGTAGCGAAAGGATATAATCAGAAGTACGGCGAAGATTATGATGAAACCTTCGCACCCGTAGTTTCACACACAACAATCCGCACATTTTTAGCCTCAGCGGCATATAAAAATCTTTCTGTTCAACACATTGACATCGACACTGCATTTCTTCACGGCGAAATAGAAGAAGAAATTTTCATGAAACAACCAGAGGGTTTTATAGAAAAAAATTGTGAAAACAAAGTGTGTAAACTGAATAAAACAATCTACGGCTTAAAGCAGGCAGCTAGAGCCTGGCACAAAAAGATCGCAGAATCATTAAAAAACATGAATTTTGTGCAAAGCACTGCTGACTCATGTTTATTTACTAGAAAAGAAAAGGAAAATTTCACTTATATCATCGTCTACGTTGACGATATTTTAATCGCGAGTAAAAGTGAAATAATTAAAGATGTAATAAAACAATTGCAAAATGAGTACGGAGTAAAAGACTTAGGCGAAATAAGTCAGTACCTAGGAACCAACATAATCAAAACGAATGATGGTTACAAATTAAACCAAAAGTCAAAAATAGAAGATTTGGTTAGAAAGTTAAATTTAACAGATGCAAGACCTATTGGTACACCGATGGAAGTAGGTTTCTATAAATTAGAAGATAGCGACAATTTACTTCCGAACAATACAAAGTTTAGGCAAGCGATCGGTTCGCTCTTGTATATTGCAACAGTCACTCGACCCGACATTATGGCACCAGTAAATATACTTAGTAGGAGAAGTGCAACGCCACGCGAGAAGGATTGGAAAGCGGCAAAAAGAATTATTATTTACCTCAATTGCACAAAAAACCTATGCCTAACAATAAGCAAAAATAAACCACCAATACTCATCGCGTATGCTGATGCTGATTGGGCTGGGGACACTAAAAATAGAAAATCAACCACCGGCAATATTTTTTTTCTGGGTGATAATCCCATTCAATGGACTACAAAATTACAGTCAAGCATTGCATATTCTTCGGCTGAAGCGGAATATGTTGCTGCAGCAACGGCAGGACAAGAAATTTTATGGCTATTAAAACTGCTAGAAGATCTTAACTTGTATCAAGTAAAACCTATTTTACTTTACCATGACAACCAAAGCAGTATAAAGATGATAGAAAATGAAAAATTTTCGAAGCGGACAAAACATATTGATATCCGCTTTCACGCCATAAGACAATTAAAGGAGGATAAAATTATCGAATTAAAATATTGTCCCACGCAATACATGATTGCTGACTGCTTGACGAAGCCCACACCCAAACCTCAACTTTTGTGTGACATCAAGACTATGAACTTGTTACCTTATCCATCTGAGGAGATTAAGGAGGGGTGTTAAATTTAATTCCCCAGATGTTCTTCGGCAACTGCTAAAAGTGATTAATAAAATAAAAGAAAGAACTTGTTACTAAACACAGATCATTTTAACAAGCAAATTTACGAACTGTTTCTTTACTTCCGCATTTGATAATGAGTGCTATTACAGCCCACTTGAGTAACTCTCTAAAGCATATGTTCTAATAACTAAGATTTCATCACTAATATGTAACTAAAAGGAACATCTGAACATTTTGACTGTTGCCAGACACCTTTATATTATATATTTTTTCTACGCTGCGAATATGTGTTTTTTAGCAGCTTTATGTATTATCACTCTTAATCATGTAGCTTCTCTGTTAAGACGGAGTTTCTTATACTCCAGTAATATGTTTAATTATAAGTATTTAAAGCTAAAAGTTGAATCTTTCTTTATCGTAAAAACACACAATACTAATTCATATTACATTATATCTTCCCATGGATTTAGCGATTCATATTAAGCTCTCAAAGGATACTTCAAAGGATAAATAATGCTTCACAAAATAAAATAAAAATAATTTCTTCAAGAAGCTTTTGGATAAATCCCTGACCACGCCACACCGATGAAGTTATACGTCATCGCGATATTGATGAATCCCAGGTAAGAGCATTTTACCTATTTCCATTTCAAAACGCAGCATAGCCACAAGAGATTTTTTCTAATTGTTTAAATATGAGACAGCGAATTCCTGCTATCGAGAATGGGGTGCTTTTGGCTTGATAGGCCACTTAAACTCCAACAGATTTCAGGCTCGGACTGGCTCGGGCTTATTCTTTCTGAAATTGACAATTTTATTTATTCCCGTATAGAAACAAAAAATAACTTTTCTCCTCTTAAAAATTACTTTTCCACTTTAAGTCATTTTAATGCTATTATGATCAGAATAAAAAAAGAAAGAGAATTTTTTCCTCTTTTGTAGTAGTAGTAGAACGCTATTTTAAAAGAAAACTTGTGATATTTACAGATTTATATCTGAGATTGAAGGCGAATGACGACCTATTAATATGGCGCCATTCAGAATACGACGCTATTAGGATATTTTTAAATTGAAATATTTATTTATTATTACTGCTTTTAGAGATCTAACGCGAAAATAATATTTTCTTTTAAGTCAATCACCATTAGCTTAAAGGTGTATTCGAAAAAATGTTTTTCCACCCTCAACAGCTCGAAATTTTCTGAGACATTTTCAGACTCATTTTTAAAAGTAAAAACATGAAACTTGTTGGGGGTGATTTTTGAAGACATGTTTAACGTGCCGTGTGATTTCATTTTCAGCTCAATTAATTAGAATTTGATTTTTAAACAATTATTTTCTCAGTATGACCATTTTTTCATTCCCAGATCGCCCGCTTCGGAAAATTTGGTTCAAAACGTCAACTTTGACAGCGTTTAATACAGTATTTTCTGCATTTATCAAAAAATTGAGAAGCACGGCACATTATGTAGTTTCTAAATAAGAGAATTTCGCAGTTTGATGCGTTTGAAAGCAAAAATGAATTTTAAAATGAATCAGAAAATAAGCAGTTTGGATCGGAATACACCCTTAAGGTTTGCGAATTTTTAGTCTTCTATCTAATCGCTCTTTATATGAAAAGAACGTCAGTGATTCTATCCATTTTTCTTCTTGAACTTTGCTCGCGCTATTGCTCTGTCCTTCACATTGAGGAAGTGACTTTCAAGTAGATAAAATTGACATGTATTGTTATTCCCGATAAAAAACATTCGAACAGTGTTTCCTCTTTTCCTATAAAAGCAGGTAACAGTAAACTTTCAGGTAACTGTGTCAAATTTTTATTTTTAGCTGATTTTCAAGGACACGAGAATTACGAACGTTGTAAACCTTTCATAGGAAATAGAAAAACGTAATTCGATTTTTCGTCATAGTAATTTCTGTAAATTTCTTTCGTTTATGTATAAAATAAACGTTTTATCATTTTTTTAATAGGTCATCAGATTTGCATGTTACGGGACATAAAATATGAGAGTCTTTTTAGGGAAGTATATTTTTATTCGATACTTATCTTCTCTTTTGATAAGATTGAATGTAATTTTCATAAAATTAATTATGTGCTAGGGATTACCAGCTATTTGCATGTAAGAAATAGTTAAAAAGTGAGATATTACACTTAGAACAAACAACTTTCAAATATTATGCAATTTTTTGTGCTTTTTTTTTCGGTGTACTTTCGATATTGGACTCGGATAGACTCGGGCTCTGCAAAAACATAATGTTTCCGGCTAGGAAGAGCTCGGATTTAAAATCATCGGTCTCGGGTGTGCCCGGGCTCCGAAAAGTGAGCCCGAACTCTTCTCTACACTGGACTTGGTAACACTTGTTGCCACTTTCTTAGTTACAATGGTATTGTGAAGTACATATATAGTAATTTATATGTAACACTCAAAAGTTCGTATTCACTGACAACATAATTCACACATTCATTCCACACATGTTCGTTTTTTGTCGAGCTTGCAATCGTACACTATTTTCCTAAGAGTATGTGCTGGAAATTATAACTATTAAAATAAACCATGCATTACTATCTCTTGAAAATTTATAGTAAATAGAAATCCCTTTTCTTTGATTATATCATATTTTCAAAAATTTAATTGCATATTTTCTTCCGTTTCAAACTTTCAACGGAATTGAATTATCTTTCTCGAATTAACTTTTGCTAAAATCTAGTTAATTCAAGATTTTTTAAACATACATTATCAAACGGGAAAACCACTGAGTTCTTACGGAACTATCTTTAAAATATTAATTTTAAGTAATTATTTTAAGTAATTAAAAAAAACGAGTCTTTATGAGAATATTATGACATTCAAATTTTCTATGCTAATTTTATCCGCTGATGATACAATTAAATTATTTCTTCTAAATTGAAAAAAGTTTTAGTGATTAAAAATTTTGTTATTGAAATAGTTGCTAATAATTCTTTTAATGTCCGTAACGAAAAATAAGCTTTAATAAAACCATCAAGAAAGTTATTTTAAAGGGTCTTAATTTATCAAAACTTTAATAAACCTGTTTTAATTTTCTTTAAATTTTTTTTGTCTTTCTAGGCATAAAAGGATTTATGTCTTTATAACAGCAGCTCTTATGAAAAATGCTTTAAAATTAAAGCTATGAAGTCAAGAAGTATTCAAAATGATTTTTTGCTTAAACGTTGATGTCCTAATTTAATAATATTAAATCTATCATAAGAGATCGAATAGCTCTTTTCTATGTCATTTTTTACCGTTATTTTGATTTCTTGTTTTATTAATTTTAAGAACGATTGTCAAAGGAGATTTTTTTAGATATATTTCTAAAGAACTAAGTTATTTATCTCTCCAGGAGAGAAGTACCTATTTTTCCTTTTAAAATCCTTTATTTCTTGCAATGGCTGATGAAATTGTATAAATACTATATTTTCTAAAATCTGAAAAAAATTACTTTTCATGCATTTAATTTCCATTAAAATTTGAATTAATATGTGTCACATTTTTAAATAAGAATGGAAATTATGAAAAATGAAAAAAAGTAAATTAAAGACTTTACTAAACAAAAAAGAAATTAATTGGAATAAAGTTATTTCCAAAGTATCAATTTTAACTTTTTAAAAATGGAATGCAGATATTATTTTTTTTTATGAATAACATTATATTATTCTTTTATCTTTGTTAATTATGCTATTAAAGATATGATTAAAGTATTCGTCGTAAATTAAAAATATAAAAGCATTTGTAATTTGTAAATGAAATATTCTTATAGATTTCTCTATGATATTTCCTAAAAACTCTTTCAATCTACACCTGATTAATGGTATTTTTCAGGCAGTAATTTCCATTCGCTTGGTAATTGGAAGATAGATGAATATAAGGATTTTTATTTTCATGTAAAGTAAAATAAATAGTCTAATGAAAATATCTCGAAGATTTATTATAAAAAATAAAAAACTTGAAAGAAATGAAACGTGTTATTTTTATGGTTCTGTACTTAGAAAGAAAAAACGAAACCATTATAAGATCACTCCTGTGTCTGTCACAGCCATTTTACTTTGAAACTACGGAACGTGGAAAGTTCAAATTGGCTGAAGTAATAAAGGCTATTGACCTACATATTTATAGATTATTAACCATTCGCAAATATATTTAGGAAAATGTAGAAGGGCTAATTAAGTCACTTGAAAAAAAATCTTTTTTTTACGTATTTCGTGTGGAATACCATGTGAAAGCTTTCGCAACGCCGCCGAAATCAAAAATACATTTATTTTAATTTTCGGTATTATATTTTCAGATATATCGTCGGAAATGTAAATTAAAATTATGTTCCACCTCCCCCCCCCCTTCCTCTATTTTCAAATCTATATAAATTAAAATTATGAAAAAATTAGGGCGTTAATTTAAACCTGG
Organism: Maratus speciosus; assembly: GCA_963932465.1. Lineage (NCBI taxonomy): Eukaryota > Metazoa > Arthropoda > Arachnida > Araneae > Salticidae > Maratus > Maratus speciosus. Next base: position 245,584,027 of record OZ010800.1, on the reverse strand, counting down.
CAGGAAAACTATAGCGATTACCCTAGGTCACATAGTTTTTGAGAAATCGCATTTTCCCGTTGTACACAAGTTCCGATTTGCGGGCGTTCAGCAAAGGAGTTGAGGAGCGCTGGAGGTACCTATGATCGGAGAAATATAGAAGAATTGTTGATAATGATTTTTGGAAAAAATTGTCGGTAATCGGCCGAGATGAACTTGACCGATTATTTCCGAATGGGGTGCAAAATCCCTTCCGGTAACCAAAAAGGTCAGTTATAATTAATTGGCTTAATGAGCGGACATTTCCCAAATTGGCTCCCAAAATGTTTCCCAAAATTTTTTTGGATGTTGTTTTAATTGCACGAAAAGCTCATGCATGTATTAGTGAATCGATCTTTAACGAATTTCATTCATTAGATTGTTAAACAGCAAGATCGCTGCATCCAGTGGATTTTTTGTGTGTTTATGGGGGGAAAGCGCTCATACATGCGCCAGTGATTGCAGCTTTAACGAATTTCAAGTATTTTTAAAATTCCTAGATTTTATGAAAAATTAATATTTAAACATTTTTATAATTTTTATATTGGCAATGAAGATATGTTATAATAATCGGAAATCTTGCTGATCGATTTTTGAAAATGATACTATTTAATTTGAAAATAGCTTCGTTGTTCTACCTTAAAGATCCTTGAACGTAAACGAAGGCATTTTTATATACATACCCGACAATTAATTTTGTTTTTATCTGGCGCTATGTTGTAATCAGTAGAACATTTTTTTATTATATCGCAAACATATTTTTCCGAAGCAGTGCGAAGTCGTCGAAATTTGTAGGGCAACTTTATTTGTGAGTATGAGCGTTGAGGTAGTCATTGCTATGGAGAACAAATTGTTTCGCGAACCAATGATCTTACGGAGCCGATTTGGGAAATATCCACTCATATATTGTCTTATGATAATTGAAATGAGTTTTCAATATTGTATTGTAAGTTATAAAGTGTTTTAAAAATCAACAAAATTTCAGAGATTGATTTAGGAAATTGAGGACCTGATTGACAGACAAAAGGGTTGCCCAAATGAAAAGTGGTCATGTACGATTGAGTCAGAATGACTGTAGCCATAGCAGCGCCACTGAACAGAGATATAAAGGGCGGTAGGAGGTGTGCACCGCATACGGAGTTGAAACCTGTTCGCGGTAGAGGAAATGGATCGAAAGTAAAGCCGTGCCATACATGGATGTGTCCAGATCGGAACAATTTTGGTGGATGATGATGTGAGACGTTCCTTTACTCAGGTTGAGTTCGTCACTGATGTCATGGGTCCGAACTCCTCGATTAGCTCTGAGCATTTCAACAACGACGGCAATGCAGTCGTTGGTGATCACGATGTTTGCTTCTCCCGGTCATGGCAGATCCGATATCGTTTGCCGCCCTTCAAGAAAACTTTTACACCAATTGTTCGCAGGCGGTCGACCTAAACAGTGCTCGCCATAGACTCCCACCATTCGCCGATAAGTGTCGAATTACGCTTACCTTTCGCAATCAGAAACCGTACTACCGCGCGTTGTTCCGATCTGGACGCATCCATGTATGCCACGACTTTTCTTTCGATCAATTTCCTCTACCACAAAGAGGTTTCACTGTCGAACGCCATATGTGGTGCACACCTTTTACCGCCCTTTATATCCCTGTTCGCTGGCACTGCTATAGCTGCAGTCATTCTGGCGTAATCGCACGTGCCCACTTTTCATTTGGGAAACCTTTATCTTCTTGCACTTTCCTCTGTACAACTTTCTTAAAGCAATTTCGTTTACTGACTCATTAGCCATTACACATCTTCGAACAGCGTAAAATTAAAATCACAAAATTATGTTGCTTAAAATATCATTATTATTCGATTGAACATAAGCTTTTAACAAATGAATATATAGATATACATTTATATATATACAGCCCGAAAAATCTTCTGACGTAGAAATACTTATTAATCCTAAATACTCCTCATAAAAACATTCAATGATTTTCATGTCCTTGAAAATCTGTTTAAAATCGAAAATTATTTATTTATGCACAGTCACTCGCAGAAATCCATGAAAGTCACAATTCTCATTCTTTCAACTATGGCAGAGCGACATGAGTTTGTTTTTTCGTTTTTCTGGATAATGACTTCAGACAGAAAGCAAAGATAGAACATGCATTGTATATTCCACTGCTTCTGTATCGAACATTGACCGTGCCAAGGTTTCAAAATCAGATAGAATATCCCATAAATAATAATTCAGTTACCTTTCAAGCTAAATTACTGTAAAACCCATTAAAAAACTTAGACTTACATTCTTGTTTCTCTCCAAACAGGAAGTTTTGTTTTCATTTTTAATTCTTTCTAAAATAGTTGAAAAATGTTTATGAACTCGGTTTGTCTGTCCGCCCGTCTGTCTGTCTGTTCGCGCTCTAACTCGCATAAATATATTCGTACTCCATGGAACTAATATATCTTATTGAAGTTTATGATCGTTATTGCAAATGAATGACGAGTGTGCCGTATTTATAGTTCATTTACAGGGACACTCAAAAAATGCCGATACATTACGATTTATGGGGTAAAAACGTTTGTGGTGTATTTTAATGAAGTGTCACTATTTCAAACATATCGAAATAGATATGAATCATTGAGGTGCACTACAAGAGATTTTATGTACAATATGGTGTGCATAGCATTTATCATTCATTTACAGAATCATTTACAGAGAAATAATTCGGTTACAGCATTGTCTATTAACAATAATTGCTGGAAGTGTGCCTTCAGTTGTGGTACTTTAAAAAAAAATTAACTAATTTTTTGCATATTACATGGTGCACATAAGTTCTCTAGTAAATAATATGCAGGAAAGAACAAAAGATATCGAGTATATTTTCGTTTATTGATGGAAACTGCCGAAGAGGAATTTTCAACTGTGCTATGTGTTCCATATATAAAAATCCATCGATCCTATACAGGGTTTCACAAAATAATTAGGATAGTATACCGACTATCGATGGGAATTCCTGAAATTGGGTTTTCAAATGTGTTATGCATTTACCAACTGGTTTACTTATAAATAATCTTTCACCGTATTAAAGGGTGAAGTTTTGTTAAAGTATTCTGGAATTGTCGGAACGTGTCTCATAATCTATGTTTGAGGTGTAATTTTTCGTTATTGTTTCAATTTCTGAATAAATAAACTGTTTTCATTGAGCCCGAGCCCATCTCATCTCTAATATACACAGGCTGTTTCAGCACTGCAAAAATGCCGGAGCAATACTAAAAAGTGCTGAGGAACTTATTGCACGCATCGTAGCAGCTACTGGGGAAGTACGGAACACGCACCCTATTATCCAGAACATTAGATCTTCCATGCGCCGGAGATGTGAGGCCTACATCACGGCTCGGGGTCGTAATTTCGAACACCATAGGTTTTTACTGTACCAAGAATTATAAACATGTTGACTCAGCCTGTTCTTGTTCGTCCTTTTCTGTTCTTTGTGTCGTCACTACCGCGCCAGAAAAGCGTTTCCGACCATGCATTGCTATGTAATTTCCTACCGTCTAGGTGTACTCTATCTCTTCTGAAACTTTATAATCGCTATGCTGAAACACCCTGTATATATTTGGAAGCCTTAGGCTGGGACCTAATATGCCTAATGAGAAATAAGACCGTGCTAAAAAATACATGCAATTAAGTTTAACAAATATCATTAAATCATTTCCAAGAATTTAAAACGAGATTCCCTAGACATCACATTTCAATTCTTAAAATATGCAATCCTATGCATTTATTTTTCATTTGAATTTGAATTAATCGTTGTTACGTTTTTCAATTGAAATCGAAATAAAGGAAAAAGGAAAATAAAATAAAAGACTTATTAAACAGGAAATGAAATGAGTTGAAATAAAGTTATTTTCGAGATATTAATTTCACGTAATTTTTTTTTCAATTGATGGAAATAATATAATATTTTGTTAAGGATATTGTGATTTTGCTTTATTATTTCTCTATTATATCTGTTTCTTTTTTAATTATATTGCCAAAAGAATGATTAAAGTTTTGGATGTAAATTAAAAAAGAGTAATTTTACATCTTTGTTAATTAATTTGAATAACGGAATAAATAGTAATTTTTTTTCTTTTTTCCCATACTGGGGTAAATCACAAAATAAGCCCCTTCCCCCGGAAACTGGTAAAATAATCGAGCAATCAAGATATCTATTAAATACTAGAAATAAAATATGTTATTTGGTACAACAGAGATCCGAAAGATGGTTGTTAGGTAAGGCTGGCATGAAATTGGGATGAGTGGTCCAATCTAACTAGCGTTGGGCCATTGCACCTCGTCTACGATTTCAAAAAATGGATTGCTCTACGCGCATGCGTATTGTGATCTACTGTGATAGAAATGAGGGGAAATATTGACCACAGAACCGATTGTTGACAAATTGTCCTGCAATACAAATGCTCTTCTTCGTAATACTGCCCACAATACATTTTATTAATAATATCAGAATTGTCTTGGATTAATTTAAATCTAATAATATTATTTGATAAAACTTCATTTCTGTACCCAAGAAATGCAAAATAGATTGATTTCATACCCAGTGATACAAGTCAGATCTGCATATGTCATATGCACACTTTAGTTGTTAATACAATATCATATTCAGGAGAAACGCCTCTTATGCAAATTTCTATATAAGAAAATAGAAGATTTCTGTTGTTGAATAACGACTTTACAGTTCATATTATTAAATCATCAAAGGCAGCAGCCGGCAGAGAGTGACCAAAATAAGTTAAAAGGAATCGATTTATATTCATAAAAAAAAAAAAAGTCATTGTAGCATTTAACAACAATCCAGGCAAACCTCATTGGATAGCTGCAAAACAAATTTTGCGATTCCTAAAAGGTACCCAAGACCAAGGACTGATTTTTACGCATGATACCTAGTACTGAATTGAATTTGTTGATGCCGATCGGTCATCTGATGTAAACGATCGAAAGTCCTACACTAATTACATCTTTAAATACGCCGGTTATGCTACATCTTGGGGATCTAGAAAGCAACGAACGGTTGCATTATCCACATCTAAAGCATAATACATATGGCTTTATGAGAGGCTGCTAAAGCGATTTTACATCTCAGACGATTCTTAAATGTGCTTTCTTCTGAAACAGAGATTGCACCTACTATAATATTGTGTGATATTGCTCAAAAATTAGCACGGAATCCAGTGTACCATTCACGCTCTAAACATCAAGGCATCCGTCATCATTTTGTGCGCGAAATATATGACAGTGGTGAAATAGAGGTTAAATACCTCCAGACCGAAAATATGGCAGGCACAATTTTAACTAAAGCTTTAAACGCTTATAAACATAAGAAATGTTGTGAATTGATGGGACTAAGTGTTTAAAAAGATTCAGCATTATTTTGTATCATTTTCGTATAAGTTTAAAGTATATATTTGTATTTGTAATTTTTATATTAATATTCTTTGTCTGTAATTTGCATCTATAATATTTGCTTAATAGGAGATTAATGTTTTGTTAAGAAAATGCATGTTGTAAAAGAAGAATTGTTGAAATACAACGTTCATTTTCACCTGCCCTCTCTTTTAGCACATGCGCGATCAGTGACGATGATCGAAGCCCGCTCTGCGAACTAAAGTGTGTAATTCAGTGTATATATTTTTGTTTTCGTGTTAGTGTAAATAAATAATTTACGTCGAGCTAACTCTGTGCGCCCCATAAACCAACATCTATTGCATGCATTAGATTTCTTTTTAGGTAAGTATAGATGTATATTGTAAGATAAAAATAAGCGTATAAGGTGCATGTAAATATACAATATAATAAATGCAATATCAGATTTAAGTATGTTGTATGTAAAATATATATAAGCTTGTGAGATTTATGCATATGAACATGAAAAGAAAATAATAAAATCAGCCACAGTTACAAAAATTGTAATTTAACAGATTACAACGACCATTTGGAATTCCGTCACATCCTCTTCAACAACAGATCGCAAAGATGAAAATTCAGACGACAAAAAACCTTCATCGATAAATTCTCCAAGTCCCGTTTCGAGAAGAAAAACAGTTTACAAATCGAAAGCAGTTCCACTGAATCATCCACAGATTGCGACAAATTACCTAGTTGAGCTCAATTTTTCCCGGTTAGAATCGACCGATTGTAAAATGCCGTGGCTAGTGGATTGGAGCATCTCCAGACATGGCCTTTTACTATCAATCGATTAAACATTAGATTGTTTCCTTTTTCGCGTTCGTCTTTTATTCTGTAATCGATTTTCATGGGCTACATAATCAGTTGAAGACCTCGATTTTCATGGGCTACATAATCAGTTGAAGACGACGATTTTCATTTCGGAGTCGCTCTTTGGCTTTGGCACCATATCTGATAATTTGCGCCTACCCATTTTGCAACTTTTTCAATTTTTAACGATTTTATGCTTTTCTATTACCTATTCAAATAAAAATTCTTCTAAAAGTAAAGAACATCGTTGAATTTCGTTAAAAAAAAAAATAAAATGCGAGCATGATCTGGCCCCATCCTCGACCGAAAACAACAACCATTTCCAAATGGTTGATAAAGACTTTTAAAATTCAAAATTTAAATTAAATGCTCAATTTTTTTTCTAACTTTAAAATCTAATGCTCAAAGCTAAATTTGTCCCTCATACGTTTTTTTCTCAGCCCATCAATTATTACTTTTAAACTCAAAATTCCAACCACCTTTAAGATGAAAAGTGATCCAAAAAGCGCAATTCAACTTTTTTTGTGTCAGATGTGCAAGTGCTATTCCCCGAAGTCTGTGCACAGTCTGACACAAATTTTAATGAAAATAATCCCAATCCAGTCATCAAGGTGCGAATGGACCGTATTTTGCTAAAGAGGTACTTATGTCGGTTTTTTTCATGTGGTAATTCTTGAGTAGCACTATAAGAGAGGAGCGTTCCATGCAAGAAACTCCTTGACATGTTTATCACCTTCCCTTTCTTTTGTTGATGGCAATAGAACATTTGAAAAAAAAAAGCTAAGAGAAATAATTTATGATTTTTTGTAACAGATTTTTTATAAAATGTAGTCGAAACGCAACTTTAATAAAGCAACGCTTACTTTCCACTTTAGATCCCTACTGGAAAAATTAGAAGTAATTAATAAGAACGAACGGCAAAAGCGAAATAGGCCCTTTTTTATTTCAAATGAAAACCAAATTTCAATGTAATTGCTTAAGAGGCGCAAATGCCAACCAAGTGAAAAAGATTCCATGCTGAGACTCGAACCCGGGCCATCAATATAGCGCACTGACGTTCTACCGACTAAACCACATGGAACGATACTCAGCCTGGAAAATTTCTCGCTATTATATGTTGGCAAGGCTACAAACGCAGCACAAGATAGAATATTTTTCGTGAGTCACCGACCTGGGGCTAGCACGAAACTTAAATAAATCCAGGTCGGTGGCTCACGATAAATATTCCATCTTGTGCTGCGTTTGTAGCATTGCCGACATATAATAGTGAGAAATTTTTCAGGCTGGGTATCGTTCCATGTGGTTTAGTCGGTAGAACGTCAGTGTGGTATACTGATGGCCCGGGTTCGAGTCCCGGCATGGAATCTTTTTCACTATGTTGGCCTTTGCGCCTCTTAAGCAATTACATTGAAATTTGATTTTCATTTGAAATATTGTATTTAAGGCGAATGTTTCTCTCTGAAATAATTTCCATGTATTAATATAGCCTCTTTTTTAGTAAAAACAAATTGGTAACCAGTTGGCGATTCTCCGGCTGCCGGGCCTGACTGAAAAAGACCATGATGTAAGTGAAGAAATAATAAAATTCAGCCTTCTCCATACCATGAAATTAACTGTGTATTATTATTCATTCACGACTACAATTTACACATAAATTAGAATCTTCCGTAATGGAAGAGGCGCAAATTTTTCACTATAAATAAGGAAAGTATGGAGCATTCAGAATGATTCTAATGAAAAAATTAAAAAAGTGTTTATAAATCTTATCCGCTTTAGCACGTAAATTAAATATACCCAATGGCAGACTTTTTTTTTTTATATATATATACATAACATATTCTAAAAGGGCAAGTATCTTTATAGACCTCAGATATTAAGACACCTTCTATGCGCAGATTTTTTTTCCACATATATCGTATTTTCTAAAGAAATAAAATAAAAAATGCAATCAAATACATTTAATTTTCATTCGGATTTGAATTAATCATCTTTATTTTATTTATTTATTTATTTATTTTTTTGGAATTAAAATTAAGAAAAGAAAAAAGAAAATTAACGATTTTATTAAGTAGAGTTAAATAAGTTAGAATAAATTATTTTCAGTGAATCAATTTCACTTAATTTTTTTCTTTAAATCGAATAGAAATAATTTTTCCAAAACTGTTATGATTTTTTCCCTCCTTTTTTTGTTAATTCTACCTAGAAAAATATAAATAAAGTATTCACTTTGAATAAAAAAAAGTAACTGTGTTAAACCTCAGCTGCAAAATAACTCTGTTAACCTCATTTAAGTTAAGTAATTTGTAACGGAATAAATATAAACTTTTCTCTTTTTTTCCATCGATATCCCGGCGAAATAGGAATAATTGTTTCACAACACTGTTGCAAGGCTTAAAACTGTTTTAATATGTGTTAAATGTTTATAAAAAGTAATTATTTTTTTACTTATAATTTTATAAAGCGATGCAAATTATATTTATGCATTAATTTTTAAAATGCATTAAAATAAAATAAATTACTTTCAAAATCATAGACAAAAGAGCTCTGCCGATTGAGGGTTACAAACCATTAGACTTTTAACATAGCTATATCACTGTTAAACTGCCATCTATTTATATAAAATCCAAGTCTCTGTGTGTCCCTCACGATTCCGGTAGGACCACCTCATTGAAATGAGTAATTGTTGAAAAATACTAATGCAGGGTTACCACAGTAGCGCCAAATGTTGGCCAACTTGGCGATAGCTGGCTAATTTGGCGAAATTCCCATTTAAAACCATTAATCTTTCATAAAGGAGGTCACCAAAATTTAATTTAAACTCCGCTCTTTTATATATTTTTCAAAATCTATGGGTGAGAATTTAAAGTACATCTTTACATCTTCCTATTGATGCTACTAATAAAATAACCGCCAATAGACGACGCTGTACTGTATGAGCTCCTAACTGCGCGATTTTAATGTGCTTTAGGTAATTTTCCAGTGTAAATGCCTTGGCGAAAAAGGAAATTTAGCAACATATTTTCCAGGAACCTATCCACTGTTTCATTTTATATACACACGCATTTTTTTTTCGATATTTATATGATTTATTTAACATAAAAAAGCAGTTTCTCTAATTAATTTTATACAGAAACAGATGTAATTTGTACATAAAAACAGGAATAATATAAATATAAAAAAAACAAAAACGCTCATCAAGTTTGTTTTCATAGCTTTTTATATGATTTCACAACAAATCTCAATATTTTCCCGTTATACGGACACCATGCCAAAATGTACGCTAATGCACCAATTATTTCAAAATGCTAAAAGATATTTGTAATTTTTGTGCCAGCAGTTTAATATGAGTTTTATTTTATTGCTTTATTTTATAACAGTTATTTGTTCAATTATTTTAAGTATATATTTGTGATTTAATGACATAAAAGTCTGGAATTTTCAAATGTTATATTTTTTAAATGCTCACTTTAGTATCGGCAATATTTTTTCCTTTATTTTTCAAATGTCTCAATTCACGTGATTTTCATTTTGCGCCAACTATTACGCTTGGCGACAATGGTCTCCATATAACGGAAAAGTACCCAAATCTCACTTTCTGATGCCCAAATTACACCAAGCTTTTTTTTAAAAACGCCAAAGCCCCTACAGTGGAAAAGTATCAAACTGTCTATTATTTTGTGCTATCTGTGTTATAGTTTATACTACATGAAAGGTGAGTGGAGCGAAGAGTTTAAATATTAAATATTAAAGTTTCGGCACAGATGTCATATACGCCCATGTTGCCGCGATTTGTTTTTGACGCCAATGTCATATATACAATGGGTACTTAACTGTCGCCAAAGTGTCGTTATTTTGCTTGATATGGTAACCCGGATGTTGCTGTTTATGCTGTTGATGTTTTCTCCAAATTGGCGTCGGAAAAAAATCGCTACAATATGGGGTATATATGACAACTGTGCCAAAGTTTCTATAAAGCAGTATAAGACTAAAAAATTAAGAATAAATAAATGCAAAATAAGGCTAAAGAAGAAAGAAAAATCATGCGTTAAGCATAGAATATGAAACACTTTCCAATACATCCTGAATGCTTTAACAAAACTTCGTTATTTAGGGAAATAAGGTAAATAAGATAACTAAGTCAACGTTTTAGAAAACGCAAAAAAATATTTTAAAATTGATTTCAGCAGTTACCGTCCATAAACCGTCCATAATCAATAGTACCGTTATTACATGCCACTATTTAGCTAAAATTTAATTTAAACTACTCTTAAAGCTACTGAAATCACATTTCCAGATATTATCATACATAGACGGTTATGTATCCAATTCTTTGCGTGACCCTGTATATCATTTTATCTATATTCTACAAACATTCTTAGTAAACTAAATGCAGTTCAGCGTAAAACTGCATAACTCCTTTAAAAACCACCTTTAAGCAATTTATTCTCATACTCAGTAACCCTTACGAATTCTTTTGTGAAGCCCTGCATTTGAACTGTAGCATTTATACACACGGTATAGTATGCATAAATGTAGTGAAACATAAAAGCACATATCATAATTAAAAATGCATTTCTAGCAATCATTGCTTATATACAATACTTCGGAGAAAAGTTTCTTGGCGAGAAAGAAGTTTGCCAACGTATTTTCTGACAACTTATTTACTGCTTGTAAGTAAAGTCACATGACAATATTTAAATTATTTTTTCATAAGATAAACTCTTGGACAATAGACATTTTTTCCTGACTCCATGTATTTATTTTTTAAGGTTCAGACGAAAAACGTGAGATGTTCGACGATAATATTTAGGTTGTGATTATGGTTTGAGATGTATTCGTAGTTGCTGTAATGTGATTGTCTAAATAAATGTTTTGTGTGTTTTTTAAAGAAGTTATGTTTATAGTAAAATAATTATCATTATTTTAACTAAAATGTTAGAAAATAGATAACAATTTGGTAGCAGAGCGTGGTTTTAAAGCGAATTTTATATTTTGAGTGTACAAGTAAGAAGAGTAAATAAATATGAATTGTATGAACTAGGCCTAATACAAGTTAAGAATTTGTTCCATTGGACTAACCGCCAATAGAAAAAATTTAAGAGGTAAGAATTTTATATGCATTTAAAAATAGTTTGGAAGATAAAGTATTTTAATTATGTGTGAATCCAATATGTTTGGAATTCCTAGAATAGAGCCGTTAACAAGTAAAAATTATACATTATGGAGTATGCGAGTTGAAGCTTTGATTAAATCAAAACATTTATTTGATGTTATCGAAAATGATGAACCGGTAAAAAATGAAGGGGATCCCGATAGTTTAAAAGCGCATAAAACATGGTTAGAAAAGAATGATGAAGTTTACGGTATAATTATATTGACGTTGTCCGCAGAACAAATGATGGCTGTTAGAGGGATTAAAAAAGCTAAGGATTTATGGCAATTACTGAAAAAGCGTTATGCGGGAATTGAAAATCAGAGAAGAATTCAGTTAAAAATTAATCTTGCGAGAATAGAGAAAAACGAAAGAGAAACAATAGAAGAATATTTGATAAGAACTCAAGGGATAGCTAATGAAATATTAGAATTGGGTACAGAAATTGATGAATGCGAATTAATAGGATTTATTATAGAAGGGCTCCCAAAGAAATATAGCGAAGTAACAACTGCGATATCATCAAACCCAAATATAACTTATGAAGTAATGCGAGAAACTTTGTTGAGATATGAAAGAAAATATTATAAATTTCGAGAAAACGAGTCTAAAGCATTTAGGGCTAATGAAAAGAAAAAGGTTTTATGTTTTGCTTGCGGAAAGCCAAATCATATAGCGCGGAATTGTTATAGTAAATTGAATATGACACACTCGCGAAATGATAGGGAGTATTCACCTAAGAAAAATTTTCAAAATTATTATAGTAATAAAGTTCAAGATGTAAGAGAATACTCACGCAATAATAAGAATTATAATAAGAATAATAATGTTTTAAACAAGAAGGCAAAAGAATATACATGTTTTACAAATGAACATGCATTGCAGTCAAATGAATTCAATAGAAATGAGTGTAAAGAATCTGAAAATAATAGGGAAATAACCTGGATGTTAGATTCAGCTTGCACTTCGCATATGACGCATAAAGAAGATATTGTTGTAGAAAGAAAACCTGAAGATGTAGAAATTGCAACTGCTGACAGCGAGCGATCAATACAAGCGAAATATCGTGGAAATGTTCATGTTACGTCTTACGATAAGATAAGTGGCGAAACAAAAATAAAACTTACAGAAGTTCTTTGCGTACCTAATTTAAGAGAAAATTTAATGTCAGTTCCAAGTTTAGTCAGAAAAGGAAAATATGTGATATTTGATAATGAAGGAGCAGCCATTTATGAAAAGAATACAGGCGAATTAATAGCTAAAGGAACATTCGAAGATAATACATTTAAAATAAACTTAGCTGTACGAGAAACAGATGAAGACAGAAATGAATCTTGTTTACAGACAAATGAATCAAAGAAAGAATTATGGCATAGAAGACTTGGGCATATAAATTATGTATACTTACAAAGAATGTCGAGAGAAAATCTTGTAAGGGGATTAGAAAAGATGAATGGTGAAGAAACAAAATGTGAAATATGTATTCAAGGGAAATTAACAAGAACACCATTTAATCATGTGATAGAAAGAACAACACGCATTTTAGAAAGATTACATGTTGATTTATGTGGACCAATGAAAGTACATTCATTGGGAGGGAGTAAGTACATGCTAATGTTAGTAGATGAATATAGTAGAAGATATTTTGTAGATTTTTTAAGAAGTAAAGATGAAGCAAAAGAAAGAATTATAAATATAATAGAGAGAAGAGAAAATGAAACCGGCAAGAAAGTAAAAGCGGTTAGATCAGATAATGGTGGTGAATTTACTAACGAAGAGCTCGTGAATTATTACAAAAGGAAGGGCATAAAGAATGAAAGAACCACAATTCATAGTCCACAAAGTAACGGGATTGCAGAAAGGGCTAATCGGACTGTTATTAATACTGCAAGAACATTGCTGATAGAAGCAAAACTACCTTTATCCTTTTGGGCCGAAGCAGTATCAACAGCTGCTTATATACATAATGTTACTCCAACAGCTACGAGAAAGAAAACGCCATTAGAATTATGGTCAAATAATAAACCAACAGTAAAGCATATGAGAGTATTTGGATGTAAAGTTTTTTATCGCAACGATGATATCAATAAAAAGAAATTTGATGTAAGAGCAAAACCAGCAGTGTTTATCGGATATTCAAAAGATCGGCGAGCATACAGATTGTATGATTTAAAAGAAAAGAGAATACGTGAAAGCAGAGATGTAGTATTTATAGAAGAAAAAATGGGATATGAAGATATAGCTAACAAGGAAGAAATGACTGATGAATTTGAATACATCAACATTACCAATAATAAAAATGTAATAGATGAACAAGAAGATAATTCCGATGAAAATGAAGAAGAGTTAAATCAGAAAAAGGAAGCAATTGCGTTGTCAGATGATTTGAATGATTCTGCGACAGAAGAATCTGAAGTAAATCATATAATTGATGAAAACAAGGAACAGCAAGAAAAAGAAACTAATGAGAATAAGTTGTTTGAAGAACCTAGAAGATCATCACGAATTAGGAAACCCAATCCAAAGTATTTAGCGAATCTAGTGCACGAGGAAGTTCCAAAGAATTACAAAGATGTATTAAATTCTAGAGATAAGGATAAATGGATAGAAGCAATCAAAAAGGAATTACACTCATTAGAAGAACACAAAACGTGGAAAATCGTTGACAAACCAAAAGATGTGAAGGCACTGAGAAGCAAATGGATTTTTACTGTAAAAGAAGACGGTGAAGATGTAAAATATAAAGCAAGATTAGTAGCCGACGGATCAAGACTTAAATTTGGAACAAATTATCAAGAATCGTATAGTCCTGTAATGAAAACTGAACCATTTAGAACTTTATTGGCAGTTGCAGCGATGAAAGGTTACAAAACTAGATTTTTCGACGTAGAAACAGCATATCTGAATGCAGATCTAGAAACTGCAATTTATATGAATCCGCCTGAAGGTCTACAAATTGAAGGAGGGAAAATATTATTGGTAACAGGAAATTTATATGGGTTGCCAGAAGCAGGAAGATGCTGGTATGAAAAATTAGTTAATATATTTGATAAAATTGGGTTACAGCCCTGCAAAGCAGATCCATGTGTGTTTTTTAATAAAAATGATAATAAATTTATTGCAGTTGGAATATATGTCGATGATGGAATAATCGTTAGTGAATCCGAAGAATTAATAAATAAATTGATACAAAAATTGAATAAAGAAGCAAAAATTAAAGAGCTGAAGAAAAACATTAAATTCCTTGGTATTGATATTGAAGAAAATAATGGAGAATTTTTGCTAGGGCAAGCTAAGTATGCAGAAAAAATCTTAGAAAGATTTGATATGGAAAATTGTAAAAGTGTGAAAACCCCTGGTGTTTCTGGAATAAAATTAGATGAATATGAAAATGAAAATAAAATTGATGAAACACTATATCTAGAAATGCTTGGAAGTATAGGATATCTAGTAAGAGGAACAAGGCCAGATTTAGCTTTCACTTTAAGTAATTTGTCTCAATATGCAAAAGATCCTAGAGAAATTCATTTACAGGCAGTGAAGAGAGTTTTGCGGTACATCCAAGGCACTAAAAACTACAAACTTCGAATTAAAAATAAAAAGGGCCAATTATCACTTTGTTCTGATGCTAGCTGGTGTACTACACGGGATTCAGAATCATTTGGTGGATATATCGTAAAGATAGGAGAATCACTGATTGAATGGAAAAGTAATAAACAGAAACTGGTTGCGCTTTCTACAATGGAATCTGAACTTTTAAGTTTATGTGATGCTGTTTGTGAAGGAAAATGGTTAATGGGTCTCTTGGAAGAGTTAAGCCAGGAAGAAATGGTGAAGCGTCCAATAGAAATCAGTACTGATAGTCAATCTGTAATTGATTGGATTAAAAACCCAAGAGTGAATAATCGCAACAAACATATAGGTAGAAAATATCATTTTGTAAAAGATGAAAGAGCGAAAGGAGAAATTGAAACAAAATATGTAAATTCGTCTGAACTGGAAGCAGATATAATGACTAAGAATTTGAGTTATGATGTCATGAAAAAACATATTACAAGTCTCGGAATTACTGAGGATTATTGACATGCGAAAGGAGGGATTTGTAAGTAAAGTCACATGACAATATTTAAATTATTTTTTCATAAGATAAACTCTTGGACAATAGACATTTTTTCCTGACTCCATGTATTTATTTTTTAAGGTTCAGACGAAAAACGTGAGATGTTCGACGATAATATTTAGGTTGTGATTATGGTTTGAGATGTATTCGTAGTTGCTGTAATGTGATTGTCTAAATAAATGTTTTGTGTGTTTTTTAAAGAAGTTATGTTTATAGTAAAATAATTATCATTATTTTAACTAAAATGTTAGAAAATAGATAACACTGCTTCATACTCACAAGCAATTTTTTGCATATGTATACAATTTATTTAATGTAAAAAAAGCTATTTACCCATTTTTATAAAGAACCGATTGGTTTTTGCACCGATGTCATATACACATTGGGGTTGGCGTGATTTTTCTCTGACGCCAATTCGGCAGAAATCTTGCTTTCGAATACCAGTTACTTATATATTTTTAAATTATTTGCTATCATTTTGAAAAGGAAATAACTATAAATAAATAAAAGTTTGAATAATAACTATAGAACAAAACAGTTTATATAATTTAAAAACAGAAAATAAAAGTAAATAAACAATTTATTAATAAATAAAAAGCAATAGCGGGTTGCCATAGCAGGCAAAATAACACCATTTTAGCGCCAGTTAGGTATCCCGGTTCATATCTGAAATTTGTGCTGTAATTTGTATATAAAAAAAAATATTATATATATTTAGAAACGATTTTTTTATGTATATAAGTGCATATATAAACAAAAATAAAAGTTCATTAGATTTGTTTTCATAGCTGTTTATATATTTTGGCAAGATTTGGCAAGATATTTGGAAAGATTTTTGATGCCCGAATTACGCCAAGCTTTTTTTTAAAAATGCGGTATAATGGAAAAGTACCTAAATAAATAAATAACAGAAATAACCAATTATACAAACTAAAGCTTTTTATTTCGAGATCAAAGCATTGTTTTTTATTTCGATTAAAAATACATATATCCTTGGATATCTTTAGTTGAAATTAGATTCACGGCTTAATATCTCATCTCATTCCATAAACCTAAACAAACACAAGTGATTCATTCATAATGAATCGTAAAAAATATTAAATCATTGAGGTAATCATTCACAAAGTAAGTGGACAACAATCAATGGACAATATTCTAATGACGTCATAGTACGTAAAATGGTGGCGGTATCATTTGTTTATGGTTTGAAATCACAAAGATTTAATTTTGCAATGTCTCTTAGTTACATTATTTTATTGTCATATTCATGAGCTCAGAACAAAAGCATATTTTTTCATTATTTAGTTATTAAAGGCGGAGAAAATTATAAATGTGCATAATTTGAAAAATTTAAATAATTTTCTTTCTTAATACTAAAAAATAACATCGGGAAGTAACAGCGAGTTTAAGTTAAATAAGTTTAGCTGTTTAATTCTGTTGTAATATTCAAAATAACTGTATTTATTAGATTTCAGTAAACAACATCAGGGCCCGATTAAACTTTGAATTTAGAGGAATTACAATGTCATTTCAGGACCTTTCTTTTGGAGAAGCTTTTTTAAATTCCACGTATACATGGAAACTCTTCAGTGTTAGAAATATTATTCCTAGGACTGGCATAACATGAGAACAGCCTGCAATTTTACACAAGTTTTTGAAAACTACTTTATATCAGAAATTTTACTAAAAACTGGTTACTTTTTTGTTATAGAGGCCCAAACTATTAGAATTATGACAAGTTGCAGCCAATTTCGCCAAAGTCGTAACCAAGATCGTGAAGCACACACATATAATACCGTATAATACCATTTCATGAAATCGTATACGATAATTTAATAGTTTTTACCTTACTTCAAGTGTGTAATTTATTTATTTTTAAGGCTTAACAATCTAAATTGTCCAATGTATGATTTAAAAAAAAATGTAAACAAAGATTGAATAGACATGACCGCAAAGAGTCTCCTGCATAACACTTGGAACCAAACTGTGCAGATTAGTGGTCTTCTACTGTACACAGTTTTTCATAAATGTCTTTCGTTCTTAAAATGTGTTATTTTCATCTATCACTGCGGAACAAACGAGAAAACTCACATTCTTGCACATGAGTTGTATATATCTTTATATCCAAATTTCCGTCATTTTTGACGGGTTACCTTTCTAGTTTCATATAGAAACCCAGAAAAAAAGCAGCTTCAGTAATGAAAACAAGTCAACAAAGAGAGCAGCCCATTAGAGCACAGCCTGACTAAAAAAAGCTTTAGGGTATAGGTGGGAGATCTCTCATCTTGAATACAAGTCTTGATCTTCTTAAAAAAATAACAAAGTTAGTATTTGCGCCGGAAAAACTTGAGAAATTATTTAAAAAATATCTACAGTGTAACCTCTGAATAACGATTACCCGTGGGACCGGTGAAAAGTGACCGCTCTTCAGAGGTGGGTGTTATTCAGAGGTTTCATTTTTATAAAAATCAAAATTACACAAATTTAAATAGAAATACACACAGTCATTTTAATTAATCCTTATTGTTTTAATATAATAAGAAAATCAGTGATTTACAGTTGCTTTGTTATTTTGCTGCAAATGTCTTTCTCCAAAGAAAAAAAGCATGACTTGATTTGCTATACAACTCATCATCATTATGATTTAATGATGAATTTTGGATTTCACGAAGATTCTTCAAATCTTCAGTATATGTGTTAATACTAGAAATTTTGGGTGATTCTATTATCTATTTCTTCTTCCTCTCTTCTATCTTGTCTTCCACCATTTTCTGTATGGAATCAAATGTGTCAGTAACTCCCAAATTTTTTACCATAGATACAAACAAGCTGGCCTTTATGTTAGTTATGCCTGTCGTTCTAAGAATATTACATAAAATTTCCCCATCATTATCAATGTCTTCATTTTCTGTTTGTTCACATAGCAAGTAAATTTTGTTTGATCTGCTTCACATTTCGGTTTGCAAATAAATATGAAATTGTACCAGGAGCTGTAAAAATTTTTCTAGTGACTTTTGAGTGGCCGTTGTTCAGAATTCCTTATTTAGAGGTTCGTACTAATGTTAATGCTATGGAACGTGTTTGGTACATGAACATGTGGCCGGTGTTCGGAGGTTTTCGTTGTTTAGAGGTGGCCGTTCAAGGAGGTTTCACTGTACTATTTTTTATCTACAAATATGGCAACTGTTGCATGTAAATATTGTTTAGTTGATGCTTAATTATAATTTTCAAATATGTATACATTAAATGCTATTTAACCATTTGTGTTTTAACTTAGAGATAAATGTAGAATAATTATGCTTTTCTCATGCATCTTATTCTTCAAAGATGAAATAATTAAATTTTCTACAAGTGTGTATCTATACATGGCACGCTATGAACAACACTAGCATTTATATGAGGGACAAACATTTTTTTAGAAAAAAATGGCAGGGTTTTATAATGGAAAAACTCAATCAGAAGATTTCGCAACGCATTCTAAACATGATTTACTACATAGTTTATCCGAGCCTTGGTCCCAAGTTCCAAGAGTGAGCTTTATGGATTTTTCTAAAAGTCAGTTAGAACGTGGCACTAGTAGTACGCTCAAGTACGGCGCAGTACCACGCTAATGCCCCCAAAATTGAAGAGTTTAATGGTAGGAGATGTTATGTAACAAAAATTAAAATTCAAGAAAATTGAAGCGAAATCTTTATGTTGTAAGTTTTACGGATTTATTTTCTATTTCGTTTCATATGTTTAATCTGTTAACATGTGGTACTAAACTCTCTGAGAAAAACCTCATTACATTTAATTTTCAAATATTAAAAATTATTAATGTTATTTAAATTGTTAATTATTAAAATATTACATATCAATAAATGATGTCTTAGATTTTTAACACTAATTAAAATCTTAGTATTTTAGCTTTACCATATGATAAAATACATCATAACACCTTTATCCATAAAATAGAAAATGTGAAGGAATTTAACACATAATGTTCTTCCATTAAGTTCCTGAATTATTACTACGGTTGCTGCCATTCTGCAGCGAGTGAATATGTGGAAGAGATTTTAAATTGAACTCTGCAGTATTGTAGAACAGCTAACTATACACTAGAACTATACAGGGTGAATAAAAAAATGTTTACGAAATGACATGGCAAATCAGGCATACAACAAGGATAAAAAAAAAAAAATCCCATAGGAACATAGGGTCGCAGACAACTTATTTAATCACAAATTCAGGGTGTTTCATTGAAACTGAACCCGAGTTAACGGTACTATTTTCGAGAAAAATAAAAGCATTGTAATGAAAATGCAACGATATGTGCCTTGTTTTATATGAAATGTGACAACATCACGAAAAGATATGGAAAAACATGTTTCTGAAGCAATCGGTGAAACCGTATGAATTGATAATCACAGTCCAAAATGTGAGGCGTCAAGTGCATACTCCTGGCGCGTATAGTGCAAACTTCTACCACTTTTGTTCGGTGTTATCACATTTACTGCAAAGGTGTAAATGTCCGTTAAATGTTTTTGAGTTAGAAAGAAATACTCTGCATTTATGACTAAATAAGTGGTTTTCGACCCTATGTTCCTATGTGATTTTTTTATCCTTGATGTATCCCTGATTTGCCATGTCATTTTGTAAGCTTTTTTTTTTAAAATCACCCTGTATATATAATACATTAGAACAAAACATCTTGATTTTAGCTGCAAAATCAATTAGGGTGACCCCGCCAGTAGTTCGTACCCTTCCAGTAGTTGATCAAATTTTTGAAATATTGCGCCATTTCAGGCGGAAATGAGTTTTACACGTGGCACTAGACATAGTATTTTTGTTTGAATGTTGGAGCACCTCTTGTCACATTGTTGTCCGCTGCCTTCTTGTAAGAGAAGCCATTTTATGAATTTTTTAAATTAGAAAATGTAAAAATTTAGTTTTTTATTAGTTGGAGACAATTTATGGTAAGTTAAAGTAATCCACGTCTATCTTGCTTATTTCTAATAATAGTTTTATATGAATTATTGCTAATCACAGCCAGAATGATATTTTAAAGATTAATTTTTGAATTTTCGACTCATTTCTTCGATTGATCAACTACTGGGAAAATGGTAATTAAAGAAACTATTTACTTATAATTTTGTTGCTATTTAATTTCATCAGATTTCATTTTTGCCCATTATTGGACATTCATTAAGGGTTTTAGCAATCATGTTAGTTTACTTCTAAAACTTAAAAGGAAGGCAATATGATAAAAACCCCGTAGCACCGACCTCATTTGATCAACTACTGGCTGGGTCACTTTATAATGAAAAAATAAATAAAAATAAAATTACGAAATTATAAAACCCCTATTTCCTCATAACACAGACATTCACTATGATATCACAAATGACGCAAGTGTCATAGTCACAACAGTGACCAAAATATAATATCTTTATGAGGCCACACACTAGTCACGCAGAAAAACTCGAACGCTAACGCTAAGTCTATGGGCGCGTTATTTTCAAATATCTCGCTTGAATTTTAATACTTTTAAATAATTTTTTGTACCGGATAGCTGAGGACTATCTACAACCGGGATAGTTTGTACTTTTTCGATTTGTGATTCAGATTAAAAAAAAAAATACTTTCACTTTCGGAACCGGCTTAAACCGGTTCTGAAATTGAAACTATCCTCATAAATATATATATATATATAAACATAAAGTACAGTAATCATCAACAGAAAATAAAAATAAATTCATGTGAAATGCGCCAAACAGCTGCAGTAAAACACATAAATTAAATATAAACCAGTATAAGATTATATTTATCCTGAACCAGCACACCCCACCCCCCTCTCAGAACAAGAAAAATAACTATGTAAACATTAAAACTATAACAAAAAATAGGAAAAAATAGGCTGCGGCCTCATCGGCAGTGGGTTATGTTTCAATAACATAATAACATGAAACATAACCCACTGCCGATGAGGCCGCAGCCTATTTTTTCCTATTTTTTGTTATAGTTTTAATGTTTACAAAGTTATTTTTCTTGTTCTGTGAGGGGGGGGGGTGTGCTGGTTCAGGATAAATATAATCTTATACTGGTTTATATATATATATATATATATATAAACTTTCCCGGTTGTAGATCGTCTTCAGCTATACTATGCAAAAAAATCATTAAAAAATATTAAAATGCAAGCGAGTTATTTGGAAATAACGCCCCCGTAGACTTAATATTAGCGCTTTCCTTTCTTCCCGTGACTGAAGTGGGCTCTTAATTCATCGCATTGTGACTTTCAGATGGCCGTCATTTTGTGACTCCGTTGCGAAACCATTGTAACCGATTTTTGAATCATTTGCACTTCAAGACGAAATGATACATCGATGTGACCCATTTTCAAAGAACCTGTAGATGTCACGGTGTTTTCACATTTTGGTCATTTTTGCGTGGCCGGTGTTATAAGGATTCAATACTATTCCTTTAACCGCTTGATATCAGCAATGCTTACTCTTGACATATGTAGATAAATTATTTTAACTCTTTGTCTAACAGTTTGTGTATCTTGTTCACTATAATAATTTAACGTATAAATCAATAGTTCTATTAAGCAGGCAAGTTGAATTATATCTATATTGTAATCAAATAACACATATTTAATATCCTTCTGCCAAGGTTTATGTCCAGTCCTTTTCATTGTAAATATGTATGATTTCTTCTTGGTTAGATGCTTGGAAAATCACTTTGAATTAGAAAGAGCGTATGGGCGTGACTCTTGAGAACAATATAAATAATTACTTATCAACTAAAGTAATATTGTGTATTGATAAAGTTTGATTGTATTAATAAAGTGTATTGAAGATGTTTGGTTGATTGAGATAGTCTTGTTAATCTTGCCGGTCATTATTGCCCTTACACCGTTAATCTAATCAAATTACAAGCAGTTTAGAAAAACCAGTGATGTTTTACTATAGTTGATAAAGTAAACTTACTGACATGGGGTGTCTAGTTCTAAGGTTAGATGACTGAGGTTAAAGGTCTAAACATTGCCTATAAACTCCATTAGTATGGCGTATATAAAGGTGTTTATTTCTCGTGATATTATAGTCCAGCTACTTTTAATTCGCTCTTACAGATTATCTGCATTACTTACTTGTGATCTTTAAGGAATCAATCTGTGGTATAGAATAAAGCACGCATCTGGTTCTTATTTTTGCGACTAAAATTCCTAATAATTTTAAAACAGAGACATAAAATACTGCGTCTTGGAAAATCATTGAGCGAAACATATTGTAGCTGTAGAAATCAGGAAGCTGGTGAATTTATAGAAAACCTTTTAGTCTTATCAAATCCAACCAGATGCGAGCTAAACCTATGCCGTGTTTCATTGCATAGGTCAATTTGTAGTACAACGCAGATATAAAATTTCAAAAGACAATTTTACAGCGAATATTCCCAATTAGTTTTTCATGCATAGGCACATAAAGCATGTTCTTGCATCACAATAATGAGACTTTTTAGTAATGCCGATGTCACGCCATTTATGCATCTATACGGGACATTTAAAATGCATGTCTGAAATGTATTAACAAAGATAGGTAACCAAGGTAACTGTTATCTTACCCTACAGAACAATCTATGATTTTTGCCTTTCCAGCAGTAACGGAATCATTCAGCAGGCAGCATTCCTACGATGCAAGTGCTCCTGCGCCCCAAATATTATTATAAAGCTTTAATTCACCAAATAGTAATCCCATTGAACGTATCTGGTATGTCATGGAGCACCAACTCCGAGCTCACTAACCACCTCTTTGCAATGCAGGGGGTGGCAATACATTGTAATTACACAAGCTCTTTGACTGGCAGTTTGATGGCAGTCTTCATCCGGACATTTATATTGAACTGGTAGAATTAATGTGGCAACAGGTTACAGCTTTTTTTTGGCATGGTGATTTAACAGCGTATTGGGAAAATGATCATAATACGTTTGATCATCAATAGATATGTGTGCGTAAATAATTTGTTTTATGGTGAAGACAAAAAAAAAGAGGATCTTTATACTTTAAAAACGATCCAAACGTACCCGTCCACGACACAGCATTACGGTCTTTTTTATGTGTCAGAGGTGGAAAAATAAAATACAGTGATACTTCGAATAATAAAGCTAATTCGTTCCAAAATCACGTTCGTTAGCCAAAACCGTCGTTAACCGAAACTTGATTTCCCATTATACTAAGACGTAGCGTGATTTTGTTATATTACTAAGTACATCCAATAAAACATTAGTTATCCATATTCGCTACGAGAAATAGAAAAAGAGCTTGAAAAGTCTCCATTAGCCAAAACATTGGTGAGCAGAGTCACTTGTTAGCTGAGGTATCTCTGTATAAGGGTGGTAATTTTGGCTCAACAGCGTGCATCTATATCTTTCTAATTTAAACTACTTCAATATCTGTATTTATGCATGTTTCTTCGACTATACACAATTTATGTGTTTCCTCATAAATCTTTTTTATGTAAAAAAAATAGAAGAAGAAGAAGATTTTATGTGTTTTTTCCGACATATTTCTCATTAAAATATTAACAGCAATTATGGATACTTGCTTATTTCTTAGCTATCTTATTCTAATATTAGTAGTAGCGAAAGCTAATCTAAAATTTAATTATTCTTATATAAACATGATACAACATTCTGCATCTTTACAAAAATAAATGAAAATTCAGCTTTAAATTTAATTGAAAAAGATCAAAATGACATTTCTTTTCAAAGTAAATGATAAATGATTTTATTCCCACACTCCCTACTTTTATTTGCATTTCTATCAAAAATTGAATCTAGTTTGAAAGTAATTTAGCATTTTTTGAGGGTTACATAAATGAAATAAGTAGGAATAAAGCAATTTGGGAATATGAATATTACCTAACTAATTTTAATTGAAAAATTTCAATAATATCTGGCTGCTAGTCGTGTTTAATCTTTTTCTCCCTTAAGGTTTTGATTAAAATATCTCATTAAGAAACTTCTGTAATGAATCAACATCGGAAAAATTATGAAGGTATTTTTAGATTCGGTTAGATTTTTTTTCCTTTTATTAAAAAGATTAAATGTATTATTTTAATGCAAAGTTTAATTATTATGAATTTTTATATATTTAAAATTGGCTTTACGTATTTAAATGGAATAAAACATTAGAAAGATTCTAACAACTTGCTATTCCTCCATAGTTTCTGCGTGAGTATTTATATATTAATCTATTTTTATTACTTTAAAAAACTTTATGACATTTTCTAATTAGTTAAAATTAGTCATTAGTAGAAATAATTTTGAGTTTATTTTCTTATTTTGTGAAAATTTACTTTTAAGCTAATTAGACTAATTAAAATCTGTATATTCATATCACATTTAGTTACTGAAATATGATAACAAATATGGACTTTAGATAATAAAATAATTACTTTTCCAGAAAATAGTTAGTCTTGTTTCTCCAAATAGGTTTCATTTTTACACACGGTTATCTATTCTGAAATAACTTTGTGGTTTTTCTAAGAAGTATTGCTATCACTTTTTGAAATATAAATGTAGTTATTTTAAATTTTACATAAATAGTTCTTGAATGAATTCATTGGAAAAAAAGTAATTGAAGTAATGTACGTAATGAAAGGTGAAAGCTCTGAAACGGAAGTTGCGTAGATGACTAAAGCCTGCATCAGATCGGGTAACATGATTTTACCTGAACATATCTGTGGGTCAGGTTGTCTTTAAATGTTTCGATTTCTGGTTAGATTTCGTCTCTTTCGGGTCGAATTCGGGCGACCCCATTTTATTAAAAAAGGGGGATTATTTTACATGATTTATATGTTTACGTCGCTTAATTCGAACTTCAGAAAATGCGGGGCAAAAGTGGCTTGCTTTTAAGGCCAAAAGTGGCTTGCTTTTAGGGCCAAAAGTTTAATACGCAGTAACAGGATTTCACTGCATACGGGAAAGATAGGACAAAATTAAACAAGTACGGTAAAGTGCCCTAATTTCGTCCCCTTTCCAAATTCCCTCTTCTTTTACTTCTCCGCTTCAGAGAAAGTGGCACCACTTATCACGCAAGGCACAGGGAACGGAAGGTAAAACAGGTCAGTAGTGAATGTTTCGTTCCCCAAGACGCAAACATATATTAAAGACGCCGGATTTCCTATTTTTAGAAGACCTGAGTTTTTAGCTCACAGGCTATCAAAGCCTGACAGCTAATGTGCCCGCCCGTTCTGTATGTATGTACGTATGTATGTATGTATGTATGTATGTATGCACGTAACGCGATATCTCTTGATAGAAACATCCGATTTGTTTCAAAATTTTTTTCTAGGTTCATTGTGATAAGGCGCTTCCCTGATTAGTTTTGGGAGCTCATTGGTTAAGGATAAAGGGGAAAAACGGGGTTAGTCCAACCCCTTAATTCAGATAAATGGGTTTTTCATGCAGAATCATTCGATTTGCTCCGAATTTGGTATACCGGTTTATTATGTTAAAGAACTTCCTTGATTAGTTTTGGGTGTTCATTGGTTAAGGATAAAGGGGAAAAAGGGGGGTTAGTCCACCCCCTTAATTCAGATACATGGGTTTTTCATGCAGAATTATTCGATTTGCTCCGAATTTGGTATACCGGTTTATTATGTTAAAGAACTTCCCTGATTAGTTTGGGGGATTCATTGGTTAAGGATAAAGAGGGAAAAGGAGGGTTAGTCCACCCCCTTAATTCAGATAAATGGGTTTTTCATGAAGAATCATTCGATTTGCTCCGAATTTGGTATACCGGTTTATTATGTTAAGGAACTTCCCTGATTAGTTTTGGGGGTTCACTGGTTAAGGATAAAGGGGGAAAAGGGAGGTTAGCCCGCCCCTCTTAATTTAGATAAATGTGTTTTTCATGCAGAAAGATTCGATTTGCTCCGAAGTTGGTATACCGGTTTATTATGTTAAGGAACTTCCCTGATTAGTTTTGGGGGTTCATTGGTTAAGGATAAAGGAGGGAGGGGGGCTAGTCCACCCCCCTTAATTTATATAAACGGGTTTTTCTTGCCGAATTATTCGCTTTGCTCCAAATTTGGTATACCGGTTTATTATGTTAAAGAGCTTCCCTGATTCGTTTTGGGGATTCATTGGTTAAGGATAAAGGGGGGCTAGTCCCCCCCCCCTTAATTTAGATAAATGGGTTTTTTTTGCAGGATTATTCGATTTGCTCCAAATTTGGTATACCGGTTTATTATGATAAGGAGCTTCCCTGATTAGATTTGGAGGTTCACTGTTTAAGTATAAAGGGGGAAACGGGGGCTAATTCCCCTTCACTTATTTTTTTAGGGGCATTATTCTTTAAAATAACAGTATAATATACAATTAGTGTGAATAGACTGTGAGCTCAATGCCATCAGTTTAGCTGGGCAATTTTCTTTTTTATTATTACGTCGTTTGTAGAACGTTATTTACTGTACTGTAAGTATTTATTTCTTATTCATTGCATATTTTACGTAGGTAAGAAGATGCTGACAGTAGCATACTGTGAGTTTTAGGACGCTCAGTTCATCTTACAGGAACTGAAGTTCCCACAGTCCAAGGGACGGAATTAGGAATGCTTTTTCCTGACAATTATTTCAAAATGAAAATAAAATTCAATATAAAATAAAATAATAAGTATAATAAAATAAAATGAAATAAAATAAAAAATGAAAATAAAGTTTAATATGAAATAAAATAATAAGTATAATAAATTAAAATACAATAAAATGAAAAAATTTAAAATAAAATTCAAAACGAAATTAATATTTTTATTTTAAAAAACTTTTAAACTACTTTTACTTTTATTTTTAAAGAAAATGTCTCTCTTGATCGTTCCAATTGGTGCCACGGAAGAAGTGGGATAAAACTTTGCACTGGAGAATGGTGTTATAATCGTGTGTTTTGTTGAATGTTTGCCTTCCCATTTAAAAGCAAAACTGCAACTTCTAGGCGTTGCGTTTATGTTTCCTTTAAAATGTTCTTCTATTGACATTCCTTATGGAGGTAATAGAAGTGATAATGATGGCTGCAATGATGCTGAGTGCCCTATCTGTTTGAAGCGTTAAAGATTTTGTTGTATATTTCTCTTGCAAAAGTTATCGAACAGTATGTTAATAATTTTTGTTTTGAGAAAGTGGTCCGAGGTAGAATTAATAAATATGTGGCAGCCCTGCACTTGGTCACGCGAAATATGCTCAGGAGCCAAAAACAATACAAAATTTATATACTATTCCCTGTTTGGATGGCTAATGTTTCGTTATGTTGTTCCTCCACTGACAATTAGTACGTTTCTTTGTGTTTTAATTTTATGTAAATTTAATTACTTACTCATTTAGAAATAAAGTTTGATTTAGTTATAAGTTAAGCCTCGGCGTATTGGATTCTTTTGAGGTGGACGAAATTGCGACCATTTTTTTTTATCTTTTGCCATATATAGATACTTTCGAAGAAACAATTTTTCGCATTGTTAAAAATTTTTTGTACAATATTTGCCTATGTTTCTATGTATGTGGGTAGTTAGTCTATGTAAAATCTAAATTTGGTAGGTGTTCCTTGAAAATTAAAACTTCCAAGGGCCTAAAAGAGACTAAGGTACGAAAATAGAGCACCTTAGCCTATAATTCATACGATTTATACGTTAAAACGCATAAACTTACTCAATGGTACACATAAACAAGAACTTTTATATGAACTTGTACAAATAAAAATAACAATAAAGCATATTATTGAAGTTTCGAACTGCTTCTGCAGTCATCTTCAGGATAAATATGATGTTGAAATGTTTTAAAATCTACAGACGAAAGCTTCCTGTCGAGTCTTGATCTATATGACTATATGATAGATATCATATAATTTATCAAGGTTCGAAAGGAAGCTTTCTTCTCTAGACTTTTAAACATTTCAACATCATATTTATCTGAAGACGACTGCAGGCGCAGTTCGAAACGTCAATATTATTCTTTATCGTTAATTTTATTTGTACAAGTTCGTATAAAAGTTTTTATTTATGTATACAATTGAGCAAGTTTATGTGTTTTAAAGTATAAATCTTACTTATTATATTTTTTGGTGCAATTGTCCTACATTTGATAATCAAGTATAATTCATTATATTAATTTTATAATTATTCTATTTGGTAAATAAATTTTACAAGTTATAATTTTCCAACTGAGTGAAAATATGTACAGGACAGGATTCGAACCAGGAACATTTAGCGTAAGCTGCTAGAGCTCTGCCAATTGAGCTATCCTGGACAAATCTGGCGTACCTTTCTCACCCCGTCAAACTTGTTGATTATGACATCTGCTCTGATAACTGAATCAACTCAACAGAATAAATTGCAGGTAATGGAACTCCAAGAAACGTTGGATGCGTAATTACACTACATTAATTTTGCCATAATTACTCTAATTGGTAGATAAATCATACGAGTTATAATTTCCAAATTGATTGGAAAAGTGTCCAGACTAGAATTCGAACCAGGAACCTTTGTCATATGCATACATTCTCTTTAAGACGGAACATTTAAAACCTAATTCATTTCTTTTAATATGTACATGAAACTTATAATCAATAGCTTCACTTTAAAATAATAATTAAACTCAACATAAATGTCAGTTCTATTCTAAAGAACATACTTATTTCGAGTTTAATTTTCGTGCGTTTTATTTTATATTTATACTCTCCGTCGCATATTTGTGCTATTTTTTCTTTAACCGTTTCTCGATCAGACTTTCAAATTCGCCATTCATGAAAAAATTTTTAATAACGGTATCGTTTTTATTTGGGGCAATTCGTAATGAAGATAAATCCAAACTCTTAAAATTTATTTTATCATAAATAAAAGAAAAACGAAACCTAAAAAAATTATGCATTAGTTATTTCTGTAAAAATGAATTTAAAAAAATGCATAAATTCTGCATATTTAATTTTGTAATGAATAGAATTTTAATAAGTTCTGAAAAAATAATTGCGCATTATAAAGTACTTGGAGAGAGAAATAATTTCTACTGTATTTCTTTTATAAATTGAAAAGTATCAAAAAGCAATTAATAGTTTATTTAAAAAAGAGGAAAGAGATCAGTCATAAAATTTTTGGAAAACATCTTAACAATTTTTGTTCACTTCACTTCAGCATAGTTTACGTTGCTTAGGCAACCAGTTTGCTTATTTGGCTTTAGAAGAAAGAAAGAATTAAAATATAAGTCGTTAATTACACATTCATGACACTTTTTTACACCTTTTTCCAGGAAATACTTTCCAAATTAAAATTTAAGTCTCAAGAAAAGAGATATATTCCCTCGATAATTGCATCGATTTTTCTTGATTAAAGAATGTTTTCTTTTTTATTTCGGAAGAGAAGAAAAGTTTTTATGGAAAACATAAAAAGAAAAAAATCTATTCAGTAACAAAAAGATGAGTTGTAAAACATGTATTGAATTAAAATATTTTTGTATCTAGGTAACATACATTTCATGCATTGAATCAATTAATATCTACCCTATATATATAAAATCCTAATGAAACGAATTTATGAAACGGATATATGAAACGGCTGAAATGAAACGAATTTATGTAACGATTCTTTGAAACGACTGATTAAACAACTGATTATGTTTCACGGCGATTTCTCCTAAAATATGGAATACTTTGCGGTGAAATTAATACCAAAAATCAGTATTGATCCGCAGATCTCAAAACTGGTATTAGAATTTTAAAATTCGAATTAGTTTTCGAAATATTAATTTTTTTTAAATTTTAAATACATTTTTCTAATGATGGCAACTCAAATTTTAATCATAACAGATTTTTTTTTTCATATTTCAGAAAAGGTTATTATTTTAAACTAATTTGGCGACCAGTTTGGCCTCCTTTAAATGTATGCTAAGAAATGT
The DNA here is from genome assembly GCA_963932465.1 of Maratus speciosus. Taxonomy (NCBI): domain Eukaryota; kingdom Metazoa; phylum Arthropoda; class Arachnida; order Araneae; family Salticidae; genus Maratus; species Maratus speciosus. Next base: position 245,553,553 of record OZ010800.1, on the reverse strand, counting down.
ATCCTGCTACTTTCATTCATAATGCAATTTACTTGAACAATCTTTCGCCAAATCGAAAGCTTCTGATAGAGAAATCAATTCTGACGGTATTTTTATGTTAGCGAGACGCAGGTGATAATTCGCTAAACATTTTTCCCGTCGCATTTTTTTTTATATTTCATTAATTTCATTTAAAATATAATACTTTCATGCATTTTATTTAAAATACACAACTTTCATTTAAAATTGACGGCTTTCACGTCTTTCTTTATTTTTAAATAAAACGAAAAGAAAAAAAATAGGCACTGATTTTATCTACGCACCGTCGTTCCTAATTGGCGCCAAAATGGCATTATTGTGATTGATATGGTAACCTGGCTATTGTTGTTTATTTAATAATAAATGTTTATTTACTTTTATTTCTCTTTTTAAATTATATAAATTATTTTGTTCTATAGTTATTAATTATTTCCTTTAGAAAATAATAGAAAATAATTAAAAAATACGGTACTACTTAGTTATTCCGTCGACCAATTTTGCCAAATTATACAAATTGACATAATTTTTATTTTAAATAACGAAAGAACAAATAAATTAGCATAACATTAATAAATATACAAATAAAACGTCGAAATAAAAATCACTTGATGCCGTAAACACGTGTAACTTGCTTAAAGTCAAGTGAATGTGACATTTACGATCAACCATTATTGCCATTTAATCTTATAGTTTGACGATAGATTTTTGGTCGACGGGATAGTTCTCTAGTCTTAGTTAAGTAAATATCGAGTGCCCTAAAATAGACTGACTGATTTTAAAATTCAATAACTTGCAAATGGTGAGAGATATAAAAAAAAAAAATTCTTGCAGGAGGGTTATGCAAGATGTCAGGAATTATTTTACTGCGATTCTAAATTTTAGATTAAAATAGAAGCGATAGATGACGCTGCAAGAAACAGGCTCTAAATCGGGGCCAATTCTTGGCGTCTGTCTCCCCTCAGTATTGATGCGAAAGAAGGAGGTTAAATACGTGGAGTGGGTCCCTAATAACAAAACTGCATTGGCGACTGAGAACCATTCCATAAATTTATCCTCCTTCTTTCGCATCAATACTGAGAAAAGAGACAGGCCAAAAATCCGCCACGATTTAGCGCATATTGCTTGTAGCGCCATCTATCGCTGTTATTTTAAACTAAAATCGAGAATCGCAGTGAAAACTTTTGACATATTGCATAACCCTCCTGCAAGAATTTGCATAATAGCTGTCACCATTTGCAAGTTACGGAATTTTAAAATCCGTTAGTCCGTTTTAGAACACCCTGTATGCACCATGGTGTTTTTATTGGGATCTAGAAGAGCTTACCTAATCATAGAAAAAAGTCTCAAACCTCTCAGATTATCTGATATAATACAAAAACGTTCCGAAGATTTGTACCTTCTCCAAATGAGCAAGGACTTGGGTCTTCTTTTTTGGGATAAAAATGTCAAAAAGCAGTAAGTGTTTTGCCTGAATGCTGAAGTTAACTAAATGTTGAATTAATGTTTGTAGTATTTTGAATGTTTGATTAATTGTTCTTCCCGTGATGCGGTCTTGAATTTGTGTGTCACTTACTTGATAACATGTGCGTTTTGATCAATAATTTTTTTATTACTTTTTTTTTTGTGAAAACAATATTAAACACTTATAAATTTTAATATATATGTATATATATATATATATATATATATATACATACGTACATAAGTTTACTTATAGACATAAGAAGGTTAGAAATATTGATTATGTTATTTTAAAAAAGTAGATTAATCTTTATAGAAATTATTCTCTACGCCCATTTAAAATATATTCATCTTCTCTATGAAATCTGAGTTATATTTAAACTTAAAATTATGAACAATATTTCTGGATAAATGATGCAGTAATTATCAGACATTAATTCATAAATTCTTCCAAATAGTCTCTCTTAATTTTTTATTTGACAGTCGTTGGGCTGAAAAATTACAAACTCGAAATTCCATACTCAACTGCCCGATCACAAATTTCATCACAAAAAGGTAATTGTTACGACAAGGTAGACAGAAAAAAAGTTAAATCCCACTTGTCGCTTTTCTGTATTCCACTAAAAAACAGTTCTGTAGATTTCTCTTTTCTTTCTATTCCATGTAGTTTATCTACAGGGTGCCCTTAAAAGGGCATATTACAACAGTGTAATTTAGACTATTTACAACAAATCATACACCAAACTCAATTTAAACTAATTTAGTTTTTCGTACAAATGTTTAATATGTGCACCTCTAGTTATACGGCACACATCTAACCTAAAGCCTAATTCTTCCCACACTTCGGAGTAATGAAAGCAATAGCCTCTTCATTTCTGTGTCTCAACTCTGGCAAATCACTAAGTAGCGGCGGAACGTAGACGCGATCTCTTATAAAGCCCCAAAGGAAGTTTTTTTGGTAGTGTACCTACGCTTTTAAATCTTCAGCCAAGAACAAACGCTTTACGCTCAGGTATCGGCGTTTTGCGTATGTGGGACTGCAAGCGAGTAAATAGCAAAGCAGTACGCATGTGCTTATCTAAAACTGTTTGAGTTACTCTTTATTTGTGACCTTGAACCAGCATTCAAAAACGCTTACTGTTGATGCTATAAAAATTTATAACTGGAACACTCTTTTATGGACATCCTGTATAATGATTATTAAAACATAAGAATTTTGAATTTTCATTCCAAATTTTGTTTAATGGACTATTAAAAAAAAGAAAAAAAAATTCATAATCTAGCAACACTTCTTCATACGCTCATCCTTACAGATATGGAATAGTATAGTAAGTACCCATGCAAACTACAACCAAACTGCTCTCTATGAAATCTAAGTAATACACTGGCTTCCAAAAGTTAAGGAACAGGGACTGGATGCTTTCCATTGTACACAGTTTGTCGAATATCTACCAAAATTATTGGCGAATTGGTTTTGAACTTCTGGGATGTAAAGAACATGTTTGATTTCATATTTCTCGGTGAAGATTTAGTCGGGAGGACCATTACGGGGCTAATAAAATTTTTAATAATAAAATAATGTTTGCGATCACCTATGTAACAGAAAATGCTGGAAATGGTTTGTCACGGTGTTAAATAACTATTTGAGTCCTGTTCAACGTTTGTGTGCATTTGTGTAAGCATAGAACTCATATTCGTGAAGATGTTATTGTGTATGTGAAAAATTCAAAAGTTTTTTGTTTATAGTACACAAATTTTTCAACCAAAATTTAACACAACTTTCCGAAAATCTGACAAAGAACAGTAGCCACAGTATACTACAATTAAAACGTGAATATATTGAATATTTGATGAGATATGGGAATTTCTATGAAATAATTTTTAACTGCGCATGCGTGGAAGATTATAAAATGTTTATTATTAATTTGGTAGTCAGCTATTTAGGACAACTTATATAAAAAGCCCAGTCAAATATTGCGAAAATTCACAATGATAGGAGCGATATAGTGAGTTGCTTTCTAAAAACAGATTTATTATAAGGAATTTTTCACAACTTTTCAACTATATCTTTCTGAGTTTTCCCGATATTTGACTGGAATTTTTATAGAATTTGTCCAAAATGGCTGACTACCAAATTATGAAATAAAAATTTTGAAACGCATGCGTATTTTAAAATTATTTCATACAAATATCCATATATCAACAAACATTCCAGTTTTAATTGGCAATAGTAAGCAACAGTATGGTACTGTTGTACAACTATTGTTTTTTGTCAGGTTTTCGTAAAATTGTTTTAAATTTGATTGAAAACAAATGCTGTATGCTATAAACAAAAAACTTTTGAATGTTTCACAGACACAATAACATCTTCTTGAATGTGAGTGCTATGCTTATACAAATGCATACAAACGTTGAACAGGACCCAAATAGTCATTTAACACGGTGACAAACCATTTTCAGCATTTCTGCTACATAGGGAATAGCAAATATTATTTTATTATTAAATTTTTTATCAGCCTCCTAATTGTCCTCCCGACTAAATCTTCTCCGAGAAATATGGAATCAAACATGTTCTTTACATTCCAGAAGTTCAATAATTTTGGTAGATATTCGATAAACATTGTACAACCGAAAGCATCCAGTCCCTGTTCCTTAACTTTTGGAGGCCAGTGTATTTAAACTTAGAATCTCTGTACAATATTTACGGTCAGATGATGCATTTGAATTCTCAGAAGCTCAATCATAGATTCTTCCAAACCGTTTCTTTTCAATTTTTATTTGACAGACGTTGACTTGGAAAACCACAAACTTGAAATTCCGTGTGCATCTGCCCGAACTCAAGTAGCAACACAAAGATATGACTGTTCAGACAAAAGAAATATTAAATCATTCGTCGCCTTTCTTCTTTTTCCCCTCAAAGCTCTTCTTTCTCATTTAGCATTCTTTCGCGTGCCATTACCTTGCCAAACTCGTGCACTTTACGAGCTATATGTTGAAGCATTAGACAAGCTGTTCTTCCTTTTTTTTTATCTAAGGGCAATAAATTGAAATAAATGTCTAGTCGAATAATATAAATTATGAAAAGTCCGTCAGTTGCATGAAAAATCAAAATTACCCTGAAAGAGTGTCATTTACGGCTTTGATTGTTTTTTATTCATTATTGTACTACTAAATAAAATCTTACGGTTTGGAAGAGATTTCTTATATTTCTTATCAGCAGTGTTCTTTCTTTTATTTTTCCTTATCTTTATTATTATTTCACTGGAGTTCCAAGGGCGGCATTCCCTCCCCCCCCCACCCCCCACCCCGTCGGTGAAAATATTTTGACTTTTGAATTTCAGCCCGGTCGGGTTGGGTTGAGTTGGAGCTCATTTTTTTTTCTTTCCAACTTTTGGAATGACTAAACTCATTCTCCCGAGTATGAGTCGATTTCTAATTGAATTTTGATTCTTGCAGTTTGGATTGGTTCAAGTGAACCTGATTTTTCGAAAAAAAAAAGTCCAAATTCCTTCAGATAAAATCTAATATTTGATGTATGGATGACGCTTTCCATGTTTATTTTTCAGCATAAAATATAAAATTTATACTGAAGTTATGATCATATGCTATTTTTTTATAACTACATTAAATTGATGATCAATTTTCACTAATTGTGGATTTACAGTTGGCTTGGTTTGAAGTATTTCGGGTTCGGTTAAGAATACAGAAGACGTAAAACTATTTTGTCGGGGTCGGGTTGGATGGCAAGTAGAAAAAAAATGTCCAAATATGTTGCATCGCGGCGGGCAAACTGAACATGATCTGACTCGTGGTCTGGACCGGATCGGGTTGGACCTAATCTTTTGTCGTTGCGGGCCGAATTGGAGTCGGGTTAACTTTAATTGTTTCAGGTTCGGGTTGGATGATGACACTTACGGTTCTTGATTCGAGATAATCGATTTCTCAAAAGAATTTGCAAAATTTATTTTAAGATGAAAAATTATATATTTGAAATTAACGATTACATGTATAAATTTTTTTTTTACTTAAAAGTTAAAATTGATACTAGCGGAATAATTGTATACTACTTTTATATATTGGCATTATAATATGGATATACATATGCATGTATTTTTTTTTTCATCATTTAGGGTTCAGGTTGAAATGTGGGGGATGAAATTTTTTTTATCGGGTTCAGATCGCGTTTCGTGTAGAGTCCTACATCGGATTGTGAAAATTAAAACCAATCCGATGGTTTGAGTCTTATCCGGCTAAAGTGGATATTTTTTTAGAGAGGTTCGGATTGACTTCTATTTTTCGAGTTGGGTTAAATTTAATTGTTTCTGGTGGATGGGTTCGATTCTACCTGATTTCTCAAAAGATTCTCCAAAATATATTTTAAAATGAAAAACCATACTATCTGAGTATCAACGAGTACATATACAGATATATTGATTTTCTACATAAAAAATATAATTGAAGGTTACATTTCCATTATTCCATTACAATATGGATTTTTTTCACGTGGTGGAATTGAGTTCGGATTTGGCTTCGACACAAAGCATGTCGGTTTTGGGTCAACTAATTTTTTTAAACTGTTTTAAGCTCAATGGATATAGAATTTCCAGGTTCGGGTCGGGTATAACCCAAGCAGTGAAAGACTCTACGATCTCAAGATAAACCGTGAATTAAACTAATTTTTACTTGATTATATTTTGTTAAAACATGAAACTTTGCGCTTTGATTTGGCCCCCCCCCCCCCCCAAATAATATATATATATAATATATACAGAAAACACACCAATTACCTGAAATACTCACACGTAAAGCAACATGTTCGTCAAATAAGATTGGTGTTCCGGTAGCTGTGCTGCCTAGTATTTTTTTACATTAGAAACGGAATTTATAAGACCCTTTTATCAAAAAATAAGTAAAAATCACGAACCTAAGTCCAAAATTTCTTAAAATTCTTCTATCAAAAGACAGAAATTTCTAAGTAAGTGAAAAGTTTCTTCAAATAACTGGGATATTCCGGCATTCTCGGGCCGGGCTTGAGCATGAAAATTTTGGATCATGTAGACCTCTACTAGAGTCCGGCGTCGGGTCGGGTTTTCTTCTTTTACCCCCATAGTCCAGGCATTAGGTGCTCAAAAAGGACAAATAGGGGAAAGTTTTGGTGTAGTTTTGATATTTGGTGCCTTTATGTTTTGTGAGTCGCTGAACACGAATCTGAAGTTTGCCAACAAAATTTATCCCGGGAAACACGTTTTTTTGGTAAAAAACAGGAAAAAAACGGGATTTTCTTTGTTTTTTACCAATTAACTTCAAAATTATACATTTTACGTCAGTGGCGTAGCTACACATTCAGCGCCCTGGAGCAAGTAAAGTTTGTGCGCCCTCTTGCCACTCGAAAAAGTTCTGCGAAATTTTATTTTGAAGTTTAAAATTTATATACTATTCTTAATTTGATTTAAAACCTTACTTTTATTTGAAAGTCAAAGTATTTTAACAAGTTATTAAATACAAATAATTAAAAATAAATAATGAAATGAATTATAAATCTTTAAGTACAGAATACCTACCAATATTTTCTGCGAATCGAGCGGGATTTTCGTTTTAAATGCTCCAATGGACTATTTAAAACTTTGGGCCCTCTTATCACCAATATAATCTGCCGCCCTTAGTATATGTTTTTCTTTTCAAGTGTTTTGAAGCATTGATGAATACTAATAAACAATACACTAAAGTCAATATTTTTTTAATTTATTTTTTTTTTTAACTTTTTGCATATGCATGAAACATGTTCTTCTGTTTTTAGTGCCAGAAAATAGTAAAATTCCACAAAATTCAAAGTATCATAATTCGGCAAGTTTTGGTCGCACAAAAAAGGAATTTTTATTTGCTTCTGTTAAAGTACGGAGAAGATTTTTTTAAATGTAATGTGTAGAACCCCGGGAACGAATAAAAATGTAAACCTCGTAACTTTAAAAAAATAAGTATTTTGACATAAATTACTTTTAAGAGGATGAAGAACAACTTTGAAACATTCTTACTATTGGAACTATATCTCTACAGCTAATGGTTTAGAAAATTAGCCAACTGACAACGATAATAGTTAACACCGGGGTTCTCACTGGCTTTTGACTATCTGAGCAATTTGGCTAACAGCTAAAGAAAAACTAGCCAAATTCAAATAACAGTAATAATAGATTCGTCTTGAAACAATTAAAAATATCAAAACGGGAATTATGAGTTCACAGAAAAGGTTTAATCGTACAATAACATCATTTAGATTGTCGCCGACAGGAAAAAAACTCTCTTGCAATTTGGCGATTTCAATCTTTACTTTTCTTGCCAAATGAAACATTCTGGAGGCGCAGTGGCGATCAGCAGCGAGAACCTTGATTGAAACGCTTGCATTTTACTCAAGATTGCAATTTTTATTTTCTGTATACATACAATGTAAGGAAGGAAATAGGAAAACATTGTAATCACAATAAAAATCCATTAAAATAATTGAAACAATGGTATATTTTTACATTTTCAATTACTCTGAATCCGTTCTCACATTTTTTTTTACCATAATTCAATATGTATGTGTGCATTTTTGTTAGATATTAATTTTCAAAGAAATCGGCCGGCGGGCTTGGTATCTAAACTATTTTTCAACCAACGATTCTGTGACGAACGATAACTGATGATTTTCTCTTATATCTCAATTAAACTATTTTTATTGCTCACGCTCATCTTATATCTATACAACAACGTTTCACCACGCAGACAGTGGCGGCACGACAAGGGGTTCAGAATAACTTTACTACCAAAAATTTTATATACCATTATTCTTGTAGGAAAGTAATTGTGAACCCTTGAAGAGCCGCCACTGCATGCAGGGTCGAACTCGATAACTGTCAAATAACGCACACATTATTTTATCACCTTTCTAGTAAAAATCTATAATATCCATTACACCATTACCATTCCAGTTTTTCTTCTTGGGATGCTTTCAATTTCGGAACTGGATTTGAAAGTATCCTTATATATAAAAGAAAATCGAAATAGTATAAAAATAACCGTTTAGATATCGACCATTTATTTTATGCAATTAAAAAAAATCATTTTAAAATATTGAAATGTAAATGCGAAATTTGTGAAGAATGTTTTGATTAATTAAACCTATTTTTAACTTTTTTTTTTCCGCGGGAGGGTAAAATTTTTTTAATGGTGCTAGTAATATGAGAAACGTGTAAATGTTATTAATTTGATTTTAAAGCAAAGTTGTCAGGCTAGCTCAGATAAAATCACACAGAAATTTCACATAATTTCAAGATAACACTTTCTCGGGGTATAACTTTAAATATTTTTTTTATTTAATCTTGGTAAGACGGCACATGACAAATAGCACGACACATAACACATAGATAATAAAATAATAAAAGCGCGAATAACTTTCTACATGTTAGCACAACTCAAAACAGAACAGAACTCCAACGAACTTACAGCATTTCTCATTCGGCAAAGCTCACGGAAAACGGTCACGTGACTGCCGGTAGAGTCTATTTGTTTTAAAACGGATGGCGCGCGTTACAAAGTATCTTTAAAATAGATTTTATATAGTAAACTCTTTCTAAAGCTCTATGTAAGACAAATTTCTATCTTATGCAGAATGTATTGTACAGTCGGACCTCGATATCTCGAACCTCCTTATCTCGAAACCCTTTATATCTCGAAAAAAGAAATTTCCCCTGCATTTCCATCAAAATTCTTATGTATTTTCCATAGTTATCTCGAAATATATTTTCCAAAACCCTTGATATGTCGAAATTTTTTCCACAGAAATTAATTTGACTGTTTACTTTTGGCTATTGTCAGCTGTAGAACCAGTTTGATTTAGATGCTGGTTTCACAGTCTTTTATCCTTTTGTTGATACAAAGAACTTAAAGGGTAAGAATAGAAGGCTTTTGAAACCGAAAAAGGGGACAACATCGTTTTTTGGAAACTTTCGGTGAAAGTGCATCGGGCTTTTCAGCTACCTGTGCTTTCAGAACTTTCTTCTCTTTTAAAAGACTATAAAGCAGACGATGTGTTTTTAACGCAGATGAAACTGCATTATTGTACCAATGTTTTCCCAACAAAACGGCTGCATTTAAAGGTGAAGAAATCCGACGCAGAAAACAGAGTAAATTTCGTGTAGCTTTGCTTTTGGCAGTAAATCAAAGCTTCCTTCTCTTATCAATGGCGGATCTAGGGGGGGGGGGTCAATCCCCCCCCCCCCTTGGGCAAATAAAGGGTTTGCAAAACAACATTATGCATCCTCACAGGAAATGACTTGGGGTGGAGCTCGAGCCAGGCGCGACCCGACCCGGTTCGCGCCAGTTTAAATCCACGAGACTCACCCTGGGTAAGGTCTTCACTCTTTTAGAGTCGGGCCGTGTCCTGATCTTAAATTTTTCTGCAAATTTGGGTCGGGCTAGACTTATTTTTCTTCCAGGTAGAGTCTGGCCTGGACTTCATTCTTCCTAGAGATTACAGGGACCAAAATTTCCAGTTCGGGGCTCGTCCCGGAATAAAAGCTAAACGTTCGGCCCGTGTCAGCTCGTATGATAAGCAGTATGGGCCCGATCGCGATCCGTACACTTCTTTAAATTCTTCTCCCTGAGCTCAAGTTGGTCTGAAATCTTACTTATTTGTTATTCGTAAAAATTATATTTGTGTTGTACACTTATTTAGCGAAATCTTTAAAAATTTAATTTTATTTGATAAGTTACAGAGATGCATTTTTAAAAATCTACTTTTTACTTTCTTCTATCTTTAATAGAAGAAAGTATTGTAATCGAATTTTTTTTTACTTCCGGTTTTCGACTGATTTACACGTTTTAGGGGTCAGAGATCCCAAAAAACATGTTTATAGAAAATGTCTGTCTGTCCGTGTGTCTGTCGCCATTGTACCATCAAAAAGTGTATGAAGTTATGCATAGAATTGAACCAAATTTTTATTTTAAGTTTTTGGCTATGGCAAGCAGATCCTCTCTGAATTTGGAAAAAATTCGCCGGTAGGGGGCGCTGCAATAGCGATTTTGAATATTGTACCATCCAAAAGTGTATGAAGTTATGCATAAAATTAATCCAAATTTTTATTTTAAGTTTTTGGCTATAGCAAGCATGTCCTCCCAGAATTTGGAAAAAATCGCCGGTAGGGGGCGCTGTAAGAGAGATTTTTCTGCGATTTTGAATATTTTACCATCCAAAAGTGTATGAAGTTATGCATAAAATTGAACCAAATTTTTATTTTAAGTTTTTGGCTATGGTAAGCAGATCGTCCCAGAATTTGGAAAAAGATTTGCCGGTAGGGGCCCTGTAACAATTATTTTTGTGCGATTTTGAATATTGTACCATCCAAAAGTGTATGAAGTTATGCATAAAATTAATCCAAATTTTTATTTTAAGTGTTTGTCTATGGCAAGCAGGTCCTCCCAGAATTAAAAAAAAATTCGCCAGTAGAGGGCACTGTAACAGCGATTTTTGTGCGATTTTTAATATTTTACCATCAAAAAGTGTATGAAGTTATGCATAGAATTGAACCAAATGTTTATTTTAAGTTTTTGGCTATGGCAAGCAGATCCTCCCAGAATTTGGGAAAAATTTGCGGTAGTGGGCGCTGTAATAGCAATTTTTGTCCGATTTTGAATATTGTACCATCGAAAAGTGTATGAAGTTATACATAGAATTGAGCCAAATATTTTGTGTTTGTTTTTGGTCATGGCACGAAGGTCCTCCCTGAATTTGGAAAAATTCCGCCGGAAGGGGACGCTATAATTGCGATGTCTGTACCATTTTCATTATTGTACCATCGAAAATTGTATGAAGTTATGCATAGAATTGAACCAATTTTTTTGTGTACGTTTCAGGCTATGGCAAACAAGTCCTCCCTGAATTTGAAAAAAATCTGCCGGAAGGGGTCTTTGTAATAGCGATGTTTGTGCCATTTTCTTTATTGTACCATCGAAAAGTGTATAAAATTATGCATACAATTGAACCAAATTTTTTCGTGCATGTTTTTTGCTTTGCCCAACAGGTCCTCCTTGAATTTGGAAATATTACGCGGTAAAGGGGCTCTGTGATAGCGATTTTTGTATGCTTTTCTTGATTTTTTGTAGTTATGTTGTCCATCGGTGGCTCGTGCAGACGCGGGAACTCGCTTTTTGCTAAGCCGGCTATTCTCAAGCATTTGATAACAACAAAATAAGGAAAAACTATTAATTTTAACAAACATCATGATATTGATTAACTCGTTTTTAGTCCGTTTAATTGACTGAAGCAGACATTTAAGATGAAAATCAAAGTTGGTATAGTATTGAACTAAAAATATTGAAGTATTAGCATGTGTAACTAGTTTTTGAAATATTATGTATAAGATAGAAGAAAGTTTTGGGATAGGCACATGCAACTAGTTTTCTTTGTAGAACTTTAAAATTGTGATTTCCTTTTATCATCCGTTTCTTTCATTCTAACTGATTTTCTTAGTGGATTTTCATTTGAATGTATTTGTCTAAGTAATGATTTTTGAATAGCGTGTATGTACATAATTGCTTAAATAGTCATTAATATTAATGTTTTTCCGTATTCACGAATTTCGAACATAATCTAAATTAAAATATGAGCATAAGTAAGTGTGCTTTATGAATAATTTTAATTGCAAAATGCAGGCTGGGCTGGAGTCGATTTTTCAGCTTTTATACTGGGCCGGGCCAATAATTTTTTTTGTTTGAGTTGGACCTGGTAATTTCAGCCCTGGTAAACCTCTAACTGACATATCGAAGCCAGCTTTAATTTTTTTTTAATATGCTGCTTTCAGCCATCATCCCATAGCTGCTGAATATACCGGGTGTCCTAAAATGGACCGACTGATTTTAAATACAGTTCAATAACTTGCAAATGGCGACAGCTATTAAAAAAAATTCTTGAAGAAGGGTTATGTAAGATCTCAGGAGCAGGGATGATTCTGTTCAGAATTTTCCAAAAAATGAACCCTCTCACTGCGCTTCCCGCAATTTCAACGGCCAACGTAAAAGTGGCAAAATTTGCGCAACCCGCAATTTCTGCTGCAAATCTTTTTTTTATGATCTAATTCTATTTAAAAAAGTAACTCTTTCACAAAGATTTTGGACATATTTGAACTCTAAATATATACAGATTTGAAATATGTAATAAAATAAAGGTGCAATTTTTGTACCTATTTTCATAACATATAGTATATTATATACGTAATGAGAGGGTTAAGGCATTCGGTTCCGAAAATTTAAAAAAATCATCAATCCGAAAATTCGGACATAAAAATGATCGCGAATTTTGACATGGTCGCCATAAAAGATCTACTTCGTCAATCGTTCGCATAAAATAACTCCAATTTCGCCAAAGAATCACGGAAAAAACGCAAATTTGGTCAAAGAGCCGTAGAAAAACGCGAATTTCGTCAAAAGATCGCGGAGAAAACGCGAATTTTGTCAAATAACTGCAAAAAACTGCGAAATTCGTCAAAGAACCACGAAAAAATACAAATTTTATCAAAGAATCGCGAATGAAACGAAAATTACATCAAAGGGTCGCAAAAGAAACGTGAATTTCCTCAAAGGGTCGCAAAAAAAAAACTCAAATTTCATCAAAGGATCGTGGAGAAAAGCGAATTTCGTCAAAGAGTTGTTTAAAAACGCGAATTTCGTCAAAGAATCGCTGAAAAAATGCGATTTTCGTCAAAGGATCACGGAAAAAACGCAAATTTTTTCAAAGTGTCGCGGGAAAAAGACTCAAATTTTATCAAAGAGCTGCAAAATTACACTAATTTCGTCAAAGGGTTGCGGAAGAAACGGACATTTCGTCAAAGTATAATAGAAGAAATGCGAATTTCATCAAAGGGCTACGAAAAACGCAAATTTTATCAAAGGGCTGCGAAAACATGCGAATTTCGTGAAAGAGTTGCGGAAAAAACGCAAGTTTCGTCAAAGAGTCGTGGAAAAAATGCAAATGTTATCAAAGAGTCGTGGAAAAAATAAAGTGGTCTCTTTAGAAAACAGCACACACACATACATACACCTATGTTTATTATTATAGGTATAATTTTGAATCAGAAATAATATACTGAACTATCTTTTGAAGAAAACAGGTTAACCCAAACCCAGCTTGCAAGAATCTACACTCAACCTGAAAACGACCCGAATCAAAAACAGCTAACCCGATCTGCAACAAGAATAAAGTGCCAGGAGGGAATCTCCCCCCTCTGCTGTAACATTTCAGAAAATTTGTTTTGAATTTCAGAATTTTTTTGTATACTGAGATAGCCCCTGATTAGCAGTTTTTTACTGCGGTTTTTAATTTTAGTTTAAAATAGAAACGACAAATGGCATTGCAAGCAATAGGCGCTAAATCGGTCCCGATTTAACGACTATTTTTTGAAGCGCCATCTATCGCTGCTATTCTAAAGTAAAATCGAGAATCGCAGTAAAAATTCTCCTGCCATCTTACATAGCCCTCCTACAAGATTTTTTTAAATTGCTGTCACCTTTTGCAAGTTGCTGAATTTAAAATCAGTCAGTCCATTTTAAGACACCCGATATGTTTTTTAATAAGTTTCAATGCATTCTTTACTGAATTTCAACTCATCTTACATATAAAGAGACAAGTAGTCTTATACCAAATTAGTATTTTTTACACAATTCTGAAAATTAAAAAGTATTATTAAATAATTGTTTGGGCGTGCCCGTTATGGAGCTTTTACTGTACATATTTTTTATCTTCAAAAATATTTAGACTTTCTTTTCAAAATTCGGGTCAGCCCGAAGCCCGAACACTTCCCGCAAGAGTGAAAACCCAATCCGAAACTGACCCAAAACCGAAATAATGTATGCCAATCTACTCCAAATACAATGCGACAGAGCGCAACTAAAAATCAGAAAAGTAGAAGTCAACCGGACCCAAACCCGACCCGCAGCAAAAAAGTAAATGTTAACCCGAACCGCAGCAAAAAGTAGAAGTCAACCGGACCCAAACGTGACCCACAGCAAAAAAGCATAGTCAACTGGACCCAAACCCGACCCGCAGCAAAAACTAGAAGTAACACGACCCGCAGTGAAAAATATTAGCCCCGACCCGCGCATCAGATTGGAGTCTCCGAATTTCTAAAATCGCCCCCCCCCCCTTGAAGACTCTCCAGATCCGCCCTTGTCTCTTATGGTAGGACATAGGACGATCTAAAATCCGAGGTGCTTTGCTAAAATAGGTCATTTCTAATGCTGTACATGTCAAATATAAAGGCTTGGATGCAAACGCAATTTTTGCTGATTGGCTGATAGGAATCCGCAAAACAATGGCTAAAAGTAAAATACGCATTCTCATCTTCATAGACAATTGTAAAGCCCACTCTAATCTTCCAACGCTAAAAAATTTCACTGTTAAATTTTTGCTGCCAAACACGACTTCGAAGTTTCGACCAGGACGATCATCGACAACCATTCAACCAGGAGATAATCCGTAGCTTCAGCAGGGTTCCTACACTTTAGGAATTTCCCTGACCAAAAAACCATTATTTTCTTAGAGAAAAACTCGGCTTCTGCAATCGTTGGATTATATCGCGTTATTATAAATCCAATTTTTCTACATAAAAATTCTGGTATTTTCTCTGAAAGTGTAGGAACCTTGTTCAAAGTTGATTATAGAGCCCAAATTGTGAGAAACTTCTGAATAATATCGGTGAAGGTAAACCTTCTGGCACACCTATCACCATCTTACAGTCAATGTGAATGGCTTACTATGCATGGAAAAATGTTACAGAAACAACAATAAGAAATTGTTTCATAATAGCAGAACTTTTAGAATATGTAACTTCCAGTGAAACTGGGGAAGTTGATTCCATTAAGCAAACAACTGAAGAAGAAAAACTGAATCCAGCACAGTGAAATCGATACAAAAGGCGTGTCACACTGAGATTTCATTCGAAGAATTCTTGAATGTAGACAATGAGCTTGAAATGTGCGACACTATGACGGATTAGGAGATTGTTTCGAGCATTAATGCAGGAATTTCTGATGAAGAAATTAAAGGCTTACAAGATCAACAAGAGAATGGAAAATTTACAGTGAAAGAAAGTGAAACGGCAGTTGATCTGCTGCGGATATTTCTTGAATCAAATGAAAATATCAGAACTGAAGCATTTGGTACCATTGCTATGTGAGAGAAGACTGTGCAATTGCAAAAAGACTCTGCGAGACGGCAGACTTCAATTAAGAACTTTTTGTTCCGAAACAACGGAATGCATTTCTTAATGACGAATTGGATATTATTTAATCAAAACAAGTCTGTGTACAACACAATTTTGAAATTATTAAGACTTTGAGAAGTGTAATTTGTTAATTATTAGTAGATTATGTGTAGTTTTTGATGAATCCTATTTTTTACAGTAAAAAGCAGTTTGTGAGATTAGATTTTTAAATTTTATCAAAACCTTGATAACTCGAAACCTCTATATCTCGAATTTTTTTATCTTCCCCACAGATTCGAGATATCGAGGTTGTACTGTATTTAAAAATACTCTAGCAAAAGGGTATAATCGAAGGGGCGCAAAAAAGAACATTCAAAGGGCGCCGAGTTGAACAGTCCTGTTTCAACGTATATACAAAATAGCTGACAATCGTCCTGAGTGTCACATTTATAGACAATATTGAAACAGTCTCGTTTTCATATTAAAATGTAATTTTTAAGAAAATACTCTTTATAAATATTTTTGTGCAGAAGCCCAAAAATCCATGTAATAAACATTTATATAGGGGAAATTACAATCACAGCATTGTACGAATACATGAAGCCTACACATTTAAAACAAATAATAAAGGATTTTACAAAAAACTTAAAAAAAAAAAATACTTGTATATATTTTGAAATATAGGCGACGCTCTTTTGTGCCAGACATTTTGAAAATTCTTGGGGCAGATCATGTCGCCATACGTAACAATACGAATTACAGAATGTACATTAGGTTTTAAACGATTTAAAAGTCCTCTGAAACAAAAAAATTCATTTCTTCGCTTTGCAAAGAAAAAAAAAAGATTAATAATAAAAAAATGCATAAAAAAAAGGATTTTTTAAAAATTATTAAATAATTTAAGACTTTTCATATCTAATGCTTGTTGCAAATTTTGTAAAATTTGTCTTGTTGCTCTACCTGAGGGAGGGCGCAGCTTTACCTGGTTTAGGGCACACCGACCCGCAGGTCGGTTGCCCTTCGGGCCAGTCTGGAGCCTGCCAGTATGGGACTTAATTTAGTAAAGTAATATTTTTTTTTTTTTTTTTATAGGCATTGTTTCAGCGTGGGTGGAATGAAAGTTTTTTGAAAATTATTTCATTAGAAAAATGTTTAATCTTTATAAATGAAAATGCACGTTTTCTTTAAAATACAAGGTCTTTATCACCAGTGGAAATATTTCACTTTTGTATAAAATTAGGATCTAACTTTTTATTCATTGTTATACTGTTTTGAAATCACAGCGTTTCTTTAAACTGTTTGGAAAGTTGAGTGAAGTAACTGGAGATTTTTTTTCCTTTATATAATTCAAAAATTTATTGACTATTATTAATGTGTGATATCAGATGGTAGTGTGGGTGGAGGGGCAGTGCCTGATTACGATCTAAGCAAACTCCCATTACTGCTTTTGAAAAATATGTTTTGCCTTATTTAATCCTAAAATTCTGATATTAAATATGGTTTAAAGCGGAAAAATTGTTTTCGAAAAAAGTGGTGTAAATTTGCATAAGCGATAATCAAGTACTAAGGAACACTGAATTTGATACTTAAGGGACTACTTCAGTCACGTGAAAAGACCCGCTCGATAATGCTAATCCTATGGAAGAAATTTATAAAGATATCTCGGTTGCATTTCAATATTTTTAAAGGATTTGTTTTCATTGTATAGCTGAGATTGATTTGCACAAAGGCCGTTTTTTACTTTTTAGATTTTGATTTCAGATTTTATTTATGAGGTTGCTTTCACTTTCGGAACCGGTTCCGAAAATGAAAGTGTCCTCATTAAAAAATATCTGTAAACAAAATCGAAAAAGTAAAAAATGGCCTTTGTACGGGATCAACCTCAGCTATCGAATGCAAAAAAGAAAAAAAAAATCTTTTAAAAGTATGGAAATGCAACCGAGATATCTTTATAAATTTCTTCCATAGGATTAGCATTAGCGAACTGGTTCTTTCGCTTGACTGCAGTAGCCTCTTAACATTTTCTTCCTTTTCAAAGAAAGTACTTATCAGTTCTGCATTTAAGATTTGCCATATTTTCAAAATCTCAAAAACAATTCTCACAAAATTTAATTTGCCGCTTCCCCCTGAATTAAAATTAAAACTTTGCGAATAGAAGTAATTTCTTTTAACCGTGTATAAAAACAAATTTTAAACCGAAATAGTTGAGGTTTAACACAAGGTAAAATATTATAAGAGCATGCAAGATTATACATGAAAAAGGTTCATCTATAATATCTGATAAAGAATGAAAAAAAATATGCAAATATTTTTACAAATCTTTATTTCGCTCTCTCTAATTTTGCGCCCTTAGGATTCGTGCGCCTGGAGCAGTTTGCTCCAACTGCTCCACGGTAGCTACGCCCCTGTTTTACGTAAAAGTTCTCAATACATAAATTAAAGAGGATAAAATTTCCTACATTTTATGTATTAAAAGTTTTTTTTCTCTGATCTATGGTTTAGCCGTGACAACGCCACAAAAATGGGAGTGAAAATCAAAAAATTCAGAGAAAACGGGAATTACGCCGCTGTACGTAGATTTAACATGAAAAGTGACCATTTTACACAAGAATTGACTATAAATTATACTGAAGATTATATGAATGACTACATTTTACAATGAAGTTGCTGATAATAAATAGGACGACTCATTATGAATCATTATTTAATTATAAATAAACATGTACATTAGTAAGTACATTTATTTAAAAAACAAAAAAATATTATTTCCGCTTTCTTTTACTTGAGGGTCCCTGCTTTTCACCGACATCTACAGCATAGAAATTAGACGTATAGAATTAGTGGGTGTTTTTATTACTACCAACAGTATAAAATAAATGTTTTTTTTAATAAAAAATATTTGATACCTTCTGGCATGAATTTTTCTTGACATTTTAGTTCAAGTACCATTTTTTTTTAAAAATCAAAGACAGCAGAATTTAAGTTAGCCACATAAATAAACTTTTGCACCATTATGCAACGGCAACAAGAATTAAAATGTAATTTAAATGTGAATTTGGTTCAAAATATTTTGTTTATAGAGGAAAATTACAATGAAGAGCACATGAAGTTTTGCAAGAGCGAAATGTTTAAATTTATGACCAAATTTGGACAAAAATTGCCAGTTGTATGTAGATATATCGGGACAAAATCATTTAAAATATATTACTTGGTTGCAAATTCTGAGTGGTTACAAAATTGGTCCAGACAAATTCTCCAAATTCAGATTTGATACAATGCAAAACATAATGTAGGCATTTTCTCATGATATATTAATCATGATATCTTATCATTCCCTATCTTTACATAAGGTTCCTGTTAGGTTTCTTGTAAGGTTTGTGCAGAAATAAATATGAATATACAACAGAATATGCAACACAGCAATTTTCATTAATGCTGTCGAATGTTTGTCTCGTACCTTAAACTTTAGAAAAAGAAATTTCAGATTTTGTTATAATAATACAAAAATAGTTTTATCATTTTAGCTTCCATACCGTTAAGAAAGTATCATTAAAATTATCAAGAAGAACGTAAAATCAACCGCCAATCAGATTATGGAACATTTTTGAAAGCATTCGGGCTACTATAATAAAACTTCATAGTTTAATAACGTGAAAAACGGTGTCTAAGTAATAATTTGTGAAACATATAACACGTTTGAAAACAAAATTTCAACCAAAATCGAAAAAATAGCTGAAAATTTTGTAGATCCCTGTATATGAACTATAGATTTATCATATGATTCACAATATGCTAAAATTTAGAACTGTTA
The DNA here is from genome assembly GCA_963932465.1 of Maratus speciosus. Taxonomy (NCBI): domain Eukaryota; kingdom Metazoa; phylum Arthropoda; class Arachnida; order Araneae; family Salticidae; genus Maratus; species Maratus speciosus. Next base: position 245,534,032 of record OZ010800.1, on the reverse strand, counting down.
GTGAACGTATAGCACAGTTGAAAATTCCTTGTTAGCAATTTCCGGCAATAAGCGGGTATATAGATGTCTTGTGCAGCCCTATGTATGATTTATAGAATTTATACACACTAAATAGTATGTAATTTTTAAAATTTAAAAAGTGTTCCACAACTGAAAATGCACTTCCATCAATTATTGTTCATACAGAGAAAAATATAACTGATTTATTTTGTGTGCCCCTGTATATGAAAGATCAATGGCACATCATATTCAATAGTAAGCATCTTATAGAGCACCTCGGAGATATATATCAATTTAAATACTTTTGAAAAGGTGTAACATGAACAAAATACACCACAAACAATTTTTCTCCATAGACCGTAATGTAACATAATTCTTTTTAGTGTCCCTGTAAATGATCGATAAATACTACCCATACCATATTCTATAAGAAATCATCTTGTAGTGCACTTCATAGATATGTATATAAATTTCAAAGTGTTTGAAATTATGAAACATTATTGAAAAAAAAAACACAAACGATTTTTCCCCATAGGCCGTAATATAATGAAATACTTTTGAATGACCCTGTAACGAAATTATGACTGCTACATGCAACATTTTACAATACCTAACATTCAATAGTGAATATCAATAACAGTTTTCAATTTCATGGCGGTGCGACTATATTGACGCCAAAAATATTTTTTTTATTTTCACACCCATTTTTGCGGCATTGTCACGGCTAAACTATTGATCAGAGAAAAAAACTTTTAGTACGTAAAATGTAGGAAATTTTATCCTCTTTAATTTATGTATTGAAGACTTTTCCGTAAAATGCATAATTTTGAAGTTATTTTGAAAAAACAAAGAAAATCCCGTTTTTTTTCCAGTTTTTTGCCAAAAAAACGTGTTTCCCGAAATAAATTTTGTTGGCAAACTTCAGATTCGCATTCAGCGACCCAAAAAACATAAAGACACCAAATATCAAAACTACACCAAAACTTTCCCCTATTTTCTACCAAATGACTGGACTACCACCCGACCCGACCCTCGGTTCGAATCGGGCGATATATTTTTGTTGCAGGTTAGGTTGACTTTCATTGTTTCGGGTTCGCGTTTAGTCTTAACTCTTGTGGATCGAGTTCTGGTTGACTCGATAATTCAATGAAGTGTCCTAAATATTTTTCAGGTTAAAAATTTATGTACATTAAGACCTCCATAATGGACACTCCCCAAAAACGGATATATTCGTTTAGTGAACACTTTTTAGCTCACAGGCTATCAAAGCCTGAGAGCTAATGTACCCGCCCGTTCTGTATGTATGTACGTATGTATGTATGTATGTATGTATGTATGTATGTATGTATGTATGTACGTAACGCGATAATTCTTGATAGAAACATTCGATTTGCTTCAAAATTTTTTTCTAGGTTCATTGTGATAAGGCGCTTCCCTGATTAGTTTTGGGAGTTGATTGGTTAAGGATAAAGGGGGAAAAACGGGGTTAGTCCAACCCCTTAATTCAGATAAATGGGTTTTTCATTCAGAATCATTCGATTTGCTCCGAATTTGGTATACCGGTTTATTATGTTAAGGAACTTCCCTGATTAGTTTTGGGGGCTCATTGGTTAAGCATAAAGGGTGAAAAGGGGGGTTAGTCCATTCCTTTTAATTCAGATAAATGGGTTTTTCATGCAGAATGATTCGATTTGCTCCGAAGTTGGTATACCGGTTTATTATGTTAAGGAACTTCCCTGATTAGTTTTGGGGGTTCACTGGTTAAGGATAAAGGGGGAAGGGGGCTAGTCCACCCCCTTTAATTTATATAAACGGGTTTTTCATGCAGAATTATTTGCTTTGCTCCAAATTTGGTATACCGGTTTATTATGTTAAGGAGCTTCCCCGATTCGTTTTGGGGATTCATTGGTTAAAGATAAAGGGGGGCTAGTCCACCCCCTTAATTTAGATAATTGGTTTTTTTTGCAGGATTATTCGATTTGCTCCAAATTTGGTATACCGGTTTATTATGATAAGGAGCTTTCCTGATTAGATTTGGAGGTTCACTGGTTAAGTATAAAGGGGGAAACGGGGGCTAATTCCCCTTCACTTATTTTTTTGAGGGGCATTATTCTTTAAAATAAGAGTATAATATATTGTGATGTAGTGGGCCAGAGCTTTTTGGCTCACTAAGCTCTTGTGAGATGATCGTTGAAAAATAATACATATTTCTTACCAAAGTCCTTTATTAGAACAACTAAAATAGATTTGAAAAATGTAATAACAAACTTTACCATTCATAGGTAGACACTCTCACTTTTTATTAACAGTTCTATACTTCTCATAGCCAACCTGAGTAAAACGATTTTTACTCGCATCTCTTCCGTTGGTAAAAAACAACCTCACTTCATCAGTGTCTCCCAGTCTACTATTCAGCCTCCAACCAGCTCCTGCCTGAGCCTCATTTTACTTTCACTTTGGGGACGAGTTCTCACACATTGTCCAGCTCTCCCTATTTCTTGGAAAAGTGGAAATACCCTATAGAGCAGATCCCAAGGGCGGAAGTATACTTGGTATTTCCCCTGCATGACTTTACACAAAATACTATTGTCATCCACGGAAATGCCTGTTGCTTCCCCCGTCGAAAATTTGTGGCGAAGGTACGATATCACAACACCTCCCCCAAAAGAGATTTCCACAGGAAATATTTGGCATGAATTCACGTAATAAGCCCTTTTAATAGATTTCCCGAGAGGTCAATCACACCATTAAATCAGCAATAAAATATCATTTAGACTTTTGACCCAATTATGAAAGTTCTACTTAAATTCAAGAATACCCACTCTCAGTTTCAAAGGACATACCAAAAATATGAAATTTTTAGAATTTTCCTTACACATAATTAATCAAAAGTATAAAAAGAATTTACATTTTTGATGCTAGAACAATTAATTTAAATTTAAAATATTTGAATATAATACTAACTCAAAAAAGAAAAAAAACACTATAACACAATCTAGGTAATTAAATTTTTACATACAGCACAATATCTTAATAAAACGCCCTAATTACAAGTATTAAAATTTTGAACACTAAATTCCAAATAGAAAATCCAACTCTGATTCTAAATCTTCCTACTTAGACCATCTGCATTTCCATGTAATTTTCCTGGCTTATGTGTAATTTCAAAATTTAATGGCTGCAAAAATAGAGCCCAACGTGTCAAACGAGAGTTTGTACCAACCATTTTTTTTAAATACACTAATGGATTATGATCCGTTTGTATTTCAAATTTTTGCCCATTCAAATAATAATTTAACTTTTTTAATCCATATACTATAGCCGCTAATTCTCTTTCTATCGTGCTATAATTTCGCTCCGCACGAGAAAATTTGTTGCTAAGATACAAAATTGGATGCTCTTCACCGGCAATAATTTGAGATAAAACAGTTCCTGCCCCATACAAACTCGCATCTGTTTGCACAACGAATTTCTGCTTAAAATCAGGCGCATATAACACAGGATTTTTCATTAATTTTAACTTTAATTCTTCAAATGCATTATTACACTTCTCGTCCCATATGATTTTTTCTTTTTTTCTTTTCCCTTTTAAAGCATCTGTTAACGGCACTGCTATGGTAGCATAATTCTTTATGTACCTCGCGTAATATCCTACCATTCCCAGATATGCTCTTAGCTGTGTTTTCGTCGTCGGAATTGGAAAATCTTTAATAGCCTGCAATTTAGCTTCACTAGGAGACCTTTTTCCTGACCCAACTTCGTGTCCCAGAAATTTTACGTGATCTTGCGCGAATTGGCATTTGGATGGTTTCACCGTTAGATTTGCTTCTTTTAACCGCTTAAGAACCGCCTCCACATCTTTTAAATGCTGTTCCCAGGTCAAAGAAAATATAGCTATATCATCGATATATGGAACCGCAAATGACTCTAACCCATATAAAACTATGGCAATCAATTTACAAAAATAATATGCTGAATTTAAAAGTCCAAACATCATGACTTTAGGTAAAAAAGTCCCAAATGGTGTTACAAAAGCCGCATATCTCTGAGCTTCTTCCGTGAGAGGAATCTGAAAATAACCTTTCGTCAGATCCATAATAATAATAAAAGGCACTGCACTCACTTTCTCAACGACCTCTTCAATGTTTGGCAAAGGGAAAAATTCAGTTCTGGTCTTTGCATTTAATTTCCTATAGTCCACACAAGGGCGAGCGTCTTTATCCGCACTCTCAACCAAAATCATAGGCGAAGCATAATCTGATTGCCCGACTTCAATCACACCCAAATCTAAAAGCCTCCGAATCTCTTCACGCATAATCTCTAATTGCCTCGGCGACATACGATATGGTTTTGATCTTACCGGCACATCATCCGTTAAAACAATGTCCATTTTAACTAACGGGGTATTCCCAGAGTCCGTAGAAAAACTTTCATATGACGCTCAATCATTGTCCTGAAATCTCCTATTTGCTCTGTAGAAACACGTTTTTCCAAATTACTTTCTTTTACTAATTCCCAAAAGTCTAATTGAGTGGGATCCGCAATGGGATAAGGAATTTCCGTTTGATCCTCAATTTCCTCACACTCCTCCTCAATCAACAAATTTACAAATTCAGGTCTACTATAATATGGTTTAATTAAATTAACATGATAAATAGTAGACTTATTTCTCTTCTCCGGAATATCGATAGTATAATTAGTTTGAGATATTACACTAGTAATAGTTCCCGGTCCTATCCAATTAACCGCCATTTTATTTGGTTTCGAAGTAGCCAGAACTAACACTTTATCTCCAACATTAAATTTTCTATCCACCGCATTCTCATCATACCATTGTTTTCGTTTCTCCTGACACTCTTTCATTCTTTTACACGCTAATTCTTGACAATGTTTCAATCTATTACTTAAGTTCAAAATATAGTCCACTACATTCTGATGTACCGTTTCCTTTTCCACCCAATTTTCATATACAAGAGTATGTGGCATTCGTAAATTCTTACCATGTACAAGCTCAGCAGGGCTAAATCCCGTGCTTTCATGACTTACAGTCCTCAAAGCAAATAAAGCCATTGACAAGACTGCTTTCCAATCTTTTCCTGCCTCCAAACATAATGTCTTTATAACCTTTTTTAAACTACCATGCATCCATTCAATGCTATTCGATTCTGGGTGGCAAACTGAACTATGTACAACTCTAATACCAAACCTATCAAAAAATTCCGATGCCAACTCACTGGTAAATGACCTACCCAAATCACATTGTACCTCTTTTGGATAACCAATCCTAGAAAATATTTGTATTAGCCCCTCAATCACTTACGGAGAAGTTAAATCTTCTACTGGAATCGCATCCGGATATTTTGACGCAACACAAATTGAAGTAATCAAGTATCTATTATTTTTTTCGCTTAAACTCAAAGGGCCTACACCATCAATATTTATTCTGGAGAAAACTTCTGAAATTATTGGCACGAGCTTCAAGGGAGCTTTCTTTTTATCTCTATTTTTACCAACCTTTTGGCACAGATCGCAAGTTCTTACAAATGCCTCAATTTCCTTGTAACAATTTGGCCAAAAATAGCATTTAATTACCCTATCTTTTGTTTTAGTCGCCCCTAAATGTCCCACAACTTCCACATGACACATTTTCATTATTTTCTCTCTAAATTTTAATGGCAAACATAATTGTAATTTCTCATCCCCACTATTTGAATGTGAAACTCTTACTAATTTATTTCCCATTATTTTAAATTCCTTTTCTTCTACATTATTCGCCTTTTCCCATAATGTTTTTAAAGATAAGCACTGTTTCTGAGCAAAGCTGAAATCTTTCGCTGTAATTTTATTCAATCCCACGTTATCTTTCACCTCCCATTTCGGTAATAACATAAGATCTTCGATTTGACTTTCATCCTGTCTATTCTCATCCATTTGAACTACCTGCGTTTCTTTGTTCTGTGAGAAATCCCCAATTTTCTCTACCCTACCTGGTTGCTCTTCTAACTTTGCCTTTTCAATAAACGACATTTCATTATCAGCATCCCGTTGCTCCATTCTTTTTTTAAAGAATCCGTCCTACTACGGGTAACTACCATATTTATAGGAACACCATTTCCTTTATTTTGCTCAATAAGCTCCGCAGTTTTATTACCTAAGTGATAGTAACCTTGCTCCGACTCCGATGGTTTAATCGCCGCCTTAGTGGTGATGCAACCAAAATTCCCTTTTATAGTCACCCATGCTAATGGTAAATATTTACATTCATTATCAAGAGGTTGACATACCCAAGTTATATCTCCTGTAAAATCCTCTGTTTTAACCCAATTTCTATCGCATAGATCAATCCCTGCTCCCGTGTCCCTCAAATAGTGTCTTCCAACCCCATTTATTAGAGCTTTTTTTTAGATAAGGTTTAAAACAATCCCCTAAATCAACATCATTTCCTAAATGATTAACTGTATTGAACTGACTTTTCTTTTTTAACCATTCCGCACAATCTGGTTTTATGTGCCCTGGTTGATTACAAAAAAACCCACCTAATCTGCCGTTTCCTCTCAAAAGCCTGGTCTTGTTTAATTTTATCATTTTTAAAATTTTTCGTTTTATTCTCTAACTCCGATTTAGCTTTAACTTCACCCTTAATTTTCGGATTTAAATTGCTTCTTTGCATCTCTGAATAAGGTTTTTTTTCCAAGATTTTTTTTCTGATCTCCTGAAACTACTTCTAATACTCTCATATTTGTCACATTTATCAGCAAGCTTCGAAGCCTCTTTAATTTCATCCCATTCGTCCATAAATTTTTCTTTTACTTGAAAAGGAACGCGTTTTTTTACTTGCTCAGTGAGCATGAGTTCTTTTAAAGACTCGAAATCCTTTATTTCTAATGATTCCAACCAATTATCCAAATAACCCCTTAATTCATATACCAAGTCTACCCATAACGCTCCAGGTTTCCTTTGATGATTTTCAAACTTCTGTTTTAAAGCACCTGTTCCCAATCTAAAACGATTTATTAAAACTTTTTTTACATGTTGAAAATCATCTCCTAATTCTGCTGGTTGTTTCACTATAATTTCCGCAATATCTGATGGCAATAAGGGAATTAATTGGCTAACCATATATTCTTGCGAAATTTTAGCCTTTTCCTGTTTTTCAAAGATCATAAAGAAAAGAGTGATGTCAATTAATTTAGAATCAAAGCGTGGAACTAATTCTTTCAAATTAATTTTTGGATTCCTATGCGAACCTACATTCATATCACTAGACGAAAGACTAACAGTTTCCGAAGAATTTTGAATTCTTAATTTTTCTAACTCAAACTGTCTTGTTTTTTCACTCTCTTCGTCTTCCCGTTCCAAAACTAATTTTTCTTTACGTTCTGCATCCTCTTTAAGAATACATTCCAAATTCGATTTAGCAAAACTCTCATTATAATCCGATGCTGCTAAAATAGCCTGAATTATAGTTTTTTCTTATCAGTTGCCGACACGTTGGTCTCAAATTCCTCTGCCAGCAAAAGTAAGATATTTTTAGTATATTTCCCTAGAAATTCTTCCATGATTTTCCCCCAAAATATACTAATCACAAAAATACACAAATATATACAATTTGTAAAACACCAAAAACCAAAACACAATAAGGAATAGGATTTTATCCTTTAGATGCATAAAACAATATATAATATTTCAATGCATAAAACAATAATACAATTTTCCTACCGAAAATTTTCATGCACTTGTTGTATCATTTAAAACTGAGTAAATCCTCAAAATTATTTTGATACTCACAGTACTATATAAATACAATTTATATAAAAACAAGTAATCCCGTTTTTTCCTACAGCATACCCATAAAATTTCAAATTACTTTATTGCTGTAATAAACAAATGCTGTATATGCCCCAACTTTATAACTAAAAGCTACATCCACAACTATGATTAATTTTAATGATTAATATTCTTTTATTAATCAACCGTAATTTACTATCCTCAAGTAAATTATGAAATACATAAATATTAAATTTTCAAAACCAAATGAATTACCGTACAGACCATAAGAATCCCGTTTAATATAAAAATTCTAACTAAAAATTTCGATCCCAAATTAATAGCTACCCTAGACTTTTTATCTATTAAACATATACAAATTACCAAGAACAGACATATACAATACTAAATCCTAACAGACCTCTCTGGAAAATTTCATAAAAGGGCTTACCTTCAAATGTAGACATTTCTCCACACTGCTCCAAGGCTTTCCTGCACTTTTTTTTTTCATGTACTGTCGTATCTGCCGATCTAACTTGATTTCCGCCGGGAAATTTACACACAAGCTGTCTCCATGGATTCCTAAGGGCGATCGATGAATAGTCTTCTATCCACTGCACTGGACGTTTACTGAAGAAATTTTCTATATCGTCAGATCCTTAGTCTTTTTTACATACCAGCTAACATATTCGACACTCCAGATTTCACCGTTCCTCACCGGATACACTTGAAAATCTTTCTCGTCAAACACAAGATTTCATCACCGACTGTCCTTGTTTCTAACACAGTTTCCTTCTGTACATCAAGTTCACATGGGTCCAGTCTAATTTATGCTAGACCTAATTAATCCGTAAGCTGCCACCATTTATAATACTATAGCTGTGATGTAGTGGGCCAGAGCTTTTTGGTTCACTAAGCTCTTGTGAGATGATCGTTGAAAAATAATACATATTTCTTACCAAAGTCCTTTATTAGCACAACTAAAATAGATTTGAAAAATGTAATAACAAACTTTACCATTCATAGGTAGACACTCTCACTTTTTATTAACAGTTCTATACTTCTCATAGCCAACCTGAGTAAAACGATTTTTACTCGCATCTCTTCCGTTGGTAAAAAACAACCTCACTTCATCAGTGTCTCCCAGTCTACTATTCAGCCTCCAACCAGCTCCTGCCTGAGCCTCTTTTTACTTTCACTTTGGGCACGAGTTCCCACACATTGTCCAGCCCTCCCTGTTTCTTGGAAAAGTGGAAATACCCTGTTGAGCAGATCCCAAGGGCGGAAGTATGCCTGGTATTTCTCCTGCATGCCTTTACACAAAATACTATTGTCCTCCACGGAAATGCCTGTTGCTTCCCCCGTCGAAAATTTGTGGCGAAGGTACGATATCACAATATAATTAGTGTGAATAGGCTGTGAGCTCAATGCCATCAGTTTGGCTGGGCCCTTTTCTTTTTTATTCAATTTCCTGACACTTAGGCTAACGTCAGAGGAACGTGTTTTTGCACGTGTTTTTCGCTCTTACACCATCTCTACACCTCCGCTAGCATGTGTAGGGATGGTGTAAGGGCGAAAAAAAGCATGCAAAAAGACGTTCATCTGACATTAGCCTTAAATATTTTACGCGTATACCTCTTTGAATAGTGGGTACCTCCCAATCTACACACATGTATGACGTGTAGGTATGCATAATCTATCACAAGTACGATGCATGCGTTATTGTGTGTATTAAAAAATGAAAAGTTGGTAATATGTTTCATATTTCGAAAGAAGAAAAAAATGTTCTTAAAGAAAGGATAATCAATTATCACACTTCTTACCATTTTATTCTCATGCAGTAAATTGAATATATACTCATTCATATTAAAATAAGTATTTATTTTTATCTATACGGACTTGTGGTCAAAATTTTTGTGCAAATCTCAACGATCCGAATAGCAAAAAACCTATGAACCGTATAAATTTTTGCAGTGTGAATTTGGTGTTGCCAAATGTTCCGATTTCTGCGGAATGTCCCGATTTTCTGTGATCTCAAGACCCGTACCGCTGAAGCTCTACACAGAACGCTAAATGTTCCGGTTTTCCACCATACCCAAATTACATTCAATTTTTACGAGTTTATACTAAATTAAAATTTTATTCCTTAGTCTGAGACGAGAATTTAATCGCAAGTCGGCCACAGTAAGTAGTCTCAACGGCCAGATGTTACCGAATTCTTTATATTTTGTGTAGAACTCGTGTGCACTTCTGTTCAATGTTTATTCGATTGACCGCAATCTTGGTACTTATACGAAATGAGGTTGAAGAAGAGAAATGCGAATATCTATCTGCTCATTTAAACCGTTTTATTAAAAAGTGTTTGGCGAGTAGTTTTATAAATGAATGGGTAAATAAAGAGGTGTTTTTTATATTATTGTTCAAATTAACATAGTATCAAGCTAAAAATTTTTGTTCGCCCGATCCGTTATAAAAGCTAAACACCTGTGCATTTCCCGTTATAAAGGGAAACATTACCATGCCGGTGCGGTTTGCCTGCTTTTATCGAATTTTTGGTTCAGCAGTCGTTTACTTAAAAGCATATTCTACCTTTTATTTAAAAAAAAACGAAAAAAAAATAAAAAGAAGCAAACAAAGATATGCTGTTTTATCGTTCATTTTCTTCACTAATAAAGGAGGAACGTACAAAAGAAATTACTCGTGGGAGGAAAAAAATTCATCCAATACGGTCCCGAAAGAATAAAATACAGTCGCGATCTGGCTCGAAGCTACAGAAAAATGAAAGACCCAGGCCTGTTCCTGGAAGAATAAAGAACCGTATAAATTGCCCCAACATTTCAAACCCGGCCCAACATTTCAAAAAATAAAATTTAGACCACGAAAATTTCACCGATCTCGTGCTGACAGACCTGGGCTCGTGGAAACTTCTTATATATATTACGAATTCGGCTCAACGAGGTGTCTGCTATTTAGAGGTTTTACTATATTCGAATAATAAAGAATACAGATTTGTCCTTTTTTCTATATAAAATATAAAATTGTTATTAGACATACAATTTTATATCACTTTTCATATTTGCATTAAAACCTTATTTCCCTTCCTTTCATTTCGGGTTCGGGTGCAGATTGAAATGTGTCTGGTTCGGCCCGAGTAGCGGGTAGCCGAAAATGATTTGGGCGGGTTCGGGTCGAGTTGCGGATTGATTTCAAATGCAATATTCGGGATAGAACCCGATTATAGAACCCGACCCGCGCAAGATTGGCCCCTTCTGTCGGGAATACCATGCCCCCCGTCGGGCAAGTTCTGGCGCCGTCCCTAGAGTCCAGTGCCGCAAAATGGTAGGCTGTTATATCATATTGAAATTAGCCTTATGTTTTGTGTACTACATCAAAATTCATTCAGAGTTATGTTCATGGAGATTATAAATTTATAGAAACTAAATTTTGAATCTATTTTCACTTCCAATGGAGAATAGTCAATGCTTTGTAAGCAAATAATTAACCATGCTATCTAAGAGAATAAAAATATATTCTGACAGATTCTTTCTACATGAAGTCGAAAAAAGTATGAAATGCACCATTTTGGCGGCCTGTCTTTGAGTAATTTCTTCTTAGGATATGTTAGAAATAGGATTGTTATCAAAATATATTAAAAACGTATTACAACTTATCTTATTAAAATGTATCAACACATATTAAAATGCATCAATTTATTTTTATTTTCTCCCTATGTTGACAAAATGTTGAAAAGACCATATCTAATACCTAATTTCGATACACGAATACGAACCTAGATCCTCATATTAGTCAAAATATATATTTTCATGATATTTATATGGTTAGTTTTAGCTAGAGATATTGACAATTTAAAATTTAGTTTTTTTTTTTTTTTGGGGGGGGGGGGGGGGCGAGGCGGGTGTCACGAAGCGAAATCCGTTAATGTAAGTTATTCAAATTTTATACAAATTTTATTAATACTTTTTAATGCGAAATATCATTATGTTAGAATAACATCAAATAGATAATTTAAAAAATCATTCGTATAATTAAGACACCACTGTTAATATTATTAATAATTTTTAGGAAATTAATTATCTTTTGAAGGACTAAGCGGTCTCAACTGATAAGGTCGTTTAAGGAGTGTGACAATAGTTGCAAAATCACATGCAAAATAGCTGCATTTATGTACTTTTTCTCGGAAACTATTGAAGGGATTTCTATATATTTTTGAATAGTATCGGCTATAACAAAACGATAAATTGCTTGCAAAAAATAAAAATAAAATAATTTAATTATTAAACATCGTAGATTTTTGTTTGTTTTCAAATTTGGAAAATGTTTTATTTTTGAATTTTATTTCTTGCTGAAAAGTCAATATAGGCTATGAGTAGGGCTGCTGTTACAAAAGTATTGAAATCGCTTCAGTAACTCTCGAGAAAAAGGTAAATTAATGTCAGCTGTTTTACATGCGATTTTTTTTTGTTGTTGTTGTTTAAAAAATTATTTAATTACAAAAAATAAAAATAAAATAATTTAATTATTAAATATCTTAGATTTTTGTTTGTTTTCAAATTTGGAAAATATTTTATTTTTTACTTTTATTTCTTGTCGAAATGTCAGTATAGGCTATGAGTAAGTAGGGCTACAGTTGCAAAAGTATTGAAATCGTTTCAGTAGTTCTCGAGAGAAAGGTACATTAATGTCAGCTGTTTTACATGTGATTTTTGTTGTTGTTGTTGTTTATAAAATTGTTTAACTACTATATATTTTTTTTCTCGTAGAAAAATCAATTTGTAATTTTTACTTTCTTCTATCTTTACAAGAAGAAAGTATTGGATTCGTGAAAATTTTCGAATTCAGGATTTCGACGAATTTACACGTTTTAGGAGTCAGAGATCCCGTAAAAGATGTTTTTGCAAAATGTTTGTCTGTGAGTCTGAGTGTCTCTGTGTGACACAAATTTTGTGGGCACTCTATCTCAAGAACTGGTGCACAAAATTTAATAAAAAATTATATTCAGTTAGTCCCTGATAAAAGTTGGTGCTGATTAGTTTTTGGTGCAAATCGCTCAACAGGTGGCGCTGCTGTGGTGCATTTTTTACGATGTCTGCAATGGCTCTATCTCAAGAAGTAATGCACGGATTTTTATGAAACTTGAGACTAAGTTAGTCCTTGATATGAGTTGGTGTTTACTAAGATTTGGTGTAAATCGCCCAACAGGTAGTTGTAGAGCATTTTTCACGATTTCCTCAAGGCTTCTTCTATCTCAAGAACTAATGCGTGGATTTTCATCAAACTTCAGATTCAGTTAGCCCTTGATATGAGTTGGCGCTGAATACGTTTTAGTGTAAATCTCCCAACAGGTGGTGCTGCTATGCTGCATTTTTCCCGTTTCCCGCAATAGTTTTATCTCAAGAAGTAATGCACGGATTTTAACCAAACTTCAGATTCAGTTACCAAGTTGACTTAAGTTGTTGCTTATTAGGTTTTGGTATATATCGCCCAACAGGGGGAGCTACTATTCAGAATTTTTTATGATTTCCGCCATAATTGTACTCAAAAACTAATGCACGGATTTTCACGAAACTTCAGATTTCGTTAGAAGTTGACCTAAGTTGTTGCTGATCAGTGGCGCATCCAGGATTACGCTTTGGAGGGAGCTAGCATGTTTTAGACGCCTATATGTGCCCAGCTCTGGCCCGGTCCGGCCCGCCTCCCAGCTCTGTTGTCTTTCTTCCATTTGATTTGATGGGACGTGGCGGATCAGTTCCTGATTTACATTTTTTCTGCTGACTTGAGCAGAGTCGTAACCAGCCAGAGAAAGCTCTGGAAAGTTTTGGTAGGGCTAATTCTGAATGCTTTTAATATGTTAAATAATGAAATTCTTTACAAATATATATCTTAGTTTTTACGATTTTTTCGTGTGTTTCTGTATTTGGATAATTTTAAAGTGTCTTTGCAATCAAATGATTTAAAATTTCATTATTAAATTATCAAAATATTGTGAAAGTTAAAGAGAGCAAGAGATTGCACACGGTCTTAAATTTTTAATTGAGTAAATTTTAAACATGCTAATATTTCGAATTTCATAATTGAAATTTTAAAAAGAGAAAAACATTGTGTGACAAAATTAATAACTTTTCAAAAATTCCGATTTTTTGAGAACCTATTAATATAATAATAATAATATTCTTTCATAATTAAAAAAAAAATAATAAATATCTAGTATAGTCTGGGAGAGACTTCAGCCTCCTTAGCTCCCCCCGTGGGTGCGCCAATGTTGCTGATTAAATTTGGGTGTAAATCATCTTATCGGTGGCACTTCTATGCTGTATTTTTCAGGAAATATTAAAATATATGAGATAGAAGAAAGTTTTAGGATTGCCACATCCGTCTAGTTTTTTTCTAGTAGAAAAATCAATTTGTAATTTAGCTACTTCAAAAACTATTACAAAAAGAATTGAAATCGCTTCATTAGCTCTTCAGAAAAGGTACATCAATGTCGGCTGTTTTGTATGTGATTTCACAACTAGTGTTGCCTTTTTAAATCGTAATGCTGGCGGTTTTTTAAGAACTCCAAAACTGCTTTGCGGAAAGAGCTGAGATTCTTCATACGCATATTAGAAGCCTCTAGATTCTATAAATAGTTCTCTATTAATATATTTATACGTTACAATTAAGGAATTGTTATAATATTAATTTCATGACTCATATTTCATATATAAAAATCTATTAAATACGTTTAACATTCGTACTAGCAACACAACAACAACAACAACAAAAAAAAAATAGTGCTAGGAAACATATATTACAGGGAATATTATAAATAACAAAATCAAAGAGAGAGAGAGAGAGAAGGGTGTAGGGAACCAAAATTTTACATCTACATAAATCAAATTTCTTCGCAGAATAATTTCAAATGTAATATCTGAAACTAGATTTTACACTAAAATTTAAATATCAAGTCCTGTTTGGATAAAGAATTTGAAAAAAAAAAGTTTTTATTATTTTAAAACGGAGATGACTTCCTAAGTTTATATTATTAACTAGGGGGCTTTTCCCCTGCAAGCTACGCTCGCCAACTACCGTTCAGACACTGCAGAATCTAAAAGCACGCTAATTTGTTCGCTTTTAAAAAGATTAGAGAAGATTGAATTATACTGAAAAAATCTGTAGCGATCTCCCTGTAAACGGGTTTCTATTCCATTTCCTTTGATTGCAAAAATTTAAGGCAGAATCAGTTGCTATTAAGGCATCCAACGGTTGTTTTCGTGTTTGATTCACAATCTGTTGCCTGTTATATCTAAAATCTGTCGCCAACCTATAAGATTAAATGCCAATAATGGTTGATCTTAAATGTCACATTCACTTGACTTTAAGGAAGTTACACGTGTTTACGCCATCAAATGATTTTTATTTCGACGTTTTATTTGTATTTTTATTATGTTATCTAATTTATTTGTTCTTTCGTTATTTAAAATAAAACATTATGTCAATTTCGGTCAATTTGTATAATTTGGCGAGTGGTTTGGCGATTTACATAATTTGGCGAAATTGATCGACGGGAGAAGTAGTACCAATAAAGCATTGCTTTGAAGCTGAAATTAAATGTCATGATTTCTTGTATTGTCATATATGCACCGGGTTTAGTGTGCATTTTTTTTTTTTTTTTTTTTTTTTTTTTTTTTTTTTTTTTTTTTTTAGACAATTTGGCGAAAGCCTCGTCTTTGAATACCAGTTACATATGTATTTTTAAATTATTTTCTGTTTTTTTTTAAATGAAATAACAATAAATAAATAAAAAGTTAATAACTATAGAACAAAACGATTTATAACATTTTTTGTAAATAAAAAGAAAATAAATTCGAATAAACATTCACTATTTATCCCTTTTTTCTACCATTTCCATAATTTAACATTATAGAAATATCTCTTTTTAAATCTTTTTTAATTCAAACGTTTCTTTCCTGTTGCCAAACCCTAAAAAATTACACAATAATCTGAAAAAAATAAGGATTATAATATAAGGCGTATAAAAATAAGGCGTGTATTTTGTTTCTATTTGCCAATAAAAATTCAGATTTTCTTGTATATTTTTGCGTGTTTGATATTGACGTCATTCTAAACAGAAAATTTACATTTTTTTGTATATAAAATAAAAACTTTAATTATAAGAGCGGAAAAAAAACGTAGCACCTCAATTTGAATTTTGTTTTAATTAAAACATATATTTTAATACAAACAGTCAAATTTCATGAAAACAATTTAGGAAAAAGAAAAAAAAGGCTAGATATGACGTCACATTCTATCAAATCTTTTCAACGCGTAATCAAACTCATTGTAAACATATGGCTCCTATATTTTGCTTACTACTTTGATTGTATACTACAGTCATATCTTATAGCTATACGTTATCGCTAAGTGTTGTATTGGTTTAGATTCAGTGCTACCATTTTCTGTGATTTACAGCAAAGAGAGAGCGGTTATTTACATTTTGAAAAAAATTCTTGACAGATGTCTTGATTTAAAATTTATGGAAAATGACATCATTTCATCTAATCATTGTAGATTTAATTTCAATAAAATTTCAAATTTTCCAAATAAAATTTCAGTAACTACTACCTCATTTGGATGTATTTTTTTGCATTTTCTCGCGTATCGTGGGAGATATTGTATACTTCTGCTGCGCGCGCCAAAGAAAACATGTATTTTAATTTTAAAAGTTGAAAAAATTACCACAATTTGTCAAAAGAACATCCTTTTTCTGAATTTAAATTTCGCGAGTTCCAAAATTAAATCTAAAAATGTGAGTTTTTTCATAAACGTCAAATTAAGGCTGTTGATAAAGTTAAGGCTGTTCTCAAATCCAAAGGAGCTATTTTCTAACATATTTTTAATTAATTTTTGTTCGGAAACGCATGAAATTGACAAGAGTTGTTACGTAATGACTAACTTTATCTTTCATCCATGTATCAGTCACCTGCATAATTATTTAACCGGTTGTAATTGCATTGTTTCAATATCTGGCAACAGTTGGTTTTGTTTTGTTCTAAAAAGAAGTTTATCAAAATAAAGTAATGTGAAATATATATAGCTCTTCTGTCATTGAATTTAAGTTAGAAATATATTCGCTTTAACAATAAGAAATGTTATTGAGGGCAGTTTTAATAGCTTATAGATATTTTAATACTTAACTTTTAGGGATTCATTTAGTTAAGAGATTTATTTACATTGGAATCCAACATATGGCGTCCGCTGACAAGACTGGAATCTGTAAGTAGAATTTTATTTGAACTGCTCAAGTGAGAATTATTATTATTGTTGAATAAAAAATTATTGTTGATGTTGAATAATATGGATGCGTTGAAAGCAGCTAGACGACAGCATTGTAGAATTTTCACTAAAGCGTGTAACGAATTTGATGCAAGTGAAAATAATTTATCGACTGCTGAAAAAATTCTGAAATTGACAATGATAGAAGAGAAAGCGAAATTTATGACCGATGTAGAATATAAAATTAGAGAAATATTGTATAGCGACCAAGCTGACGAAGAAACAATAGACAAAGATATCGATGAATCTGAGGTTTGCATCGATCGCTGGCGTGTATTACAACAGAAATTAAACGAACTTTTGATTGTAAAAAATGAAGATTTGAGATCTGATATTTCGGTAATTAATAAGAATGTATTGCTTCATTATCCGAAGATACAGTTACCTACTTTTAATGGTGAAATAAAAAATTGGTTGCAATTCTGGGGTCAATTTCAAAAAATTGATCAAGATACTAGCCTAGATTTTCATGACAAATTTGCGTATTTAACACAAGCCATGGAAAAAGGCAGTGTGGCAGAGGAATTGATTAGAAGTTTTCCGCCTGCCGGTAATAGTTATGCCAAAGCTGTAAGTCAACTTAAATCTCGTTTTGGACGGGAAGAACTTTTGATAGAATATTATATTAGAGATTTGTTAGGCCTTGTACTGCAGAAGCAAAATCCAGGAAAACATAATTCTTTGCGACGATTATATGATTCATTAGAATCGAAATTGCGATCATTAGAAACTCTTGGAGTTATTAGAGACAAATATGCTGCGATGTTATATCCGCTTGTTGAATCGTCTCTTCCAGATGATATTCTTAGAGCATGGGAAAGGTATAGAACGTCTCACAGAAGATCGTCAAATAGATGCAATGATGTGGAATCTGAACTAGATAAAAATCATGATACAGATTTAAAGAATGGTGTTGTAATTGGCTCAAAAACTGATCTAGATAATTTATTAGAATTTCTGCAAGACGAAGTTGAAGCAGAAGAAAGAATTTCTTTGGCAAGTAAAAGTTTTGACAAAACTTTTCGATACAGAGCTGCACGCAATAATCATGAATTCGAAGAATCGCAAATATCTACTGTATCAGATTTATTAAACATTGATATGAGAAAATATACTAGAAAAAAGAATAATTTTAAACAAAATCTGTGTATTTTTTGTGACAAACGACATGCATCGGAAAAATGTTTCAAGGCAATGTCAATGTCGTATGATGTTAAGAAAGACATTATGCAAAAGAAGGGAACTTGTTTCGTGTGTTTAAAATTAAACCATCTAGCCCGAAATTGTAGAGCAAAAGTAAAATGCGTTTTATGCAGAAAAAAACATGAAACTCTAGTATGTCCAAAAGTTCCTGAAAAGTTAATCAAAACTGAAGAAGCCCAGGATCCCTTAAAAGCTCTGAATAATTATTACTTCAGAAGATCTTCTTTGAGTGTTGAGCCTTCAAAAAGCAAGCTTCATCATGAGCCAGGATCACAAGGACGAGCTAGAGGAGGTTCAAGCAGAGGACGTGGTGGTTATGGTGGACCCCGTGGTGGTGATGGGTATGCTAATGGCTACGGCCGAAGATATGACAGTCCACCTTTTGGAAGTCGAGATTTTTATGACCGTGGCTACAGTTCAATGTCGCCTCGCATGAGACCATACCCTTCACCTTATGATCGTCGTAGTCCATCTATTGCGTCCATGATAGATAAACATGCGGATCCCTATTCATCATATTTGAGAGATCCATATTCACAAAGATCTGGCATGTCTCCTGTTTCACGTGATTTGTATGAAAGAAGCAGCAAAGCAACATTTCTTTGACACAGTTAAGGTACCGAAAAGATTTAACTTGTAATTTTAAATTGTTGAGTTGTGCATTCCCCACAACTCAAGGTGGGAGTATGTTACGTAATGACTAACTTTATCTTTCATCCATGTATCAGTCACCTGCATAATTATTTAACCGGTTGTAATTGCATTGTTTCAATATCTGGCAACAGTTGGTTTTGTTTTGTTCTAAAAAGAAGTTTATCAAAATAAAGTAATGTGAAATATATATAGCTCTTCTGTCATTGAATTTAAGTTAGAAATATATTCGCTTTAACAATAAGAAATGTTATTGAGGGCAGTTTTAATAGCTTATAGATATTTTAATACTTAACTTTTAGGGATTCATTTAGTTAAGAGATTTATTTACATTGGAATCCAACAAGAGTTCTAATTTAGAAACTATGTAATCGAAAGATAGTTTCCATATATTGGTAAAGGTATAAGGTCTTTCAGTTCGTGTTTTGAACTGAATTTCGGACGCAACAGTGCAATAAAAGATAAAAACTGGCCGTCACGCAACCACAATTGCTTATAACTCGATATGTAATTTATTTATGAAAAAAGGGAAAACTCATTTCAATTCCAAATCGCTTTAATAGTCAGGCCTACAAATTTTAAGCCTTTACGTTTAATGAGTCAGAAAATGTGTCAGAAAGTTTCGCGTTGTTGAGAAGGGGACTGGAGAAGTACCTTAAGCATTTGCAGGTTAGTATTTTGTTATCAAGTTGCATGCCAGATAGTCGCTTAAAACATAAGTCATTCTATATTGTTTTAAACAAAGGTGCATGCCATAATAGGTGTCATGCACACTCATTAAAATAAGAATACCCTAGCGCACAGCCCCATTACCGAAGATAAACCCGTCAATATACTTAGAGATAAAAATATTTCTGCATTTTTTATTCAGCTAATAAGACTAATCCTTCATAATTGGGTTCACATGATTATATAACTTTCCCCTATAATTCTATGACTAAGCAACGGAAAACAATATGTTACGCACTAAAATCTTCCCTAAAAAACTAATAGTGCAAGTCGCATGGAAATCCGTTCTGAAGAATTCAAGTTATACGCACCCGGAACGAAATCCCATTTGAATTTTATATACTTATCAGGTTATTTTGAGTAGTTTGGTTTGATATCTGTTAAATTCGTGTTTTATTTTATTTTATTTTTGGCGTTTTAATTTCGTTTACCAATTTAGTTATTAAATATTACGCGAAAGCAAACAAATTCTGAATTATTTACAATGTTTTTGAACAAATGAGTTAATCTTTTGTATTTGGGTTGCAAGCATATTTAAAAAATATGCATGCTTAAAAATTATTTTAAAACCCATAAAAAATTCGTAAATTGAGATAAACATTACAAACAAATATCACTGAAAGTACTTTTGTTTTCTATAATACGTTGGAACAATCGAATGTACAGTCGTGGAAAAAAAAAGGTAAACACCCCCTACTAACTCCTCAACAAATCATCGTAGAAGAAAGTTACTGGTACCGAACGATTGGAAATAAAGTCTACTTTTAAATGATGTATATAAAATTTTCTTAGGGGGTCATCTACATATTAAAACGAATCCTAACTTCATTTTTTTTTCAATGGCAATACCCAATTTTAACGCGATATTTCAAATCTTCGGTTCAAACTATGCCCAGACACCAAATTTCAAGTCATTTGAATGATAAGTTTTTGAATTATAAACATGCAAAATTTGGTGCTTCTAATGTTAAATTATATTTTCATATTTTTATTTATATCTCCCGAAATTATGCTCCTAATGTGCTAATTTTTTTTGTGGTAATAATACTAACATACCCAAACATAAATAAGCTGAATTTGCAATTTTTATAATTTTATGATATGAATTATGAATTATGAAATTAATATTCGAAAAAATTATGAATTGCAACCTACAATTTTTTTGATGGATTTAGATTTATTAAGTCCTGCTTTATGGAAATTCAAAAATTTCACATTTTTCTTCCAAGTAGTTTTTAAATTATGCTTAAAAAACGGCAAAATGAAGGTTTAAGGGGCCGTCTATGATGGAAGTGAATAGACATTTTGAAATTTATTCTGCCGTACTGAAATCTAACACGCTTCATTGACTCCTTGAGCGGCGCTTAAGGTGCCTTCACTGAAAAAAATGAGTACTCAAAATTGAGTAAAAAGTACTCAATTTTAAATACGTCACATACTCAAAATAGCTCCGATCCAAATATACTCAAAATTGAGAAACGCATGTAGTCATTTTCGATTCCATGGTTGTGTTCAAATATGAATCGTTATGTACTGCCCCCTAAACCTAAAAATTAAAGTAAAAATGTACTGATATTTATTTTCCCTTCAAAGTTATTAACAAGAAACATTTAATTGATTATTTATTAAGAAAAATAGCAAAATTATTAACAAGATACCCAAATCGAATATTTTTATGACAAGAGCATTATTTCCAAGTACTTTTAAATTATTTTAAAATACTGTGCATAGTTTAATATTTACATTAATAAACATCATCTATCCAACCATAAATGAAATAAACTGTTACAGGGTACTAAATTATCGTTTTGTTTGGATTTGATAACGTGTGATATTTCAAAATTGAGAAAACATAGGTTCATTTTTGATCCAAAAATACTCAATTCGATATGAGTACATCGATTTACTCATTTTTGAGTACTTTATTTTTTTCAGTGTTGATCAAGGAAGCGGCTCTCTCGGTTAACAATCCAGTATGGAACTTCAATTTGGATACAGCCCTTAAAATACGCTCGTTTTAAAATAATTAATTTCTCGGAAACTTATGGTACGAATTGCATAAAAATTCGTTTTAAGGCTAATTGAAGGGTGTAGAGTTCATTTATGCTGTCAGAATTGGGTACTGCTATTGGAAAAAACAATGTTATGGTTCGTTTTAATATGTAGGTGGCCCCCTAGGCAAATTTTATATGCATCATTTAAAAGTAGACATTATTTCCAACCGTTTGGTACCAGTAACTTTCTTCTACTATAATTTGTTGAGGAGTTAGTAGGGGGTGTTTACTTTTTTGTTTCCACGACTGTACAATGTATAGACGTTAAACTGCAATAAAAGGGAAATTTGTTGTGTTAGGTTTTTGCCACCGAAAATATGATACCAGCGTTACTCATAGACATGTCTTTTCTTTATGCTATTGCATTAAGTGTAAACAGGTTCATCTTTCGTAATCGGGTTGCACTCAACTTTAAAAATATCCATGCTTAAAAATTACTTTAAAATCCATTAGAATCAGAAAACTGAGGTACAATTTTCAAACAAATTTCATTTGAGAGAACTTTTTTCTATTCGACATTGTAAAAAAATGAAATTGTGTGATGTTTAAAAGTTAGAAAAATTGCAGTAAAGGCACATTTTATGGGTTACAATTTATGGGGCACAATTTATGGGCACTGACATAGTGTTTTTACTTTATAATGTAGATAATACCATACAAACGAGAATTTCACTAAGTGCTGCGCGATTTGGAGGAATTTCTTTTTTTCGTATTGTTAGGAAAATCACATATTTTTCTCTTATACCCGCCAAAGAAAACGTGCATTCTGTTATTAAAGGTCAGGGATTTTACTATGGTTGCAAGACAATAACGCCATGTTTTTTGATTGTCTTTATAACGATTTGTAGATGGGAATGCACAAATTTCAGTTATTGTGATTGCCGTACTATTTTGTTTTAATTTATTTTACCTGGAAGGCTTCTTATAATTGACATGGGCGAAGCCGGGTAGTTCTGCTAGCCATGAATAAAAGTAACACGATACATTTCATAGCATACATTTAAGAGAGGCCAACTGGTCGCCAAGTTAGTTTAAAATAATAACCTTTTCTGAAATATGAAAAAAAAATATCTGTTATGATTAAAATTTGAGTTGCCATCATTAGAGAAAAGTATATAAAATTAAAAAAAAATTAATATTTCGAAAACTAATTCGAATTTAAAAATTCTAATACCAGTTTTGAGATCTGCAGATAAATACGGATTTTTGGTGTTACTTTCATCGCAAAGTATTTCTTTTTAAGAAGAAATAGTCCGTGAAACGTAATCAGTTGTTTAACCAGTCGTTTCATAAAATCGTTTCATAAATTCGTTACATTTCAATCGTTTCATGAAATCCGCTTTATAAATTCGTTTCATTAGGATTTTATATATATAGAGTAGATAAATAAATATAAAAGACAATATTCCATGTTGAACGGTACTTTTTGCATCTTCCTTCTATAATTTAAGTTTTAGCATTGGATGTTCCTGTATTTTTTTTTTTTTTTTTTTGATCGATTGTAGTAAGGGATCGAACATACATAGAAATCATTGCTTATTCCATTACGTATCCTTGACCTCTTCAGTTCCGAAGCTAAAATAATAATCCAAATGCTTATTCATTAGTTTTTTCCAAACAAAATGACATCGTAAATGACAGAAAAAATATCTTTTCTAAAATTGATCTTTTAGGCGCTTAGTAATTTAGGTTCAAAAATATGAATCTAAAAGTACAAACCCCTTAAAAACATCAATTTAATAACCATTAACCTAAATTAACGCAATCATAAATTAAAGAGCCTTAAACAAGTAAATTAATCTACAAATCGTCAAAAAAATTTTTTGAAAAAGATTTAAGTTAAATACTTATGAAAATTTCTCACTTTCTTGGTCATACTGTCTTTTGGGCATTTTTAGGCATTTTGCAAACTCAGATGAAAATAACATTTATTTTATGTGGGAATCAGCGTAGATACTGCCATTTATTCGCTTGCTTTGAACGCAAAAAAAAAAAACAAAAAAAAAAAAAACATTCAGCTATTAAGAAGTGATGTGAATATGTAAAAAAATCGGACATTTTAGTTTTTATAAGGAAAAGAACAGAGGTCGCTGTATGGGGACCCAGGGACCGAAGAGGATATAATTGACTGAATTATCAATGACAAAGGAATAATTAATTTAAGAACTATGCTGACTACATTAAGAGAAAAGGAAATATTTCCAAAAACTAAAGGAACTAAAATTTTGTTATTGTTTCCCAGTCTGTGCATGCTACGGTACCCACCTGTCGCACGCTTATAAAGGGTCCTTTCTACAAAGTAAAACATAATTAGTAAATGGCTTCATTTTTCTCCAGAACAGGAAAATTTCATTACCGTGATTGGCAGCAGCCCATTACATACGGTGTATTCTAATGTCGAACTGTAGTAAAACGAGGCTTCAGACAAACGGCATAATTGTTGCTACACCGTCGCTATAAACGTTATCGGAACAGCTGTTACTAAGCATATGAAAACTTGAAATAAATGACTGCAAACATGAAATAATCTGTGACTGTTAATTCCAAAGAAAGTCTCTTAACGACCAAGATAATTTTTACTTTCAGATTTATGTACAGTATTTGAGTCTGTAAATGCAAAGGACACCTGTGGAATATTAAAACATCAAAATGAGCTACTGTGTTCAATTGCCGACTTCTGTGTCGAGATTGTTTTTATGAGGCGACGTTAAGATAAGAATTCTGATGATTTTTTCCTTATCATATATATGCCAGAACATGAGCATTGTAACGCTTTTATGTCCTTCTAGATATCACTGAAATGTAGCTTTTGATGCCCGCGTATTTCTTTCATAAATAACCTTATTTTTTATTTAATAAAGTTAATTTTTTTTTTGTTATCAGGTTACGTTTTAAGTATTTTTTTATGTTCTATTTCAAAATCGTTGGTGTTGCATGTATACTACATATAAAAAGAAAAAATATATTTTAAATTAAACTATTAATTTTAATTAAGATCTCCTTTAACATTCCTGCAAAAAAAAGAAAGAAAAAAAGAAGAAAAATACAGTTAATGGGAAATTGGATAAGAGGAAGGGTGTATTAGGGGCCATTTGTTAGGTGAGTTCGTAATTATATAAACACGTAGCATCTATAGTCGTCGTTCAGTCCGTCTGTCTGCCCGTCCGTCCGCCTGCATATAACAGAGCAAAAACTACCCAACCGAATGGTCTGAAATTTAAAATATATAATAGCTGCAAAATTTTGTCGAGTCATTTCAAATTTTATGAAAATCGTAGTTTGATTACAGGGATAGTCAAAATTTTTCGTTAGATTACGGTCAATGGGGAAAAATTATTTCAAGTGCATTTTAATGATGTTACAGCCTTTCGAACAGAATGAAATTGATATGTACTTATGAAGTGCACTAAAATATATATTCAGTACAGTATGCGGTACAAAAATTTTTTATAAAACTAGTTAGAGTACGATTTCCCACGTTTATTTAAGAATGATGAAGATTTAAAGTTTGGAACTCCTAATGTTAAATTTGTTTGTAATCACTTTAAAACAAATTGCAAGTGTTTCACGTGCAAATAATCATCAAGACATTTTCCACGTTTGACGTGCATTTTTCAAATTGTTAATTACATAACTCTTCAAGAAAGAGCAGGGTGTTTTTGTTCACAACGCTCGAAACAGTATGGGATATAGTAGAACTGTGTATTAACACGTTGTTACATCACAGCTAAAAAAAGAAAGCAATTTGGTAGGAATTGTTTGAAAGTAGTATAATAAAGTAGAGCCTGCCAAAAAATGAAAAGAAAAAAAAGCAACCTATACATTTTCATCACCAAATTATACCAGAAAAAAACAACAACTCGGAAATAGCCTGAAAATTATGTCTTGTCTCAATTAATGTTTAAAAAATAAGCTTAGGTATCTTAGGTATCTTCATATCGAAATTGTACCAAACTCTGAAAATTTCAAAACGAAATACCGAATTTTTACAATATATTTGGTTTTCTCGGAAATTTTTACCTTAGTATACCTAATGGGAAGTCTTTAGAACAATTAGTTTAGCAATTATGTTTAAGAATTATGAAGGTTTAGAGTTTGAAACTCCTCTTTTACTAGCAATTCATCATAGTAAAACAAATTTCATTGAGGGTAGTTTTTTAAGCATAACTCAAAAATTACTTGACGGAAAGAACTGTAATTTTTGATTAGGACATTTGATGTTTTTATAAATGGATTTCTGTTTAAAAAATTTTGCGTTCCAATTCATGTATTTTTAAAAATCTCTTTTGAAAATTTTATTAAAAGTATATATACTTTTAATACTTTTAAAATTAAATTTCGCAAAAAAAAGTGAATTGTAACATGTAATTTTTTCAAGGGCAATCAATTTATAGAAAATTCAAATATGCGAATGCAGAATTAAAGCATATTCCCTGAAATAGTTTTGAGTTATGCTTCAGACGGGCACTGCAATTTGTTTTAAAGTGATTACAAACAAATTTAACATTAGGAGTTCCAAACTTTAAATCTTCATAATTCTTAAATATGATTTCTAAACTATTTGACCGGAAAATTTCCCGTTTGATATCCTAAGGTAAAATATACCGGGAATGATGTCAAAATTAGGTGTTCGTTTTGAAATTTTCAGAGTTTGGCAGATTTTATTATGAACACATCTCTCTGAGCTTACATTTTTACTTTCTTCTATATAAGAAGAAAGTATTGGATTCGTGAAAATTTTCGAATTTTGGTTTTCACCGGATTTATACGTTTTAGGGGTCAGAGATTCCAAAAAACATATCTTTACAAAATGTCTGTCTGTGAGTCTGTCTGTCTGTATGTATGTGACACAAATTTTGTGGGCGCTATATCTCAAGAACTAATGAACAGAATTTAATAAAACTTAAGATTCAGTTAGTCTCTGATATAAATTGGTATTGATTAATTTTTTGTGTAAATCGCTCAACAGGTGGCGCTGCTAGGCAGCATTTTTCACGATTTCCACAATAGCTCAATCTCCAGAACTAACGCACGGATTTTCATCAAACTTCAGATTCAGTTAGTCCTTGACATGAATTGACGTTTTATAAATTTTGGTGCAAATCTCTTAACAAGTGGCACTGCTATGCTGAATTTTTTGCGATTTTCGCAATAGTTGTACCTCAAGAACTAATGCTTCGATTTTCAACAAATTTCGGATTCAGGTATACCTTGATATGAATTAGTGCTGTTTATGTTTTTGTGCAAATCTCTCAACATGTGGCGCTCCTATGCTGCATTTTTCAGAATTTTCACTATAGCTCTGTGTCAAGAACGAATGCACGAATTTTCATTAAATTTCAGATTCAGGTATACTTTGATATCAATTAGTGCTGTTTATGTGATTTATATACAAGAAAGTCTTGTGATGGCCACAACATACTAGTTTAACATAAACTGAAAGAAGACATAATTTATATTTTAGAGTCTATTTCCTTTTCCTTCTGAAACGATTTGAAGATTAAAATATATGAGGTATTCTCTCTCTTTTTAATTTTCTTCTATCTTTACAAGAAGAAAGTCATGGATTCGTAAAAATCTTCGAATTCCGCTTTTCGACGGATTTACATGTTTTAGTAGTTTCATATCCCGAAAAACATGTTTTTACAAAATGTCTGTCTATGAGTCTGCCTGTCTGTATGTGACATAAATTTTGTGGGCGCTCTATCTCACAAACTAACAAACGGAAATTAATAAAACTGTAAACTCAGTTAGTCCCTGATATAAATTGATGCTGATTACTTTTTGGTGTAAATCCCCTAACAGATGGCACTGCTATGCTGTATTATTCGTGATTATCGCAATAGCTCTATCTCAAGAACTAATGCACGAATTTTCATCAAACTCTAGATTCAGTTAGTCCGGATATGAATTTGCGCTCTTAAGTGTTTGGTGTAAATCGCCCAACAGGGCTCATCAAATTCCGTGCATTAGTTCTTCAGATAGAGCGCCCACAAAATTTGTGTCACATACAGACAGATTGATTCACAGACTCACAGACAGACATATACATTTTGTAAAAACCTGTTTATATGTTTAATTTTCTTTTGAAATTGTTCTTAAACTTAATTAGTCCCCGTTATGCTATTTCATTCTCCCACATGTTAATATGGCGTCTCCAAAAAATAACGTTGCGTTGTATAAGCCAGCCATAAAACAAAGCAGGTGTATCATTATACGGAATAATCTGTACTTCAATTCTTTGAACTTCTAAGCATCGCAGGTTTTAAATTTTTATATCATCGTATTGGAAAATAAAAGTACTTTTAAATGCAATTTGTTTGAAAACTGCATCTCCATTTATTTTTGAGAAATTAACTTTTTTGTAATTTTTAGCACCATTTGTTTAATTTTGGCAACTCAAGTACTTTATTTCTGTAGAAAGTAAAGGGAAAATATTTGGAAAATAGCAATTATATCTTTTTGTTGCCATTTTCTCATGAAAAACAGAAAAAAATGTAATTAAAGCACGTGCTATTTTGAAAAAATATAATATAAATGAATAATTTCTGATGAAACATGGAGCTATTATAAACTAAATTTAATTTTAAGTATCTATATTAATATTACAAACGAATGAAGGCATGTGAATCATGAGATAGCCAATTTTTTTGTCCAGTTTCTTGAAGGAAGAAATCTCGTGTTTTTGGATAGTAAAATATGCGTAGTACGTGACTACCTTTGTATTATTCAGCGGTAGTCACGCCTCATGCATATTTTACAGTAGATGTTGTTTAAGACTGGATCATAAATGAGGAATTCTTCAGCGGATGCGGTTGACGTCATTTTATATGAAATAAAAGCGCGTGTTTTAAATCTTAAAACCGAACTATGTATATTTATATACATTATTTATATTTTTTCATCGGGGTGCGACACTAAATTCTGAAAAGACAGAATTCCTGTTTTCTAGTTATTATGTTGTTATTTCTTTGTAAGAAATAGATTCGGACAATTTTAAGGAGTAGCAGTAGAAGAAAAAAAAGTGATTTACAGTTTCTTACATTAGGTTGTACATGCGGTAACTTTTAGTAACTGACAGTAGCTTATGTTTTCTGTTGTTCAGACTACATACAGAATTATTCGGAACGGTTATCCACACTACAGAGAATTGTTGATATTTCCTGTTTAACTAAAGAGAATTACAACAATTGACCATCTATAGTATAGAGAATCACTGAAATTGATTTTCCACACTACAGAGAATTGTTGAAATTTCCTGTTTATAATATAGAGAATTACAACAATTGACTATCTACAGTGGCGGTCAAAAGTTTCCGGCCAGTTAGTTTCTTTGGTTTGTTTAACAGAACGTTTCAGCGAAGAAGAAGCACAATTGCTCCAAAAGTTAGGAATAAGCAAATTATCTCTGACCACGTGATCATTTTGATTGGATACTTGATCACTCTACCAGGGAGCCAACCAAATAATGGCAAAGGCCTGTTGATTGGATACTTAAGATATTTGATGCAAAGAGGAGGAATTCGAAATTCGCGAGCGCAAAAATGTCCGGCCATTCGTCATCCATTAGTTTTTCCTATCGCTAAAGTGTTTTTTTCGCCATGTTTGTTAATTAATCAACGTGAATAACGCATTTGAAATTCAAAAATGAAAACTTTAAAAATTTATTGTTTCTAAACGAGTGATTTGCTTGTCGCTAAAGGGACAATCCTCTCGTGAGATTGTGGCAAAGTTGTCGATCGGGAAATTTGCTGTAAATGATATTTTAAAAATATATAAAGATGGTTGTGGCCTTCGGAACTTGCTACCGCCCGAGAAGCCCCGGAAAACGACTATTCTTGTGGACAGAATTATCAGAAGAAAAGCAGTTGATGACCCGAGTGAAAATGCCGCTGCAATTCCACGCGATTTACGGCATTAAAATATTGCTGAAATAAGTCTGTCTACATTGTCAAGACGCTTATGTGACGCATAACTTTATGGAACAGTCGGTGTTAAAAAATCTTTCATAAGTAAAAAAATTCAGAGGGCCCGACTGGCGTTTGCCAAGGAATACAAAAACTGGTCAAGTGAAAACTGGAAAAAAGTACTATTTTCTGATGAATTGACGTTAAATCTTTTGGGGAGTGATAATAGACATTACAACCGACGACCTAAAAATAAAAGATAAGATGCAAGATATAGTATTCCAACAATGAAGCATAGCGGAGGACACCGCGTGGGGAGCATTTTCTGAAAAATGTGCCTGTCCGTTATTTGAAATGCGCGGGAAGATGAATAGTGCAATGCATAAGGATATCTTGCAAGATCATTTGCTGCCTTATTGGAGGAAAAATTGTGGTCGCAACTATTTGTTTCATCATGATAATGACCAAAAGTATACACGCCAGCTCGTCAAGCAGTGTCTTTCGCACAAAAGAAATCAGATTTTGAAATGAACAGCCCAATCATCCAATCTGAATCCAATAGAAAATCTTTGAAACTAACTTGAAAAAGTGTGTGGAACTATCAATATTCCAATTCAGCAGCATTTTCACAAAAATTGCAAGAACCGTGGACAAAACTTAACATTGACGATCTACAACCGTTCACTGAATCGATGCCATGTTGCTGCGCCTCAGTACATTTTGCTAAATGTATGAATACAATATACTAATTGTAAATGTTGTTGATCACTGTTATTTTCTGTTATAACACCATTTTTTTCCAAACTTGCCAAGGTGGCAGGAAACTTTTGAGAACATGCGTTTTCTTTTGCAATTAATTTTGTTAATTAAATTTATTACTATTTAATTTTTATTCCATAAGTAAGTTCTGAACTTTTATGTCAATAAAGTGTATGAGTATCACTTTGAGATTCCTCTTCATATGGGTATGCTTACAAATTAACCAAAAATTTTATGCTGGCCGGAAACTTTTGACCGCCACTGTTTAGTATAGAGAATCACGGAAATTGGTTTCCACACTACACAGAATTATTGAAATTTTGTTTAGACTATAGAAAATTACAACAATTGACTATCTATAGTATAGAGAACCAGTGAAATTAGTTCTCCACACTATACTGAATTATTTAAATTGGTTATCCACGTTACACAGAATTGTTGAAATGTGTTATTTAGACTGTAGAGATTTAGAAATATTAACTATACCTACTAGAATAGCTGAGATTGGTCCTCCACACCGTAAGAGAATTTTTGAAAATGGTTATCAGCACTACAGAGAATTTTGAAATTGGTAATCCACATTATCGAGAATCATAAAAATTTCTTATTTAAACGATAGAGAATTGCCTAAATTGATTAACCTTTTTAAAATATTTTTTTCGGAAATTCTAAATTAATATAATAATTGTTATAGCACTGCATTAATTCATTTTAAGCTGCTGAGCCCGAATTTTTAGATAACTAAGCCACAGGTTTCTATTATAACATTTATAGATAATCAAATAATAATAATGTTTTTATTCTTCAACTTTTCGGAGGTGTTTAATTTTTTTAAATTAGTGAAAATAGTTCTCCATGTATTTTTTAAAATTAAAAATATATTTGCAATTTAAGAACCGACGGGACGACAATCGCAGCTTACTGTTATATCAATGGCATCGCTCTTCATAAATTTCTTGTTTGCATTTGAATATTTTAAAATAATTTCGCTGCATAGGATATCAAAGGTCTATGTCTAATCGCATACTTTGCTTTTTCAATTTTGGTTGCAGTTTTATTTTATGAAAATACTCTTATTTTTGGAATCGGTTCCAAAATTGATAATGTCCTTTAACCTTTACACGGGGGAGATCTGTCAGGTTTTGCAGACGTATTCTCGGACAGATGCTGTCCAAGCCCCGCGTAAATGTTAAAAAAATATACTGCAACTAAAATCGAAAAAGTTAAAACAATACAGTGTTAAACATCGACCTCGCACATTCCATGTAAAGAAATATTTATAAATATATATACTGAAATGTAAACCAGAAATTTTTATAGAGCGTGCCATTGTTTTTATATTAGTTTGCGTATAGTTTATTAATTGTTTGACTAGCGTAGGCACTTAAATCTGACAATTTTAAGTATTAGCAAGAAAAGAAAAACTGATTATTATGTGTAATCCCAATAACACAATCAATCGATATTTAAATACAGTGACGTCAGAAATTATCACAAGTGTCACAGTCACAACTTGACAAAAATACGACTAATATATTCAGTTAGACACTGAATCGTTTCTACTGACTATATTGATCGATGTTTAGCACCCCCCATTATGAAGTTGTCTCGGTTATTTATCCATGACAAATCATGGGGTGACGTCAAAATGGAGTCTCATATTAAGCATTTTATAGTTAACAAGCAATTAAAGATACCAGTTGTTACATTCTATGCCAGTTTCGAATCATTAAAAAATGGGATATTGGACATTCTCACAATCTTTTGAATTTCGGGAATAAAAATCATGTGAAATTAAATTTGCTAAAATAGCATTTTAATCTGATAGAAGAATGCCTTAATGTTTCCAAATAAGGAAAAAAGGGTCTGCAGCGAAAATTTTTTATTTAACTGAGGTTTAAGTTAAACTTCCGAGTTTAATATTCCTTACCATTTTACCTCTATAACTTTCTATTTTCTTCTAAGTTTTTACTTATAATGAATTTACATAGTACCCACAGGACATTAAAATAAGAAATAATAACAATGTAGTATTTTTAGTACAAAATTTTGGTATAACATTGTCTTAAAGGGGAGTCAAAAAAGGGACGAAAGGGAAAAAAGGGGGATGGTATAGGAGAAAAAAGGGACGGTAACGGAAAAAAAAAGGGTTGGTAAGGATGTGACGGTAAGGAAAATTACCACCATTTTTAGGCAAATCATGTTAAGACTAAGTGATAGTTACAATGTTCATTGACTTTTAGAAACAGTTATTTACATTACATTAAATTAAAAAAAAAAAGAATTAATTTACCTCAAAAAGTGCAGGAGTAAACTTACCAACAAACGTACCAATAAAACTACCAACAAAGCCACGATCTTGAAATTGAAATTTAAATGCTGATTTAAATCCTTCATTAAATTTCCTGTCAAAGAATTTTAGACATTCTTTCTCTAGCATACTTCTGCATGAGAAAAAACTTGAAAAAAATTCTGTGGCTGCATTTGAAGTGATTTTCTGTATAAGTTTAGCAAGAGGAATGGTAAGGAATCTAAAACCCAAGGACAGAGTTCAAAAAATAATATCAACCGTAAAACTGTGCGCAGGTTAATTTTTTGCTACATATTTATATAAACCAATTGTCTCAATTTCGGAAAAAAATTACATCGAATTACTTTTATTGAAACAATTTTATACAGACAGCTCCAGACTTAAAAATCAGCATCAGGGACACGGGGCGGTATAGGAGTTGCCCTGGTATTTGGACCCGAAACATCGTCCAAAACTTATTTATCTCGTTAATATTGCTATGCAATCATGCAATGGGATGTTACGCAGTATATGAAATAAAAAAACCCCACAAAAATATACAGTAAAATAAAAATTATTATTCAGGGTCATAAAAGTCAAGAGATTGTGAGAATGCCCCATAAATCAACGTTACAGTAACTCCAATTCGACTCGGTTTTCTATATCACGCACCCAGCTATTAAACGGGTTCATATAAGATGCATTTTTATCTTATAAGAAATACCAGAGATATCTGGTGGAAAATTAAGGAAGACCGTAGCTTCCCAAACCAGTTAACCAACTAAGCTATATCGAAACATATATCTGAATTTTATAGTTAATCTGTTATTTCTCAAATGCTAAGCTTTGAGCAACTTATATTTTTCATTTTATATAATTTATATAGGTAGCGTAGATTTTATACAAAAAAATATTGAAATATACAGGGTGATTCATAAAAGATGGGCAGAACTTTAAGGGGTTATAGTACACTTAAAGACAAATAATATTAAATAGGAGACTAAGGGTCCCAGACGTATTCCCAAGGAGATAGGGGGCATTAAAGTTTAGGGTCCGAAATTTCAAATGATTATAAAACATGGAAAAATTGGTCGATTCGTTTGCGGTTTTTGCAAAAAATTTTCTTTATGCCAGTATTTTCTTGAAATAAAATTTTAAAGTTCAATTTCAAAAAATGACGATAGGGGGCGATTTAGACTTTGGAGTTACAAACAACTATTTTTTAACGTTATTTTTTGTATTTCTTTAAATGATTTCGAAAGCTTAGACTTAAACTTAAATTTTGATCTAAAAATCTGAGTCCTAACGAGTAGTTAAGTAGCGTAAACTGAAATTTGAAATTTGAAACCCTTCTCCCCCCAGAACAAAAATCAGTTATTCCCGATCTTTGTGTCGTAGATTAGGCTCTAACTACTGCCGCGTTTTGCTAAAATTATTCTTTATGTCAGTATTTTCTTGAAAATAAATTTTAAAGAAAATTTTCAAAAAATTCCGATAGAGGGCGCTTTAGACTTTGGAGTAACGAACAACTATTTTATACCGTTATTTTTTGTGTCTCATTAAATGCTTTCTAAAGCTTAGACTTAAATTTTCAGCCCAAAATCTGAATCGTTAGACGCGGTTAAGTTTCTGGGGAGAGGGGTTTGAAATTTCTACTCCTGAGCACAGTTCAGTTTACCATGTCCACACATTGTGTGCTGTGATACGAGGTAAAAAGACACAAATTAGGATTATGTTACCAAAGCATATTTATTAACATGTAATTACAATAAATGTTCAAAATTGTGACCACCAGAGGTTATGCACGCAGAACAACGGCGAAGAATGGAACGGCGAACATTCGCGAAAACATCAGGCTTTTTGAGCACTTCCCCTACAGCGGCGGAAAGTCTGGCGACCAGTTCCTCGGGGGATTCAATGGGTGTCTCATACATAAGAGCCTTCAATCGTCCCCAAAAAAAGAAATCGAGGGGTGAAAGATCTGGCGAGCGAGCAGGCCAAGCAACAGGACCACCTCGACCAATCCATCTGTTCGGAAATGTGATGTCCAGATAGTTGCGGACGTCTCGTACGTAATGGGCTGGCGCTCCATCGTGCTGGAACCACATGACCCGCCGGATGCGTGGAGGAACAACGTTTAACAGGTCTGGCAGCACATGTTGCAGAAATGTGAGGTATGTTTTACCGTTGAGGCGTTCAGGAAGAAGGTACGGTCCGATTAGGTGGTCTCCGAGGATTCCTGCCCAAACATTGATGGAAAAGCGTCTCTGATGAGCATGTGGATACGTAGCATGTGGATTGACATCCGCCCATACATGTGCATTGTGTGTGTACCTTCACGTGTGAAGGTACATTCATCGGTGAAAAGCACAGTTCGTCCAAAATGTGGATTTAGCGCGTTCTGCTGCAGAAACCAGCGGGCGAATTCAATACGATTTGGATAATCCCCTGGAGACAGTTTCTGGACTCGTTGCACATGAAACGGGAGCAAATGTTCATCCTTCAGTACCCTCCAAGTCATGGACTGTGAGGTATCCACCTGCCTAGCCACTGTTCGTGTACTTGTACTTGGCTGCGCCGCTACTACATCCAGAATGGCTTCTGCAACAACTACTGATTCGTCCTTTTTTGCACGACCTGCATTCGACCGGGAAGCGAGAAATGATCCCGTCTCACACAACTGTCTGTGCAAGCGCTCGAAAGTTTTGCGGTTAGGCAACCGCCTGTTGGGAAATCGCTCTCCGTACATTCGTTGTGCCTCTGCACCATTTCCATCTGCCGCTCCGTAAATTAAATGCATCTCAGCCTTTTCCTTATTCGTGAAGGGCACCATCTTCCGATTCATTACTACAGCGACTTGCACTTGACTCACCGTTCAGTGGTTTTTATGCCTGAATCGTGTCGAAATTTTGCATACGTGTTCTTCTTCTTCCCCATTTGACATTTGCATACTTTCTGTTTCCTTCTTCACCCGGTGACTAGCGTCAGGAATGGAGCTTTAACGTTTGCATGAGCGACGTTTCCAACTGTGCCAGTGCCTTTATGAGTGAATTCCGACTATGCAGTCCTTGACGAAAGTTGTATTTTTGCCTCGTATCACAGCACAGAATCGTTGGGCATGGTTAAGTAGTGCAAACTGAACTATGTTCAGAAGTTGAAATTTGAACCCCCTCCCCTCGCTACTGAACCACGCTCAGCGATTCAGATTTTGAGCTGAAAATTTAAGTTTAAGTCTAAGCTTTAGAAAGCATTTAATGAGACACAAAAAATAACGGTATAAAATAGTTGTTCGTTACTCCAAAGTCTAAAGCGCCCTCTATCGGAATTTTTTGAAAATTTTCTTTAAAATTTATTTTCAAGAAAATACTGACATAAAGAATAATTTTAGCAAAACGCGGCAGTAGTTAGAGCCTAATCTACGACACAAAGATCGGGAATAACTGATTTTTGTTCTGTGGGGAGAAGGGTTTCAAATTTCAAATTTCAGTTTATGCTACTTAACTACTCGTTAGGACTCAGATTTTTAGACCAAAATTTAAGTTTAAGTCTAAGCTTTCGAAATCATTTAAAGAAATACAAAAAATAACGTTAAAAAGTAGTTGTTTGTTACTCCAAAGTCTAAAGCGCCCCCTATCGGCATTTTTTGAAATTGAACTTTAAAATTTTATTTCAAGAAAATACTGGCATAAAGAAAATTTTTTGCAAAAACCGCAAACGAATCGACCAATTTTTCCATGTTTTATAATCATTTGAAATTTCGGACCCTAAACTTTAATGCCCCCTATCTCCTTGGGGATACGTCTGGGACCCTTAGTCTCCTATTTAATATTATTTGTCTTTAAGTGTACTATAACCCCTTAAAGTTCTGCCCATCTTTTATGAATCACCCTGTATATATGGAAGAATCTCTTTGCTGACACAATAAAATGCTACTTTGATACCAGAAATAAGAGACGCTTTCTCTTTAAAACAATTATATTGAAGAATACTTATTTATACGATATATACAAGAAGATACTATTTACATAATTATTAATACATCTTAATTTTGTTTTCGTGCACACATCTATTTCGTCTTTTTACCGCTATTTTTAACATTCTTCCGCATATTTCACATTCATTCACCGCCAAAACGCTCCCCAACTCACTTCGATTTCCGCCGCAATGCGCGTCTGTCATACCGAAGATTAGCTCTAGCGCGCATGCGTTGGGCGCTGTCACCAATCGCTAGAGTATCTTTAGATGGCAGAGTTGCGATTTCAAAACTAAATAGAGAGGACTTAGTGGTGTAAATTACTCCCTACATATATATTATTTTAATATATAAGTTTTGTCTGTATTTTTAATTTTAGTAAAATATTTGATCTATTTTCAAAAAAAAAAAAAAAAAAAAAAAATTATGCATAGAATATTTGCAGAATGAAGTAATAGATGTTTTTTATTTTCTAAAAAGCTTACTTGGTTATTGTTGCCTAGTAGGCTTTACCGGCTACGCCAGATGGTTTCTCCAAAGAAACCATGAATCAAACAAACTATATCGGTAAATTCTTCTTTCATTTCAAAGCAATAAGATCTTTATCAGGAATGTCCTTCTGCATCGCTGAAAACAATACAAACGCTATTGCACTATTGTATTTTCTAATGTGTCAGACAAAATTTGAGATGTTAATCATCAACTTTCTTAATTAATCATTTACAATAAAGTTTGGTAAAAAATCATACAATGACATGCAATATAATAAAACCACCCATGAAACTTTATTTAATTACAAAACAATTCTCAATAAAATTCCACCTGTAAAACTTTTTCAAAAGGGATAATCTTTCATAATCGAGTTCACATGATTATAGAACTTATCCCTCATAATTATACAACGTAAAACGGTATTCAATGTATTTAAATCTTTTCTTAAACATTATCTGCAAGTCTCATCAAAATCTGTCCAGTTGAATTTGTTTTCAAAGGTTAATTTTTCCTAATCGATTATACCTAATTATAGAACTT
The DNA here is from genome assembly GCA_963932465.1 of Maratus speciosus. NCBI lineage: Eukaryota > Metazoa > Arthropoda > Arachnida > Araneae > Salticidae > Maratus > Maratus speciosus. Next base: position 245,496,334 of record OZ010800.1, on the reverse strand, counting down.
TCCTTATAATTCGACAAATTAGTAAAGTAGAAAGATATGAAATACGCTAAAACCTTCCCTGAAAAATTCTCTAACAGTGCAAATTTCTTCGAAATCCATTCAGCAGAAAGCAAGTTATAAGCAACCAGAACGAAATTCTCATTTGTATTTTATTGTATAAAAGATCATAATTGCTGAAATTAAAATCTATTTTGTATAGGAGTTTTTTTTGCATGCATATATTTATTTCCTAAATCTTACGGTTGTTCATAATGTAAATCTTAATTAGACATAGATTTCTAACTTCTAAAAGAATATATTCTACGATCATGTAATTCTTTATTTTATATTTAGCTTTTTTAAGAGAATTAAACACAATATGTCAATATTAAATAAAAATATTATTTTTAATCTAATTTTCCAAAATGTTTAAATTCTTCAGAATTCACAAATTCATTCATCCATTCAGTTAAACAAAAATCGTGTTTACATTGAAATCTTCAATAAGATATAAGGATTATTTAAAATAAAATTATTTTTATTTTACAAACTGCTTTAAAATTCATAAAAATGTTCATCCTAATATTTAAAATTAAATGCTGTCTAAATTTTAATATATACTTCTGCAGATAGTTAATTTCTTCAAAATCCACATCTATATTAAACAACTTCCTAATATTAACTTCCTAGAACATTATTTTCTGATCTATTGCAATAGACCAAATATTTTCATTATTTCTTGTTAAAAAATTTCATTTCAAATTAGTGATCTTATTTAAAACTTTTCTAACTATTCGAAATTATTACAAGTTATGTATTACCTAAAGATAATTTTCTCCTTACTTTGTAAAAAGAAGCTTACCAAGTTAGAGAAAAATAAGTTATTTTGGGAGAAATTGTTATTCGAATTTATTGCATCAGTTTCTTCTTTTCGGTAATGGAAAAGATAAATTCAGATTTTTCTCTTTTTGTTTCATATAAAAAAACCCCGAATATTTGGCATAGTTATTAAGATTTTTCTCTGTTCATTTAATCGGATTTATTTTTACTGACAAATTTTGATCGTCATAATCTAAACAGTTTTTCATTTCTTTGTCTAATTTTTTAGTATACATAGCTTATGTTTAACAATCTGTATTATAAATTTCGTTCATATCCATTAAATATGTTTGGTTTTATTCAAAATTATTAATTTCTTGCTTATATTTTGAGCATGATCATATTTCAAAATTTGATAAATTTTAGAATTACACAACAAGACGCAATTTTTGTGATAAGAGTGTATACAAGGGGAAAATTTTCTGAAATGATACATAATATATGTATGTGTATATACAATTATAAAAAAACGCATACAGTTTACGATAAAAATCCCACCAAAGATGTCCTTAGATCTGTCATATTGTTTTTTTTTTCAAAATATGAATGCAATTTTTGAAATAGGGGTCGTCTACCTATTAAAATCACGCCAAATTTAATTTTTCAAACGGTAACACCCACTTTTGACACCATAGTTGAGTTCCTTGGATCAAAGCAGCCTGAAAAAAGTAATAGTTTATATACTTTTTATTGAATATTCTTAAGTTTATAAAATAAAGTTTATCAGGGTATATAGACAAATTTAGAAAAATTAAATTAAGATTTAACAGAAAAAAACGTATAGGAACAGAGAAGTAAAATTATAGAGGCAATTTCTATATATGATAAACAAAAATAAAAGTCTCTTTTATCGAATTACATCATAAGAACTTTTCGCATAAATTTTCTGGCTGTTGTTCTTAATTTTATCATATGTGATTGAAGACCGCTTAGTCAAAATATGAATAATAGGTTCGATTAACTCAAAGATACCAATTCTGCTCTAAACTTTATGCACTGGATTTTTATAATAAATATGCACCTATTTAGAATTCTCCCGTGATAGTACTAGAGGTTATAAATGAAACAAAAATTTAGTAGTATTGGTAATAAAATCTAGAAAAAAAAAACAGCAGTCTGTGTGGCTAAAAGTAGTTAAAAATTAAATCAATTGAAAAATCAGTTGAAAAATCAATTGAAAAAATGATAAGATGTGATTCGGTTTCTCTCAGATAAGAAAAAAACTGACCGTAGATCCCTTTGACGTACCAGCGATTATGCACATAAAATTTCCTGTAACTCTCAGCGTTTTGGGGATATTCAACAATGAAGGTCACGTGATGTATTCCTTATATCGTTCTACAAGTGCCTAGAGTTATCACTGCTGACTCAATTGACGTTTTGGAAAAGTTATTAAGCAAGTGTATGAAATTGAGAGCCAAATTTGTTTCAACAAGACTCTGTACCATCAAACAAGTTTTAAATAATCCAGGGATGGTTAGGAAACTTTTCAAAAAATTGATTTTTTTTTTAGTATCTATTTTGATTATTCAATTACTTCTGAAAACAGTGCAAAAAGCCGCTTAAAAATATTTGTATTTTTAACGGAGTTATAAGCATTTATGTAACAATCACTTTCATAGCCGCACCCATTTAATTGCAACTTAAAGTCGCGTTTTCTCAAAACTTGATTTTTGACGACTATCCGTACGATTAAAAAAAAAAAAAAAAAACTATATAACGGAATGGCTTAAAATTTTTTTTGCATGCATATAACATCATTATCTATAGAATGAATTAATATATTTTAGATAGCTTAATATTTTGAGTATTTATAAGGGGAAAAATCTTGTATTTTTTAGGGTTTTTTAAATTTTTAAATTTGAGAGTTTTTTTAATAAGGTTTCCTTTGAGTGATAGTTATATCCTTAATTCATTCTATAGAGTAAAGTTTCCTGATCATTTTAAAGCAAAAATTATGTTCTAATGTCAATTCAAAGTTAAGATATCTTACGGATGGTGATATGACACCTAAATTTTTTTTCGAAAATTCTGTTATAAAATATATATAATTATTATTAAAATATATATAATAATATATAATTATTTTGCTATATTTTTTTATTTTATTACATTGAAATACTTTATTTTATAATTTAATAAGACAACAGACATACCTTAAAAATATTAGAAAAGTTAAATTATTAAACATTGAATACTTCTGTTTTAATATGGATTCGAAGCGAGAGCTCTGTTTACATGTTTTTCGGTATCGATCAAGCCCTGAGCCCCCTTAAAATTTCCATAATAATATAACGTCTAACATTTGGCCCCATAGCTCTCCAGATTTCAATCCTTTGGAATAACCGTCTGTTTCAAAATTATAAGAGATTTAAAATTCCACTTTTTCTTAACAGAGGCAAAAAAAAGAAAAAAAAAGAAAAGTCGAACATCGGCCAAACGGTTTTTCGGTATCACGGTATTACATGAATGTTAGACCACTTTTATTTTTCTAATAATGCAAATAATTTTTGTCTTCAGTTCATAGTATAAGTGTAAAATCTAGAAACGTTGGAAAGATGAAAAAAGGCAGGCATTCAGAATTGAATCTAATTCTTTGGATTATTAGTAAAATACTTTGCCTGTCTGAAGTAGAAGTGCGAAAAATTCGGTTATACAATGGAAAAGGGAAATCTGAAAGTGAAATAAGTAAGATTTACAATCATTCTAAAACTGCTATTCAAAATTTTTTGAACAGGAAGGAATTGTATGGAACGCAGAAAATGTCTGCTCACAAAAAGAAGTCACTGCGATTATAGGCAAATTTTCAAGCTGGCAATAAAAATGCCAGCCGATTCGTACGATAGCACAACAGAATTGTAAACAAGTGTCTCATGCAAATGGCGTAGTTTTAAGTTAAGTATTTGTGTTAATCTTCGGAAACTAAGACGAAAACAACAACTATTAAAACATCCTAAAGAAGCACGTCTTAAGCGGGCAAAGAATGCCATGTCCTGGAACTGTACATAAAAAAAAATATTATTTTCGGAAGAAGATTTTTTTAAACTTAGATGATTTGGACGTTATTAACTATTGTTGGCATAACTTAAGTCGAGAATCTCACGAGTTCTATAGTAGGCAGATAGGAGGCGGTTTCGTTATGATGTGGGGCATATGTAAGAAAATGCGATCTACAAAATGAACTCAGGCAGTTTTCAACGGATGTTATACGGAAGTCTGATACCCTTCGGGTCACATTTAGAAGGACCGAAACGGGAGTTCCAAATGGATAATACTCCCAGTCGTGCATCAGAACAAATAAAAGATTGGTTCAAGTGAGAAAAAATTTATGTTATTCGAGGGTGGATAAAAAGATGGTTAGAAGCAGCATCATTTGAAAAATAATTATTGTGTAGGGAATATTTTTCCCTAGAGTGGAGACAGGCAGGGCTAGTTGTCTTACAGCGGTTGTGCGGGTAGGTAGTGCAAATTCGCAGACGTTCGAAAGCGATTGAAACGACGGACGTTTAGAAAAGTGATCTCGATTGTGTCATTTTAACATGGTTACGTGAATCCACCCATTGCAAACGCCCTGATATTTTGAGTGAGGGTGTTACCTTTTTTTATGATAATACCTGGTCCCATACTGCTCACAAACTAAAAAATTGCTAAAAAGTGGAAAGTGTGGAGCCACCCCTATATAGTCCAGATTTAGCACTCAGCGACTATTTCTTTTTTACGAAATTGAAGGAACACTTATCTAGAACATGGTTCTTTTCAGACAGCGGTATGAAAACAGCTTCCAGTGAGAAACTGGCTCAATGGCAGGGACGAGATTTCTACCAAGCCGGGTTAAATAAGTTGGTCCTGCGTTCAGATAAATGCCTAAATAGATTTGGTGATTATATGGAAAAGTGATCGGCAAGTATGTCTCTTAATTACTTTTGCATTTTCTGTCTATTCTTAACAAATAATTTTTTATTACCCCTGTAACATTTTTTTGTGTCCATCCTCGTGTCCATCTTGACAGAGCCTAGAACCGTTGCCCTAAATCCCAAAGAAAATCTCTGGGGTTATTTATCTTGCCAAGTATATGAAAATAACAAAAACATCATTCTGAATTGAATTGGAAGTCCCCATTGTGAAAAAACGGGACTATATTCTTGAATCTCCCATTAAAAATTTAATTAGCTTGAAGCCAAATCGTGTGCTTCAAGTTATCTAAAAGAAATGTTGTAGCAACATTTTACTAAATTTCCTAAAACTTACTTCTCCCTATTGTGATCTTACAATTTTATAACAAGTAATTTTTGCACTTTTTTGGTTATTTTTTTTTTCTAAATGGATTTCTTACATATAAGTAACTACATTTTACTGCAAAGTTTTTGTGTTCATATGGAGTGCTTTTGATTTTGATTGAAATATTTCATTAATTAGCCAAATAGCAGCAATCCTCATAGTCTTATACTTTTGTAACAGATTGTATCGTTGTTCTGTTCCGGCCGCCTATATCATCAATTCTGCAGCATAGATTTTGATGGGAGTTGCATTGTTAGTTAAATAATTTTTCAGGAAAAGTATTAATATATAACATTGTTCCTTAGTTAACTACGTTGCTTAGTTATAGAATTAAGGGTGACAATTTTATAATCAGATAAACCCGATTGCGAATGATCAGTCATTTTAAAAGATTCTGCTGAATGGATTTTGAAGGGACTTGCTCTGTTAGTTAGATATTTTTTGAGAACAGGTTTTCGTATATAACATATCGTTCTACGTTACTTAATTATAGAATTAAGGTGGAAAGTTATATAATCAGGTAAGCTCGTTTATGAAATATTAGTCTTTAAAAGATTTTGCTGAGTGAAATTCGACGGGACTTGCACGGTTAGTTATAGATAATTTTTTTAGGGAAGGTTTTAGGATAGATAGCACATGTCGTTCTACATTGCTTAGTTCTAGAATTATGGGGAAAGTTTTTTAACCAGATGAATCCGATTAAGAATAGCCTTTTTAAACTCTAAAATTAATAATAATCAATGATCTGTACCTCAAATTTATTTAACAGGTCATCACTCAGGAACATAATTAAATTCAGCAAGTTTAATATCTAATTTAAATATTTTTCAAATTCTTGCATTGATTTAATTATCTATTTTATCCTAAATGGATTACTTATTTAGTTGTATTAAGAATTTATTAAGATTTATCAAAACTTCTATGACTTTTTAAGATTTAATGCTAATCTCCTTGATGAATTAGTTTTTTAAATTTCTAATTTTAAATTTCAGGCTTCAAGATTTCAAGCTTTTAAGCTATTTCTATTAAACTTTAAATAAATCATATTCTTTTTACTCACAAGTAGTTTTCACAATAACTGATTGATGATCTGTAATATCCATACATAAAAGATCCAAAGTTTCAAAACATTGTTTAATTTGGGCTCGCCCAGCTTATGCAACATTGGGTATCTCTTGTGAGAAGATTGTACTACATCCTAAGTGAAATTTCAAAAAAGAGGGGTCTTCCATCCTGCTGAGGCCTCTGGGCCCGCTTCGGTGTCTGGGGGTTTCGTGGGATGGGGGATATGGGTTTTTTTTCCCCTCGTGGACATTTAGCTCCTATACCGCAAGGTTGGCTGTCCACGAGTGGGTGATTTCTGTGATTTCTGTCGGTAATTGAGGAGATGCATCGTTGTCTTCTGTCTCAGAATCCGACATTTCTCTGGTGTCCATTGCAACATCACTCTCTCCATCCGATGCGTCCGAAGATTCCCAACCGTAGTCTTCGTCTGTGCTATCATAATCCGAAAGGTCACTATTTTGTAACAATTCTAACATTTCGGCATCAGTCAATATTTTATTTACTTTTCTTTTCTTGGGTTGTGACGGTCCTGCCACACTTGGAGCATCCGCCATTTTTAATCACGCACATAAAAAAATGAAAACAAAAATTTTGAAAACCAACCACAAAAAATTAAAAAATAATGCTTCACTAACGTGCCGAAACAACCTCGCCGTTCAATTTCCAAAGCCACACTAAACACAGAGCATATAACTTATCAAAGTCCGTCGCCGCGTTAGTGCGTCGTCGGCATACCAGGAGGTGCCGCTCTGACGCGCCAGTGCGTCGGTGGCAGCGAACGTGTTAAACAGACTCATAATACTACCAGATATGAATTTGCTATACCATTTAACGTCCATCATCTTATGTGTCGAGGATGTAGGACAAGGGTCCGAGGCTCCTCGAGCAAGCTGTCTTCGAAACTCGTTTTGCCCAGCCTTGCTTTTTCTAGCAAGCTCTGCTCTATATTGCACTAAAGAAGAATCTCTTTTGTAGATTCGAAACAGCTGTTTACTGCTTTTTATACATTATTTGTGCATTTTTAAACGTTAGTTTTCAGCCTTTTAATATTTTTGCACAATGTTTATTTGCTATTTTTATAAACAAATATGTTATGTGCACTAAAGAAAATATAATATTACACTGTAAAAAAAAAAAAAAAAAAAAATGGTAACGTTCCATGTAAAATCCAGGAACGTTTCGCCTTTTCTCAGGTTTTCAGAATAATTTAGCTCTTTCCTGTGAAATTCTGGTTTTCTTATCTGAAACGTTCCTGAACAAAAGTTGGAAACAGCAAAACGCTGCGGCCGCCATTTATTATTTTTTTTCCCTATAATCCGTTGCTCGCGCGCGAGTGTCGAAAACGAATTCCTTAAATGAATGTAAAAAAATCAATATGGAATGCAAATAAATCAATAGACGACATAATCATTTACGTCTCTATTGTCAAGATAATTCAGATGAAAATACAATACCTCTGTGACATCGCTAAGAGATTATCTCTCGTACTTGTCTGTGGAATGTTTAACGAGCAGACCGTGTAAAAAAACACACCTATTATTTGGATCTCCATTAACCAGGGGACCATCAAACATGATTCTCACCGATTTTGATTAATTTAAAGTACGTTTTAGAGTTCTTATCTCTAATTATTCTTGTAAAAGGATTTCGTCAAATGGGGCTTAGATTTTCAGAAATTAGATGCCGAGGTTTAGCATACGTTTCAAATACCCATTAGTTTGCAGCTCTCAACGTGTCTTTTATGGTGTGGACGCAGAAAGCTCGCACGCCACCCGTACGGCCCGAGTTCGATACTACCTCTTGACTTTTTTTTTCTTTTTAAATTAATTTTATATTTTAACACTTTATTACAATTTGATTTAAATTTGATATATATTTGACACTATGAATTGGTGCAAATTTGAATTTTTTTTTTCCGGAAAAAATATACAATTACGTTTAGGTTTTTTTTTTTTCATGAGAATTTATATGTATTTTATCTAACTTGTAAACTAACATAATTACTGACGAAAATCCAAAATATTTTATGTCTAGATTTTTTTTCTAATTATTATTTACATTTATATATTTTTATATTTTAAGCAAAGTTCAGAAACAATATATCATATATATATTTACTTTATTGAATTTTAACTGAAAATTTATTTTTCGTGTAAATTATAAATAATAATTTTGATGTCAATTTCAAAATATTTTTTCATTCTAACAAATAATGATAATAAAGCGAAAATTGTCAACTGGAAATGTAAAAATCGTCTGCGGATCCCGCATGCTGTGAAATGTCAGTAATGTTTTGCTGTCAACAGAAATATTCCTGGTATTTCGCAGGAAACTTACTGGCATTTCTGTAGAAAGTTTTTAACATATACAGTAAAGTTCCAGTCATTTTCAAGAAATGTTTCTTGGAAATAATGGGCAACTCAGCTGCCCATTTTTTCCCAGGAACGTTGCGGAATTTTTTTTACAGTGTATGTTTGTGGATAATATATAATATATATTATTCTAAACAAATAATGAATACGGATTAAGAATAGCGAATATGGAATGTGGATGAAAGGAAGTGTTAAATAAAATACTTTGTTATCCTTGAACAAAATTATAAATTTTATTTAAAGCTGCATTATTATAGGTTAGAACAAAAAATTAAGCAAAATGTTTTACACCTTAGCAAGAAATATAATAAGCAGTCATGAGAAAAAATGAATAATACTTTAAGAAAAATACGCACACATAACAATATGAATATTGATATAAAAAAAGTGCGAGAAATATAAATACAAGAGTAATAGAAAAGCGATTTTTTTAAAAAGGAAAATGCATTGTAAACAGAAAAATAATTAAATTTAGTGACATTTCTGCTTATTTCGACTATTAGAACTTGCAGGTTATTTTCCAATTTTTAACTCATTTTCAATAATCCATATTTTGAAATATTTAAAAACATTTCTTTGATTTTTTTAATTTTTCGCTTATAATACATTTTTTAAATATGTATCTAGTTATGTAAAATTGCACGGTAAATTGATAAGGTCAGAAATAACATCTTCATTTCATTGCTGAGATACTTATATAGAAATGAAAATACCAGAAAACTAGACGAAAACATTCCATTTTCTTCTCAATGCATCATTAAAAATAAAAAATTAAATAAGAGTAATTCATTTGTGAAATGCCGAAAAAAATTCAATTGGAGTTGATTTAGACGTATTTCATTCCATTCATATATTTATTTCTTACTCATTTATCAAGTACGTTCCTAAATCTAAATTACCTGCTTTGTGATATATTTCACAATATTTGACAATTCATATTTTTCACAAACGTATCACATTGGCTGATACCGTTATTTTAAAAAAAAGTCCTTCCGGCCAGTGCCGGGAGAAAGAGGTAGCTCTCATATTCCTTATTTTAAAAAAGCCAACTTATATTATTCAAAGACACGAAGCTCAATTTAGTGGAAACCGAATATAGGAGATTCAATACTAATTTTTATCAATACTAAATCATTATGAATGAGAATTTCGCGAAATTAGTCAGCTTTATCCAAGCTGCTTTTATTTAAAGTAACTTATATTTGGATGCCAAATTCGGCGATTTCTTAAAGTGCCTGCCATTTTAAGACAACATAGTGGATGAGGCTAACCAGTGAACTTGGTCGAGACCTTAGTAATTGCTGTGCACATGCTCACTCACATCGGAGTCGATTGATATATACGAGTGCTGTCGCAGTCAAAAAATCAGATTTTTCAAAATGTCACCCACATTAGATATTGAAATTGCTATATCTGAGCCATTTTCTAAGATAAAGACAAACAAAAAATTCTCCTGAATCCTTATATCAAGGTCAAATACTTAAGAAAGAAACCTTTTCCAATTTCTAATTTTTTTGCACCTCACTTTAAATATATATTTTTTTTAATTTAATGGCCGCCATTTTGAAACAAGATGGCTGATGAAGCTGGCCAGCGAACTTGGTCGAGATATTGATGTATACTATCCACATGCCTTCTTACATCGAAATAGGCGAATACGTGTGTTATCGTGTGACAAATACAAGATCGTTTCAAAATGTTAGCCACGCTAGAAATTCAAAGTGCTATAATTCAACCATTTTTTAAGATATAAACAAAAGAACAAATTTTCAGAAACAAAAACTGCTCCGGAATCTTTGTATCAAGGCCAAACACATAAAAAAAATCTTTTTCATTTTCCAATTTTTTAATACCTCATTTTAAATTTAATTTTTTTTAAATGGCAACCCTTTTGAAACAAGATGGCGAATGAAGCTGGCCAACGAACTCGGTCGAGTCATTGGTATGTACTATGTACACACCAAGTTACATCCAAATCGGTTCATACCCTAGTAGCATCGACAGATCGTATTTTTCTCGGCCTTTCATCAATTCCTCGAAATGTGCTCGAGTAATAACACAGGTATATCCTTGCGAGCAGTACCTGAGAACCGGTTTTCGATGGGCACAATTTCCTCGGTTAAAAGGTATCATTATGAGCATAATTACCGAGGAAAATGTGCTAATCGCATAGTCATGTGCAACAGATAACGGCCCGATATCAAATCACTGTGAAATATGCTAGAAAACGCAGTTTTTCTGGAAGCGTGAATCTGATTGGTTGAAACACGAGAGCTACGAAGATCCCGGATGAAGACGATGTTGTTGTTGACGCGGCCGTTCGCGAGGAAGAAGGAAGCGGTCGCCATTGCTACACCGCATTATCCGTGGAATAAATACATTTTTTCCGGAAATATGTAAGTACCTATTTCATTCTTTCTGATGTTATTACCTTTTTCATTTGACAATGCTTCTGATTTACACACGTTTTCCCGTGCTCTTGATTGTAATGCACCTTTTTTAATAGTCTGTGTAATTGTTTATATTTAATCTTATATGACAACAAAGCGCAATTTAAAACTGAAAAAAAAAATTGATTTCATTTCTGATTTTTGGATTTCGGAGCTTGGCAAGTCTGTATGTAGTAGGGTGTCAACGATTTAAATCAGTTGATTTAAATCAGCGATTTAAATCATGATTTTAATCAAGTGATTTTTTAAAAAAAATCATTGATTAAAATCAAAAAAATTCTAAATGTTTAAAATGACGTAAAAGTATTCAAATCTAAGATGAACATAATTTGGAAAGTTTCTACAGGTATTGTGACTTATGAATGCACAAAACAAAGCTTTAAATAATTGTTTCTAAGCATAATTCCTGAGTATTGTGAAATTTTAAGTACAGTAAGTTTGTAAAAAGCATGGTTTTTATCTAACAAACATAAAAAGCATTTAATTTAAAAATGATATTTCAATCTAATATAATTTACAATGCCATAATTTCCTTTTAATAATCAAGTTATTCATTCTTTTATACTATACAATAAACATAGCAATAGAGTGTCAATGATTTTAATCAATTGATTTGAATCAGATGATAAAATCACATATTTTCTGATTCTTTAAAATAGTGTGAAAAAGCATTATAATCAGTAATGAAAATGATCACTAAATCACTTGTAAAAAATTTAATATTTGTTATTGTTAATTATAAAAATATTAAACTGTGTAAAAAGAAGTATTATACATTTAAAAAAAAACATCTAACTAAATGTTAAATAACTTCAAAACATTATAATATTTAGTAGCTATTCAAATATTTTAATGTTATGGGGAAAAAATCCGATTTAAGTTTCAAAAATACAATTTTTGTAATCTATTTTTAAATTATGTGTGAATTTGCTGTATACATTGCTACAATTTTTGATCGATTTGATATACATACGCTTTAGAACCTGTGTAAAATTACTGGCTGCTTTATGTATTTATCAAACTATTATTTATCACCTTTTTTCAATCACTTTTTCAAAAATGTAGATTGTGTTCTTAAAAAGTTAATTGTTTAATAATTACAAAATTTAATCTGTATCATCAATTTAAAATTAAATGCAATTTATCAATAACTTTAAAATGTAAGCAGTATTTAATATTGGTTTACATAATTATTACAAAATATTAATGCACATAATGTTGTATGTTACTAAAGAAATTTTTAATTTGCAGTTTTTTGTAAATTCTATAATTGCATAATTAAAATTTTATTAATTAAAGCAAAAAAACATAGATTATGTTAGTAACTGAAGGGTTGTTCATTTTTGAAATGCTTAATTCTTGGTAAATGTTTAATATTTTAACACAGGGAAAAAAATAAAAAAAATCTGATTTAAATTAAAAAAATCTGATTTTTTAAAAAAAAATCGGTACAGATGTCATATTCGCCCCATATTGGCGCGATTTTTTTCGCTTGCCAATTTGGCGAAAACATCAACAGCATAAACAACATAATCCGGGTTACCACATCAAGCACTTTGGCGCAAGTTAAGTACCTGTTGCCTATATGATATTGGCGACAGAAAAAAATCGCGCCAATATGGGGCGAATATGACATCTGTTCCAAAAAATCATGATTTTTTTACACCCTAGTATGTAGTAGTATTTTGTTTCTAAAACCAAGCAGTCTGGCAGCCAAAATCCAAAATGCTTTAGTATCATTCAGTCAAGATTTAAGGATACTAAACAAAAAACATCTTTTAACGCTTTCGTTTATTAACACACAAAACAACCCCTACTGCTGGGATATTTAAAAAGAAAAAAAAAACAGGCAGAGGGGGGGGGGTGATATTAAAATACAAAAAAGTTCATAAAATACTCTTATTTTTATCGCTTATGATAAAAAATAAATTTTTGCAGGGTTCGCAAATATCAAAACAGTGGTAGAAATGATTAAAAAAAAGTCACTGGTCCCAAGGACCAGTAAACATCAGAGTTTACTGGTCCGCAGACATCGTCACTGGCCCTCTACATAAAATTATATTAAGTACTTTTAACCCTTTGAGTGACACCCCCCCCCCCCCTCTCCTCCTCCGAGAATATAAACCAAACTTCCTTTCAGTTACCCAAAATTTTCGGCATAATAAAATGTAAAATTATAATTTGCTAAAAATTAAATAAGTAGTACATTAACAAAAACTGAAATTATTAATTATGTATTTTATTTTTGTTTACTTATTTTAACTAAGTTTTTATGCTTATTGTAATGTTTGGTTGCGGTTTTTGTCAGGGATGGGGTAATTTAAGTTTACCTGTCAGAGAGGGAAAAAAGTTACTTGCTTCATATGAATGTTAAAAGACATATTGAATAGATTTTTTTTTTTTTAACCAAAATTTTCCTAATTTACCAATGTTTTTGAAGACAAAATAATATTTTGTATTTATCGCTAATGCTGCGTGGGGACAAGCATTAACAAATGTTATTAAATACAAGAATATTATTTTGAATTTTTGCTTTATGGGCATGCAGTATTTTTTACTTACTGCACATGCATGCACAAAATTTTTTGTTTATTTTATTACTATTTGCTTTTTACAAATTCCCTTTCCCCTCTCTTTTTTTAGAAATAACGTTTGGAAAATTTTGGTATTTTGTTTTGAAAACATCATTGTTTTTTATTGGGCTTAGACCAATTTTAATATTTATATGAATCTCAGAATCATTATCATTACAAAATTTTATACTATTTGCTTTTTACAAATTTCTCCCCCCCCCCCCCCCCATCTCTCTCTCTCTCTCCTTTTTCATAAATAACATTTGGAGAACTTTGATATTTTGTTTGTAAAAGCATGTTAAAAGATAGATTGAATAGATCTTTTTTTTTTTTTTTAACCAAAATTTTTCTAATTTACCGATGTTTTTGAAGACAAAATAATATTTTGTATTTATCGCTAATGCTGCTTGGGGACAAGTATTATAACAAATGTTATTAAATACAAGAATATTGTTTTGAATTTTTAATCTTATCATCTGTTAACCTTATGTTAATTTTTATAATGAAATTGAATGAGTTTCTGTATATCCCTTGCATATTCTCCCTTGATCGTCTGTCATCTTTTTTGTTATGACCGACATTTTTTTAGCGATTTTGCAACCCTGACTATTTTCAGCGGTAGAATTGATTAAAAAAAAATCACTGATCACAAGGAACAGTAAACATCAGAGTTTACTGGTCCGCAGACATCGTCACTGGCCCGCTACATAAAATTATATAAGTACCTTAACCCTTTGAGTGACACCCCCCCCCCTCTCCTCCTCCGAGAACATAAATTAAACTTCCTTTCAGTTACCCAAAATTTTCGGCATAATAAAATGTAAAATTATATTTTGCTAAAAATTAAATAGTACATAAACAAAAAATGAAATTATTATGTTTTTTATTTCCGTCTATTTATTTTAACTAAGTTTTTATGCAAATTTTATGCTTATTGTAATGTTTGGTTGCAGTTTTCTCAGGGATGGGAAAATTTACGTTTACCTGTCAGAAAGGGGGAAAAGTTACTGTTAGTTACTGGTCCTTCGGACCACTAAATTTTTTAAATTAGTGGTCCAATTGAATTTTTAGTGGTCTCGGACCAGCGGACCACCAAGGATTTCGAATGCTGCAAAATAGTCAAATACTTATTGCTGATTATAAATATTTTGAGATTTAATATAAATTGGAAACTAAAATATATTGCACCTAAAAAGAACACAATCTTTTTTTTTCTATTTACACCAAAATTGACAGTCAACTAATTGAAAACAGAAACAATTTGCTTTTCACAAAAAACAAACATTCACTATCAAGGGAATTTTTATACACAGAACAAAATATATTTTTTACTGAAGAATTTGAATGCAAATGTTAGCATGCCTGTATTTTTATTGCCTAACCTTTTTAAACTAAATTAAATGAAAACCAGAAAATATTCTTTCTAATGAAACTATAAGTAACTCATTGTCTTCTAAATTAGGCAGTTTATAAATTAATATTGCTCCACATAAATATTCTTTCTACATTTACAAATCAACATTCAGAATCCTTGGTGTTCTGCTGGTCCGCGACCACTGAAAATTCAACCTGACCACTAAGGGACAGTCCATAAATGATGTCACACTTTTTGGCCCCTTCCCCCACCCCTTTGTCACACGTCACCTTACCTCTTGCCCTCCCCTCTTGTCGCATGTCATGCTATATTACATAACATATACTTGCAGTTCAGAAACAAAGCACTGCTTTATAGATCATATTTAAAATTTTAACTTTATAATTAAACTTTCATATTAACTTTAACTATTTGTTTTCACGACATTTGTGAGCATAACTATAAAATATGATTTGTGTATTTATTTTGTATGAAATAATATTAAGGTTTACGACAAAAAACATAAATTAATATGCAATAGTCATAAAATATTAATATGAAAGAGCATTTGAAAACAGTAGTATTTTGGAATTTGAAATGGAATTTAATATATTTGGCTTTAAATCTTATCCTTTAGTGTTGACTCTAGAAAAAAAGGGCCGCCGGGTAATTTTTTAAAAAGGGAACACTATTCTAAAAGAAGGGAACACTATCTAAAAAAGGGTACATTTCTTCAAAAAGGAAACATTGTTCTAAAAAAAAGGCACATTTTTTTTTTTTTCAAAAAAGGGACACTTAAACCTTGTTCACAAAAATATTTTGAACTGGTTTGTTTAGAGAGCCTAGAATTTGTGATATTTTTTCGGGATCAATTGGATTGCCACGAGGCACATGGGAAATGTTGAAAAGGGCAGCTAGGCGTATCGGGAGGGTTTAAAAGAGCTACCAGGCGCAAAAAAGAAATAAAAAGGGCCGCCTAGCGCTGCGCCCTGCTAAAAAGCAGCTTAGAGTCAACTCAATACTATCCTTACTTTATGAGTATAAAATACTTTCAAGGATCGATGCAGGTTTTTATTCTTGGGGCCCATTTTGTGAAAAGTAAGTTATTTTTGTGAATTTTATAATATTTTTGTGAAAAATAGCATTTTGTAACGAAAAGTGGAAATCCAGTTACTCATTCGAACCAAGAATTTATAAACAAAAACTTCTTTAAATCCCCTTGCTAAATTTTTTGTTTTTCGTGATCTGGTTTTATTTACAAATTACACATTTTAAAACAGTTTTTATGAAAAAGAATGTTATGAAAGGGGCCTGTTTATTAAAAGGAATTTTGTGAAGGGGCCTATTTTATTAAATAGATTTTTGTGAAAGGGCCCTAAATAGGCCCCAAATTTTGCATGGATCGACCCCTGATTTTAATTTCAAAATAACTTCAAAATTTAATCTGCTGATTTTTAATGCTTTTATTTTAACCAAAATGTGTGATGTCACATTTCTTCTTACCCCCTCCCATACCCTTGTCACAATTTCACGAACCCTACTCCAAGCATGACATTAGTTGTGGGCAGCCCCTAATTTGAAAAATTTAGTTGTCCGCAGAACCAGTAACTTTTCTGCCCTCCCGATCGCAAATCACAATTTTATTTTATTTTTAACAAATTAAAATTTCACATTTTATTAATGCTGAAAATTTTGGATAACTGAAAAGTGAGTTTGGTTTATATTCTGGGGAGGGGAGATGGCTCAAAGGTTTAAAGGTGCTTAATAGAATTTTATGTTGTGGACCAGTAAATTCTAATGTTTGAGTCCTGGAGACCAGTGACTTTTTATTAATCAGTTCTGACACAGCAAATTTAGCTCGAAACATAAAGATTGGGGGATATATATATAATAGTAGAAATAAGCAAAAAAAAAAAAAAAAAAAAAAAAAAAAAAAAAAAAATGCAATTTTGTACCAATCATTCTGACAGCCATAGTTTGGTTATCTTCACTGCAGTCTTGATTGGTTGTTGCCATACTTTCTTAGCAATCTTCTATAATTAGAATGCACAGACAAGATATTTGACTGTGGTCCAAAAATGATAAACATGTAACAAATGTGACCATATTACACTTATAAACTTTATGGTCTTAAATCACATTGTTTGGCGACTTTTTTTTCTTTTTTTTTTTCTTTTTTTTTAATATAATATATAAGTGAACTATTAAATACAGTCAACTCTGTGAAATCCGCTGATGTATAATCCGCCAATGTCTATTATCCGGACTACATGTTGGAATGTAAACAATGAAAATTCCATTAACAGTTAAACTCTTAGATAAAGTTAAATTTGGTATTTTTTTTCATAAGTTATCAATTCTCCAATGAATAAATATTTAAATATAAATTGGACATAAATGTTTAAATTTCCCAGGGCAACAAAATTTTATCTCAGAGCAAAAAGTAATGATTGTTCATAGACTATAGAAAAAAATTATTGACAACAAAGCAAAACTGAAATTACCATTATGTTGTGTCAACGTTTAAAAAAATTAATACAATTAGTAAAATAATAATGCATCATGTTTTTCTTTTACATTGTAATTATAATTTGTGTGCAGTTGTTTCTAATTTATTGCCAGACTCTAAAAAGTAAAATGTAAACAAATGGATGATCTATAATCTGCAAAAATGTGTAATCCGCAAAGCCCTCTGTCCCTAAGTGTGCAGATTTCACAGAGTCGACTGTATATAATTTTATTTTTATTTTATGAAAATCAAAAGGGTTTTGTCGTAAAGATGAAAATAAGCACTCGCCACCCGGCGATTAAACTTGAAAGACTGGCGACTAAAAATATGGAAGGAACCGGTGCAGGATTTTGTAAAAAAAAAAAAAAAAACCCTCAAATTTCATCAAAAAATCATGAAAAATGCCGCTAATTTTGTCAAGAGATCCCGAAAGAAGCTTAAATTTCGTCAAAGGATCGCTAAAAACTCTAATTTCGTCGAAGGATCGCGAGAACTCAAATTTCTTCGAAGGATCACAAAAACTCAATTTCTTTGAAGGATTGTGAAAACTCAATTTCTTCGTAGGATCACGAAAACTCCAATTTCTTGGAAGGATTGCGAAAACTCAATTTCTTCGAAGGTTCGCGAAAACTCCAATTTCTTCGAAGCATTGTGAAAACTCTCATTTCTTCGAAGCATCGTGAAAACTCTCATTTCTTCCAAGGATCGTGAAAACTCTCATTTCTTCGAAGGATCGTGAAAACTCCAATTTCTTCGAAGGATCGTGAAAACTCCAATTTCTTCGAAGGATCGTGAAAACTCCAATTTCTTCGAAGGATCGTGAAAACTCCAATTTCTTCGAAGGATCGCGAAAACTCAATTTCTTCGTAGGATCACAAAAACTCCAATTTCTTGGAAGGATTGCAAAAACCCAATTTCTTCGAAGGTTCGCGAAAACTCCAATTTTTTCGAAGGATCGCGAAAACTCCAATTTCTTCGAAGGATCGCGAAAACTCCAATTTCTTCGAAGGATCACGAAAACTCCAATTTCTTCGAAGGATCGCGAAAACTCCAATTTCTTCGAAGGATCACGAAAACTCAAATTTCGTCGAATGGCTGCTGAAAAATCGTGAATTTCATCGAAGGATCATGGGGGGGGGGGGGGATGCAAATTTCATCATAGAGCACGGAAAAGTTCAAATTTTGTGAATGGTTCGCAGAAAAGACTAGAACGGGCTCTGTGACAGACTGACAGAGGAGCGAGACGAATAGGGTTTCATCAGATGAACGAAACCCTAAAAATTGAATTTCAAGCCCTGTCTTCATCGGTTATAAAATTTTTGCGACGATTGATAAATCCTGCCATTTCATTTTACGATTGATTGACAAAATTTACTCTGTTTTTCCTCTGTTGAATTGAAAAATTGCATGTTTTTTTTCTGAGATGAGTAGACAATTTGATATTTTTCCCCATTAATCGATCACAATTAAAAGATTTCGCAGTTTTTTTCTTGTGTGGAGTTGACATATTTCTTGATTTTTTCCCCCCTCTTTACAATCAATTAACAAATTTTGCATTTCCCTTGCCTATTCGATGAATTTAGCTGGGTTTTTTTTCTCCTTCGGCCAATTAGTGAAATTCAGATTTTTTTTTGCAGCTGATTGATGTATTTTTCGATTAAATTAAATAAAAGGGTGAATCAAAAAAAGCAGTAAGGACCCCTGGGTGCATAAAGTAGTTAGTAGTAGGGCCGCCGGGCTTTATGCCCTGACAAATAAGCCCATAGTCAATACTATTTTTACATTACCAAAATTCCTTTTTAGGTGCATTCGTAATTATATAAATATGTAGCTATAGTTGTCATTCAGTCAGTACGTCTGTCTGTCTGTCACTCTGCATATAACTGAGGAAAAACTACCCAACCGAATGTTCTGAAATTTTAAATATATAATTATTGCAATATTTTGTTGAGTCATTTCAAATTTTATGAAAATCAGATCTATAGTTTAACGACAGGGATAGTCTAAAGTTTTCCATTACATTACGGCCAATGGGAAAAAAAAATTCAAGTGCATTTTAATGATGTTACAGCCAACAGAATGAAATGGATATGCACTTATTGAACCGTACTAAAATATACATTCAGTGAGTACAATATGTGGTGCAAAAAATATTTATAAAACTAGCTATAGTACGAACGCACCTCATTAGCTACGTTTGACGTGCAATTTCCAACTTGTTTTTGTGTATCAGTACTTTAATGAAATCCAATATTTTTTTTACATTTCAATTACTTTTTTTTTTTTTTAATCCTTAGGATATACCTAGAATTCCTGAGAGTCCACTCTGAGAATGCAAACAGTGTTCCCCTTGCAGCGTGACTTTTTAGAGAAATCTGTTTAACGGTAATTATAATTATGTTTATGCTAAAGAAACTACTTTTTGCAGTAGATGCTGCTTAATGTGATTATGTGTAATATCAGCCTGTTAGTGTTTTCAAAATCATCATGTCTCGACCTAACGCATCATGCTAAAAGCATCGCTTTGTGTGAAAAATATTTTGAATTATATTAAGAATTATATAAAAAAATTCAGTTGTAGTTGGTTCAATATATTCTTAATGCAGCAAACCAGTCCCATGAGATACAAATGTACTTTTTTAATTAACTTAATTTTTTATATATATATTTTGCTAAATCATACTTAATTAATGCAAAATTATACCCAGGTTTCACTGATAAATGTATATGTATTATGTAGAAGTTTAAAGTGTTCTGCAAAAAAACTCAATAAAGTCCCCCCCCCCCACCCTTTTTTTTTTAAAAGAAAACCCCGAGTTTTAGACCAGTGTGCTGGGTGTTTTAAAACCCTGTATATTGTTATCAAAAACTTGTGGTCCCGAAGTAATCACATTAAGCAGCATCTATACTATACAGTGAAACCCCCGATCTATCGTTCCAGCATCCATCGTTTTCCCACATTGATCGTTTTACTTCTATGGTCCCTGCACAAATTATACTTAAATAATGTTAACGAAACCCGCATTCATCGTTCGTCAAGAAATCTTTTTCCCGCATTCATCGTTGTAAAATTTTTCTCCCCACCGAAATGAAATTGAAGGTCAAGCGGATCCATATGACATACAAACTGGAATTACTTCTTTTATCCTAAAATAACTCATTTGAGCTGTTTCAGGAGGGGGGGGGGGCAGAGATTATCAAGAGGTCGTACATCTTCTTGATGCCAGAATAATCAATTGTTTTAAGCAATTTTACAGGAGAAAGCTAGTGAAATATCTTTGTTTCATGGAATAAGCAAAAGAATGTACTCCAAAAATAGAGCTTCTGCAGGCTATTCATTTTGTACTTTCAGCTTGGCATGGAGTAACTTCTTCATTCCATCCAGAAGTGTTTCGTGAAATGCAGTTTTTTTGTGAAAAACTCATGAAGAATGCTCAACAGAAGGGAAAGAAAATAATGAATATGCTGACGATAATGCAAATGAAGAGTGGTTGCGTGTAAAAGAGGATGTCTCTGTTACAAAATTTAACGATATATTTCTATTGATCGAGATGTTGCGACATGTGGTGTCCTAAGCATAGAAGAAATGTGTGATGATGCAAAAAATGAAAATAATGGCGAAGAAGCAGAGGATAATGTTCATGCCGATGAAGCTAAGAGAACACCAGCGCAAAGTCTGTCTGATTTAATTACGGCATTTGAAACTATACGAAGTTTTTTATATGAACATGAAATTACAGAAAATGACCAGAAATATGTTGTACATCCTGAAAATTTGTTGTTTAATTTAAAAAATGAGCGAAAAACTGAATATAAAATTACTCATTTTTAGAATAAATATCCATTTTCTACAACTTTGATTTATTTATTTTACAGTTTGGTCTGTAACAAATTAGTATTTATTAATATACTGTATACATTGCATGTATTAGTAAGTAATGCTTAAACTTTTTTTTTTTTTTTTTTTTTTTTTTCGTGTTTTGACGTTAAACCACATTCATCGTTTTCCTGCATTTATCGTTTTTTCCACACACACCTTGAAAAACGATGGATCGAGGTTCTACTGTATTTAAATATTAATAAATTTGTATGTGTTCAAACTGTTCAAAGCAAAAAAGACAGTATTTATATGAAACATTTAATTATAGACTTTTTTCCATAATTGTATTAAAATATGTATTACTTTCCTTTCTCTTCAGTTTGTAGAATTTTTTTGTTGTTGGATTCGTATTGATTTTAAGCAGAAAATTCGTGTTTTGGTTGGTATAAACTGATCCATGTTAAACGTTAATGTTTTTGAGTTACCAGACGTAACTTGACGTCTCTTGCTACTTCAAAGAGTATGTTAAGTTATATAGTGCTGTCCTCTAAAAAAAAACCCACAGGAAAATGTATCCTAAAAAAAACCCACCCTAGAATTTCATAAAAAAAATCACTGAAGTAAAATTTTCTTTTTGTCCTGTTTCTATATGCCATTTACAATAATAAAATTATTTAAAATTACTTTAGAAGTGTTTATTTAGTTTTTTTTAAAAATAAGCTAATAATACAGAATTCTAGCAAAAAAAAAGAGCTTATTTTCAATGTTTTTCTTGTTATAATACGACATGTTACAATGATGTACATCAGTTTTTAGATGCTTTTCTGTTAAACCATTAATATGTGAATAAAATGCACCATTTTCAGCTGATTATATTATGTTTGGTTCAGTTTGTGACCTTTTGAAAACAGAGGTAAAAAAAACCCATGTGGGAACTAAAAATAACCCACTTTTTTATATATAAATAAATGGTGGAGCATACATTTTTTCTTTAAAATATTAATTTTAAAGGGAAAAAAGAATAAATTATGCAAATTTAATGCATATTTTGCATTTCTAAGAATTTGTACAAGTTATGTCATACCTCCCCCCCCCCCCTTCGTTTTTGCAAAAATAAAACCCATCCACTTTTTTGTGTGTGTGTGTGCACAAAGATATCCTTTTACTTTTATATCATACATTGTTTTATTCTTTACAAGCTTATTTTATTTTAATCATTATTTTACTTTTTTATGCAAATTTTATTAGGCGATTCTCAAGTTCACTGTTCAACAAGCATGAAACTTTCTGACACATTTACTCATTTTTAAACATAAAGGTACAAAATTGACAGGGCTGACTAAGCGATTTGGAATCGAAATGAGTTTTACGTTTTTGATAAATTACTTATCGAGTTACAAGTGATTTTTGGTCCCATGACGACAGGTTTTTTTGCCTCTCTTTGGGTGGTTTTTCTCCTTGTCTGGAAAATTTGGTTCAAAACGACAACTTTGGCATTATTTTCTGACAGTTCTTTTATGTTTACCAAAAAATGGAACATTCTGTAGTTTCTGAATAACACAGTGCCAATTTCAGGCATTTCTACTTTCTGAACAAAGATTAATTAAAACTTGTGTAATTAAGTTGCCCCTTTGGATTTGATTGCAAAAAAAAAAAAAAAAAAAAAAAAAAACTTTTTTTTTTTTGCAGAATTGTGTTGTAAAAATAGTTAATAATGGAAGAAATACTTTGCTGTCTAATATTTTGGCTTCTAGAAGTGTTTTTGCATGTGGGTTTTTTTTAGGTAACATGGGTTATTTTTAGGAAAAAGTGGGTTTTTTTCAAATTCTTCTTTAATTGACTGCCATTTTGTAATATATTGACAGAATCAAAAATACTATACATTAAAATCCTAGTCAGAACAAGCTGTGAAAATGTAGCTACTCCAAATTGTTTTGTATTTTTTATTAAATTTTATATAGAGAAAAATTCAAAAAGTGGGTTTTTTCTAGAGGACAGCACAATACACTAACATAACAAATACTTCTTTATTATAGGGGCTATGACATAACTCAGTCATGACCGAGTTAAGATTAAGAAAGTGTGATTTCTTGGTAAATATTATAAACTGTCGTGAAACTGAAATTGCGACCAATAAAAAATGTCTAACTATATATGGCTTATTTCTTATTATATATATATATATATATATATATATATATATATATATATATTGTATTAATTGTTATGTTTTATTTATGTATAAAGGTTGCCACAAAGTGATTTTGAAAATGTTGATAAATTGCCAAATAATTTTTGCAGTTGTAATTATTTATGAGTACAAAAACAACGAAGATAATGTGTCAAATGATTTCTGCCAAAATATGCCAACTGACTGTGAATCTGCAGTAACAAAATATTTTAAGCACTAAAAAGTAGAAAATATAAATAAATAAAAAATGTATTTAAAAATATTACTTTTTTATCATTTCAAATTTTCAAATAGTTTAATATTAATATAATTATGATTACACATTGAGTAAACAGTTTAGAAGAAGTGTAGTTATAATTGTTTATGAGTACAAAAACAATGAAGATAATGTGTCAAATCATTTCTTCGAAAATATGCCAACTGACTGTGAATCTGCAACAACAAAATATTTAAACACTAAAAAGTAGAAAAGATAAAAAAAATAATGTATTTAAAAATTTATATGCCTACTCTTTTTATCATTTAAAATTTTCAAATGGTTTAATAAATATAATTATGATTACACATCAAGAAAACCGTGTAGAAGTCTATTTTTAAGTACCATTTCATGTTTTTTATCCAAGTGTCAATCAAAAGGATGAATTTTCAATAATCGGGCCCATGCCAAATTAACGTGTTGTAATGAAAAATTTTTTTAACTACATAAACTTGCAGTTTTGAAAGGTGTGATTTTTAAAGATAAACGTTGAATGCTTATGAATTGTTTTTTAAATTGTTGTTATTTTTTTTCACCGCTCCCTTTTTTTCCCCTCTTCTCCCTCATGTCTGTGGAAACATAAATAATTTCGAAATTGGAAACGCCTCCCCCCCCCCCCCCCCCCAATTGTGAAAATTTGGCTTTTTTTTTTCTCCTCGGGTTTCCAAGAATAAAAATTATACAAAATTGTATATATTTTTTTTTTGCTTGGTTTTATGCACCTTGGACCTGAAATAAAACAGATGTTGTAAAATTATCTGTGTGACTGAAAATAAAGCCAAAAATAGTAAATTTTCTCTTCAATCTGCGTGCAGTCTGTCTCAAATCGAAAGGTCTGTGTGACATAAAATAACGATGGTGGTGTAAACTTTTTACAAATTTTACAGCAGTTCATTGAAATTTAATTTTTTTTTTTTTTTTGGGGGGGGGGGGGGGGCGAAATTGTTTTCAGAAAAAAAGTGTCATCTTTTTTCTGAAAACTTTTATCTCTTAACTTCGGTGTAGCTCAAAGAATATATTATAATTACATATGTAAAAGGCTGATGGGCCCGCAAAATATTCTGCTATTTCCAAAAAGAAAAACATGATTGGGTGATCCATTTAAACTGTATTTTACATGTCATGCTAAAAATGTTGTATATGCAACTGACAATATTGCCATCAGTTTTAATAGTTGTTGTCCCGGTAGCAGAATGTTCGAAACAGGAGACGAGCTTTGCAGATTTTCTTTTCTCTTTTGCAGATTCTTCTTCGTCAGACCTTTATTTTGCTTCATAGTATTATGTTTAGCTCTTTCTTTATTACTTAATACAAAAAGTTAATATTGTTATTAATAAAATATTTTAAAATGTCTAAAAACGTTACATGTAAGTGATTGTTTGATTAATTAACACTTCAATTGTAAAAATATTTTACCTGCAGATTATTTTTTGTCCCTGAAGTATCTGTCACAGGCACATGGAGAATTTTCT
The DNA here is from genome assembly GCA_963932465.1 of Maratus speciosus. Taxonomy (NCBI): domain Eukaryota; kingdom Metazoa; phylum Arthropoda; class Arachnida; order Araneae; family Salticidae; genus Maratus; species Maratus speciosus. Next base: position 245,471,136 of record OZ010800.1, on the reverse strand, counting down.
GCTACTGGGGTTGTTGTATAATAAAAAATATCTGTTATACTACAAACTATGAATAATAACTGGTTAAATTCAGTTTTTGTGGTACTTTATTCTTTCTATGGGGGGGAGGATGAAATTGACCTACTTTTTCGGCTCAATGAATGGTATCCTGCCTTTAAAGAAAATTATAGAGGATTCCATGAAATCATAAAACCACCTTTTCTTCATAGCAAAAAGCTGGTTTTTGTTGTTTGAAATAAGATTTTGTGTGAAATCTGTAGGGTATACTTGATAAGTACCAGGTTTCAATCTGAAGAAAATCTCCAAAATTGGCTCTTTGTAAAATGGTTATTTAAACACTGAAACTGTTTATAGAAACAAAGTGTGATTTTGTATATGAAGTCTTAATTTTTTTTTTCTTTGCAAATTTGCCGGCTCCTATTTGGAAAGTTTTATGTTTGTTAATTTTAACTTGTATATAGAAAAATTAACTGAAATAACAGTAGACATTAAAGGTCTGCACAGACTAAAATTTTCAGGTTTGGCCTTAACAAATTCTATCTTGGCTTAAAATTTTTACAATTTTGCTGTTATTTCAAATTGTGCAGACCCAAAAAATCCAAGATTTAAAAAAAAAATACTAAGCTGGGGCCAAAATCCCAAATTCACCTTCAGTTTCTTTTTTGAATAAGTATTCAATCCTTTTCAAAAGATATTTTTTCTTTCTTAAAAATTTCAAAATGGACTTTTTTGAATGACCCCATATATCTCTCATTGAAATAAAATACAAGGGTACTAAATAAAGCTTACTGAAATAAACCACAGTTTTATATGTATATACACAACACATGATTATGCACAAAAATTTACTATTTTTTTCTCTTTTTGTCTAGCTTTGTGAACTGCATTTTACATCTGATGACATTCATGATATCCTCTCTCTACACTGCAGAAAATGAAATATTGTCAGCAGTTTTGTTAGCTACATTTAAGAAAAGATGGCATTCCGTCCTGATAATTTGGCTAGAACACTTCTAAAACAAGATACTTCATGTAATTACCCAGATGACAGACTTCAAAGGGATAATACAGATCAACCTTCCCTTGCGATTTTTTTTCCGAAGTTATTTTAAATGCATTAGTTTTTGTTTGTTCCTGTTGGAACGTTAATTATAAACAGTGTAATTGATGCACTTATATATTTAAACTTACCTTGAATTTCTTTTGATGTGTATGTTATATTATGTGTTATTTAAAAATAAATAAATCTTAAATTTATATCAGAGTTAATTAAAGTTTGCTTTTGAAATTATTAGCTATATTTGAGGACATGAGTTTCAAAATTCGCCTTATCCAGAAAATCAAATTTTCAGAAATCGTGAAAAACCTCTGATCACGTTGGTCTTCATTCTAAACCAAGATTTTACAATGCCAGAAATACACAGTAAAGCTTGTGTTTTGCAGATTGTATTGTTTTCTCAATTCATGTCCACCAGTACCAGTAGAATAGAATGACAGAGAAAACTCGATTTTTTAACTTTTAGATAAGACAAGTTTTGAAACTGACGTCCTCATTTAATTCTTATGCATGAATATTCAATAAATATTTTATTACTTCTACTTTTTTATGGGATGTGAATATACACAGCCACGTTTGAATCATTCTGTGACAATAAATTGCTTCAGAAACTTATTTAACTTAGAAGATTTGTGTTTAGATTTCTATGAAGAGTTACGGGAAGAAGCAACAATTTTTTTTTCTGCCATTGTTTAACCTTAATAAAACTTTCAAATAGTACATTTATATGAAATGAGCAAGTTAATTGAACAGAATTTAAGTACTTTTTGTGTACTCTAATTTCAGATGTACATAGTTTGCAGCCGATCCAATAAATTTTACATCAAGAAAGTTTCTTTAAATATGTTGCATAATATGTAGAAAGTAGAAATAAGATAAATCTTATTTATTAACATTTCTGGATCTAAACATGTTTGTCTGATCAGCAGAGTATGCACTAGAAATTGGGGTATTTTATTAATGTAGTAATTAAAAAATGCAGATAGTATATGTAGATTCTTAAAACAACACTTCAAGTTTAGAAACAATAAGATAAAATAGCTAACATTAATGTGATGTTTTATGTAGGCATAGAGATATAAAACTGAAAAAAAAAAAGGAATTAAGATAATGTATTTTTTCAGTCATCTGCCCTAATATCTAAACAGCATAGCTGCCAACTTGTACGGATTTTTCATACCACTAAAATGTAACAGAAAATTTTAGTTAATTTAATCACCGCAATTCAAGCAATTTTAACGTTTAAATAAATAAAAAAATTCTATAAAATTTTAGTGGTAAGAAAAATACGTACAAGTTGGCAGCTATGAAACAGAAACTAACAGGAGATGGATGTTGCTATTAAACAACAAAAAGTACATTCAAACCTCATTAACATGTACAGAATTAACCTGGTATACTTTTAATATGAATTGTTCCTACAATGCCTGTCAAAATTAATACAACGATTTTGTTACTAATAATATAAACTATTGATGATAACATGAGGGAAAAACTTTTAATTTGCCTTGAAATTTATGTTAACGAGGTTTGACTGTATAACTACTACAGTAGTATTTTAAATTTTGTTTCAGTCATGAAATTTATGGATTAATAAACAAAAACAGTTAAACATTTTAAATAATATCACGAGCATTAAAGCCTTTCCTTATTCCACGTTGTGTGGATTTGTTCGCATTCAACTATTGTGACCTATGCATCTGGATGCGTAAGTTTAGGTGTTGAAATTTTTTTTCCTACACTTCCAGAGAATGTTGATCCTGTGCTAATGAAGCCCAATTCCATAATGAATATAAATTTATGTAAATTTTTTGAATGAAAAAAATCATCGCAGCAGTGTTTTGGGAAAAAAATTATCAGAAAGGCTCAAAAAGTTATTTTCAAATAAATTGGACAATTAGATTGATCAATAATTATTAAAATATTAATTAAAATAGTTTTTCTATCTATTTTTCTTAAATCATATTAAAGATACAAATATTTCAGAGGGGGAAAGACCTACTTTACAGAAGTTTTCACAGACAATACAGTCTTGAAGTATCAGCGTGACATAAGATTTTTCCTTAAACATCTAGGTAGTACTAATAGAAAAGAAATTAACCGTAGACGTGAAAGTTGTGAATATTAACCCCTTGAGAGGCGATGGGATATATTTTATCTCACCTAAGTTTAATCAAGATTTGCACCGGAAACTTTTAAATAAATTTTATTTTTGTAACTTTGATGGAAAAAACTTGTAAAATTGCTTTTCCTTATTTTGAAACAAAAATTTTCAAAGATCCGGTGTGAATTTAACATTACAGGAACACAATCACTTTCTCAAGGGGTTAAATGAAATGGATTTGAATTAAAAATGGGACTTGCAAAGCTGAACCTAATTCATACATTTGTTTTAGAAATATAATCTGTTATTACGGTGTGCTTCTTCAAGAGTTATATATTTTATACTTTACAGATATGAATCATGAAATATTTAAGAAAAAAAAATATAAGCATACTTATTACCACCTTCCCACGTAATGAAAGAAGAAAAAAACTTTAAACCAGAAGTTTTATGTAATGAAATAAAGTATATTTCAAATCTCTACCACATAGAGGCAAGACACATTTAATTAAATAAATTTTCTGGTTCAAAGTATTTATTTTTGGGAAAAACGGCTTATTGGCAAATATGGGTATGTGTTTGGGACAGTTTGTGTGATAAAAAATGGTCTTTATTTAAACGAGGAGGGTGTGAGGGCCTTTTTCTTTTGTATGCCTCTTGTCAAGGATCTCCGAACAGACCTAAATTGTACCTAATTAGACACCTGAATCCCATCTTAACCCTCCCCCCCCCCCCTCCAAAAAATGCTTATTTAAAAATATGCACTCTTGTGAGTTATGAGTGTTTATACAATAGTATAACTTACTGAATTATTCATATGTACCTTGGTAGAAAAAAGGCCCAATGCATTTTTCATCTCTTAAAGTCGAATAAAATGAAAGAAATAACCTTTCACATTTTAAAATGAAAAATTTAAAGGGCAAAAACTTATCAAAGCAGAACAATAATTTAGAATTAACAAAATTCTTTTAAAATATTTCTATCAAACAAAATGATAAACAATAACAGTGGTAATTGTTAGTCCAATATTAATACTTAAAAAATCCCTTTTTTAAGTATTAATATTGGAAAATCCCTTTTTTAGAGCCTTTTTTTTTTTTTAATAAATCAGTTTGAGTTCAGCAAGCAAACTTTATTTAAAATAAAAGGCTCTAGGAAGAGGATAAATAATAGAATTTAATAGGATTATTTAAATGAAGGAGTAGTATTTGTTCAGAAATAAACTAAGAAAATATGGAACTTTAATTCAGCCTCCCTCCCCCCTCAAAAAATAAAACAAAATTTGGATATTTTTGTTTAAATATTTTGTTTCAAATGATTGTAGTAAAGCTAATAGAAATTAAAAGTGAGCATATTTAAATTTCTAACTCCTAAAATTTTAATGTATGTATATTTCGCAAAATCTGAAAATAAATATTCTGAAATCGCTTTCATTTATACACCCAACCAACCAATCTATAATTCATCGCTTTCTCATCAAAATTTGCTTGATAACTCATCTAAAAGTCATCGGACATTCATCGTCATGAAATCGTACTCCTCGGGGATTCATCATATTTTTTTCTAAAATTCATCAGGTTGCAATCATCCATTGATCTAAGGCCAATGAGACATTTCTGAGTAATTGCCGATGAAAATCATCCCTGTCCGATGAGAATACGATAATCGGCCACTTATCGTGTAATCGGATTTCGATGAGAGGCCATTCAAGTGCCAGACACAATTTGCTACTAGGGTAAGTACGCCTGTTATCGCGTGACAAATTTCAGGACGTTTCAAAATGTCAGCCACGCTAGAAATTCAAAATGCTATAACTCAGCCATTTTTTTAGATATAGACGAAACAAAAACTGTTCCGGAATCTTTGTATTAAGGTCAAACACATACAAAAAATCTTTTTCATTTTCTAATTTTTTGGTATCTCATTTTAAATTTTAATTTTTTTAAAACTTTTTTAAATGGCCATCAATTTGAAACAAGATGGCGGATGAAGCTGGACAACGAACTCGGTCGAGATATTTGTATGTGCTATGTACACACCAAGGTACATCCAAATCGGTTCATAAATACGCCCGTTATCACGTGACAAAAATCAGGACGTTTCAAAATGTCAGCCACGCTAGAAATTCAAAATGCTATAACTCAGCCATTTTTTAAGATATAGACGAAACAAAAACTGCTCCGGAATCTTTGTATAAAGGTCAAATACATAAGAAAAAAATATTTTTCCATTTTCAATTTTTTGGTACTACATTTCAAATTTTAATTTTTTTTTAAATTTTAAATGGCCGCCATTTTGAAACAAAATGGCGGATGAAGCTGGCCAACGAACTCGGTCGAGACATTGTTATGTACTATGTACACACCGAATTACATCCAAATCGGTTCATAAATGCGAGAGTTACAGTGTGACAAAGTTCAGATATATATATATATATATATATATATATATATATATATATATATATATATATATGTGTGTGTGTGTGTGTAAATTTTGAACGGAGGGTGGTTTCGTGGTCTGGGGGTCATGATCAATGAAAATATACCAAAATTTTTTGAAATCGCTTTCCTCCGAACGGCTGCAATAGGTAGCTTTTTGTAATGAAAGCTACCTAAAAAGTAATGGAAGTGTTTTTTAGGTTTTTCCGTAAAGGTAGAAAATGTTGCAGGAAATGCTGTCAAAGTGAATCTTTTGAACGGAATTTCTGGCCTCAAAAGCGCAGGAAAAAGAAAAACTGCCGTCCTGAGACAATAATAGATTATCACTTAAAATGTGATTCATTTTTTGGAAAAGGAAAACATGTCCTATTACAGATTACTTCAATTATAATGCCTGCAAGTATAATGCTTCTATATTAAAAAATAAGTCAGAAAGTTTGCGTTATTGAGCGGGGAAAATATATTTTTGAGAACCGCCTAAAGGAATATTTTCAATAAAAACATATTATTACAGTACTTGAAGTCTGGTCACCTACCGTAAAGTCAGTGAGCTCTTGCAAACTATTACTCCCTCTGTCCCAAATTAGTTGCTTCATTTGATTACTTTTGTACTGATTATTGATACTGATGATTTTATGATTCTGTTTGAAAAATTTTCAGAGATTTAAGAGTGCTATGCTATCAATCAACAACATTTACTTACCAAGCATTCCCTCCGCCTCCCCTTAAATAAGTACCAAATTAGTTTTAAAAATCCGGGCTTCGCACTCTCTTAAGCCACGCCTTATTTTGTAAGGATTGTTCCACCAGTAATCGCATAAAACTACCTTCTAGCTAATGAATCGTTAATTCTTTAGGAAGAAAATTATCTTTATGGTACAAGGTTTTAGAGTCCTTACAAAATGGTGTCGATCTACTAAACTGCATCGGAAGTTATTTATGACTCCACCCACTTGAAATGTAGCAACTAATTTGGGACAAAATTTTCGACCTAAATGTCGCAACTATTTTGGGACGGAAGGAGTATTATTTTAATGAGCCTATTTGCCAAATGATAACGCCGTATGTTAACATTGCACCACTGAATTCTAAAATAAAAAGTCGATTTAATGGGAAGAAATCCCAAACCGCAATTTGCAGTTTCTCTGCCAACTCATCCGCCATTTTCAAGAGCAAAAAGCAGGCTCCACTATTTCGATTGCATGTAGAAAAAGAAAGTTTTGCAGAAGAACTGTAAATTGTCCTCTTTAAATGTAGAGCAGATTCATGCACATATCCTGCTTGTGAGGTCAACAGATAAAATCCGAGCAATGACATCGACATTTTGAAAAGCAAACATATAACGCGAATGGGCTGTGTTACCACTACCGTGTAATCATTGAGTGTTACACTTGTTATAAAAATATCGCTCATTAGGTAGCAATATAGAAGAAAGATCAAAGGGGAGAAAGCGGTGTTAACATCGTTTAAACATTTTGATAGTTTATGTGCCATATTCATAAAGTAACAAAATGTCTCTCGAAACTCATTTTGCAATTTTATACTCATTTCAACATATTTTATTGCTTCAGTCAAAAGTTTACATACGTAGCAGCACAAAGCAACACACATATATGGTAAGATATCTTCCTGCGTATAAGACACAAATACGAAGAACACTGCTAAATAAGGAGCTATTGCATTCTTCCAATTTAAACCTAAAAATGCATCTTTTATGATAAACTCTGTCGGTTCTTTGTGTTTGGTGAAAATTACAATAATATATGTAAGATAAACTAAATATGGAGCCATCCAACACACCCAAAATGCAATTTCAATATGTACATTATTAATTTTCTTACGTAGTAAATCCTCATGAAGCACAATTATTTGTCGAATACCAACTATTATTAGGTAACTTTTTTTTATAATAATAGATCGAATTCCAATTATGCAAATTTCTCCGGCCGCAACAGATAATATGGTCCGAAGTTCATCTGTCTCAGAACTTGTGACTAACAAATAAAATATTCCAGTTGCTTTAGTCACCAGACAAAGAAAAACTACGTAATTGAGTAATCTAGAAATAATGCGATGAATTTTGCTATCTTTAGGGCTTGCAAATACAAAAATCACAGGGTAAAATGGTCTAAAAATCATCTGAAGATAATAAGAAGCCGTTTTACTAAAATTTAAAGACTGCATTCTCTTTTCTTTTCCTTCAAACAAATTAGAGGAAAATTCAGTAGTGGATACTATAAGAAATGATTTCCGAAATACATACAATAAAATTTATAAACATGCTCTAAAATTTTAATGATATTTACTCTTCTCAAATCTACGATTTATAATAAATAATCTTAAAAGTGATTTGAAAATTCAGTTTTGAATAATCGTGGAATAAGATTTTGCAAAGTTATCATCAGTTTTCAGAAAATTAACATATGTTTTATTTGAGATAGAATTTCTTTAGCCTTAATCCTTGTAACAATGTTTTTTCCCGTAGATTCAATTATTGTCATGATTTAGCGGCTGATCTCTATAAAGTTTGCAGTGGTAAGTTCTTTTGTTATTGATTTTAATACCTGTGCATTATAATCTAAGCAGAATATGTATACCAGCCATTTGATCATTTGGACTGGATGCTTTGGGATTGCTTATGCACATAACAATGAAAATTGACTGTAGACGCTTTTTATCCGTAAATTACACAGTGGTTGGTGTCAGCGTGGTTGACTTATTCACTTCTTCTTATAATTCAATCCAGAATCAATCTTCAAAACGGGAAATGTTTGAGTGAGTTTTCAAAAAGAATGTATGCTGGAAACTTTCACATGTTAAAATTGCAAGAAAGGATTAATTTTAGAATAAATGTGTCCAATTATTAATCACTTCTAATATCATCATTTTTAAATCATTTAAAGAATCGTTTTTATTTATCTAGGTATCAAGTATAATGAAGTACATTGAAGTATATTGAACTATTATCCTACTTAGACTATTCTGTACTTAAACTATTAAGTATATTGAAGAATAAAAAAAAATAATATTTATATTAGCGGAATATACTTAGTCAATTTCTCAGAAATTTTACGCATTACTTTTATAAAGTTGTTTTTAACAGGCTTCAACACTACTTTTTATAATAAAAAAATGTATCCATACGTATATAATTTTTAAGTAAAATGTTTAAAAGCTTACGTCAAAAAATTTGAATTTAAGATGAAAATTGAAACTATTGAAAACATTTTACATAATGCTTTGTCCTATGAAAAATTGAATCTGCGCTGAAAAGATATAATGTCACATAAAAATATTATCATCATTCATTAACATGTTTGTTTTATATAAAATGATTGGCATTTTGTTTTATTAATTTATAGCTAAAACTCATTTGTTCCAAATTTATAATGAATGTGACAATAGCGAGTGTGCGATGCGTTTGAAAGGCAGTAGTAAATAAAATGCATTGTATTCATTTAATATAATAATACATATTGTTTAATACTTCATTACATCATCTCAAAAAATCTTTTAACAAAATGGGTTTAAAAATGATCGACATTCGATATTTTATACTGTAAGAACGCGTTCTACATAGAAGAAAAGCAATTACATTAAGTGGCACTTCAGCTTACTTTTAATATTTATACTGTCTTTTTCAGTTTTTTATCCCTTTTGATACCCTATATTTGTAATTATTTCAAATCATTGTTTTTACTGATATTTTTCCATTTACATTAATACCGGAGAGCTTACAATTTTACCATAGATATTTAGCAGAATATTTCGCCATACTGAATTGCTGAAAAATATTACAAGCCCCAATTAACAAGGCGTTTCCATAGTTTGCGATCTAGATATTACAGTCCTCCCCAATTAATTGGGACCCGGACAATCGAATACCCCGCTTATTCGAAGAGAATCCTTCGGAACCGAATTTATTCTTATTGGTTCTATGTTATTTTCCCCCGCTTGTACCGAATACTTTTTACGAACGTCCCGCTTAATCGAATAACAACTGTGTGACCGATGTTGGAAAATAAGCACGGAAAGCACGTTACAGCTGGAATTTCCTTCCACCTTTTGTCATTTTCGGTTCCTTTACGCTGGAAACAAATTTTCAGTTCTTCCTGCAATGATTTCGGCCAGCAAGTGTATAATGGACCGGTCAAATGATTTCCGCACCATCACTTCTTGCTGTTAACCAGGTTTCAATGGCAATGCGCCGTCACTTCGAGACTCGAGATGGTAGTTGTGATATTTTGCACTCATTCGAAAAATAACTCGATATTTACTCCTTTCGAATTCCACTTAAACAAACCACTTTGAACGATTTTTTAAGGCAGTATAAGTAACGTAAGTTAGAAATAGCAAAGTTTTGACCAAATTCAAACGAGCTGCATTAAGTATGAGGTAAATCATATAAATGTATGTAATGATATTAAATTAATACCTATTTACTTTATATTAGCATTTATATTTATTTTAGTTTATGCTATTTTATTAACGATTTATTATGCTGTTAATTAAATATACCGTAGATGGTTATTTTGGCTTTTTATTACGCATTAAATATTACAGTTATGATTCCCCGTTTAATCAAATGCCCGCTTAATGGAATATTTTTTCTGGAATCGTCAATATTCGTTTAAGGGGTTCCGGGACACATTTTAAAATAATTTTTATTTATTGAGTTAAAATTCTGAATTTTTTTGTGATGATTAACCTTATCATTTATAAACAAAATCACATGCTAAAACTTCTCAGAATTTTTTAAAAAAAATTTTAATTTAAAATTTACTAAAAAAGTGGGGTAATTTAAAATCATTATAACTCGAAATATTATTTATACAATTTCAATTTCTTTTCATTTAAATAAACAGAAATACACTGCTCAAAACAATTAAAGGATATTGCAGTTTTAGGTGGATTTTGTATCTGGTAAACTGTTTAGCTGATTGATACATGGTCGACAGACATAGTAGGTTATATGAGAATAAATTACACATGTTTGGCAGAAAAAAATGCATTTTAATGCGCATTTGTGTACTAAAGGAAAAAAACACAATTTGTGCATATGAGAAAAAAAGAATAAGAAAAAGGTGTTTTCTTCAAAGAAAATCATTTTCAGTAGAGGGTATGGTTTCCACGGGCGGCCAGCAACGTTGAACACCTTTGAGGCATGGACTCAATGAGGCTATTAATGACGAGTTGGGGTATTCTGCCCCACTCTTCCAGAAGAGCTCTTTCCAGTTCTTGGAGAGTTTGTGGGGGTTGTTGGCGGCCAGAAACTCGTCTTCCTAGAGCGTCTCAAACGTGCTCGATTGGATTCATGTCTGGAAAACACGCTGGCCATTCCATTCGAACGATTCCTTCCTCGAAAAGGAAATCCTCCACCAGGTTTGCACGATGTGGCCTGCAGTTATCGTCCATTAAAATGAAGTTATCTCCGATTGCTGCAGCGTAAGGGACTACAATAGGTCTGAGGATCTTATCCCTATATCGGCGACCAGTCAGACCTCCATCTCGAATGATGTAGAGGTCAGTGCGCCCGTCAATGGAGATGCCACCATACGCCAACACTCCTCCACCGCCAAATCTGACACTTTCGTGCACGAACGCAGGATTATTCCTACTGCCACGGTCCCTCCAGATGAAAATACGCCTATTATCCGGATGCACAGAAAAACGGGACTCGTTAGAAAACAAAATATTGCTCCATTCATTTCTGCTCCAGTTGACATGCTCGGTTGCCCACTCCCTGCGGTCGCGACGATGCCTTGATGTTAATCTAACACATACCATCGGTCGGCGAGCATACAGACCTACAGCATGGAGCCGATTTCCGACAGTATGAGTTGAAATCGTGGTGCCTGTAGCCGAGCGAAGGTGTTGTTGGAGAAGAGTAGCGTTCATGGTTCGGTGTCTCCGAGCTGTTAACGCTAAATACCGATCTTTATTGGGCGTTGTTGCCCGTCTACGACCTTGCCCTGGTCTTCGGCCTGCACATCCACTCTCCAAAAAACGGTTCCAGATCCTGAAAATGACACTTTGTGACACTCCAATGGCTTGCGCTACTTCGGCTTGAGTTTGGCCCCCTTCTAACCTACCAACAATTCTCAAAGCTTCTGAATCTGTCAAATGACTTCGCTGAGACATCGTACTCATCGAAACAAAGCAATCACTGAATGCCGATCATCCTTGTCTTCATTCTCTTTTATCCAGTTGAAAGTCAAATTTCATTCGCTGCCGCTGAAGCGACGTTTTTGACGTCGAACTCAAAATTTGCATACTCCACAGTTTGAAAACATGAAAAATTTGCATTTGTGATTCTCTTCTTCTATTTTCGACAAAAAAAATTTCGTTTATATCTTTATTTTATATAAAACTTCAAATATCCTTTAATTGTTTTGAGCAGTGTATATAAGTTTTAATTTTGATTCAAAATTTTAAAAAATATTAATTTATAAAAAAATTAAAAATATTTAACGAAAAAATTTCGAAAAAAGTTGCGCAACTTTTTTTAAAAATTATATTTTCAGAAGTAAATATTTTTTTCAAATATGCTGAATCAAAATTAAAGTAAAATAATTGAAAAAGATATGTTCCGAGTTTGAACCCTGTATCTTTAACGGTTCTCGAGTTATAAGAATTTAAATAAGGGAAATGGTGAAAAAACATATCATGAAGAAAAACGCATTTTTACAAGAAGTCGTTTCCATGACAGCCATTGCTTGAAAGCTAGATTTTGAAAACAAACCAAAACGAAAAAATTAATATTTTTTGTTCTAATTCAGATAGAAACCTGATTTAAATGTCATTTTAAGCAGGAAAAAACAGAGAAAGTTTTTATGAAATAAAATGTTTTTTCAAAATTTGAAGATTTTTTTGTCCCGGGCCCCCTTAAACGGGGAAGATTGTATTGAAATTTTCTAATCAGAAATAGTGGTGCCAGACACTTTAAAAATTTCAAAAAATGTGCTGACCTTGTTAGATAATTATAATAATGTATAATATGACTAGCTAATTAAAACTTATTTTGAATGACGAATATTATTTTAATTGAATTTTAATTATTTCAAATCATTTATTTTATTATTTAAATTTTTTCGTTTATAATGGGAGAAAAATTAAAACTAGTATCTAGAAAATTAAAATTATATGGGCATCAATGAACTCTGAAAGAACTTCTTTATTTATATACTAGCTGTCCCGACCGGCGTTGCCCGGGCCCCGTAATAATTTTCTTAAATAAACCTGAATTTTGCATCAGAGGTCCGTACAGAAGGGGAAGGGGGAGGGTAGAGACGGTGAAAATTACCAGGGCCAAAATCTGGTTCAGTTGAAAAGTTGTGTAAAGTCACAGCTTAAGGTTTTGAATTTTTATTTGTCTCACACTTTAAACTCTTTTATTCAAAATTAATTGATGAATTCAATTAAAATTCAATTATGTTTTCAATATTTTAAATTTTTATTGAAAACCCTTAGATGAAAAAGTAATTACAAATACATCATAAACTGTAACGCTGAAAATGAAATAATTAAATTGCAAGCAAATACTGCTATATAGATTTTTTAAAAAAAGGTACTATCTAGCAAATTTATTTTCTAATAGAGTAAAGCCTGTTTATAACAGAATCGTGCAATAAATTGAAAAAAACAAAAACAGATTTCAGCCCCCCCCCCTTCCCATTTAAAAAAATGCAATTATGCTTTGTCAATTTAAAGAGCCTGCATAAAATTGAATTTATCACTGGTCGTTTGCGTTTCCATCTAAGCAGGTTTTATTGTATCTTACTTCTGGTGGGAACCCTGCATTGGAATTATCACCGTAACGCGCAGACTCTTTGTATAGTCAAATTTATATAATTTTATATCTTTAGAAAGATTTCTTTTGGCGCCATCTAGCGAGTGTTTCTATAAGTGAAATAATTGTTTTTTTTATATAGATCAGCCATACTCAAACTTTTTTCCTTGCGGGCCGCAAACATATGTTTGAGACGTTAGGCAATACAAAAAAGTTAATACTGTCAGTGGATTAAATGTTTGTTGAAGAAAAAAGTTACCAACGAATTTTAATAGCAGTAACGAACTATAAACTTTGTGATAGATCTTTATCGAAAATGCTGCAAAAACAGGCCGCGAAGTTTGTTGTTTGGAAATAGTAGGGAAAGAATATGGAACAGATGTCATAAGTTCCCCCCGGCCGCCATCTTGGAATTTTCTTGGCGTGAAAACCCTTTTTCCGCCAAGTAGTAAATGTCGCCAAGCACCGGTTTATACGCATGTTTGGCTTAACGAAAATAAAATGTAAATAATAAATAAAATTCGCTAAAATAGCAACCAGTAATCCTTGTATGTGCGCTTCGCGCACATTTTCCGAAAAAAAAAAACATCACTGCATTCAACACTTCTCGAGGTGTAGCATTCTCCAAATTCAGCAGTTTTCGCTTTCTAGCAATCTCAAAATGTAAAAAACTTTTAAAGCAAAAATACACATAAAAAACAAAATTCGCTAAAATGGCAGCCAGTAATCGTTGTATGTGCGCTTCGCGCACATTTTCCGAAAAAAAAAACATCGCCGAATTCAGCATTTCTCGCGATATAGCATTCTCAAAATTCAGCAATTCTCGCTTTCTACCAATCACAAAATGTAAAAAACTCAAAAGCAGTAAAATATACATAAAATTATCAACATACCTTAACAAACATCTTTCTTGAAAGTTCCAGCTCGAAATATTATCGCCGACATTTTCCAAAATAGGCTTATCAATACATATTCACAAACTATAAACAAACCTTCTTTTCTTGTAAAAATTTCCTCATATTTCCTAATTATTTTAGCAACAGCGTTTAAACGGACTACAGAAAACATAGTCAATCAAATACATTCAATAAATTTCACATAAAAATAAAAAGGCAGAACTACACAATACGATGTCAAAATACATTCACAATATTCCAACATTAACTTCTCGGTTGCCAGAACGACACGTCACACGAGATTCAACATATCGAGGTTGCCATATCCATAACCACCGTCAACACGCCAACAAAAAATCGCCAAACATTTCAAAACAACAACGGCGGAGGGAACATACAGCATCTGTTCCAAAAATATTTCGGTGGCAATTTTTTTCTCGATAAATGTTGAACCCGAAAAACCAGTATTAGCTGTATAATGCGCATAAAACGTTATAATGTAACAATGTAGAATGTCAAAATGCTAAAGAAAAAAAAATCATCAGATTTTCTCTAATACAGTGTCATCGAAAAATAATGCCTAGATTTTAAATAACTGTCCCAAAAAAACTATGAAAGGTAATTTATTGGTTTTAGTCTTATAATGTGCGGTAAAAAATAATTTTTTTCATACCTTAGTATGTTTCAATGTGAGCACCCTTCGGTGTGCACCAGGAGCAAATGTGTGGAATGTAATCACCAGGAGCAGTTTGACCTGGATAAGTTCTCCGAAAAAGCCGCTGTACACTTATTATTGACTTTGACTCCAGATACCAAATCATGCACTGTGCTTTTTGTTGCACGGTCAAGATCGTACTGAGCGTTTTTGTTGCAAGGTCAACATCATACTGAGCAGCTGAAGTCGGAGCGTCGGCTGACCTTAACGACTGCGCAACTAATCCGCGCATAACACAGACACGCAAACGAATTCTGGTGAACTAAAACCAAATTTGCGTTCACCAGTTATCGTGTAGTGAAAGAATTACTCATTTAACATAAAAGGTTTCGATGTTATGATTTTTTAAATCTAGGCATTATTTTTCGATGACCCTGTAAATAAATCTTTTGCCCGATGCAAAAGTTTCATTTTAATTTAATTGTAGAAATGTACAGTGCAAATATAATCAATTTGGAATAAAGTTTGTTCAGTGTTGCAGATTAAGAAATACATGCATCATTGTAGCACAAATGGGAGTACATATAAAAAGAACATTTGAATAAGAAAGCGGCATTTAAGATGTTTTAACATAGTTTTAAATAATTAAAAATATTAGGACAAATTTCGTCTTTGAAAATATATAAAACAATAGTGAAGGTCTTACGTAGTATTTTTTGTGCACGACTTAATTAATTTTATAAATACGGATTAATGATTATGTGTCTTGGGCCGCACCGCATATAAAATATAGCCGGGGCGCAGGTTGAGTATGGCTGGTGTAGATTAAAAATACCATTGAAATTGCAAAAAAAAAAAAAAAACAAATACCAAACATTTTTTAATTAAATCGATTGGACTGTGTAAAATGTAGTTTTTTTTTAAATAATTAAAAATCCTTAAAATTGTAAAAAAAAAAAATTACAAAATTTATTTTAATTAAATACGATGAACAATGACATTTATAAAATGTAGTAATTTTTTTTTTTTTTTTTTTTTTTTTTTTTTTTTTTTTTTTTTTTTTTTTACAATTCGATTCATTAAGTGTAGTTTTTTTCTTTTTTTAAAAAAATTCAATTATTTTAAAGTTAACGATACTTACTGTATATATTTATTTACTTATTGCCACTTTGATTTACAAATGCGCAAGTTTCTTCAGTTTAAGACCCCTAAAAGAAGAATGAAATCTTTAAAATTGCAAAAATGTATATTTATAAATATATTTAAATTTCAACTTAGTTCCGACGGGTTTAGAACCCGAGACCTTCCGTACAGTAAACCAAACCGTTAGACGATTTCGCTAACAGACACCACATTGACTGTAGTACTAAATTAAGGTTCTGTTCCCTAACGAAGATTAAACGTTTTTTTTTTTTCTTTTCTTTTTTGTGTCGGTTGTTTCATTAGCATAACAACATAGATAGCTATTGAAATTCTCTAAAATTTTAATGAATCGTAAATATAACTAAAACAAAGCCCTTTTTTAAATTTCATAAAATAATATGCATATTTAATAGAGAAAACGGTTAACCAAAATAGTCGAATTTGTCAAAATTTAATACATTTTATTTTGTAAAAAATGTTTTTACCTGTCCGAACGTTTTGAATTTTTTGTAGGGGATGTAAATCTGATCTATTGAGTTGTTCTAAAAAGATTGTGTTAAAATATGGACGTTTAGTTACTTTTAGCGTAGAAAAAATATCATCTCCATGAGACGGGAAGTGACTTGCGTTTGATGGTCTATTTGAAAGAGTTAAAATTCACATTTTTAAAAACCAATTACACCATCAATTTAAAAAAGGTTTCAGCTTTATAAGCACACTTTTGGTTTGTCACCACCTTTAAAATTACGTCCTGGAGAGGTGTTGCTATAAGGGGAAAAACTTCTTTTGAAAAAAAACTACCCTTTTTGAAAATTTTTTTTCAAACGGTTAACTGCAACATTTTAAAAAAATTATTACACAAATTGAGACATACGAGTCCAATTTTTCGGAATGTGTCTTTCAATTTTAACTGTACTGAACGGTGTGTTCGATTTGGATAAAAAAAACAAACAAAAAACAAACAAACAAAAAAAAAAACAGAAATACCGTCGAAAATGTTTCTTCGCTAGTTTGCGATGCGTTAAAGAGTTTGTACGCATGCACCGACCGGAGATCAAATAAATGACTTTCTGATGAGAGTGAGTTGCGTTTGTAAATTAATTACGCAGCTAATAATTAAAATTTTTAAAATCTGAAAACCAGGTACATTAGTAGAGGCTTTGGACTATCTTCACAAAAATTTTGATCCTCCTACTTGCCCTAGATTTTGCTAGCCATCGCAGACACACGCACACACAGAGCGATTTGTTCTTTTATTAGTATAGATATATATATACATATATTTTGCAATGTCACTTAATTAAAAACTTATATATATATGTAAATTAGATAAGAGTGCTTCATTTATGATAAGAAAAATATATTTTAAACAAGAGTTAATTTAGAATTATTTTATTTAATTCATATAGATATTTATTTATTGTTTCTTAAATAATATTTCTGGTAAAATGATATAAATTCAGCTGTGAATTGCGGTTATCTGCCATAAATTTATCGAGCTATTGTAAAAAGTTAATATTTTAGTGAATCTGTTTGCCAAATGATGTAACGCGTGTGTTAGCATTGCAGTTAACAATAGTCTTAACAAATAATTCAGACGTTTAGATGTATCATGCATTAAAAGGAAAAAATTACATGTAGTTATACTTTTGTATAAGGCTATATTAAAATTAAAAGTTCATTTTAATCAATTATAATTTATTGATATGTTTTTCATGAATAATTAAGAAAAACAATATTAATTGAACTAATACTACATTTGGTTTGTTGTGGATATATATATATAAGTAAAATAATATATTGAATAAGTCACCGCATTGGACTATATTTTTATTACTTCCACTATGCAATTATGATATCAGTTGTTATTTATAAAACAATCTTCAAATGCTAATATTCTATGCAATAAATTTCGTAAGTTAGATATCCAGCTTTTTCGATTTAATCGCATATAAAACTCACCAAAAGCTTAAAATTTGTAAGGCTTGTGCGGTATCTGGCGAAATTCTTCAATCTATTCTTATAAGCATTTATTGACAACATATTCTACATTTTTTTATTTATAGTTAACCTAAATAATCAAAAGAGGCTATTTCAGTCACGCGAAAATAGCCCCTTACTAATGCTAAACCTATGGCAGAAATTGCTAAAGGTATCTCGTTTGCATTTCAATTTTTTTAATGATTTTTTTTCGTTGGATAGCTGAAATCTATCGGTACAAAGGTCGTTTTTTACTTTTTCAATTGTGTTTACAGGAAATTTTAATTAGGACACTTTCGGAACCCGTTTCGAAAGTAGAAGCAGCCTCATAAAAAAAAATCAGCAAACAAAATCGAAAAATTAAAAACGACTTTTGTACAGATCGGTCTCAAATATCCAACGCAAAAAAAATCATTTGAAAATATTGAAATGCAAACGAGATATCTTAAAAAACTACTTCCATCGAACAATCATCCATTTTTAGCGGTTTTGTAACTCGATAACTATTTAAACTTTTTCGCCTCCTAGTCATCAATAGGGAACGAACAGTCAGTGGAAAAATAAGATGCTTCACGATTAAGACTGTATTTAAAAAGCTCTATATCTGTCTGACCGTCTGTCACAGCTGTTTTTCTAGTAAACTATGGAACATGGAAAGTTCAAATTTCACTGAAGTAATAAAGACTATTGCCTACGTATTTATACATTATTAACCAATCACTAATGTATTTAAGAAAAGGGTAAGGGGGTTAATTAAGTTATTTGAAAATAAAAATATTTTTTATGTATCGTGTGAAAGCTCTTGTAATGCCGAACTCAAAAATACATTTGTTTTAATATTAGGTGTTATATATTATAGAGATACCAGCAAAAATGTGCCCCCCCCCCCTCTATTTCCGAATCTACTGAAACTAAAATAATGAAAAAATTAGTGGTAGTAGAGGTTTTTTAAACCTTGCAGGAAAACTATAGCGATTAACCTAGGTCACATACTTTTTGAGAAACTTGCATTTTTCAGTTACACACAAATTTCATTTTGCGGTTGCACAGCAAGAAAGTTGAGACGCGATCCAGGTACCTATCCTCACGGAAGTCTAAAAGGATTTTTGATAATGATTTTCGAAAAAAAATTGACGGTAATGAGCCGATATATCATAATGGCTGCCTGTACTGAAAGTACATGCAGCCCAGGGCAACGCAACATCACTCGTCTCACTAGACATACAAGGCGCATTCGACAACGTAGAATGGCGAGACATTCTCATACAACTACAACCACTCAACTGTTCGGGTAACATAGCTGGTCACATCGGCTCCTACCTCTCACAGAGGAGCGTCCTAATTAATTGGGGGTGCTGGCACATCTACCCACCGATTGAAAAAGGGTTGCCCCCAGGGCTCGTGCCTTGGCCCAATCCTCTGGCTGCTGGTAGCAAATGTGCTACTAACAGAACTAAATCGGCTGGGATTTATGCTATTTGCCTTCTCTGATGATTTCAGCTTCATTTTCTCTGGTTGTTACAGACGTCATCTGCAGGAACAGTTTGCCGAAGCTCTTCTTATTCTCTGCCGGCTCCTGGATTCACTGCACCTCACACTCTCACCACAAAAGTCTCAAGCCCTAGCATTCACCAAACCACACAGATATGATCCTAAACGCCCCCCAGTGATGAGGATCAATAATGTCTCCATTCGACACGTACATTCCATAAAACTCTTAGGCATAACCATTGACGCAAATCTTAACTGGATCCCACACCTTAACGACCTAAAACTTAAATTGACAGCATATCATAACAATTCATTAAGACTAACTTCTAAACTTGGAGGGGTAGACAACAAAACACTAAAGATCTAGTACCTAACAATAATCGAAAGAATAATACTTTACGGGGCCTGTATCTGGGGGGGGGGGGGGGTAAATTATCATCCTTAGCAAAACCTAAACTAAGCTCAATACAACGCACTTTTCTCCTACAAATATCAAGGGGCTACCGCACAATATCCACAGATACACTACATATACTCACAGGTATTCCACCCATCACACTTCAACTAGAATACGAATACGCCAAATCCTCATCCTACAGCTAAAATGTGATACAGTAATAGATTCTCTTTTTCCAAATACAACATTACTATACAAAGTCAGGAGCTGGCAGCTTCACCCCACTGAGGAAACTTCACACTTTCAAGTAAACACAACACGCAACAGCTACACACCTGCCCTTAGCACCACACTCTTCACTGATGGATCAGGCACAGAGACCGGCGTGGGCGCAGCTTTCTGCACCACGGAAGGCACGGTGGTGGTCCATCAGTGGTCTGCAAGGCTAGATGATAAGAACTCGTATTCCAAGCGGAGCTGTTCGCAATACTAAACGCATTAGAGTGGGCGGAATCCCACCCTAGCAATAGTATTACCATCTACAGCGACTGCCTCTCTGGCCTGAAGACAATACAGGCACACAGGACAAAACATCCTCTAGTACTGTAAATAAAACTAAAACTAAAGAATCGCCTACATCGAATCTCGCTAGGTCACGTCTCGGCTCACAAAGGTACCTTTGGCAATGAACTAGCAGACGACATAGCGAAAAAGGCCAAACAGAAAGAAACAATAGACACACACCTCCCAGTGCCCCAGTCATACGTCAAAAGGGTCCTTAGAGCAAGGATACTGACGCGATGGCAGGAACACTGGGATACCTCATTCAAGGGAAGGCACACATATAAACTTATTCCCGAAGTTTCTCTCACACTATATAACTTAACACCGTACACCACCAGCTTCTTAACAGGACATGGCCCTTTCAAGGCATATCTGGACCGCTTCAAAATAAGATCCACTGCCACTTGCGAATGCGGTGATCTTGGCACTGTAAACCACCCGTATTATAGTTGTAGTCTCACGCAACGCTAGCACTTGAAGCTTCCAGACATACTTCCAGTCAATTGGCTCCAAAATGTCCTTTCACGCACCCTCCTACTCAACAAATTAAAACACATTCACAATTTCCTTACTTATCTAACAAACTTAACCTAAGTCCTGATTCTGCTTATCCAGTCTCACTGCCACCACATCAAGCTTCAATCAGCACCAGAATCCAGTCCTCTTTATAGCCTCCAGTAATTTCTCCTATCCATCAAGTATGTGGTCTCCTACGAACGCAAGAGCCTCTGCTCGTGCTTCCCACCATTCTATCAAAAGATACATCTCCAATGGACGCTTCAGTATTTGCTCGTGCTATCATACTTGTGCCACGCGAATCATTCTTTTCCCTTCTTGCCGCCCCTTGTCGCGAGACTTGTTATCCCGCCCTCTGTCGCGAGTAGGCGTTTCCTGGCTCGCAGGCATTCGCCTTTTTTGTAAACTCACTTTTTTTTTTCAAATAAATTCTAGGCTCTTGGTCGGTGGTGCGTGGCCGCCCTTGGCGGGTGTGCGTCGCCCCTTGCACCTCTTGTGTATGTCTGTCTGCATATGGCCAGACAGGGATGGACTCACTAACGAGCCCCAACGTGTCGGGGAACATACCAGGGGAGACGTTAAGCTCTAAGGGGCAGGCCTAGCCGGCCCTGAGCAGTCTCTTTTAGGCTGCCCAACCTTTAAAGACAAAGAAAGTTTGTACATATAAAGACGCGGGCAGCGTATTCTAGGCGCCATCGTCTTTTAAAGCCTAGATAATTATTGCAGGTGATTTCAATGTCAATTTCAATACTAGAAATGAAATGTCGGAATATTGTTTAACTCTTCGTCTAAGTCCATTCATTCAAGAATCTAGTGTTAGGGAAAACACAATTATACACAATATATTGTCCAACATCTGCGTCTAAGGTGGCGTTATTCATTCATTTTTTAGTCATCATAAACAGATTTGGATAAGATATAAAAAAAGTTATATAGAATAGCAATATTTGATACTAGTTATGCTTCATATCTCTCTGAACTTTCGTGGTATATCCATCTATACTGCTCTAGTATATGTAACTATACCCAACCCTACATTGCATAGTTTTTATAAAATCTAATTTTTTAACAACGATTTTTTGTACATAATGTTACGGTTTCTAATTAATATATTTATTGTACCAAACCCTCTGTGCGTGAGTAATACTCGCTTTTGTCGGTTTATTTAGACTTAAAGCAGATTCATGTACAGTCGTGGAAAAAAAAGTAAACACCCCCTACTAACTCCGCAACAAATTATCGTAGAAGAAAGTTACTGGTATCGAACGATTTTAAATAAAGTCTACTTTTAAATGATGTATATAAAATTTGCTTAGAGGGCAATCTACATATTAAAACGAACCATAACTTCATTTTTTTCAATAGCAATACCCAATTCTGACAGCATAAATGAACTCTACACCCTTCAAATAGCCTAAAAACAAATTTTTATGCAATTCGTACCATAAGTTTCCGAGAAATTAATTATTTTAAAACGAGCGTATTTTAAGGGCTGTATCCAAATTGAAGTTGGGTTCGCGATTGCTAACCGAGAGAGCCGCCTTCTTGATCAAGGCACCTTAAGCAGTCAATGAAGTCTGTTAGATAACAAAGCAGCAGAAGAAATTTCAAAATATCTACTCACTTCAATCATAGACGGCCCCTTAAACCATCATTTTGCCGTTTTTAAAGCATAATTTGAAAACTACTTGGAAAAAAAATGTGAAATTTGGGATTTTCATAGAGCTGGACTTAATAAATCTAAATCCATCAAAAAAATTGTAGGTTGCAATTCATAATTTTTTCGAATATTAATTTCATAATTCATAATTCATATCATAAAATTATAAAAATTGCAAATTCAGCGTACTTATGTTTGGGCACATTAGTTTTATTTCTAAACAAAAAAGTAGCACATTAGGAGCATAATTTCAGAAGATATAAATAAAAATATGAAAATGTAATTTAACATTAGAAGCACTAAATTTTGAATGTTTATAATTCAAAAACTTATCTTTCAAATGACTTGAAATTTGGTGTCTAGGCATATTTTGAACCGAAGATTTGAAATATCTCGTTAAAATTGGGTATTGCCATTGAAAAAAAATGAGGTTTGGGTTCGTTTTAATATGTAGATGACCCCTAAGCAAATTTTATATACGTCATTTAAAAGTAGACTTTATTTCAAATCGCTCGGTACCAGTAACTTCCGTCTACAATAATTTGTTGAAGAGTTAGTAGGGGGTGTTTACTTTTTTTTATTTCCACGATTGTACCTTGCAATCTGCTTGTCTATCATGGTCATTGTACGTATCCTGTTCGTGTCAACAATGCAATCGGCATAAAAACAGTACGATATATAGGTATTTAGAACTTGTTCTACTTCATGCTTTGAACAAATCAATATTGTACTATTTGTGAAAATATTACTCATAGCAATAAAGAAGAAGTAGCATAAAAGTCACAGCTGATTTTACATCTTCTAAGCGTTTTGATAATTTATGCGTCATTTCCAGAAAGTGATAAAATATATCCAAAATATCCTGTTTCATTTGTATATTCGTTTCAACATTTTTTTTTTCGATCAAAAGTTTACACATAAAGCAGCATAATGTTCCACAACAATAAGGTAATACATACAACGTAAAACTTGCAAATCTCAGAAACATTGCTAAACAGGTAGCTGAACCATACTTCAAATTCATTTCAAATATTGTACTTCTCTGGATATGCTCATATTGTTTTACATAATTTGAGAAAAGTTGTTTGGTCTCAAAATAATAATCTATATATGGAATACTCTTACATGCAATTGATGCAATTGAAATGCATACTACATTGCTATTTTTTTTGCAAAGTGAAACAGCATGAAGTACACTTATTTGTCAAATAACAACTTATTGAAGCTGGCTATTTTTTGCAGTAATTGTACTAATTACAATACTGAAAATTCCTCCGATTACAAAAGGTACCAGGAAGCCGAATTAGACATTTTCAGCATTTATGAATATAAAATAAATGTAACTGGGTCAATCCATTTCAAGTGGTCCAGCACTGGTTGCTCGACCATTTTTAAAAAATCTGAAATTTTTTGTACAACAACCCTAACATGATGGAAGTTCAAAATGACTATTATTTTAATTTTATTATATTTTGTTTGTGTATGGCGGCCATCTTTGTTTCATCGTCTGCAGCAATTTTCTCACATGAAGGGTTTACGAAATTGTAAATAATTCATTGTTTATTTTTCCAATTCAAGTGCGGATTGTTGCAATTTGTACAGAATACATTGGGCTAAAAATTTGATAATAGAGTATTTTCCGAAAATAACTGCTTATTGGTGAAATTTAAGCATAAAATTTCAGTTTTTTTTCAAAAATTTGTCCGTTTACAAATCGAACTTTTTCTAGCAGGGAAAACTGTCAACATGACATAATTTTTTTTACAAATAGGCCAAAAGTACTTGTACTCACACGCCAAGTTCCAGACCTGAGATTTCGTTTCTCTTCGCTAAAAAAATTCCCAAATTTTTCAAAAATGTCAAAAATCGCACTTTTTAGGCTTAGATATCTCTGGTGGGGCACGAGATAAAAATCTGAAGTTCTGGTTTCTGAGAGTATTGTATGGCAGTGCTATGCACAAGAAATTTCAGGATGGAGATTTGACTACAAGCTGAGATATGGCAAGGGCAACATGTCAAAAGAATGCTGCCAAACTATTGTTTTGCTGTAGTCACAGTTAAGTATTTATCTCAGAGTGTCATTTAAATTTATTTTTTTGATTATCTTTAAAAAATAGTAACAGAAAATAAAGCCTTTTACAAAGCTTAGCAATTAATTTAAAAAATAATTATGCCTAAGGCCTACATTTTGTATGGTTTCAGTAATTTTTTTTGTAATTTTAGTAACCAAAAGAAACCTCAGCACTTTTATATATATAAAAAAAATATTTTTATACAAGACCTGAGACAAAAACAGAATAGGGAAAGAGAAAAGCTGTTAATGTTGGCATACTTGTTGAGACATGATCAAATGTGTCAAAACACATTCCTACTTGTTGGTTTAAAAACCACAATTTTAATGCTGCTTGCCAATCCCTGAAACTTGTTCCCACCATAAGTATATTCCTGTAAATGAAACATCATACGATGTTACCATGCATCAGCCTCAAGTAAATTTTAGAAAGTAAAGATATCCAAAACCCTTTCAAAATTTACACTTCAGAAAATGACATTTTTGCAGAAGAAGTAAGCTAGGAATTATTAATGAACTGAGACTTGCACATAGTGATTTCAAAGTTTATTTCTATGAGCCAGCAGGGCCAAGATCTTCAATCAAGTTATCAAGAAATGACAAGACTTGGTTCCTACAAAAAATTTTTTGAGAAAGATCAAAATTGTGGCTTTAAAACCAACAAGTAAGAATGTGTTTTGACACGTTTGATCATGTCTCAACAAGTATGACAACATTAAAAGCTTTTCTCTTTCCCTGTTCTGTTTTTGTTTCAGGTCTTCTATAAAAATATTTTTTTTTCTTTATGTAAAAGTGCTGACGTTTCTTTTAGTTACTAAAATTACTTACAACAAAAGTTACTAAAACCATACAAAATGTATGGACTTAGGCATAATTATTTTTTTAATTAATTGCTAAGATTTGCAAAGGGCTTTATTTTCTGTTACTATTAATTAAAGATAATCAAAAAAATAAATTTAAATGACACTCTGAGATAAATACTTAACTGTGACTACAGCAAAACAATAGTTTGGCAGCATTCTTTTGACATGTTGCCCTTGCCATATCTCAGCTTGTAGTCAAATCTCCATCCTGAAATTTCTTGTGCATAGCACTACCATATAATACTCTTAGAAACCAGAACTTCAGATTTTTATCTCGTGCCCCACCAGAGATATCTAAGCCTAAAAAGTGCGATTTTTGACATTTTTGAAAAATTTGGGAATTTTTTTAGCGAAGAGAAACGAAGTCCCAGGTCTAGAACTTGGCATGTGAGTACAAGTACTTTTGGCCTATTTGTAAAAAAAAAAAAAAAATATGTCATGTTTACAGTTTTCCTTGCTAGAAAAATTTCCTTTTCTAAACGGACAAATTTTTGAAAAAAACTGAAACTTTATGCTTAAATTTCACCAATAAGGATTTATTTCCGGAAACTACTCTATTACCACATTTTTAGCCCAATGTATTCTGTACAAATTGCTTCAATCCGCACTTGAATTGGATAAATAAACGATGAATTATTTACAATTCCGTAAACCCTTCTTCTGAGTAAATTGCTGCAGACGATGAAACAAAGATGGCCGCCATGCACAAACAAAAATTAATAAAATTAAAATAATAGTCATTTTAAACTTCCATCATGTTATGGTTGTTGTACAAAAAAATTTCAGATTTTTTAAAAATGGTCGAGCAACGAATTAATGATTTTCTGGACCACTTGAAATGGATTGACCCAACTATTCTCTGTAGCCAACATGCACAAAATAACTCCATAATTAAGTAAGTAATATATAGAGAAAACTCGACGAGTTTTACTGGCTTTAGGACTTGTAAATATAACAAACATCGGTTTGAGATAATAAGAAAATGATATATCTAAATTTAAAGACTGCACTGCACTATCTTATTTATTTCTTTAAAACATTTAGGAGAAAATTTACTTCATTATTAAGTGGAAATTCTCATTACAAAATCATTCTACAATGCCGTTAACAAATATGTACAAACTATACAAACTAACAGTTTCTAGAACTTTTAATAATATTTTCGAATCTTAAATATAGGATTTTAAATTTTTTTTTTTAAATGATTTGAATATAATTAGTTTTGAATAAACATGTAATAAGGGCTTGAAGAATTTTCTTGTGACTTCTTAAGATTATCAGCAGGTAATACTTAGCAGATGTCATCATTGATGTAATTAGTCAATATAGTCAGGATTAGTCACTCTTCACAGATTTTTAAGATGGATTCTACTTATTAGACTCAAGAATAAATGTTATTATTATTCATTGCAATACACATGCCATCAATTTTCTTTATAGCATTCTGATAATGAAAATACACAATCTTCCAAACTGAAGAATAGTTGATCTATTTTCTTGAAATAAAAGACTGACAAAAATGATAAATAAAAAATTCTGTTGAAGAAATTATCCGAACACATGAATTTCAATATAAACGTATTCAAAAATTACTCATTTCCATTACCAACAATTCATGGATATTATCAAATTATATATATTTTTTTCAGTACTAAATATCCTTCAAAACTGTATTTAAACATTTATTGAAAGTACTAATTATGCAGTATTTATTGAAATAGACCCATTTATAATTAATTACTTTACCCTTTAGTGCGCAGCTTTTTCACATATGCAAACAAGACTGTTTTGAATTTAACAGATTTTTTTTTTATTCGCATATGCCTAATTCACACCAGAAAATTAAAATAGCTATATTTGCTTTAATTAAAAAAACAGACATTCCGTATTTAAATAAAGCGAAATTAACCATTGAAACTTTCTGGTGTAAAGTCAGATTCTCTGAACTTCGTGATTTCTAGAACGTATTCTATTATGGGAATTAAAGGGTTAAAGGTTAAGTTTTATAAAATAAATAATTATATAAAATAAGGTTTTGGAGACATACTTATTAAAGTATTTACTAATTTGCATTATTTTAGCGTAAAACAGCCATACGACAGCAGTTTTTACTTGTATTGCAGATGTGCAACAGAAGAAAAGATTGACGTATTATATGAAAAATATATCTCTGATTTTTTTCATTATTTTTCCTGTGTTATAAACCTTTATAGTATCATATATAACTTTTTCGAAACAAAATAAAAAATTGCGCATTTAAGGGTTAAGACATTTAGAAAGCTAGGGATGATACTGCGGCAACATTTATCATCATGGTAAAATGGAGTCAGATATATAAAATTTGCGAAAAATTAAAAAAAATTCCGAAACATACTTTAACTTAATGGAAAAAGCCAATAGTCTAGTCAATCTAGGATTCTGCCTGGAAAGTTTTGGAGAAGTTTTTTTTTCTTTCTTCCTTTATTTTTTTGGGGGCAGAACACGATTTTTAACTTTGCCACCTCGTATCTGGTCGGCTTAAAAAGTTATAAGCCAAAAACCAGGAAAAAATCGGGTTTTTTTGGGTTTTCCATTGTATTAGCTAGAGGCTTAAACTTTTTGGGAAAAATTACTACACCAAATTAAACTAGAGAAAATGTCCTATATTTTTAATACACAATGGTTTTTTTTTCTAAGATTAATACTTTTGGCAATACGAGCAAAATAATTTTAGAAATATAACCAAATTACATCATCGGAGGGTGAAAACGCCATACATTCACAATGCATCTATTTCAATCACCAATTTGAAGCTTTTTAGTTAATTGGAGTTTCATTGCGGATATGTTAACATTCATTTACCAAGTTTTAAATCTTTTATATCTTTATTAACAAAATAAATTGAAATCGGGTAATTAAGAAAAATATAAAACACAATCACTCCGAACAGATGAGAGACCTAATTTTTATTTTTCTACCAAACTGATTATAACTGTTACATGATTATAACTGTACAATTAAAACTATTATAAGTTTAATATAATAATAATATATGTGGAGATTGTAAGCAGGAAAAAAAGAGAAATGCAGAGTTGTTCTTCCATTCCTTCCTATGTCCTTTTGGAATCTTTGAAAAGCCTGGCTGATGTTCTTCGAAAGGAACGTCATCGTTATCTTGATTACTCAGGTTGTGTCTCCACTTGGCTTAAAATATCCTGGATAATTGTTTTGTCAACTTCTATTTTCAAGTCATCTTCGGCGGAGGTTGTCTCAATGGCCACCACAATTCAAACAAAGGAGCGAACAAAACAAACCTGCATTACTACATCCACACTTTCCACTGCAATTTGTTTTGCATTTGCAGGATTTGTTTCGCAGAGCTGTTAAACATTTTAGAAAAGGTATTTGAGGCACCCTGAAAATTTGTGCAACACTTCTTTTGTAATGGCTGAATACAAAATCGAATGTCTGGCTGAAGGATCGCGGCCCAAAAACTGTGCCAGACACGTGTCAAGTGCCATTTTTTGACTACCCCCAAAAAAAGGTATTTGAAGCACGCTGAGATTCAGACAGAATAATATTTATACTTAGAAAAAAATATTTTGAAAACGACAGACACTTTAGTCGGCCCAAAAACTGTGCCAGACACGTGTCAAGTGCCATTTTTTGACTACCCAAAAAAGGTATTTGAGGCACGCTGAGATTGAGGCAGAATAATATTTATGCTTAGAAAAAATATTTTGAAAATGACAGACACTTTAGTCAGCACAAAAACTGTGCCAGACACGTGTCTGGCACAGTTTTTGGGCCACGATCCTTCAGCCAGACATTCGATTTTGTATTCAGGCATTACAAAAGAAGTGTTGCACAAATTTTCAGGGTGCCTCAAATACCTACTCAAAAATGTTCAACAGCTCTCCTACTAAAAAGCTTCTGGTGCGTGAGGTTTGACAGTTGTTATTGGTGTGGTGCTTCTCTTGGATTTATTCCAATTCTATTCCTTAGATTTTTTACAGTTACGCAGCCATAGCTATACCGATGGTAAACTCTTTGATATGGGTATTGAACTGCATCTTCTGTTGGAGGAAGTGACACTATATTTGCAGCGATCTTAAAAGAAGTCTTAGTCTTACTGCAGTAACAATGCTATGATCTAGTGCAGTACCCTGCTCTAGCATATTAAAATCTTTTCTTCTTTTTCTTAAAAATAGTGTTTCTATGAAAATCTTTATGGTTTCTGTAATGAGAGACTCATTCTCATTCAAAACTCGTCTGGTGAAGGAAATTGAGTAGATTTGTAAACCTGAGACCGAGTAGATTTGTAAACCTGAGACCGAATATCTTTAGCCACATCTTCACCGTAACCTGAACAATATGTCGTCGTTCTTCCTGGGGGAGATGAGCATCGTTGTTGATATCGAACATAGCTCAAAATCTTATGACATGTGTTCTTGAAGCAAAGACCGGGTACCTTGTTTGCAGTGGTTGCTAACAATATCTTCTTCATACTTGTTTAGAAGGTGTTATTTAACCGTTTTCACTGAAGGACAGTATTCACCTGCTTTAATCTGGTCTGTTAATTCTTCTATAGGAAATTGTATTGTTCTTCATTTTCCTCTAGATAAAATAAATGACTTGTATGACTGTGTCTATGTCGGAGTCAAATGGACTTTTCTTCATCTCTGTGGGTTTTGCCAGCTGATATAGCTTTTTCATACATTTAAATGATACTGCCGATCAGCAGTAAACAAGTCAGTCACATGATCTAGTCCGTAGATTATGGCAAGCCCAAGCTCATCATCACGATTTTCAGAAAGTTGTTTAACTTTTAAAAGGACTGTCAATGTACAATATATTTCGTTTTGTTATTGCTTTATGAATTTCTTTTGCTTTAAAGTATGGTGGGATTTCTTCTCCAAACAAAAAGCAAGGACTTTGAAACGAAAACTATTATACTGCTGAACCGCTGGTTTTCTGCGTCTTTAGAAATCCTCTTCAAGTTGCAGCAATGTGTTTTTCGTTTGTGTATTGTTTACGGTCTTTTTTATGGATACATAGAGACTTCGTGTTCATTAAATAATTCCTTTTCCCGTCTTTTCGTTTTTTACTTGCTCATCTGAAGGACTCAACCCCTTTCGATGTTACTTCTGTTAGTTTAGTTCTGCCCTTTAACTCCGTGTCACAGGTAAAACGCTTCTCTGCCATCATGAAGATCACTTTACGTATCACAGAATCGTTTTAAAACACATAATTTGTAATTAAATGCACACTGCACATGCATTAAGGCAAATGCATAACCGACCAACGAGCCGTCTAAAAACAAACTGAGAGCTAAGCTTTTAATTTCAACACGAGCCAAAAAAGCCCCAGAGGGGAAGTAGGAGAAAGGTGAGGGGATTCTTGTAATATCCTGTGAGTGGCGCCATGGTAGGGTTTCAAGGACACCTGCCCACTCGTTCTGCATTCACAAAAACATTGCATTAAGCGTTTCCGACATCGGATTATGGAATTTGAATGTATCGCTAAAATCTTTTTTATTTGCATTGCCAAAACTAATCATCTTAGAAAAAAACATTGTGTATGCAAAATGTAGGAAATTTTCTCTAGTTTAATTCGGTGCAATAATATTTTGAAAAAAGTTGAACCCTCTAGCGAATACAATGGAAAACCCGAAAAAAACCGATTTTTTTCTTGGTTTTTCGTTTATAACTTTTTAAGCCGACCAGATACGAGGTGTAGGGATTACAATCTCGGGATCCCGTATCCCGAGATCCCGGGATCCCGCATCATTTTTAATCCCGAAAATCCCAGGATCTTGTCTGCCAAATCCCGGGATTTTCGGGATTGTCCTTTTTTTTTAAAAAAATGGAACAATATTCAACTGAAATAAAAAAAAAATATATTTATAGACTTTCTCTTTTGGAAAGAAAAAGAATTATTTTTTATGAAATTTATATATCCTTGAAAAAATATACATATTTCAAAGCGATTAAATCGTTTAACATGAAAACCTTTTGACTTTCAAACAGATGTAACCCGCTCAGCTATTATTCGGGAACAATGAAATCATTTGTTTATTTCGATTTCGCCGCGTTTAGAAAGCCGGTCGTTTCAGTAACAAGGAATCACAAAATTTCGAATTAGAGTTTACTGATAAGCGTCGCATTTGAGTTTCATAGTCATTATTATGTGCTAACTTCTTTGCTTTTCGGGCGTTTATACTTATTTGGCTTTAAAAATGTCTAATGAAAAAGATTTTGTAGCTCATAGAAAAGATAATGATACATCTTCAGTATGGCACTGCTATTTAAAAGGTCAAAAGATGAAAAAATCGCTAAACGTAAAAAGATGTAGCCAAGTGTTTAAAATGTTAGATGCATCGACTAAGGGTTGCATGCAAATTTATCGACAAAACATGGTACTAAAGTTTAGAAAGAATTTAATACATCATCTCTTCCTTCCACACGTCAAGATTGCATAGAACATGCATTGCTTTCTAAAAAGCGGAAAATAGAAGATTATTTCAGTAGTGATAAGGAATCACTGGATTTAATTTTATTGCGAATGACAGCTAAAGGCTGTTTTTCATTTAACTTCAACTGATTTAAGAAACTTACTGATAGCTAAAGGCTATAATGATTTACCAAAATCTGCACTATCAATTCGAAATCGTGTAGTGAACTATAATAAAATAGTTAATTACAAGTGAAATACAAACTTTTAAAAATTGAGGAAAAAAATTTAGTTTGACTTTTGACGAATGGACATTTAGTGCAAGCAAGCGATTTATAAATATTAATGCCCATTCAAGAAATTTAAATTTGAGCAAATTCAGGAATTTAGGCCTTATGCGCATATATGGATCTTTTACAGCAAAAAAGTGCATTGAAATGCTAACAGAGTGCTTAAACGAATATGACGTTTCCCTAAAAACAGACAATGTTACAACTGGGACTTGGAGATGAAACTTTAGATGCCATCATATTTCTTAGAACATATTTCAAAGGAATACCGATTAGTTAGGAAACAGTGAACTACTCAAAATAATCTTTTTTTTTACGAGGTACGTAATAATTTTTTATATTATGCAACGTTTTCGAATTTTAACAGCTATTGCTATTTAGAAATTTAAACTATACATTTATGTATTATTTTATTCCATGTGTGTGTGTGCTAAGTTCTTTTATTTCAAGAAAAAACTCTTCATGTTAGCGAAAACCTTGCATTTGCAATATCCTAGAATTATAAACTTTAATTACGTGGGTATGAGAATAATTCATAATTTAATTCATGATATTAATTAGTTTTTAATATTGTAAATATTAAACTATTCAAAAATTTGTTTAACAGGAAATAAAAGAAGTTATCTAGAAGATGAAGCATAGATATTTCATGTTTTTTTTTGCATTTTCAAACATCAACAGCGTATTTCTTTTAATTTTCAATTGTTCTAATTTATCCTATAAGTTTTGATAATTAAATGAAGTTAACTTTTTTAATTTGGTATATTTTCATAAGTAAATTAGGCTGTAATTTTGCTTTGTCTTTTCTATAGTATTATGATATTTAGCTATTGTAAAAATTGATGATATTACAGAAATTCTAATTTTCCTAATCCCGGGATTGAATCTAAGCAATCCCGAAATCCCGGGATTGGAAATTAGTCTCGGGATTGTAATCCCTAACGAGGTGGCACAGTTGAAAATCATGTTCAGCACCCCAAAAACCATAAAGGAAGAAACAGAAAAAAATTCTCCAAAACTTTCCAGTCAGTTAAAGCCTTCTAGACGCTGGATTACAGAAACACGCCAGCCTTTTTTGGTCTAATTTTACTGGACTACAATCAGAGCAAAACATTTCACTTTGTACTTTCTCCGTCAAAATATCGAATCAGGATGTGTAATCACACATCTTTACTGAAAGATATAATCACACACAAAAAAACATGATTGCCATTTATAAACATCTTTGTTTTTTTATGATCTGATTGACTTTTGGTTTCAGTGGTTGACAAGTAAAATCTTTTTATTATAAACAAAGAATGTAAAATGAGAATAACAAATACGTTATCTGCACTACAGAAAATATAATATTATGTTTGAATATAATAATATATTTTATTATAAACAAATAATGAACACGGATTAAAAATAGCGAATATGCAAAGTGTAATGAAAGTAAGGAATAAATACGTTGTTATCTTTGAAAAAAAAATAATGATACGATTTATTTAAAGCTGCTAAATTATATCTTAGAAAAAATTATAATTCAAAGGTTTTTATAGTTAAGCAGAATAAAACCAGATACGAGTACAAACTTTCGATAAATCTTTTCTGCGTGATTTTTGCCTTTCACTTTCCAGATAATTATATACGTTTTTGCAGCGCACGCTGTTTCCT
Organism: Maratus speciosus; assembly: GCA_963932465.1. Classification (NCBI taxonomy): domain Eukaryota; kingdom Metazoa; phylum Arthropoda; class Arachnida; order Araneae; family Salticidae; genus Maratus; species Maratus speciosus. The sequence goes on along the minus strand of OZ010800.1, from coordinate 245,437,131 downwards.
CACTTTTTTCTGGTTTTAATGTAGAGGCGTCCGCTGCCATACGCCACATCTTCTGTACTTTACTCAGTTATGTAAACGGTATTATTTATATTCTTGTCTTACTTTTAATGCTTGATATTTTATATATCTTCAATTCATATGGTAAACGAGAAAATTAAAATATTCCTAGTTCATCTCTAACTGAAATTTCCTCTATAAAAGAAATGCATTTACACAACACTGAAGAGGATGCACATTTAAATAATATTTTTTCTCCTTAACATAGCCAGCTAGTGCCGCGTCTGCCAATGGTCAGGTGGAGCAACATATTAGTGAATAGTTCGTGATAATTCCCAACGATGGTTCCCATGAGAAAAACAGGTAAGTAAATTTTCTTACCTACACTGTAACAAAAAAAAAAAAAAAAAAAATCTGTAGTTCTACAGATGTAAAGTTACATGCTTACTAAACTTTCATCTGTAACTGTACGATAAAAGCTGCAAATTTACAAAACTAGTTTTTGTACAGCTACAGAAATCTGTAATTATACAAATGAATCTGTTAAAAATGACAGTAATCTTGCTAAAATTTTATCTGTAAACATGGATGCAGTTACATGAAAAGTTGTAGGCATCCCAGTGTCCTAAAAAATTCTTAGCTTAGTAACCTTACAGATTTTTTGATTTCCGGTGCAAAAGTGTGTATGTTACATGAATTTTTGTTGTTGCCGTTACATAAAAAGTTCTAGGAATACCAGTTTCTCAGAAAAACTTTAGTAACTTTACAGATTATTATTACAGTGTGGTCATCTACCGGAAGGCCACCGAGCTCTTTCAAACTATTATTATTTTAACGAGCCTATTTGCCAAATGATAACACCGTATGTTAACACTGCACCACCGGCTTCAAGGACGAAACGTCGATTTAACGTGAAGAAATCCCAAAAGGTAATTTGAAGCCACTCTGCCAACTCATCCGCCATTGTAAAGAGTAAAGAGCTATTTCCAATATTTCAATTGCATATAGAAAAAGAAAGTTTTTCAGAAGAACTGTGAATTGTCCTTTTTAAACGTAGAGCAGAATCATGACGTATCCTGCTTGTGAGGTCAATATATAATATCCGAGCAATGGCAGAGATATTTTAAAAAGCAAAAATATAACCAGAGAGCACTGTACTACGTCGTCTGGCCTGTGATGAATCAGTATTACACTACTAAAGAAAACATCGCACATTAGGTAACAATGTAGAAGTAATATCAAAAAGGAGAAAGTGGTATTAATGGCGTTTAAACATTTTGATAGATTGGGCGCCGTATTTATAAACAAGTAGAATGTCTCTAAAAATTGCTTTCTTAATTTTATACACAGTAAAAAAAAATCTGTAAGGTTACTAATGTTTTTCTAGGAAACTGGGATTTCTAGAACTTTTTATGTAACGGTAACAACAAAAGTTCCTGTAACAGCGTCTGCTACAGGAATTTTTGCTGTTGCCGTTACATAAAAAGTTCGAGGAATCCCAGTTTCCTAGAAAAACGTTAGTAACTTTACAGATTTTTTTGTACGCATTCCTTCAACACATTTTATTGCTTCGTGAAAAGTTTACACGCGCACCAGCACAAAGCAACACAACTATACGGTAAAATACTTTGCTGCGTATAAAACAAAAAATTGAGGAACATTGTGAAATAAGGAGCTTCTGAACTGTTCCAGTTTAAACAGAAGCCATTGATGATAATCTTAAATTTTTAAACTTAAACTTACACTTATGTGCAAAACTACTTAAAAGATGACAAAATACTAAAAAGATGTTAAATTATTTTAATACCTTAATACTTTCAACTATAAAAAACATAGTCTTCGTCTGAGGAATGCCCCACCAGTGGCCGAGAAGTTCTGCTGTCGAAGCTGGTAGACGGGAGGTGCTGGGTTCGATCCCAATCGCGCCCGTCGGCCTGATCGTTCGGAGTTTTCGTGGTTTTCTTCGAACCTTGGTTCTCCAAGCGTTAATACGGGTCAGGTTCCCTTAGAAAGACCTCCATGGAAGGCACCTCCCCTTTTAGGGCCTATATCCCACGTGAGGATAATTGGCCGACATAAATATAACCAACCAATCGTCTGAGGAATATAAGAAATACAATTGTTGTTGGCGTCTAATTTTCAAAATTCACGTAGATGGTGACGAAAGGAGTGAAAGTTGAAGTTAATTTTTAGATCGGTAAAACATTAATAAATAAAACATGGATATAGGGAAGTGGAATATTACTCGTTTTATGATTATTTAAGTAAACTGAGCCAAATTCTGGGTATGTTGTAGGATAAAACGTCATTGCAAACAGTATTTTCCTTAGTAATAATTTCTATTGATTCGCGGATGATTAAATCATTATAAATCTTTGAGGGATATATAATTTTTGCGTCTTCGAAATTAACTTGTATATTTTGCTTCTGGTTAAGTCTTGACAGGGCTGTTGTAGGTCGGTTATACTTTAAATCTCTCAAATGTTCTTTAATACGGACTTTACGTGAAGTCATTCCTATGTATTCGAGATAAATATTTTCTGTTTTCAGTGGAATTATATATACTCCAGAAATTTCATCTTCCGTGATCGGGTCCATTTTGGCACAAATTAGATTTTTCAGTTTTGCTGGAGGAGTGGCGATTAAGTTTACGTCAAAGCGGAAAAGTGCATGTCTGAGTTTTTCGAAAAGTCCTGGTATGTACTTCATCTTGCAATATCTCATATTACACCGTGGAGTTTTTTGTATTTTCATATGGTTCTTCTGTGAGTTGATTAGCTTATCAATAATGCGTATTGGGAAACCATTCTCAACTGCAATGTTTCGAATGGTATTTAATTCATTTTCACTTTCATTTTCTTAAATTTTTGTTTTTGTTTTGTGAAAATAACAATAATATATATAAAATAAGGTATGGAAGCATATGGGATAATTCAAGATCCCAAAATTCCAGCTTCAATATACAGTAATCTCTCATACGTCGCCTCTTTTATGCCTGTCCCTCAGTTATACGTCGAATTTCGATAGTCCCGGATAAACATATAGCGACGCAATGTTATTTTTTTCTCGTTTATGCGTCGCAACTTTAAATGCATCTCTCACTTATGAGTCGGAGAAATTTCAAATTTCCATTAAAATGTTTTCCTATTTTACACATGGCCCTAAAAAGGAAAAAAAAAATCACATCAATTTGTTTAAGGGAAGCCAATTGTTTGTCTTTTGCTTTTGTTTTCTGGACAAAATTGGAAGCCGCATTCCTTGGCCACACCTGCTACTTCTAGAGTAGTGAGAATGGCTTTTTCAGAAATTAAGCAATTGAAATCTGTATTATTAGCAGCCGCATATTAAAAGTCTTTTTTGTTCTCAAATTTATATCCTCGCTCGGAACACTAAAGTTTTTTTTTTTTTTTTTTTTCCATTATTGAAAATGAGTAAGCGAACAAATTTACCGATTTCTTTTAAAATGGAGGTTATTAAAATGTCCGAAGAGATGTTACATGTGACGAAAAAATCTTTAGCAGAACAATTCAAAACTCCTGTTACTTTAAAAGGCATTTCGAGAAACAAAGATGATATTAAGGCAGCCAACAAAGAATGTGGAATTTACTCCAAAAAACTGAGTAGAATACAGAGAGGAAAATTTGATCAATTGGAAAAAGCTTTAATGCAGCGGCTTAGAGAAGCTCATGCCTCCAATATACCAGTCGATTGTCAGTTATTAAGGGAAAAGGGAACTGAATTTGCACAGACTCTCGGAATAGAAAATTTCCTTGCGTCCCAAGGATGGATAGACAAACTTAACAATAGGCGTGGATTAGCTATGCGCATTATAAGTGGTGAAAGTGCAAGCGTTGATGAAGATAATGTTGATCAGTAATTGAGTGATCTGCCAACTTTATTGAAAAATTATAAACTTTGTGACAATTTTAATTGCAATCAAACGGGGCTCTTTTTTTTTTAAATGATGCTCGATAAGGCTTATCTTTCAAGGGTGAAGCGTGTCATGGCGGTAAAAAAAAGTAAAGAGAGACTCACAATTAAACTTTAATGCAGATGGTTCTGATCCTCTTTGGTTATTGCAAAATCGAGAAATCCTGGTTGTTTCAAAAACGCAAAAAAAAAAAAAAAAAAAAAAAAAAATGCTCTGCGAATACGATAATAGCAGTAAAGCGTGGGTAAAGGCTAACAACATTTTGAAATTTCTTCAGCGATTTGATGCAAGGACGGAAAAGAAAAAACAATATGGAAAATGAAACATGCATACAAAATTGTTTTTTAAAAAGCAGAATTTATTCTGAAGGATGTTGAAAATGATTAATCTTCTCCAAAGATCCGACACTATTAGATGAAAACTGGAATACCGTGTCTGGGGGGATAATTAATTTTAACAATTTCATTAATATCGATGAAAATGTAAAAAGGGCAGAAATGAGAAACATACAAGAAATAGCCGCAGAAATTCAAGATCACGCTAAGATGAATCAGATATGGAACAAAATGTAGAAACACATCCACCGACTTTTGCAAAGGCAATAGATGTCCTGGAAACCCCTTCGTTACCACATCCAACGAACTGATGCATCTGGTTCTACACATTCTTGTTTCAAGTAACTTCGGAAAGCTATATTCAGGGACCGACATCATGAAGGTCATAAATAAACTTCAAGTTTAGAATATTTAAAAAAATAAAGTATGAAATTAAAATTTTGATGTACATATTTTAGATTTGAATTAGTAAATCATTAAAAATCCAAGTGAATCGTATTTTTTATTTTGATTCTGCATGTTATTTATCCATTTAAATATTAATATTGTATTAACATTTATTTCAAATTTAATTTTTACTTGAATTTCACTTGTGCGTCTCTTTTTCATCAGTCTCTTGTACCGACGTATAAGTGAGAGATTACTGTATATATTATTAATTTTTTGTGAAGTAAATCAGTAGGAAGTACACTTATTTGTCAAATAGAAACTATTATTAGGTGACTATTTTTTTTTAAATAATAATAGCTCTTGCAAACCATTATTATTTTAATGAGCCTATTTGCCAAATGAGAACGCCGTACGTTAACATTGCTCCACCGGCTTCAAGAATGAAACGTCGTTTTAACGGGAAAAAATCCCAAACGGTAATTTGAAGTCTCTCTGCCAAATCATCCGCCATTTTAAGGAGCAAAGAGCAGTCTCCACTATTTTGATTGCATAAAGAAAAAGAAAGTTTTGCCGAAAAACTGTAAATTGTTCTCTTTAAACGTAGAGCAGAATCATGAACGTATCCTGCTTGTGAGGTCAACATATAAAATCCGAGCAATGACATGAACATTTTAAAAAACAAAAATATAACCATAAAGGGCTCTTCTACCCCTAGCCTTTCTTTAAAGAGCGTTACACTCGTTATAAAAATATCGCTTATTAGGTAACAATATAGAAGAAATATTAAAAACGAGAAAGCGTTGTTAACATCGTTTAAACATTTTGATACTTTGGGTGCCATATTCATAAAGTAACAAAATATATCCTGAAATTCCTTTTTTAATTTTATGCTAATTTCAAGATATTCTATTGTTTCGGTCAAAAGTTTACAAACGTACCAGCACAAAGCAACACAACTATACGGTAAGACATTTCTCTGCGTATAAGACAGAAATGCGAGGAACACAGCTAAATAAGAAGCTGCTGCATTCTTCCAATTTACACCCAAAAATGCATTTTTCTGGAAATTCTCAAATTGGTGTTTTGGGAAAAAAATAATAATAAGCACAATATAACCTATATATAGAAGAATCCAAGATCCCCAAAATGCAGTTGCAATATACATATTATTAATTTTCTTACTTAGTAAATCTCTATGAAGCACACATATTTGTCGATAAGCAGATATTATTAGGTAATTATTTTTTATAATAATAATTCTAATTCCTATACTGCAAATTTCTTCGATAGCATCAGATAATATGAACCCAAATTTGACTTTTTCAACATTTTTGAATAATGAATAAAATGCATAAGTAGCTCTTGGCACCAGATATAGAAAAACTACCCAATTAAGCAATCTGGAGAAAATGCGATGAATTTTACTATCTTTAGGACTTTCAAATACAAAAAACACTGGATAAAAGGCCCTAAAAAATGTTCTTAAGAGAATAAGAAGCCATTTTACTAAAATTTAAAGACTTAATTCTCATTTATGTTTTTTGAAGTAGTTCATAGAAAAATTTACTTCAATGTAAAATATAAATTTTTATAACAAATAAAAACCAAAACACATACAATAAAATTTATAAACAAGTTCTAGAATTTTAATGATATTTATGTACGATATACGATTATATACGAATATAATACCAAATATACGATTTATGAAAATTAATCTTCAAAGTGATTTGAAAAGTAAGGTTCGAATAATCATGCAATAAGATTTTTCAGAATTATCACATGAGTTTTTAGAAAATTAGCAGATGTTTTATTTCAGATAGAATTTTTATTAGCCTTACTCCTTATAGCAATGTTATATATTTATATATATATATATATATATATATATATATATATATATATATATATATATATATATATATATACGAAGATTTTATAATTTTCATCATTTGGCTTCTGATCTTTATAATGTCTGCATTAGCAAGATTTGTTATTATCGATTTTATTAGTGCGCTGTATTTGAAGCAAAATTTTCATGCCAGGATCATGTATGTTGTCTGCTTTGGAATTGCTTAAATGCATAACTATAAAAATTGACAGATCAGGCTTCTCATCCATAAATCACTCAGTGGTTGGCGCCGTGGTTGACATATTAACATAATCAGCTCTTTATAAATCGTCTAGCTTAAAAGTTTTGAGTGATTTTTCAGAAAGAGTGAAGGCTGAAACATTTATTTGTTGAAATTATGCGAAAAGGTTAATTTTTGCATGAATGTGTGCAATTTTGCATCACTTCTAATATGGTCATTTATAAAACATTTTAAAAATCGTTCTTAAATTTGTGGGTGTTAAATAGAAATATTCTTCAGGAAAGTACGTAAGTATATTGAAGAACAAAATGATTACCATTTATGTTAGCCAGATATGTCCAGAAAATTCTCTAGAATTTACACACGTTACTTATTTTTTTTTTTTTGTTAGAAATATGCTACGACATTAGTTTTCATAATTATAAAGTGTAGCATGCATATATACTTTTTATATAAAATGTTTAAAAGTTTACCACAGAACATTTCAATTTAAGATGAAAATTGGAACTGAGCAAAACATTTTACATAATGCTTTGTTCTACGAAAAATTGAATCTGCACAAAAAAGACATTATCTCACAGAAAAATATTACAATCAATCACTAACATGTTTGCTTTTTACAAAATGATTGCCATTTTGTTTAAACTGTTAATAGCTAAAACTCATTTATTCTAAATCTATATTGAATATGAAAATAGTAATTGTGCGATGTATTATGAAAGGCAGTATTAAATAAAATGCATTTTGAACTTTCAAGGCAATATTACACATTTTTTTAAATGTTGCATTATAACATATCAGAAAATCTTTTAACAAAATGGTTTTAAAAATGATCGACAATCGATATTTTACACTCTATACGAATACGCTGCAAAGATAAAAAGCAATTACTTTAAGTGGCACTTCAGCTTATTTTTAATATTTATCCTGTCTTTTTCAGTTTTTATACCTTTTGATGGCCTATATTTGTAATTATTTTAAATCATTGCTTTTATTTATATTTATTTCCGTTAAATTTTATAATAACACTTGGAGCATACAGTTTTACTCTAAATATTTAGTAGAATATTTCACCCTATTTAATAGCTGAAAAATATTACAAGGGCCTGTAATTAACAAGGTGTTTCCAATTTAAATACTCAAAATAAATTTTCCATTCAGAAATAATGGTGCCGGACTTCTTGGAAATACCAAGAAATATTCTCACTTTGTAAAGGAAAAAAAATGTTAGCTACTTAAAACTGAACAGTTGGTTTAAATAAAACCTTCCTTTTCTTTCAAAATGAAAAGTTTATGAAAATTAGCTAAAAGCATTTCATGTATCATAGGCAAAGAAATATTTTAAGTGTACATTCTGCACTTTTTCAGTTTTTTACCCATTTCGCTGCGCCTAGATTTTTAATTATAGCAAATTGCCTGTTTTGTTAATATTTTTCTTCTTATATTTTATGTCACTAGGAAGCACGCAGTTTTACCAAACCTTTTTCTTAGAAAATTTCGCCTTATTTATTCGCAATTAAAAATTTTCGTTACAGGATATACGATTCTATGATCTGCCCCCCCCCCTCCCCGTTGAAGACAATTTTTAAACAAGTTTTACTTTATATTCATGTGCTTCCGTGTTGAGAGTTCCCCACACCCCTGATGAAGAAAATAGTAAATTGTTTACAGTTCACCCTTTTTAATATAGGTTATTAGATGTTTAGTATGTGTTGTTATGCTTGTCTTTTTTTTTCTGATATATTTAAAAATTGTTTTTCACGTGAAGTTTTGATAAAAAAAATCCCAGTTTAATTTATTTCATATTTATATTCTATATTCAAACGAAGAAGAGAAATTGGATTGCAGTTACTTGGATTGCATGTTCGGGTATCTTGCCCCTTTTCGAATTTCGTTCGGTGTGGTGCCCATGTTGACAAACATATATATCCAGCGTTTTGTCTATCTAGAATAATTTTTATGATGAATACAAACCAAACTAAAGAACAGCCCATTGACATTAAATTTAGAACATGTGCATTGTCCTTGCTATTTGTTTCCCTACTAAGAAATGTTTTCCCATGAAGCCTTGAATATCGGAAAGCTAAATTTTTTTTGTTTATTCTATTATTTACATTCATTTTTTTAGAATAGCTTAGTATCAGTAGCTAGTGTATCAGTTTTGTATTTATTGTATCGGAGTTTTATGTGCTAACCAGTTTTTTCAAATGGAATATATATATATATATATTAATCTTTCTGTTCTAAAAAAAAAACTGTAACGCTGTCACTGGCGCAGTAAACGAATTTTTATGACCGGACGTCTTTCATCGACAACATTAAGAAAACTACAGCATGCAAAAATATGTTAACTGGTAGTATTATAGAGAAATATTTGATAAACACGCTGAAGAAGACAGTCTTTTAATCAAAGTATTATTTTAAGATATATTTATTGCTCAGTTGATCAAAATAGTTTCAGTAAAAAGTTTATAGGAGCAAAAACTGTAATAATAGGACATAATAATATGTATTAATAATAATAATATGCATAATAATAATAATATGTATAATAATAATACATAGGAAGTACCTAAATCATTTTTTCTAAGGATATACATGACAAACTTGTGGTGTGCAGATTGCATTTATTTATTTATTTTTTTATTTGACTAATTTTTTAAAGATTTTCTTAAATTATGTATTAAATTTTCTTCATTTCAAGAAATATTTTTTTTCATATTTTCGAAACGGTTCTTATTTTAAATTGTTGCCAATTTTAGAAACAGTGCAAAGACTAAAATTTCATTTCAATTAAAAATTTATTTACATGCGGCTATTAAAATCAGAAAAAAAAAAAAAAATAGAAATAAGCGATTGCGTGTTAAAAGCAGGGAAATATTGAAAATTATGTCATAAAATTGTATTTACACATGAATATTAAAAAAGAAAGAAAACTTGAAAATAATAATTACACTAATATGCGTTAAAAACAATAAATAGAGGAAATTACGTCATATTTAAAATGGCCAAGTAATAATACTGGCAAACAGTTTAATTTAAAATATATTTACACGAGACATTTATTTCATATTTCGAGATGATCGTTTTGACTATTGTTGCCAATTCTAAGACAGCGCAAATAATAGTATTTCGTTTCTAACAACAAAAATATTTTAAAGTAAATATTAAAAAGAGAAAGAAAACTTTAAAATAATAAATTAATTAATATGCGTTAAAAGCAGTAAATCGGAGAAATTGCCGTCATACTTAAAATACCCGAATAATAATATTGCCAAACAGTTTAAATTTAAAAATATATTTACATGAGACATTTATTTCATACTTCGAGATGGTCTTTTTAACTGTTGTTGTGAGTTCTAAGACAGAACAAACAATTAATATTTCCTTTCTACCCACAAATGAATTTTGAAGTGAATGTTAAAAAGAGAAAGAAAACTTTGATGAAATTTACGTCAGATTTAAAACGAAACATTTTAAATGTCTTATTTCAAACAATCTTCTTATAGCATGGTAAAACCTTCGACTAACATGTGGAAGTGGTAGCGTGGAACTTCAGTCAAGCGGAGGCCCAAGTAATAATTAAATCAAACAATTTATTTAAATGCATAAGATAAATGAATATTTCTTGATTAATTTCTTGTATTTACAACTACATTATATTTTTGGGTACTTTCAACTGATGACAATGTTCATTAAAGACTTAATGTTCAGTGTATAAGATTAACATTCAATTTCTATTAGCTTCTTTCTCGATACAAATCCAAAATCTTGTCACGATAGTCTGGTAAGAAACAGCTGCCTCTGTTTTCTGGTGTATATCAGTCCTTGTCAACTACACAATATCTCGCGGTTTACACTGGAGAAATCTTACCCAGCCCGAAACGGCGGATTCTTCTATCCCTTCGGATCTTTCCGAAAACTCAACTCCCAACTCAGAGAGCAGCTCTCTCCTTGGGATTCAAAAACGCATCTCTCCCTTTTCTCTGTTCGTTCAAATTCACCTTTTTAAAACAAAGGCTATCTATGGCCCAGTCAGAGTCTAGGTTGAATGACATCACTAACAAGCTTCAATCTCATAGGCCAAGAGAGACCCTCGCTGCTAGCGTGAGAAAATTTCGCATCTAGTTTCATTTTTAAATTGTCCTGGGAAAATATCGGCAAACTTGCTACTTAAAAGGGATTCCATAACTCCTCTTTTTTTCATGCCGTTCTACTTTTCCGTCAACCTTTAAGATTGGTTCAGATGGATTGATTCTTTTTATCATTTCCTGCAGAACCTTGAGACTTAGAAATATTTTGAGCTGGTATGCTTATACATTGCTCTTCCTATCTAGAGTTCTATTTGAAAATATATGGGACTTTTTTTGTGAATCCCATTGGATTCTTCACAATACCCCCCGCCTTTAAATGATATTTCGGCTGCAAGACGTAATATCTGCAAAGAAAAGGTTAGCTCATATATTAGAGTGGCCCTCCTTTATGTATCTCACTCACCTTTTTCACAAAAAACTTTTCATACAATTTACATTTAACTTACTAATGCTGAGTACCTTTGATTATGAAATTTCATTTTTAAAAGACAGAACACATTTAAAATTTTACACTATGACATTTACACAAAATAAGATAAATTTAATATGTACACCTAGTTAAATCGAATTCGACTCACTTATGTACACTTAGTTAAATCGAATTCGACTCACTTGATCCGGCGCTAAATTTCTAACTGCTAGAGCCTGTCATGTGAAGGCCTATTTCTATATTTAGGATAGTGTCTCGGACGTGAATCTTCGCTTGTCAACCTATTTATTTTCTCCGCGTTTTTTTCTTGTGGTTTTTGTCTATTTACACGATAATTTTGCAACTTTTCGTGTCTACCTGTGGCGCTCGCCACACAATAAGCCGGGGACATTTTAGAGTCGCCCGTCCTCCGACTAATCCGTCTCGTAACACTTTCGCGCTCTTTATTCCCGTCCAAATCCTTTACTAGATTTTCTGACCTGAGATACTTTTTGTTCTCGTTATTTCTAAACCAAAATTCTCTTTTGTTCCTTCTCAGTGTTATTTTCACCGACGTATCCCTTTGATTATCCGATCTATCTATACTTTGACACGCCCTATTTGCTTGTGTTAAATCCTCACACTCATGATGCGATTTTTCTAACCCCTTTTTCAGTTTGACTTCTCGTATGGGGCAACCCATCTCATGATCCCCTTTGACATCTTTCTTTTTTCTTTTATTCGATCCTAAAACCTGATCTTCCTTTTTCGTGGGTGATACAGTATTATCCTTCCTTCCCTCCCAATTCTCATATCTCGTTTTTGACCGGGTACCTCCCATTTCCTTCCTTTCTCCCAAGTTCACGCTCGTCAATTTTGAGTAGTCCTCTCTCATCTTATTCTCTTCCCTTCGGGATGGATTCCCGTTTTCGTTTTTCGCTTTCGCTATGTTATGGATGACCACTGCATCTGAAATCTGCATTTTTTTCCTTTTAATATCATCAATTAATTTTTGAGTTTTGTTACCCAAAATATAGTAAGACAAATTCGTCTTTCTGTCCGTCACGATAGCTTTTGTTTTTAGTCTCCCGAGTCCTTCAATTTTTAAAACATCTTCGGCGGTCGGTAAGCGACGAGTATTGTTCATTAACGGCTGTCTAACTCGAATGGTGCCACCGTCTAATTGATTGCGTTTAATAAATCTCCTCGAAATTACATCATATTGACTTCCACTATCTCTTAATGTTGTGCATTCCCTTCCGTTGATTAGCGCGCGGCTTAGATGAGGCTTAAAACTTTCTTCAAAATTTGTACTTCCGCTAATATGATGAACGCTGGTAATTTGCTCTCCATTTCTTTTGTTTTCGGGACAATTAACCTTCAAATGGTTTGGGCTCGAGCAAATGAAACACCTAATAGCCCTTTTGCGCTCAAAGATTTTTTCCCTTTCTTTCTCTATATTTCGTTCTCTCCAGTTAGTTCTGGTTTCGGAATGCCCCCCTCTCGTTTCGTCTTCATTTTCCATTTTCTCGTCCCGCGAATTTTCTTCGAATTTTAGCTTTTTGTTCCACGATTTTTTGACGCCCCTTTTATAGTTTCGTATTCATCCAGATCCTTAGCTAGTGTTCCTGGATCTTTATATTTGGCCCACGAATCTATAAAGTGCTCCCTTAATTCTGCTGGAGCACGCCTCTTAATCTGTTCGGTGATTAGCAAATCTTTTAACTCTTTAAAATTAGTAACCTCGAGATCATTTAACCACCCTTCTAGAAAGCTATTTAGTTCAAAAATGAGGTCTTTCCACGGGCTATTTTGATCTCGCAAATGTTTATCTAATTTTTGTCTATAAGCCTCGCCACTCAATCTAAAACGAGCTAACAGGATTGACTTCACATGCTGAAAATTGTCAACTCGGTCTGTCGGTTCGCGCAAGATCAATTCAGCTATCTGTACGGGCAACAAAGCTAATAAATGCGTAACCAGATCCTCATTTTCTATCCCAGACCTTAATGCCTGTCGTTCAAACAAGTTTAAAAATAGAGTTATGTCCGAACGCTCTGGATCAAAACGATGCATTATAGTTTTTAGCGCTAATTTAGGTCTTTCCGATCCGTTACTGGAAATCGAGTTACGCCTCCCTGTATTTTGCGTTAATTTTAATTGCTCTAATTGAAAATTTCTCTCTTTTTCTTTCTCTTCTTTTTCTTTTTTCTCTCTTTCTAAAAGAAGTAGATCTTCCCTATCTTTCACTATATATCCCACTTGCGTTAATGCAAAGTCGGCATCATAATCGTCCGCGCCCTCTATATTTTGGATAATCGTCGCGATTATGTCACTTTCTTCTATCTGAACTCCTAATACCTCTGCTAAATTTTGCAGATCAGCCTTTCGGCAATATTTCAATGCCGTTATTTTCGCCATTATCTATCGATTTTATATTCCTACCGAAACTACAAAGATAACCTAACGATTTCCCTCTTCATATATTTATTTATATATATTTTTTTTCAACTACCTCAGAAGATGTGAATTTGACACTTCACCGAGAATATTCTAACCTTATCTACCGTTATAAAATGTTTTCAAACGTATTCACAATATACATAAATAAATTAGCAATCTATTTATATAAAATCCAAGTCTCTGTGTGTCCCTCACTATTCCGGTAGGACCGCCTCATTCAAATGAGTAATTGTTGAAAAATATTAATGCAGGGTTACCACAGTAGCGCCAAATGTTAGCCAACTTGGCGATAGCTGGCTAATTTGGCGAAATTCCCATTTAAAACCATTAATCTTTCATGATGGAGGTCACCGAAATTTAATTTAAACTCCACTCTTTTAAGATATTTTTTCGAAATCTATGGGTGAGAATTTAAAGTACATCTTTACATCTTCCTCCCGGTGCTATTAATAAAATAACCGCCAATAGACAACGGTATACTGTGTGAGCTCCTAACTGCGCGATTTTAATGTGCTTTAGGTACTTTTCCAGTATAGGTGCCTTGGCGAAAAAGGAAATTTGGTAACATATTTTCCGGGAACCTATTCACTGTTTCATTTTATATACACACGCATTTTTTTCGATATTTATATGATTTATTTAACATAAAAAAGCCGTTTCTCTAATTTTATACAGAAACAGATGTGATTTGTACATAAAAACATCAATAATATATATATAAAACAAACAAAAACGCTCATCAAATTTGTTTTCATAGCTGTTTATATGATTTGACAACAAATCTCGATATTTTTCCGTTTTACGGACACCATGCCAAAATATAAGCTAATGCGCCAATTATTTCAAAATGCTAAAAGATATTTGTAATTTTATGCCAGCAGTTTAATATGAGTTTTATTTTATTGCTTTATTTTACAGCAGTTATTTGTTCACTTATTTTAAGTATATATTTGTGATTTGATGAAATAGTTCGTAAAAGTCTGGAATTTTCAAATGTTATATTTTTTAAATGCTCACTTTATTATCGACAATGTTTTTTCTTTTACTTTTCAAATGCTTCAATTCACGATTTTGCGCCAAATATTACGCTTGGCGACAATGGTGTCCGCATAACGGAAAAGTACCAAAATCTCACTTTATGATGCTCAAACTACACAAAGCTTTTTTAAAAAAATGCCAAAGCCCCTACAGTGGAAAAGTACCAAACTGTCTATTATTTTGCGCTATCCGTGTTATAGTTTGTAATATATGCAAGAGGAGTGGAGCGAAGAGTTTAAACATTAACTATTAAAGTTTCGGCACAGATGTCATATACGCCCCATATTGGCGCGATTTTTTTCTGACGCCAATGTCATATACACAACGGGTACTTAACTGGCGCCAAAGTGTCGTAATTTTGCTTGATATGGTAATCCGGATGTTGTTGTTTATGCTGTTGATGTTTTCGCCAAATTGACGTCGGAAAAAATCGCGCCAATATATGATAACGTATATGACAACTGTGTCAAAGTTTCTATAAAGCAGTATAAGACTAAAAAATTAAGAATAAAATAAATGCAAAATAAGACTAAAGAAGAAAGAAAAATCATGCATTGAGCATAGAATATGAAACACTTTCCAACACATCCTGAATGCTTTAACAAAACTTCGTTATTTAGGGAAATAAGGTGAATAAGATAACGTTACTTCTTAGATATCCCGTCGACCAATTTTGCCAAATTATATAAATCGCCAAATCAATAGTAAAACATTAATAAAAATACAAATACAACGTCGAATTAATGGTTTTTATTGGCCATTATTGGCATTTAATTAATTAATTAATGTCAACCATTATTGGCAATTAATCTTACAATTTGGCGACAGTAATTTGGTCGACGGGATAACTAAGAAGTACCAAGATAACTAAGTAAACATTTTAGAAAACGCATAAAAAAATTAAAAATTGATTTCAGCAGTTACCGTCCATAGCCAATAGTACCGTTATTACATGCCACTATTTAGGTAAAATTTAATTTAAACTACTCTTAAAACTACTGAAATCACATTTACAGATATTATCATCCATAGACGGTTATGTATCCAATTCTTTGCGTGACCATGTATATCATTTTATCTATATTCCACAAACATTTCTTAGGACACTAAATGCAGTTCAGCGTAAAAATACATAACTCTTTTAAAAACCACCTTTAAGCAATTTACTCTCATACTCAGTAACCCTTACGAATTCTTTTGTGTAGCCCTGCATATGAACTGTAGCATTTATACACACAGTATAGTATGCATAAATATAGTGAAACATAAAAGCGCATATCATAATTAAAAATGCATTTCTAGCAATCATTGCTTATGTACAATACTTCGGAGAAAAGTTTCTTGGCGAGAAAGTAGTTTGCCAACGTATTTTCTGGCAACCTGCTTCATACTCACAAGCAATTTTGGCACAGATGTCATATTCGCCCCATATTGGCGCGATTTTTTTTCTGACACCAATATCATATAGGCAACGGGTACTTAACTTGCCCCAAAGTGTCGTTATTTTGCTTGATTTGGTAACCCGGATTATGTTGTTTATGCTGTTGATGTTTTCGCCAAATTGGCAACCGAAAAAAATCGCGCCAATATGGGGCGAATATGACTTCTGTGCCGCAATTTTTTTCCATATGTAAACAATTTGGCACAGATGTCATATAAATCTGTCGCGCCATATTGGCGCGATTTTTTTCCAACGCCAATTTGGCGAAAACATCAACAGCATAAACAACATTCGGGTTACCATTACAAACAAAATAACGACACTTTGGCGCCAGTTAAGTACCCGGTGCGTATATAACATCGGCGTCAAAAAAAAAATTGCGCCAATATGGGCGTATATGATATCTGTGCCGACAATTTAATATAAAAAAGCTATTTACCCATTTTTATAAAGAAACAGAAGTAATTTTTGCACAGATGTCATATACGCATGGGGGTTGGCGTGCTTTTTCTATGACGCCAATTTGGCAGAAATCTCGCTTTCGAAAGCAGTTACGGTACAGATGTCATATTCGCCCCATATTGGCGCGATTTTTTTCTGTCGCCAATATCATATAGGCAACACGTACTTAACTTGCGCCAAAGTGTCGTTATTTTGCTTGATGTGGTAACCCGGATTATGTTGTTTATGCTGTTGATGTTTTCGCCAAATTGGCAACCGAAAAAAATCGCGCCAATATGGGGCGAATATGACATCTGTTCCGCAGTTACTTATATATTTTTCTATTATTTGCTATCATTTTGAAAAGGAAATAACTATAAATAAATAAAAGTTTGAATAATAACTATAGAACAAAGCAGTTTATATAATTAAAAAACAGAAAATAAAAGTAAATAAACAATTTATTAATAAATAAAAAACAATAGCCGGGTTACCATAGCAGGCAAAATAACACCATTTTGGAGCCAGTTAGGTATCCGGGTTCATATCTGAAATCTGTGCTGTAATTTGTATATATATAAAAAAATTATATATATTTAGAAACGATTTTTTTATGCATATAAGTGCATATATAAACAAAGATTAAAGTTCATTAGATTTGTTTTCATAGCTGTTTATATATTTTCGCAACATATCTCACTTTCTGATGCCCGAATCGCGCCATGCTTTTTTTAAAAATGCGCTATAATGGAAAAGTACTTAAATAAATAATTAACAGAAATAACAAATTATACAAATTAAAACTTTTTATTTCGAGATCAAAGCATTGTTTTTAATTTTGATTAAAAATACATATATCGTTGGAAAACTTCAATTGAAATTAGTTTCACAGCTTAATATCTCATTCCATAAACCTAAACAA
Organism: Maratus speciosus; assembly: GCA_963932465.1. Classification (NCBI taxonomy): domain Eukaryota; kingdom Metazoa; phylum Arthropoda; class Arachnida; order Araneae; family Salticidae; genus Maratus; species Maratus speciosus. Next base: position 245,419,577 of record OZ010800.1, on the reverse strand, counting down.
ACACAAGTGATTCATTCATCGTGAAACGTCAAAAATATTAAATCATTGAGGAAATCATTCACAAAGTAAGTTCTCCAACAATCAATGGGCAATATTCTAATGACGTCATAGTAGGTAAAATGGTGGCGGTGTCGTTTGTTTATGGTTTGTAATCACAAAGATTTTATTTTGCAATGTCTCTTAGTTACATTATTTTATTGTCAGATTTATGAGCTCAGAACAAAAGCCTATTTTTTCATTATTTAGTTATTAAAGACGGAAAAAAATCATAAATGCATGATTTGAAAATTTTAAATAATTTTCTTTCTTAATACTAAAAAATAACATCGGGAAGTAACAGCGGGTTTAAGTTAAATAAGTTTAACTGTTTAATTCTGTTGTAATGTTCAAAATAACTGTATTTATTAGATTTCAGTACTCAACATCAGAGCCCGATTAAACGTTGAAGTTAAAGGAATTACAATGTCATTTCCGGACCTCTCTTTTGGAGAAGCTTTTCTAAATTCCATATATACATGGAAAATCTTCAGTGTTAGAAATATTATTCCTAGGACTGACATAACACGAGAACGGCCTGCAATTTTACACAAGTTTTTGAAAGCTACTTTATATGAGAAATTTTACTAAAAACTGGTTACTTTTTTGTTATAGCGGCCCACACTATTAGGATTATGACAAGTTGCAGACAATTTCGCCAACGTCGTAACCAAGATCGTGAAGCACACACATATAATACCATATAATACCATTTCATGAAATCGTATACGATAATTTAATAGTTTTTAACCTTACTTCAAGTGTGTTATTTATTTATTTTTAAGGCACAACAATCTAAATTGTCCAATATATGAATTTAAAAAAAATGTAAACAAAGATTGAACAGACATGACCGCAAAAAGAGTCAAACCTGCATAACACTTGGAACCAAACTGTGCAGATTAGTGGTCTTCTACTGTACACAGTTTTTCATAAATGTGTTTTGTTCTTAAAATTTTAATCTATCACTGCGGAACAAGCGAGAAAACTCATATTCTTGCACATGAGTTGTATATATCTTTATATCTAAATTTCCGTCATTTTTGACGGGCTACCTTTCTAGTACTATAATAAATTTCAGACATTCTACGTTTTAGTGTTAGTTTCGAAAAAGAAGTATAATTTTCCCACTTTTTACATTCCCTACACACACAAAATATAGAACATAAAAAAAAAAAATATTTCCAAATGCTATAGGTAAACCATTTTCCCTATTTTACTCAGAATTGAACATTACTTGCAACCTTTTCATATGCTTTTTCTATTTTGAATACAAGTATATATTTAGGAAAATCAATCATTAAATAATCCAAATTGATTCTAACATATTTTTCAAACAAACTTTCCTCACAATGGTACTTTTCTTACATGACATCTAATTTCTTTTTTAAGAATCTAGTTCGATATTAGTTTTCTGTATTCTTAATAAAAAAAAAATTTCAAAATTTAAAGCCAATGACAAAGGGTATCAGCTTCCTTGTACTATAATTAATTAATAAGTTAATAATTTTCTTATTTTAACTAACCAATTTTTCAATTTTAAAATTTTCATTTACCTCAAAACAAAAGTTTTCCTTTAAAATATTAATTTCTTATCAACATTTCAATTAATTAATAAATTAAGAGCCACTCAAAATAATGAGCTTACCTTTTGTTTTGCTTGGGCATTTTCTCTCGGGAACTGTACTGCACGGCACTGCACTGCACTGTAGTCTCCTTTCACTGCACACAGTCTTGCATCTGGATGTCGTCTAAAGCACCTTTTTGGGGAACTGTCCGACACGATACTGGTGTCACTTTTCTCTACGCACAGTCTTGCGTCTGGGGGAACTGTCCGGTACGATACTGATGTCGCTTTTCTCTACACAGTCTTGCGTCTGGAGCACTTTCTTAGGGGAACTGTCCGGCACTATACTGATGTCGTTTTCCTATGCACACGGTCTTGCATCTGGAGCTCTTTCTTAGAGGAACTGTCCGGCATGATACTGGTGTCGCTTTTTTTCTACACACGGTCTTGTGTCTGGAGCTCTTTCTCTTAAGCTAGTCTTTTAATGTTCAGAGTCCTTGCTGTGCATACCACCTTCTGACACCAAGTTGTAAAACCTTCGACTAACATGTGGAAGTGGTAGCGTGGAACTTCAGTCAAGCGGAGGCCCAAGTAATAATTAAATCAAACAATTTATTTAAATGCATAAGATAAATGAATATTTCTTGATTAATTTCTTGTATTTACAACTACATTATATTTTTGGGTACTTTCAGCTGATGACAATGTTCATTAAAGACTTAATGTTCAGTGTATAAGATTAACATTCAATTTCTATTAGCTTCTTTCTCGATACAAATCCAAAATCTTGTCACGATAGTCTGGTAAGAAACAGCTGCCTCTGTTTTCTGGTGTATATCAGTCCTTGTCAACTACACAATATCTCGCGGTTTACACTGGAGAAATCTTACCCAGCCCGAAACGGCGGATTCTTCTATCCCTTCGGATCTTTCCGAAAACTCAACTCCCAACTCAGAGAGCAGCTCTCTCCTTGGGATTCAAAAACGCATCTCTCCCTTTTCTCTGTTCATTCAAATTCACCTTTTTAAAACAAAGGCTATCTATGGCCCAGTCAGAGTCTAGGTTGAATGACATCACTAACAAGCTTCAATCTCATAGGCCAAGAGAGACCCTCGCTGCTAGCGTGAGAAAATTTCGCATCTAGTTTCATTTTTAAATTGTCCTGGGAAAATATCGGCAAACTTGCTACTTAAAAGGGATTCCATAACTCCTCTTTTTTTTCATGCCGTTCTACTTTTCCGTCAACCTTTAAGATTGGTTTAGAAGGATTGATTCTTTTTATCATTTCCTGCAGAACCTTGAGACTTAGAAATATTTTGAGCTGGTATGCTTATACATTGCTCTTCCTATCTAGAGTTCTATTTGAAAATATATGGGACTTTTTTTGTGAATCCCATTGGATTCTTCACAGCATTGTTAAAAAATACCGGGCTGGCGTGAACGGACTAGGCGAGCGTAGCCCGTAGGGGCGGAGTTCCCTGGTTATAATAAAAAATGGCACCAATAAAAATATAATAATCTCCATTATTTTATTTTATTTAAAAAAAAATGGAAATATCCCAATTGCCATTATTTAGAAGAAATTTCATATCAAACATTTACATAAAAAAAAAAAATGAAAAAAATGAAAAAAAAAATCTTATGCATGTTTATCTGCAAGTGAATAGCTTTTTCCTACAAAAATGTTAAAATTAGTTAACTAGAAACAATACAGTATACAGATCCTCAAAATCAGCTCATGATTTTTCTTTTCGACTTGGCCACTCGACTTTAGCAATTTCGCAGCGATCTGCCTCTAGCCATTTCGTGACCTGGTCGTCCAATTCCCGAATTTGCCATTCAGTTTAAAATGAAGTTGACCAATTCGCTAATTGGCCAATTTGGAATTTTGGCCGTAACATAAATATGGATATAGGAGACGGAATGGGTTCGCTAGTCGCCTAGAAACAGTAATAAAGATGTAAATCCACAGAAACAGTCAGACTCAACAGATCTCTTCATAATAAATGTACCTAGAGTCATCTAAAAATGGAGCAAACTCTTCAATGGGTCCGTCATGTCAGAATTGTAGCTTGTTCAACAGAATTTCCTTGTTAAAATGTAATAAACTCGGCTATTATTTTGTATAAATAGTGTTGAAAAGAAGGTATTGTGTCATCTCTTTAGCTGAGCCTCCGCCATGCAGATACCATGTTTGCATTTTCTAAAAACTCTCTTGTATATATGTCTCTGTATCATAACCGAGAACTTTTATTAAAAACCTATGAAAAATATACGAGATTTAACATATATATGTATTTCCCCGCTCAATAACGAAAAACTTTCTGACTCATTTTCTGACTCATCTTTAAACACTAAAGCTTAATACTTGCAGTCATTATTACCATATATATTAAACGAACAAACAGTTTTCCTCATTACGGATGATATCGAAAACGGTTGGAACAATACTAAATCGAGCACAAGGATGTTATCTAGCTGGATCCTGAATTTAAAAAAAAAAAATCATTCCGACAGGTTAAAATAAATTCAGCGCTAAAAATGCTGCTTGCTATAAATCGAAAAATGCACAACCTATTTACAATTATCAGCTACATTAATTTGAGCGCGATAAAATCATACAGCTGAGTCTAGAATTCGGGAAAGTTCGTTTTGACAAGTTAAAATAAACTCAATACTGAAAATTCTGTTATACTATATAAAATGTAGCTCGAATTATTTACACGAAACTTGGCTGTTATACTTACTTCGAACCACGAAAACAATTCAGTTAAGTCTCTAATTTGAGAAAATTGATTTTATATGGTCAAAACGAACTCAGTACTGAAAATGATTGTACAAATCAAAAATAGTTCCGATGATTTTCATGAAATAAGGACTATTCGAATATGAGAATATGATAAAATTAGGTCTTCGGGAAAATTCGTTTTCATAGGTTTAAGCAATTTTTGAAATCAGTCCAAATTCTCTCCAATACTACTGGTCATTGATCAGAAACACTTTTACAGACGATATCGGAGACGGTAAAATATTCAGTCCTTAATTCGGAAAAAATTATTTTGACAGAGTAGAAGAAACCCAGCTTTGAAAATGTTGATTTAAAATTTTTATATGAGAAACTGCTTGGACGATTTTCATGATATAAATCTTACATACTAATAAGAGTAATGGAAATGGAAAGCCATCTATTTAGGACCTAACTTCGAAAGCATGCGTTTGCAGTGCAGTGCTGTAGTTGGGTGGGAACGCCGTTCCCAGAAATATTTGGTTTGTTACTGTAAAAAAAAAAATCGCTTCCGAGCACAAACCTCTTTTTTCAAGCAAAATAAACCTTAGCCTGGATATGAGCCTAGAGAGCTAAATCCTCTTCTCCAGACTGAAAACTATACCCATTTCAACGTCTGAAGAGCAATCAGCTGTATGAATAAAATCATCCCCGATGTGAGAAATTCACTCCCTATAGAAAGAGTTAGTTCACTTATAGTCGTAAGCCGTGTAGGACCTCCTTTAAAAGAATTTTGTCCTGGACCATATGTAAAATCTTGATTGTTATCAGGAAGAAGATTAGCAGATGAGACAGTTTGTCGTAAATCAGAGAGAGCACAGAAAACACCTCTCATTATCGTTCTTTAGAGAAACTTCTAGTATAAGTCAGTAAGTGGATATAATGGATTAATGGATAATATATGGATTTATTTTTATTATTTCAATTAAATTTTGTTTCATAATGGAAAATGTTACTATGAGATTGATTAAATATTGCTTTTAGATAAATGCTGTACAAATGCAATACTATAAATACTGGAATATAATAATTACAACTGTTAATTTAAAAAAGTCAGCTCTAAGCTAAATGTTTTAAATTGGCTTTTGGCTTAAAAAATTTTTTCGGTAGAATCAACATCTACTCTATGAAAAGGTGAGTTCCCACAAATATTTTTCCCCAACTACAGCACTGTGTGCTTGTATAGATTTAAAACACTATTCCTACCGGTTTCAAATGACAACTTTTTGAAGGTTTGATTCATGGTCATTTTGCTCGTAGATTTTCAATGTAATGGCCATAAAAAAGTCTTTAATGTATTAAAAAGGATTTGCAATTTTTTCAATCTAAAAATTACAAACGAAAAACCATAAATCGAAGTCTTTTAAAAAGTGTCATTTGACACCGGTATAGTGTTAAAAAAAATTTCTGTCGTTAATCTTCTATAACTGAAGTTTTCGTCAATATTATTTTTCATTGGTAAGAATCAAGATTACTGAAGATTTCTACTCTACGGGAGATGTAATGTAAGTTGAACTACGACTCGATCTACCAAAAATCTTGCGACAGATTGCATTCGGATTGGCTAGATGGTTAATTTTTTCCATAAACAACATTGTCATTCGAATGATGTATGATATGTGATAACGCTCGAAGAAACAGATTTTTCTGTAGTCGCCTTCCAGTCTAATGCAATTTGCAAAAAGATTTATGTACTCGAACGCAATGAAATAATTACATAACCATCGACTTCAGCAAATTTCCTAATGATAGATTAAAAGATCTTAATACTAATATGCTGCTGACGTACTGTCATTCACAATCGAGTTATAAACTGTTAAGCTTGAATTCTGCAGATATTGCAAAAAAATGCCCAAGATTACTATTCTATTTACGGGAAAAAAAGTCCTTAAACATGATTTTGAAACTTTTCTTTCAAAATGCCAATAGTAAATTGCTCGTTAAATGAAAAATTTTGTTAAATGACAGAACTTCGTTTTTTATGAAGTTTTAAATTTTTTTGTTCCCTTTCCTAATTGCTGTTCTCAATTACTGGTGTAATACAGATTTTATTGCTTTGAGCAACATTACAAGCATATTTTAATTAAAAACAAGTTTTTGCCAAACACCTAAGCTTATTTTTTAAAACATAAATTGAAATAAAACATAATTTCTAGTCGAATGGTTATTTCCGATTTTTCCGGAAAATACTGGTTTTTAAAATGCATAGTGTATTTTTTTTTCTTTCCCGACTGAACCTTTTGGGTAAAACTGTGGATATGTGAAAGATTATACGGGATTAAAATAATTGACATTACACAAATTTATCCATTTGAGAGAAAATTCGACCAGGCTGAGACTCGAAACTGCAATTGTAGTTAAATGATCTGGGTTTGAGTCACACACTACGCACATTTTCGCTCAAAAAAATATTACTGATATCAATTATTTATCATTCAGTTGATTCTGTGAAAAATAATTTAAATGTAGTTGCACAAATTGAAGAATTTTTTTTTTCTTTGCGACTCTGATTCACTATCATTTATTATCTAGGATGATTTGAATCAGAGTTGAATGTAACCATAGAGAATACTTCATAGGTCATAGAAACAATGATGTATCTCTAATCAGCATATTCTTTCATTTCAAAGAGCAGTATGAGAAGGCTTTATTCCTTCGGCATCTGCAAGTCGTTTCACTTTTTTAATTTCTCTCATCATCATAAGAGATTACGCGAAATTATATTGTGACATTGCAATATGCTCCATAGCAATTCCATTAAATCACGCTAATTCAGCAGTTGGAAGCATATTTGCGTCTTTCGATGATAGCATTTTCAGAATGTAAAAAAAAATAATTAAAAACTTGTGTGAAAAATAAATCTCTAAAAACCAACGTTTAAAAAACAATATGCAACTTAAGTACTAATGAAAATGAACATTTCCACAAATGTTCGTTTTCGTAGTACTTAATTTGTATATTGTGTCATATGTTTAAACGTTAGTCTTTAGTGACTTAATAAATACTTTTCACTACAAAATAAACTACTTAATAACAAAATAACTTTAAACAAAATAATGATTAGGGGAGGTAGGGGAGGTATGATGCACTTTTTTTTTTTACTAATTTTTTACAACCCTTAGAAAGCTATTTTTAAACAAATTTTTTGTGTTTTCTTATAACGTGACTTTTTATTCATTTATTAAAAATATTGTGAATTTAAAAAATAGTCATTCAAAAAATATATCCCAATTATTTTGAATGGTTACTACTGTATCAAATCTCCCCATTATTGGGAAGGATTGATACATTAGCAAGGGAGGTTTGATACTTTGTTATGTAAATTGAAAAAAAAAAAAAAGCAGACAATTCAATTAATGCATCATACAATTTTTTATGATAAATCATGAAATATTTAAGTAAAATTTGAAACGAAATGACATTGACATATTTTTATTTCAGAAATGTTTTTCACAAAAATAAACTATTGCTATTATTTAAACAATCCTATTAACACACTTTTTAGAAAATAAATAATGAAAAAATCCCCTAGAGATATAGCTGCAAGGAAAAATGAAGTGAACATTGCTGATTTGCAAACAACTTAACATAAATTTAGCACATTTAAGATTCCTTTAACCCTTTCAGGGGCAAATCATTTTCAATGCTATAGTGTTGAATAAATGAATGGCACCAGAATTTACCAACAAATTTAATCAGAAATAAGAAAAGGGATATACTTCACTTTCATAATAAATAGAAAATATTTTACCAAAATGCTGGTGCCAATGTGGCGTTTGGGAATTAAAATTAAGTGTTTTCATAAACATATTACCACCCGTGAAATGGTTAAAAGAAAAACTAATAACTCTATCTTTTTGACAAGTAAAATTGGATAGATTTAACGTTTTTTTCCAATTTGCCCTTCGTAAATTATAGAAACATTTTCCCTTTCAGGCTATTTAAACCTTTTTCCTTCTACATGACGAGCAAAGCGAACTAACCATCTATCATCGCACTGCTTTTCTATGTAACCTACATAATGTCTATGAATAGTCTCTTTGTTCTTCCTTACCAATTTCAGTAGCTGTTGCTGTAAAACAATAATGAATATTACAGTCCTATATTAGTTTTCAAACTTAAAAAACTATTAAATTTCAAATATACAAGTGTATCATTTCTCCCCAGTACTAATGTATCATTTCTCCCTATTATGCTTTAATGGATTTTCAATCACTTTGTACAAATGCAGTTGCAAAAGGGTAATCTACTTTCTAGTAAAACTAATCCTAACAATGTGCTTTATAAATAAAACAATTATAAGATATTATCTTCACAATAATAAGAGTTATGAAAGAAAATCAGTCAATGAAAAAATTTACATCGACATTCCAAAAACCTTCAAAATTAAAAGAAATGAAAAGTTGTGAGTTCTTCACTGATTACTCCAGCTAATGATGTCCTCTGCTAATAAAAGAAGCCTTTACATCTGTTACAATGGCTGTTAATGCCATTTGTTGAGAAAAATTGTCAATGTATCAACCCTCCCTATGTATCGAAATTCCCCTACCTCCCCTACTTAATAAATACATCTGACTACTGTGAATCCACCTTAGTTGTTTTCTGTAAAATGCAACGACTCTTTTTTATATATGTTATGTTCGAAAACACCGTTGTCAGCGTTAATCCTTTCATTTCTAGTCCAAAAATGTGCAAATAATAAATTTACCCCGCAATTTCCGAACAAATTTATTTGAAAATAATCAAAAGCTTTTCTTCGCGTATATTATGTGATCGAAATTGTACTAAAAATTTATTGGCGCCATTTGGCAGTTTGGACATTAAAATTAAGCATTTGCAGACTGCAAACGGAGCCCCTGAAAGAGTTAAGAGGCTATATCACTCGCACGATAACACCCTCTCATTAAGTCAATCCTATGAAACAGATCTTTTAAAATATTTCGTCCGCATTTAAATGTTTTTAAACGATATTTTCTTCCATCGCATTGCATAGACGAGGTGTAACTTTACAACTGCCGCTGTTTACTTTTTCGATTTTGTTTTAGGATTTTTTTTTGTCAAGATACTTTTATTTTCGCAACCGCTTTCAAAATTAAAACTATCACCATAAAAAAAATCTGCAAAAAAAAAAAAAAAAAAAAAAAAAAAAAAAAAAATGTAAAAAGTAAAAAAAAAAAAGGTAATTGTAGAGATTGACCTCAGCTATCCAATGCAAAAAGTGTTTAAAAATATTGAAATGTAAATAAGATATTTTAAAAGAGCTGTCCTATGTTATTAACATTATCGAGCGGGTGTTTTCTTTTGGTTGAAACAGCCCCTTAAGTGGCAGAACACTAAGTATTTCTACCTACAGAAATACAGCGCCACAGCCATAATTTCGTCTGGAAAAAAGTATTGAATAACTCGGCAATAACCCAGTTTGGTCGTTTACAACTGTGAAAATAGATAACAAAAAATCATGTCAGTTATTCGATAACAAGTAGAAATTGGATAGAGTATAAAATTCATACAAAAAATGAATCCACAGCATTTGTTATTATAACTTTTAGAAGCTAAAACTGTTTTTTTTTATGTAGAAATGAATAATAAAAATTTGTCTTTACTAAAATATAGTATGAATTATGTAGAAATAAATAAAAAAAAATTGTCATTATCAAATACAATATCAATCTTAAAAAAAAAAAAAAACTACGGAGCGAGGTGCAGTTTATCAGGTACTTGAAAAAGTTGGTAAACAGAATAAAGCAATTTGATAACACAGTTTCTTACTAGCACCTGCAATTTTGATAACGTTTGTGAACAATTAATGATTTAAAAAATATTTCAGAGTGCAGTCAATTTGAATTCAAGAATAGATTTAAGTTGCGTTAATTGTAAGAATTTTCTGCATTTTTGTAATGAAGAAGAAAAAGCAGCACCGTGTCATCCAAAACTCAAAAAGAAATAAAAATTCAACAATTCTAAGAGTATAGACAGTAGTATAATACATTTTTCACTAAAATGTACAAAAACGCATGGGATTATTTTAATAATGGAAAGTTTACTGACCGAATAATTACTTTTGACACCAAAAAGTAACGTTTGTATTGTGGCAGTACTTTTTACAGGGGCGTAATTCATATTGCAACTAAGATTACAATCATAAAATATGACGGATGCAATTATTGCGAATAGATCATACGTGACACGGTATTCTGAAAAGCATCGAAAAGTATATCTTCAATAATTCTTTCCCTATGGTGGCAGGTACTTGAAAAAGTAGATTTGGGACCACTACAGTGCTAACTACCAGTGATAAATGCAGCTTTTTTGACATTGATAAATACAGCTTTTTTGACATATTTGCTTTTTCTACCAAGGAATCCCCTGTGCATTTATGTAAAAACCTAATTGTGCTACTGTCTACAATTTCTTACAATTTCTCTTTTTCTACAACAGACTCCACTTTTTGTTAACTATAAAGATTATTGGAGCTATGAAGGGCTGGAAATTTCTATCATTCGCGTCAAAATTATTTCCTAAAAGGAAATTCATTTTCTAGAATGCATGAGTTTGAAAGTATCAATTACAAAAATCAGTCTAAGAGGGATAACAAAACATTTCACAATAGGTTTACACAACCTCTTTTCAATTGAGTATTACTGTAATATTATTCATTTTACTGTATTATTTCTTCTACAGGTACACTCCAGAGCAAGAGTTTTAATCTATTTGAATTATTTTGAATCTTAGACATTAAAGCATATTCTGATATAGAAATTGCAATTACGTTTAAGTATCAGTATTAAAACGGGAAGAATAGATGTGTACATGTGGAACTAGGAAGTGAAGAGAATTCAGGCTCTAGTATGGTTTATTTCGCAATGGCTTATAAAAGAATATTTCCCAAGAAAACATATTCTTCTGTCTTATAAAGCGGAAGCCCTGTAGCGTAGTTGTCAGCGCATTGCGCTATATGTTACATACACATTCTTTGATTCGGGGATGCAGACTGAGCAATATTTACTCAACTTTTTTTTTTCTTTTGGTGTCGATAAATGCGAGTGTCATGGCTGCTTCCGAATCCCAGAAGAAAGTCCTGCGTTAGGTCTACCACCAGACCAGGATATACCTTGTATAGCAATTTTAGTGTTCATAGTCAAGAGAACAGGGATGGCCAGTGTATGTCATGATCCTTAATAAATAGAAGCGCTCCAGATTGAGGTTCTTTTAGCTTAAAAAGTCTTATAGAGATGTGTAAGATGACGTCACGAACAGCCTTTTGCTGCTACTGTAGGACAGCTATCGGCATCTTTATCAATGCTTTTCTATTTGTGTGTCCTACAGCTTTTTTAGCGTTTTATGGTAAAAGTCGCGTGATGTAAACTGTTCTATATTATCAGTTATTATTATTTTAGTGTACATAGTTGCCAAATTATAATACTATGCGTTAGCATTGAACCACTGGATTGAAGAATAAAATGTCGCGTTAAGGTAAAAAAATCTCAAACAGTAATTTCAAGTTTGGAACAGATGTTATATATTCCCGCAGCCGCCATCTTGGATTTTTTCTTGGCGTGAAAACCCCTTTTCCGCCAAGTAGTAAATGTCACCAAGCAGCGATTTATACGCATGTCAGGCTTCACGGGACTGCCTGAACACGTCACTCGTCGGAGTAGCCTTATCAACAAAAAATCGAAAAGAAATACAAGATGGCGGCCGCGGGAATATATAGCATCTTAGCCCAAGTTTTTTTCCTCAATTCCCATGCCATTGTCAAGAGCAGAAAACATGCTCCACTATTTTGATTGGTGGTTTGAAAAGAAAGTTCCAAAGAAGAATTGTAAATTGTCCTTTTTAGACTTATAACAGATACATGTATACGTATGCTACTTGTGAAGTCAACATATACTTGAGTTGTGGTTAGGATTCCCACTAGCTTTCTCCTATCAACAAGACGCGGTCAGCGATTTCGCACGAGAAAGAGCATAACCTCTTGAGACCCAAGCTCGCATTTTTCGTGCAAATGTTACCGTTTTTAGGATTAAGGCTCTTTATGGGGCTACAAAACTTTATATATATTCATTTAGTTTTAAAACTAAAAAATATATAGAGTTTTAGCGTGTCCAATATAATGGACATTGGGTCTTAGTCCTATAAAAACCATATTATTGAATTACATGATTCTGAAAGAAAAAATCTTAATTGAAAAATTTTCTTCCATTATAAATGTGTTTTTATCGTTCATACATCACCTTTAAATATTACACAATTATAGTTTTTTCATTATCAAAGAGAATAAAGCACTTTTTGATGAAATTTATTTGAAAAGTATAATTCAATTAAGTGATTTTTAAATAGATTTTTTAAAAGGAACAAAAAAAAAATTATCACATCAATAAAAGTTTTTTTCTAAATAAAATTATAAATAGTTAGTGGTACGGTTATCACAATTGACATTTGAAGGCCAAAAAGAAGTAAAACACAATTTATTTATAATCTTAAATTATTATCTTCAGTTATATTTTCTTTCATTATAAATGTGCTTTTATCGTTCATACATCACCTGTAAATATTGCACAATTTTAATTTTTTCATTATCAAAGAGAAAACGTATTTTTGGATGAAATTTATTTGAAAAGTATAAGTCAATTTAGTGACTTTTAAAATAGTTTTTTTTTTAAAAAGGAATTAAAAAAAATATCACATCAATAAAAGTTTTTTCTAAAAAAAATTATAAAGTTAGTGCACGGTTATCACAATTGACATTTGGGTGTCAAAGGGAATTAAAAAGAAATAAAATGCAGTTTACATATACTCTTAAATTATTATCTTCAGTTATATTTTCTTAACTTTTTTATTTCTGTTTAAATTGGATTAAATTAACTAATTTAATTATAAACGACTTACAAACAGTAAAAGAATACAAAAAGCTTGCATTTATTTTTGTAGTTAAACGAATATACAAATACAAGTTGCATTTCATATGCTTACTTATTTTATTTTACACTTATCAAGTAAGATGAGATCGCTATAGGCTTCAAAAACCAGATTTTTAACGTCCAGTTCCTATTTCTTTCACTACAAAGTTTGCTGACATCAGAAGTGTGTTTTTATCGTTTATACGTCACTTCCAAATATCAGATAAATTCAATTTTTGCATCATCAAATAGAAAAATTGCATTTTAACTAAGAAACGTGTTGATCAATTTAGCAATAATAATAAAAAATTAATAACATTTTGTTTGTTTTTAACTCTTCTCAACACCAGTAATTTGTTTTGTAGAATAGTGATAATAAATAGTGGCACAGCTACCACAATTGGCAAGTAAATGCCAAGAATAAATTTAAAAGAAATCAAAATGAGTATAATTAGAATCTTAGAACGTTATCTTTAATTATAGTTTCTTAAAGTTTTTTTGCTAATTAAATATAATAAAATTTATTAATTAAATTATAAATAGTGTACTAATAGAAAAATAATACCAAAAATAGCTATGATTAAGAATAAAAAATAATAAAGTTTCAATTATCTATATTTACCAAATGCTGCACAAAAAACAAAAAAAAAATTCATTGAAATCCAAAATTTAACAATGTACTGATTCAGAAAAAGCATTTTATCAGTAAAATTATACATTTTTAAGATAATATTTAAATTATTTTTTTTATTTATTTAAGAATATATACTATCTACTTCTGTATCTATTATTTGTTTCAATACTGTGTTGATTTTTAAATAAAAACTAACGTCTCTCTTCAGTATACGAAAAGAGTCTAATAGGAATAAAAACAACTGATGAAGACCCTACGTCCAATAGAATGGACATTAAAAAAAAAGTTGTTTTTTCTCTAAAACATACATTAGATTACTTTAACTGCCATGTCATTTCATTCATACAACACTTAACATTAGATGTATGTAGCATTAATATCAAAATCTTTTAAAAAATTAAAAAAATTAGGGTTAAAACTGTCTGCTTACCTTCAACAGTCTTTCTCTTGTTGCCTCCCACTTTCAAATGATTAAAATACATATTTAGTTGCAATTTTTTTATTATTTCGGCGTGCAGATAGCAGCACCAGAATATCTAGTATAATGAACAGCAAGTATTTACAAGTTCCAACTGAAATTAAGTATTTTACATAAAAAATAAAAATGTCCAATAGAATGGACGCGGGGTCTCAGGAGGCTATAGCAAATATCCTAGACAACATTAAATGGCGCTAATTCAGGGTCGACCTCACAATATGTCTGTCTTCTCGGCTGTTAGTCATGGGAGGGCGTCGAGATTCTGCATGTCGTTCAGTATGACCCTCAGCAATCCATTGATTCCATATTTGCAAGACAGTGGTTGGATTTCGACCAGTGCAACGGGCGATATCACGGAACTATAATCCACACTATCGATAGGCAACGATACTGCCTCTATCGAATTCCGACACTTGGTGGCAAGCATTTCTTCTTCTTATTCGAGGCATAACACGATATTCTGAGCAAACGCCGACCTTACAAAGCGCTTTCCGAATGAGAAATCCACCACGCAACTTTTCTTTTATATGCAGTGCTTCAGATGTCGTTTTTCCCGTCTGCCTCGTCTAAATACGCTGAAATACTAACACTTGCATATCCCAACCTCTTCTTCCTTTCATGTGATTTTGACGTTCGTCAGATCATTCCTTCCTGGTGTTGCAATTTTAATGGCCAGCAGTGTAAATAAATAAATAAACAATAAATAAATAAATAAACAAGAGCGAAAAATCATGCATATGGCATAAACTATGAAACACTTTCCAACACATTACGACAATACTATAATAAAGCTTCACAGGTTACAAAGTGAAAGATGAATGAACTATTCAGAAAACGCATAACGCATTTAAAATCCTAATTTCTGTTATTACCATGAATAGTCTGCAAAATATACGATTTTTTTTTTGTTAAACCCTGTATACAATCTATAGATATGTACGTATACTACGTAGTATTCTAAAAGTTAGATCAGTTAATCGTATAGCACAGTTGAAAATTTCTATTCAGCAATTTCTACCCACAAACGGATGTTGTCGAAACCTTTTGTGTAGCCCTGTATATGATCTATAGAATTTATACATGCGAAGTAATGTTAAAAAAAGAATTAAATTTAAAAACGCATATGACAATTGAAAACGCACTTTCAGCAAATATTCTTCGTAGGTTTCAATGGTTAAGTTATTGTTCATTTTATTCTGTAGCCAAATTCTTTTGTGTGCCCCTGTAAATAAACGACAAATTCTATGTTCAACACGTTCTATAGTAAGAAAATTGTAGTACCCTCCAGTGATATATATCAGTTTCAGTATTTTGAAAATAGTGCAATATCATTAAAATAAACCGCAAAGGATTTTTATCCATAGACCGTAACGTAACGAAATACTTTTGAGTAGCTCCTGTAAATGCACCGTAAACGCTACACTCTTAATTTTCAATACTGAACATGCAGTAGTAAACTTCAATAACATATATGAATTTCGTGGCAATCGGACAACATTTACGCGAGTTAGAGTACGGACGGACAGGCGGACATACAAACCGAATGCATAAACACTTTTCAATTATGCTGGAAAGTATTAAAAAGAGCGGTGATGATACTCTGCAAAATGTTCAGTTGATGTAATTTCGAGAATTGGTGAATTTTCGTATAAATGTTTCTTATGGATATTCACTTTTAATGTCATCGTTTAACACTAAAACTACCGTGACTGGTCAAATAACCCTTTTGGAATTTCTTAAACTAAAACATTACAAAATTTCCTTATATTTCACGACTTTTATTAAAATATATGATTATATTGTTTCTTAAAATGCCTCATCTCCGAACTACCTTTTTTGCCAAGAAAAAAAAAATAATAATAATAAAAAATTGCAATTTAACAAATTACAACGACCATTTGGAAAATGATTTTTTCAAAGACTAAAATTTAAGACATAAAAATTCGCACGAATTGATCCTACGTTACGTACGCCATGAATTAAACATTAAAAGTGTTATTACACGTAAAAGTTGCAAGCGACAGAAATCGCCTGTGACTCGTACATATTATCCACCTGAAACTTAAGTATTATCCAAGCATTTCATTGGCTGTTCGGGAAAAGGCTTTTCCATCGTCAGATTTCCAAGAAATCTGACGGCCCATTTTAAATGAAATTTCATTCTTAAACTTCTAAACATCCGACAATATTACTTTTTATGTCGTCGTATAGAGAAAAAAATGTACTTTTAAATGCAATTTGTTTGAAAGCTGTATCTCAATTTGTTTCTGGGTTATTAATTTTTTTGTAGTTTTTATTACTTTTTTGTCATAGTGGCAACACTCTGTTGTCCATCTCTGTTGAAAGTAAAGGGAAATACATATTACTGTATAGACCAATCAGAAAACGAATAAATTGCAGATTAAACCAATAAAAACCTTCAGATATACTTTTGATTTCCTACCCTGACGAGGACAATAACCATTTTTCCAAATGGTTAAAAAAAAAAAAAAAAAAAAAAAAAAGAATGCTTAACTACCGCAAGGGGTCATTTGACCCCTGAAAAAATTCCTGTTAAATCATAAAGATATAAATGTTTTATTTTGTAAGAATATTAGTAAATTGCGTATTTTTGCTATTATATCATTTATTCTATTGTATTACATCATATTTGTTAATGTGTGATGGTATAATTAGAAATTTACTTTATTCCGAGTGAGATTCTCATTTGAACATTTCAGGTTATATCGAGAACGGAGTAATCTTAAAAATATATTGTGAAAACAATTTGCACAATATTTGTTTATTCAATTTTCGAATTTTTTGAAAGAATTAATTTTTTATCTTAATTCTTTTGCCTAATTATATATATATATATATATATATATATATATTAATTTAACACTTTGAGGGGCAAATAATTAGGTTTCTGTAATGTCGAATTCATATCGGAATCTGCAAAAAGATTTATTGCAAAATAGGGAAAAGCAATTTAACGACTTTTTTCCACCAAAGTTAGAAAAGTAAAATTTAATAAAATTTTTCTGGTGCGAATCTTCATTAATCGAAGGCGGAATAAAATAAATCCCACAGCCCTTCAAGGGATTAATAAATAAATAATTTGTAATAATTACTTAAAAAATGTTTTATTCATACCCCAATGTGTATCAAGTGCTATATGTTTCGCAAAACATCGTAAAATATATAATTTTTTATATAGGGCTCATTTGACCTCTTCGGGTAGGAATAGGTATAAAAAATATCGGCACGTTTAGTGTTAAACGAAATTATCAAATTATATTTTTTAATTATCCGCCTACTAAATAGAAATATTTTTCGGTTAAGTACGTAAAAGTATTATCGGTGTACAAAAACATAACATTTATAGAGGCACATCCAATCAGTCTTTTAGAATTTTTAAGCATTGCATTTAGAAAACTGATGCTAGGAAGATTAGTGGATATTCGTTTTCTCATGAAAATAAAGCGACGTTAGGCATATATAATTTGTAAATATAATGTTTAAAAGTATCGGATAACGAACAATTCTATTAAAGTGGAAACCCAAACTAAAGCAAAGCGTTTTATATATTACTTTGATCTGCAAAATATGAAATTTGCACAGATATTATAGATACAGTATTTTCTTTTCTACTATGTATGAAAAATATTCTTCAAGAAAATATGTATATATATGTGATATTGTAATTCAAAAGAATCCCTGCCGGCTCGGCCTACAGACGGAGGTAGATTTCGAAATTAAGTACTTTCACCAACAAACACTAAATCAAGATTAGCGATAAACCCAGTTTAACAATTTTATCTGGCCGCTTTTGACGAGTTTTTAACTTCACTTTTCTGTAAGATCTGGTTTTATCAGAATCATGTTAATATGATAATTTTTTATTCAACCCCTATTTTTGTTTAATTTGTTTTTACTATAAGAGTTGGCCCTATCAAAAACTTGTCAATATAAAAGTTGTTGATATATTAAGAAGATTTATAATAATTTTAAACGTATTTGATATCTTGTGAATTGACGAAGTAATGAAATTTTTTCTTCTTCAACGCCCTCCCCCCTTTTTTTTGTTTTAATTTTTTTTATGCGGTAAGAGTAAGTCCTATCAAAAACATGTGAATATAAAAGTTGTAGATAGTATTAAAAAGATTTATAATAAGTTTAAGTGAATTTGATATCATGAGAATTGACGAAGTTATGAAATTTTTTCTCCCTTAAACCCTATTTTGTTTCACTCCTTGAGCTCATTTTTAATTTTATCAAAAGTTCAGTAATACATAAATTTTTGCCTTATTTCCTAGAAGTAATAATAACTTTAAACTGACTTGATATGTTTTATAATTAAGATGTTAGAGGGTTTTTTTCGGTTTTCACAAAAAACCTCCCTTTTTCCATTCTTTTGGGCCCGATTTTGACCATTAACGACCGGGATTTTCTGCCCCTTGATTTTATGTAAAGTTTGGAAGAAATTTGTGCAGAATTATGGAAGTTATCGTTTTCATAAAAAAGTGATATATATATATATATATATATATATATATATAGATATAAATATAGATATAGATAGATAGAAAGATAATTTTTTTAACTGGGGTGGTTTTGGGTTCTCGGGGTCATGATCGGCGCAGTTCTCCAAAAAATTTCAGGAATTTCAACATAGGGGAGAATCTAATAGGTAGTACGTATTACGAAACCTAGCTATAAAGGTGGTATTCACTGAAATATCTGTAGTAAGTTTGTTAGTATTTTTACATATTACTTTTAGAACATGGCTGTTAGACATATGCTATGGCATTATTTTTACATAATTATACCACGCAGTCAAATATATATAAATTGTAAATAAAGTATTTCAAAGAATATCACAAAATATTCCATCTTAAGCAGTGAAGCCAAACGAGTCAAACTCTTTATTTATATCTGCTTACAGCGAAATATCTAATCTTTTCAGAAAAGGCAGAATCAAACAGAAAAATTTTATTACCATACATTGCAATTCTTTAATTTTTAATAAAATGATTGAAATTTGGTTTTAGTGATTGCCAGATAAAATACATTTTATTTATCCATTAACGAGGAGTGTCTTTTACACTTCCTTTAATGCTTCGATACCAGTTGACACCAGTTTTTACATATTGTTAATTTTAATTCCTTTAGTCTCTCAATGTTTGAGATTAGATATTGTACACGTTTGGTTTCTAAAATACTGGTTTTCAAATTTAAATGTTTAGTGCTCCTTAACACTAGAAAGGCCGGGAATTTTAATCAAGTTTTGTAAAAATATTTCACACCAGAATTTTGATTTAAACAGTTTAACTTTATTATTTAAAGTTTTTCTTCTTTGGTTCTTTTAAACTTATTTTATAATGAAATTTCTGGTTTAAACCGAAATATTTTCTATGGTAGCGGTCAAAATGACCGCTCACGGCCGTTCTAGTGTTAAATGGCAAGTGCAGTTGCCAACCGGCTTTAATGAGTTAAAAACAAATAATGAATATAAATGAGAACAGAGAATGTGCGATGTGTAATGACATAAAGTATTAAATAATACATATTGTTAACTTTTATGATAATAGCACATTTTACTTAATACTGCATTATAATAAGTTAGAGAAAACTTTTTAATAATGGCTCACTTAATACTGCATTATAATAAGTTAGAAAAACTTTTTAATAAAAGCTTTGTGCGTTTTCTAAAACTTTAAGTAACATATATGAGATAAAAATATTATTACAATATTTTTACAAAAAAATATGCACATGTGATAAGGCAGATGCTTACAGCGTAACATGTGTGAAGTATGCAGACGTTTCAGACTAAGGATCGTCTCCTCGTTTTTGATATAGATGAAGACGCTTGAATGAACTAAGAGAATTTTTAAAAGATTTTATATGTAATCTCAGTGGTTACATTAAAATTTTAACCATCAAATTCTGTATTTGTCTACGAAGCAGTAAACTTGATCACCCAACGCTATGTTGTGTGTCTTCACTTGTACACTCTAAATTAAAATGTCTGAAATTCAGACACTTAAGTGTCTGAAATGGAGTGTTCAATTTTCAGACATTTTAAAATGTCTGAATTTTTTCAGACACTTTTTGCGTCTGAATTTCAGACACTTCAAACGTCTGAATCGCATCCATTTTTTTTTCTAAGCATCATACGTAGCCATGTTTGACCACGTTGAATCCTGGAAAAATATTTGGCTGTGGTCCTGCCCCTCCCCCCCCCCCCCCAATACAGCCTGATTTTTTTGGTGCTCTCAGTTTTGGTATACAATTTTCGTTACGTTGATAATTTAAATCTTTTACGACATTGTACTGATTATAATCAATATCTTGAACTTCAGGAGTAGAACAAGATTAAAAAACAAAAAATATTTATCTAAATATTAGATTTTTTTAAATTTATTTTGTTTTTAACCTTATTTTACTTTAAAAGTTCAAAATATTGATTATAATCAGTACAATTTCGAAACAGATTTAAAATATAAGCTTTACAAATATTGCACATCAAATTTGGGGGCACTACAGTCGTAGGGGGACGGGGCACTTCCCAGTTTGCCCTTCCTTTAATCAAGAAGTACTTTTGCAAAAAACGCAACCCTGCATTATAGTTGTCTAAATTGAGATGTCCGATATTCGGGAGTATCCGTTGTGGAGGTTAATGAACATTCTCGAATAGCGAACACCTCTATTTAACGAATACTTTTTAAATCAGCAGACATACATATTTGTATATTTTTACCTCAAAAAAGTAGACATCTCCAATTATCGGACAAATTCCGCGTTCCCGAAGTGTTCGCTATTAAGGGCTTTTAAGGTACATAGATAAATATATATATATATATTTTATAATCTTGTCCTACTCTAAAAGTTCAAAATATTTATTATACTCGGTTGAATGTGGAAAAAGATTTAAAATGTCAGATGTACGAAAATTGCAAAAATCCCCCCAACCCCCCCCCAAAAATTGAAAATATAAAAAAATATATTGCCACATAGGCAATTTTACATATACATCACTTGATAATCACAACAGCCATTTAACTATGAATAATGAAAATAAATAAATAAATATTCTACTTTAATAACATTGGGGAAAAAATGACTTTGGTATTTTGTTAAATATATTTGCGTTTTTAAACTTGTCCTACTCTAAAAGTTCAAAACTTTCATTATAATCAGTGCAAGATTTAAGATATCAGCTTTACAAAAATTCATGCAAAATCCCCCCCCCCTCCCCCCCCAAAAATGAAAATACTTATTTAAAAATTATGTTTTTAAAAAATTTATATTTCCACATGGGCAAGTTTTTATGTAGATCAGAGGGTACTCACAAAAGCTATTCAACTATCAATAAAAACAAATAAGTACATATTCTATATTAAAAACATGAGGAAAAAATAACTTATGATTTCCAAACTTCTTTCGTCTTAAATATATACAGTAACATCTGTCATTTTTGTATTTTTCGTATAAGTGCATATAAATAAAGTTACCACAATTTTAAATAGGAAATCTAGTTAGAGGTTTTTACTTTTTCCCATTATAAATTTCAAATTACTTTTTTATTAAAAATAATAAAAAAATCAGTATTAGAGTTGATTGCAAATCAAATACATATGTATATTTTTACAGGCAGCTTCATATAATAGACGAGTCTCATTTACTTTATTTATCTTTTTTTAATCTGCGGTTTTATGCCAGGAAGTAAGAAAGCATTAGGTCATCTTTCAAAGTTTTTTTTTATCTTTACTTCCTTGTGGCCGTCATTTACTGCGAGATAAAAATTATTCATTGAAACTAAGAACTGACATTGAATATATAATTCGTAATAAAAAAGAACGTCATAAGTTTAAAAATATATACTTCTAGAATTAGTGGGGTTTTTTGCGAACAGATTCAAAACTAATTAAATTTCATGCAGGATTTTGTTTAGTACAATAAATAAAATCATAAAATACACTAATTTTACTACTATAAAGAAACTTACTTGAGTTGCTGCAAGAGGTAAGAAATATTCCTCGATTTGAAATTTTAAAAACTACCACAACCACAGTGAGGGAGAAAGACTTTCATCAGTTTAAAAGGTAATCCATAATACATCCGACTAGCCATATTTAAAGGATGAGATGTTTCATCCTAAAAACAGGACCCGCCAGACAAAAGTTTCTTTTTTTTTTGCCAGCTTCGACAGGACGAAGATGAATAACACAATATTATTGATATAAATTGATACGAGTTAACCCTAAGCCCATTGCACACGCTTTGTAGAATTTCCGGGTGTAATCTTCAACCGTCGTCTACTTCGGTTCTGTGTCTATCCCGCCCTTGTATCGACGACAGCTTCTAAGAGACATTTGATGCCGAGCACACACGTCAGATGTATGTATTCAATAAATACATAATCCAAGTTAATACGAATTAAAATCACAGTACTTCACATTTCGCAAAAAACGAATTAAAATACACGCGTACATAAAAACAAACTTTGTTTGAATTACAACGTATACCACTTCGAACGAAGACATCTAAAACGCATGCGCAACTGGGAGTGCTAGTGCCCCCTGGTGGTTATTGCGTCGGAAGAATCAAAAATTAAGACACGTTTAAAGCAATGAAGTGTCTTAAAATAAGACGTTTGCGGATATTTTAGACATTATTCTCAGTTCGTTTACACCATGGTCATAGTAAGACGCTTATGTATCTTAAATTAAGACATCTATAGTGTCTTAATTTTCAGATTAAGACACTTAAGTGTCTAAAATTCTTTTTCAGTCACATATGTGTCTAAATTTAAGACGCTTCTATTTGCAGTGTAGAGTGCTTATATAAATATACTGTAGACCATGATCTGTAGCGAAAAACGTTTTATTACTATATTGCTGTTTTCCTTAAAGTACCAATCGTTGGTAATCCAGGTTCGTAGATCCTTGAATATTAAACATAAAAAACGAAAAGAAGAACACTGCAATTTTTTTGATAGGATGGCTTTATTAACTGTAGACATGAATAATGTAAGTGCCAGAGAGGGACCCTTTCAGTTAGCTGTTGACAGTATACAGAAGGAATGAATAATTTGTCAGATATTGTTGCCAATGTGTCGAGCCAAAATCTTGGTACCCTGGACCATTATAACCCCAAAGATATATCACTTAATGAAACTTTGAATTAAGAACTAGGCAAAAGGACCGTTGATTGGCGTTTTAACATTTCAACGCACAAATACGAATTCCAAAGCTAAATGATGGGAAATATGCATTTAGAATCCGCAATGCAGATGCCGGGCGCCGATTTTAATATAAACAGAGCATATATTTGCGGCCGAAAAGGCATTTGTATTGACTATCAAACTGAAAATTAACACTGAGTGTATAAATAATTGCTATAACTGGAGCATATGGTCAAAGAATATCTTTTTTTATATATTCGTTAACCGAAGGAAAATATGCTCGAACAGTTAATGATTTCAGGATGAGAAAGAGATTTGTTTTTGATTTATTTTATTAACGGCTTTGGGTGAACTTGGGATAACTGAAAACTAAAGCGTAAAAGAGAAGAAGAAATAGATATGTTCTTTTTAGAAAGGAGAGGAAGTTTTGATTTAGTTTATAATTATGAAAGGGGAAATAAAATTTTAAAATGGGGAATTTAATTTTACAAAGGAGATAAATAATGATATGTGATGATATGTTATTTTCAACATCACAATAAACTTTTGTAATTTACACTTAAGTGAATGGGATACAAAATTATTTCTCTTTTTGTGTGTATGTAAATAATATTGTAGGTACATACAGATGCTGCCAGTAATGCAAAAACAAATATCTAGCTAAATAAAACTGCACAGTGAATCGATGAATTCTGGAAAAAATTCTTCATGATATTGTAGAGAAACATGTCTACCTTAAAATCGACATTCACTGAGCTCTTCTTAACTATTACTTAATACTGCATTATAATAAGTAAGAGAAAACTTTTTAGAAAGGTTTTGTGCGTTTTCTAAAATTTTAAGTAAAATTTATGAGATAAAAACGAAAAATATTTTCTCAAAAATATGTACATACTATGAGGTCCTGTGCGTAACGTGTGCGAAGTATTCAGGCGCTTCAGACAAAGGGTCACCTACTTGTTTTTGACATAGATGAAGACGTTTGAATGAACTGGGAGAAATTTCTAAAGATTTTATATGTAATATCATTGCTTACATTAAAATTTTAACCATAAAGTTCTGTATTTGCCTACAAAGAAATAATCATGATCACCCAAGACTATATTGTGTGTATTCACTTGTAGAGTTTTGCGTGTATGTAAAAAATATTGTAGGTACAAATAGATCCTGCCAGTAACATAAAACAAGTATCTAGCTAAATAAAATTGTACGGTGAATCGATGAATTCTGGAAAAATTTCTTCATGTTACTGCAGAGAAACTTATTTACCTTAAAATTGACATTCACACCTCTTGTTAGCTATGATTATTTTAGTGATGCCATTTGCCAAATGATAACGCTGTACGTTAACATTGCCCCACTGGATTCAAGAATAAAACGTCGATTTAACGGGAAGAAATCCCAAGCAGTAATTTGAAGTTTTTCTTCCAACTCATCCGCCATTGTCAAGAGCAAAAAGCAGGCTCCGATGTTTCGATTGCATGTACAAAAAGGTAATTTTGCATAAGAACTGTAAATTGTCCTTTTTAAATGTATAGCAGATTCATGTATATAACTTGCTTGTAAACTAATCGCATAAAATGCCAGCAATGCAATCAATGTAGCAGCACATCGATTCATAATTAATTCTTGTTCTTCTTTATGCTTCGAACTAATCAATACTGTACAATGTAGGAAAATACTGCTCATTAGGCTGCAGTACAAAAGAAATAAAATACAAGACAAAGCGGTTTTAATACCTTCCATACATTTTGACAATTTTTGTGACATTTCCAGAAAGTAATAGAATATCTCCCGAATATCATGCTTCTTTTTTATATTCATTTCAACATCTTTTATTGCTTCAGAAAAAAGTTTAAATACATAGCAGCACAAAGCAACACAGCAATACGGCAAGACTTGATGCTGAGTATAAAATACAAATTGGCAGAACACTGCTAAGTCAGTAATTAGTGAATTCTTCCAATTTAATCCAAAAAAGGTATTTTTCTGGAGATGCTCCAATTCTTTTTCGTGTTTTTTAAAACGGTTTATAATAAAGGTGAAATAAATTATGTATGGGACTATCCAACATCCTAAGAATGAACTTATAATACACACTTTATCAATTTTCTTGCGCAGCAAATCACAATGAAGTATATTTATTTGTTGAATAGCTACTACTATTAGATGAAATTTCTCTATAATAACTACTCGAATTCCAATGCTCAAAATTCCTCCCCATAGATCAGATAATAAGTATTTAAATTCGATTTTTTCAATATTTCTGAAAAACAAATAAAATGAATTAGTTACTGTATTCAGTTGACAAACAAAAACTACCCAATTAAGCAATCTGGAGAAAACGAAACGAGTTTTACTGGATTTAGGATTTGTCAAAATAAGAAACGCAGGATAAAATCCTCTAAAAATAATTTTAAGATAATAAGAAGTCATTTTGCTAAAGTTTATAGATTGCATTTTCTTATTAGTTTCTCCAAATAATTTACTAAAATTATACATCTGTATGAAGAATGTATTTTCATAATAAAGTCATTATTCACAATCGTTAACAATCAGCTAAAATCGATAGGGCCTGACTAGTTCGAGATATTTAACAATATTTTATTTTTCTAAATGCAGGATTTAAAAAAAATAACCTCTAAAGTGATTTGAAAATTAAGTTTTGAATAAGCATCTAATAAGTTTTCGCAGAATATTTACACGCTTTCTTCAGAAAATCAAGGTATTTTATCTTGCAATTAAATGATGAATATGGCAGTGGTTCTGCCTGCGCATTTTTAAAAATGGATTATATTTAGTCGACAAATGAAATTTTACTACTAAATTTTAAAACCATTCTGCTAACCAAACAAATCAATTCCATATCTTGAAAATGATTGAACGATTTTATAGGAAGAAATACTGCTGAAAATGGTCATTAAAAAATGAGGATATTACGAGAATTGGTGAACTATTGCATAAATGTATCCTTACTTACTTCTACTATAACCATTTACAAAATATTTAAAAAATATATTTTTCCTTTAATTTTCTGAATATAAAAAAAATACTTTTATGTTAATGCGTTATTGAAGTTCAAAAAATGCAGCATTTATGCAGTATTATTAAATGCAGTATCGGGATATATCAATAAATTCTTTAGAGTTTTTAACCATAATATTTAAAATTTTTATGTTAAAAAGATGTTTCTACATTATTAGTCATGATAATAAAAACAATCATAAATTGTAGATAAAATATTTAAGCATTTCCTGCAAACTATTTCATTTTAAATTTAAGAGCGAAACATGTCACGCCATATTTTCTCAGGCGAAATATTGAATCTGCACAGAAAAGATAAGTAGTGTGTGCACTTTTGTACTGCACAAAATATTTTTGAAGAAAACATAAAAATTTGATTTTGAAGTGTAAAAAAATTAGAATTTGCCGAAATGTATCCAATCAATCTTTAAGAATATTTCCACGTTACCATCAGCAATTTTCTATTAGAAAGATGTTTGGACATTATTTTTCATCGTTATAGGCGTCAACGGAACATATATAAATTGTAAGTAAAATATTTAAAATATTCCCACTTAATTTTTTAACATAAGAGGAAAAGAAACTAGAGCCAAACCATTTTATATCATCTTTTCTGCAGGTAGATGTTGAATCTGTACAGAAAAGATGTAACCTCGTAAAAAAATATCATTGCATATATAAACATCTTTGATTTTTATTATATTGTTTGGCATTTAAATTTAGCCATTGCCAGCTAATTTTTTTTTAAATTCTAAACAAATAAGGAATATAAAAGGAGAATAAAAAATATGCTATGCGAACTAAGAAGTAGTACAAATGAAAATACATTATTATATTTGAACATAATTATCTGTTTTATTTAAAAATACACTATAATATTTTACAGAAAAGTTTAACATAAAGGTTTCTTTTGTTTGCTAGAAATGTAAATAACATTTAAGGAAAAAGAACAATAAGACGTACTTTAACAAAAATACATATTTATATAATATGTTTTTTGATATAAAAAAATTGTGAAAAATATACAGATAAGAATTATGGAAAATCGATATTTTTTCAAGGTAAAAATGAGTTTTAGGCAGAATAATAGTAATTACAATAAGGAAAATTTCAGTTTATTATTAACCTTAAATCTCCAATATTTTTCTGTTTTTAAAATAATTTTGAAGGGTATATATTTGAAGTTATTTCATAAATTATCTTTTAATTTTTTTTTAAATCGATAATGGAAAACTTATAATACAATTATGAATTCATCTAAAATTCTACGGTGAAGTGGTAAATTCTAAAAAGAATATCTTCCTGTGGTTTTAACGATTAACCAAAAGAAAAGAAAATGAGCATATATGATAGGCAAAACATATTTTCAATAAGAGTTAATTAAAAATTACATTCATTTCATTCAAATTATTTTTGTTATCAACGAATCTATTATATAAAAAATCGACTGTCCGTTAGTATTTCACTCCTCCTAGAATAATGAGCGTTAGACAATTAAATTAATAGCAGTTATCTGCATGAATCCGAGGATGTCAAAAGTAGTCTCGTAATTTTAAAATTTGGATTAGTTTTCGAGATATTAATTTTTTTGTAATTTTTAATGATATTTCTGTAATAGTGGAAAACAAATTACTCCATTTCTGTAGAAAGTAAAAGAATGATATTGAATTACTATATATTTTTGTTGCCATTTTTCAAAACTACTATACAGATTTTTATTTATTTATTTATTTTTTTTTTAGTTAAAATATGTACTGTGCGAAGATGATCGTCTGGTTAAGCCTGATTAATAATTATTTTTGGTTTTTATTTACTTGTATAAATCAGTTCAATGTTTTTTAGTTTACTTTCTCTTTACAAAAATATTTCCTAACGAATACTTGTGCTACTTATTTTCCCCACATTCACTTAATTAGTACCAAAAAGCTGAAAGAGTGCAACTTTATTAATCCGTGTAAAATAACTTTCCCCTAGTTTGGAAAAAATGTAAACGAATGATTTCTGGTAGAACATTGAGCTAGTATAAACTATATTTAATTTTCAGTATCCATATTAATGCTACAAACAAATAAAGGCATATGAATCATTAGATGCCAGATTTGTTTTGTCGAATTTCTTGAATGAAGACATCGCTCTTTGTGTACTATTGTGCGATCGTGACATGATATGGATATTTTTCTATGGATATTTTTAAGACTGCAAATGACGTCATTTGATAAAAGAAAGTGTGCATTTTAATTCTAGATTTATTTATTTATTTATTTATTTATTTATTTATTTATTTTTTGTAGAAGTGTGTCACTTTCAACCCGTTTCGCTGTCGTTCTCTTTTCGCTCCGTTTTGAAATCCGTCATAGGAGGATATACTTCTGACAATAAACGTCACTTTTGAAAATAACTCAATTTGTATCGCACATTGTTAATATGCAACATTTTACTAAAATTTAGAGTGTCTTTATGGAAGTACCGTGACAAATGCTCAGATAGGAAGTCTGTTAAAAACATAGCAATCCTCATTACAGAATTTGGTGATTCTCGCCTGGATGAATTTGCTTCGATGAGTTAGACAAGCCAACTAAAATGAACTTAGCGATAATTGTAGGATTACGAAGTTCAAAATAATATCAAGATTCTCAAGTTTTTGTCCAAAATTTTCTCGACCAATCAAATTTTGTTGCTTATATGTTATATCATAATTTGCGTAGCTTAATTCGCATAATTTTCAGTTAATCTGAATTGTAAATATGACTCCTTACTTATAATGCAAAAAATTACATAATTAATGATATGAATGTTTTAAAATGTAGAATACAATTATGATTCTTTCCCCCTAAAAAATCGAAAGATCTTATATCAGTCCAAATGCAACTCATCGGGTTACTACGGAGATAATGTTTCATATAAAAATATATTATTCCAAGTCATGAAGTTTGGTTACCTGTCGTAAAATCCACATTTATTCCTGTGAATCATTATTATTTTAGCGAGTTTATTGGCCGTATGATATGTTTTTTGAAACGTATCAAATTGGCAGGCGCTCTTATTAAGAAACTATGTTATCGATTTTTTTTTCGAATTTTGGTAAAAGCTGAAGACTTTTCACAGAATGCTGTCAAAGTTGGCATTTTCAACCAAATTTCCGCACGCGGCAGGTAAGAAAAATAAACGCCGTTCTGTGACATCAATCGCTTTTAAGTCAAGACTTTATTCCTTATTCAAATAATGAAAAAAAAAAAACTTTTCGATTAAAAATCCCTACAATAATCATGCCTGAAAGTATCATGCTTTTATGTTAAAAAAAAACTGAGGAAATAGGTCAGAAAGTTTCGCATTGTTTCTTAATCTCTCCTTAGGCTACTTCCTCAATGTGAGGAAGTAGCGAAAATGTGAGGAATGTGAAATCCTTCGCTTATGTTAATCCTCTGGGAGAATTTTTAAAAAATATCTCATTTGCATTTCCATATTTTTAAATGATTTATTTTTATTTTTTTATTTTTTATTTTTTTGCAGTGAGTATAGCTGAGGTCGATCTCTACAAAGGCCGATTTTTTTTATAAGTTTGAGAAGAACCGCTAATCAATTTCTTGATACATTCCTCCAATTTATTCTATAAAAAATATAATTACCTGGAAATACTGGCATTGTTACCTGTGCTTAAAAAAATGTATATAATACTAATAAAATAAACTACACGTGGGACAATCAAATGTCCAAAGATGTCCACTAACAATACATACATTACAATTATTTTCTGCGCTAAACCTCATTGTAGTATACTTATTTGTCGAACAGCAACTATTTTCATATGATTGTTTTTGTATATATGTTATGATCAATATGATAAATTCGGTTATTATTAATAATAACAGCGTCTTTTGGTTAATTTGATGAATATTGCGTTTTAATCATATTTACCGGTTATTATTAATAATTACCAATGAAGTTAGGTCAATATGATTAATTAAGCTTATGTACTATCATAACAGTATGAAGCTAATAACAAAAATAATTGTTTAGAGACAAGAATACTCAATCAAAAGACTTTATTAAGTTATTAAGCAAAAGTTATTAATACGGCGCCAAGAAAACAAGCGGTTAAAGGTAATTATTTTTGTAATTGCTGAATCAATTAGGTAAAAATTTTAATCACTGAAATAATAAAAAAAGAAATAATTCAGTTTCATAGTGCATACTTTTAGCAATGAATATTAAGAAAAATGTAGCATAAGTAGAAAGTTTTAAATTTATACTTCTATTAAACTCATTTTAACATATAGTAAATACATTAAGATAAGTTACTGTCGGAATAGCCAAATTTTTAACAGGAAAATTTTTGCCCAAATAAAACTTCATATGGACTACGATCTATTTCAGAGTGATGTGCTCTATTTTTCATAAATGGAATACATTTTATTCCTTCTGACCAATTTCTTGTATTGTTAGTTTCAAGCCAAGTGGATAACATCTTTTCAATATCCTGGTGCGATTGAACGTGTCTTGGTTTCCCATGAAAACTTTTGAGTAGATTTTACACTTTACAAACTTCCTTAATATCTTTTTAGCAAGTTCTCGGCCATTGTCCCTTTGCAAGATCCACTTCTCTCCAAACATGGTGAACACATCCATTAGGTGATAAGCAACTTCCTCTGCTCGCCAAGTTTTTAACGTTCTTATTTGAATAAATTCTGAACTCACGACAAAAATAACATTGAATTGACACTATTTGGTACTGAAAACGATCGAAACTGGAGAAAAATAAATATGAGTGGTCGTCCCGAAAGATGAATCGAAAATAAACAATCGAATGATATCTTCAATTTGTTGCTAAAAGACAAAAACAAACTTGTGCGCTCACAAAAGCTATTATACGATTGCACAATAGTGAGGCGATCACACGGAATAAATATACTCATACATAATGAAAATCTCAAGCTAAAAGTGTTGAAATTTATTAAATTGACCGAACTTGATTAGTAATTATTAATAATAATTAATTTGATAAATTATCGTCAATTAATAATATTAACCGGTTTATTTGGATATTATTTGGTGATTATTAATAATAATCGATTATTACTAATAATAACCGATTAATCAAATTGACCGTAACATATATATATATAAGAATTGCTCTGACTCCGATGCTGTAACTTTGTCCGATCAAAAAAGATAATATGTATTTTAATTTGTAATTTTTATACTTATACAGCAACAAATATATATGAATACTCGCAGTTGCGAACAGACACAAAATAAACAACATAATTAAACAATCCGTAGGAAATGCGACGAGTTTTATTATTTTGAAATTGAAAGACTGAATTCTCTAATTTGTTTCTTCTATTTAGCCCTATTTAATTCAGTGTGCAGAGTATTTTTCGTGATAAAATAATTAACAACTGCCACCAACGAATTTAGTTCGAAGTTAAACAATTCAAATTATTATTAAAATAATTAAATGAATTGCATTATGGGTGTTTTTAACTTAAAAAAGGGAAAAAGATCTGTCATGGTTCAACCTCGAAATGACTTAAACTTTCACAAAACTATGGAGCTATTCAATAACCAACCAGAACAAATGGTTCTATGCACTTTCAATGTGTTGCCTTAAAGCGCGAGGTTCCCCGCTGGAGTGTGTAGAGGTCAATATAGAGGTCTGGTTTTGCAATATCTTTGGTTTAAAATGTAACTAATAACATAGTTTATGTAAGTTTAAAATATAAAAGCTAGATATAATAACTT
Organism: Maratus speciosus; assembly: GCA_963932465.1. NCBI lineage: Eukaryota > Metazoa > Arthropoda > Arachnida > Araneae > Salticidae > Maratus > Maratus speciosus. The sequence continues at coordinate 245,387,239 of OZ010800.1, read as the reverse complement.
TTGAGCACGTAACATTTTAGCTATAATAACTTTTAAGCACTTAACTTTTTGGCTATAATAACTCTTAAGCACGCAACTTTTGATTTGAATTATTAAGAAGATATTTTATTTTTCTTCACAGGAAGGTTCATTGCATTTATTTTTACTGCCCAAGAGAGACTGTTCAGACTACGAATCAAGTCTGTAGACCATAGATGTCCTTCTCGATCTTCTTTATTGAGGTAAAAATAATACGAAATTCAGCTGAAGTTAAGTCCACCGGTACACGCAACAGAAGGCGGGTGGTATATACAATATGTAAATAGATATGTCTGTGACAAAATTTATATAACTACAATAATAAGCAAGAATAAATAATAAAGACAATATTACACAAATCTGCGACCCGACATTGGGTGCTGAACTAAGTGGAACCCGTGTCCCTGGTTCAGTGATGGAGTAACATATAAAGGTCACATAAAATGTTAAAGATTTTTTAAGCTTTGAGAGCAAATCTGGACGTGATAAAATAGTAACAAGTCAAGTATCTGAAAGAACAAGAGGACGACGAACATGCCAGCGAGTTGTTATAGGACAATTATAAAAGTAATGAGACTCAAGAGCAACATCACCGCACGCACAAAGTGGAGAAAGGGCTCTTTTGAACTTGAAGAGATATGCTCCAAAGGAACCATGACGGTAAGGAAAGCTGCAATGGAGGGTATGAGTAGGAGAAGATCCAATAAAACCACTGGGACCAGAACATAGATATTTCTACCCTTATCCGAGAAGTCGTGCGTATTGCACGAGTTGTACTTTTCCAACTGGGTGAAAAGTGTCCAGACCAGGATTATAACCAGCGACCTTTGGCATATACGTCCAATGCTCTGCCAACTGCGCTATCCCGGACAAATCCGGCGGACACAATTCACCCAGAGAACCCTATTGAAGTTATCTGGGATCTGATATCATAAACAGCTCAACAGAACAGACTAAATGTCCAGATGTCTAATCAATAAGATTCTCTGGTTGAATTGTGCCCGCCAGATTTGTGAAGGATTGCTCAGTTGGCAGAGCATTGGCAGCTTACACCGAATGTCTCTAGTTCGAATCGTGGTCTGGACAGTTTTTCACTCGCATAAAAAATTACAAATCGTGTGATTTATTTATCAATTAGAATAACTGTGTTAAAAATAATATGGTGCAACTAGGGGACCCTGCCCTTGCAAGGTAGGCTCGCCAGTCCCCGTCCAAATACCGCAGAATCTAAAAGCACGCTAAATCTGATTAGTTTTAAAAATATTAGAGAAGATTGAATGATAATAAAAAAAGCTGTGCAGATCTCCCTGTAAACGGGTTTCTATTCAATTCCCTTTGATTGTGAAAATTTAAGGCTGAATCAGTAGCTGTTAAGACATCCAATGGTTGTTTTCGTGTTTTATTAAAGAAGATCAGTTAATTCATTTCATTTTAGCTTCTTTTCAAATGTTTAAGTAAACAGAGTCTTTGTCTCCAGGTATTTTTTAACAGCGTTATAAAACGATTGACATAATATAATTTACTACAGTTACTACAATTTACTACTTTAATCCCTTCAAAGGCGGTGTTTCATTTTTGGACTACTCAGTTTTATTTCTTAAATGCCACATTGGCACCAGAATATTGGAATGAAAATTTTCCTTTTATTAAGTAAGTGTACCTCACTTTCCCTGCGGCTTTCGATTGAGTTTGACGCATTTTTTGCAGTTCTGCCAAAGTTTTCTATTTAACTGGTAATTATTCATTTTTTGACTTAGTAGCACATGCATGTTTATTTCCTATCAATTATTGTTCATTTCTATATGATTTTTCTGTAATTTGCCTACTTTAAACTTATTTCTTATGACTTTGTAAATTTTTGTTCATTGCCGAGGCCTAATTTAGTGCTCGCGGCATCAGTTAGTTTGCTATTTCATTTATACTTCTGTTATTTACGTTTATTTTTAATTATTTTCAAAGTTTATTACCTTCGGCTTTCAATTAGCTTCAGTCTGTTGTATTTTCTTTATTAGTTCCTAATTAATTAGCGGTTTATTTTGGCTTTTTGTGTCCGGTGGGCGTTTCTCGCTGCGTTTGTTTTGATCGCCATCTTGCTTCATTGTAGAGTTGAGCTGTGTCATGCTACTGTCGGACTAATATTTTGTAGTGTGTTGGAGATTTTGTATTATGGAGTTAGCCTTGTTTAAATACTTTCAATTAAATTTGTTATTTTAATCTGTACTTGATATAGATTTTGTTTGTTGCTGGGTTACGCATTAAGTTCTGTTGCGTGTTGGAGATTTGGTATATGGAGTGAGCCTTGTCTAAATGCCTTAAATTTAATCTGTACTTGTTTTAGATTATATATTGTTGCTGGGTTACGCTTTGAGTTCTGTAGTGTGTTGGAGATTTTGTATTATGGAGCTAGCCTTGTCTAAATGCTTTACATTTACTTTGTTAATTTAATCTGGACTTGGTTTGGTTTGTGTGTGGTTTCTAGGGTACGCTTTGAGATTTGTAGATTATTTGGTTATTTTTATCACATGTTCTGTGTATTTGGCGGTTGGCAATTTGGGTTTTTGTTTCCAGTTTTAGTAGTTTTGCTTCACTTTGGTTCATTTGTCTTTTTGTCGATCCAGCTGGGTGGCTATATATATATATACACTGAGAGTTTGTTCCGTTTGTGACCGGCTGCTTGTCCTTCTACGTCATTCTGTGGTAGTTTTGTCTTTGTAATTGTTCATTGATAATGGGAAAGCTGGAGAATTTACTGGAGGAAATAGAGGAATTAGAGTTTCCAACCTCTATTAGAAAAGTTCAATCATTTCTTTATGAGACTTTGGAGAATCAGCGGAACAAAGGTGGGAAAGTGACTGAAAATATTATGACAACTGTCAGACACTGTTTCGACTACATTTCTGAAAGATTGGTTAAGGCTCACAGAAACTGTGTTGCCAATGAGGTGAAGATAAAAACAATGGTCACTGACAACAAGGCCTATGAGGCCCTTGCCCAACGTTTCTCTACTGTTAGGGAGGTTTTGGATGACTCTCACAACAAAGCTGACGCTGTTAAAACTAGGCACGGGCAAGACTCTGACTACTCAGTTATCATTACGTCCTCTGGAGATGATTCCATAGACAATGTTAAAAAAGAAGTAAAGAATATGTGGCGAGGAATTACAGATATCCCGACTCCGGGAGATGTTGTGGTTACAAAGGCTGGACAATTGATTTTAAAGGTTAAGTCAAAGAGTGATAGCGAAAAAATGAAGAATTTGCTTGTTGAATCGGAAATCAAGGACAAAATAAAAGTGGAGACTCCGCGTAGGAAAAGAGAAAGATTATTTATTGTGGGTGTTGATTCTGTTGTTGATGAAAAGGAGGTTGTGAGATCGGTCAGATGTGCTTTGGAGGGATTGAGTGTGGATGCAAGAAATTCAGATAGGACTATTGAGGCTCCTGGAGATATTTTTGAGGTTGTTAGGAGCATTTTGACTAGAGTGGGCAGACATAACTGGCTATTGGACATGGATAAGGAAAGTTGTGATTATCTTTTGGCACGTCGTAGGATTTGTATAGACATGGAGAGGTACCGCATGGTTGAGTATATACCAATCGTGCGATGCTATAAATGTCAAGCTTTTGGTCATGTTGCAAATAGATGTGCTGGGGATCTAAAATGTGTAAAATGTGCAGGAAAGCACAACATAAAGGATTGCACCGTGGACACAGTTACTTGCAGTAATTGCTTCTTTCAGGATGATGAAATTGATCATTCCCATCGTGCCGATAGCCCGAACTGTCCGTCTTTTAAGGCTTACAGGGATGGACTTTTAGCCAAACGATTGTGATAGTTGTCTCGGGCTCTTCGGCTGATGAATACGGATTAAATTTTGTCCAGATAAATCTTCATCACTGTGCGGACGCCACTGATGCTCTTATTAAATACGTATTTTCTTTTAACGTACATTTTGTACTTTGTCAAGATCCATATTTGGTTAACGGTTGTTTTGTTTTTCTTCCTCCTGACTGGGTTTATTTTATTTCTTTTGGTGGTACTGCAGCTATTATTTCAACTTTGTCAGGACATGCATGTGTGAAAAGTTTTGAGTCGAGTAATAGTATTTTTGTAAACTTGCAAACAGCAAAAGGTTTCATTATTATTGGTTCAGTGTACTCACCACCTTCTGGAAATTTTCAAGATGACATGGACCCATGGACTGATTTTTATCCAGATTTTTCCAGGCATGTGATTGGAGGAGACTTCAACGTCCCGCTTAAGATGATAGGATATACTTGCGACAGTGATAGGGCTGAGCCTCTTTTGGAGTTACTAATGTCTCACAGCCCATTTATTCTAAATGACCCAGAGGCACCTCATAGTTACGTTCAAGACGACCTAAAGGGCCGTCCAGATCTTACGCTGGGCGGTAACGAAATTGTACAGGTTTCGGATGGCTGGTCTACAGATGATAGTGTCTTTTCATACAGCGATCATCGCTGCATCAGGTTTCACCTTGTTCTTGATCCTTCATTTAAGACCTACACAAGATATAAAACAAAAAAACAAGAGTTTATATAATTTCAACAAAAGACTCTTGGAGTATCTTCCTCAGCTGATGAACACTTTACGTAGAGTTTTTAGTCCTGATGCACTAGAAGATTGGACGGCTAATTTTTATGACCTTTTGCATGAGATTATGAGTGCTTGTTTTAAAAGGGGTTCATTATTATATAAACCTACGGCAAAATGGTATACAGAAATTCTTAGGGTCGAAAGAAACAAAGTTAACGCCATGTATAAGCGTTATAGGAAGAATTTGAATAGAGAAGATTACAAGGATAAATATCTTACTGCTAGAAGACAATATAAAAGTAATTTACGTCGTGCAAAACGACAGGGTTGGCTATCATTCTGTGAACGCACTGATAATGCCTATGGGTCTCTATACAGACATGTCTCAGGTAAAAACCTGAAACATAACGACATGATCTTTACTACATTAGAAGAATCTTCTGTGTTTGAGACATATGATAGCGTAGCACATAGCCTTATGTCGGGTCATTTTGACGTGGATTATCGACCTTCTGTCCCTTATGAGTACATTAACTCATTCAATTATTCCTCATCACCTGATTTTATTCCATTTAAAGAAAAAGAACTCTTTCATGTACTGCGCCTTCAGGACATAAATAAAGCTCCAGGACCGGACGATATTGATGGAATAATTATTAAAAATTTGTGTAACAGATTTACAACTCTTATGTTGATGCTATTTAATACTTGTTTTTCACTTGGTCACTTCCCAAAATGTTGGAAACGAGGAATGATCATCTTTTTTCGAAAACGTAATAGGACAGCTGAAAAAATTAATTCGTATCGACCTATTACTCTTCTCCCTATGATGGGTAAGTTATATGAAAGACTTTTAAAACTTCGAGTTATTACAATGCTGGAGTCTTCTAATTATCTTGATGATGGGCAACATGGCTTTCGTGAGGGACGGAGCACCTTGACAGCACTTTCTGCGTTAAAGAATATCATTGCAGAAACACTATCAGTATATAAATACTGTGCAATGATTTCTTTTGATATCAGTGGTGCCTTCGACGTTTTGGATTGGCGTATTGTAGCCGATATCATAAATATCTTACCTATTTTTGATTACATGAAGTCTACACTTAAAAATTACATGAGTCATAGACTTATTTGTTTTAAATATACGCATGGATTAACATGGTTTCATGTATCCCGTGGCTACCCGCAAGGGTCATGTCTTGGGCCGTTTATCTGGACACTAGTTGCTGACAGGATTTTAAAGAGTTGCAAGCAGAGAGGATTACTGATTATTTCTTATGCTGATGATAGCGTTATTATAGAGGGCGCAGATACGCGCTCTGCGCTAGAACATAAAATGAATACTAGTGTTCATCACTTTTCGGATATCTGTTCTATACATCACTTGCAAATTAGTGCAGATAAGTCAGCCGCAATGCTGTTTGGGAGTCACACTCTTAGTAAAAGAAGACCAATTTTTAAACATAATGACAAAAGTATCAGTGTAGTAGGGACAATATTCTTTATTTGGGATTTCTACTTGACAGCAATTTTCGCTGGATGGATTACCTAGATATGATTCGAACTAGGCTTAACGATTTCACGTGTAAAATGCGCCAAACCAGAATCCGTGATAGAGGTCTTCCTTCTAATTATCTTAAAATATGGTACAATACCGTCTTGAAGAAACGTATTTCATATGGGCATGAGATCTGGATGCCTGACTTAAATCAACATGGAATAACAAGATTACTCTCATGTCAACGTCTATGTCTGCTATCTGTCTTAAAGGCATATCGTACGATTTCTAATGACGCATTGTGTGTTTTAGTGGGTGCTCCACCACTTGACATAGAACTGAATTTGTCTTCTAAGCGTTATAATATCATTTATGGAAATGGTACAATATGTGATTGACAATATGTGTTTTAAAAGTGAAGATTTTATGAATAAACTGAGGACATATAATTATCCTTACTTTTTTGAAAACTTAAATATAAAATTTGTTAAGCCAGTGGTTGATACAGTACCAGTGGTGAATCATCCGATATTGTATACTGATGGTTCTCGAATGATGAACAGTGTAGGAGCTGCATTTACGGTTTGGTATAGGGATTCTTTTATGCTAGACATGAGATTAAAATTACATGACTATAACTCTGTTTTTCAAGCAGAATTGGCTGCGATAGACGAGACTATTAGTTGGTGCATCGGCTCCCTGCATGATTCATTTCATCTTTATACTGACAGCTTGTCATCAATTTACGCTCTTCAGCGCTTATTTCCATCTAACGGTCAGCTTTTTAATATCTTCAACTCTTTGCGCCTGTTACATATTAAAGTCATTTATATTGGCTGGATAAAATCACATGTTGGAATATCAGGAAATGAAAGAGCGGACATGTTAGCAAATTCAGTTATTATAAATGATCTGTATGATAAAGTTCTACGCATTCCTGCACCAACTTCTATTTTAAAGTGTCATTTTAAAACACTTCTACATGATCAATGGCAGGTTTCTTGGGAAAATTCGGAGAAGGGAAGAGATACTTATGCGATATTAAACAAGGTTGACGATTTATTTCTATGTGAATCCCAGGTGATAGGTTATTTTCTTTCTTCACATGGAGCATTTCCACAGTATCTGTTTAAAATAGGAAAACACCCAAATAACAGGTGCAACTCTGGTGATGTAGGAAGTATACAACATTATTTGTTTGGACATTGTCCGTTAATGCCTTGTACATTTAAATTCAACAGGAATTGTCCACTGAGATGGAACATTCGAAACGTTCTCATGACCCGTTGAAACTATAGAAAACTGTGTGCTATGTACAACGCACTTAATAGGGAATACTCATTTATTGGGTATAAATTTTGATAATTTTTACACTTGTAACTATTTACTTCTATCATACTGTTAATACTCATCAGTGGTTCGCTACGGACATTACGTGGTTTTCTGACACTATATCAAAGGCTCAACATTGTGCCTTTTATAGTAACTGTCCTTTGTCTGACATTTTTATTGGCGGTGATTTTCTCTTGAGGTCTGAACATTATGGTGATCTTTCTTCAAGTTAGTTTTTCTTATATAAAACTTTTATGAACATTTTTCTTTCGAACACTGAACTCATTTGAACATTAGTGAACAGTGAACTTTAATGAACATTTACACTTCATAATCTTGAACAAAGATTTATAGTCTTAACTTTTGTTATACATTTAAGTCACTTCACTATTGTTTTTTATTTTTATTATTATGATGAAAGCAACATCAATTGTTTTGTAATTTTACGATTTACTATGTAAGTTCGTCGGAATATGTGCCTTTTTCCTTGTTATTTTGGGTGCTTTCCGATGTCCGGCATCGGTGATTGTTGTGGGGATTTTCCACCGGAGCGTTACATCCTACGCCATTCTTTGGTTGGTGCTCCGGTCGGGTGATCAAGTAAGTGATCAAAAGCATTTTCGTATTTCGAAAGAAATTTGTTTATAAATTCTGGTGCCATTCACTGATTTCAACATTTTACGAATAGAAGTACCTTGCCCCTGAAAGAGTTAAACGCACTGTAATGTATTTATTATTTTAAAGTTTCCTTTCCTTTTTAATGTTCACGTGTAAATACAATTTTCAAGACATAATTTTCAATATTTTCATGCCTTTAGCAAGTACTCATTTAATAGTAATTTAATTTTTTTTCTGTTTTTAATAGTCAAGTGTAAATATATTTTTAATCGCAAGGTAATATTATTCTTTGCGCTGTTTTTAAAATTGAAAACAATGTCTATAATAATAACCTACATTTTAGTACTTTAATGTCAGGCACGCTTAAGTGATAAATCGCCAAATGATATTCTATCGCTACCATTTCACTTATAATAGTCCAAGTCATGTAACTGCTATAAACAATTACGGGCTGATCTCTTCACTTTTCATAAGAAAAGTTTCAATTTTGGTTAAAGAATCAAAATTATTTTTTTCGAATAAAACTGCATAAAAGTTGCATTGATCGCAAAGAATCCTTGGTACTTTTATGTTAGCCGGTTGCAAATCTCGCCAATAGCTTTTTTTTTTTTTTCGAGTGGTAAATTAAAACGATACTACTTGGTTATCCCATCGACCAAAAATCTATTGCCAAACTATAAGATTAAATGCCAATAATGGTTGATCGTAAATGTCACATTCATTTGACTTTAAGGAAGTTACACGTGTTTACGCCATCAAGTGATATTTATTCCGACGTTCTATTTTTATTTTTATTAACGTTATAATAATTTATTTGTTCTTTCATTCTTTAAAATAAAAATTATGTCAATTTGTATAATTTGGCGGTTGGTTTGGCGATTTATATAATTTGGCGAAATTGGTCGACGGGATAACTAAATAGTACCATTAAAACATTACTTTGAAGTTGAAATTAAATGTCACGTTTTGTTGCATTATCTAATATTTGATACAGATGTCATACACCGGGTTTGGCGTGATTTTTTTTTTTTTTGCGACAATTTGGCGAGACGAAAACCTCGTTTTCGAATACCAATTACATATGTATTTTTAAATTATTTTCTATTATTTTTAAAAGGAAATAACAATAAATAAAAAAAAGTTTAATAATAACTATAGGACGAAACAATTTATAGCATTTTTAAAAAATAAAATGAAAATAAATGTAAATAAACATTTATTAATAAATAAGCAACAACAGCCGGGTTACCTTGTCAGGCAAAATAACGCCATTTTGTTGCCAGTTAGGTGCCCTGGTGCGTATATGACATCCGTGCCTAATATTTTTTCTTTTCGTTTCGTTTAAAAAAAAAAATGAATTGAAAGCCATTAATTTTAAATGTTTCAGTTTCAAATGAAAGTTTTGTATAAAATATAATGAAAAAAAAAAGTGCGACGGAAGAAATTTTTGGCGGTTTATCACCTGCATCGCGCTAACATAAAAATACCGAGTTCTTGATTTCTCTATCAGAATCTTCAGATTTGGCGAAAGATTGTTTAAGTAAATTGAATTATGAATAGAAGTAACATGATACATTACTTAGCATACTTTTAGGGGAGGCCAAACTGGTCGACAAATTAGTTTAAAATAATAACGCTTCTAAAATACGAAAAAAAATATCTTATGATTAAAATTTGAGTTGCCATCATTAGAGAAAAGTATTTAAAATTAGAAAAATATTAATATCTCAAAAACTAATTCGAATTTTAAAATCCTAATACCAGTTTTGAGATCTGCGGATCAATACGGATTTTTGGTGTTAATTACATCGCATAATATTCCATGTTTTAGGAGAAATCGCGTGAAACGTAATAAGTTGTTTAATCAGCCGTTTTACAAAATCGTTTTATAAAGTCGTTTGATAAATTCGTTTCATTATGATTTTATATATAGGGTAGATTACGTTTCCAACCTTTTTTTAGAGTTCTATTACCTGCGATTTGTTTTGTTGAGCGGATTAGGATATCAGACCAGATGTCATAATCACTCAGTTTCTCAGCGTGAATGTGGTCTGCCAGATTTATCCTGACTAGCTCAATTGGAAGAGAATTGGCAGCTTTCGCCAAAGGTCTTTAGTTCTAATCCTGGCCTCGAAATTTTTTTACCCGGTTGGAAACCCACTCATGTGATTTAGTTACCAACTAGAATAATTGTGTTAAAACTAATATAGAATGCATTTCGGAATAAATATCTACAATATAGTCTTCAAGTAATACGAAAAATATGAAGTTAAAAACCTAGGACTGATATATTTGCAGAATAAATCAAATTATCTCCATTTTATGAATGATTAAAACACCATCAATATTCCAAACACATTTACGTACATGTGAAATGAAAGGAAATTCTCGAATGGCTAGTTGGTAGATAATGTTCAATTAAAATTCGATAGCTTTTTTATAGATTCTAATCTGTGTTATACATCTATTCATTTGTATACTAAAATTCGAATGAGAGTATTTGTAATGAATAAAAGTGCTTAAAGAAGTTGTTTTTCTTTTACGAAATCTCTTTTTTCTTTTGATGCTTTGAGATTCTCATTTTCATCTGAAAGGAATATTATTTTAAACAAAACATATTTCTTTAGTACAAATTTTTTTAAATTATATTTCTGTTCTCACCGATAATTTACTTTTATCTTTAAATATAGCAGACAGCACTTTTTTTAGATAATTCATCAAGTCGTATTAATACGTTGTCTACGAAACAATATTTAGCCGAATGTCGAAAATTTCCTAATTTTTAACCTCTTCTGTGCCTCGGTCCCCATACGAGGACCTCTGTTCTTTTCCTAAAAAACTAAAATTTACGATTTTTTTACATTTTAAAGTCACTTCTTTATAGCTGAATGTCTTTTGCGTTCAAAGCAAGCGAATAAATGGCAGCATCTAAGCTGATTCCCACATAAAATAAATGTTATTTTAATTTGAGTTTGCAAAATGCCTAAAAATGCCCAACGAACAGTATGACCAAGAAAGTGAAAATTTTTCATATGTATTTAACTTAAATCTTTTTCAATAAAAAATTTTGAAGATTTGTAGATTATTTACTCGTTCAAAGCCCTTAAATTTAATGATTGCGTTAATTTAGGTTAAAGGTTGTTAATTTGATGTTTTTTAGGGTGTTTGTAGTTTTAGATCCATATTTTTGAACCTAAATTACTACGCTCCTGAAGGTTCAATTTCAAAGATATTTTTTCTGTCATTTACGATATCATTTTGTTTGGAAAAAACCAATGAATAAGCATTTGTATTATTATTTTAGCTTCGGAACTGAAGAGATTAAATGAAGGCAATAATGATAGGCAATAATTCCGCCCATGTTTTTTCTTTCTTTTTTATAACTAGGGGGCTCGGCCCCCTACGAGCTACGCTCACCAACTCCCGTTCAGACACCGCAGTCTCTAAAAGCACGCTAATTTGGTCGGCTTTAAAAAAGATTTTGGAAGATTGAATTATAATTTAAAAAACAGTGGCGATCTCCTTATAAACGGGTTTCTATTCCTTTCTCTTTGATTGGGGAATTTTAAGGAAAAATCAGTTGCTGCTAACAGATACAATGGCTGTTTTTGTCTTTGATTAAATAAAATCAGTTAACCTTTTCCAAAATAAGCTAAAATAAAATGAATTAAGTAAACAGAGTCTTTGTCTCCCGGTATTTTTTAACAAAGCGAAAAGAAAGTTCTTTTAAATAAGACATTTTAAATGTATCGTTTTTAATCTGATGTAATTTTCACTAAACTTTTCTTTCTATTTTTAATATTCACGTGAAAATACTTTTGTTAGAAATGAAATATTATTTGCGCTCTCCTAACAAAAATAGTTGAAAAGATCATCTCAAAATATCAAGTAAATGTCTCGCGCAATTTTTTAATTTAAACTGTTTTGCAATTTTTTTTTGTTCATTTTACGTAATAAGTGTAATGTTACGTAATTTCTCCTATTTAAGACTTCTAACGCATGTTAATGAATTTATTATTTTATAATATCCTTTCTCTTTTAAGATTCACGTGTAAATATAGTTTTCATGAAGTAATTTTCAATAAGTTCCTGCTTTTTATACGTAATTATATAATTCTAATTTGAAAGTTTTTTTCCTGTTTATAATAGTCACGTGTAAATAAATTTTTAATTTGAAGCAAACATTATTGTTTTCGCTGTTTATGCAGTTGGCAACAGATTAAATTAATACTATTTTCTAAAATAAGTAGAAATTCTCTCTCGAAATGCTGAATTTGAATTTAAAATAGAAATAAAACCTAAAAAATGAGTCAAATTAAAAAAATAAAAGCAGTCTGCACACCGGGAATTCTAACGTATAAAATGATCTATAAAGGAATTAATTCCCATGTATAGTTTTTGCTCCTATAAAACTTTTAAAGGAACGATTTTGTCTAACTTTAGCATTAAATATCTCAAAATAATTCTTCGATTTGAAAACTATCTGCATCAGCGTGTTTATCTAACATTTCTTTATAATACCGCCGATTCTCATATTTTTGTATGCAATTTTTTTCTTAATATTAACAGAGAAAAACCTCCGGTCACAAAAAATTCAATATTGGCAGCAGCGGCTGTGACAGCGTAAGTTACCTTTTTTTAGAATAGAGAGATTATATATATCCGCATGAAGAGTCTCTTGACTATTATTTTCCAAAATTTTTCCTTTATATGCTTTTATGTCTTTTTATATAAGATGGACTGATTTTAAGGATACCTTTCTTGTAAAACTTACAATGATATAAAATGAATTGTTTTACCAATTGATGTCTGATAAGTTATCACCGTAAGTTAAGCATCTTTAGAAATATTTTTTGGAACATTCCCAATCAGTAGGCTGCAAAAACCCGTATAATATTTTTAAAACTTACTTATTCTACAATTTTGGATAGTTTCACAGATAAAATATGTAGTATATAGCAAAAGTCACGTGGTACTTTTGATTTTGGCTAGATTTTTAGGGTTTCGTATCCCAAAAGGGCAAAAAACAAACCTTTGTAGGATCGTTTTTTTTCTTTTGTCCTTCTGTCTCGAGACTGTTGTTCTCAAGAACGGCTGATGATATCAATTTGAAATTAATATCAAATAATAAAGTCTATATTCCCAATGTTGTATAAAAATTTCGAGCTTCTAACTTAATTCGACAGAAAGTTGCGACCTTAAAACAACGTTTATGGAAAACCCGATTATGGTAAATTCCCGTAACAAATCGACATAGAACCATAAATTAACAATTTTTGGATTTTGTCTTTTGTCTTTTGCGTTTGTTAAAAGACTTTCCTTCGTGCCAATCTTCAAGGATTCAGGTCAACGAGAAGTAGACTATAGGCTTTCTCAATGACCCAGAATCTTGAAATTTCGCACGAAGGAAGGTCTTATAGTGCATATAAAGGGGGGAAAAACTGAAATCATTAGTTTACATTTTTTTTGAGCTTATAACTTGACAAACTCATGAATTTCAATAATCGCGACTAAAGTCAAATTTCTGAGTAAGCGGATTTATTTTATGGATTTTATTGAACGCGGTTTCGCTGAAATCTTCTTTCATTTGTGCAATCATTGTTCCATCTCTCATATGCTTAAAACTACATAGTCATATCCACCAGCGTCGAATTGTCGCCAAGTATGCCTATACTTGGCGAAAAAAAAAAAATAGTACGTCATAAATGAAGTCAACTCGGCGATAGCAGACTAATTTTTTGAAATATCCATTCAAATTCAATAACGATGAAAGATGGAAATCTCCTGTAATCTGGTTCTACGTATCTTAGCTTCGTGTATTTGACAAAAGTTAGCTGAATTCTTAAAAGGAAAGATTTAGAAAATCTTCCTTTTCCTCCCAGTGAACCCAGAAGAACTTTTATATGAGATGTAAATTTTCAACTAGGCGAAAAATGTCCAGAGTTTTTCTCCCAGTTGGAAATTTACATCTCATAAAATTTATTTACCAATTAAAATAATTGTGTTAAAACTAATCTAGTGTAATTACGTACCCAGCGTTTACTGGAGTTCCTTTACCTGTGATTTATTCTGTTGAGCTGATTAAAAAATCAGACCAGATGCTATGATCAATAAGGTTAGCTGGGTGAATTAAGTCCACCAGATTCGTCCGGGATAGCTCAGTTGGCAGAGCATTGGCGGCTCCAGCCTAGAGATCCCACGTTGGAATCCTGGTCCGGACAGTTTTCGCACAGTTGGAAATTTACATCTCATATGATTTATTTACCAATTAAAATAATTATGTTAAAATTTATCTAGTGAACTTTTAATAATGTAGCTTATCAAGAAGTAAGAGAATAATCGATTAATAAATTCTATATTTACACTCAGAAACCGAATTCAGTTAAATAAAAGAGTGTAATTAAAAAAAATCATAGCTTTACTGTACAGAAATTAGAAAAAGCACCGATGTATAAGTAGGCAGCTTTCTAAGCTTACTAACCTACTAAGCTTTATGGTAATATCGCTAAACCGTACGGAATCCTACTCGAACGTATCCTGTTTTCTAGAGAAATAATAGACAAAATGTTCTTCAAATGTGGTTATACTAGTAAATCTGCAGATCAGAAGCCTCAACGTCAGCTCTGCAAGTCATTGTTTTTAGACACACTCTGGTAATATTCAATTACCTGCAAACAGTTTTTTAATGTTTTCAAATTATGTTAATAATTATAAGATTAAAAAATACGAAGTTTTCAGACATTAGAAGCGTTACATTAAAAACGTTATTATGGAAGGATATTTTGAAATTTTCATGAGCTACTAATTCTGGTATTTTTTTAAATAATAAAGTTTTCAGGGGGCTCCCCCCCCTGAACTCTCGTGGTATCATTCATTTACATATGTAACTTTTTATCTATTGCACTAATGGTTATCGTAAATCTTAGATTTCTTTTTACACTTCCGAGCCTTATTGTTCAATACTGGTGGACAGTAAATGATTTACATTGACGCAATTATATTAAAAGTTTAGGTTTTATGAACAAAAATGTAATTTCCTTTTAAAAATAAAATAATTTTTATTAATATTTTCTGAAATGAGGCGGCATTAAGAAGTAACATTCGTAAAAAAAAAAAAAAAAAAAAAAAAAAAAAAATCAGGCAATCTACTTAATGTTTGGTTTTTAAGAATGAAAATATTTATTTCCCGATACAATGACGTCGTTTTTGTCAGCGACAATTTTGCGGTGCATAGTAATTTTGACGTTTTTCAAAAGTTTTTTTTTTTTTTTTTTTTTTTTTTCATTGAAATTTACGATTAAAAATTAAACATTTCTGTTGGCTGTGTGCAGACGATAAACCATGAGATATTAGTAAATTTTTTTTTAATAATAAGAATTAATATCATAACACCAGGCTTTTATTTCAACCTCAAATCGTATTCATTTTATTTTTGATATATGCGATCAAATTCACCTTCTTTTCGTATTTTTGTTTTATTTCCAATATGCAAACGTATTCATGTCTATTTTTTTTATTTCATTTTCCTCTTGCACATGAAAATCTTTCAAATCAAAATTAACTGTTTAGGATAAATTATTATTCCGGGATCGGATTCTCTTGGACACGGTAAGGAAAAAAAAAAAAAAAAAAAAAAAAAGACTTAAATTTTGTAGCAAAATGTCAATTTATTTTTTATGAAAATAATGAACTTTTTAATTTAAAAGAAAAATATTTGAACATAATCAATACATCGCCTTTCTTTATTTCTGGGGGTAAATTCCATATGTAAAGACACAAAGGCATTAATTCATTCTTTCGACGTTGATTTGACTTCAAACAATTACACATACTTTCACATTTCCGATATTTTTAGGTGTAGTTCCGTTGCTAGGCAACAGTTAAAAGAAAATTAAGACAATGACAAATGTGCATTAAAAAAAAAGTTAATTTATAAAAGAAAATATTTTATGTTATTGGAATACATATATAAAATACCTCCATAAGTTATACACCGAATTTAAAAACTCTGACAAATGTATACACAAAATTTCAAACTAATATGAACAATGTATGGTTCTAATTAGGAAATTCCATCGTCCATAATTTATCATTTAAATCTTTCAATCATATGAGTCATTTCCTTTCAACAAATAAAAATGGAAAAATCGTCTGAATTGCTATAGGAAAGCATTAAGGCAAAAAATAAAATGTTCTATACATTCCGAACGAATGAACCAAATTTAACCAAAAACTATACAGCTAAATCCGGGGACCTCACCAACATGCATCCTTAATTTCAAGTTAATCGGATGGTTTTTACGGCAGTTATCGCGAGACAGACAGACTAACTAACAAACTAACAAACAGACGGAAACCAAAAACTTTTCAGGTCTCCACAGTAAGCCTTCACTGACGTTTCGGCAATTATTTATACTAGTAAATCTGCAGATCAGGAGCCTCAACGTCATCTTTGCAAGTCATTGTTTTTTAACACTCATTGCGTAATATTCAACTTCCTACAAATCGCTTTTTAAAGTTTTCAAATTACATAAATATTTATAAGCATACAAAATACTTCATAAAGTTTCAGAAATTAAAAGTGTTAAACAAGTGGTTATACATTGATGTTCTGAAATTCTGATGAGCTACTTATTCTGGTAACTTTTTAAATCAAAAATTGCATTTCTTCAGGCTGGCTCTGCCCCCCTGAACCCCCCGTAGTGTATTTAAATTTACATTCGTCATTTTTTATGGATTGTGCGGATGGTTATAGTATATCTTAGATTTTTTTTACGCTGTGATTTATAAGGAAAAGAATAAGTTTTTTTTATAAATTAGTAAAATTTAAATTTAAAATAAAATATTCATGTTAACCGTACACAGACAATAAATCTTGAAGTGACGCCAAAAATGCAACCCTAAAATCCGCTACATTCGGCACAACACAACGACGTGCTTACAAAAAAAAAAAAAAAAAAAAATATTTTTAGTAATACAGTTTTTAATTCATAATACAATGAGATGTTACCTTAGAATGCTTATTGCTTAAATATAAGCAGATCATTTTCATTTTACAGAAAAAATGCACGGATGAAGTCAAAGAATTCGGTTCCTGTTCCACGTGCTTGTTTTGTTTGGGCTGAATGAAGGCATTTAAATCTGAGCGATACATACACGATAACGTACATCGTATTACAAACTGTTTTTACGGCGTACTGCATCTACATCTATCTCTTTCCTCCGTGAATAATAGTTAATTTTATTTTACCCAAGATCTTTTTATTCCAGCATCTTTGTTTTCGATAAATGACGTCTAATTCACCTGCTATGCGTACTTACTCAAAACTTTTCATCTTGTTATATTAAGAAATACTCGAGAGTTTTCTTTTTATTTCCAACATGCCGCCATATTAATTTTTCTATTCTTAATTTTATTTTTTATTTTCCTGTTTCACGACAAAACATTTCAAATAAAAATTGTTTAAAAGAAAATATTATTCCGGGTTTTGATTTTCTTGGCAACAATTAAAGAAATATTGGTAAATGTCACGGAAAATGTTACGTTATTCTCTATGAAAATAATGAACTTTTGTATTTTTAAGCAAAATATTTGAATAAAATAAATAAAATAAATGAAATATTTCCTATTTTTATTTCTGGGCTAAAATCCACCTATATGCAAAGATACAAATGCATTAATTCATCCGTTTTGACGTTGGCATTACGTATTTCATGGTATTTTGACGTTGGCTCAAACATTATGCACGCAATTATACTAATATTATTAGGACCAAATACATTGCTAGGCAACAGATGAGAGAAAAGGAAAAAAATGAAATATGCATTATGTCAAATTGATAAAACAAAATCATTTATATTATTGAAAAACATGCATAAAATTCCCCCAATATTATAAATCTAATTAAAAAAATCTCGCAAATATATTGACAGAATTTCAAACTAATTGGAATAATTTAATAATCTTATTTAAAAATTTCAGCATCAAAAATTTACCATTTAAATCCATTTTTCATATGAGCCATTTCTTTCAACAAATGAAAATCTGAAAATCGTCTGACTTACCATAGAAAAGCATTATAGAACATAATAAAATGTTCCATATTTCCCGAAAGAATGAACCAAATTTAACCAAAAACTATACAGCTAAGTCCGGGTACCTCATCAACATGCCCAGTGAATTTCAAGACGATCGGATGCTTTTTGCGGCAGTTATCGAGGAACAGACAGACAGACTAACAGAAACCAAAACTTTTCGTGTCTCCACAGTAAGCCTTCACTGACGTTTCGGCAATAAAGAACTCAAAATGAACAGAGAAAGTAATAAACATGAAATAAGCAGTAAATAACTAGTAAATCTGCAGATCAAGAGCCTCAACGTCATCTCTGCAACTTATTGTTTTTAGCAAATTTTGCTTAATATTTATCTTTCTACAAAAACAAAATTTAAACTTTTAAATTACACAAACATTTATAGAAGGAGAAAAAAATATTTCGATGGTTTCAGACATTAGAAGCGTTAAATTAAACACGTTGTTATGTAATGATATTCTGAAATTCTCACGAGCTACTTATTCTAGTAATTTTTATATAATAAAGCAAATTTCTTCAGGGGGGTGCCCCCCCCCCCTGAACCCCCCGTTGTGTAATTTATTTTGCATTTGTAATTTTCTATTGATTGAGTTAATGATTATCCTATATCTTAGATTCATTTTTACACTGCGATTTATAAGGATAAGCAACAATTTGGTCAAGCATTTTACGTTATTCTAATATCCATACAGCAGTATTTACTTGCCTGCTAACAAACACCTGTATCTAATGGATAAAGAACTTTTGGAAATGTAAACTGAGACATCTAATTTAGAAATCTAATACCTTTATAATTTTTGTTTCCAAAAAATAATTTTGATTATCATTCTGCAATATTTATATCTAAGATCTAATCTAAATATCTAAAAATGTACTCGATAGCATTAACTTATTAAAATCACCCTAAAGTAGGGGGAGTTCTAAACGTAACGGTTAATAATTCATCATCGTGTCCACTTCTAATTGACTAAATAGATAAATGTGATATGGCGCCGTTAAGTATTTTTTGTGATAGCCTTTTAATAGTATCCACATTTAACTTAAAATCGTGATGTTACAAACACCATTGAAATTTGATGCACACCTGTGTTCAGGTCAAATTACGAAAGGTTAACTAACCTTTTATTTCCCTTAGCCGGGCATTTTGTTTCATTTTTCGCAATAGGGATTATTTTAATAATTTATTTTATACTCTACAAGCTGTTACACGGGACGTTGTTCACGTAGCATTAAAATAGAGATAAATGCATTAAATAAAACATTTCACTCCCCACCAGACATGGCATGTCTCAGGCTTTCTGCACAACACTATTACCTTACAGAAAATGTTGTTCTTTTAAATCGCGCAAATGTTTCAATTAAATAAAGTAACATTTTTTTTTGTATTAAAATACTGGTATCCAGAACGCCGGAGGCTTGGCAGCTCTGCTCCTCTTAATAGAAACATATATAGTTAACCAACACTTTATCACATTTTATAGGAAACAATACGGAATTTCTTATTTGTATGGCCTTACATATACCTCAGTCATAAAAATGTAAAATTTTGTGCCAATTAATATACGCAATTGCGAAAATGAAATCGCAACCAATGAGTAAAGGAAGGCCAAGTAAAATCGTGTAAATCGAGGAATCTTTCTTCGTAGTGTGGGAAAATACCACTACAAAAATTATTTTAGGTGGTATTTGGTGTGAAATGTTTATGTGTATTCATTCCTGTCCCATTTATCTTTTTTATTATTTGTAATTTGCTGCATTTTCCCTTTGCACGTGAAAATCTTACAAATTAAAATGAACTCTTTGGGAGAAATTGTTATTCCCTTTTTTTTTTTTGGCAACAATAAAGTTTATAAAGTTTAATAGAATAATGTTAGTTTATTCTGTATGAAAATAACGAACTTTTTCCTTTATAATCAAAATAGTTGAATACATAAATAAAAATATTATTCTATATAGTATATAAATACTATTTTCATTTCTGCGTTTAAATCAATCTATATGCAAATATCTATACAAAGGCATTCATTAATTCATTCCTTTTAATTTTGATTTGACTTAAAAAACCATACATACTTTCACATTTATGATATTTTTAGATGAGATATAGTTGCTACGCAACGGTTAAAAGAAAAAAAATGAAATATAAGTAAATTCATAAAATAAAATGTTTTATATTATTCGAACACATGTATAAAATTCCATCATAAGTTATACACCTAATTTAAAAGCTCTGACAAATGTTTTGACAAAATTGCAAACTAATAAGAATAATTTACTACTCTTATTTAAAAATTTCAGCATCCAAAATTTACCATTTAAATCCATTTTTTATATGAGCCATTTCTTTCAACAAATAAAAATTTGAAAATCGTCTGACTTGCCATTGAAAAGCATTACAGAGCAAAATAAAATGTTCTATATTTCCCGAACGAATGAACCAAATTTAACCAAAAACCATACAGTTAAGTCCGAATACCTCATCAACATACCAAATTAATTGCAAGCCGATCGGATGCTTTTTGCGGCAGTTATCGCGGAACAGACAGACAGACAGACAGACAGACAAACGGAAATCAAAACTTTTCGTGTCTCCACAGTAAGCCTTCACTGACGTTTCGGCAATTAATCATGGTATGTCCGAATAAACGCGTTTTATATTTGCAGGAACATCTCACAAACACAGATATGTAATGCATATGTATGCATAGGAGCATATATGTATGTGTATATGCAATGATATATTTATACATATAAAAGTAAAAGAAATCTTTCAATTATTTCTTACCAAATGCTATGAAATATCGTAACAATTTGAGCATTTAATGAAAATTTCTTTATTTAAAATAGTGAGTAATATCTAAGAACATTAGAACGATCAAAACTCTAATTAAACATGAGCATTTTGCATGAAAAACTTATCGAATTTTGCGTATAGTTCACATGAATTTTCACTAATTATCTGGTAATTTCTTGTACCATCTGTATCCCATTAAAATTTTATCATATTTTCCTTCTATGCTGCCCTATATAACAGCTTGAATGTTGGAATTTAACTATCGCAGTTCTCACAAGCTTGTAGATGTTTTATCCAATTATGGCTTTGAATTCTAAATGAGGATCCATGCATCTCCAATTAAATCTGTAACAAACCGGATGGCAAGTATAATGATGTGGAAGCAGTGTTTAGACGTAAATGCATGAAATAAGTATAGAATTGCTGTTAAATATGTTTCGACTCTATGTATGTCGATAGATATTAGTCAGTGATATCAAACAAGGTTTGATGTTTTCCTTTGCAGTTCTGTAGCAATTCAAAAATTATTTGAAGGGCTAAAACAATCATTTTCAAATTAAAAGAAAACAAATAGGTTTATTAATAATTATATTTGTGAGAATAATCAATCGTTTAAAAGAATCATATTACTACGATTACCGCAAAATCAATATTTTAATTAATTTCGATAAAATATTCAGATACTTAAGTATTTCAATATTCTATTTAAATTATTTCTTATCTCAATATTCTATCTAAATTAATAAATCGCAATTCTGTAGAATACATTATAAAGAATCATGATTATCAAATTGATGAGATAATAGGGATTCCGAGTTGAGAGCCCTGATATTAATATTCGTTATATATATATATATATATATAGATAGATAGATAGAGAAACAAAGTAAACATTCTTGGAGTATTAATAGGCGTCACTGAATTTCGTATAGCATTTTGCAAAAGTAAAATCGTCTGCAACTACTTATGAATGAAATTTCAATATGAAAGAAATAAAACTGCGGTTGAAGAATTTATAAAAATTAATAAAATTAGTTCAAAACAAATGCGAATTACAGAACTTACGAAATAGTCCTTGATTTGCAGATTTTAAAGTTACAAATAAATTCGATATTTATAATGTTTCTTTATTTACAGAGTTGTTTTTCTGAAATGAATTGTCAAACATTGAAAGCTTAAAATAATAGTCTTCAGGGCAGATCATGTGACTTAAAAATATGT
The DNA here is from genome assembly GCA_963932465.1 of Maratus speciosus. Classification (NCBI taxonomy): domain Eukaryota; kingdom Metazoa; phylum Arthropoda; class Arachnida; order Araneae; family Salticidae; genus Maratus; species Maratus speciosus. The sequence continues at coordinate 245,365,106 of OZ010800.1, read as the reverse complement.
TTTTTTACTCAAACTAGTTGCATGGCAACCCGTTGAGTTTCTTTTGAACAGCATGAGATAATTCGATTCTTTTGGAGAAAATGAAATCTAACTTTATTTTAAATTTAGAATGCAATTAGAGTATTATTTTTATTAAATACAATATTTCAAAAAATAAATTATGTTTAAAATTTATGTCAAAAGCTTTCCCCCAAAAAATTCACATTCTATAACTTTATTTGCTAAAATATATTCGTTCTTCGAAGATTTGGCTTCAAATTTCGAAGCTGGTAGAAATGACGTCATTTGGATGAACTTATACAAAAATGACCTTGTTTTGTCAAATTTATTCAAAAGCATTTTATATTTATGAATTAAAATAAATACATTGAGAAATATAATTTTTCTCGCTAAAACATTTTGTTTTAAATGTCACTGGGAAAAGATTTAATCGCCAACCTACGGAAATAGTTAAAAATCTGTTTTTATACTTTAAATTAAATTACAACAGCTGCGATAGGTTTTTTCTTTTTACATCAATGGAATTTATCTTTATGTCCAGTTGACAAACAATTTTTTGCTTCTAAAATAAATTGGTTCCTGAAGCTTTAATATATGAAAAAACGTTTGTATTTCTTGAAATTTTCTAGAAAAATACAAATCAATCACAATATTATTTTCACTATCTATTCAAATAAAAGTTAAGTTGAATTTAAAAATGATGTAGAAATAAAAAAAAAAATCTAATAATCCGTATCATTTTCCCTTTTCTTTCTTTTATTCACAAAATGGAGCAATTTAGTTGCCATCAATACAGAAATGTCATTGAAATTTACGAAAAAATTAATATCTTGAAAACTAATTCAAATTTTAAAATTCTAAGACCACTTTTGACATCCTCAATTTTTAACATTTTCCAACAAAGGTGAAAAGTGTTTATGAATTCGGTTTGTCTGTCTGTCTGTCCGTCTGTGCTCTCGCTCCCGTAAATATAGTCGGATTGCCGTGAAATTGATATATGTTATTGAAACTTACTATGGCATGCTCGGTATTGAAAATGAAGTGCGTAGCATTTATAGTTCTTCTACAGGGAAATTCAAACAAATTCCGTTACATCACGGCATATGGGGAAAAATCATTTGCGGTGTTTTCTAATGATGTTTTAGCATTTCAAACACATTAAAATTTATATCTCTGAAGTGAAGTACAAGATGCCTACTATAGAATAGTGTGTGCATAGCATTCATCGCTCATATACAAGGACACACAAAATAATTCGGTTACTTTACTATCTATGAACAATAATTGTTGGAAGTGCATTTTCCATTGCGGTATGTGTTTTTAAATTTAAACTTTTTTATATTAATTAGAGTATAAACATTATACAAATCATATACAGGGCTGCACAAAACGTCTAAAGTACATTTCCTTTTATGATAAAAACTAATGAAAAGGCATTTCCTTACTGAACTAAATTTTAGCATACTATGTATTATACGATAAATCTTTAGATCATATGCAGGGCAGCGTAAAAAAATCTAGATATCGTTCCGGCTATCAGTGGTAATTGTTGAAATTGTGTTTTCATATATGTTATGCATTCTACAAATATGTCATTTAGATATCATTTTTCGACTTATTAAACTGCCAAGCTTTATTATAGCCTTCTGAATCTGTTGGGATGTGTTTCATAATCAATGCTTGACGCATGATTTTACATTCATGTTTTCCTATATGACATTGTTAAATTTAAAAAAGTGCGATGTTTAGAAATTAAAAAATTGCAAAAGCGAAATTTCATCTCCAAGATACGTTTGTTCTTTATAATATGGATAGATAAATAGATTAGTAGATAGAGAGGCATAAGCCATATGAGTCCTTCGCTTGTTTATGTTCTTATTCCTTTTCAACTTATAATAATAAAAAAGATATATCCAAAAATTATTGAATGACTATATTATTGATAATCTATTGGTTTTGCAGTTTGCATTTTTATAATCGAGTGCAATTTGTAAAACTTGCTAAACGGAAAACCTCAAATGTTTCGTATATAATGCAATCTAAATATTTTAATATATTTTCTAGAGAATCAAATAATCCAAATTAGATTATTAACAAATTTGAATATTAATTTATTCAAAATGAAACGCATAGAGAAAATTTTGTGAAGGATATTGACTTACACACAGTGTTCCGCGATTTGTAAAAATATTGAAGCCACGTTTAATATTTTACCTGTGATAGATAAATATTAATGTTATTTTCAACAGTGTTAAAAAAATGTAGGAAGTATTATTGTGTTAATGAAATAGTATTCCCATTAATTTTCAAAATTTTATACTGAATAATTTTTTATACAGCCGCAAACAGACACTGTACGAAAAATTCCGCAACGTTCCTGGGAAAAAATGGGCAGCTGAGTTGCCCATTATTTCCAAGAAACATGTCTTGAAAATGACTGGAACTTTACTGTATATGTTAAAAACATTCTACAGAAATGCCAGTAAGTTTCCTGCGAAATACCAGGAATATTTCTGTTGACAGCAAAACATTACTGACATTTCACAGCAAGCGGGATCCGCAGGCGATTTTTACATTTCCAGTTGACAATTTTCGCTTCATTATCATTATTTATTGGAATGAAAAAATATTTTGAAATTGACATCAAAATTATTATTTATAATTTACACGAAAAAATAAATTTTCAGTTAAAATTCAATAAAGTAAATATATATATGATATATTGTTTCTGAACTTTGCTTAAAATATAAAAATATATAAATGTAAATAATAATTAGAAAAAAAAAATCTAGACATAAAATATTTTGGATTTTAGTCAGTAATTATGTTAGTTTACAAGTTAGATAAAATACATATACATTTTCACGAAAAAAAAAAATCCTAAACGTAATTGTATATTTTTTCCGAAAATAAAAAAAAAAAATCAAATTTGCAGCAATTCAAAGTGTCAAATATATATCAAATTTAAATCAAATTGTAAAGTGTTAAAATATAAAATTAATTAAAAAAGAAAAAAAATGTCAAGACGTAGCATCGAACTCGGGCCGTACGGGTGGCGTGCGAGCCTTCTGCGTCCACACCACGAAAGACACATTAACAGCTGCAAACTAATGGGTATTTGAAACGTATGCTAAACCTCGGCATCTAATTTCTGAAAATCTAAGGCCCATTTGAAGAAATCCTTTCACAAGAATAATTAGAGATAAGAACTCTAAAACATACTTTAAATTAATCAAAATCAGAGAGAATCATGTTTGATGGTCCCCTGGTTAATGGAGATCCAAATAATAGGTGTATTTTTTTTACACGGTCTGCTCGTTAAACATTCCACAGACAAGTACGAGAGATAATCTCTTAGCGATGTCACAGAGGTATTGTATTTTCATCTGAATGGTCTTGACAATAGAGACGTAAAGGATTATGTCGTCTATTGATTTATTTGCATTCCATATTGATTTTTTTACATTCATTTAAGGAATTCGTTTTCGACACTCGCGTGCGAGCAACGGATTATAGCAAAAAAATAATAAATGGCGGCCGCAGCGTTTTGTTTCCAACTTTTGTTCAGAAACGTTTCAGATAAGAAAACCAGAATTTCACAGGAAAGAGCTAAATTATTCTGAAAACCTGAGAAAAGGCGAAACGTTCCTGGATTTTACATGGAACGTTACCTTTTTTTTTTTTTTTTTTTTTTTTTTTTTTTTTTTTTTTTTTTTACAGTGCAATTAGACAATCAAAACAATCAAAAGATTTTTACTTTTACTGCAACAAAATCATCACATAAAATTCTATATCTGTATCTTTAAAACTGAAGGAATTATGCTTAGTTAAACACTGAACAGTGAATAGGGGCCATATATCAAATTAGAAATATATATCTCTGAGATAGTGCAAGCAACGTTTTCTTGCAATGCGTACGGGTACACGGACAATAATATATAATGCTGTAAACATTAAGCAAAGGATAAGCGATACTATCAACATTATTAGTGCCGAAGAAAACAAATACAAAAGAACTGCTTTTAATAAATTTTAAAAATATTTTAATACATTATTGATATCGTTCAAATAAAAATGCTCTTTGGTATTATTAGTGGGCAGTCTAGAAAAACATATTAACTGTAAAAAAATCCTTTAGAGTTTTGAATAATAATAATATAACAAGTTGGAAATTGCTCTTCAAACGTGGCAAATGAGGTGCGTTCGTACTATAACTAGTGGTATAAATATTTTTTGCACCGCATATTGTACTGAATGTATATTTTAGTGCACTTCATAAATGCCTATCCATTTCATTCTGTTCGAATGGCTATAACATCATTAAAATGCACTTGAAATAATTTTTTCCCATTGACCGTAATATAACGGAAAACTTTTGACTGTCCCTGTAATTAAACTATACATCCGATTTTCATAAAATTTGAAATGACGCGACAAAATCTTGCAACAATTATATATTTAAAATTTCAGACCATTCGGAAGGTTGTAACTTCATTAAAATGCACTTGCAATAATTTTTTCCCATTGACCGTAATGTAACGGAAAACTTTTGACTGTCCCTGTAATTAAACTATACATCCGATTTTCATAAAATTTCAAATGACTCGACAAAATTATGCAACAATTATATATTTTAAATTTCAAACGATTTTGTTGGGTAGTTTTTGCTCTGTTATATGGGGACAGACGGACGGACTGGACGACAACTATAGGTGCTACGTATTTATATAATTACGAACGCACCTAAAAATAATATTTTTTAATTCATCTCTGTAACCCGTGAAGCTTGGTTTGGATCCCCTAGTTAATAAAAAAACATTTTTTGTCTTTTCTTTCTTGCCTTTGAAAGTGCCTAACAGTTCCACATCACTTTCTGCTCCTTTGGAGAGAAAAATATACATCTACATTTTATTACAATGGCTAACTACAATTTTGTTTCCAGTCAACTTTAATTTTTGTTCCGCTTTAGGAAATTTTTATTTATATGTTTAAAGATGTTAAGAGAATTTTTATAGAGAACGTTTTTACGAATCCAGAATGAAGTATTAATAGCTGTTTTCCGGTGATTTCTTGAACTGACTTTTTTATTTTCCAGGATTCGGAAGGAAATACAAAAGAAGATTTACAATGTAATAAAACTACTACTTATTTTTTTTATATTGCAAAATATAGGTAGAAAAGTAAAATGTTTCTATAAAATTGCTGATAAAAGTTATAATTTTGCTAAGTAAACGTAAACTGTTTTCATGCTTAACAGCTTAAGTGTTACGTTACAAATTTAAATTAAACCTTAATTTATAAGGAATTGTTAAAATGAGGTAAAAGGAAAGAAAAATATATAAAATTGCTATCTGAAATATTTAAGGCTGTTCTCAAATCATAACTAGCTACTAATACATTTTTTAATTCATTCTTGTTAGGAAACGTATCAATTTTTCAGTTTATCTTATTAAGGAACTATGTAATCGAACTGTTTTTTTCCGTTTTCCAGTAAAGATAGAAGATTTTTCATAAAAGAGGATTGCACAGATTGACTAATTTATGTTTGAATCGAATTTCTGGACGCGATAGCACAGGAATGGGGAAAAATTGCCATCCTGAGAAAACAATTGCTTATAATTTATGATCGAATTCATTTATTAAAAATAAATTCATTTCAATAAGTAGGATTAGTCACATAGCACATTTAGATATCACAAGTATCATGCTTTTATGTTGAAAAATGAGTCCATCCATATCCTGAGATAACAGTTGCTTATAATTCATAATCTAATTCATTGAGAGGAAAAAACGTTTCGATTACGAATCATTTCAATAATAATGCCTGCAAGTATAATGATTTTATGTTTAAAAATGTATCCACACATCCCGAGACAACACTTACTTATAATTCATAATCTAACTCATTTATCGAAAAAAAAATAACTGTTTGATTACGAATCATTTCAATATTTCTTCCTACAAATATCATGCTTTTATATTTAAAAATGAATCTACCCACCTTGGGACAATTGCTTACAATTCATAAACTAAATTAATTTATTGGGAGAAAAAACAAACAAAACAGTTTGATCACGAATTATTTCGAAAGTCATGCCTACAAGTATCATGCTTTTATGTTTTTAAATGAGTCAGAAAATATAATAGAAAGTTTCGCGTTGTTGAGCAAATGTGCTTCAATCACAAAATAGCTCTATGTCAAAAGGATTATTTGCTATTTTTTTTATATATAAATGCATAATTAGTATTATAACATTTATTCCTGTATGTTAAGATTGGCATTGCGAAATTTACTTTAGATACTCTCAAAACCTGATGCCTTTATAAGTGAGATTGCAAAATCAAAAATATCTTTCAGTCCCATCAGAATTTTTAAATTATTATTAAAAATAACATTTTCACTAAATTGTTCATATTATAAATAAAACCCAATAAAGTTTAAACAAAAGTTTTGCCCGTTAAAACAGGGCGTTCGTTCACTAAAAAAATTCAACGAGTCTACCTCGCAATCTCATTCTTCATCAAACAACATACAAATCAAATATACGTGACAATATTTCTGAACTTAAAAAAAAAAAAAAAAAAATTAAATACCGTATGAGACCATAGCTAACAACTAGTATCCCTTTTTATTTTAAACATTTAACGTGACAAACAATTCAATATCAATTACTGTCTCTTTGAAAAGAAAAGAAAAATTATCTGCATTTTATTTCGGAGATTAATTTCACTTTTATGTAAGTTTTATTTCTCTTACGTTTTACGGAATTATGAATGTTTTGTTTTAAGATGCCGGTGGATTTTTTTGCTCTGGATCCAAAATAAAATATTAATAATTATTATTATTTTGTTAGTGCTCGGAATAACGTTTTATCTTTCAGAATGTGGGAAAAAAACGGCAGAAATATTCAAGTTCAAATATTTTGGTAGTATAAAAAATATACATTCCAAAAAAAAAAAAAAAAAAAAAAAAAATGATGTGATAAAATTTCTGTTAACACTTAGAATTTTGCCAAGTAAATATAAAATATTTTCTTATTTAATAACAGAGAATTTACTTATAAATTTAAGTTAAAAACTACTTAATAATTCAATTTTAAATGGAAATACAAAGGCAAAAAAGAAGCTGATAAAATCATAAAATTACGATCTAAGATATTTCAAGAAAAATATTTAAATATTTGTTCTTGTGTCAGTGTTTTATACAAAAACTAACTTTATGTTGGAGAAATTGCTTTTGGACTTTTTCTAAAAACTTAATTAATAATGTAAAATTTATCCTGATTCATTACATTTAACAGACAACATATGAACGTATGCTTTATGAGCGCATGAACGTATACTTTAAATGTTGTCAATGTTTGATATTTTTCTCATTATGATCACAAGAAAATCTTTAAAATCTTAAAAAGAAGATTTTAGTCTCGTCAGAATTCATTAATAGCTATTAAAATTGAAGAGTCGTGTAGAAAAAAAAAATGATAGTCAAAAACTAACAAGAATTTCGATTTACCATGTGTGTAAGATTTATCTTGAACATGTGTACCAACTAATAAATAAGAATTATTCGTTAAAAACACATAAAATTTTTTAATAGTACATATAAACAAAAACTTTTATAAGAACTTGTACAAATAATATTAATGATAAAAACATAAAATCTACGTTTCGAACTACTTCTGCAGTCGTTCCCAGGATAAAATATGATGTTGAAATGATTAAAATTCTAGAGACGAAAGATTCCTGTGTAAGAGACCATTTGTTGAGTTTTGTTGATTTGTCTTGACCAATTACAAGATTGGAAAAATATAGTGGCGCCATTGAGTGAGTATATCAGAAATTTTTTAAAATAATATGAGTTGTAAATGAATCAAAATTCGATTGAAGATTTCCGAGTTCCGTCATCTATGAACGGAAAAACGGATTATATTCAAACAACATTACGGTAAAAGAGGTAAAAATTGAATTATTGCAAACAGATAAAGAGCTAAGATTTTTTATAATATTATGCCAGAGTTTTGCTATATTATAAGAGAAATTATCGTTACAGGCACTATGCTCACGTGCAATGATTTCGACTGATTCTCTTATCATACTTTCAAATAGAGTTTATACAAGGAACTATAACTTTGCCTCCTCAAAATTAACACAGCAGCCGCCTTCGTTACTCAAACAGAAACGAGAAAGAGCTGTATTCTGTTTAAATTGTTTAATGTCCCTACGATGCACCTTAATCCTTTCAGAAAACTTGCGTTTTGTCATGCCAATATAGACTCTTTTATCGTTATTTAATAACGTAATGGGTATTTTATATTTCCAGATTTTTAATCAAATGGAATTTTGTCAATCGTATTATTGAGGATACCAATAAGGTGAGGAGGAGGAATTGCCGCCAACTTTATATGATATTTTTGTAGGATCATTTTTAACTACTCAAATATGTTGGGAATGAGTTAATGTGTATCAACTTACCTTTGACTGTGTTTTTCAACGGACTACCTTCATGTTTGCCTTAATCCGAGATTGGAAAACGGCAGTACGTCACTTGCGTACCTCAAAAGTGCATTATCATCATTTTTCTCATTAACCTTTCAATTGCTCTCATTGTACATCTTATATTGGAAATAAAATGTAACAGAGTTAAAAACATAAATGATGAAAAATAAATTAGTGAAGCACATGCGGGACTTGCGCGAAATTGAGTTGGACGAGTTAATTTTCAAACTTTCATTTGTTGGCATTGGCAAGAAGCGGACATTTACGATTTTTATTTTTTCAATGATTATTAACATGCTGACAGCAACAGAATATCTGCAATAGCTCTTTTAAAGTTCTCACCTGCGCAAAAATGAGCTGGACGAGTTAATTTTCAAACATTCATTTGTTGGCAAGAAGCGGACATTTACGATTTCTAATTTTTAAATGCACATTAACATGTTGACAGCAACAACATATCTGCAATAGCTCTGGTAAAGTTCTTAGCAGTGTAAAACTACGACCAACAGTAAGCTAATCGGAATATTTCATTGTTACAATAATTTGTATTGTTTGTTTATATGTACTTTTCAATCTTTTTTATAATTCCTTTGTCGAGATAGTCTATTTTCTTTTACAATGATCTCCCAAGAAAATTTATTTTCAATTTGTGTTATGTGACAACAATTAAATAGCATTGCTTAATGTGAAAACAAGTGACCCTAGCAAGTGACTTTTTATGTTAAGTCTATGGCACTTATGACCTAAAACCACTCATCAAAAACACGATTTCAGATTATGTTATTTTATGTTAGATTTGTTTTACGGGAAAAATCCCGATCATATCAGTTATCACCGTGCTGATTTATTTGGTCATCGGTAGAACAGTTTAGGAGGAGTAGCGTCACAAAGTTACCATTCAAGTGGACGCGTATTCTTTACTAAATTAACTTAGAAATCTACATACCAGAGATGTCAGTTCTATGAATCATTGTTTATTAATCTCATTAATATTTAATATGATCTGGACAATATTTAATATTCTGCAATCTTGAGAATTACTCAGGAGTATATGAAATACATTTTAACAGAGGAGACGGATCAAAGAATTAGTATAGTGATATGATTAGCAGGAAATTTAAGTACAGAAATAAGGAGCATGTAGCTGATAATAGATAAACTACAGCCCTAGCAAGATTATATCAAGAAGAAACCATTCAAATGAATTTCAATGAAAGTAAGATAATTTTCCCCTACAGTCTATTCTATCCATCCATTATAAAAGAGACCATAGGGATTGTAACAAGCAGAAAGTCAATAGGTAACGATGCAGCATCATTTAACTTACCAAAATTATTGTTTGAGTTACTCAGTGCTTAGGAAAAAAATATCCAAGTAAAAAATAATAATAATAACGTGCATAATATGAAAGAGTACGTGAAAAATTGAATAATGGTTTTTCACAGACCGTGCAATTTTAGAATATTTTTATCTATTTGTTTTGACAATGACTCGGGTAGAGTCGAAACATGTAAACAGTCGAATAAACCCATTTCTATGGTTTTAAAATTTTTAATTTGCACCTTTTAGCAATTAACACTAGAACACCCGGAAATTTTACCCAAGCTTCACGAAAATGTTTCACATCAGAATTTTTATTTAAAATTAATTGACTGATTGATTTAACGTATTTCTGAGTGGTTTAATTTTAACTTGAAAAAATTTCTGGCTCCAATTGTCATTTAATCATTTGGTCGGAGTCGATTCGACTCCTTCCGGGCGTTCTAGTGTTAAAATTAGTATATCCTACAATTCAACTTATTTAGTTATTTATTTTTTTTTTTTTGCTATACGTTTTATAAGCATGAAAGATTTATCAAAGCTTCCGCAAAAGTATCACATTAAAGATGATTTTATGCAACGATATGATAAACTACTTATTCTTGTATTTTTCTTTTTTTTTTTTTTTTTTTTCATAATAAGAAATATGTTTCTTTAGGCGGCCTCTGCCAGCCTGAATCCCCTTTCTCAGTTTAACTTTATGTTATCAATTTCCAATAATTATGCTATTTCCTTAGTGGAGTACATGCATGAAGGCATTTACTATTATACATTCATTAGATTAAACCTCTTCTTGTACAGAAGATTTTTTCCTATCCTTAAAAGAACGGCTAATTTTCACCCATGAAACATCATCGTATGCTGCAAAAATTGTATAAAATCTCTTGTAATATGTATATACTTATACAAATGAAAACTTCTCTTATATGACAATTATATTCAATTTACACATTCATCGTTTTTATGATTTTCGTTTTGAAAACCGTTTTGGAGATATTTCTTTAGTAGTTATAATAAATCATCCTCTATTCCAATAGAAAAAGCGTATTAAAATTTAAAATAATCGAAAAATCGACTATTTTGTTAATAAAATCTTGCGTGAAAAATAATGAGATTTACTTGAACTTTCTTTTTTTGATATGCTTTGAAATACCACATGCTAGGCAACGATTTAATGAAAGACAGAGAAAAAGATGCATTGGAAATTTTGTAGAAAATTAGAAATTAAAATGTTTTACATCTTTGAAATTGTTGCATAATATTTCCAAATAACTTATACAATTTATTTCGAAATTCTAATAAATGTATCACTGAAAAAAAAAATGAAGTACTCAAAAATGAGTAAATCGATGTACTCATATCGAATTGAATAATGTTTGGATCAAAAATGAACATATGCTTTCTGAATTTTACGTAGCTTTCATTACAAAAAGCTACCTATTGCAGCCGTTCGGAGGAAAACGATTTCAAAAAATGTTAGTATATTTTCATCGATCATGACCCCCAGACACCGAAACCACCCTCCGTCCAAAATTGATATATATATATATATATGGTTATGTTTAATTAATGGTAATATATATATATATATATATATATATGACTTTTGTCATACTGTAACTCTCGAATTTATGAACCGATTTGGATGTAATTCGGTATGTACATAGTACATACCAATGTCTCGACCGAGTTTGTTGACCAGCTTCATCCGCCATTTTGTTTCAAAATGGCGGCCATTTAAAATTTTTTTAAAACATTTAAATTTGAAATGTGGTACCAAAAAATTGAAAATAGAAAAATATTTTTTTCTTATGTATTTGACCTTTATACAAAGATTCCGGAGCAGTTTTTGTTTCGTCTATATCTTAAAAAATGGCTGAGTTATAGCATTTTGAATTTCTAGCATGGCTGAAATTTTGAAACGTCCTGAATTTTGTTACGCGATAAAAGGCGTATTTATGAACCGATTTCGATGTAACTTCGTTTGTACATAGTACATACCAATGTCTCGACCGAGTTCGTTGGCCAGCTTCATCCGCCATCTTGTTTAAAAATGGCAGCCATTTAAATTTTTAAGAAAAATTTAAATTTGAAATGTGGTACCAAAAAATTGAAAATAGAAAAATATTTTTTTCTTATGTATTTGACCTTTATACAAAGATTCCGGAGCAGTTTTTGTTTCGTCTATATCTTAAAAAATGGCTGAGTTATAGCATTTTGAATTTCTAGCGTGGCTGACATTTTGAAACGTCCTGATATTTGTCACGTGATAACAGGCGTATTTATGAACCGATTTGGATGTACCTTGGTATGTACATAGTACATACAAATATCTCGACCGAGTTCGGTGGCCAGCTTCATCCGCCATCTTGTTTCAAAATGGCGTCTACTTAAAAAAATTAAAATTTAAAATGAGATACCAAAAAATTAGAAAATGAAAAGATTTTTTTCGTATGTCTTTGACTTTATTACAAAGATTCCGGATCAGTTTTTTTTCGTCTATATCTAAAAAAATGGCGGAGTTATAGCATTTTGAATTTCTATTGTGGCTGGCAATTTAAAACGACCTGATTTTTGTCACGCGATAACAGGCGTATTTATGAACCGATTTGGATGTTACCTGGTCTGTACATAGTACATACCAATGTCTCGATCGAGTTCGTTGGCCAGCTTCATTCGCCATCTTGTTTCAAAAGGGTTGCCATTTAAAAAAAATTAAATTTAAAATTTAAAATAAGATATTAAAAAATTGGAAAATGAAAAAGATTTTTTTATGTGTTTGGCCTTGATACAAAGATTCCGGAGCAGATTTTGTTTCTGAAAATTTGTTCTTTTTTTTATATCTTAAAAAATGGTTGAATTATAGCACTTTGAATTTCTAGTATGGCTAACATTTTGAAACGATCTTGTATTTGTCACGCGATAACACACGTATTCGCCTATTTCCATGTAAGAAGGCATGTGGATAGTATACATCAACATCTCAGCCAAATATAAGTTACTTTAAATAAAAGCAGCTTGGATAAAGATGACTAATTTCGCGAAATTCTCATTCATAACGATTTAGTATTGATAAAAATTAGTATTGAATATCCTATATTTGGTTTCCACTAAATTGAGCTTCGTGTGTTTGAATAATATAAGTTGGCTTTTTTAAAATAAGGAATTTGAAAGCTACCTCTTCCTCCCGGCACTGGCCGGAAGGACTTTTGAAACATCACATGTTATCAAACCCAAACAAAACGATAATTTTGCACCCTGTAAAGGTTTATTTCATTTATTGTGGCATAAAAGATTTTCACGATGTTTCAAATATTAAATTATGTACAGTATTTTAAAATAATTTAAAAGTGCTTACAAATAAGTCTCTTGTTATAAAAATTTTCTATTTGGGTATCTTACTAATAATTTTGCTATTTTCTTAATAAATAATTAAACATTTTTTGTTAATAATTTAAAACGGAAAATAAATGGTAGTATATTTCTCTTTAATTTGTTTAGGGGGGCAGTACATAACGATTCATATTTGAACACAACCATGGGATTAAAAATGAGTACATGAGTTTCTCAATTTTGAGTACATTTGGATCGGAGCTATTTTGAGTATGCCACGTATTTAAAATTGAGTACTTTTTAATTTTGAATACCCATTTTTTTCAGTGTAAGGCAAATTTTCAAAGCGATCGTAATAATTTAAGATATCTATTTCGAAAATTTAGCATTCATATATTTTACCCTTTAAATAAATTATTCAAATGTGCTATTTTCTTTTCAGCTGGATGATAAAAATTTGAAAAATCGCATGAATTTCTATAGATAAGCATTATGGCTGGAAAGGAAATGTTCTATATTTTTCAAATGAATGAACCACATTAATTCACGGTACTAAGATCAAAATACAGTAAAACCTCCCTAAAGCGACCACATTCCGTTCCAATAAAAATTGGTCGCTCCGAGAGGTGGTCTCTTAATAGAGGTCATGTTTAAATCTAGATTTTAATTGTTGAAAAAAAGGTAACAATTAATGGTAGTAAAATTTATTTTTCACATTAGGAAAAAATATGAAAATTTAAGTATAAGTTATATAAGTTAATTACTAATTAAGTATAAGTCATATAAGTTTAATTAAGTATAAGTCGTATAAGTTAATTACTATAGAATTTAAGAATTGAATAAATTGATGTTTGCTTTGATTTAGGTTTTATCTTTTATAACTTATGCTTCAAGTCCTTTCTAAGCTCAGTAAATAAATGCAATTTTTTTTGGAGGTGAACAAATAATGATGATTTTATAATTTATCTGTTTCTTTGAGATTTCCTGACAGAATCGGGCAGGGGAGTTTATTGACCGTCATTCTTAATTTGTCATCAGAGTTAAATTCATTGTCTAAAAGGGTCCAAAGGGGTTTAAACACTTAAAAGTTACCGGAATAAAAAAAATTCTAAACTTAGTTTAGACGTTTGATGAGTAATGCGCTCTCTGAAATTATTTTTCTAATAAAACCTTCTTCAAGCGACCAGTGAAAAATGGAATTTGTTTCATTTTCTTCAAAGAAATTGGTCGCTCATGGAGGAAGTTCAACTGGGATGGTCTCTGAATGGAGGAAAATTAGTATTGAGCCTAAGGGAATAAATGTCGTTCCATGAAAAAATGGTCGTTCAGGGAGGTGGTCTCTTAATGGAGGTGGTCGCACAAGAAGATTTCACTGTATTACTTAAATGCCTAATATTTAAAAATGGGTGATCCTATCAGTAATTTGGGCCCCCATAGGTAATTATAATAATCATACGACGAGATGATTCATTTCTTTGAATAGCGAAATATGCACACAACTGAACACAAGAATAAAGAAATAACAAAATGAAAGAGGCGTCTACACTCGCTTGCATGGTAACACTGCACCCACAGTGCCATCTAGTGAACTATATTTGGCAGAATGCCAAACATTCTCTTTCTTTCTATTGAAACGTGATAAATGATAGAAAGTTTTCATTTATTCACTGATTGCGTAAGAGGGGGGGGGGGGGGGGGAGGGGTCAATGTGATCCCATTCGCAATTTCTACAAATAAACACAAAAATTGAACTGTGCAAAACTTACAAAACTATGAAAGAGGCTTTATAGGATAATTAATAGAAAATAGTTTTAACATACATAATTGAAATGAAAAAAAAAAATGTAACATGTCCAGATGAGGTCAAATTGACCCCATTTTAGTACTCCGGGGGTTAAACGAAAAACAATACAGCTGATTCCAAGTATCTCATCAACATATCCACTAAATATCAAGTTCTTGAATGCGTTTTGCGACAGTTATCGCGGGATAGACAGACAAACAGACACCCAAAACTTATTGAGTCTCCACAGTAAGCATCAATCCAATCTCTCGTTTCTGCAATTAATCTTGTTATCTCATTCTGGATTCAATTTAGAAAATATCAATTTCTGTGACAACATTTTTAAATAAATCTTTTTTTTTTTTTTTTTTTTTTTTTTTTTTTTTAACACATTTCAGTATCATATGGAGACCACAGCTAACAACCACCATAAAAGCCTTATTTTTTTAAGTCTTACCATTAAAAGAGTCAAACAGTTGCATATTCTTTCTTTGGAAATGAAATAAATATTGTCTTCTATTTTTTATTGGTTAATTTCACTTCCTTTCAAGTTTTGTTTCTGTTCCTTTATGCGATATTTTTATTTATTTGTTTAAATATGTCAGTGGAAAATATTTTTTTATGGATCCAGAATAATGGATCCAAAATTAATTTTTATGGATCCAAAATTAACGACTGTTTTACGGTCATTGCTTCAAATTACTTTTCATCTTTCAGGATGCGGAAAGAAATACAAAGAACAAAATTGTAATAAATTAAAATGATAAATATTTTTAGTATAAACTGTTTGACGCCGTGAAAATTACATTTGAAACGAAAATAGCATATAAGGAATATATTACAGAAGAATGCCTGGGTGGAACACTAAACTTATCTAATAGTAACATTCTTAATTTATAATGTACGCTCTTGTTATACAGGAAGTTTGGGATGAATTTGAAAGTTTGTAAATAAGATAAAATAACGGGTGGTATAGAAAAATGTGACATATTCTTCATATGTTTATTCTTCTTGGTTTCAGATACGCCCATGATGTGAAAGATAACAGAAAGGGAAGAGTAGACGCCACCAGAAAATTGGAAAAGAGTAACCTGGATGATTCGCGCCGGTAACCTAATTCCGCAATGTAGACAGCTACTCAATTCTCTTTAAATGCCTAAGAAACAATATACAAAGTGTAATGACGATTTGTAAATAAGTAGGTAATTGTGATCAAAAAAGTTTAATATCAAATTCTAAAAACTATGCATATTTACATGTTATAATAATGAATATTTCTCTCAAATGTAATTATAGGGGTCATCTGTAAATATTTATAGCACATATTGTCAATAATTGTCATATATCTAACATTGCTATTTCTTCTAAACTGTAAAAAAAAAAAAAAAAAAAAAAAAAAAAAAAAAAAAATCTTTCAAAGTGTTTCGCAGGTAGTAAAACTTTTCCCTGCCCTGGGCTTGGGGGTTACACTTAACAATAAGCCAAAAGCGGGTTCCGAGGGTGGGTACTTACTTACTTACTTACTTGCAACGAAGATTACGAAACTGAAACAACATAAAATGAGGTGGTGTCTCTTGTAAGTTCGATGTATTGATCCCATCCTTTGTCTCCATAACTCCCTTGATTGCAAACCAAATAGGGGCGCGGTTGAGCATGTAATCAAACGTACTCCCAGTATCGCAAAGATCCAGCTGATAGGCAGAATTAGGGTATCTTTTGCCATATTCCAGGGTCGCCCCGAGACCGCTGTAGCTTCATTAGTCAAACTCTCTTTGGATTGTTGTATTTTTTATTTATGTAATCACGTATTCATGTTCCCTCAAAATATGTGTTTTTGACTCAGATATTTCGTGTTTTGATATTTCACGAGCAACTGTCAAATTTATCCCGAATATTCTGTAAAAGGAAACCGGACTGAAACTTCACTTTGATATTATTAAAAATTTGGAAAAATAGTTATTGTCCTCGGTCAGGGTAGGAAATCAGAAGCATATCTGAAGCTTTTTATTAGTTGAATCCCGCACTTTATTCGTTTTCTGATTGGTCTATACAGTAATCTGTATTTTCCCTTTATTTTCAACAGAGATGGATACTTCTGTTGCTACTAGGACAAAAAAGTAATAAAAACTACAAAAAAAAAAAAAAAAATTAATAACTCAGAAACAAATTGTGATACAGCTTTCAAACAAATTGCAATTAAAAATGTATTTTTTTTTCTCTATACGACGATATAAAAAGTAATATTGTGGGATGTTCAGAAGTTTAAAAATTAAATTTCATTTAAAATTGGTCCAGGAATATTAATTTTTAATCCATGGCATACGTAATGTATGACCAGCTACATAGGAGTTTAAAAGTATACAGTACCAAAAATTGTAAAACTGAAATTTCTTTTAAAATTTGTTCATGATGGGTCCAGGAATGCTAATGTTTAATCCATGGCGTACGTAATGTATGATCAACTCCGTGCGATTTTTTATGTCTTAAATTTTAGTCTTTGAAAAAATCTTTTTCCCAATGGTCGTTGTAATTTGTTAAATTGCATTTTTTTTAATATGTTCTTTTTCCTAAAAATATGAATAAATGCAATAAATAGGATAAAAAAGCCATTTTCATTTATGAAATTCTTTGATAAAAAACAGATATATAAATAATTTCTGTTTGTAATTAGCAATTAACAAACTCTACAAATTAATTATCTTTTTTCAAAAAATATGAATTTTTCTGCTAAAAATTAACTGAAGCATATATTATGATGGAATTTTAAATGCAGATAAAATGTGTCATAAATAAAGTTATATATTTAGGACGAGAAAAATTTAATTATGAATAATACTTGAACTTTTCATGGATTTATTTTCTCATTGACTACGTTTTTTTTTTTTTTTTTTAATCTCATAAATTAATATTGCAAAAACTATCCTCATGTGCTGAAATTACCATTGAAAATAATTCTTGAAATAAATATATCTTAAATTACGAATATCTCAATGCTTATTTTAATCAATGAAGAAAGATATTAATAACTTTAAGCCTCACGAATAATAATTAAACTATAAAAAAAATGCTTTCAACGTTGAACCATTTGATTGCATGGCGCAAAAAAAAAAAGCAGAAGCAGTTAAACATGGTTCACTTGATTTTGCAAAACTCTTGAATTATGATGAAACTTCAACAATGCATCAACTTTTCTCCATACAGTGTCGATGTGTAATATACAAACAGAATAAATAGCTCTATGCACCTTCAATATGCTACTACAGAGCTCGTTATACCCACCTGCTTGTCTAGTGGTTAGAACAATGCTGACTAGAAATCAAGAGGTATCAGATTAGAATTCCGATTTCTTTTTTGGATACTTGGAATGTTTCGAATCACACTTCGAGCCATTAGGGACTATGGTTACATATATGTACCTTCAAAAAGTGCATGCATAATTTATTTTTGGTACCAGTAAAAAATAAAAGTAATATTTTCTTTCTTTAATTAGAGCATTAACGTAATTACTTAAGTAAAGATAACCCTTTTTAAAAGAATGGTGCCAACCAAATAAAATTTGTGTAAGAGCCGTCGGTCCCGAAGGGGTCTATGTCTATTTAAATAGAGCCTCTTTCTCTCCTTTGTAATCATTTTATGGTTAAACCTACAAGAGTTTATAATTCGACTGTAGCACCGAATTTTAGAACAATATTTCACCATCTTATGGCGGCAAAGTTTTCGTCGCCAGGTTTTGGTTGGTGAAATGTTGATGTTGAACCAAATTTTTAAGTGTATTATTTTTTAAATTATCTTTTCCGAACATCATATATTGGAAATAAAAAAATAATAAGGTGCACAACAGTAAGGCTCGTGAATGAAAGCATTTTTTAAGTAAATTAATTCAAAGACCCTCTCTTGTAACCTCCCTTTGAATTCGTTATGAAAAGGGACAAAACAATATTCTAGAACTTGTTTTTTTTTAAATTATTTAACACATATTGATACAATATGATACTATAGCCGGTATCAAACATAAAACAGTCTATTTTATTATACTGGTTGCAAAGAGTTGAATACCATTTGCTTCTTTCAAAAGCAAATAAAAATTATTTGCAATGCTTTTCATAGGTTAGCTCCCCTCTTGTTTCAATTCCAATTTTATTTCTGTTCTGTTTTACGAGATTTTTCATTTTATTTATTTTTTCAAGATTGGTGGTAGAAAAAACTTTTATGGATACAAGATATAATATTAACGATGTCTTTCCGGTCATTGCTAGAAACGACTTTTTATCTTTTAGGATGCTGAAAGAAACACGAAAAAGGATTTATGAGGAAATAAAACAATAAATAATTTCTAGCTCAAACTTTCTCGAGCCTGTAAAAAATTGCGTTAAAAAATATATAGGCTATATACATTAAACTAGAAAACAGGAATTCCGCTTTATCAGAATATAGTGTCGCCCCCGGTGACAAAAAAAAAATATATATATATGTATATAAATATAGATACAGTAGAGTCCCGATTATCCGTGTTAATCGAACTTATACCTTTGGATTGGATCATTTTCTTCTGATGGACTGATGGCATCCATTATTATGAAACAGCAATTATAAATGAAGTGTTAGGTGATGATTAAAGAGCAGCCGTAAAAAGTTAGAACTCTGATTTTCTGGTCAGAATGGGGGGAAAAAATGGCCATAATTTTTTTTTATTATTATTATGGCCATTTTTCCCCCCATTCTGACCAGAAAATCAGAGTTCTAACTTCTTACGGCTGCTCTTTCATCTTCATCTAACACTTCATTTATAATGGCTGTTTCATAATAATGGAAGCCATCAGTCCATCAGAAGAAAATAACTCTGTGAAAGAGGAAACTCCGATAATCGGGACTCTACTGTAGTTCAGTTTTAAGACTTATAACACGCGATTTTATTTTACATAAAGTGATGTCATCCCCATCCGCTGAAGAATTCATCATTTGCGATCCAGTGTTAAACAACACCTATAGTAAAGTAAGCTTAGGACGTCACTATCGCTGAATAATACACAAATCCAAAAAAAAAACAAAAAAAAACAGAGATTTCGTCATTCAAAAAGCTCGACAAAAAAATCGGCTATCTAAAGATTCACAGGCGCTCATTTGTTTGTATTATTAATATAGATATTTAAAATTAAGTTTAGTTTCTAATAGCTCCATGTTTTATCAGAAATTCTTCATTTATATTTTTTCAAAATAGCACGTATTTTAATTTTTTTTTCAGTTTTTATGGGAAAATGCAACAAAAAGATATAATTGCTATTTTTCTTTTACTTTCTACAGAAATGGAGTACTTTCGTTGCCAATATTAAGCAAATGGCTCTAAAAACTACAAAAAAATTAATATTTCAAAAATAAATGGAGATAACTTTTCAAACAAAATGCATTTAAAAGAACTTTTTTTTCTAATACGACGGTATAAAAATTAAAAATGTGCTATGCTTAGAAGTTTAAAATGTTGCTACAGAGTATTTAATCGTACTGCTTTGTTTTACGGCTGACTTCTGTAAGGTAACGTTATTTTTTGGACGACAAAAAATAAGATGGGAGAAAGAAATAGCATACCGTACCGGGGGTACGGGGGCTAATAAACATACCGATACATTACAGTAGAAACGTGTGAAGAAAAAAAATTAAATGATAAAGATTAGTGCTTTTATTATAGGAGAAACCGGGGCAGAACGGGGTACTAAGCTGAAAATATGTTTTAAAAATACAAAATGATTAATTAAGCGATCTGAAAAGCCCATTATAATGTAATAATCAGAAAAATACGACAATATTGTAAGAAATAAAAAGGATTTTTTTTTTCTTTTCAAAAATATTCATTATGTCATTTGCGCCGTTCTACCCCGGGCATGAGGCAAAATGGGGTGGTAAGGATAAGTAATTATAAAACTTATAAAAATATTGCAAGTGCAGAAAAAATAAGTTTACTCTATATTTATTTAGTTTTAAGTAATTATAAAGGTTTAACTACAGTTTTCATTGATTGTGTCCTTTCCTAAAGCCTGTTCACAAAATTCATTCACTAGGATAGCCTTAACATCTTTGCTATGTATTGCTGCACAAGAATTGTGTGTCAAATCTATGACCAATGCCATTTCTTACAGCTAACTGATAAGCTAAGCTACGCAAGTCTTTCATTAATAGACCGAATAACCTAGCCTCCATAGTTTTTAAGTAATTAACGAGCTCAAATTCCTGCTCTTCCGTGAATATGTTTTTAAAATTTCCAGCCGTTTTCTCAATCTTGTAGTGGTTTTTCTGTATGTTTTTAATCTATCTTTCCAGAGTAGACTGTTAAACATCAAATTGCTTCGAAGCCTTCAAATACCCATATTGGTCAGAAATAGCCGCCTCGACAACAGTTCGTCTGCAGGTACGCTTAACAGAATTCATTTACATTATGATCTAAGGGGAAAATAGCTAAATATGCATTTTAATGATATTATGATACTTCAAACATAATGATATTAAAAGGATCACTGAGGTGCAGTACATCTTGTTTTCTATTCATAGTGGATTGCGTAGCATTTATCGTTCAGTTACAGGGAAGCACAAAGAAATTTGGTTACAGGAAGGTCTATGATCAATTTCGTTCTATGAAAAACTGAAATTTCGTATTAATATTCTATTAGTGTGGGAAAATGATTCATAATCTATGTCTGGTGCATTATTTTTCTTTCTTATTTTATTCTTAATTTCATTTTTTTTTTCAGAAAATATAACACTGAAACTTTACGGATCTGAGAGAGTGACCCATATTATTTCTCATATTGGAAATCTCAAACTTGCATTGGTAAAGATTCGTTAGAATACCCCAGTAATTGAATAGGAAAAGAGGTTTTTGGCTGATTGCTCATTTAATGAATGTATGCGTGCAAGATTTTATTACATCGTAACCTGCTTAAGTAAACACTAATAGTAGTAATTTAGATTTTTCTCCTTCCCAACAAATGTTTTTGTTACTGGTTGCTACTAAGCAATCAGAGTAAGTGTTTAGCTTTAGATTTATTCAATTGATTACAAATATTTAGATAAAGACTGTTTTCCTGCGTGTGAAATGTTTTCGCTTAAAGATTTCATGCTAGAATTTAGTTAGATTCAGTTAAAAGTTTCTATTAAGCAAAAGAATTCTTTTTTTAATCCTGTTATTATGGTTTGGAAACAAATATCGCTGTTGTAACAAATAATAAAATATCCATGATGTCATTAAAAGTAAAAATAATATCTCAGGTGTGTGACGTGTACCTTCGCCAAATTTCTTTGAAACGAAAGTATTCGTGAAATAATTTCTTTTTTATTTCAAAGGTTTTTAATTAGAGCAAAGTGCACAGATGATGTATATTTTGGTTTCAAATATTCTTAATTCAATAAGTACATTCACTTTAAAAAAAAAAGACAAATGTTTCTTAAACTACGAAAATATAATATAGCCAAGTTCCTGATTTCGATTTGTCTGGCCGTCTATGTGTCTGTCGGTGATCTAACTCGTGTAAATATACTCGGATTGTCATGTTAGTGTTATATGTTACTGAGGTTTACTGCGGAAATTAGTTTACTGGGGTAATCAAAACAATTCCGTTACATTATAGTGTATGAGGGAAAATTATTTTCGATGCAGTTTAATGACGTTACAATCATAATAAAAATGGTATCCACTAATGAATTGGACCTAACAAATGCTTTCTAAGGCGTGTAGAATAACATCCACAGTCCGTATACAGGGACGTTCAAAATGATTCCACTACATTATGATCTATGGGGATAAATAGTTAATGATGCATTTTACTGACGTTATGATACTTCAAACATGATGAAAATAAAACGGATAATTGAGGTGCAGTACATCATGTTTTCTAGAGATTATGGAGTGCGTACGATTTACCATTCAGTTACAGGGAGGTACAAAAGAATTCGGTTACAGGAGGGACTATGATCAATTTCGTTCTATGGAAAACTGAAATTTCGTATTAATATTCTGTTAGTGATGGAAAATGATTCATAATCTATGTGTCGCAGTGAAAACTATACGACATTGCTTGTTAATTAATTTCAAAATATTTACACAAAACAGCACAACCCAGTGTGAGTCAAAAACAAATAATTAATTGTATTTTGCTAAATATTGCTTTACGAAATAATAAAGAAAATTAATTTGGGAAAAATCTCAATAGCATGTATATATTAAAATTCATAATTTATAACGGGTATATAAACAAATATGTATATGTTTATTGATATCATTACGTTTGTAAAAATATAAGGTTTACGAATATCGAATATATTTTGTAATATGGCCCATAATTAAAAATTTTATAATATTTTATATGTATGTAAACAGAGTGATAGAAACTCACAAATACTTCAGACAAAAATGAGGCAATTAAGCACAATGAAATGCACATGGACGCCATATCGAGACAAGCGAAGAATAGTATCAGTCACGAATATTTACGACGCTCTTAGCACAAAATTTATGATCGAAAGGGCTAAAATTTATTGGTCCTCATCGTGTGTGGTAGGGATCCGACGCTCCCATGCGACGTCATAACCCCTGAAGTCATAACAAAAAATTAGCTATGCGACGGGAAAGTAAGAAGACGCCCACAGGGGGGAGGGGGGGGGGGAGGACTGAGAAAAACGAACCAGATTCAAGAGATCAAGTGTACCAATAAGGAAGAAGCATCAAGCAACGAATGAAAAAAATCATATTGTCTAAATGAAATCCTACCACATCTTTCATTATTAAGGAAGATTTTTTTTTTTTTAAAGACAATCAATTCCCCTTTTACTTTCTCTACAGAAGGATGCTCCAGTACTAGTCTTGAAACATCGCAAAAACATGTTAGACCGCAGATGTCAAGAAGTTTCCGAAAACCTTCATCACACTGCTTCAAGTAGACCGAACTTGTGATAATTTCATCATCCTGAATGGATGAAGATTAAGTTCATCTAAGAGAAAAGAAATTATGAGAAGGCCCCACGAATCGGAAAATGCAGAAGTTCAAAAGGACCGTCCGAAGGAATCCACAGGTTGTCAGATATTTTGATGGAAAGTTTTGATGGACAAAATTAATTCCGGAAGACGAAAGTACACCTACACTGTAAAAAAAACGGACTAAAAAATGGAAATACTACTGCCAATCTAGACGCCAGTAATATTTCCGTTTTTTTACAGGAATTTTTACCCATAAAGTACAGAAAATTTTCCGTTTTTAATCAGAAAAACGGAAATTTTTCTGTAATTTATGGGTAAAAATTCCCGTAAAAAAACGGAAATAGTACTGGCGTCTGGATTGCCAGTAGTATTTCCGTTTTTCCGTCCGTTTTTTTTTTTTTTTTTTTTTTTTTTTTTACAGTGTAAGAGAGTTGACGAGCATCTATGTGCGTGTGAACATTTCTGATGACCATAAACGGCTGAGATTGAACACTAAACTGAAAAGACTCACTGATATCAGAAGAAGAAAGTTCCAGCTATCACTGTGACTAAAATTAAATGTGGAAGCCCAAAGAGATAATTTAAGACTTTGATGTTCTAGTGGGCTAAAATTACGTGAATTTAAGGACTATTAGTGATCGCCAGGATGAGCCTCCACCCCTTTTGACTGAAGTATATGGGGAGAGTAAATTTTTGTTACTTCTAATATATGGCTATTAAATTTTTGTACTTTATAATGTGTGAATTTCATTGGCTAGTATTTTATAAACGAAATTTTAAAGCAGATATAGATAATTAACATTATTAAGGATCAAAAGGATTATAATAATAAGAAATGTTAATATTGTAGTTTGTCTATATTTTGGCCAAGTAGCCCATTCTTTTATCTGTGCTGTGAGTGCTTTAACTGAGAATTATTTTGAAACCAAAATTCACAAAGATATTGCTTATAAAGAATAGTTTTATGAGATTTAATGAAACTGAATAATGACATGAAATTAATATTGAAGTAATAAAAAAATGATATTTGAAATATGAAATTTATGGTTTCGAAAATAAAATTTGATTATATATGTACATTTTCTGTCTTTTCTTTGAATCATATACTTATTCCTTTCTTTACAGATGTTAATTAAATTTATGAGTCTTAAGAATTTAAATTTAGTAAATATTAAATTGGATATTTATCTGAGCAACCATCCAGTCCTAAATTGCAATTCAGGACGGTAAACAAGTCGTTCCTGTGTTGTTGACAACTTTAACTGATTCAAAATCTCATCTCCTTCTATTTTATTAATTAATAGTATCCATATGATCCTTCATAACGCGGATTGGGATAATTATTTCGATATATGTACTAACCATTATATCGTCACGTGACCTTGTGTGTAGGTGACAGATCGTCACCACACTATGCCTGATGCGTTAATTTTCTTTCTTGTTTTGTTCTTAATTTGATTTTTTTTTTTTCAGAAAATATATGTATCTGAGAAAATGCCGATTATCGTTTCTCATACATTATTTATCATATTGAAATCTCAAACTGGCATTGCAAAAGATTAGTTACAATATCCCAGTAATTGAATAGGAAAAGAGTTTTTTGGCTGATTACTTATTTAATGAATGTGTGCGTGCAAGATTTCATTACATCGTAACCTGCTTAAGTAAACACTAATAGCAGTAATTTAGATTTTTCTCTTTCCCAACGAATGTTTTTGTTACTGGTTGCTATACTAAGGAATCAGAGTAAGTGTTTAGCTTTAGAGTTATTCGATTGATTACAAATATTTAGATAAAGACTGTTTTCCTGCATGTGAAATGTTTTCGCTTAAACATTTCATGCAAGAATTTAGTTGGATTGAGTTAAAAGTTTCTATTAAGTAAAAGTTTTTTTTATTCTATTATTATGGTATGCAAACAGATATTGCTGTTGTAATATATATATATCAATGACGTTATTAAAAGCAAAAATAATATCTCAGATGTGTGACGTGTACCTTCGCCAAGTTTCTTAGAAACGAAAGAATTCGTGACAAAATTTTGTTTTTATTTCAAAGGTTTGTAATTAGAGCAAAGTGCAAAGATAAAGTATATTTTGATTTCAAATATTCTTAATTCAATAAATACATTCACTATAGAAAAAAAAACAAATGTTTCTTAAACTACAAAAATATAATATAACCAAGTTTGTGACTTCGATTTGTCTGGGCGTCTGTCTATCTTTCGGGGATATAATTCGCGTAAATATACTTGGATTGTCATGTTAGTGATATATGTTATTCAGATTTACTGCAGAAATTAGTTTAGTGGGATAATCAAAACAATTCCGTTACATTATGATCTATGAGGAAAAATTATTTTTGATGTAGCTTAATGATGTTACGATCATAATAAAAATGATAGTCTTCAATGAATTGGACCTAACAAATGCTTTCTAAGGCATGTAGAATAACATTCACAGTTCGTATACAGTGACGTTCAAAAGGCTTCCAATTCATTATGATCTATGGGGATAAATAGTTAATGATGCATTTTAATGACCTTATGATACTTCAAACATAATGAAATTAAAAAAGATAATTGAGGTGCAGTGCATCCTGTTTTCTAGAGATTATGGAGAGCGTACGATTTATTGTTCAGTTACAGGGAGGCACAAAATAATTCGGTTACAGGAGGGACTATAAACAATTTCGTTCTATGAAAAACTGAAATTTCGTATTAATATTCTGCTAGTGATGGGAAATGATTCATAATCTGTGCCTGGTGCGTTATTTTTCTTTCTTGCTTTATTCTTAATTTGATTTTTTTTTTCAGAAAATATACGTATATGAGAGAATGCCCCATATCATTTCTCATACATTATTTATCATATTGGAAATCTCAAACTGGCATTGCAACAAATTTGCTACAATATCACAGTAATTGAATAGGAAAAGAGGTTTTTGGCTGATTGCTTATTTAATGAATGAGTGCGTGCAAGATTTCAGTACATTGTAACCTGCTTAAATAAACACTAATAGCGGTAATTTAGATTTTCCTCTTTTCCAATAAATGTTTTTGTTACTGGTTGCTACTAAGCAATTAGAGTAAGTGTTCAGCTTAAGATTTATTCGATACAAATATTTGGATAAATACTTTTTTCCTGTGCGTGAAATGTTTTCGCTTAAAGATTTCATGAAAGAATTTAGTTGAATTCAGTTAAAAGTTTCTAGTAAGTAATTTTTTTTTTAGTCCTGTTGTTATGATTTACAAACAAGTATTGCTGTTCCAACAAATAAAGAAAACATCCATGACATTATTGAAAGCAAAAATAATATCTCAGGTGTGTGACTTGTACCTTCGTTACATTTCTTGGAAACGAAAGTATTCGTGACACAATTTCGTTTTTATTTCAAAGGTTAGTAATTAGAGCAAAGCGAACATATAAAGTATATTTCGGTTTCAAATATTCTTAATTCCATAAATACATTCACTTTAAGAAGATAAAAATGTTGTCTTAATCTACGTAAATATAATACAGGTTTAACGTAAGTGATTCATCGGGTTTCATTACACTGTGTATTGAAGGGTGTAGATTTGCAAAGATGGGTGGTACAGTCGTGGGAAAAAAAAAGTAAACACCCCTTACTAGCTCTGCAAAAATTATCGTAGAAGAAAGTTACTGGTACCTCACGATTGGTAATAAAGTCTACTTTTAAATGATGTATATAAAATTTGCTTTGGGGACCATCTACATATTAAAACGAACCACAACTTTGTTTTCTTAATAGCAGTATACAATTCAGCCAGCATAAATGAACTGTACACCCTTCAATTAGCTTAAAAACAAATTTTTACGCAATTCGTACGATAAGTTTCCGAGAAATTACTTATTTTAAAACGAGCGTATTTTAGGGGCTGTATCCAAATTGAAGTTCGGTACTTGGTTGTTGATCGAGAGAGCTCCCTTCTTGATCAAACGCTACTCAAGAAGCCATTGAAGACTGCTAGATTACAGGATAGCCTAAAAAATTTCAAAATATCTAGTCACTTCTATCATAAGCGGCCTCTTAAACTAACATTTTGCCGCTTTTTAAGCATAATTTGGAAACTACTGGAAGAAAAATGTGACATTTTCGATTTCCATAAAGTAGGACTTAATAAATCTAAATCCATCAAAAAAATTGTAGGTTGCAATTCCTAATTTTTTCGAATATTAATTTCATAATTCATAATTCATATCATAAAATTATAAAAATTGCAAATTCAACGTATTTATGTTTGGGTATATTAGTATTATTGCTAGACAAAAAATTGGAGCATTAGGAGTAT
The DNA here is from genome assembly GCA_963932465.1 of Maratus speciosus. Taxonomy (NCBI): domain Eukaryota; kingdom Metazoa; phylum Arthropoda; class Arachnida; order Araneae; family Salticidae; genus Maratus; species Maratus speciosus. The sequence goes on along the minus strand of OZ010800.1, from coordinate 245,336,901 downwards.
AATTTCAGGAGATATTAACGAAAATATGAAAATGTAATTTAACATTAGAAGCACTCAATTTTGCATGTTTATCATTCAAAAACATATCATTCAAATGACTTGAAATTTGGTGTCTAGGCATAGTTTGAACCAAAGATTTCAAATATCTTGTTAAAATTGGGTATTGCTATTGAAAAAAAATGAAGTTTGGATTCGTTTTAATATATAGATGACCCCCTAAGCAAATTTCATATACATCATTTAACCCTTAAATGCCTGACTTTTTAAAAATCAATTTAAAAATGTTTTTCGGCTTTCATTTCTTAAATAAATCATGGGAAAAATACTTTAAAAAATCGTATTTTGTTTTAAGTATGGTTTACGACTAAAAAACGGTTTGTTGCCAATCGGCAACACTCGGCTTTAATTGAAAAAATAATTCTTCTTGATAAAACTCTATAATATTAAACATACATGAATTTTAAGAACTATGATAAGGAATTTTCACAAAGTGCTTTATAAAAGTAATTAATTCTTATTACAAATACAAAAATTTATGGTAAACATTATAAAAATAAATGTGGAATACAAAATAAATTGTTTATTTTATGATACTTGATAATATGAGGACAAATTATTTAGTTAGACAATTGTATGGAAATTTTTGAAATAATTATTATTTCTATTAAAACACTGTGAAACACCACATTTTTCCTATTTTGTTACAATGCATCCTTTGGAATTTGGGAATTTGCACCTCATCTTTTTCTCTGCATATAGAGGCATATGTCCTGTTTGGTCGAATCGACATCTTTATGTGAGTACTGTGATGGACCTCTATGACTTTTTTTTCCCGAATTTCTTCTTCAACCATCGATCAGTGTCTTCCACACTTAGGGATGTATTTACTTCCCACCATGCATAATGATCTTGCAAATTCTGCTCTGATCTTTGATTGAGGCATTATCTCCGATTGATGATCATTAGCATTCAAAACTCTTTTGTAGAGAAGCCATGCGTTTACTGTAGTGAATTCACGCAAATGGGAGAATATTCGTAGATACTATTTGTGCCTACGATTATTAATTTTGTAGCGGCGGCTAAGTTATCCAAATCCTCCAATATGTCGCTTTTATTCCTTAATTACGTATGGACTATCTATTTTAATGATCTTCTTTTGACTCCTGTCAACACGACTGACTTTTTTTACAGGATTTGTTCCGGCGAAAGTAGATATAGCATAGTGACGAATTTATTGTCTTTCCAGATTAGTGATGAAATGTCGATGCCATCAACAGTTGTAGTATATCCGATCAAGAATCCCGATCTAAAACTTTTAAGGGTTTTTCATCGGGTAGTTTGCATCAAGGAATTCTATTTCTTCTGACTGTATACCCAATGTATGGATGCCAGTGTTTGCCAAATGTACAATGAGCGGCGAAGCCGTATAATAGTTGTCAAAATGCAACTTATGGTTTACTGATCTTGGTATTCTTCTTCACAGTCTATTGAATACATTGCTTGAAGGGCAAAAGTCGGGTTCAGTAATTGGTCCCGTTAGCATATTTTCTTTACCTGAATATACTTTTAAGTTACAAGCATTCCCAGAAATACCGCCAAGTACAAAAAGTTAAAATCCCCATTTATGGGTTTTATTTGACATATATTGCTTCATGTAATGTCGAACTTTCATATTGCACCTTTGCTCATCAATTGGGAGATTTTGCTTAAAAGGGTTAGAAGCAAAATGATTGTTTAAAATATCAATGATAGGTCGAAATTTGTGTAAATCTATCATGTTTCGTATCAGCTCGAGGTAAATGTTTTTGGTTGTCATTGAAATGAATAAATTTTCGGACTTTTTCAAACTGATCTCTACTCATTGTATCCTGTGTTAAAAGAAAACCAAGTTCATGACTCCAATACGGTCGAAAATTGGGCAAATGCCCTGAAGACATGTATAATATTATCCCCATAAATTGCCTTAAATCTTGTGATGTGAAATTCGTAGGTTTATAACGATATTTTTGGCAGGCATATTTAATTGCGTTCACTGACAATTTTTTCTATACCCTCATTTGAAGAGAAATATTTGAAAAAAGCTAGTGGCGTGTCCAACTCATTCACGTTTGGTGAATAATCTCATTTCCACTAAACTTGATCTGGTTTTCATTTACCTTTATGTTCTCTTTTTTCAAACAATCTACCTGTTTGGCACTTTACATTACTTTGAAATCTGTTTACTGCATTTCGGAATAGCCATTTCAATATCATTATGAGAGTAATTATGAACCAATTCTTCTATTTTGTTTCTGAGTCAAATATTTTTTTGGAGGCATTCTAAAAATGATAGAGTAAAATTTGCAGAAGTTAAAATATAGAAAAATATCTTGCATACATTTAAAAAAAGGTGGACTACAATTGTAAACAACTAGAAAAATAAACTACTTCTATTGAATATAGAAGAAAGTAAAACTAAAACTGCTCATTGTTCTCCAGGCTTAGTGGAACACTTAATGCCTGTTGTTGCCAATTGGCAACACACTCAAAAATCTGCTTACAACAAATATATTACAGTTAAATATCCAAAAGTAATCATAAATACGGGCTACATACCTTACTTTTCCATGTAATAAATTTTATTTGATCACTACAGAACAAAATAATGTATTTCACAAGCTTCCAAACAAAACAAAAAGATCATGTAGCAACAATAGAAAAAATAAATCTATATTTATTTTTAAACAACACTGGTGCTGCCATCGGCATGTTGAAAATTGATTTAATAATATTTTCTATATGTATTTTATTGGCAACATCAGCCATTAGAGCTTTAATATTATTCTAATAGTATTTTAGAAGGCTAAATTGGGTATGTTGCCGAAAAGCAACACCAGGCATTTAAGAGTTAAAAGTAGACTTTATTTTCAATCGTTCAGTACCAGTAACTTTCTTCTACGATAATTTCTTGGGGAGTTAGTAGGGGGTGTTTACTTTTTTTTCACGGCTGTACAAGAGAAGATACATACACTCACCAAGTTTAAAAGCCCGCCTTGTGGCTCTCGTGCAGAAACGCATCACTGCTGCTGTGACGAATATTGACAGAAACATGCTATTGAAAGCATGTATGGAACTGGATTACCGTTAGGATGGGTGCCGGTTGACTAAGGGCGCACACATTGAACATTTGTAGTATGTACCAGAAATTCGGTGAGTGTATCTATCTTTACATCTATCACCCGTCTTTGTACGCCGTATACTTCTAAATAAACTGTTTTTTTTAAATCTGATGAATTATTTATGCTAACCCTGTACAAACATGAATGAAAATATACAATAACCACTTCCGAGTTACCCTTGATCGTGAATGGTCTTCTTTAGCATTAGAAACCTCAGAAACCAATATATTTTCGAGATTTAAAGAAGCATTTACAAAAAAAGTTTCTTTTGTTGCCACACGATTTAAGAAACGTTTTCGAGTAGTTTTAATAGTGTGTTTATCACATTTCTAACACCAGAATACCGTGTTTTATGTTTTTAGGGGACAAGGGACCTTTAAAATATTTTTTTTATTTTTTGCAAATTTCACTTTAAATATTATTCAAGGGTGCATTATATGCATTATGGCAAACATTTATCAAAAGAAAAAAAAATCGGAATTTTATGTAATATTTTAGATGTTGCGCGTTCCATATCAATGAAAATCCCCTATATTTTTTATACAAGTTTGGTTTATATATATATAAATAAAACTGTGTATCGAATTTTATATATTTAAATATGTTAGTAAGAAAAAAATTTCTAAATTTTTTGAAATTTTGAGCATTGTTGCTGTTTAAAATTTAAAAAAAATTAAAAAAAAAATTAGAAAATATTTTTTTCTTACCTTTATAGTCAAATATATAAAATTCGATCAACAACTTTATTTGTACATATAAGCCAAACTTGTATAAAAACTATTGGGAATGTTCATTGATATGGAATGCGCATGGGGCATTTTGAAATGTTCTACATAACATCTAAAGTATTACGGAAAATTAATTTTTTTCTCAAAAACATTTTTTATTTTATTTTATTTTTTTTTTATTTATTTATATTTTTTTTTGCGATAAATGTATGCCATAATGCATGTAATGTACCCTTGAATAATATTTAAAGTGAAATTTCCAAAAATAAAAAGATTCTAAAGGTTCCTTGTCCCATTAATATGTTTTTAAATTACTATTAACCATTAAAGGCCTAGTACTCCTCCCAGAGACAAGCATCTCCTACACGAATTTATTCGGTTGGAACCACTTTTTATTAAGAAACATTTTTACTTGCACTTTGACAGCGTGTGCAAGAGAAATCTACTAAAAAATGTACTTTTAAAATATACTGATGCGAAAAGAATGTAAAAATAAAATCATGTCTATAAAGCTAGGGCGGCTATTTGCCGACTCTCGACCACAAAGGATTAATTTTTAGTTAAGATTAATTTTCAGAGGATTAATTTTCAGCTACACAATTGAATTTATGCATAAGTAATAGCATAATGTTAAGGTTAAGGTTAATGCTGTTAATTTATCATATTTGTCTGTAAAACACGTTTGTTGAACAAGAAATATTTTCTTGGGAATTGATAGCATCCGAAAAATTATATTGCGGCTTGAAAAAGCTACTTGAAAGCGTTTCCGAAAATCAGTGGCAGCAAAAGAAGCTTTGTTTTTTAACACGTTTGTTGAACAAGAAATATTTTCTTGGGAATTGATAGCATCCGAAAAATTATATTGCGGCTTGAGAAAGCTACTAGAAAGCATTTCCGAAAATCAGTGGCAGCAAAAGAAGCTTTGTTTTTTATAAATGTTTCTTTCAATCTCGATAAAGTATTGATTTCCGAGTTTTCTAAAGACAAAGAACGGTTTTCGAAATCGTGGGCAGTTGGAAAGACATTATTGCATACACTGTAAACTGAAATGTCTGAAATTCAGACACATAAGTGTCTGAAACGGAGTGTTCAATTTTCAGACATTTTAAAGTGTCTAAATTTTTAAGACGCTTGTATGTGTCTAAATTTAAGACACTTCAAACGTCTGAATTGCATCCATGTTTGACCACCTTTAATTTCGCTGCAAAAGCATTTTTCCACCTTTTTTTCGGTAAGCCTTAATACACAGAAAAAAAAATCCTTTAAAATATAAAAACTGCACCGCCAATCAAAACGCCAGTACAATTTACGTATTTTAGTGGAAATTTTCTTCAATTATCAGAAATATTTAAATTTTTTTTGGAAATTTCTATATTTAAAAAATAAAAATTATGCTCTCAAAGGAAGGGACATTTTCACCCACATTTCAGTAGGTCTCAGAGATTTTACACGTTTATTCATCTAATTCATTTTTCAACATTAGCAATATTACACTTACCCGCCGTAGGATACGAACTCAGGACCCTATGGTCCGTAGACTATGCGATAATCCCTCTCGGTCACGCTTTCACATCTGGGAAGTTCAAATATTGTTAGTCATTTGTGACTCACAATTTATTTTATGGAAATGTTAAATATTTTGTCAATCTGCTTATAATTCTGAAAGATTTCACACATCTTCTCTCTAGAATTTTGAATATTTTGCTTTTTAATTTCATGCGATGTAGAACCAGTAGAAAATTTTTTTACTTCTATCGAAGAAATTTTCAGAACACAAATATTATTATTTATCAGAAGACACGTTATTTTTGAAATATTAAAATATTTAAAATGTTTTAACAGTGCGTATGTATATATATATATTTAATTCGGGCTTGTCCCGTTTCAGTTGTGTGTGTGTGTGGGGGGGGGGGGGAGGGCAACCTTTAAAAACAAAATCAATTTTTCATTCAAAAATAAATGCATTTCTTATTGCCAAAAGCCTGTGTTTAATTTTAATGCGAAGGTATGTGTATATGAAAGTGTGTGAAGGACTATAGTGTTCTGTTTTCTTTGATTATTTCTTCTTTATTTTTTTTTCGTTTGATCAGGTGAATATATGGCAAAATTTTTGAAATTGGACTCATTACTTCCATCCTATATGCTAAATATTCTGAACAAAATTTCTCAGTTATAAATATTGTGTATAATTTTTCTGCAAAAATAATAAAAATCATTGGTTTACGCACAAATTTTTTGTCTTCCTTTTTCCCCCGATCAAAATACAGAGTGAAATCATACCTGGAGTAGATCGATACTGAATCATTAGCTAAAAAGTTACATAGTAAGAATTTTCAGAAATATTCCATAAATAAATTAAAAAAAAAATTAATACGTCCGACTTCTCAAAACACGTTCTAATAATAATATGTTCGACTAACAATAATACGTTCGACTCAAACTAGATGGCGCTACTGATTTAGGTGTATTCAAGTCAACTTTACTCTTGGGAAATTTTCGTAATTACTAAACTTGACATTTTATATCCAGGATTGCGATTTGGAGGGGCATATTTTAGAGGAGTATATGAGCTCAGATCTGTCCCGGTCTTTCTTTCATTTGATTTGATGGGACATGCCAGATCAGGTCCTGACTTTTATTTTTCTGCAGACTGGAGCAATGTCGTCAGTGTTGAATTCAGACACATTTCTTCGGGAGGGATTTCTGAGGCTCCGGGGGGGGGGCATTATTGAGTTCCGGGGGGGATTGCACTTTTTGACCATTGAAAACACAAAATCTCAAATTTTCCGGAGGGACATCTCTTTGCTCCGGGGGGAAATTTCTCTCCCCCGGGCCACCCCCTGAATTCAACACTGATAAGTCGTAACCAGCCAGAGAAGCCAGAGGAAGCTCTGGAAAGTTTTAGTGGTGTAATTCTGAATACTTTTAAGACGTTAAATAATGAAATACTGTGCTAAAATATATCTTAGTTTTTACGATTTTTTTGGTGTGTTTCTGTATTTGGATAATTTTAAAGTGTGTTTGCAATCAAACAATTTAAAGTTTTATTATTAAATTAGCAAAATATTATGAAGGTTAAAGTGAACAAGAGGTTACACTGGGTCTTAAATTTATAATTAAGTAAATTTCAAACATGCTATAATTTCGAATTTCATTATAAAATTTATAAAAGAGAAAAAAAAATGTGTCACAAAATTAATATCTTTTCAAAAATTGCGATTTTTAAACCTATTAAAAATAATAATAATATTCTTTCATAATTAAAAAAAAAACAATATCTAGTCTAGTCTGGGAGGGGATTCAACCTTCTTAGCTCGCCCCCCCCCCCCCCCCGTGGGTGCGCAATGCACTGGTTTGAATATAAATAAATAAATCATGTCTAATATACATGGGTTTAGAAAATGCTGATTACGAAATATATGGATTTGTCCTTGAAAGAGTATATTTTACCTTTTAAATGGAAATTTTTAAATACAGAAATATGCAAAAAATGGAAAATTTTCTGGAATTTAAGGAAGAAAATTTGCATTAAAATACGTAAATTGCCAGTATAATTTCCATATTTTAACGGATATTTTGTTACATTGTATAAAGCTTACAAAAAAAGTGAAAAATTGACTGCCTATTACCGAACTTCCAGATTGGTCAAAAATGGATGTGATTCAGATGTTTGAAATGTCTTAAATTCAGACGCATACACGTGTCTTAAAAAATAAGACACTTTAAAATGTCTGAAAATTGAACATTCCAGTTTCAGACACTTATGTGTCTGAATTTCAGACATTTCAGATTACAGTGTTTATGCCATGATCACATAGTAAGACACTTAAGTGTCTAAATTTCAGACACCTATGATGTCTGAAATTCCATATTCAGACACTTAAGTGTTTGAATTACTTTTTCAGTCACATATGTGTCTGAATTTAAGACGCCCTTATTTGCAGTGTATCGTGGTTTAATTTATATTTTTCTAAATTAAGAAACATCAGTCTTTTTTTACATTGTTAAAATTAGAATGTGCTTCTAATAAATATCCTGTATGAAATGGATAACATTAACATTTCACACCTGGATAATCAGCTTTTATATTTTAAGCCAGCACCAAGTTTTCTTATTTGATCATCGTAAATGTTGAGTTTACATTTTGTGTCTAAGTGGCTGTACTTTTTAGTAATTTTGGATCCCCTTTCACCTTTACAATATCATACGTTATCATCCCTCGAACTCCCCCCTCCCATATGATTTCGTTATTAATGTCTAAAAATTCTTTTCATTTCTGCAATTTTTTCTTTTGATTGTTATGATATACAGATATGGTTATACATTTATTATTCTCATACTTTATTGATTCAAATGATCAATAAACTATAACCATTATAAATGAAATAACTTGATATCAAATAACACTTAAAAAAAGAAATTACTATTTAAAAATACTTAATAATTGCTTTTTGTTACATAATGTATTCAACAGAAAATATGACTTCTTGAAGTTACCCCCGCACGGGGAGGGGGTCTAATATCCGAACCCTCAAGCATAGACAGGATTGCCAGTGGGCTACTTTTTTTTAATTAAGATTTTTTGATTGCCACCAGTTTTTAGAAAAGGTAAAATTACCTTTGTTTCCGCCTTAATATATATGTCATTAAATATAACCCGCATTTTACCATTTCAAAACAGTGGTGCCAATCAAGAAACTGAATTTAAAAAAAAGTAGCCCATCTGGCAATACTGAGCATAGAATACCTTGGCGAAAGATGGAGTGTGCCAAATGATTTTTGGCAAACTGCTTTTGGGGTTTGGGCAAAACGCTTTGCGTGCGTGCGCTCGTTGACATCGACATTACTAACAGTGCATTTCAATTCATGTCAATTCACAGGTCATTATTCTGTTTTCAAAATGTCTTTTACATCACTTAGAAATAGAGATTTAACGTTTAAAAAATTTATTACCCTTATAAAAATGATAGCAGCCATTCAGATTTATGGAAATTTATAATCTGTTCGCCTCTAATAAACGTTTCAAAACGATTTATATCATTGACACATATGTAAACCTGAATCTATTTATTTAAAAATATTAATGATCGATGAATGCTGCTACTCAATGAAAAAAGTAATTTATCTTCGGTACTAACTATGTACTGTGTTAATAAACAATGAATTTATCAAAATCTTTTTAATGAATGGCGATAAAAATACGTAAGCATTTCTTTTTTAATTAGAAAATGGGGTAATCAAAAATCAGTTTGATTTAATTATTTTTTTAATAAATTATCTAGATTCTCCTTAAATCAATCTGACTATTAAACTGAAAAATTGAAAACATTAAATCAATTTTTAACTTTCATTAAAAGCACCCCCCAACGCCCTCCAGAAAAATTAAATTAAAAATAAATAAATTGCTCTAAAAATCCAACATCTAAATTGCATTTGCAATGCTTCCATGTTAGGATGGTAAACCATTCAGCATCAAATCAAACTCCTATTAGGTGTTTGTTAAAGATAAAGAACTGTAATTTATGATAGAATTTCTAAATCTAAGCTTATATTTTAAATGTATGGACTTGAACTGAAAAACAGGGAGGAAAAAAATATGCTACTAAAAAAATATAAAAACAACAGTTAAACTTCAGCCAAACATAGAAAAGAGCTATATAACGAGGGGGTATTGTTGTAAATATTTATGCATAATAATACATTGCATATATTTATTTATTATCCTTACAGGTACAGTTATTGCACTGGGACATTAATGTTTATTCATATATTTATCAATAGTTTTATCTACCTAACTTTGCGACACACTCTTGCAGCGCTTACTATTTGTACAAACTAGAAAAGCACTAAAATAATAATAATAATAATAAAAAACTTTAAATGCTTATATGAGGTAAAGGGGTGTAGAATAGTTTTTTATGAAAAAAAAATAATTATTGATAATAGTTGAACAATTAAAATACTCAAAAATACTCAGAATGTCAGAGATCTATTCGTAATTTCATGATATTGGATACAATAATTTCATATATTTCATTAATGTGATCTTAAATAAATTATCACTGTGAAATGGAAAAGAAAAGAACCCAATTACAGTTATTTTTTGACAAAATGAACAAATACTGGAAAAGTTCATCCTTATTATAAATAATATAATATCAAAATTATGATATCCAAGAATTTCACCAGATTTACATATGTAAATTAGGAGTGTGAAATATTCATTTGTACACTACGTTTGGAAAATGTTTTATAGGGAATCTAAAAAGTCATCCACATTTGAAAGGGGGATGCCAGCTGAAATATCAATTTTAATACTTGAATTTCTCAAAAATTTGAATCTAGTACTTTCTTTAAAACAGCACTTGATGACCAAATGAAGAGGAATAACATTTATAGCACAAAAAGGGTTCTTATTTTGTACCATAATGTACAGAACTTTTAAATATTAAATTATATGATGATATATTTACTAATCTCTTAATTGGTGTTTTTTAACTATGTTAATGAAGAACCATTAACATAACTTACTGAATCACAATTCTTACATTATTACAAACTGTCATTCAGCCACAATGCAAAAAATTTTCAATGTTTTATTATTAGTTATGTTCTGTTATATAGGGGACTCATAACATAGTTTCAAAAATTGCGATCTATTAATTTTGTTAATAATTCATAATATGTAGTATTATAAGGGGTTCAAAATAAGGTACCTTTTGAAGTATTAATTTCAGGATTAAAGACAAGCTCTAAAAAAGAAACTTTCAATAGTAAAAAGCATTTTAAATAATTAGAATTATTTTTTAAATTTACATTTTATGAAGTTTATTATTTATTATGAGTGCACTGAAATTACTTCAAAATTATCATAAAAAGCCGAGCAAATTAATAAATTACATGTCAATAAAATAAATTTTCAGTGAAACTTTTAAATTATTTCTTGCTCACTAAAAGTTTTACTGCAGTGGGAAAAAAATCATAACAAATTCATATCTTAAACATTTTATGATTCACCGTTTTTTAAAATCATGCAATATTAAACTATTTTTGGTGATTAATAACCAAAACTCTGACCTGACATGAGAAAACTGAATAGATAAAAGAATATAAATAATATTAAAGCATTAAGCTGCAGAAGTATCCTAATTAAATAAGACACCCACAGTTATTTGTTTATTTGATGCGAAATAATTTTACTTTCAGGAGATTAAAGTCTTAATTCAATGTCAGGATTCTAAAGATATCTTATCTTATAACTGCATAATGCAGTCATTCAAAGCAATGCATCATACCTAAAAAGTATAACAAGCCGAACTGAAAGTAATGCAGCTGACCACAAGGGGAAAACGCTCTTCTTCCAAAACAATTTGGCACTCTCCGTCTTTCGCCAAGGTGTTCTATACTTGAGGGTTCGGATATTAGCGGGCGGGGGGAGGGCAGACAGAACGGGTGTACATCAATTGCGCCTACGGTAGGAGGAGATCATAAACTGCGCCTACTGATTCGGCCCCTTCTGTATGAACTGCGCTCGAAGGGGTGAAATAAGCAATCCATCATTGTATTGAGGTTTGCCTGAAAGAGTTTTTTTTCCAAAAAGTCTTCTGGAGGCAAATCCAGCCATGGTAAATCTTGGCGACTATAATCACATTCATCTAACATTGCATTACATCTTATAAGATATTCAACGTTATAAATACAGTTTAGGATCCGTTATCCGGAATGCTTGGGTCCTGAGATATTCCGAATAAGGGGTGTTTCCGTAATTCGGAACACTTTACAATAAATGTTAAGAACAGCATAAAATAACAGTATGAAATGTATAAAATACGAATAATATATGAAAATAAATAATTATAAATCAGTTAATTTAATAACTTATTTACACAAAATAAAAAAACCTTCTAAATTGCAATTCAAATAAAAAAGAAAATTACATTAGCATATAAGAAGAGAGCAGAATCCTTTGATTTGATTTTTTAGAACATTTTTATTAAGATTGGTTGTTTATAGTGTGTCTTTTGCACTAATTGCTTCTGTATACTGACACGATTTGCTGTTTGTGGGAGTAGCTTGTTTGTTGCATTCAACAAATCATCTGTTCAATTGAAAAATATTAATAGCTCATTTGAAATCTTTTTACAACCTCATTCTGCTTGTCATCATCTTCACTTCCATTAGACATATCCTTTGGCATTATGTCCCAAATCTCACTGCCAGTCACCTGATCACTTACAGGAGTATCATCATCAGCAATTAGACAATCTTCTACTGGTTCTTGATCCAACAATTCAGCTTCTGAACATGAAAGTTCTTTAGCTTAGTCCAGCAGATCTGTAATAATTCCTTTCCCTTTTTAAATTTTAGTCTTTAACTTCATGCTCATTCACACCATTAAAAAATATTGTACGATTTTACGTTTTTGAAATGAAACAAATTATTTTTCCGTTATCATTCTGCATTTCGGAGCATTCTGGATACGAGGTTTCCGAATAACGAGTCCCATACTGTACAAATAAAATATGAAAATGAACTGTAATTCCTCAAGTAGAGGATACTTACTAATATTTACTACGAAAGAAGGTGGACTTTCGATTTAAATGGGCCCGATGCAAATTGCCGCCCCAAATTTTGTTAGCTTTTTCAAGGAATTCCAAGCAATAGCTAATGTTAATATAAAAAAACAACAACAAAAAAAACACCATTGTTAAGAAAATTTTATTTTTTGACGTGTAACATTTGGATAAAAAGCGTTTTTCCATTTTTAATGACAAAAAATGATGAAAATTCAAAAAATTCAAGTTATCATAACTCGGCAAGTTTTATTTGTACAAAAATGAAATTTTATTGTTTTACTTATTAGTACACGGAGAAAGTTTTACAAAATATAAGTACTTGAATCCCGTAAAGAAATTAAATTTCTGTAACTTTTAAAAATAACAGTTTTTTTATATATAAACGGATTTGATAGGAGGAAGAACAACTTTAAAACATGTTTGCTATTGAAAAAGTACTTCTAAAGCTAATGGTGTAGGAAATTATTCATTGGTCAAGAATTTGAGCTGAGACTCATATATACTATTTGTCACGATTTTTAATATTTTATAATCATTGATTTTCGCAATTTTTTTCCTCAAATAACCAAATCTGTCAGTAGCATGTTTAAATTAACAAGATTACTACTATAAGTTGTAGTACTACCAGGGTTGTAGTGGGTAGTTGCCCGGGTACCCGCCCAGCTGCCCGCCCGGGCTGGGTTTTTATAAAAACCCATTTAAAAAGGCCGGGTTTTTTTTAAAAAATATATTTCTGGAAAGGAACAAATGATGTATTTGTTGTTTATGGCTATTTTATTTTATTTATTCACTTCTTTGAATCTTAGAAAATATATTTGTACTAATTTACTTGCACTTTTAGATTGGGAATCCTATAATTTTAAAAGTTTTAGCTTTTAATTTAAAACATAAATTTAAGCTTTTCAGTTAGCTTCAAGAGTATTATGTGCTTTTTACTGCTGAATCCGAAAATGACCTTCATTTTTAACCATTACGTAAGAAAAATTAAATAAAAAAAAGTTTTACATTTGATTTATAGTATCATTTTTTATCGCTGAATCCGAAAGTGGCCTTCATTTTTAACCATCACATCACGAAAATTACATAAAAAAAGTTTTACATCTGTTTTATAGTATCAGATTTTTGCTATATTTTAACTTTGACATTTACAATTTGCAAAAAAAAAAAATGATAACGTGATAGTTAAAAATGAAGGTCATTTTCAGATTCAGTGCTAAAGAGTACATAAAAATCAATTATCAAAAGTTAAAAAACTCAGCCATCTCCTCTATTTTATAGTATTTGATTTTTGTTATTTTTTAAATTTGACAATTTATGATTTGCAAAACATCCCGAGATTATGGTTAAAAATTAAGGTAATTCTTGGATTCAGTGCTAAAAAATACATAAAGGTTAAAAAACACAACTACCGCAGTCTTATGTTATCTAATATAAAACTTTTTTTTAAAACTTCTTTGCAGTAATCTATCTGAAATTTTTTGTGTTATCCTGTAAAATAAGTAAGTATGAATGGCAACCACCGAAAATCATAATAATATTAGATTGTCATCGTATTTATGTCAGTATACATGTAAAATTTAATTGCGATCGGATATTTGAAAGTGAGTTAAATTTCGATTACAAATTTTGAACTGGGAAAACATACATACAATCGTTGAAGTTAGATAAAATAACGTAATATTTGTTAAAATAAATCATGAAAAGAAATAGTCTCAAATCCTTACAAAATAAAACATGTTAAAATGCAATAATTTTAGCCAATCTGAAACTTAATACAAGTTAATCGTAACACTTGTACTATTTTTTTCAAAGCGCAGATACACATGAAAAGTTCTTCGAATACTTTAAGCACTTAGGATATGACCCCTCAAAGCATGGCCAAACTGATTTGTGTTCAGATGCAGAAAAGTGGTATAAGTCATGCCTTTTTAAAGTTTTATAACTCAGTTAGTTTTAGTGTTATATGAATGGGACTTTTTTTGTCTGTCTTGTCAGTGTAATAGGAAAATTTTACTAAATATAACTTATTGGACCGAGGGCCGTATAAAAACTTAAATTTCGTAATTTTTTAAGAAGTGTTTTTAATGACCCAAATTGCTTTTAAAATATTTCTTTGCCTCAAATTAAAACATTTTTGTAATTGGAACTGTATGTCTGTGACTAACGGTTTAGGAATTTGCCATTGGACACCGTTGAGAGTGGACACCCTGTATATACATATAAGAAAAAATTTTGTTGTAAGATAATTTTTATCAACATTTGCTAATCTTATGATAATTTCAAAGGAGCAAGTTTTTTTTAAGTTATATTTATATTTTATTATTAAATAACACACAATTGATAGCTTTGCAATTTAAAATTTGTTTGTTATTTAAATTAAAAGGATCATTATATATATATCTATTTTAAGAACAGAGAAAAATATTGAGATCCTTATTAAGACTATGAAGTCATTCCCATCTATTAGACTATGAAGTGTTCACAAAGATTGTATTTGAGATCAGGATTGCTACTTCAGAGTTTCCCCCAGGTTTAAAAAAGGGCAGCGTGCTGTTTGTGGGAAAAGGGCACTTTTGGATTCCGAGGGCCTGTTTTGGATTCTTAAGGGCATTTCTTGAAATTTTTAAAGGCATTATTTTGATTTTTAAAACTACTTTTTAAT
Source organism: Maratus speciosus (assembly GCA_963932465.1). Lineage (NCBI taxonomy): Eukaryota > Metazoa > Arthropoda > Arachnida > Araneae > Salticidae > Maratus > Maratus speciosus. The sequence goes on along the minus strand of OZ010800.1, from coordinate 245,321,777 downwards.
ATTTAATAGACAGAACACTATTTTAAAGACAACATTGAGTCAATTTTTACTATACAAGTAATTTTTTTAATAAACAAAAGAGTAAAGGCACTTTTTTAAGGTGGGGCAACAAGGGAGCTATTTTTTTAAATGGGGGGCAAGAGGGGTGCTATTTTGTAAACCTAAGGGCAGGCAGGGTGCAGCACCCTCCTGAAACTGTCTGGGGGAAACTCTGGCTACTTATTTCGGCAATCAAATTCCTTGCGCTTTCTTAAGCAAAAAATTAAATTTTCCCTGAATAATTCCTCTGAGAATTTTCAAAATTTCAATGGATAAATTTTGCAAAGTACCAAAATTTAGTAACATTTCTTGTTTTTAATATTCATTTTTAAATTTCTTCACTTTTTCCATTTTCTCTATACAGTGGCAACCATGGAGATTATTATTTGGTAGGAAGGTGGAACCATATTCCACATTTTGGCATTTTAACCCAATTTACACAGGTAAAATTGCCCATTTAACCCGGGTTTTTTAATAAAACCTGTCCGGGCTGGGTTTTTAACAAAAAACCCGGGTTTTTTACAACCCTGAGTACTACTATTATTATTAATATTATTTTTTAAATGAAGCAGAATGGAGAAGAGTCTAATTTAGGATTATTTTAAAAATCATTAATATGTTAATTTTTTCTATCACAACATAATTTTCATCCATTCACGTACTTATATTCTCTTTCAGATACGAAATAACTAATCCACCAGTTCTACTTAAAAATTTGGTTTTTAAAAGTCAAGAAAAATTTTATTTAAAAATATTTTGAAGATCAAAATCATAAAGCCAACTATAATCCATTATTTAAATTGTATTTTTCTTTTATAGGAAGACATCTATTATTAAAAAGGATTATCTTTATAGATAAATAAAACCTTTAAAACTATATTTGAAGAAGATGGGTTCATTTAATACGAAATTAGAAAATCACAATTTTATGTGATGAAAGTATTTTTTTTTTTTTTTTTTTTTTTTTTTTTTTTTTTTTTTTTTTTAGATTTAGATTTAAGGGTGTTGTAAGTGTTTCCCTTAAAATTTTCTAACTTACAAAATCATTTTTAAACGTAAAAGCATGTCACATGCAGACATGACTATTGGATTGATTTATAATCTAATAATATTTAATTTTTAGACAACTGAATTATATGTTGAATTATAAACAAGTTTAGAACACATTGTGGAAATTCAGTTCAAATGCTAAATGCTTTTAACAGCATTTTGTGAAAGATTGCATTTAAGGAAAATTGGAAGAACCGTACGATTTCACAGTTTCTAAATTAGCATCTGTCACTCTCATGCAAGTACAAACAAATATGAAATCTGGAAAGTAATCAGTTTAGATTTGAAAACAGTCTTAAGGCTGCTCTCAAATTCAAAGAAGTTATTTTCTGACACATTTCTGAATTCATTTTTGCTCGAAAACACATGAAATTAGAAGGTGTTCTTATTAAGAAACTATGTAATGGAATTATTTTTCCACTTTATGGTAAAAGCAGAGGATTTTGCAGAAAATGCTGTAAAAGTTGACGTTTTGAACCAAATTCACGACGCAGCAGTGCGAGAAAGAAGAAAAACTTGTCATTACGTAACAAGAATGGCTTATACACATACACAATGGCTCTATAAGTTATTTATATATCTGAAAATGGAAAACGCTATTCAATTAAAAGTCACTTTAATAGGCCTGTTAATTTTATTCCTTGAAGTATAAATATGAAGCAGACAATGTGTCATAAAATTTTGTGTTGCGGTACAGCTTAAGAAATTAAGTTTCTTTACCTACTTTTGGATGAATGTTTTTCAAATGATAACGCAATTCTGAGTTTTGAATTCGTGAGAATTTAATGTTTTAAATTTACTTTAGAATTTGAAAAAAAATTAAGTTCTGAAAGAAAATAATAGATCAATATTTAAATACTATAGTTCCAAACAAGTTAATAATAATAATAGTTAAAACAATAATATTTAAGAGCAATAAAAGAAATACTATTTAGCGTTCATAGGAATATTTCAGCAGCAAGAATATCCTATTTAGAATGTTGTTCTTTTTCCCCCAGTATCTTTTTTTTTCAAAATAATATAGAGAATAATTTTAAGGTGAAAATTATTTCTTAGCATGTTAATTGAAATACGAAATATCTGTATATAAATATTAATATTTCATATGTTTGAGATTCTTGAAGAATCTTAGAGAAACATCCAAAGGCACACTCAACAAGAAATTACTTTAAACCTGACGAAAATATTTGTTATCATATATAATTATCCTATGTCAAATATTTAAAAAAATATATTTCTAAGCGAAAAATAATATGCTGGGGGGGAAAATGGCATTATTAGGTAACAAGTGTTATTTCTTCATAAAATTTTCTCTTCTAAAGTAGTTTAAAAAAATTCTGGAATGTTTAAATTTCTTGTGTAAATATATATTTATATATGGATTTTTTATCATCACACTTTTATTTATTTCCTTTTTTTTTCAATGTGTGCATTTTATATTGTACATTTACATTTTTATACATTTTTATATTGTCGATTTTTCTTTGATTTAATAGTTATTATTAACAAAAAATTTTATTATATACATATATAAAAAATATATGTATAAAATGTATGCGAGTTTAAGAAAAAACATTATTGATAGCCCAAATTATTGATATAACGAACAAATTTAGCGAATTAACGCCAACAGATAGAGTCTTTCTAACAAAAAAAGCTTTCACTTCGTGCCCATATGTGTAAGAGATGGGGGTGGCAATGATATCCTTTCCCCGTGATGCCGAGCGCAGTTCATACAGGGGGGAGGCAAAGAAGGGTCGGCATAGGCGCAGTTAGCCGGTCTCCGACAGAACTTCTTATCAACAAAACAGGTGAACAATATTTTATCGCTTTCCTTTACTAGTACTAAAAAGTACTAGTAAAGTACTAGTACTAAGTTTTTTAGTAAACTCAGCAAATATCCTTTCAAACATACTTGGAGACCAGCTAACTGCGCCTATGCCGATCCTTCTTTGCCTCCCCCTGTAGGAACTGCGCTCGGCGTCACGGGGAACGGATATCATTGTCACCCCCGTCTCTTATACTTATGGGCACGCAGTGAGAACTTTTTTTGTTAGAAAGACTCTTTTCTGTTGGCGTTAATTCGCTAAATTGGGCGCTTTATCTATAATTTAGGCTATCAATAATGTTTTTCCTTAAACTCACAAAATTTTATACACATATATTTTACATATGTATATAATAAAATTTTTTGTTAATAATTATTAAAGCACAGAAAAATAGACAATATAAACATGTGTATCCGTTAGTATAAAATGCACAAATTGAAAAAAAAAAAAAGGAAATAAATAAAAGTATGATGATAAAAAAATCCATATATAAATATATATTTACACAAGAAATTTAAATATTGGAGAATTTTTTTTTTAACTACTTTAGAAGAGAAAATTTTATGAAGAAATAACACTTGTTACCTAATAATGCTATTTTACCCCCCCCCCCCTGCCCCAAACATTATTTTTCGATTAGAAATATATTTTTTTCAATATTTGACATAGGATAATTATGCATGGAAACAAATATTTTCGTCAGGTTTAAACTAATTTCTCGTTGACTGTGCCTTTGGATGTTTCATTCTAAGATTCTTCAAGAATCTCAAACAAATGAAATATTAACATTTATATACAGATATTTCGTATTTCAATTAATATTCTAGAAATAATTTTTACCTTAAAATTATTCTCTGTATTAATTTGAAAGAGAGATGTTCAAGGGAAAAAAGAACAACGTTCTAAATACTAGAAGGATATTCTTGCTGCTGAAATATTCCTATGAACGCTAATTAGTACTTCTTTTATTTTCCTTAGTATTATTGTTTTTACTATTATTATTATTAACTTGTTTGGAACTAAGGTATTTAAATATTGATCTATTATTTTCTTTCAAAATTTAATTTTTTTTCAAATTCTAAAGTAAATTTTAAAATTCCAAAGCGGTTGTACGATGTTTTATAACTGAAACCTAAATATGTATTTCTTGATAAAATTTAATTTTTACTGAAAATGTAATTCTTATAATCACGCACGATTCTCTTATGCACATGCTTATAAATTAATAATAATAAGAAGAAGAGTATTAAATTATCATGAATTCAAAACTGAGAATTGCGTAATAAATTAAAAAACATGCATCCAAAAGTGGATAAAGAAACTTAATTTATTAAGTGTACCGCAACAGAAAATTTTATGACACATTGTCTGATTCATTTGTATACTTCAAGGAATATAATTAACATTTTTAATTGAATAGCGTTTTTCATTTTCAGATAAATAAATTACTTATAGAGTTAAAAGCCATTCTTGTTACGTGACGACAATTTTTTCTTCTTTCTCGTACTGCTCGTCGTGAATTTGGCTCAGATCTCCAACTTTTACAGTATTTTCTGTAAAATCCTCTGCTTTGACCATAAAATGGAAAAGCCATTCGATTACTTAGTTTTTGAATAAGAACACCTTCTAATTGAATGTGTTTTCGAGCAAAAATGTGTCAGAAAATAGCTGCTTTGAATTTAAGAGCAGCCTTAAGACTGTTTTCAAATCTAAACTCGTTACATTCCAGAATTTATATTTGTTTGTACTTGCACGAGAGTGACAGATGCTGATTTAAAAACTATGAAATCGAATGGTTTTTCCAATTTTCATTAAAGGCAATCTTTCACAAAATGCTGTTAAAACATTTAGCATTAGAACTGAATTTCCACAATGCGTTCTAAACTGAATTTCCAGACGTGCGGTAAAATTTTCATCAAACAACAATCGCTTATAATTCAACATTTAATTCAGTTATCAAAAAATGAAAGATTATTAGATTCTAAATCAATTCAATAGTCATATCTGCAAGTGACACGCTTTTACGTTTAAAAATGAGTTGGTAAGTTAGAAAATTTTGAGGAAACTCTTAAAACACCCTTAAATCTTAAAAAAATTTCATACACATAAAATTATGATTTTCTAATACCGTATTAAATTAACGTATCCTCTCCAAATATTACGGTTTTATTTATCGATAAAGATAAAATATCCTTTTAAATAATAGATGACTTCCTATAAAAAAAAATAATACATTTTAAATAATGGACTATAGTTGACTTTATGATTTTGATCCTCAAAATATTTTTTAATTAAATTTTTGCTGACTATTAAAAGCCAATTTTTTAAATAGAACTGATGGATTAGTTATTTAATATCTGAAAGAGAGTATAAATGCATGAGTGGATGAAAATTATGTTATGATAGAAAAAATTTAAAATAATCCTAAATTAGAACCTTCTCAATTCCGGTTCATTTAAAAAATAATAATACTACAACTTATAGTAATAATCTTGTTAATTTAAGCATGCTATTGACAAATTTGGTATTATTTGAGGAAAAATTTTATGAAAATCAATGAACTTTTGAATATAAAATATTAAAAATTGTGACAAATAGTATATAAGAGTGTCAGCTCTATATATTGCCCAATGACTAATTTCCTAAACCATTAGCTTTAGAAGTATAGTTTCAATAGCAAACATGTTTTAAAGTTGTTCTTCATCTTATTAAATCCGTTTATATATATATATATATATATATATATATATATATATATATATATAAGTGTTCTTTTTAAAAGTTACGGAAATTAATTTTTTACGGGATTTAAGTATTATGTTTAGTAAAACTTTCTTGATGTACTAATAAGTAAAACAATAACAGTTTTATTTTTGTACAAATAAAACTTACCGAATTATGATAACTTGAATTTTATGAATTTTCAGCATTTTTTGTCATTAAAAAAGGAAAAACGCTTTTTATCCAAATGTTAAAAGTCAAAATAAAAATTTTCTTAACAATAGTGTTTAAAAAAAAAAAAATAATAATAATAACATTAGATATTTCTTGGAATACCTTGAAATAGCTAACAAAATTTGAGGCGGCAGTTTGCACCGGGCCCATTTAAATCGGAAGACCTCCTTCTTTTGTAGTAAATATTAGTAAGTATCCTCTACTTGATGAATTATAATTCCTTTTAATATTTTATTTGTATTTATTACGTTGAATATCTTATAAGATGCAATGCAATGCTAGATGAATGCAGACCACGTGCTAAGTATTGTGATTACTGGCACCAAGATTTACCATGGCTGGATTTGCATCCAGAAGACTTTTTGGAAAAAAAACTCTTTAAAGCAACCCTCAATACAGTGATGGATTGCTTATCTCAGCCCTTCGAGCGCAGTTCATACAGAAGGGGACGAAGCTGTAAGCGCAATTCATGATCTCCTCCTACCGTAGGCGCAATTGATGTACACCCACATACTTCGCACCTGGTTTCTCGAACAGGGGATTATGCATGCATACTGATATGACAGAAGAATAGAAATGTCAAACGTTGGGCTATTCCAGATTTTGAAATTAAATGATTCTATAATCATTTAATGATTTTAGTAATAGCTTTGTATTTTCATAAAAATAGATTACGGACTAAAAAAATGTTACAGACTATTTTGATGTAAAGAACAAGTTACAAACAAAGAGGGAAAATTTTAGTGGAATCAAAAGTAATAGCAATATCAAAAGACAAAACCTCCCTCCCCCTAAAGATACTTACGATATCATGTGCTAGACTCCCCTACCCACCCACCTACAGTGATAACGTTATATATGCACAGCATCTAAGTATTTCTACCCGCATGCTAAAGGCGTAATTTTTCCGAAAAAATTGAAATCCACATGAAACACTGAAAATGATTTAAATCGTTTAAATTTTAAATTGATTCATAGCACATTGATTCACAGCACATGAACTGATCCAAGAGGGAAATGGAAGTTTGAAAAAAATCAAATTTTATCCTTCAGATAATTTCTGAGAAGCGTAAAATAAAGTTACTTTTCTTAAAGTTACTTATTATTTAAAACTAGTTGGATGTGCCAATCCCAAAACTTTCTTCTATCTTATACATCTTAATATTTCAAAACCTAGTTACACATGTTAATACTTCAATATTATTAGTTCAATACTATACCAACTTTGATTTTCATCTTAAATTTCTGCTCAAGTCAATTAAACGGACTAAAAACGAGTTAATCTATATCATGATATTTGTTAAAATTATTAATTTTTCCTTATTCTGTCGTTATCAGCTGTTTGCGAATGGCCGGCATAGCAGGAAGCGAGTTCCGGCCGCTGCATGAGCCGCCGATCCACAATAGAACTACGAAAAATCAAGAAAAGTATACAAAAATCGCTAGCACGGAGCCCCTTTACCGCGCAATATTTCCAAATTCAAGGAGAACCTGTTGGCCAAAGCCAAAAACAAGCACAAACATTTTGGTTCAATTGTATGCATAATTTTATACGCTGTTCGATGGTACAATAATGAAAATGGCACAGAGATCGGAATTATAGCGCCCCCTTCTTTCGGAATTTTTTCAAGTTCAGGGAGGACTTGTTTGCCATAGCCAGAAACATGCACAAAAAATTTGGTTCAATTATATGGATAACTTTATACACTTTTCGATGGTACAATAATGAAAATGGTACAGACATCGCAAGTATAGTGCCCCCTTCCGGCAGAATTTTTCCAAATTCAGGGAGGACCTTCGTGACATGACCAAAAATAAACACATAAAATTTGGTTCAATTCTATGCATAACTTCATACACTTTTCGGCAGTACAATATTCAAAATGGCACAAAAATTGTACAAAAATCGCTATTACAGCGCCCTCTACGAGCGATTTTTTTACAAATTAAGGGAGGACCTCCTTGCCATAGCCAAGAACTTAATTTTTTTTTTTTTTTTTGTTCAATTCTATGCATAACTTCATACACTTTTCGATGGTGCAATATTCAAAATCGCACAAAAATCGCTATTACAGCGCCCCCTAACGGCGAATTTTTTTGCAAATTCATGGAGGACCTGCTTGCCATATCCAAAAACTTAAAATAAAAATTTGGTTTAATTCTATGCATAACTTCATACACTTTTGGACGGTACAATATTCAAAATCGCACAAAAATCGCTATTACAGCGCCCCCTACCGGCGAATTTTTTCCAAATTCAGGGAGGACCTGCTTGCCATAGCCAAAAACTTACAATAAAAATTTAGTTCAATTCTATGCATAACTTCATACACTTTTCGATGGTACAATATTCAAAATCGCACAAAAAACGCATTTACAGCGCCCCCTACCGGCGAATTTTTTCCAAATTCAGGGAGGACCTGCTTGTCATATCCAAAAACTTAAACTAAAAATTTGGTTCAATTCTATGCATAACTCCATACACTTTTGGATGGTACAATATTCAAAATCGCACAAAAATTGTTATATCAGCGCCCCCTACCGGCGAATTTTTTCCAAATTCCAGGAGGACCTGCTTTCCATAGCCAAAAACTTATAATAAAATTTTGGTTTAATTCTATACATAACTTCATACAATTTTTGATGGTACAATGGCGACAGACAGACGGACAGACGGACAGACAGACGGACGGACGGACGGACGGACAGACGGACACACAGACAGACAGACATTTTCTATAAACATGTTTTTTGGAATCTCTGACCCCTAAAACATGCAAATCCGTCGAAAAACGGAATTCGAAAAAAATTTCGATTACAATACTTTCTTCTATTGAAGATAGAAGAAAGTAAAAAAACAAAAAGGCGCCAATAAACTTACTTTTAAAAAATAGTTCAACCATAGAAATAAATTTCCAAAATTTATTAACTTCATTTCTACGGAAGCAAAAAACAAAATTGTTAATCATAATTCTCCATTTTTATTACTGAAACAGTTACAGAAATCTTTTGTATTTTTACTGCCAAAAAGATGTAACTTACATTTTCATAGTTTTTTTTTTCTCTTTCTACCATTAAGTTATGGCACGTGATCTTCTAATTCCCGTTGCCATCTTTTATACAAGTTGATCTATTTCTGCCATAAAAAGGTTAAACACCAGAGCAGACGATATTCTTTTTGGGATACAGCTACCATTACCAAAAGAATTCATTCTAATTTACGACTACTAGGGGGTATTTATGTTGCGACGATTGGAAGACCTCCCGTACCGCCATACACGCCGAGCCATTCATTTTCGATTTTACTGCTCTGTGTTCTAGAGTTCAGTGCGTGTAATGAATTCTTCCTTTTCAGCAGAAAATAGATATGTACAGAGATATTTTTTCATCTAAAGACCGCAAGGCTTATTTATGAGAAGATGGCTCAGGATTTACTGTGGAATGAGACACTCTGAATTAAAACTCGTAGGATGTCCGGAAGAATTTGTGGTAGGAGTAGAATACCAATTTCTTGGATTCTGTTGACGTTTTTAGATGGTGAAGATTATTTCTGATTATTTATCAGATTCGTAAGGACATAATGTTCCTTGATGTATAAGAAGAGTGGAATTTGGTGACTTTGAGGCATTTTATTTATTAGAAGCGTTTTAGCTGATATGTTATACATTTTTAGGTGAAATTGATGCGTCATGGAGGTCATTAAATGATATGTACAGATATAGTCTTATTACTGAATTGCTTTTTCAAATAGAATAATAACGTATTAAAGATAAGATAGAACTTATAATTAAGAATCATATTCTTCAGAACAAGGAACTATTCCAGCAATATGCATGGACATGTGTAAAAATAGCCCCCCCCCCCTCCTTATGCTCCATATATATTATTGCCTCAAATGATGGTCTAAAAATGATATTAATGTAGTCTCTCAAGAATAGTATTTAAATATTAAATACTAGAAATCTTTTCACGTTTTTAGTTGGTGAAGATTATTTCTGATTATTTCTGAGATTCGTAAAGACACAATGATTCCTGAAGTATACGAAAAGTGAAATTCTCTGACTTTGTACACAGAGCCGCGCGAAGCGGGGCGGGGGGGGGGGCACTCGCCACGGGCGCGGAAATTGAGGAGGCGCCAGATTTATACTAGAAACATAGTTTTTTTCTTCTTTTTTGTTAAAAACATTATATATTTACATACTGGAAACTTTTTTCTCAACAAAACAACATTCATTTTTGTGTCAAAGTTATTTCAGTGTCCCTTACCCTACAATCAAATGTGAATTTATGAATACAGACTTCTTTCTCTTCAAAATTTGTTTTAGGTCTTTGTCTTAGTCTCTTTCGTTAACATTCACTTTTCTGAGTCTCTAATTTTTTTGTGTTTGTGACAAAAACATATACTCTCAAAATAGCATGGGGTTTCCTTCTGGAGAAGAAAATTCCTTCAGAAAAGTGTTATAAACTGCTATACTGTACTGTTAGATGCATTTTTCGACACTCATTTCCTAGATTCCCTTTGCCAAAATATACTTGCAATTTTCACTTATCTTATTTACTTGTTTAGAACCTCTGAATTAAAACTGAACATAAAGTTCGAAAATATTCGAATTGTGATACATATCACAAAGAAAAAGTGTGTATGTGGGGGGAGGGGGGGCGCCAAATAGAAATAGCCTCGGGCGCAGTTTTCTCTTCGCACGGTGCTGGTACATTTTATTTATTAGAATCATTTTAGCTGATATGTTATCTTTTTTTAGGTGAAACTGATGCGACGTGGAAGCCATTGAATAATAACTGCAGAAATAATTTTAGTAGTTAATTTGTTTTTCAACACGAGTAATAACAGGAGGATTTAACAGGAGATTAATAACAGGAGATTTGATAGCACTTATAATTAAGATTTTTTTCAGTCCAAGATAATATTCCAGTTTCTGGTAAAAAAAAAAAAAGAGATAAACAACTTCCTCACGAACCCTTTATCCTTTCTCAAACCATCGTCTAACAAGAACGTAAAATCACGCGTTAAGCATAGATTATAAAGCACTTTCCAACACATTTAAAATACTATAATAGAACTTCTCAGTTTAATAAAGTGAAAAAGGTTGTTTAAATAAGCAATCTGTAAAACACTTAACACATTTGAAAATTTAATTTCACCAATACACACATGAAAAGACGAAAAAAAAATCTGATTTTTTTTTTCTTTTGCAATCCTCTATATGTTCTGTAGATTTATCACATATTACTATATTATGCTAAATTTAGTTCAATTAGAAAACGCATATCATAGTTGAAATTTTCCCTTCAGCAATTTCCATCAGTAAACGGAAATGTACTTCAGATGTTTTTTGCAACCCTGTATATGATCTGTAGGATTTATACACACAAAGAAATCTGCAAAAGCAGCGACACGTGCGGGATTTTTGTATTAAATTGTATAGACTAGCAATATCTTGCAGTTGTAGAAAATATCCTGCAGATGTCGCTGCGATCTGTATATTTTAGCAGCATCGTTGCATATTTAAGGGATACAATATTTTAGCACTTTTTTAAGTATTAGAGGGATAGCCAATTTCCACACTATATATTCTAGGCGCTGTAGAATCACTATTATAATTAGTTTTTGCACGTCTATATTGAAAGTGTGGGATGTAAAAAGATTTGTTATTTGCGGGATTCGATAGTATCGAAGTCGAATTGTCTGAGCGCTAGCTCCCAGATTTATACTACAAACATAGTTTTTTTCTTCTTTTTTGTTAAAAACATTATATATTTACATACTGGAAACTTTTTCTCAACAAAAGAATGTTCATTTTTGTGTCAAAGTTATTTCAGTGTCCCTTACCCTACAATCAAATGTGAATTTATGAATACAGACTTCTTTCTCTTCAAAATTTGTTTTAGGTCTTTGTCTTAGTCTCTTTCGTTAACATTCTCTTTTCTGAGTCTCTAATTTTTTTTGTGTTTGTGACAAAAACATATACTCTCAAAATAGCATGGGGTTTCCTTCTGGAGAAGAAAATTCCTTCAGAAAAGTGTTATAAACTGCTATACTGTACTCTCAGATGCATTTTTCTACACCCATTTCCTAGATTCCCTTTGCCAAAATATACGTGCAATTTTCACTTATCTTATTTACTTGTTTAGAACCTCTGAATTAAAACTGAACATAAAGTTCGAAAATATTCGAATTGTGATACATATCACAAAGAAAAAGTGTGTATGTGGGGGGAGGGGGGGCGCCAAATAGAAACTTTGCCCCGGGCGCAGTTTTCTCTTCGCACGGTGCTGGTACATTTTATTTATTAGAATCATTTTAGCTGATATGTTATCTTTTTTCAGGTGAAACTGATGCGACGTAGAAGTCATTGAATAATAACTGCAGAAATGATTTTATTAGTTAATTTGTTTTTCAACTCGAGTAATAACAGGAGGATTTAACAGGAGATTAATAACTGGAGATTTGATAGCACTTATAATTAAGTTTTTTTTCAGTCCAAGATAATATTCCAGTTTCTGGTAAAAAAAAAAAAAAAAAGATAAACAACTTCCTCACGAACCCTTTATCCTTTCTCAAACCATCGTCTAACAAGAACGTAAAATCACGCGTTAAGCATAGATTATAAGGCACATTCCAACACATTTAGAATACTATAATAGAACTTCTCAGTTTAATAAAGTGAAAAAGGTTGTTTAAATAAACAATCTGTAAAACACTTAACACATTTGAAAATTTAATTTCACCAATACACACATGAAAAGACGAAAAAAAATCCGATTTTTTTTCTTTTACAATCCTGTATATGTTCTGTAGATTTATCACATATTACTATATTATGCTAAATTTAGTTCAATTAGAAAACGCATATGATAGTTGAAATTTCCCCTTCAGCAATTTCCATCAGTAAACGGAAATTTACTCCAGATGTTTTTTGCAACCCTGTATATGATCTGTAGGATTTATACACACAAAGAAATCTGCAAAAGCAGCGACATGTGCGGGATTTTCGTATTACATTGTATAGACTAGCAATATCTTGCAGTTGTAGAAAATATCCTGCAGATGCCGCTGCGATCTGTATATTTTAGCAGCATCGTTGCATATTTAAGGGATACAATATTTTAGCACTTTTTTAAGTATTACAGGGATAGCCAATTTCCACACTATATATTCTAGGCGCTGTAGAATCACTATTATAATTAGTTTTTGCACGTCCAAATTGAAAGCGTGGGATGTAAAAAGATTTGTTATTTGTGGGGTTCGATAGTATCGAAGTCGAATTGTCTGAACGCTAGCTCCTAGACGGACGTTCACTTGTAATTCTAGGTTTCATTTCACATAAATGGTCCGATTCTGAACCTAATGATTTACGATCTCGTCGTTTGATTTTCTGTAAATATTGCCTTGTCGTTGTATTATGAGCACTTTGGCTCTTATTTTCCTTTCTTGAATTATTTATGGGTTTGGATAGCATCGCTGTCGAATTGACCGAGCGCTCATACCTCTTAGAAACTTTACTTGTAATTCTGGGTTTCTTTTCACATAAATGGTCAGATTCTGAACCTAATGATTTACGATCTCGTCGTTTGATTTTTTGTCAATATTGCCTTGTCGTTGTATTATGAACACTTTGGCTCTTATTTTCCTTTCTTGAATTATTTATGGGTTTGGATAGCATCGCTGTCGAATTGATCGAGCGCTCATAGCTCTTAGAAACTTTACTTGTAATTCTGGGTTTCTTTTCACATAAATGGTCCGATTCTGAACCTAATGATTTAGGATCTCGTCGTTTGATTTTTTGTCCATATTGCCTTGTCGTTTTATTATGAGCACTTTGGTTCTTATCTCTATTTCCATGTAATTTACTATGAGGCTTTGAGTTATTGTAAGGTACAGATAACTGAGAATCACTGGCTTCGTTTGACTGGGAGTTCTGCGAAACACCACTCGACAAGTGAGAACCATAGCTACCATTTTCCCTAAACTTATACACTCTCATCTGATCGAGGTTTACCGTCATCTTTTCTCCATCCATGCTTATCACCAGATTATTGTTTCGCACTTCCAATACTTCAAACGGACCAACAAACTTAGGACCAAATTTAGCTATTATTTTCTGTCGCCTAGAACTCAACCAAAGCTTTTCCAACAAAACAAAATCACCAACTTTAACTTCTAAATCCCTTCTACGCATATTATAATATAGTGCTTGTTTTTATGAGCTTTCCCCATCTGAATTTGTGCCTCCTTCACCAACTTATCAATGTTCTTACACATGAACTGACTTTCAGCACCAAACATCATTACTAATCTTTGAAACGGAGTTATAATTGTTCTACCTAAAAATAACTCAGCAGGCGTTTTCCCAGTTGATTCATGAACTGCTGTGTGTAGTGCATAAGCGAAGTGTTGCAGAAATATGTCCCAATTTGAATGGTGAGAACCAACATACGACGATATCATCTGGATTAAAGTTCTATTAACACGTTCCGCCATGTTAGATTGCGGTCGGTAAGGTACTGTAAAAGAGTGAGAAATCTCCAGCTTCGCACAAAGAGCCTTAAATATGTCAGAGATGAAACAAGGTTCATGATCACTTACTATTTTAACTGGTGCACCATATTTAGAGATGAAATTATCAAAGAGGGCATCAGCTACTGCTGGACCCAAGCCTTTCTGAGGGGACTAATTCTACCCATTTACTGAAATAATCTACTATAACTAAGACAAATCTAAATCTCTTGGGATTAGATAAAAGGTAAGGTCCAATTAAATCTACTCCAACACATTCTAGGGGATAAGTCACTTTAATTGGAATGAATTTGCCCGCTGGCCTTATATTTTTATAATTATATATTTGGCATGTGTTACAGCTAGAGAGTTAAGCTTGTACTGCAGGTAGCAGGAATCACATACTCGACCATAAGTTTTTTTAATACCTAAGTGTCCCGCTAGGGGGTTATCGTGAAACTCATTTAAGATGACCTTGAGAAGACTAGCGGGGATGAACACTCTTAACTCACCTCTAAGTTAACTGGTTTTGAATAGAATAAAAGTCCGTCTATTAATTTTAATTATTGAGACCATCTCTGTAAAATATGCACATTCGCACTCGGAACTTCGTCCGGACTTTCCCAATATTTATATAAATTACCAAGTTCCTCATCCTCCTTTTGCTCTCTCGATCGTAACACCAGAGACGATAAAACACAAAGTTTTACTTCTTCCACTACTTCAACACACTCCTGCGGGGGTGTTTTGCGACAACGCATTTGCTACCACGTTTTCCTTGCCTGCTCTATGTTCAATAACCATATTATTTTCAGTCGCATCTTTTACAACTTCATCCACATTAGACTATTCTAAATCGACCGCTACTGCTATCGACTTTTCCTTGCATTCATTTTTCACATTATTTACAACCGAAGATTTCTTAAAGAAATCTAAACAAATTTTTCTATCTCTCATATAATCTATTCCCGTTATGCAATGCGATTCTAAATTATCAATAACACAAAACTACCAAAGCGTTTTTACTGCACATACCTCTACTTCCAATTCTACTGTACCTTTATTCACACAAACTGACCTTTGATCAGAACGGATAACTATGTTCGAAAAATTTAATTTCCTAGATCGAAAATACTTTTTATAGAGATCATAAGATATGAAACAGCCCTCTGCTCCTGTATCAAATAAACATTTCACCACAACACCATTTAATTGAATTAAAAACTCAGGTAACTCAACTGGGTTAACTATAACATTACTTAGACTAACCGAAGGTTTTTCATGCTTAACTCTCGACTGTATACCTTCTAAATTTTCACAGGCTTGCCTTTTGCGCTCTCTTTCTATCCAAATCGTTTTCATTCCTCGTCACTTGCCTTAGTCGTGGAGCAGGAACATCCATATCACAAACTCCCCCTCTTTGAAGAAAACTATTATTCCTCCCTAAATTCCTATTCCAACCATCATTTCTATAATTTTCATTCACTCTATTATAGTCCAAGAGCCGACAGCACAAAAACCTATGTTATCAAGCAGAAGAAAAAAAAACCTTTATTTTATGGAAGAGTAGAAGTAGGGGAAACTAATGATCCATGTCAGCCGGAAGTGAATTGGTGCATAAGCCAAAAATTAATACCACTAGTGATTGACTCTTACGTTTATCATTGTGTTTGTCCTACAAACAAAGATATGAAAACATGGAGGACTGGGAGCAGGAAAACACAATGATAAACCTACGAGTCAACCACTTGTGGTATTATTTTTTGGCTTATGCGCCACTTCAGTTCCGGCAGACATAGATCATTAGGTTTCCCTACTTCTACTCTCCCATAAAATAAAGGTTTTTTTCTTGTGCTTGATAACATAGGTTTTTGTGCTGCGGGCTCTTGGACTATTACCTGCATTAGACATATTACGACCATAACTGTATATTTGCCTGATTCTGAACGCAACCACTTCTATAAGTATTATGCATTTCACGCTCTGCCCCCTCTGAAATTACGACCAATATTCTCATTCTGAAATGTATTATTGTGATAGGTTTTCGGTCAAGGGCTACACCCCTCCCAATCGCCTGAGCCGTGACGAGATTCACATTTCAATAAAAGTTGATATAAAGTTGGTCTCAGCTCAATATGGTCTTGAATCTGCACAGTAAAAAGAGGCACGATAATGTCTAACAGTTTATCAAATGATAAGTCTAGTTCTAATTTATTCTTTAAATCTATTTTATGCCAATAAAATTTAGATGCACTTTCAAAATTATGTTACTAGTGACAATAAAACTCACGTTGTAACGCACTTTTGTCGTTAACCTCCCGAAACGCTTTTTTGGAGCTCAAATGCAGTTTCCTCATATCGTTTGGTATCATCTTTCACTAAAAATCTACCTATATTTTCTAACCATAGAAGATCTTCATTCTTAAGGGAATTTTTCAGTACTAGATATTTGTTTTTACTAGGTATATTATTATAACTTATATAATCCTCTAGCTGCTCCATATAGTCCTGAATATTTTCTTCACCCGTAAAATATAGACGAGACACAATCTCAACAGCCTTAGCAAACTGGTCATAGAAAGTGTCATTGTGTTCAAAAGCATGGCTATCTGTAGCTTCAATGTAATATGAACGTGGTCTGAAATCTCGTCGATTTCTATTTGTGTCGTTAGCATAAAATGTTCGTGGTCGGGGTTCGAAACCGTATTGGGCGCCATTTGTGGCCTATTTATAGTGGTGGGAGTTCATGCGGAGTCTTATAGGCTTTAAATATAAAGCCTTTATTTAACAACGGGCAAAGGGTTGGCGGATCAGATCTCATAAATTTCGCCCTCACTCCGTGATAGAAATAAAACAATCTCAATTAAATAAAGTCAAAAGTTAACTCACATAACTTCATTTCTTCGGAGCGCGTTTAAGCTGCAACGGCGGGGTTCATTTCAAATCCACATCTAGGTTTCATCTCACTCTAAATATGTTCTTGTAACCAGGCTAAGCTCCAGCCATACAGGCCGTTTCTCCACACCAAAACTACTTACGCCAACTCACACTCTCTCCAACGTCTAACTAATCAACTAAACACTGACTAACCAACTACTCGCTTAACATATTTTCGCTCCCCTATTTGTACTCTATCACACTGAGCAAATAAATTTGCATACGGTTACCGCTAACTCGCGTAACAGTAAACTCCTTATTAAAAATGCACCGCGGACAATTAGAGTGCCTCTAAACTAGAGTTACGTCTTACACCATGTTCATCTTCAAACTACTAGAGAGACTTTGTAACAAAGTTCCTGGTTCCTTATACATTGTAATTAAAAAAAACTGTAATGTAAGTAATATTCATGAGCCTTATTTTTACAATTACTGTAAATTTTACCAAAAGCGTAACGATTTCGATATACTTAATACGCATTATGTACAATTTTCCAAATTTGTTTAAAATCTAGATGAAGGGGCTCTAATAGAAAATGATGTTCCAAGCGTGGAGTCTAAATAAACACTCAGATTAGATGTTTTTTCTAAACCATTGCAACCCACTCTAGAGAACTTGGACGACTTTGCTTCTAAGATTTAGAAAAGTGAATAAATATCGGCGATAATAACAAATTCGCCAAGATGAAGGTTATTAAATGATAAATTCAGGTATAATTTTATTGCTTCATTGGCTCGTGAACTCAAATGGAATTAAAGATGCGATTGCACTTATAATTAAGAATCCTGTTTTAGAGAAGGATATTATATTAAAATAATACTCTAGATACATGTACTGTTCAGGAAAGGAAATAGAATAAAAATGCAACCCCACCTGTATCCAGTTTCAAATCATAGTCTAAACAAGAAAAAAAATCAAACGTCAAGTATAGATTATGAAACTCTTTCCAACACATTCAAAATAATGTAACAAAACTTCACCGTTTAACAAGTGAAAATATGATGTCTAATCGAAAAATTATCCAAATTCTTTGAGCAGCCCTCTATATGATACATAGGGTAAGGTGCCCTATTATCGTCCCCCAGTCACTTTTAGGCCCTTGGAAGTTGTAATTTTCAGTGAAAATGTACCAAATTTGGATTTTAGATAGACTAAATACCCACGCACATAGAAACATAGGCAAATATCGAACAAAAAAATTTTAACAATGCGAAAAATTGTTTTTCCAAAAATATCTAAAAATGCAAAGGAAAATAAATGGTCCTAATTTCGTCCCTCTAAAAAATCCAATACGCCGAGGCTTAACTTATAACTAAATCAAAATTTATTTCTAAATGTGCAAGTAATTTAATTTACATTAAAGTAAGGCACAAAAAAATGTACTAATTATCAGAGGAAGAATAACATAACGAAACATTAGCCATCCAAACATGAAGAAAAAAATTGAGAAAAATGTCATGAAAAAGCATTCCTAATTTCACCCCCGGGACGAAAATAAGAATAGCAAGGGGGGCGAAATTGGGACCACGCTACTTCCCAATATGACGGAGCTTCAGTTCCCGTAAGATGAACTGAACGGCCTAAAACTCACTGAATGCTACTGTCAGCATCAAATACATGCTATGAATAATAAATAAATAATTATAGTACAGTAAATAACGTTCTACAAACGACGTAATAAGAAACTCAGGTCTTTTAAAAATAGGAAATTCGCCGTCTTTAATTTATGTATGCGTCTTGGCGAACGAAACTTTCTACACTGACCCCTTTTACCTTCCGTCCCCTGTTCCTTGCGTCATAAGTGGCTCCACTTTCGCGGAAGCGGAGAAGTTAAGGGGGACGAAATTAAGAGAGGGGATGAAATATGGGCACTTTAACCTAGCTTTTTATCTATAAACTACATGCATGCAAAAATTTAGTTCAGTTAGGAGAAACATACCACAGTTGAAAATTCCCTTTCAGCAATTTCCGCTAATAAAGAGAATTGTACGTGAATTCTTTTGTGCAGCCCTGTATTAGAATTTATACACAATGAGTGACATGCAAATTTTAGTTCAATTTAAAAAGGCATACTGAAGTTGAAAACACACTTCCAGCAATTATTGCTCAAAGACAGTACTGTAACCGATTTTTTTTTTGCGTGTCCCTGTAAATGAACGATAAATGCTATGAATGCTGCATTCAATTGGAATCATCTTGTAGAAAAATTCAGGGATTTATATCAATTTCAATGCATTTGAAATAGATTAATGTCATTAAAATATACTGCAAAAGATTTTTTTCCGTAAATGCCACAATGTAACAGAATTCTTTTGAGTATCCCTGTAAATGAACTGGTAATGCTACACACTTCATATTCAGTTCCCTGCTATGGCAAACATGATTAACATATATTAGTTGCATGAAAATCCGAGTGTATTTACTTGAGTTAGAACGTGGGCAGACAGACCGACGGCCAGACAAACCGAATTCATAAACACTTTTTAACTATGTTGGAATGTGTTAAGGGGATTCTTCACTCACTTGAAAACACACGCTCCGCAATGTTAAACCTATGGGCAGGTTATTTTTGAATTTCTCGTTTCAAATTGAATATTTTTAAACGATTTATTTTTGCATAGGATACCTGAGTTAAATCTTTAATATGAACTTTTTTTTGCTTTTCGATTTTGGTTGCAGATTTTTTTTTTTTTTTTTTTTTTTTTTAAAAGGTACTTTCAGTTTCGAAACTGAAAATATCTTTATCCAAAATCGAAAAAGTAAAAAGGAGTCATATCAAAGATTGAACTCAGTTATCCTATGCAAAAATAAATCGTTTAAAAATATTCAAATTGAAACGAGAAATTCGAAAACAACCTACCCATTTGTTTAACATTACGGAGCGAGTGTTTTCAAGTGAGTGAAGTATCCCCTTAAATAGATACTATGCGCCAATAAATTTAAAAAAGTATCTTCGGCGGCAGATTACATATTAATTCTTAAGCAATTTTAAATTTCGAATAACAGATCCAATTTTGAGGTTTAAAAATCATGGGATGACCGGTTGAATTTGTGGTATGCTGCGAAATCGCAATCGCTGCGAAATACAAATGCTTCTTAACCCATTACCCGCTGGTGTTGCGTTCACGCAATGGTCAAAATCAATGCGCATGGTTAAAAAGTTTACCTACCCAATATTAATCTTCAATTAAAAAATTAGCCTTACTTAAAGACAGAGACATTCAGATCCGAACAAAGCGAAAATTATCTTCCAAAGTTTACGGTGAGAAATGACGTTCAGGTAAACAGTTTAAAAAAATCTACCTTACAGTTTTGGCGGTTAATGGGTTAATCTACGAAAATATAATGTAATCACATAAAAAAAAAAATAATAATAATAAAAATAAATAAAAGCAATTTATTAAATTACAACGACCATTTGGAAAATGATTTTTTCGAAGACTAAAATTTAAGACATAAAAAATCGCACGGAGTTGATCCTACATTACGTACGCCATGAATTAAACATTAACAGTGTTATTACACGTAAAAATTCCAAGCGACAAAAATCGCCTGCGACTCGTATGTATTATCCACCTGAAACTTATGTATTATCCAAGCATTTCATTAGCTGTTCTGGAAAAAGCTTTTCCATCTCAGATTTCCAAGAAATCTGACGACTCATTTTAAATGAAATTTCATTCTTAAACTTCTAGACATCCCACACTATTACTTTTTACACCGTCGTATAGAGAAAAAAATCTCCTTTTAAATGCAATTTGTTTGAAAGCTGTATCTCAATTTGTTTCTGAGTTATTTTTTTTTTTTTTTTTTGTAGTTTTTATTACTTTTTTGTCATATTGGCAACAGAAGGTATCCATCTCTGTTGAAAGTAAATGAAAAATACAGTTACTGTATAGACCAATCAGAAAACGAATAAAATGCGGATTAAATCAATAAAAACCTTCAGATATGCTTTTGATTTCCCATCCTGACGAAAACAATAACCATTTTTCCAAATGGTTAAAAAAAAAAAAAATATATAATTTCTTTCGGGTTAACCAAGATTGTCAAAAGCGTTATTTATCTTTAGAAACCTCAGAAACCTATATATTCCCGAGATTTAAAAAAGCATTTGTAAAAATAAAGTTTCTTTTGGAGCCATTAATTTTCAGAAACTTTTCCGAGTAGATTTTGTGTGTATTAATCGGTTTTTCAATCCAGAATATCAGATTTTAGGATGGCATCAATTCTAAATTAAAGATATTCAGCTGTTCGTTATAAAATTTTTATGAGCAACAATAACGAAATAATATTAATGTTAATTCTGTTAATTGATCATGTTTATCTGTAAAAATGCTTGTTAACAATTAAAATGTTTACTTGAGAATGGATAGCATCCGCGAAATCTTTAATCCGGATTGCGAAAACTTATTAATATAGTATAAAAACTACTCGCCAGGATTTCCGAAAATTAGTGGAAGCGAAAGAATAAAAGCTTTGTTTTTCTAAATGCCTTTTTAAATCATAAAAATATATTGCGTTCGCAGAATTCAAACGATAAAGAACGCTTTTGGAAACTAGGTTCTTATATATAGTTTCGTTCGTCGTTATATTATATTTTCGCAAATTAAGAAACATTTCTTTTTGCTTTATAGTTAGGAGTGGAAGGCAAATTCTTTGGATTCTGTTGACGTTTATAGATTGCAAATATTATTTCTGATTATCTATAAGATTTGTAAGGACATAATATTTGTCCACCTTCAAGAAGAATAGAATTCGGTGACTTTCTTTGAATATTATTTATTAGGTACATTTTAGTTGACATGTTATGATAAATACAGGATAATTTTATTATTTGTTTTTTTTTATATCGCATAATAACAGAAAGATGATAATATAGTACTTATAATTAAGAATTTTTCAGAGCAAGAGAATATTACAGTTTCTTGGGCAGTTATTAGAAGGAATAAATAAACTCACCCCTCTAATACATTTAGTGTCCCTCAAATCATTGTCTAAAATTTATGCTAGTACCGATTGATTGGGAAGATTGCGTACTGTAAAATATTTTGCTTAAATTAAGTTTAGGCATATTAAAATGAGAGTTATCTTAAAAACGTTTCATAACAACACAATTTTGAGTGTCTTATAAATTTCCTGTAACAGCACTTAATGTTGAGAAACACATTATTTAAATTTCCTATAACAACCTCAATATTGAGAATACACTCGTATGATGTCCGGAAAAATTTGTAATGGTAAGGGTACAATATCATTTTCTTATATTCTGTTGACGTTTTTAGACGGTAAATATTATTTCTGATTATTTATCAGATTCATAAAGAACCAATGCTTCTTGGTGTACGAGAAAAATGCGATTTAGGTGACTTTGTAGATCTTTATTTATTAGAACCGTAACTGATATTCATAATATTCACTAATATTATAATAATATATTATAATAATGTATCACTAATATTCATAAGCCTTATTTTTACAATTACTGTAAATTTTACCAAAAGCGTAACGATTTCGATATTCTTAATACGCATTATGTACAATTTTTCCAAATTGGTTTAAAATCTAGATGAAGGGGCTCTAATAGAAAATAATGTTCGAAGCGTGGAGTCTAAATAAACGCTCAGATTAGATGTTTTTTCTAAACCATTGCAACCCACTCTAGAGAACTTGGACGAGTTTGCTTCTAAGATTTAGAAAAGTGAATAAATATTGGCAATAATAACAAGTTCGCCAAGAGGTTCCAAAAAATGTCTCAACCAAAGAAATTATACTGCCGTTATGACCCCATAAAGAATTCTACTATATTGGCATGAAAATGTAGCTTACGTAATTTTCAGTTAATTCACATTAAGAATGTTAAGAATAAAACAATATGTTACTCAATGACACCATTTTTAAGGAACTCTTCGCAGTGAACTGTATATTTCTTTATTTTAAAACAATAATTGTTAAGAGTGAAACAGTCTCTCTGGCCGTTTCCAAGTCAAACATTCCATCATTTCAATAACAACAACAAAAAAAAAGTGTTTCCACTCACTAGTAACTAAATTACAATCTATCGTCAACACGCAGACGATTGGAATAATAAATAAAATTACGACGCTGACACAGCGCCCTCGTACGGGAGATTTTAATTACGATCAGTAACATACTCCCGACCGTTGAAACCTGCAGGTTTCAAAACTACTCTAATATATAATATAAAATTACATAATACTACATATAACAATGCAAAGATATAATTAATAACAAAGGAAAAATGGCAGAATTACTTTACATTTGAATACAATAAAACATACTATAGAAATTAAACAACAAAATATATTCAAAATATACCAAATATATACATTAAATAAATTAGTTTCCATTAATTGGAAGGGGACAAATACTTCTCACATCTCTCTTTGTTATTGTACCGTTAGGTAGACGAATGTTCACTACTCGAACTTTTTTGTCCTTACCGAGAAATATCTCAGAAATCCTACCTGTTGCCCATTTTGTGCTGAGCATATTTTCATCTTTGATCAATACGAGAGAACCAACATTTATATTGTTTTTATTTATTTGCCATTTATTACGTTGCTGCAAGGTGTTCAGATAGTCTCGCTTCCATAATTTCCATATTTGCTGGCTATATTTTGTTATTTTTTGCCAGTTGC
The DNA here is from genome assembly GCA_963932465.1 of Maratus speciosus. Classification (NCBI taxonomy): domain Eukaryota; kingdom Metazoa; phylum Arthropoda; class Arachnida; order Araneae; family Salticidae; genus Maratus; species Maratus speciosus. The sequence continues at coordinate 245,297,789 of OZ010800.1, read as the reverse complement.
TAAGTTTGTTTTCCGAAATTTCAGTGAGCTGGGGTTCAATATTAGACGTTAAGGGCCTACCTATAAGAAAATGACCCGGTGACAGAGTCTCGAAATCGTCGAAATCTGATGATGATGATAATGGGGACAGAGGTCTTGAGTTCAAAACACTTTCAATTTCTAGAATTACTGTCAGAAATTCCTCTAAAGTGAGGTGCGCGTTACCAATTACACGTTTTAGATGGAATTTGAATGATTTAACCCCTGCCTCCCAAAGACCACCGAAGTTCGGCGCTTTCGGAGGAATAAAATTCCATTCGATATTTTCCCTTGCAAAATAATCAGCTAATGCTTCACCTGGGTGACTAACCAAATTGTGAAGCCTTTTCAATTCTAAGTTTGCCCCTACAAAGTTTTTTGCATTGTCAGAAAATATTTTTGAACACTTTCCCCTTCTGCTAACAAAGCGCTTAAAACAAGCAATGAAGGCTGCAGAAGTGAGATCTGAAACGAAATCTAGATGAATAGCTTTGGTGCAGAGACAAACGAATATACATACATACACTTTATTATATGTACCTTTCCTTTGATTTTTGAATTTAATGTAAAAAGGGCCGCAATAATCAGTTCCAATAATGGAAAATAGAAATGAAGGTGTAACACGCTCTTTGGGCAAGTCACCCATAACTTGACTCGCTAATACAAGCAGGTTTTTAAAACAAGTGACACATTCATATGTTATTTTGCGACAGATGTTTCTACCATTAGTTATCCAAAATTTACGACGAATATGGTACAACAATGTTTGTGATCCTACATGTAAATACTTTAAAGGAAAATATCTTACAATAATTAAAGTAAGGGGATGCTTACTTGGCAGAACCATAGGATGTTTTTCATTTGTTGTCAAATATGAGTTACCCAATCTACCCCCAACTCTTAAAATATTACTTTCATCTAAGAAACAATTTAAAGAATTTAGTTTACTTTTATTTGGTACTGAATTACCTTTCTGAAGACATTTTATTTCTTCCTGATACTCACTTTGTTGAACCATCTTTATCAGTGATAATTCTGCAGCATTCAATTCTTTAGAAGTAAGATGATCTTTCACTCTATTAACATTTCGAAGGTTATGAATAAATCTAAGCACATAACATAAAATACGAATGATAGTTATATAATTATTACTAACACTAATAATATAATCTAATAAATAATTTTGATCATAAATAGCTAGAGTAACTAAAGAGTTATCATTTTCACATTTAACTGTTTTCTTTAGTTCATCAGAATAGTCATCTGGCGAATTTTGGATGTTGCAGTCATTAGTTGGGAGAACAGTTTCTCTCAAAAAGGGGGACCTTTAAACCACAAATCCTTTTCTAAGAGCATAACACTGACGCCTCTGGTAAGGAGGTCGGCTGGATTAGACTTTCCCGGACAATGAAACCACGAATTGGAGTCAGTCAAAGATTGAATCTCGTTGACACGATTCGCTATGAATGATTTCCATCTTTTACTAGAACCTCTAATCCAGTACAAAGTGATTTTCGAGTCTGTCCAGAAGAACACATCTGATGGCTTCTTATGATCTACTATTTTCTTGACTGCATTACCTAGTCGGGCAGCAAGTAAAGCTCCCAATAGCTCTAATCTTGGTAAAGTGACTTTTTTAAGAGGTGTAACTCTACTTTTTGAAGTCACAAGGTTAACTTCAATAGCATTTTCTTTTACAAGTCTGAGGTATATGACAGTGCCGAAGGCTTTCTTACTAGCATCGCAGAAACAGTGAATCTCTACCACATCTGAATTTTCTTCTTTCGTTGAATTTAGCACAATTCTTGGAATTTTTAGGTCGGAGAGGCGTGGGATCTCAGAACACCATTGAAGTCACTTTTCTTTAACATCTATTGGTAGATCTTCATCCCAAGCAATTTTCCTCAACCACAGATCTTGAAATAGGCATTTCATGCGAATAGTATAAGGAGTGAGCAAGCCAAGAGGGTCGAATATTTTTCCAATAGCACGCAGGATGAAGCGCTTGGTGTTTTCATTTTTTGATAAAATTTCTAATAAGCCTTTTACATCTACGATAAAGCAATCTTCACTCGTATGCCAAGACATTCCTAGAACCTTTGTTGAGTCAAATCCTAATTCAATTGGGTTATGTAGAGGCTGAGTATCAAACCCTTCTTGTTTCCATTGCTCCATCAAATCGTTATCATTAGTTGACCATTTTCTGAGTTTCATACTTGCCTCGCTCATAATAGAAACAGCATTTCGAGAGATTTCTAACGCATCTTGCAAGTTGTCAGCACCAGCGATGAAATCATCAACGTAGAGGCACCTATCTAATAACTTTGTTGTTGTAGGATATCTAACTTGAAATTTCTTGATATGTTTCCTTAGAGTAGCAGCAAGAAGAAACGGGGAAGCATTCATACCAAAAAGAACTCGGTTGAAGCGATATATTTCTATACCTCTATCTCCAATCCATAAAAACCTCACTGCATCTCTGTCTTTCTCCGCTAGGGATATCTGCAGAAAGGCCTTTTCTGTATCACCTATCAATGCTATTTTATTTAATCTAAAATTGATAAGTAGATCGAATATGTTTGGATTAAGATTTGGACCTGGCCAAAGACAATCCTTTAACGATAATTCGCCAACATCGTGTGAGCTGGCATCGAAGACTACTCTCATTTTTGTTGTCAGGCTTTGTCTAAAGACAGGTTGATGTGGAAGATAAAAAAGTGGTTTCTCCACTGGCTTGTGCGTTTCCATTATTTTTTCTATGAATTCTTTATTTTCATAATCTTTCAAAGTCTCACAATATTGAGCACGAAGCTCTAGTTTTCGCTTCATTTTCACTTTAAGACAGTTTAGTGTATTATTGGCTATTTTGAAATTGTCGTTCATTTCTCGCCAATCTTTTTTCCATGGTAAGGTAACTTCGTAACGTTTATTTTTATAAGATACAGATTTTTCGAATATTTCTAATGCTCTATCTTCGTCAGTACATGTGGGATCGTCTTTTATCCCTAATGTTTCTAACTGAAAGAATTTTTGAACTTCTTTTGTCAAATCTTCATAGTTACAAACAAGCCCACAATGAGTATTTTGCGTGATTTGATTGTCAGGATTTAATACGCTTCCACAGGCAATCCAAATACCGAGTTTTGGAATTTTAAATTAGAATTGGGGACTTCAATTCGACCGACTTCTAAAAGATCATAAAATATTTGAGCTCCCAAAAGAACATTAATTTTTCCAGGTTTGTAAAATTCTGGATCCGCTAATTTAATGTTATTAAGGTAATGTTCTGTTGGAACGTTAATCCGATTTACTGGAATAGTATCCGATATTTTTGGTACACAAAGAAGTTCTATTTCCGCCTTAAAATTTGAATTGTTCGAAATTAATGCCTTTACCTTGGAGTTAATATTCACGGAGATGCCATTTAATCCTGAAACCGCAACTTTTATTTTTTCTTTCTTATTTCCTAAATAATCAGCACACTGAATCGTAATGAAATTGCTCATTGATCCAGCATCAATCAAACCTCTTAACGGCTTAAATTCACCAAATTTATTTTTAATATAAACAATGACAGTTGATAAAATGCCAGAACTTAAATAATTCATCTCACAAACAGATGTACCTGAAAATACTCTTTCGTTAGAAATGTGAAATGTTGCAGCATTCGGGTCTAAATTTGAATGTGCTACGATTTGATTCTGGTTTTGGCTATTGCAATCACTGACCTCGGGTTTTGAAATAAATTCATTTTTTCTATCGCTGTTTTGAATTTGCTTTTCATTTTCATTTTCGAAATGCAGTATACTCGAATGTTTTTTCATACATTTCTGACAAGAATAAGTAGATTTACAATTTCTAACCGAGTGGAATTTTAAACAGTTAAAACAAATATTATTTTTTTTTACGAATTCATATCTAGAAGCCACTGAAAGATTTAAGAATTCTGGACATTTGTGCAAACCGTGGAATTCATTACTCTGACACTTAACACATTTAAATGTTTTTGAGTTTTTACCATTAGATGTAGATACCATACTAGTGATTCGTTGTTGAGCATTGCGTTTAGGAGTTACATTATTTATAAGAGGTTTGAAAACTTGCAGTATTCTCGCTTGTCTTTTTAAAAATTCGATTAATTCTTTTAATTTTGGTAGCTCGTCTTTTTTTTTGTTCACGTTCAAACCATAATTTTGTGGACCCATCTAATTTCTGCCACAATATATAAGTTATTATTGTATCCGCAAACCCTTCAATTTTTTGATCGAGAATTTCTAGAGATCTGATACATTCACTGGCGGTATCTGCTAAATTAAGAATAGCACTAGGTGTTTCACTTTGTATTGAATTAATGGACATTAATTTTTTAATGTGAGCAAACACTTGTTGTCTTTTATTGGAATATCTTTCCTCTAATAAGGACCACGCTGTTTGATAATTATCATCTGAAATCGTTATACTTTGTACAACTTTTGGAGCTTCAGAATGAAGCGAAGATTTCAAATATGATAACTTTTGAGCACCCGAAAGTGCGCTATTATTGTGAACGCTAGATTTAAAAAGATCACTAAAATATATCCAATCCTGTACATTTCCACTAAAAGAAGGTAGATTAATCGTGGGAAGTCGAACTTCCGTTACACTATTCTCTTGTTTCGGCTTTGATTCATTAAGAACATTTATTTGTTTTTGTTTTGCTCTTTTAATTTTTAACCAAGTTTCATCTAACTCTTTTTCAATCGATGATTGTTCATCGATATATTTATCAATTTCCTCTTCATCGCACAATGAATAAATTTTATCAAACATTTCTTTCAATTCTGCATTGAATTGATCACATTTCGTATTTACAAGTTCTAAAGAGCATTCATCAGAGTCACTTAATTTAATTTCACTCACAAATTTAGTAATTTTACATTTTAAAACTCTTTTTTTAGTGAAAATATTTTTTAGTTCAGTAGACATGTTAAAGAAAAAGTCCTACCTTATTCGAAGAAACCAAGTCTCGTCGCTGATTCTTGACTCTAAAAGCAAACGATAAATCCGTTTACTTTGGCCTCGAAGGACCAATTTTTATTAAGAATAAAACAATAAGTTACTCAATGACACCATTTTTAAGGAACTCTTCGCAGTGAACTGTATATTTCTTTATTTTAAAACAATAATTGTTAAGAGTGAAACAGTCTCTCTGGCCGTTTCCAAGTCAAACATTCCATCATTTCAATAACAACAACAACAACAAAAAAAGTGTTTCCACTCACTAGTAACTAAATTACAATCTATCGTCAACACGCAGACGATTGGAATAATAAATAAAATTACGGCGCTGACACAGCGCCCTCGTACGGGAGATTTTAATTACGATCAGTAACAAAGAATATAATTTCTTATAATAAGAAGTTTAATAAATTTAATATCATAAATATTTTCTAAATTTTGAATCAAAGTAGAGTTTTTTCTCCACATATTTGCAAAGATCTCATGCAATGCAAATGCAAAACAACAGGTAATATGCTATTAAATGGTTTGCATGAATTAAGCTTCAAAACCATTTAAAATTTTAACAGAAACAGGCAGTTAAAAAAAAAAAAAAGAACGCTTGTGCGATATTTGTAGAATGTGTCATAGGAATAAAATATCAATTTCTTGGCTTCTGGTGCCCTTTTTAGATGGCAATGATTATTTCTGATAATGTATCATATTTTTAAGTTACATAATACTCATTGATGTATAAGGAAATCGAAATTCAGTGTTTTTGTATAAATTTATGTATTAGAAAAGTTTTAGCTGATATGTTATTTTCTTACATGAAACTGATGCACCGTGAAGGTTATTAAATTCAGGTATAATTTTATTGTTTCATTAGCTCGTGAACTCAAATGGGATTAAAGATGTGATTGCACTTATAATTAAGAATCGTGTTTTAAAGAAGAAGATTATATTAAAATAATATTCTAGATGCATGTACTGTTCAGGAAAGAAAATAGAATAAAAATACAAACCCACCTGTTTCCAGTTTCAAATCATAGTCTAAACAAGAAAAAAAATCAAACGTCAAGCATAGATTATGAAACTCTTTTCAACACATTCAAAATAATGTAAAAAAACTTTACCGTTTAACAAGTGGAAATATGATGTCTAATCGAAAAATTATCCAAATTCTTTGAGCAGCCCTCTATATGACATAGAGGGTAAGGTGCCCTATTATCGTCCCCCAGTCACTTTTAGGCCCTTGGAAGTTGTAATTTTCAGTGAAAATGTACCAAATTTGGATTTTAGATAGACTAACTACAGACGCGCATAGAAACATAGGCAAATATCGTACAAAAAAAATTTTAACAATGCGAAAAATTGTTTTTTCAAAAATATCTAAAAAATGCAAAAGAAAATAAATGGTCCCAATTTCGTCCCTCTAAAAAATCCAATACGCCGAGGCTTAACTTATAATTAAATCAAAATTTATTTCTAAATGTGTAAGTAATTTAATTTACATTAAAGTAAGGCACAAAGAAATGTACTAATTATCAGTGGAAGAATAACATAATGAAACATTAGCCATCCAAACATGAAGAAAAAAATGGAAAAAATGTCATGAAAAAGCATTCCTAATTTCACCCCCGGGACGAAAATAAGAATAGCAAGGGGGAAGAAATTGGGACCACGCTACTTCCCAATATGAAGGAGCTTCAGTTCCCGTAAGATAAACTGAACGGCCTAAAACTCACTGTATGCTACAGTCAGCATCTTCCCAACGTGAAATACATGCAATGAAAAATAAATAAATACTTATAGTACAGTAAATAACGTTCTACAAACGACGTAATAAAAAACTCGGGTCTTCTAAAAATAGGAAATTCGCCGTCTTTAATTTATGTATGCGTCTTGGTGAACGAAACTTTCTACACTGACCCCTTTTACCTTCCGTCCCCTGTGCCTTGCGTCATAAGTGGCGCCACTTTCGCAGAAGCGGAGAAGTTAAGGGGGACGAAATTAAGAGAAGGGATGAAATATGGACACTTTACCCTAGCTTTTTATCTATAAACTACATGCATGCAAAAATTTAGTTCAGTTAGGAAATACATACCACAGTTGAAAATTCCCTTTCAGCAATTTCCGCTAATAAAGAGTGAAAGTACGTGAATTCTTTTGTGCAGCCCTGTATTAGAATTTATACACAACGAGTAGCATGCAAAAATTTAGTTCAATTTAAAAGGGCATACTGAAGTTGAAACTGACTTCCAGCAATTATTGCTTAAAGACAGTACTGAAACCGATTTTTTGTGTGTCCCTGTAAATGAACGATAAATGCTATGAATGCTGCATTCTATGGGGATCATCTTGTTGTAAAATTCAGGGATTTATATCAATTTCAATGCATTTGAAATAGAGTAATGTCATTAAAATACACTGCAAACGATTTTTTTTCCGTAAATGCCACAATGTAACAGAATTCTTTTGAGTATCCCTGTAAATGAAATGGTAATGCTACACACTTCATATTCAGTTCCATGCTATGGCAAACATCATTAACATATATCAGTTGCATGGAAATCCAGGTGTATTTACGTGAGTTAGAGCGTGGGCTGACAGACCGACGGCCAGACGAACCGAATTCACAAACACTTTTTAACTATGTTGGAATGTGTTAAGGGGATTCTTCACTCACTTCAAAACACACGCTCCGCAATGTTAATCCTAAGGGCATGTTATTTTTTAATTTTTTGTTTCAATTTGAATATTTTTAAACGATTTATTTTTGCATAGGATAGCTGAGTTAAATCTTTAATATGAACTTTTTTTTACTTTTCGATTTTTGTTGCAGATATTTTTTTTAAAAAGGTACTTTCAGTTTCGAAACCGGTTTCGAAACTGAAAGTATCTTTATCCAAAATCGAAAAAGTAAAAAAGAATCATATCAAAGATTGAACTCAGTTATCCTATGCAAAAATAAATCGTTTAAAAATATTCAAATTGAAACGAGAAATTAGAAAACAACCTCCCCATTGGTTTAACATTATGGAGCGGGTGTTTTCAAGTGAGTGAAGAATCCCTTTAAATAGATACTATGTGCCAATAAATTAAAAAAAGTATCTTCGGCGGCAGATTACATATTAATTCTTAAGCACTTTTAAATTTCGAAGAGCAGATCCAATTTTGAGGTTAAAAAAAACATGGGATGACTGGTTGAATTTGTGGTATGCTGCGAAATCACAATCGCTGCGAAATACAAATGCTTCTTAACCCATTACCCGCTGGTGTTGCGTCCACGCAATGGTCAACATCAATGCGCATGGTTAAAAAGTTTACCTACCCAATATTGTTTTTCAATTAAAAAATTAGCCTTACTTAAAGACAGAGACATTCAGATTCGAACAAAGCGAAAATCATCTTCCAAAGTTTACGGTGAGAAATGACGTTCAGGTAAATAGGTAAAAAAAAAAACTCTCTTACAGTTTTGGCGGTTAATGGGGGTTAATATACGAAAATATAATGTAATCACACACACACACACAAAAAAAAAAAAAAAAAAAAAAAAAAAGGAATTTATCCAATTACAACGACCATTTGGAAAATGATTTTTTCGAAGACTAAAATTTAACACATAAAAAATCGCACGTAGTTGATCCTACATTACGTACGCCATGAATTAAACATTAATACTGTTATTACACGCAAAAATTCCAAGCGACAAAAATCGCCTGTGACTCGTATGTATTATCCACCTGAAACTTATGTATTATCCAAGCATTTCATTGGCTGTTCAGGAAAAGGCTTTTCCATCGTCAGATTTCCAAGAAATCTGACGACTCATTTTAAAGGAAATCTCATTCTTAAACTTCTAAACATCCGACACTATTACTTTTTACACCGTCGTATAGAGAAAAAAAAATGTACATTTAAATACAATTTGTTTGAAAGCTGTATCTCAATTTGTTTCTGAGTTATCAATTTTTTTTTGTAGTTTTTATTATTTTTTTTTGTCATATTGGCAACAGAAGGTATCCATCTCTGTTGAAAGTAAAGGGAAAATACAGATTACTGTATAGACCAATCAGAAAACGAATAAAATGCGGATTAAACCAATAAAAACCTTCAGATATGCTTTTGATTTCCCATCCTGACGAGAACAATAACCATTTTTCCAAATGGTTAAAAAAATAAAAAATTATAATTTCTTTCGGGTTAACCAAGATTCTCAAAAGCGTTCTTTATCTTTAGAAACCTCAGAAACCTATATATTACCGAGATTTAAAAAAGCATTTGTAAAAATAAAATTTCTTTTTGAGCCATTGATTTTCAGAATCTTTTCCGAGTAGATTTTATGTGTATTAATCGGTTTTCCAGTCCAGAATATCAGCTTTTAGGATGTCATCAATTCTAAATTAAAGATATTCAGCTGTTCGTTATACAATTTGTATAAGCAACAATAACGAAATAATATAATGTAACCACAAAAAAAAAAAAAAAAAAAAAAAAAAAAAAAATCTATAATTTTTTTTGGGTTAACCAGGATTCTCAAAAGCGTTCTTTATCTTTAGAAACCTCAGAAACCTATATATTCTCGAGATTTAAAAAAGCATTTGTAAAAATAAAGTTTCTTTTGGAGCCATTGCTTTTCAGGAACGTTTCCTAGTAGATTTTATGTGTATTAATCGTTTTTTTAAACCAGAATATCAGCTTTTAGGATGTTATCAATTCTAAATTAAAGATATTCAGCAGTTCGTTATACAATTTGTATAAGCAACAATAACGAAATAATATAATGTAACCCCCCCCCCCCCCAAAAAAAAAAAAAAAAAAAAAAAAAAATGCAATTTAACAAATTACAACGACCATTTGGAAAATGATTTTTTCAAAGACTAAAATTTAAGACATAAAAAATAGCACGGAGTTGATCATACATTACGTACGCCATGAATTAAACATTAATAGTGTTATTACACGTAAAAATTGCAAGCGATAGAAATCGCCTGTGACCCGTCAGATTTCATGAAACTTAAGTATTATCCACCTGAAACTTACGTAAATATCCAAGCATTTCATTGGCTGTTCGGGAAAAGGCTTTTCCATCGTCAGATTTCCAAGAAATCTGACGGCCAATTTTAAATGAAATTTCATTCTTAAACTTCTAAACATCCGACAATATTACTTTTTACACCGTCGGATAGAGAAACAAATGTACTTTTAAATTCAATTTGTTTGAAAGCTGTATCTCAATTTGTTTCTGAGTTGTTAATTTTTTTTTGTAGTTTTTATTACTTTTTTGTCATAATGCCAACGGAAGATATCCATCTCTGTTGAAATTAAAGGGAAATACAGATTATATATAGACCATTCACAAAACGAATGAAATGCGGATTAAACCAATGAAAAGCTCCAGATATGCTTTTCATTTCCTACCCTGACGAGAACAATAACCATTTTTCCAAATGGTTAAAAAAAAAATCTATAATTTTTTGCGGGTTAAACAAGATTCTCAAAAGCGTTCTTTATCTTTAGAAACCTCAGAAACCTATATTATCTCGAGATTTAAAAAAGCATTTGTAAAAATAAAGTTTCTTTTGGAGCCATTGATTTTCAGAAACATTTCCGAGTAGATTTTATGTGTATTAATCGGTTTTTCAATCCAGAATATCAGCTTTTTGGATGTCATCAATTCTAAATTAAAGATATTCAGCTGCATCATACAATTTGTATAAGCAACAATAACGAAATAATATTAATGTTAATTCTTAATTGATCACGTTTATCTGTACAAATGGTTGTTGACTATGAAAATGTTTACTTGAGAATGTATAGCATCCGCGAAATCTTTAATCCGGATTGCGAAAACTTATTAATATAGTATAAAAACCACTCGCCAGGATTTCCGAAAATTAGAGGAAGCGAAAGAATAAAAGCTTTGTTTTTCTAAATGCCTTTTTAAATCATAAAAGTATATTGCGTTCGTAGGGTTCTAACGATAAAGAACGCTTTTGGAAATCGTGAGTAACTAGGTTCTTGTATATAGTTTCGTTCGTGGTCATATTATATTTTCGCAAATTAAGAAACATTTCTTTTTGCTTTATAGTTAGGAGTGGAATGCAAATTCTTTGGATTCTGTTGACGTTTATAAATTGCAAATATTATTTCTGATTATCTAGGATTTGTAAGGACATAATATTTGTCCACCTTCAAGGAGAATAGAATTCGGTGACTTTCTTAGAATATTATTTATTAGGCACATTTTAGTTGATATGTTATGATAAATACTGGATAATTTTATTATTATTTTTTAATCGCTTAATAACAGATTGAAGATAATATAGCACTTATAATTAAGAATATTTCAGAGCAAGAGAATATTCCAGTTCCTTGTGCAGTTATTGGAAAGAATAAATAAATTCACCCCTCTAATACATTTAGTGTCCCTCAAATCATTGTCTTAAATTTATACTAGTACCGATTGATTGGGAAGATTGCGTACTGTAAAATATTTAGCTTATATTAAGTTTAGGCATATTAAAACATGAGTTATCTTAAAACTTCCTATAACAACACTCAATTTGGAGAAAACACATCTTATAAATTTCTTGTAACAGCACTTAATTTTGAGAAAACATATTTTTTAAATTTCCTATAACAACCTCAATTTTGAGAATACACTCCTATGATGTCCGGAAAAATTTGTAATGGTAAGGGTACAATATAATTTTCTTAGATTCTGTTGACGTTTTTAGACGGTGAATATTATTTCTGATTATTTATCAGATTCGTAAAGAACCAATGCTTCTTGGTGTACGAGAAAAATGCGATTAGGTGACTTTGTAGATCTTTATTTATTAGAACCGTAACTGATATGGTATGTATTTTTTTAGTTGAAACTGGTGTACCAGGAAGATTATTAAATAAAAAAAAATACAGTTATAGTTTTATTACTTAATTAATTTTTCCTCTCGAAAAGCAACTGTTAAAGCTAAGATATTACTTTTAATTAAGAATCACGTTCTTCAGAAAAAATTATTGTTCCATTTGATACAAATATTAATGAACATTTCAAATAAATATCAATTCGGTTTATTTTATTGGCAGATATAATTTTTAATTGGAAGTTATCTAAATATTTGTTTCTTAAATTTGTAGTCAAGTAAGGTTTTGCAGACAGACAGAAATGTAGTTATTCAAACATACGGTATACGAAAAATCCGCTTTCTGATTTCGGAAATCAATAATTAAATAAACGGTACTACTTAGTTATCCAGTCGACCAATTTTGCCAAATTATATAAATCGCCAAATCACTCGCCAAATTATACAAATTGGCATAGTTTTTTTTTTAAATAACGAAAGAACAAATAAATTAGTATAACATTAATAAAAATACAAATAAAAAGTCGAAATAAAAATAACTTGATGACGTAAACACGTGCAACTTGCTTAAAGTCAAGTGAATGTGACATTTACGATCAGCCATTATTGGCATTTAATCTTATAGTTTGGCGATAGATTTTTGGTCGACGGGATAACTAAGTAGTACCAAATAAACATAACAGTGTAGTTTAAATGCATAAATTTCAAATGCAGTATTATGAATATTAGTTGCAAATTTTACCCACAGATGATGCTATTGCACTGATTTCACAGTGTTTTTACTTAAATGCTTTCATGGTGTATGGATAAAAATTTCAGCATTGAGAACTGCACTTTTTACCAATGTTAAAATACGCATAGAAAGTTTTATTATCTTGTTATCTTATTAAAAAAAAAATTAATATATCAAAATCAATATTTCTTAATATGATCATATAAAAGATCGAATATTATTTCTAGTCGAATTTCTAATAAATATCATTTTGGTTGATTTTATTGGCAGTTATAGAAGTTAAAAATTACTTTTGAGTATTTAATGGCTGAAATAGTAAATAATTTTGGGGGAATGGAACAGTGTGAATTAAATGCAGACACTCGTAGGATGTTTGTGAAGTTCGAAATTTCAAAATATTTCAAAATATCTCATACCTTTAATATTTGTATGTAAATGAAACCCAAGTTCTTGACCATGCTGAATATATATTTGAAAGAATCAACTAGTAAAAGTGCATTTCATTTTTTTTTTTTTTTTTTTTTTTTTTTTTTTTGTACACATACAATTCAATATTGTACTTCTAACCGTTATTTATCCGTGTTTTAACGTTATTTAAAAAATAAATTTCAAGGAAATTACGTTTGTTACTAACGACATAAATACATTTCGCATTTACCTAAGGTTTGTTATGTCATTTTTATTTCTTGATATAAATACGGATGCTTTAAATTCGAAGAAAAGGCATTTTACTGTATAAATAAATATTTGATAAATATATTATGATTAATATTTATCAACAGGATGACATTCTGACACATACGATCTAAATCGTTCTTAAATAGCACCGAAAATCATTATTCAGTGTTAGAATTTTGTTAATCTTTAGCCTCATAAGTTATCTAGTTAGCACGTAGAAAAAAATCCTAACCTAATTAGGATATAGCCGATAACGTTTATTTTACTCGCATTCTATCGTTCTTAATGCCGTCGTAAAAATTAATGCAACCTCTAATTGAAAGATCTATACAGCTACAGGGAGAATGAAAAATTAGATTATTTTAGATTTTTTTCTCCAATACATTAGGATTGTTTTAATCTGCAAACAGAATGTACGCATTGGTAATTGTTTTCGTTAAAACTATATTCATGTACGCTTTGCAAACAGACAAAAATGTAATTATTCTTATAGCCAGTGTCCTAAAAATCCACTTTCTAATTCCGGAATTCAATAATTAAATAAACACAACCGTAACGTTCAAACGCATAAATATCAAATACAGTATTATGAATATTAGTTGCAAATTTTACCGATAGATGATGCTATTGCATTGATTTCATAGTGTTTTTATGACAATACTTCCATGGTTTATGGATAAAAATACCAGCATTGAGAACGGCAATTGTTGCCAATGCTGAAATACGCATAGAAAGTTTTATTCTCTTGTTATCTTATTTATAAAAGATATTTCTGAAGACATCATCATAAATATTCCTTAATATAATCAAAATTTACTTCCTGATCTATTTATTCATCATCCAGACTATTCGTAAATGGTGCTAATAATAATTATCTAGTGTGAGAATTTTATTAATCTTCCGTACCAAAAAGTTATCCAATTAGCGAGTAGAAAAAAAAAAAAAAAAAAAAAAAAAAAACCCTAACCTAATTAGAATCGAGTCGTTTATTTATTTTAATCGTATTCTGCCGTTTTTAATGTCGTCGTAAAGATTATCACTATCTCTAATTGAAAAGTCTATAAAGTTACTTACTAGAAGAGAGCAAAATTAGATTATTTTAGGATTATTTTCCCATACATTAGGATTATTTCCATCTGCATTCAAAGTACATCCCACCTCTAAACTCAACGTATAATCATTATCCAAAGTGTGAATTTCGCTAATCGGCCTTTCGAAACGTTATCCAATTAGTTCTAGGAAAAATTATCTCTTTCTGTAATGCCAGGATAAAGCAGAGATAGCAAAGGAAATAATCTCTTAAATTTATTTATCAGCTTTGTAGTTCCAAATGTCCCTTTTTTAATGGTGAAATACTATTTCAATTCAGATAAGATAACGCAGAAAGTGTGTAAACCGGAATATAGTCACGGATTTTTCAAAAGAAATTAAAGAAAAGTTTTAAATCGCAGGCCTGAAAAAAATAGTTATTACGAAATTATCATTACACAGCTGCAGATAAATTAAAGCATAGATAACGATAAGGTTTTAAATGAATTAGAAAAAAAAAAATTGGGATTTATTCTCATATGTGAATAATTTATAAGTATCGAAACAAGTTAATAAATAATGCAACAGGATTTCATTAAGATGGTTCTTATATTCAGCTTTGAAAAGTAATTGTTACTTTTTTTAAAAAAATACTGCAATAATCATTCTAAATAAATGCGCATTGTATTAAGTATTTTGTAATTTGTCCAGATTAATTTAATTTTAATTCTTTTAAGGAAGTATGAAAATTAGTATCAGGATGTTAGTTTTCAAAAATGCATTTTGAAAGTTACTTTAAGGTAGTAAGATAATTTCCCCCTCCAATCTATACTATTCATATATTAGAAGAGAAACCACACCGATTGCAACAAGTAAAAATGCAATATGTAAAGGTGCAGCATCAGTTAATTTACCAAAATTATGGCATGAGTTACTCCATGATTAGACGAATATGGAAATAAACATTAAAAAAAATAAAATAAAATAAAAAAATAACGTGCGTAATCTGAAAGAGTACTATTGAATGATGGCGTTTCATCTAATTACATCAAAGATCGTGCAATTTTAGAATATTCTTATTTGTTTTGAAAATGGCTTCGGTGGCGCCGAAACATGTAAACAGTTTGATAAAAGTTTTTCACTATTTTTAAGGTTTCCATTTTACACTTTTTAGCAATTAAAAGAAGTAAATTACTATTATGTAGAAATTCTTTCTTAGGAACCATGTAAGTATAGATACTTACAGTTAAAAAATAAAATATCTTATTTTGTCTCTTTGCTACATTAATCAGGAAGGAGAAAAAATAAAATTATATTCGGAATTAGATATTCATTAAATCTATAACTTAGAGCAAACAAACTGACATACATATTAATATATTTGCATACATATAATTGGGTTACATATAATTGGATACATAACGTTCTTAAGAGAATATTTATTGTAACAAAACCTACATTATTTTGTTTAAGAAACTCTAATTTACAAAATATATAATGTTTTATTTTTTTTATCTTTTCCTCATTTCAGCAAATAAACTTCTGCCATCTTCTTTTCACGCCTATGAAAAAAGACCACAAAAGATAGAAGGAGCATATCGTTACTGTCGATCGTAATGAACTGTAAGCGTTTGACAAAATAAATAAATAAATAAATAAATAAAAATAAAAATAAAATAAATAAATAAAAATAAAATAAAATGAAATGAAATAAAAGCAAAATAAAATAAAATAAATAAATAAAAGCAAAATAAAATAAAATAAATAAATAAATAACACTCTTGAATTATCCAAAACACAATTTTATATATTTTTTTGGTTACTTAGATTAATAATTAATTAGCGTTATATATTTAAATGCCACCCCGTGTATTGGGTAGAGTATAAATTGACGTGTTCAGGGTAAAGTCAACATCTTACTACCTTTTTTACAGGTTGCTCTCTAGGCGGAACCAAAGGCATTTCCTGTACGGAACATTACCTAAATCTAAAACAACGAATTTCTATTTCACAATATTGATTCAATGTTCTTTATAAAGAGCTTTTTTACTGATTAACTCGCTAAATTGTAATAGGACTGAAATCTGGGAAGAACATTGACATTAACATTAAAGTGTTGAATTCCATTACCATCAAGAAACTTCATTGTTTGATATTTTCTTAGAATACTCAGTTAAATCCACCAACATCTTTCAAAATTTTTACAATACTGTATCGAGGGATTAAAGTATTACGTTTGCATATCCAATGTTTGCAATAAATTCCAGGCTGCCTTTTAGCGTAAATCTGCAAATTGGGCCTGGCGACAGATGTCAATCATTAGCGGGCAAATTTTCATTTCTTCGTGAAACAATGTTTGGAAAACTGCTCCGTGAATACAACAACAACTATTTTGTCGAAATGTAGTTAACATTTGTTTTACAACTACTTATTTGAATAAGTAGCGGCTACAAAATACTTTTTAAAAGTAGTCTTTGTTTAGCTACATTAAAATTTTTGTCAAAGGATTCAATTTATACATGAAATTGGGGACATGGATTAAGTAATACAGTGGTCCTTGTTATATCACGCTTGTTAGGATATAATCAAATAAATGCGGTAAAACGGAGGGTAATAAAAAATTAAAAGAAGATAGCATGTAGGAAAATTTTTTGCGTTATTCTCTAAAATTTTAGATTAAGCACATGGTACCCGTTAAATGTCGACTATATGTCATAATATGAAAAATAATAAATAAATTTGTAAACAAAGCAATTCTAAAGGAAAAAAATTGCGGCAATTAAACATGAAGATTTAATAATCAGCAAGTAGATACGTGTTAACAACAAGAAAATTAATTTCTTCGATTTTCATTTTGGTACTTGGACTTAGTATTAAGTGTCAATGAAAAAATCGATGGCGTCATTGTTAAACGCTGCAGCTGAGTTACTGACATTCGTAAGTTCTTGCGCACATTTTTCACAACAAGTTACGGTACGATCACGTGATTAGACGAATAGCCACAACCCGCGTGTGAGTAGAGTTAAAAATTGCGTTAATGTTTGCTGCAAACAAATGATTTTTTGTATCGCGCTACTTGCTATAGTAAATTATTTTAAATGTAATCAGCTATACTACCAAAATGTAAATGTAATTTAAATGTAATCAGCTATCAACTACCGGAAAAATAGCTATTACTGTAATTTCGCAACTTGTAGAACGCAACTTCCGACGACTGGTCGTGATCTATTCAGTCTTTGACTGAATTCCTTCATCTTATTCAAACATTTTGATAACTCGATTACATGTTTTAGAGGGTATTCCTGCTATCAGACGAGCCCGATTTTTTCTGCACTCACTGGTAACATCCCCAACTGTGTTTTCTGGATTTTGACGAGAGTGGTATCGTTTGAAAGCTTTTGTCACAAGGATCAAGAAATGTACAGGAACTGTACTCCGCAATACATTAGTTCTCGAGAAATAAGCTCTTTTCTGTTTCGGAACAAGAGCAATAAAGAAAGGAAAACAGCATGAGATTCCTTCAAAAGCTATCGAAGGCCCTTAGTATCGGGTGACGAGTTACTTCCTGTTACTAACTAAACTTTACTTTTAATTCGCATTTATTACCGACAAATTCGTAAAACAGTTTTAAAATCTTTTGGTCTTCCGCTTCCCTCTTTTGCTATTTGCGAATACTGCGTGAACTAGTGGATTCGGTTGTATAGTTCCTATAGATTTCTTTATCCTAGTGATAAGAGCTTTGGAACGATGCCACTCTCGTAAAAATCCAAAACTGACACTTGGGCATGTTCCCTGGTCAGACTACCTCAATACCGCATTCGCTTTGAAATTGGAGTCTGTTTGATTTCTATTTAACAACAGTTTGAGCGTAATTAGATCCTTATTACAAAAATCCTTGTTTATATGAAGTTTAAATATGTTTTAATATTAAAATCAAAATGGTAACTGGTATATTTATTTAAAGTTTTCAATTTTTCTGTGTAAATAAAGTTTATCCCCCCCCCCCTTTTTTTTTTGTCTCCGTGCAACATATTAAGAAAATAAGTTTCAAGGGACGTCTCTATGTTGAAATGGGATCAAATTTCAAAACTATAGTACAAACTGGTACTCCAGTACCACCATCAGAAAAAAAACCTTGTAAATTATTTTCGCAATAAAAAAATCAGTGCTAGGAATTTTATCATTAGAAACCAAAATTATCCTACTTAAAATAGGATATTTTTTATTGTCTTCTTATTTATTGTTTATGAATGCGAAATAGGTTTAAATATTAGTTATTTGTATACAATATATCTCGAATACTTATTAGATCAACTTATATGTTCAACATAGTTACCTAGTTCTTTGAACTTTATGATATAATTATATTTAAATATATTCAGAATAGCTTTCGGAAATTCAGAAACATATATTATTCTTTACTTTAAGGTAAAACCCCCTATGCAAAAGTTTTCAATCTCAAATTAAATTCCAAACATCTGCGTTTTCTGTATGAAACATTTCTAAATTTCTCTCGGATTTTCTTGCAACTGTTTTATTTCATTTTATTTCACTTTGCTATTAACAAGAAAGATGTATATTTGCATATGAATATACTATAAGAATGGATAAGTAAATTTATCTAGGGAAGGAAACGATACTGGAATAAAAGAAGTTATTTAAATTGACTTTACCGATTTTTTGCCCTGTTATCAAGCAATCAAGCACTTTTTGCGATTGCTTTAAGTAATTTTCATTAAAGTTATATCAAGAAAATAAATTTAAAGAGGCCAGAGCGGAAAGTTTGATTATTTTAACCGGGAGAA
The DNA here is from genome assembly GCA_963932465.1 of Maratus speciosus. Classification (NCBI taxonomy): domain Eukaryota; kingdom Metazoa; phylum Arthropoda; class Arachnida; order Araneae; family Salticidae; genus Maratus; species Maratus speciosus. Next base: position 245,278,677 of record OZ010800.1, on the reverse strand, counting down.
AGCATGAATGTTGGCAACACCCTCCCCCCTTGTTTGCAACATAAATTTATAAAGAGAGGGCTTCAATCCATTTCATTAATTTTAATTTTAAATATTGAAGAATTTTTAGGAATAATTTTTATCTTAAAGATTAAATAATTAATTTTTTAGATTTTTATGTTGGTATTTTTAGAAATAGATTTACTGAAACTACTTCATTATTATATACTAGGGGATCGTACCCGGGCTTCCCGGGTTAAAGAATATAGGTGAAAACTTTTTTTTTAAATTGAAAACTAATAATTTTTTTATATGCAATACATTTTTCAGATTGTTCACTTACATTAAAAAAGAATTTTCATATGGGAAATACGAATTATACAACCAAATAAATTTTTAAATTAATCAAAAGCGATATTTTCTTATTAACCGCATTCTAAAAGCTATTTGACCAAGATTTTGCTACTTATGGCATCCTTTTATATTCTGATAATTTCAGAGCTTATACATGTGTGTTAAATTTTTGTTTTATATATATTATTTTATTTATTTATTCATAGGGAAGTTTTTTTAATGGATATTGGCCGTAAGAAAATTGTGAACTCTTTATTTTGTTTTAAGGGCAAACGGATTAATTTTTCGTAATCGAGCTCCGCGTGATATAGATAAATTAAAAACTATTTCATGCTTTAAAATTGTTTTTAAAGAATAGACAATCAGTAAACCGAGATGAACTTTGCAAACAAATTTTCAAGCACTTGAAAGTAAATTGTTTTCCCTATGCGACCAAAATTGAAAATGTTCGATGGTCAGAAGATTAAAAAATTGCAGTAGCAAAAATTTCAATACCGAAATTTGATCGTGAAGTGTTGCCATTCGCAAATTGACGTCAGCGTTACGCACAGATACGTTTGTTCTTTATAATATAGATAGATACTTAATCAGTAAAATATAATAAAGATCAGTTATTAGGATGTGTTTATCAATTGAGGATCTTATGCTCGGTATTCCGGAATGATGAACAGCAATTTTCACCTTCTCAAAATTTGCATACGCACTTCTCAGATCCATATTCACCATTTAAAAAAAATTGTATTTTGTTTCATCATTTAAAAATCATTTTAACTGAAAACTTGAAGTCACGATTGTCAGCAACACGTTTTATGTGAACAGGCGCACTCTTTACTTGAGATTCTAATCTCAATTCCGGAGAGTAAAAATTTCCGTAATGTATGTTTTTTAGATGCATTTGTGTCGCATGTTTAGTTTTATGTAAGAAAATGATCGTTTTCTTTTAAATATGACTTCATTTTCACTTAAATAAGCATTTCGCCTAGTGTCTGAAACTTAGTATCAGTACACATGCAGAAGGAAAAACAATATAGAAAATTTATGAGGAAAAATGCGTGTTTTGAAAAACAATATGTCATTTTCCGTTATTATACCCCTAATATAATATTCTTCTCCTAATGGGATTTTGCGACACTTAACCCTATACAACAATTTTTATCAGAAAATAGCATGAATAAAGATGAAAATACCTCATTATTTCTCTCTTGTCTACAATAATGAAATATATCTAATTTTCACCATTTTGAAGATATTTCATAAAATGCTTTTAAAATTAAAATATAAAAGTGTGAATATTAAAAAAAAAAATAAATAAATAAAAAAATAAAAATAAAAAAAAAAGTGCGATCACATCAACAAATGAAGAGCTTTCAGTTTAACAAAAAAATTAGTAAAATTGGTTCAATGAAAGATCAGGGCAGATGATTAAAAAACACACTTTTCTGTTTTCAAAGTAGAGATTATATAAAATTAGGACAAATTAACTTAAGCAAATTATGTTATTTTGATAAAATTATAGTAGAATGTCCTAAAGAATAGCATTAAAATTTTATTATTCGAGAGAATTTTGGACAAAAACTTCAGGAACCACGAATTATTTGTTTGCTTGTCTAACTCGGCGAAGCAAATCCATCTAGGCGAGAATCATCAATTTCTGTAATATAAATCGCTATTATTTGCATGTCACATCTCTTTTATAAAGACACTCTAAATTTTTGTAAAACATTGCGTTTTATCAGTGTGTTATTTCGATTATATTATTTTCAAAAGTGAAGCATTTTCACCTGTGAAGAATTTCAAAGCAGCTGGGCTGTGAAAATGACACACTTCTACAAAACATAATTCAGGTTTAAGAATTAAAATACATGCTTTTTCATAAATTTTCATTTGCATCCACTAAAGCAATCCACTTTTACAACCCAGTCTTAATCTTCGTCTATATAAAAGTATGCATATGACGTCATTGTCACGGAATAACAATAACAGACAATATTCTTGACATAGCCCATATTTTAATTTCAACTTTTTTTTTTCAGGTTTTATGAGAAAATGGCAATAAAAAAATACAGTATCTCCTATTTTCGACAATTTTCCGTTTACTTTCAATGTCTTTCAATAGAAATGAAGTACTTTTGTTGCCACGATAAGAAAAATGGTATTAAAAACTACAAAAAAATTAATATCTCAAAAATAAATTGAGATACAGCTTTCAAACAAATTGCATTTAAAAGAGCATTTTTTTTCCTTATACGACGGTGTAAAAATTTAAAATGTGCGATGCTTGGAAGTTTAAAAATTTGCAGTTGCGAAAATTGCAAAACCAAAATTTTATTTCAAATTTCAAAGTGTTGCCATTCGCAAAATGACGTATGCGTTACGCACAGATATGTTTGTCCTTTATAATATAGATATATACACTACATACAATGCAAACCGTGTCAGCACGATAACGTCCGAAATACAGAACCAATTCAAACCTAATTGAGATAGTATATTCATCTTGTAAGTACCTTGGATGAGTACGTCAATCACGTAAATCCTATAGTTTGTTTAGAGGTACACACAAAAGCAAAACTGTTCTTCATGATAATATCCAAAATAGTGAACCATTTCAAATCTAATTGGGACAGTATATTGATGTTAAAAGTATCTTGAATAAATTCGTTAATATTTCAGTTATTTTTAAATTGCTTAAAAAGCTTACAGCCAACAGAGTGAAAATGTGTCCAAGACGGGACTCGAACCCAGGTCATCGGTTAATCGCACCGACGTTACATGAATTGAACCACTTGAAACGATACCCAACCTGCCACTTCACTTTATCATATCTTGGCAAGGATTCAATTGCAGCACAAGATGGAATATTTTTTTGCGAGCCACCGAATCTGGGGCAAACACGAAACTAAAGAGAATCCAGAATCGATGAAATTAAATAAATCTATATCATTCTTGGAAAATTTTCCTGGTTGGTGGCTCACGGAAAATTATCCCATCTTGTGCTGCGGTTGTAGCCTTGCCAACATATAATACTGAGAAGTGGCAGGCTGGGTATCGTCCCAAGTGGTTCAGTTGGTAGAACGTCGGGGAGCTATACCGATGACCCGGGTTCGAGTCCCGGCTTGGACACTTTACCCCTCTGTTGGCTGTATGCCTTTTAAGCAATAAAAAAAAGTAGAAATATTATTGAATGCAACGCGTGAGAAATTTTATAAGGAAAAATTTCCAAGAATTATATAGATTTATTAAATTCGTTAATCAAGTATATAGTTCTGGCGATCCTAGGCGTTCACCTAATGGAAAATTGTGTTTGTTCAAAGCAAAAGGTATAAAATTGTGTGATGTTCGCGCATGCCCTCTCTGCTCTAGCAGTGTTCCACTTCTGAGAAAACAGAAAAAATTCATCAGAACTCGGAAAGGCTGCTACTAAGAAGACTGTCGGCTATGAGAACGACTTTCGTTACTGACAGTCATAACGGAACCGATCAAAATAATTATTTATGTTTATCAGTGTAATATATGCGGTTCCAGTGTTTTCTGTTGGTGATGTATATTATGTGTTTAATTAAATTTTGTTTTGTCCAAGAACGGCCAATTAAAATTTTTAACCATCGTCACATCGCTACGACCGACGCTACATTAAAAGCACAACTTGTCATCATGATGATGTCTAAAATATTGAACCATTTCAAGAATACTTGAGACAGTATATTGATGTTTCAAGCATCCTGAATGAATTCGTTAAAGTTTGTTAAGGTAATTCCTACTTTCGAAGCGCTTCCAAAAAATGTACAACATTGATTAAATAGATATATTTTTAGTTCAATTGTAAAAAACATTAAATCCTAGAAATATCTTTACAACCTTTTGAAGAATTGAGGTTTTTTTTTTTCTTGCAAAATTTCCTGCATACGCCAGACAGCGTACACTTAATTCAACTAAATGTATTTCAATTTCTTTTGTACTACATTCTATTATTACACTTGCCTGTGCACTGAACTAGGAGTTTTATAATATCTTTAAAATTAACTGAAATATTTCAAAATACAGTAAAATCTCCCTAAAGCCCCCGCGTTCCGTTCCAATAAAAATTCGTTGCTCCAAAAGGTGGTCTCCTAATGGAAGTTATGTTTAAATTTAGATTTTAGTTGTTGAAAACAGGTAACAATTAATGTTACTAAAATTTATTTTTCACATTAGGAAAAAATATAAAAATTTAAGTATCGAAACAGAAGTTAATTACATAAGTTAATTACTGCAGAGTTTAAAAAATGAATACTTTGACGTTTGCTTTGATTTCATGGTTTTATCTTTTATAACTTATATTTCCAAGTCCTTTCGAAGTTCAGTAAATAAATGTAATTTTTTTGTACGGGAAAAAATAATGACGATTTCATTAATTTATCCATTTCTCTGAGAGTTTCCTTACAGAGTAGGGCAGGGAAGTTCATTGACCGTCATTCTTAATTTGTCATCAGAGTTAAATTCATGGCCTAACAAAGGCACAAAGTGGTTTAAACACTTAAAAGTTACCGGAATAAAACAAATCTAAACTTAGTTTAGAAGTTTGATGGAATATTTTTCTAATAAAATTTTTTTCAAGCGACCAGAGAAAACGGAATTTGTTTCATTTTCTTCAAAGAAATTGATCGCTCATGGACGGAGTTCAACCCGGATCGTCTCTGAATGGAGGTAAAATAAGTATTGAGCCTATGGGAATAAATTTCGTTCTATGAAAAAATTGGTCGTTCAGGGAAATGGTCGCTTAATGGAGGTCGTCGCACAGGGAGGTTTCACTGTATGTAAAAAAATATACATGTTTTATTAAAAATTACCCTTTTTTATATTCGGGCACCTATAAAATAATTACGTTATCACATAGAGCTTCGATTCTAGTTCAGAACATGGTGAGTAATATGGAAAGCATTCTGACAAAATTTCGCTGAAATATGTTTAAAATATTTTATGTAATGCAGTTTTCCAAACATGGAGATAACAGAAAATTTGATTTCCCAGAAATCGCATTTAAAGATTTTTTTTATATCTTTCAGATGCATACAAAATTAATCTATAAGTGACAATTAAGGTTTATTAGATTTTTTTTTAGAAAAATTGTTAAGAAAAGTATGCATAAAAACGTTGGTTACATTTATCTTGGTCTTCCTACCCCCCACTTCCGGTATATGACTCGTTACTTCCTGTTTATAAAATTGACAATAACTCATCTTCTAGTAATCAGAGGAATAAAATGAAAACAGAATTGGAATTGTAAATGATTGCTCTTGCAAATAAAATAAAATAATAACATAATTTTCAAAAATTTTCACGAAAACGGCCATTAGGTGGAAAAACTGGGAAAGTGGAAAAACTAGCTCTGTTCAGTGCAAAGAGTATAAAATTGACGAATATGTACTTATCGCCGATTCCATGAAATTTTTATCTAAATTTCACTATTCGTGTTTTGTACCGGATGACAAACCAAATCTTCTTTTAGCATCTCCTTATGCTCCGCTCGCTTTCTCCAGTTTCGGCCCTGAAAGAAATATCTCGATGTTAAAATAGAATAAATACTTCATTATTAACATGTTTCATGCTAACATCAGATAAAAATTGAAAATAAATCAACTCTAAGTAATTAAAAAAAAAAGCTCCACATGTATCCCCTTATGCTCCTCTCGCTTCCTCCAGTTTCGGCCCTGAAGGAACATCTCTATGTTAAAATAGAATCCTACTTTAAATATGTTATTATTAACATGTACTTCAGTACTAACATCAGATAAAAATTTAAAATAAATCAACTCTAATTAATAAAAAAAATGTAAAAATGTAAAAAAGTAAAAAAAAAAAAAGTATGCTCCACATATATCCCCTTGTGCTCCACTCGCTTGCTCCAGTTTCGGCCATGAAAGGAATATATCGATGTAAGAATAGAATAAATACTTCATTATTAACGTGTACTTCAGTACTAACGTCGGATAAAACTTGAAAATAAATCAACTCTAATTAATAAAGAAAAGTAAAAATGTAAAAAAATAAAAAATAAATAAAAATATGCTTCGCATATATCTCCTTATGCTCCGCTCGCTTTCTCCCGTTTAGGCCCTGAAAAGAATATCTCGATGTTAAAATAGAATCATACTTTATATACTTCATTATTAACATGTACTTGAGTACTAACATCAGGCAAATATTGAAAATAAATCAACTCTAAATAATAATTTTTTTTTTTTTTTAAGTAAAAAGAAAGAGGAAAATTGGGATTATCTGTTAAGTGTCATTTTGGTCTTTAAAACTGAAGAGAAAAGAAATGCCATCGCTGTGTAAATATTTAATATTTTCAACCTGAATTTGATAAAAAGGTATTCACTCTCTAATAAAGGTATATTCTACTATGTTTGTCAAAATGACGTAATTAGCAAAATGTAATTTTTAATTATCCTACTTTGTAAATAAGATTTCCTTCCTATAGAAAATAATAAAACTGATTTTGAAGATGTCTAAATGTAGAATTAAATAAAATTTCTTTTTTACCCCAAAATCAAAAGTTCTCATACAATGCAAATGCAATAGATCGTGTCGCTAATCAGCTAGTAATTATTATTTTACGGCACACTTGAACGCATATAGCTCCATGGTATACTTAACCCATTCGGGACCATGTGTGCATACATACACTTTCAAAAGGTGCATACAGAATTTGTTTTCGGTATCAGTTATAAGATAATGTACTAGTTACTCTATTTAAACAGAGCATTTTTACGATATTTTAAGCAGAAGTACCTTTTATTTTTAAACTAGTGCCAACTGAATAAAATTTATGCAAAAGATATCGGTCACGAAGGAGTTAAAATAGTTTCTGCAATAAAAATAAATAAATCAGAGCAAATATTGTCAACGTTAGAATTCGAAAGTATTCCACTTAAAATGGAATATTTTTCTTAAATATAGAATTCATATTCTATGTTTATTAAACACGAAATAGGTTTGAATATTAGTTATTTGTAAACTCTCTCAAGTTCTTATTCCGGTTGTTTTTATGTTCCACATCCACATGGTTGCCCAATCCTTTGAACATTATGGTATATTTATATTAAAATATATTCAAGAAAGCTACCGGAGTTCACAAGTATATATCATTCTTAAAAAACACATTCTTTGCTTTAAAATAAAGTAGATATGTAGGAGTTTTGAAACTGATATTAAATTCCAAACGTTTACGCTTTCTGAATGAAACATATCTAAATTTCTCTCGCATTTTCTTGCAGCCGTTTTATTTGATTTTTATTTCGCGTAACTATTAACAAAAAAGAAAGACAATCGCATATGAATATACTACAAGAATTAATAAGGAATATTCAAAATAAATTCATTTAAAGAAAGAAACTATACTGGAATAACATAAGTTAATTAAACAGACCTTATCGATTTTTTTCGTGCGCTCTCAAGGCACTTTTAGTAATTGCTTTAAATGTTTAATGAAATTTCTGTAATGGTGGAAACTAAATTAATGCATTTTTGGGGAAAAAAGACTAAATCATAAGATTATTAACTCTTTGGTGTTATTTTCTTTATTCAAATTTGCGTAAATATTTAATATTTACATAAATTGTATTCACTCTCTCATTAAGGCTCTCTACGGTGATTGCATTAATATCACGAATTTCCAAATGTATTTTTCGTAATTTTTCAGTTAACCTGTTTTGTAAATAAAATTTCTAGCTTCCAAAAGAAAAAAAAAATATCGAAACATTAGTGTGGAGACTCGAAAAGATTTTGGTGTCTGCATGTTTGTTTGTCTGCAGATTTGTATGCCTCGCTGTAACTGTCGTAAAAAGCACCCGATTAGTCTGTAATTAGATAGGCATGTTGGCGACTTACATTGAATTAGTTGTATAGTTTTTGGTTAAATTTGGTTCATTCGTTCGAAAAATATAGAACATTTTCTTTTGGGTCATAATGGGAGTTCAGATGATTTTCAAACAATTCACTGAAAAAAAAAAAAAAAAAAAAACGGTGCATTTTGATAATTGATTTAAGGGGACCTGGATGCATCATTTGTAAACAAAATCATATGATAAAACTTCTCATATATTTTTCTTTAAGATTAAAATTTAAAATTGATTAAAAAAGTGGGGTAATTTAAAATCGTTATAACCCGACATATTATTTGTAGAATTTCAGTTTTTCTTCATTTAAATAAACAGAAATATATACGTTTTTATTTTGATTCAGCTTTAAAAATACTAATTTTAATAAAAATTAAAATTATTTAAATTAAAAGTAAAAAAAAAAAAATGATGTAACTAAAAAAAAATCATATTTTCAAAAGTAAATATTTTTTTTTTCAAATTTACTGAATCAAAATTAAAGTAAAACAATTGAAAAGGACATGTTCCAAATTTGAACCATTTATATCTTTAACGGTTCTTATCTTATAACAATTTAAATACGAGAAATGGTAAAAAACCCATCTTGAAGAAAAACTCATTTTTACATCATCCATGACAATTGCTTGAAAGCTGGATTTCGAAAACAAACCAAAACGAAAAAATTAATATTTCCGGTTACAATTAAGATAGAAACATGATTTAAACGTCAATTTAAACAGAAAAAACGGAGAAATTTTTAATCAAATAAATATTTTTTAGAAAATTTGAAGATTTTTGTGTCCTGCATCCCCTTAAATCTTAAATTATGGTTGATGAAATTTACCAATGAGCGTCTTAAATTACTCCGATTAGTTTGAAATTTTATCGATACATATGTAAGAGAGTCTAAATTATCTATATATTTTTTGATAGAATTTTGTGCCTGTTCGAAAACTACAGTATTTTAACTTTTAAAATTTGGGTTTTTGTCATTACTTTAATTCACTTTTTTCTCGTTTTTGTTAACTGTATCTCATAATGTATGAAAGAAAGAAAATTTATTAAAATAACTCATTCAATGTTACATTTCCGATTATGAAAGATTTAAAAAAAAAAAGTTTTCGTGAAAAAAAAACAAAACAAAAAAAAAACCAGAGAACAGGAATTCTGCTTTTTCAGAATTTAGTGTCGCCCCCGTCATTTCCATTACTTCTTTTTTTTTCTGGTGGAGTGGTGGCTTCTATTATTATGAAACAGCCATTATAAATGAAGCGTTAGGTGAAGATGAAAGAGCAGTCGTAAAAAGTTAGAACTCTGATTTTCAGGTCAGAATGGAAAAAAAAAATGGCCATATATTTTTTTTTAACTCTGATTTTCTGGTCAGAATGGAAAAAAAAATGGCCATAATTTTTTTTGAAAAAAAAAAAAAAAATATGGCCATTTTTTTCCCCATTCTGACCATAAAATGAGGTCATTTGCATTAATATAGATTCTTAAAATTAAATATAGTTTATAACAGCTCCATGTTTTATCATAAATCATTTATTTATATTTTTCTCAAAATAGCACGTATTTTAATTAATTTCTTTTTTCAATTTTTATGAGAAAATGGCAACAAGAAGATGTACTTGCTATTTTTCAACAATTTTTTCTTTACTTTCTACAGAAATAGCGTACTTGAGTTGCCAAAATAAAACAAATGTCGCTAAAAACTACAGAAAAATTAATATTTCAAAAACAAATGGAGATGCAGTTTTCAAACAAATTGCATTAAAAAGTACTTTTTTTTCCCAATACGACGGTATAAACATTACAAATGTTACGATGCTTAGAAGTTTTTAAAAATGCTGTAGAGCATTTAATCGCACGATGATACATCTGCTTTGTTTATTGCTAGCGTCTGTAAGGTAACGTTATTTTTTGGAGACAAAATAAGCTGGGAGAAAGAAATAGCATACCGTTCCGGGGCTTTAAAAAAAAAAAAAATATATATATATATATATATATATATATATATATATATATATATAAAACAATTTAGCAAATTACAACGACCAGTTGGAAAACGATTTTTTCAAAGACTAAAATTTACGACATAAAAAATCGCGCGGAGTTGATCCTACATTACGTACGCCATGAACCTGAAACTTACGGATTATCCAAGCATTTCATTGGCTGTTTGGGAAAAGGCTTTTCCATCGTCAGATTTCCAAGAAATCTGACGACACATTTTAAATGAAATTTCATTCTTAAACTTCTAACCATCCGACAATATTACTTTTTACACCATCGGATAGAGAAAAAAATGTACTTTTAAATGCAATTTGTTTGAAAGCTGTATCTCAATTTGTTTCTGAGTTATTATTATTTTTTTTGTAGTTTTTATTACTTTTTTGTCATTGTGGCAACAGAAGGTATCCGTTGTTGTTAAATGTAAAGGGAAATACAGATTACTGTATAGACCAATCAGAACACGAATAAAATGCGGATTAAACCAATAAAAACCTTCAGATATGCTTTTGATTTCCTACCCTGACAGAGAACAATAACCATTTTTCCAAATGGTTAAAAAATTAACTAAATTTTTGTGACCGGAATTTCGATCAACATTTGCATCAAGGATGAACGATACTAGAATCAATAGGGTTTAAAGTGAATGATGCATGCTGCAAATGCATCTCTATTGCACCAAATAATTTTGCTAAAATACAACAGCTAGTAGTTGATTCGATTACAGAAGATTTCGCAATGGGTTTAAGTGTTACATATAAGTGAACGCATTCCAATGCAAGTAGCCAATTTGGTGTATTAATGCCGAATTGAACATGTTGAGAAGTTTTTGTCAAGTTCTGTACTCCAAAGCTGATGTACATGTACCAACAAAAATATTCCCAATGCTTCCATGAGGGAAATATTTTTGTCGTCACTACTCCGTGGTTACTCCTCATTTGGGGGAGAATGAAGTAACTAAATTGAATTGAGAAAGTGCAGTTTTGCAATGCATAGGGGATTAGTATCACAAAATACGAAAATTGCAGTCCACAATATAAAATTTCGATTTAATGTTATAATAAAATGCAATTTTCTTTTTTGCATTCTAATAAAAAATATTCTTAGAATTATTTTCAAGATATATTATATTCATAGTAACACAAATATAAAGCAATTAAAAGACTTAAAATTTCAGATTGTCATTTTCCTGGCATGTCACACTGTGATATGTGCAAAGTAAAAGGCTTTCTGCTATCATGTACAAATATCTTTTTCTAGTTTTTTTTTTTAATTTCTAATTAATCATTATACCTATATAACACATATATGTGGAAGGTAACAAGTTCTGAATTTTACAAATAATTTTCCACAATTAAAATATGATTGTCACTGAAAATGAATGTCATTGCCCTGGCCTGCTCATTTTAGTTCTTTATGAGGTATAAAGATGGCGCTGTAGAGTAAGTCTTCTTGTTCTTGACATAGTTCAAGTCAGAAGTAGTAAAGTCATTGCTACCAGCAAGATCGTTTAGATATTTCTTTGAAAATAATGCGTTTAAAGGGTTTGTAAAAATTGAGTAGACTTTTATTATGTCATTTTTCTGGCTTCTATAAATTGTAAATAAAACTGAACGTTACACTGAATTTGAGGTGCTATAGAGGAAACATGTTCCTTTAAACAAAATTAAAATGTTAGATCTAAAAATAAAAATAAAACAAGAATGTGAAAAATATTTTATAACGAAATTGTCATTAACCTGGCGGTCATTATCATGGCATATATATGCCAAGACAATGACATATAATTATAATTACATAAAAATGAACTTAAGCTCTTCAAACTTTAACAATTTTACACATAAATTCTTTTATTCAGCTATTCAACCAACATTTAAAAGAAGATCAGATGCTTTGAAACGATTTAAATTTCCGAAATTTTTGCTTTGAAAGTCTCACATTTTGTGATATTCCCCATACACACTATCGGTTTCTCCTCATTTGGTGGAGAATGAGGTAACTAAATTGAATTGAGAAAGTGCAGATTTACAATGTATAGATACTATCGGTTTCTCCTCATTTGGTGGAGAATGAGAACTGAATTGAGAAAGTGCGGTTTTGCAATGCATAGACACAATCGGTTTCTCCTCATTTGGTGGAAAATGAAGTAACTAAATTGAATTGAAAAAGTCCAGTTTTACAATGCATATAGTCACTGTTGGTTTCTCCTAATTTGGTGGAGAATGAATTAACTAAATTGAATTGAGGAAGCGCAGTTTTACAATGTATAGACGCTATCGGTTTCTCCTCATTTGGCAGGGAAGGAAGTAACTGAATTTAATTGATAAAATGCAGTTTTACAATGCACAAACACTATTGGTTTCTCCTCATTCAGTGGAGAACGAGGTAACTAAATTTAATTGATAAAATGCAGTTTTACAATGCACAGACACTATTAGTTTCTCCTCATTTTGGGGAGCATGTAGTAACAAAATTGAATAGAGAAAGTGCAGTTTTACAATGCACAGTGTGCATTAAAGGGTCATCAACATTACCACTCCAGAAAGATATTTAAACTAAAATTACAATCTTTTATTTACAAAATGCATTTTTGCGATGCTTTTTGCATAGGAAGAGATTTGGATTTAGTTCGATATTGACTTTTTAAAAAAATAACCACTGAATTTGTTTTTTCCAAACGATTATTGTAAAAGCGTTAGATTTTTAAATTTAATAGAAATCTCGTAAGGGGATTTACGTTTTCACAGTTATTTTATTACATGATTCAACTTTTGCAACAAATGCCGATGTTTTTTAGTTGATAGATATGTTAGTATTTTATCACGATAGGACTAAATATCGTTTACAGCGAATCGTTTATTGTAATAAAATATAGTTTAAAAGGAGGTAGTAGATATACTACAATATTGAATAAGCACAGTTATTGGCAAATGGAACATTATTTTAATGGAACAGGAAGGGGGGGGGGTCAAGGAGCCACAGCCCCCCACCCTGAATTAATGTTCTCTTTTATTCTAAAAAATTGAAAAAATAAGCAGTTGAAGACTATAATTGCATATAATCGTGTTTAATATAAAAGTCCTTAAAGGATAGATTTCCCAATCTTTGGGAAAATATTATATGCTTAAAAATATACATATAATCTAACTTATTGAACAGCGGATTGCAACATGTTAAATATTGTGTAAAGTGAGATGAAAATTAAAATCACATGCAAAATAGACGTTGAGGTTCCTGCCGCGCAGATTTATTAGTTAAATGAATTTTATAAATCTTTTCTAAATACAGAATAAATTAAAATTTCTTTTTCTCCCCAAAAAGGTAGTTCACATATATATAATAGAAACGCAAGATATCTGATTACCTAGTAATTATTACTTTACGGCATATTTGGAAACATAGTTATAGTTCCACGGTACAATTAAATTATAACGATAAAAAAAAATCCCTGTCGGCTCGGGCCTACAGGCGAAGGTAGATTTCAAATTAAGTACTAAATTAACCAACAAAATTTAAATCAAGATTAGAGATAAACCCAGTTCCTCCACTAAGAATGAGCTCTAGGGAGCTAAACATTTTGTGAAAATTCTAATATACACGAATACACACACGCATGCATATGGAATAGGTTTAAAAAATAGCTAAAGCAAATTCAGAGAACCTCAAAGTGATAAATAAGTTAATATTTCCATAGTCGGGTTTTTATCATGTTTTAATACGTTTCTTCAAACTCACAGGACGTTACATATTCACCTGCTGAGGTCCATTTTATTTCCAATATGACGCAATATTTTGTTGTTGTTTTTTAATTCGTCAAACTATTTATTTCATTTTGAGTTTTCATGCGGAAATCTTGCTCTAGGAAACTTATGACGTAATATTCAATTTGTTTTCAATTCGTCAAACTATTTATTTTATTTAATTTTTCACGTGAAATTCTCGCAAAAGAAAAGCAATTGTTGTGGTGAGAATTTTATTGCTTTTTTTTAAATTGTTGGCAACTGCAATAACGAAAAATATTTATTTTTTTCTGTTATTGTTGTGTAAGAGCTGATTTTATCGGAATCATGTTAAGATGGTATTCAAATTTTTGAACCCTCCCCATTTCCATTCCCTAGGTCCGATTTTACCCATTTTCAATCCCCGCCGAGATATTAGCCATCTCAAAGTTGTTGGCGAGTTTGAAGACGATCCGTGCATAATTGCGACTTTTATCGTGCGGACAAAATTTAGTACATATATATATATATATATATAAACTTTTTAGGTGGGGGTGGTTTTGGGTTCCTGGGGTCCTATAATGAAAAGTTATGAAGGAATTTTTCAAAAGTCGCACCATGGTAACGACTGCAATAGGTAGTATTTCTTACGAAATCTACCTAAAATGTATGAAATGAATATATATATTTTCATTGTAATTATAAACAAAAACAAAATGCAAATACTTTATGCTATTTTAAATTGTATTTTTAATATAACAATAACGTTCTTTTAAGGGCTCTCAGGACTCTTAAAGCTTCAAAAATTTAATTTTTTTATATGTTAAACTTTTATCTTTTCTGAACATTTTGATATGATTGTTTCCTTCTATTAGAACAGACGTTATGGCTATTAGAATTATACCCGTTCAATAGCTGAAGCAGCGTTTCCAAAACTTTGGAGTTATTTTTCTTCAAATGACGTTTTTGGGAAATAACGCGATGGATATCTCAAAAACTTCAGAATATTTTTTCATGAAATTTTCAAAACATATGTTTCATGCTAGTCTGTATAAACTGAACGTAAAATTTCCTTTTTATTGTTCAAAAAAATAATTGTTTAGGTGATTATACTGTTGAAATTTTAAAATTTTGTGTTAGCTAAATGCAACTTTGTATTAAAAATATGAAAATTCTTTAAATACAAATCTATTTAGGTTCAGGGTAATTATTATAAACTGAAGTATAATTAAGCACAAAAAATTTCATTCTAGTTGCAAAAATTTATTTTGTAATCCTGCGCATAAACTGTTATACCATTTTTCTGCTCGACAAATCTTTGACAATTTGGAGACCACTATAAATACTAATTTTGAATGTTGCAATTTTTTAAATACGTGAAATTTGTTTCCATTTTTTACAATTTTGAGAGTCTTGAGATCACTTAAAAAATTATCCTCAATACTATATTATATGGAAAAAGGTATCTGAACTTGACATTTTTCGAATACAGGCTTTTGAAGATCGAATGTTCAGAAGACATAATCGTAAATTTTATTCCAAGAATGTAGATAGGGTGAAATTTCTTCAATATTGTGTAGCACATATAAAATTAAACATTGTAAATAGTTCACAGAATCAAAAATTCAGAGCAAAGTATTTTAGCATTAGAAAACTATGACTTAGCATTAGAAAACTATGAAAACTATGAGAAATTTGAACACTTTCAAATATAGTTAAAAAGTGTTTATGGATTCTCTTTATGTTGCCATCTGTCTGTCGGTCTGACTGTCTGTGTTGTAACTAAATCGCATAAATGTCCATGTAATTCATATTATGTTTTTGAGTTTTATTATAGAATGCTTGTTACTTAAAATGATGTGTTAGTTCGTTTATAGTTAGTTTACAGGGTCACTTAAAATAATTCCGTTGCACACATTAAAAAAATGGGTACTCAAAATTGAGTAAAACCTACTCAATTTTAAATACGTGACATACTCAAAATAGCTCCGATCCAAATTTACTCAAAATTGAGAAACACATGTACTCATTTTTAATCCCATGGTTGTGTTCAAACATGAATCGTTATGTACTGCCTCCCTGAACCTACTAAGTAAAGTAAAAATGTACTAACATTTATTTTCCGTTCTAAATTATTAATAAGAAACGTTTAATTGATTATTTATTAAGAAAAATAGCAAATTTAGTCGCAAGATACCCAAATCAAATATTTCTATAACAAGAGCTTTATTTGTAAGCACTTTTAAATTATTTTAAAATACTGTACATAATTTAATATTTGAATCAATATGAACATCTTTATGCCACCATAAATGAAATAAACCACTACAGGGTACAATATTATCGTTTTGTTAGGTTTTGATAATATGTGATGTTTCAAAATTGAGAAAACATATGTTCATTTTTGATCCAAACATACTCAATTCAATATGAGTACATCGATTTACTCATTTTTGAGTACTTCATTTTTTTCAGTGCATTATGGTTTGTAATGAAAATTATTTGCAATGTATTTTAACGATGTTACACTATTTCAAACATATTGAAATTGATATAAATCATTGAGGTGCACCATAAATTGCTTACTGTAGAATATGGTGCAAATAGCATTTATCGTTCATCTACAGGGACACACTAAGTAATTCGGTTACAATACTGCCCATGAGTTAATATTGCTGCAAGTGCGTTTTCGGTTGTTGTATGCGCTTTTAAATTTAACTATTTTTTCACATTACTATGCGTGTATAAATTCCATAGATCATATACAGAGCTGTACAAAATAATTCAAGTACATTTTCGTTTGTTGATGGACGTTTCTGAACGGGAATTTTCAACTGTGCTAACGCCTTTCCTAACTGAGCTAAAATCTAGCTTACTATGTAGTATATACAAATATATAGATCATATACAGAGCTGTACAAAATAATTCAATTACATTTCCATTTGTTGATGGACGTTTCTGAACGGGACTTTTCAACTGTGCTAACGCCTTTCCTAACTGAGCTAAAATCTAGCTTACTATGTAGTATATACAAATATATAGATCATATACAGAGCTGCACAAAAGCATTCGGTTGCGTTTTCGACAATAGATGGTAAATGCTGAAATTGTGTTTTAAATGTGTTATTCGTTTTCCAAATTGTTCACTTAGATACTTTTTCATAAACTTTATTTTTGTTTTCTTTATACTATTCCTTATAACTCAAAACGTTTAAATGATGAAGTCTGATATGGCATATAGTATTATTTTACATAACTGGCTCATGGGTACCAAAATGTCTCCTCCTTTTTTTTTTAAATTGTTTGTTAAGAAATATTTTGATATTGAACTTATTGTAAAAACTAACTTTGTAGTACTTTTACTTTATTCTCCTATATGTAATATTCAACACCTGTAACATAAAATATGAATTTTCCATAAACATTAACCCTCGTGGAAAAAAGTTCGTATGCTTAATGGCTGGCTCCTCCTGAGCGGGTGATTTCATTTCATTTCTCTTTTTGTTTACTTAGATACAACTCATATTCAAAATATTAGAATAATTGAGAAAAAGTAATAAGAAATTTTTTTTCCATTTATTTATTTTTGATACTAAGTAAATGAATTAAATTTCTTATAAATTAAATCTGGAATGTTTAGATAAGATTTTAACGTTTACAAAATATAAAATACAGTGCAATAAATTAGGTATACAGCTTTCTGAAACACATCAAAATATTAGAACAAAATTTAGATTGGTTCAAAATATTAGAATATTTTATTTTACGCAACAATATTACCTTATGAATATGAAGTAAATAGTAGGTAATATTTTGTAGCATCCTCTTTAGTTTTTATAACAGCGTACAATCGATCTTGCATACTATATACAATATTTTTACAAACATTTCTATCAATATTAGCCCAAATAGACATTATACGTGCCATTAACTCAGTTTTACTTGAAGGAGGATTATCTTGGAGTTCTTTCTTCATTATGCACCATAAGTTTTGATGGGATTAAGGTGTGGTGAGTTTGGTGGCCAAGGAAGTACTTTAATGTTGCGCAGGCGGAGCCAATTCTTAGTTGACAGCAATGTATGCGGTGACGCTAAATCTTGTTGAAAGGTGAAATCATCTTCAAATAAATCTTCTGACGATGGAATCATGTAATATTCCAAAATTTCTTGATATATCTGAGAGTTAATCTTTTCGTAGACGATGCATTACTTTCTAGGTCCTTCCGCACTCATGCAACTTCAAACCATGACACTAGCAGCAAATTTTACGGAAAGTTTAAGGCATTCTTTATCAAATGCTTCTTGCTTTATTCTCCAAACTCGAATACCTACTCGAATATGAAACACAAAACATACTTTCATCACTAAGTAATATATTTTTCCATTCTTCTTCGTCCCATAAACGTCTTGATTTACACCGATTCAATCTTATACGCTTTTGTTTTGCAGTCATGAGAGCTTTTGTTTTCGATATACGAAATTCAAACTTAAATTTATGGAGACGTTTTAATGTTGTCGATGTAGAAACTTCAACTTTTTCTTCTTTCCAATTTCGGTGCAAGAATCGCATACTTTTAAAACGGTTTTTCTTAACTATACGCTTCAGTTTCCTCTCATCTTTAGCAAATGTTTTTAGTTTTCGGGCGCCATTTCGGCGATTATTTTGAAATTTTCCACTTTTCGAATATTGTGTTAGTATTTTATTAACGCTTTATTACGAACAATGTGAATAATCTGCTACATAACATTGATTTTTACCGTGCCGATACAAATAAACCATAGGAAGTTTAATAGATTCAGGAATATTATTCACACGACCCATTTTAAGACGAAAAAGCAAACAAACTGCAAAAAGAATATTTATTTTAAATAAAATCGTCTGAATTTAATCAATGATGCCACCAGTTATGAATTGGGGATAATTAAGAGAATTAATGTAAAATATTCTAATATTTGGAACCACTCGAATAAATATTCTAATTTTTTTTACTTTTCAAAATAATTTTTTTTCAATTAATCTATTCAAAAATGATATTAATTTTAAGATAATAAATAATTGTAATCAACAATACGTTCTTAATAAAAATATCGTTTGCATATTTGTATTAAAAGGCATTAAATTACCGAACGATATTTTCAATTTGTAAAAAAAGTAATTATTCTAATATTTTGCATATGAGCTGTATCATCTTGCCTTATTAAACAGGGCTAGTTCATTACACTATTCCAAATGTGTTGGAACGGTTTTATAATATATGCTTGATGCATAAATTTTCTTTCTTGATTAAATCAAAATTGTGTATATCTTCTTAAAACTTTTATATTATGTTTATTATAAATACGAAACTGGTTTCACCAGTTATTTGAAAAGAATATATACCTGAAATATCTTTTCGGCAATTTGAGATGCTTATAATAGATTTTCGATATTTTGAATGCATTACATATTTAAATACAAAAAAAAAAAAAAATATTTAAGAAAAAGATGCCGGAAATTCACAAGCATATTTCGTTCTCAAAGACACGTTCTTTACATTACAGCAAAGATACGTAAATAAAAAATACCTATCTCAAATTAAATTCCAAAGATTTACATTTTCTGTACGAAACGTATCTAAGTTTCTCCCGTATTCTTGCAGCTGTTTTATTTGCTATTTTATTTCACGTAACTATTAAGAATAAGAGGGATATTTGCATATGAATGTACTATAACAATATATTACGATTATTCAAAATAAATTTATTTAGAGGAAGAAACGATGCTTGGATAAAGAAAGTTATTTAAATTGAATTTAGTGATTATTTTGTACGTTTTAAGGGTTCTTTTTGCAATAGCTTTAATTACTTTTTTTCTATTTTCGAGAAAAATAAATAAAATTAAATCTAGAAAACAGGAATTCTGCTTTTTCAGAATTTAGTGTTGCACACGATGAAAAAAAATATATATAAATATAGATAGTACAAAACATATTTCAGTTTTAAGACTTAAAGTACATGCTTTTATTTTATATAAAAGGACGCCATTCTATCCGGGGGAAAATTACACATTTACGATCCAGCCTTAAACAAAATTTATAGAAAAGTACGCATATGACATTACTATTGCGGAATAATGCGCAAATCCAGCAAAAAGCGATGTCGTCATTTAAGAAACTCGATAAAAAAAATCGGCTATCTAATGATTCATATGCCTTCATTTGTTTATAAAATTAATATGAATACTCAAAATTAAATATAGTTTATAATAGCTCCATGTTTTATCAGAAATCATTCATTTATATTTTTTTATAATAGCATGTATTTTAATTACATTTTTTGAGTTGTTTTGAAAAAAATAGTAGTAAAAAGATATAGTAATCTATTATTTTCGAACTATTTTCCCTTAACTTTCTACAGAAATGGAGCACTTCAGTTGCCAAAATTACAAAAATGGCGTTAAAAACTACAAAAAATTAATATCTCAAAAATAAATTGAGATAAAGTTTTTCAGCAAATTGGATTTAATAGAACTTTTTTTCCCTATACGAGGTGTAAAAATTGAAAATGTGCGATGCTTAGAAGTTAAGAAATTGCAGTAGATATTATCAGTATTTAACCGTACAATGATACATCTGCTTCGTTTTACGTCTGGATTATGTAACGGAACGTTTTTAAGGATGACACTTTCCTCGAAAGAAGGTTTACTGGAGTTTTTTTCTTGCGATTTATGAGTATTATATTATTAATTACAAATAAGAGTAGTCGTATTACACTCAGTTAGTTACCTTACATTATTAAAAACTTTGAATGTGGAATTTAAATTTAGAATTTTCTAGTTAAATATTCTTCTTTTGTCTAATTAAATTAGATTATATCGGTATTTTAAAAACCTAAATGCAATTTTGAAGCAAATAAATGCAAATGCAGTAAAAGTTGGCAACTAGGCATTGTGCAGAATCATTTTATGATCAAAGTCATATAAGTTTGTCCGAAAATTTATTCCGCTTCACATACAGATAATCCATACCTGATATTTTATATTTCATGACTAAGTTATAGCATGTCTTATACGATGTTCGTTCAACAGCTAATTCTTAAACTGTTATCTTTTGGGGTTAAGTTCCAAATGCAAAAATATTTCAAATGTTGTTTTTGATCATATCGAAATCTATTTATGTGAAAACACTTATTTTTGTATAAGTAAACGTGTTTTTTGGAGCCAAAGTATACTAAAAATTAAAAAAAAAATCAAAGTGCTATAATTCTCTACATTTTGGTTGTCCAAAAAATTTTTTTTTATCTTTTTACTTTTTAAATAATGAGAAACTTTCTTCTAAATATACCGAATCCAATCCCAGAGGCGCACCCCCTCCTCCCCTGGGAATTGGATATTTCACAAAATTTATCCGTCATCACAGGTCAAATTAAAAACAAATCAACTATTGCTTAAAAACTGAAATAACTTGTCAAACTTTGATTTACATAAACATTCTATACACTTTAAGCAAAGAAAATCATTGACAAAACTTTTTTCTAAATCTTTCCTATCCCAACCTTCTCAAAGCAAGACATGATAATGGTTATGAGTACTTTGGTTACTTTTACAAAATATATGTGAGAAAAAAACTACCTCAATTTCTTTCCAGCTGCATAAGACTTGTTTAAAAAAAAAAAAAAAACTCGTCCGTTTCAGGGCTTGAATTTTAGCGAAGAATTTTCCCCTTTAATCCAAAATTTAGGGTGGATTCTTTTTTTTCGGGGGCGGGGGGGGGGGGGTCGAGGAATTATAAATCAAGTTCATAACATTATAAAAATGGTTGTTTATGGTTATGGTAAATATGTTTATTTATATTGGTCAGTTGCAGAGATTTAAAGCAGGAAATTTTATTTATTTGTATTCTTAAAATAACCAAAGAAAAAAACCCCAATCTTAAGGCACATACACTGGTTATCAAAAATTAAGGAAAAGTCACAAAATGCTAATTTTCAAATATGCGAACACTCAAAAGGAAATAATATAATTCGAGTAATTACTATCTCTACAACACAGCTAGCTCATATAACATCTCATTCAGCTCACACATGGTCACAAGTGTCACAGTCACTACGGTGAAGCAAAAAAATAGGAAATTCCATACATCTCATTATGAGTCTCAAATGATCACTATATGTGACTCCACTGAGAAGTCAGTGTGACTGCTGCTTTGTGACGAGTCACTATGTGACTTTACAATGTAGTTACATTGTGACTCTCATGTGACTGTCATTTGTAGACTCAATTTCAATGTCATCGTAACTCTGCATTGTGATAAGTTACCAAATAATATCACATTAAAGTCACATGATGACTTTCAGGTGACAGAGAGACTACCGTGAAGTCACCATCGTGCTCTTTTGGGAAAAGTCATCATGTGACTTTAATGTGACATTATTTGGTGACTTATCACAATGCAGTGTTCGCGATGACTTTGAAATTGAGTCTACAAATGACAGTCACATGAGAGTCACAATGTAACCACATTATAAAGTCACATGGTGACACGTCACAAAGCAGCAGTCACATTGACTTCTCAGTGGAGTCACATATAGTGATCATTTGAGACTCATAATGAGATGTATGGAATTTCCTATTTTTTTTTTTTTTTGCTTCACCGTAGTGACTGTCACACTTATGACCATGTGTGACCTGAATGAGATGTTATATGGGCTAGCTGTGTTGTAGAGATAGTAATTACTCGAATTATATTATTTCCTGTTGAGTGTTCGCGTATTTGAAAATTAGCATTTTGTGACTTTTCCTTAATTTTTGATAACCAGTGTATTTTGTGCAATTATCATACATATTAATTTTTTAGCAAGTGTATACAATATTCTCCATTCATAGAATAAATTGTAAACATATTCCAACCTTCCCGAAGAATTTACTTTTCTTATCTGTTTTTCCAATGGGCGTATTAAACATTATTGTTCGAATTATTTTATTGAAACTGTTGTGTTCCAAATTGAATTCCAAATGCTTCACTTCTATAGTAAACATATCTTCTTGCGAATTCTGAAGTGATTACGGGTAATTCTTATTCCACCTACTATTGACAAAGGAAAAGCGATTCTCTGATATTTGCATGCAAATGCGCAGTAACATAGGATAGGATGTATTGTAAACAATTTTATTTAACGAAGAAACGGCATTTAAACGAAATAAAACAGTTTATATTATTGTTGCTGACTTTTTTTTATGGAATTTCAAAACACTCTCTGTGCATAGTTCAATTTAAAATGAAATCTATGATAATTCACGTATAAAGATTTAATGAAACATGACGAATTTTTCGCTAAGTTTTCTAAATGACAGAGTTGCTTATTTCTTTTAATCTCAGAAAACATGTTACGCCATTTATGATAAAAGCACGCTGATTAGGTAGGAAAATCATTGTTTTATGGTTAAGAAGTATCTATTATGGTTGCATTTTTATATACTAGCCAATATGGAACTGGAGGCGGAGGCAGCTGTACAGACCATCATCTCATCGAGTTGATGGCGAAAATTCCAGAATTAGACAGAACTCGATTAGCATATTAAAATGCAACTGGTCTGCCAAATCGTATATTGGTGGAAACCACTTGTAAACCAGATTTTAGGGGTTGGTCGGTGCGTTTATCATCGTGTTTTCCTACACTTAAAGGTATGAAAACATGAGGACCGGGAGCAGGGAAAACACATTGGTAAACCTACCAATCAAACACTAAAATTCCACCAAGATATGACTTGGCAAACCAGTTGCATTTTAATATGTGAATCGAGTTTTAATAAATCATGAAATTTCAGCCGTCAACTCGATGAGGGGATGGTTTGTGTAGCCACACCCCTGTCTAATAATATATGCATTCTCTGTGCCTCATATAATATATTTATTAAAAAAATAAATGATTAAATATATAGGACAATTCCACAGAAAATGATCATTTTTTTGGGGGGGGGAGGGGGGATCAAATGTATAATATGTTTAATTTAACGGTATGATTGGAAAACTTGATATTTTTATATTCTATAGAAAAATCCTAATAAAAAGGCAATGTAAATTACTGTTTACAAACTATGTTAAATACCATTATTGTCTTTGTAATGTCATAATGTTACGTCAGTTACACGTGTAAAAGCCGTTTTTTTGTTTTTTATTATTCAGAAATTAATTAAACAAGTTACTGTTATAATTTGGCATTACTTAGTGTTGTTGAGAACATTAAATCACTTTTTTTAACTGGATAGTTTTGATAATTTTTACACTTCGATTAAGGCAGAAAAAATGTTTGTCTGTTTTATGTTACGTCAGTTACAGAAATTTGAGTTACCATTTTTGGGACTCAAAGAGAGATTGAAATAATCTGCAGATATTTGGGTATTAAGACCTTAGTAAGAAATATTTTAAATTGTAAAAATTTGTTCTAGCTTTATTAGTAAATTTTCTACATAGATTTGAAAACAAAATTCTATGATAAAATGTTACGTCAGTTACGATGGAATTGCCCTGTATTTATTTTTGTCATGGAGATTTCTTGGTAAATATTAAAGAATACATTGTTTTTCCTTAATTTTTTTAAAATTTTAAAAACGAATTTTACCAAAATTATTTATTTAACATTTCCAATTATCATTTTACAAACTAATCTGATTAAAACAATCAGTATTAGAGCACTCTTTTATTTCACTCAACTTGTTGTTTGTATACAGAGTGTTTCATCACAGCGGTTATAAAGTTTCAGGAGAGATAGAGTACACCTAGAGACGATGGAAAATCACACAGCAATGCATGGCCGGAAACGCTTTCCTGGCGCGGTAGTGATGGCACAAAACACAAGAAACGGAGGACATGAACAGGGTCATAAAACATGTTTATTATTCTTAGTACTGCGAAAATGCCGGGACAATGCTGGAAAGTGTTAAGGAACTTGTTGCACGCATCGTGTCAGCTGCTGGGGAAGTCCGAGACTCGTTCGGTATTTTCGAGAACATGAGATCTTCCATGCGCCGGAGATGTCCGGTGTGCATCACGGTCCGGGGTCGTACTTTCAAACACCATCTTTGATGACGATCGTCGTCTCTCTTTTTGTTCTTATTTCTTAGTTTTTTGCTATACTAAGAATAACAAACATGTTCTCTCACCCTGTTTGTGTCCTTCCTTTCGTGCGCTTTGTGTCGTCACAACCGCGCCATTAAAGCGTTTCCGACCATGCATTTCCATCTGAATTCACATCATCTAGGTGTACTCTATCTCTCCTGAAATTTTGTACCCGCTGTGTTGTAATACACTGTATAAAGTTGGAATATCGTAATCGATTTTTCATTCAATTCGTAATATGCTAGAATTATGCATATTATGTTCACAGATGCGCTTATGATGACAATACAACTTATTAACATTTTCAGAGCTTATTTAGAAATTAATAAATTAATTTTAAGGCATTTTTCTGTTATACGGCTGCAGGTGGTAAATTGCCAAATATTCTTTAGAGTTACAACTGCTTTACCTGCTACAAAAATTGCGAAGTTAATTATGTGCCAAACAAATTTCGCAAAATTGTCTGTGAAACTGTAACAATAGAATATTTAAAAAACTAAAAAATTGAAAACATTAGTAAAAAAAGCGAGTCTGATATATATCTTTAAAGTTACGTTTTAATGCATTAACAGTTTCATAAATTATGATTGATTATACGTTGAGAAATCAATTTAAAAATCCCAAAAAGATAGTTTAAATAGTGTTTCATTTTTTCTTTCGTATTACCATGCCTTAACAAGTTGGAAATTGCACGTCAAACGTGGCAAATGTGGTGCTTTCGTACTGTAACTAGTTTTATAAATATTTTTTGCACCGCATATTGTAATGAATGTATATTTTAGTGCACTTCATAAGCGGGTATCAACGTCATTCTAATCGAAAGTCTGTAACGTCATTTAAATGCATTTGAAATAATTTTTCCCATTGGCCGTAATGTAACGGGAAAATTTGACAGTCCCTGTAATTAAACTACACATCCGATTTTCATAAAATTTGAAATGACTCGACAAATTTTGCTCCAATTATATGTTTAAAATTTCAGACCATTCAGTTCAGTAGTTATTGATCAGTTAACTGCGGACGGACGGACTGACGGACAGACAGACAGACAGACGGACAGACGGGCCAAACGACGACTATAGGCGCTACGTATTTATATAATTACTAACGCACCTAAAAAAGAAACAGAGCAAAAGATTATAATAAAAAAAAAAATAAATTCACTAGTTCGTACTTTCAAGCAGTTTTTACTTTTATAATTATGCTCATTTTTACCTTGTTAAAAGAAGTTGGAAATTACACGTCAAACGCGGCAAATGAGGTGGGTTCATACTATAACAAGTTTTATAAATATTTTGAGCACCGCATATTGTACTGAATGTATAATTTAGCGCACTTCAGAAGTACAGATAAATTTCATTCTGTTGGAAAGGCTGCAACATCATTAAGATGCATTTGAAATAATTTTTCCCATTGGCCGTAATGTAACGGAAAACTTTTGACTGTACCTGTAATTAAACTATACATCCGATTTTCTTAAAATTTGAAATGCATTTGTACTAAACATAAATTATCAATTTCAGAGAAAGGACTCTTAGTCATCTATTGTGTCATTTTGATTCTGCAAAAGCAACGGATGTGCATTTGTCCTAAACATAAAGTATGAATTTCAGAGAAAGGACACTTTTTGTTATCTATTGTGTCATTTTGATTGTGCAAAAGTAATAGATGGTCATTTGTCCTTAACTACTAGCCCCCTAAACCTGAAGTATCAATTTCAGAGAAAGGACTCTTTTTGTCATCTAATGACTCATTTTGATCCTGCAAAAGCAATGGATGGGCATTTGTCCTAAATTCCCTATCCCCTAAAGAATAAAGTATAAATTTCACAGAAAGGACTATTTTTGTTATCTATTGTGTCATTTTGATTCTGCAAAAGCAATGGAAATAGCTTTTGTACTAAATTATCTGTCCCCAAAAAATAAAGTATCAATTTCAGAGAAAGGACTCTTTTTGTAGTCTATTGTGTCATTTTGATTGTGCAAAAGCAATGAATGTGCATTTGTCCTAAACTACCAGACCCCCAAACCAAAAGTATCAATTTCAGAAAAAAGGACTCTTTTTGTTGTCTATTGTGTCATTGTACGAAAGCAATGGATGGGAATTTGTCCTAAATTACCTGTCACCTAAACCTAAAGTATCAATTTCAGAGAAAGGACTCTTTTTGTCATCTACTGTGTCATTTTGATTGTGCAAAAGCAATGGATGTGCATTTGTCCTAAACATAAAATCTGAATTCAGGAGAAAGGACTCTTTTTGTTATCTATTGTGTTATTTTGATTGTGCAAAAGCAAAGGATGGGCATTTGTCCTTAACTACCAGCCCTCTAAACCTAAA
Source organism: Maratus speciosus (assembly GCA_963932465.1). Lineage (NCBI taxonomy): Eukaryota > Metazoa > Arthropoda > Arachnida > Araneae > Salticidae > Maratus > Maratus speciosus. The sequence continues at coordinate 245,251,319 of OZ010800.1, read as the reverse complement.
GTATCAATTTCAGAAAAAGGACTCTTTTTGTCATCTATTGACTCCTTTTGATTGTGCAAAAGCAACGGATGGACATTTGTCCTAAATTACCTGTCCCCTAAACCTAAAGTATCAATTTCAGAGAAAGGACTCTTTTTGTTATCTATTGTGTCATTTTGATTGGGCAAAGCAAAGGATTGGCATTTGTCCTAAACTACCAGCTCCCTAAACCTAAAGTATCAATTTCAGAGAAATGACTCTTTTTGTCCTCTATTGTGTCATTTTGATTGTACAAAATCACTGGATTTGGCATTTGTCCTAAATTATCTGTCCCCTTAAAATAAAGTATCAATTTCAGAGAAAGGACTCTTTTTGTTTTCTATTGTGTCATTGTGCAAAAGCAATGGATGGGCATTTGTACTTAACTACCAGCCTCCTAAACCTAAAGAATCAATTTCAGAGAAAGGACTCTTTTTGCCTTCTATTATGTCATTTTGATTGCGCAAAAGCAATGGACGGGCATTTGTCCTAAACATAAATTATCGATTTCAGAGAAAGGACTATTTTTTTCATCTACTGTGTCATTTTGATTGTGCAACAGCAATCGATGTGCATTTGCCCTAAACATAAAGTTTGAATTTAGGGGAAAGGACTGTTTTTGTTTTCTATTGTGTCATTTTGATTGTGCAAAATCAAAGGATGTGCATTTGTCCTAAACTACCAGCCCCCTAAACCCAAAGTATCAATTTCAGAGAAAGGACTCTTTATGCCATCTATTGAGTCATTTTGATTGTGCAAAAGGAATGGATTTGGCATTTATCCTAAATTATCTGTCCCTTAAAAATAAAGTGTCGATTTCAGGGAAAGGACTCTTTTTGTCATCTATTCTGTCATTTTGATTGTGCAAAAGCAATGGATGTGCATTTGTCCAAAACATAAAGTGTGAATTTTAGAGAAAGGTCTCTTTTTGTAATCTATTGTGTCATTTTGATTGTGCAAAAGCAATGGATGGGAATTTGTCCTAAATTACCTGTCACCTAAACCTAAAGTATCAATTTCAGAGAAAGGACTCTTTTTGTTGTCTATTGTGTCATTGTACGAAATCAATGGATGGGCATTTGTCCTAAACTACCAACCCTCTAAACCTAAAGTATCAATTTCAGAGAAAGGACACTTTTTGTCCTCTACTGTGTCATTTTGATTGTGCAAAAGCAATGGATGTGCATTTGTCCTAAACATAAAGTCTGAATTCAGGAGAAAGGACTCTTTTGTTATCTATTGTGTTATTTTGATTGTGCAAAAGCAAAGGATGGGCATTTGTCCTTAACTACCAGCCCCCTAAACCTAAAGTATCAATTTCAGAGAAAGGACTCTTTTTGCCATCTATTGTGTCATTTTGATTGTGCAAAAGCAATGGATGGGCATTTGTCCTAAATTACCTGTCCCGTAAACCTAAAGTATCAACTTCAGAGAAAGGACTCTTTTTGTTATCTATTGTGTCATTTTGATTGTACAAAGCAAAGGATGGGCATATGTCCTAAACTACCAGACCCCTAAACCTGAAGTATCATTTTCAGAGAAAGGACTCTTTATGTCATCTATTGTGTCATTTTAATTGTGCAAAATCAATGGATTTTGCATTTGTCCTAAATTATCTGTCCCTTAAAAATAAAGTGTCAATTTCAGGGAAAGGATTCTTTTTGTCATCTATTCTGTCATTTTGATTGTGCAAAAGCAATGGATGGGAATTTGTCCTAAATTACCTGTCACCTAAACCTAAAGTATCAATTTCAGAGACAGGAATCTTTTTTTCATCTATTGTGTCATACTGATTGTGGAAAAGCAATGGATGTGCTTTTGTCCTAAATTATCTGTCCCTTATACCTAAAGTATCAATTTCAGAGAAAGGACTCTTTTTGTTGTCTATTGTGTCATTGTACGAAAGCAATGGATGGGCATTTGTCCTAAACTACCAGCCCCCTAAACCTAAAGTATCAATTTCAGAGAAAGGACTCTTTTTGTCATTTACTGTATCATTTTGATTGTGCAAAAGCAATGGATGTGCATTTGTCCTAAACATAAAGTCTGAATTCAGGAGAAAGGACTCTTTTTATTGTCTATTGTGTCATTGTACGAAAGCAATGGATGGGCATTTGTCCTAAACTACCAGCCGCCTAAACCTGAAGTATCAATTTCAGAGAAAGGACTCTTTATGTCATCTATTGTGTCATTTTGATTGTGCAAAATCAATGGATTTTGCATTTGTCCTAAATTATCTGCCCCTTAAAAATAAAGTATCAATTTCAGGAAAAGGACTCTTTTTGTCATCTATTCTGTCATTTTGATTGTGCAAAAGCAATGGATGGGCATTTGTCCTAAATTACCTATCCCCTAAAGGCTAAAGTATAAATTTCAGAGAAAGGACTATTTTTGTTATCTATTGTGTCATTTTGATTGTGCAAAAGCAATGGATGTGCATTTGTAGTATTATTTTAACTTCAGGTTTCAAGAGGTTATTGTTTTCGACCATCTGAAAACGTCGTTCCATTTATGATAAAAATAGCCTGAATACGGAAATAACCATTCCTGTTGGAGCATTTACGTAGGAGTATATATTAAAACTTCATTTCGGAAGGCTATTCATATTTCAAATAAAACATTTTTATCAACTTTTTCCTAAATCTAATAAATTTAAATACTTTTCGAGAAGCCGGGCGCCAGATTTATATATACATATATATATACGTATATATACATATGTATATACATACATATGTATACACATGCATATATTTGGATTTATATGTATATATGTGTATATATACAATATATGTATAATATATGTATATATAACACTGGCCCCCGGCTAACCGAAAAGTACCTAAAGTTATTTTTATACTCCAAATTGGATTATGAAAGGTACCTCGTTAAGTCGCTATTGTTATCATTTCTTCGAAAATGGGTTGTTGTATTTATTTAATGCAGTTAAAACTGTGCTGCATACTCATGTTAATATGTGCTTAATGACAAAAGATGTATGTAAGCATATAAGCTGGATGTATTTATACATATAAGCTACATGTATGTATACATATAAAGGAATGTTGCATGTTGCATAAAATTTGTTTGTAAGTATGAAAGTAATCTAAGTATTAAGTATTCTGCATAAAGCAATTCAAAATGTCCTTTCAGCCTGGTACAGGGAGGAAATTTTAGTTTCCATATTCCTTGTTTTTAAAAATTTAGCTAATGTTATTCAAACACACGAAGCTAAAATGCATGAAACTCAGAAAATTCATTCCCAGATCTCGTCAATACTGAATTTCAATGGGAATTTCTCGAAATTAGTCAGCTATCGTCAATTCATTTATGGCGACTTATTCTAGCCGCCAAATTTTGCGATATTATGTGAAGTATCGCCAAATTTGGCGATAATTTGATGCTGGCGGATATAACTATGTGGTTTTAAGCTTATCAGAGTAGCAACAGTGGTTAGAACAATTAAAATAAATTGGCCAGAATCCACGTTTTCTAAAGCTCATAAATGAAACCTTAATAATAAAAAAAATCAATCACCCTAAAAATTCAAAATGGTATATATTAGCCATTTCTTAAGATAGAGGAAAAACAGAAAATGCTCCAGAATCTTTGTATCCAGAGCGAGTACTTAAGGGTAAAACTTTTTGGATTACTAATTTTTTTGTATATCTTTTTGAATTTGAAATCTTTAAGTGGCCGTCATTTTGAAACAAGATGGCGGATAAAGCTGGCCAATGAGCTCGGTCTAGACCTTGGTAAGTCCTTTACACATTCTCAGTCACACCGAAATGGGCTCATATTTACGACTGCTATCGCATGACAAAAAAAAATGAGATATATATTTACATAAGGTAATTTGTTTTTATTCTTGGCGTGATTTGCAATGAATCTGTCTTACGTAGCTTTAAAATAGCGTATCAAGTATTAGAATAAATATTCTTCCTTCTTACAAATGCACCGATATTTTCCTGAATTACTTCCCTCTGAATGGCTGAAATAGGCAACATCTTACTTTTCTTTTAGAAAGAAGCTACCTAAAATTAAAAAGCATGTATGATTCTTAACCACCCTGGCACGTAAATAAAATCTGACAGTAAGGCAATTTGTTTTTATTCTTGTCGTAATTTGCTACGAATTTATCTTACGAAACATTAAAATAACGCATCAAGTATTAGAATAAATATTCTTTCTACTTACAAAAGTACCGAATTCTTCCTGAATTGCTTCCCTCCGAATGGCTGCAATAGGCAACATCTTACTTTTTTTTTAAAAAGAAGCTACCTAAAATTAAAAAAGTATATATGAATCTTAACCTAACTGGCACGTAAATAAAATCTGAGAATAAGGCAATTTGTTTTTATTCTTGTCGTAATTTGCAAAGAATCTGTCTTACGAAACATTAAAATAACGCATCAAGTATTAGAATAAATATTATTTCTACTTACAAAAGTACCGAATTCTTCCTGAATTGCTTCCCTCCGAATGGCTTCAATAGGTAACATCTTACTTTTTTTTTTAAAGAAGCTACCTAAAATTAAAAAAGTATATATGAATCTTAACTTAACTGGCACGTAAATAAATTCTGACAATAAGGCAATTTGTTTTTATTCTCGGCATAATTTACAACGAATCTATCTTACGTAGCATTAAAATAACGTATCAAGTATTAGGATAAATATTCTTCCTTCTTACATAAATTATTTCCAACCTTCCTGAATAATCTACATTATTATTTATCTTTCCATCGGGTATACTAAACATAATTGTTTAGACTGTTTGAGTAAAACTTTTGTGTTCCAAATTTAATTACAGATGCTTCTCCTTTATAGCAAACATATCTTGATTTCGTGTAATTCCTATTCCACCTAACTATTGACAAAGGAAATGTTCTCTGATATTTGCATGTATATTCATGGTAACAAAGGACAGAACGTATCGTAAACAAATTTTATTACTTGCAGGAGAAAAGGCACTAAAAAGAAATAAAACAGTTTTTTGTTGTTATTGGCATTTTATGCGATTCCCAAAGGCCCGCCTTGTATATTTTAAAGTGAAATAAAATCTTTGATAGTTGACGTATTGATATTTCATAAAAGCTGACGAAAATTTTTGTAAGTTTTTTAAACAGTAGTTAGTTTTTGTTTTCACTCACTCGAAACAAGAGGTACCATCTAATATATAAAAATGAAAATTCGTCTGTCTGTCTGCAATGTTATACAAATCCACAGATTGGAAGCGAGAATTGTGAAATGTTACGAGGCAACTAAAGTAATCCGGAATCGAAATAACTTATAGTTAATTTTTAATTAATAAAAATCTACCTATTTAACAACTATTTCCAATCAAATGTAAACATTTTTCATTATAGCAGTTGCCAAAAATAAAAAAATCCATAATAAATTCTTACCACGCCAATCACTTTTCTATTGTAAGATTACCACATAAAAAATAAAAATTAAATAAATAGTTTGACGAATTTTAAAAAGGGAATATTACGCCATAACTTTTCTATTTTAAGATTTCCACGTGAGAAATGAAAAGAAAATAAATAGTTTTATGAATTTAAATAAAAGTGAATAATACGTCTTAACTTTTCTATTTCAAGATTTCCACGTGAAAAATGAAAATGAAATAAATAGTTTGACGAATTAAAAATAAACGGTCAAGTGCGAATGTTACTCGTGCTCGGAGGATTCCGTACAATAAATCAGTAAATTATTAACTGTATTATTAATAAAATCGTTACTAAAAGAAAAATAAGACTTTGTAAAAAACTATATAACGTAGGGTTTGGTATAGCTGTATATATACTTGAAAATTATGAATGGGTATACCGTAAAAGTTCAAAGAGATATGATGTCTAAATTATATCAAATATTGCTATTCTGTACAACACGCATTTAAATCTTATCCTAATTTGTTTATGATGACCTTAATTCGGCACTGACAATAAAGTAAGTGCATATTTAAACTTCATTTGGCATTTCATAAACTAAATTAAGCGTAGTAATATCCTTTTCTGTTATAGTGTAGCGAAAAAAGAACGCTTGTTCAAAGTTTAAACTTGGCATTTTGTTAAAAGCGCTTCGAAAGGAGGTCGCAAAGTAGTAACGCCGACGTGCCGCGTTTTTCCAGATGGGTTTCTATTTAACTTTTAAAGACACAGGAGGCATATTGAGAGATCTACTCAATGCAAACTAGTGGCGAACACCATGGTATTTATGAGATTAATTCTAATTAAATCAGTCTGTTTTTAACAATTTGACGTTTTTTTCTCTTATACTGCTACTGGAGATTGTATTATAAAAATGTATCATTAAAAGTTGTTATCTAGGTTTTAAAAGCCGATGGTATAATTACCGACGATTTTTTTCAAAAATTATTATAAACAATGCTTTTATACTTCTGCTACGATAGGTACCTCCAGCGCTCCTCAGCACCTTTGCTGAATGCCCGCAAACCGAAATTTGTGTTTAACAGAAAAAATGAGCTTTTCTCAAAAACTATGTAACCTAGGGTAATCGCTATAATTTTCCTGCAAGGTTTAATTTAACGTCTACTACTTCAATTTTTTTCATAATTTTAGTTTTAGTAGATTCGGAAATAGATGTGGGGGGGGGGGGAGAGATATTTTTGCACTACATGCGCGACGATATCTCTGAAAATATAATACCTAAAATTAAAAGAAATGTATTTTTGGGTTCAGCGTTACGAAAGCTTTCACACGATATACAAAGAAAAGTTTTTTTTTTTTTTTCAAATAACGTTGTTATCCCCTCTACATTAAAAAAATATATATATCTGTAAATTTTTTATAGTCTGTAAAGATGTGGATCAATAGTCTTTATTACTTGACCCCTATTTGAACTTTCGACGTTCCATAGTTTACAAGTAAAATGTCTGTGGCAGACGGACAGACAGACAGAGGAGTGATCTTATAATGGTTCCGTTTTTACTTTTTAAGTACGGAACCCTAAAAAGGGAATATTACGTTATATTGTAAATATAAAGGACGTGGTGAATATAGTATAACGTCATATGAGTGTGAAAAAATATACTGAAGCATGATAAAAACCAAATTATGGAAATATTGCGTATTTTAACATTATTGCTCCAATGATGAATTGAAATAAGTTCATTTATAGCTGTATTATTTTGCATCTGTTATATAAATTTATACATTTTTATATTGGGTTTTCATTTGGTTCATGTGTATAACACTTCGACTGCTTTTTTTTTTATTGTTTGTTTTATGTTGTATGTTAAATTTTGAAATTGACTTTTCAGAATTTCTTTGGGTTTCTCTGCATCACCTGAATACAGTCGTATGATATGGCCAATCATCACCAAGGACAATCATGCCATTTCTGCTAAGCACTGATCTATGTTTAATCCATTCGGGACCATGAGTGCATATGTGCACCTTCCAAAAGAGCATACAGAACTTTGTTTTTAGCACCAGTAAAAAAGAAAAGTAATATTTGTTTTCTTTAATTAGAAAACTTTCGTGATTGCTTAAGTAAAAGTAACTTTTTTATAAAAAGTGGTGCTAACCAAATAAAATTTGTGTAAAAGCCGCCGGTCCCGAAGGGGTTAAACCACGAGCAAAGTTATACCGCAAAACAGCCCGTTACTCACTTCGTGACCAGGATGCACTGGAAGAACTTCCCACTGTTACTGCTAATGAATAACTGAGCCTACAGACTTCTGGTTATTTACAGCAGTACAAGTATGAACATGTCTCAGCACACAACAACAAGCAGCCTCCTGTGGTTTTTGTTTCGTCATATTGCCAAAACTTTCAGTACCCTTTGTATTTTCGAGATTTAAAGAAGCACATTTAAAAACAAAGTTTTTTTGCCGTCACTGATTTTAGTAAACATTTCCGATTGTTTTTATAGCATACTAGCTGTGCCCGGCCACGCGTTGCTGTGGCTCAGTCTGGCTAAATGGAAAAGAAAGAAAAGAGAAAGTGCACGTTTCTAATATATTTAATTTCACAATACTTGTGGGTATAGAATATTATTTTTTGTTACATTGTCTGTGCAGATCAGTGGCGTGGCGTCCGGTCATCGCTGGATGCGGCGATGACCAAGCAATATTTTAAAACTCTTAATAAGCTTTTAAAACTCTACGATCCAGTTTTAGCAGAACATTTGGAGTTCATGTATAAGTGAAGGTAAGATTTAAAGTTTCTTTTTTGAACATTCAACCATTGAATTTTAGAGTTCATAATTTTTCACCACAAACTTAAATAATTGCGATGACAACCGAAAATTTTCACGCCACGCCACTGGTGCAGATATAGAGATTGTCTGATTTGCCGATTCTAGAACACGAAACATATAATTGCCCGTGTGAGAAGCAGTTCATGTCTAGATCTAAAACCGCAGAATTTTAAAGCTTGGTCCTAAGCATTGTTGATAAAGAATACAAATGTCAATCAAATAGGTAATTGCAATCTCTTAAATTGAAACTGCGAATCAATTGGAATCAAAGGAATTCGAGGAATGAGGACATCTGCACCTTTGAAAGGTCCTGTCAAGATTTTTGCTTCTACGAAGTTGCTCATTATTTCCTTACTGCAAGCCGCGTGCCGTTGCAAAGATTTGGCTTGTGAATATTTCATCACAATATAATTGGCAGGCCGATTGTCAACTGCAGTACGTGCGGTGGCATCCCTGGAAATCGAGTGAATTATAAAGATATGTGCCGAGTTAAACTTATGGCATTGAGCTCACATGCTATTCACACTAATTGTATATTGTACTCTTATTTTAAAAAATAATGCCCATTGAAAAATAAATTAAGTGGATTGCCCCCGTTTCCCCCCTTTATACTTAACCAATGAACCTCCAAATCTAATCAGCGAAACGCCTTATCAGAATAAACCGGTATACCAAGTTTGAAGCAAATAGGATAATTCTGCATGAAAACCCATTTATCTAAATTAAGGGGGGATTAACCCCCGCTCCCCTTTTTATACTTAATCAATGAACCCCCAAAACAAATCAGGGAAGCGTCTTATCAGATAGAACCTATTCACAAAATTTGAAGGAAATCGAATAATTCTGCATGAGTAACCAAGTTATCTAAATTAATGGGAGGGAATTAGCTCCCCGTTCCTTTTTGCACAACGAATAAAACACCAAAACTAATCAGGGAAGCACTTTATCAGAATGAACCTATTTACAAAATTTGAAGCAAATCAGATAATTCTGCATGAAAAACTCATTTATCTAAATTAAGGGGAGATTACCCCCCCCCCCCCCCGGTTGCCCTTTTTATGCTTAACCAATGAACTCCCAAAACTAATCAGTGAAGCACCTTATCAGAATGAAACTATTTACAAAATTTGAAGCAAATCGAATATTTCTATCAAGAGGTATCGCGTTACATACATGCGTACATACAGAACCTGTGGGCACATTAGCTGTCAGGTTTTAATAGCCTGTGCACTGTTAAAAATATCGTGAAAAATTACCTCTGTTTTTCAAGGCTATCTATTTTCTGGCCAATGAGACCGCTTCATAGATGTTTATGTAGGGTTCTCATTGGTCAGAAAATAGAGAGCTTTTAAAAACAGAGGTAATTTTTCATGATATTTTTAACAGTGTGGGCTAAAAAGAAAAAAAAAAAAACAAACAAATATCATAAAAAATACTGATGAAATATTTCAGTAATGTGTCCCTCCGGAGGGCATAGTGGTGGGAGATGCATAATATGAAAGAGTAATCAAAGGACTTTCTAATGATATGTCACATGACGTGTGTCTGAAAAAAATTAAAAAGCGCCCCCTGCACTCTCAGAAATGAATACTCAGATTTCACGAAATTTTCCTTGTTTTTGACGAAATGGTTTCCCGGAAAATGCTCCGAGCGAACATTTCGTCAGATTGATGAAATTAGTTTCTTCACTTGCTTGACGATATAAATTTCGTCAATAGTTTCGTCAAAAGAGGGCTGGTGGCGCCATCTCTCAATCAGTTTGGAAGCTCCAGTATTTGACACGGGGAAAGAAAAAAAATCACCTATCTCTTTCCCCGACATGATTCGAACTCACGACCTTTCGTATGGGAGGTCACTGTTCTACCAACCTGGCTGCTGGAGACTTGAAAGTGTCTGCTTTTAGACTGGTATAATGGATTCTACTTCGTGTTTTATTTTTATAACGTACATTGCAATTTTATCGGGCTGCTATATTTTCTGAAAGTTTTAAGGAAAGCTAATTTATTTTTATGGTTTTCTCGTATCAATGAATAATTATAATATGGCTTGATTAAATAATTTACAACTGAAATTTTCTTTGATCAATGGATGATTAGAATGTGGTCTGGTTAATTTGTTGCTCACAAATAATGAATTGTGAAGTGCATATTGCGTGAGATTTTATCACTTTGAGTAGGAGGATAAGATTTTAACACTTTACTGTTTATAAAGAGGAGAGGGATCAATTATGTTTATTTTTAAATTGATTGAAAACATAATATACTTCTTAAAAAAAAAAAAAAAAAAAAAAAAAAAAGATATCCTAGAAGTTTGAAATTTTATTGACCTAATTTTCTTATTGAATGGTTTTGAAAAACACAGGAAATTTATTCTTTTCGAATTAAAACATAACGAACGACAACATATAAATAAAATAATAATAATATTAATAAGCATTCCTAAAAATTCTAACAGCTAAAAAAATAACTAATGAAGAAACAATAACTAGCTATATTTCAGTATTTTCTGAAAAGCACTAAGTGCTGTTTTAAAATAAATTATTACAGGACTAACATAAACAAGCAAATATCTGTTTGCTAAAATCGTAGGATTTGAGGAGGACTTGAGGAAATGTTTCCTTAAAATGCATTGAGTCTGACCGTGATTGAGGCAAAACTTTCGTCAAATATTTAAGGGTTTACGTTTCGCTGAAAGTCACGTGATGTTAATAGGAAATGATCGTCAAAAACGACGAAATACAGCTCGAGGATTTCTGAATCGTCAAAAGGGAGAGTTTTATTTCTCAGAGTGTGGTGGTGGCGAGGAAATTGCAGGAGGGTGGAGCGATGTTCGTGATAGGTATATAAAACGACACGCGTAGTCAAATGCAACGAAATCCGTGAACTTCAAAGCAATCGGTGAAGAATTTTCGGAGGTTTAAGATTTTGTACAAACGAACATTTATATTTTTATTTATATAGAAATGTGCCCCCACGTGGGGAAAGTGAGGGGAGCAAGATGCGAGGTGCATAATATGAAACAGTAGTCCAAGGGCTTTCTAATGATATATCACATGATGGGTTTTGGGAAAAATTTAAAAAGCGCCCCATGGTGGGGGTGCTGGCAAATGGGGTGGGGGAGCGAGGTTCATAATAAGTATATAATAACACTTCCGTGTTCGAATGCAACTCAACCCGTCAATTTCAAAGCAATCAGTGAAGAACTTTCGGAGATTAGTGAATTTGAAGAAACGAACATTTACATTTTTATTTATGTAGATTAATGAGTTTCTCAACTTAAACTATTGATTTATCGGATGCTATCTATTCTCAAATAAACATTTGCATGCTCAAAAAACATGTTTTACAGACAATCGTGAAAAATTGTTATTCTTTGATGTATAAATTCAATTGATTATATTATATTATATTATATTAAGGAAAAGATTTTTTTTTTACAGTGCAGGTACTTCTACTATACTAATATATACATATATAAAATTCAAATGATAATTTCGTGCCGGCAGCTTATAATTTTTTAGTTCTGATGAATGGATTTTGATGAGATTTAGACTGTTTTCTACGTCGCTTAGTTATAGAATAATGGGGGAAATTTCTATTATCAAATGAACCCGATTATGAATGATTGGTTTTTTTTTAGAAAGATCCTGCTGAATGGATTTCGATCGAACTTGCACTGTTAGTAAGACAATTTTCCAGAGAAGGTTTTAGTGTGTAGCATAACGTTCTACGTTGCTTAGTTACAGAATAATGCGGATAATGTTCTATAATCAGGTGAACCGTATTATGAAAGATTTACCTTTTTAAAAAGTTCTGCAAGACGGATGTGAATGAGACTTGTATTGTTAGTTGGATACTTTTTTCGGGGGTTTTTTTAGTACATTGCATAAAAAATGCTTTATCCTTCTTTACCGAATCCTTTTGTAAATAACAAAAAAGTTGACCCTTAACAGCTCAAATTTTGTCTGACACATCAAAAATTATGATAGTGTTATGGCATTCGCATTATTTTCAGGAATGTGGAAGGACATTACAGGTGAAGGTCTATGTTGCTTTAAAACAAACACAAACCGTTATAGATATTTAATGAAACCTGACAAAACTTTTGCTAAGTTCCTTAAACAGCAGAATTATTTATTGTTTTTAATTGGTAAAAAAATCTATAGCATTTCTATTAAAATCCCCCGATCATAGAAAAACAACCATTCCTATATTGTGAAGTAGAATCTAATATAAATTCATTTCTGTTCGCCATTCAACTCAGATAAAATTTAAAACCTATCATCGTTTCTTTCAATATGGATAAATTATTATTAGAATGAAATTGGATTTTATAAAAGATTCTCATAAATCACGATTGTTTTCATGTTTAGAAAGTATTGTTATTTCTGTTGTACTTATTGAAAATTGAAGTATGTATGTACAGTCGTGGAAAAAAAAAAAGTAAACACCCCGTACTAACTCTTCAACAAATTATAGTAGACAAAAGTTACTGGTACCGAACGATTAGAAATAATTTCTACTTTTAAATGATATATATAAAATTTGTTTAGGGGGCATCTACATATTAAAACAAAACATAAATTTGTTTTTTGTTTTTATAACAGTACACGATTCTGACAGCAGAAATGAACTCTACACACTTCAATTAGCCTAAAAGCAAATTTTTATGCAATTCGTACCATAAGTTTCCGAGAAATTAATAATTTTAAAACGAGCGTATTTTAAGGGCTGTATCCAAATTGAAGTTCGGTACTCGATTGTTAACCGAGAGAGTCCCCTTCTTGATCAAGGCACCTTAAGCACCACTCAAGCAGTCAATGAAGCCGGTTAGTTTACAGGACAGCTGAAGAAATTTCAAAATATCTACTCACTTCTATCATAGACGGGCCCTTAAACCATCATTTTGCCGTTTTTTAAGCGTAATTTGAAAGCTACTTGGAAGAAAAATGTGAAATTTTGGATTGTCATGAAGCAGGACATAATAAATCTAAATCCATCAAAAAAATTGTAGGTTGCAATTTATAATTTTTTCGAATATTAATTTCATAATTCATATCATAAAATTATAAAAATTGCAAATTCAGCGTATTTATGTTTGGGTATATTAGAATTATTGCTGCACAAAAAATTAGCATATTAGGAATATAATTTCAGGAGATATTAATAAAAATCGGAAAATGTAATTTGACATAAGCACTAAATTTTGAATGTTTTTAATTCAAAAACTTATTCAAATGACTTGAAATTTAGTGTCTAGGCATGGTTTGAACCGAAGATTTGAACTATCTCGTTAAAATTGCGTATTGCCATTGAAAAAAATGAAGTTCGGATTCGTTTTAATATGTAGATGGCCCGTAAGCAAATTTTATATACATCATTTAAAAGTAGACTTTATTTCCAATCGTTCGGTACCAGTAACTTTCGTTTATGATAATTTGTTGAGGAGTTAGTATGGGGTATTTAGTTTTTTTTTTTTTTTTTTTTTTTTCCACGACTGTACTTCATTAGATACGTGCGTTAGATTAGATATTACAGGGGAAGGTCTATGTTGCTTTAAAATACAAGATCAAATTCACCGATATATTTTGTTAGATTCAAGGTTAGGTTCGTCTGGAGAAACTGAGGAGCGTATCGCGCAAAGCCAGCTAGTTTTGTTATGAGACGTGTGTAATTATATAAGTAGAATATAAGTATAAAAGAATATGCAAATATGTTATAAAGGAAATGTTGTATGTGAATATGTAGGCAACATACAAATCATGCAGCAAGAAAATAATTTAATTTGAAAGAGTTTTTATGAATTTTAACTACTGTGGCACGTTGATAACATCTACCAATAAAGCAGTTTCTTTTTAGATGTTTTCGTAATTATATAAATACGTAGCACCTATAGTCGTCATCTCGTCCGGCCGTCGGTCTATCTGTCCGTCTGTCCGCATATAGCAGCGCAAAAACTACCCGGCCGAATGGCTTGAAATTTAACATATATATAACCGTTGCATATTTTTTTCGAGTCATTTCAAATTTTATGAAAATCGAATCAAAACTTTAAAAGATATTAATAAATGTTTTCTTCATTCTATTAAACCTTATCATACGTAATTAATTCAATGATATCCCATGATAGGTAATGATTGAAGGTTGCCATGGTGATTACGTCCTATTTAAGATGGAGTCCAATTATTTCCGAGTTACTGAATTGAATATATATAATCGTAATAAATTTTGTATTCATGCATTTTTGCATAAAAATGCAACAGCTATTGCACCAAGATCTGACTATTTATAAAACTAGTTATAGTACAAACGTACTTCATTTGCCACGTTTGATGTACAATTTCCGACTTGTGATTTTTGTCATGATTTGCAAATAATCTACCTTAGATATTATTAAATTTATAAGTGTTAAGTAATGGGCTAAATATTCTCTTTTCTTACAATAAACCAATTTTAATCATCCTGAGGAATCTGAATTACTTATTTACCTTTTCAAAAGATATACCAATTCCAGACTGTTTGAGTAAAACTTTTGTGTTCCCAATTGAATTCCAAATGTTCCCCTCTTCTATTACCAAACATAGCTTATCTTTTCGCGTATTCTTCTGCAATTTCGGGGAATTCTTATTCCACTTAACTATCCACAAAATAAAAGAAATACTCTGGGATATTTCGTTTTTGTATATATATTGTGGTAATAAAGAATAGGCGGTACCGTAAACAAATTTATTTAAAGAATGAAAGGTATTTAAAAGGCGTAAATGAGTTTCTGGGTTTTCTTTATGAAATTTCGAGATATTCTTCCCGTATAATTTAAAAAGAAATAAAATATACGATACTTCAGTTTTTCAATGAAAGTTGACAAAATTCTTCTATGTTTCATAAACGGCA
The DNA here is from genome assembly GCA_963932465.1 of Maratus speciosus. Classification (NCBI taxonomy): domain Eukaryota; kingdom Metazoa; phylum Arthropoda; class Arachnida; order Araneae; family Salticidae; genus Maratus; species Maratus speciosus. The sequence goes on along the minus strand of OZ010800.1, from coordinate 245,236,183 downwards.
GAGTTATTTATTGCTTTTAATTGGTAAAAAATAATATCCAGCATTTCTATTAAAAACACCCGATCATAGGAAAACAATCATTCTTATATTGTGAAGGTGAATATAATATGAATTCATTTCTGTTCCCCATTCAACTCAAATAAAAATTAAAACCTACCACCGTTTCTTTCAATCTAATAAATGTATTATTACAGTTGAAATTTGATTATAAAAGATTTCTCATAAATCACGATTGTTTTCATTTCTTGAGAGAATAGTGTTACATATATTGTACGCACTACAAAATTGTTGTATGTATGTATATTATTAGGTAAGTGTAATTGTACACTAACGCTGTACAACTATGGTTCTGACATAGAACTGAAATTAGCTGTTTTTGAATAATTTGCATATATTAAAGTTTATGCAAATTTAAGATTTTCAGTGCTATTTTACGCAAATGTTTGATGCAATAAATGTCAGATTGAATTACTTTTTGTATAATGACTACTGTACGCTTTGCTTGAGATAAACGTCACGATCTGCATATTCTTAACATTTATGTGTCAGTTATTAAACCTGATTTGCATATTTTTCAATTGCATAATGTTTACATTACTATCAACTTTATAGTAGTTGCCACAAGATTGACGTAATGTTTTTCGAGACTACATTTTTATGCTGATTTCAAATCTGCAATCCACTTCCTTATATCACGCCTACACAGAAAAAAATGGATTCTCAAAATTGAGTAAAAAGTACTCAATTTTAAATGCGTCGCATACTCAAAATAGCTCCGATCCAAATGTGCTCAAAATTGAAAAACATTTGTACTCATTTTTGATTCCACAATTGCGTTCAAATATGAATCATTATGTACCGCCACCCTGAACCTACAAATTAAAGTAAAAATGTACGGACATTTATTTTCCGCTCAAAATTATTAACAAGAAACGTTTAATTGGTTATTTATGCAGAAAAATAGCAAAATTATTATCAAGATACCCAAATCGAATATTTTTATGACAAAAGCATTATTTGCAAGCACTTTTGAATTATTTTAAATTACTGTTCATAATTTAATATTTACACTAACAAACATCTTTTATGGCGCCATGAATGTAATAAACCAGTAGGGGAGATGGGGGGACATGTGAACAAGGGGCAGATGTGAACATCGCTATTTTTCAATAGTTATTGTAAGTCTTTTTATTTAAAAAAAAATATTAAAGATGATAGCACCTGTAGACATATAGTAAAGATTTTATGAAGCTCTTTGGCATTTTTTTTTTTTTTTTTTTTTTTTTTTTTTTTTTTTTTTTGTCCTCTGTAGCCAAAACACTGTTTTTAGATCTCAAAAGTAAAATATTTGTTCCAAGTTGATAAGCGAATAACTTTATTTATTTATTTCATGTATTTGAATTTGAGTCTTTCAACATATACTATGAATACTAATAATTATTTTTGATTAAGTTCTTTTTCTTCTAAAATTGAGAAATGTTAATGATATATCAATTTAACAGAAGGAGCAATGTGTGGCACTTGTGAGCAGACTAGTTGGGGCAGATATGAACAGTGTATAAGAGGCCCAATAATCATTCTGTGATTCTGTTCATTTCAGTTAACTTCATGAGAAATAATGTCAGATCCAATATCTATAATTTTCCTGAAATAGAAGGAATTTCCGTCATAAAAGTTGATTTTGTATTGAAACTTCCGCAAACACATCTGTCAGCAAGTACATAAAGAGCAATAAGTTTGTTTACGTTCAATTGTAATTGAAATAAATTTAATGTTTTCTAAAATGCAGTAAGAGCTATGTATTATTTTACTAAACGGTAATACAAAAGTATTACCTTGAACAACTTTGCAAATTTTTCTATTATATCTGTTCTAAACTTGCAATAATGGCTTACTTTCAATCTCTAGAACAGTTCTGTACTGTAAAAGCACTTATTTTCGCGAACTGTAATTTTCGCGAAAATGAAGATATCGGTGATTTCGCGAGCTGAAAATTTCGCGAATTTTATATGAACAGAACCGAAAGTTGAAAAATTCCGAAACTACCTAAATAGAACCCCTTTTGCTTAAATTTCTAGAGCAAAAAGAATCTGTCGGCCTGCGAATATCACGACTAAGACCGATTCACGCTTCTTGGCTTGTGCGCACATTTAACGATGTTGAAGGCAAACATGAGATAATTTTGAATGGCTTGAAAGAAGCTGGTATAAATATTGAAAGTGAATGAGCTGCATTCTATTAGTTGTATTATTGTTTATATTCGAGAAATAGTTGTGTAGTATTCAAGAAATAGTTGTTGTAAGTATTCAAGAAGTTTTTGTATTTATTTCTTATTTAAGTAACTGATATTTAAATTAATTAAATTTTGGATAAGTGAAAAATTTCTGATTTTTTATTATTATTTGGGGCGAAAAAAAAATTCGCGAGTCTTAAATTTTCGCGATTACGACGTGCTCGCGAAAATCGCGAAAATGAAAGCCTCGCGAAAATAAGTGCTTTTACAGTATATGATATTCCGAATGGAGATACATATCAGTAATATTTTAAGAAAGTAAAATTTTTACACTGATAAATACCGTAAATTCCCGATTGTAAGCCCCCCCCTCCTCTTTAAAAAACAGAAGAAGTTAGGAGAGGGGGGGGGTGTTATAGTCGAGATTTTTTTAACGTTAAAAAACCTTTCTTTATCTATAATTTACAAGTAAATAAGGCAAATACAGGGGCGAGAATCTTTCGTATTTCGGCAGATTTCCGATAAATAGTATGTAAATGCCCCCTACCTAAAATTTTCCTTAAACAAAAACCCCTAAGCAAAATTTAAAACTTTTAATTTCTTTTTTTAAAATTGCTTCTATATTTTTATATTTTATTGCAACAATACTTAATGAATCATCTACTCCCCCCTCCCCCAAATCTACTTATTTTCATTTTATAAGCTTTTGCTTAAACATATCAACCAGAAACTAGAGAAATATATATATATATATATATTCTTTATGGTTAATTTAACAGGTAATATAACTTACTAGAAAGACAGCCCGCCAAAAATGATAAAAAAAGATATGTACAACACATGAGCAATAATGTGTTTTTCCCGCTTGTTTCGCAGTGATAGATGAAAATAACACATTTTAAAAACGAAACACATTTATAAAAAACTATGTATGTAATAAATACATCAACTAGTTGGATGTGCCAATCCCAAAACTTTCTTCTATCTCATGTATATTAATATTTCAAAATGTCGTTACAAATACCAATAATTCATTTTTAATAGTTTTATTAGTATTTTTATTAGAATTATGCATAACTTCATACACTTTTCGACGGTAGAATATTGAAAATGGCACATAAATCGCTATTACAGCGCCTCCTACCGTCGGAATTTTCCCGAATTCAGGTAGGACCTTCTTGCCATGTCTAAAAACATATACAAAAAATTTGGTTCAATTCTATGCATAACTTCATACACTTTTCGATGGCACAGTATTAAAAATGCACAAAAATGGCTATTACAGCGCCCCCTACCAGTGGAATTTTTCCAAATTAATAGAGGACCTGCTTGCCATAGACAAAAACTTAAAAAAAAAAAATGGTTCAATTCTATGCATAACTTCATACAATTTTTGATGGTATAATGGCGACTTACGGACACACGGACAGACAAACATTTTCTATAAACATGTTTTTTAGGATCTCTGATCCCTAAAACATTTAAATCCGTCCAAAACCGGAAGTCGAAAAAAATTTCGATTACAATACTTTCTTCTATTGAAGATAGAAGAGAGTAAAAATGAAATTTCAGGATAAATTAAAATTTGACCTTTTTTTTTTTTTTTTTTTTTAAGGTTGGCGGAATTCGGGCATCATAAAGGGAGATTCGTTGCGAAATGATAAAAACAGCTATGAAAACAAACTTGATGAAATTTTTTGTTTTTTTATGTATGGAATTTAATTAAATATATATTATTGTTGTTTTTTATGTACAAATTGCTCCTGTTTCTGCATAAAATTAGATAAATGGCTTCTTTATGTTAAATAAAGGGTATAAATATCGAAAAAAAATGCTTGTGTATATAAAATGAAACAGTAAATATGTTGCCAGAATATTTGTTGCCAAATTTCCTTCTTCGCCAAGGCAGTTTTCTCTATTTCGCAAAGGCCCCTCTACTGGAAAAGTACCGAGAATTTAATTTCTGCATCCGGCTATGTAAAGCACATTAAAATCGGATAGTTAGGAGCTCAGATACTTCAGCGCCGTCTAGTGGCGATTGTTTTATTAGTATCATCGGGATGAAAATGTAGACGTACATTTTCGTATATTACTCTTTAAATTCTGACCCACAGATTCTGAAAAAAAAACCTTAAATGCGCTAAATTTAAATTAAATTGTGGAGAGCTCGATTATAAAGATTAATGGGTTTCAATGGGAATTTCGCTAAATTAGCCAGCTATCGCCAAGTTGGCTTCATAAATGGCAACTTATTTTTATCGCAAATTTTGGTGATAATTTGCCAAGTTGGACAAAATTTGGAGCTATTGTAGTAACCCTGTATTAGTACTTTTCAACAATTACTCATTGTTGAAGCTGATGCCAATTTCTCCATAGGAGGGCTAACATGGCCGCGATTAATGAGGTGGTCCAACCGGAATTGTAAGGGACACACAGAGACTCGAATTTTATATAAATAGATGATTAACGATGACAAATGAATAACAGAATAAAAAGCGTGTCAAAGGATATTTTTTCCTTGTGTTCACATGTGCCCCACGTGTGTTCACAACTACCCCGCTGATGGGGTACATGTGAACAATTTTTTGAATTTATAAAACTATTAAAAATGTAAGAAGAAATGTACAGCTGATTAAAAAAAAAATTACCATCTGTAAAAGAAAGTTCTGTTTACTATATTGAGTAGTTTTTGTTTATAGAAATTAATCCAGTTATGAGAAAAAGCTATATTTATGCGAACTGTTCACATGTGCCTCCATCTCCCTTACATAGTACAAATTAACCGTTTTGTTTGGATTTGAAAACATGTGAGCATTTAACATTGAGAAAGCATAGATTCATTTTTGATCCAGACATACTCATTTCGATATGAGTACATCGATTTGATTATTTTTGAGTTCTTCTTTTTTTTTTTTCAGTGTAGTTTTTGAGTAAAATGAATATCTACTTTTGTACGTTATTGACCTAAGTTTGATGTATGTGCATCTACTTGTCAAAATCGTGAACAGTGTGAGATTCCTATCAAGGACATGTGTAATAGAAGAAAACACATGCCAGATTTAAAATCAGTACAAAAAAACTGGTTTCGAAACATAGTAGCGTACTAGTGTGACAGAAATATTTGGACGTCAGGAAACATTATAAGAAAGACATGAAAAATATGAAATTAGGCAAAATATTTCACAGTCACATGTCAGTATAATTTCAGAAACAACGTTTTTGTAAAGTAAACTAGACAGTAATCGTAACATAAAACAAAAAAACCAGTCAGATAATGTTTTATGCCTTAAATTTGCACACAATTGATTAATTTAAAAAAGAATTGAATAAGTCGAAATATGGAAAAATCTCAAAAAACAAGATCTGCTGGAGTAAATCTAAATTTACATTCGGAATCAGCACAAAAATCTGCATAAGAAACAACTAATTACGTTTTTGTGAAAGAGCAAAGGTTTAAATTTTTTGAACCGTGGTAATTTTACTAAATATAAAAATATAATTACATATAAAAATAAGCAGATCTTGATAGTAATTATGGAAGTATGAACGTAATTAAAAAAATTATTTCTAATGCTTTATTTACTATTTTATATAACACCTTTTAGCAATTAAGTGTTGTATCATTAGATAGCTCTGTTTTAGTAGTTTTTAGCTTACACTGGGGTTCCTTAGTACGTGATTTCCTAAACGAAACATTTCCGTATCAGAAGGGATGTACTAACTAGAGATCTGTACTGGCCAGTCCGGACCAATTTTCATTTACGGCACTCGGGCCGTGCCATACTTTTTTCTGAAGGCTAGGGCCGGGCCTAACTTATTTTTTCCGTACAGAGCCGGCACTGGTCTTCACGGCCCAAAATTTTCAGTGCTAGTCTAGTTTTGACACAGCCCGTATGAAAATCATTGTCTCAGCGTGGCCTGGTGCATTCAAAGGTCAGTAAAATAAGGCCTGGACCAAAAATGTTTTTCAAAAATGCTTGCATTTTGAAATCGCCATTATCTTACACTCAAACATTAAAATTTATTCTTTTTAAAGAATAGTAGATTTCTACGCTTATTAAAATATAGCTAAATTAAAATCTGGTAAAACATGTGAATTGAACCTGCCTATGACGGAACCCTGTTTGAAACTGAAAAACGTGTTGATCCATGTAAAATTAATTTACCAATATGTAAGAAAAAATATATAATAGATTTACACTTGCTAAGAAGAGAACGTGTCTATAACGCATCCGTCCCCCCATTTTCTATGCAATTCAGTCTTAGAATATTTTACTGTATAGCGCACTTGTCAGATTTTTAACACTTCAATACATGGAATATGGATTAACAATATTAATGATAATTGAAACATTTACATAATAGAAATAGAGATTCATTAAAAAAATAAATATCGCAGCCTGCGGCACTTGGCACTTCTTTAAATATAAAGATTATAAACATAAAAAAAAAAAAGTTAAGATAAATATTTTTGGTCAGAGCTCCTCGTACACGACAAACTTTTAACCAAATCGACGTAAAAGTCAATTTTTGGGGAAATTCACTGAGGCCGGGCCAGGCTCGGGCAGAGATTCTAACTTTTTTCCGGGCCGGCGGGGATCGGGTCGAACTTTTAAGTTTTTTATCGTGCGGGCCGGGCCGAACTTTTCATTTTTGTATCGGGCCGGGCCGAATTTTTTTTCTACGAGTCGGGCCGCGCTCGGGCCTGGAAATTTTGGCCCGTGCTGATTTCTAGTACCAACACCCTGGTCTCCGCGCTCTCCCGATATTACTTTTCTGGATTTTTTCTTTTGGAGCTATATCAGGTACAGAGTCTTAGCCACACCAATTGCTGACGTCCAATAACTGAGGACTAGAATACAAGCTGCTGTGTGTACTGTAACACCAAGACATGTTAAAGAACACTTGGCGGGAACTAGAATACCACTTATACATTCTACTAAGCTACCAAGGGGGCACACGTTGAAATTTATCTAAACTCTAATATCTCATAAAACAAGATCTTCTGGAGTAAATCTAAAACTGATTCGGAATCAAAACTGTGTAAGAAACAACTAATTGCGTTTTTGTAAAAGAGCAAAAATTAAAATTTTTTGAACAATGATAATTATACTAAATATAAAAATACGAGTAATTAGGGGGAGGTAGACCGGGGCTAGTTGGTCCACTTTTTCTTCTAATATTTAAAAAAAAAAAAAATACAATTCAACATTTTAATTTTTACTTTCTTCTATCGTCAATAGAAGAAAGTATTGTAATCGAAATATTTTTCGACTTCCGGTTTTAGACGGATTTACATGCTTCAGGGGTCAGAGATCCGGAAAAACATATTGATAGAAAATGTTTGTCTGTCCGTCTGCCTGCCGCCACTGTACCGTCAAAAACTGTATGAAGTTATGCATAGAATTGAACCAATTTTTTTTTTAAGTTTTTGGCTATAGCAAGCAGGTCCTCCCTTAATGTGGGAAAAAATCCGTCGGAAGGGGGCGCTGTAATTTCAATTTTTGCTCGATTTTGAATATTGTACCATCGAAAATTGTATGAAGTTATGCATAGAATTGAACTAATTTTGTTTTTTAAGTTTTTGGCTATATCAAGCAGGTGCTCTCTTAATTTGAAAAAAAATCCGCCGGAAGAGGGCGCTGTAATAGCGATTTTTTTGCGATTTTGAATGTTGTACCAACGAAAAGTGTATGAAGTTATGTATAGAAATGAACCAAATTTCTGTTTAAGTTCTTGTCTATGACAAGCAGGCCCTTCCTTAATTTGAAAAAAATTCGCCGGTAGGGGCGCTGTCATAGAGATTTTTGTGCCATTTTCAATATTGTTCGTTCGAAAAGTGTATGAATTTATGCATAGAATTAAACCAAATTTTTGGTGTATGTTTTTGGTCATGGCAAGAAGTTCCTCTCAGAATTTGGAAAAATTCCGCCGGAAGGGGGCGTTGTAATAGCGATTTTTGTGCATTTTGAATATTGTACCATCGAAAAGTGTATGAAGTTATGAATAGAATTGAACCAAATTTTTTGTGTATGTTTTTGGTCACGGCAAGAAGGTCCTCCCTGAATTTGGAAGAATTCCGCCGGAAGGGGGCGCTGTAATGGCGATTTTTGTGCCATTTTCAGTATTGTACCTTCGAAAAGTGTATGAAGTTATGTATAGAATTGAACCAATTTTTTGTGTATGTTTTTGGCCATGGCAAGAAGGTCGTCTCTGAATTTGAAAAAATTCCATCGGAAGGGGGCGTTGTAATAGCGATTTTTGTGCCATTTTCAATATTATACTATCGAAAAGTGTATGAAGTTATGCATAGAATTGAACCAAATCTTTTGTGTATGTTTTTGCCCGTGGCAATAAGGTTCTCCCTGAATGTGGAAAAATTCCGTCGGAAGAGAGCGCTGTAATAGCGATTTTTGTGTAATCTTCTTAATTTTTCGTAGTCTTATGGTACACCAGTGGCTCGTGAATCGACGGGAACTTCCAATCCTGATAAGCGTGATTTTAATAAATATCTGATTCGAGATTAACTCGTTTTTACTCCGATTAATTGACCGAAGCAGAAATTTAAGATGAAAGTAAAGTTGATATAGTATTGAACTAATAAAAATGAAATATTGACATCTGTGGCGGGGTAAGCTAGTCCACGTCACTTTTTAATGTTCTGACAGTGTTCAAGTTTAAGAAATATTCAAAATTTTCCCAAATCTTAATTTTTATTTCGCGCGAACGAAAACACAATATAGCGTAAAGAAAATCTACTATAAACGTTCTTTAATGAAGCCATAAAATTATAAAAATGTAAAATTATTAATTCGAGAAAAAAAAAGGACTAAAGTTTAAAAAAAAATCAATTTACAGACATAAATAGAATTAATTGCTTAACTCGATATCATTTCCATCATTACATTAAAGACAAACATAAAATAACCTGTCCCGTGCCAAATGGACCAATTAACCGCATATCGCCCTTTTTATTTTTCATGACTGTAAAGCCGCTATCAGATTCACCGACTTTTCGAGCAACCAACTTTACAGCCGATTTTAACCCCAACATTTTCCAGTTGAAAGGGAGAAAAAGGTTACATTTGTCTTTGCTAAAGTTGGAGGAAAACCCGGGAAAACCAGTACTACTAGTACCAGCCGTCAATATTTATCGCATTTTCGTATCAATCGCTTATCTCTGATTCGCTGAAATGTTGAAAGGTGGTAGGAAAAGTTGCGGCTAGGACAGACTTTTTTGAGATGCGGATAAAAAGTTGGGGATATTGCTGTTTGCTATCACACTGGGTGTCGAGACAACATTTCGCGAAAAGTTGGAGGAAATCAAGAGTTGGCTCAAAAATTGCTCGAAAAGTTGGTGAATCTGATAGCGGTTTTAGGAATTATACTGAAAGCATTTCAATAAACAAACATGCCCTACAATAACTACTAATAAATATTTTTCTGAATACTATATATCAAAGTCTAAAATGTAATCTACAAACAAATAAAAAACGACTATTTATAAGAGAGGAAATTTATTCACCTTAGCCAAATTTTGAAAATTCTCGCTGGTTCTTTAACGGACGCTCCGACTTCAATGGCGTTGATGTTGGAGGAGAAAAGTGAAGCAACGCATTCTCGGCTGGACTGACAATGCCATCTAACGGAAAGTTTTAAAAATATCGCGACTGGGATAACATGCCCCTATGGACAACTAGCCCCGGTCTACTTTACATATAAAAGTAAGCCAATGTCGATTGTTATTATGGAGTTATAATGCAATAAAAAGTCTATTTCTAATGCTTTATTTACTATTTTATTTAACATCTTTTAGCAATTAACTAAGTTTTGTACTATTGGATAGGTCTGTTTTAGTAACTTTTAGCCCACACTGAGGCTCCTTAGTACGTGATTTTCTAAACGAAACATTTCCTTTACATTTTCCATACATTCATTACATTCCATTCATTTTCCATAACATCAGTGGATTGGAAGGGATGTACCAATACCCTGGACTCCGCGCCCTCCAGATATTACTCCTCTGGATTTTTTCTTTTGGGACTATATCAACGACAGAGTCTTTGCCACACCAATTGCTGACGTCGAAGAACTGAAGACTAGGATACAAGCTGCTGTGTGTACTGTAACAGAAGACATGTTAAGGCTCCGCTGCACTGAAACTCCCCGATCGCGAAATCCCATGTTAGCCTATGGGAAAACTTTGAAGTGCGATGACTCTTTACCTAATATAATTATTAAAATACCATTTTCACCATCAGAAAGTAGATTTCCGATGCCGATGATGTGCGTTTTTAAAAATTATCTCCTTAAATTTTAAGTATATAAAAAATCCCTAAACTTTGAAATCTCCATTTGACTAGATTTTATCATGTTCTTAAAAATACTTAAAATTTACGTACACAATTCTTAAAAACGCACATCATTGGCATCTGACGTCTACTTTCTGATGGTGAAAACGGTACTTTAATAATTATATTAGGTAATGAGTAATCGCGCTTCAAAGTTTTCTCATAGGCTAACATGGGATTTCGCGATCGGGGAGTTTCCGTGCAGCGGAGCCTTAACGAACACTTGGCGGGAACTAGAATATCGCTTAGACATTCTCCTAAGCTACCAAGGAGGCACACGTTGAATTTCAAACATATGTCAAATTATAATAGTTTGAGCACAATAAATATGTATAATTAGGGCAAGACTTTTGGTTCACCCTTTATATTATCTCTGGGTGTTCGGATTTGTATATATTTATACTTGTCTTAAAAATGGCTCCATTGATGAGGAAACTTGGAGATAATTTGTATAAAAATCTTTTATTTTATTTTATTTATTTTTTACTTTTTTCAACACGTTTTAGAAATTAATAAAATTATCTCTATGTGTTCGGATTTGTGATATATGAGTATTTATGAATTTTAACTACTCAGGCTCGTAAATAAAATCTTCCTCTAAGGCAGTTTCCTTTTATTCTCGTCGTAATTTGAAAGCAATCTTTCTTACATATTCTGAAATTAATGTGTAGAATAATAGGCTAAATTATTTCCCAACTAACAATAAACTTATTAAAATCTTTCTGAAGAATCTAAATATTTTCTTTTCAATGGCCATACTAAACATAATTGTTCAGATTGTCTGAGTACAACTTTTGAGGTCAAAATTGATATCCAAATGTGCCTCTTCGATACTGCACATATCTTTTTGCGTATTCTGTTAAAATTCCAGGTAATTCTTATTCAACCTAACTATTGACATTTGAAGGGAACGAGTCTCTAATATCTATCTATACTTATAGAAAAAAGTTTGTACTTATATAAAAAAGCATGTCCTGACTAACGCATAATCAACTCCGATCACGAACTGTTGCTCCTTGTACGATGAAATTTGGAAAACACGCTGTATACTTTACCCATTAAGTAAGGATTTTTAACCCCCCCCCTCCCCTAAGGAAGTTAAATGGGGGTGGTCGAAAGTTTTAGGTCATTTCGCCATATCTCAGCAGCAGCTTTAGGTAGGAGCGCGAACTTCAGGATAAAAGATTTACTAAGAAATTGTTGAACATATACATGAAACATCACCGAAAAAACTGGCGATAAATAAAAAATAAATAATAAAACTTTGTACCTATCACCATAAAACAAAAGAACACACAGGACGCCGTCGGACTGGAAATTTTAATAGCCCTTCATCAGTCAGACATTTCTCTTTCCATCTTAGAAATTATTTTTGTAATTCTCTCCCCCTGTTTTCTTGTTCCATCATTTATCATAGAAAAAAAAAGAAAAAAAAATTTATTTCTTATGCTTTTTTTTGCGTTTTCTCTTTTAGTTGTATTTTTGAATTTACTCCTTTTATTTTATTTATTTATTCATTTATTTATTCTTTTTGTTTATTTCTTTTATCTCCTTTACTCTTTTCTTTTCTGTTAATTATTTCTATCGTTTTGGTAACACTCCTCTTCTGCATGTGTGTCTCTGTGATTGATGTTTATCTTTCAGCTAGCGCCACCTGTCGCATTCTTTTTAAGCCCTTCTCTCTGCCATTTCTGTTCATTTGTGACCTTCTTCTCTTACAGACACATGTTTACACTGGCTGATGACGGGTTGTTAAAATTTCTAACCCGAAACGCGCCCTGTGGGTTTCTTTTCTTTTTAAGTAGTGATTCATACACAGTTTTATTATTTATTAGTTAAACATGTATTTCAGAGACTTTAGAAATTCATCCCCTAAGGGGGTTAAATGGGGGGGGGGGGTCGAAAGTTTTAAGTTATTTCCCCATATATCTGTAGTAGTTTTAGGTAGCTCCATGAAATTCGTGATAAAATATTTGCTAAAAAATAGTTTAACATGTATTACAGCGACTTTGGAAATTCATCACCTAAGGGGTCGATAAATGGTGGGTCGAAAGTTTTAGGTCATTTCCCCATATATCAGTAGTAGTTTTAGGTAGCAGCATGAAATTCGCGATAACAATTCTTTTAAGAAATATTTACACACGCATTGCAGCGATTTTAGAAATTCAGTCTTTAAGGCTCCTGTCCCTCCCGGCGAAGGCACTGACGATCTAATGCTAATCCTATGCGGAGGGATTTTTCTAATACCTCGTTTGCATTTCGACATTTTTAAATAATAATTTTTTCATTGGATAGCCGAGATCTGTCTCTACATCGCACCTTTTTTACTTTTTCGATTTTGGTTGTAATTATTTTAAAGAATGACACTTTCATTTTCAGAACCGGTTTTGAAAGTGAAAGTAACTTTATAAAAAATATCTAAGACCAAAATCGAAAAAGTAGAAAAGGTGCGATCTGGAGACGGATCTCGGATATCCAATGCAAAAAAAATTATTTAAAATGTCGAAATGCAAACTAGATATTAGAAAAATCCCTCCCCATAGGATTAGCATTAGCTCGGGAGTGCCTTCAGCGGCAGGGACAGGAGGCTTAAGCGGGTTAAATGGGGAGGGGTTGAAAGTTTTAGGACATTTCTCCATTGCTCATCAGCAGTTTTAGGTAGGAGAATGAAATTCGGAATAACAAACCTTTTACAAAATAGTTAAACACATATTGCAGTGATTTTAGAAATTCACGGCCCAAGGAAATTAAATGGGGTCAAAAGTTTTTGGTCATTTCGGCATATCTCAGTAGTAATTTTAGATAGGAGAATGAAATCAACAAATATAACAAACAAACAAATCTTTAAAAAATAGTAACATACGAATTTCAGCGATTTTTGAAATTCATCCCCTAAGAGGGTTAAATGGGGAGTCGAATGTTTTAGTTCATTTCGCCATATGGCGATCTTAGTTTTAGGTAGCAGCAAGCAATTAGGGATAACAAATCTTTTAAAAAATAGTTAAACACGAATTTCAGCGATTTTAGAAATTCATCACTTAAAAGGGTTAAATGAGTGTCGAAAGTTTTAGGTCATTTCGCAATATATCACTATTAGTTTTAGGAAGGAGAATGAAATTCAGGATAACAAAACTTTTACAAAATAGTTAAATATACGAATTTCAGCGATTGTAGAAATTCAGCACTTAAGGGGTTTAAATGAGTGTCGAAAGTTTTATGTCATTTCGCCATATCTGAGTGGTAGTTTTAGGTGGAGAATGAATTTCAGGATAAAAATTCTTTACAAAAAATAGTTAAACACGAATTTCAGCGGTTTTAGAAATTCAGTCCTCAGAGAGTTAAATGAAGGGTCAAAAGTTTTAGGTCATTTCGCTCTATATCAGCAGTTTTATGTAGAAGCGTAAAATTCAGGATAGAAAAATGTAGTGAATGAGTTCATGAATAACTTTATTTACATTGTTTTATGATATTTTTATTAATTAATTGCGTATAATTGAAAATAAAGTATTTTATTTATATTTTTCTATTAGCATGTAACATGCAGATTTTGGGCCCCAGGCGAGGTCCGGGTTTACGCTTCAGAAGGCATTTTCGCCTCACCTTCCCCAAGCGACCGTCTAGACTAGACGGACGAAGACTGGCTAGTTTGCATATAAATACGGAGTAACAATGGATAGGATGTATAGTAAACAAATTAATTTCAAGAACTATACGCACTTAAAAGAAATAGAAGAGCTTCTGTTGTTATTATTGACTAGAAGATAGCCCGTCAGAATGGCGTGTTTGCATTTTTAAAAGAATGATATAGCATTGGATTATAAAAATAATTATGAGGTAATAAATTTTATCGTATCCGACTGATGGGGTATGGTGGGGTAAAATAGTTATAAAAATCGACCATTTTTCATTCAAATCTAATATGCAAGAAAATTATTAATTGACTTGGTAAAATAATGACATAGAAGATGCAAATGAACTTCACTCAAAAAATTTGAAGAACTATTTCACAAAAATATGCAAATTAGTATTAATAATGATATTTTAAAACATATTGTCAATTAACTATTTTACTGTATCTGTAATCAAGATAATAATTAAACATAAATCAAATAAGTGTATTTTTAAGTTACTAAAAATGTTATATAGTAGATTAAAATATTTAGAAATACTTATCGCGTTTCTCCTTTCTAAATTTCGCTTTTTTTAGTTGTCTCGACCGAAAGCGTAAAATCCAAAGTGAGTAAGAAGTAAGAAGTAGGAGCCAAAGTAACAGATTTCTATAAAAGAAGTGTATTTTAGACCAGAGAAAGTGAGTGCGTGTAACATTTTCTTTAAATTACAAATTTTTTAATGGTGTTTGCTGCCCGAATTGTATCCCGCGACTCATGGCTTTTCCTCGCTAGCCATCTTGCTTGCCGCTCATTATTCCTTCGCCGCCTTCTTGCAATCGGAATTTCGTCTTTGTTCATTGCATTTAAAAATATCTATAACATTCGATTTCATATAAATAAAAAAAAAGACTGTAAGACCTGAATTCCTGACATTTGTTAGCTGATTGTAAAAAATCTCCACACATTGTAAGATTGAAAAATCAAACCTAAACAGTAAACATTCAATCCTGATGCAACTTGAAAGAATATATTTTTTAGGAATAACAATGGAGTCCTTCTCAAGAGTCATTCACGGATGTGAACAAAAAATTAAAACAGCCCGAATATAAAATTTCTAACATTATTGCATTTAATACACACCTTCGCTTACCTTAAATTAGCATTTTTAAAGAAAGTTTTAACGTATGGAGTTCATTCTGATCTCTAAATTGCCAATGAGCTCCATGGTTTATATTTTAATAGGAATCATAATTAAATGTTTTTGAAATCACGAAATGATTGCAATGAGCTGTAAAATGTTTTTAGTTTTATATGTTTTATGTTGCCATTGAGCGAAATTATTGCATCCATGGTCTATACATTAATGAATATCATATTGTTTACCATTGCTGATTGCTGGGTAATACGATTTACAAAGGAAGATATATCGAAAAACATGCATATTCCGATGTAGCTCATAACTCAAGTTATTTTTGGTTTTCACAATCTTTCTAAAAAGGAATCTTATGCAGCTTTATTGAAAAAATTGAATCTCTCAAAATTAAAATAAA
Organism: Maratus speciosus; assembly: GCA_963932465.1. NCBI lineage: Eukaryota > Metazoa > Arthropoda > Arachnida > Araneae > Salticidae > Maratus > Maratus speciosus. The sequence continues at coordinate 245,220,438 of OZ010800.1, read as the reverse complement.
ATGGCTGATTTTAATGAAAGACTATCGGATGAGTTCACTCCGGAAATGTTATGCACTTAGTGCTATTATATAATACTTTTTGTTATGAGGTTTAAAAATAGCCTTCTAAAATAATCTAAAGGGAAATAATATCCCTTGCATATATGAAATTCCCTATGCATATATGAAATCTTACGAAAGTTTTCGTAAGTTTATTTTCAAAATTATTATTATTATCATTATTATTATTTTAACATTTCAGTTACGTCAAAAAGGATTTATTTCCATGGCTGTGAATTTGTTAAAGATTAATAAATACTTTTTAAATGTTATTTTAAATACGGTATTTTTCACTCTGTTGCGTCAATGAAATCTGAAAATATTTTAAGGGGACACAGAACCTTTGAGTTTGTCGAAACAATAAAAAACATCGCCTTTTTTAAAGTACCAAAACACAAACAATATGCAATTAAGATTTTTTTCCCCTTTCTGCCTAAAGTATATATCCTTAACTACATTATCTAGAAAAATGAATTTTGTATGTACAGAATTTTTATTTAAATTTTAAATTTAAAAATTCATCTCACTAATGCGGGATTAAGTTCTGCGCGCATGATAAAACTCTAAATTATGCATATAGAAAACATTTTTTCAACAAAAGAGAATCATAACGCACCTACTTCTAAATTAAAAACCAAATACACACAAAAAGTTCTGTTTAAAATTTAATTTTAACACAAGACAAAAAAAAGTTCAAAATTTTCAAGTGAACCCCCCCCCCCCCCCTTTCTAAAATATGTGATTTTTTTTTTTTGTTTTAGCATGTAGACCAATAAAGAAACGCACATTTGGTTAATTTTTTTAAGCTGTAGCTTACATAGTTTAAAAGTAACCGTGTGCGCAAACTCTAAATTTTCAAATCTGAGAAACGCTTTTTAAAGTTTTAATATCTATGGACATTGAATTATACTCAGCATCTATAAATGATCATAACTCAAGAAATAATGCACATTTTTGAATGGTTTTTTTTTACATATTGTTGAGAAATTTTACAACATTTAGACTAAAACAAAAAACAAAAATTGATATTTTGAAAGTTTAAAGGTCCTGTGCCCTCTTAATAGTTTATTTTAAGAACTAGCCGCCCTTGGCGACCAGTTTGGTTTCCCTTAAATGTATGCTAAGCATTGTATCATTTTACTTTTATTATTAATTTAATTTATTTGCTCAATTCTTCGCCAAATCGGAACATTCTGATACAGAAATCATGAACTCGGTACTTTTATGTTGGTCGCGTTCAGGTGATAAATCGCCAAACATTGGTCCCGTCGTATTTTTTCGTATTTCATTACTTTCATTTAAAATAAAATACTTTCACTCATTTTTTTTTTAATTTATGACTTTCAATTATTTCTTTAAAAAAAGAAAAGTACTAAATAATATCACAAAATATAACATTAAATTTCAACATCAAAGCTTTGTTTTAATTTACCACAGGAAAAATTGTTTATTACAGTCGCATGAAGGGTACTATTATAATACTGACGACATGATGGCTGTAAAGGAGTGATCCAGTATTTGTAAAGTAGTTGTTTGTTGTTGCACAGGTGGTTCATTTTGCTAAGCTTCAATACCGACTTTAAGGTAAAAATCAATTGTTAATTATTTTAAGAAGAAGGCAGGGAAATGCTGAGATAATAAAAGGCAGGAATTTTCTGAAGGTCTTTATTGTGCACCGGGATCGTTTCCACCACCGCCGAGAATTACACGGCCAATGTTGGAGAAGGGAGCGAAGCGTTACAATTTTTTTATTCACATCATGCGAGTTCAGAAGATAGTCTGACTCAAAATACCCTTTCTCGAAATCTGGAGTGTTGGCAAGCTTACATACACAATTTCGCCAAATATATATACTATATGGCGAGATTAAAGAGAGGAAGACATGTGGTCAAAGTACAATAATTGAAATTGAATGGGGAATGTAAAAGATTAATAAGAACTATTTAACGCCAGATGATTACTTAGTAATTATAGAACATAAACCGCAAAAGAACATTCGATAGGTTTGCCAAAGTTCTCATGGGATTGAAGTGGCCGAAGCGCCCGTTAATAAACAAAACAAAATAAAGACAGGGTTAATAACTGAAATGACTAATATCTTACATCTGGACCAACGGCTAAAAATGTAGAAGCGGTTAAAATATTAAAGAGACTGAGAATTGAATGCTTAATTTATGAAGGGAAAAGAGCGCTAAAAACAGATTGAATCCGAATGCAGACAGATAATTAAATTTAAGAATTTAAAAAAATGTAATTTTAAAGGGGGGAAAGAGGAAAAGTCTTAATATTAATATGTGAAGGTAGGCGCCTTCACATATATCTCCCCAACAGCCGAAAAAGAACGAAGTGAACCGCGAGAGAAAAAAAAGTTACCCCATGTCTTCCCTCAAATACATTACACATAAAAAAATATGTAAAAATGTAATATTTTGTAGAGGGAACCCGGTGACCAACAGTTTATAAACATATACAGAAATACTAAATATGTAAGGAACAAATAAATCATGTCTCATATAAAAAGCATGCCTATAAGCATGACAAAGCAAGTTGGTACCAAAGACTTGCCAAAATAAAATATATTGAAATTTTTTTGAACTGCAGTTAATACTTCTGGACAGCTGTTTTCTTATTATTTTTTTTTTAACGTGTGCACACAGTTATCTTTTTTTTTAAAATTATTTCCAGAAGATTTTAATATATAAAATTGCTTGAACATTCACTTCAAGCAAGAGCAATTTCCACAATTGCTACAACAGTTGGTCATACTCCAACTTATAAAATTATTTTGAGACATGAACTGTATATAAAGACAAAAGATTCCATAATATAGTAACTATAAAAATTGTTCATTTTCAGCACTATTTGTGACATTTCAAGTTTTTTTAAAATTGGTATGACTAGTAAAAGGAGAGGAAGATGGAGGTAAATTATTTGTTAAAAGTTGAAAGTTGCCATCCTTTTATCTTGTAACCAAAGACTGAATGTGTTTTACTGAGAACCTAATTTAACTAAAGTGTATTTTAAAACATATTGCACTCCTATAAGGTATAAACAAGAGGTAATAAGAACTTTCCAGAGAAAGTACCCCTTACAAAAATGGTAAAAAATGTACAATAAATTTAATGAAATTTAATAAGCATTATACAACAGGTGGCACAAAAGTATGTATGTGTGTGTGTGAATGTAGTCTTAAATAACACCGTTTGGTGTTACGACTGGTATATACCAGTAATAAACCGCATGTGTCAATAAGCATAACAAAAACCAAAAAAAAATAATGCACACCTGTGTACTGAGTGATTGGAAAATCGTGCATAAGAGAACTACCTTATCACGTGAAATACCTTGAATAGCCAAGAAAGGTACCGAATGAAAAAATAAAAAGTAAAGTGTAATCCTGTAAAGTTACCAAAAAAAGAAACCCTTTTTTAAAAAATATATAGCATAAAAAAATAACAAACGTGTGCTAGTATACAAATGAACACTAGAAGTGTATCACAGTGACCTCAAGTGAAAAAAATATAACACTGAACCAAAGAAATGTATCAATGAAGTAAAATGTCTAAGTGTTTTGAAATTCAGTTGTAAAAACAGTGACAATTAGTCCCTGATGCACGCAAAGAATTGACAAAGCAATGAACTCGTGTAAGGGTTTTTTCTATGAACTAAAATAAACTATGAACTACTGTGTGTGTTAACTATGAACAAAAATTCTCTACATGCACCAAGCACCAAACAGCAAAATGTAACTGAAGAGAAAAAAAGTGTACCGTATTTAAAAAAAATCGTTACCAAAGGGTTAAATTTAATTTTTTTTTTTTTTTTTTTTTTTTTTTTACTGTAAGTTTCATCTGCATTCGTTGAAAAAAAAAATATATCTACTCAAAACGCATCAGTGTAAAATTGACAGGATTCATACCTTTACGTTAAATAAACAAAAAAGGAAAAGGAGTGTTACCGCAAAAGATAAACTGTCTCTTGCAAAATATAGAAAAAGAAGTGTTGTTTACCAAAAGAAATCCTTAAAATCCTGACATATGAGTGTGAAAGAAAAAAGAAATTTCCCTCGATAACCAGTGAGAATCGAACACAGTAAATGAAATTTGCACAAAAAAAAGGATATGTAAAGGTTTTAGTTTTGCTGAATTTTCGTGTATAGACCATCTGTGTATTTATTAAAATTTAACAATAAAATAATAATAAAAATAATAAAAACATTTACTAAGAAATTGCATACGATTTAATATAGTGTAACCAGATACCTTACTCGATCTGCCACCTTCAAGTAAGAAGTATCTTATGAAAATGTTAAAAAATGTTACATGTTAAAAGTAAACAGATTCGAAATGTGTGTGTAATTTAATATGTCATGTGACGGATAACTCCTAGTAACTTTAAAATCTTTGTACATGGACAAAGTGATGTGTCATTGATATGTTATGACATTATGCAAACACACAAAATAAACAAAAACAACTCTGTTAAAATTTAAAAAAAAATAAAAACTGAAAGAACATTTTAATATCGAAACATGGTGTAAAGTTTAAAAGATAGAAAAGTAACAGGAAAAAAAAAACTGCATGTGTGTGAAGGGAGGGGAAAAAGAAACCTCAAACTCATGAATTACCTGAAATAAAACATATGAATAAGTGTGTACGCAAGCATACACAACGTGTAAATAAACACATGAACAAATTGTATAATTCCACATGAACTACTTGTAATAATGTCTCAATGAACTACCATTTTTATGCACTTTGCCAACAAAATATACGGACAGTAGGTGTGTAATAACCCAAAACACTAACATACGAGTGAGATTCAATTACATAATTAGTGAGTTAATCACCAACATGTAATGAATAAGGGTTAAAAAAGGCAATGAACTCCGTGTAATGTGTGAAAACTCTGGTTATACTCTAAACCAGGCAGTGTATATTGCTCAATGAACTACTTGTGAGAAAAAAAAAAAAAAGGAATACTGTCGAATAGATCGTAAGCAAAGTACAATGTGTAAAAGCAAATGAACAAAATATGTAAATCAACACATGAACTAGTGTAATGTATGTATATGAATGAACAAAGTTGTATTCTAACTGAGCAAATTTTGTATAACATAAATAAATATCCAACACATGAACTACTTGTGAAAAGAAAAAAAGTTGCATAAATGGTTAACTAAGGGTTAAAAATTAAAAAAAAGGTGTATCTGCCAAAGTTATTACTGTATCACGTTAAAAAGAAGTGTGCATAAAATGTACGAGTGCACGACAGATTGCATAACTCTACGCTAAAATGTAGCAGTTATGCCAAGCCAAACATGTTCCAAGTAAAGGGTTGGAAAAGAGAAAAAAACGGATAGCAAAATACCAAGCGTTATACTTTATGATCTATGAGTGTATGCATCCGTCACAAGACACCTGTGAGACTATAACTCACTAATTAAAAAAAATTTAACTCTGAGAAATTGCCAAAGATTTAGTTTAATGACTATATGGGAATAGCCTTTTTTTAAAAAAAATAAAGTGTACATAACAGCTCACATTATGCATTTAAATAAATTTTATAAAAACAACATTTTAAACGATATCAAATATCATGTCAGTTATAATAAAATACCTTATGTTATAAATAAAATAGCAACGAGTCACCAGCCGCGCGTAAACAACAAAATTAACCAATGTGTAAAAAATACCAGCTAGAAATTAACTCATGCATGTAAATTTAAGATGCATGTGCAAATATTGCATTGAAGTACATTATGTAAAAAAAAAATCCGTAACAATCCGAAAATAAAAAAATGTCAAGGCAACAAAAATACACAAACTTTAAAATAGTGTAAAACTATGTATCTGTGAAAATGTACACAATGTTGAGAAAGAATGTAAAAAAATGTACAAGCACACAGAATCATGACCATGTTTAACCAAGGTGAGTGTCATAAAATTATTACAAAACAAGACCATATGAAATGCAAATGTAAATATGTGTGTGTATGTAGTACCAGGTTAAACTTGAAATCATAAAAATGTGTACATGAGATTAAAAAGAAAATGATGAAGGCAAACATCTAACTTCACTATCTGCCCATAGTAAGCTAGAGTGGGGAAAAAAATCATGAACGGAGTATCAAATAGTATGAGAGATACGTCATTATGCATTTAAAAAAAAAAAGAGAGCGCGAACACCTTGTAAATTAATGTGAGGTATTGAACATTTGTATCATGTAAATAATATATTCCACTTTTGAGAAAGTGGACGGCCGATCCACTTAGCCAAAACTGAAACATACACCTTTAATCATTGGGCTATTTCCGGAACATAGCGCAATGAAAAAAGCACTTGCACAACACAGGAAACAATAATTAAAAATTTACCTCAAGTAATATAATGACATGTAAAATGTAGTGCGCGTGTAAATTGTGTGTGTATGCAGTAACAAGCATACTGATATCTAACACATGCATAAAATGTTTACGACTCATGTTATAAAAAATTTTATAAAGTAGAAATAGAAATCAAAAGGAAAAAGTGACTTTTTTTATGAAAAATAAATTTAAGATATGATGACTCGCGCTATATTTTAAAACTAAGAAGCCTAATATATGCTATAAAAATAAATTAATGAGACGTGAATAAATGTATAAAATCCGTGAAAACTGGAATCTGAAAGATGTATATAAACAGAACATTGTACTGTATAGATAGCAAATGGAATTTTCTCAAATTAGTAGCAACCAACTGAAAAAGATTAAATACTGAGCAAATTTAACTGCCATTACTGGTCCTCTCATTGGTTACCCATCCCCTCTCTTTTTTTTTATATGTCACTAGTGCTTATCCTTAAGTATAAAAGTTGCAAGACCTATATTTATAGTAATCTAGAGTATTAAAATTTTCATATCTTATTGATATGGATGACAGGCAAAACATATAATATACACATAAAAAAAAACATATAAAATGTTATATATAAAAAGAAATTACCTGTAGGAAGTGCTACCACAAGAAATATATTAAGCACAACAAGTAAGAAGAAAAAAATCAAAAATAATATCAGTCCAGTACCAGTTTAAGCTTTTTCATTTTTTTTACCTCATTTTTTTGTGTCAAAATTACATTAAGCTCTGTGAAAAAAAAAAAATTACCTTAAGTTATTTTATTTATCTTTTTTTTATACTATGCCCCCTTTTTTTTTATCTAACAAGGTTTTCACCATCAGACTGCCTGATTACAACAGGATTGCTGAGTTTTAAAAGTACACGAACCCAAAATAATAAAAACTTTGTCTGTGATCATAATAGATAACATTTTTATATAAAATGCAATGCGACACATATCAGTTGCAGACGCATAATATCTAAAAAGGGGGTGGGGGAATGCGACCAGCGCTAATGATGTAAGAAATTAAGCGAGAGCAACCATGTTCAGCAATCCTAGGCCAATAGAGATAAGAAAACAACATCTCATCTCAGAATTGCAACATTGTGTCACACCGAAAAATATATATAATGAATTAAATAAGAATCGGAAATGTGAAAAGAAAGAAAGAAAAAATATTTTGGACAATCTTTTATCTAAATTAAAAAACTTTGAAACTGAACTGGATATGAAGTGCATCCCTAGACATACAAAATCTTAGCATGTTACTAATAAAAATAAACGCTTGATTTTTAGTAAGAAGCCATCAAAACTTATATATATAGATATATATTAAAAGAGCAATGTAATCCAGTCATGAGGATTTTTTTTTTTTTTTTTTACATATTTTTTTTTATCTCAATATATATATAGCAAAATCAATCCTCGTAACTAAAACATCCTTATTTGAAATACTTTAATATTTTCAATATCCACTGTTAAAAGGTAGCAAAAAAAATTTAATCACACAGTATCTATACTGTATTACTTAGGAATCAACATAAAAGTATAATTCTGCCTTTAGCACAAGCACAAAACTGGTAAGGAGAGAGCAAACATTACCTTTAAAAGTGCAAGAAAGAAAAAAAAAATACTTTACAATTTACACTGTAAATATATATAAAACTTGCCATCTAACTATCAAATTTTATACCTTAAAGAAAATACAGGTACAAGAACCAAAAGTAATATTTCAAATTTCTTTTCATTGGCCCTTTTAAAAAAAAATTATATGATGTATTTGTCTAGAGTTCATACCACTTTAAATTACTTAAATTTAGCATGCCTCTATATCATAGGAGCCATAAAATGTAGTTATGGGAGTAACATGACTTGAATACTGTAAAAAGAAAAAAGAATAGCTTACCTGTTATACTAAAGACAAGAAAAATAATTTTTTTTTTTTTTAATGTAATTAATTTCTTGTGTTTTCACCTTATATTATATTTTTATAGAGAAGGGAAAATTATTTATTTTGTGTGCGCCCCCAGTGAATTTTACTTGTATTTAAAGTTTTGTTTTCTTTAGGAATAAACTTTCATGTTAATTTTGTGAAATCAGTCATTTGCTTAAATTCACACGTTCATTTGCAGATGTCTCAAAACACAACGCACAGAACCGAAGAATAATTAAAAAGGCTGCGACTACTGAAAGTTTGTAAAACGGCGCATCCATCCAACACACAAAAAAAACAACAAAAATCTTGCTTCGGCGGCGAGAGAAAAATATACTTTGAGTCATCATGAATGATAATTTATTCCTTTCTCTTCTTGCTGGAAATAAAGAGGAGGTGTTTGGCGGACTTTGTGACGGAATCCCCCGGCAAGAGGATGCATGGATTTTCCGATGACCACCAGGAAATCTGCGGTACAGTGCTGTACGAAGGCGTCTTTCATTTTCACATTAGTTCAGGATCACGGGAACCAGTTTTCTTTCTTTTATTTCGTATAGCAGGCGACATTCACTGAACGTCTGTTCTGGAATAGCAGCAAATAGTTTCAGACATCTGTTTTGGATAGCACACTCAAAGATCAAACTGGCTGACCGGGTACTACAGGTGTCATAATTATTGAGTCTCAGTACCGGTGTAGTGGACATTTCAGGCTGGATAAGCGTGCAAACAGCCACTGTAATGAACATAGTCCATAATTGATAGTCCATGAATTTTGCAGTTTTTTTTTTTGTTAAAGTAATTGAACAGTTTTTTTTTGTAATAATCCAGTATTAATAATTATTTTGAATAAGAAATATATATATATCACGTGCTCCGCTTCTCCAAATGTAACCTCGGCAATGCCGGCCTTAAGCACCAAGTGTTTGTAAAGGAGTGATCCAGTATTTGTAAAGTAGTTGTTTGTTGTTGCACAGGTGGTTCATTTTGCTAAGCTTCAATACCGACTTTAAGGTAAAAATCAATTGTTAATTATTTTAAGAAGAAGGCAGGGAAATGCTGAGATAATAAAAGGCAGGAATTTTCTGAAGGTCTTTATTGTGCACCGGGATCGTTTCCACCACCGCCGAGAATTACACGGCCAATGTTGGAGAAGGGAGCGAAGCGTTACAATTTTTTTATTCACATCATGCGAGTTCAGAAGATAGTCTGACTCAAAATACCCTTTCTCGAAATCTGGAGTGTTGGCAAGCTTACATACACAATTTCGCCAAATATATATACTATATGGCGAGATTAAAGAGAGGAAGACATGTGGTCAAAGTACAATAATTGAAATTGAATGGGGAATGTAAAAGATTAATAAGAACTATTTAACGCCAGATGATTACTTAGTAATTATAGAACATAAACCGCAAAAGAACATTCGATAGGTTTGCCAAAGTTCTCATGGGATTGAAGTGGCCGAAGCGCCCGTTAATAAACAAAACAAAATAAAGACAGGGTTAATAACTGAAATGACTAATATCTTACATCTGGACCAACGGCTAAAAATGTAGAAGCGGTTAAAATATTAAAGAGACTGAGAATTGAATGCTTAATTTATGAAGGGAAAAGAGCGCTAAAAACAGATTGAATCCGAATGCAGACAGATAATTAAATTTAAGAATTTAAAAAAATGTAATTTTAAAGGGGGGAAAGAGGAAAAGTCTTAATATTAATATGTGAAGGTAGGCGCCTTCACAATGGCAATGGAACAACATTTGGCGATTTATCACCTGCGCCCGGCTAATACACTATATGACCAAATGTGACCGGTCACTTGCGATTTTAGACGTTTTCTTAAATATCTAAAAAATACATGAGAAATTATCTTGAAACTCCAGGCGTGTAAACAAAATAGTACAGGTCATATATTTCCGTGAAGATTTTTTCCCGAAACCCCATAGGGGGCCAAGAACAAATTGAAAAATAACGAATATATTTTGGATAATCCTACAAAAACTAACGTAGCAAAAGCGTTCAACACAGTAGATTATGATTAAGTGCCTTATTGCAATAAATTGTGTACATTTTTTATGAGAATAGCATGTATATTCGTAGAGAAATTAAAGTTTTTATAAAAATAGTCCCAAATTTTGCCAAGTTTTTTGCAAATAATTTATAGAATTCTTAATATAAAAAAAGTTCATTTCAGAAAATATGACAAACGACATTGTACACAATACCCTGATATCAGAATTAAAAAATATAAAACATTGTATGAAAAATGAGCAGGTTTACTAAAAAATGTTTCACTGCGCATGCGAGAATGCAATCAAAATATAATGTGCATAATATATTATCTAATTGTATAGAGCAACTTTTGTGAAAGTCTCAAAAATATAGCTTGAAAATTCGGAAAATATTCGTTGAGAGAATAAGCTCGAAATCCGTTGTTCCCAAAATGAAGCAAAAAGGATGAGGGGTTGTATCCATATATCCATTAATTAGTGCCAATATAGCATACACAATATTGCACGTACTGCTGTGTTTGGATACAGCCCTCATATTTTTGCTTCATTTTGGGAACAGCGGATTTCGAGCTTATTCTATCAACGAATATTTTCAGAATTTTCAAGCTATGTTTTTGAGACTTTCGCAAAAGTTGCTCTATACACTTAGCTAATACATTATGCACATTATAGTTTGATTGATTCGCGCATGCGCAGTGAAACATTTTTTAGTAAAAGTGCTCATTTTCCGTCCAATTCTTTTTATTTTTTAATTATGATTGCAGGGTATTGTGTACAATACTGTTTGTCATATTTTCTGAAAAGAACTTTTTTTTATATTAAGAACTCTAAAAATTATAAGCAAAAAACTTTACAAAATTTGGGACTCTTTTTATAAAAACTTTAATTTCTCTACGAATATACATGCTATTCTCATAAAAATTAACACAGCTTATTGCAATAAGACACTTAATCATAATCTACTGTGTTGAACGCTTTTGCTACGTTAGCTTTTACAGAGTTATTCAAAAGATATTCGTTATTTTTTAATTTGTTGACGGTCCCCTATGGAGTTTCGGGAAAAAATCTTCACGGAAATATATGACCTGTGCTATTGTGTTCACAAACCTGGAATTTCAAGACAATTCCTCATCTATTTTTCTAGATATTTAAGAAAACGTCTAAAATTGCAAGTGGCCGGTCACCTTTGGCAATATAGTGTATTAAATTAGCAAATTGACCGCCTGGCATACAAAAAGTGAAGCCGTCAACCCGGAACTGTTGATGACAGCCACATGACTTACGCTATTATAATAGAGATTAGAAAAAATCCATAAACAACAATGTTAACGCAGCAAGCCACTGGTCAATATTTTTTAGTATCAACGCTTTGAGCATTGTTTGAAAGAAACAGTAATTAATTGTGTGAATAAAAAAACTGAATAATTACAAAATCAATAATGTGTATCTAATATAATTACAATTTATTCGACAGTTTTGTCGTTAATTCTATTCCAGTTAGTTTGATGGAAAAGACTTGTATTATTCTATAAATCACAAAAATGAAAGAAAATATCGAGAATAAGATAATGCATGAGTTGTGTTTTGAAATCTAATGCAAAAAACACTTGATTTATAAATCGTTTTTATGTGAATTATGAAGAAACCTAGAATAGTTTCTTTCTCTATTGATGAACATAGATAATGATAGGAACAATTATTTCCCTTATTCAAAGCTACTAAAAGCTTTTCTGCATTAAAATAAATGACAAATATATACTAATATTATAATGACGTAACGTTTGTTTGTGTTTTTGTAGTGGGTAATCTTGGAAGTACCGAACTGATTCCAAAAGTAATGATGGCAAATTGATGGTGACAGTCCCTGTTCCAACGTACGATGTTTTATTTTACGTCGGTGCCACTAACCTCAACAGGGTGCAGGAGCAAAAAACTTTCTAAAGATGCAATTTTTGTGTTACTGAAGGGCCTAGAAACTTGAAATTAGGCATGGTAGTTACTTAAAAGATAAAAAATGCTCTCTACGAACAGTCGAAAGAAAATTCGAAATATAAAATGCGTGAAAATGCGAGAAAAGCGTTCTAAAAACATTCTAAAATACGATTTCTATACAATTGTTAAAGTTAGAAACTTGAAATTTGGCGTGATACATACTTTAATACATACTTATAAGATATGAGATATGATCTCTGAGAACGGTTACTAAACATTTCGAAATTTAAAAGGGTGAAATGAGCAATAAGCGTTCTAAAAACTTTCTAAGTTACGATTTCTCAGGAATGAATCTCGGGAAATATCAAACCGATTTCAAAATTGATGGTGATAGTCCCTATTCCAACATAGACGATATTTTATGGTGGTTGGTTGTATGTATCACTACCACCAGGGGGGTGGTAGACCGTTAGACTAGAAGCTTGGAATATGGCATGATGGGTGCTTTTAAAATGTAAATGTGTGCTAAGAATGGTTTCAAAAAATTCAAAACCTTAAATGAAAACTGAAATGACCTAAAAGCTTCAAAATCCATTCTAAATTATCATTTATTTACAATTAGGTTTAATGATTTTAATTGTCAAAGAACATAAACCATTTATTTAACAAAAAGATATGAAGTTATTTAGTTTTTGTCTTTTTACTTGACTTATTAAGAATTTATGAACAATATCAAAACATTAACCTTGTACCATCAATCAAAAATCAATCTTCTTTTTCAGTTTCAAAGGCATCTTTATTCAAGTTCCAGCAGTAGTTTGCAAACATTGACGCTTTCCAACGCCCCTGGTATCTTTTTTCATTGTCCATATGTCTTGGTGAAATCGATATCCATGTTCCTCACCCACAACACAGCAATTTGCAGGGGGAAAATCGATTTCAGAGTAAAGAAAGTGGATTTTTGCAACTCAGCATTATTGCAATATGTTGCAACCCAGCTGCTGATGCTTTTGTAGCAGATTGTTTACAAGCTCATCAAATTTCTTAGATCTCTTTTTACCCCCAAATCCATAAAATCCCAATTCAAATTGTAACAAATTTTGCATTTTCAGTATTAAGACCTAAATTTGTCTTCATAGTTATATTCTTCAAGTAATTTTATTTTCAGATATCAAACAGGAAATAATTTGGTGAAGCTGTTTTGGATATATCGCTCACCCGCAAGAAAAGTGACATATCTCGTCAAAAGTAAATTTCACAGGAGAAGCAAAAGGGGAGAATTTGCATGACTTTACTATAACATGAAATTATATCGCTCACCCGCAAGAAAAGTGACACATCTCGTCAAAAGTAAATTTCACAGGAGAAGCAAAAGGGGAGAATTTGCATGACTTTACTATAACATGAAATTATATCACTTAGCTCTGCATGAAGGAATAAAGGCTTGCATAAAAGCATAAAACCCCTAAAAATGAAAACGTGGGATGAGGTTTGGAGGGTTGGGTAATTTTACCTCACGATGTACTCAACCCCTCTTCAATGGTCACAAATAGACATATAACGTAATAGAGTGAGTTTCCGTATAACAGAGCTTATGAAACTCTTTATGCAGCAAGACGCACCTATGATAGACTTATTAGTGGAATAAAACGCATAATGAATTTTTGCGAGATGTGTCACTTTTCTTGCGGGTGAGCGATATATGGATGTAACATTTGGAACTCCTAAAGTTAAATGCCTTTTCAATGTTGTTCCAAAACAAACTGTCATGCGGGTAATATTTTAAGCATAACTTAAAAACTACTTGATGGAATGAGCTGTAATTTTAGATTCACATATTTGAAGCTTCTAGAAAATGATTTCTGTTAATACTTTTGTTTTGTCGTTTTGAATATTTTCTACGTCGACGATTTGATTGTCCTCAATACTGAGGTTGATAATAGCTCTGGCCTTCCGGTCCTTTTTAGACCAATCAATTGTAATTGGGCTTCGCGGTTCTTCAGTAATGATCTCAAAAATATTTTCTTTTACGAGAAGCATCTCAATTTTAAATTTCCAAACACTGTAATTTGCCGAGTTGAGATTCTCTGTTATCTGTGCATCTTTTACTCAAGCCATTTTTTGTTTCTATTACCACATTTTAATTTTCAAATAAGCTCCTTTATTAAATTATCATATACTAATATTTAATATTTAAAGAAGGCAGCAGATCAGTCTCATAATGATTGTTAGTGATTATTTAAAAAAGGGACTAAAGTAATATAAAAATAATCACATATAAAACCATATAATAAAGGTAAGGAAATTCAGCTTACTTCAGGATCGTCGACGTATTTTCTTCTTATCCACGTAAACATTGAGATTTATCCATTTATTACTTAACATGAAAAATCCAATGTGATTTGACCTGTAAAGAACTTGTAAAGGTGTTTATTAAAAAAAGCGTATTTTTCTCATTATTTGTACCACAGAAATTTTGTACCACTTTTCGGAATTAAATTAATTTATATATGACTAAAGGGATATACACTGGAGCATTCATTTTTTGCTCCTTTCTTGTTTAAAAAGACATACAGATACTGATAATAACAATACAAAACATTATTTAGACTTGATTAAATACATAAATAAATTCAAGGTTATATAATTAACAAAGTACTTATTTGTCAATTAAAGGCAATAAATTATAGATATAGTTTCTTTATAATGTCAATATTGCAGCTTTATAATGTAAGTTTTTATAACATTTGATTGACAGTTCAAAAGATGAAACAGGAAGTAATGTTCTATTTTCGTAACAAGTTGGATGGATGATGTAAACAATTTAACTTATTGCAGACATTAAGTGTTTTTGAAAAATAATTAAATTTATTTATGATAAGTTTTATCTATTTCTGAAGAGATTAGTATTTCTAACATTTATAGGTTACATTTCATATTATTTTTTAAGTATCCATTTAAAAATACATATTTTTTGAAAAAAAATATTAACTTTGCCATCTGTATTTCCAAAACAAGAGTCGATGAAGGTCTGGTGATATTCGTAATCAGCGGATCAGATTCATACTGAATTGTAAACTTTCACTTCAGAGGCAATTTAATTGTTGTACAGCGTTTTAACCCTTAAATTGCCTGACTTTTCAAAAATCCTTGTAATAATGTTTTTCGGCTTTCATTTTTTAAATAAATCATGGGGAAAATACTTAAAAAAATCATATTTTGTTTTAAGTATGGTTTACGGCCAGTTTGTTACTAATCGGCAATACTGGTCTTTAATTGAAAAAATAATTTTCCTTGATAAAATTCTATAATATTAAACACACAAGTGTTGTTTGTTTGTACACACAATACAAACAAACAACACATAAATTTTAGGAACTATAATAAGAAATAAATTTTACTTGCTTACTGCAGAACAAAATAGAGTATTTCGCAAGCTTCCAAACAAAACAAAAAGAACAAGTAGCAACAATTGAAAAAATAAATCTATCTTTATTCTTAAACAGCACAAGTGTTGCCATCTAAATGTTGAAAATCAATTTAATAATATTTTCAGACTGAATTTTATCGGCAACATTAGGCATTATAGCTTCAATATTATTCTAATAGTGTTTTAGAGCCTAAATTGGGTATGTTGCCGAAAAGCAACACCAGGCATTTAAGGGTTAAATGAAGGTGTAAATATCCGATTATCTAAATCAGACATTTTATCTTTCAATAGCTGTTCTAAGTTAATATTGCCCTGCATGATCATTAGTTATGCAGTTAAAAATTCAGCCTTAAAAGATCAGAGGTAAAATTCTTTTAAATATAGAGAGACACAATCAATAACAGTTAAAAAATTTATTTATACTTGTTTTGCCTCAAAATATCAAAAATATAATAAAGAAAGGTATTTCGAAAATAAATAACATATGAAAATATCGGACACCATCAACATGTTGAAAATCGATTTAATAATATTTTCAGAATGTATTTTATTGGCAACATTAGGCATTATAGCTTCAATATTATTTAATAGTATTTTAGAAGCCTAAATTGGGTATGTTGCCGAAAAGCAACACCCGGTATTTAAGGGTTAAATGAGATAAAGTAGGGTAAAACCGCATACCTTAACATTAGTTGCTTCTTGAAGCCATAATTTCCAACTAAATTTAATTTAACTTTGTGTGCACACTCTGCGCTTATCGTTGTACCATAACATCATTTTAAATATAAGATAATTTCATCACATTTTTATTAATAAATGTTTACTTATAAAACGTCAAATCATCTAGCATTATGCTATCATTGGGATATAACCGTATGGATATGTCACTCTTACAGGAAATGAAAAAGGGAGATTACATTCTTTTGGAAAAGAAAAATAAATTATATTTTACAAATTTCATTAAGGCACTAAACTAATATTACTTCAGTTGTAAGCCCAATGATTTAATAGAACAAAATGATAATTACAGTAAAACCTCCCTAAAGCGACCACGTTCAGTTCCAATAAAAATTGGTCGCTCCGATAGGTGGTCTCTTAATGGAGGTCACGCTTAAATCTAGATTTTAACACTTTGCACTCCGTCGTCGCCATCATCTTTCTGTGAAAAATTTGTTTTAGGCACCAGTAATAAAGGTAATTAAAATTTGCCATATTTAATCAGAGCATTTTTGAAATTGTGTACTTGAAGGAAGCTTCTTTTAAAAAAGTGTTGCCGCCCGAATAAAACTTATGTAAGTGACGTCGAAGTCCAAAGGGTTAATTGTTGAAAAAAGATAAAAATTAATGTTACTAAAATTTATTTTTCACATTAGAAAAAAGTATAAAATTTAAGAATCAAAACAAAAGTTAATTGCATAAGTTAATCACTGTAGTGTTTAACAAATTAATACATTTACGTCTGCTTCGATTTTACGATGATTTTATTTTTTGATTTTATCTTTTATAACTTTTATTTCCAAGTCTTGTCGAAGTTTGGTAAATAAATGCAATTTTCTTTTGGACGGGAACCGGGAACAAATAATGACGATTTCATTAATTTATCTGTTTCTTTGAGAGTTTCCTTTCAGAATAGGGCAGGGCAGTTTATCGACCGCCCTTCTTAATCTTTCATCAGACTTCAATCCATTGCCTAAAAATGCATAAGGGTGTTTAAACACTTAAAAGTTACCGGAATAAAAAGAAAAAAATCTAAACTTAGTTCAGAAGTTTGATGAATAATACACTCTCCGGAATTATTTTTCTAATAAAACCTTCTTCAAGCGACCAGAAAAAAAAAACGGAAATTGCTTCATTTTCTTCAAAGATTTTGGTCGCTCATGGAGGGAGTTCAACTGGGATGGTCTCTGAATGGAAGTAAAATCAGTATTGAGCCTATGGGAATAAATTTCGTTCCATGAAAAATTAGTCGTTCAGGGAGGTGGACGCTTAATGGAGGTGGTCGCACACGGAGGTTTCACTGTACTTTCATTGCAATTTGAGAAATTGCAGAAAAAAGAGTTACATATTATTCAGCTTTAAAAATCATAATCCCTCTTGTCCATATAGTTTTGACTGCCTTTTATTAAAATATTGTTTACGGGCGCTTCAATTATACTTTTATATTATCCAGCTTTAAAAATCATAATCCCTGTTGTCCATATAGTTTTGACTGCCTTTTATTAAAATATTGTTTACGGGCGCTTCAATTATACTTTTCTATTATCCTTTTTTATCCCAAGTAAGATATCCGGTTTCATCGAACGAGAATGTGGTTCAGAATGAAAGCCCTAAAAATATCCCTTATAACAAAACTTTCATACAGAGAATTAAACCCCGCTTAAATATGCTACGGAAGACAATATGAAAAATTTCAAAAACTTTAAATGTGTTTCTATTTAAAATTTTTGAAAATGAGAAAGAAATTAAACAAAATTTAAAATGAAATAAAATAAAGTTTTAAACAGAGTAACTACATAAATGCCACTATGGAGCTATGGTAATGGCCACATCACCTTCTGATCTACCATTACACGTTGGAGGACTGCAAATATTAAGTCAAAACTGAGGTACCCGACAATATGGCTTTATCCTACTCTTCACCATAGCCATTTAGTAATTCACAAACATCAAAACTTTATGTACTGAATTATGAATTCATGAAAATTTTTTCTTCTAAAGCATTATTCGTGAATTGTTTAAACTACATTTTTTTTTAATTAAACTACAGATTTACATAATCATTTGATAAAATTTAGAAGGATTGAAGGATTTAGAAAGATTAATTAAATTTCAATTTATAGGGATTTCGTGCATTATTTATGACCCCATTCAAATCTTTTATTTTAAATATTTTTCTTTGTATTTTGAAGAATTAGGAAATTCACAAATATAATGTTCTTACAATAGAAATATAGAAATATTTCTGTATTGAAAAGTCCCCCCCCCCCCCAATAAGAAAGCTGAAAAGATGCAAAGGCAAAAGAAATCATCCTTTTAAAAATATTTTTGTTTTGTGTAACCCATAATGCTTTTGGAACAAGATAAAGTAATATAACTATAACTCATTCTAAACTGTATTACAACTAATCCATGTATTAAATCAATGTTATAACAATTTATTTTAACAGTACTTATAAGTACCGTCAGTAGATAAAGGGTTAAATGATAATACACAGGCCTCGGAGCGGTCTTTTTTTATAGAGCTTAAAACATTTACCACCATTATTTCCCTACGAAAATTTTTGTTTTAGATTTATCTTGAAATGTCGCGGGAACCTGCTTTGTGCTGAGCTTCTTATTGCAATTTTTGTAGCAATGTGCCATAAAAACAATTTTATAAAATTAGTGGTGGCTAAAAAAGTGACCGCTTGAGGCCTGTAATGCATTAAAATTAAAGATAGACCGGAACAGGCGTTTAAGACCGAAACCGAATTCCGGTAATCTTCCTATTTTCGGACGAAAACGTCCAATTTTTTTTTAAATTAATTAATACATACATAAATATATATAATTATTAATTAATTATGCGCGTTTAATAAACATACATAATTATTAATCAATTGTACGTGTGGCCCAAATTGACCCTCTGATCAAAACTTTTTATTTTCATGTAAAATAAAATTTAACTAATTCAACAACGACACAGAATGATTTTCTAACAATACGAATTTCATCAAATTAAAAAATCTGCTAGATATGCATACCTCGATTTATCTTTTATAATGATTTTTGTAAATGGTCATCTGTCATACTAGGACTTTCTCAAAGGGTATTCGAAGCTCTTCTGTGGTTTCAAAATAAGAATATTTTATTACTGTTGACACTGAAGCTTTTAATGAGCACCTGAAAGGCGTCTTCAAAGTTTAGTATATGTTAAAAGTTTAATACAGTTTAGTAAATAAACTGCTTGCTTTATAATTTGCACGCACGTCTTGAGTCAGTCCATGACTGATAATTATAAATAGTGAAGTTCATAGCCATAAATAAAGAGTGTCTCATTTGAGTCGATACAGCTGAAATCAATGAATAATGTTGAAAATTTACGAAAGATGAAAAGAGATTTTTGGAATACAGATAGTTTTGGTCGAGTTGTCAAGTTTCGGTCCGGATGAATTTTCGACAACATTTTGGGTCGAAAACGAAAACGAAACCTAATTTTCTGTCGATCTGTAATTAAAATGCCTGTGCTTTTTGTAACAAAACTCTTGATTACAGTCTCAAACAAAAGATCAGAAATAAACAAAAGTCTATTTTTAAAAATGCTGAATAATTACAAAATCAATAATATTTAATCTAATTACAATTTATTCTTTAGTTTTGCGGTTATTTTTATGCAAATGAGTTTTCGAGAAGAGAAAATAGCAAAAATGTAAACGAAAGCACGAATTACGTTATGAAAATGAACGCAATAAAAAGCTTTGATTTATAAATTCCTTTTACGTGACATGTGAAGGACCCTAGAAATATAATTATTTTGCATATTATTTCCAAATCCCGAAACCCGTCAAGTTTGCCGTTAATTCCGTTGCCAGGTTCAAACTCATTAAAATGGAACTAAGCAAATAAAACATGGCTGGGGAAACTCGTGAAAACTACGGTTGTCGAAGCAACCAGGGAGAAAACGATGAAATATTGTAAATAAAAGTGTGAAATTGCGTGAGAGAATGTCAGAATTCATTGTGTGCCAAATATATGTGCCAGAATATTTTTGCTGTCGGATTTGATACTTTAGTTTTTTAAAAGATATTTTCTTTAGTACAATTACAAGTTTGTTTAACTGTACAATTGCTTTCAATAAGAATTGATAATAAATGGTTGTTATGTAAATAATAATAATAATAATAAAAATAATAATAATGAAACCCTAAAAATAATTGTCACATTTATTTACGCCCCGCAATAGTTAAAATAAACAAATATTTATTTTATTTTTTATGTTACATTTATTTCGAAAATTCTCCGAAACTCAGTATTTGTAGGTACAGTAGACCCTCATTTATCCGAAACTCTTCTAACCGAAACTCTCAGTTAACCAAAATTCATTTTTAAAGCTTTTTTTTCTATCACATTCCTTGAGTGCAAAATCCATTTTGAAAGCTTATATATATATATTAAACTATCATATTCCTTGAGTGCAAGCGGTCCTTTCTGAATTGCGAATACAGATAAATGTTTTCGATGCCCTTTCTTAGAGTTCCTTTAAATTTAATTTGAGCTCCCGTAAGCTGCGGAATGGAACGAAAAAAAACGAACAAATTAGCAATTCTGAAGCTTTTGAATGTTTTCGAAAAGGTTTGGCATGGCTGGAGCAGCTGATAGACAGACTATGATACTGGTAAACTAATAATATTGAAAAACTCCGTGATAGAGCTTCAAAGCAAAGCCAATTGAAATTGCGACAAAGAAAACATTTTCTCAAACCCTTGTGATATATATAATAGGTACTTAATTTCAAAATTAAAATTCAGGTAATTTATTCTTGTTTCTATTTTGATATTGCTTTATTTTTATCAAGCTCTTATTACCATAATAAGAAATATTGAATATATTTATCCTTAATCTTAAAATAGAAGCTTTCACGATTATCCGAAAATTTCGATTCTGTTAAAGATGGTCGGTCCCAATTACTTTGAATAATCGAGGTTCTGCTATATTTACTTAACAGAGAACACTTACCCCCTTTGATTAAAAAAATTTACGCTGCAAAAGAAAGGAGAAATGTTTCTTAATCTACGGAAATGTAATATAACCAGAAACGAAAATAAAATACAGTAGAACCCCGGTCATCCAAATCCCGGTCATCCGAAAATCGGCTTAACCGAAAGACCTTAAAATTCCTTAACGTCCTTTTTAAATGTGAAAAACTGTATTGTCAACACTATTTTTACCGATGTCAAATGAAACCTTTCAACATATTTTGATTTATGATTACCATTTTATTTGTCAGTTTTAGATTAAAATAAATCCGAATCGTTTTAATGCACTGAAGAGATGTTTTAATACGCATTAGCTTTAAAAATTAGAAGCAAAATAAATAAAAATCAAAACTTTGAAAGGTGTTATTGGACACTGGTAGAAATCGTCTTAAAAAAGCATGTTCTTTATGAAATAAATAAACAATCAACTTACCTGTTTGGTACATTGCGTAATTTCGATCACTTTATTAGAGAGGCACGTACGACACTTCATTTTTTTACAAAGTATGTTGTGATTCTCTTTTGTTTTTCAACCTTGCATCGTTTCAATGCTGCTTTATCACGCCAACTTTTAAATAACAACACATATGATGCTGTTGCATCTTCTTGTACTGCAATATATCGAAGTTCCGCATCTAAGATTTTAGTAGCTTCACTGTGTGTAATCCTGACATTATCAATCTCTTCAGGTTCTTCTTCAGTATAAGCTTCCCGGTTAATCGAATATTCCTATAGAGCCCCGGTTTTCCGAAAATTCCTATGGGACTCCGGTTAACCGAAAATGCTTTAGTCCCATGCTTTTCGGATAACCGGGGTTTTACTGTATAACCCCTTCTAAATTATCCGCGATTTCGAAAAGCTCTTCTTTATATTTACAGTGCCAGAAAAAAAAAATCTTGACACTCATTGAAAAGTATAAAAAAAAGCAAAAAACAACCACCTTGTAAAATTTTATTGCCAAAACGAATATTTTATCATACTTCCCTTGACTTTTATGACAGTTTTCAGTCTATTAGACATAGAATCTACCAAATTTTGGAAACAGTCTTTGTCCTTATCAACCAACAACTTTTTTAATATCTCCTGCAGTTCATGGATGCTGAAGGGTGTAGCTCTTGAACTTTATTTTTCTTGTAGTTCAAAGGATTTTCTATTGGATTAAGGTCGGATAAGTTGCCTGGCCATTCAAGTACCACTATTATCATTACTAGTACCACTATTCCACTTATTATCATGTAACCACTTCTGCATAAGTTTTGCCTCTTATGCAGGTGCTCCATTATGCATGAAAAATTAACATCCATGAACAGGGGTGGGAAAATGCATCATTTTATTCGCCACAGGCGAGTGAATTTTCTGACAGGACGAGTGACTTTTTAGGTAGTCTTTGAAAACTGCAAACTATAGAGGTATGCCGATTTTTTATTTAGTAGTTAGCTATAGTTTTCAACTTTCCTAATTACTGCGATGTAAACATGGTACAAAGTTCTATTTTATATTAAACTTTCATCTGTTATTTATATTTCTTAATTTTATACGAAAACAAAATGTGTGAAAATGCATTATAGTAATAGTAATCAACTACTTTTGAGTTGCATAATTTTGTCATAAAAATTTTCAACTGTACGTTGCATTTTATTGGCTGGTGAAATAAATCCTTGGCTGGTAAGATTTTCTAGAAATTTCCTAACCCTGTCCATGAAGGAATCAAAATTGCAGCAAGTGGTCTTGTAGAAAGTTTTAAACATTTACTACTATTCATAGTCATATTTTTGGGCAGGAAATAGAGTCCATCACTAACTTTTTCACCACTAAAACCACCCCATACCACAACACTATCCGAGTGCTTTACAGTTTTCACAGTAAACTTTGTGTCATATCGTGAGGAATCTTCAGCTCGTCTCACCATCATCTGACCTCCTCTTGACTAGCCAGAAAGTACTTTTATCAGAAAACACTACTTTTTTCCTGTCTTCTGCTGTTCAATTTGAAAATTTCTTACAAAAAATTGAATTTTTTTTTTTTTCATGACATCAGTAAGCAGGGTTTTTTTCTTTGCCCTTCGGGCTCGTAGCTCCAAGTCTTTCCAAATGTACTCAAAATTGAGAAACATATGTACTCATTTTTGATTCCATAGTTGTGTTCGAATATGAATAGTTATGCACCGCCCCCCCCCCCCCCCTGAATGTACAAATTAAGGTAAAAATGTGCTGACATTTATTTTCCGCTCAAAATTATTAACAAGAAACGTTTAATTGACTATTCATTAAGAAAAATAGCAAAATTATTATCAAGATACCCAAATCGAAAATTTCTATGACAATAGCACTATTTGTAAACACTATTAAATTATTTTTAAAAACTGTGCAGAATTTAATATTTACACTAATAAACATTTTTTATGCCGCCATGAATAAAATAAACCATTACAGAGTACAAATTATTGTTTTGTTTGGGTTTGATAACATGTGATGTTTCAAAATTGAGAAAGTATAGGTTCGTTTTTTATCCAAACATACTTAATTCGATTATGTATACATCGATTTACTCATTTTTTTCTGTGTGCTCATTTGCGCCTAGTGCCCTACATTTTGTACGTTACAAACGTGCATAAAACATAGGCTTGAACATATGATTCTGTAATTTAAATAAATACGTATTTCAAAGAAGCTTACAGGCTAAGATTATGATTCATTTATCTGGATACTTGATACAAAAAATACGAACAAACTTACACTTACATTTCGCTATCTTGAAAAATGAAAAATCTATAAACACAGAAAAAAGGCCTTCATTTAAGCAAATAAATATCAATCTTATGCTGTTACCTCTCAGTAACAGATAAAGACATTTATAAACAATTACTTCATACAATATTCATGTTGTAAAGAAGAAGAAAATTTAAAAAAAATATTAAAATTCGAAATGTCACCAAAATGGGACGCTAGGCATAAATGGGCAGATGATCGTCATAATTTCTATTTTGAATCACCTGGTATGTATACAAACATATATTCGTTAAATCAGCGATAAGATAGAGTTCGGGAAGTTTGAAATGCGTTTTATTTTTCTGATTACTTGGAGAAAATAAATTTCTGAACTGTACATGTAATTTTATTAAGCATTTTCTCTTGTAATGTAACAATTGTAAAATGGAGAAATGCGAGATTGTATGTTTATTTATCTATATATATATATCGATATGTATGGTTATTTATATTTCAGTGCGTCATGTATTTGCTCATGTTCCATTTCGGCTTTACAAAAAAAAAAAAAGACTATGTCCAGGTTTTAATTATGAATAGATTTTTTTAAATGTGCCGAGATATAAATAACTTCCTATAAATATTTCAGAAAGTAGAGGGGGTAGACTTAAGTTTTGTCTTAAAATTCTCTGTAAACAATATCTTTCAAAACTAAACATTTTAGTCCTTGCACAAAATTATAAGCAGATAAAATCCCTCTTTCTTTTATCCTTTATCTCAGCAGATAATTCTCTGAATGATAAAATAATTATGTCCCACAAAAGCATTCCATTCTATAAATTACTGTTAATAATAGAAAAAAAATACCCCAAAGTAAAACATCCTTTTGCAAAAGTACGTGGTAATGCCGCTGGATTATTTGTCGCTCTTCAAACAAATGAAACAAATTTTTTGTTTAGTTCGATTCTTCTTGGGAGTTTTCGTGGAGTTTCCTGGCGTTCTCTAGGAATTCCTGTATTAATTGTTTCTCTTCAAAACGAATGAAACAGTCATTTTCTTTGTTTTTATTCACTGGGACCTTTTTTTTTTTTGAGTATTTCTGTGGAGCTCTCTCGGAATTCCTGTATTATATATTTATCTTCAAATGAATGAAACAATCATTTTGTTCTGTTTGATTCAACAGACACACTTTCCTCTCGAATTTCTGTGGAGTTCTCTGGGAGTACTTGAATTATGTATTTTTCTTCAAACGAATGGAACAGTCATTTTGTTTGTTTGACTCAATGGGACTTTTTTTCTCGGGTGTTTCTGTGGAATTCTCTGGGAATTTCAAGATTATTTGTTTATCTTTAATCGAATGAAGCAGTCATTTTGTTTGTTTTGATTCATTGAGATACTGTTTTTGGGTGCTTCTGTGAAGTTTTCTGGGAATTCCTGGATTATTTTTTTGTTTCAAACGAATGAAAAAGTCCTTTTGTTTGTTTTTATTCATTGAGACACTTTTCTCGGGACTTTCAGAGCACTTCTCTGTTAGTCCCTGGATTATTTATCTTCAAACAAACGAAGCAGTCATTTTGCTCGTTTTGATTCAACGGGGTATTTTTCATGGAAGTTAATGTCAGAAAAAATATTTTCCAGAACCGAAATAATAACGACTGTTTTCCGGTTGAGATTGACCTGAATCTCATAACTTGAAAGAGAGAGATCAGTATAAAAAAAGCACAAAATCTGAAATGAAAATAATGCTTATTATAAAAAAAATTTGATGAAACGACTGTTTTAATTTATTAAGTTTAATGATTTGGATTTGAATTCTGTAATGAAATACAATGCAACTGCAAATTTCATCGTAAATCTTTCAAATTCAAAAGTTCTTTATATAGTCACTAATTTACACTGAAGTGCGCAGATTTTCTCCAACGGTCATAAAATCTTTTCCATTCTAATGTGCATGATAATTTCAAATATCCCTATTCTGGTTCTACACTACTGATAAACTTTTCTTTTTTACTTATAATTGTGAAATATCTGTGAGAATAAACGATTAGTGACTTATAAAGTTATATTGATATTTCAAAAATTCAATTTAAAAAACAAATCTGACTGCTTTTTGTGAAGGATGTGTGTGTGTGTGTGGGGGGGGGGTTACATTTTTCAGGAACTAGAACAAAAATTTCCGAAACATTTATGTTATGTAGTGCTGAAAATATTTTCCTAAATGTTTCCTATTGTACTGTGTTATTTATTGCATCTATCTTCAAATAGTTGAAATAGCCATTTTGTTTGTTTGTCGTAATACTCGAAATAATTCAGATAATTTCGAGAGCGCTTTTTTCTTGGAATTTTCTAGCAGAAAAAAGCTTTTAGGAAATTGAAATAATAACGACTATTTTTGGTTAAGATTTACAGGCATCTTTGAACAGAAAAGGAAAAGTTACCCTCAAGAAAAATTCGTTAATTTTATTTTTATTTTTTGGTGCTACAATAAATTTCTTAAATGTTGAAAAAAATATTTTAAATGTTTTTTATCAGTTAGAATTTGAATGGCTTTTCAAAAATTGAGTGTTAATTAAGCCTGTTCTGAAAGAAAAAAAAATAGTAATCTCTCTCGCTCAAGAACTTGGAACTTTCTGACATATTTTCTGATTCATTTTCAAACGCATAAAGGAGGATTTTTTCAGGCCCAGGCTCACAGTTAAAAATTCCCGTAAAAACACAGAAACCTCCCCCCCCCCCGAGAATATGTAAATCCACTCTACTTCTCTGTTAAATGCATTCAATTGAGTTTCTCGATCATCATTTTATAGACATTTCCCTTTTTCTATAACAAATTCCCTGTAGGGATTTTTATGCATTTATTTAAAGATATTTTCATCTTTGTTATATCCTGTAATTTAAAATAACACACTTTTAAAATTCTTTTACTATTTTATTAGAAATATTAAAGAAGAAAGTCTGGTTTAAAAAGGTTTTTTTTTTTTTAAATTAGAATATTTTAGAAAGGGAAAATTCGTATCTGCTGTGTTAGCGGGGATTTTTATCGACAATCACTTTGTAGCTGTTTCATTCACTATGTGTATGAAGATAGGCAATATTAAAAGTAAATTAAAAGTTTTTTCCCACTGAATCATAAAAGACATCCTTTGCATACAGTGGTAACCCCTCCTATAGCAAAGTCATAAGGTGTTTGTCTCTAAACCTCGAATCAAATCGTCATAAGAAATAAATATAAAAAAATTAAATGGAGCAGCAGTTCATATTCACTAGGAAATATCTAATTCTTCGAAATTCAAAAATTTTGAAAATAAATTATGGAAAACCCCTTATCATTTAACTGTTTTTAGAGAACAACTGAAAATCAGGTCAGTCTATTGCCGATATCTTTCTGAATTTTCTAACTATCAAATCATGAAAAAAAAAATATTTTTTATCGTGCGCGCACGCACAGATAAGAAATATTTCATTCAACTACTCATATTTCATCAAATATTTAATATATTTATGTTCAATTGCACCATATTATTTCTACTACATTTTGTCAAATTTTCGGAAACTGGCGTTAAATTGGTAAAAAACCCTGCATGATTTAAAAAAAAACAAACATGCAAAACATTTTTGAACTTTAAAAAAAAATCGATATATCTCCATGAATATACCTTATATTCTTCCATAAATGAATACATATGTTGTACAATATCCATATATTCCTAAGCTATGGCGATAGAAAATTTCGTGCATTTTATTTTACAGAGGGATCCCATACATTATTCTTTTTCTTTGATTTTTTTGTTGGCCCCCTAATTATCATTCTGATCAAACCGCCATTGATAAATATGAAGTCGAACATATTCTTTATAATCCTGAAGTTCCAGAAAAATCCAACATATATATCTTTAAATATTCGACAAAATGTCTAAAATTGAAAGTGTCCAATCATCAATGGCAATATAGCGTCTTTTGAATTAAAACGTATATATATATATATATATTTATTTATTTCGATGTTTATTTTGTTTAAATTATTTTGTTTTAGCTGGTATTTTATTTAATTTAAATTTGAGAAGGTGATTTTTTTCTCAAAAAATTTTGATGAAGGATCTATTTTAATTCATTATATTTCAAGATTTTAATTTTCATTCTTTACTGAAAGACAGTTCATGTACAAAGTTCATCGGAAAATTTAAAATTCCAATTTTGTTAAAAGTTACTGCATTTTCTTAACTATCTTCTGAAATCCCCATTTCTCCCACTGCACAACGTTATGTTTCCCGCCCCGATTACAACAGCTTTGTCATCCCAAAGTCTGTGAAAAATTCAAATAACCTTTTTAAAATCCCAGAGAAACAACAGAATTTTCTTCTTTCTTGGCAATGTGAAATATCTTTAATAATAATATCGATATAAATGGCATAAGAAACTTCAAGGCACCTTTCAAAACAACCGTAAGAAATCTTTTATTAAAAATAAATGTTATTATTTGGTGTCGACAATAAATTCTTTATATGTTTAAAAAAACTATCAGTTAGCATCAAAGAGGATTTTTTAAAATTTGAAGTTTACTTTGAAGGAGAATGAGACAGTACTGGAAATTCATGTTGAGAATCAGTTCTGACTGAATTTTATGAAAGTTATTTTGTTTTTTAAGTCAAAAAAATGCTTTCGTCTTATTTGAACTTGAATCAGAATATCCGAAATTTTTATGCATATAGTGATGGAATCTCTTTTCTGAGTGTCTCAGTAAATAGTTTAAATTTAAACATTAATCCTTTTATAAAAAGCAATAATTTCCGAAACGTTTTGTTTAGATACAACTTGAAAAAAATTAAACAATTTATCACTTATCCTTCTTTTTTTCAGCAGGCAATATTTTGCAAGATGGATATAATTATGTTTCAGGACTATAACAATCCTATCTTATAAATTACTTTTTAAAAAGGTAAGAAAAAAGAGGAAAAAATTTCCTCTAAAAATCCTGGATTATTTGTTTTTACATTCTTGAAACAATAGATTGATTCATCTTGTTTGTTTTGAATCATTGGGACTTTTTTCTCTGCATCATACTCTTCTCTCATATGGAATACTTTGCAGGACAAATATAATTATATTTCAGGGAGTATAGCAATCCCATTCTATAAATTACTTTTAATAAACATAAAAAAGATTATGAAACATTATTCTGTAAAAGTACGCGGTGATTTTCTGGATTATTTGTTGTTATTCGCTTGAAAAAATTAAAAAATCCATTTTTTCTTTTGATTCATTGGGACTTTTTTCTCTCTTATATTTTTTCTTCAGCGGACAATAGTTTTCAGTATAAATTTAATTATATTACAGGGACTATAACAATCCCATTATATAAATTACTTTTAGTAAACATAAGAAAAAGGGAACAAAACACTCCTCTGAAAAAGTACGTGGTAATGCCCTAGATTAGTTGCTGTTACTATCTTGAAACAAATGATATATCCATTTTGTTTGTTTTGATTCATTGGGACTTTTCTCACTGAAGCATTCATTTCTATCTTATCCCTTTTCCCCAGCGAGAAATATTTTACAGAATAAATATAATTATTTTTCAGGGACCATAACAATCCCATTCGAGAAATTACTTTTAATAAATATAAGAAAAAATAAATAAAATATTCTTCTGGAAAAATACGTTGTAATGTCCTGCATTATTTGTTGTTGCTCTCTTGAAACAAATGAAATTCATTGAGACCTTTTTTTCCCTCTGTAGCATCCGGCAGAATAAAGCTTTTTCGGATTTCAAATAACAAGTATTTCCCGGTTGAGATGGACCCGCATCTTTTGAAAGGAAATAGAAACTTCACTCCAGGAAATCTTTCATGGAAAATAATGTTATTTTTGTTCCTACAATACATTCTTTTTAGAGTTTTTTAATGGAAGTTCTGTTTAAACATATATTTGATAATCGGGACACCCAAATTAATTATTCAGATGCTGTAAACTACATAGGTTGGCAACTGTACTAGGTCTGACTCCTTCTCTTTGTCTAGATGAAAAGAAAAAAAATCTTTAGAATTATGCCTGATTTTTTTTTTCAGCATGAAAGATTTTATTTCTTTTTGTAGATGAAGCGGTTTTATTAATAAATTGAATAGAAAATCGTTATATGAAAAATATATTCCACTACGGGATTATACTATGATGAACATAATACTAGGTTGAGCAAAAAGTTCTGGGAAATTTGTGAAAGCATTTTGTAGCCGAAATTCCTGAACTCCTATACATGATACCTAGTACGGTACAAATTCTGGTAACTATTAGATTAAAATTTTCCCAGAACTTTTTGCTCAACCTCATAGAAGATATATGATGAGAAATTCGATTTTGTCATGTAAATGACATAACCAATTCGCTAATGTTTCACGTACTATAAATAATCTCATTAGAATAGAAAACTCACAAAATTTCATAAATGAAAGCTATTTTTTTTTTGTTTTGTTTAGGAATTTAATTGAGTACATGGTGTTAATTATTTTTGAATTATGATAAACTGCTCCATTGACAGATTTTATTTTAGGGAGCAAGGGACTTTCAAACTCTTTTTTTTTTAACCATTTGGAAAAATGGTTATTGTCCTCGGTGAGGGTAGGAAATAAAAAACCTATCTGAAGCGTTTTATTAGTTGAATCCCGCATTTTATTCGTTTTCTGATTGGTCTGTACAGTATTCTGTATTTCCCTTTACATTCAACAGAGATGGATACTTCTGTTGCCACTATGACAACAAAGTAGTAAAAACTACAAAAAAAAAATTAATAACTCAGAAACAAATTGAGATACAGCTTTCGAACTAATTGCATTTAAAAGTACATTTTTTTCTCTATACGACGGTGTAAAAAGTAATATTGTGGGATGTTTAGAAGTTTAAGAACGAAATTTCATTTAAAATTGGTCCAGGAATATTAATGTTTAATCCATGGCGTACGTAATGTATGACCACCTCCGCAGAAGTTTAAAAATTTACAGTACCGAAAAATGTAATCCATGGCGTACGTAATGTAGGATAAACTCCGTGCGATTTTTTATGTCTTAAATTTTATTCTTTGAAACAATCATTTTCCAAATGGTCGTTGTAATTTGTTAAATTGCATTCTTTTTAAGTTATTTATTTATTTTTTTATTGTCATTTTAAATCCTATTCAAGGTCACACTGTATGAATTATGGCATATATTTATCACACAAGAAATTAAAAAAATATATTTTTTGCAGAAAAATAAGGAATTTTTCTGAATATTTTACGCGTTATCAAGAACTTTCAAAATATCACAATCTCACTTTATATCAATTAAAATCCCCAATATTTTTTATGCCAATTTAGTTTACATATGCAAATAAAACTGTGCATAGTTTTTAAAACTAAATATAATTGGTAAAGTTAAAGGAAGTTAAGTGCAGAAATACGAAGCAAAAATGCTGAAAATTTCATAAAATTTAGAAAATACTTTTTTTCTTACCTCTACACTGTAAAAAAAAAAGACCTTTTTACAGCACAAAATACTGTTCATCTCGTGCACAAACTCGATCACAGTGAATGTGCTGTATCTTTCTTTGGTTTCCTGACTATATTACCATGGAAAATACAGCAGTTGCGTAAAATTAACAGCACAATCTGCTGGCAATTTGAACGCCAGCAGTTTGTGCTGTAAAAAAATGCGTCCAAATTGCCAGGACATTGTGCTGTTAACTTTACGCAACTGCTGTATTTTCCATGTTAATATAGTCAGGAAACCAAAGAAAGATACAGCACATTCACTGTGATCGAGTTTGTTCTGGCAAATCTACAGTGGTTTTTTTTACAGTGTATATTAAAACATATAAAATTCGATGAACAATTTTATTTGCATATATAAACCAAACTGGCATAAAAAATATTGGGAGTTTTAATTGATATGGAGTGAGGTTGGGATATTTTGAAAGTTCTTGATAACGCTTAAAATATTCAGGAAAATTCCTTATTTTTCACAAGATTTTCTTTTTTAATTTCTTTTGTGATAAAAATATGCCATAATTCATATAGTGTGCCCTTGAATAGTAATTAAGGTGTAATTAAAAACTAAATGAAAAAATGTGTTTGAATATCTCTTGTCCCCTTAAGCGCCATTGTAGTTAAAATTAACAAATTACTATTTAAACCAATTCTATGCTTAATAATCCATAACTAATAAATTACCTTCACTCGCATAGATTTGTACTAATTTACTTGTATTCATTTTCTTATAATCATTCCACATTACAAGTAAACATTTTGCAGATTTACGTAACGGCATTTACTCATACTTACACTTTTAAAAAATCCGTGAATTGACATGTATTTTTCCATTGATCATATTCTTTAAAGCAAATAAGTTGAAACTTGTGTGAATCAATAAGTATTCAAAGAACATCCTAAAACACCATCAAAAATTTTCACATGCGTTAGACCTTTCGAAAGATCTGAGTCTTTCTTCGTCAGGCGCAAAGAAGACGTGCTTCTACTATGAAAGTAGCAGCAAGACATTCTTTCATTCACGAATATTTTCCGTTTCCATTTGCTCCTATTCTGTCAAACGTTTTATGTAAAAATTAAGTGAAATCTTCCGATCTAAGTTGCATTTTGACAAATCAAAAGGGTATACTGGCAACTGTGCTGCCAGCACTTTTCCAATTCAGAAAGGGAATTTCTATGTATGTTCTTTCCCTTTCAATTTACCTAATCTAAGCTCGAAATTCCCTGAAATCCTTTAGTCAAAATGCGAAAATTTGCCAAATAACAGAGAATTTTCTTTCAGTAACGGGGATGTTCCAGCAACTGTGTTGCCTTTCTTCTTTAAGTTTTTTAACGATTTTTTTAGAGTATTACATCAAAAATACCTTATCTACTTTCCAAAACTAAATATATTTTTCCTTGAAAAAAAAAAAAAAAAAAAAAAAAAAAGAAAGAAAAGTAAATAAATTAATACATTTTTCTTTATGTGCTTTATTTCTAACAGCGAATTCCTTAACCGATAAAAGTAATTATATTTTGCTGAGCTATAACAATCGCATTCCTTAAATTACTGTTAATAAATAGAAAAAAATGTAAATAAAAATTCCTTTTACAAAGTGCGCGATAATACCTGGAATATTTGTTGCCATTTTCTTGAAAAAAAAAAATTAAACCGTCATCTTCTTTATTTTATTTCTTTATTTTTATTTCTTTATTTATTTTTATTTTTATTTTTATTTTTTTTTCTTTTTGAGTTTCCGGAGAAATAAAGCTTTTTGAGAATCAAAATAATAGCAATTATTTTCAGGTTGAAATTTTTCCGCATGACTTAAACGAAAACAGAAAGTTTGCTAGAAGAAGTATTTAAAGAAAAGTTATTTTTCGGTATCTACAACAAACACTTTCTTTCTTGTGCTTTATTACTTGAAACAATTCTTTAACGGTTAAAAGTAATTGTATTTCACAAATCCGCAACAATCACGTTCTTTAAATTACTGTTAATAAATAGAAGAAAATTGAAATAAAAATTCCTTTTACAAAGTAGACGGTAATGTCCTGTATTATTTGTTGCCCTTTTCTTGAAACAAATGAAACAGTCCATCCTCTTCTTTGTTTCGTCTTTTTTCATTGGAGTTTTATGAGACATAAAGCTTTTTGAGAATCAAAATAACGATTATTTTTCGGTTGAAATTGACCCGCATTCCTTAAACGGAAACGGAAAGTTTGCTAAAAGAAACATAACAAAAAAGTTATTTGTCAAAGTCTACAAGAAACACTTTCTTTCTTGAGCTTTATTTCAGCAAACAAATCCTTAACGGATAAAAGTAATTATATTTCACAAAGCTATTACAATCCCATTCTATAAATTAGTGTTAATAAGCATGATGGAAGAAAATGGAAATAAAAGTTCTTTTACAAAGTACGCTGTAATGTCCTGCATTATTTGTTACCGTTTCCTTTGAAACAAATGAAACACTCATATGCTGTGTTTTGTCTTTTTTCTTCGGAGTTTTATGCGAAATAAAGCTTTTTGAGAATTAAAATAATAGCGATATTTTTCCGGTTGAAATTGGGCCGCATATCTTAAACGGAAACAGAAAGTTTTCTAAAAAAAAAACATAAAAGAAAAAAAGAAAAAAAAAGGCAAGTTATTTTTCGGTATCTACAAGAAACACTTTATTTTTTGTCCTTTATTTATGCAGACAATTCCTTAACGGATAAAAGTAATTATATTTCACAGGGCTAAAACAGTCCCATTCTATAAATTACTGCTAATAAACAGAACAAAATGGAAATAAAAATATACAAAGTAAATGGGAATGTCCTGGATTATTTGTTGCCATTTTTCCCAAACAAATGAAACAGTCCTCCTCTTTGTTTTGTGTTTTTTCTTCGAGTTTCCGAAGAAATAAAGCTTTTTGAGAATGAAAATAATAACAATAATTTTCCGGTTGAAATTGACCAGCATATTTTAAATGGAAACGGAAAGCTTATTAAAAGAAACTTTAAAAATAAAAGTTATTTTTCGGTATCTACAAGAAATACTTTCTTTCTTGTGCTTTATTTCGGCTGACAATTCCTTATCTGATGAAAGTAATTATATTTCACAGAGCTGTAAATGTCCCATTCTATAAATTGCTGTTAATAAATAGAACAAAATGGAATTAAAAATTCCTTTACCAAAGTACGCGGTAATGCCCTGGATTATTTGTTGCCATTTTCTTTGAAACAAATGAAACAGTCCTCTTCTTTGTTTCCTCTTTTTTCTTCCGAATTTCCGGAGAAATAAGCTTTTTGAGAATCAAAATAATAACGATTATTTTCAGGCTGAAATTGAACCGAATGTCTTAAATGTAAACGGAAAGTTTGGTAGAAGAAATATTTAAAAAAAAATTTATTTTTCGGTATCTACAAAAAACACTATCTTTCTTGTGCTTTATTTCTTCAAACAATTCCTTAACTGTTAAAAGTAATTATATTTCACAGAGCTGCAACAATCCCATTCTATAAATTACTGTTAATAAATAGAAGAAAATGCAAATAAAAATTCCTTTTACAAAGTAGGCGGTAATGTCCTGGATTATTTGTTGCCATTTTCTTGAAACAAATGAATCAGTCCTCGTCTTTGTTTCGTCTTTTTTCTTCGGAGTTTTATGAGAAATAAAGCTTTTTGAGAGTCAAAATAACTATTATTTTTCGGTTGAAATTGACCGCATACCTTAAACGGAAACGGAAAGTTTGCTAAAGAAACATAAAAAAAGTTATTTGTCGGCGTCTACAAGAAATACTTTCTTTCTTGTAATTAATTTCTACAAACAATTCCTTAACGGATAAAAGTAATTATATTTCACATATCTATAACAATCCCATTCTATAAATTAGTGTTAATAAGTATAAAGGAAGAAAATGAAAATAAAAGTTCTTTTACAAAGTGCGCGGTAATGTCCTGGATTATCTGTAGCCATTTTTTAAAACAAATGAAACAGTCATTCTCTTTGTTTAGTGTTTTTTCTTCGAGTTTCCGAATAAATAAAGCTTTTTGAAAATCAAAATAATAGCGATAATTTTCCGGTTGAAATCGACCCTCATATCTTAAACGGAAACGGATAGTTAGCTAAAAGAAACATTAAAAATAAAAGTTATTTTTCGGTATCTACAAAAAACACTTTCATTCTTGTGCTTTATTTTTGCAAACTATTCCTTCACGCTTAAAAGTAATTATATTTCACAGAGCTGCAACAATCCCTTTCTATAAATTACTGTTAATAAATAGAAGAAAACGGAAATAACAATTCCTTTTATAAAGTAGGCGGTATTGAAAATAAAAACTCCTTTTTCCTTTAAAATAATAATTCCTTTTTCAAAGTACATGGGAATGTCCTGGATTATTTGTTGCCGTTTTTTTTATTTAAACAAATGAAACAACCCTCTGCTTTGTTTTGTGTTTTTTCTTCAAGTTCCCAAAGAAATAAAGCTTTTTGATAATGAAAATAATAACAATAATTTTCCGTTTGAAATTGACCAGTATATCTTAAACGGTAACGGAAATTTTGCTAAAAGATACATCAAAAACAAAAATTATTTTTCGGTATCTACAAGAAACACTTTCTTTCTTGTGCTTTATTTATGCAAACAATTCCTTAACGCATAAAAGTAATTATATTTCACAGATCCGCAACAATCCCATTCTATAAATTACTAATAATAAATAGAAGAAAATGAAGATAAAAATTCCTTTTACGAAGTAGACGGTAATGTCCTGGATTATTTGTTCACAGGGCTATAACAATTCCATGCTATAAATTACCGTTAATGAGTAGAACAAAATGGAAATAAAAATTCCTTTTACAAAGTAGATGGGAATGTACTGATTAATTGTTGCCATTTTTTTTAAACAAATGAAACAGCCCTCTTCCTTGTTTTGTGTATTTTCTTCGAGTTTCCGAAGAAATAAAGCTTTTTGATAATCAAAATAATAACAATAATTTTCCGTTTGAAATTGACCAGCATATCTTAAACGGAAACGGAAATTTTGCTAAAAGATACATCAAAAATAAAAGTTATTTTTCGGTATCTACAAGAAATACTTTCTTTCTTGTTCTTTCTTTACGCAAAAAATTCCTTAACGGATAAAAGTAATTATATTTCACAGATCTGCAACAATCCCATTCTATAAATTGCTGTTAATAAATTGAAGAAAATAGAAATAAAAATTCTTTTTACAAAGTAGACGGTAATGTCCTGGATTATTTGTTGCCATTTTCTTGAAACAAATGAAACAATCCTCGTCTTTGCTTCGTCTTTTTTCTTTGGAGTTTTACGAGAAATGAAGCTTTTTGAGAATCAAAATAACTATTATTTTTCGGCTGAAATTGACCCGCATACCTTAAACGGAAACGGAAAGTTTGCTAAAGAAACATAAAAAAAAGTTATTTGTCGGCGTCTACAAGAAATACTTTCTTTCTTGTGATTTATTTCTGCAAACAATTCCTTAACGGATAAAAGTAATTATATTTCACAAAGCTATTACAATCCCATTCTATAAATTAGTGTTAATAAGCATGATGGAAGAAAATGGAAATAAAAGTTCTTTTACAAAGTACGCTGTAATGTGCTGCATTATTTGTTACCGTTTCCTTTGAAACAAATGAAACACTCATATGCTTTGTTTTGTCTTTTTTCTTAGGAGTTTCATGCGAAATAAAGCTTTTTGAGAATTAAAATAATATCGATTTCTTGCCGGTTGAAATTGGGCCGCATATCTTAAACAAAAACAGAAAGTTTGCTAAAAAAAAAAAAAAAAAAAAAAAAAACATAAAAGAAAAAAAAAAGCAAGTTATTTTTCGGTATCTACAAGAAACACTTTATTTTTTGTCCTTTATTTATGCAGACAATTCCTTAACGGATAAAAGTAATTACATTTCATAGGACTAAAACAGTCCCATTCTATAAATTACTGCTAATAAACAGAACAAAATGGAAATAAAAATTTACAAAGTAAATGGGAATTTCCTGGATTATTTGTTGCCATTTTTTCCCAAACAAATGAAACAGTCCTCCTCTTTGTTTTGTGTTTTTTCTTCGAGTTTCCGAAGAAATAAAGCTTTTTGAGAATGAAAATAATAACAATAATTTCCCGTTTGAAATTGACCAGCATATCTTAAACGGAAACGGAAATTTTGCTAAAAGATACATCAAAAATAAAAGTTATTTTTCGGTATCTACAAGAAACACTTTATTTCTTGTGCTTTATTTATGCAAAAAATTCCTTAACGGATAAAAGTAATTATATTTAACAGATCTGCAACAATCCCATTCTGTAAATTACTGTTAATAAATTGAAGAAAATGGAAATAAAAATTCCTTTTACAAATTAGACGGTAATGTTTCTGGATTATTTGTTGTCATTTTCTTGAAGCAAATGATACAGTCATCTTCTCCATTTTGATTTTACTTTCTTCTATCTTTACTTGAAGAAAGTATTGGATTCGGGAAAATTTTCGACTTCCGGTTTTCGACGGATTTATACGTTTTAGAATGCCCAGAACACGATTTGATGGTTTTTAGAAAATGTCTGTCTGTGAGTCTGTCTGTCACTCTGTCACTCTGTCACTCTGTGAGTCTGTATGTGACAAAAATTTTGTGGGCGCTCTATCTCAAGAACTAATGCACGGAATTTCTCAAAACTTTATATTTAGTTAGACCTTGATATCTGATTAGTATTTGGTGAAAATCGCCCAACAGTTGGCGCTGCTATGCGGCGTTTTTCACGATTTCTGCAATAGCTACATCTCAAGAACTACTGCACGGATTTTCATAAAACTTCATATTTCGTTAGTCCTTGACATAGTTTGGTGCTCATTATTTTTTTGTGAAAATCGCCCAACAGGTGGCGCTGCTATGCTGCATTATTCATGATTATCGCAATAGCTCTAACTCAAAAAAAAAAATGCGCGAATTTTCATCAAACATCAGATTCAGTTAGTCTCTGATATAAACTAGTGCTGTTTAAATTTTGGTGTAAATCGCCTTACAGGTGGCGCTGCTGTGCTGCATTTTTCACGATTCCTGCAAGAGATATATCTGAAGAACTGTTGCACGGATTTTCATCAAACTTCAGATTTACTTAGTGCTTGACATGAATTGACGTATAAATTAGTGCTGTTTACTTTTTGGTGTAAATCTCTCAACAGGTGGCGCTGCTATGCTGTATTTTTGTGATTTCTGCAATAGCTTTATCTCAAGAACTAATGCTTGGATTATCAACACACTTCAGATTCAGGTATAACTTGATATCATTTAGTGCTGCTTATTTTTGGTGTAAATCGCTCAACAGGTGGCGCTGCTATGCTACATTTTTCAGACCTTCCGCTATAGCTCAATGTCAAGAACTAATGCACGAATTTTCATCCAACTTCTAATTCAGGTATACT
The DNA here is from genome assembly GCA_963932465.1 of Maratus speciosus. NCBI lineage: Eukaryota > Metazoa > Arthropoda > Arachnida > Araneae > Salticidae > Maratus > Maratus speciosus. The sequence goes on along the minus strand of OZ010800.1, from coordinate 245,181,346 downwards.
TTGATATGAATTGGTGCTAAATCGTTGTTATTTCTTGTACTATTTAAATGATTTAATTAACGTGATTTGTATAGAAGAAAGTTTTGTGATGGCCACAACATACTAGTTTTTCTTTGGAGTTTCCGGAGAAATAAAGCTTTTTGATAATCAAAATAATAACGATTATTTTCCGGTTCAAATTGACCCGTATGTCTTAAATGGAAACTGAAAGTTTGCCAAAAGAAAAAAAAAAAAGTTATTTTTCGGTATTTACAAGAAACTTTTTCTTGTGCTTTATTTCTACAAAGAATACCTTAACGGATAAAACTAATTATATTTCACAGAGCTGTAACAATACCATTCTATAAACTACTGTTAATAAATTTAAGAAAATGGAAATAAAAATTCCTTTTACAAAGTAGGCATTAATGTCCTGGATTATTTTTTGCCATTTTCTTGAATCAAATGAACCAGTCCTCCTCTTTGTTTTGTCTTTTTTCTTTGGAGTTTCTTGAGGAATAAATGTTTTTGAGAATCAACATAACGATTATTTTTCAGTTGAAATTGACCCGCATACCTTAAACGGAAACGGAAAGTTTGCTAAAAAAAAACATTAAAAAAAGTTACTTTTCGGCATCTACAGGAAACATTTTCTTTCTTGTACTTTATTTCTACAAACAATTCCTTAACGGGTAAAAGTAATTTAATTTTCACAAATCTATAACAATCCCATTCTATAAATTACTGTTAATAAATATGATAAAAGAAAATGGAAATAAAAATTCCTTTTACAAAGTTGTACGCGGTAATGTCCTGGATTATTTGTTGCCATTTTCTTTGAAACAAATGAAACAGTCCTCTTCTTTGTTTTGTCTTTTTTCTTCGGAGTTTCATGAGAAATAAAGCTTTTTGAGAATCCATTTAATAACGATCATTTTCCAGTTGAAATTGACCAGCGTATCTTAAACGGAAACGGAAGTTTGCTAAAAGAAACATTAAAAGTAAATGTTATTTTTCGGAATCTACAAGAATCACTTTCTTTCTTGTGCTTTATTTCTGCAGATAATTCCTTAACGGATAAAAGTAATTATATTTCACAGAGCTGTAACAATCTCATTCTATAAATTGCTGTTAATAAATGGAACAGAATGGAAATGAAAATTCTTTTTACAAAGTACGTGATAACGCCCTGGATTATTTGTTGCCATTTTCGTGAAACAAATGAAACAGTCTTCGTTTTCGTTTTGTCTTTTAGGTAGATTTCGTATGAAATACAACCTATTACATTCTCCCCTATGTTGGAATTCCTGAAGTGTTTTTGCAGATCTACACCGTTCATGACACCTAGAACCCCAAACCACCCTCAGTAAAACCTTTATCTATGTATCTATCTATCTATCTATATACAGGGTGTCCGGTCTCAAAGTGTCCAATGGCTAATTCCTAAACCGTTAGTCATAGACATATAGTTCCAATTACAAAAATGCTTTAAATCAGCTAAAGAATTATTTTAAAAGCGATTTGGGTCAATAAAAATATTTCTTAAAAAATTACGAAATTTAAATTTTTATACAGTCCCCCGGTCCTACAAGTTATATTTAGTAAAATTTTCCTATTACACTGACAAGTAAGACAAAAAAAGTCCCATTCATGTAACACTAAAATTGTGCGAGTTATGAAACTTTAAAAATGCATGACCTATGCCACTTTTCTGCTCTGAAAACAAATGAGTTCGGCTTGGCTTTGAGGGGTCACATTCCAAGTGCTTAAAGTATTCGAAGATCTCATTTCATGTGTATCTGCGCTTTGAAAAAAATCTTACAAGTATTACGATTAAGTTAACATTTATTAAGTTTCTGATTGGCTGAAATAACATATGTTTTATTTTGTCAGGATTTGAGACTGTTTCTTTTATGATTTCTTTTAATAAAACTATGTTATTTTTATAAGTTTTTATGTTACTTCAACGATCTTATGTACGGTTTTCCAGTTCAAAATTTGTATTCGAACTTTAACCCACTTTCAAAAATCCTATCGGATTACATTTTACATACTGGCGCAAATCCGATAACAATCTAATCCCATATAGCACGAAAGCTCCCGAAAACTTCCCCAGGATCTCCAAGTCATCCCGAATTCCTCCTGATACTAAAATGACAAAATGGGGATGTCCTGAGGAATAGACGTTTAAGATCTCCTCAGGAGTGAGCTCCCAGTGACGTCCTATGGAGTAACGTCCAAGGACGTCAGTCCTGGGGAGATACCTGGGAAGCCATTCCTGGGGAAGTATTTAGGAAGTCTCAGTGCTGGCGCCATCTCATGAGTGATTCTGGAGTGCAATACTCAATTGCTTTTTATTAAAATAAAGTGAATTCAATTTAATCGGGATCGATTTTTAATGAGTTTGTTTCATATTGTTAATTATTCGATTTATTATTTTTTAACAAATTAGATAATTGTCAATAAATTGTAATTATTTTTAATTATTGCAATAGTTTTTAATCATTTTAGTTAAATTAAAATGTTTAATTCAATATTTCAGTTAATTCATATTTTAAATAATAATTACTATATGTCTTTTAAAGCACATTTTGTCCATTTATCGTTATTTTATTAATTTTCAATAAATAACATGACACATTTTTCTTTTTTATTATTATTAATTTTTTATTAATTAAGGAATTAATTTAATTTGTTTAAATTAACCAAATATTAAGTTTCTAAATCAATACACTAAAACCTCTAAATGAAAGACAGTTCTGGACCATATATTTTTCCGGTATTTAGAGGTAAAGATATCTATACAAAGAAAATAATATGTCCTTACCGTGTGTTTGTTTGTAAGCAGCCGTCTAAAATTTTTTTGTGAAAATAGTCTAAATCGAGTCTTGCTGCACCTGAGGCTAAGATTTTTCATATTTTGAAAATTAGCTAACATACTTATAAAACGCCGCATATAAACAAAAAATAGACAAAACTGTCGCGATGAGAAAAGGGCATTTTTATTTCAGCATATAACACCAACTTAAAGTGAATACAATTCACGTTAAAATGGCACATTTCATTTAAAAATATATAAATATTGAGCCGCAACCCCCCCCCCCCCCCCCCCGATACGAGGTTTTTTTGCAAAGGTTTTATGTTATAAAAAATACATTCCTACAAAATCGGTTAAAAGATATAAATTCATGCAAAATTAAGGTTTAATTCAGATTATTATCCCAGGCCTGGGAAGTACTGCTAAGCTAAGCTCATCTGGTATACTTTATAAAGGTGTTGGGAATGAGAAAATGTTAAATAAATAGAAGTGTCAGTTCTAGAGGTTTAACGATATTTTGTTTTATTTTATCTTTAATTTATTTTTTAAATATAAGTTTGACATATTAATTAATCATTTTTCTATTATCTTTTTAAAATTACCATACATAATGTTATTTTTCCCCTCAATAATAAAAGTGAAGTCTCCATTTAAAGAACTTCAGAAATATAAATAACATTATTAGATTCAGAAAATATAGATAAATATTCACCTGTTCTTCCTAAATAACAAATATTTCTGCAGAATATTAAACTGAGAGGTATTTTGCGTTTGCGTTATATATATAGAGAGTTAAAACTTCTATTTAAGAAACATATTTCCTATTTAGCAAATTTTTAGTTTCGGGTATCTATGAAACATTAATTTTGACGGAACTTCTTTTCTCTTTTAGCCATGGAACTAACTCCATTCTTTTAGCATGCATATGCCCAACAGACTTCTCATATCTCTTCAAGTAGCTTTTCTCTGAGATAATCCATAGCTAAGGGTCAGGGAGAATATTATAACTGGATTACCAGTTGACTCTGAATAGAGCGGATCCGCCCCCAATCACTTTTGTCAGCTGAAAATGTGCGTGCATGCTTGCTGCAAGTACATAATACCTGTGAAAGAAAGTTTTTGAAAGGAGAAAAAAAAAAAAAAAGTGTGATTCCAAGAATTTGAACAAAACCCATTTCTGAAATAACTAAGCGAAGGCGTTTGTCCATATTTGTGAGAATTGTTTAATTCAAAGTTTTCTAAAAAAAAGAAAAAAAAAATATTTATTTAGTTTGGGATTTATACAAACTAATTTGCTTATAAAATAAAGATCTGATATTTTAAATCAAAGAATTCGTACTTTTGGGCATTTTAAGCCTGAATGTAACTTTTATTAACTAAAATTAAATTGCATTTCAAAAAATCACTAAAAATATTTTACATCGTTAATTAAATGAAAAATGGTTCATAATGAATGTCTTATGCACAGAAAGCTTTCACACGATTTTAAAGGTCGTTAAATAGAGATTTAACTGCAAATTAGTTTTCTTTATTACAGTAAGAAAATAAAATAGTTTTGTAACAGGCATAAATTTCATTAATAGTTTCTATTTTTATGTAACATTTTTTGTAACTATTTATGTAACTATTTTTATGTAACCTGTTTGTTCATTGTAATGATGGAATATTGCAATCTATTTTCATCCCAGATCCTGATATGATACAATTTTACAAGTTTGCACGAAAAAAATGTGTTTTTGATGACAATATAGCATTTAAAAAATTTTATAACGTTATTATAAAATAATAAATTGATTTTAAAGCCTTTTTCAATTCGCCCGCGACAGGTGGTAAATCACCAAACATCTGCAACTCCTACAATCGTATGGGAGTTCGAAAAACAATGAAATTAATGATGCGTCAATAAATGCTCACAAAAATATGCCAAATCGCAATGAAATATTTTAAAGAATAAAAAGTAGAAAAAAGATTGTAAATAGAAAAATGAATTCTAAAATATAATTTTTAAAATACGCCCTTAATAGTTAATAATTTCTTATTAATTGATTTGTGATTATGCATTCAGAAATCAGTGTAGAAATTCCAAAAACATGGTTTAAATAATGTTTAATCCCCCCCCCCCCCCCATCTTAAAAAAGAAAGAGAAAAAAGTAATGTTTTTTTTCATAAATTTACTTAATAAGTGCGCTTTTTACCAAGCGTAAAGCAAACTTTTCCTGTAAAAAAAAAAAAAAAAAAAAATGTATTTGCTTTGAACGGATTCTTTGAATTGGAATTTTAAAGTTTAGTAACCATAAAAAGAATTCATATTTTAAATCAAAGTATCCATATTTTGCTTTTTAAATCTCTGGAAATATTATTTTTATTAACTAAAATTAAATTATATCGCAAGATACTCAGAAACGTTTAGCATCATTAATTGTATGAAAAATAGTACAGAATGAATTTTCTAAGTATAGAATGATTTCAATGGATTTTAAATAAGAAAAGCTAAGACAATATTATTGTCATTTAAAAATATAATTTCATGTAGGAATTTGAAAATTCAAAGATCTTTATGTTATCTTAAAGAATTATTGATAAGCCCCTTTTTTTACTTATGGATTTAAATTTATATTGAATATATACAAAAGGATACGCATTTAAATTTGCAATAAAAGTTAGATAATTCCGGCTTATATGAAGCACATAAAATATGGATATTTTCTAATTTTGAGTTTCAAAAGAGGGGGAAAATACATGAATACCTTAGAACTTTTCTTATTCAACGGCCCTGTAGCATAATGGATAGAGCGCGCGTCTCGTGTTCGTAAGTACCCTAGATCAAACCCGGAAGGTAGAATGAAGGTAAGAAATTTGTTCCCAACAGTCTTTCATATAATTTCGTGTACGTGCTTGGTAATTGTAATGTCTGTTACATGTGAAACTGTCTGATAATTAGTTAAAAAATAATTAAATTGTTTTACATTAATTACTTTAATCTATAGCTTCAAAATTTTTTGTGGCATACTAAGTGACCTTGAAGTTTCCCAAAGTTCTCCACTATCACTTCCTAACATCTTCCCCAGAACCTCCCAGGGAGGATCCTAAAGGAGGTCCTGGGGAGCTCTCCAGGATGCTGCAGGGCGGACATTTTCTGTTCCTGAGGACCTCCTGGTGACAAATTTCTGCATCCTCAGGGATGCCCGTGGGATGATGGTGTTTTATTGTAAATCTTCCTGGGGATGTCCTGGGGAGGCAAATGTGCTATATGGGATATTATTATGATTTTCGGTGGTTACCATTTATACTTATTTTACAGGATAACACAAAAAATTTCGGATAGATTACCGCCAAGAAGTTTAAGAAAAAGTTTTACATTAAATAATACAAGACGGAGATTGTTGGGTTTTTTAACTTTTATGTATTTTTTAGCACTGAATCCGAAAATTGCCTTAATTTTTAACCATCATGTCAGGATATTTCGCAAATGATAAATTGTCGAATTTAAAGAATAACAAAAATCGGATGCTATAAAGTAGAAGAGATGGTTGTATTTTTTAACTTTTGATAATTGATTTTTACGTACTTTTTAGCAGTAAATCTGAAAATGACTTTCATTTTTAACCATCACGTTAGAATTTTGTTGCAAATGTGTAAGTTAAAATATAGCGAAAATCTCATACTATAAAACATATGTAAAACTTTTTTTTACTTTATTTTATTCAATAATTTATTCGATATTTTTGCTTATCTTGGGATTCTTACATCTGGGTGATGTGATGAGATGGAGAAGGAGATTAAATTTTAACTTTGAACTTTTGAACTTTGAAATTTACAATTTGCGAAAAATCCTGATTTGATGGCTAAAAATGAAGGTCAATTGCGGATTTAGCGGTACAGAATACATAAGAATCAATTATCAAAAGCTAAAAAACATGAAATAACCCAACTTTTGCAGGCTAGTGTAATCTAATGATATTTTAAAGTACGTATCATTTTGTAAAGAATTGAGGCTGTTAATTTAGCATCATTTTATTTAACAAAAATTCAGTTTTTTCCTTTCTTCTTAAATGTTTATTACAAATTGTATATTTTGCATTAATATGTCAGAATGACTAAAGATTTCAAATTTATATTGCAATGTTAATTTTACTCTCTACCATTTTTTAACATATCTGACGAAATTATATTTCGACTAAATTTGTGAATGACACCCAATTTGCAGCAAAAAATATGCTTCAACTTTAAACTGGTATTACTCGGTCAATGTTTAATCGTAGAACAACGGGACTTTTTTTGTATTACTTGTCAGTGTAAAAGGAAAATTTTACTTAATATAACTTATAGGACCGGGGGGCCGTATAAAAATTTAAGTTTCGTAATTTTTTAAGAAATGTTTTTATTGGCCCAAATCGCTTTTAAAATATTTCTTTACCTGATTTAAATTATTTTTGTAATTGGAACTATATGTCTATGACTAACGGTTTAGGAATTAGCCATTGGGCACCGTTGAGACCGGACACCCTGTATAAATATATAAGTATAGTAATCACCAACGAAAACAAAATATGGCAACGTGGCTGAGTTGGTTGAGTGTGGTTTTTTTCAACGAACATATTTTTAGCATCTTTTACTGTGTTCCATGTGAGGCATTCATTTAATAATGTTGGCGTAGGATCCGGTGGGGGAGCATGTGATAATAGCCATCGAATGTTTAACATTTGATTTTGCTATCACTGTTCTGTCCGAAACCCACTGCCACATATTTTAGAAACATTTTTTTGAATGTTCGGCTGCTTTTGAAATATAACTCACAGCCGATGCGCCGCAGCCTGTTTTTTCCTAGTTTTTGTTAAAATTTTAATTTTTTACAGTTAAATTCTTCTTGTTCTGTGAAGGGGGGGGGGGGGGGAGGGGGTGCGCTGGATTAGGTTAAATATAATATTATACTGGTTTATATATATATATCACTTTTTTATGGGCACGATAACTTCCGTAATCTGCTCGAATCTCCTCCAAACTGATACATAAAAAGGGCATAAATACTCGGTCAAGTTCGCTAATGGGCAAAATAGGACCAAGGGCATGGAAATAGGAAGGGGTTTTGTAAAAACCGAAAAAAAACCTTAACTTCTTAATTTTTGTACATATCAAATCAGTTTAAGGTTTTTATTACTTGTAAAAATATAACCAAAAATTTATGTATTACAGATTTTTGATAAAATTAAAAATGGGGTCAAGGGGCGCAAAAAATAGGGTTTTAGGGAGAGAAAAATTCATAACTTCGTCAATTCTCAAGATATCAAATACAATTAAACTTGCTATAAATCTTCTTAACATTATCTACAACTTTTATATTGACAAGTTTTTGATAGGACCAATTTCTACCGGAAAAAATTAAAAACGAAAACAAAAAGAGGGGGGGGGGGATGAGGCGTTGAAGAAGAAAAAAATCCGTAACTTCGTCAATTCACAAGATATAAAATCCACGTGAATTTATTATATGTCTTCTTAATATTATCTACAACATTTATATTGACAAGTTCTTGAGAGGACCAATTCTTACAGCAAAAACAAATTAAAAATACATAGCGGTTGAAGAAAAAAATCATCTTATTAAGGGTGTATTCAAATTCAAACTGCTTATTTTCTGATTCATTTTTAAATTAATTTTTGCTCTCAAACGCATCCAATTGGTAGATTCTCTTATTAAGATACTATATAATGTACCGTAATGGTCGAATTTTTGATAGAGGCAGAATATATTTCAAAAAATGATGTCAAAGTGGGCGTTTTGAATCGAATTCCCAGAAGCGATTGCGTTGGAAACGAAAAACAATGTCCTACTTAGAAAATAATTGCTTATAAATAAAGTTTTATTTAAATTCATTTTTGCTCTCAAACGCATCTAAATGGTAGATTTTCTTATTCAGAAACTATAAAATGTACCGTAATGATCGATTTTTTGATAGCGGCAGAATATATTTCATTTTTTTGTCATTCATGTAGTAGCTGGAGGACCTAAGACGTTGTTAGAAAAAAAAAGCTAGTTAATCGGACCATTATTAAGGGAGCTATAAAAGGGGGCCCAAAAGGGGCTAACTGATGGTTAAAAGCAGGGCTCTAACACGGAAACATGTTAAAATGTTTATTAACAATTTATTTGAACATAAACTTCAAGGGGCCCTGCAACGGGCCCCGAGGGTCCAGGGTCATAACTGGAAAGTAGAAAAGCGAGAATAACTAAATGGAGTACGGCTCCACACAGCGAACCACACAACGAAGAAGATTGGTTAAAGAGGAGACAAGTTATGAACAATTTAGTGCATAAAATCTTAAAGGGGTCCAGGGGCCCCAGCCGTTAAAAAATTAAAAATCTGAGCCGTCTTGAACTATCCTCACCTAAATTTTCAGACTTCTACGTGTGATAGATTTCGCTAGCCATCGCAGGCACACACACACACACACACAGAGAGAGAGAGAGAGAGATGTTCTTTTCTAAGTATAGACATGATTTTAATTTTTTCCAAATTAAATAGCAAAAACGTCCTTTTTGACATATTTTGTTTTAGAGACAGAGTAGATAAAATTTATTTTTTTTTTATTTTTGAATTATTTCTGAACGAGCAAACGAGCGAATGCGTTAAAAAAAATAAGAAAGAAAAATTTACTAAAATTTGCTTTTAAAAAATTTAAATAAATAATTAAATAAAAAAGAAAATCATGAAAAAATAGTTTACAAAATTATTTTGCTTAATTTTATGAGCTTACTATATTAATGTCAAAATACCTTTTATTTATTTAATACTGAAACAAAAACTTAAAATACTCGGATGTAATTTTAATATTACAATTAATGTAGTTATTTTCTGTCAAATTCGTAAATTACTTGAGTGGTTTATAATGTTAAATTTTCTCTGCAAAATATGACTTATCATTAAGAGCATAAAAGATGTATATTTAAATATTTTTAGTTTAACTTCTAGAATAAAAGTATTTTTAACAGCGAGAAAAACGTTCATAAAAAATAAATAAATGGAACATGAATGAGCTTGAGTTGTAATTTTGACTCAAACGCATGATTTTATTTGAGTCTAACTCATCTCATGCTCGCTTTTCAAAAGCGAATCAAACCCAACTCAAAACTCACAGAGAGTGATCCAAACCCAGGATGAACCCCCTGAATGATTTCACCCCTGCATAAAACTGCTTGAAGAAAATGAAACAGTCAGTTTATTTGTTTTGATTTGGTTGGACTTTTTTTTCTGGAGCTTCCGGCGAAATAACGCTTTTTGGGATCGAAATAATAATGACTTTTTTCCTGTTGAAATCGGCCCGCATCTTTTGTACGGAAAGGGAAGGTTAACCCCAGGAAATCTCTGATAAATGTATTTTGTTTTTCGATACCTGCAATAAATATCTTTTTTAGGCTTTTAAAAATTTGATTTGAGTTAGAATTAGACATGATTTTATTTATTTATTTATTTATTATTTTTCTTTTTTATGGCGAATGATACCTCTTTTGCCAGTTCAATTTGATTTATATACAAACTGAAGAGAAAATCCTTATATAAAAAACTGTATTCTTTCTTTACGGGTTTCATAAAATAATGATCATGAAGGTAGATATGTGCTGGGAATATGAGATTTATTATGTAAATTACATAATCAATTCACTAACATTCAACATACTTTATGGCACCATATTATAAAAATATACTTTATTGACTTTTTTCTCGTGTCACAGTATTTAAAAATAATATTTTAATTTATAATTTATGATTTACTTCTATGCTGAATAATTCATAGTTATTAAATTCTCTCCACAATTACAGGTATCTACATAAATACACTTTACCCATTCTCTTACAATAATTCAATTCCTACTATTAGCTCACACTCTCCCTATATTTGTTTATTTATTTATATATTTATTTTGTTCAAATTTTCAATCGTTAATAAAATACTCATTATTCATCCTATCAAGTTAAAATAATTTTTTTTAAACTTGAACAGGATGACAATTGATGTTAATACAGTTTTTTCAAATATTAATTAATTAATTACATTTTAATTAATTAATTTTAGTTTTGCATGGGAAACAAAATGGCGGCCATTGGTTGTTGAAGATCAAGTATTTTCAATAAGGGGTTACCATAGGGGGGGACCCTGTTCTGTCACAAATACCGCCAAGCTTGTCGCCAAATTGGCGATATCTCGCCAAATTTGGCGGCCAAAATGAGTCGCCAAAAGTAACGCCAAGTTGGCGATATCTCTAATATTTCGCCAAATTCCCATAGAGTTCAATTGTAAACTTACTTGCTTTTAGAGAATCAACAAATTGAGATATTTTAATGCAACAAAAACTAATATTAGCTTAAGAGATTATATTAAATTTTTCTTTGATGACCTAAATAGGAATTGTCTTTAAAAACAAAATTTTTATATTACTTGTTTATTCTTAAAAACACACAATATAGCGTCATGCACGATATAGGGGAGACTAGGGAGAGTTGACCCATTTTTTGCAAAATGATTTTTTATTTTTTAAATTTTAAACTTAGAATGAAGTTTTATACACCATATTATTCATTGTACAATCAGTTATCAAAATAAAATTGCGACATAAGTGTACAATATAATAAACTTGTATAATGATTTTTACATATAAGAAAATTGAAAAATGATTGATTTTAAACATGGGAAAATAATGGGTCAAGGCTCCCTAATAATGGGAGGCTTAACCCACCTAATTTTATATTGAAATATTTGTTAATTGAAGTAAATCAGTTTAAAAAAAAGGCAGAATAACTTTATGCTACAAGGTTTAGTTGTTAAAAATATATATATTAGGGAAAATGTGATATGTAAACAAACCTGCTTAGACGGAATTCAAGGCACAGGAGAAAAATTCCGTTTTAAACACCCACTTTTTCTTTACACTCGACAACATTAGTTGCCACATAGTAGTTTCGCTTCATCTCATTGTGTTCATCTTGGTGAAATTTGTCTAGATACCTTCCTAAAGCGTTTTGATCAATGCTATGTTCTTTTGCAGAGGAATGAATACATAACATTTCTTAAGGTTGCTGCTTTTATTTTTTTTTAGACTTTTCCATTCTCTCTATTTCTCTACTAAGGGTACTATTTAAATGAAATAAAAGTTCCTATCAACTTTCCAATTTATATTTCATTAAATTTTTTCCTGCTTCTTATAGCAATTTTTCTCATCTTCATTTATCAGTTTTAAACATTTTACTTTCTATCACTGCTTTTTCCTGTAGCTTTACAGAATAAATTTACATTATTTTAGATATATGTATAACCTTTAACTCTTCCCTATGTACAGTGTGTGATAAAACGATTTCCAAAAACACTTAATTAAGGAGCTTTGACGATCTGGTTAACCCTCCCCCACAGTCTGTGGTCTCCCCACATAGCCACTTTTTAAAGTGTAGCACATTGTTATGTTTAGCCTAATTTACTGTATAATCTTTATGTCTGAGATGAAAGCTCAATATTTCTACATTACTTAAAGCCTACAAATTTAAATTTCTATGATATATTTTATCTGATAAAATATTACAAAAATTTTCTAAAAAATACAATTTTTAAGCTGGAAACCCTTCACAATTGATTTTCCACACCTGTTTCAATTATCTTCATGAAACAAAGACTATTGTTTAAGCATTTCAGTAGCCTTGGTTGCCACCTATTGGCTAAACTCTAAAATTCTTCTAATATGAAAATTGAAGGATGGGCCAACACTGTAGGAAAAAAAAAAAAAAAAAAAAAAACGGACTAAAATACGGAAATACTACTGGCAGTCGAGACGCCAGTGCTATTTCCGTATTTTAAGGAAAGTTTCCCCCGTAAATGCCAAGAAAACGGAAATTTTTCTGTAATTTACCGGGAAAAAGTTCCGTTAAAATACGGGAATAGTACTGGTGTCTCGATTGCCAGTAATATTTCCGCATTTTAGTCCGTTTTTTTTTTTTTTTTTTTTTTTTTTTTTTTTTTTTTTTTTTACAGTGAAGCCTCCGTATAATCAAACCTCCCTAGTCTCCCCTACAGCAAGGTAACACGTAGTTACGACATAACACTTACTTGCATTTTATATAAAAAATTACTAAAAGTACTTCCCGACACCAAAAATTTGTTTTCTTTGCATAAAACTTTAAATAAATTAACTCACTTTCTATCTTTTGTTTTATTCTTGCAGCCAATTCCTTATAGAATAAACGTAATTATATTTCACAAAACTACAAAATAAATTATTTTTGATAAATTACTTTTGATAAATAGAAGAAAATCGAAGTGAAAACTTCTTTTCCAAAAGAATACTTGGTAATGCCTTAATTTTTTCTGTGTAGTTTTTGGTAGAATAACCGGGAGCTTAAGATTTTTGTAATCAATCGTTGCCGATACGATCATAACTACCACTCAAATTTTAGTCCATCACGCGCAACGACGATATAAATAAACACTCCTTATTTGATATGCTGCCACCACCGATATAGACGTGTGATACCGGATTCGATGTAAGAAGGTTGGGAATTAATAACTATAGGACAATCCAAATAATATTAAATTGAAGCTTTATTTACAAAATATTTACATTAAAACACACTATTTTGATAGGCACGGATATAACAGATTCTGCCCCACCTTAAATTACACGTTAAGATATTATATACGTAATAGGTAAAATACACTCTTCTTGTCTCTATTGATCGTACTAGGTTGATTCAACGGGATAACCACAAAGGTCTCTCCTGAACTCTCATACATAAGTACTCTTCACTAGAAAAATACTCCGTGCTCACAACACGAGTTTTCAATTTCTCCAAACTGCACGTTTCACTTCCACGTGCTTTCTCGTCGCTTGTTTACTGACCAGTCATCACAGGCGATTATCTTTCTTCATCATGCTTTCATCTCACTACCTAGCTCCCTATTGTTATACACATTCTGATATATAAAAGACTTCTTTATGGTATTTCCTTTTATACAATAGAGCTTTTCATACAATGCAAATATGATTACAAAGCTGCTCATTTTGATCCCATAAGAAAAGGTACCCGTAACCCAAGTGCGTATATAAGGGTATACAGATAAATACAATACACAAAGAAAATAAAATTAATTAATAGTTATTTTCAGTAAGCATATGTCCCATTAACGTCACAGACCTGACAATTTTGTAGCATCTTTTGAACGGAAGATGAAAGTTCACCACAGGTAATTTCACAAAATTATGAAGAATTAAAAGTTAGGATTTTATTTAATGATTCTCTTTTTATATGAATTAGGATAGGTATTTTTTATTATAAAATTTCTCTGAAAGGTCTATTTCAATTTATTGTTTGTTGATGTTTTGATTTTAAATTTTTAATGAAATACTATGTAACTAGAAATTTTATTATACATTGTAACATTCAAAACTTTGTTATGCAGTTACTATTCTAAACTTCTTCAAAACTTCTTCACTGTTCAAAACTTTTCAATTACAGCAGTTCATAAATTTCCCATATTTTCATAGGGTATGTGGGAAGGGGGGGGGGGAGGTCAAACATTTATCTATAATTTTAAACATCAATTCAAAGAGCATTTTATAAAAGATTTTTTAATTATTTTTAAAGGAATAAAATACTAGTCGGATGTGCCAATCCCAAAACTTTCTTCTATCTCATACATACTTTAAAATTTGCTATCACAGTGTAAAAAATAAATGCAATCTATTCCTATCAGGAGGATTCTAAAGATATGACTATCGCTAAAATCGTGTAAATCCTGCAGAGCAGCATAGCAGCGCTTCTTGTTAGGTGATTTACACTAAAATCTAATCAGCAGCAACTTATGTCAACATCGATGAAAATGCGTGCATTAGATTTCGATGTAGAGCTATGGCGGAAAAATGCAGCACAGCAGTGCCACCTGCTGGGCGATTTACACTAAAACATAATCTGGACCAATATTTATCAAGATGTACCCGAATCTGTAGTTTGATCAAAATTCGTGCGTTAGTTCTTGGGATAGAGCTATTGCACATATCATAAAAAATGCAGCCTAGCAGCGACACCTGGTAGGCGATTTACACCAGAACATAATAAGCACCAATTCCTATGAAGGACTAACTGAATCTGAAGTCTGATAAAAATTCATGCATTAGTTCTTGAGATAGAGCTATTGCAGAAGTCGTGGAAAAGGCAGCATAGCAACGCCACCTGTTTGGCGATTTACACCAAAAAGTAATAAGCACCAACTTATATCAGGGACCAACTGAATATAAATTTTTATTGGATTTCGTGCATTAGTTCTTGAGATAGAGAGTCCACAAAATTTATGTCACATACATACAGACAGACAGACTCACAGACAGACGTTTTGTAAAAACACGTTTTTTGGAATCTCTGACCCCTAAAACGTGTAAATCCGTTGAAAACCAGAAGTCGAATATTTTCACGAATCCAATACTTTCTTCTTGTAAAGATAGTACGAAATGATGTGTTCATAGTGTTAGGAAACTGGATATCTGAAAAATTTAAGGATGGAACTATAAAAGCAATTTCCTGGATGTATCAAGAAACAGAAAGTTTAAATTTACATCTTAAGGCATTCTAATAACCAATACTTTTCAAAAACAAACAATTTTTCTCAGAAAACTACATGAAAAGTATTTTTTTTCTATTGTATCCTTTAACTTAGTTAGACCAGTTCTTCTAGGATAAATATAAATGTATTTCCTTGAGCTAAAACTAATTCATAAATTACTGTTAATAAATAGAAGAAATAAAATAAGAAATAATTTTGCAAGAGCACATTGTAATATCCTGAATTATTTGGTATTATTCTCTTGAAATAAATGAAACACTGATTTTGTTTGTTTTGTTTCATTGGGAATTTTTTTTCCCGGGGCTTCCGGCGGAATAACGCTTTTTAGGAATCGAAATATTAACGACTATTTTCCGGGTGAGTTTGATCCTCATCTACAGAACGGAAAAGAAAGTTTATTACAGGAAATCATTGATAAAAATATTTTTTTTTCGGTTATGTACAATAAACTTTTTTATATTTATGAAAATTTGATACGAATTAAATTTATAACCGATTTCTTTAAAGTTTTGAATTAATAACCTTACGCCTGTTTTTATAAATTAGAATGTTTCAGAAATAGAAAATCGTTCCATAGAAAGTTTTTTTTCCTACTGTATAATATAATCTATACGATGAAAAATATATTTATGACGGCAATTTGAAGTTTGTCATATAAATGACATAACCTTTAATATTCCACGAAAGTTTAAAAGCATAAGATTAGCGGTGAAAATTTATAAAATGTCATTTAATTAAATATGTGATGTTAAAACTTTTTTTAATAATAAGAAAAAACTGCCTGAATGTTTTTCAAGTGCTATCGTGTCTGTGACGCATAATTTATTTGTCATTTTTAAATTATACTTATTACACAGTTGATAAATTATATTATTACTTACATAACTAGATACTGCATCTATTATGTTACAGAACTTTCCATCTTTGAAACACATATCTTACACAGTTACAGTATAATTTTTTTCTCATATTACACCAAAAATAAAAAAAAAATAATTCCCTGCCGGCTCGGCCTACAGGCGGAGGTAGATTTCGAAGTTAAGTACTAATTTCACCAACAAAACCTGAATCAAGGTCAGAGATACACCCAATTTCTTTACTATAAGAATGAGCTCTGGGGACCAAACTTTTTATGAAAATGGTAATACACACAAATACACGCACGCATATATATGGAATAGGTTTTAAAATGGTGAAAACAAATTCAGCTAACCTCAAAATGTTAAAATATGTTATTATTTACATAGTCGGTTTTTTATCATGTTTTAATACGGTTTTTCAAACTCATATGGCGTTACATATTCACTTGCTGCGTCCATTATAGTTTCAATATAACGTAATATAGGGTAAAGTGCTCATATTTCGTCCCCCTTAACTTCTCGGCTTCTGCGAAATTGGCACCACTGATGACGCAAGGAATAGGGGACGGGAGGTAAAAGAGGGCAGAGTTGAAAGTTTCGTTCGCCAAGGCGCCTACATAAATTAAAGACAGCGAATTTCCTATTTTTAGAAGACCTGAGTTCTTATTACGTCGTTTGTATAACGTTATTTACGGTGCTGTAAGTATTTATTTCTTATTCATTGCATGTATTTTACGTTGGTAAGATGCTGACAGTAGCATACAGTGAGTTTTAGGACGCTCAGTTCATCTTATGGGAACTCAAGCTCCATCATATTTGGAAGTAGCGTGGTCCCAATTTTATCCCCCTTGCAGTTCTTATTTTCGTCCCGGGGATGAAATTAGGAATGCTTTTTCATGACATTTTTTTCCTCGTGTTTGGATGGCTAATGTTTCGTTATGTTATTCTTTCACTGTCAGTTAGTACATTTCTTTGTGCCTTACTTTAATGTAAATTAAATTACTTACTCATTTAGAAATAAACTTTGATTTAGTTATAAGTATTGGATTTTTGGGGGGGACGAAATTGTGGCCATTTTTTTTTTTTTTACTTTTGCACTTTTTAGATACTTTTGAAAAAACAATTTTTCGCATTGTTAAAATTTTTTTGTACGATATTTGCCTATGTCTCTATGTGCGTGTGTAGTTAGTCTATGTAAAATCCAAATTTGGTAGATTTTCACTGAAAATTACAACTTCCAAGGGTCTAAAAGTGACGAGGGGACGGTAATAGGGCACCAGACCCTATATATATATATTTTTTTAAATCGTCAAACTATTTATTTCATTTTCGGTTTTCACAAGGAAATCTTGCTCTACAAAACTTAAGACGTAATATTCATTTTTTTATTATTATTATTATTCGTCAAACTATTTATTTCATTTTCATTTTTCACATGGAAATCTTGCAATAGAAAGTAATTGTTGTGGTGAGAATTTTTATTATTATTGTTGGCAACTGCTATAAAGAAAACTTTATCTTTTCCTGTCATTTTTCTGTAAGAGCTGGTTTTATCAGAATCCTGTTAAGGCGGTATTCAAAATTTTCAACCCTCTCCATTTCCACCCTTTTGGGCCGATTTTGTCCATTTGCAATCCTTGCCGAGATATTAGCCATCTCAATATTTTTGGCAAGTTAGAAGACGATCTGTGCATAATTTCGACTTTTATCGTGCGAACAAAATTTAATACATATGTATCAGTGGCGTGGCGTCCGGTCATCGCTGGATGCGGCGATGACCAAGCAATATTTTAAAATTCTTAATAAGCTTTTAAAACTCTACGATCCAGTTTTAGCAGAACATTTGGAGTTCATGTATAAGTGAAGGTAAGATTTAAAGTTTTTTTTTTGAACATTCAACCATTGAATTTTAGAGTTAATAATTTTTCACCACAAACTTAAATAATTGCGATGGCCACCGAAAATTTTCACGCCACGCCACTGGTATGTATGTATATACATATATACATGTGTGTGTGTGTGTGTGTGTATAAACATTTTAGGTGGCGGTGGTTTAGGGTTCCTGCGGTTCCTGGGAAAAGTTATGAAGGAATTTTTCAAAAGTCGCACTATGGTAACGACTTAGAAAGTATTTCTTACGAAATCTACCTAAAACCTTTCCCCCTTTTTACTTACCCATCATACGTAGTATAGGGTAAGTCTTGTAATCGTTTTAAAAATCGAAAAATTTTTTTTATCGAATTTACACATTTCAGACATGGAGATTCCGAAAAACATATTTTTAGAAAAAAAAACTTTTCCGTCCGTCTGTATGTGTGTGTGTGTCTGTAAACGCTCTATCTCCCGAACAAATCGAGATAGAGACTTAAAATTCGGTGTGTACTTAGGGAGTAATAATGGGAAGAAGCCTATTGAATATCAGTAACCTCGATTAAACTGAACTATTTTTTTCGGACTCTTGAAATATTCGTTCTGATAAAAGGTATACAAAAATTTTCGAAATTGTTTATGTGAAGGAATGAATATAAAAGACAATAAAAAAACATAAATTTTGCATCAGGAATGAACTCGATCGGATAATTAGTTGCCGAGATATTTGTAATTCTATTTTTCACACTCTTCGATTTTTCATGCCCTATATTTCATTCAAATTTCAATTCATAGATATATTTTAATTGGAAATGAGACGCCACATCCGACGCAGTAAACTGTTAGTTAATAGGATTATAGTTTTTCGAGTTATAAGGATGTTTCTTTTATGCAATTCGGTACTACTCGATTATCCCGCCGACCAAAAAACTATCGCCAAACTATAAGATTACATGACAATAATGGCTTATCGTAAATGTCAAGCATTTAATGCCTCTTTATACCTATAAGGGGGTTTACCATAGGGGGTACCCTGTTATGTCGCCAAATACAGCCAAGTTTGTCGCCAACTTGGCGGTATATAGCCAAAATTGGCGGCCAAAATGAGTAGCCAAAAGTGACGCCAACTTGGCGGTATCTCTAATATTTCGCCAAATTCCCATAGACTTCCATTGTAAACCAATAGCGTTTACTTGCTTACAGAAAATCAACAAATTGAGATATTTTAATGCAACAAAAAGTAATATTAGCTTAAGGGGTTACATTAATTATATTTAAGGAAGTCCAAATAAATTAAATTATGAATAAAACTAACATGGTACAATGCTTAGCAAATATCACATGTTTTATTTTCATATTTTATATTATCTATATCCATGATGGGTAAGCATTACGGTAGCCTCCAACGACTAGTTTATCCTTGGATTAAAGTATGAATAAATTTACTGACTTTCTCTCTCGTCTCTCTCACTTTACCCCTGAGGACAATTCCTTGCAGAATAAATGTAATTATATTTCGCAATACTATAACAATTCCATTCTATAAATTACTGCTAATAAATAAAAGGGAACGGTGTAAGCCATCCATTTGCAAAAGTACGTGATAATGCCCTGGATTATTTGTTGCTACTCTCTCTTGAAACAAATGAAACAGTCATTTTTTGTTTTTGTTGTTGTTTTGATTCTTTATTTTTTTCTGAGGAGTACCGGCTGAACAGAGCTTTTTTGGATTCCAAATAACAACGACCGTTTTCCGGTTGAGATGGACCCGCATCTTTTGAACGGAAAGGAAAAATTAGCATGAGGAAATCTTTGATAAATATTTTTTTTTTCAGTATCTGTAATAAACTATTTTTCTAGATTTGGAAAAACTTGATTTCACTTAAAATGACGCTTGATATATATATTTTTAATTTTGCCCGAAGAAAGTTCCCTCATTCCAGTTCCTTTGAAAGACCTTGCACATTTCTAAATTTTATGGTGGTTTAAGAAGTTCTTTTTGACCTTATCATATCACACCAGCATTTTTCATTATTAATGGACTGTTATTTGTTTTTTATCAGTCTAATAAAACTTTTTTTGCTCTTTTTAAAGTTTTTATTTTACACCTTTTAGCAATTAAAAAAAGTATACCATATTAGCTGTTAAAGCTCCCTATATTCAGGATCCGATTAACCTCTGAAAGTACTGGAAGTACAGTACATCATTTTTAAGCCGCCATTTGGGGGAAATTATCTAAATTCTACATACACCAAAACTCACGAATTCTCAAAATATTGTTCCGGTGAGTGAGTTAGATGAATTCCCATATATTTCATTAAACAGGCTTTTTCATGTTTACTCTATATATTTTACATATAGTTCATTTATAGCATGTATGGTTCCTGTAGATTCAGTCACGTGGGTTTCTATAATCAGTACATCAGGACGCTACATGCTTCGTTAATAGTCTATAGATAACATTCAGATTTCCAAGTTAGATAATTTTGTTGAAGTATTGTGATATTATCTTGAATTAGGCAAACATTTCACTCCAAAAATTAGAAATGAATTGTAAAATAAATAAATAAATAAATAAATAAAAATTAAGAAGAAAAACAAAAAAATCATGCGTCAAGCGCAGATTAAAAAACACTTTACAATACTACCAGAATACTTTATCAAAATTCCACCGTTTAATAAGGTAAAAGATGATGTCCAGGTGAACTATTTGGAAAACGTTTAAGGGTTAATATCTGAAAATTGGACAATTTGCGTCCACTGCCAATAATATTTCATTAATTATATTAAAACCAAAATCTGAAAAATGTAATGTATTGTAACATTCGTTATAACAATTACCAATGATAAATGGACATATAATGATGTATAAATAATTAATTTTAATCTTTAAACAAACGAAATCATCATTTCAGTCCCTGTCCCTCGGTACAAATATCCAATATTAAATGTATGCTGTAAAAATGTCCTTAAATATTATTAACTTTTGCTTATATGTATTTATACCTACATATATACAGTATAGGAAAACACAATTCTCCTTTATTAGTATAGATTGTATAGTAAAATATTGTAGTAAATATATTTGTCCCTGAGGTTGACCATCATCTCAGTCCCTCTGAACACACATTTAGGTTAACAGTTACTAGGTGGCACTGGCAAAATTATTTCTATTGCAACAGCAACTAAAGTTCAACTTCCCACCATGGATGAAGGTAAGTTGTTTTTCTCATTGTTTTATTTTTAGAAATATTTAGTTTTTGTTTTGAAAAGGAATGAGTATTCTTTTATAGCATCATTCATGTCCCCATATTTAACTTTTAATTTATAAAAAAAAAAGCTTATTGCAACTTATGTAACGTACAAATGTCACATGGCATATATAATAATTTACATGTGTGAAAAGTGATTCAACCAAATGGCTGTGCAGAATTTAAGACAAAAACATTACTTCAGACCCCATCATGATAGTCCCAGATTATGGTGTTAACAGGCACTTTCTTCGATAAAAGTTTATACTGCGCATAAAATATACATCCTTGATCTCAAAACACTATAGTATGTAAATTACTAAATATGTATCATAGAATATAATTGTATTTGGTAGTTGGTACATTAATTTAAAAAAATAAAATTTTGGAACGAAATTGTCCGCTTTTCAGATATTCACCCTTAACACATCTGAAAACCCAATTTCAGGAAATTCCATCAATAGTCGGGAAAATATCCGAGTTCTTTTATGCAGCCCTGTTTATGATCCATAGATTTTTATATGCTATAGTACATAGCATGCTAAAATTTAGATCAGTTTGGAAAGGCGTAGCACAGTTGTAAATTTTCCTTCAACAATTTCCACTAATAAACGGAAATGTACTTGAAGTCTTTTGTGCTGCCCTGTATATGATCTACAGAATTTATACATACTAAGTAATAGGAGAAAAAAATAGTTAAATGTAAGAAATACGTGCCACAAGGGAAAGCTAACTTCCAACAAATATTGTTGATAGACAGTACTGTAGCCGAATTCTTTTTGCGTCCTTGTAAATAAACGATGCATTCTATACACACAATATCCTACTGTGCACCTCAGTGATACATATCAATTCCAATATGCTTGGAATAGTGTTAAAATACACCGCAAAAGATTTTCCCCCACAGGCTGTCATTCAGCGGAATTCCTTAGAGTGTTCTTGTAAATGAACTATAAATGCTACGCACTTCCCTTTCAATTCCGAATATGGTATAATAAATCTCATTAAAATATATAAATTGCATCACAATCCGAATATATTTACGCGAGTTAGAGCACAGTCAGTTAATCAGACGGACAATCCCAATTCACTTACTATGTTGAAAATTGTTAAAAATGGGAATTAGAGACTCTATATTTTACAGTAATTTTCAGGACCCTCTTAAATTGCAGAGAAGTAGCTCATGCTTCATGTGTCTTTTCGGTAATTTGGCCGTACCAATATCTCATGAGTGAATTATACTGAATATTTTTAAGTAAGTACCGTCAACTGGGGTAACTTTGGCCTAAATGTCTCTGTTTCATGGCATGTTGAGCACATCTTCATTCTGTTATTTTATTTAAGATATGAATATCATGTTAATTTCTTGCTTGCTTGAGAACATATGAAACCACATCATTATCATAAATTTGTCGACATAGAATTTTTTTTTTTCTTTTTTTTTTTTTTTTTTTTTTTTTTTTTACCAAAAAGTGTTTTTGAAAGTTTTGGGCCAATGCAAAATGAACGTTATAGGGCCTACAACATGATGTGGACTAATGTTATGCCTATTAAAAAAGCCGGGGGAGACAGGGTAAGAAGCATAAACATGTAAAAAGACAGTAAATTAGCGTATACTTAAAAAAAATTACAATACTGATAAATATTGCTTGACGTGGATTGTCCTGGTCTGGAACTAAATACTGGTTTCTCTTACAAAGAAATTTAGGTGGACTAATTTTTGGAACAATATCGTTCCATTCATACACCATCGAGCTCGGTCGCTGTGGCCAACGCCAACACTTTAACTTCTTTTTCCATGCAGTTAACAACACAACCCTCCTTTGATTTCAAAGTAATCCTTCCGGGATAGTTATTGCTATTAAATAACACAAGTACAAAATTTCCAACTTTACAGTCATCTTTGTCAATAGCGTTCTTGTTTGGTTCAGTTGGAACCAATACACTGGATGAATATTCAGCAAAATTATTGTTTGTATAAGAACAAATATCTATTTAAATAATTATACAAAAAATGAACGAAAATATTACCTCAAAAACATTAATGTTTAAATTCCACAAAACCAGAAAAAGCTTCACTTCAATTTGAAAGTATAATTGGTTGGGTCAATGTTACCCTAAATGTTAGGCCAAAGCTACCCCAACTAGAAAAACGCTTTTCTTTTTTATCTCAGGAAAGACAACGCATAATCCAACATTAGACCTTGATCTATACTAATGAAGTTATAATAACACGTACTTACCAATTAATATACAGCTTGGCAGACAAAAGTTATAAGGGCTAAATTCTCATTGTCTTCACACGTTTCCGTTTGAGTGATGCTGCCACTGTGGGAACTTGATGAATTATTTACAATGAGCTGCCAGTCTCAAGCTAATACTACCATCTATACTTTGAGACCAAAACTTTATCGATAACCGAAGCGATGTAGAAATTATAGCAGATTTAATCTTTTATCTCTCTTGGGCCAAAGTTACCCAAGTTGATGGTATACGATTTAAGAAATATTTTTAAAACACAAAAACTCATCTAAAACTTAAATATTTAAACATATTATTACTTATTAAAACGTACTTAAAAGCTACAAATAAATCGTATCCTTTACCTCAGAACGTAATTCCTTGTAAGAAAAATATAATTACATTTCGCAGAACTATAACAATCCTATTCTATAACTTACTGTTAATAAATAGAAGAAAAACGAAATAAAAAATCCTTTTGCGAAAAGGACGCAGTAATGCCCTGGATTATTTGTTGTTACTCTCTTGAAACAAATGAAATAGTCATTTTCTTTGTTCTGCTTCTTTGGGACTTTTTTCTTAATAGTTTTTGGCGGAATAAAGATTTTTGGGAATCGAAATAATAACGACTATTTTCCGGTTGAGATTGACCCGCATCTTTTGAACGGAAAGGGAAAGTTAACTCCAGGAAATCTTAAATAAAAAAATGTTATTGTGTAGTGTTTTGCAATAAATTCTTTAAATTTTTAAAAAACTGTTATTCTTGACAATTACTGATTTTTTTTTTTTTAATTTAGAGTTGTCGGTCCTTTTAAATATGTGAATGTTTTAACAGAAACAAATACCCAAAACAGAGATCCTCTGAATATCTTTTTTATATGATGGACTCAACGAATGATATATATAATGGAAAGTTTAAATATCAAAACCGTGTCACATGCATGTTATAAGCAGTTTGGTAGTATTACACATTTTTGTATAGTGTTAGATGCAGTGTGTGTGTGTGGGGGGGGGAAGGGGGGTGTATTCAAGGGGTGGGTTAATGGGGCTCCAGCCCCCTCCGAAATTGTAGAAAATATCAAGTTTAACTGGGAAAATTCAGCAAAATGTTATCAAACCTGTTAAGATGAAATTCAAAAGGACCAGAAAAATATTTAATTTTAGTCAAGTTTTCATCTGAAAAAGCGTGTTATTTTGCAGTGACCACAAAATAGTCATTTCAGCTAAGTTTCAGTTATACACAGGCTCTATTTACAAGCGTTTTATTATATGTAAAACGTGATATGTGGTGATTAAAAGTACATTATTAATTTTAATTAGTTTAAAAACATTAATAAAAGGCTTGCAATTGCTATTTATAAGTTGAAAATCTGTGATTTAAGGTAATGCATAGATTGAGAAAACTCATCAACAGGGTGCTACTATTCCAAATGTATCCCATTTATGAGGAAATGAAAAACTCTATTCATTACTTAAGTATTGCAAATGTCATGCATATTTGCTCCAAAGAGAGTCCTAGAATGTGTTAAAGGAGGTGGAGTGAAAACGCTCTTAAATAATTTCAAATTTGCTGTTTACTTCGGTTTTATTTATTATTTATTGAGATACCTTTTAGTAGATAATTTTGGAGTTTTTAAAAAATGCGACATAACCATGGAATTATACTTATAAAGATGAAAACCTGCCAAAAACGAAAATTTTCCCAGTCCCGTGCGATTCCAACTTAGCAGGTTTTATTGTATAATAGATTCGTTACCTGCTATTATAAAGACTTGTTTAAATCGGAATTTTTCAGTTTCTGGTGGTTCTCTCTTAGAAACTTTTACTATATCTCAGCCTCCTTCGAAATGATAAAACTACACACCACTGGTACGCTACTGGTTACATGAGCTGTTGATGCTCGGGAAATTTCACCACATCCTGCACAATATTTTTAAAATTAGTAATTAAAAATTATAGTAATAAATATGCGTTATTGGGAGATTTTGCATTTGACCCGGAGCAGTTAAAGCTAATAATGACCTTTCCCATTTTTAACACTTTCTAAAATAGTTGAAGAGTAATTATGAATTCCGTTTGTCTGTTCGCTGTCTGTCTCTTTCAGCTCTAACTCGCTTAAAAATGCTCGGATTGCCATGTACTTAATATATGCTATTGAGGTTTACTGTGGCATGTTCGATATTGAAAATGAAGTGTGTAGCATTTACAGTTCGTTTATAAGGATATTGAAAAGAATTCTATTACATTATGATCTATGGGGAGAAATCGTTTGCAATGTATTTTACTGATTTTACCTTATGTGCGTATTTGAATTTAACTAATTTGTAGAATATTATTTATTGAGTGTAAATTCTATGGATCATTCACGGGACTGCACAAAAGAATTCGAGTATATTTACGTTGATGGAAGAAATTCGTGAAAGGGAATTTTCAACTATGTTATGCGTTTCCTAAAAGAACTAATTTTTACATAAGATGCAGTATATAGATCATATACAGGGCTTCACAAAAACATGTGAATGTTTTTCCGACTATGGACGTAATTTTTGAAATTAGGTTTTTCAGTGTGCAATGGGTTTTCAAAAAAAGAAATGTTTAGGTATAATTTTTCAACCTTATTAAACGAGAAAATTTTGTTACGATATTCTGAATATGTTAAAAAGGGTTTCTTAATCAATGCTTGATGCATGATTTTTCTTTATTGTTAAATTTCCTACAAGATAATGGTATGTTGAATACTCCATATTCAACAGTATTCTCTACATACACTGTAAATTAAAATGTCTGAAATTCAAACACTTAAGTGTCTGAAACGGAGTGTTCAGTTTTCAGACATTTTAAAATGTCTGAATTTTTTCAGACACTTTTCGTGTCTGAATTTCAGACACTTCAAACGTCTTAATAGCATCCATTTTTTTTGTAAGCATCATACGTAGCCATGTTTTACCACGTTGAATCATGGAAAAATATTTGTCTGGGGTCCTGCCCCCCCCCCTCCCCCTACAACCTGATTTTTTTGGTGCTCCCAATTTTGGTACGCAATTTTTGTTAAGCTGATAATTTAAATCTTTTACGACATTTTACTGATTATAATCAATATTTTGAACTTCAGGAGTAGAATAAGATTAAAACAAAAAATATTTATCTAAATATTAGATTTTAAAAATTTGTTTTATTTTTAATCTTATTTTACTTTAAAAGTTCAAAATATTGATTATAATCAATACAATTTCGAAACAGATTTAAAATATAAGCTTTACAAATATTGCACATCAAATTTTTGGGCACTAAAATCGTAGGGGGGCAGGGAACGGCCCAGTACGCCCATTCTTTAATCAAGAAGTTCTTTTGCAAAAAAGGCAACCCTGCATTATTGTTATCTCAATTGACATGTCCGGTATTCGGGAGTATCCGTTGTGGAGGTTAAGGGACATTCCCGAATAGCTATTCTGAAACTTCTATTTAGCGAATACTTTTTTAATCCGCATGGCATACATATTTGTATATTTTTACCTCACAAAAGCAGACATCTCCGATTATCGGACAAATTCAGCGGCAAGGGCTATTGAGGGCTTTTAAAGTACATGGATAAATATATATATTTCTTATAATCTTGTCCTACTCTACTTCATATAATTTAAAAATAGATTTCTTAAAAATTTATATTGCCACATAGGCAATTTTACATATATATCAGATGATAATCACAACAGCTATTTAACTATGAATAAATAAATAAATATTCTACTTTACCCTTTGCACTCGAGGGCTCCGGAGCGGAGCCATTTAAAATTTGTCTTCAAACTCGAGGGCTCCGCTACGGAGACAATGCAAATAATTTTGTGATACCTGTCTAGAAAAGCCAAGATTACATGGTATCACAAAATTATTTGCATTGTCTCCGTAGCGGAGACCTCGAGTTTGAAGACAAATTTTAAATGGCTCCGCTCCGGAGCCCTCGAGTGCAAAGTGTTAATATTGAGAAAAAAATTACTTCGGTATTTTGTTCATTTATATTTTGTGTTTTTTAATCTTGTCCTACTCTAAAAGTTCAAAACTTTCATTATAATCAGTGCAAGATTTAAGGTATCAACTTTACGAAAATTTCCTACAAAATCCCCCCCCCCCTCCCCGAAAAAAAATAAAAATCCTTATCATTTAAAAATTAGATTTTTCAAAAATTTATATTGCCACATGGGCTTATTGTTATCATTCCTATGAGCTACTAAACAAGACATCTTTAAAGCAAAATAAAGCCGCAAAAAAAAAAAATAAATAAATAAATAAAATAAGTTAGCACATGATATCACTATGATACAAACTTGCGATGGTTATCAGTAAAGTCTAACTGGAAAATGACCTTCGAATCCACACATGCAGCGAAATCTAAATAAACAAATGATTTCCTTTTTCCTGACTGGCTTACATCTATGTTTCAAGTCAAAAGTTTTCACAAATTAAAAGATTTAATAGCTTTAGAAATATATCTAAGAAATACTTGAGATAAACATTCATTTTCAATTATACATAAATTTCATGAAAATCAATTGATTTTTTTTTCCAAAAGCGAAAGTTTATAAATATATCTTTAATTTCAGCTGAATATTGTTCAATGGGGAAAAAAAAAGGCAATCCCGGAATTTTCGGTGTTAAAATTAAAGCGGGATCCCGGGATCTCAATCCGGGATTGTAATCCCTAGCTAGGAAGTAAGAAAACTTTAGAAGATCTTTCAAAGTTTTTTTTTTTTTTCTATTTCCTTGTGGTCGTTTAGTATGAGATAAGCATTAGCCTTTGAAACTAAGAACTGCCATATTGAAAACAAAACAAAACAAGAGAATGAACTTAACTTTTAAATATGTCTGTTTTTTAGTGATGTTATTACTTTAAATTTGAGAAAAAAGATGAGAATAAATAATACATAATTTGTAATAAAAGACAACGTCATAAATTTAAAAATATATACTTCTAGAATTAGTGTTTTTTTTTTTTTTTGCAAAAAGATTCAAAACTAATTAAATTTCATGTAAGATTTTGTTTAGTACAATAAATAAAATCATAAAAGACACTAATTTTAGTACTATAAAGAAATTATAACACTTACTTCAATCGCTGTTTGCAAGAGGTAAGAAATATTCCTCGATTTAAAATTTTAAAAACTACCACAACCACAGTGAGGGAGAAAGACTTTCATCAGTTTAAAAGATAATCCCATAATACATCCGACTAGCCATATTTAAAGAATGAGATGTTTTATCCTCAAAACAGGACCCGCCAGACAAAAGTTTCTTTTTTTTGCCAGCTTTGACAGGACGAAGATGAATAACACAATATTGTTGATATAAATTGATACGAGTTAACACTAAGCCCATTGCACACGCTTTGTAGAATTTCCGGGTGTAATCTTCAACCGTCGTCTACTTCTGTTCTGTGTCTATCCCGCCCTTATATCGACGATAGCTTCTAAGAGACATTTGATGTCGAGCACACACGTCAGATGTTTGTATTCAATAAATGAATAATCCAAGTTAATACGAATTAAAATCACAGTACTTCCCATTTCGCAAAAAACGAATTAAAATACACGCGTACATAAAAACAAACTTTGTTTGAATTACAACGTATACCACTTCGAATGAAGACATCTAAAACGCATGCGCAACTGGGAGTGCTAGTGCCCCCTGGTGGTGATTGCGTCGGATGAATCAAAACGTCTTAAATTAAGACACGTTTAAAGCAATGAAGTGTCTTAAAATAAGACGTTTGCGGATATTTTAGACATTATTCTCAGTTCGTTTACACCATGGTCATAGTAAGACACTTATGTATCTTAAATTAAGACATCTATAATGTCTGAATTTTCAGATTAAGACACTTAAGTGTCTAAAATTCTTTTTCATTCACATATGTGTCTAAATTTAAGACGCTTCTATTTGCAGTGTACTTAAATATAGCCTTGGTTTACTTATACATTCACTGTATAATATACATGCATGCTTGCATACATCTTCCGATACATACAGTATATAACACTACCCTTTTTTTAAAAAGCAGAAGACATAGTATATATTCCTTAACTATTTAACGGCAAGCAGCACATATACGTACCGTATGAAATGAACAAAATCTTTGAATTTTAACACCAGCATTTTAATACATTAATTATCGACTTCTTTAATCACAACATTTTAGCTATTAAGACAAAAATAACGATTAGAATATAGTGGTGTCCAAAGGTGAAAGGAAATATACTTGTTGCTTGTCGGGAAGGGGCAATTCTGATTCAACTAAAACTTTGAAAATCTGTTATGTTTATGGAAAAGTTTATAGTATTTACTTTTTATTCGAGAAGAATACAAAAATTATCATTTTATTCCATGAATTGTTGATTACATGAGCACTGAATCAAATTTAAGCAGTATTTCATAAACCACAAGCAGAGTGCAGTTCTGAGAGGAATAAGGAAATGAATGGTATGGTTTCCAAACTTTATTGTTATGTGATGAAAAAATATGAAAGTTTTTCACGACCCACCTTTAAATTCGAAAGTTTTTTGCAACTCGGTATAGTGGTACCAGGGCCGCAACTTGCATTTTTTGCACCGGGGGCAAACATAGATTTTGTCGCCCCCCGTCCTTTTCCGCAAAGTATATATACAAAGAGAATTTTACAAAATTTTCTAATAGCCGACTTATTTTAAAATTTAAAACATGTAATCATAAAATATGTAATGCTGAACTACGTAATCTACTTTGTTAAATATTGATTCATTAAAATCTTGAAAGCGGAATAAAAAAGAACCGAAAAAAATTCCGCTTTATACAGGATCCTTATACCATATCATCTTTAGATTCTTCTATGTTTTGGCATACCCCAGACAGGATGATTTTAGCAATACCGTGCTAAACACAGATGTGAGAAAAATCGACAAACGAAATCTTCATTTAGCGCCCCTTCATTCTGGCACCTGGGGCACATGCCCCCTCTGCCCCCCCCCTTATTTTCGGCACTGAGTGATACTAACTTAGAGATTAAAAAAAATTGTCGTGATATCTTTTACGCGCGTTTTTTAAATGATAATTTTCGGTTACTTTTTACACAGGATGTAATGACGCATTAACTTAAGCTAACATTCCAAACTTCTCTCTGCAAGTAATGGATGCAAAGTGAATTCGTTATGAGAGATTCAAGGAGGGTACTTGTCATTATTAGATATTTCAAAGGTTCTTTGGCTTATTATAACAGTTAAATAACTTCAAAATATTGAAGAGAAAATAAGGAAGATTTAGAAGAAATTCCTTCATAGTAATTGGATTTTTTTTATCTTTTAAAAGATATTATTTTCTGGTTATAGCTAGGTACTCAAATATACTGCTTATATTTTTAAACATTTATTAACCAATTCAGTAAAATTTTAGTCATTGTTTAAAGACTTATTATGTGAATTAGCATAACCATTGGTTGTTTACCTTTAACCAATTTCAAACTTCAAAGATGAAATTCTTGAGGTTAATATTCATATATTATATGATTCACATACACAGAATACAACTAGTTTCTACTATTATGAAATAATATTTCCCCCCATTATAAGATAACGAAGGAAAATATCCTATTGGTAACTGCTATTGACAAAAGTTTTTGAAAGCATCAATATCTTATAGGATCACATTTCTCCGTAGTCTCTTAAAAATTTCTGCACCAACTTAAATATATATGTATATTCAGAATAAAATATAAGACAATTTACTGAAGTTGAATATAATAATTATGGTTTTTTAGCTTGTCATGCAGATTATGCTATTCAAAATTGGTTCAGAAAATTTTACCAGGAATTTTTCCATTATCAAATAACAAAGAATGAGGCTATTTTACCAAATGAGAATGAATGTAATTTTTGAAATCATTGGATGAAAGAAAACATTGAAATACCTTATAATAACATTTTACAAGAATTAGTCTCTAAAGTTTCTTAAAGATTTTCAGCATTAACTTTTTTTTAAATCGTTAGAATAAATTACAAAGAATTTATAAAATATATAATTTTTAGTTGTTGTTGTTAGTTATATTAAATTTTTCAAAACCTGTGCAGCAACGTAGATAAGAAAATGTTAGGAATTGAATATTTCCAACTGAGCGAAAAAACGGCCAGGCCGGGAATCTAACACAGATCCTTGGCTTACAAGGACAATGCTCTACCGTTTAAGCTTACTGGGCTGACGACCGGCGAGCATATCTCGCTCAGATAACCTTATTGGTAATAACATCTTATCATCGCTGTATAACATCATACAACAAGAAAATCTTATTATAGTACGTCGTATACGAATCCTTTAAAGTTTTTTTTTCTTTTTTTACGTTAATAATGAAATCAAATGTACAGTCGGCCAAAAAAACAGAGAACGCCCTTACATTTTAATAACCAAAATGTCCCAGGGAAAAATGGAACTAGTCAATCGACTGGAAATTACATATTCTTTAAATTTATGTTATAAAGTAAGCTTACATGGTTGTCTTCACACTGAAATTGTACCAAATTCTGAAATATCAATACGAACATATAGTAAATTTAACATCATATTTCGTTTGGTACTTTTCAGTTAGCCGGGCGCCAGTGTTATATGTACATATATACATATACATATAAATACATATATGTGCATATATATTCATATATGTATATATATATATATATATATATACATACAGATGTATGTATACATATATATGTATAGATATATATGTATATATAACACTGGCGCCCGGTTAACCGAAAAGTACCTTTCGTTTTTATAGCACACGTTACCTATGCCTATGATACCAAGCGAAAGTAATCCCCTCACAGCGGCCGAGAGGTTCTACTCTCGAAGCTGGTAGACGGGAGGTGCTGTGTTCGAACCCTATCGCGCTCATCGGCCTAATCGTTCGGAGTTTTCCATGGTTTTCTTAGAACGTTGGATTTCTTTGAGTAAATACGGGTTAGGTTCAATTAGAAAGACCCCCCCCCCCCACGGAGGGCGTCCCCCCTTCGGGCCCATATCCCAAGTGTAGATAATTGGCCGTTATAAAACACCAACCAACGAAACAGAAAGTAATTCGATTAAGTCGTTTCAGAATGATGAAGATGTAAAGTTTGGAGTATCTAAACGTTGAATTCATTTGTAATCGATGCAAAACAGTGAGCAATGTTTTTAGATTTATAAGTATAAACCAAAAACTATGCTTGGGGCATAATGAACTGTAATTTTGGATTGCTGCATTTGAAGTTTCTAGAAATCAGTTTCTGTTAAAAAAATTATAGGATACAATTCGTATTTCATTTTGAAAGCTAATTTTAAAAAAATAAACACTTTAGGAAAAAAATGTGAATCGTAACCAATAGTTTAACAAAAATCGATTTCCAGACTTTCAAAATTTGCGAGTTCAAAATTACAGCTCATCCTGTTAAGTAGTTTTTGAGTTATGCTTAAAAAACTGTCCGTGTTGTAATCCGTTTTGCAACAATTACAAATTAATTTAACATTAGGAATTCCAAACTTTAAGCTTTTGCAATTCCGAAGCTACTTGATGGAAAGATTGTTCGTTATTTATATCAAGGTAAAATTTGCCGAAAAGGCCAAATATGATGTTAAAATTAAGGATTCGCATTGCAAATTATAGTATTTGGTAGAATTTCAGTAAGAAGACCCCTCTTTTTTCTAGGACCTTTTTTTTTTTGTATATATGTTGCGGCCAAAGCCCAAAATCGGCCAGTTCGCAACTTGGCCAACTTCTTTCTAAGTTCATTGGCCAATTCATTTGAAGCCCAGTTCGCGAAGTGCCCAACTTCTTTCTAAGTTCATTGGCCAATTCATTTGCCGTCCAGTTCGGGAAATGGCCAAATTCTTTCTAAGTTCATTGTCCACTTCATTGGCCGACCAGTTCGCGAAATGACCAGAGTTTGTCGGCCAGTTCACGAAGACGTAATTTCCAGTCGAATGATTGCTTCCGGTTTCTTTTTTCTGGGACAATTTGGTGATACAAATTTATGGGTGTCTGTCTGTTTTTTATTTTTGTCATTCTAAAGAAGGAAATAGTGTAATCGAAATTTTTTTCGCCTTCCGGTTTTAGGCAGATTAACATGTTTTAGGGTGCAGAGAGCACGAGAAACATGTTTATACAAAATGTCTGTGTCCGTTTGTATGAATGCTCGCCTTGTATCATCGAAAAGTGTATGAAGTTATGCATACAATTGAACCAAATTTCATACATATGTTTTGGCTATGGGAAGCAGATCCTCCTTAAATTTGGAAACATTCTGCCGAAAGGAGGTGCTATAATAACCCTTTTTATGAACATTTTCAATATTGCATCGTCGAAAAGTGCATGGAAGTTATGCATAGAATTGAACCAAATTTCATATGTATGATTTTGGCTATAGCCAAAAACATACATAGCCAACAGGTCCCTCGTGAATCTGGCAACAATACGCTGGAAGGGAGTGCTGTAATAGCAATTTTTCTGCATTTTTTAAAGTTCTGTTGTACATCGGCTGCTCATGCAGTGGTGGGTAATTCGCATCCAACTAATTCGGAGATTCTCAAGCAGCTGATGTACAACAGAAAAACGAAAGATATTGATTTTGTTATAAATATTATGATTGAGATTAACTCGTTTTTACCCCGATTACTAAACTGAAGCAGAAACTTAAGATGAAAATCAAAGTTGGTGTAGTATTGAAGCAATAAAACAAAAGGATTAACGCGTTTAACAGCAATTTGAAATATTAACATGTCTGAGAAAGAAGAAATGTTTTACAAAAAGTACGAAAAATACATATATATAATTTCATTATTAATAATTTCGCACCTTGGCGACTTTAATAATTATATACATGTCTTTATTTTTACCACTAGCGAAGCTTCGCGTACTTTGTTTGCTTCACCGGTATTTTTTAGGGTTTCGTATTTAAAAAGTAAAAACGGAACCATTATGAGATCACTCTTGTGTCTCTCTGTCCGTCTTTCACTGCCATTTTACTCGTAAACTATGGAACGTGGAAAGTTCAAATTGGCTGAAGTAATGAAGGCTATTAACCCACATATTTATAGATTATTAACCATTCACAAATATATCTAGGGAAAATGAAAAGGGGTTAATTAAGCTACTTGAAAAAAAAAATATTTTTTTTTTATATCGTGTGGGGTATCGTGAGAAAGCTTTCGTAACGCCGAACTTAGAAATACATTTCTTTTAATTTTAGGTATTATATTTTCACAGATATCGCCGAAATTCAATGCAAAAATATATTCCCGCCCATCTACTTCTGAATTCTACTGAAATAAACTACAGAAAAATCTACTGAAATATCTACTGAGATAAAATTATGAAAAGAATTAAGGGTTGTAGAAGTTAATTCAAACCTAACTATAGCGGAAAACTATAGCGATTACTCCAGTTCGCATAGCTTTTTGGCAATCGCAATTTTCCGTTACACACAAATTTCAATTTCCGAGCTTTCAGCAAAAAAGTTGAGGAGCGCTGGGGGTATCTATCATCGCAGAAGTATAAAAGGTTTGTTGATAATGATTTGCGAAAAAAAATTAACCGAGATAGTAACCCTTAAAGAGACGGACGGTTTGGACATACATAAAGACACGGGCGGCGTACCGAATGCTCCACCGGCTTTTAAAGCCTAGATAACAACTTTTAATGATATATTTGTGTAATGCAATGCCCAGTAGTAGTATAAAAGCAACAAACGTCAAATTTTTGAAAATAGATTAATAATGTAATTAGAATTTATCACGTCAAATGTCGGTAATTAGCCGAGATAATAACCCTTAAAGAGACGGGCGGTTTGAACATACATAAAGACACGGGCTGCGTACTCTATGCTCCATCGGCTTTTAAAGCCTAGATAACAATTTTTAATGGTATATTTATGTAATGCAATGCCCAGTAGTAGTATAAAAGAAACGATCGTCAAATTGTTGAAAATAGTAATTTAATTAGAATTAATGACGTATTTACTTTGGGATTCGCAACTAGTTTGCATTGAGTGGCGTTCTGAATACCCCACACGTGTTTTTAAAGGTTAATTAAAAACCTATCTGGAAAATCGTGGCACAGACCCAGGCGACTTTGCATTTTTGGGGCCTACTTTCGAAGCGCGCCTACCACAATGCCTAGTTTAAACTTTGAACAAAAGTTTTGTTTTAGGTACACTGTAAAAAGAAAAGATTATTACTACGCTGAATTTTGGTTTATGAAATGCCAAATAAAGATTAAATATGCACTCCTTTTATTAACTGCACCGAATTAAGTTCATCATAAACAGATTAGGATATTAATAAAAAAAAGGGTTATACAGAATAGCAATATTTGATACTTTCTAGGCTTCATACCTCTCTGAACATTCATAGTATATCCATTTATACTTTTCTAGCATATACAGTTATACCAAACACTACGTTTTCTAGTTTTTTACAAATTCTTGTTATTCTTTTAGCAATGTTATTTTTTTTTAAATACAATTTCTAATTAATATATTTATTTTACGGAACCCTCTGTATGCGAGTAATACTCGCACTTGCCCCTTTATTTAAAAATGAACCTCCAATCAGACGAACCTCTTTTCTAAATGAACCTTGAGGTTAGGAACCCCACTACTTTCGAACTCTTTACCACAGAGTCTGTCCGTTTCAGAAAAAAATCTCCATAAATTCGCCGAGAAACGCGAAGAAAAGCTAAAAATCTCATAAAAAATTCGCTACAAATACAAAAATCACAGCAAACAAAATTTGCTATATTTGGATAAAAGATAGAAACCGGATTCCTTTTCGAATGTGAAGAAAATCCCTATGGAACATGGAAAAACACTAAAAATTGCATGCAAAATTCATTCAATAAGCACTCAAAATTAATAGTGTAGAAAATTTACTTTTATGGGCTAAAATATTGAAACCGGATACGTTTTACGAATGTAAAAAAAAAAAATAAATAAATAAAAATGAAATAAAAAATAAAACACCGTAAACCGCGTAAAGACGTTAAAAATAAAAAAGAAATACATAAAGCGAAAATCAAAAAATCTCGATGAAGAAAATTTACTGTATTTGACTAAAAGATTGAAACCGGATTATTTTTATTAATGTGACAAAATCGCCGCAAAACGTGAAAAAACGCTTAGCCGCATAAAAAATTTATTGAAAAAATTAAAAATAACAGAGAGCAAAATTTACTATATTTGGCTAAACAATTGAAACCAGAATCCTTTTATGAATTTCAAAATTTCACCACAAAACCCGAAAAACGTTAAAAATCGAACGAAAAATTCAAAAATCTCTGTACGAATTCCGAATAAACTTAATGGTAACATAGACAAAATTTACTATATTAGGTTAAAATATTGATACCGGATTCCTTTTAGGAATAGAGAAAAATAGTAGCCAAACGTGAAGAAACTGTAAAAATCGCCTACAAAATGAAATAAAAAAAATCCAAAAACTGCCTTCGAAATGCTAACTTCAGATATACAAATACCTTCCTGATAAATCTTGTACCACCGCATTCGGCACTTTCTCCATAAAACAGCAGACAGGCACACACCCAAACATCTGTCTTTATTATTATTAGGTGCGTTCGTAATTATATAAATACGTAGCACCTATAGTCGTCGTTCGGTCCGTCTGTCTGTCCGTCCGTCCGTCCGTCCGCATATAACAGAGCAAAAACTATTTAACCGAATGGTCGGAAATTTTAAATGTATAATTCTTGCAAAATTTTGTCGAGTCGTTTCAAATTTTATGAAAATAGGATGTATAGTTTAATGACAGGGGCAGTCAAGAGTTTCCTTTGCATTAAGGCCAATGGGAAAAAAATTATTTCAAGTGCATTTTAATGATGTTACAGCCTTTCGAACAGAATGAAATTGATATGCACTTATGAAGTGCACTAAAATATACATTCAGTAGAATGTGTATGCAAAAAATATTTATAAAACTAGTTATAGTACGAACGTACATATCATTTACCACGTTTGACGTACAATTTCTAGCTTGTATAATTATGGCATCAGGGAACGTCCATTCGTTACTCTTGTGACAATTAGAGCAATTTTTCATTAATACTTGCAATTATTTTATTATAAAATATATTTAAGATAAAAATTGATGTAACCAATTAAATATCATTGTGTTCCACTCTCGTAATATATAGGGGAGATGGGGGAACATGCGAACAGTTCGCATAAATATAGCCTTTTCTCATAACTGGATTAATTTCTATAAACAAAAACTACTGTATATAGTAAACAGAACTTTCTTTTACACATGGTAATTTTTTTTAAATCATCTGTATAGTTCTTCTTACATTTTTTATTAGTTTTATAAATTCAAAAAATTGTTCACATGTGCTCCATCAGCGGGGCAGATGTGAACACACGTGGGGCACATGTGAACACAAGAAAAAAATATTCGTTAACATGCTTTTTATTCTGTTATTAATTTGTCATCGTAATCATTAGTTATATTACCTTTTAAATTCACCATAAAGAAAAATATTTATATATATTTCTCCAGTTTTTTGTGTGATATGCTTAAGCAAAAGATTATAAAATGAAAAGAAGTAGATTTGGGGGGGGGGGGGTGCTTAGATGAGTCATTAAGTATTGTTGCAATTAAAAAAAATAAATAAGCATTTTTAAAAAAGAAATTAAAACTTTTAAATTTTGCTTAAGGGTTTTTGTTTGGGGGAAATTTTAGTGAGGTAGCATTTACATACTATTTATCGGAAATCTGCGGAAATACGAAAGATTCTCACTTTTGTATTTGCCTTATTTACTTGTAAATTATAGATAAAGAAGAGTTTTTTAATGATTAAAAACAGTTTCGACTATAACCCTCCCCCACTAACTTCTTTTGCTTTTGAAAGAGGGGCGGGGGGGTGCAATCGCAAAATATACAATTCAAAGCATAATATACATAACTGTTTTAGAGATGGAAGTAAGCCATCATTGCAAGTTTAGAACAAATGTAATAGAAAAATTTGAAAATTGTTCAAGGTAATACTTTTGTATTAACAATGCATAAAAACTATTGTTGTAAACCGTTTAGTAAAATAATACATAACACCTATTGCATTTTAGAAAACATTAAACTTATTTAAAGTACAATTGAACATAAACGAGCTTGTTGCTGTTTATGTATTTGTTGTTAGATGTGTTTGAGGAAGTTTCAATACAAAATCAACTTTGTGTGAGGAAAATATCTTCTATTTCAGGAAAATTATACATAATGGAACTGACATTATTTCTCATTAAGTTAACTGAAAGAAACAGAATCACAGAATGGCTATTTGGGCACTTATGAACTGTTCATATCTGCCCCAACTAGTCTGTTCACAACTGCCCCGCATTGCTGCTTCTGTTAAATTGATAAATCATTAACATTTCTCAATTTTAGAAGAAAAAGAACTATATCAAAAATGTTTATTAGTATTCATAGTATATGTTAAAACACTCAAATTCAAATAAAGGAATAAATAAATAAAGTTATTCGCTTATCAACTTGGAACAAAGATTTTACTTTTGAGATCTAAAAGCAGTGTTTTGGCTACAGAGGACAAACAAAATGTCATAGAGCTTCAAAAATTTTTAACATATGTCTAGAGGTGCTATAATTTTTAGTATTTTTTTTTCAAATATAAAAACTTATAATAACTATCGAAAAATTGCGATGTTCATATCTACACCGTGTTCACATGTGCCCCCATCTCCCCTATCTAGTTGGTAACAAAAAGCATTTTTTTTGTTTATATATTAAATCGAAATTTTGTTACTCTTGTGACACTCTAGTCACAAGAGTAACAAAATTTTGATTTATTATATAGACAAGCAAAATGCTTTTTATTTCAAATTAGATATACATTAAATGAGTGGAGCACAATAGTATTTTACTGGTTATATCACTTTTTTATCTTAATTATATTTTACAGTAAAGTAATGGCAAGTATTTGTAAAAAACCACACGAATGGTCACAAGAGTAACAGTGGACATTCGCATCACACATAAAAAAAGTCCTTCCGGCCAGTGCCGGGAGGAAGAGGTAGCTTTCATAATCCTTATTTAAAAAAAGCCAACTTATATCATGCAAACACACGAAGCTCAATTTAGTGGAAACCGAATATAGGAGATTCAATACTAATTTTTATCAATATAATGAATGACAATTTCGCGAAATTAGTCTGCTTTATCCAAGCTGCTTTTCTTTAAAGTAACTTATATTTGGCTGCCAAATTCGGCAATTTCTTAAAGTGCCTGACATTTTAAGACAACATGGTGGATGAGGCTAAGCAGTGAACTTGGTCGAGACCTTAGTAATTGCTGTGCACATGCTCACTCACATCGGAATCGGTTAATATATAGGAGTGCTGTCGCATGCAAAAAATCAGATTTTTCAAAATGTTACCCACAATAGAAATTGAAACTGCTATATCTGAGCCATTTTTTAAGGTAAAGACAAACAAAAAATGCTCATGAATCCTTATATCAAGGTCAAATACTTAAGAAAGAAAGAAACCTTTTTCGATTTCTAATTTTTTTGCACCTCGATTTAAATATATATATATATTTTAAATTAATGGCCGCCATTTTGAAACAAGATGGCTGATGAATCTGGCCAGCGAACTTGGTCGAGGTGTTGATGTATACTATCCATATGCCTTCTTACATCGAAATAGGCGAATACGTGTGTTATCGCGTGACAAATACAAGATCGTTTCAAAATGTTAGCCATGCTAGAAATTCAAAGTGCTATAAATCAACCATTTTTTAAGATATCAACAAAAGAACAAATTTTCAGAAATGAAAACTGCTCCGGAATCTTTGTATCAAGGCCAAACACATAAAAAAAATCTTTTTCATTTTCCAATTTTTTAATACCTCATTTTGAATTTTAAATTTAATTTTTTTTAAATGGCAACCCTTTTGAAACAAGATGGCGAATGAAGCTGGCCAACGAACCCGGTCGAGACATTGGTATGTACTATGTACAGACCAAGTTACATCCAAATAGGTTCATAAATACGCCTGTTATCGCGTGACAAAAATCAGGTCGTTTTCAAATGTCAGCCACAAGAGAAATTCAAAATGCTATTACTCAGCCATTTGTTTTTAGATATAGACGAAAGAAAAACTGTTCCGGAATCTTTGTATTAAGGTCAAACACATACAAAAAAAATCTTTTTCATTTTCCAATTTTTTGGTATCTCATTTAAATTTTTTTAATTTTTTTAAATGGCCGCCATTTTGAAACAAGATGGCGGATGAAGCTGGCCAACGAACTCGGTCGAGATATTTGTATGTACTATGTACACACCAAGGTACATCCAAATCGGTTCATAAATACGCCTTTTATCGCGTGACAAAATTCAGGACGTTTCAAAATGTCAGCCACGCTAGAAATTCAAAATGTTATAACTCAGCCATTTTTTAAGATATAGACGAAACAAAAACTGCTCCGGAATCTTTGTATAAAGGTCAAATACATAGGAAAAAAATATTTTTCCATTTTTAATTTTTTGGTACCACATTTCAAGTTTTAAATTTTTTTAAAAATTTTAAATGGCCGCCATTTTGAAACAAAACGGCGCATGAAGTTGGCCAACGAACTCGGTCGAGACATTGGTATGTACTATATACACATCGAATTACATCGAAATCGGTTCATAATTACGGGAGTTACAGTGTGACATAGGTCATATATATATATATATATATATATCAATTTTGAACGGAGGGTGGTTTCGGGGTCTGGGGGTCATGATCAATGAAAATATACCAAAATTTTTTGAAATCGCTTTCCTCCAAACGGCTGCAATAGGTAGCTTTTTTGTAAAGAAAGCTACCTAAAATACTTGAAATAACACATAAAAATTTCTTTGTGCATTCGTCA
Source organism: Maratus speciosus (assembly GCA_963932465.1). Lineage (NCBI taxonomy): Eukaryota > Metazoa > Arthropoda > Arachnida > Araneae > Salticidae > Maratus > Maratus speciosus. Next base: position 245,139,799 of record OZ010800.1, on the reverse strand, counting down.
AATGTCTATTAAAACATTTGCGCACTTTAAAAAGTGAGATATTTTTTTATTTTCGATTTATTTTGACGCGCACATCAATTAATATGGACTAAGCTGAGTCAGGGTACTGTTCATTTAACATCATTTAATCCTCATTTAACTACATCGTGATATTAATTATTAATTCGGTTTCCAAATGTAACTGAGGCTATGCCTTGAATTAATGATTTAGTTTCATGCAAAACTGTAATTATAGAACTGTACAGTGTGTATCAGGTTTCTCGCTAAAGGTTGCTTATAATTATACTGTATTCTTGTTTATAGAATGTTCTACGATTGATATATAGCGAAGCTTTAAGCTCTAAACTAGCATTTATTTATCAATTGAGGGTTTTGTTCTACATTATGAAAATTTATATATTTATTATTTTTAGGTGCGTTCGTAATTATATAAATACGCAGCACCTATATTCGACGTCTAGTCCTCCGTCTGTCTGTCTGTCTGTCCGTCTGTCTGCATATAACAGCGCAAAATCTACCCAACCGAAAGGCTATCCAACCGAAATTTAATATATGGCTATAATGGTTGCAGAATTTTGCCGAGTCTTTTCAAATTTTATGAAAATCTAATCAAAAGTTAAAAAGATATTCATAAAAGTTTTCTTCATTCTATTAAATCCTATCATACGTAAAATGATATACCATGATAGGTAATGATTCTAGGTTGCCATGGTGATTACGTCCTATATACGATGGAGTCCTATTATTTCCGTACTACTGAATTTAATATATATAATCGTAATAATTTTTGTATTCATGCATTTCTGCATAAGAGTTCAACAGCTATTGTATCAATATATGAATATTTGTAAAATTAGTTATAGTACGAAATAACCTCATTCACCACGTTTCCACTTGTTTAATCTAAAAAATGTTTTTTTTTAGGTACACGAAAACTTTAAAAATGGAATTATGCATTTTAGCATAAAGTAAATAACTTGGTATATTCCATTTACGATTACTTTGTGATTATTGCACAAATTTCACACAAACAACTTTACAAGGTCTTGTAATACAAAGTGATGCTGGAGGTAAACAAATATATTCAGATTTTAAGACATTTCGTGGCTATAATATATTTTTTGTAAAAATCCTGAAAATATATAATATTTTTTAAACGAACTTCTTCGATACTAATCCAGTTACCAATGCATATCATTCAAAAATTTGTAAATTCATTTATAGAACTTGCATATGATTAAATTTAATTAGTTTGCCTATAACGGAATCCATGTTTGCCTATACGGAATTAAACTAAAATCTTCATGGTCCTGACCAGGGTTCGGTGATATATATCAATGGATATATATCTTGATATATACCATGATATATATCCAATATTTATTTTCAAAATGCCATGAAGTTTGATATTTTCGATATTTTTATATATTTGATATTTATTTTCAAAATATTACGTATGATATTTTTGATATTTTCAGTCAAAACAAGTAGAAATGTATTTTTGCTGTAGAACTGTAGCTTTGGCAAACATTTTTTAATCCCTTTCCCTTAAATAAATAAATAAAAAAGAAACTTTTCCAAGCTTTACATTGGAAACTGATTTTTTAAATGTAGAAATAATAACTATGTGGGACAACATGACAATATTTACTTAATACAGGTATTGAAAAATAAATAGTCTAATTTAGAGAAGTTATTTTCAGCTTCATTAGAATCTTTTCTGGTTTTGATTTTTTTCAGTTTCAACTGCACAGCAGGTTAGGAAATTGAAAAGCAGACAAGCTTACAATTAAATTCAATCTAATACATAAAAATGAAAATTTGTCTGTCTGTCTGTAATGCTATACAAATCCACAGTTTGGAAGCGAGAGTTGTGAAATGTTACGTACGTGTGTATTAAAACACGGCCGAGACAAATAAAGTAATCTGGAATTGAAATAATTATAGTTCATTTTTCATTAATAAAAAATCACAAATTTAACAGCAATTTCGAATAAAATTGAAATTTTTTTCGTTATAGCTGTTGCCAACGATTAAAAATCCATAATAAAATTCTTACCACAACAATTACTTTTCTATTGCAAGATTTCCACGGGAAAAAATGAAATAAATGGTTTGACGAATTTAAAAAATGGGAATATTACATCATAACTTTTCTACTGCAAGATTGCCACGTGATAAATGAAAATAAAATAAATATTTTGACGAAATAAAAACAAAAGTGAATGCTACGTCATAATTTTTTTGTTTTATGATTTCCATGTGGAAAATTATAATTATTTAATTAATGTGACGAATTAAAAAAAATGGAATATTACATCATATTGGAAATATAAAGGACATGATGAATATATAACGTCATTTAAGTGTGAAAAAATGTATTGAAGCATGATAAAAACTTGATTATGGAAATATTGGCGTATTTTTTTTCATTATTGCTCCAATGATGAATGAAAATAAGTTCATTTATAGCTGTGTTATTTTGCGTCTGTTATATAAATTTATACATTTTTATATTGGGTTTTCATTTGTACTTTTTTTATGTTGTATGTTAAATTTTGAAATTGGTTTTTCAAAACAAACATTCTTAAAATTCCGGGCAACGCCGGGTTACTTTAGCTAGTTTTTCAATAAAAGCAAATTATTTTGCATGCCATTTTGTTGAGAATTTATTGAATCACGTGACTATGGGCGGAGTTTTGACTGTCACTCAGGCCGTTACGTAATAATACCGAACTGGCGAGAAAACTATTGTTTTTCTTTTACATGGAATAAATTTGTATCGGAAATGAAGCTATGCTTGATATGCTCCCCCGGAATTTATCATGTCTTATTTAATTGTTAAATATTTTAAAATGTGTTTACGTTTGTTGTTAATAAAATGAAGAAAAGGCATCAGGACTTTCATTTTGAATATTTTCAGCACGGCATATACGGGGCCGTCCACAAATGATGTCACGGGAGGGGAAAGAGAGGGTTCATGAAATTGTGACAGTTTGTGACAAGGGAGTGGAGGGGGTAAGAATAAGTGGGACATAACACATTTTGGTTAAAATAAAAGCATTAAAAATCAGCAGATAAAATTTTGAAGTTAAAGTATTTTGTTTTCATAAAGTAAAGGTAAGATTTAAAGCCAAATATATTAAATTCCACTTCAAATTCCACAATACTAGTGTTTTCAATTGCTCTTTCATATTTATATTTTATTACTATTGTGTATTAATTATATTTTTTGTTTTAAACATTAATCTTATTTCATACAAAATAAGTACCCGAATCCTTTTTATTGTTATGCTCACAAATGTCATCAAACCACATAGTTAAATTTTAAAAATAAAATTTGCAATGAGATCTATAACGTAATAGTGCTTTGTTTCTGTACTGCAATTATATGTTTATGCAATACAGCGTGACATATGACAAGGAGGGTGGAGGGGGTATGATGAAGTGTGACACTTTGTAAGTTGTGACAGAGGGAGGGAGGGGGGGGGGGGGGTATGTGACATCGTTTATGGATAACCGCTAACTTTGCTATTACTTTCGAAAGCATGAAAATTTTCTGTTTTTATTTTTATTAATTTTATTAAATATAGAGGGGGTTGGAGAAGCACATTTAGAGTATTGTTTTATTTACTTTCCTGCTAAGTGCAATATGTTTTCGTTTCTAATTTATATTAGGTCTGAAAGTATTTATAATCATCTATAAGTTGACTATTTTGAAAATATCGGATATATATAATAAAAAATAACGGATGTATATCAAAATATCGGATATTTTTGATATTTTCGAAAACATCATGATATTTACGAACCCTAGTCCTGCCGGAAGAATACCACACTTTGGTACCTTCTAAGACGAAAATGTGTCCAAAAACAGAATATTCCCCGGTCTTATTGATTTCATTCATATAGGTTTTATTGTATTTGCAAAGGCAAATATTGAAGTTTAAGTAGAACATATTATGAAATGGAAACTATGCATCATGTAAAAAACAATAAAAGGTCAAATTTGCGCATTACTTAAAATTTTAGATGAATAATAAAAAACTTAAAAGTTAAAAACTTACGCCTGCAACAGCACATGTGAAGGTCACATATTTGCACACATAAATAGTTTTGTCACGTATGCAAGATGTCTTAATTTTTTTTTTAAGGTTTAAAGTATAAATGCTGAAAGAAACGTTTTTCTAAAACTCAGTGTCGAAATTCAAACTTCGCGTTTTTCATAAATAATATTAGAACTTTAACATTATTTCATGAATAATATCAGAACTTTAACATTATTTCATGAATAATATTAGAACAATAATTGTAATTATAATGCCATAATGCTGGTTGTTTCTCGTATTATTTTTCTGTAAAAAGCTTTGTGATAGGTTGTTTCTTAATACTAAATTAAACAAAAAAATTAATTTTCGAAATTATAAAATTCTACACCCTCTTTAGACAGTTCACAAATCCAAACTCAATACTCTCTGGAACATTTACAAAGTTATTTTCATTCGTAAATGCATACAATGTGCAAATCCTCTTACTGAAATACAATAAATCGAATAATGTTTTTCGATTCCCTATAACATCATAGAAACTTTCAGAAAAATGCTTTTAAAATTGTAGTTTTAGGGCGATTTTAGGAATGTGGTTTCTTTCTGGTAGTTACCAAGGAAAATTATAATTACATATGGGTATTCTATATATTCAACGTTTGGCTTAATTGAACTCATTTATAGAAGAAAAAAAATTGATTCTTAAATACTTAATGTGTTTTTTTTTAAAAAATTTCCCTTCTCAACAACGTAAAATATCCTGGCATATATTCCGGTCATTTTTTTAAAGCAAAAGCCTGACATTTGATGGAATATTTGTTGAAGGGATTTGTAATAGAACCGTTTTCTTAATTTTTCGATACATCCTTCAGTTATAAAGTTATTGTCTCACGACATGAGTTTTTGTTTTTGTTTTTTTTTTCCCTTTTCTCGTGCTGTTGCATTCTGAAATTTGGTTTAAAACGCCAACTTCTGAAAAGACTTCTGCTTTTACCGAAAAATAAAAAAAAGCAGCTTGATTACAATGTTTCTGAACAAGAGCACTTACCAATTTCACGCGTTTGCGAAAAAGAAAAGAAAGAATTTAAAATGTATCCGAAAGTAACCAGTTTGGATTTGACGACAGCCTAATCCCTCATAGCATGCATGGTCACAGTGACGTCATTGTGACGTCACTGTAAGTCACTGTGGTCACGTATCAACTGTGACCAAAATGCCACCACTCAGCGATGTCACACTGTGACTGATATGTGAACTTCTTACAAAACTTTTAAAAATTATAAAAATTCTTCAAAACATGTTACTTACTGTAAAAGATATTTTTCTGTCAATTAAAAAATATTGTGACGTCACTGTTATGTCACTACATTTAATGTACGTCTCATTATATGACAAAAAACCCGTACCATACACTGAGAGTGTAACTCGCAGTGTAAACTCGCAGCAAAACAAAACATATGTTAAGATTAAAAGTTTCCACATCAAACAATAAAAATAATTCAGTGTTTGTTTCCGACTAATGTTTCACAACAAAATTAAAAACTTCACCAAAAAATGTACATAAATAAAACACACAAATTTAATAGACATGTAATCAAACTGCTCGCTTAGACTACTAAAATTTTTGAATTAAAAAATCTGTTGTACGTAGTAAAATACTTGATGATATTTACGACTATTAACTCTTGGAATGTTGCTAATATGAAAGTATCGCTATTGAATTTTAAAACTTTATTTGAATACATAATTGATATTTTTCATATAAAAATGTTTTTTGGTGTTATTAGTGGTCAATCTAGAAAAATGTGTTAACTGTAGAGATTTCAATAATAAAATAATGTTTTCTTCCTGTATTCTATAATCCGAGAAAATGGTTTTTAATTATAAATTATTGTGTGTATAAATTGTGTGTGAGTATGGGAAGGGACGGAGTTTTGTAATAAAGCAATGCTTTATTATAAGAAATAAAAACACTTGCATATTTTCAGTAATAAATTTTTCTACTAGTGTTTAATTATTTTAAGTTATTCTTAAAAAATAAATTTGGCTACTTGTGTCACATTTTTTAAATAAATTTAACTTTTTCCGAATATAAAATAAAATATAGTAAAACCACTTTAAAGCGACCATGTTCCGTTCAAATAAAAATTGGCCGCTCCGGGTTGTGGTCTCTTAATAGAGGTCACGTTTAAATCTAGATTTTAATTGTTAAAAAAAGGTAACAATTAATGTTACTAAAATTTATTTTTCACATTATGAAAAAATATGAAAATTTAGGCTTCAAAACAAAAGTTAATTACATAAGTTAATTACTGCAGAGTATAAAAAATGAATATATTGACGTTTGTTGTGATTTTACGGTTTTATCTTTTATAGCTTTTATTTCCAAGTCCTTTCGAAGTTCAGTATATAAATGCATTTATTTTTCTTTTTTTGGACGGGAGCAAATAATGACGATTTCATTATTTTATCTATTTCTTTGAGAGTTTCCTGACAGAATAGTGCACGGCAGTTTATTGACCGCCATTCTTAATTTGTCATCAGAGTTAAATTCATTGCCTAAAGAGGCACAAAGGTGTTTAAACACTTGAAAGTTATCGGAATAAAATATTAAAAAAAAAAAATTCTAAACTAACTTTAGAAGTTTGATGAATAATGCGCTCTCAGGAATTAATTTTCTAATAAAACTTTCTTCAAGCGACCAGGAAAAAGCGGAATTTATTTCATTTTCTTCAAAGAAATTGGTCGCTCATGGAGGAGGTTCAACTTAAATGGTCTCTGAATGGAGGTAAAATTAGTATTGAGCCTATGGAAATAAATTTCGCTCTATGACAAAATGGTCGTTCAGGGAGGTGGTCGCTTAATGAAGGTGGTCGCACCGGGAGGTGGTCACTTAATAGAGTTGGTTGCACAGGGAGGTTTCACTGTATACAAAATATATGTAAAACGCATGGCGTAATTAATTATTCATATTTTTTTTTGTTTTGCAAAACTTAAGTAGCTTTACAAAACTTAAAACTTGAACTATTTTGAAACACATAAAAAAAAAAGTTAAATGCATCAAAAAATTCTTCAAACAAGAAATTTTAATTGGAAGTAAGTTTATAAAAATAATATGTCATATAAATGTATAAGAACGGAAAAGCCATCTGTTCTTGCTTTGATAAACAAAACAGTGCGAAAATCCGCAGACGATAAATCTGTTAAAAACAACATATTGCGTTTAATCTTTGGAACAGGCAGATGGAGTTTTTTGATGGACAATAGGTAGCGTTATGAACATGCAATCTGTCAGATATAAACATTTAACCTAAAAAATTCATAGTTAGAATAATCATCCCAAGGTAATACTTTCGACAAAAATATGAGTTCGAGATATTTACACTAGCTTTGGTGTGGTTTAAATGATTCCCATCATTGTTAGTGTATGTATTATTGACATATTTTCTACTTCCAAAATTTGTTCTTCCTAAAACATGGATTCCATCGGAATTTAAAGAACGACGTTAAGGGGAAAAAAAAGGTATGGAAAAATATTTTATTCCAGAGTTTGCTTTTCTTTAAATTATAACGCTTTTAGTATTTTCTTATAAACATTTCATTAACCTAATACAGTTTAGTAGATTTATTATTTAATTTATTGAAATAAATAACTGTCTATCAACAATTTTAATCAGATGATTAATATCAATTATATAAATTTATTTTAATCAGATTTGTTTTCTTTTAAAATATTATAGGTTAAAATCACATGTTTTCTCAAACTTTAAAATGACATATAAAAATATTATAATCAAAGTTTAAAATAATTAGCAAATATTTAAATGTATTTAACGTACTAAATAAAAAAGGCCTTTTTATAGAATAAAATTTTTTGATTGTCTCAAACAATTTGCGTTGCACATTTTTATTTAAAAATTAATATATGTTCGGAAGAAAAGAAGATGGTTTATTCTATTTAGAAGAAATAGGAATTTTTTTACATAATGGAGAAGTACTATTTAAAGGATATCAGTGTCAATGAGTATTATTCGATGTGAAAAAAGTTATAAAAAATTATAAAGAGATATCCTTAGCTGATAAGAACTTTTCAGTTAGACATTATGAACGAAAAGCTTTGAAAGTAAACCGGTTTCTCAATTTCTTGACAAATATAGAAATTATGCAACGCAGTGAGAATTTAAATTTGGTTTTATTGAAAGATTTTAATTTTTAAAACACATATCCATGTACTTGAATGAATGAAACTAAAATGTAAAATATATTTCATTATTTTTTTCCTGGATAATTTTAATATTTTACTTCCTGAATGATTTTATACGCATAAACTTCAAAATATCTATACTATACAGTCTACTAGAAAACAGACTGATTAAAGGGGGCTTGTTATTTATGATTATCATCTAATCCTGTAAATAAAATAATAATAGTAATAATGAACCAATGTGTGCTTCTATTTTGTGCTTATGGTTTGAATTTTTATACTTTATTCACATAAAAATGACTAACTATTTTGCATTATTTTCATTATTTTTTATTTTACTGTGTCATATAAAAGTAAATATGATTACCTGCATTTGTAACAGACTGTATATATAAAATTTTCACCACACGTTATTCTAAAACCTTTATAATAAATTAAAAACGTCATCAAAAATTGTTCATAAATAAAACACAAATTTAATAAACATGTAATCGAACTGCTCGCTTAAACTACTAAAACTATTAGAATAATAATAATAATTAAAAAAAACTGCTCTAGGTAGTAAAATCTTTGGCGATTTCTTCGACTATTAACTATTGGATTGTTGCTTATATGAAAGTATCGCTATTGAATTTCAAAACTTTATTTGAATAAATAATTGATATTTTTAATATAAAAATGCTTTTGGTGTTATTAGTCAAACGCATTAAAAAGAGGTGCTAGTTCAATAAAAACAGAGCATGATGACAGAGCTTCATGAGTAAATGTAATATAGTAATGTGTTTCGTAATGCAATAAGAAAAAGTATATAATTTGTTAATATGATAAATAAAGTGACATTAATTTTTAAGGATTTTATGAATTACAAATTGAAAAGTAACGACATCATTTAACAATATCTTGTATTTTCTGAAGAAATAAAGTTCTATAATTTTTGTAAGGTCTTGGACACACTGATTTAGGAATACTGTCGTATGAGGTAGTTTTTTAGAAGAAATTTCTGATTGCAACTAAAGGTGAATTTCACTTAAAAAAAAAAGGATGTATTTCGCCCATTTTAAAAAGAACAGGGTGCTGCAACTTTAAAAAATGGTCTAGATTGAACAGTAAGTAATTGCAGAATTAATAAAAACAGCAAATAAATATAATTTAATTAGTGGCACAAGTAACAAAACAAACAAATATGGTTTGCAGCTCATCTTGCATTTGTACAAAGGAGTATTACTGTTAATCTCCGACGCTTTGGGCCGAAGCGAAGATGACATTTTATGGAATGACGGAGATTCATCATACACCGATTCATATTACAATAGTGGTACTGCTACCTTCAGTGAAAGTGATTTATTATGAGAATTTTTTGCCAAAATTTTCACAAAGATTATTTGTAAATTTTACGTCTATAAAAATATTACTATAAAAAGAAAAATGATATTTAATAAACAGCACATAGTTTGGAAACATTTGATAAGTTACTAATTTTATTATAATGTGTTTTTTTATACCAGTAATGTTTTAGCATTCGAGTATACAATATTGTGCAGTAAATTTCCCCGCTAATAGTCGCACTTAGACTTTCACAATGAAAAATTGGCAAAAAAGTGCGACTATTACACGAGTAAATACTGTAGTTGTTGAGCAGATATCATTCTTTCCTTCTTCTTTTGCTGTAAATTTATTATTGCAAAAGCAGAATGGGAAAATATTACCTAATTATTTTTTTACTCTCAAAAGTTTTTAATACTTGCTGTGATGTTTATAGAAAAGAAAGAATAACTTGATTGGTTAAAGATGAATTTCGTAAAAGCATTGCGAAAAAATGCAAATTTTGTCAAAAGATCATGGGGAAAAAAGCGAATTTAATCTAAGATTAGCAAATTTTGTCAAAATATTGTAGAAAAAACGCGAATTTCGTCAATGGACTGCATAAAAGGCGAAATTTTTAAAATAAATCGCGCAAATAAGGTGAATTTTGTCAAACGATCGCGAAAAAAATTCTAAATTTCTTCAAAAGGTCGTTGAAAAAAACGTGAATTTCATCTAAGAATCGCAATTTCGTCAAGAGATTGAAAAAAACGTGAATTTCGTCAAAGGATCGCGAAAAAATGCCAATTTCGTCAAAAGATCGTGGAAAAAAAACGAATTTCATCTAAGAATAGCAAATTTTGTCAAAAGATTGTAGAAAAAACGCGAATTTCATCAATGGACCGCATAAAAGGCAACATTTTGTAAATAAATCGCGCAAATAAGGCAAATTTTGTCAAATAATCGCGAAAAAAATCTAAATATCTTCAAAAGGTCGTGGAAAAAACGTAAATTTCATCTAAGAATCGCAATTTCGTCAAGAGATTGAAGAAAAACGTGAATTTCGTCAAAGGATCGCGAAAAAATTCAAATTTCGTCAAAAGATCGTGGAAAAAAGCGAATTTCATCTATCAAATTTTGTCAAAAGATTGTAGAAAAAAAGCGAATTTCATCAATGGACCTCATAGAAGGCGAAATTTTGTAAATAAATCGCGCAAAAAAGGCGAATTTTGTCAAACGATCGCGAAAAAAAATCTAAATTTCTTGAAATGGTCATAGAAAAAAACGTGAATTTCATCTAAGAATCGCAATTTCGTCAAGAGATTAAAGAAAAACGTGAATTTTGTGAATTTCAAAGCATAGTGAAAAAAAGCAAATTTCGTCAAAGCATAGCGAAAAAAAGCGAATTTCGTCAAATGATAGTGAAAAAACATAAAATTTTGTCAATAAATCGTACAAATAAGGTGAATTCGCCAAAGGATTTCGAAAAAAACGTAAATTTCGACAAAGTATCGTGAAAAAAACATTCTGAAATTTTTCTGTGAACTTCAGAATTTTCATTTACTCATAATCACTCCTGCCTCCATTGTCATGGTGCATTGATTGAACTCGAATAGCGATTTCATTTTTCAATAAATATATTGCATCTTAACGCTGTCACAACATTGTCATTGTAGTCACATATTCGTCACAAAGTTAATGACAAAATCGTCACAAATTACACAATTTTCACAAAATTGTCACAATGTGACTTCACAACATTGTCACTGTCGTCACAGAATCATCACAGTGTTAATGACAATTTCGTCACAAATGACACATATTTCACAAATTGGTCTCACCGTGACTTCACAAATTGGTCACAATGTGATGTCACAAATGAGCTCTAAAACGGCCATAACGACCTCACATTCTAGTCACTGTGACTTCACATCGACGTCACGTGACGTCACATAGACGGTCACAAAGTCACAGTGTGACTTCACAACGACGTCGCCGTAACGTCACCATGCCTTACGGGATAGGGCAAAAAGACTTATGAAGTCTATAGAAACTAGCGAAGTACATTTTACATGGGAAAAACTGAACAGATTTCAATATTTTCTAATAGTTTTGGAAACAGTTAAATTATAAATTGATCGTTCACCAAGAAAAATACAAATAAAACATCCAATAGTTACTCTATTTAGCAAATCAAATATCTAATGTTTTTATTCTAAAATTAACGTTTTTAAATTGAATTCGACTTTACAGAAGTTGACAGAAGTTCATACATATAGCATATATATATATTGCACTTATATATTTTTCTGTGAATTATCCTTGCTCGTTGAAATAGTTTCAGTTGTTTCCGAGAAAACTAGTTTTAGCTTTTTCCCGCCCGCAACTACTGTTGCCCTTTTAAATACTAATATTTGGAATTTTCATAAATTTACATACGCAAAGATAAATTCGCGAATGCGTCAAAATGTCTGGCATTGTTGAGGAGGGAAAATGGAAAACTTGAAAAAGCTTTTAAAACCCAAATGAATTTATGCAAATCATCAGAATTCAGCAACATTCAGCAAGAGCATCAGTAACAACATCACAATTTCTAACCTGATTAAACACTTTCATGATGTGCTGATATATGCTGTAAAAGTATTAAAAGAAATCAATTACTACCTATTATTTTACCAACTATTGTGTTCTTTAAAGTTAGTGATTACATCTGTGATACAGGCTGTGATTAAAAAACAGAATGCAGAATATTAAGATGTCACTAAGTTTGGTAGCTTCGAAAAGAAGCTTTAGACGTTTTTCTTTGCTAGTTTAGTTATAAATATTAATAATAGATAGCAATATCCGCTCTCTTATCAGAGTAAGGTGGATAAACAATAAAGTACTACTTTTATGCTCGATTTTTACGTGCTCATTCTTATGAATGTTGAGTTAAAAAGCCGAAACGTCATAGAAAATTATGAAGTGGTGAACAATAGCTTCGTTGTTTGAGGACAATAAGAGACATTGAATGCATACTAAATATAAAAAATACATAAACATGTGTAACGAATCTGATCATACTTCACTGCAACGTATCTTAATTCAACATAACTTTTCATTGAAGCATTAATATTTGTATTGATATGTTTTAGTTTAGCGACAAAGTGCCGTTCCGATACATATTACAAATGAATCATTTATACTTTTGATGTATAGGTGTTTTTTTTTCGTTTTTGTAAGTAATTCAACAATAACAGTTCAGACGTTCAACATTTAATTTAATATTGTTTAAGATTCAATTTAGAATGATTTACATTTCAAATTTTCAAAATATGTTAAAATGTGATACCGAAAATGCATGTAGAAAAGGAAGGGGGTGTAAGATTGCACAGTGGGAGACACGAACTTAGTTCTCCCGTCCTGAAATACATAACAGCACCTGGCCCGGTACATCTAGCTCAAAATACAACCATAATTCAGGGTATTGTTATCCTAATTTAACATGTTGTTAAAGTTATTTTTATCTCAAAGGTTATCAAAGCCTAAGAGCAAATGTGCCAGCAGGTTCTGTATGTATGTAGGTATGTAGGTATGTATGTACGTAACGTGATAACTCATGATAGAAATATCCGATTTGCTTCAAATTTTGTAAATATGTTCATTCTGATTAGGCGTTTTCCTGATTAGTTTTGGGGGTTCATTGGTTAAGTATAAAGGGGGAACGGGGGCTAATCCCACCCTTAATTTAGATAGGTTTTTCATGCAGAATTAGACTGGCCTTTGATCATTTGTTTGAGCCTTTCAGTAGCTTTGGTTGCCACCTATTGGCAAAACTCTGAAATTCAAATAAATATGAAAACTAAAGGGTGGGTCAAGCCTCCCCTATGTTCAATCCTCCCCAGTCCCCCTATATTTAGTTTTAAAAAACTATGCGCACTTTTATTTGTATATGTAAACCAAACTGGCATAGAAAATATTGGGGATTTTAATTGACATTGAGTGAGGTTGGGATATTTTGAAATTTCTTGGTAACGCTTAAAATATTCAGGAAAATTCCTTATTTTTCTGCAAATATTTTTTTTTTTTAATTTCTTGCGTGATAAATATATGCATAATTCATATAGTGTGCCCTTGAATAGTATTTAAGGTGCAATTGAAAAACAATTTAAAAAAGGAGTTTGAAGGTCTCTTGTCCTCTTAAGGTGCTTTGATGACTGACTTTGCTATTGCTCTTCGTGTGAAAATAAAATAATGCCACTCTACTTATTTAATTGATAAATTTAGTTAAATAATAATAAAAAAAAATCTGAGCAACATTTAAAAATACCGATGATATATTTCCGTTACAAAAAAAAAAAAAAAAAAAAAAAAAAAAAAAAAAAAAAATTGATATGGCTGAAAAATACATAGTATATTAAAACAGTTTTTTTTTTTAAGACAATACTCACGCAAATCATGAAATTTAAGAGCTTGTAACTTCTGAATATAGAAAGCACCAAAATGTTTTTAAAAATTGCCAATGCAAGAGCTGGATAACAACTGATATATTTATTTATTAGAAGTTAAAAAATCAAATGACATATATGAGAGTTCTGGTACGCATTGTTCATGTTCATCATACATGATCTCATAAATTCAAATCACTAAACCGTATAGGAGCCAAACGGCTTCTTTTATTATGAAATGTATTTTCAGAGCTACAAGAATGTCGGCTGTTTCTTTTTTTTTTTTTTTTTTTTTTTTTTGTTTAACATTTAAAATAGTTTTTTTTTCTTTTCTTTTCATTTTCGACATAATTTAGAGAAATTACATGAAATCCTTTAAAAATGCCATTCTTTGCAAGTATTTTTTTTTTAAAGAACACCTGAGATTTAACCCTGAGAAATCATGCAATGTACTATGGGTATACCGATAAAATCTCGCGCGATTAAAATCTCTGCAGTATTGCAATACCAATTGAAATGTTGAACTTACAAAGTGTGTTTTTTAATGATTTTGTTTGTTATCTTTTTGGTTTCTAATCTGTTTTAATGGACAGATTTAGCAAAATATTAGTTGCAAAATATGTACTCTGTACCTAAATTGATAAGATTAACATTCTAGATTACATATTAATTTCCGATCCATAGAGAAAACAAAGTATATCTAAACTGCTGTCTTACAGGAGAAAATGGAAAAAACAAAATCCGAATGCATTAATTTATTATTCCCACCCTGTTTCATAAGTGATTCTAATGAATTGTTTTCTTGCTTAATTGAATAATTTTCTTTCAATAATTGATCTTTGAATAATATAATTCTAAATTTTATATATTTTTTAATTTAATAATTCTTTGATTAATTGATTTATTTTCTTTTTCTTAATTTACAGAAATTGTACAAAATTCTTTAAAAATGGCATACTTCGCAAATATATATATATTTAAAGAACAACTTGGGTAACCCTAAGGAATCACGGAGTGTTCGATGGGTACCCAGCTAAAATTCCGCGAGATTGAAATCTCTGCAGTATTGCAATCCTAATTGAAATGTTTAACTTGCAAAGCATGTTTTTAATGATTTTCTTTCTAATCTTTTAGGTTTATAATGTGTTTTAATGAAGAAATTTAATAATATCAGCTGCAGAATATATACTCTGTACCTAAATTGATAAGATTAACTTACTAGATTACATATTAATTTCCGATCGATAGAATAGAAAAAAAGTATGTCTAGACTGCTGTCTTACAGGAGAAAATGGAAAAAAAAATCCGAATACATTAATTTATTATTCCCTTCCTGTTTCGTAAGTGATTCTAATGGATTGCTTTCTTACTTAATTGAATAAAGACAAGCTGTAATGCCCTGTCTGAAAAGCAAAGCTTCTCCATTTTTTATATCTTCTACCAAATGCTTTATCTGATAGCAAGGCCTCTATTATCCTTTATATCCTAACAGTTGTGCTTGACAGATCCACAAAAAGTCCTCTTTTTCTAACAGAAAAGAAATATGCAAGGGATATATATATTTTTTTCAAATTATGTTTTTTAATGATTTGGTTTGTAATATTTTTGATTTCTAATGTGTTTTAATGGACATATTTAGTAATCTCAATTGCAAAATATATATTCTGTACCTAAATTGATAACATTAACTTACTAGATTACATATTAATTTCCGATCGATAGAAAAAAAAAAAATGTATCTCGAGACTGCTATCTTACAGGAGAAAATGGAAAAAAAATCTGAATACATTAATTTATTATTCCCTCCCTGTTTCGTAAGTGATTCTAATGATTGCTTTCTTGCTTAATTGAATAAAGACATGTTGTAGTGCCCTGTCTGAAAAGCAAAGCTTCTCCATTTTTTATATCTTCTACCAAGCTGTTTTATATGATAGCAAGCCTTCTATTATCCTTTATATCCTAACATTTGTGCTTGACAGAGCCACAAAAAAGTACTTTCTAACAGAAAAGAAATATGCAAGGAAGATGTCTGTTTTTTTTTTCCGATATGTTCTCACTGTAAATAGAAACGATATTTATATTCATCAGGTGATGTAATTGGCAAGAATATTGAATATAAAATATTCAAGCTGTGTTCTATAAAAAGAGAGAGTAAACTGATAACAAAAATAAACAAATATTAGTAATGCAAATGTTAGAGTAAACTTTAAAAAATATCTCCCCTTTGATGATATGCTGTCGTCCAATGGTTCAAGTTAGATTCCAAAGCTAATTGTAAAGTATTTTATGATCCCGCTAGAGTCCTTAAAAAAGAACAAGTCAGAAATTGTACGTCAAACGCAGGCCCTGATCAACTGTATGTGAGACCCGGGGGGCACACAGGTCATGTTGGGGTCCCCTTTCTCAAGAAAACTGTATTATAAACACGACAAACAGCTTTATGTGCAGTTTTAAAATTTAAACCATAACTTTATGGGGAAAAAAGGATATATTATATATACATATAAAAATGCATTAAAAAATTATGGGAATTTAAAATGAAAAAAGAATATAATGTACGCATATAAAAATGCATTAAAAATTATGGAAATAAAAAAAATTCTACAGTATATGTTATTTAAAGAGAGTAAAACTCTAAACCTAAGGGACTAAATAAAATATTTTTGATGTGATATCCCTTCTTCTTGGAGATTCAAAATTTACATGACATTTCATTGTTGATGGGAAGAACAGTGAGATATATTAGTTTACATGAATGGGAAAAATTCATTTTTTCTCTGAACTACAAAATAGAAATTTTAATTAATTTGTATTTTCGAGAGTAGGCAAAATGCATTTTGTGGCCCCTAAAGATGTAGGATCGGGGCACATTCCCGTGTGCCTCTGTGATAATCAGGATCTGGTCAAACGTGACAAGTAAGGTGCGTTCGTACTACAGGGTTTTTCAGAACTATATGTCAAAAATGTAAGGCATGTAGAGGAGACCTAAATAAGCAGATTTCGTATAGAAATGTGGGTGCAGAAATGTGAGTGCGCAAATGCAGCGTTGAGGCAGTAGAGGGTGCTGTTGTGTGCGGCGGATGAATGCTCTTTGCTGGCTTGAATCATCATTTTCCTCACGGATTTCGAGCAACATGCATTAATATACCAATGTGGATCGTAACGACATGCATTTCAAGTATGAGGTTGTGCAAGGAAATGGATTGGTTTCTCAAAGGATTTACATGGAATGATTACCGGGTAGGATTCCTGCCGGATCCCCGAACATTTGAACGTTTTCAATGGGAGCTGTGTGAGAATGGATCGTTTTATGCTTCCCGGCGTGATAGGGGCACTGTAAGATATCGCAGAAATCCTGCATTGGAAGAAGCAGTATTACGCACAGCAGAGGATAGTCCTCCGACAAGCTCGAGTGCTGTTGCTGTGGGTCATTTCCTTGCCTAACCCCGTACATGAAATGCATGTCGGCAAGCTCCGCATTAGTGTAACGATGCATGTTGCTCGAAATCCGTGAGAGAATGACGATTCAAGCCAACGAAGCGCTTTCATCCGCCGAACTTAACAGCGCCCTCTACATCCTCAGCGCTACCTTTCTGCACCCACATTCCTATACAAAATCTCCTTATTTAGGTCCCTTCTACCTCCCTTTATATTTTTAACATTTAGTTCTGAATCACCCAGTATAACTAGTTTTAGAAATATTCAGATGTTGGTGTAATTGCTGTTGCGCTCTTATGCAAAAATGCATGAATACGAAATTTATTACGAATATACATATTAAATTCAATAATTTAGAAATAATATGACACCATCTTAAATATGATGTAACCACCTAGGCAACCTAGAATCGTTACCTTTCATGGGATATCATTCATATGTAGGCATTGAATTACGTACGCAATTTGTATAATTACGTATGATAGGCTTTAACAGAATGAAGTAAACTTTTATTAATATCTTTCAAGTTTTGATTCGATTTCCGTAAAATTGGAAATGACTCGACAAAATTCTACAACGATTATATATAGGACAACTCTAGGATAGATGACCATAGAGGAGAGATGGGCAATCTAAATATCTCCAAAAGTTGATCATAGATCTCAGTATAAACTTTGTTCGCAAGAAATAGTTCAACGAGTTCATTCATTGAGACGTGCAGCTGTGTTTTTCGATTATAAAAAGTAAGTGTAATTTTAATGTTTATTTACTTTAGTGGTTGAATATTTTTGTTGAGTTAGGTATCTGAAAGTTTTTCAGCACGTACGTTACATATTTTTTACAATTCTGACCATTAAGGCACGTATTTAATCCAATCTTTGCTTCTAAGCCTAAAACAAAGACCTACGGTTGCGGAGTGGCGCTTTAAATTGGGCGTCTATATGTCCTTCAATTTAAGGATAGATGGCCACATCAAATCGAGGACAGATGACCATCTTTAATCAATATTTCAAAATCATAAGAAGCGAGGATTTTAAGAAATTTTATTATATTTAAAATAATTATATAACTTTTAAGTTTATAATTATATCTGCCCTATATACCGGGTTAGTCAAAATGAATATAGCGATTACAAACGGCTATAACTATTTAATGGAAAAGAATTTATCAATAAGATTAACACAGAATGTAGACGGAACTTCAAAATTTTGGTTACATACGTCATAGATGTTCCATGTGACTCCCCTTGGTCATACGAACAACATCTAGGCGGTAGTCCATTCTGAAGCATTTGTTCAGTCACCGACGCAAGCGCATTACAAATGTGTACTTTGAGTTCTTCAATTGTTTTGTGCATGAGAGGCACCCTGTCTTTCACATAACCCCACAGAAAAAATAATCGGCCACTTTTACCGTCATAATTGGCCATTTTTACTAATGAGAAGACCGCAATGAACAGGTTTCTTGTCGTTGCAATGTTTCAAATCGTGCATGCGTAGGTTTCCCCTTCACTGCACCTGCGCCTTACGTAAAGAAATTTTGAAGTTCCGTCTATATTCTGTGTTAATCTTATTGATAAATTCTTCTCCATTAAATAGTTATAGCCGTTTGTAATTGCTATATTCATTTTGACTTACCCTGTATATAAAATCCTAATGAAACGAATTTATGAAACGGATATATGAAACGGCTGAAATGAAATGCATTTATGAAACGATTCTTTGAAACGACTGATTGAACAACTGATTATGTTTCACGGCGATTTCTCCTAAAATATGGGACATTTTGCGATGAAATTAACACCAAAAATCCGTATTTATCCGCAGATCTCAAAACTGGTGTTAGAATTTTAAATTCAAATTAGTTTTCGAAATATTAATTTTTTCCTAATTTTAAATACATTTTTTTAATGATGGCAACTCAAATTTTAATCATAACAGATATTTTGTTTCATAGTTCAGAAAAGGTTATTATTTTAAATTAATTTGGCGACCAGTTTGGCCTCTCTTAAATGTATACTAAAAATGTTGCTACTTCTATTCATAATTCAATTTACTCGAACAATCTTTCGCCAAATCGAAAGATTCTGATAGAGAAATCAATTCTGATGGTATTTTTATGTTAGCGAGACGCAGGTGATAAATCGCCAAACATTTTTTTCCGTCCCATTTTTTTATATTTCATTAATTTCATTTAAAATATGATCCTCTCATTCATTTTTTTTAAAAATACACACCATTCATTTAAAACTGAAACGTTTAAAATTGATGGCTTTCACTTCTTTCTTTCTTTCTTTCTTTCTTTTTTTTTTTTTTTTTTTTTTTTTTTGTTTAAACAAAACGAAACGAAAAATATTAGGCGCAGATGTCATATACACACAGGGGTACCTAATTGGCGCCAAAATGGCATTATTGTGATTGACATGGTAACCCGGCTATTATTGTTTGTTTAATAATAAATGTTTCTTTACTTTTATTTCTTTTTAAAAATATATAAATTATTTTGTTCTATAGTCATTAATTATTTTTTTTCGTTATTTCCTTTTGAAAATAATAGAAAATAATTAAAAAATACGGAACTACTTAGTTATCCCGCCGAACAATTTTGCCAAATTATATAAATCGCCAAACCACTCGCCAAATTATACAAATTAACATAATTTTTATTTTAAATAACGAAAGAACAAATAAATTAGCATAACATTAATAAATATCTTACAAATAAAACGTCGAAATAAAAATCACTTGATGACGTAAACATGTGTAACTTGCTTAAAGTCAAGTGAATGTGACATTTACGATCAATCATTATTATAATTTAATCTCAGTTTGGCGATAGATTTTTGGTCGACGGGATAACTGAGTAATACTAAAAACGCATATGTAACTGGTATTCGAAAACGAGAATTTTGCCAAATTTTCGTAAAAAAAAAAAAAAAAAAAAAAAAAAAAAAAAAAAAAAAAAAAAAAATCCCGCCAAACATGCGGTGCGTATATGACATCAGGCCAAATGCAACAAACCATGACATTTAATTTCAACTTCAAATCTCTGTTTTAATTTACCACTCGAAAAAAAATTGCCAAAAAAATTGAATTGCCAAATTTGAAAAAAAAGCTATTGGCGAGATATACAGCCGGCTAGCGTAACAGTACGAAGAATTCTTTGCGACCATGGCAACTTTTATGTAGAAAAAAAAATCATTTTTTAATCAAAATGGAAAACTTTCGGCACAGATGTTATAACGGCCCCACATTGGCGCGATTTTTTTATGACGCCAATGTCATATACGCAACTGGTACTTAACTGGCGCTAAAGTATCGTTATTTTGCTTGATATGGTATGTCGGATGTTGTTGTTTATGCCGTTGATGCGTTCCCCAAATTTGCGTCGGAAAAAAATCGCGCCAAATTGGGGCGCGTATATGACATCTGTGCCAAACTTTCATATGAAAGGCGAAGGGATCAGACCATATTTGTTTATGGCAGTTGATGACTTGAACTATTATAGTATACATGAAATGATGGCGATAGAATAATATTTGGCGACTTATCACCTGTGCCTGGCTAGCATTAAGGTACCAAATTGGCACCTAGAAATAAAAAGCGAAGTGGTCCGCCCGGAACTGTTGATGATAGTCACATGACTTAGGCTATTGTTATAGGGATTGTTTTAAAATACCGGGAGACAAAGACTCTGTATAATTAATTCATTTTATTTTAGCTTCTTTTCAAATGTTTAACTGATCCTCTTTAATGAAAAACTAAAACAACCATTGGATGTCTTAACAGCAACTGATTCGCTGTTAAATTTTTGCAATCAAAGGAAACTGAATGGAAACCCGTTTACAGGGAGATCTGCACTGCGTTTTTCAGTATAATTTATTCTTCTCTAATATTTTTAAAACCCCTCAGATTAGCTTATATTCTTCAAATTTTGTTTATTCGAGTTTTATTTACTCATTTTTCGTGACATAATTGCATCTTTACAAATTGTTATATGTTTGTCATGATTTACTGTATGAAATGTGTTAAATTGTGCTATTTTAACTTCGCTTTTTCTTTCTTTTATTGGATGGCTATCTCTCCCCGGCTTGAAGGAGAGATGGCCATCTGCCATTTTAATTTCAATTTTGTTTTCCACAGTTTGTTCTCAATATTTAACACGTTCACGCCGGCGCGGTGGGTCACACTGGACTGTCTCAGAGTTGTCAAGTCTCCGGCATTTTGTACACCACTATTATTTTAAAGAAAATGTTGTTCCTTTAAATCACCCAATTGTTCTAATTAAATAAAACAACATTTTCTGCATTAATATACTGGTATACAAAAAGTCGGAGACTTGGTAGCTCCGAGAGAGTCGAGTGTGACCCACTGCGCCGGTGTGAACATGTTAATTACTTTTTGCTCAAAATTGGATGAGTATATGTGTAAAAAATTAAAATATGCATACATATTTCTTATATTTACATTCTAAGAATTTTTATTTCAATCTTTAAAAACTATTGCCATCTATCCTAGAGTTAGTTACCCTATTAAATTTCAAACCATTCGGTTGGGAAGTTATTGCGCTGTTTCATGTGGACAGACGGACAGACCAGACAACGAGTATAGATGCTTCATATTTATATAATTATGGCCTTTCTCCAAAGGCCAAAATGCAATGTAATACTTTTCAGTGTCTCTGTAAATAAACTATAAATGCTACATACTTTGTTTTTAATACCGAACATGACATAGTAAATCTGAATAACATATATTAATTACAGAGCAATCCAACTATATTAACGAAAGTTAGAGTTCGGACAGAGAGACAGGCAGATGGACAGACGGACAGACAAAGCGTATTCATAAAAACTTTTCAACTATGTTGGAAAGTGTTAAAAACGCGTAATAGGTTGAAATTTTACTTTCAGCAATTTATACCAATGAACGGCAGCATATTTGAATACTTTTGTACAGTCCGGTATTTTACCTACTACCTTTATATACATGCCACTCTTTAGCTCAAATTTAATTAATACTAAAACACGCTTAAAACTACTGAAATCATACTTCCAGATATTATCATCCATAGCCATTCCAATTCTTTGCTTGGCCCTGTATATCTTTTTACTTATATTCCACAAACATATCATAGTATACTAAATAAATATAGTTCAGCGTGAAAATGTATAACTAATTTAAAAACCATCTTTAAGCTATTTTCGTTCTTACTTAGTAACCATTACGAATTCTTTTGTGTAAGCCCTGTATATGATCTACAGCATTCATACACAGAGTGTAACAGGCAAAAATTTAATTAAACTTAAAAATTCATATCAACTAAAAATGCACTTCCAGCAATCATCGCTAATATACAGTATTTTGGCTAAAGTATTGTAGCCGAAATCTTTTGTGTGCCCCTGTAAATACTTTTCACTTTCTATTATACAGGAAGTAATTTGTAGTAAACCTCAGCAACGTCTATCAATTTCATTATATATCAAATAGTTTGACATAACTAAAATACGCAGCAAACAATGTTTCCCCCTATGCCGTTATGTAACGAAATTCTTTTGTGTGGCCTGTAAATGAATAATAAATATTCTTTGCATCGCATATTCTTCAGAATGTATATTTTAGTGCACTTCATAAATGCATATGAATTTATGTTCGAAAAGGTGTAACATCATTAAATGCACTTGAAACTATTTTTTCCCATTGGTCGTAATGTAACGGAATACTTTTGACTATCCCTATAATTGAACTATACATCCGATTTTCCAAAAATTTGAAATGACTCGACAAAATTCTCCAACAATTATGTATTAAAATTTCAAACCACTCGGTTGGATAGTTTTTTGGCTGTTATATGCGGACGGACCAGATGACGACTATTATAGGTGCTACCTATTTATATAATTATGAACGCACCTAAAAATGAACATTCTTACCCTAATAAGTCTTAAAATTCCAATTATAACTTTTCTTAAAATATTTTTATATTATAAAGAATCATTTGATGATAAACTTCGTGAATTTGTGAATATATTTAACACATATACACATGTATGTGTTTAATTAGTAATTTTCATGTTATGTATATCAAGACAAATCGAAATTAAAGTGAATTTTTTTTCTGAAATAGTGTAGATTTTTGAAAAATGAGTTTCCTTGCAATGAAATTAATCGTTTAAAATATGAAAAAAAAATCAATCACTATTTATTTTTTAATCATATATTCTAAAGAATAAGTTAATGATAAATCTTATTCATTTGTGAATATATTTAACGCGTGTATGTATTTAATTTATAATTTTAATGTTGTATGTAACAAGGAAAGTTGCAATTAAAGTGTATTCTCAAGATTTCTGAAAAATGAGATTCATTGCAATGAAACTAATAGTGAACATTAGAACGCCCGGAAATTTTACTAAAGTTTCATAAAAATATTTTACACCAGAATTTGTATTTAAAATTATTTGACTGATTTATTTAACGTAAATCTGCGTTTTTAAAATTTAACTTATTTTGTGTAATAATCTCTGGTTCCAATTGGCATTTAATCAGGTCGGAGTTGAATCTACTCCTTTCGTGCATTCTAGTGTTAAACTATCACATCAAAATACGAAAAAATTTCAATTATCCTTTACTTTTTAACCATTATTCTAAAGGATATGCTGATGATAATCTTCATTCATATCTGAATATATTTAAACATATATTCGCACGTATGTGTTTAATTTATAATTTTCATATTGTATATGACAAAAAAATTGCAATTAATGTGTATATTGTATCTCTGAAATTTTGGAGATTTCCGAAAAATAAGATTTCTTGCAATGAAACTAATCATTAAACTACTAGTTCAAAACGCGAAAAAAATTCAATTATCATATATTTTTTAATCATATATTCTAAAGAATTAGTTGATGATAACTTTAATTCATTTCGGATTATATTTTACGCTGTATTCACATTTTCATATTTAATTTATAATTTGTATATTGTATGTGACTGTGATAAGCAAAATTGAAATTAAAATGTATTGTATCTGTGAAAAGTTGGAGATTTTCTGAAAAATGAGATTTCTTTATATGAAATTAATTGTTAAACTGCTAGTTCAAATTGCGAAATAATTGCAATTATTATGTACTTTGAATCATACATTCTAAAGAATTTGTTGATGATAAATGTCATTCTTTTCAGAATAAATTTACCTTTATATTCACATGTTTGTATTTATAATTTTTAAGTTGTATGCGGAGGCGCCAACGTATGTGGGCCAATGGGGCGCAAGCCACCAAATAATTCGATTTCCCCGCCCACCCAATTTCAGTTGATTTAATTCGTAATTTATTTTTTTAATTATTTAATCACTGAAATGAAATTTGGTTTTATTAACGTTCTCAAAATAGTTTTGTTTGAAAAATAGTAAGGACATCAATTACACTTACAGGAGCACTGAAAACTCCTTCAGTGGATGTATCGTTAAATTTCTCACGAAAACAAATTCCCTGCATATTTTGCCATCTTTTTGATGTCTTGAATTAATAAAGCACTTAGGTGACTAAAATGTATGCTTTTCTTGACATTTAACTTTTTTAACTTCCATTAGTTAGCACTTCTAATGTTGTTTAAAATAAATATTAATGCATTTATAAGGAAGAAATAAGAATATAATTTAATAAAATTATTTATAAAATTATAATTAAATTATAATAATTTGAAAATTAGCTTGGAGAACACATAATTTAATTTCGATTTATCAAATTTACTCAATCCCTCCCCCCCCCTCTATCTCCACACACATATACACTAAGGAGAAAACATTATATGTGTTATTTTACTCAAAACGTTTTGAGCTAACGCAATATATTTGAAAAGCTGACGCTACTAGTTGTATGTGGCAAGAAAAATTTAAATTTAAATGTATTGTATCTCTAAAATGTTGGAGATTTTCTATATATATAATTAATATTATTATAACTAATTATATTAACTATTATTGCACATTGCTGCAGGAGTTTATTCCCCTCTATAAAGAATAGTGCAATGTTATTCCAAACAAAAAAGTTATTAATATTTAATTTTCTGAGAAAAATAAAAAATTAACATTAACCAAGTTTTTTTTTATGTCATTCAGTTTCCTCTTCTGTTTTACAAAAACTCTTTTAAAATTCCGGCATTAATTTCCGTTACCACTTTATTATTCCAAAAGTTAATGAATTTTTCATACAAATGCAAATATGACTTCGTTTATTCGCGCGTAACTTTTTTGAAACTATCAAAAAGTTGTTATTTAAATAATTCCCAGTTTCAACTTAAGGAAAAAAAATTGTGAGTTAAATTTATTCTAAAGTGTAAAGGAGATTTATTTAATTTAAAATGCTCACTGTCATTAAAACTAAACTTGTTTATGCTATTTTTATGATTCTGTATTAATATTTTGTTATTTTCACTAGGTTTTGCATTTAATTTAATTAAATAAATTATAGCATTATATGAAGGGGATGGAGTATATTTTATTGCTGAAATGGCAACAAAGCTTATAACTAAAGTAAGAATATATACACTTAAGGAAATCTCTGTTTCTAACAAAAAGATGAAATCTATTCCTTATGTAGAGTAGATAAATAAGAATCAATTATAATAAAATCTTAAATATTGATAGCACTTTTGATCAGTTCATTAAAAAGTCAGCATTTGCTATCAATTATTTGGATATTTCAAATTTTAGAGAAAATTATTATTCTTTAGTTTTCTGTTAAATTACACACACACACACACACACACACACACATATATATATATATATATATATATATATATATATATATATATACAGGGTGATTCAGCTCGTCGGTGACAAACTTTAAGGACCGATAGAGCACACCTAGACGAACATTTTTGAATAAGGAATGTAGGGTCCCTGACGCGATGGTAAGGCGCTAGGCGCTTTCGAAAATTTGGGTGCCGAAATTCGAAACGTCATAAAAACTAGGGAAATGGTTAGATTTTCTTGCTTGTTGCGTCGAAATGATTCTGTTTGTTTAGACTTTCTTCCGTACCAATTTGATAAGCGTATCTCTTAAAACATGGATAGGGGGCGCTGCAGACTTTGGGGAGCTAGACAACAACTTTAAGCCCGTTATTTTGATAATTTAACACATGCTCGCCAAAGTTTATACTCTAACTTAAAGTTTGAACCCAAAAGTAGAGCCCTGCAAAAAGCGTAAGAGCCGGAATAAAATGTCAAAGTACAGGGTGGTCGAAACTCGAAGGCTCCTAAGAGATAAACAAACAGATTTCTTGACTTATGGCATGCATTTTCATGATTCTGTTTGCTGGGGCTCTCTGAAACTCAGTTGAACGGTACAAAAAGAAACATCGATAGGGGTCGCTTTGGGCAAAAAACATAATTCGTTGACATTTCGGACGCTAACTGGAAACGGGGCGCTACGATCAGTTAGTAATAATGAAAACACATTTTCTACCTCTGCTCAACACTTCTGAATAAATTTAGACCAAAAACATCAATGATACTGGAAATTTATTTACAAAAAATAACACTACAGAAGATGCTCGAAATTTCGACCTTGGGCCATGATGCAGGCTTCGCACCTCCGTCGCATTGAGGAGTGTGTGTTTCCAACAATGCCAGGAGTATCTCTGATCTGCCCTGCAGCTGCCACAATGCGCGCCACAAGTTCTTCAGCACTGCTGACAGGTGTATGGTATACCTCGGCCTTCAGGTAACCCCAAAGGAAGAAATCCAAGCAGGTGAGGTCTGGTGATCGGGCAGGCCAGT
The DNA here is from genome assembly GCA_963932465.1 of Maratus speciosus. Lineage (NCBI taxonomy): Eukaryota > Metazoa > Arthropoda > Arachnida > Araneae > Salticidae > Maratus > Maratus speciosus. The sequence goes on along the minus strand of OZ010800.1, from coordinate 245,112,593 downwards.
GAACTGGACCCCCACGCCCGATCCACCGCTGGACATACCTTGCGTTTAGATGGAGACGCACGTCGTTCGTGTAATGGGCCGGAGCTCCATCGTGCTGGAACCACATCTGGCGACGCGAACCTTCGGGTACGTGCGCCTCATCCAGAAGCTGCGGCAGCACTTGATCCAGGAAAATCAGGTAATTTCCACCTGTCAGCCGTTCAGGTAACAAATAAGGGCCAATGAGGCAATCCCCCAGAATGCCGGCCCACACATTTACTGAGAAACGCTCCTGGGCTGCTCGGCTTCTGGTTTCATGTGGATTTTCATCACACCACACATGACTGTTGTGGGCGTTCCACATTCCCTCCCGGCTGAAGGTGGACTCGTCCGTAAACAAAATGCTGTTTACAAAACGGGGATCCCTGGATCTCATCGCCAAGTACCATCTTGAGAATTCCACTCGAGGGCCAAAATCCTGCTCTCTGAGCAACTGCACCCGCTGGATGTGGTAGGGGTGCAGATTCCGGGAACGTAAGATGCGCCACGCAGTTGCTTGCGAAATGCCAACATGTCTGGCGATATCTCTCGTGCTAAGACCTGGGTTGTCCTCAACCAGGTTAAGCACAGCCTCTTCGTTGTCGGGGGTGCTCACTGATCGCTCCCGTTCAGGCCTGCCTCCGTCGAAAGATCCCGTTGTGGACAACCTCTGGTGTACTCGAGCGAAGAAGGCATGGCAGGGGATTTGCCTGTTGGGGTAACGCTCGGCGTACAACCGCTGAGCGGCTCGTCCATTACAACCAGCAGCGCCATACGCCAAATGCATGTCAGCCAATTCAGAGTTTGTGTACCGTTCCATCCTACTACTGATCTGCAGACAAGTAACCCGAAGCTTAAGTAGGTACCGCACGTTCAAAAGACGTGTCTGCGCATACAACTACGTCATCTCGCGTTGTCGTCTACGCATTACGTATCTTTTGCATATCGATATGGTACGATATCTTTTGCATAAATCAGCAAAAAGCACCTTATGTAAATTTTATTGCGCGCATTGTGCATGATTGAAACCAGCTATGTTTGTTAAAAAAAACAAACAAACTGCAGTTTTAATAGCTTCTTATGATAAGTAAATTACTCTCTTGTTTTGTTTCTAACTGATCGTAGCGCCCCGTTTCCAGTTAGCGTCCGAAATGTCAACGAATTATGTTTTTTGCCCAAAGCGCCCCCTATCGATGTTTCTTTTTGTACCGTTCAACTGAGTTTCAGAGAGCCCCAGCAAACAGAATCATGAAAATGCATGCCATAAGTCAAGAAATCTGTTTGTTTATCTCCTAGGAGCCTTCGAGTTTCGACCACCCTGTACTTTGACATTTTATTCCGGCTCTTACGCTTTTTGCAGGGCTCTACTTTTGGGTTCAAACTTTAAGTTAGAGTATAAACTTTGGCGAGCATGTGTTAAATTATCAAAATAACGGGCTTAAAGTTGTTGTCTAGCTCTCCAAAGTCTGCAGCGCCCCCTATCCATGTTTTAAGAGATACGCTTATCAAATTGGTACTGAAGAAAGTCTAAACAAACAGAATCATTTCGACGCAACAAGCAAGAAAATCTAACCATTTCCCTAGTTTTTATGACGTTTCGAATTTCGGCACCCAAATTTTCGAAAGCGCCTAGCGCCTTACCATCGCGTCAGGGACCCTACATTCCCTATTCAAAAATGTTCGTCTAGGTGTGCTCTATCGATCCTTAAAGTTTGTCACCGACGAGCTGAATCACCCTGTATATATATATATATATACATATATATAGGGTAATTCCGGGATTTATGCCGCACATTTTTTAGAAGTTCTGTATAAAGTCCCATGGTGGACATAAAAAAAAAAAAAAAAATATGCTGTGCTATTTAATGTTAAACTAGCCGGAATGACCGAGCTAAGCTCGGTCAAAATTAACTTTCTGTTTATCTCGATATATTTTCCCCATTGAATCATTCTTGCTGTTTTGCATGCAATTAGCTTGACCATGAAACAGAGTGACCCAAAATGACCCACTTATCGAGTTTTTTCGAACAAACGACCTATCACAATGCTCTTATCGAGCCTGAAAACGATGGAATACAAAATTTAGTGAAAATCGTTAGTCGTTTTCTATGTAAAATAAACTTAATCCACGTTAATTCAAAAAACCACTAACCGAAATTCATCGACAGATGTGAGCTATTTCAATGGTCTTTTTGTACTGTGAAACGGTATAACAAAAGAAATTGCCAAAATTGTTTGAACCTTTTTGAGATGCTCTTAGCTTGACCCCGACACATTATCACCAAAATGACACATTAATAGAATTTTCTTGAGCATGCGACCCAGCCCAATGTTTTTATCTTGTCCAGAAATGGGTTAGTACAAAGTTTTGTCAAAATCTTTTGAGCGGTTTTTTAGATACAGTTAGCTTGATCCTGATACATTAGGGCCCAAAATGACCCATTGATTGAATTTTCTTGAACATGCGATCCTGCACAATGCTCCTATCATGCCCGGAAACGGTATTATACATAATTATGTCAAAATGTTTTGAAGCGCTTTTTAAATACAATTAGCTTGACCCTGATCCATTGTGATCCAAAATGACCCACTAATCGAATTTTCTTGAACATGCGACCTAGCTCAATGGTCTTCTCGAGCCCGAAAACAATAGAATATAAAATTTAGTCGAAATCGTTTAAGCAGTTTTTTAGATACAATTAGCTGGACCCTGATCATTGTGAGCCAAAATGACTCACTAATCGAATTTTCTCGAATATGTGACTTAGCCCAATTCTCTTCTCATGCTCAGAAATGGTATACGTAATATAAAATTTCGTCAAAATGTTTTGAGCATGTTTTTAGATTCAATTAGCTTGGCCCTGGCCCATTGTGACCCAAAATGACACACTAATTGAATTTTCTCGAACATGTGACTTAGCCCAATGGTCCTCTCGTGACCAGAAACGGCCGTATATTAAAAGATTTCGTGAAAACGTCTTGAGCCTTTTTTTTAAAGATATAATTAGCTTGACCCTGACCCATAATGACCCACTAATCGAATTTTCTCGAACACGTGACCCGTCCCAATGGTCTTTTCGTGCCCGAAAATGATAGATTACAGAATTTCGTTAAATCGTAGTGCCGTTATCTAGATAAACTTAGCTGGAGCCACGGTGACCCAAAAATGACCCACTAATCGAATTTTCTTGAACACGTTACCCATTCCAATGGTTTTTTGTGCCCGAAAATGGCTAGATACAAAATTTAGTCAAAATCGATTGAGTCGTTCTCTAGATATAATTAGCTTGACCCTGACCCATTATGACCCAAAATGACCCACTAATCGAATTTTCTCGAACACGAGACCCATCTCAATGGTCTTTTTGTGCCCGAAAACAGTAGGGTGCAAAATTTCGTCAAAATCGTTAGAGCCGTTATCTAAATAAACTTAGCTTGACCCACTGTGACCCAAAAATGACCCACTAATCGAATTTCCTCGAACATGTGGCTTAGCTCAATGGTCTTCTCGTAATCCAAAACTGTAGAATATAGAGTTTAGTGAAAATCGTTAGAGCAGTTTTTTAGATAAAAATAGCTTGACCCACACTGACCCAAAAATGACCCACTAATCGAATTTTCTCGAACACGTGACCCATCCCAATGGTCTTTTCGTGACCGAAAATGGTTAGATACAAAATTTAGTTAAAATCGATTGAACCGTTCTTTAGATATAATTAGCTTGACCCTGGCCAATTATGACCCTAAATGATCCACTAATCGAGTTTACTCGAACACGAGACCCATCCCAATGGTCTTTTAGGGCCCTAAAATGGTTAGATACAAAATTTAATCAAAATCGATTGAGCCGTTCCCTAGATATAATTAGTTTGACCCTGACCCATTATGACCCAAAATGACCCACTAGTAGGATTTTCTCGAACACGAGACCCATCCCAATGGTCTTTTCGTGCCCAAAAACAGTAGAGTGCAAAATTTTGTCAAAATCGTTAAAGAAGTTATCTTGATAAACTTAGTTTGATTTACGTTGACCCAAAATGACCCACTAATTGAATTTTCTCGAACATGTGACTTAGCCCAATAGTTCTCTCGTAATCCAGAACTGTAGAATATAGAGTTTAGTGAAAATCGCTAGAGCCGTTTTTTAGATAAAATTGGCGTGACCCATAGCGACCCAAAAATGAGCCACTAATCAAAGTTTCTCGAACATGTGACCTAGCCCAATAGTTTCTTCGTGCGATAAACGGTTGGATGTGAAATTTGGTCAAAATCGATTGAGCCGTTTTTTAGATATAATTAGCTTGACCTTGACCCATTACGACACAAAATGACCCACTAATCGAATTTTCTCGAACACGTGACCTAGGGCAATGGTCTTATAATGCCCGAAAATGGTAAAATACAATATTTCGTCAAAATCGATTGAGCCGTTCTTTAGATATAATAAGTTTGACTCTGACCCATTATGACCCAAAGTGACCCACTAATCGAATTTTCCCGAAGACGAGACCCATCCCAATGATCTTTTCGTGCCCGAAAATGGTTAGATACAAAATTTAGTCAAAATCGATAGAGCCGTTCTCTAGATATAATTAACTTGACCCTGACCCATTATGACCCAAAATGACCCACTAATGGAATTTTCTCGAACACGAGACCCATCCCAATGGTCTTTTCATGCCCGAAAACAGTAGGGTACAAAATTTCGTCAAAATCGTTAATGAAGTTATCTAGATAAACTTAGCTTGACCCACGGTGACCCAAAAATGATCCACTAAATGAATTTTCTCGAACATGTGACTTAGAGCAATAGTTTTCTCGTAATCCGAAACTGTAGAATATAGAGTTTAGTGAAAATCGTTAGAGCCTTTTTTAGATAAAATTGGCTTGACCCATAGTGACCCCAAAATGACCCACTAATCGAAGTTTCTTGAACATGTGACCTAGCCAAAAAGTTTCCTCGTGTGGAAAAACGGTTGGATGGTGTAATTTGGTCAAAATCGATTGAGCCGTTTTTTAGATATAATTAGCTTGACCTTGACCCATTACGACCCAAAATGACCCACTAATCGAATTTTCTCGAACACGTGACCTAGCCCAATGGTCTTATGATGCCCGAAAATGGTAAAATACAAAATTTCGTCTAAATTGTTAGAGCCGTTTTTAAGATAAAATTTACACACACACACACAATTTTTGCTCGCATTATAGTATGAGATATACAACGCGTGTACTGCGACGAAAAAATTCAAAACAAATCTATATATATAAAAGCCGCTCTCTGTGTGTATGTCCTTTATACAAATCTTTAATTTTTGACCGATTTGTACGAAACTCGATGTACATACGTTTTAGAACGTGGAAAAGATCACTGTCTACTTAAAAAAAATTATCAGACCACTATTTATCCATTTTTTCTACCACTTCCATAATTTAACATTATAGAAATATCTCTTTTTAAATCTTTTTTAATTCAAACGTTCCTTTCCTGTTGCCAAACCCTAAAAAATGACACAATAATGCGAAAAAAATAAGGATAACGCGTGTATTTTGTTTCTATTTGCCAATAAAAATTCAGATTTTCTTGCTATATTTTTGCGTGTTTGATACTGACGTCATTCTAAACAGACAATTTACATTTTTTTGTGCATAAAATAAAAACTTTAACTATAAGAGCGAGAAAATAACGTAGCACCTCAATTTGAATGTTTTTATTTTTAATTAAAACATCTATTTTAATACAAACAGTCAAATTTCATGAAAACAATTTAAGAAAAAGAAAATAAAAGGCTAGATATGACGTCATATTCTATCAAATCTTTTCAACGCGTAATAAAACTCATTGTAAACATATGGCTCCTATATTTTGCTTACTACTTCGATTGTATACTACAGCCATATCTTATAGCTATACGTTATCGCTAAGTGTTATATTGGTTTAGATTCAGTACTAACATTTTCTGTGATTTGTAGCAAAAAGAGAGCGGTTATTTACATTTAAAAAAAAATCTTGACAGATGTCTTGATTTAAAATTTATGGGAAATGACATCATTTCATCTAATCATTGTAGATTTAATTTCAATAAAATTTCAAATTTTCCAAATAAAATTTTAGTAACTACTACCTCATTTGGATCTATTTTTTTTTCATTTTTCCCGTATTGTGGAAGATATTGTATACTTCTGTTACGCGCGCTAAAGAAAACATGTATTTTAATTTTAAAAGTTAAAAAATGACCACAATGTGTCAATAGAACATCCTTTTTCTGAATTTAAATTTCGCGAGTTCCAAAATTAAAACTAAAAATGTGAGTTTTTTCATAAACGTCAAGTTAAAGCTGTTCATAAAGTTAAGGCTGTTCTTAAATCCAAAGGAGCTATTTTCTGACATATTTTTTAATTAATTTTTGTTCGGAAACGCATGAAATTGGCAGAAGTTCTTATTTAGAAACTATGTACTGGAAAGATAGTTTCCATATGTTGGTAAAGGTATAAGATCTTTCAGTTGGTCTTTTGAACTGAATTTCGGACGCAACAGTGCAATAAAGGTTCAAAACCGGCCGTCACTCAACCACAATTACTCATAACTCGATAAGTAATGTATTTATGAAAAAAGGAAAAACTCATTTAAATTCCAAATCGCTTTAATAGGCCTACAAATTTTAAGCCTTTACGTTTAATGAGTCAGAAAATGTGTCAGAAAGTTTCGCGTTGTTGAGCAGGGAACTGGAGAAGCACCTTAAGCATTTGCATGTTAGTATTTTGTAATCAAGTTGCATGCCAGATAGTCGCTTAAAACATAAGTCATTCTATATTGTTTTAAACAAAGGTGCATGCCATAATAGGTGTCAGGCACACTCATTAAAATAAGAATACCCTAGCGCACAGACGCATTACCGAAGATAAACTCGTCAATACACTTAGAGATAAAAATAGTTCTGCATTTTTCATTCAGCTAATAAGACTAATCCTTCATAATTGGGTTCACATGATTATATAACTTTCGCCTATAATTCTAAGACTAAGCAACGGAAAACAATATGTTACGCACTAAAATCTTCCCTAAAAAACTAATAGTGCATGTCGCATGGAAATCCGTTCTGAAGAATTCAAGTTATATGCACCCGGAACGAAATTCCCATTTGAATTTTATATAATTATCAGGTTATTTTGAGTAGTTTGAATTGATATCTGTTAAATTCGTGTTTTATTTTATTTTATTTTTGGCGTTTTAATTTCGTTTGCCAATTTAGTTATTGAATATTACGCGAAAGCAAACAAATTCTGAATTATTTACATTGTTTTTGAACAATTGAGTTAATCTTCTGTATTTGGGTTGCAAGCATATTTAAAAAATATGCATGCTTAAAAATTAATTTAAAACCCATAAAAAATTCGTAAATTGAGATAAACATTACAAACAAATATTACTGAAAGTACTTTTGTTTTCTACAAGACGTTGGAACAATCGAATGTACAATGTTTAGACGTTAAACTGCAGTAAAAGGGAAATTTGTTGTGTTAGGTTGTTGCCACCGAAAATATGATACCAGCGTTACTCATAGACATGACTTTTCTTTATACTTTTGCATTAAGTGTAAACAGGTTCATCTTTCGTAATCGGGTTGCACTCAACTTTAAAAATATCCATGCTTAAAAATTACTTTAAAATCCATTAAAATCAGAAAACTGAGGTACAATTTTCAAACAAATTTCATTTGAGAGAACTTTTTTCTATTCGACATTGTAAAAAATGAAATTATGTGATGTTTAAAAGTTAGAACAATTGCAGTAAAGGCACATTTTATGGGTTACAATTTATGGGCACTGGCATAGTGTTTTTACTTTATAATGTAGATAATAGCATACAAACGAGAATTTCACTAAGTGCTGCGCGATTGGGAGGATTTTTTTTTTCGTATTGTCAGGAAAATCACATATTTTTCTTTTACACCCGCCAAAGAAAACGTGCATTCTGTTATTAAAGCTCAGGGATTTTACTATGGTTGCAAGACAGTAACGCCATGTTTTTTGATTGTCTTTATAACGATTTGTGGATGGGAATGCACAAATTTCAGTTATTGTGATTGCCGTATTATTTCGTTTTAATTTATTTTACCTGGAAGGCTTCTTATAATTGACACGGGCGAAGCCGGGTAGTTCTGCTAGTTATTAATATTTTTTAACAATTGTTTTCTAAAACATTACACTGCTGCGCGTCACCCGTACATCCTGGCTGAGACGCCGCACTTGTGCGGTAAGTTATGCCGCGCTTGTAATAAGAACAGAATGAAATTATAAATAAAATATTAAAAAAAATATTCATATCTGGACTATAATTAACGATGTAATAACAAAATGAAACTAAATGAGTACAATTAAACGTATTAGTAATTCAAATTAATACTTGTTGCCTACTTTAACTATTACAATTATCGACTTATTATTATTATTTTTTTTTACATTAAATTTTAATTGTTATTTCAGCTACAACGTAACATCAATGTATTAGAAAGAGAAAAGAAAAAAAGTAACATTGTTTTTAGATAATTTATTTGTTAACCCTTTCGAGACCGGTTTGCTTTTACACAAATTTTATCCGGTTGGTACCACTTTTTTAAAAAGAAGTTACGTTTACTTAAATAATCATGAAAATGCTCTAATTAAACAAAGCCAATATTACTTTTCTTTTTTATTGGTGCCAGAAACAAAATTTTGTAAGCTCTTTCTGAAGGTGCTTATATGCACCTATGGTCCCGAATGGGTTAAGGACCTGTTTTTTCGACTACAATCTACAGAAAAAGTGTCGAAAATATATAGTCTTTATGCAACTACATTTAAACACATGATGCAACGAAGCTAATTACACTTCCTATTTTTTGGAGTAGTTTGCAAAGAACGTCTGCCTTACGCGTAATCTAATTTTTCATTATTATCATCTTGACTTGAATCTTTCTTGCCCTTCTTACTTTTTAGTTTCCCCTTTTTCTCCTTTCGTTTCAGTAAACGTGATAATATGCATAATATGGTCAGTCTGTGCAAAAAGAAAAGGACAAGTTAATAACACTTAATCATGCCGTACAAAAGAAACTGCGGCATGTATACCGGAATAGCAGTGCGGCTTGTATCGAATTTTGCATGGTGCAGACGTCGGCCATCACAGTTACCTGCCATCGCTAAGGGGAATGGCGTAACCATACACACAGTACTCTATACAAACCTTACACTTAGTTTTGACTTCGAAATCAAGCATGCATTTAGTAATTAGTGTATGAAAAGTATTTAAACATAACGTGTTTAAAAGTTTGGACAGTGAAATCATGCACTTACGTCAAATTAAGGATTGTACTTCTACAAGTAAATATCGAAATGGCGAAATGGAATTCACGCTATACACTGGTTAAAATAATCTCATTGCGCACCTATACTGTGCGTTTGACGACCATCTATCGATAATTACAAGAAATACAAGGGGTGCGGCATCTATCCCGTATGCGGCGACTCTCCCGGAGTTACCCTATATATATTTCAGTTAAATTAGTTCTATTTTATACCTTCATTTTTTATTTTTATTTATTTTTTAACTGAAAAGCATACATTAAACATAATTAAAACTCTAAATTAAAAAAATATTGATTACGATTATGCATTGCTCTTGATGACAATAGTAATAATAAAACAAATTTTAGTTTTCGGTTACTCGGTCATGCATTAATTCAAGTGTAAAGGAAATAGTATTACATCTTAATATGAATAGGAATTGTGGAAAATTTAATGAAGCGACTTTTATTTATTTTGAAAAAGGCTCTTTTCTTTGTTTTTTTCCATTATGTTCATTTTAATTTCGTTAATTCTTTCAGTAAATGTACCGGTAAGTAGAATTTTCTTTCAACTTATTGCTCTTAACATCTGGAAAAACTTCAAGTGAAAGACACCCCCATCGGAGAAATTATTTTATTTATGATTGTTGCATTGTGGAGGAGAATCTATTACTAATTCATTTCTGTTATATATTCATGAAAAATAAAAAAATAAATGCTATTAACTATTACAGATTTGTTGAATGTTACTTAAGTCACATTTATGGCAGATTGCTTATTAGTATTAATATTATTTGTCACAAAAAAGGTTGTATTTGCAGTATGCATTAAAAGTTGTGCTATGTAAGACTGTGTGAATGTTATAAAATATATGGGTGTGACTATAAGAAATATGTGTACGTACAATGAGAAAGCATATGCTTAACTGTGGAAGTAATGGATTAACCCGTGAACCACTAGTGTGAATTGGCACCTACCAATATTCAAAGATCGGAGATTTTTTTAAAACATGTTTCATTAATTTGTATTTTTCATTAAAAAATGAAATTTTTTATAAAAACAAATATTGCATTTCCATTTCTCATTAAATTTCGTACAGGAATCATGTGTTATATTTCATTATCACTGCATGGACAACAAAGTTATACGCAACTGAATTTACGGAATTCCAATTTGCACTACACTGTAAAAAAAGACAAGTGTTTCTCAGTCTATTAAAATATAATATCGCCACGAGGGAAAACATGCAATAACGCTTCCGGAATTACCAACGATTTCGAAAAGCGTGCTTTATCTGCAGAAACCACAGAAAACAATTTAATTTCGAGATTTACAAAACAATTTATAAAAACAATTATGTTCCAGTAGTTATAATTCCATTTGCTGCTACTAATTTTCACGGTATTTTTTACAGTGCATTAATCAGTTTTCTCAAACCAGAATACAGGGGTTTAGGACGCTATTTCCTTCTACTCAAACATTTTTAGCTGTGTAACTGAATTTATTCATGCAGCAACAAAGTGATAGACTAAGAGCTAGCAACGTCAAAGAACACGTGATTTTAGCAAGGCTCATTTTTCTATATGACCTTCCATTTTATGGTGTAGTACATATGCGGACAGTCTGGCTGGCGGGAGACGTTTCGTTTACCTGTGGGAGAAAGGGTTATGCTGGTGATAAAACCCTCAAAATTACTTCATTTTAGCATGATTTTTGTTTATAAAATCGGTTTCTACTAACTATTCGTGATATTAATCCGTTATTGCAAACACGTTGCCGGCGTAGCTAAGACCCTACTAGATTCCGATTTACAGGTAAAAAAACATGTCATCTTCACGTCATTTTAGCAAGCTTGAAAATTGCAATATATTACTCTTTGGCTATCAGACAACCTATAACTAATTTGCCAGACACAAATTCGGTTGCAAAGTTAATGCCAGACGGCTTTAAATCTGGCAGCGATAGTGCCTGTTAAAAGAGTGATTTATAGATTAAAAAAAAAAAAAAAAATGTCCCGTTCACGTAATTTTAGCAAGCTTGAAAAGTTTAACATTTTGGTTTAACTATTTGGTTTAACTTTGCAACCGAATTTGTGTCTGGCAAATTAATTGTAAGTTGACTGATAGCCAAAGAGTAATATAGTGCAATTTTCAAACTTACTAAAATAACGTGAAGGTGACATATATATATATATATATATATATATATATTTACCGATAAACTATTCTTTAAACAAGCATTTTCGTTGCCAGATTTAAAGCCGTCTGGCATTAACTTTGCAACCGAATTTGCGTCTGGCAAATTAATTATAGGTTGCCTGATAGCTAAAAAGTAATATATTGCAATTTTCAAGCTTGTTAAAATGACGTAAAGATGACATGTTTTTTTACCTGTAAATCGGGATCTGCCAGTGTCTTAGCTACGTTGGCAACGTCTGGCAATAATGGATTAATATCATGAATAGTTAGTAGAAACAGATTTTATAAACAAAAGTCATGCTAAAATGACGTAATTTTGAAGTTTTTTCACCTGCATAACCCCTTTTTCCACAGATAAACGAAACGTCTCCCGCCAGTCAGACTGTCCGCATAGGTACTACACTATAAAACGGAAGAGCATACAGAAAAATGAGCCTTGCTAAAATCAAGTGACGAAAAGCTAGTAACGCTAGCTCTTAGACTATAATATTCATTTTAATGTTAATGTCAATATTGTTCATTTATAATGTTTGTTAAACATGAAAATGGCTACTTGCGAATTGAAAGTATGCAAAAAACCGATTGAGAAAACTTATTAACCCTTTATGTACTGAATTATGAATTCATGAGAATGTTATTTTCTAAAGCATTTTTCGTGAACTGCTTAAGCTACATTAGAAGATTTACAGAATCATTTAATAAATTGTAAAAGGATTTTAGAAGGATTGAAGGATTTATAAGGATTAATTAAATTTGAATTTAGAGGGATTTTGTGCAATATTTATAATTCCACTCAAATCTTTTATTTTAAATATTTTCTTAGTATTTTGTAGAATTAGGAAATGTATAAAAGTAATATTCTTACAACAGAAATCTAGAAATGGTTCCGAATTGAAAAATCCCCCCCCCCCCTCCCTAAGCCAAGAAAGCTGAAAAGATGCAAAGGCAAAAGGAGTCATCCTTTTGATTTTTTTTTTTTTTTTAATCCAATAATGCTTTTGCAATAATACAAAGTAATGTATAGATAGTTCATTCTAAACTGTATTACAACTAATCGATGTATTAAATAAATTTTATAACAAGTTATTTTAAAGGTACTTATAACTACTGTCAATAGATAAAGGGTTAATACACTATATAAACAACTCGGAATCGTTTCTGCAAAATCAGTGGTAACAAAATAACTTATTTTTTATAAATTTTTCTTTTAATTTCTAAATTATATTGGTCTCTGGTGTTTCTAAAGATAAAGAATGTTTTCCAGAATAGCGGGTAACTCGCAAAAAGTTATTTTATAATTTCGTTCGTGGTTATATCATGTTTTCCTAGATAAAGAAACATTTGCCTTTTTTTACACTGAAAGAAAAAATATACCGCTTTCATTTAAAACGAATAGGTAGTCATTTTCAAAATCCCTAAACTAGAAATATAGATTCCAAGTTATGCGAATAAGATAAACAAATAAAGTGAATAGACGAAATGATCGAGAATTTCTTGTCTAAAATTTTCTAGGTGAGGAAACGATACAGTATATTATGAATCATTTGAATTGCAAGAAATTATCACTTGATTTCTAGAATTAATTCATAAACTAGAATTATAGTTACTAAAACCCACTTCTTGTGTTCGCATTTATTTGCAGAGGTTTTTAAATACGTTTGACCACAGTAATACAGGAAAACGCCCTTGAATTTTATTAGGGATAGCTAGAATGCTCTAGTAAATGGAACTAGAATTTATAAGGATGACATGAAACTATTTTTTCTAGAGCCATAATTTTTTTTCTAGATGCCAGGGGCAGAACTTTTTTTCAGTGTACAGTGTAGTGTGGAGTGTGAGGGTGTTGAACCGAAGAATTCCCGGCTTAAATATAGAGTATTTAACATGACGAACTATAAAGGATTTTAATTTAATTTGCCATTTACAAATTAAAAATTATTTACCAATCTTAATCAATCTAGCAGATAATTATAATCTATTGAAAAAGCAGCTTCGAAAGCCTGTTTAAGATTAGATTAAAAGAAAATAAATAAATAACACACCAAGCTAAAAGCAGCTAAGTTTGTTCATGACAATTTCCAATTAACTCACTAAAAATATTTAATAATGCTTTACACCAATAATGTTAGATTTCTGTGCATTAACTTATAACTTCCAACCCTTTCTGTAGCAGGTATCTAATGGATTGCTTTATTTCTTAATTGAATAAAGAAAAGCTTTAATGTACAACATGGAACGAAAAGTTTTCTATTTTTATGTAAGCTATTCATCCAAATGCTTCATTCCATGGGTAGTATTTCCCATCCTTTATGTCCTAACCTTTGGTCCTGACAGCAACACAAAAGGAATCCTTTTTAGATCTGAAAGAAACATGTCGTAAAAAAGTTTGTTTATCATTTGGTATTTCCACAGCTTATGGAAAGGAAATTCGTACTAACCAGCTGTTCTAAGAAAGAAGAATGTTGCATGATAAAGCGTGGTCAGATTCTTTTACAATAGTAAACATTTTTTTATATCTTTCTTCATGTCTAAAAGAGATTAATTCAGATAACTAATAATTTTTTAGTGACTAAAAAAAGGTGTTTTATATTTTCAAGTTTTTAAAATTTAAAACTATCACTTGCCCGATTAGGGCTCGGCTAAAATACACTTACCATTTTTCAGGATTATTTTAAATACATCGCGAATCATGAAACCGATAATGCAACTTTATAAAAATAAACAATAAAAAATGTCTATTCAGAAAAGAAGAAAATAATACTAAACTGAAAATTTTGACTGCCGTAAGGTCAAATGACGTAATCATTTAACGCTCATTTACGAAGAAACAGGGTCGCCTTTACAACAGTCTTTTTTGGCGATAAAAGTAACCTTAGACACTCCTCTCTCGGAACTACTTTTGCACACCAAATAGACGCGTCTTAAATTCAGACATATATGAGGAGCAAACATTCAAACAGTGTTTTCTCACCAAAAATTAAAAAAAAATGAGTTATTGTTATTTTTACGAACTCTGTATTAAGTTGCACAGAAATAAACTGTATTTTTAACTAAAAAACATTTTTCTTTGTTTATAAATCAATTTTAAAACTTGACGTTTCAATCAAAGAGTGTTTCCTCTAAAGCCTACATTCAGTCAAACAGTGATTTCTCCAGTCTGCCAATCACAGTTGTCACTTAATGTATACTTTCGAAACATAATATACATATCACAATTAAAACGGATTGTTTTAGAAAAAAATAAGATAACTGTTAAGGTTAAAGGCATCCAGAATTTTAGATTTCAAGATCTAAGCGAAGAATATGATGTAAATCTTCTTTAAAAGGGAGTTACTGTTGCCCGTGTTCAAAGGGTTGTTTTAGAATCTCTTCCTCTTAGCCACGCCATATCAGTTGAAAAGAAAAAAGATGTTGATAAAATTTTGAAAGTAATGTATGGTGAACAGTGGCAAAATCAATCTGATGATGTCTTCAAATGGTACAACCACATTATCCATGATTTACCAGCCTGCAATGAAGAAGAGGGGGAAGTGTGTGACTGTCTAGATGAAGATATTGGTTTTTAAATTTGAAGCGGATTTCTGGCAAACGAGTATTTATTTAGTAAATATTTAATGAATACTACTAGGTACTATAATCTGTCATTTTATTTTATCAATAATCAACTGAAGTTCGGTATTTACTGAAATAAAATAATGCTTTTGTATTATTTATGATTTAGAACTTATTTTTATTTGATACAAAAAGCGTTTTATCCACTTGTTAAACAATCAAAACATGTTTCCTCCTCTGAATTCGGTCAAATCGTGATTTCTCCAAATGGTAAATGCATTTTATTAAATATTAATGATTATGATAATGATATCATTAATATTCAATAATTTCAAGCGTAATTTCACTGCTGAAATGAAGTTGAAAAATTAATTAAAATTGCATTTTATTAATTTGTTTTATGTTTAATATCTTAGGTATTATTCTTTCTAATAACCGGTAATAAAAATACACAATAAAAATTAGAATTAAATACAAGTTATTTTCTAATTTATCAGTTTTTTGTGTTTTTTGAAAATTTGTATCTAAAGGAGAAAGCATGGTTTGAAAGTTTGCTCCTCATATGTGGCTTAAAGAGAAAGTTAGATACTTAAGAGTCTGAATATGAAATTTCAAACATCATTGCTGTCTGAAATTAAGACACTTAAATGTCTTACTATGATCAAGGTATAAACATTGTAAACCGAAATATCTGAAATTCAGACACATAAGTGCCTTAAAATGGAGTATTCAATTTTAAGACATTTTTGTACAATTAAGACAAGTATTTTAATTTTTAAGATACTTATATGCGTCTAAAATTAAGACATTTCAAACGTCTGAATCACATCCATGTTTACCCGCGTCTCATTTGTCGACAATAGCAGACATTTTTTCACCTTTTTTTGTAAGCATTATGCACTTAAAAAATATCCATTAAAATATAGAAATTGTACCGTCAATCGAGACGTTAGTACGTATTTTAAAGTAAATTTTCTTCCGTAAATTCCAGAAAAAAATTCCTTTTTTTTTTCTTTTTTTTTCATATTTCTGTATTTAAAAATTTCCATTTAAAAGATAAAATATAATCTTTCAAGGCGAAACCACATACTCCAATCACCACTTTCCAAAGTCTTCAAATTATACATGTTCTATACAGGTACTTCATATTATACAGCAGGTTCTATTTAATTCAAACTACTGTAAACATGTAATACTTATCCGTGACGGGATGAAACCAGGGACCTCTTGTTCACTAGAAAACTGTCTTGATTGCTCACCCACGTTTTCACAAGCTGGAGCTTCAAATATTGTTACTTATTTATGAAGTACAAGCAATGTAGTTTGTCAATTGTGTATGTTGTAATTTGTGTTTGTCGTATGTTGTAATTTCGTTTAACTTCCGATACATTTATGAAGTCTTTTTCATTTGTAAATGAATGATAATTCAACATAGCACTCATATTCACATATCAAGAAATCAAACAACGCTTCTAATTTTCCTTTAAACGCAATTGCTCTCCCCCCCCCCCCTCTCCCACAAAAAAAAGTCAAAGTTGGAATTTTAGGAACTATAATAGTCAGGTAATTGTCATAGAGGGCAATCACTCCTGACTAAAGGTTTATCATAACTATATTAAATTTTCAAATCAGGGGCCTCAAAGTCAATTTTTAAAGTTATTTTTCCACCTCACTTCACATATACTGAAATTCGCAAGTAATAATGTTACATAACGTGTACATTTGTAAAAGTATAAGATTTTCTCCAACCTTTTAAGAAAGTAAAATTAACCAGATTTTATCTTATTTTCTCTTTCTGATGTACTATGAAATTCACTTAGGCAACCGTTAAGTGAAAACAGGAAAGAAAATAGAGGAAAAGGCAGGTATTGTTTCGAAATTGCGAAAATGATAAAGTAAAATGATATTTGTTGAATATTTATGCACAAAATTCGGTACTTGTTAGTTATCCCGCCGACCAAATTACTATCGCCAAATTGTAAAATTAAATGCCAATAATGGTTGATCGTAAATGTCGCATTCACTTGACAACACGTGTTTACGTCATCAAGTGATTTTTATTTCGAGGTTTTATTTGTATTTTTATTAATGTTATACTAATTTATTTGTTCTTTTGTTATTTAAAATAAATATGATGTCAATTTGTATAATTTGGCGGGTGGTTTGGCGATTTATATAATTTGGCGAAATTGGTCGACGGGATAACTAACAAGTACCCAAAATTCTATTAAAAAATTATACAGAGAATTATAAATGGCTGAAAAAATAATTAACAAAATTTCAAACCAAGTCTATTAATTTAAGGTATCTCAAAGTGAAAAATTAGCATCCATAATCTAACATTTAAATAAACTATTCAAATGTGCCATTTTCATTTCAGTGAACCATGAAATGAGGACTAAAAATGGAAAGCAATGAGAGTCTAAAAGAGGAAAATTTTCAAGAGAGCGAAAAAAACCTCCTATTTTTGGTACTTACAGCGTTTTCCACTTCACTCCTTTTGTCTCTTAGTTCCACACTTTAAAGTGAAGGTACCTAGCTTCCTTTCGTTTAGTGTTTAAATATATATTATTCTAATTTGTAAACACTTCTTTTATTTATTTATTTATTTAATGTATTTTTCAAACCTTGCTTAAAAATATCCCTTTGATGTAAACAATAACAGCATGAGCAAGTTGTATGATGGCCACCAGTCTCAACGCATCTTATCACTGGTACTGTCAGCGTACTCTACTTCTCTTCGTGTAGAACATGCAACGTTCTCCACTTCACTTCGTGTGACACATTCATGCAGTGGCATTTTTCTACTCTTTTTTGAACTATTTCTATTAGGTTGGTTGGTTGGTTGTGTAGGGTTTTATGGCGCAAAATCCCATAGGGGACATGCTGCGCCAGAAAATAGACTAGAAACACAATGTAAGTAAAATAAAGAAAGCAACGAGAAAAGCAATCTGGACTATTTCTGTAAGGATTGGAACTTCAAGAGTTCTTGTGTTTATTAAACTTGCCATTTAAGACATTATATATATATATATATATATATATATATATATATATAAAGATTTTCGATTTTTTGGTACTTTCAGCGTTTTCCATTTTTAGTCCTCAAATATGAAAATCGTCTGAATTCCCGTCGAAAAACATTATGAGGTAAAAGAAAAATTTTCCATGTTTTTCGAACGAATAAACTAAATTTAATTAAAAACTATACAGCTAATTCCGAGTACCTTACCAATGTACCTTTTTAATTACAAGCTAAACGGGTAAATTTTGCGGCAGTTTTCGTGAAACATACAGACAAACAGACATACACAAAAATGTTTCGGGTCTCCACAACTCCTCAACTGATATATCGGCAATAAAAGGAAAAAAATAATCCCAACAAAAAGTTTTCGGTAAAAAAAAAAAAAGCGCCAAGTTCTCCTTAATGTTTCGGCCAGAAAAAGTAGTGATATCATCTGAAGTTCGCACAAGTTAAAAGCCAAACATCCCAAATCTTTCATTGAAAATGGCTTCCTGCGACTTGGCCGTTAATGCCTTCTACAGCATTTCAAAATTAATGATTGGAAATTACGCATTTATGAATTATACAATATTAAAAGAAATATTAGAATGCAAAGAGGCAAATTCACATAAAGACATTATAAGTAAAATATTTCTGATAACTACCATTCAGTTTCAACAAACATTAGTTTTGATTACAGATCATTTAGTTCACCTGCGGTTTAATTGCCATTTTGTACGGTCTAAAGCTAAAGTCATTAACGTAAAACCCAAGAAATAAAACAAAATTTACTTACTTCATATCTCACAATATGTTACATTATATTTTATTGTATAATATTGAAATCTTGTGTATTGACGAAAGAGATTTTTTTCGTTTGAACATTTATTATAGTTTGTTTGCAAACATTAAGAGGTATTCGATTTATAAACTATTAAAAGCTGATATTAATTATGTTTTAGCAATTAGGGATATTATCTCCTGAATACAAGTATTTTGGGTACTTGTTAGTTATCCCGTCGACCAAATTACTGTCGCCAAATTGTAAGATTAAACGCCAATAATGGTTAATCGTAAATATCACATTCACTTGACAACACGTGTTTACATCATCAAGTGATTTTTATTTCGACGTTTTATTTGTAATTTTATTAAAGTTATACTAATTTATTTGTTTTTTCGTTATTTAAAATAAAAATTATGCCAATTTGTATAATTTGGCGAGTGGTTTGGCGATTTATATAATTTGGCAAAATTGGTCGACGGGATAACTAACAAGTACCGTATTTTGTTATTTTTAACTTCTAAGCATTTAAATAGACTGAAATTGCTTAAATGCTTTTTTCAAATGTGTATTTTATTTCTGTATTCTGTGTCACAAAATGCCTAAAATAATCAAAAAATGTAGTTGGCATGTAGCTCATTTGTACATATTTTAAAATTTGAAAAACTCTCACGAAGGCATTAACGGCCAAGTCGCAGGAAGCCATTTTCAATGAAAGATTTGGGATGTTTGGCTTTTAACTTGTGCGAACTTCAGATGATATCACTACTTTTTCTGGCCGAAACATTAAGGAGAACTTGGCGCTTTTTTTTTTTTTACCGAAAACTTTTTGTTGGGATATCACTATTTTTTGTATGTTTTTTCAAGTTTGTTATTCTAAACTATATTAATATGAAAAAACTTAAATTTCGGTACTTTTATGTTAGCCTTTAGCAAATCTCCTCATTAGCCTTTTGTTTTTTCGCCAATAGCAGTTTTCATTTTTCACATGTGTAAATTAGAAACAATGCTTTGATTTTCAAATAAAATATTTTGGTTTATGTTATTATTTCTTATTTATTTATTTCTATGATAAATATTCTATAAAATAAAATGAACGAAATGCATCTATTTTAAATGAGATGACTGAAAAGTATATATCTTTAAATGAAATGAATGCAATATGAACAATGGAGTTGGGAACAGTATTTGGCGATTTGCCACTTGCGCCCGGCTAACATAAAAATACCTAAATTTATTTTATTGAGCTTTACAAATTTATACTTTATTTCTTTTTATATTAAAGTACTAGCCGCCTCTAGCAAGCAGTATTTACCGTATTACTTCCATGTTAAACGTTTTGCATCATGTTACTGTTATTGATAATTTAATTTACTTGCCCATTCTTTCGTCAATTCGGAAGCTTTTGATAGAGAAATCAAGAACTCTTTACGATCATGGAAGCACATCATATATTTTAAGTTGTTATGTATTTCATCTTTCGTGAAAAATATCTCTTAATTCACTTATGCATGTTTCCTTAGCAGTTACGATTCGTTCTCTAATGCGGAAATTTTTAATCCTATCAAGTAATCTTTTCTAATTGGGCTCACTGCCAATTGTTCTATTTTAACTGATACGACTGGGTACAAGTGAAATGGTTCTTATGAAATCCTTTGACAATATCTGCATTTGCATTAAACCATATTGATGCTAATATCTTTTTGTTTCACGTTAACCTTTTCAATAGACTCGATTACGGAAGAATAGAAGGTCTATCGGCTCACTGCCATGATCCATTTGAAAATCTATCATTCTTCTCATCTGATTGTGTTGAAGAATTAGTCAATGTGCCATGGTTTTAAGATTTTAGCTAATTTTACTCGAAACCTGAAAACTAAAATGCGAGGAACCGGATTATAGAAGATTCATTCTAACGTACATATTGATTAACAGGTTACATATTATAGAATTATAATAATCATAAGGAGAACTGGCAGTTTCAATGCTTTAATAGTTTCCGTAAATTCTCTTTATATAATACAGAAGTTTTAGCGGTGTAAAGGTTAACAACATAGTCACAGTAAGTATAATAACAGTACAATATAATAACAATAGCAGAGGTTTTGGGCAGTGACGAAACTATTAGCACTTTGGAAATATTAGTACGTCATATCATTTAACTATTCGGATGATATGCGGAAAAATAAAAATAGATGGCTCGCATTAATAATTAACTCATTGAAAAATAGCCACTAGCGTCAAATATTCGCCAAGCTTGGCGACATTTAGCAAAGTTTCGCCAAATTTGGTAATATATCATGTCAATTCTCAATTCTTCTTTGGTAATATATCTGTCAATTTGGCGACAAAAAATGTTTTGTTTATTCTGACGTCATAATGATGCATATGTATTATGTATTATACACATACCTATAATATGTATGATGCAAATGTATTACGTATTATATGCATATGTATAATATGTATGATGCATATGCATAAGTTCATTAACATCACTAAAATGCAATTAAAGGAATAGTGTTCAATAAATAGTAGGGATAATTGCCAGATTGACCAGAGTGCTATTGAGATTAGAATACCAACATTTATAATAGACCGGGAGACGTCTGTACACACCCTCACCTCATCGAGTTTACAGCTGAAATTTTAGGATTAGTTAAAACTAGATTAGCATATTTAAATGCAACTGGTCTGTTAAGTCATATCTCGGTAGAAACCACCTGAAGACCTAATTTTAGTGGTTAACTGATAGGTTTACTATTGTATTTTTCTGCATCCAAAAGTTTGGATACATGGAGGAATGGGTGCAGGAAAACACAATGGAAAATCCACCAATCAACCCGTAAAATCGGGTCTGTAGGTGGTTTACACAAAGATATACCTTGGCAGACCAGTTAACATTTCAATACGCTAATCGATGTTTAACTAATCCTAAAATTTCAGCCGTGAACTCGATGAGGTGATGATCTGTGCAGACGCCTCCCGGTCTTTAATAAAATTTGTTTTAAGGAAGTAAAAGATAGAAAGATGGACAGATAAACTGAAAGATTTGCCTTATTAAGATATTTGTAAAAGCATATAAAAATTCATTCAGCTTAAAATCATGTAACACCTTTATAACTCAGGCTAATTTTCTGTAATCGGGTTTTGGCGACCAACATATCTTATCTATAACTATAATCTTTCTTTTACAGATTTAAAATTAACAATAAATTAACAGTAAGTAGACTAGTAATACAATATAATAAATAACATTAGCAGCGGACTTCGGACGCCGCATCTGTCGCACATCGTTAAAGACAGTTTATTAGTTACACATTTCATTTAATTAAAAGGAGATTTTTAAACTTTCATATAGAATTAGGATATTTTTCCACTATAGGGACCTTGGCATTTTTTAAAAATCTTGGCGCAATTCGGACTTCAGAAACTGAGATATGTTGCCAAATGATATAAACAACTACGAAAACAAACTTGATGAACTTTTATGTTATTTATATACATATAAACATTTTATTTATACATGCATAAAATATTATTTTTTATATACAGATTATTTATGTTGGTATATAAAAATAAATAAACGGGTTCCTTACATTAAATAAATTGTATACATATGGAAAAAATTGCTTGTGTATATGACACAGTAAATAGGTTGCCAGAAAATACGTTATTATCAAATTTCTTTTCTCGTCAAGGCTATTTTCTGTATTTCGCCAAGGCTACTATATCGGAAACGTACCGAATTGCGGTTATATTTTGTTAAATGTTTTATTGTTTTAATATCGTAAATATATCATAACCTATACTGATTAAAATTTTTAGGTATATTCATTTTTTCTATTTAACAAACATCTTTGGAAAAGCATATATATAAAATGTTATTCTGCTTGAAATCACGTGACCGCCTTCAAAGCTTTGTAATCGAGTTTTGGCGACCAACATTGGCACAATTGAATGCGTAGGAACTGTTTACGGCCAAATGAACACCCCCTGTTTGAAGGGTTTAGAGGCGGAAATTCTGTGTTTTCAGATTTTTCTGGTTAATTGTGCTACAAACCCGACTTACTTGTGAAATTTCATGATTCTACGACTTTTAGAAGTACCTTAGTTATTTGATGATGCGAAGTGAGTCAGTGACAAAAAAGCGCTTTTTCGGAATTTAATATTTCGAAAACTACTAAATATAGAAACATGAAATCGTGGAACCTTAGTTCAGTTCGACCATACGACCATGTGTATAAAAGAAAAAATTCTATATCTCTTCCTAAAACGATGTTATGAGGGGGTAAAAAGTATGCCGAAATGGTTCAGGAAAAGGTAGCTTACGGCTTGTGCGAACTTGGCGGACGCACTGCCGTGCTCCCAGATAAATTCTTAATAACCTGGATGTGAATACTTAATTTTTCAAGAAAATAGGAGTAAAAATGAATTTGTGAATGTGCTATAAAAAATCAAATTCGTTGAGCATGGAAAAATTAAATTTCAAAAACCTCCTTTAGAGTATCTTTATGACAATTTTTAATGAACTTTCTAAAAACAGTTAAGTCCTTCGAGTCGAGTGTCACTTCTTTTAATTTTAATTCATTGATACTTTTGCCCATTTTTTTAATTATTTTTTAATGTCTATTACACAACGTCGCGCATAGATTTTTAGATGCATCTAATATTACATTTAATATAAATTTTTGACTGATGTATATAGTGTAAAACGATGAAATCTAACACATCTCCGTATACTTTTATTTTTTTCTAAATAACAAAAACCTGAAGGCTTATTCCGTGCGCAGTAATAAAAAACATGTATAAAAAAGTTTTAATCTCTATCTCAAATACAGAAAAAGCCTTATCATTTTTAAAACATAAAAGTGAAGAAAATATGAATATGGAGAAAAAGCCATTTAAAAATTCTATTTGTGTGGTTAATTGAGCTGGGTGTATAAACGAAATTTACAGTATCTCGCGATATAAATGTCATATGGGTAAAAATGAAATCTCAAAATAGTCGCTATTAAACAGGCTTTTACATATTATTTAAAAACGAAAATCGATTTTTTGATCAATTTTGAAGTACACCGTCCCCCTAATCGCTATAACTCGGGGATTAAAATAGTTAAATTTTTTTATTCAAATATACTGGTGTCCAAATTGAAGGTTTTTGCGTACCCCATACGAAACGTATGTAAGAGGTTAATAATGACTGACAAGAAAAGTACAAAAATTCTGTACATTTATTTATTCCTTACCACTCTTTTAGTGAGGAATTCTATTAGACTACTTTTTTCCTTAATAGAATGACATACTTTAACGTACTTGACAAGAAAATGTTTTCAATTTTTATACAACATATTTACCCAGATGCTTCTTTCTATGGGAAGGTTAGTACCTATCCGTTATGTACTAAAGTTTGAATCTGACAGAAACATAAAAAGAATTCCCTGGAACTGAAAGAAATATGCCGCAAGAAATTTGGTTATTATATTTGGTATTTACAGTACTTATGGAAAAGAAATTCATTTATGTCATTTGCTGTAAAAAAAAAGAAATTTTGATGAAAAGTACGATATTCAAATCGTTTTTCCCAACAGTAAAATTTTTCATAATCTATCATTGTAGAAGCAATTATTTTTTATATCTAATGGATTTTCTCTATGTAAGTGAATTGGATTAAGAAAAAGAAATTTTAAGTGTACGGTGGAGGTTAAATTTTTTTATTTTTAATTTTCATCGAAGAGATAATGAAATTTTGTGCAAGTATAGATTTCACCATAAGTATATGGGGCATTCTCACAATCTTTTAACTTTCATGTCCTTGAATAATAATTTTTTATTTAATACACTTTTTCTGTTTTTTTTTAAATTTCCATATACTTGGGAACATCCCATTGCGTGATTGTACAACATTTTAGCGAGATAAATAAGTTTTGGACGATGTTGGGGGTCCAAACACACTGAAAACTCATCTAACGTCCTGATTTTGAAGTTTGGAGCTGTCTGGATAAAATTGTTTCAATAAAAATAATTCGATGCAATTTTTTTCTGAAACTGGAACTATTGTTTTATATAAATATGTAGCTAAAAATTAACCTGCACACATTTTTAGGGTTGATATCATTTTTTGAACTCTGTCCCTGGGTTTTAGATTTTTTACCATCCCTCTTCTAAAATTATACAGAAAATCACTTCAGATGCAGCGACAGAATTTTTTTCAAGTTTTTGCTCATGCAGAAGTATGCTAGAGAAAGAATATCTAAAATTCGTTGACAGAAAATTTACTGCAGAATATAAATCAGCATTTAAACATCAATTTCAAGCACCGTGGCTTTATTGGTAGTCTTACCGTCCCCAAGGTTTATTCCTGCACTTTTCGAGGTAAAAAAAAAAAAAAAAATAATAATTTAATCCAATGTTAGCAACTGTTTCAAAAAATCAATGAGCATTGTGGCTATCACTTAGTCTTAACATGATTTTCCTAAAAATAGGTGGTAATTTTCCTTACCGCTCCATCCTTACCGTCTCTTTTTGTACCATTTCGTCCCTTTTTTTACCATTTCGTCCCTTTTTTTTTACCATTTCGTCCCTTTTTTTTACCATTTCGTCCCTTTTTTTACCTTACCCTCCCTTCTTTAACACCCTTTAAGACAATGTTATACAAAAATTTTGTATTAAAAGTACTACATTTGTATTATTTCTTATTTGAATGTCCTGTGGGTACTATGCAAATTCATTATACACTGTAAAAAAAAAATGGCAACGTTCCATGTAAAATCCAGGAACGTTTCGCCTTTTCTCAGGTTTTCAGAATAATTTAGCTCTTTCCTGTGAAATTCTGGTTTTCTTATCTGAAACGTTCCTGAACAAAAGTTGGAAACAGCAAAACGCTGCGGCCGCCATTTATTATTTTTTTGCTATAATCCGTTGCTCGCGCGCGAGTGTCGAAAACGAATTCCTTAAATGAATGTAAAAAAAGCAATATGGAATGCAATTAAATCAATAGACGACATAATCCTTTACGTCTCTATTCTCAAGACAATTCAGATGAAAATACAATACCTCTGTGACATCGCTAAGAGATTATCTCTCGTACTTGTCTGTGAAACGTTTAACGAGCAGACCGTGTAAAAAAAAATACACCTATTATTTGGATCTCCATTAACCAGGGGACCATCAAACATGATTCTCACCGATTTTGATTAATTTAAAGTATATTTTAGAGTTCTTATCTCTAATTATTCTTGTGGAAGGATTTCTTCAAATGGGCCTTAGATTTTGAGAAATTAGATTTCGAGGTTTAGCATACGTTTCAAATACCCATTAGTTTGCAGCTCTCAATGTGTCTTTCGTGGTGTGGGCGCAGAAAGTTCGCACGCCACCCGTACGGCCCGAGTTCGATGCTACCTCTTGACTTTTTTTTTCTTTTTTAATTAATTTTATATTTTAACACTTTATTACAATTTGATTTAAATTTGATATATATTTGACACTTTGAATTGCTGTAAATTTGAATTTTTTTTTTCGGAAAAAATATACAATTACGTTTAGTTTTTTTTTTTTTTTTTTTCATGAAAATTTATATGTATTTTATCTAACTTGTAAACTAACATAATTACTGACGAAAATCCAAAATATTTTATGTCTAGATTTTTTTTCTAATTATTATTTACATTTATATATTTTTATATTTTAAGCAAAGTTCAGAAACAATATATCATATATATATTTACTTTATTGAATTTTAACTGAAAATTTATTTTTTCGCATAAATTATAAATAATAATTTTGATGTCAATTTCAAAATATTTTTTTATTCTAACAAATAATGATAATAAAGCGAAAATTGTCTACTGGAAATGTAAAAATCGTCTGCGGATCCCGCATGCTGTGAGATGTCAGTAATGTTTTGCTGTCAACAGAAATATTCCTGGTATTTCGCAGGAAACTTACTGGCATTTCTGTAGAAAGTTTTTAACATATACAGTAAAGTTCCAGTCATTTTCAAGAAATGTTTCTTGGAAATAATGGGCAACTCAGCTGCCCATTTTTTCCCAGGAACGTTGCGGAATTTTTTTTACAGTGTAAGTAAAAATTTTGAAGAAAATAAAAAGTTATAGGGGTAAAATGGTAAGGAAAATTAAACTCGCAAGTGTAACCTAAACCTCAGTTAAATAAAAAAATTTTCGCTGCTGACTATTTTTTTGTTTATTTTGAATCATTAAGGCATTCGTCTATCAGATTAAAATGTTATTTTAGCAAGTTTAATTACGCCAGATTTCCCCACCCCCCCTCAAAATTCAAAAGATTGTGAGAATTCCCCACATAGAACACCTTAAAAGAAATTTCCAATCTTGTAATCTTTTTTTAATTAAAATTTTAAAACGAAATTTTAAAAGTCACCATGCGTCTTAATTTTTGAGATATTTCCTTGATTTTACATTTTAATCATTTAAAACTCTATTTCAAACAAATTTGTGTATAGATTTTTTTAATACCTTGAATACTTAATGTTTTAGAGATTTTTGTTCTGAATTCCATATCGATTTTCATCAAAATTTTGACTTTTAATATGTTAAAAATCATATTTAATTATCTTAATGAAGGCGAATTTTAAAATGCATACACAGTTTATTTGTAAACAATATCAAGAAACTTCCTTATAAATTTCATGTATTTTGATCAAAAATTAAGACGCATGGAATATTTCAAAGTTCTGAAAAACAGTTTTGAGGAAAACAAATTTAAAATACATTAAAGGGCCAAAACATTGTTTGTATACAAAATTAAAACACTTGTAAGTTTGCAAAAAATAATCGCATCGGCATGTCAATTTTCACAAATGACTCAGTACAAATAGGAAAATAACAATACACATAAAAAGAAATTTCAATTTTTGGGTCGAGCTTTGCTCAAATAAAGGAGCGGCATTTCTATACTTTTATGTTTCCCTAAAACTGTATAAATAGGCTGTATACAAGGATAGTTTTAATATTATTTTTTTAAAGAATTATCGAAAAGTTATGAAAGGTATTTTAGTAATGAACACCGAAAAAAATTCAATTTAACCGACAATTTATAAGCATTTTAATGAATAAACAGGAAAGTCCACGGATGGAAAATAATAAGATAAGATAAAATAATTGAAGTGACGTTATGATAATTTCTAATGGTATCACTGAAAATCATTAATACTGCCCGATTCAAAATTAAAACATGGGCAACTAGGTCATGTCGCTGAGGTCCCTAAATAAATCTCCCCCTCCCCCCTCCCCCCAAATTCACTAATCATTTTTAATAAAGCTTACAGTATAAATCTATTTTGCACTTATTATCCATATTTTGTACTTTTAGAGTATTAAAAGATAAAAAATATATTTATCTAAATAGGTATTTACATATTCATGTCTGTATTCTAAGCATAGAAAATATTTTTTTTTTGTCATAGTGTAGGAATTTGGGGCCCATTATAAATATCAGGGCCTAGGCCTCTATTTGGCTTGGTCAAACCATTACTGCCTGACAACAAAAGTGTAAGATATTGTACATAAATATATTTTTTCTCTCCCTGTTCGTGAGGGCTATCATTGATTGCTTTCTTTCTTAAATAATACGGACAAGCATTAATGTATAGAACATATAAAAAGTTTTTAGCTTTTATGTATCATATTTATCCAAATACTTCACTCTATGAATAGGCATTGCGCATTCTTTATGGCTTAAGGTGTCTCAAGACTCTTAAAGCTTCAAAATTTTCGAAATTTTAATTTTTTTAGATGCTAAACTCCTATCTTTTCTGGACATTTTGGTATAATTGTTTCTTTGAAATTCACATTAGAACAGAAATTATGCATTTTAGAATTATACCCGCTCAATAGTTGAAGCGGTGTTTGCGAAACTTTAAAGTCATTTTTTTTCCAAATGACGACATGCGGATCTCTCAAAAACTTCTAAATATTTTTTCGTGAAATTTTCAAAGCATATGTTCCATGATGTCTATATAAACGGTACCTAAAATTTCCTTTTTATCGTTCAAAAATATATATATTTTTAGGTGATTATACTGTTGAGAATTTCAAAATTTTGTATTAGCTAAATACAAATTTGTATTAAAAATATAAATATGCTTTAAATGCAAATTTATTTAGGTTCAGGATAATTATCACAATCTTAAGTATAAGTACACTGTAAACTGAAATGTCTGAAATTCAGACACATAAGTGTCTGAAACGGAGTGTTCAATTTTCAGACATTTTAAAGTGTCTAAATTTTTAAGACGCTTGTATGTGTCTAAATTTAAGACACTTCAAACGTCTGAATTGCATCCATGTTTGACCACCTTTAATTTCTCTGCAAAAGCATTTTCCACCTTTTTTTCGGTAAGCCTTAATACACAGAAAAAAAAAATCCTTTAAAATATAAAAACTGTACCGCCAATCAAAACGCCAGTACAATTTACGTATTTTAGTGGAAATTTTCTTCAATTACCAGAAATATTTAAATTTTTTTTTTGAAATTTCTATATTTAAAAAATAAAAATTATGCTCTCAAGGAAGGGACATTTCACCCACATTTCAATAGGTCTCAGAGATTTTACATGATTCACTCATCTAATTCATTTTACAACATTAGCAATATTACACTTACCCATCGCGGGATACGAACTCATGATCTTATGGTCCGTAGACTATGCGATAATCCGTCTCGGCCACGCCTCCACAGCTAGGAAGTTCAAATATTGTTAGTCATTTGTGACTCACAATTTATTTTACGGAAACTGTAAATATTTTGTCAATCTGCTTATAATTCTGAAAGATTTCACACATCTTCTCTCTAGAATTTTGAATATTTTGCTTTTTAATTTCATGCGATGTAGAACCAGTAGAAAATTTTTTTACTTCTATCGAAGAAATTTTCAGAACACAAATATTATTGGTTATCAGAAGACACGTTATTTTTGAAATATTAAAATATTTAAAATGTTTTAACAGTGCGTATGTATATATATATATTATATATATATATATATATTTAATTCGGGCTTGTTCCGTTTCAGTTGTGTGTGTGGGGGGGAGGGCAACCTTTAAAAATAAAATCAATTTTTCATTCAAAAATAAATGCATTTCTTATTGCCAAAAGCCTGTGTTTAATTTTAATGCGAAGGTATGTATACATGAAAGTGTGTGTAGGAATATAGTGTTCTGTTTTCTTTGATTATTTCTTCTTTTTTTTTTCGTTTGATCAGTGAATGATATGGCAACATTTTTGAAATTGGACTCATTACTTCCTCCTATATGCTAAATATTCTGAACAAAATTTCTCAGTTATAAATATTATGTATAATTTTTCTGCAAAAATAATAAAAATCATTGGTCTATGCAAAAATTTTTTGTCTTCCTTTTTTCCCTCGATCAAAATACAGCGTAAAATTTTTTGATGAAACTAATTTTCCCACGGTGAAATCCTGAAATCACGGTGAAATCATACCTGGAGTAGATCGATACTGAATCATTAGCTAAAAAGTTACATAGTAAGAATTTTCAGAAATATTCCATTTAAAAAAAAAAAAAAAAAATACGTTTGACTTTTCAAAAACACGTTCTAATAAGAATATGTTCGACTAATAATAATACGTTCGACTCAAACTAGATGGCGCTACTGAATTTGGTGTATTCAAGTCATTTTTCTCTTGGGAAATTTTCGTAATTAAACTTGACATTTTCTATCCAGGATTGCGATTTGGAGAGGCATATTTTAGAGGAGTATATGTGCTCAGATCTGGCCGGGTCTTTCTCTCATTTGATTTGATGGGACATGCCAGATCAGGTCCTGACTTTTATTTTTCTGCAGACTGGAGCAAAGTCGTCAGTGTTGAATTCAGACACATTTCTTCGGGAGGGATTTCTGAGACTCCGGTGGGGGGGGGGGGGGGGGATTGCACTTTTTGACCATTGAAAACACAAAATCTCAAATTTTCCGGAGGGACATCTCTTTGCTCCGAGGGGAAATTTCTCTCCCCCGGGCCACCCCCTGAATTCAACACTGATAAGTCGTAACCAGCCAGAGGAAGCTCTGGAAAGTTTTAGTGGGTGTAATTCTGAATGCTTTTAAGATGTTAAATAATGAAATACTGTGCTAAAATATATCTTAATTTTTGCGATTTTTTTGGTGTGTTTCTGTATTTGGATAATTTTAAAGTGTGTTTGCAATCAAATAATTTAAAGTTTTATTATTAAATTAGCAAAATATTATGAAGGTTAAAGTGAACAAGAGGTTACACCGTGTCTTAAATTTATAATTAAGTAAATTTCAAACATGCTATAATTTCGAATTTCATTATAAAATTTATAAAAGAGAAACAAATTGTGTGACAAAATTAATATCTTTTCAAAAATTCCTATTTTTAAACCTATTAAAAAAATTAATAATAATCTTTCATAATTAAAAAAATAACAATATCTAGTCTAGTCTGGGAGGGGATTCAGCCTTCTTAGCTTCCCCCCCCCAATGCACTGGTTTGAATGCAACCAATGCACTGGTTTGAATATAAATAAATAAATCATGTCTAATATACATGTTTTTAGAAAATGCTGATTGTGAAATATATGGATTTGTCCTTGAAAGAGTATATTTTACCTTTTAAATGGAAAATTTTAAATACAG
The DNA here is from genome assembly GCA_963932465.1 of Maratus speciosus. NCBI lineage: Eukaryota > Metazoa > Arthropoda > Arachnida > Araneae > Salticidae > Maratus > Maratus speciosus. Next base: position 245,081,060 of record OZ010800.1, on the reverse strand, counting down.
AAATATGCAAAAAATGGAAAATTTTCTGGAATTTAAGAAAGAAAATTTGAATTAAAATACGTAAATTGCCAGTATAATTTCCATATTTTAACGGATTTTTTTTATATTGTATAAAGCTTACAAAAAAAAGTGAAAAATTGACTGCCTATTACCGAACTTCCAGATTGGTCAAAAATGGATGCGATTCAGATGTTTGAAATGTCTTAAATTCAGACGCATACACGTGTCTTAAAAAATAAGACACTTTAAAATGTCTGAAAATTGAACACTCCAGTTTCAGACACTTATGTGTCTGAATTTCAGACATTTCAAATTACAGTGTTTATACCATGATCATATAGTAAGACACTTAAGTGTCTAAATTTCAGACACCTATGATGTCTGAAATTCCATATTCAGACACTTAAGTGTTTGAATTACTTTTTCAGTCACATATGTGTCTGAATTTAAGACGCCCTTATTTGCAGTGTAGACACCGAAATTTTCATTCTAGGTGCAAAATTTATTTCGTAATCCTGTGCGTAAACTGTTTTACCAACTTTCGGCTCGTCAAATATCTGAGAGTTTGGAAGCTCCTATTAATGCTAATTCTACATCTTGCCTTTTTTAAATGCATGAAATGAAAGAACATATTTATATCTTTCATCCCAATAAAAATTGTGTTTTAAAATCATATACATTTTGAGGCATTTAATGTTGAAAATTATATGTTTTTTTTATTTTTATTTTCCATTTTTAAGTGTCTTGTGACTCTTTAACTCTTCGGTTTGACAGAAACACAAAAAGAATTCCCCTGAGAACGGGAAAAGGAACATATAAAAAAGTCTGTATATCATATGGCATTTCAACAACTTATAGAATTGAAATTTGCGCTCATCAACTGCTGTAAGAATGAAAGATTTTAGGTGAAATGTACAATATTCAAATGTTCGTTGTAACGGCAAATATTTTTATACAAGTAGTTAATAAGTGATTTTTGATGTTATTTTTTCACATGTTACTTTGAAATCGATATAGAAAGACTTGGAAAATCTAAATTCGCTGTGTGCATTTTCTATATTTAGAATTTTGTTTCTTTATTCTGTGTGTCTCCTGATCATATACAGTAAAACAAATTTTATTACGTTTTTCATATGTATGTGTCGTTTTGGTTTATCGTCTTCATCTCGAAACGTTCTTATATATAAATACGCCTTATATTCTTTAAACTTATTAAGAAATACGGATACGCATTTCTTTATTATACATCAAACTTTCGATTATCCTTTTTTTTATATATCATTTCGTTTATTATATATACAGTTATACTGCAAATATCTGCATTTTTAGTAGTCTCATGTTTTTCTATATCTCAATCCGCTTCCATCTTCGCACATTTTTCATTAGTAAGTCAAATTTCTTGTATTTTAAATTTTTATCTATCATTGAAGTGTTATCTTCTCTTCATTTATTTATCTTTTAATATCTTATATGTAATTTTTGGTTTATTTCGGAAATGTTTTGATATGTTATAAGGAACTGAATTTTGTTATTTTAGGCCTAAAGCCGACAAAATTGGATGAAATAACATATCTTCACTATGCATTAAACCTGCATGCTCCTCTGATGATTCTGCAGGCTATACATAGTACTTATTGTGCATTTCTGGTTTCCACTGTTCATATTTTGTTCATCTTTTTTGTTAATTTTTTGTTCATGTCATTTAATAATTTTTTGTTGCAAATTTGAGATTCATAGTGTTTGAATCTTCTCTTAAACCTTAATTTATAATCTATATATTTAAGGGGTCTCAGGACTCTTAAAATTGGAAGAAAAAAAATCATTTTCAACATTTAATATCTTAAAATGTATATATGATTTAAAAACACAATTTTTATTGAAATGAAAGATATAAATATGTTCTTTCCTTTCATGTATTCAAAAAACTGCAAGATGTGGAATTAGTATCTATACGGCACTCCACACTGTCAGACATTTGTCGAGTAGAAAATTGGTATAACAGTTTACGCGCAGGATTACTAAATTAATTTTGAAGCTATAATAAAAAATTTTGTGCCCAATTATACTTCAAACTGCACTAATTACCATGAACCTAAATAAATTTGTATTTAAAGTATTTTTATATTTTTAATACAAAGTTGTATTTAGTTAATACAAAATTTCGAAAATTTCAACATGATCACCTATTAAATATATTTTTTTGAACAATAAAATTGAAATTTTAGGTGCAATTTATACAGACTAACATGAAACACATATTTTGAAAATTTCATGAAAAAATATTCAGAAGGTTTTGAGATATCCTGTGCGTTATGCCCAAAAAAGTCATTTGGAGAAAAATGACTTAGATTTTTCGGAAACGCCGCTTCAGCTATTGAACGGGTTTAATTCTGAAAGCCGTAACTTCTGTTCTAATGGGAATTTCAAGGAAACAATTATACCAATATGTTCAGTTGTCACATTTAAATAAAATAAAATTTCGAAAATTTTGTAGCTTTAAGAGTCCTGAGACCTCTTAATATAGATGATAATTCGTAATATTTTATAATGGTTCTATATATGCATCTATATATCTATATATAAGGCAAATTGTGTTATTACTATAACTTCAAAATACAGAACCAATTCGATGTAATTTGAACAGTGTATTGATCTTTCTATTATATCGGATAAATTCACTAAACAAGTATGTAGCTCTTATAGTCTACAGAGACACTCAAAACGAAAACCATGCAGAACTGTCATCACGATAATGTCTAAAATATTGACCTATTTCGAACCTAATTGGGCCAGTGGATTCATTTTGCCAGTATCTTCAATGCGTTTGTTATTCATGTATGTGCACTGGTGTGCAAAAATTAAGGACGGAGCAGATAAATTAGCATAAAAGCCGAAAAAGGCAACAGAACGTAGTGAATGACCAATCAGGAGATAGACCTGGAACAAATGCAGTTGGACATGCGCATATATGGCATATGACGAAAAAGGATGAGGTCCTAAGGGGATAAAGCACAGAGGCGGTGGACGTTCAGCAATTCAGTGAAATTTATTCCACGGTGTACAATGTTTTCAACGACGGTTTTTTTGCTACTATTGTGTGACATGGCCAAGAGGCAATCCAGGAGATGTCATCTGGCTGATTTTACCAGACGTCGCCTCATCGGGATGTTGCAAGAATGTCGAAGTGTGACAAGTGTGCCAGAAGAGTTCGGGATTGTTCATAGCATCGTTTCATGAACCTGGAGTGGATTTCAAACGATGGGAACAGCTGATCGAGCATTCAGCAGTGGTCGCCCACAAGCAACAACAACATCGGAAGACCGTTATATTGCCATACAGGCGGAAGACAGCTGGAGAAATCGCAAGGCAGATGGAGCAGACTACTGGAGGTCGGATATCACATTTTACCGTGGCTAGGAGGCTGCACAAAGATAGTCTATATGCACGACGACCAGTACGGTGTGTACCATTAACGCCTGCTCATCGGAGACGACGATTTGGGGCATTCTCACAATCTTTTGACTTTTATGTCCCTGAATTATAATTTTTATTTTAGTACATTTTCTTGTGTTTTTTTTTTTATATCATATCCTGGGGAACATCCCATTGCATGATTGCATAACAATATTAACGAGATAAATAATTTTTTACGATGTTGGGGGTCCAAATACCAGGAAAACACCTATACCGTCCCATGCCCTTGATGCTGATTTTTAAGTTTGGAGCTGTCTGTATAAAATTGTTTCAATAAAAGTAATTCAATGTAATTTTTTAACGAAACTGGGACAATTGTTTTATATAAATATGTAGCAAAAAATTAACCTGCACACATTTTTACGGTTGATATTATTTTTTTAACTCTATCCCTGGGTTTTTCATCCTTACCGTCCCTCTTGCTAAACTTATACAGAAAATCACTTCAGATGCAGCCACAGAATTTTTTTCAAGTTTTTTCTCATACAGAAGTATGCTAGAGAAAGAATGTTGAAAATTCTTTGACAGGAGATTTACTGCAGAATTTAAATCAGCATTTAAATATAAATTTCAAGATCGTGGATTTACTGGTAGTCTTACCGTCCCCAGAGTTTATTCCTGCACTTTTCGAGGTAAATTAATTTTTTTTTATTTAATCCAATGTCAATAACTGTTTCTAAAAATCAATGAACACTGTGACGACCCCTTTGTCTTGACATGATTTGCCAAAAAATAGGTGGTAATTTTCCGTAAAGTTCCATCCTTACCGTCCCTTTTTTCCCATTTCGTCCCTTTTTTCCTATACCATCCACTTTTTTTTACCTTACCGTACCTTCTTTAACACCCCTTTAAGACAATGTTATACCAAAAGTTTGTACTAAAAATACTACATTGTTATTATTTCTTATTTGAATGTCCTGTGGGTACTATGCAAATTCATTATAAGTAAAAATTTAGAAGAAAATAAAAAGTTTTAGTGGTAAAATGATAAGGAAAATTAAACTCGCAAGTTTAACATAAACCTCAGTTAAATAAAAAAAAATTTCCCTGCTGACCATTTTTTCTTTATTTTGAATCAATAAGGCATTCGTCTATCAGATTAAAATGTTATTTTTGCAAGTTTATTTTCAACAGATTTTTATTCCCGAAAGTCAAAAGTCTGTGAGAATGCTCCATTTCCGTGGTGCCAGATGCACAATAACTGGACAGAACAGGATTGGAGTCGAGTACTCTTTAGCCGATTTAGTTTGACGAGAGATTCTGGTCGTATACACATCTGCAGAGAGCAGGGAACACGTAATCACCCCTCCAACATCATAGAAAGGGACCTTTTTGGAGGTGTCGGAGTTCTTCTTTGGGCAGGTATCATGCTTGGTATCCGTACGAACCTCGACGTCATCCAGGGATATTCAGTCTCTGGTACCCGCTATTGCACCGATATTCTCTTGTCTCTCGTGCGTCTGTTTAGAGGTGCTGTGGGTTCGGACTTCCTCTTCATGGACGACAACGCTCCTCCTCATCGTACAGCGGCTGTCGAGGAGCCTTGGGAGAGAGAAGATATTCAACGCTTAGATTGTCCTGTAAAGTCCCCGGACCCAAATCCCATAGAACACGTGTGGGACCTTCTCTGGAGACGCTTGTCAGCACGTGACCAGGCGCCAGCAAAGATTCCGCAGCTGCAATCGGCGTTACAAGAGGAATGTAACTTGATGCCTCAACAGCTCCTTGACAACTTTGTCCTCAGCATGGACAGACGTTGTAAATCCTGCATAGCAGTCAGGGGTAACCATATCGCTTATCAGAGACTGAATTGTTCCTGCTTAGATGCCTGTAATATGAATGTTTCTGCCTTCTCTGCAGTTGTACTCCAAGTGACCTTTTCAATAAAGTGCTTTTGTATTCTTTTGATTCCTTATTTAGATGGTTTTTATCAATTGTCCCATATTTTCCAATCTTGGAGATCTTATGGTATGATTTCAGTCGATGTGCAAATCGTCTGCACGACGTTACATTCAAGAAACCCTTTCGTCCTTAATTATTGCACACCAGTGTATTTCTTACAGTCCGTTTGCAGAGACATGCAAAAGCACCACATGCAAAACTTCTCATCCCGATATCGTTCAAAATACTGAAAAAATTTGAAACTAATTAGGACAGAGTATTGAAGTATCTTGGATATATAATTAATCAGGTTTTGTAAGCTTTATAGTGGGTTTACAGGAGCACACAAAAACAAAACTTTTAAAACCTGCCATGATGATAGCTAAAGTTTATATCTAATAACAACGAAATAAATAAAATATATGATATTGCAAGAAACAATGGATACAAAGAAAGTACCATAGAAAAATTAATTAAGAGCTTAAAGAATAACAAGAAAAGAAATTTCAATCCACAAAATTTCATGATATCCACTTTACAATATTTTCCTGGTTTCTTCGAACGTCTGAAATATAAACTCAACAAATACAATATCTCCCTAGTCGCAAAACCTTCTATGAAAGTAAGAAATATAGTATGCAAGAAAATAGATCCAATTGAGTCAAACCAGTTATCGGGAGTATACGAAATATCTTTCACCAAAGAAGATGGAACCAAGAAGTTTTATATAGGTATGACAACTAGAAAACTTAAAACTAGAATCAAAGAACATATAGCAGACATCAAATACAACAGAAGAACCACAGCTTTGGCCATATTATACAGCGAAGAACTTTTACAGATCGATTTTAAAAATAGCAAGTTAATTTATACATCAAGATTTTATTTACCATCCATAATCCGAGAATCAATAGAGATATTTTTACGCAACAAGAATATTTGCAATGATTCAGTGTCCATAGAATTACCTAAAATTTAATAAAAGAGATGCTATGTAATTTTAGTAACAATAGTAGAAATTAATCCACGCTGGCAAATAGCCAAGATAACTTTATTTTTATTTTATATTTTGCAATGCTTTTCATTATGCATGTTGTCTCGTGACATTGTTTACCATGTTATTGTTTTGAAAATTAATCCACGCTCACCAATAGCTAATCTAATCTTTTAAATTAATTTTATGTTTACAGTGTATTTCATTATGCATCATGTCGCGTGACATTGTTTACTATATTTATTGTTTTTAAATTATGTGAAAATATTTTCTATCGTTGAATGATTTTGAAAATGTTGCCGTTTGTGCAACGAAACGATCATCAATCTTAATAAAGATTTTCTATCACTTTTTATAGCATTTTTATAGCATTTTTTAACTTTATCTGTTTATAAGTGATTATTATACATGTGTTTATGATGATAGCTTTCGAAATACTGAACCAGTTCGAACTTAATCAGGACAGGGTACGAAGCGTGGCTATTAAATAACGAGGCTAATGCTGTAAAATATTTTATTTTAAATGTATACATATTTAGCTATTATTCCCTTCAATATGTACATTTCCTTTATCCCTATAACGCTTGATACGAATTTTCCAGTGCTTGAGAGAGTACTGGAAGTCTTTTTCTGTGAGCTCTTTCATGGCGCGTGCCGCTTTTTCTTTCACAGTTTCAACGGTCTGATATCCGGTTCTTTTTAATGCAGATTTGTCTTTGTAGAATAGATAAAAGTCACATGGTGCCAGGTTAGGCACAAGGCGGATGGTCCATCACTGGGCTATTATACTTGGCTAGAAATGTCTTCAAAGACAATGCAGTATGAGCCGGTGCGTTGTTCTGATGAAGCACCCATAGCTGTTTCTCCCACAATTCGGGTCATTTAATCGTAATTTTTCGCGGAGTTGAGCAGGAACCTCAAGGTAGTAATTTTGATCAATATTTTGACCTTCAGGAACGCAGTGAAGGTACACAATCCCATGAACATAAAAAAAAAATTCTCCGTTGTTGACGTGGAAGGGCGACTCTATCGAACACCATCTTCAATGTCTTTTCGGCCATCTTGAAAACACTTAAACTACTCAAAAACCCGTGCACGTGATAAAAATTCATTGCCGAATATTTCTCTTAACAAATGATGAATTTCAGTAGCGGATTATCCTAGTTTAAAAAGAAATTTCACATTAATTCGTTGCTCCTTTAAAACACTCAACATTTTCCCGGCAAAAGACTAAAACAGGGTCCAAAACAAACGAAGGTCACGCCAGGCTAATTGGAATACAGCCAATTTAGAGGTGGTAATCGATACAGGAGGCTTTGTGCTACACAACTATTGGTCGTACGAATTCGTCGCATGCGCAGTTCTTCTGTAGAAGCATTAGTCTCGTTATTAAATAGTCACACCTTGTATTAATCTTGCAAGTATCTTCGACGAAATCTTTAATTAAGTATGTAGCTCCTATATTTTGTTTACAGCGAAAACAGAAACGTTTTCGACAGCCTTCAGTGAATGGTTTGTGTTTGAACTAGAGTCATGCATAGTTCGGGTTCAACCCGACCCGAACCCGAAAATTCCAACTCAAGTCAACACGCAAACCGACCCGAACCCGAAAATTCCATCTCACGTCAACACGCAATCCGACCCGAGCCCGACAGAAAAAATCCATCTATCGGTAACCCAACAAAATATTTTTCGTAGACCCGCAGCCAGACCCAGAACCCGACACATTTCAATTATATCCTTATTACCAATTTCACTTTTATATACAAAAATGGACATATCTATATTCTTTTTTATTCAAATATAGTAAAACCTCTGAATAGCGGACACACCGACTTTGTTGAATAGAGTCCCGTATCGGGTCGGGTTGCACTTAACTTTCTTTTTTTCGACTCGTGGTTTCTCTAATTTTTTTTCTGTCGATCGGATTCATTCAAGAATGGTTCTTGTGTATCAGCTTTACGTCAGGTCGGGTTTTTGGGATTTTCCAAAACATTTGAGCAGAACAATATTACAGATGAAAATAAACACATATTTGAATATAAATGAGAAATTATATATATTTTTTTATTTCATGAGAAATAAAATGTATATAAGAAATGTGATCAGCTATACAAATAAAAGAAGGTTTCTCTCTGTCTGTGTTTGTGTGTGCGATGGCTGGCGAAATCTACTTCGCGTACAAGTCTGAAAATTTAGATGAGGATAGACCAATGCATGCCCTGATGCACCTGCGGCTTAGAATTTTAATTTTTTTAATAATTAGCAGATATATTAGTTAAAAACTCATCAAACGGCTCAATTAAAAAAGTATTTTTTTCCTCAAAATCAGAAATTGATGGGATCTGGACCTTTACAGCGAGGCTAGCGCGACGGTCAAATCACAACACTCTGTAGGGATCTCCGAATTTCCAAGGGAAATGGTTGCCATATAAATCCGGTTTTGTCAGAAAGATAGGAGAGCGGACATTTGAGTTAGAGATTTAAAAATTGGCACACATAAGCAAAATAATATTCTGAAATTCCAAAAATGAAAAAAATTCGTTCCTAAATTTCTCAAATGTTAATTAAAAATTCGTTAATCAAATTAATTAATTTTTATTTCATGAACATACCTGCACATGCACACATTCGAGGCGCTTGTATTGAATATACTTTTCTGGAGTACTTATATTCAACTACTTTCCAATACGAAAGACATTTAAAACGCCAGTCAGAAATTTTTAGGCATATCGAAATTTTTAAATCTATTTCAGGCAGAGTTGTGAAAATTGGTATGTATACGCAAAATAATATTCTATTTCACAAATTCTAGAAATCGAAAAAATCCACCAGTAACTTTTCATTTTATCAAAAGACTGATTTTTATACGAAAAAAGGAATGTATTCTGCATTTAATCCTATCTGAGCGTTTATTTCACTAAATATCAATATTTAAGTCAGATTTTTTATGGAAGCCCTCGGATACACATTTTTTATAACTTATAAAAATTTTAAAGAGGGAGTGTGAATTCATTTGCGAGATAATCAGATACAGGGTAATTCAAAGTTTGAAAGCTTGACTATCTTGGTTTCTAATTATCGAAGGCCCTTATATCGCCTATTCTTGAAATTGTTACCAAACGGGTATCTCGGAATCGTTTCTACCGTCTATCCCGGAAGCGTTTCTACCGTCTATCTCGGAGCGTTTCTACCATTGGTTTGACTACCCAATCATAAAGGGTTTAGTTTCCCCCATGGGGGGCACTTTTCTAACTTTTCCGATCCCCGCATGTGATATATCATTGTGCATGTGATATATCATTGTACATGTGATATATCATTGTACATCCCTTTTACCACACTTTCATATTATGTATCCCCGCCCCTACTGCCTTCATTTCAATTTTAAATAATTGGTTAAGTAACTTGGCCCCTAATTACCTGAGCCCCTTTTATTGCACATTCTTGAAAGCTTGACCAAAGGTGTAACTCAGTACGTTGCGATAGTTTCGGCTGTCGATTTGCCTATCTGATCCTCAGTGGCTCAGTTCACCCCCCCCCCCCCCAGCCCCTGATGGGATACTTTTGTAACTTTTTCCAACTCCGTCATGTGATATATCATTGAATAGCCGTTTGACCACTTTTTCGTATTATGTACGGCCGCCCCCTCACCCTGAGGGTTTTTCATCTCGCTCGGATTGAGGTTTGTTTGGAAAAGAGTGCGCTCACTGGAAAAGGAAAGTAGAACTAATAGATTTTGCAGTAGGCAGAAACAAAGTTAAGGTATCTGCCTACATAAAATGCACATTTTGGTGAAATTTTTAATTTTTTTTAATTACTTGGATGAGCAATCTTTTACGATTCCATTTATTTTAATTCATTCCTGTAATTACTAGAAGAGGAGTTATGGACAATTTAATAAACGGGAAGTAATTAGGCGAATACCGAAATGGGCGTAGGAAGGCCAGGAGAAATGTAAACAATGTTCCTATGCATGATTTTCTTACTTTTTTTTTACATAGAAACACTAATAAACCTTAATTTACACTTCTAGATTAATGTTATAGATAAGAAATATTGAAATGTGATTTTTTGGCAAATCAATTTTTCTGTTATTTCCATGTTCGATTTATTTCATTACATAAATTTTTTTAAACATATTTTATTGAATTTTTTTCTGAATATTTCCCATATTACTCAAAAGGAATTGTTTTGTCTTAGCTATTTATCTGACTTTAAAGCAATTTTAAAGACAGTAATTTCTTATGATTACCTACTTATCTATATATACACGCACTAATATATGCATGACGATTTTTTTTTTTTTGAAATAAATTAAAAACATTTTCTTGAAATCTGTTTTTAGTAGTAGTAGATAAAAGATTCCTCGATTTATTGAATTTGTCCCCCTTTCTATAAAAGAAAACTGGAGACAAAAGATGGAAATACAATACACATGTAACACCACAGTGGAATCCATTTATTTTTATTTCGCAAGATACTCTAGATACATTAGTTCTTATCCTAATTGAATTGAATAGCCCCCGAGCTGTATATTTCAACATCGCTTAGGCGCTTTCATTTGTTATTTCGTAACATATTTATGGTATATAACGAATAAAGTATTGTTATCTTTCTAAGAAAATCTTTCTTGTTATATGATAATCGTATTAATATGTCAAAAGAAATCATCGAGGGATTCTATTTATTCGCCCAATGTATTTTTTAAAAAAATTCTTCAAGCTGTCATTGCATCACAAAAAAAAAAAAAAAAAAAAAAAAAAAACAGTCATTCTAACGTTGAGATTGGCAGTAAAGCGTAAGTAAAATCTAAATAATGGTAAAAAAATACCTTCGCTCAAGGGTGCTTAGAATCGATACAATACATTGGAAAGCCATACTGTTAATTTTGTTATTTTAATTTTAATTAAAAATATATAAAAATTTCTGTTTAAAAAGAAAAAGTTGTTCTCCATAAAACACAGACAAACAATTTGTATTTTTACAACTCTATTAAATAAATTAATTTATGGTCGTGCAAGACTTATAAATATAATTTTTTACTTACAAATATATATTTTTTTTACTCATAAATATTTTTTTTTTCCGTGACATGTGTGTTTATATGCAAGTTTTATTTTTCAAACTCTTTCCAGAAAAGTTAAATTTTAATTAAAGACATGTTTTTAATTTTAACCGTATTTAAAAATTGATATATCACAGCAAAGAATAACATATTTACATACTTTTCCATTTTTGAATATAGAAAAGAATAAATATTAATTTATCGTTAAGATTTACTAATATATACACATATTTAAAAATAATATTTTTTTAAAGAAAAGAAAACACTTTTTTAAACAGAACTTTATGCTACGAGAATCATATTTTCAACACGTGTATTTTAATACATATATCTACAAATAAGTAATTTAATTTTTTCATTTAAAAAAGTGGTTCAAAATTAACCTAAAAAATGCTATTTTCTTAAAACTATTTAAATTGAAAACTATTAAATATAAATACATTTTATGAATTCCGTAATAAATATAATAATCTTATACAGAATCTAGACTATTTTTATGGCAACATGAACAATTTAAAAGTTATAGGTATAAAAAAAAAAAAAAAAAAAAAAAAAAAAAAAACGCTGAAAATTCCTGAAAAAAATTAATAATTTAAAAATTAAAACTGTGTAGCTCATAAACTTTTCAATAAATCAGGAGAAGAATAGTCTACATCCTTTGAATATACAGGGTGTCCTAAAGTAGACTGGCTAATTTTAAAATTCAATAACTTGCAAATGGTGACAGCTATTAAAACAATTCTTTCAAGTGGGTTATGTAAGATATCAGGAGTTTTTTTACAGCGATTCTAGATTTTAGTTTAAAATAGCAGCGATAGCTGACTCTGCACGCAATAGACGGTAAAATCGAGCCCTATTTTTGGCCCATCTCTTTTTTCAGTGTTGATGCGAGCGAAGGCGGTTAAAACCTCCTCACCGCCGCGAACTGATTTATCCGTTCACTAAGCTGTAGGTTTCACAGCAATAGAAGCATTATTTAAATGAATATAATTCTACAGATATAATCCAGTTTTATAAAATTAAGTTATGATTAATACTTTCAAGGCTTATATGCCTATACGTTATAAAAAATTTTATATCATGTTAGAAAAAACATCTTTTTGTAGCATTTGAAAAAAATTACAGAGAAAACAACATTGAAATTTTACCCTTTTGCTCGGCGGTCAGGGGGTTAAATACAGGGTGTCCGGGCTAAAAGTATCCAAAAGTTATGGCTTATTTTTACGGAATTACCCATTAGAATTTTTTTTAAATAGCATCTCACAATGTTTTAATATCAATAGACTTCGATGTGTTCCCCTTTGGTAGCACGACAAACGCCTAAACGGTAATCCAGTTCTCTCCAAATGTTTCGAAGCATATCAGGAGTTATTAAGCAAATTGCTTCTATGATACGCTTTTCCCACTCATCCACGGTTTCAGTTTTTTGTTTTGTTCAATGTTTTAAAATCTCGGATGGGTCTCCAATCCTCGGAGGTGAAGCCTATTATATTCTAATAGGTAGTTCCGTAATAATAAGTCATAACTTTTGGATACCCTGTATATGGAGTAGTTCTCCGTCGCCTCTGCAATTTTGTTCTTAGGGGCCCACTCCATATATTTAACTTTCTTCTTTCGCATCAATACTGAGAGAAGATAGAGGCTAAAAATCTGGTCCCGATATTAGCGTTTATTGGTTGCAGCGTCATCTATCACTGCTAATTAAACTAATTCTAAACTAAAATATAGAATCGCAGTAAAAAAAAAAAAAAAAAAAAAAAAAAAAAAACTCATGGCATCTTACATGACACTTTTCCATGAATTTTTTTAATAGCTGTCATCATTTGTAAGTTGCTGAATTTTAAAATCAGTCAATCCATTTTAGGACACTCGGTATATTTAAAACATAATTTAAAACTTTTGTGGATATTGATTTTTTTTTTTTTTTTTTTTTTTTTTTTGAGTTATGATAATTTTTTCAACACTATTAAAAAAATATCATCTTTGAGAAAAATTATGAAAAAACTTTCAACTTAGTTTTTTAAAGTTTATAAGAAATAGTATAAATGTTTAAAAAACTGGAAAAATGTAAAAAAAAAATATTGAAATTTTATATTAAATTTAAAAAAAACAGAAAATTGAAATTTTGATTGAAATTGATGTTTTAAAGGCATACCTTAATATGCTAATAGAATTCTAATTAATCCTGGAATTTCAACCATAAACTCTGGGAGGTGATGGTTTGTGCATTGCAGCCACCGCCTGGTCTATCGCATTAACGGTTATATTGCTTTTGTAGCTCGCAAAAAGCGTGAAAATCTTCATATAGTGTAAAATGATGACACATTTTCAATGTGCAAATTGCTCGTTTTAACCCTGTTCACGTTTTAATCTTACTTGTATTAAGCGAGTTCGACTGTATGTAGAAACAAGTTCGAAATTGCTCGTCAAACGCGGCAAATGAGGTGCGTTCGTACTGTAACTAGTTTTATAAATATATTTTTTTTACCGCACATTATACTGAATGTATATTTTAGTGCACTTCAATAAGTGCATATCCATTTCATTCTGTTCGAAAAGCCGTAACATCATTAAAATGCACTTGAAATATTTTTTTTCTTCCCATTGACCGTCATGTAACGGAACACTTTTGACTGTCCCTGTAATTAAACTATACATCCGATTTTCATAAAATTTGATATGACTCGACAAAATTTTGCAATAATTATATATTTAAAATTTCAGACCATTCGGAAGGCTGTAACATTATTAAAATGCACTTGCAATAATTTATTCCCATTGGCCGTAATTTAACGAAAAACTTTTGACTGTCAGTGTAATTAAACTATACATCCGATTTTCATAAAATTTGAAATGACTCGACAAAATTTTGCAACAATTATAAATTAAAAATTTCAGACCATTCGGTTGGGTAGTTTTTGCTCTAATATATGCGCACAGACAGACAGACAGACGGACTGAACGACGACTTTACTGCTACGTATTTATATAACTATGAACGCACCTAAAAAGCGCCTATGAAGGATATTAAATCTGTTCCGTTATTTTACGATAATCACTTACTGAGTTATTATACTTTGAACTTTAGGAAAAATGTCTACCTTTCTCCGGTATTAAAAACACACCATTTCATTTTAATCACCTCATAAACCGTTAAAATTCATAAATAGTTCAAAGCATTATAACGTTGGAAATTTTGTACTCACAAAAATTATTTTTCTAATACCTTTTTAGATTCAGGGCAACAATTTTCTAAACATAAGTTAAAGATAAAAGGAGACATGTTTAAAATTAAATTTAGTACTTTAACATATACTGCCTGTTGTAAAAAAAAAAAAAAAAAAAAAAAAATCTGTATATAAAGGGCGCATTTGATTTGAATATATTTTATAATTGGAAGTACGTTTCGATTAGGAACGATTTGAGGCTGTTCTCAAGTCCAAAGGAGCCACTTTCTGGCATATTTTATAAATCGTTTTTGTTTGGGAACGTATGAAATTGGTAGATGCTGTTACTCAAAAACTATGTAATCGAAATAAGTTTTCCATTTTTTGGTAAATGCAAAAGTTCTTTCAGCAAATACTGTTAAAGTTGCAGTTTTGAACTGAATTACCGAACGCGACACCGCGAAGAAGAAGAAAAACCAGTCGTCACGTGACCGCAATTCCTTATAACTCGATAATTTATTTACCAAAAAATGGAAAACTCATTTCGATTCGAGATCACGCCAAAAGTTAAATTCTTTCAATTTTATGCATTTACGCTTAAAAAGAAATCAGGAAATGTCTCAGAAAGTTTAATGTTGTTCAGCAGGGCTACTGCCATCAGAAATAATCGCCATAACACACTATTTTGAATCACACGATATAAAAACCTTTTTCAGTATTAGAATAATATATTATAATCTTTCGCAGATAAATCAGTTCTTTTTTACTTAGCAAAGAATATGACCTTTCACGATAAAAAAAAAAAGACAAAAGAAAAGCAATATATGAAAAATTCATTATTTTATTAAAGGAAAATTATCTTAGCTGCATACAGAAAAATACCTGCTCCAATTTAATTAAAAGAAAATGTTATTTATTAAAGCTATTTTTAGAACAACTAGAGCAGATGAAGTTACCTCTACAGGTGTGCTGATTTTATATACTTTGTCTAATTAATTTAGCTCTTTGTATTAGATAATAGAAGTAACATCTCTTTTTTATATAGAATATTTTTTTCGTGGCATATTTTTTCTTCGTTCAGAGAATTATTTTATTACGTCGATGTATTTTTTCCCTACATAATGCATGAGGAAAATAATTATGCGGGTAGAAGTCCTTTTTCGGAATAGCAAATAAACATTTACGGTTACCTATTATAATAAAATCTGAGTGTGTAGTTGTATTTCACATTTACTCCTAGCAGAATATAATGAATTGCGGATGGAAAAGAAGGCGAAATAATCGTAAAGGTTCAACGATAACATAAAATCTTTCAAACTTTCGAAATTTAAATTTCTTATTTACTAATTTTTTTCTTTAAATTTAATCCAATGTGTGTAATAGTAGTTTGGATACTCTATTGTGTCGAAAAATGGAAATAATGCTGATGGCAGGTGCTTGTTGCTACGATTTTTATTAAAATTTAAAAGAAAATAAATTTCAATTTAAAAGCGGCGCAAAAATAACCTGATTAAATTAAATTTCTCAAAAAAAAAATAATAATAAAAATTAAAACAAGTTGGAAATTGATCGTCAAACGTGGCAAATGAGGTGCGTTCGTACTATAACTAGTTTTATAATTATTTTTTGCACCCCATATTGTACTGAATGTAAAATTCTTTGCACTTCATAAAGCGCATACTCTGATACATCATTAAAATGCACTTCCAATATTTTTTTCCCATTCCCCGTAATGTAACGGAACACTTTTGACTGTCCCTGTAATTAAACTATACATCCGATTTTCCTAAAATTTGAAATAGCCCAACAAAATTTTGCAACAATTATATCTTTAAAATTTCAGACCATTCGGAAGGCTGTAATATCATTAAAATGACTTGCAATAATTTTTCCCATTGGCCGTAATGTAAAGAAAAACTTTTGACTGTCCCTGTAATTAAACTATGCATCCGATTTTCCTAAAATTTGAAAGGGCTCGACAAAATTTTGCAACAGTTATATCTTTAAAATTTCAGATCATTCGGAAGGCTCTAATATCATTAAAATCCACTTGCAATAATTTTTCCCATTGGCCGTAATGTAAAGAAAAACTTTTGACTGCCCCTGTAATTAAACTATACATCCGATTTTTCTAAAATTTGAAAGGGCTCGACAAAATTTTGCACGGGTTATATCTTTAAAATTTCAGATCATTCGGAAGGCTCTCATATCATTAAAATGCACTTCCAATAATTTTTCCCATTGGCCGTAATGTAAAGAAAAACTTTTGACTGTCCCTGTAATTAAACTATACATCCGATTTTCCTAAAATTTGAAAGGGCTCGACAAAATTTTGCAACAGTTATATCTTTAAAATTTCAGATCATTCGGAAGGCTCTAATATCATTAAAATGCACTTGCAATAATTTTTCCCATTGGCCGTAATGTAAGGAAAAAATTTGACTGTCCCTGTAATTAAACTATATATCCGATTTTCCTAAAATTTGAAAGGGCTCGACAAAATTTTGCAACAGTTATATCTTTAAAATTTCAGATCATTCGGAAGGCTGTAATATCATTAAAATGCACTTGCAATAATTTTTCCCATTGGCCGTAATGTAAAGAAAAACTTTTGACTGTCCCTGTAATTAAACTATGCATCCGATTTTCATAAAATTTGAAATGGCTCGACAAAATTTTGCAACAATCCTATATTTGAAATTTCAGACCATTCGGTTGGGTAGTTTTTGCTCTGTTACATGCGGACAGACGGACGGACAGACGGACGGACGGACTGAACGACGACTATAGGTGCTACGTATTTATATAATTACGAACGCACCTAAAAATGCTACCATGACGTTAGATAATCAAGCTTCATGATAATCATTAGAATAATATTTTTATTCTAAAGAACCAAAAAAGTCTGTTGACAAAAATCTAGAATTCATTACAGTATATTTTGTCAATTTAACATTGAGCAAAGGAGAAAGGATTAAGCTTTTTGTGCTTAGCTAAACAATTATTGCTGTTAACAAGAACAGTATTTTTTTTTCTTTTTTTTTTTTTTTTTAAGAAAAAGATTTTTAACTTTCTTAAAAAATTCCAGTTAAAACGCTTCATAAAGGAAAAAGCAGAATGATTTATATGACAAACATATTATGTTTTCTTTTAAAGCACTAGGGGGCTCGGCCCCCTACGAGCTACGCTCGCCAACCCCCGTCCAGACACCGCAGACTCTAAATGCACGCTAATTTGATCGGCTTTAAAAAGATTTCGAAAGATTGAATTATAATTTAAAAAACAGTGGCGATCTCCCTATAAACGAATTTCTATTCATTTCTCTTTGATTGAGGAATTTTAACGCCAAATCCGCTGCGGTACTACTTGATTGTCCTGTCGACCAATTTCGCCAAATTATATAAATCGCCAAACCACTCGCCAAATTATACAAATTGATATGATTTTTATTTTAAATAACGAAAGAACAAATAAATTCGTACAACACATTAATAAAAACACAAATAAAACGTCGAAATAAAAATAACTTCATGACGTATACACGTGTAACAACATTTCAAAATAAGCTAATATAAAAGGAATTAAGTAAAGAGAGTCTTTGTCTCCTGGTATTTTTTAACAAAGCGAAAAGAAAGTTCTTTTAAATGAGACATTTTAAATTAATTCTCAAAATATCAAATAAATGTCTAGCGCAATTTCTAAATTTAAACTTTTTTGCAATATTATTTTGTGTTCATTTTATGTAATAACTATAATGTGACGTAAATATGACACAATTTCTCCTAAGACTTCTAACGCATGTTAATGAATTTATTAATTTACAATATCCTTTTTCTTTTAAAATTCACGTGTATACTTTTTATGACGTAATTTTTAATAAGTTCCTGCTTTTTATATGCAATTATTTAATTCTAATTTGAAAGTTTTTTTTCCTGTTTATAATAGTCACGTGTAAATAAATTTTTAACTTGAAGCAAACATTATTGCTTGCGCTTTTTATACAGTTGGCAACAGTTTAAATTAGTACAATTTTCTGAAATCTGTAAAAAAATATCTCTAGAAATGCTGAAAATTTGAATTTAAAATAGGAATAAAACCTGAAAAAATGAGTCAAAATAAAAAAATTAATGCAATCTGCACTCCGACAAATTCTAACGCATAAAATGATCTAAAAATGATTACACTGCCATGTATAGTTTTTGCTGCTATAAAACTTTTTTAGTGGAACGATTTTGTCCAACTTTAGCATTAAATAACTCTTAAAATAATTCTTCGAATTGAAAACTGTCTACATCAGCGTGTTTATCAAACATTTCTGTATAAAACCACCGATTTTCATATTTTTGTATGCATTATTTTTGTTAATATTAACGAAGAAAGGCCTCCGGTCACAAAAAAATCAAAACCGGCGGCGGCGGCGGCGGCGGCGGCGGTGACAGCGGTAGTTACTTTTTTTTAGAATAGAGAAATTTTTTTAATTGATAAAACTAAATTATTTTTTGATATGTTTGTTAAAATTACATCACTTTCATCTAACCAGTAGTAGTTTAATTTAGTCGATTCGATCTGAACCTGAAGTGATAGCTTGTAACAGAGTAGATAACGAAAATTGCAGCCTGATATTATGGTGATAACTGAAATTGCTGCAGTTTTATAACGAACTGTATAATAGTGTACGAGGTATGATCCCCCCCCCCCTACGATAAGAAAATTTTTGGGTGAATTTAAAGTATAAAGGTACAGTCGTTGAAAAAAAAAAGTAAACACCCCCTACTAACTCCTCAACAAATTATCGTAGAAGAAAGTTACTGGTACCGAACGATCGGAAATAAAGTCTACTTTTAAATGATGTATGTAAAATTTGCTTAGGGGACATCTACATATTAAAACGAACCCTAACGTTGTTTTTTCAATAGCAGTACATAATTCTGACAGCATAAATGAACTCTACACACTTCAATTTGCCTAAAAACAAATTTTTAAACAATTCGTACCATAAGTGTCCGAGATATGAATTATTTTAAAACGAGCGTATTTTAAGGGCTGTATCCAAATTGAAGTTCGGTACTCGATTGTTACTCGAGAGAGTTCTTTATCTCCCTTCTTGATCAAGGCACCTTAAGCACCATTCAAACAGTCAATGAAGACGGTTAGATTACGGGACAGCAGAAGAAATCTCAAAATATCTACTCACTTCTATCATAGACGGCCCCGTAAACCATCATTTTGCCGTTTTTTAAGCATAATTTGAAAACTACTTGACAGAAAAATGTGAAATTTTGGGTTTTCATGAAGCAGGACTTAATAAATCTAAATCCATCAAAAAAATTGTAGGTTGCAATTCATAATTTTTTTCGAATATTAATTTCATAATTTCTAATTCATATCAGAAAATTATAAAAATTGCAAATTCAGCGTATTTATGTTTGGGTATATTAGTATTATTGCTACAAAGAAAAATTAGCACATTAGAAGCATAATTTCAGGAGATATAAATAAAAATATGAAAATGTAATTTAACATTAGAAGCACTAAATTTTGAACGTTTATAATTCAAAAACTTATCATTCAAATGACTTGAAATTTGGTGTCTAGGTATAGTTTGAACCGAATATTTGAAATATCTCGTTAAAATTGGGTATTGCCATTGAAAATTAGAAAAATGCAAACTTTTAAAAATTATACCCATCCTCTATGATATTTTAGAGCATCACAATTTATTTAAAGATAACATATTTATAGTCTTTGCTGGATACATCTTTCAACTTTCGTCAACCCATTTTTTGTTCCATTCTGAATGATGGGAGTTTCTTTACAATCTGCATACATAATAGTGCCGATTATCTGGACGCCGATTAATCGGATTGTGATATCGTACCTTCACCACAAATTTTCGACTGGGGAAGCAACAGGCATTTCCGTGGAGGACAATAGTCTTTTCTGTAAAGGCATGCAGGGGAAATAGCATGCATACTTCTGCCCTTGGGATCTGCTCAAAAGGGTATTTCCACTTTTCCAAGAAATAGGGAGGACTTAACAATGTGTGGCAACTCGTCCCCAAAGTGAAAGGAAGAAAAGGCTCAGGCAGGAGCTGGTGAGGAGGCCAAACAGTAGACTGGAGATACTGATGAAGTCAGGTTGTTTTTTACCAACGGAAGAGATGCGAGTAAAAATCGTTTACTCAGGTTGGCTATGAGAAGTATAGAACTGTTAATAAAAAGTGAGAGTGTCTACCTATGAATGGTAAAGTTTGTTATTACATTTTTCAAATCTATTTTAGTTGTTCTAATAAAAGACTTTGGTAAGAAATATGTATTATTTTTCAACGATCATCTCACAAGAGCTTAGTGAACAAGAAAGCTCTGGCCCACTACATCACAGCTATAGTATTATAAATGGTGGCAGCTTACGGATTAATTAGGCCTAGCATAAATTAGACTGGACCTACGTGAACTTGATGTACAGAAGGAAACTGCGTTAGAAACAAGGACAGTCGGTGATGAAATCTTGTGTTTGACGAGAAAGATTTTCAAGTGTATCCGGTGAGGAACTGTGAAATCTGGAGTGTCGAATATGCTAGCTGGTATGTAACAAGGACTAAGGATCCGACGATATAGAAAATGTCTTCAGTAAACGTCCAGTGCAGTGGATAGAAGACTATTCATCGATCGCCCTTAGGAATCCATGGAGACAGCTTGTGTGTAAATTTCCCGGCGGAAATCAAGTTAGATCCGGAGATACGACAGTACCTGAAAGAAGAAAAAAAAGTGCGGGAAAGCCTTGGGGCAGTGTAGAGAAATGTCTACATTTGAAGGTAAGCCCTTTTATGAAATTTTCCAGAGATGTCTGTTAGGATTTAATATTGTATATGTCTGTTCTTGGTAATTTGTATATGTTTAATAGATAAAAAGTCTAGGGTAGCTATTAATTTGGGATCGAAATTTTTAGTTAGAATTTTTATATTAAACGGGTTTCTTAAGGTCTGTACGGTAATTCATTTGGTTTCGAAAATTTAATATTTATGTATTTCATAATTTACTTGGGGATAGTAAATTACGGTTGATTAATAAAAGAATATTAATCATTAAAATTAATCATAGTTGTGTATGTAACTTTTAGTTATAAAGTTGGGGCATATACAGCTTTTGTTTATTACAGCAATGAAGTTATTTGAAATTTTATGGGTATGCTGTAGGAAAAAGCGGGATTAATTGTTTATGTATAAATTGTATTTATATGGTACTGTGAGTATCAAAATAATTTTGAGGATTTACTCAGGTTTAAAGGATATAACAAGTGCATGAAAATTTTCGGTAGGAAAATTGTATTATTGTTTTATGCATTGAAATATATCTAAAGGATAAAATACTATTCCTTATTGTTTTTTTTTTTTTTTTTTTTTTTTTTTTTTTTTTTTTTTTTTACAAATTGTATAAATTTGTGTATTCTTGTGATTAGTATATTTTGGGGGAAAATCATGGAAGAATTTCTAGGGAAAATATACTAAAAATATATTTGCTTTTTTCTGGCAGAGGAATTTGAGACCAACGTGTCGGCAACTGATAAGAAAAAAACTATAATTCAGGCTATTATAGAAGCAGCGGATTATAATGAGAGTTTTGCTAAATCGAATTTGGTATGTATTTTTAAAGAGGATACAGAACGTAAAGAAAACGAAGGACGTGAAAAAACAAGACAATTGAGGTTGAAAAATTAAGAATTCAAAATTCTTCGGAAACTGTTAGACTTTCGTCTAGTGATATGAATGTAGTTTCGCATAGGAATCCAAAAATTAATTTGAAAGAATTAGTTCCACGCTTTGATTCTAAATTAATTGACACCACTCTTTTCTTTATGATCTTTGAAAAACAGGCGGAAAAAGCTAAAATTTCGCAAGAGGATATGGTTAGCCAATTAATTCCCTTATTGCCATCAGATATCGCGGAAATTATAGTGAAACAACCAGAAAAATTAGGAGATGATTTTCAACATGTAAAAAAAGTTTTATTAAATCGTTTTAGATTGGGAACAGGTGCTTTAAAACAGAAGTTTGAAAATCATCAAAGGAAACCTGGAGCGTTATGGGTAGACTTGGTATATGAATTAAGGGGTTATTTGGATAATTTCTTGGAATCATTAGAAATAAAGGATTTTGAGTCTTTAAAAGAAATGCTCACTGAGCAAGTAAAAAAACGCGTTCCTTTTGAAGTAAAAAAAAAATTATGGATGAATGGGATGAAATGAAAAAGGCTTCGAAGCTCGCTGATAAATGTGACAAATATGAGAGTATTAGAAGTAGTTTCAGGAAATCAGAAAAAAATCTTGGTAAAAAAATTTTTATTCAGAGATGCAAAGAAGCAATTTAAATCCGAAAATTAAGGGTGAAGTAAAAGCTAAATCGGAGTTAGCGAATAAAACGGAAAATTTTAAAAATGATAAATTTAAACAAGACCAGGCTTTTGAGGGGAAGAGGCAGATTAGGTGGGTTTTTTTTTGTAATCAACCAGGGCACATAAAACCAGATTGTGCGGAATGGTTAAAAAAGAAAAATCAGTTCAATACAGTTAATCATTTAGGTAATGATATTGATTTAGGGGATTGTTTTAAACCTTATCTAAAAAAATCTAATAAATGGGGTTGAAAGGCACTATTTGAGGGACACGGGAGCAGGGATTGATCTATGCGATAGAAATTGGGTTAAAACAGAGGATTTTACTGGAGATATAACTTGGGTACGTCAACCTCTTGATAATGAATGTAAATGTTTACCATTAGCATGGGTGACTATAAAAGGGGATTTTGGTTGCATCACCACTAAGGCGGCGATTAAACCATCGGAGTTGGAGCAAGGTTACTATCTCTTAGGTAATAAAACTGCGGAGCTTATTGAGCAAAATAAAGGAAATGGTGTTCCTATAAATATGGTAGTTATCCGTAGTAGGACGGATTCTTTAAAAAAAAGAATGGAGCAACGGGATGCTGATAATGAAATGTCGGTTATCGAGCATGCAAAGTTACAAGAGCAACCAGGTGGGGTAGATAAAATTGGGGATTGCTCACAGAACAGAGAAACGCAGGTAGTTCAAATGGATGAGAATAGACAGGATGAAAGTTAAATCGAAGATCTTATGTTATTACCGAAATGGGAGGTGAAAGATAATGTGGGATTGAATAAAATTACAGCGAAAGATTTCAACTTAGCTCAGAAACAGTGCTTATCTTTAAAAACATTATGGGAAAAGGCAAATAATATAGTAGAAAAGGAATTTAAAATAATGGGAAATAAATTAGTAAGAGTTTCACATTCAAATAGTGGGGATGAGAAATTACAATTATGTTTTCCATTAGAATTTAGAGAGAAAATAATGAAAATGTGTCATGAGGAAGTTGCAGGACATTTAGGGGCGACTAAAACAAAAGATAGGGTAATTAAATGCTATTTTTGGCCAAATTGTTACAAGGAAATTGAGGCATTTGTAAGAACTTGCAATCTGTGCCAAAAGGTTGGTAAAAATAGAGATAAAAAGAAAGCTCCCTTGAAGCTCGTGCCAGTAATTTCAGAAGTTTTCTCCAGGATAAATATTGATGGTGTAGGCCTTTTGAGTTTAAGCGAGAAAAATAATAGATACTTGATTACTTCAATTTGTGTTGCGTCAAAATATCCAGATGCGATTCCAGTAGAAGATTTAACTTCTCCGTCAGTGATTGAGGGGCTAATACAAATATTTTCTAGGACTGGTTATCCCAAAGAGGTACAATGAGATTTGGGTATGTTATTTACAAGTGAGTTGGCATCGGAATTTTTTGATAGGTTCGGTATTAAAGTTGTACATAGTTCAGTTTGCCACCCAGAATCGAATAGCGTTGAACGGATGCATGGTAGTTTAAAAAATGTTATAAAGACATTATGTTTGGAGGCAGGAAAAGATTTTGAAGCAGTCTTGCATTGGCTTTATTTGCTTTGAGGACTGTAAGTCATGAAAGCACGGGATTTAGCCCTGCTGAGCTTGTACATGGTAAGAATTTACGAATGCCACTTACTCTTGTATATAAAAATTGGATGGAAAAGGAAACGGTAAATCAGAATGTAGTGGACTATATTTTGAACTTAAGTAATAGATTGAAACATTGTCAAGAATTAGCGTGTAAAAGAATGAAAGAGTGTCAGGAGAAACGAAAACAATGGTATGATAAGAATGCGGTTTATAGAACATTTAATGTTGGAGATAAAGTGTTAGTTCTGGCTACTTCGAAACCAAATAAAATGGCAGTTAATTGGATAGGACCGGGAACTATTACTAGTGTAATATCTCAAACTAATTATACTATCGATATTCCGGAAAAGAGAAATAAGTCTACTATTTACCATGTTAATTTAATTAAACCATATTATAGTAGACCTGAATTTGTAAATTTGTTGATTGATGAGGAGTGTGAGGAAATTGAGGATCAAACGGAAATTCCTTATCCCATTGCGGATCCCACTCAATTAGACTTTTGGGAATTAGTAAAAGAAAGTAATTTGGAAAAGCGCGTTTCGACAGAACAAACAGGAGATTTCAGGACAATGATTGAGCGTCATATGAAAGTTTTTTCTATGGACCCTGGGAGTACCCCGTTAGTTAAAATGGACATTGTTTTAACGGATGATGTGCCGGTAAGATCAAAACCATATCGTATGTCGCCGAGGCAATTAGAGATTATGCGTGAAGAGATTCGGAGGCTTTTAGATTTGGGTGTGATTGAAGTCGGGCAATCAGATTATGCTTCGCCTATGATTTTGGTTGAGAGTGTGGGTAAAGACGCTCGACCTTGTGTGGATTATAGGAAATTAAATGCAAAGACCAGAACTGAATTTTTCCCTTTGCCAAACATTGAAGAGGTCTTTGAGAAAGTGAGTGCAGCGCCTTTTATTACTGTTATGGATCTGACGAAAGGTTATTTTCAGATTCCTCTCACGGAAGAAGCTCAGAGATATGCAGCTTTTGTAAGACCATTTGGGACATTTTAACCTAAAGTCATGATGTTTGGACTTTTAAATTCAGCATATTATTTTTGTAAATTGATTGCCATAGTTTTATATGGGTTAGAGTCATTAGCGGTTCCATATATCGATGATATAGCTATATTTTCTTTGACCTGGGAACAGCATTTAAAAGATGTGGAGGCGGTTCTTAAGCGGTTAAAAGAAGCAAATCTAACGGTGAAACCATCCAAATGCCAACTCGTGCAAGATCACGTAAAATTTCTGGGACACGAAGTTGGGTCAGGAAAAAGGTCTCCTAGTGAAGCTAAATTGCAGGCTATTAAAGATTTTCCAATTCCGACGACGAAAACACAGCTAAGAGCATATCTGGGAATGGTAGGATATTACGCGAGGTACATAAAGAATTATGCTACCATAGCAGTGCCGTTAACAGATGCTTTAAAAGGGAAAAGAAAAAAAAGAAAAAATCATATGGGACGAGAAGTGTAATAATGCATTTGAAGAATTAAAGTTAAAATTAATGAAAAGTCCTGTGTTATATGCGCCTGATTTTAAGCAGAATTTCTCTGTGCAAACAGATGCGAGTTTGTATGGGGCAGGAATTGTTTTATCTCAAATTAATGCAGGTGAAGAGCATCCAATTTTGTATCTTAGAAAAAAAATTTCTCGTGCGGAGCAAAATTATAGCACGATGGAAAGAGAATTAGCGGCTATAGTATATGGATTAAAAAAGTTAAATTATTATTTGGATGGGCAAAAATTTGAAATATAAACGGATCATAATCCATTAGTGTACTTAAAGAAAATGGTTGGTACAAACTCTCGTTTGACACGTTGGGCTCTATTTTTGCAGCCATTAAATTTTGAAATTACACATAAGCCAGGAAAATTACATGGAAATGCAGATGGTCTAAGTAGGAAGATTAAGACCAATGTCAGACGGGCGTCTTTTTTGCTGATTTTTTGCTTAAGTGTTATCCATTCACAATTGTAATAGCATTGTGAATGGATAATACTTAAGCAAAAAAGCAGCAAAAAAGACGCCCGTCTGACATTGGTCTTAGAATCAGAGTTGGATTTTCTGTTTGGAATTTAGTGTTCAAAATTTTAATACTTGTAATTAGGGCGTTTTATTAAGATATTGTAATGTATGTAAAAATTTAGTTACCTAGATTGTGTTATAGTGTTTTTTTTTTCTTTTTTGAGTTAGTATTATATTCAAATATTTTAAATTTAAATTAATTGTTCTAGCATCAAAAATGTAAATTCTTTTTATTCTTTTGATTAATTATGTGTAAGGAAAATTCATATTTTTGGTATGTCCTTTGAAACTGAGAGTGGGTATTCTTGAATAAGTAGAACTTTCATAATTGGGTCAAAAGTCTCAATGATATTTTATTGCTGATTTAATGGTGTACTTGACCTCTCGGGAAATCTATTAAAGGGGCTTATTAGGTGAATTCATGCCAAATATTTCCTGTGGAAATCTCTTTTGGGGGGAGGTGTTGTGATATCGTACCTTCACCACAAATTTTCGACGGGGGAAGCAACAGGCATTTCCGTGGAGAACAATAGTCTTTTGTGTAAAGGCATGCAGGGGAAATAGCAGGCACACTTCTGCCCTTGGGATCTGCTCAACAGGGTATTTCCACTTTTCCAAGAAATAGGGAGGACTGGACAATGTGTGGCAACTCGTCCCCAAAGTGAAAGAAAGAAAAGGCTCAGGCAGGAGCTGGTGAGGAGGCTAAGCAGTAGACTGGAGATACTGATGAAGTCAGGTGGTTTTTTTTACCAACGGAAGAGATGCGAGTAAAAATCGTTTACTCAGGTTGGCTATGAGAAGTATAGAACTGTTAATAAAAAGTGAGAGTGTCTGCCTATGAATGGTAAAGTTTGTTATTACATTTTTCAAATCTATTTTAGCTGTTCTAATAAAGGACTTTGGTAAGAAATATGTATTATTTTTCAACGATCATCTCACAAGAGCTTAGTGAACCAAAAGGCTCTGGCCCACTACATCACAGATTGTCTTATTACCCGGATCGATCAAGGACTATACCGACCGGTCCGGATAATCGGCGCTCTACTGTATTTAAAGAGGAACACAAATATTTATTAACTTTAAAGTTTTAATTTTTATGAATAAGAAAATTAAATTGACTAATTGTAAAGAATAATTTATTTTCCAAAACTGACCTTTTATCTTCCTTTATCAACAAAAAGAATTTTTGTTTAAGTATATATATAAATATTTTAATTTCGTGTAATATATTATTCAGAAAACTTGTAATTGTATTTTTTTTTTTTATTTATTTTTTTTTTAATAAATAGATCTAGTATATAGTTTAGGTAAAATATGGATTCATATTTCTGATAATAGTTTTAGAACTTTTGAGTAGAAAAATTGGGAAAAATAAATTTGAATTGAGAATTTTATTTTAATTTATTTTTGAAAATTGCCTTTTTTTAAAATAACAGCAACAAAAAGAGTCACCCTTATTTAAATTTAAAAGCAAATCGCTATCCATTTCAGAATAAAAACATTATGACAAATAAAATAATAATTTTTTAAATAAAAATTTAACACGTTGACTTCCCCACGAGTCTCCCGAAAGGGACTACTCAAACTAGAAACCAAGTCCGTAAAGCATAGATGTCCTTCCCGATCCAATTTATTAAGGTCTAAAAAAAAAAAAAAAAAAGAAAGAAAGAAAATACAAAATTCAGTTCAAGCTGAGCTCGCCGTTAGGCGCGACAGAGGGCGTGGTGGGGAATAGTATCTAAATAAATATGACGACAATAAATTTTGTAAAAAGTCAATAGTAAGCAATAATATGCAATAAAAACAATAATAGCATATATAGATAATATGCATATATAGATAATAAACAAAGTTCTAACCCGACTTAGGGCAGTGAATAACTGGGAAGAGCCCCTGTCTCAATGATGGAGTATTATAGAAAGGTCACTTAAAAAGTTAAATATGTTTAAAAGCTTCGAGAGCAAAGTTGAGGGCGATAAAATATTAGCTAGCTAAGCATCTGAAAAAAATAGGATAGCGAATAGTCCAGCGAGCTGTTAAAGAACAATTATAGAAATAACGAGCTGCAATAGCAACATCACTGCACGCACAAAGAGGAGAACGGGCCCTTTAGAACTTGAAAAGGTATGACCCATAGAGAACATGACCGGAGTAAATCTGTGGAGGGAGTGAACAGGATAAGATCAAAAAAAAAACACTCTTACAAAACAGATCATACCTATATCTACCCTCAACCATGTAGTTGAATGATATTGCCACAGTTTCATAAAATGAGCGCGAAGCTGTCTTTTGATGTGCAAGTGTGGTACTGGAAGTGAAAAAGCTAGCAGTTGCCTCCTTTGTCAACACATCTGCCGTTTCATTGCCTATGATACCCTTATGTGCTGAAATGTAGTGTAAATGGGTTTTACAGGCCAGCAAGCTGTTGTAGGACAATTATAGAAGTAATAAGTGGTAAGAGCAACATCACCTCATGCAAAAAGTGGAGAAAAGGTTTTTTTTTTTGAGTTTGAAAAGGTATGTCTTATAGGACAACGACTGGTAAGGAAAACTCTCCTGGAGGGAGTGATCAGGAGAAGATCCAAAGAAACCACTGGGACCAGATCATAAGTATATCTGCCCTTACCCGAGTACTCCCATTGATCCTGTCTCCTTCGTAAAATGAGCGCGAACATGTCTCTCGATGTGTGACTGCGGTACTGGAGTGAAAAAACTTACGGAATATTTCGCAATTCCCTAAGCGGGCCTCTCTCACGTAGAATGACACGGCGCCAAGCGTCACGTGATTTACTAGAGAATTGCTATTAAAACATTTTTGTTCTTTATTTTTTTGGAATGATGAAAATTCGATCGCAGCATGCGCGCTGCAATTTATTTCTTGATCTTCCAAAAATGGAAGAAAATAAATGTCCCTGATTTAATAAAATATCAGCTTGGATGACTAGAGAGGAATTTATATTTATACAAGTATTAATCAATTGTTTTCGTTGTAAATAGTCTGTATATATTCAAATGGGTAAAAAATAGAATAAGCAAATCTTTTAATTTTGTCGTGATTATTCACACTGATCAACACCTGAGTAAAACTTACGGTCGTGAAATATGCGGCTTTTAATGTCAAATTATATATAATCATTAAGGCTTGAAATTTGCTCTCCCTCTCATTTTTACGAACTGAGATTTAATTAAGTATAACTTGAATCTCGTGGATTATACGAACATTATTCATTAGATATAGCAAATGTCTTCTTTGCCAACACATCCAACGTCTCATTGCCCAGGATACACTTACATGCTGAAACATGACCTAAATGGGATTTCCAGAGAATATTTTTGAGAAGTGTTTTAATCTCAATAACTTGATGATTGGTTAATGGATGGCATTGCAGGCTGGAAAGACTATCGCTAAAAATTGGAATTAAAATATTTACGTTTTGTTGCGAAATCTACTGTAAGACTTTAAAAATGCCAAAAATTTCTGCTTGGAAAGCATAATTATTGTCATCTAGCCTGCAATGTGAAGACCATATTGCTGAGTGGGAGAGTAAGAATTTATAGTCAGATTTAATTGGAGGTGATAAGTCTCACTTGCCGGAAACTACCAGCCAGGAATCTTACACTGAATTGTCATTTGTGATGGAAATATTGTTGTGAGATAGCTTTATTCTCCAAATGGAGGATGTTACATTTGTAAAATCATATTTAATGGTAATGAAAATGGGTAGATTACTTGTTGAGATTTTGCGAGCATTACTGAAAGTGAGTCTATAACCGCGAAAAATTTTCAGAAGAAATATCCTTTGTAATGAAAATAATTTATTAAGCGCTGCTTTAGTGAAATTGCCCTCCTTCCCCCAAGTACCCCCGCCACCCTAAAAAAGAAGCTGCCCCATCTGGTGCGCACAATATTATGGCGCAAAATTGCCGTGCCAGTGTAGAAATCGCAATCAAAAGTTGTTGATAGTGAGAAATCAAATGCATGATGTGAAGTTTCGGTGTTTTTTGAAAAAGTAATCAATTTCAGGCCTGGCGGTCAACATGTTAAAGGAAAAGATAAGCTTAATTTTCTAAAAAACATTTTAAATTTAATATTGTAGAAAACCGTCTTCTGTGTGAAATGAGGATTGACGATTGAGTAAGTACTCATTTCAGCAAAAATACTATTCATTTCAAAGTATTAGAAGGAGAAGAATCAACACCACTTTCCTTTTATAAAGTAAAAAATATGTTCTTATTTTATTGAATACTGCAAAATATTTGTTTAAATTAATGTTCTCCAATTAAAAATAAATAGTAAGTATAACTATATATTGAGCAATTTTTAGCATATTAGATCAAGATAGACACAATAATCTGTCGAAACCTTATTTAACCTTAAAGCTTTTAATAAATTTACGCTCTACCGACCTTAAAACTTTTAATCAATTTACACCTTCCTAAATTAATTTGTTAAGATGTTAGGTGATACGTATCGCCCTTTTTTTAATTCACCATTAGCACATTTTACATGTCACATACTTCTATAAATAAACCCGACTTTTCTCTATTGAAAGTAATTTACTCTCTCAAAAGTATAATAAAGCACTCCCATGCGTGAGAAATCCAACGCCTCGGTGTATACTAAAAAGGTCTTACATGTATATTGGAAGATGCAAGTCTTCTTTTTTATTTAATTAGAGAGAAACCAATCCATTAGTGTTGTATATAAAATAGATAGAATTGCAATATATATTTCACCAACGCTGTATTTATATTCATCGTCTTTTAATATAGTACATATATGCGACATATCTCTTTTCATTTGTGGATTGCATTTCATATGAATCATTATTAATAATATAATTTTATGGAGTAAGTATTAGTTTCACATATAATTTTCGAAAGATGAAAAGTAGAAAAGATTGAAGATATTCTTTAGGGACATATGAATTATTTGATTTATTGATAAAAATTTCTGAAATCTAAATTACAATGTAATTTTATTTCGAGAAATTGTTAGATTTGTTTTAATGTTATATTAAATAAAAGAGTTTATTTTTTGTTAAAGGTTAGCAAAATATCTTTTATTAAAATAAAATTTATTGAAAAAAGACTTTATAATCGAAATTAGAATGTAATTTTATTTCGAAAAATTTTATATTTGTTTAAGATTATATCAAATAAAAGAGTTAGTTATTTGTTATGGATTAATAGAATAACTATTATTAAAATTTCGCAATAAAATTTTTATAATGAAAATTCAAATGAGATTTTATTTTGAAATTGTTGAAGATTTTTAATGCAAAATTAAGTAAAAGAATTTGTTGTATTGTCATACAGAGTGTTCCGGATAAATTTGACAGTTGCTGGTTAAAGACGAAAACATGAAATATCGGAGTCAAAAATAAATTCTATTGGAAAAATGCATACGTGGAACGAGAAAATGGATATATAAAAATTAGAAGAATGCAAAAAAGATCTCAATCAAAGAACCCATTCTCAGTGGACATAACGATTGGTTGGTTAGTAGGTTTGCAAACACTACGACAGAGTTGGGCAAATTCGCAATTGCAATTATCTTCAATGTAATTACAATTTAATTGCGTGTAATTAATTATAGTTAAAATTACATACCGTAAAAAATTCTTGCAGCATTGGATCTGCCCCCATCCTATCATGTGACGAAATTTCTGCGTTTGTATGTGTCTAACTATAATCAATTACATGCAATTAACTTGTAATTTCAATGCGAATAATTGAGACTACAAATTTGCCCAACTCTGCACTACGGTCATAATTTGAACACAAGGGCTAAACAGACCTGGACCTCTCTTTAAACTGGAAACCGACCACTCTACAAATATCCCTACCTGAATCGGTATTCGAACCCCCATACTTTTTGTGTTCTACCAAGTGCTAGCTACCGCTAGACAAGCAGAAGGGCCAGACTTATCATAACAGTCTCAATATGCCGCTGGAATCGGGCACATGAATCTGGAAAAAGCTATCCTAATTCTTTTTATCAGTTGGGTCTTTGTGATACTGAAAGTGTATTTGCTAACGGCAATCACGTCACACCCATCATAATTGAAGCGTTCGGATGATAAAGATTGGATGTGATAAAAAAAGAGTGAATCATAAATTATTGAAGTTAAAAAAACAGAAGGGAGATTACCGTGAGTTCAATATGCTTTTAGCTAAAATTAATCCAGTTCGTAATAATCATATATTAATTATGTAACTTAAATTGAAAAAATAAAATTTCGCTTACCTCTCATTAGATTCAGGCAAAGCCGGATTCACTGCTTCATTTCTTTCTGAAGTTTGTTATACTGTAAAATTATTATTATTTAGTAATATACATTTTATTAGAAAAAAAAAAAAAAGCTGTTTAACGAATCGAATAGAAGGAGATGCACATCACTTCCTGACTATCTCTTTTATTCGTTGATCTGGATTAAAATATGTAAGAAGATAATTAGAAGAATTCATAAATAAGGATTTATCCAATTGAGGAAGGCTCTTAGAGCACACAATACTGTTAGTTGATATTGACAATATTGCTGAAGCAAGTCGCTTTCAGACAATAAGAATGAAAGTTAAAGCAGCTTAAGTTCTGGCATGAACAAGTGTCAGACGAGAAGTGAGAAAATTTGAGGCAATCAAAAGTTTTCAAAGGGCGAGTCCAACATAAAGGAAATTTGTTGAGGTCATCAAAAAACCTTTGTATTTGAACAATTAAGACTATAAAAACGGAGTTTTAAAGTTCTGCTTGTTTGATGCTGCCGTCTGTTGTATATATTTGGAATTGAGTTTGGTGGCGACATCTGTTGTATGTTCGAAACACTACAGTTTTTCTTGAACAGTTAATTATTTTGGTGTCCACATATTAGAATACACGATAAACAGTGCGCATATTTCACAAACAAATTCACAAGCAAAGATTTCTCAACGAAACACGCTGATTGAAGATTGTAGTTTTCTGACACTAATTAATGTCCCTTTATCATTTGTTAACCCTTAACCGGAAACGTGAAAATCCCGTGCACAAACATAACACTTAAAAATTTACCAAATAGTTAACTTAAACATTTAATCTTTAATAGTAATGCATTAACAGGACCAATTTTTTAATATAACATCATAAAAATAAGTTTGGAATGTCGGAGAGAGAAAATATTAAGGGCAGATATGTAGATGCAACCATCTCACAGTTTGAAAAATCTAATACAGTGACAGACTGAAGAGGAGTTTAACATACTCTTAAACGTAAATAGATATTTGGAAATTTACAACTCATTTTCTCAAAATGATGATTCTGTCACTTATCACTCTTATCATCTGAGCTCTTCATTTAATTCATGTTTTCAATCAAGGGAGTAAGGAGAACAAACGGTAGGATCAGCACATCTCTTTGCGGGCACTGAGCGTTGGAATTGAGGAGAACTCGAGGTACCTATCGACGCGGAATGATCCAAGGATTGTTGGTAGTGATTTTCGAAAAGAATTGTCGGTAATTAGCCGAGATATTAATTAAAAACCTATCTAGAAAACAGCTGCACGGACCAAGGCGACGGACGTTACATCTTTGTGTCCTCCTTTGGAAGCGTGCTTGGCACAATGCCAAGTTTAAACTTTGTACAAGGTATTACATTTCCTTAAAAAATTCAGTAAATTATAATGAACAAGAATTCAAATTTATCATTATCGAATAAAAAATACTTCGTATAGTTTCCACTTTATAGTCTCCGTTGCATCTCGTTATTACACTACGCATGAATTTTGCTGTGTTTATCTTTTCGCGACAAGCGTCACGTATACATTATGCATAAAGAGCTCAGAATCCTTGACTATTTCTACCAGTAATTTTTAATAGAAAATTTTGCCACATTTTATCAAAGTATCTCTGCGATTCAAGTAGGCCAAACATGTTATTTTTAAAAATGGTTTCTAAAAGATTAAATATTCCGCTGTCACTGAGTAGGCGTTTTGATGGCGGAATTGGGTTATCGGCACGAATCATTATTATGCAGGTTTCTCTTTTCCAATATTATGTCGGCTTCTATTCTCCCATTTCCATTATCTTTCACTTTATGAGTGTAACTGAAACCAAAGAGTATAAACATATGTATAATGTTTCATATATTCAAGAAAACTCATAAGTTTATGCTACCTACAAAATATCAAATTTATACCGAATTTGATATACATTAAGCAGAATACCTAATATTAAGTAAAAAACATTTATATGATTAAACCGTGTTCCGCTATATTATTGCGTATTTTAAATTAGCACCAGAAAAAAAAAGATGATTTACTTCTGCATATTTTTCAGTCACGGTTATTTTATTATCAATATATTTTTTAAATGATCGAGTGTTTTTTTTTCTTTTGTAGCTATTATCACCTATAAGCAACCCGATCGCTTATAAACTTAAAACTATTTCAAAATAAAATCAATAAATCACATTTCTCTAACAATCATTTAATACGATGAACCCAAACAGCACCAAATTTATCAATATCGAATGAAAAACACTTCATTTCTTTTATTACTATTTTCTTTGCACGCTAACCAAACATAAGTTATCTTATTTCATCGAAAACGTTTTGTGACTTATAGCTATTAGTTAAACAGATCCATTCAACCTTTTCTTTCTGTCGGCATGTTCAAACAATGAAGAATCAGATAACATCTGACGAATCTTACATAATTCTTTGCATGGTAAATGGGAAAGTTATAATATGTTTTTAATGTTGCCATTTAACTATGAGTAATACTATACATTAACGATATTTATGAATATAAAATTCCCAAAAGACATGCCTGTTATTTATTTTTCAAACAAAAGAAGAACAATTGTGCAACAATTACGTTGGCAGTTAATATTGTTCGGATAACATATTAAATATTTTTTAAAATCAATATTACGAAATGTTTACTGTTTTATCAATCGACATATTCACATGATAAATCTAAAATAAATATCACAAAAGTAAAGCAAGTTTTAATATATTTCTTAAAGTTGCTATTCAACTATGAGTAATACTAAATAGAAATATTTATGAAAATAAAATTTACAAAAGATATGACTGTTACTTTTCTTTCAAACAAAAGAAGAACAATTGTGCAACAATTACATTGGCAGTTAATATTGTTTGGATAACATATTAAATATTTTTTAAATCAATATTACAAAATGTTTACTGTTTTATCACCCGACATATCCACATGATAAATGTAAAATAAATATTACAAAAGTAAAGTAAGTTTTAATATCTTTCTTAATGTTTTAATCCAATTATGAGTAATACTAGACATTAGCAATATTTATGAATATAGAATTTACAAAAGATATGGCTGTTATTTTTTTTCTTTCAAATAAAAGAAGAACAACTGTGCAACAATTACACTGGCTGTTAATATTGTTTGGATAACATATTCAATATTTTATAAATCAACATTACAAAATGTTAACTGTTTTATCAACCAAAATGTTCCCATGATAAATGTAAAATAAATATTATAAAAGTAAAGTAAGTTTTAATATCTTTCCTAATGTTTCCATTCAACTATGAGTAATACTAGGCATTAGCAATACTTATGAATATAAAATTTACAAAAGATATGGCTGTTACTTTTTCTTTCAAACAGAAGAAGAACAATTGTTTAATTAGTATTACAAAATATTTACTGTTTTATCAACCGACATATTCACAAGATAAATGTAAAATAAATATTATAAAAGTAAATTATGTTTTAATATCTTTATTAATGTTTCCATTTAACTATGAGTAGTACTAGAAATTAGCATATTTATGAATGTAGAACAAAAATATGGCTGTTACGTTTTCTTTCAACCAGAAGAAGAACAATTGCGCAACACGTTGGCAGTTAATATTTTTTGGCTAACATATTAAATATATTTTCAATATTATAAAATGTTTACTGTTTTATAAACCAACAGTTTCACATGATATGTGTAAAAAATATATATACACTGCTCAAAACAATTAAGAGAACACATGGTTTTAACAAAATTACGCAAATGTTTACACCGACAAATAACGCAGAATAAAACCTCCATAATTTAAAGCATAGTAGAAAACAGATGAAAAAAATTTACAATGATATACCTAGCCTGGTACTTTTCACTCTTATGTTGGTGAAGCTGCAACTGCAGCATAAGATGGAACAACTTCAAGAATCACAACTTTGCGGCAAACATGATTCTAAATTAATCCAGCATCGTTAATTAAATATATATTACAATGTTCAAACGATGAATTATGCCCGGGAAACAGTAAATCTGAATTTTAAATTCTTGAATTTTAATTCACATTGCTAACAAGGCATAGAACCAACAGAGTGAAACATTACCCAGGCCAGGGTTCGAGCCTGGGTCATTCGTTCAGCGCACTAACGCAGAGCATTGTTGCGTACCACAGTTCGAACCCTGGCCTGAATATTTTTTCACTCTGTTCGTTCTATGCCTTGTTAGCAATGTGAATTAAAATTCACGAATTTAAAATTCAGATTTACTGTTTTCCGGGCGTAATTCATCGTTTGAGCATTGTAATATATATATGTAATTAACGATGCTGGATTAATTTAGAATCATGTTTGATACAAGGTTGTGGTTCTTGAAGTTGTTCCATCTTCACCAACATAAGAGTGAGAAGTGCCAGGCTAGGTATATCCTGGTAGATCAGTTTGTGGAGCGAAGCCCAACAACAGCTGCTTTACTACGACTAGGCCTTCAGTTAAATTATGTGCAGAGATTTTTGTTTAATAGATTTCATTTTATTTGCTTATGTGCAAAGATTTTTTGTAATAAAAATTCGCATTTAAACATTTCTTTCATTATTATGGCATATGTTAAGTACAGTACAACCTCGATATCTCGAATCTGTGAGGAAGAGAAAAAAATTCGAGATATAGAGGATTCGAGTTATCAAGGTTTTAACAAAATTTAAAAATTTAATCTCTCAAACTGTTTTTTGCTGTAAAAAATAAGATTCGTCAAAAACTACACATAATCTACTAATAATTAAAAAATTACACTTCTCAAAGTTTTAATAATTTCAAAATTGTGTTATACACAAACTTGTTTTGATTAAATAATATCCAATTCGTCATTAAGAAATGGCGAATTGGATATTATTCAGAAGTTTCTCACAATTTGGACTCAATCAACAACTTTGAAGCTATGGATTATCGCCTAGTCGAATGATTGTCCTGGTCGAAATTTCAAAGTCGTGTTTGGCGGTAAAAATTTAACAGCGATATTTTTTAGCGTTGGAAGATTAGAGTGGGCTTTACAATTGTCTATGAAGAGGAGAACATGTATTTTACTTTTAGGCACCGTTTTACCGATTCCTACTAGCCAATCAGCAAAAATTGCGTTTGCTATCGAAGCCTTTATATTTCACCTGTACAGCATTAGAAATGACTTAATTTTAGTAAAGCACCTCGGCTTTTTAGATCGTCCTATCGTAAGAGGAGGAAGCTTTTCTTTACCACTTTGATTTGCTACCAAAACCACAATTACACGAAGTTTACTTGGTTTGCCACTTTGGATTTCTTCACCTTTGAATGCAGACGTTTTGTTGGGAAAACTATGGTACAATAATACAGTTTCATCTGCGTTAAACACATCGTCTGCTTTATAGTCTTTTAAAAGAGAAGGAAGTTCTGAGAGCCAATCTTCACAGCTAGCTGAATCACGTGGTGCACTTTCACTGCAAAGTTTTCAAAAAATGATTTTGTCCCTTTTTTCGATTTCAAAAGCCTTTTTCTTACTCTTTTTAAAAGACAAGTTTTACCCTTTAAGTTCTTTGTATCAACAAAGGGATAAAAGAATGGGAAACCAGCATCCAGATCAAAAGTTCTACAACAGCCGAGAGGTAAAAAGTCAAACTAATTTCTGTGGAAAATATTTCGACATATCAAGGGTTTTGGAAAATATATTTCGAGATAACTATGGAAAATACATTAGAATTTTGATGGAAATGCAGGGAAATTTCTTTTTTCGAGATATCAAGGGTTTCGAGATAAGGAGGTTCGAGCTATCGAGGTTCGACTGTATAACATAAACCGTGATCTTTTTTTTAATCCCGCGTAAAAATAAAAATAAATAAATAAATAAACATTTTACATAGCATGTTTTATATCCTGAGACTTTTTTCTTGTGAACCCGTTAGATTTCGTAAGAATAAATTGAATAGGTTTTATTTTTTTCTTCCTTTTTTTAAAACTCGGAAAAAACAACAAAAAAAAACAGCGTACAAAAATTACAATAATGCATCCAACCGCAGTTAAAATCCATTAAATTTTATTCGATGTTCTTTTAAAATGCTTCTAGATTTAGAAGAATTTAGATCTAAAAATACGAGCTTACAAACCGATTTCTTAATTTTATCCCATTCAGATGGATTTTACTGTATTTGAACTAATTCCGTTTTTCCTATCCGGTCCATTGCACCCATCTGGTAGGGAGAGGTTTAAGTTTGTTCTAAAATCCCGAATTGACTAATTTCTGACACGAAGACATTTTACATCCATAAATTAGTGAACACTTCATCTTCAATACACAGTAAAATTAAGATAAATGTTTTTTTTGTCTTCTAAACTATAGGGGGATTCTAAATGATTTACGGCATTTTAACATACTAGAATAAAGTCAATTATAAACAAATATTTACCAGAACAAATTTAAAGGAAAGAACAACTAAAATATTTTTATTTTATGACATCATAATAATTCAATATGACTTCCTTGAATCACGCAGACAACGCCCAGACGAAAGTCCTTTTCATCTCATCCTCGTGACACATACACTTTTTCTTTCACAAAGACCCACAAGAAAAAGTCTCATGGATTAAAGTCCGGTGATCTGGGGAATCTGGCCAAGTAAACATAACTTCGCCACTTTCTTTTCCTGAGACGCCACCCGTTCTAGCGATTGCAGCGCCACAACGCCTTTCGAACTCAACACAGGCCACGGGGAAAAGGAAATATTTTAGTGCTCGTGGAAGGAAAAGACCGCTTGCCATCTTGAGCAGAGATGACGACTTTGCATCGCCTTCCAAAAGAAGGAGGAGGGAGCCTCCTAAACGCATCGTTGAGGAATTCCAAATTCTAAATTTAATGTATCACATCTTATTTGACTTATTACCATTAATTTTATTAGGACGTCTTCCAGCCTTGCTTTTGGCAACGGGTTCTGTTGACTTTCCTTCTTAGCTTCATGTTTTTTATTGTTAGGAAAAAAAAAATCTTAGTTGAACCTTTTAACCTTTTATTGTACATGCACCTTATTCTAAACTGTTTGCGTCATATATCATATTAAAAATTGCTTCTGCATCATATCTTAGAAAAAAAAAAATTAGAAAAATGTATTGCTCTGTTTTGGCCCATTTCCCACACCCACTTCCCTATTATTGCTCACCTTTCCTGACTATCTGACAATGATCAAAGCACATCTACAGAAAGCTCCTGCCACCATCAGCTTCATTCCACCGCAGCCTGCTGCGAGATGAACTTTATATCTTACAGAAAACCCTGATGCTTCCTGCATAGACTGTTCCCATATAGTTGTGAAGTAAACGTGGACACTACGCCCCACGTAGGCATTCAAGAAACAATCGTCTTTGAGCTTTGGGGAAATATTTGAGTTGTTCTTTCCGTTAAATTTGTTCTGGCGTTTGTTTATAATTGACTTTATTCTAGTATGTTAAAATACCGTATATCATTTAGAATAACCCTGTATAATATAAACACGAAAGAAAACATACAATAACGAATTACCCATGATTCCGAAAAGAATTTTTTATCTTTATAAATTTCAAAACGAAGTATATTTTTGAGATGTAAAGAAAATTTCATAATAACCAATTTCTTTTGCTGCCACTGATTTTCTGAAACGTTTCCAAGTAGTTTTTATAGTGTCCGAATCAGTTTTCTCAAACCAGAATATCACTTTTTAGGATGATATCCGTTCTGAATGAAACATTTTTAGCTGCGTAATTGAATTTATATGTGCAAGAGGAACAAAATTATATTAATTTTGGTGTTTAATTAATTAATTTTAATGCTATTACCGTATGAAGTTTGTCTGTAAACATGAAAATGTTTGCTTGACAATTGAGGGCATCTGAAAAACGGATTGAGAAAATTTTTTATTACACTACAAAGTTGCTCGGAAACGTTTCCGAATATCAGAGATAGCTAAAGAAATTTTGTTTTTATAAATACTTTTTTAAATCACGAAAATATAGTGATTTACGGGTTACTTACAGATAAAGAATGCTTTCCGGATCGTGAGTAACACGAAGAACGTTATTGTATATTTTCGTTCTTGGTTAGATGATATTTTTGTTGATTAACAAACATTTTTTATAATGTTGATAACTTTTATTCTTATTCTTGGTACATATATGACAAACATCAAAAGAGGGAAAATTGTTTCCATTTTTGTACAGGTACTAACATATCTAGCAAGGTTAATTTTAGCATAGTTATTTTAATTGGTAAATGAGTACTTGCTAAAAATACGAGTTGCAACTTTCCAACTGTGTGAAAATTGTTCGGACCATAATTCGAACCAGGGATCTCTTGGATGATGCAGTATACCTAATTACAATAGATTAATTTTAACGCAAAAGGTGTTTTATTGGAGTTTCACTAACTGCGATTTATTCTGTTGAGCTGATTCCTATATCAAAACAGATCCTATGATTAATAAGGTTAGATGGGTGAGTTGAGGTCCTCTAGATGAGTCCGGGATAGCTCAGTTGGCAGAGCTATCATATATCATATCACCATATGAGTTGTAATTTTCCACCTGGGTGAAAAATGTCTGGGCCAGGACTCCAACCAGGGAACTCTTCGCTGGTTAGCTGGGTGAATTAAGGTCCTTTAGATGCGTCCGGGATAGCTGAGTTGGCAGAGCTATCATATATCATATCATCATATGAGTTGTAATTTTCCAACTGGATGAAAAATGTCTGGACCACAGATTCCAACCAGGGAACTCTTGGCTGGTTATCTGGGTGAATTAAGATCCTTTAGATGCGTCCGGGATAGCTCAGTTGGCAGAGCTATCATATATCATATCATCATATGAGTTGTAATTTTCAAACTGGATGAAAAATGTCTGGACCAGGATTCCACCCAGGGAATTCTAGGTTGGTTAGCTGGGTGAATTAAGATCCTTTAGATGCGTCCGGTATAGCTCAGTTGGCAGAGCTATCACATACCATATCATCATATGAGTTGTAATTTTCCAATTGGGTGAAAAATGTCTGGACCAGGATTCCAACCAGGAAACTCTTGGCTGGTTAGCTGGGTGAATTAAGATCCGTTAGATGCGCCCGAGATAGCTCAGTTGGCAGAGCTATCATATATCATATCATCAGATGAGTTATAACTTTTCAGCCAGGTAAAAAATGTCCAGACCAGGATTCGAACCTGTTGAGCTTCTGTATGCTTTTATTCTGTTGGCTACTAAACGGCTGCCTGCAACTTGGTCCTTGTTACATTGTAGAGTTATTTGTTTTTAATTTTAAGGTACGTGTAATTATCTACATTTTCATCTATTCATATATTTAATTTGTACAGTCTCACACTCCAAAATTGGGAGGAGTGAAAAGTGTACTCTTTGAAAGAATGACAGGCGTTTTTACTCTTTTTGGAGCGAATTTTATAAAAATACACTCCTTAAAGAGTGGAAATTTCCACTTTCTAGAAAGGAGTGAAATGTCTCACTCCTGAAAGCGTGACTTGCGTATGCATTGGTTATTAACCAATCAGAGCAGCAAGGCGACGACACCCTTAAAAGATAAGGAAAATGATCACTTTTTCGTCCGCCATCTTAAGATTAACAGATTAGGATATCATTAAAATTATTCTTTATGGAATACATGAAATAAAGGTAAGTCTTATTTAATATTAATCATTTATCCGTGTAGATATATGGAATGTTAAGATTATTAGCTAAACAGTTGCATGTTGTATAGAAAAAGATTGATCGTTAGAGTGTTCAAAAGTGATTGTCTGTTATATTTCTTCATGTAGTGGTTTGAAATATACTTCTTTTAACAATCGAATACGCACTAGAGATCTGCGTGGCCGGTTCGGGCTCGGGCCGATTTTCAATCACGGAACTCGGGCCGGGCCACACTTTTTCCTGAAGGCTCGGGCTGGGCCGAGCCTAGCTTATTTTTCTGTACAAAGCCGGGACTGGTTCATTCCGAGTCTTCACGGCCCAAAATTTTCAGTCCTAATTTGGGCCCAGCCCGTGTGAAAATCATTGTCTCAGCGTGGCCAGGTCTATTCAAAGGTTCGGGCCGGGCCAGGCCTAACTTATTTTTTCTGTACAAAGCCGGAACTGGTTCATTCCGAGTCTTCAAGGCCCAAGATTTTCAGCCCTAATTTTGACTAAGCCCGTATGAAAATCATTGTCTCAGCGTGGCCTGGTCTATTCAAAGGTCAGTAAAATTAGGTCTGGCGCAAAAATTTTTGCAAAAAATGCATAGATTTTAAAATCGTCATTATTCTACACTTAAACGTAAAAATTTATTCGTTTTAAACAACACTAGATTTCTGCGCTTGTTAAAATGTAGCTAAATTAAAACATAATAAAACGTGTGAAAAAGAACCTGCGTATGACTGAACCCAGTTTTAAACTTCCTAACGTGTTGATCCATGCATAATTAATATACTAATAATAAGAAAAGAATATATAATACATTTACACTAGCTAAGAAAAGAACTTGTCGCATTTGTTTTTCTTTTCTATGAAATTCCGACTTACTGTATAGCCTTTTTCAGATTTTTAACACTTCAAAAAAAATAAAAAAATCAATGTTTTGTTGAAATTCACTCGGGCCGGCCGGGCTTGGGCCGAGATTTTAACTTTTTTCCGGGCCGGGCCAAATTTTTTTCTACGGGCCGGGCCGAATTTTTTTCTGTGAGTCGGGTCGGGCCCGGGCTTGGAAATTTCGGCCCGTGCAGACCTCTAATACGCACAATGCTTAGCAAAAAAATAATCAAAACTTCATTAGTTCGGGAAATGTGAATAATAAAAAAAATGAGTGTAAATATTTTATTCTTCCCTTTCAATGCTGTGTTGCAAATTACGACCAAAACAAAAAAGTTTCATCTCTTTCGTTTGAAAGGGTGACTGACTCAGTCTCTTATGAGTCAGACTCTTATCCGGATTTTGTCAATTCGTAGGAGACACATTCGTAAACAATTTGCCGTTATATGAGTTTTTTTTTTTTTTTTTTTTTTTTTTTTTTTTTTTTTTATTACTGATTTCGGATTATATACAGTTAAGAGTATTTATTATTGTTTCGGAGTTAAATACGATATTTGATGTTTATGATATTAGGAAAAGGTTGGTACAGTGAAACCTCCCTGTGCGACCAACACCATTAGGTGACCACGTCCCTGAACGACCATTTTTTCATGGAACGAAATTTATTCCCATAGGTTTAATACTAATTTTACCTCCATTCAGAGACCCTCCCAGTTGAACTCCCTCCATCAGAGACCC
Source organism: Maratus speciosus (assembly GCA_963932465.1). Classification (NCBI taxonomy): domain Eukaryota; kingdom Metazoa; phylum Arthropoda; class Arachnida; order Araneae; family Salticidae; genus Maratus; species Maratus speciosus. The sequence continues at coordinate 245,036,906 of OZ010800.1, read as the reverse complement.
ATTTCTTTGAAGAAAATGAAATAAATTCCGTTTTTTCCTGGTCTCTTGAGGAAGGTTTTATTAAAAAAATAATTCCGGAGAGTACATTATTCATCAAACTTCTAAACTAAGTTTAGATTTTTCTTTTTTTTTACTATCCCGGTGACTTTTAAGTGTTTAAACCCCTTTGTGATGTTTTAGGCAATGAATTTAACTCTGATTACAAATTAAGAATGACGGTCAATAAACTCCTCTGCCCTGTTCTGTCGGAAAACTCTCAAAGAAATAGATAAAGTAATGAAATCGTCATTATTTATTCCCGTTCACAAAAATGCATTTATTTACTGAACTGCGAAAGGACTTGGAAATAAAAATTATAAAATATAAAACTGTAAAATTAAAGCAAAGCTCAATGTATTCATTTTTAAAACTCTGTAGTAATTAACTTATGTAATTAACTTTTATTTTGATACTTAATTTTTTATATTTCTTCCTAATGTGAAAAATAAATTTTAGAAACATTGTTACCATTTTTCAAGAATTAAAATCTAGATTTAAACATGACCTCCATTAAGAAACCACCTCTCTGAGCGACCAATTTTTATTGGAATGGTACATGGTCGCTTTAGGGAGGTTTTACTGTATATTAATTTTTTAAATTGTATGTAAGCATTTTTCTGCTAGTTATGATTTTAAAATTCGAGACTGAGTAATATAAAAAAAATAATTGTCTGAGCGAAGCGAAGGCTAATACTCAGCGAAATATTACTGTCCGGACACTTTACTACTACGATGGATATTAACGCCATGTCCTACTAAAAAAAAAGCCTAATAAAAACCTTTCGTCAAGCATAACTCAAAAAATATTTGTCGGATTTCGTTTCTGATTGCACCAGAAGGTACCTATGAGGGTCGCCTACTGAATGCACCTACTATGAAAAATAAGTTCCAAACCGTTTAAAAATTATATAGAAAAAACTCTTAAAAAAGCACAATTTATCTGCATACGTCACAGAAATTTGGTGTGCGTCACTTTAACCGGTTGATGTTTTCGTAGACAACTGGTTTGAACACATGGAGCAAATAAAAAAAAATAGCACGCAGTAATATTGAATAGATCAGTTTCAACCACATAATCACAAACCTTGCAATAACCCGTGGCAACCAGTTCTGGTGGGCAAACAAATAATAATACAGTATTCCGTACCACGGTGACCGTTTTTAGCCTGTTGTATAAAATCTGGCATGTTGTATGACATACAATTGTGGATGATTAAAACAAAAGACATGAGTGTTTATTGATCCGGAGGTTATCTTTCTCTGGATGTCTGTCTGTCTATCATACAGCATGCAATTTTCTTATAAAGGATGATATTATTATGCAGTAAAACCTCCATAACGGACACACCCGATTAGTGGACATCTCTATTTAGCGGGCATTTTTTCGATTACCAACCCTTAAATAACTGTACATTTTTTACTCTCAGTAGCGAGCACCTCCAAATAGAGGACAAATTCTGCCCTCCCGAGGTGTTCACTATTCAGAAAATTTACTGGTAAAACCTCCATAGCGGACACACCCGATTTGCGGATACCTCTATTTAGCGGACATTTTTTCGATTACCAACTCTTAAATAACTGTACATGTTTTACTCTCAGCAGCGGTCACCTCTAAATAGCGGACAAATTCTGCATTCTCGGGGTGTCCGCTATTCAGAGGTTTTACTGTATATAATATAGATAATTATTTTACAGGGCCGCACAAAAGAATAAGAATATATGAAACGAATATAAACTAAATTCGGGATTGGTAGATCGCTGATGGTAATGTAATTTTAGGATGTTGTTACAGTCATCCGCAGCATGTTTTTAGAGTTTCGTCCATCTAACGAAACCCTACCTGTCTCACTCCTTTGTCTGTCTGTTTGTCCGTCTATCACAGAGCCCGTTCTCAGAAACTATATATGTCGGGGACATGAAATTTTGCATACTTATAGCTGAACATCTCACATCAAACGACAAAGAATAAAATTTTGAAAAAGGCTTAATATTTAACCCTTTGAGCTCTAACTTGTGTATTTAAAGCAATTTTTCTAACTCAGCCCCTAATTAAGTTGGAGACATGAATGTTTGCATACATATAGCTGAACACTTGCGATAACACGATAAATCATAAAATTTTGAAAAAGTCATATTTAACCCTCCGGTCTCTAACTTCTGTATTTTAAGCAATTTTTCTAACTCAGCCCCTAATTAAGTTGGAGACATGACATTTTGCATACTTATAGCTGAACACCTCACATCAAACGACAAATAATAAAATTTTTAAAAAGTCTAATATTTAACCCTCTGGTCTCTAACTTATGTATTTTAAGCAATTTTCTAACTCAGCACCTAATTAAGTTGGAGACATGAAATTTCGCATACTTATAGCTGAAATCCTCACATCAAACGAGATATAATAAAATTTTGAAAAATGTCTGATATTTAACCCCCTGGGCTCTAACTTATGTATTTTAAGCAATTTTTCTAACTCATCCCCTAACTAAGTTGGAGAAGTGAAAGTTTGCATACTTATAGCTGAAAACTTGCGATAACACGATAAATCATAAAATTTTGAAAAAGTCATATTTAACCCTCCAGTCTCTAACTTCTGTATTTTAAGCAATTTTTCTAACTCAGCCCCTAATTAAGTTGGAGACATGAAATTTCGCATACTTATAGCTGAACACCTCACATCAAACAACAAATAATAAAATTTTGAAAAATGTCTGATATTTAACCCCCTGGGCTCTAACTTATGTATTTTAAGCAATTTTTCTAACTCATCCCCTAACTAAGTTGGAGAAGTGAAAGTTTGCATACTTATAGCTGAACACTTGAGATAACACGATAAATCATAAAATTTTGAAAAAGTCATATTTAACCCTCTGGGCTCTAACTTGTGTATTTTAAGCAATTTTCTAACTCAGCCCCTAATTAAGTTGGAGACATGAAATTTTGCATACTTATAACTGAACACCTCACATCAAACAGCAAATAATAAAATTTTGAAAAAGTCTAATATTTAGCCCTCTGGGCTCTAACTTGTGTATTTAAAGCAATTTTTCTAACTCAGCCGCTAATTATGTTGAAACATAAAAATTTGCATACTTATAGCTGAACACCTCACATCAAACGACAAATAATAAAATTTTGAAAAAATCTAATATTTAACCTCTAATATTTTGTCTCGCGCAATTTTTAAATTTAAACTGTTTTGCAATACTATTTTTTGTTCATTTTGCATAATAAGTGTAATGTGACGTAATTTGTTCTATTTCAGATTTCTAACGCATGTTAATGAATTTATTTTACAATATCCTTTCTCTTTTAAAATTCACATGTAAATATAGTTTTTATGGCGTAATTTCCAATAAGTGCCTGTTTTTTATACCTAATTATTTAATTGTAATTTGAAGGTTTTTTTCTGTTAATAATAGTAACGTATAAATATTTTTTTTTATTTGAAGCAAACATTATTGTTTGTGCTGTTTATACAGTTGGCAACAGTTTAAATTAATACCAATTTCTAAAATATGTAAAAAATATCTGTCAAAATGCTGAATATTTGAATTTAAAATAGAAATAAAACCTCAAAAAATGAGTCAAATTAAAAAAAAAATATTAATGAAATCTGCAGACCGGGATCTTCTATTGAATAAAATGATCTAAAAATGATTAAATTCCCATGTATAGCTTTTGCTCTTATAATTTTTTTTAATGGAACGATTTTGTCCAACTTTAGCATTAAATATCTCTTAAAATAATTCTTCGATTTGAAAACTGTATGCATTAGTGTGTTGATCAAACATTTCGCTATAATACCACCGATTTTCATATATTTGTATGCAATAGTTTTCTTAATATTAACGAAGAAAGACCTCCGGTCACAAAAAATTCAAAACCGGGCGGCGGCGGCGGCGGCCGTGACAGCGTTAGTTACTTTTCATAGAATAGAGAGATATATAAAAATGAAAACTTGTCTATCTGTCTGTTTGTAATTCTATAAAAAATTCACAATTCGGAAGCCAAAATTGTGAAGAGATACGTACATGTGTATTAAAACATGGCCGAGACAACTAAAGTAATCCGGAATCGAAATAACTTATAGTTAATTTTTAATTAATAAAAAACCACCATTTAACAGCAAATTTTCGTTATAGCAGTTGCCAACAATTAAAAAACACAATAAAATTATTACTACAACAATTAATTTTCTGCTGCAAGATTTCCACGTGAAAAATGAAAATGAAATATATAGTTTGCCGAATTAAAAAAAAATGGTGAATATTACGTCATAACTTATCTATTGCAAGATATTCACGTGAAATATGAAAATGAAATAAATGGTTTGACGAATTTAAATGTAAGTGAATATAACTTCATAACTTTTCTATTTCAAGGTTTCCACGTGAAAGAGGAAAATATTACGTCATATTGGAAATATAAAGGGCATGGTGGATATAGTATAACGTCATATGAGTGTGAAAAATGTATTGAAGCATAATAAAAACCCGATTAGGGAAATATTGGCGTATTTTAACATTATTGCTCCAATTATAAATTGAAATAAGTTCATTTATAGCTGTATTCTTTTGCGTCTATTATATACATTTATACATTTTTATATAGCGTTTTCATATGATTCATTCAACAACATTTCGACTGCTTTTTTTAATGTTTGTTTCGTGTTGTATGTTAAATTTTGAAATTGACTTTTCAGAACAAACATCCTTGAAATTCTGGGCAACGCCGGCACTTTAGCTTGTAACAGATAAATGGCTTTTGTATCTCTACATCTAATGCTAATATTATAAAGCGTTATAATATTATAAAGTATATAATATTATTAATGCTTTTACGTTTGTGAGGTGTTACCTCTGAAACTACATAGCCAACTTAAAAAAAATGTTGGTGACCATCTCTGCTCCGAAAAAAAACTATTTTATGTCAGTGCAAGAAGCTACATCGCTGCAGGAGCAAAAAAGTTCTAAAATTGTGATTTCTGCGATATTGATTGGGTTAGAAACTTTAAATTTGGTGCGGTAGTTACTTTTAAGAGGTAAATACTCGTAATGAACGCTCTCTAAAAGGTTCAATTTGACGGATAAACGTAAAAATTTCTAGAAAGGTTCTAAACTATGATTTATTTGGAATACTGAAATTTTTGTGATACTGTTGGGGTTAGAAACTAGAACTTTGGCATGGTAGTAATTAATAAGATGTAAATGCTCGTTGTAGAACGAATTCTAAAAAAATAGAAAGACTAAACAAAGCGGAAAAAGATCTAAAGATGATCTAAGTAACGAAGAACATGGAACTGTTAGGAATATAAACATGAAAATTGACATGGCTGTATTTATCATGACGAAAATTCTCGCAATAGAACAATTTCTAAAAATGTCGCTATAAAAAACAGTGCAGAAGCAAAAACCTTTCAAAAATTTTCTATTTCTCTGTTACTGCTGAGCCCAAAATCTTGAAATTTTGCTTCGGGTTAGTTTTAAAATATACAATTGTCTCTATGAATGGTTTCTAAAAAATTTAAAATTTAAAAAGATGAAATTAACGGAAAGCGATCTCAATTACCATTAATTTGGAATTATTAGGCACAGCAACTTTAAATATTTCATAATGCTGCATTTCCTCCGCAAAACATGCGATTTAAATACAACAAAACTGATAGATACCCACTTACCATTAAATAAATTGTGTAAATATTCAATAAAGACCTGTATGAAACAGTGAGTAGGTTGCCCGAAAGTACTTGTTAAAGTGTTCCTTCTCTAGGCTTTTCTCTCTCTCGCCGAGGCCACTAACAGAGGGAAGTGCCGTTTTAAATGCGATATGAATTTTTAATCCGATTCATTTTTCTAGACATTTTATCATAAGGTCATATTCTCAATTATCATTAATAGATTTTTTATATATTAACTTATTCTGGTGAGATTTTGTAATCGGGTTCATATTGGCGTATGTTAGCTTGCATGATTTGCTGAATAAATATGTTTGGATTTGTAAATTACTTCAAATGACACTTTGACAGCTCAAAAGTTATGCAGACGATATATTCAGATCTTGTGTCATACTTTATGTTGTAATCATTTCCAATTTCTTTTATTTAATACATGCTAAATACAGCTCAACTTGTGCAGAATATGTTTGAAAACAAAACAATACAGCGTATGTAGTGGCCAGCATACACTCATCATTTAAATCCGATCGAGCATATCTAAAACACACTCTAACGAAGCATTGCATGCCACTTTTGATGTATTCGGTACTTTGATACTGTATTAGATTTTGAGAAGAGAATTCCTTAAATGTTATTGACAACCTCACTGCATCCGTGGAAAACAGATATTGTACAATATTAACTATTCCGGGGGAGCACACACCATATAAAGTATAGTTTATTCTTTTTAAACATCATATATTTGTCATTTAAAGTTAATCAAATTGGTGCGGAGCGTCTGATTATGCTCTTGACATCATTTTATACAGTTAAAATTCCGATATAAGTACATTAGTGTTTCATTTTCTATTTTACTTTTAATATATTGTGTACTTTCAATTTTATATCCATGCATGGCTGTCTTGAATGGTTTGATTTCCCATTTTTTTAAAAAGTGTATACGAATTTATATATAAGATTTTGTAATTCTACAATTCGTTTATTTTCATCATTTCAAATTTTCGCAGTATATGGACAATTAAAGATAACATCTCATTTTATTTGCTTCCACATGTTATTATTAAATCTATGTTCTCAGTAATATCGCTCAGACTAATCCCTCTGAGGGATGTCCTAGTTATAGGTATCCTGCATCAGTTATTAAATTTCCTTCTATTATAAAAACATTTTCTACGTCTTTGATACACGTAAATTTTGGCGCTAAACAATAAAACATGGTATTTAAGCACTGGAATAAAAAATTTTTTTATGCCTGTTTTGAAATTTATGGATAAGACTGCTTTAGTATATTTTTTAAAATGTGCATATTTACTTGCATAATACAAAACTGAATATTTTTTTAAAGATAACTACTTTTTTACATCAAAATGTTTTTCAAACAATAAGATTATTTCTAATGCAGTCATTTACTTTATTTTTAAGTTTCCTTTTTTCTATTTCCGAGGTCAATCTTTTCCTATAAAACATATAAAATCTATTTTGCTCACAGTCACAAAATACAATATCTACGCGAATAAAAAATTTAAATTAAATATGACTTATCGTGTCGTTTCATTAATAAGTATTGTATTAATTCCATTGTTCAGCAATCACGGACAAAAATTAGAAATCATGATTAAGTTAAGGAATATGTTTAAAATAAAAATATATACATATTCCAGAGAATTCGAAATTTAGACCATGTTCATATTAAACAAAACAAAAGCAAATCACAGCGGATAAAAAAAAATTACACATTCTTAAAATTTATATCATGCTTAGAACTTATTTAAAAAAGAAGTGAGTTTATAAGCATTGCTTTTAAATGGAAAAATTAAAAATATTTTAGAACAATAGGACTTTGCAAAAATAGCAATACTTTAAGGAAAAAGTTACGGTTTTATATTTAAAACAAAAGTTAAAATCAAATCAAACATTGTTAAACATATAACATCCACCTATTAAAAAATTATTAATAAAACTTTAAAAGTAATATCTATATAGGGCATGCAATAAAAGCAAACACAAAGGATATGATTTGAATAAACTATTTTAGTTTATTTCTGTCAGTAATCTAACTTAAATTCGTATGTATCTTTAACTGAATTTTTCCTTAAAAGTTCAATTAGTGTTACAAACTATGAATTAAAAAATATTGATAATAAAGTATTTTATTCCAATCTTTACCATGCTTGTAACTAATTTCATTGCATTCCGTAAAAGATGTGATTCTTTTAAATGACCATAAAAGCAAAATAATAAAAGAGAACCGACTACATAAAAAATGAACATTCACTCCTATGAAAAAGTGACTATTCACTCCTACCAGGGGTGAAAAACCGCACTCCTTTAGCAAGAGTGAATAGTCACTCCTCCGAAAGAGTGATTATCCACCCCTGTTTAGAGTGAATATTCACTTTCCAGGAGTGACTATTCACTCTTTCAGAGAGTCAAAATTTTCACTTTTGCTCAGAGTGAATAGTCACTCTAAAGAGGTTGGGCGTATTTTGACTCTGCGATAGAATGACTATTCACTACGGAGGACTGAATAGTCACTCTTTTTTATTTAGAGTTAATATATCAGACCAGATCCTATGATAAATAAGGTTAGCTGAATGAATTAAGGCACTCTAGATTCGTCCGGGATAGCTGAGTTGGCAGAGCATTGACATCTTCAGCTAAGAGATCCCTGGTTCGAATCCTGGTCTGGACATTTTTTACCCAGTTGTTAAGTAGCGTCTCATATGATTTATTTACAAATTAGACTAATGTTGTTACAATTAATCTAGTGTAATTATGTATTAATTTACTGGAGTTCCACTACCTGCGATTTATTCTGTTGAGCAATTTCATATATCAGACCAGACGCTATTATCAATAAGGTTAGCTGGGTGAATCAGGTACTCCAAATTCGTCCGAGCTAGCTCAGTTGGCAGAACACTGGCAGCTTCAGACAAGAGATCCCTGGTTCGAATCCTGGTCAAATTTTCACCCAGTTGGAAAATTACAACTCATAAGTCTGATTTTCCCATTTTCCTAAAAAATCTAGCCGTTGGGGGGGCCACCGTAATATTTACCCACCATGGATATGAAAAAACAATATTTATATAAAAGAAACATCCTTATAACTCCAAAAATGATAATCTTATTAACTAACAACTTACTGCTTCGGATTAAGCATCTCATTTCTAATTAAAAAATATATTTGCATCAAAATATTTGCATGAAATACAGTGTCATGAAAAATCGAAGCGTGTGTATAATAGGATTACAAATGTCTCGACAACTAATTATCCGATCGACTTCATTCTTTATGCTAAATTTATGTGTTTTTATCGTCTTTTATATTCACTCCTTAAAATAAACAATTTCGAAAATATTTATATACGTTTTATCAGAACGAATATTTCGAGAGTCCAAAAAAATAGTTCCGGATAATCAAGTTTACTGAAATTCAATATGTTTCTTCTCATAATTACATACTAAGAACATACCAAATTTCAAGTCTCTATTTCAACGTATTCGGGAGATAGAGCGTTTACAGACACACACACACACAGACTGACGAACGAGAATTTTTTTTTCTAAAAATATATTTTTCGGAATCTCCAGTGTCTGAAATGTGTAGATCCGTCAAAAAAATATTTTTTTCGATTTTCGAAACGATTAGAAGACATACCCTGTACCACGTATGATGGCTAAGTAACGAAGGATCTTTCAGAAAATGCCGACAATTTTAAGATTTTGGTATATGTCAGTCACCCCCCCCCCCCCTAAATAAAAAAAAAGGTTGCAATGAGATGTAAACAATTATAATTTAAGGTACAGGATAGGTTCTTTTAACTGACACTATTCAGAGTCATCGGTAGCTCGTTCTAATAACCAGAATGGCACTAAACTTGGTAAGGATACTAATGGCGCCATGTGAAAAAGATGCCGGTAAAATAAATTATTCAAAACATAGCAGATAGGGGGAAATGTGGTGCTGTTGTAGTCGACGTAGCCGAGAATGAGCGTAAAACACAAATGAAAATGCAACAATAACAAATGAAAATGCAAATTTATACCTACGTATGCGACAACAGAGCCATTAATTTGGGTTATATTCCAACATGAGACTCATCATAAATGTAAAAGAAGTATTTTCAATTAAAAATAAATTTCATCTATGTTCTATACCCGGCAGTATATTCTACCACACGGGAGGCCCGGATTAGTTCTCCTTACTATATTATAATCCAAGATGTATGATATTTACGGTAAAATTCAAAATACTGTTTGATTAATTTACACTTACAAAACAAGGCTTTCAAATTTCGTGCATTTATACGATCAAAATGAGTGCGAGTCTGGATTCTCCACGTTATTCAGTGGAAAAAAAAAAGAATTGAGAGCAAACTTAATTGATTATCTCGAATCCCAGTGAAACTTGCTTATCTATATATATATTACGCTAACGTACGTGGCACAGAAATCGCGATTATTTGTTATTGTTTAATGGCAACGCCCGAGAAACGCATCTGATTGGTTATTGTGTAAGAGTCCTTGGCAGGATTTAGGGCGATCGGGTTTATTGTTATTTACGTTTTGCGTTTTCTGTGGAATATCTTTCGCTGCAATTATGTAGCTTCAAAATATCATTTGAAATGCCCGTAAAAAATCTCGGTGAATGCTTGAAAGTGAAGAAGAAGCCGAATTAGAGTCGAATCGAAATAGATTCGAAATCCAAATAGAATTGTCGAGAACGCCGTTAAGCGATCGGCAAAATAGGCTTAATAACTGTAGCATGCACGAGTTGCTACTGAAATCCAAATTACTAATTTAAACGTTCCGGGGCATGCATAACTGTGGGTGAAACGTGCAATTTATGCAAAGCACTGTATTGGAAATGCGAATTAAACAGCAGCAAGAAGTTTACAAAATGTTGTCATGACGTAAAAAGTAATTTTGTACGGACCTGCGATACGAATTTCAGGTTCATTTAAGAATATTATTACGGGCCCCCTCAAAAGTAAGATACAATAAAACCTGCTTAGACGTAAACGAAAACGACCAGTGATAAATTCCGTTTTATGCAGGTCATTAAATTGAACAACGCATAATAGCATTTTTTTTGGGGGGGGGGGGGGGGGTGGAGGAGAGCTGGAACTTTTTTTTTTTCGTTTATTGCAGGATTCCGTTATAAACAGGCTTTATTCTATTAGAAAATAAATTTGCTGGATGGTACTTTTCTTAAAAATCTATATAGTAATATTTGCTTACAATTTTATTATTTCTTTTTCAGCATTACACTTTATGCTGTATTTGTAATTGCTTTTTGATATAAAGATTTTAAATAAAAAATTAAATTTTTGAAAATATAATTACATTTTAATTAAATTCATCAGTTAATTTAGAATAAAAAAGTTTAAAGTATGAGACATATAAAAAATAAAAATCTTAACCTTTGACTTTACACAACTTTTGAACTGAACAAGAGTCGGGCCCTGGTAATTTGCACCGTCCCCTCTGTACGGATCTGCGATAAAAAATTTCAGATTCATTTAAGAATATTATTATGGGCCCGGGCAACGCCGGGCGGGTCAGCTAGTTTATAAAATTAATCACAACAAGAGTGTATACAAAAATAATATTTGGCAGCAGAAAACAATAAGGCATAAAGAGATAAAAGTCTTTGTTACTTTTACAAAAGAATAATGATTTACTACATCTTGCTAAGTAATAGTCCCATTTTTATTTTTTCAAGGATGCATTTCAGAATGCTGTCTTATATCACGCGTTTCTATCGGACATTAACCGTATTTTTCCCAGGCAAATTAAAGCTAATTTACTTTTATCCTTTTGCATCCCACCGCAAAAAATATCAGAAGCATACTCGCTGTTCAATCATCCATAAACTATAGCCGTTCTCTGATTGAGATCGGAAAATAAAATTAATTCCTTGATCTCTGAGGCCTGATAAAGGATGGAACAAAAGAATGCAAAAATAGAAAGCTTGACAAAAAGAAGTTATCTTAACTAATCAAATATTAGATGCGATAAGATAATTGAAAGATGTTAGGAGATTAGTTCACGTTTCTGTTCAAAATTTTATTTTTAGGATGTTATTGTAATACGAACAAGTGTTTGTTCCTGTGCGAATATTATGTCCGAACGATTCAGATGTAAAAATATTCATTTATCAATTACTATAATGAGATATATCACGAAAGATGTCGTGGAGTAAATTGATATCTTATGTAATTTGTTTTATGTCAAACTGGAGTAAGTGAATAAAAGAAGTAACTTAAGAAAGTTGGGCGCGATATGAATTTAAAAATTTTACAATGATGGAATTTGTTAATGTTGTGAAATTGTCAGGAATATATATTTTTTTAATTAAAAGGCTATAAAAATATTTTATATTTTTAAATAAGTTTTTTCTAAGTATAAACATATTTTGACTAATGGGTTTTTTATAATATTTTTTACTTGAATCCACACGCAGTCGTAACATAATGTTGTGTTATTTTAAGTTTATGTTGTTCTCATTAAACAATTGTTGGCAGGTTCGGGGAAAATTAAAAAATTAAATTGTCAGGATTATATATATATTTTTTAATTAAAAGTATTTCAAAATATTTTATATTTTTAAATACGTTTTCTCTATATAAACATATTTTGACTAATGGTTTTTTTATAATATTTTTTATTCGAATCCATACGCTGTCGTAACATAATGTTGTGTTATTTTACGTTTATGTTGTTCTCATTAACCAATTATTAGCAGGTTCGGAGAAAATTAAAAAATTAAATTGTCAGGAATATATACTTTTTTAATTAAAAGGCTTTCAAAATATTTTATATTTTCAAATAAGATTTCTATATATAAACAAATTTTGACTAATGGGTTTTTTATAATATTTTTTATTTGAATCCATACGCAGTCGTAACATAATTTAGTGTTATTTTACGTTTATGTTGTTCCCATTAACCAATTATTGGCAAGATCGGAGAAAATTAAGAAACTCAATTTTATTCCTTAAGTAGCTTTTATTTGATATCTCTCTATGAGTGCATTCAAAAGCTTTGTGAATTATAGTCGATATTAATCAAATTATGGCTACATAGTCGTGTACGATCCCAAACATTTATTCACTAGTTCCACGAAAATCTGACCTTTGTATACAACCGATCTATATTTCTCTTACCACTGTCGATAGGAAGGTTAAAGGTCGATGTTCTGTTGTCTAAAAAAGTCGAAACTAATTTTTTTAAATTCATCTTGAAAATCATCCTATGTATGTCCGAAAAAAACCCTTCATGTGCTGTATTCCTATGTTGTCGCCACAAAGCAACAGTAGGACGTCTAATGATAATCGAAAATGAGATGTCTGACTTATTGCTACACTGGAAGAAATGGGTTCTCAAAATTGAGTAAAAAGTACTAATTTTAAATACGTTACATACTCAAAACAGCTCCGATCCAAATGTACTAAAAATTGAGATACACATGCACTCATTTTTGATTCCATGGTTGTGTTCAAATATGAATCGTTATGTACTGTCCTGAACCTACGTGTTAAAGTAAAAAATTACTGACATTTATTTTCCGCTTAAAATTATTTACAAAAAACGTTTAACTGATTATTTATCAAGAAAAATAGCAAAATTATCGTCAAGATATCCAAATCGAATATTTGTATGACAAGAGCATTATTTGCAAGCACATTTAAATTCTTTTAAAATAGGTGCATAATTTAATATTTACAATAATAAACATATTTTATGCCGCCATGAATGAAATAAATTATTAGGTAGATTTCGTATGAAATACTACCTATTGGGATCGTTCCTATGTTGGAATTTCTGAAATATTTTTGCAGATCTACACCGATCATGACCCCTAGAACCCAAAACCACCCTCAGTAAAAAAATTTATATATCTATCTATCTATCTATCTATCTATCTAACTATCTATATATTATCGCTTTCTTCTGGACACGATAACTTTCGTAATTCTGCACCAATCTCTTCCAAACTGATACATAAAATCAATGGGCATAAAATCTCGTTCCAGTTCGTTAATGGGCAAAATCGGACCAAGGGGATGGAAATAGGGAGGGGTTTTGTGAAAACAGAAAAACCCCTATAACTTCTTTACTTTTGTACATATGAAATCCGTTTAAAGTTTTTATTATTTCTAAAAATATGTCCAAAAATTTATGTATCACATATTTTTGATAAAGTTAAAAATGGGCTCAAGGGGCGCAAAAAATTGGGTTTTGGGGAGAAAAAAATTCATAACTTCGTCAATTCTCAACATATCAAATCCAATTAATTTTATTATAAATTTCAGTAACATTATCTACAACTTTTATATTCACAAGTTTTTGATAGGACCAATTCGTACCGCGAAAAAAAATTAAAAACGAAAACAAAAAGGGGGGTTGAAGAAGAAAAAAATCCATAACTCCGTCAATTCAAAAGATATAAAATCCCCATGAATTTATCATATATCTTCTTAATATTGTCTACAACATTTATATAGACAACATTTATATAGGACCAATTCTTACAGCAAAAACAAATTAAAAATACATAGCGGTTGAAGAAAAAAATCATCTTAGTAAGGCTGTATTCAAATCCAAACTGCCTATTTTCGGACTCATTTTACAATTCATTTTTGCTCTCAAAGGCTTCCAATTGGTACGTTTTCTTACTCAGAAACTATATAAAGTACCGTAATGGTCGATTTTTTGATAGGGGCAGAATATATTTTTAAAAATGCTGTTAAAAGGGGCATTTTGAACCGAATTTACCGAAGTGGATTGTGTTGGAAAAATCATTGTATTTAGGATGCACTCAAATCCAAACTGCTTATTTTCTGACTCATTTTTAAATTCATTTTTTCTCTCAAACGCATTTAATTGGTAGATTCGCTTATTGAGAAACTATATAATGTACCGTAATGATCGATTTTTTGATAGAGGCAGAATATATTTCAAAAAATGATGTCAAAGTGGGCATTTTGAACGGAATTTCCCGAAGCGATTATGTTAGAAACGAAAAATATTGTCCTTCTTAGAAAATAATTGTATATATATCAAGTTTTAATTAATTGAACAAAAAATAAAAACACAGGTCGCTTATAAATCTCTTCTAAAATCACGTCAGCAAGTTTCATATTTTTTTTTTAAATTAAAAATGAATCTGGAATTATGCCAGAAAATTTCGAGTTGTTGAGCATGGAAAAGTATTTTTTTGAATACCGCCCTAACACGATTCTGATAAAACCAGCTATTATATAAAAATGAAATAAAAACTCGTCAAAAGCGTCCTGATAAAATTGTTAAAGTGGATTTATCTGTAATCATGATTTAGTTTTTGTTTGTGAAATTAGTATATTTGACTTCGAAATCTACCTGTGCCTGTAGGCCGAGCCGGCAGGGATTTTTACAGTGTACAAAAGTATTGTTTTGTTTGGGTATGATTACATGTGATGCTTCAAAATTGAGAATTCATAGGTTCATTTTTGATCCAAACATACTCAGTTCGATATGAGTACATTGATTTAATTATTTTTGAGTACTTCATTTTTTTCAGTGTATGAAAAACTGGTCTGCATCTAATGGATCAGTAGAGAATTTTTATAAAACACATCTCAGGTATAGTTATTAAACATAACTTTGTGTTTCAGAAGTTGCTCCACTAGACGCAAACACAGTTATTCATAGCAATAAGTCAGACAACTCATTTTTATTATTACTAGATGTCCTACTGTTATCTGAGGCGATGAGAATTGAGTAGTTAAGTAAAATTTATAAAGGCATTTTTCTCGTTTTTTTCAACATGCCTTTAAAAGACAGACAACATGAAGCAATTCAAATGAACAATTAAATTAATAAAACAAAATTCGATTTCATGGGTCGTATACGACCACTCGCGCACGGCACAAATGGGTTAATAATGTTTTTATAACTTACGGAAACCCATGAATTACATAATATTACATAATACGGATAATATTACATACGGTATAATTACATACGGATTTTTTAAATAGTAATTGGGAAATTTTTCAACCAAACAACAATTCTAACAGTGTTGTTTAGTTAAGGGCACGCACTACCCTTAACTTTTCGAAAGATAATGAAAATACTATAATTGTTTTCTCGATTATCTATTTAGACATTCCTAGTATATTCTGGCGAAGTTATGTAAAGATTATATGAATGTAATTATGTGAAAAAGACTTTTTGTGTAATTTATTTCTCTTGAAATGTATCGGAGCTGCTATCTTTAAATTCGTTTTTCTCTGTTTGTGTTTTTTACACGCTTTAACTTACAATTATGTCTGAGTGTGGCCGTCAAATCTTGTGACTCATTTGTCATCCACTTCCTTTTGACATAGAGCTTTAAATTTTTGGAATATACATATGTATTCCTGGGGGTAATACATAAATTGGACATTGATTTTTAAAAGTCGATCCCTAAGGAGGGCAACGGCGTGCAAATTTACTTAATGGTTACGCTTGATTTCCTATGGCGAAATCAGCATCAGCTTCAACAATGAGTATTTGCTGAAAAGTACAAAAGATAGGGATACCACAATAGTGCCAAATTACAGTTAATTTCAGGAAATATTGCCAAATTTAACGACAAAAATAAGTTGCCAAGTGAAGCCGAATTGGCAATAGTTGACTAATTTGGGAAAATTTCCATTTAAATCCATTAATCTTCCGTAAAGGAATTCACCGCAATTTAATTGAAACTCCGTGAATTTAAGGGTTTTTTTTTTCAAGACTTTTCTACCTTTTAGACCATTTAAAGAAACATATGTATTTTCTGCATTTTTGTGAATTTTATGAAAGCATGTTTTCCAAATTTTTTTTATTACATTTATATTTATTTTATGTATCAGTATGATTAAAATGCTGAAACTTCAAAGCATATTTTTCAATTGAATCGTTATTATTATTATTATTTTTTTTGGTCAATCATTAACATGCATTTCTTAAAATTAGAGATCACATTTTAAATAATATAAATAAATTATTTTTAAAGTATAAAAATTTTAAATACATAGTTATTTTTATCGCAACTTTTGTATAGTTTATTTATTTTTCTTAATATAATTAACTTAAAAAAAAAATCTGATTCGTAGCGTTATAGAACATACTTTTTAGAAAAGAACGCAAAAAATAAATAAGTTTCAAAAAGTTCAAAACATACAGCCTTGACCAAAAGTATTGGTCACCCTGACTTTTAATGTATTTTTCTTTTTTAAGGTAAAAAATAAAAGTCTTATTCTATTATAAATTATTATATTAACGTAAAATTGCAAAAAATATCAATATTTATTTGGCCCACCTTTGGCTTTAATAACAGGAGCAATCCTTTGGGGTATACAGCGTACAACATTTTTCAGCCCTTATGGCATCCCACTCTGGAATGTCAGCATTTTTCAAAGTTGTTTTTGATGTTATGCTGTATTCTCCGATTTTAAGTTTTAATATGATCCAAACATGCTCGATTGGATTAAGATCTGTGTGACCGCGCTGGCCAGTCTAGCAATACAATATTACTGTCTTTAAATCAACGCATCATAGTGGCTGATTTATGACAAGGAGCATTGTCTTGTAACTTGACGCCATGTAAATTGAAGTCACCAAAAATGCGTGTTAACGAAGGCATCAGCACAGTTTCCCGCAAAGTTATGTATTTTTGACTGTTTATGCGGCCTTCGCAAACGAACATTTCACCAACGCCATCAGCAGCGATGCATCTGCAGATCATAATGCTGCCAAAACCGTGTTTCACAGTAGGCCATTTGGAATATATTCTTCGCTGATACGTCGTCTCACGAAGGTTACGCAAGGTGTTCCAAATACCTGAAAATAAAATAAAAATGACACATCATAAAATATTCTCATTTTTATTGCAAAAGCCGACTCTGACTGAATAATGGTTATTTTTAATTATAAAAAAAAAATATTTACATTGATTACTTCAAAGTTAAATTCATCGGGCCATAGAACATTTGACCAATCCTCTTTCGTAAAATGTGGATGTCGACGACCCACCCCAAGCGATTCTTCTGGCTATTTTCTGAAAGCCAGGAGGTCTTCTTCCTAGATTTGCACCCTTTTAAACCAGTTTTTCTGCCTGTTTTCTTCTTGCTGTTCGAGCACTTATAGTCTGTTCAATGTCTTTTGACACAACTTCAGCAAGCTAAGAAGACGTTTTTCTGCTATATCTAAGAGACCATTGTATTAGTTTTCTGTCCTGGCGTTTCGTTGACACGCGTTTGCTGCCCGTTCTTGTCTTGTTTACGTGAGACCGAGTCTCTGTGAACCTTTTAATAACAGATTACACTGCACATCGAGCACATTTCACGAACTTGCCTATCTGCACTTGAGATTTGCCTTGTTCATGCAAGGCCTAAATTCTCACTCTATTTTTTAATAGATAGTTCACTTTGTTTAAGGATTTTAGAATTAAATGATTTAAATTCGCCACTAGATCACACACTGAAGTTACTTTGAACTGCGAATGTCAAATAAAAACTAGCAAAACATTCGACGTATTTTAAAAAAAAATTTAATGTCCTTTCTTTTAGCCGCCAGGTATGGCCAGTCGTTACAAAGGGATTATCTATGTTTTCATTGACATTTGACAACAGGGCTTACCCCTTTGTATAAAGCGTTTGTTATTGTTTCTAATATTCTTTACGATTGAAGTGTTTTGTAGGGGGTGCCTAAAACTTTTGACCAAGGCTGTAAAGGGAAGTAGTGTTTTAAAGTTTATTTACATTAAAAAGTATATATACATATATGTATGTATAAAACCGTTATAAATCAATATAAATTATGATCAACAATTGTCAATACAGGGTGATTCAGCTCGTCGGTGACAAACTTTAAGGATCGATAGAGCACACCTAGACGAACATTTTTGAATAGGGAATGTAGGGTCCCTGACGCGATGGTAAGGCGCTAGGCGCTTTCGAAAATTTGGGTGCCGAAATTCGAAACGTCATAAAAACTAGGGAAATGGTTAGATTTTCTTGCTTGTTGCGTCGAAATGATTCTGTTTGTTTAGACTTTCTTCAGTACCAATTTGATAAGCGTATCTCTTAAAACATGGATAGGGGGCGCTGCAGACTTTGGAGAGCTAGACAACAACTTTAAGCCCGTTATTTTGATAATTTAACACATGCTCGCCAAAGTTTATACTCTAACTTAAAGTTTGAACCCAAAAGTAGAGCCCTGCAAAAAGCGTAAGAGCCGGAATAAAATGTCAAAGTACAGGGTGGTCGAAACTCGAAGGCTCCTAAGAGATAAACAAACAGATTTCTTGACTTATGGCATGCATTTTCATGATTCTGTTTGCTGGGGCTCTGTGAAACTCAGTTGAACGGTACAAAAAGAAACATCGATAGGGGGCGCTTTGGGCAAAAAACATAATTCGTTGACATTTCGGACGCTAACTGGAAACGGGGCGCTACGATCAGTTAGTAATAATGAAAACACATTTTCTACCTCTGCTCAACACTTCTGAATAAATTTAGACCAAAAAAATCAATGATACTGGAAATTTATTTACAAAAAATAACACTACAGAAGATGCTCGAAATTTCGACCTTGGGCCATGATGCAGGCTTCGCACCTCCGTCGCATTGAGGAGTGTGTGTTTCCAACAATGCCAGGAGTATCTCTGATCTGCCCTGCAGCTGCCACAATGCGCGGCACAAGTTCTTCAGCACTGCTGACAGGTGTATGGTATACCTCGGCCTTCAGGTAACCCCAAAGGAAGAAATCCAAGCAGGTGAGGTCTGGTGATCGGGCAGGCCAGTGAACTGGACCCCCACGCCCGATCCACCGCTGGCCATACCTTGCGTTTAGATGGAGACGCACGTCGTTCGTGTAATGGGCCGGAGCTCCATCGTGCTGGAACCACATCTGGCGACGCGAACCTTCGGGTACGTGCGCCTCATCCAGAAGCTGCGGCAGCACTTGATCCAGGAAAATCAGGTAATTTCCACCTGTCAGCCGTTCAGGTAACAAATAAGGGCCAATGAGGCAATCCCCCAGAATGCCGGCCCACACATTTACTGAGAAACGCTCCTGGGCTGCTCGGCTTCTGGTTTCATGTGGATTTTCATCACACCACACATGACTGTTGTGGGCGTTCCACATTCCCTCCCGGCTGAAGGTGGACTCGTCCGTAAACAAAATGCTGTTTACAAAACGGGGATCCCTGGATCTCATCGCCAAGTACCATCTTGAGAATTCCACTCGAGGGCCAAAATCCTGCTCTCTGAGCAACTGCACCCGCTGGATGTGGTAGGGGTGCAGATTCCGGGAACGTAAGATGCGCCACGCAGTTGCTTGCGAAATGCCAACATGTCTGGCGATATCTCTCGTGCTAAGACCTGGGTTGTCCTCAACCAGGTTAAGCACAGCCTCTTCGTTGTCGGGGGTGCTCACTGATCGCTCCCGTTCAGGCCTGCCTCCGTCGAAAGATCCCGTTGTGGACAACCTCTGGTGTACTCGAGCGAAGAAGGCATGGCAGGGGATTTGCCTGTTGGGGTAACGCTCGGCGTACAACCGCTGAGCGGCTCGTCCATTACAACCAGCAGCGCCATACGCCAAATGCATGTCAGCCAATTCAGAGTTTGTGTACCGTTCCATCCTACTACCGATCTGCAGACAAGTAACCCGAAGCTTAAGTAGGTACCGCACGTTCAAAAGACGTGTCTGCGCATACAACTACGTCATCTCGCGTTGTCGTCTACGCATTACGTATCTTTTGCATATCGATATGGTACGATATCTTTTGCATAAATCAGCAAAAAGCACCTTATGTAAATTTTATTGCGCGCATTGTGCATGATTGAAACCAGCTATGTTTGTTAAAAAAAACAAACAAACTGCAGTTTTAATAGCTTCTTATGATAAGTAAATTACTCTCTTGTTTTGTTTCTAACTGATCGTAGCGCCCCGTTTCCAGTTAGCGTCCGAAATGTCAACGAATTATGTTTTTTGCCCAAAGCGCCCCCTATCGATGTTTCTTTTTGTACCGTTCAACTGAGTTTCAGAGAGCCCCAGCAAACAGAATCATGAAAATGCATGCCATAAGTCAAGAAATCTGTTTGTTTATCTCCTAGGAGCCTTCGAGTTTCGACCACCCTGTACTTTGACATTTTATTCCGGCTCTTACGCTTTTTGCAGGGCTCTACTTTTGGGTTCAAACTTTAAGTTAGAGTATAAACTTTGGCGAGCATGTGTTAAATTATCAAAATAACGGGCTTAAAGTTGTTGTCTAGCTCTCCAAAGTCTGCAGCGCCCCCTATCCATGTTTTAAGAGATACGCTTATCAAATTGGTACTGAAGAAAGTCTAAACAAACAGAATCATTTCGACGCAACAAGCAAGAAAATCTAACCATTTCCCTAGTTTTTATGACGTTTCGAATTTCGGCACCCAAATTTTCGAAAGCGCCTAGCGCCTTACCATCGCGTCAGGGACCCTACATTCCCTATTCAAAAATGTTCGTCTAGGTGTGCTCTATCGATCCTTAAAGTTTGTCACCGACGAGCTGAATCACCCTGTATAGAAATTATAAATGAATATTAATGAAATTAAAAATGTTGTATTAACCTTTATAAAATTCTTTGATACAGTTCATAACAAGTGAGACAAGGAATTGAAAATATATCAAACTTTGAAAAAATGGAAATATTTGTGGAACCAAGGCAGAATCATCAGGCACCAATTACCTTGAGTTCCACAAATAACATGTACGATTTCATCCTTGCATAAGTCATAGCAAGCTAAAAATGCGAAATTTGGGCTACCGTACACAATAAATTCAGAACAAGAAGCTAGTAAAAAGGAAGTTAACAAATGAATTGGATTAAAAGTAGAAGCATACTACCAACTGAAGATCCAACCATGCCTTTAATGATACAGCATGTTGAAAAGGTTATAAGAAATGTTTTACACATGTTGACAAAAATATTTTAGTAAAATATACAATTACTGCCCAAGGATCTAAGAAAAACAGTGCAATAAGGTTCAAATAGATTAAATGCAGTATAATTCTCAAATTTTACGATAAAAATTGTATTTTTAGTTGAATATATAATTTTGTTCATAAAAACGTTCAATAATATATTAAAGATATCATAAAATATTGAAATAGAAAAATGTTCAAAAGATAGCTATTCTCCTTAAATAAGTTATATAATAATATTTCTAAAATTTCTTAGGACTGGCAAGGAAACTTGCAAGTTGTTTGTGCATCGAAAAAAATATAGGGGAGAGTAGCCATATTTGGACCGCCGCTTTAATTGGACCGTTGCCATTCTGCCTTTAATTACAGGAAGGTACTTTATCTACTGCTGAAATCCTACTCATCAGAATGACGTCAGTCATGGTTAAAAGAAGCAGCCACCTACCACGTGCTGTTTTCAGACAATTTAAAAAACCTTAAATTAGCTGTTTTGATCTAATTTTTTCCTACTAAATGTAAAGAAATATCTTAAAACTAAGGTAAGTTGTTATGTTTCCATATACATATATGAATTCATCTGTTTATTGCGCATATTTTTCATGCGGATTTATTTCATTTCGTTTTTGTTCTTAGTCTTGTAATTAACTGTTTTAAAAAATGGCGCAGTTGCCATAATTGGGCCAATTTTAGTTGCTTAAATTGGACCAGATAGGCGATCATAAATTTGAAAAGTAAGTAATGAATTTCGAGGACGGTGCGCTTTGTACACTATTCTTTTTATATTTTATAATGGATTACTATCTCCATGCAAGTTTTTTTTGTATATCTGGATTAATTTTTTTATACAGTTTAAGCCTATATAAACATAAAAATATTTTTACATGTCTATTCAATAAATTTTGTTTGCAATGTCTTTTATCTTCTTTGTAATTGTATTTATTTTCTTTAAATTCTTTATTCCTACGGCATATTTGATTTACAGGGTTGAATTCAAACATTTTCTTCCTGCAGGATATTTGTGATTGAAGACTTTTTATAGTTCTGGAGGGTGGAATTATACTTTTTTGCCATTAAAACGCATAAAATCGCAAACCTTGATGAAAATGTTGAAAAAGACATAGACAAACTGTTTGGAAGAAAAACACCCGTGACAGCAAAAGCTGTTAAAGATATAGGAAACAAAAAGCGGGCAGTAAGTTCTGAAGAAATTAACCTGCAACAAGGCTGCAGCTACAAATCCTCTCCAAAAGCAAAAAAAAATCATTAGAAATGTTATTTTCCTTGCTAAATTCAGTTAAATCAAAGTAGAGAGGGAGCCAAAAAACAGTTGCGTTAACATCATCGCCATTTAAACTAAACCTCGAAATGAAAAAAAAAAAAAAAAAGACAAAAAGGAAGTTTTCACAGCACAAAAGCAATTGGAACATCGAGTTTTAAAAAAGTAGGCGTAATGCAATTAGCAAGAAAGTGATGGAAGAGAAGAACTACAAACATAATGTAAAGAAAACTTCTGTTGCAAAAAAAAAAGTCTAATAATTCAGAATCTAAAAAGAAAAACCCAGACAGTGATGATTGGTTTTGCCTAATTTGTGAGAAAAAATGAAATAGCAGAAATGATTCATTTAGTGTTCAGTTTGCCATATACGGTTCTATGTTTAGTGTGCTGGAAAACAAAAACAATAAACAAAATTCATGTATGAGCTTTGCATCACTCCTTACATGATATTCAAGTAACTGACAATTAGTTCCATAATTTCTATTCTTAATTACTGATAACTTTGATTTATATTTTGAATACATTTTGATTTAAAACAATTACTCTTATTTTCAGATATTTGATTTCATTATATTTCATTGCTGTTATTTTGTTTGATTTTTTCATTAATCGCAAACATTGCTTTTAATAAAATTAGTTATATTCCCTTGTCATTAAAACAACCTGATATTATTTGGTCCAATTTGGGAGACTGGGGGTCCAACTTAGGCGACCAGTTGCTGAATTTGGACCACTTTTTACAAATTTTTCAAATTAAAATAAAATTTAAGATTTTCAAAAAGAAATTGATCTAAAAATTTATTTAGTTAGTAGATGAATATATTGATCCCGTGTAGTGATGTTTTGCAGATATTCCAAAAATTAGGTGAGTTACACCTGAAAATAAGTGAAGTGGTCCAAATTCGGCTATTCTCCCCTATATCTTATTTGTATGGCATCATACAAAGTCTAGAATAAACTTCTTTGGCATATTGGAATTAAAAATACATAAAAAATTAAGGATATTTCTTTTTTTCAATTTGTTGCTGACAAGAACGATCCTGTGCATGTTTGCCTAGAAAAATTAAGACCAGAGATGGATCCATCGTCAATTGAAAACGAATGAAATATAAATAAAAAATGAAAATAAAAACGTATAATAAATTATGAAAATGAAAAAAGAACCAAGCCGTAACCGGCGTAGGTGAGATACTGCTGAGAAAAAATGAACCGCACCCCGCACAAAGTCTACTGAGAGAAAATTAGACAGGACGGCGGGCGGCGGCCCGCAGCAACAAAATTTGAGTTATTTAGGTTTTACAAAATGCGGAACGAAAATTGTCACTAATTATTTTTTTTTTAAAAAGGCGTTGAAATTCCGTTTAAAGTTCATTCAAAAGAGGGCGAAATTTATTATATTGGGCTAAAAGATAGAATTTGAATTGGTTTTATGAGCGTCTCAAATTTGCCTGGCAAACGGAAAAAATCGAGAAAATGCACAAATTTTTGTATTCAATAAAAAATAAAAACAAAAAGTAATAAAAAAAAATTCAAAATCTTAGATTCAGTTGAATTTGAGCGTGTCTTTGTCTACCCCCACCCAAATTTGCAGACCTAAAAGTGCGATAGATTTCAATAACCATTGCCAACATATACACATACATACATATAGAGAGACAAAAAACATTCTTTTATGACTATAGATAGATTTTAGCAGACATCGAGTAAGAAGAATAATTTTATTTAATGTTCGTTTATATGGTAATAACATATGATATTTAAAAGTGCCTTGCGGGTTGAAATTTAAATTCTGCAGTGTTGTGTCATTAACGCGAAAGTATGACAGTGTTATTTCGGGTACTGAAAGAGAACTAATATACTCAAAACATGCGGCATGTGTTGTAACACTAATATTCTAAGTTCTAGTTAAACGAATATATAGTAAATTATAATATATAATTAAAAAGTTTTTTTAAAAAAATGTGTATAAATTTCTTTTTATGGGTGTGATTCAAAGTTGATATCTTTCTTCTTTTACCTTTAGCAGTAACATTATACACATATAAATACTCGTATGCATAGAAGAATATACAGTCGTAAAAAAATAAATATATATATACACCCATAATAACTGTATTCACTGTAAACTGAAATGTCTGAAATTCAGACATTTAAGTGTCTGAAACGCAGTGTTCAATTTTCAGACGTTTTAAAATGTCTTAAATTTTTCAGACACTTCTTGCGTCTGAATTTCAGACACTTAAGTGTCTGAAACAAGAGTGTTCAAATTTCAGACATTTTAAAACGTCTTAAATTTTTCAGACATTTCTTACGTCTGAATTTCAGACATTTCAAATGTCTTAATTGCGGCCATCTTTGAGTCTTTTTTTTTGGGGGGGGGGGTGCATAAATATGAAGCCATCTTTGACCATTTTTCTTTCTAAGCCATATACGCAGCCATGTTTGACCACATTGAATCATTTTTTTATAAATGGAATAATTTGTTACCATAAAGCAGAGCTGCTTGCAACGTCGGTAAACTGGGATGCTTCTCTGCCCTCTGATTTTAGGGTACTCCAGTATATAGTAATTAACTACAATATAAATACTATACTATACTTACTACAATATAAATGCTATTACTATATGAATAGTAATTAACTACATTCATTTCTTTTGACTTTAATTACTAATACACATTTCCAACCCAATTGTAAAAATGAAAAATACTGACAAGACTCAGACAACACCACCTAGAAAGTCCTACAGGATTCTAAACTCAATGGTAGGAGGAAAACACACAACAATTAAATAAGAGGTTCTGGTATAATCATATTAGATCGAAAATTAAAGAATATTGTTTTAACAAATTTTTAAAAAACATATGGAAGGGGGGGGGGGTGTTTAAAATTTCGAAAAATACATGGTAATTAATACAGAAATAAATTAATAAGAGAGAAAACATGCCTAACAATAGTATAAAAATATATACTCAGATCGAACATAATTATAAAAATATGCTACATTATCATATACAAAATAATCCTAAAAATCCGATTTTTGTTTCCCCCAAATCAGATTATTATTTTTTTTTTTCAGGGATCACTCTTCTCTCTCCCCATTAAATACATCAAAAGTGACTTGAGAAAGAAGTCAAAAACATATTTTCTTTTCTGTTAACATAACGATAAAAATAACTTATAAAAACAAATGATAGTGTTGTGGGATTTTCTCCTTAAACACTGAGTTACCAATACCCTGAATCCTGTATATGACTATACGCTAAATAGTAATTAACTACATTCATTTCTTTTGACTTTAATTACTAATACACATTTCCAACCCAATTGTAAAAATGAAAAATACTGACAAGACTCAGACAACACCACCTAGAAAGTCCTACAGGATTCTAAACTCAATGGTAGGAGGAAAACACACAACAATTAAATAAGAGGTTCTGGTATAATCATATTAGATCGAAAATTAAAGAATATTGAACAAATTTTTTAAAAACATATGGAAGGGGGGGGGGGGTTGTTAAAAATTTCGAAAAATACATGGTAATTAATACAGAAATAAATTAAGAAGAAAGAAAACATGCCTAACAATAGTATAAAAATATATACTCAGATCGAACATAATTATAAAAATATGCTACATTATCATATACAAAATAATCCTAAAAATCCGATTTTTGTTTCCCCCAAATCAGATTTTTTTTTTCTTTCATGGATCACTCTTCTCTCTCCCCATTAAATAAATAAAAAGTGACTTGAGAAAGAAGTGAAAAACATATTTTCTTTTCTGTTAACATGACGATAAAAATAACTTATAAGAACAAATGATAGTGTTGTGGGATTTTCTCTTTAACAATGAGTTACCAATACCCTGAATCCTGTATATGACTATACGCTAAATAGTAATTAACTACATTCATTTCTTTTGACATTAATTACTAATACACATTTCCAACCCAATTGTAAAAATGAAAAATACTGACAAGACTCAGACAACACCACCTATCCTACAGGATTCTAAACTCAATGGTAGGAGGAAAACACACAACAATTAAATAAGAGGTTCTGGTATAATCATATTAGATCGAAAATTAAAGAATATTGTTTTAACAAATTATGTAATTTGTTTAAAATTTCGAAAAATACATGGTAATTAATACAGAAATAAATTAAGAAGAGAGAAAACATGCCTAACAATAGTATAAAAATATATACTCAGATCGAACGTAATTATAAAAATATGCTACATTATCATATACAAAATAATCCTAAAAATCCGATTTTTATTTCCCCCAAATCAATTTTTTTTTCCATGGATTACTCTTCTCTCTCCCCATTAAATACATAAAAAGTGACTTGAGAAAGAAGTCAAAAACATATTTTCTTTTCTGTTAACATGATGATAAAAATAGCTTATAAGAACAAATGATAGTGTTGTGGGATTTTCTCCTTAAACACTGAGTTACCAATACCCTGAATCCTGTATATGACTATACGCTAAATAGTAATTAACTACATTCATTTCTTTTGATATTAATTACTAATACACATTTCCAACCCAATTGTAAAAATGAAAAATACTGACAAGACTCAGACAACACCACCTAGAAAGTCCTACAGGATTCTAAACTCAATGGTAGGAGGAAAACACACAACAATTAAATAAGAGGTTCTGGTATAATCATATTAGATCGAAAATTAAAGAATATTGAACAAATTTTTTAAAAACATATGGAAGGGGGGGGGGTGTTTAAAATTTCGAAAAATACATGGTAATTAATACAGAAATAAATTAAGAAGAGAGAAAACATGCCTAACAATAGTATAAAAATATATACTCAGATCGAACATAATTATAAAAATATGCTACATTATCATATACAAAATAATCCTAAAAATCCGATTTTTGTTTCCCCCAAATCAGATTTTTTTTTCTTTCATGGATCACTCTTCTCTCTCCCCATTAAATACATCAAAAGTGACTTGAGAAAGAAGTGAAAAACATATTTTCTTTTCTGTTAACATGACGATAAAAATAACTTATAAGAGCAAATGATAGTGTTGTGGGATTTTCTCTTTAACAATGAGTTACCAATACCCTGAATCCTGTATATGACTATACGCTAAATAGTAATTAACTACATTCATTTCTTTTGACATTAATTACTAATACACATTTCCAACCCAATTGTAAAAATGAAAAATACTGACAAGACTCAGACAACACCACCTATCCTACAGGATTCTAAACTCAATGGTAGGAGGAAAACACACAACAATTAAATAAGAGGTTCTGGTATAATCATATTAGATCGAAAATTAAAGAATATTGTTTTAACAAATTTTTAAAAACGTATGGAAGGGGGGGGGGGGTTGTTTAAAATTTCGAAAAATACATGGTAATTAATACAGAAATAAATTAAGAAGAGAGAAAACATGCCTAACAATAGTATAAAAATATATACTCAGATCGAACATAATTATAAAAATATGCTACATTATCATATACAAAATAATCCTAAAAATCCGATTTTTGTTTCCCCTAAATCAGATTTTTTTTTCTTTCATGGATGGCTCTTCTCTCTCCCCATTAAATACATAAAAGGTGACTTGAGAAAGAATTCAAAAACATATTTTCTTTTCTGTTAACATGACGATAAAAATAGCTTATAAGAACAAATGATAGTGTTGTGGGATTTTCTCCTTAAACACTGAGTTACCAATACCCTGAATCCTGTATATGACTATACGCTAAATAGTAATTAACTACATTCATTTCTTTTGATATTAATTACTAATACACATTTCCAACCCAATTGTAAAAATGAAAAATACTGACAAGACTCAGACAACACCACCTAGAAAGTCCTACAGGATTCTAAACTCAATGGTAGGAGGAAAACACACAACAATTAAATAAGAGGTTCTGGTATAATCATATTAGATCGAAAATTAGAGAATATTGTTTTAACAAATTTTTAAAAAACATATGGAAGGGGGGGGGTGTTTAAAATTTCGAAAAATACATGGTAATTAATACAGAAATAAATTAATAAGAGAGAAAACATGCCTAACAATAGTATAAAAATATATACTGAGATCGAACATAATTATAAAAATATGCTACATTATCATATACAAAATAATCCTAAAAATCCGATTTTTGTTTCCCCCAAATCAGATTATTATTTTTTTTTTTCAGGGATCACTCTTCTCTCTCCCCATTAAATACATCAAAAGTGACTTGAGAAAGAAGTCAAAAACATATTTTCTTTTCTGTTAACATAACGATAAAAATAACTTATAAAAACAAATGATAGTGTTGTGGGATTTTCTCCTTAAACACCGAGTTACCAATACCCTGAATCCTGTATATGACTATACGCTAAATAGTAATTAACTACATTCATTTCTTTTGACTTTAATTACTAATACACATTTCCAACCCAATTGTAAAAATGAAAAATACTGATAAGACTCAGACAACAGCACCTAGAAAGCCCTACAGGATTCTAAACTCAATGTAGGAGGAAAACACACAACAATTAAACAAGAGGTTCTGGCATCATCATATTAGATCGATAATTAAAGAATATTATTTTAACAAATTTTTAAAAACGTATGGAAGGGGGGGGGGTGTTTAAAATTTCGAAAAATACATGGTAATTAATACAGAAATAAATTAAGAAGAGAGAAAACATGCCTAACAATAGTATAAAAATATATACTCAGATCGAACATAATTATAAAAATATGCTACATTATCATATACAAAATAATCCTAAAAATCCGATTTTTGTTTCCCCTAAATCAGATTTTTTTTTCTTTCATGGATGACTCTTCTCTCTCCCCATTAAATACATAAAAGGTGACTTGAGAAAGAAGTCAAAAACATATTTTCTTTTCTGTTAACATGACGATAAAAATAGCTTATAAGAACAAATGATAGTGTTGTGGGATTTTCTCCTTAAACACTGAGTTACCAATACCCTGAATCCTGTATATGACTATACGCTAAATAGTAATTAACTACATTCATTTCTTTTGATATTAATTACTAATACACATTTCCAACCCAATTGTAAAAATGAAAAATACTGACAAGACTCAGACAACACCACCTAGAAAGTCCTACAGGATTCTAAACTCAATGGTAGGAGGAAAACACACAACAATTAAATAAGAGGTTCTGGTATAATCATATTAGATCGAAAATTAAAGAATATTGAACAAATTTTTTAAAAACATATGGAAGGGGGGGGGGGGTTGTTTAAAATTTCGAAAAATACATGGTAATTAATACAGAAATAAATTAAGAAGAAAGAAAACATGCCTAACAATAGTATAAAAATATATACTCAGATCGAACATAATTATAAAAATATGCTACATTATCTTATACAAAATAATCCTAAAAATCCGATTTTTGTTTCCCCCAAATCAGATTTTTTTTTCTTTCATGGATCACTCTTCTCTCTCCCCATTAAATAAATAAAAAGTGACTTGAGAAAGAAGTGAAAAACATATTTTCTTTTCTGTTAACATGACGATAAAAATAACTTATAAGAACAAATGATAGTGTTGTGGGATTTTCTCTTTAACAATGAGTTACCAATACCCTGAATCCTGTATATGACTATACGCTAAATAGTAATTAACTACATTCATTTCTTTTGACATTAATTACTAATACACATTTCCAACCCAATTGTAAAAATGAAAAATACTGACAAGACTCAGACAACACCACCTATCCTACAGGATTCTAAACTCAATGGTAGGAGGAAAACACACAACAATTAAATAAGAGGTTCTGGTATAATCATATTAGATCGAAAATTAAAGAATATTGAACAAATTTTTTAAAAACATATGGAAGGGGGGGGGGGTTGTTTAAAATTTCGAAAAATACATGGTAATTAATACAGAAATAAATTAAGAAGAAAGAAAACATGCCTAACAATAGTATAAAAATATATACTCAGATCGAACATAATTATAAAAATATGCTACATTATCTTATACAAAATAATCCTAAAAATCCGATTTTTGTTTCCCCCAAATCAGATTTTTTTTTTCTTTCATGGATCACTCTTCTCTCTCCCCATTAAATAAATAAAAAGTGACTTGAGAAAGAAGTGAAAAACATATTTTCTTTTCTGTTAACATGACGATAAAAATAACTTATAAGAACAAATGATAGTGTTGTGGGATTTTCTCCTTAAACACTGAGTTACCAATACCCTGAATCCTGTATATGACTATACGCTAAATAGTAATTAACTACATTCATTTCTTTTGATATTAATTACTAATACACATTTCCAACCCAATTGTAAAAATGAAAAATACTGACAAGACTCAGACAACACCACCTAGAAAGTCCTACAGGATTCTAAACTCAATGGTAGGAGGAAAACACACAACAATTAAATAAGAGGTTCTGGTCTAATCATATTAGATCGAAAATTAAAGAATATTGAACAAATTTTTTAAAAACATATGGAAGGGGGGGGGGGGTGTTTAAAATTTCGAAAAATACATGGTAATTAATACAGAAATAAATTAAGAAGAGAGAAAACATGCCTAACAATAGTATAAAAATATATACTCAGATCGAACATAATTATAAAAATATGCTACATTATCATATACAAAATAATCCTAAAAATCCGATTTTTGTTTCCCCCAAATCAGATTTTTTTTTCTTTCATGGATCACTCTTCTCTCTCCCCATTAAATACATCAAAAGTGACTTGAGAAAGAAGTGAAAAACATATTTTCTTTTCTGTTAACATGACGATAAAAATAACTTATAAGAGCAAATGATAGTGTTGTGGGATTTTCTCTTTAACAATGAGTTACCAATACCCTGAATCCTGTATATGACTATACGCTAAATAGTAATTAACTACATTCATTTCTTTTGACATTAATTACTAATACACATTTCCAACCCAATTGTAAAAATGAAAAATACTGACAAGACTCAGACAACACCACCTATCCTACAGGATTCTAAACTCAATGGTAGGAGGAAAACACACAACAATTAAATAAGAGGTTCTGGTATAATCATATTAGATCGAAAATTAAAGAATATTGTTTTAACAAATTTTTTAAAAACATATGGAAGGGGGGGGGGGTGTTTAAAATTTCGAAACATACATGGTAATTAATACAGAAATAAATTAAGAAGAGAGAAAACATGCCTAACAATAGTATAAAAATATATACTCAGATCGAACATAATTATAAAAATATGCTACATTATCATATATAAAATAATCCTAAAAATCCGATTTTTGTTTCCCCCAAATCAGATTTTTTTTTCTTTCATGGATCACTCTTCTCTCTCCCCATTAAATACATCAAAAGTGACTTGAGAAAGAAGTCAAAAACATATTTTCTTTTCTGTTACCATAACGATAAAAATAACTTATAAAAACAAATGATAGTGTTGTGGGATTTTCTCCTTAAACACTGAGTTACCAATACCCTGAATCCTGTATATGACTATATGCTAAATAGTAATTAACTACATTCATTTCATTTGACTTTAATTACTAATACACATTTCTAACCCAATTGTAAAAATGAAAAATACTGATAAGACTCAGACAACACCACCTAGAAAGTCCTACAGGATTCTAAACTCAATGGTAGGAGGAAAACACACAACAATTAAATAAGAGGTTCTGGTATAATCATATTAGACCGAAAATTAAAGAATATTGAACGAATTTTTTAAAAACATATGAAAGGGGGGGGGGGGTTGTTTAAAATTTCCAAAAATACATGGTAATTAATACAGAAATAAATTAAGAAGAAAGAAAACATGCCTAACAATAGTATAAAAATATATACTCAGATCGAACATAATTATAAAAATATGCTACATTATCATATACAAAATAATCCTAAAAATCCGATTTTTGTTTCCCCCAAATCAGATTTTTTTTTTCTTTCATGGATCACTCTTCTCTCTCCCCATTAAATAAATAAAAAGTGACTTGAGAAAGAAGTGAAAAACATATTTTCTTTTCTGTTAACATGACAATAAAAATAACTTATAAGAACAAATGATAGTGTTGTGGGATTTTCTCTTTAACAATGAGTTACCAATACCCTGAATCCTGTATATGACTATACGCTAAATAGTAATTAACTACATTCATTTCTTTTGACATTAATTACTAATACACATTTCCAACCCAATTGTAAAAATGAAAAATACTGACAAGACTCAGACAACACCACCTATCCTACAGGATTCTAAACTCAATGGTAGGAGGAAAACACACAACAATTAAATAAGAGGTTCTGGTATTATCATATTAGATCGAAAATTAAAGAATATTGTTTTAACAAATTATGTAATTTGTTTAAAATTTCGAAAAATACATGGTAATTAATACAGAAATAAATTAAGAAGAGAGAAAACATGCCTAACAATAGTATAAAAATATATACTCAGATCGAACATAATTATAAAAATATGCTACATTATCATATACAAAATAATCCTAAAAATCCGATTTTTGTTTCCCCCAAATCAGATTTTTTTTTTCTTTCATGGATGACTCTTCTCTCTCCCCATTAAATACATAAAAAGTGACTTGAGATAGAAGTCAAAAACATATTTTCTTTTCTGTTAACATGACGATAAAAATAACTTATAAGAACAAATGATAGTGTTGTGGGATTTTCTCCTTAAACACTGAGTTACCAATACCCTGAATCCTGTATATGACTATACGCTAAATAGTAATTAACTACATTCATTTCTTTTGACATTAATTACTAATACACATTTCCAACCCAATTGTAAAAATAAAAAATACTGATAAAACTCAGACAACACCACCTAGAAAGTCCTACAGGATTCTAAACTCAATGGTAGGAGGAAAACACACAACAATTAAATAACAGGTTCTGGTATAATCATATTAGATCGAAAATTAAAGAATATTGTTTTAACAAATTTTTTAAAAACATATGGAAGGGGGGGGGGGGTTGTTTAAAATTTCGAAAAATACATGGTAATTAATACAGAAATAAATTAAGAAGAGAGAAAACATGCCTAACAATAGTATAAAAATATATACTCAGATCGAACATAATTATAAAAATATGCTACATTATCATATACAAAATAATCCTAAAAATCCGATTTTTGTTTCCCCCAAATCAGATTTTTTTTTTCTTTCATGGATCACTCTTCTCTCTCCCCATTAAATACATCAAAAGTGACTTGAGAAAGAAGTCAAAAACATATTTTCTTTTCTGTTACCATAACGATAAAAATAACTTATAAAAACAAATGATAGTGTTGTGGGATTTTCTCCTTAAACACTGAGTTACCAATACCCTGAATCCTGTATATGACTATATGCTAAATAGTAATTAACTACATTCATTTCATTTGACTTTCATTACTAATACACATTTCTAACCCAATTGTAAAAATGAAAAACACTGATAAGACTCAGACAACACCACCTAGAAAGTCCTACAGGATTCTAAACTCAATGGTAGGAGGAAAACACACGACAATTAAACAAGAGGTTCTGGTATAATCATATTAGATCGATAATTAAAGAATATTATTTTAACAAATTATGTAATTTGTTTAAAATTTCGAAAAATACATGGTAATTAATACAGAAATAAATTAAGAAGAGAGAAAACATGCCTAACAATAGTATAAAAATATATACACAGATCGAACATAATTATAAAAATATGCTACATTATCATATACAAAATAATCCTAAAAATCCGATTTTTATTTCCCCCAAATCAATTTTTTTTCCATGGATTACTCTTCTCTCTCCCCATTAAATACATAAAAAGTGACTTGAGAAAGAAGTCAAAAACATATTTTCTTTTCTGTTAACATGACGATAAAAATAGCTTATAAGAACAAATGATAGTGTTGTGGGATTTTCTCCTTAAACACTGAGTTACCAATACCCTGAATTCTGTATATGACTATACGCTAAATAGTAATTAACTACATTCATTTCTTTTGATATTAATTACTAATACACATTTCCAACCCAATTGTAAAAATGAAAAATACTGACAAGACTCAGACAACACCACCTAGAAAGTCCTACAGGATTCTAAACTCAATGGTAGGAGGAAAACACACAACAATTAAATAAGAGGTTCTGGTATAATCATATTAGATCGAAAGTTAAAGAATATTGTTTTAACAAATTATGTAATTTGTTTAAAATTTCGAAAAATACATGGTAATTAATACAGAAATAAATTAAGAAGAGAGAAAACATGCCTAACAATAGTATAAAAATATATACTCAGATCGAACGTAATTATAAAAATATGCTACATTATCATATACAAAATAATCCTAAAAATCCGATTTTTATTTCCCCCAAATCAATTTTTTTTTCCATGGATTACTCTTCTCTCTCCCCATTAAATACATAAAAAGTGACTTGAGAAAGAAGTCAAAAACATATTTTCTTTTCTGTTAGCATGATGATAAAAATAGCTTATAAGAACAAATGATAGTGTTGTGGGATTTTCTCCTTAAACACTGAGTTACCAATACCCTGAATCCTGTATATGACTATACGCTAAATAGTAATTAACTACATTCATTTCTTTTGATATTAATTACTAATACACATTTCCAACCCAATTGTAAAAATGAAAAATACTGACAAGACTCAGACAACACCACCTAGAAAGTCCTACAGGATTCTAAACTCAATGGTAGGAGGAAAACACACAACAATTAAATAAGAGGTTCTGGTATAATCATATTAGATCGAAAATTAAAGAATATTGAACAAATTTTTTAAAAACATATGGAAGGGGGGGGGGTGTTTAAAATTTCGAAAAATACATGGTAATTAATACAGAAATAAATTAAGAAGCGAGAAAACATGCCTAACAATAGTATAAAAATATATACTCAGATCGAACATAATTATAAAAATATGCTACATTATCATATACAAAATAATCCTAAAAATCCGATTTTTGTTTCCCCTAAATCAGATTTTTTTTTCTTTCATGGATGACTCTTCTCTCTCCCCATTAAATACATAAAAGGTGACTTGAGAAAGAAGTCAAAAACATATTTTCTTTTCTGTTAACATGACGATAAAAATAGCTTATAAGAACAAATGATAGTGTTGTGGGATTTTCTCCTTAAACACTGAGTTACCAATACCCTGAATCCTGTATATGACTATACGCTAAATAGTAATTAACTACATTCATTTCTTTTGATATTAATTACTAATACACATTTCCAACCCAATTGTAAAAATGAAAAATACTGACAAGACTCAGACAACACCACCTAGAAAGTCCTACAGGATTCTAAACTCAATGGTAGGAGGAAAACACACAACAATTAAATAAGAGGTTCTGGTATAATCATATTAGATCGAAAATTAAAGAATATTGAACAAATTTTTTAAAAACATATGGAAGGGGGGGGGGGGTTGTTTAAAGTTTCGAAAAATACATGGTAATTAATACAGAAATAAATTAAGAAGAAAGAAAACATGCCTAACAATAGTATAAAAATATATACTCAGATCGAACATAATTATAAAAATATGCTACATTATCATATACAAAATAATCCTAAAAATCCGATTTTTGTTTCCCCCAAATCAGATTTTTTTTTTCTTTCATGGATCACTCTTCTCTCTCCCCATTAAATAAATAAAAAGTGACTTGAGAAAGAAGTGAAAAACATATTTTCTTTTCTGTTAACATGACGATAAAAATAACTTATAAGAACAAATGATAGTGTTGTGGGATTTTCTCTTTAACAATGAGTTACCAATACCCTGAATCCTGTATATGACTATACGCTAAATACTAATTAACTACATTCATTTCTTTTGACATTAATTACTAATACACATTTCCAACCCAATTGTAAAAATGAAAAATACTGACAAGACTCAGACAACACCACCTATCCTACAGGATTCTAAACTCAATGGTAGGAGGAAAACACACAACAATTAAATAAGAGGTTCTGGTATAATCATATTAGATCGAAAATTAAAGAATATTGTTTTAACAAATTATGTAACTTGTTTAAAATTTCGAAAAATACATGGTAATTAATACAGAAATAAATTAAGAAGAGAGAAAACATGCCTAACAATAGTATAAAAATATATACTCAGATCGAACGTAATTATAAAAATATGCTACATTATCATATACAAAATAATCCTAAAAATCCGATTTTTATTTCCCCCAAATCAATTTTTTTTCCCATGGATTACTCTTCTCTCTCCCCATTAAATACATAAAAAGTGACTTGAGAAAGAAGTCAAAAACATATTTTCTTTTCTGTTAACATGACGATAAAAATAGCTTATAAGAACAAATGATAGTGTTGTGGGATTTTCTCCTTAAACACTGAGTTACCAATACCCTGAATCCTGTATATGACTATACGCTAAATAGTAATTAACTACATTCATTTCTTTTGATATTAATTACTAATACACATTTCCAACACAATTGTAAAAATGAAAAATACTGACAAGACTCAGACAACACCACCTAGAAAGTCCTACAGGATTCTAAACTCAATGGTAGGAGGAAAACACACAACAATTAAATAAGAGGTTCTGGTATAATCATATTAGATCGAAAATTAAAGAATATTGTTTTAACAAATTATGTAATTTGTTTAAAATTTCGAAAAATACATGGTAATTAATACAGAAATAAATTAAGAAGAGAGAAAACATGCCTAACAATAGTATAAAAATATATACTCAGATCGAACATAATTATAAAAATATGCTACATTATCATATACAAAATAATCCTAAAAATCCGATTTTTGTTTCCCCCAAATCAGATTTTTTTTTTCTTTCATGGATCACTCTTCTCTCTCCCCATTAAATAAATAAAAAGTGACTTGAGAAAGAAGTGAAAAACATATTTTCTTTTCTGTTAACATGACAATAAAAATAACTTATAAGAACAAATGATAGTGTTGTGGGATTTTCTCTTTAACAATGAGTTACCAATACCCTGAATCCTGTATATGACTATACGCTAAATAGTAATTAACTACATTCATTTCTTTTGACATTAATTACTAATACACATTTCCAACCCAATTGTAAAAATGAAAAATACTGACAAGACTCAGACAACACCACCTATCCTACAGGATTCTAAACTCAATGGTAGGAGGAAAACACACAACAATTAAATAAGAGGTTCTGGTATTATCATATTAGATCGAAAATTAAAGAATATTGTTTTAACAAATTATGTAATTTGTTTAAAATTTCGAAAAATACATGGTAATTAATACAGAAATAAATTAAGAAGAGAGAAAACATGCCTAACAATAGTATAAAAATATATACTCAGATCGAACATAATTATAAAAATATGCTACATTATCATATACAAAATAATCCTAAAAATCCGATTTTTGTTTCCCCCAAATCAGATTTTTTTTTTCTTTCATGGATGACTCTTCTCTCTCCCCATTAAATACATAAAAAGTGACTTGAGATAGAAGTCAAAAACATATTTTCTTTTCTGTTAACATGACGATAAAAATAACTTATAAGAACAAATGATAGTGTTGTGGGATTTTCTCCTTAAACACTGAGTTACCAATACCCTGAATCCTGTATATGACTATACGCTAAATAGTAATTAACTACATTCATTTCTTTTGACATTAATTACTAATACACATTTCCAACCCAATTGTAAAAATAAAAAATACTGATAAAACTCAGACAACACCACCTAGAAAGTCCTACAGGATTCTAAACTCAATGGTAGGAGGAAAACACACAACAATTAAATAACAGGTTCTGGTATAATCATATTAGATCGAAAATTAAAGAATATTGTTTTAACAAATTTTTTAAAAACATATGGAAGGGGGGGGGGGGTTGTTTAAAATTTCGAAAAATACATGGTAATTAATACAGAAATAAATTAAGAAGAGAGAAAACATGCCTAACAATAGTATAAAAATATATACTCAGATCGAACATAATTATAAAAATATGCTACATTATCATATACAAAATAATCCTAAAAATCCGATTTTTGTTTCCCCCAAATCAGATTTTTTTTTTCTTTCATGGATCACTCTTCTCTCTCCCCATTAAATACATCAAAAGTGACTTGAGAAAGAAGTCAAAAACATATTTTCTTTTCTGTTACCATAACGATAAAAATAACTTATAAAAACAAATGATAGTGTTGTGGGATTTTCTCCTTAAACACTGAGTTACCAATACCCTGAATCCTGTATATGACTATATGCTAAATAGTAATTAACTACATTCATTTCATTTGACTTTCATTACTAATACACATTTCTAACCCAATTGTAAAAATGAAAAACACTGATAAGACTCAGACAACACCACCTAGAAAGTCCTACAGGATTCTAAACTCAATGGTAGGAGGAAAACACACGACAATTAAACAAGAGGTTCTGGTATAATCATATTAGATCGATAATTAAAGAATATTATTTTAACAAATTATGTAATTTGTTTAAAATTTCGAAAAATACATGGTAATTAATACAGAAATAAATTAAGAAGAGAGAAAACATGCCTAACAATAGTATAAAAATATATACACAGATCGAACATAATTATAAAAATATGCTACATTATCATATACAAAATAATCCTAAAAATCCGATTTTTATTTCCCCCAAATCAATTTTTTTTCCATGGATTACTCTTCTCTCTCCCCATTAAATACATAAAAAGTGACTTGAGAAAGAAGTCAAAAACA
The DNA here is from genome assembly GCA_963932465.1 of Maratus speciosus. NCBI lineage: Eukaryota > Metazoa > Arthropoda > Arachnida > Araneae > Salticidae > Maratus > Maratus speciosus. The sequence goes on along the minus strand of OZ010800.1, from coordinate 244,997,134 downwards.
TATTTTCTTTTCTGTTAACATGACGATAAAAATAGCTTATAAGAACAAATGATAGTGTTGTGGGATTTTCTCCTTAAACACTGAGTTACCAATACCCTGAATTCTGTATATGACTATACGCTAAATAGTAATTAACTACATTCATTTCTTTTGATATTAATTACTAATACACATTTCCAACCCAATTGTAAAAATGAAAAATACTGACAAGACTCAGACAACACCACCTAGAAAGTCCTACAGGATTCTAAACTCAATGGTAGGAGGAAAACACACAACAATTAAATAAGAGGTTCTGGTATAATCATATTAGATCGAAAGTTAAAGAATATTGTTTTAACAAATTATGTAATTTGTTTAAAATTTCGAAAAATACATGGTAATTAATACAGAAATAAATTAAGAAGAGAGAAAACATGCCTAACAATAGTATAAAAATATATACTCAGATCGAACGTAATTATAAAAATATGCTACATTATCATATACAAAATAATCCTAAAAATCCGATTTTTATTTCCCCCAAATCAATTTTTTTTTCCATGGATTACTCTTCTCTCTCCCCATTAAATACATAAAAAGTGACTTGAGAAAGAAGTCAAAAACATATTTTCTTTTCTGTTAGCATGATGATAAAAATAGCTTATAAGAACAAATGATAGTGTTGTGGGATTTTCTCCTTAAACACTGAGTTACCAATACCCTGAATCCTGTATATGACTATACGCTAAATAGTAATTAACTACATTCATTTCTTTTGATATTAATTACTAATACACATTTCCAACCCAATTGTAAAAATGAAAAATACTGACAAGACTCAGACAACACCACCTAGAAAGTCCTACAGGATTCTAAACTCAATGGTAGGAGGAAAACACACAACAATTAAATAAGAGGTTCTGGTATAATCATATTAGATCGAAAATTAAAGAATATTGAACAAATTTTTTAAAAACATATGGAAGGGGGGGGGGTGTTTAAAATTTCGAAAAATACATGGTAATTAATACAGAAATAAATTAAGAAGCGAGAAAACATGCCTAACAATAGTATAAAAATATATACTCAGATCGAACATAATTATAAAAATATGCTACATTATCATATACAAAATAATCCTAAAAATCCGATTTTTGTTTCCCCTAAATCAGATTTTTTTTTCTTTCATGGATGACTCTTCTCTCTCCCCATTAAATACATAAAAGGTGACTTGAGAAAGAAGTCAAAAACATATTTTCTTTTCTGTTAACATGACGATAAAAATAGCTTATAAGAACAAATGATAGTGTTGTGGGATTTTCTCCTTAAACACTGAGTTACCAATACCCTGAATCCTGTATATGACTATACGCTAAATAGTAATTAACTACATTCATTTCTTTTGATATTAATTACTAATACACATTTCCAACCCAATTGTAAAAATGAAAAATACTGACAAGACTCAGACAACACCACCTAGAAAGTCCTACAGGATTCTAAACTCAATGGTAGGAGGAAAACACACAACAATTAAATAAGAGGTTCTGGTATAATCATATTAGATCGAAAATTAAAGAATATTGAACAAATTTTTTAAAAACATATGGAAGGGGGGGGGGGGGGGTTGTTTAAAGTTTCGAAAAATACATGGTAATTAATACAGAAATAAATTAAGAAGAAAGAAAACATGCCTAACAATAGTATAAAAATATATACTCAGATCGAACATAATTATAAAAATATGCTACATTATCATATACAAAATAATCCTAAAAATCCGATTTTTGTTTCCCCCAAATCAGATTTTTTTTTTCTTTCATGGATCACTCTTCTCTCTCCCCATTAAATAAATAAAAAGTGACTTGAGAAAGAAGTGAAAAACATATTTTCTTTTCTGTTAACATGACGATAAAAATAACTTATAAGAACAAATGATAGTGTTGTGGGATTTTCTCTTTAACAATGAGTTACCAATACCCTGAATCCTGTATATGACTATACGCTAAATACTAATTAACTACATTCATTTCTTTTGACATTAATTACTAATACACATTTCCAACCCAATTGTAAAAATGAAAAATACTGACAAGACTCAGACAACACCACCTATCCTACAGGATTCTAAACTCAATGGTAGGAGGAAAACACACAACAATTAAATAAGAGGTTCTGGTATAATCATATTAGATCGAAAATTAAAGAATATTGTTTTAACAAATTATGTAACTTGTTTAAAATTTCGAAAAATACATGGTAATTAATACAGAAATAAATTAAGAAGAGAGAAAACATGCCTAACAATAGTATAAAAATATATACTCAGATCGAACGTAATTATAAAAATATGCTACATTATCATATACAAAATAATCCTAAAAATCCGATTTTTATTTCCCCCAAATCAATTTTTTTTCCCATGGATTACTCTTCTCTCTCCCCATTAAATACATAAAAAGTGACTTGAGAAAGAAGTCAAAAACATATTTTCTTTTCTGTTAACATGACGATAAAAATAGCTTATAAGAACAAATGATAGTGTTGTGGGATTTTCTCCTTAAACACTGAGTTACCAATACCCTGAATCCTGTATATGACTATACGCTAAATAGTAATTAACTACATTCATTTCTTTTGATATTAATTACTAATACACATTTCCAACACAATTGTAAAAATGAAAAATACTGACAAGACTCAGACAACACCACCTAGAAAGTCCTACAGGATTCTAAACTCAATGGTAGGAGGAAAACACACAACAATTAAATAAGAGGTTCTGGTATAATCATATTAGATCGAAAGTTAAAGAATATTGTTTTAACAAATTATGTAATTTGTTTAAAATTTCGAAAAATACATGGTAATTAATACAGAAATAAATTAAGAAGAGAGAAAACATGCCTAACAATAGTATAAAAATATATACTCAGATCGAACGTAATTATAAAAATATGCTACATTATCATATACAAAATAATCCTAAAAATCCGATTTTTATTTCCCCCAAATCAATTTTTTTTTTCCATGGATTACTCTTCTCTCTCCCCATTAAATACATAAAAAGTGACTTGAGAAAGAAGTCAAAAACATATTTTCTTTTCTGTTAACATGATGATAAAAATAGCTTATAAGAACAAATGATAGTGTTGTGGGATTTTCTCCTTAAACACTGAGTTACCAATACCCTGAATCCTGTATATGACTATACGCTAAATAGTAATTAACTACATTCATTTCTTTTGATATTAATTACTAATACACATTTCCAACCCAATTGTAAAAATGAAAAATACTGACAAGACTCAGACAACACCACCTAGAAAGTCCGACAGGATTCTAAACTCAATGGTAGGAGGAAAACACACAACAATTAAATAAGAGGTTCTGGTATAATCATATTAGATCGAAAATTAAAGAATATTGAATAAATTTTTTAAAAACATATGGAAGGGGGGGGGGGTGTTTAAAATTTCGAAAAATACATGGTAATTAATACAGAAATAAATTAAGAAGAGAGAAAACATGCCTAACAATAGTATAAAAATATATACTCAGATCGAACATAATTATAAAAATATGCTACATTATCATATACAAAATAATCCTAAAAATCCGATTTTTGTTTCCCCCAAATCAGATTTTTTTTTTCTTTCATGGATCACTCTTCTCTCTCCCCATTAAATACATCAAAAGTGACTTGAGAAAGAAGTGAAAAACATATTTTCTTTTCTGTTAACATGACGATAAAAATAACTTATAAGAGCAAATGATAGTGTTGTGGGATTTTCTCTTTAACAATGAGTTACCAATACCCTGAATCCTGTATATGACTATACGCTAAATAGTAATTAACTACATTCATTTCTTTTGACATTAATTACTAATACACATTTCCAACCCAATTGTAAAAATGAAAAATACTGACAAGACTCAGACATCACCACCTATCCTACAGGATTCTAAACTCAATGGTAGGAGGAAAACACACAACAATTAAATAAGAGGTTCTGGTATAATCATATTAGATCGAAAATTAAAGAATATTGTTTTAACAAATTTTTTAAAAACATATGGAAGGGGGGGGGGGGGTTGTTTAAAATTTCGAAACATACATGGTAATTAATACAGAAATAAATTAAGAAGAGAGAAAACATGCCTAACAATAGTATAAAGATATATACTCAGATCGAACATAATTATAAAAATATGCTACATTATCATATATAAAATAATCCTAAAAATCCGATTTTTGTTTCCCCCAAATCAGATTTTTTTTTCTTTCATGGATCACTCTTCTCTCTCCCCATTAAATACATCAAAAGTGACTTGAGAAAGAAGTCAAAAACATATTTTCTTTTCTGTTACCATAACGATAAAAATAACTTATAAAAACAAATGATAGTGTTGTGGGATTTTCTCCTTAAACACTGAGTTACCAATACCCTGAATCCTGTATATGACTATATGCTAAATAGTAATTAACTACATTCATTTCATTTGACTTTAATTACTAATACACATTTCTAACCCAATTGTAAAAATGAAAAATACTGATAAGACTCAGACAACACCACCTAGAAAGTCCTACAGGATTCTAAACTCAATGGTAGGAGGAAAACACACAACAATTAAATAAGAGGTTCTGGTATAATCATATTAGACCGAAAATTAAAGAATATTGAACAAATTTTTTAAAAACATATGAAAGGGGGGGGGGGTTGTTTAAAATTTCGAAAAATACATGGTAATTAAAACAGAAAGAAATTAAGAAGAAAGAAAACATGCCTAACAATAGTATAAAAATATATACTCAGATCGAACATAATTATAAAAATATGCTACATTATCATATACAAAATAATCCTAAAAATCCGATTTTTGTTTCCCCCAAATCAGATTTTTTTTTTCTTTCATGGATCACTCTTCTCTCTCCCCATTAAATAAATAAAAAGTGACTTGAGAAAGAAGTGAAAAACATATTTTCTTTTCTGTTAACATGACGATAAAAATAGCTTATAAGAACAAATGATAGTGTTGTGGGATTTTCTCCTTAAACACTGAGTTACCAATACCCTGAATCCTGTATATGACTATACGCTAAATAGTAATTAACTACATTCATTTCTTTTGACATTAATTACTAATACACATTTCCAACCCAATTGTAAAAATGAAAAATACTGACAAGACTCAGACAACACCACCTATCCTACAGGATTCTAAACTCAATGGTAGGAGGAAAACACACAACAATTAAATAAGAGGTTCTGGTATTATCATATTAGATCGAAAATTAAAGAATATTGTTTTAACAAATTATGTAATTTGTTTAAAATTTCGAAAAATACATGGTAATTAATACAGAAATAAATTAAGAAGAGAGAAAACATGCCTAACAATAGTATAAAAATATATACTCAGATCGAACGTAATTATAAAAATATGCTACATTATCATATACAAAATAATCCTAAAAATCCGATTTTTATTTCCAACAAATCAATTTTTTTTTCCATGGATTACTCTTCTCTCTCCCCATTAAATACATAAAAAGTGACTTGAGAAAGAAGTCAAAAACATATTTTCTTTTCTGTTAACATGACGATAAAAATAGCTTATAAGAACAAATGATAGTGTTGTGGGATTTTCTCCTTAAACACTGAGTTACCAATACCCTGAATCCTGTATATGACTATACGCTAAATAGTAATTAACTACATTTATTTCTTTTGATATTAATTACTAATACACATTTCCAACCCAATTGTAAAAATGAAAAATACTGACAAGACTCAGACAACACCACCTAGAAAGTCCTACAGGATTCTAAACTCAATGGTAGGAGGAAAACACACAACAATTAAATAAGAGGTTCTGGTATAATCATATTAGATCGAAAATTAAAGAATATTGTTTTAACAAATTATGTAATTTGTTTAAAATTTCGAAAAATACATGGTAATTAATACAGAAATAAATTAAGAAGAGAGAAAACATGCCTAACAATAGCATAAAAATATATACTCAGATCGAACGTAATTATAAAAATATGCTACATTATCATATACAAAATAATCCTAAAAATCCGATTTTTATTTCCCCCAAATCAAATTTTTTTTTTCCATGGATTACTCTTCTCTCTCCCCATTAAATACATAAAAAGTGACTTGAGAAAGAAGTCTAAAACATATTTTCTTTTCTGTTAACATGACGATAAAAATAGCTTATAAGAACAAATGATAGTGTTGTGGGATTTTCTCCTTAAACACTGAGTTACCAATACCCTGAATCCTGTATATGACTATACGCTAAATAGTAATTAACTACATTCATTTCTTTTGATATTAATTACTAATACACATTTCCAACCCAATTGTAAAAATGAAAAATACTGACAAGACTCAGACAACACCACCTAGAAAGTCCCACAGGATTCTAAACTCAATGGTAGGAGGAAAACACACAACAATTAAATAAGAGGTTCTGGTATAATCATATTAGATCGAAAATTAAAGAATATTGAACAAATTTTTTAAAAACATATGGAAGGGGGGGGGGGGGGTTTAAAATTTCGAAAAATACATGGTAATTAATACAGAAATAAATTAAGAAGAGAGAAAACATGCCTAAAAATAGTATAAAAAAATATACTCAGATCGAACATAATTATAAAAATATGCTACATTATCATATACAAAATAATCCTAAAAATCCGATTTTTGTTTCCCCCAAATCAGATTTTTTTTTTCTTTCATGGATCACTCTTCTCTCTCCCCATTAAATAAATAAAAAGTGACTTGAGAAAGAAGTGAAAAACATATTTTCTTTTCTGTTAACATGACGATAAAAATAACTTATAAGAGCAAATGATAGTGTTGTGGGATTTTCTCCTTAAACACTGAGTTACCAATACCCTGAATCCTGTATATGACTATACGCTAAATAGTAATTAACTACATTCATTTCTTTTGACATTAATTACTAATACACATTTCCAACCCAATTGTAAAAATGAAAAATACTGACAAGACTCAGACAACACCACCTATCCTACAGGATTCTAAACTCAATGGTAGGAGGAAAACACACAACAATTAAATAAGAGGTTCTGGTATAACCATATTAGATCGAAATTCAAAGAATATTGTTTTAACAAATTATGTAATTTGTTTAAAATTTCGAAAAATACATGGTAATTAATACAGAAATAAATTAAGAAGAGAGAAAACATGCCTAACAATAGTATAAAAATATATACTCAGATCGAACGTAATTATAAAAATATGCTACATTATCATATACAAAATAATCCTAAAAATCCGATTTTTATTTCCCCCAAATCAATTTTTTTTTTCCATGGATTACTCTTCTCTCTCCCCATTAAATACATAAAAAGTGACTTGAGAAAGAAGTCAAAAACATATTTTCTTTTCTGTTAACATAACGATAAAAATAACTTATAAAAACAAATGATAGTGTTGTGGGATTTTCTCCTTAAACACTGAGTTACCAATACCCTGAATCCTGTATATGACTATACGCTAAATAGTAATTAACTACATTCATTTCTTTTGACATTAATTACTAATACACATTTCCAACCCAATTGTAAAAATGAAAAATACTGACAAGACTCAGACAACACCACCTATCCTGCAGGATTCTAAACTCAATGGTAGGAGGAAAACACACAACAATTAAATAAGAGGTTCTGGTATAATCATATTAGATCGAAAATTAAAGAATATTGTTTTAACAAATTTTTTAAAAACATATGGAAGGGGGGGGGGCGGTTGTTTAAAATTTCGAAAAATACATGGTAATTAATACAGAAATAAATTAAGAAGAGAGAAAACATGCCTAACAATAGTATAAAAATATATACTCAGATCGAACATAATTATAAAAATATGCTACATTATCATATATAAAATAATCCTAAAAATCCGATTTTTGTTTCCCCCAAATCAGATTTTTTTTTCTTTCATGGATCACTCTTCTCTCTCCCCATTAAATACATCAAAAGTGACTTGAGAAAGAAGTCAAAAACATATTTTCTTTCTGTTACCATAACGATAAAAATAACTTATAAAAACAAATGATAGTGTTGTGGGATTTTCTCCTTAAACACTGAGTTACCAATACCCTGAATCCTGTATATGACTATATGCTAAATAGTAATTAACTACATTCATTTCATTTGACTTTAATTACTAATACACTTTTCTAACCCAATTGTAAAAATGAAAAATACTGACAAGACTCAGACAACACCACCTAGAAAGTCCTACAGGATTCTAAACTCAATGGTAGGAGGAAAACACACAACAATTAAATAAGAGGTTCTGGTATAATCATATTAGATCGAAAATTAAAGAATATTGTTTTAACAAATTATGTAATTTGTTTAAAATTTCGAAAAATACATGGTAATTAATACAGAAATAAATTAAGAAGAGAGAAAACATGCCTAACATTAGTATAAAAATATATACACAGATCGAACTTAATTATAAAAATATGCTACATTATCATATACAAAATAATCCTAAAAATCCGATTTTTCTTTCTCCCAAATCAGATTTTTTTTTCTTTCATGGATCACTCTTCTCTCTCCCCATTAAATACATAAAAAGTGACTTGAGAAAGAAGTCAAAAACATATTTTCTTTTCTGTTAACACAACGATAAAAATAACTTATAAAAACAAATGATAGTGTTGTGGGATTTTCTCCTTAAACACTGAGTTACCAATACCCTGAATCCTGTATATGACTATATGCTAAATAGTAATTAACTACATTCATTTCATTTGACTTTAATTACTAATAAACATTTCCAACCCAATTGTAAAAATGAAAAATACTGACAAGACTCAGACAACACCACCTAGAAAGTCCTACAGGATTCTAAACTCAATGGTAGGAGGAAAACACACAACAATTAAATAAGAGGTTCTGGTATAATCATATTAGATCGAAAATTAAAGAATATTGTTTTAACAAATTTTTTAAAAACATATGGAAGGGGGGGGGGTTGTTTAAAATTTCGAAAAATACATGGTAATTAATACAGAAATAAATTAAGAAGAGAGAAAACATGCCTAACAATAGTATAAAAATATATACTCAGATCGAACATAATTATAAAAATATGCTACATTATCATATACAAAATAATCCTAAAAATCCGATTTTTGTTTCCCCCAAATCAGATTTTTTTTTCTTTCATGGATGACTCTTCTCTCTCCCCATTAAATACATAAAAAGTGACTTGAGAAAGAAGTCAAAAACATATTTCCTTTTCTGTTAACATGACGATAAAAATAACTTATAAGAACAAATGATAGTGTTGTGGGATTTTCTCCTTCAACACTGAGTTACCAATACCCTGAATCCTGTATATGACTATACGCTAAATAGTAATTAACTACATTCATTTCTTTTGACATTAATTTCTAATACACATTTCCAACTCAATTGTAAAAATGAAAAATACTGACAAGACTCAGACAACACCACCTAGAAAGTCCTACAGGATTCTAAACTCAATGGTAGGAGGAAAACACACAACAATTAAATAAGAGGTTCTGGTATAATCATATTAGATCGAAAGTTAAAGAATATTGTTTTAACAAATTTTTTAAAAGCATATGGAAGGGGGGGGGGGTTGTTTAAAATTTCGAAAAATACATGGTAATTAATACAGAAATAAATTAAGAAGAGAGAAAACATGCCTAACAATAGTATAAAAATATATACTCAGATCGAACATAATTATAAAAATATGCTACATTATCATATACAAAATAATCCTAAAAATCCGATTTTTGTTTCCCCCAAATCAGATTTTTTTTTCTTTCATGGATCACTCTTCTCTCTCCCCATTAAATACATCAAAAGTGACTTGAGAAAGAAGTGAAAAACATATTTTCTTTTCTGTTAACATAACGATAAAAATAACTTATAAAAACAAATGATAGTGTTGTGGGACTTTCTCCTTAAACACTGATTTACCAATACCCTGAATCCTGTATATGACTATACGCTAAATAGTAATTAACTACATTCATTTCTTTTGACTTTAATTACTAATACACATTTCCAACCCAATTGTAAAAATGAAAAATACTGATAAGACTCAGACAACACCACCTAGAAAGTCCTACAGGATTCTAAACTCAATGGTAGGAGGAAAACACACAACAATTAAACAAGAGGTTCTAGTATCATATTAGAACAAAAATTAAAGAATATTGTTTTAACAAATTTTTAAAAACATAGGGAAGAGGGGGGGGTGTTTAAAATTTCGAAAAATACATGGTAATTAATACAGAAATAAATTAAGAAGAGAGAAAACATGCCTAACAGTAGTATAAAAATATATACTCAGATCGAACATAATTATAAAAATATTTATAACTTCAACCATCATCATTTTCTCAAAATATTAAATATCAGCACTTTTTTAATAGGATTTTATGCAGCTTGATTTCTTTAAATAATTTTGAGCACAGTTTAGATTAATTACAACGATTTTTATTCCTTGTTTAATGTATATTTTCAGGATGTCTCAGTGTCTTGAAAATTAAATATGTTATTGATATGGAACACAGAAAATCAAAGCAGATTTTGTATTTTTGAAACAAGTTTTCAGAAGGATTATTTAAAAAGAAATAAATACTATATAAGTAGGATTTATTTACCATCGGAAAAACTGAATTTTTTAAAATAAAATATCCAGATATTCACAATAACTTCACTCTGGTGCTTCCACGATTTTTTTCATGTTCTATATCCGTCATATAAAGCTTGTGCATTTTCAAAAGATTTACCATACATAAATTTAAATTTGATAATATTAAAACATTTATTTCGAAAATATACTCTGTAAGAGAATTAAATGAAATGATACTCTTATCATGATGTTGCAAAAAATAAAAATTAATACGTAAAATTATATCATAAATATAAAGTAACTGGAAATTGTAAAGAAAAAACTTAATAATGAAATATCATTAGAAAGATTCATTTTATTTATATATGAGCTTTGTTTATATAGGTTAAATGAAAATTGCAATTTGATCGAGCTATTTATCAATCATTAAATATATATATATATATATATATATAACAAGCAGGAAAAATTACTTCGAGACTATAAAATATTTATTTCTAAAACGGAACTAAAAAATATTAAACAAATTCATTACATTGAAAGTCATGATTTATTGAAAATACACAAAATGAACACACGAGCCTTTTAAAACGAAAAATATTTATTGGATATAAAAAAAAACTTATATATGCAAATTATTCTAAAAAAATAACGTAAATGATATTGAGTTCACATAATCAAACAAATGCATTCTTTCTTACCTTTCAGTGTAATCCATTATTATGAATAAAGTATTTCGGAAAGTACCGGTACAGCGCTATTTTTGAAAAATGTTGTATGTATTTTTTAAATATTCTTGGCACTGCATTCTTCTACCTAATGCGCTAATGAATATCAGGTATAATGAAAAAATATTACTAAAGCGAGTTTCTAAAACCCGCAGCAATTTCTCGAATAGTAATCAATTATTCTTTTTTCATATACCGTATTTTAAACACACGCCAAACAATAACTAGACTTGCTGAAATAAGAACATGAGTATGAGTTTCCAAATCCATACAATCCATTGTAATAAAAATATGTATTTTAAACTAAAAAAATCTGTAGACCATTCCACAAATACTCGTTGAAAATATCTTCATTTAAAATATTAACGAGGTAACAGGCTTAATGTGTCTTCACAAAAGATAATTCACAGGAAAGATTACCCCTGTCAGCACTTTTTTCCGCTTCCGTTAGTGACGTAATCATTGACTTTGAGCTCGGACTCGACAGGATTGAAATACAAAGGGAAGGGAGTTCCAATCATTAGATTTTTATCACAGGAAGTGAAATGGCGCACGAATACAAACAGATTTTTAAAAAATTACTCCTCCTTTAATATTTTGTTTAATCCGTTACAATTATCCATTATAAGATATCCATTATAAAAGCATCATAATTGTAATAATACAATTATGATGCTTTTAGGCGAAGGCAATAGGGTGATACTTCAGTCAAGTGAATAGACTCGTTCGCTAATGCTAATCCTACGGAAGAAATTTATAAAGATATCTTGGTTGCATTTCAATTTCTTTCTTCTTCTTTTTTTTTTTTTTTTTTTTTTTTTTTTGCATTGGATAGCTGAGATCGATCTGTATAACGGCCGTTTTTTTACTTTTTCGATTTTGATTGCATATAATTTTAATGAGGACACTTTCATTTTCGGAACCGGTTTCGAAACTAAAAGCATCCTCATAAAAAAAATGTAAAATCAAAATCGTAAATGTAAAAATCCGCCTTTGAACAGATCGAACTCAGCTATCCACTGCAAAAAAGGGTCATTTAAAAATAGCGAAATGCAACCGAGGTATCTTTATAAATTTCTTCCATTAGCAAACGAATCTTTTCACTTGATTGAAGTGCCTCTTAAACAAAAATTTTGTCATCACACTTTTAAGCAATTTTTATATTTCAAATTTTTGTTTTACATTTTAAAAAGTCCAGGGATTACTTCTGTACAACGATTCCCTTCGTCAAGACATTAAAAACACTATAATAGCCCACTACGGTAGGGTCGCACTATTTTAAATTGCTTCTGCTCGACGAAACCCATCCTAAGACATTATTAGGTAATTGTGTGTTTGTGGAGGTGGGTGGTAGCTGGTAGATTATTTTAATATAATTATTTGGAAAACTTTGTATTTTGTGAAAAACAATTCGTTAATTAACTATTGCACTAAAAATACCTTATTTCCAAAACTTAATAAACGGATTTTTATAATTTTGACAGACGTCCTATGGTCTAATCGCGTTGGTTGTTTTATACAATAACACCAAATGTAGTGCATGGAAAAGTATTTTAAACATCTGTCATCCATTCGAAAACCTTTCTTGATTATCCTGGCATATATATTGCAATGCAATTGTATATACAGCCATCATACATATGATACAATTGTATTGCATTCAGACACTTAAGTGTCTGAATTTCTAAGTGTCTTAATGTCAGACGGTTCATCATTATTCAGACATTTCTTTCAGTTCATCCATACCATAATCCCAGCAAGACACTTATGTGTCTTAAAGTCAGACATCTGTGATGTCTGAAATTTCATATTCAGACACTTAAGTGTCTGAAGTACTTTTTCAGTCACATATGTATCTGAATTTAAGACGCTTCTATTTGCAGTGTTAAAATCGCTGCATAAAATTTAACTGATACCAATCAATTAGAAGTAACATCTACTAATTAATGATGTTCACAAATTTTGATTAGGGTGTCATTTACACATAGAAATTTTATTAAACTTTAAAATTTTTAATACTAACACTTAATTTTGACATCATTATAGATTTTCTAATAAATTGTACATTTGGATGCCAAACGGGTAGTCGATAGGAACTCTTGGAATTCTTAATGGTAATCATTGCAAAGCAGATCGCAATGTTGGTAGTTTTGTAAGCATAACTCAAGAGCTATATGAAGATATGAACTGTGTGAATTTGTATATTTGAAACTTTTAGAAACAGATTTCTGTTACAAAATCATAGGTTGAAATTCAATCTTTCTTTTGAAAATTAAATATTTTTTTTTTCGAAATTAATTTTCAAGAGAAATTTTAATTGTAGTCTATACATTTTAGGTAGATTTCGTATGAAATACTACCTATTGGCGTCGTTCCTATGTTGGAATTTCTGAAAAATTTTTCCAGATCTACACCGATCATGACCCCTAGAGCCCAAAACCACCCTCAGTAAAAAACTTTATATATATATATATATATATATATATATATATATATATATGTTTTCCAAAAAAATTCATATATTCATTAATATACAATTAGTACTTTTCTTACATGATCTATTAAAACAAATTAACACATGCGTAAACAAAATTACAAAAAAATTATAAAAAAAAATATCTATAAAAAATTAAAAATTGTAAAATAATAATATAAAAAAATATTATAGGATGGTTGGGTGGGTAGATGTTAGAGTACGGAGGAGGGTGGTGTTGTCTGGATAATACGCAATGGTTAATTATATATAATAAAAAAAATGGGGCTCTTGTATTATTACTATATTTTTGTTACGTATTTTTATATGGATGTTGATTTGATATTTTATATGTAATTGGAGAATTTCATTAATATTATAATTAGCCTAATTATTGATTAATCTAATTTACAATTATTTGTTATTAAATTTTAAATTTACTCAGGACAATATCATATTAATTACTAATAGTATGCCATTCTTATAGTGAATAATATACATATAAGTATGTATAATATAAATATAGTTATACTGTATGCATTAAAATTGGGTAATTATTTTTATTATTATTACTCTATTCTTTTTAATATTTATTATCGGATTAATGTTTTTGAATGTCCCACATTCATACTTTATGGTTTTTTATGGATGTCTGAAGATAATCCACACTCTATATTTGTGCTTTTTAAGTAATGGGTATTTAAGTATCATTTAACCTTCTATTTACTTCCACATGTTTTTTATTTCCTGTTCATTTTATAAATATCTGATATATAATTCATAAAAAATAATTTTTATCTTTAATAATTATTTATATTAATTATTACTGAATTTTATTTTGTTTTATAGCATATAGCTATATGCTATATATTATCAATGTTCTAGAATTATTTATTTCTTAGTTTAGTTTAAATAAGTTAGCTAATAGAATATATTGTATGCTTTTAAATTTTATTTACAATAGTTTTTAAATACATTGTGTGGTTTATATTCGGTTTATAATTCTCTATATATAAGGATATGTTTGGTTTTGCTGTTTATACAGTTATTTACATTCAAATGCTTACAATTATTTATACAATTATTTACATTCAAGTGCTTACAAATATTTATCTTGCGTTAGTTGTTTAATAGAAGTAATACTAGATGGCAGCACTAAATTTGTCTCTTTAAGATAGCTCTAATTGTTAATTTTTCTAGCTCCATTTCAGTTATAATTTAATACACCAGGGGGTATTTTTAGCTAAATTTTGACGATATTGTTAAACTGTTATTAATTAATTTAATAGTGCATTTTAAATAATGTAATTAATATCTATTTATTTTATATTAGATTAAATGTGTTTAACAAGGCATTTCAAATTTTATTTCAAAATGTATTAACTGCATCTTTTGGTATCATTTACTGAGATTTTTTAACTGTTTTATTCACCTTATTCTTTTTGATATACTGGCAGCCATGTGCGTGTGGATTTTTGTAAAATACTGAAATATTAATCGGTATGGTGTTTATTATTTATATTTTATATCCTATAAATATTTAAATACGTTTTATTGATTCTTCCATTTCATATTATTTGTTTCTATTCTGCTTTCATTTTTAATCAATTCACTTGATTTTATGGTTGTTTGGGCACAGGGGAAAATAACTTTTAGCTTTAGCTTATTTTTCACACAGAAAACAACCATTTTGCTTATATCATTGAATTCTGTGCCCTTGATAACGTAATTCAATGTATAAGCTTTTCAATTTTTGTCGGTGTCCACTTTTTTCTTTTCCTTCCATAATAATTCTTATATTAATTTTTTTTTTTTTTTTAATACTTACAGCTTTAATTCATAATATTTGACGGTGGAAGGTTATGTTTAATTAATGGTTATATATATATATATATATATATATATATGTGTGTGTGTGTGTGTGTGTGTGTGTGTGTGTGTCTATATATATCACTTTCTTCTGGACATGATAACTTCCACAATTTTGCACCAATCTCTTCCAAACTGATATATAAAATCAAGGGGCATAAAATCTCGGTCAAGTTCGTTAATGGGCAAAATCGGACCAAGGGGATGGAAATAGGGAGGGGTTTTGTGAAAACCGAAAACTCCCCATAACTTCTTAATTTTTGTACATATCGAATCAGTTTAAAGTTTTTATTACTTCTAAAAATAGGGCCAAAAATTTATGTATCACAGATTTTTGATAAAGTTAAAAATGGGGTCAAGGGGCTCAAAAAATAGGGTTTTTGGGAGAAAAAAATTCATAACTTCGTCAATTCTCAAGATATCAAATCCAATTAATTTTATCCTTAATCTCCTTAATATTATCTACAACTTTTATATTCACAAGTTTTTGATAGGACCAATTCGTACCGCAAAAAAAAATTAAAAACGAAAACAAAAAGGGCGTTTGAAGAAGAAAAAAATTCATAAATTCGTCAATTCTCAAGATGTCAAATCCAATTAATTTTATCATGAATCTCCTTAACATTATCTACAACTTTTATATTCACAAGTTTTTGATAGGACCAATTCGTACCGCAAAAAAAATTAAAAACGAAAACAAAAAGGGCGGTTGAAGAAGAAAAAAAATCCATAACTACGTCAATTCAAAAGATATAAAATCCCCATGAATTTATCATATATCTTCTTAATATTATCTACAATATCTATATAGACAAGTTTTGGATAGGACCAATTCTTACAGCAAAAACAAATTAAAAATGCATAGCGGTTGAAGAAAAAAATCATCGTAAGGGTGTATTCAAATCCAAACTGCTTATTTTCTGACTCATTTTACAATCCATTTTTACTCTCAAAGGCTTCCAATTGGTATCTTTTCTTACTCAGAAACTATATAATGTACTGTAATGGTCAATTTTTTGATAGAGGCAGAATATATTTTAAAACATGCTGTCAAAGTGGGCCTTTTGAACCGAATTTCCCGAAGCGGATTGTGTTGGAAAAATCATAGTATTAAGGGAGTATTCAAATCCAAACTGCTTATTTTCTGACTCATTTTTAAATTCATTTTTGCTCTCAAACGCATCCAATTGGTAGATTCGCTTATTCAGAAACTATATAATGTACCGTAATGATCGATTTTTTTGACAAAGGCAGAATATATTTCAAAAAATGATGTCAAAGTGGGCATTTTGAACGGAATTTCCCGAAGCGATTGTGTTAGAAACGAAAAATATTGTCTTACTGAGAAAATAATTGTTTATATATCAAGTTTTAATTAATTGAACGAAAATTAAAAACACAGGTTGGTTATAAATCTCTTCAAAAATCACGTCAACAAGTTTCATGTTTTTCCTATTAAAAATGAATCTGGAGTTATGCCAGAAAATTTCGAGTTGTTGAGCATGGAAAAGTATTTTTTTGTATACCGCCCTAACATGATTGTGATAAAACCAGTTATTATATAAAAATGGAATAAAAACTCATCAAAAGCGGCCAGATAAAATTGTTAAAGTGGGTTTATCTCTAATCATGATTTGGTTTTTGTTTGTGAAATTAGTATACCTAACTTCGAAATCTACCTCCGCCTGTAGGCCGGCCGGCAGGGATTTTTTTTAACAGAAATCGATTTCTGGAAGCATCAAATATCCAAATCCAAAATTACAGCTTTTTTCCCCTTTGTACTTTTAATGTGATGCATTTCTGATTTTCTTCGCAAGTATTTTCCGTAATCGATAAAGTTTTCGTCTCGGGTAATCAACGTCTCCCAAAGAGTGATTAGTGAATAAAAGAATACACCAATTAACCGTGATTCCTGAATAGCGTTGGATAAGAATAGAAAACATTGTTTGATGATGTTCTAGGTCGCTTGTACTTCAGAATATTGCTCATTTACTTTAATTGATTCCGGCGGGTGGAGGGACGGGGGCATTGTTACACTTACTTCTGGCTCAAAAGTAACCTTTTATCATATACGAAAACACAAATTAAATTTAAATTTTGCAGTTTTAAGTGGAAAATAGTAATTTAAATATTATAGCGTTGAATTTTCTGAAGTATAGCCTGAATTCAAAGACCAGAGACCCATATTTAACTATGCTAAATGCTAAACATGAAATTTAACATACAAAGCTTATTTGGAAGTAAAATTTACTGTTCTTTAAAGCTATCTCAAAAATATATTATTTTATCTTTAGTACTAACATTTTTATAATGTAAGAAAATTCTTTTAAACTGATACATTTTCGCAATTGTTTGGTAAGTATTTTCGATGATCAATAAAGTTTGCGTCATGGGTAATCAACACAACATGCCCGAAAGAGTGATTTGTGAATAAAAGAATGCCTGAATTAACCATGATTCCTTGTGAAAATAGAAAACATTGATTGATGATATTCCATGTTGCCTGTACTAAAGAAAATTGTTTGTTTCTGTTTTATTTATTGATGACGAAAAATTGCGCATTGTTTTATTTATTTGTGGATTAAAAGTATTTTCATACAATAAACAGAACTAGTCATAATGTGAATATTCCTGTTGAAAAATAGAAATTTTAAAATTAAGTCTCATAATTATCCAAAGTAATGCAGGGATTGGGGGACCTATTACTAGAAATATAATTTTATATGAAAGAAAATACGTTACCATTTATTCCTTCCATTAAATGAAAATCTTATTAATTCACCTTTAGTAGTAACATTTTTATTATATAAAAAAGTACTTTAGACCTGATACATTTACAAATTTTGTTGCAATTATTTTGGATAAGCGATTAAGTTTGCGTCATGGGTAATCAATGCCTCCAAAAGATTTATCAGTGAATAAAAGAATATCCGAATTAACCGTGATTCATTGTAAAAATAGAAAAACATTGATTGATGATGTTCCATGTTGCTTGTAGTTCAGAAATCTGTTCGTTTTTGTTTTATTTAATTTTGACAAGATATATTACACTCATTTTCATTTATTTGTGGGTTGAAAATATTTTTATGCCATAAATTTATGCTAATCAAAATTTTTAAATTGCTATTTAAAAATAGAAATTTCAAAATTAAGTCATAAAGTTATCTAAAAAAAAGGCATGCTTTAACGTTGAGGGACCTATTGGCATAAAAATAAGTTTTTGTGAATTTAAAAATTTTACCATTTATTCCATCTATTTAAAAAATTTCTTATTAATTCGACTTTAATAGTTACATTCTTATTATATTAGAAAGTACTTTCAAACTGATAGATTTCTAAATTTCACGGCAAGCATTTTCGATAATCGATAAGGTTTGCGTCATGGGTAATCATCATCTCCAAAAGAGTGATTAGTGAATAAAAGAAAATCTGAATTAATCGTCATTTCTGGTAAAAAAAAAAAATAAATAAATAAAAAACAACATTGATTGATGATGTTCCATGTTGCTTGTACTTCAGAAAACTGCTAATTTTTGCTTTACTTAATTCTGACGAGAAATTACGCATTTTTTCATTTATTTGTGGCTTGAAAATATTTTATACATTACACAGAACTAATAAAAATTTGAATTTTGCTGTTTAAAAATAGAAATGTTTAAATCAAGTCTTATAATTATCTAAAGAAAGGCATGGATTTAAAGTTGATGGACCTATTGGCATAAAAATAAGTTTGTGTGAATTTTAAATTTTTACCATTCATTCCATCTATTTTTTTTTATCTTATTAATTCACCTTTAGTAGTTACATTCCTATTATATAAGAAAAATATTTCCAAATTTCATGGCAAGTATTTCCAAAAATCGATAAAGTTTGCGTCATGGGTAATAAATGTTTCCAAAAACAGTGATTAGTGGATAAAAGAATGCCTGAATTAACCGTGATTCTCGGTAAAAATAGAGAAACATTGATTGATGATGTTCCATGTTTCTTGTAATCCAGAAAACTGTTAGTTATTGCTTTATTTAATTCTGACGATAAATTACATTTTTTTTTCATTTATTTGTGGCTTGAAAATATTTTATACATTACACAAAACTAATTAAAATTTGAATTTTCCTGTTTAAAAATAGAAACTTTTAAATTAAGTCTAATAATTATCTAAAGAAAGGCATGGATTTAAAGTTGATGGACCTATTGGCATAAAAATAAGTTTGCGTGAATTTAAAAATTTACCATTCATTCCATCTATTTAAGGGAAAAAAAAAACTTATTAATTCGCCTTTAGTAGTTACATACTTATTATATAAGAAAGAGATTTCCAAATATCATGGCAAGTATTTCCAAAAATCGATAAAGTTTGCGTCATGGCTAATCAACGTCTCCAAAAGAGTGATTAGTGAATACCTGAATTAACCGTGATTCCTGGTAAAAAGTAGAAAAACATTGATTGATGATGTTCCATGTTGTTTGTACTTCAGAAAACTGTTAGTTTTTGCTTTATTTAATTCTGAAGAGAAATTGCATATTTTTTAATTTATTTGTGGCTTGAAAATATTTTATACATTAAACAGAACTAATACAAATTTGAATTTTGCTGTTTAAAAATAGAATTTTTTAAATTAAGTCTTGTAATTATCTAAAGAAAGGTATGGCTTTAAAGCTGATAGACCTATTGGCATAAAAATAAGTTTGTGTGAATTTAAAAATTTTACCATTCGTTCCATCTATTTTTTTAAAAATCTTATTAATTCGCCTTTAGTAGTTACATTCTTATTATATAAGAAAAAAATTTCCAAATTTCATGGCAAGTATTTCCAATAATCGATAAAGTTTGCGTCATGGGTAATCAACGTCTCCAAAAGAGTTACTAGTGAATAAAAGACTACCTGAATTAACCGTGATTCCTGGTAAAAATAGAAAAACATTGATTGATGATGTTCCATGTTGCTTGTACTTCAGAAATTTTTTAGATTTTGCTTTATTTAATTCTGACTAGAAATTGCACTTTTTTTCATTTATTTGTGGCTTGAAAATATTTTATACATTAAACAGAATTAATACAAATTTGAATTTTGCTGTTTAAAAATAGAATTTTTTAAATTAAGTCTTATAATTATCTAAAGAAAGGCATGGATTTAAAGTTGATGGACCTTTGGCATAAAAATAGTTTGAATTTAAATACTTTACCATTTATTCCATTTATTAAAAAAAAATCTTGTTAATTCACCTTTAGTAGTTACAGTCTTATTATATAAGAAAGTATTTTCAAAAGGATGCAATTCGAAATTTCGTTGCAAGTATTTTCGATAATCGATAAAGTTTTGCATCATGATTAATGAACGTCTTCAAAGAGTGATTAGTGAATAAAAGAATAGACCAATTAACAGCGATTCCTGGTAAGAATAGAAAACATTGACTGATGATATTCCATGTTGCTTGTATTTCAGAAAAATGTTCGTTTTCCTTTTATTTAATTCTGAAGGGAAATTGCACATTGTTTTCTTTATTTGTGGCTTAAAAGTATTATTATAGCATAAACAAAACAAATAAAAACATGATTTTTAACATTTAATAGTAGAATTTTAAAATTATGATTTAGAATTATTTAAATTAAAGCATAAATTTGAAGATAAGTGACCTGTTGTTATAAAAATAAGTTTATGTGAGGGAAAAATTCTTATCATTTCATCTTTAGTTGTAACATTTTCATTACATAAGAAAGTACTTTCAAACTGAAACATTTCCGGATCTCATGGGAAGTGTTTTCGATAATCAATAAAGATTGCGTCATGATTAATAAACGTCTTCCAAGGAGTGATTAGTGAATAAAAGAATACATCAATTAACGGTGGTACCTGAACGGTGTTGGTAAGAGTAGGAAAACACTGATTGATGATGTTTTAGATTGATTGTACTTTAGAACATTGTTTATTTGCTTTATTTAATTCTAAAAATAAATTAAATATTGTTTCATTTATTTGTGGCTTGAAAGCATCCTTTTATCATGAACAAACATAGATAGAAAAAAAATGTCAATCATTCTATTTATTCAAATATATATGTACAGTCGTGGAAAAAAAAAAGTAAACACCCCCTACTAACTCTTCAACAAATTACCGTAGATAAAAGTTACTGGTACCGAAGGATTTGAAATAAAGTCTACTTTTAAATGATGTATATAAAATTTGCTTAGGGGGTCATCTGCATATTAAAACGAACCCAAACCTAATTTTTTTCAATAGTAATACCCAATTTTAACGAGATATTTCAAATCTTCGGTTCAAACTATGCCTAGACACCAAATTTCAAGTAATTTGAATGATAAGTTTTTGAATTATAAACATTCAAAATTTAGTGCTTCTAATGCTAAATTACATTTTCATATTTTTATTTATATCTCCTGAAATTATGCTCCTAATGTGCTAATTTTTTGTGTAGCAATAAAACTAATGTGCCCAAACATAAATACGCTGAATTTGCAATTTTTATAATTTTATGATATGAATTATGAATTATGAAATTAATATTCGAAAAAATTATGAATTGCAACCTACAATTTTTTGGATGGATTTAGATTTATTAAGTCCTGCTTTATGAAAATCCAAAATTTCACATTTTTCTTCCAAATAGTTTTCAAATTATGCTTAAAAAACGGCAAAATGATGGCAAAATGAAAGGTCTATGATAGAAGTGAGTAGATATTTTGAAATTTCTTCTGCTGCCTTGTTATCTAACCGGTTTCATTGACTGCTTAAGGTGCCTCGATCAAGAAGGGCGCTCTCTTGGTTAGCAATCGAGTACCCAACTTCAATTTGGATACAGCCCTTAAAATATGATCGTATTAAAATAACTAATTTCTCGGAAACTTATGGTACAAATTGCATAAAAATTTGTTTTTAGGCTGATTGTAGGGTGTAGAGTTCATTTATGCCGTCAGAATTGGATACTGTCATTGAAAGAAATGAAGTTATGGTTCGTTTTAATATGTAGATGGCCACCTAAGCAAATGTTATATATGTCGTAGGCTAATTGAGAAATCCGGCTCTTTGAAAACAGCCTAGGCTCTTTGCAAACAGCCTAGGCTCTTTGCAAAGAGCCCGGCTAATTGGAGAATCCATCTCCCTTTTTCCAATTAGCCTGATATCTTTCAGGCTTATTGCAAAGAGCCTAGAAAGCGTTAGGCTAATTGAAAAATGGCCACTTATTATCCGATCAGGTTAATATTTTTAGTTCACACGCTATCAAAGCCTGAGAGCTTATGTGCCCGCTGATTCAGTATGTACGTGTGTACGCACGTACGTACGTATGTACGTAACGCGATAACTCTTGATAGAAATATCCGATTTGCTTCAAATTTTTTTTCTAGGTTCATTCTGATAAAGTGCTTCCCTGATTATTTTTTGGGGTTCATCGGTTAAGGATAAAGGGGGAAAAGGGAGCTAGCCCCCCCCCCCCTTAATTTATATAAATGGGTTTTTCATGCAGAAATATTCGATTTGCTCCAAATTTGGTATACCGGTTTATTGTGTTAAGGAGCTTCCATGATTAGATTTGGAAGCTCATTATTTAAGTATAAAGGGGGGAAAGGGGGCTACCCCCTTAATTTAGATAAATCGGTTTTTCATGATGAATTATTCGATTTGCTCCAAATTTGGTATACCGGTTTATTAAGTTAAGGACCTGCCTTGATTAGATTTGGCGGTTCATTAGTTACATATAAAGGGAGGAAAAGGGGGGCTATCCCCCCGTAATTTAGATAAATGGGTTTTTCATGCAGAAATATGCGATTTGCTATAAATTTGGTATACCGGTTAATTATGTTAAGCAGCTTCCCTGATTACATTTGGAAGATCATTATTATGTATAAAGGGGGGGAAAGGGGGCAATTGCCTCTCCCCTTAATTTAGATAAATGCGTTTTTCATGTAGAATTATTTGATTAGCTCAAATTTCGTATACTGGTTTATTATGTTAAGGAGATGGCTTGATTAGATTTGGAGGTTCATTAGTTAAGTATAAAGGGGGGGAAATAGGGGGGCTACCTCCCCCTTAATTTAGGTAAATGGGTTTTTAATGCAAAATTATTCGATTTGCTCGAAATTTGGTATACCGGTTTATTATGTTAAGGAGCTTTCCTGATTAGATTTGGAGGTTCATTTGTTAAGTATAAAGGGAGGAAAAGGGGGCTAGACCCCCTCTTAATTTAGATAAATGGGTTTTTCATGCAGAGTTATTCGATTTGTTCCAAATTTCGTATACCGGTTTATTATGTTAAGGAGCTGCCTTGATTAGATTTGGAGTTTTATTGGTTAATTATAAAGGAGGGACAGGGGCTAGTGTCCCCTTAATTTAGATAAATGGGTTTTTCATACAGAATTATTCGATTTGCTTCAAATTTGATATACCAGCTCATTACGATATGGCTTCCTTCATTTGATTTGGAGGTTCATTGGTTAAGTATAAAAGGGGGGCAATTGCCCCTCCCCTTAATTTAGATAAATGTGTTTTCATGCAGAATTATCTAATTTAGTTTAATTTTTTTTCTAGGTTCATTCTAATAAGGAGCTTTTCTGATTAGATTTGAAAGTTCATTGGTTCAGCATAAAGGGAGAAATGGGGGAGCTAATCCCCCCCCCCCCCTTCTTAATTTTGTGAAATGGTTTTTTCATGCAGAATATCTGATTTGCTTCAAATTTGGTATACCAGTTTATTATGTTATGTAGCTTCCCTGATTAGATTTGGAGGTTCTTTGGTTAAGTAGAAAGAAGGGCAACGGGTACTAATACCGTCATTTATTTTTCGAGGGGCATTATTCTTTGAAATAAGAGCATAATATACAATTAGTGTGAATAGCCTGTGAGCTCAATGCCATCAGTTTAACTGGGCAATTTTCTTTTTATTAGGTTTATTAATGCATGACCCTACCCAATCAAAAAAAAAAAAAAAAATTACAACAGACCTTACCCCGATCCGAGAAAGACAAAATAATTTCAGTCTACATGCACCCCGACCCGAACCTGAGAGTTCCATTTGAAAATACCCGAAATCCCGAACCAAATCTGATAACCGACAAAAATATTCCAAAGATCCATAACCGGATCCGAACAAGACAAATTAGTTTCCGTGGACACGCAATGCTACCAGAACCTAAAAATTACATTCGAAGTCAACCTGAAACCCGTCCCGAACCAAATCTTAACCGACAAAAATATTCCAAAGAACTATAACCCGATGCAAGCCAGACAAAATAATCTCCGTCCACCGGCAACCCGATCCGAACCTGAAAGTTCTAATTGAACTCTATCCGAAACCTGGTTGTGGTCGGTTTTTGGGTTGACTTCAAATGGAACCTTCATGTTCGGATCCGGTTGAAAAAAAAATTAAACTAAATCAGATAATTCTGCATGAAAACCCATTTATCTAAATCAAGGGGAGGGTCAATTGCCCCCCTTTCCCCACTTTTATACTTAATCAATGAACCTCCAAAGCAAATGAAGGAAGCCATATCGTAATAAACTGGTATATCAAATTTGAAGCAAATCGAATAATTCTGTATGAAAAACCCATTTATCTAAATTAAGGGGACACTAGCCCCTGTCCCTCCTTTATACTTAACCAATAAATCTCAAAATCTAATCAAGGCAGCTCCTTAACATAATAAACCGGTATACGAAATTTGGAGCAGATCGAATAAATCTGCATGAAAAACACATTTATCTAAATTAAGAGGGGGGGGGGTCTAGTCCCCCTTTCCTCCCTTTATACTTAACTAATGAACCTCCAAATCTAATCAGGGAAGCTCCTTAACATAATAAACCGGCATACGAAATTTGGAGCAAATCGAATAACTCTGCATGAAAAACCCATTTATCTAAATTAAGGGGGGGGGGGTCTGGCCCCCTTTCCTCCCTTTATACTTAACTAATGAACTTCCAAATCTAATCAGGGAAGCTCCTTAACATAATAAACCGGTATACCAAATTTCGAGCAAATCGAATAATTTTGCATAAAAAACCCATTTACCGAAATTAAGGGGGTAGGGGGCTAGCCCCTTTCCCTTTCCTCCCTTTATATTTAACTAATGAACCTCCAAATCTAATCAAGTCATCTCCTTAACATAATAAACCAGTATGCCAAATTTAAACTAATCGAATAATTCTACATGAAAAACGCATATATCTAAATTAAGGTGAGAGGCAATTGCCCCCCTTTCACCCCTTTATACATAATGATCTTCCAAATGTAATCAAGGAAGCTGCTTAACATAATTAACCGGTATACCAAATTTATTGCAAATCGCATATTTCTGCATGAAAAACCCATTTATCTAAATTACGGGGGATAGTTAATAAACCGGTATACCAAATTTGGAGCAAATCGAATAATTCATCATGAAAAACCAATTTATCTAAATTAAGGGGGGTTGCCCCCCTTTCCCCCTTTATACTTAAATAATGAACTTCCAAATCTAATCACAGAAGCTCCTTAACACAATAAACCGGTATACCAAATTTGGAGCAAATTGAATATTTCTGCATGAAAAACACATTTATATAAATTAAGGGGGGTGACTAGCCCCCCTTTCCCCCCTTATCCTTAACCAATGAGCCCCCAAAAACTAATCAGGGAAGCACCTTATCAGAATGAACCTAGAAAAGAAAATTGAAGCAAATCGGATATTTCTATCAAGAGTTATCGTGTTACGTACATACGTACGTACAGACGTACATACAGAATCGGCGGGCACATAAGCTCTCAGGCTTTGATAGCCTGTGAGCTAAAAATATCACCCTGATCTGATAATAAGTGGTCATTTTTCAATTAGCCTAACGCTTTCTAGGCTCTTTGCAATAAGCCTGAAAAATATCAGGCTAATTGGAAAAACGGAGATGGATTCTCCAATTAGCCCGGCTCTTTGCAAAGAGCCTAGGCTGTTTGCAAGGAGCCGGATTTCTCAATTAGCCTACGACATATACATTATTTAAAAGTAGACTTTACTTCCAATCGTTCGGTATTAGTAACTTTCTTCTACGATAATTTGTTGCGGAGTTAGTAGCGGGTGTTTACTTTTTTTTCCCACCACTGTACATATATATGTGTGTGTATCATTTATTAAAAGGTGTAAAAAATTTTTTTTTAGTTACTAGCCACTCTTGGCGGCCAGTTTGGTCTCTCTTAAATGTATGCTAAGCATTATATCATGTTAATTTTATTCATAATTTAATTTGCTTGCTCAATCTTTCGCCAAATAGGAATATTCTAATAGAGAAGTCAAGAACTCGGTATTTTTATGTTAGCCGAGCGCAAGCGATACATCGTCAAACATCATTCCCATCGCATTTTTTCGCATTTTATTGATTTCATTTAAACTGTAATCCTTTCACACAGTTTATTTAAAATACAAAACTTTAATTTAAAACTGAAACATTTAAAATTCATGGCTTTCATTTATTTCTTTTAAAAAAAAAAGCGAAAAAAAAAAAAGAATAAATAATGCCATAAACCATGACATTTAATTCGAACTTCAAAGCATTGTTTTAATTTATCACGCTAAAAATAAAAAAAATGCCAACTGGTGAGTTAAAAAAATGCTATTGGCGAGATTTACGCCCGGCTTGCATAAAAGTACTAAGAATTTTTGGCGATCATAACAAGTTTTATGTAGTTTTATGCGAAAAAATAATTTTGATTTGTTAATGAAAACGGACGCTTTGCACATGAAAACCAAAAGGATCGACCCGTAATTATTTATGACAGTCAAATGACTTGGACTATTATAATACAGATAAATGATGACGATGGAATAATATTTGGTGATATATCACCTGTGCTTGGCTAACATTAAAGTACCAAAATGACCACTTCGCGTATAAAAAGTGAAGTGGAAAGCCCGGAACTGCTGATGACAGTCACATGACTTAGGCTATTATTATAGAGATGTGCACCAGGCATTACGCAGCTCTTACGAGGATGCAAACAATATAGGATTTAAGCCAAAATATATGAAATTTGATGAAATCTAATTAAAATTTTGCGCAATAACAAGAAAAACAACAATATAAAATTTCCATTAAAATCACTGAACAACGTAAAATCCAAGAACTATAAAAACAACTCAGAAAAACAGCTCTTAGCTCATACTCATCGGAAGGTGATGGGAGCAAATGTGTATCAAAATATATGTAGCCTCACAGGTTTCGCAAGGTATACCAAGTCCATATACTCCAAATTAGTTTAAATTTAAAATAAAATCAACAAAATTTTCTTATAGGTCACAGAAAATTTATGAAAAACAAAACAAAATTTCAAAATAAATTAATTGAAATATCTAACTCTGCAAAACCAATCGAAATTATTTATAAAGAAAACTTGAAAATGCAACCATATCAAAGTAAAATGTGTATTGCATTAATACTTTGAGGTCTGAGCTATTTCAACCGCATATCTCCCTCTGGACTGAGGGTATTTGGTGCTTTTCAAAAATTTTCAAAAAATACTTGGAAGATATGTATTTTAATATTTTTTTAAATTATTATTATAAACTTCAAACTGTTGTTATTCATAATCAAGGAAGTATTTAAATATACTAAAAGTTAATATTTAATGAGAAATTATTGAAAAAAACGTGTTTTATATTTTAAAAAAAGCTCAAACAGCAACACCACAAGGTTCACAATAAGTTTGAATTATGCTCTGATTCTAGATATTTTCATATATTTACTTCTGTTTAGTGCTGCCACATATTTTTTTTTAAATAAAGGTTCGTAGATAATATATGAAAAGTTAGCGAACGTATATAGTAGGTATTTTTATAACTCAGAGAGTTAAAAGATGACCCCGAGAGACTTTCGGGCTTAGTTCGTCTCATGAAATACGGCAACCCGAGTGACATTCGGGCTTAGACCTCAAAGTGATAAAAAATAAATACAATATGAACACGAAAACCGCTATATCCCCATCTTGAAATGTGATGACTTGCTAAGCTATAGCAGTAAACGACTCTACTTCCCATATCCGTCATGTTTCAGCTGTAATTAGACTTATGTTGTTCAGTTAACCAGTCTCAAAACTATGATTTCTCGCTCCATTTTCCAATTCATATCAGCAACTTTCCTGTCTGCTGGAGTTCCATTTTGAATTTCATCCGAAATAGAGCCTTCTTATACAAGACTTTAGAAATATATCTTCATACACTCAAAATGACGCTTCAAATTCCATCATGGTGTTTGTCCCACTTGTTGTTGCCATTCAAAAAAATATTTACTAAAATCATTTGCATAAGGAAAAAAAATGATACGGAAATAGATCGGGAGGCGGTTGCACAGGCCATCACCTCCTCGAGTTGGCGGCTGAAATTCCAGGAATAGACGGAACTCGATTCGCCTATTAAAATGCAACTTGTTTTCCAAGTCATATCTTGGTGGAAACCACCTGCAGACATGATTTTAGTGGTTCAACGTAGGTTTATCATTGTGTTTTCCTGCACCGAAAGGTATGACAACGTAGAGCACAGGGAGCAGGAAGACACAATGGTAAACCTACCAGTCAACCACTAAAATCGGGTTTGAGGGTGTTTTCCACCAAGATAGGGCTTGGCAGACCAGTTGAATTTTAATAGCCGAATCCAGTTTTAACTGATCCTGGAATTTCAGTCATCAACTCGATGAGGTAAGGGTTTGTGCAACCGCCGCCCAGTCTAATATAAATTATTGTAAAATAAGTTTGCAGTAAATTTGATAATCTGCGCATTTAAAAGCACCTTTTTATTACATATTTTATTAAATCTATTTAGCTCACCGAAAATAATATTAACAAAAACTTTTGTACTTAAGTTTGAAAACCTGTGTGACATGGAGTGGGTACTAAAATTAAAAATTCACGTTTATCAAAAAGTTTAACATGCAAAATGTTATCAGTAATTAATAAATCCAAATCCCTAAAATTGACATGTAAACTATCCTCTGATGCTTTATTTAATTTTAAACAGTTGGGAAAATTTTCGTTAATCAATATTTGAAGCTTATGATCGAAAATAACCAAGTCATCGATATATCTGCAAACTTAACTTTTAACAGTATATAAAAGTAATTAAATCTATAGTAAAAAAGAAAAAATTAGCAGCTACACTTGAGAAATTATCATCCACATCAATGCCACAAACTTAAAAAAAGTTATTAAATGTAATAAAATTTTTATAAAAACAATAATTACATAAGCTCAAGAAAAAATCTCTTTTAATGTTCAGTTCCTCCTCAATGTAGAATATGTCGAAAATACAGGGTCAGTACAAGTGATAGACCCGATTTTAAAAAAATCATATTTTCGAAACTACTACACATATTACAATAAGTGATACATGAATTTAAAAAGAAATATATACCAAGTTTTTTTCCAGTTTCAAATGTTCGATGTATGACTCTCTTATTACACGGCATACACCTAATCTGTAATCCAGTTCGTTCCAAACACTTTGTAGCATCAGTCTGTCAGTGGTTCTGAATGCTGCACAAATGCGTTCTTTAAGTTCGGGCAGTGTTTTCGGAATTGGTGGTCCATAAACAATGTCTTTAACGTAACCCCATAAAAAGGAATCACATGGTCTTAGGTCTGGGGATCTTAGTGTTCATGTGATTAACCCCTTGAAGGGCACGATTAACGAAGATTAGCACCAGAAAAAAATTACTAAATTTTTACTTTTCTGGATTAGGTGGAAAAAATTCGTAAAATTGCTGAAAATTGCCCCTGAATGAGTTAAGGCTGTTCTTAACTGCTCTGTTCAACAAGCGCGAAACGTTTTGATACATTTACAAATTCATTTTTTAACGGAAAGGTATAAAATTGAAAAGCCTGGCCATGGAAGCGATTTGGAATTAAACTGTTTTTTTTTTTCATTTTTTGAGTTATCAATTACCTATTGAGTTATAAGCGATTTCGATCACGCGACAAACACATTTTTCGACCTTTATTGAGTGCTCTTTCTTCCTTCGCTCGTAAATTCGGTTCAAAACGCCCACTTTGCACTCTTTTCTGAAAGATCTATTGCGTTTGCAAAAAAAAAAAAAAAAAAAAAAATGGAAAAAACAGCTCAATTACATAGTTTCTGAACAACAACACCAGCTAATTTCATGCATTTTCGAACAAAAATAAATTAAAACTTATGTCAGAAAACAGCCCTTATGAATTTAAGAAAACCCTTAAGGGTAAATCACCCTCACCCGCTTGAGGACAGCGCAGATTTTGTGTTTAAGCAGGATGGAACCCCACCTCATTGGTCTTTGCAGGTAGTTACTTGAACGAGAAGCTTCCACACCGGTGGATGGGATGGTTGGTGTTTGGAACGAACTGGATTACAGATTGGAGGTATGCCCGGTAACAAGAGGGTCACACATCGAACATTTGTAACTGAAAAAAATTTGGTATATTTCGCTTTAAATTTATACATCAGTTATTGTAATGTGTGCAGTAGTTTCGAAAATATGATTTTTTAAAATCGGATCCATCATTTGTACTCACCCTGTATTTTTAAGGTACTGTAAAGCAAATCAACTTGAATATGCGAAAAGCTGTCTTGAAAGTCATAAATACAGAGCAAATTAGTAGGCGTAGTGGGCGTAACTTTCAATTTATTTAATAGTTCAATACAACAAAAATAACTTGTATTCTTAAATTTAAATAAAAAAAAACATATATATGTTTGGTACTTTTCGGTTAGCCGGGCGCCAGTGTTATATATACATATATATGTATATATACATATATGTATATATGCATATATATATACATATGTATATGTATGTACATATACAACAAATGTTTGTATATACATATGCATACATACCTATATGTATGTATATATATATGTATATATAACACTGGCGCCCGGCTAACCGAAAAGTACCATATGTTTAAAAAAAAATCCAGAAGCTTAACATTAAAACCTTTACCGATACCTCTGCAAATTTACAACTAGTGCAATTACAACAAATAAATCTAAATTTTATTGGACTTTTATGATATTTAGGAGTTAAAAACAAAAAAGGAAAACTATGATAATTATTAATTGCAAAATTATACGAATACAGTTTCTTAAACTTATTAACATATTTTGAATATGAAATAGTTTTCAAATAATTACATAGTTAGAAGCTGCCTTATCGACAGTAAAAATTTCAAGTTTTTATGCAAATCATGTATGTATTTTAAATCCCCTTTACTGAGTCTATGATAGTTATATTCATTTCTATTAAGTTGATTATTGATAAAAAAAATTGAACATATTTAATATACAAATCGTTTTTAAAAACATTGAAAGCTGTATGCTTATTAATTTTTCTATTTATTCTGAATTTTGTACCACATCCTATTAAAAAATGTGAATTATTGTTTTAAATAATATTCAAATGTTCTGTAACAACATGTCTGTTAAAATTGCTAACAAAATCAATATAATCTACACCACATTGACAAGTACTAGAAAAATCATTAGAATTTGCCAGAGACATCTCTCTCTTTATTATATGTGTATAACCATTATAAGACAACATAGATACATCACGAACAAATGCGGAATAAAATCAAAAATAGAAAAATGAACTCATACGTGAAAAAGAATATATATATAGGTAGGAAAATATAAAGAAAAATCGAAGAGTGTGAAATACCGAAATATTCGTGGAACTGCGGCAAAATCGTCAGGCCCAAATTTCCGCAAATTCCACAAAAATGCACGATTTCGTCTTTGTACAAGCTATAATAAGTTAAAAAAGATGCTATAAGATTTGGGCAACAGTCCTTTAAAAACTTAGGAAATGAATGAAATAACACATGAAAAGATGCAAATGAACAACATTTTCCTCATAAAAAATCCCAGAAAGCATGCATGAGTTAACAATGCTGAACATATTGACAAAAAACATTGTCTAATTCCGTATATGTATAAATTTAAAAAGAAAAAATCGTGAAAATTGCAAACCAAGGAGACACAGAAGTTTAAATAATGCGTTGAAGCCATAAAAAGCTGAACAAGATCATTCGTAATGCTGCCATGTAGAAACAGAAGTTGCAATTATAAAAAATAATAGAATTTGTCAAATAAGGTGGATAAATCCTACAATTAAAATAATTAGACGCAAAGTTAATGATTTATGAAAATTAGTGTAAATAATGAATAAATAGTTAAGTGGTAGCGGAATACATAATTAAATTATAAATTAATTAAAATACGTATAAAAATACAAGATAAATATATAAATGCATTAATTCTATGACAGTAAAGAATAATATTATAAAAAAATAATTAATAGTTAAATGAGGGTGGAATAAGTTAAATAAAACAAAATATATTGATGTATATAATCCAAGAAAAAAGAAATGGATGAAATGAAGTGATTTAGGTATGACATTGTCCCACACAAAATTAAGAAGTAATTAAATATTAATAAATGAAATTAATCTTCATTACTTAAATGATGAGAACCATATTAAGTTACCGTACCACACCGCTCTCCTTATATATTCTTTAGTAGCAATATGCTTATTGTATAATAGTTATGCTTATTGTATAATATTGTATAAGTCCTTTTAATCGATTCATTTCTGCATTTATTGGTAAGTATTTTCCGTATCGATAAAGTTTGTCACGGCTAATCAACGTCTCCCAAAGAGTGATTAGTAAATAAAAGAATACATCAATTAACCATGATTCTTGAACAGAGTTGAATAAAAATAGGAAAACATTGATTGATGATGTTAAAGTTGATAGCACTTCAGAAAATTGTTTATTTAATCTGAAAGGAAGTTAAACGTTTTTTATTCATTTATCTTTTCTTGTTCCATTTATTTATGACGTGAAAACATATAAAAGTATAAAATTTTGAAATTTTCAGTTTTTATCGTAAAAAAATAATCTATAGCAGCCACTTTCTCTAAGTAGGCGCCACAATTTTAAATAATTGACACGTGACTTCAAGTAGTCACGCCACTCTAGAATTTCGTAGAAAAGAATATTTAATGAAACTTCTGTACTACACGATATATTTCCATTTACAGGATGTGCATATTTATAAAATTAGGAATGACAGAAGAAATCCGCGGTGGAAACATTGACACGCATACATCTTCACCACCACCTCCTTCCTGCGTTTCATGAACAACTCTGCGGGGGGGGGGGGATAACGCAATACGCGTACATATCACAACCTCTTCGAATCGGGTCTCAAGACAAACTCCGGGGGGGAAATCTCTGACAGTAGCTAATGACGGGAAATTAGGGGCTGCCGGCTAGTGTTGCCACCTATTGCAATAATCTTTAAATATAAGATATTCTTTACAAATCTTTAAATTAAGACATAGAATTTTCCAAAGTAAGGCGCGAATTTTAAGATCATAGACTTATTTTAATTATACTAAATATCAAATTCTAAGTTTAAAATAAAAATAAGATTATATGGAAGTAAAAATTGTACAAATCATTGCATCTATTTAAATTTTTATCATTTTGCCTTTAGTATTAATATGCTTATTATTATAACAATAGCCTTCCAAACGCACATTTCCTCATTTCATTACAATTATTTTTGGCAATCGAAAAAATTAGCTTCAGAAGTAATCAACGTATCACAAAAATTGATTAGGGGTTAAAAAGGTACTTCTTTGAAGGGAAATTGGCACGAGAAAGATAATAGCGAGTTTGAATTTGGCAATCATAGCAAAACTTTCAAAAGCACT
Organism: Maratus speciosus; assembly: GCA_963932465.1. Taxonomy (NCBI): domain Eukaryota; kingdom Metazoa; phylum Arthropoda; class Arachnida; order Araneae; family Salticidae; genus Maratus; species Maratus speciosus. The sequence continues at coordinate 244,962,675 of OZ010800.1, read as the reverse complement.
TTCTGACAACCTTTATTTGCGTAAACGTCATTAGCCTGTTATATCTTATAAAATAACTCTCAATTTATCAAATACACAAACAGTTTTATATATATATAAACAGACATATATATATAATATAGAAAATTTAATACATACATCGAGAAAATATTTTTTTTTATTTATACATAAGTAAACCACATAATAATGTAATACAAAATATATAACATACTAAATGAGATTCGAAAATTTTTCATTTGTCGCCGTTTTATTTTCGTGATTGTTTATTAGCTTAGGCGTAAAATCACTCTTTCTCAAGTCTGGGTTATGAAAAGCCCTTTATAGTAAAGAAGTATCAGTAAAAAATGCTTCAATTAAACACAATTCCCGAACAACGTTGAGTAAAAATAAGAAACATCACTGATTGATGATGTTCTCGGCTTATTTCTGATTTACTTCATTTAATTCTCATTCTCAGTCAAACATTGTTTGATTTATTTGTGGCTTGAAAATAAATAAACAAAATTGTAAACGAAAACAGATAAAAATTTAAATTTTGTTCTTTTCATTGAAACCGGCAAATTGAAAGCTATGAATTTTTATAATTTCAAAATTAACACTGTATTTAATACACTGAAAATGCATAATTACATAATAATACACTGAAATACCATTAAGTATAGCAAGTTAGTAACGAGTCTGGACTCCTCTGGCCTTGATAACGGCTGCCACCCGATGAGGCATAGATTCAACAAGTTTGCGGAAGTGTTCCACAGGGATGGTTTGCCAAACATCTGCTCGATCTGTCCATAATGCAGTAAGGGTCGCTGGTGTTGCATGACGTCCTTTCACACATTTCTCCAAAGTATCCCAAAAGTGCTCAATAGGATTTAAGCTTGATTTTCTAGGTGGACAATTCATGACAGAGAAGTCAGAGGAATGCTCATACAACCAGTCAGTAGCCAACCGGAATCTGTGATAGGAGCTGTTGACTTTCTGGAATTCTCCATTTCCATGTGGATGACAGGAAGCTATAAATGAGTAGAGCTAATCGCCCATCAACTCTACTTAACGCATTATCTTGAAGGAGGGCAGTATAAGTACAAAAGATTCCCAAAACAGCCGAGAGAAAACACCCTAGACTATAACAAAGCCGTCATGACCTTGTACAGTTGAAACATGGCATGTAGCATCCATGGCTTCATGAACCTGGCGCCATATTCGCAGCCTCCTATCGGCATGACATAGTCGGAATCGAGACTAATCATTACAGCTATTCGTTTCCAGTACGCTAGATTCCATTCTCTGTGTTATCTTGCTCAGGCAAGTCTTGCAACTCTCGTGGATCTACGGCTCCCGAAGACTATTTGGTGAAATGATCGTTGCACGGTGCGTTTACTGGCTGTACGACTGGCGCTCTGATTCAGTTGGGTGGTAATTTAAGCTAATATTTGGCTTCGCTGGCTAGGAACAATACGGCTGAACCGTCTCTTACTACGCTAGATCAAGGCTAATTATCATTTGCAGTTTGCCCGATTCCTAGATTTTTATCCTCCATCGGTGTATGCCCGGGTTACTCTTGACACTGTCAAGCGGAAAAATCCTAGTTTCCTAACGATTTTGGAAATTGGATGGTCCATGCGTCGAGCGCCTATTATTTGTTCGCGATCGAAGGTATCTAAATCAGGAGCTCTACCTATTCTGGCAGTGGAAATGTCGGATTCACAACGACACAGTACTAGCTATATGTGCAATTACCGCAGCGCCCTCACATGCTCAGAAATTAGGTCCAGCGCTACAAATTTGCATAGTATTGCCTATCATTAATTCAATGGCACTTCAGTATATTAAACTCTAAATTTCAGTCACCGAGTTTAATTTTGCAAATAAAACAAAATTTTAGTAGGCATGATTGAAAAAAAATATTGATTTTTAATTTCGAAAAAAAAAGTTTCTTAACTATCAATAGAATATGAGGGAGATAATGAATGCATGTATTCTCAAATAATGTAGTATAAATTAGCGAATTAACACGTTGAAGTAACATCGATTTATAGAGAGACAGTGTTTTGAAAAAAAAAGAAAATCTCGTGGTTTAGACGCTTTTTATTGAAAACAAATAATACGTACTCTCCACATGGGTCGTTCTCCTTCACTAAAGGTTTGACATTGCAGTTTTCTCCTTTCACAGTATCTATAATAACACAAGTACAGGGAAGGTGCAATCAGCTGGTTATACATTATACTTCAGTGGATACTAAGGTAAATGTGCCAATCAGAACTGTCTATTTGTTGCTTGTGACCTCTATGATGACGTCATTTTCAACTACCATATTCACTAAGGCTCCTTTAAAGGTATTATGACAGCTCTATCATACGCAAATGTCAGAAAGAGAGTCAAACCAATTAGAGCTGCCCCGTATGAAGTTTTCAGAAAAGGAATTAATAATTGTAAATTACAAAGAACATTCAGACCTGAATAACTTCTGAACTAATTTGAACTTCTAAGATTTAGTCTTCTTGGCAGTAAATCTTAGCCCATGTGACAATCCAATTAAATGAGGTGGGGGGACATGCAGGCAGTGAGTACACTGTTAAAAATGTACAAGTTTAGATGCATATTCACTCCATTGCTTTTATATAACATCCCCATTCTGACCAATTAGAATGCTCCATATTATAGTCAAGTAATCGTTTTCAATAAAAACGGTGGACTGATTATGCGGCAAAAGCTACAGATTTTTAACAGTGTAGGCTGATTTTGAAATGCTCCTGCAATCAATTGGGGATGGGAGGCAGAAAATGTACCAGATTAGGAGTTGTCAATACGTCTTGCATCGGCTTGAGAAGGCCGTGAATTGACATTTGACGGTTAGAGCCGGGCAGCATAGAGTGACGAGTCTCGAAAACGACTGCGTCTAACTGATGGTAGGCTAAGAATATGGCATTAGGTTAATAGAAACGTAGAATAGATCTAGCATGTCAGTTGGAAATATATACATCCATGACAGCTCGGCGATGACTGAAGTTGATTTTTCTCTTAACAATTTTGGGGACATGGCGCTTGCGATATGCACCCTCACTCCCTCTCCCTTCATAGGTTATATTCTGGGTAACCACTTTCATCTTTGTATGCTTTTCTGCCACCCGGGTAGAAATGGATTTTCAAGCAGAATGACTGCTGCTGCTAAAGTCTCCGCTGACAATCATGTAGTTTGAGGTGAATTTCATTAAAGTATAACTACATAGATAAACTACATAGATTATAATATGGGTAATCACTTTCATCTTTGTATGATTTTCTGCCACCTTGGTTCAATTGGAGTTTTAAGCAGAATGACTGCTCCTGCTAAAGTTACTACTGGCAATCACGTGGTTCGAGGAGAATTTCATTAAAGTCTTTTTTACCGAAATGACCAGAAACACGGCTATAAATATATTCTTGAACCACTTAGATATTTTTTAAATGGGTCTACAAGGGTTGCATATTACTCGTACATCAATGTCTTTAACTGTTAAACGAAAATTTATATCATAAGTATCGCATGCTATGTCTTTTAAACACTTTCGAAAGCTTACTGAAACCATTCCTCAGCAACTGGTAGTCATAATCAGGACCAGAGGTGTATCTACTTGTTATTTAAGCTCCGACTAGACGCATCGTTCAACTATTTTCAACTGTCGGCCTCCTTATATTGGTCACGCGGTGCTTTTAATCTTTAATAGCTTTACAAGGACGGACATCCTGCAGGAAGAAAACACTTCTTTCAAGTTGATCAAATCTTCTTGTCTCCTTTGCATTGTTGAATCTTCCCATTATTTTGTGAATAAACCCCAGAAGAATGTAGAAGAATAGGTTTCCTAGAAAAGTGCTGAAGGATGGCAAAACAAGCGTCTAAACTGAGACATAATCAAGTGTCTTCTAATTCAGCGGCTCTTCAGTGTACAAGATTATGCTAATATTATTTTTTCAATATGTACAGGGTGTCCCTAAACTCATGGTACATACGTTAGGGGGTGATAGAACACAACTAGACAAGCACAAATCACCATACGATCCATGGCCGGAACGCAAATCGTAAAAAGCTAGAGCGCAAAAACATACTGTGGCACAAAATGAGGAGAAAAAAGATAGACAGCGATGGAATGAAAGGAAACCGATAATATGAATAAAAATATTTTATTTAACAAAATGAAAGTAAACAACTCGTACCTACAGCAACTGCTCAAAATTGCAGCCGCCAAGAGTAAAGCAGGCTTCACACCGTCGCTTCGATGGAGCGACCGCCGTACATTGACAAAAACACCTGGCATCTCTCGTATGGTATCAGAAGCTACAGATATCCGGGCAACAAGGTCATCAACGGAATCTATGGGACCATCATAGCAGATGAGGCTCTTCATGTGACCCCAGAAGAAAAGTCCAGACATGACAAATCGGGTGAGCGGGCCGACCAGTTGATTGGTACAACCTTTGGGCTTCCCTTGCATTGCCGTCTGCCGCTGCATCTCAGCCTTCTCCTGATTTGAGTACGCATCCATCTCATCGGTATTCCATAGAACGAATGAAGACAGCTGCGCTGAACAGCCTTTTTAATGCGGTCGCTGGGAGACCCCCCTCTAGCGCTTTACAGGTTGCGATCATGGATTGTATGGGGGGGAGGTCCATTTCAAGTAGTCCAGCACTGGTTGCTCGACCATTTCTAAAAAATCTGACTTTTTTTGTACAACAACCCTAACATGATGAAAGTTCAAAATGACTATTATTTTAATTTTATTAATTTTTGTTTGTGCATGGCGGCCATCTTTGTTTCATCGTCTGCAGCAATTTTCTCACATTAAGGGTTTACGAAATTGTAAATAATTCATCGTTTATTTCTCCAATTTAAGTGTGGATTAAAGTAATTTGTTCAGAATACATTGAGCTAAAAATTTTGTAATAGAGTAGTTTCCGAAACTAATTGCTTATTGTTGAAATTTAAGCATAAAATTCCAGTTTTTTTCCAAAATTTGTGCGTTTACAAGAGGAAATTTTTCTAGCAAGGAAAACTGTCAACATGAGATAATTTTTTTTTTTTTTTTTTTTTTTTTTTTTTTACAAAAAGAACTTGTACTCACCCGCCAATTTCCAGATCTGGGAATTGCTTTCTCTTCGCTAAATAAAATCCAAAATTTTTCAAAAACGTCAAAAATCGCATTATTGAGGCTTTGATGTCTCTGTTGGGGCACGAGATAAAAATCTGAAGTTCTGGTTTCTGAGAGTATTGTATGGTAGTGTTATGCACAAGAACTTTCAGGAAGGAGATTTGACTACAAGCTGAGATATGGCAAGGGCAACATATCAAAACAATACTGCCAAACTTTTGTTTTGTTGTAGTCACAGGTAAATATTTATCTCAGAGTGTCATTTAAATTTATATTTTTGCTTATCTTTAAATAATAGTAAGAGAAAATAAAGCCTTTTGCAAAGCTCAGCAAATAATTTAAAAAAAATTTATGCCTAAGGCCATACATTTTGCATGGTTTCAGTAATTTTTGTTGTACTTTTAGTAACTTAAAGAAACCTTAGCACTTTTACATAAAGAAAAAAAAATTATACAAGACCTGAGACAAAAACAGAATAGGGAAAGAGAAAATCATTAGTGTTTGCATACTTCTTGAGACATGATCAAACGTGTCAAAACACAATCCTGCTTGTTGGTTTAAAAACCACAATTTTAATGCTGCTTGTCAGTCCCTGAAACTTGTCCCTACCATAAGTATGTTCCTGTAAATGCAATATTATACAAAGTTATTATGCATCAGCCTCAAGTAGTTTTCAGAAAGTAAAGATATCCAAAGCTCTTTCAAAATTTATATTGCAGAAAAATGACATTGTTGCATAATAAGTAAGCTAGGAATTATTAATGAAGTGAGTCTTGCACATAGTGATTTCAAAGTATATTTCTATGTGCCAGCAGGGCCAGTATCTTCAATCAAGTTATCAAGAGATGGCAACACTTAGTTCCTACAAATAAAATTTTGAGAAAGATCAAAATTGTGGTTTTTAAACCGGCAAGCAAGAATGTGTTTTGACACGTTTGATCAAGTCTCAACAAGTATGACAACATTAACAGCTTTTCTTTTTTCCTATTCTGTTTTTGTCTCAGGCTTGTATAAAAATTTTTTTTCTTTATGTAAAAGTGATGATTGTTTATGAGGTTTCTTTTAGTTACTAAAATTACTTACAACAAAAATTACTAAAATCATACAACATGTATGGCCTTAGGAATAATTATTTTTTAATTAATTGCTAAGCTTTGCAAAGGGCTTTATTTTCTGTTACTATTATTTAAAGATAATAAAAACATAAATTTAAGTGACACTCTGAGATAAACCCTTAGCTGTGACTACAACAAAACAATAGTTTGGCAGTATTGTTTTGATATGTTGCCCTTGCCCTATCTCAGCTTGTATTCAAATCTCCATCCTGACATTTCTTGTGCATAACACTACCATACAATACTGTCAGAAACCAGAACTTCAAATTTTTATCTCGTACCCCACCAGAGATATCAATGCCTCAAAAGTGCGATTTTTGACATTTTTGAAAAAATTAGGATTTTTTTTTAGCGAAGAGAAATCAAGTCCCAGATCTGGAACTTAGCGTGTGAGTACAAGTACTTTCGGCCTATTCGTAAAAAAAAAATTATGTCATGTTGACAGTTGTCCTTGTAGAAAAATTTCCTTTCGTAAGCGAATAAATTTTGGAAAAAAACTGAATCTTTATGCTTAAATTTCACCAATAAGGATTTATTTTCGGAAACTATTCTATTACCAAATTTTTAGCCCAATGTATCCTGTACAAAGTGCTTCAATTTGTACTTGAGTTGGAGAAATAAACGATGAATTATTTACAGTTCCGTAAACCCTTCTTGTGAGAAAATTGCTGCAGACGATGAAACAAAGATGGTCGCCATACACAAACAAAAATTAATAAAATTAAAATAATAGCCATTTAGAACTTCCATTATGTTAGGATTGTTGTACAAAAAATTTCAGATTTTTAAAAATGGTCAAGCAATGAATAAGTGATTTTCTGGACCACTTGAAATGGATTGACCCATGGTGATTTGAGCTTGTCCAGTTGTGTTCTATCTCCCCGTAACGTATGTACCATGAAGTTAGGAACACCCTGTACACTTATTTGCTTATCAGTAACTATCTATTTACCATTAGATAGGTCTATAATTCTGTTTATTAATTTATATTTATATGATTTTTTTTTTACTCTTTGTTAATGCACTAATCACAAATTTTTCTGAATGAATGTGTTTGACTTCCAAAATTCAGTGCTTTAGTATTTTTCAATTTTTAGGCGTTTGTATGCTGCTTTAGCAATTGGAGCAAATTTTTCTTTATATTTGCGAATGTATATTTATTGCAAAGCAATAATAAAAGTCTATATTTTTACGGGAAATTTTTTAAAATCTTTTTGCATTCATTTTTTCAAATTTACATGACAGTTAAGAAATTCAGATATTTTAATGCATGCTTCGTAAAACATGTTATTCAGTCATTTTGAACTATCAGAATGCTATTAACTATACAAAAGTACAAGCTGTTTCCACTTTGAAACCTGGGTTTACGGCCACCGTAAGGCAAAATGCCGTATCCGTTTTATTATATTGAGAAGCAGTTAAAGTGTATCAAAAAAACCCCTATCATGGTATGAACATTCTTTTCTGCTAGGCTCTGCGAAAAGGGATTATTTCAAAGGCCATAAAACGGGTACTAAATTATTAGCAGGGTTTATTGCTTTACTATGTGACAGCTAACAGTTGTAGTGCATTGAAAGGGTGAAAGGGAAATTACTCCTTGAAAGTGACCAGGAAGCAGTTATAAAAGAAGTGTTTAGAACAACAGTTAAAAAGACTGAACTAGGCCCACTCATAGATTATTTTGAGTAAAGATAAATTTTATTTTTTGAAAAAATGTCCAGGATATACTATAAAAAACTGTTAAATACCAACTATAAAGACATTTTGTACTCTCGTATGCATTGAAAATGTAAATAAAATCATTATTTTTTATGTATTTTATAATCCTATATGTTATTTATACGTTAACGTCCCTTTTCTCAACTGATATGTAGCGTACAACGATGGATGAGATATCACTGCACAGGATTTTTTAACCGCATCTGACATCACATACTGAATTTAACTAATATATAACGTACAACGATGAATGAGGTGTCATTCGACAGTTTTTTACCCACATATAACATGGCATACTGAATTTTAGTTATACTTTTATGTTAATTATCATCATTCATACTGTTTCTGATGTCAACATCTCCTTTTCTATGCATATACAAAACGCATAACGATCAATGGCGTATTATACGAAAGGATTTTGAACAGTATTTTGACGTAGTACACTCATATATCGTTAAAACAAACTGTTTGAATAAAAAAATTACACTTAATTATAAATTAATGAAACAGATATCAGAAAATATACTGAAAAATTGCCGTGAAAAGCCTTGCACGAATCTACTGGTATCTCATTACTATCAAAACTTTATATACAGGTCAAACTTATATTAAATCTTTCCAAAAAAAAAAAAAACGACACCAAAACGCATGAAATGAAATCAGATATGCATATAATGAGGAAATATGTCACGAGCCTCTTTAGACGTATAAAGTTAACAATTGGTTTTCATTTATTGGGGGAAAAAAGCGCAACGAAATATACTTATAAAATAATTTTTCTTTACCCGTCAAACGCTTCATTCGGTGTTTCGATGAATAATATACGCCCGGGAAGAAATATGGATTTCTGATAACGCTACACCAGGTGGTTTTTCAAAAAAAGGTCTTGTGGTATTAGGAAATAAAATACTTATTTGTATCCCAGAATGTTGTATGATGGGTTTCTAAGAATTTAAGCATTATTTTATTCCAGTATTTTTTTCTGCTATTCATGGAATGTTGTATTCTTCAAAAGCTTTTGTCTATTTCTTTTTTTTTTTTTTCGTTTTATTGTTTACTGCTACATTAAGGAGTCATGTATGTTCAGTCATACTGTAAATAATAATAATAAATAATAATAAAATAAATGGATTTTTTAAGACTGAATTGCGTTTTAGAAATGCATATAATTTCCAAATAATTCTTTTCGAATTTAATATTCAATTACTTACCTGAAGTCGTTTCTCCGTTTACGAAAAATTATTCAGAAGGATTTAATGTACTCTGAAGAAACTATATATTACAAATTTTCTTTTTTTAACGAATTTTTTCCGATTGACAGGATTTTCTGCAAACATATATTTTCAGGATCAAATCACTAATTTCGAAAAAGTAATATTCGTACCATTTAATGACAGAAATGTGTATTTAAATAAACTGACGATTCTTGATTTAAAATAGAGGTATTCAAACTTTAAAACAATCCTGGTTTTTGCACTTGTATACGGTAATAGAATATAAAAGTAACTGTAAATCATTTTGCTAATTATTGCTAACTCTCCATTATTATATGTAGTGTTTGTATTTTGAATAAAGTCACCGTAAAAAGGAGAAATGTTTCTTAATCTGTAAAAATATGATATAACCGTGTACGAAAATATACAATAATCACTTCTGAGCTGCCCATGATTTCGAAAAGTGTTTTTTATTTTTAGAAAACTCAAAAACAAATATATTTTATAGATTTAAAGAAGCATTTGTAAAATCAAACCTTTTTCGACAATAATTTTCAGGTATGCATGAAGTAGATTTTACACTGAATTACTCAGTTTTCTCAAACCGGAGTATTAGTTTTTATGAAGTTACTCATTTTAAATTAAACAATTAAACATGATTAACTCATTTTATGTATGCAAGAGTAACAGAATAATATAAATTTTAATGTTAGTGCTAATGCTGTTAATTTATCATGATTGCCTACAAAACATGCTTGTTGAACATGGAAATATTTACTTGAGTACTGACAGCATCTGAGAAAAATTATATTCCGGGTTCAGAAAACTGATTCCCCCCCCCCCCCACCACCCCCGAAAAAAAATCTAGGTCTATAAAAACTACTCAGAAACGTTTCCAAAAATCAATAGCAGCAAAAGAATCTTCGTTTTATTAAATTCTTCTTGAAATCCCGAAAATATGTTGTTTTCTACGCTTTCTAAAGATAAAGAACGCTTTTTGGATTGTATGTAACACCGAAAAGGTTACTGTATATTTTCTTTCGCGGTTATATATATACTTTCACATCATTTGATTTTACTTTTTCCTGCTGGCATTTTTTTTTTCATTAAAAAAGCAACGATTAATTCAACAATAAATGCCAAATCTTATTCTCAAGCATTAATAACACTAGTCTGCATGATATCAGATGATTAAAAACCAATGACTGCCCTTAATGCATTATTTTATGCTGATTACAGAACTGTTCTTTGTTTTATTCTATCACGTATAGTTTGTTTGCAATCGACCCGAGTTGATATCGAAGATTCATCTCTGAGAACAAGCATTATGTGGTAGTCACACATAACGTAAATGTACTTCTGGATATTTGCCGACTTATCTAACGACTTTTAGAATAGTCTGATTGGCATGAACCACTCCTAAACCCTCGAAAAATTCCCCCCCCCCCCCATTACACATCAAATTAGGATTAATGAAATTTTTCATTTTCCAAACAGCCATTTGGTCATGACAATCTGGGCTGTTATTTAAAACAGCACAAGAGAATAAAACGAAGGTAAAACAACTCCAACAAACTATAGATGATCACACTTCTGTTTAAAGATGTGTTCATGATTTGGTTCGTCTGTCTGTCTGGCTATCTGTCCATAAGAGCTATATCATTCGTAAATATATTTGGATTTCCACAATATTAATATATGATATTAAGTTCAGTACAACATGTTTTCCATTTAAAATGACTTGCGTAGCATTTATCGTTTGCTTACAAGAAAACAGAAGTTAATTCGAATTCCGTAACGTCTGCGGGTGGCAATTTTTGAAATAATTTTAAATGTTCTTATACTACAAATTGAACGTAAATGATAAGCAAGTAATTGTAGATTACTTTATCCTGCAGATTAATTTAAAATGCGTGAGAAGACTACGAAACATGTGGTTCATAATCATGTTGTTACACATAAAATAGGATAAAATAATTATCGCAAATTCTTTTCGTACAAAAATCAATTTTTTTAAATAAATACTACAGTTAGCACTTTTGATTTTGGTATTGAAACATACTATATAAGCAAATTTAATGACATCGTACTTTATTTTATTTTCGTAAAGAGGGGATTTTTATTATACCCAAATAATTATTCGTAAAATGATGTTAAAATATAAACCCCAAATAACTCCGATTTTTAAGAAAATCCTGTATTAAACTGTTCTGAAAGCACACACACACAAAAAAGTGTAATCTGCCTGATAAAAAACGGCAAATGTTTCGTAATCTACGAAAATATAATGCAACCAGGATTGGACAATAGCTTATTCCTAGTTACAATGATTCCGGAAAGCAGTCTGTATCATTAGAAACCTCAGAAATTAATTTAGGGTAGGTCTTTGATAGATGGTCAGTCTAAATATTTCGAAAACTTGATCATAGAGCATGAAATTTGTTCGTAGGAGATAGTCCAACGACTTCATTCATTGCTACGCGCAGCTGTGTTTTTCTATTATAAAAAGTAAGAGTAATTTTAATATTTATTTAATTTTGTGGTTAAAACTTTTTGTTGAGTTGGGCATCTGAATGTTTTGCAGTACGCACGTTACCTTTTCATTTACTATACGGACTTTTAAGGCACGTATATGATTCAATCTTTGCTTCTAGGCCTAAAACAAAGAGGTACAATGGCGGAGTGATACTTTAAATTGAGTGGCCGTCTGTCCTTCAATTTCAGGATAGATGGCCACATCAAATCGAGAAGAGATGACTACCTTTAACCAACATTTCAAAATTATACGGAGTGGGGATTTTAACTAAATATAATTATATTTAAAATAATTATATAACTTTTATGTTTATAATTATATTATTTGATATAATTGTTTAAATTTTAACCAATATAAATATTTAAATAATTACAATAAAACAATATAGGGCCTAACGATATATTTTTTTTCAGAAAATATTTAAAAAAGTCGGAAACGTTCATTCCAGAAACAGATAAAGTTGATAATTAAACTAAAAATCATGAAAAAGTGTAAAATAAACGCGAGAGAAAAAAAAAAACCCGCGACGTTTTCAGTAATGAAGAAGACGAAGTACATTTGAAATTATCAGATTCTACAGATTCCGAGGGAATAGAATTGGATGAGGATCACTGTGTTGGTTGTGGAGAAGAACACAATACCATAACCAAAAAGGATGAGTGGATACAATGCATATGGTGCCTGAAGTGGTTCCATGAAATGTGTACAAACTATCAAGACCTTAGCCAAAAGGTCGTAAAATTTTACTAAAATTGAAGGATTGAAATTATACTTCAAATTTTGTTTATTCGAATTTCGTTCACTCATTTTCAGTGATATAATTACATCTTTATAAATTTTTATATGTTTTTTATGATTAAAGATATGAAATGCGTTATTTTTTTGCTATTTGAACTTCATCATTTTTTTCTTATATTGGATGGCCATCTCTCCTCGGCTTTGCCATCTGTCATTTTAATTTCAATTTTGTTTCCCACTTTTTGTTCTCAATATTTAATTATTTTTAGCCCAAAATATGATGAGTATATGTATAAGAATTTTAAATATGCATAAATATTTCTTGCATTTTCACTCTAAGAATTTTTATTCCAATCTTAAAAAACTATGGCCATCTATCTTAGAGTTACCCTATAAAAACAAAGATTCTTTGTCTAAAACTGATTTTCAAAAACGTTTCAGAGTGATTTTGATAGTTTATTATTCAGTTTCCTCAAGTCAGAATATCGGTTTTTAAGGATGCTGTTAATTCACAATTACACATTTTCAGCAGCGCAACTGAATTTATACATACAAAAGTGAAAAATACTATGAAAATTAATACTAATGTGAATGTTTTTAATTTATTATCTTTGTCTATAAAACATGTTTGCTGAACATGAAAATGTTTTACTTGAAAATGGATAGCATGTGGATGCACATATTCCAGGATGATAAAACTGATTAATACCCTACAAAAACCTCTCGGAAACGTTTCAGAAAAATAGGGGTAGTAAAAGAAACTTTGTAAATACTTCTTTAAATCTTGAAGATATATTGGTTTCTGGGGTTTTAAAGACAAACAATGATTAGTAACTCGGAAGAGTTATTGTATAATTTTCGTTCGCGATTATATATTTTTCCTAGAATAAGACACACCTTCCTTTTTTTTTTTTCTTTTAGTGCCGGCGAAACTTAGAATCTCCTTGAACCTATGTTAGAACATATTTTGAATAAAGTAAATCCATCTACTCAAATCATATATTGCCACGGAAGGTCATTTTGTGCACTAATAATTGCGTCGTCTAGATGCAAAACCGGCCATCTCCAAAAATAAAATTTTGGGGGAAAGCTGATTTTTTTGCCACACTTAGCCAAAATAAGATTGGAAACAAAACTCTTTAGTTTTATAGACTTTAATTAGGACAGTATATTTGACCGATTTTTGCATGGTTTATTGTTTTCAAATGGTAGAAACGTTTACTTAGAATTTAAAAAACTGAAAAAACACATTTTTCAATTTTGAGGAGTTGGCCGGTTTTGCAACTAGACGACACAATTAACGTCGTCTAGCCTAATTTGCTACTTTTCTTCCAAAATACCGCCTGAAAGTTATTGCAACGATTAAAAATGGCAGCACAATGCTTTAGTCCCTTCACGGACTTTTGATAGCAGTTTAAAATGTATTTTTATTTTAAATGGGTTAAAAAAAAAATCAAACATTAAAATATTTTTAAGGATCATGAAATTCAATACATTAATATACCTTATGACTTATGTTTCATTAAAATTTTGCAGATTTATTTCCGAAGAGATTTAATTCAATATTCTGGAATGAAAACTCTCTGTTTCGGATTTATGTGACAATGCGTCCCATTATATATTGGTATCTTTTTCATTGGGGTGAAAAGAAGATGTAAGGTTAGTTGGGGTAACTGGACCCACGAGGTAACTGGGCCATAGGCTATTTTATAAAAAAACTGTTGGTGTTTTTTAAGTTTTAGCTTTTGTGAACAATGCCCCTTAATCTCTACTTTCTAAAACAGTGTGTATCAATTCAATCATAACTCTCACTTTGCTGTGATAGGTTGTCAAAAATTTACGTTTCTTTTTTTAAAAACAACGTCAATATTGTTGAACTTCCTCGGTTTTTTATTAAAATACTGTAAGTACTTTTATTAAACAATCTTTTTTTTTAGACATATAACTACATTAATATTATTAGGTATCTATACATATTTACTTCATGTTTCAAATGTAAGCCCGATGTCCCAGTTACCCCTAAATTTTTCAAGAATGGGGTAACTGGGACATGTATCCGGGGTAACTGGACCATGCTGGATCCAGTTACCCCAATAGTTATAAATAATTCTTTTGTGTTTCTCTTATTTCAGGAGTGTAAATTTCTCCATTGTTTTTTGCTCACAATAAAGAAAATGATAGAATACCTTATTAAAATTACGTAATGAAATTTAAAAAAAAGCATATTGAGTGGTATCAAATCAAATTTCTTGGCCCCTTGAGAGGCGGTGATGCCGTTATGGCATCACTTAATTTTAATTCCTAATTGCCACATTGGCACCTGAATTCTATAATGAAAATTTCACCTTTATTAAGTATGCGAAAATATACTTTTACTTGTTTTCAGATAGATTCTCTTGTAAATATTGGTATCAGTAAATTATTTCAACATTTTACGGTTGCAAGTACCTTGCCCCTGAAAGTGAGATAGCCAGACCTTGAAATTGCACTATAACCAGGGGTCGCGTTCTATAGGGAAACTTTTATCGATCCTATCACTATTTTGAAAATAATATCTTCATCGCACCTTTCTTTAAGGGTTCTGGTAGGAACAATAAAATTTTCCCTATGTAATGCGACTTCTGGTAGATAAAGTACTTACGTAGCCGTTTGTTCATAGATTTACCTTGCTATTTTTTCCCTTAAAATACCCATGTGACTTTTATACTTAATATCTATACTAAAGTACATAAGTACTTACTTAAGTTTTATGTTTTTGGTATACATAAATCTAATATTTTCACTTTTAGTGCTTTTTTTAGACATATGGATAGCAAAGGTTTCCCTTACAACCGTTACCGGTTTATTGACATATAATTTACATGATCTGCCGGGTTTAAATTTTTTTAAGTTGCTTACACTTTTTCAAACAGGACCCTATATCCGATATAAAAAAATATAAATCCGTGTGGAACATAGACCCCCCTGGTCCAGTTACTCCATATTTGGGGACAACTGGGCCCATGAGGAAAGAAAGATGAAATATGCATATTTTTATATTTTTAAATATTAAAATGTAATTTTGAGAATTTTTGTCTGATAGACGGAACCTAACTGAACACATTTACAGAAGTTCAGACTTTAATTCAAATCAACATTAGCTTTTTGAAGCTGAATTTTCAGAAGCTCCAGAGTCATATTGTAAAATCATGGCCCAGTTACCCCAACTAACCTTATGTCCTCAAATAGTGAAAATATTAAAAAATAAATGATTATGTATTTTATAAATTAGAATTTCTTGAACAAAATCATATGAGCAATGTTAAAATAAATGTTTACCTAACAAACTTATATTTATTTACATAATGATTTATTTTATTTTATCTTTAGTATAATTTAACTGCGCGAAAATTCCGTATTTTACATTCCTAAGCAAACTTTTGAACCTAATCAGTTGTTCTAAAATAAAGATATTCTTTGAAAGTGGTACGAGATTTGAAATGAAATTGTTATATAAAGGCGACGGTCATTACATTAACAAGATGCTATAAAACCATTAGAGAGTCCCTCAATCTGCTCTATTATCTCGAAAATGGTCCACTAAAAAGGTTATGATGGCGCACATAAAATCTCTACTAAATTTCTAACACGCTGTTCAGATTTACGAGCGTGCTGTCGATGTTTCAGCCTTCGAGAACACATAAAGAAGAGCTACTTGTTGAAAAGATTATGATGTGATTTTTTTCCACCCTGATATCGAGTTGTCAGTAATGATTTCAACTAACTCAATATTAAATTAGCAGTAAATAATCATTTGTATTTTGGTTGTATAATGTTTCTCAAAATTCGGTTAACATTTCAAAAATATTTAAAACAAGAAATAAAAATCAAGCCTCCAGCGTAGATTATGTAGCATCTTCCAACACATTCAGAATACTGTAATAAATACCACTATAAATTATTTACAGTTTATTGAAGTGAAAATGTCTAGATAAACAATTTAGAAAATACATAATGCAGGTGAAAATCCAATTATCACTATAATTACAATCAATAGTCGAAAAAATATCAAACTTTTTGTGCAGGCCCGTACATGAGCTATAGATTTGTATGTACACTACGTAGTACGTTAAAAGTTACTTTAATTAAACGCTTAAGCACATCTGAAAATTTCTATTCAGAAATTTCAGTCAAAAATGGAAATGTACTTGAGATTTTCTGTGTAGCCCTGTATACGATTTATAGAATTTATACACAGCAAGTAAAATAAAAAAAAAGAATAGTTAATTTTTAAAACGCGTACCACAGCTGAAAACGCACTTCCAACAATTATTCTTCATAGGCAGTACTGTAGCCAAATACTTTTGTGTATCCCTGTAAATGAACATTATATGCACACGATATTTTACAATAAGCCCTGGGTAGTATACCTTAGTGATATGCTTAAATTTCAATACGTTTCAAATAGTATATTATCATTAAAATACACCGCAAACGATATTTCCCCCATAGGCTGTAATGTAACGGAATTCTTTTGAGTATCCCTGTAAATGAACGGTAAACGCTACGCACTTCATATTCAATACCAAACATGCCATGGTAAACCCCAATAACATACATAAATTTCATGATAATCCGATTGTATTTACATGAGTCAGAGCCAGGATACGCTGATTTAAATCAGCTTATATTTTAATCATGATTTTTATTCACTTGATTTTTTTTAAATCGTTGATTAAAATGACACAATTATAATATTTTTTTTTTTTTTTCATTAATAATGTTTAACTATACTCTAAATCAAAGTAATTTTGAAAACAGTACATTTTATTTAAATCAAAGAAAACCAAAAATAAAGGTGTATGTTCTCAATACACTTTGAGAATGTTCTTTCATTTTCAACAGCAATCGTCTGCTTGCCTTTTTTTTTTTTTTTTTTTTTTTTTTTTTGTAGATACTCAATAGAGAGATAAGGGAATTTATTGAATGGGATAACAGTAGTCTCCCAGAGTAAATACATAACAAAAAAGAATTTCCTTCGTTTGACCACTGACCGATAGGTATTAATTTACAGACCTGTTTTTCAAACTTACTTGAAGCAAAGTACTTGAATCAACTTTTGCTTGAAGTTACTATTTCACACTGAACTACAGATTAGATAGCAATATTGGGTGTAGTAACAGGGCAAATTGAAAAAAAAAAATTGTAGCACAAAGATGGCAGGTAGGAATAAGCATCTCATATGGCTCAATTTTACAGAAATTTCTATTGTTTCTGTTAAAGCAGAAAAATTAGTTTTCTCTACAGAGCATTAAATTTGCCCCAGCTAAAAATTTCATGATTACATTTCTCGATTTAAAGTAAATAAATATGGTTACTTTGATACATTGTTCATTTTTTTTTTTTTTTTGCTGAAAATATCAGTATAAGGAATTTCTATTGTAAAAGTGTTTTAAATTACTTATGTTTATAGTATGGCCAGCTATAAAATTAGTTATTTTGATCTCGATTTGCAAATATATATATATATATATATTAGTTACACTGAACAAAGGATTCATTAGTACTTTTCTGAATGCTTATACTGGATTTAGTCTTGCATTTGTTTACTGATGAATTATCCTTTTTACCCGACTGCCAAGAAGGGTATGTGTTTCACGCGTATCTGGGTATGAGAATTTTTTATACCCTCGAAACATCCCAACGGCTGGAGCCCCACCAGTGGCCGAGAGGTTCTGCTCTCGAAGCTGGTAGACGGGAAGTGCTGGGTTCGATCCCAATCGCGCCCGTCGGCCTAATCTTTCGGAGTTTTCGTGGTTTTCTTCGAACCTTGGTTCTCCAAGCGTTAATACGGGTTAGGTTCCCTTAGAAAGACCTCCACGGAAGGCACTCCCCCCTTAGGGCCTATATCCCACGTGCAGATAATTGGCCGACATAAATACAACCAACCAACCAACCCAACGGCTGGATGATGGAATGAGGTCTCTATCGATTCGTCTTAACCGTCCGATGGTTATAGGCTAGGTTTTGTTTTTATAAATTCAAAATGGCGGCCGTAAAATAAAAAATGGCGGTAGAGACGAAAAAATTTTTTACGCACCCTATTGAGTGGCATATCATTGGATAGGTCTTTCAAAATGAATACAATGTTTCATTGACTATTTTACAGTCAGAAGCTCCGTTTAAATATTACACAACCTGGAAGTTGTGTAGGTAGGATCTCTAGCTTTACTGCAACTCTAACCTTCATAGACATCTATAAGACTCATCAAAACTGTGTTTATAGATGGGAACTAACAATTGAACAAAGCTTAAAAGTCATCAATACAAGTAAATAAAAAAAATAGGTAAGTAACATAAAAAATAGTTTCACATTGATGAAACGTAACTAATTAGTTTGCTTTTTACGCAGTCGGGTTTTTTGATTTTTTAAATTTAATTTTTATATATATTGTAGTACTAATAACATATAAAAAATAAACTGTAATAATGTGGGCTGTTTTGGTGAGTTGGTGCGGTAAGGCAATGTATGGTACCTTTAATGGTGTTAAGGGGATAAGATACCTTTGAACACGTCGAAAAAGTAAAAAATATCACTATGTTCCAAGCTTCAAAACTTGTGTAATAAGTCAAAAATAAAAATCAAACTTCATTTAAATATAAAGCTCACATTTAAATTTATATTTAAAAATATATGTATACTTGTAAATTCATAAATAAATATTGAAATGATAAGTTTAAAAATATATGATAATAAAAGAAAAAAAATCTTGCGCGCATGATAAGATCTGAAAATATGCATACAAGGAAGAAATTTTGGTGAAAATAAATACATAATAGAGTTACCTTTATACTAAAACCAGAATATTTGTAAAAAATATCGACTAAATTAAAAAATTAACAAATATTTGAAATTTTCACTTTTTGAAAAACATTTTCAAAGTACAAAAATAGGAAAAAAATAACATTTTACATTTTTCTGGTTTTAAGTTGTAGATAATACAGAAATGAATATGTGGTAAAAATTTCTTTTGATTGTCATGCATAGTTTTTTAGTAACACTGCGCGCAGTATCAAAATTCATCGTTTTGAAGAAATGCAACTCAAAGTTGAATTATCCTATGTAGTCTTAAAATGTAGTCATAATAAAACTGCCATAATTAGTAAATTAATGAGAATTTTTTAATGCAGTTTTCTGGATATTGTTCAGAAATAATTACGGAATCAAAATATGTATTATAAAAAATTCGAAAATGTTGATGGTTTAAAGGTATCCTACCCCATTAACAGATCATCTTGTTGAGAGTTTTTAAAGTAGGTGATGTAATCATTACCCAGCTTTACTTAATTAAACTTTATATGCATTTAAAAAAATTAAATATTACTTTCAAGCTTCTATCTTAATTGCATTTGTAAAACTATTAAAAATGACATGCTATAGCCTTCAATGTTTAAAATAACGTCGTTAGCTAATTTTAATTTTAAAAAATCTGATTTAAATAAAAGAAAATCCGATTTAAATCAAATTAATCCGATTAATTTATTTTTTTTATTTTTTTAAATCGTGATTTTTTTCACACCCTGGTCAGAGCCCGGTCAGACAAACCGAATTCATAAACACTCTTCAACTATGTTGGGAAGTATTAAAAATCAACAAATTTGTATGTCGGAGTACAATTTTCCCTCAAGATATGACATGTGCCAGACTTGTGCATTGTAATATGTATACACTGCTGGCATTAAAATTGCAACACCATGAAAGAAAGAAAATACGAAAAAGATATTTATTGTACGTAAACAGTATGGCATGAAAACAAAACGATTAAATTTGTAAGGAGTTTGGGGGTTTACAGGAGTGCGAAATTAGTAGAAGCAGCTGACCCCTCCTGGCAGAAAAAACGGCTCTTACGCGGTCAGGCAGTGAGTCGAACTGGGCTTGGATAACAGAAACGGGCTCCTTCCATGGTTCTTCAAGTCTATGACACACTTCATCAACCGTATTAGCTGGAGAGGGGTGGCGGGCCAGTCTCTCAGCAATCCATGACCAGATGATTTCAATGAGTGGGATGTGGAGAGCGTGCAAGCCATGGCAGCAATCGGATACCCCGTGTATCGAGGAAGGTTAGAACACGACGTATCACATGTGGTCTTGCGTTATCTTGTTGGACTATGGCGTTTGGCAGGCCTCGAAGACAGGGCACAACCACTGGACGTAAGATTTCAGAAATGTACCGATCTGCGTTCAAATTACCGTCGATCCGAACTAGAGATGTGCGTGTCTTGTACCCAATGGCTGCCCAAATCATACATCAGGTTCAGGGCCACTGTGCCGATATCGAATGCAAACAGATGACGAGCGTTCTCCTCGGAGCCTCCATAAACGTGTATGACCATCAGAATACTGCACGAAGAATCGGGATGTGCTGAAAAGACGACATTGTGCCAGTCCTGTATCCAGCTTTGTCGTTCGGAGCACCAGAGTCGCCGTATCTCTCTATGCGGCATTGTCAAGGAAAGCCGCAGTGGTAGTTGACGTGCTGAAAGTCCACGCTGCTGCAAACGTCGTCGCACCGTAGGAGCGGATACTGGGCTCGCTGCAAACATGCTCATTTTCTGACAAATGGTCCGTGGTGTAGTTGTACTGTTTTGCAGGGCCGATCTCACAATATGTCTGAAATCTCGGGCGTTAATCATGGGAGGGCGTTGAGATCATGCATGCCGTTCAGTATGACCCTCAGCAACACGTTGATTCCATATTCGCATGGCATTGGTTGGATTTCGACCAGTGCGATGGGCGATATCACGGAACGATAATTTACACTCTCGGTATGCAGCGATCCTGACTCTATCGAACTCCGACACTTGCTGATAAGCATTTCTTCTTATTATACGAGGCATAACACGATATTCGGAGCAAAGGCAGACCTTACAAATCGCTTTCCCAATGAGAAATCCACTACGCAACCTTTCTTTTATGCAGTGCTTCAGATATCGTTTCTCCCGCCTGCATCATCTAAATGAGTTGAAATACTAATCATTTGCATATTCCAACCTCTTCTGACTTTCTTGTGATTTTGACGTTCATCAGATCAATCCTTCCTGGTACTGCAATTTTAATAGCCAGCAGTGTATATATATGTTTCTTAATCTACATAAATAGAATATAACCATTGACGTAAATATACAGTAAGGGCATTCGTTATATGGAGATAGATATTTCGCTATATGGAGACTGTTTTTAATGAAATCATGGGAAAAGGGGACCGTTCCTACTAAAAATTCGTTATATAGAAAAATTCGATCTATGGAGTTTGGTTACAGAGAGACTCGACTGTATTCATTTTTATCATTCTCTAATTTCCTAGAAATCCTAAAACGCGATATGATTTATTTTTAAGATACAGTATGATTTCTTTTTTTGCATACAGTCTGTCTCAAAAATTTAGGACAACAAGAAAATATCAGTTATTAAATATCAAAACAAAATTATATTTAAGCTAACGCAAAAATTAACGTCTGAATTTATTAAAGTTACACATATATGAAGAACATTAAAATAAATAATCATTGTTTAACGTCTGATATACGAGTTAAAAATAAAAAATATATTACAATTCATCAGACATACAAGTAAAATTACATAAATACACTGGCTATCAAAAATTAAGGAAAAGTCACAAAATGCTAATTTTCAAATACGCGAACACTCAAAAGGAAATAATATAATTCGAGTAATTACTATCTCTACAACCCAGATAGCCCATATAACATCTCATTCATGTCACACACGGTCACAAGTGTCACAGTCACTACGGTGAAGCAAAAAAATAGGAAATTCCATACATCTCATTATGAGTCTCAAATGATCACTATATGTGACTCCACTGAGAAGTCAATGTGACTGCTGCTTTGGGACGAGTCACCATGTGACTTTACGATGTAGTTACATTGTGACTCTTATGTGACTGTCATTTGTAGACTCAATTTCAAAGTCATCGTGAACGCTGCATTGTGATAAGTTACCAAATAATGTCACATTAAAGTCACATGATGACTTTCAGGTGACAGAGAGACTACTGTGAAGTCACCATTGTGCTCTTTTGGGAAAAGTCTCCATGTGACTATAATATGATATTATTTGGTGACTTATCATAATGCAACATTCATGATGACTATGAAATTTAGTCTAAAAATGATAGTCACATGGGAGTCACAATTTAACTACATTGTAAAGACACCTGGTGACTTTTCGCAAAGCAGCAGTCACATTGACTTCTCAGTGGAGTCACATATAGTGATAATTTGAGACTCATAATGAGATGTATGGAATTTCCTATTTTTTTGCTTCACCGTAGTGACTGTGACACTTGTGACCATATGTGGCATGAATGAGATGTTATATAGGCTAGCTGTGTTGTAGAGATAGTAATTACTCGAATTATATTATTTCCTTTTCAGTGTTCGCGTATTTGAAAATTAGCATTTTGTGACTTTTCCTTAATTTTTGATAACCAGTGTACATTTAATGCAATTAAAAAGCAAATGTTTCGAGCTAAATTTTAGCCCCTCATCAGTGCAACAAAACATTTTTATCTCTAAACATGATATATAGTTTTCTGTCATCTGAATGTTTTGTTGCACTGATGAGGGGCTAAAATTTAGCTCGAAACGTTTGCTTTTTAATTGTATTAAATATATTTATGTAATTTTACTTGTATGTCTGATGAATTGTAATATATTTTTTATTTTTATATGAAGAACACTTTATTTCAGACTTTAAACACAATTAATACAATAAATTCAACACAAGTGAAAAATCAATTGGGAATCGAACTTGGGTCTACAGTGTACTCACGCACACACACACACACACACACATATATATATATAAATATATCGTATGTAGTCCTATATCTGTCTATCTATCTATCTATCTATCTATCTATCTATACCTACCTATCTATCTATCTATCTATCTATCTATCTATACCTACCTATCTATCTATCTATCTATCTATCTATCTATCTGTACCTATCTATCTATCTATCTATAGACAGATAGATAGATAACGTTTTTAATTGGGGGTGATTTGGGGTTCTAGAGGGTCATGGTCGGAGTAGATCTGCGAAAATGTTTCAGAAATTCCAACATAGTGGAGAATGTAATAGGTAGTAATTCTTACGAAATCTACCTAAAATTAGCCGGGCCAAGAATCCAACCAGGGTCTACAGCGTACCGTGCTGTTGCTTTAACCACTAAGCCACCCTGTCCAGTATCCTTGTTCGGCAATTTCTCACTTTTAGTCATGGTGAGGAACGTCACCGGTTAGCAAGCAGACAACATAGTTTATTCACCGATGCCCCGTCATCCTGTGCTCTCTGTTTGCTGCCCGATGATGTTCCTCAAAATGGTTAAAAGTGAGAAATTGCTGAGTTGGGATATCAGCCAGGGTAGCTTAGTGGTTAAAGAAACAGCACGGTAGGAATCGAATCTGGGTCTACAGCGTACCGTGCTGTTTCTTTAAACTCCCCTAACTCGCTAAATCTTGACCTTCTGATCCTCAACAAAAAAAACAAACAAACAAAAAAACAAAAAAAAAATGCTGATGGTTTTAAAGGAATAGAAAATCTCTTAAAAAGGGGACAACAACTACCATAAACAAAATTTTAAATCGAGGAAAAACAGGTCAAAAGGCCCATTTTTCAATAAAAATTAACAAAAATATAGTTTTTGAAAATTCAAATTGTGTTTTTTATGCAAAAACTTGCATATTTCTACCTCGTCAAAGAAATTTCCTAAAATATGATTGTTTTTGAAGCCAAAAGACTCTCAATAACCCATAGACCCGGAAGCCGGCAGCACAGACTATCACCTCATCGAGTTCATGAATGAAATTCTAGGATTAGTTAAATCTTGACTCGCATATTAAAACGCAATCGGCCTGCCAAGCCGTATCTTGGTGGAAAACACTTGAAAACCAGATATTAGAGGCTGACTCGTAGGTTTACCATTGTGTTTTCCTGCTCCCAGTCCTCCATGTTTTCATACCTTTTGATGCAGTGAAACACAATAGTAAACCTACGAGTTAGCCGCTAAAATTGGGTTTTCAGGTGTTTTCCCACCAAGATATGACTTGGCAGACCGATTGCGTTTTAATATGCGAATCAAGATTTAACTAATCCTAGAATTTCATCCGTGAACTCAATGAGATGAATGAGTTGCCGCTTACCGGTCTACCATTAAATCTTAACTTTCTGATTCTCAACCAAAAAACTCAGATAACGTTGAAGTAGAAAATCTCTTTCAAAATGTCCAAAATGGGCCATGAAAACAAATTGCTATACCAAAGCATGAAAACAATTGAAAGGGGAAGGGGTGCAAAAAAGGTGCAATAAAATGTAACAGACATTTTCTCAATCTTTGCTTTTTTATCGAAAATAGCCAACTAAAAGGATTATGTTGGCTCTTATAAAATCTTCCTCATACTTCTAACACGCTATTTTGATTTACGAGCAGACAGTTGATGTTATTGCTAGAGAGAATCTAAATTGCAATACGACTTGTTGAAAATTTTACAATCGGATTTCATTGCGTCATACCTGGTTTTTAAGGGGAAATGATGATTTTCAGTGTGATATAGAAGTATATTTTATGATTTTTTGTTTTTTAATGTCTAAGAACTAGAAAGCAGAAATAGAAGAAGTGGATTTTTGAATTAAATAAAACATATTTGAATTTTAAAAAAGACAGATAATGTTGAATGAGCAGAAAACTCCTTTCAAGATGGATAAAAATTGTCCTGAAAATAAACTTCAAAATTAAAACATGAAAAGAATTAACAATCGTTAAAGTAAAAAAAAAATAGCAATAATCCGTAATGAACATTTTCTGGATCAACGTTTTCTTTTAGAATATAGCCCACTAAAAGGATTATATTGGTGCTCATAAAATCCTCACCATATTTCTAACACGCTATTCTAAATTACGACCAAGCAGTTGATATTATTGCCATCTATTTATATAAAATCCAACTCTCTGTGTGTCCCTCACAATTCCGGTTGGACCGCCTCATTATACTGAGTAATTGTTGAAAAATACTAATGATGGGTTACCACAATAGCCCCAAAGTTTGACCAACTTGGCGAATTATTGCCAAATTTAGCGACAAAAATACGTTACCATATATGATGCTAACTTGGCGATAGCTGCCTAATTTGGCAAGATTCCCATTTAAAAACATTAATCTTTCATAATTGAGCTCACTACAATTTAATTTAAACTCCGCGCATTTAAGGTATTTTTTCAAACTCTATGGTTCAGAATTTGAAGCGCAATATACGAAAATGTATGTCTTTACATCTTTATACCGATGCTACTAATAAAATAACCGCCACTAGACGTCGATGTACTTTCTGATTTCCTAACTGCCCGCTTTATATGTGCTTTAGGTACTTTTCCAGTAATGGGACTTTGGCGGGATAGAGAATATGGCCTTGGCGAGAATATGAAATTTGGCAACATATTTTCTAGTAACGTATACACTTCGTTGTATATATATTTATATCATTTTCCGTCATTTTTTACTATCTTTCTAGTAGAGAATATAAAGTGCAATGATACTTGTTGAAAACTTTGCAATCAGATTTCATTGTCCGATACCTGAATTTTTGTATCACGGAGGATGGGCATCTTTAACGTGAAATAGAAGTAAGTATGTATGTCTTTTTACATCCAGTACGAAATAAAAATATGTAGGTTTTTGCCTTACAAAATCATATTTTGGTCTTTCCAAACCATGGTTTTATCGAAAAGTGCGCCTTTTAGATTCTCTTTTCCTGTATGCAAGCAAAGTTTCCTTGTTGAACGGTGTGATGCTCTCGTGGTACAAGATTTTTCTGAGGGATCTCACCTGAAACTAATGAAATGAAAGGCACATTAAAATTTATACAATTGCATAGTCTATGTCTGGCACTTTTTTGAAATTTTCAATTTGTTTATAAAAAGATGAACTAAGAAAGTTAATATATTGGTTTTCAATAGAATACTTAGTTTTGTTTTGTTTATTAAAGTAAAGAAGAAATGTATAGACCCCTTGCATTGACGTCACGTTGCTATTAGCAACGACTGATACTATAGCTTCTGGAGCACACACGTGGAGCACAGAACTGCCCGTTTGCCCTTAAAAACACGTGTTATCTTTCTCTTTAATTTCAAGCTTCCTTATTTTAATTATTAGAGTGCAAATAAGTCTAAAAAATCAAATGGAGAGCACCATATTCGCCATTCATATTATTTATTTGGGAGCCATAGGAAGCGATTTCAGACGTGTGACGTCATGTGCAACCCGTCTATAAGCTTTCATATGTACCGGGTGTCCCAAAAAGGACTGACTGATTTTAAAATTCAATAACTTGCAAACGGTGACAGATATTTAAAAAGTTCTTGCAGGAGGGTTATGCATAAGGTCAAAAGTTTTTTTACAGTGATTTTCAATTTTAGTTCAAATTACAAACAATAGATGGCGCTGCGATCAAGAGACGCTGAATTCAGGCTCGATTTTTGGTACTTCGTGGCCCGGATAATACATTTCCATCTCCTTGTTCAGCATGGAACAAGAGAAAGGACCAGATATCGAGCCTGTATTTAGCGACTATTGCTTACAGCGCCATCTATTGTTTGTAATTCGAACTAAAATCGAAAATCACTGTAATAAAACTTTTGACCTTATGCATAACCCTCCTGCAAGAATTTTTTAAATATCTGTCACCGTTTGCAAGTTATTGAATTTTAAAATCAGTCAGTCCTTTTTGGGACACCCGGTATATAAAGTTATCATGTATACATACAAATCTATACACACATACATTTATATATATATATATAAACTGATATACTTGTTTATTAAATTAAAGTTTTTGCAAATTTTACGGAATCTAATAAATTGATTTATTAATGTATTTATAAATTTACTTTATAATAATAATTATTCATGCACACCGTTACAACATTGCATTAAATTACTTTGGAAGAAGAAATGGCAACGATTCGGACTGGCGTGACTTAATATGGCTGCAGTTTGTGCAATTTGCTATATGAAACGACGGCTCTGTTAGTACGGAAAATCGTTTATTAATTGCTGAGATATTTCTGGTAACGACTTGAAAATCATTGTCTGGAGAAAATTTCCGCTTTCAAGTACTGCCACAAGTACCGTATGCTCGTCCGCTGTATAACAAGGATCGTTATATCTTATACATATTCTTAAATTTTAAAAAACTGCTCAGAGTAAACAATCGAAAATTTCAGACATTCAGAAAATGCAAGAAAAAAATCATTTTTTACCCGACTGAAAAGAAGGGTTATGTGTTTCACGCGTATCTGTGTATGTGGATTTCTTTATACCCTCGAAACATGCCAACGGCTGGACGGATTTTAATGAATGAGGTCTCTATCAATTCGTCTTAACGGTCCGATAGTTATAGGCTATGATTTATTTTATAAATTCAAAATCGCGGCCGTAAAATACAAAATAATATAAACAAGTAATATAAAAAAATACTTTAAGTCAATTCCTACTTAGGTCAATAAGAGAATTTTTTTTCTCCCATTCTTCTTTCCTCTTGAGTGGCACTTAAAATGCCTTGATCAAAAAAGGG
The DNA here is from genome assembly GCA_963932465.1 of Maratus speciosus. Lineage (NCBI taxonomy): Eukaryota > Metazoa > Arthropoda > Arachnida > Araneae > Salticidae > Maratus > Maratus speciosus. The sequence continues at coordinate 244,934,593 of OZ010800.1, read as the reverse complement.
CTCTCTCGGCCTTAAAATACCTTGATCAAGAAGAGGGCTCTCTTGACTATTGAAAATTAATTAATTTAATTTAATATTTGAAAAAAAAAACTGGATTAACATCAAGTGTCATCCACTACAAGATTAAAAATTTTTATTTGAGTTTGATTGGATGAATAATAAGTATTTATTAACCACTGAAAATTTGAACAAGACATATATAGCGAGAGTGTGAGCTATTAGTAGCAATTGAAAAAAAAATAGTTTCACATTGATGAGAAATAATTAATTTGTTCGTTTTTTACGCAGTCGGGTATTTTGATTTTTTAAATTTAATTGTTTATTTAATCTAAAAAATTCCCAAACCGCAATTAAAATTAAGATAATTTTTTTTAAACATTGCATATTACATGTAATGTTATATAGAGAAGAAACTATAACACGATTGGACATTTAAAAATATGTTCCTATTTTTTTCCCCATACCTACCCGTGCAAACTGAATTAATCACGTATCTGATTGTTATTTTGATTGCATATATTGATCATTATTTTTACCATATAAATTTGAAAATTCTTTTTCGTGTCTTTTTTATTCAGTTAATAAAGAATTAATAAATAAGGAAACCAAATAAAAAGGAAACATAATGTGGACGAAATATTATGTAACTCTGATGTTACTTAGATTACTTAATTCTTAACGAGAAAATACCGATAATTTGAAGGAAACACATTTTTTTTTTTTTTTTTTTTTTTTTGTAAACGGGCAAAAATAGCTCTAAAAATAAATTGATAAAAGAAACGATAAAAAACATTTTACAATCATTATATTAAAACGGAGAAATAGCAAGTTTTCTCAATCTGTTCTTTGTTCTCTAAAAGAACTAACTAAAAGTGTTATGATGATAGATATAAAATCCTCACTGTATTTCTTTTATCTGTTCTGATTTATGAGAGGAAATTTGATGTTAAAGCAAGGGAGAACTGAGCAATGTAATTTTTTAAGGGACGTACAGTAAATTTCAATTTCCTAAAGTATGGCCAATAGTGGAAAAACAAATTTTCGATTTATTGATATTCATATGCCCACTTAGCTGCAGAAATGTTTTAGGAAATGCAGGGTGATTAAAAAAAACGTTTAAAAATGACATGGAAAATCAGGCATGCAACAAGTATAAAAAATCACACAGGAACATAGGGTTGCAAACACAGGTCACAAATACAAGAGGTTGTATTTAAACTGAACCCGGTTATAATTTCGAGTAAATTTCATTGTAATGAAAAAAAACAACGATATGTACCTTATTTTGTGCGAAATGTGATAATATCGTGAAAAGATCTGGAGAAACAAGTTGCTCAAGCAATCAATGATACCGTATGAATTGATAATCACAGTCCAAAATGTGGGGCGTCAAGTGCATACTGCTGGCGAGTATAATGCAAACTTCTACCACTTTAGTAGTTATGACATTTACAGCAAAGGTGAGAAACTCCGTTAAATGTTTTATTATAATATACTTCAGTTTTCTGAAAGATATTATCGTCAAACGAAATTGAGTTAAGATGGCACCCTGTATTTGTGACTAAATAAGTGGTTTTCGAACCTATATTCCTATGTGATTTTTTATCCTTGTTGTATGCCTGATTTGCCATGTCATTTTGTCAACGTTTTTTTTTAAATTACCCTGTATACGAAACAATAGAGAACAGATGTAGTTTGATACCTGCGCCGTACAGACAGATGTTTCTTAATCTAGAAAAATATAATATTACCACAAAAGAAATTATATAACAACCTCTAAAAATTTTCTTCATCTTTAGAAACCTTGTAAACCAATATATATTCGATATTTAAACACGCATTTGTATATATATCCAATAGAAATATTGTTTGTTTAATATTTATACCTGTTTATACTCTACATTATTACTCTTTGGTCCTACTCACATTTATTCAAAAATTTTTGGCAACATGTGCAAATCATTTCTAATACCTTTTTTTGCATTAACATTTAACCCCAGATTGGATCTTTAATTGGTAATGTACTATTATTTTTTAATCCATTTCAATCCATATTTTTGTATCTTAAGGTAATTCTGGCTTTACATTTTCTGGATATATTGTGTGCGGTAGCCTTTTTTTGCATTCTTTAGCTTGTTATAGCTAATGCAAAGGTGAAACCGTATATGTTATTTGTGGTAATCGAGGTAATTAAGGCCTGATGATGTTGCCTTGGTTCCACAAAAATTTCCATTTCTTTTATTGTTTACTGTATTTTCATTCCATGTTGCTATTCTTATAAGGATCTGTTTAAAAGAATTTTTTAATGGTATATATGTCGTAGGCTAATTGAGAAATCCGGCTCTTCGCAAACAGCCTAGGCTCTTTGCAAAGAGCCGGGCTAATTGGAGAATCCATCTCCCTTTTTTTAATTAGCCTGATATTTTTCAGGCTTATTGCAAAGAGCCTATAAAGCGTTAGGCTAATTGAAAAATGACCACTTATTAACCGATCAGGGTGATATTTTTAGCTCACAGGCTATCAAAGCCTGAGAGCTTATGTTCCCACCGATTCTGTATGTACGTGTGTACGTACGTATGTACGTAACGCGATAACTCTTGATAGAAATATCCGATTTGTTTCAAAATTTTTTTTTTCTAGGTTCATTTTGATGAGGTGCTTCCCTGATTAGTTTTGGGGGTTCATTGGTTAAGGATAAAGTGGGAAAAGGGTGGCTAGCCCCCCCCCCCCTTAAATTATATAAATGGGTTTTTCATGCACAAACATTCGATTTGAACCAAATTTGGTATACCGGTTTAATGTGTTAAGGAGCTTCTCTGATTAGATTTGGAAGCTCATTATTTAAGTATAAATAGGGGAAAGGGGGGCTACCCCCTTAAATTAGATAAATCGGTTTTTCAAGATGAATTATTCGATTTGCTCCAAATTTGGTATACCGGTTTATTAAGTTAAGGGCTGCCTTGATTAGATTTGGAGGTTCCTTAGTTACATATAAAGGGAGGAAAGGGGGGCTAACCCCCCTGTAATTTAGATAAATGGGTTTTTCATGCAGAAATATGCGATTTGCAAAAAATTTGGTATACCGGTTAATTATGTTAACCAGCTTCCCTGATTACATTTGGAAGATCATTATTATGTATAAAGGGGGGAATGGGGGCAATTGCCTCTCCCCTTAATTTAGATAAATGCGTTTTTCATGTAGAATTATTCGATTAGCTCAAATTTGTTATACTGGTTTATTATGTTAAGGAGATGGCTTGATTAGATTTGGAGGTTCATTAGTTAAGTATAAAGGGTGGAAAGTGGGGGGGAGCAGCCCCCCCTTAATTTAGGTAAATGTGTTTTTAATGCAAAATTATACGATTTGCTCCAAATTTGGTATACCGGTTTATTATGTTAAGGAGCTTCCCTCATTAGAGTTGGAGGTTCATTAGTTAAGTATAAAGGGAGGAAAGGGGGGCTAGACCCCCCCTTAATTTAGATAAATGCGTTTTTTATGTAGAATTATTCGATTAGCTCATATTTGGTATACTGATTTATTATGTTAAGGAGCTTCCCTTATTGGATTTGGAGGCTCATTAGTTAAGTATAAAGGGAGGAAAGGGGGGCTAGACCCCCCCCCCCCCTTAATTTAGATAAATGGGTTTTTCATGCAGAGTTATTCGATTTGCTCCAAATTTCGTAAACCGGTTTATTATGTTAAGGAGCTGCCTTGTTTAGATTTGGAGATTTGTTGGTTAAGTATAAAGGAAGTACAGGGCCTAGTGTCCCCTTAATTTAGATAAATGGGTTTTTCATACAGAATTATAAGATTTGCTTAAAATTTGATATACCAGTTTATTACGATATGGCTTCCTTCATTTGATTTGGAGGTTCAATGGTTAAGTATAAAAGTGGGGAAAGGGGGGCAATCGCCCCTCCTCTTAATTTAGATAAATGTGTTTTCATACAGAATTATCTAATTTAGTTTAATTTTTTTTAAACGGATCCGAACTTGAAAGTTCCATTTGAAGTCAACCGGAAGACCGACCTCAACCAGGTTTCGGGTTGAGTTCAATTAGAACTTTCAGGTTTGGATCGGGTTGCCGGTGAACGGAGATTAGTTTGTCTGGCTCGCATCGGGTTATAGTTCTTTGGAATATTTTTGTCGGTTAAGATTTGGTTCGGGACGGGTTTCAGGTTGACTTCAAATGGAATTTTTAGGTTTTGTAGCTTTGCGTGTCCACGGAAACTAATTTGTCTTGTTCGGATCCGGTTATGGATCTTTGGAATATTTTTGTCGTTTATCAGATTTAGTTCGGGATTTCGGGTATTTTCAAATGGAACTCTCAGGTTCGGGTCGGGTTGCATGTAGACTGAAATTATTTTGACTTGCTCGGATCGGGGTACGGTCTGTTGTAATTTATTTTTCGGGTTTGGGTAGGGTTATGCGTTAATAAACCTAATGAAAAGAAAATTGCCCAGTTAAACTGATGGCATTGACCTCACAGGCTATTCACACTAATTGTATATTATACTCTTATTTCAAAGAATAATGCCCCTCGAAAAATAAATGAAGGGATTAGTCCCCGTTGCTCCCCTTTCTACTTAACCAAAGAACCTCCAAATCTAATCAGGGATGCTACTTAACCTAATAAACTGGTATACCAAATTTGAAGCAAATCAGATAATTCTGCATGAAAAAACATTTCACTAAATTAAGGGGGGGGGGGGTATTAGCTCCCCCATTTCTCCCTTTATGCTGAACAAATGAACTTTCAAATCTAATCAGAAAAGCTCCTTATTAGAATGAACCTAGAAAAAAAATTAAACTAAGTTATATAATTCTGCATGAAAACCCATTTATCTAAATTAAGGAGAGGGGCAATTGCCCCCTTTTTATACTTAACCAATGAACCTCGAAATCAAATGAAGGAAGACACATCGTAATAAACTGGTATATGAAATTTGAAGCAAATCGAATAATTCTGTATGAAAAACCTATTTATCTAAATTAAGGGGACACTAGCCCCTGTCCCTCCTTTGTACTTAACCAATAAATCTCCAAATCTAATCAAAGCAGCTCCTTAACATAATAAACCGGTTTACGAAATTTGGAGCAAATCGAATAACTCTGCATGAAAAACCCATTTATCTAAATTAAGGGTGGGTCTAGCCCCCTTTCCTCCCTTTATACTTAACTAATGAACCTCCAAATCTAATCAGGGAAGCTCCTTAACATAATAAACCGGTATACGAAATTTGGAGCAGATCGAATAACTCTGCATGAAAAACTCATTTATCTAAATTAAGGGTAGGGGGGTCTAGCCCCCCTTTCCTCCCTTTATACTTAACTAATGAGCCTCCAAATCCAATCAGGGAAGCTCCTTAACATAATAAATCAGTATACCAAATTTGAGCTAATCGAATAATTCTACATGAAAAACGCATTTGTCTAAATTAAGGGGAGAGGCAATTGCCCGCCTTTCCCCTTTATACATAATAATGTTCTTCCAAATGTAATCAGAGAAGCTGCTTAACATAATTAACCGGTGTACCAAATTTATAGCAAATCACATATTTCTGCATGAAAAACCCATTTTTCTAAATTACTCGGGGGGATAGCACCCCCTTTCCTCCCTTTATATGTAACTAATGAACCTCCAAATCTAATCAAGGTAGTTCCTTAACTTAATAAACCGGTATACCAAATTTGGAGCAAATCGAATAATTCATCATGAAAAACCGATTTATTTTTATTAAGGGGGGGTAGCCCCCCCTTTCCCCACTTTATACTTAAATAATGAGCTTCCAAATCTAATCAGGGAAGCTCCTTAACACAATAAACCGGTATACCAAATTTGGAGCAAATCGAATATTTCTGCATGAAAAAGCCATTTATATAAATTAAGGGGGGGAATAGCCCCCTTTCCCCTTTTATCCTTAACCAATGAACCCCAAAAACTAATCAGGGAAACACCTTATCAGAATGAACCTAGAAAAAAAATTGAAGTAAATGGGATATTTCTATCAAGAGTTATCGCGTTACGTACATACGTACGTACGTACATAGGTGCATACAGAATCGGCGGGCACATAAGCTCTCAAGCTTTGATAGCCTGTGAGCTAAAAATATAACCCTGATTGGATAATAAGTTGTCATTTTTTAATTAGCCTAACGCTTTTCGAATAGTAATGTTTGCCTTACCTCTTAGCAGAGTTTCTGCAGTTAATAAGACATAGATTACTAATCAACAATACTGGTACTGAAACATAAAATGTCGAATACGGGAGAATTATTATTATTATTATTATTTATTATTATTATTTTTTAAATCATGCACAAGGACCTGTTTACGTTCATTGTATTATTTTAAGAAAAAGAGTACTTCTTATGATTTTTTTTTCTTGACGTTTAAAGTACAAAAAAAGTTATTCGAAATTTTAACTTTTTTGCGCTAAATATTGAAACTGAATCACTGTATCATTGTGGGAGATTAGAGCGAACAATGACCAAACATAAGAATTTTTCTTTTTATTATTAACTTGTTAAAATTTTAAAAAGTATCACTATATTGTCATATACTTGTCAAAAATTACGTATTCACACTTTTTAAGCGCAAATAATAAAAATAAAATACACACTTCGTAGAAAAGAAAAAAACTAATAAAAAATACAGGCAGCAAGTTGCCGGAACATTCCTAAGATTTGAAGAAGTTTCACTCTCATTTAAAGAAATTTCCATCCTTTAACTGGAGGATTTAATGTTATTTTGAGCTTAAGTATGCGGAATCGTTCGTGTTTTGAGAGAAAAAGGGCATTCGTAAAAATTCCGTTTACGAAAAATGTCTACGCAGCATCGGAGAACCTTGATTTGACGAAAATACAGCTTTAGACTGAAAGATTTCTGGTAATTTTTATGTTAGATTGGGGACAAATTCTTTAATTTTGGATTTTGGGGGATTGTGGATAAATCAAAATGAAAATTTTCGTTGTTTAACGAAATATAATCAACGGAGTAGTTTAATTCGCGTATTTGTTTGAGAATACAAGTGTAAATTGCAATGGTTCCCAACGTTTTTGACTCACGGAGCCCTTTTTAGAATGAATATAATAATGTAAACAATCATGCACTGTTCCCAGAATAAGAATTTGAAACTTTTACCGTTTCACTCAATTTATTTTCAATCTCCGTCAATATAGATGATATTGTCAAAAGTTTCTTTCTTAAAGCTCTATTCTTAACATTTTCCTGACAATAAATTTTACATTGTTTTTTGACGAAAATAACGCGTAAACGTTAAATGAAAAAACTGATTGAATTGTTCTTCACAAATGTCTGAATTTCTGTCCAAATGCTGATAAATATAGGCGAATATTTGATTCTGCCATTTAAAAAGCTTCTTTATTTCGTTTTGGTCTATGTAAGCCGAAAACCGTGCATCATCGACATATGTCCTTGAGAAAGGCAGCAATACTAAATATGTTTTCCCAGACAAGGTTTTAAATGCACTTGACAATGACATGAAAACTCTGATGACTTTGGTTTTGAAAAATAATCTACACTAGATTAATTTTAACACAATTATTCTAATTGGTAAATAAATCACATGAGATGTAAATTTCCAACTGGGCGAAAAATATCCGAAACAGGGATCTCTTGGCTGAAGCTGCCAATGCTCTACCATCTGAGTCAGCCCGGACGAATCTGGTGCATATAATTCACCGAACTAACCTTATTGATTATAGCATTTGGTCTGATATCTGAATCAGCTCAACAGAATAAATCACAGGTAATGGAACTCCAGAAAACGCTGGATACGAGATTATAATAGATTAATTTTGACACAATTATTTTAATTGGTAAATAAATCATATGAGATGTAAATTTCCAACTGCGCGAAAAATGTCCGGACCAGGATCCCTGCTTCGAACCTTGGTCCGGACATTTTTCGCCCAGTTGGAAATTTGCATCTCATATAATCTTTAACTTGTTATGAGGTATATAATCCAGGAGGACCTCGTGTTTCGCTGAGCTTAAACTGGATGGTTTTCTGTTAACTCTGAACGCGTTCAATACACATTTAAAGCCAGCCAAAGCCTTGTATTGAGCTATTGAAAAATATTGTTTAAACTAGTCTTTCAAATGTTTAGAGTGACCCTGGATATTTCACGGTATTTTTTTAAAACTCTGTGTTGTTTGCATCCCTTTATAACAAGAGGGAATTAAACGATATAATCTTTTCCCTCACAATTCAACCACCAGCCGCTTCATCTTAAAATAAGACACTTTTGACGAATCATGGAAAACTGATACAGTTCTTCATTGCAGTGGCAGATTCATTTAATGCATTTTGCTAAACATATCAGACAAATAATTAATTTGAACACCCAGACTTCATTATTTAAAAGTTTGAAAGTTGAGCGAAATGTTTGATCTAATATCGCCTCTGCAGTTCATCACACGTGTAAACGTTTTTCTACTTAAAATCATTTAACTTCAGTATGCTGGAGAAGAAGCGGACACTGGCTTCCAGTAACGTTCCAAATACGTATAAAAAGTTTACTTTTTATAGGTCGTAATTTTATATAGTTTATTTATTATAATGGCAAAATGGAACATTTTCATTAGTTCAGAAGAAGTTATCTCTACAATAGCGGGTTTCTATAAAGGGCGTAATAGACCCTGTTATAGAGCTTTCCCTTACCTTAAATTTTTGTAATGGATTCAGTATTGTGACCTTATCATTGCTTTCGCATTATCAGTGCATATATATATATAGATTAGTTTCCCCAAGGTATATCATTTGAAAATTATTTCGTCCCATAGTGTGTTGGTTTTAAGTGATGTTAAAACAACGTCATCATGACAGCTTTGTGTAGTAATATATGTAACGGAAAAATACGAACAAAACTGTTAATACAGTGATGTCAAAATAAAATATTCATCCATTTGTTCGTACATCTGAAGTGGCTATTAAATGTTTCTCTGACGTCCTCAGAGGTATCGCTGATTTTTTTTTCTCTAAATACGGTGTTATTTGTCAAAGGAATATTGAATACTAAATTAATATTTTTTTTTCAACCAGGAAATTCTTGGCAATATTGGTTTTACGAGGTTTATTATTACTCTTGGAACTATAGCAGCTTCACCAACTCAAGCTATTCGGTAAATTGTCAGGTAGAAACTTCCAAGACACTGTATTATTTGTTTGAATAAGTAGTGATAGATTCATTTAAAGTATACATTTCCCTGCCAATCATAATGAAAAAATCAGGCATTTAATTTTTCAAGTCAGGATGGTTTCCCTCGAAATAAACACGCAGATGACGATGAAACATGGTTTTATTGGTTAACAATTAACGACAAATCCCACTGAAAGGAGTTGAGAAATTCAAAATAATGAATTTTCGTTCAGAATGCAATTTAGCATTTTCTTACATTAAATCTAACTTTCTTTTCCCCGTTTATAACATTTAGTGAGTGGAAAACATAAAAACAGAGTAGAAGTAGTAATTAATGTTTACACCGGAACATTTTTATAGAAAATAAAAATTAGTTTATTAAAAGAGATAAGTAGTTGAGGGTAATAATCAAGTTATAAATAATTGTGTAACAATAAAATCCACACATATTTTTGAAAAATAAAATCCTCAGCTTGAAATGTGTTGATTTTGTTCAAATTTTCTTCATTTCCCTGAAGCATGGTGGAGCCTATGAAAACTGTACGTGAATGTTGATAATATTAAAAAAATAATAAAATCTCTATCTCTGCATCTTGGAAGTTCAGTGGTTAAGTTAATTTATTCCATAGCAAAGTATCACGAGATTTTGAGCCAGATCAGAAACGCTATTCTTCCCCCAAAAAATCAGAGGAAAGATTAAGATAATTAAGGGTGGTTCTAATACTAAAAGGTGCTTCACAGGGTACAGAAAAAAGAAAACATTGAATAAGTTTTTAACGGAAAAAATATTTTTATTTCAAATTTCCAGGATTTACACATGATAATAAAGGAAATTAAAAGAGGAGGTTCTCAAAATGTTGGCCATCTGAAGAGATAACGACACGAAGTCTGTTCGAAATTCGCGATAACCTGCTTCAGTTGGCCCATTACAATCAATCTCATCACGCTTGTTATCGCTGTTTTCAGCTCTTCTGTGGTTTTTGGTCCGATCTCCATAGATTTGATCTTTAACATAGCCCCATAAAAAGAAGTCTATTATTGATAAGTCAGGGCTAAATGGAGTAAAAAAAGTCATGGCCAAAGCGATTCGAAAAGCATCTTGCGATGACACGATTTTCATAGTGACTTCTGAGAAACTCTACACTGTTAAAAATTTGCAGCATTCTGGCAGGTCATTTGACCGTTTTTTCTGAAAACGGTTACACAACCGTGAATTTAACACTATTCTGACCATATTATTGGCCATTTTATGGTCAGAATATAGTTAAATTATTGTTATGAAACCGTTTTTTCAAAAAACGGTCGAATGACCTGCCAGAATGCTGAAAAATTTTTAACAGTGTAGGACGTCTCTTGTAGAATGTAAAGGAGCTTCATCTTGCTGAAATCATTTGTCTTGGATCTAGTGTATTGTAGGCATCAGAAATTAACCTCGTTGCCAAGAAGTCGATACAGCGTTCAGAATTCACTGTCTGGACAAAAAAATGCATTCAGCACACAAACCACATAGAACAGCGAACTTTTTTGGACGAAGAGGCTTGATAATGAGAAATTCTGACTTCTCGCTGCCCCAAATCTGATAATTTTGACGATTGACATAGCCATCCATCTAGAAGTATGCCTCATTGGAAAAAACGATACCGCAACAGTTGAAACCAGTGTCGATCATTTCGCACATGATGCTGGCGAACTCCACTCTTTTTTTATAGCATCTGTTGTGAGAGGTTGTCCTAATTGAATTTTATAAGGGAAAATTTCAGGATCTTTCCGGACTATTCCAGATGCTGTGGCTGCAACGACATCAAATTGTTGAGCCAAGTGTCGACATTGATGTTGATGCCTCTAACTCCATTAATGTTTTGGCAACAGTGATGTTTTCAGGCGTCCTTGCTATCTTTTTTGGTCTTCATGCCCACTTTGTCATCAGCTACTGAACCTATTCGTTCAAACTTGGCATGCTTGAAGGTGGCTTTGACCTATTTTTAAAGGCACCAGTTTACTTCCCGAGTGTTTCGTCATTAAGATAAAACATTTTGACTAAATAGCACGCTCTTCGATTGAATATCGGTTCCGTAAATAAATTTCCTTTGGGTCCTCACGCATGCGTGCACAATTTCACATCAATAGCATCACCCGTTGAAAAGTTACTTAACTAAAAGTTTCGCTATACGCTGTGAAGCACCCGTTGCATTTTTCTCCTATCAGCAACGCAGAGTTCCTCGCACATTCACGGGCTCATTTTTGAACCCAAAAATATAAAATTGTGCGGGAACGACTATTGAATCGATTTGAAATTCATTTTTCCATACATGCGACTTGCAACTTGCAAGCCACGGATGTTTTATGGCAACCTATTTCGAGATATCTGGTCCAGAATTTCGGTGCGAAGTGCTAACTTTGAGACAATTTTCTGAAGATCTCTTTGCTTTTATCGAAAACTAGATGGCGCTATTGAGTTTCATAGTTTCTGTATGAAAGCATTTGCTAATTTTATGCATCTAATTTTAAAAATGACTGCGTGAATTTGTTGAAAAGGTGCCACTTTAGATTGTCTGCGGAATTAAATAAAAACCTTTTCAGATATTTAAATAAACACCCTAAAAGAAAATTTTTCTTTAATCAAACATACTTCGTAAGTCTTAAAAAAACTTTTCTAGTTTTCCGATTTCTTTTATATATCTAAGGTCTTAGAATATGTGTAACCGTCTTTATTTTTTTTATATGTCTTTTGTATTTAATTGATTTCATGAAAAAAAAAAAAAGATAAAACACAAATATTGAAAAAAAGTGCTATTTGAAATTAAAGGATTAAAGTTAGAAAGTAAATAAAAAGCTTTTACGTTTAACAAAAAGGTTTTTACGAGTTTGTTTGCTTTTGTTTAAACACACTATTTCTGAATTAAATATTTGTTTTTGATCGTGGATCTACAGTTAGACTTATTTAAGCAGTACAAAAATTTTCGGGTAACACAAGGTTTTATACGTATAAAGGGATGAATCATTTTCAGTAAGACATGTATTTTATAAAAACCTTCAATTATGAGCTAGGTATAATCGTCCGAATATATTTTAGCCATTGCAAATATATATCTTCTTATTCAGTTTCTTCTTGCATACAGAATTTAGACATGAATAGAAATAGAAATATATTACTTTAAATCCCTCTCACTGCATGCCACGTTTAGTACACAGAAAGACAGTGCTGATATTTTATTTTTTTCATCGACACATTCGGGAATGTGGCACGAAACTGGATTGTGCTTGGATTTCTGAGCATGCACTTATCAATGGCTGCATTGTAGAAATATTTAATGGTTCTAGATACTGATAAATCAAGGGACCGGAATTTGTACCTGCTATGTGATGGTAAGGTGAGAAAAGTGCTCCCTATCTACTGGTGTTCATGTCTCAAAGACCTAAAAGAACATATAAAAGCATGTTGTCGATTGTAAAATAAATACAAGGTGCAGGTATTAATTTCTAGGACTGTAGCAACAATTATAAGAATTGAAAGTTCGTTGGCTAGTTAACGATGATATTTGAATAGTCACGTACCTGCACACAATGCCTATGCTGCGCGTCTTTCTCATTTTACTTTCTGATATTGAAACGAGCAAGCAAATGTTCGCTGTCAGAGCATTGTTGCTAAAATGAAAATTATGGAGCAGAGAATAAACATTAAATTTTGTTTTCAATTGGGAAAAGGTACTAACGAAACATAAAATGTTGCAGAAGTGTTCGGTGATGACGCGTTATTACGTTCTCAGATTTTTGAATGGTTTCGAAGTTTTCGTGATGGTCTAGAAAGCGTCGAAAGTGATCTGCACACTGGAAAACTGATATACGTACGTACGCCTGAAACGATTGAGAAACTTCGCGACCTTGTGACGCCTGATCGCCCACTGTCTACTCGACTATTCGCCGACGAACTGGACATTGATAAGGAAGTGGATCGAAAAATTTTGACGCAAAACTTAGGGGAAACGCAAAGTTTGCGCGAGACTCCTTCCTCACTATTTATCAGAGGAACAAAAAAAAAAAAAAAAAAAAAAAAAAAAAAAAGAGAATGGAACTTTGCCGTGAAATCCTCAACAGTGTTTCCTCAAACTGAAACACCACTAAAGTGGTCAAGATTTCTGGATATTGAAAACATCAAGGATATCGTGACGTCCGAAATTAACAGGATTCCGAAAGATAACTTTGAAAATTGTTTCAAACAATTGTACACCTGCGCTCAAAAGTGTATTACATTGGACGGAACTTACTTCGAAACATGTTAAACAGTTATGAACTGTACATTCCTATTTCAGAAGTTGTTTCACAAGTCCTGGAAATTAATAGCCACACCTTGTACAATTGTAATACCACACAGTTCAACGCTGTTTCATTGCGTATACCAGGGCTCCATATCTCACTGTATACAATATTAATTGTAGAAGGAGACGGTTAAGTACTTCTTCCTTAGGGTTTCTTGTAATTTAACTCTTTAGTATTTAAAGAAATAATGCAACATATGAATGGTATTTAAAATGTTGTAACACATACAAGTAGACTGAAGATACTCGCACATTAGCAACAAAGAAGTAAAACAGTAACTTTTAGATAAAAAAAAGTTGTTTCTTTTCGTAAATTGCAAACGAAACAACATCGGCGCTTAAAATGTGGTAACTCCTAACAAAGAATCACTGAAAAGCCTAATATCAAACGATGTAAATGCAAACGATGTTTTAAAAGCGTTTCATTGTGTACGACTCTCCTCTCTCTCTATATATGAATATAGTATATGTGCATGTATGTAAGGAGTTTAAGGGTATTCAAATAGTGTTAGGAAATATTTTTACTCTCTTAACAATGTGAATCTTTTCGTCACATTCGCAAATTGATTATTCTCATATCTGAGTTTAGAAACAAGCAAACTTAGGAACTAACCTAACTCTGTCTGACACATTTTACTATTTTTTTTCCCCGTAAAATGGAAGAATACTTTAGATTTTAAAACGCCCCAAGATAAACACTAGAAAATCAACTTAATTTCAAATGACAAATTCTCTCAAACTGCAAAAATTTCCCTCCCATGGCTGTTCCAAAGCTTGAAAAACTATTTTGGTAAATCATTCTAAGTTTATACTCAATTTTTAGCCGCCGGCTTTAATAATATATGTGACAGACCTAGTCTGGAGGAACTTATTACCATAATTTAATTTTAGAAAGATTTGTTCACCTCTAACTAAATAAATTTTACGTACATTGCACATGCACACTCTTCTTCTCAATATCCCCCAAACTCTTAAACTTGTTTTCAGCGGACCGAAAAATGTGTGTGCTTTTGATTCTGCTACGATATCCAACCCATCAGACTAGGTCAAAGTTACTCTCTACGGCTTTTATTCGTAAACAATAAGACTTCAGATGGAGTCTGGATTTTAATTCTTACCCTTCTGTCATCTTCTTACGCATTTCCAGTAAATGTATTTTACTGAATTTAGACTAACGTTAAGAATTCAGATCGGTTATGTTAGCCTGAAAAATCACGTTACTGACAGAGCAACGTAATGCACACAAAACTCACTACCGTGGTTATTTCCTCATAGGAGTGAGATTCATAAATCTCATATAAATATAATTCAAACTAGAAATTTTACTTAATAACATGTAACTTATTTTTGTTTCTATTTATTTTGAGTTTTTTATTATATAAAATTTATGGTGTAGAGCATGCTTATTTAAAGCAATCTAGCAATAAAGCGAATGGTTCGCAATGATTTATTCTCAGTTCAATTTTTTTTTCAGAATTTCTTTTAGAATCTTTTAAATTGCGTAATATCTTTTATTTTAATTTCAGAAATGTACATGATATTATATTCAGCAATTTTTCTTATAATAATTTGTTCATCATATGCTCAGGAATCTTTACTTTTTCAATCCCGTGGGCAATATATCACTCTCTTGTCATCAATTTTTGAGAAAATATAAACATTGAATGACGTAGGTACAGCCAAAATACCTAATTAAACCAAATTAATGCTTGAAATTTTGTACAGACACGGGAGAGAAAAAAGTAAACTTCCCTACTATCTCTGCAACAAATTATCGTAGAAGAAAGTTACAGGTACCAAACGATTGGAAATAAAGTCTACTTTTATATGATGTATATAAAATTTGCTTATGGGGCCATCTACATATCAAAACAAACACAAACTTTGTTTTTATCAAAAGCAATACCAAAATTTAATACCATAAATAAATTCTACACTCTTCAATTAGCCTAAATCCAAATTTTAAGGAAATTCTTACGATTAGTTTCGGAGAAATTAATTATTTTAAAATGAGCCTATTTTAGGGGCTGAATCCAAATTCAAGTTCGGTACTCGATTGTTGAAATGCTACAGAATGACATGTTACTTCTATTAATGTATTATTTCTTGCCAATATGATCATTTCACTCGTTTAATATTTTTCGACTATTGCCAGCCCAAATAATTCAATAAAATGAGTAAAATATATTTTTTCAAATTATGCTTTTCTGTACATCATAGACGTTTAAACCATTATTTTGACGTTTTTAATGATAATTTGAAAACTGCTATAACGAAAAATTTGAAATTTATTATTCACATTTTCATTATTCACATTTACATTATTCACATTACATACACATATTACATTATTCACATATATACATTACATTATTCACATTTATTATTCACATACCAATTATATATATCACAAGCAGTATATAATAAATATAAATCTATCAAAAAAATTGTAGGTTGCAATTCATATTTTCTTGAATATTAATTTCCTAATTCATAATTCATAATAAAAAAATTACAAATTACAAATTCAATGTATTTATATTTGGGTTTTTTTAGTATTACAACCACATTCAAAATTATCACATTAGGATTATAATTTCAGGAGATATTAATAAAAATATGAAAATATATATAAAAACATGTATAATGATCACTTATAAACAGATTAAGTAAAATAATGCTATAAATAGTGATAAAATATTTTTATTAAAATTGACGATCATTTCGTCGCACCAACGGCGACATTTTCAAAATCATTCACGATAGAAAATATTTTCACATAATTTAAAAACAATAAACATAGTAAACAATGTCACGAGACATGATGCATAATGAAATACATTGCAAACATTAAATTAAATTAAAATTAAATTAGTTATTTGTGAGCGTGGATTAATTTTCATATAATTTAACAAAACAATAACATGGTAAATAATGTCACGAGACAACATGCATAATGAAAAACCCTGCAAAACATAAAATAAAATAAAAATTATCTTGGCTATTTGCGATCGTGGATTAATTTTTACTATTTTTACTAAAATTATACAGCATCTCTGTCCAAATTTTAGGAAAATCTAGGGACACTGAACCATTGCAAATATTCTTGTTGCGTAAAAATATCTCTATTGATTATCGGATTATGGATGGTAAATAAAATCTTGATGTATAAATTAACTTGCTATTTTTAAAATCGATCCGTAAAGGTTCTTCGCTGCATAATCTGGCTAAAGCTGTGGTTCTTCTCTTGTATTTGATGTCTGCTATATGTTCTTTGATTCTGGTTTTAAATTTTCTACTTGTCATACCTATATAAACTGCTTTGTTCCATCTTCTTTGGTGAAAACGATCGTCAGTTTTAATAAAGATATTTTATCGCTTTTTATAGCATTATTTTACTTAATCTATGTAAATGTAATTAAACATTAGAAGCTCTCAATTTTGAAAGTTTATAATTCAAAAACTTAAAATTCAAATGACTAGAAATTTCGTTTCGAGGCATAATTTGGCCCGAAGATTTGAAATATATTGTCCAAATTAGGTGTTGCCATTATAAAAAAAAGTTTGGTCTGGTTTTGATTTGTAGATGCCCCCTAAGCAAATTTTATATACATCATTCAAAAGTAGACTTTAATTCCAATTCATTGGTACCAGCAACTTTCTTCCATTATAATTAGTTGCAGAGTTAGTAGGTGTGTTTACTGCCCAGCAAAGAGGAAATTTCTGGCCAGCAGCAAGATAGGTGCTGGCAATGATGGAGAAGTGCTGGCTGATGGTTTACCACTGCATGACCACTGCTGGACAGCTTCAGTCAACTTTGCTGTTGGAAATCATCAGATAAAATTCTGGTGGGCATCCATTTTATCTCATGCGCTGGCCCACCACTACATGGAAGTGCACGAACTTTTGCAGTATTATTGCTGGGAACCCTTACGCTAGGTGGCGCTGGGAATATCGAAGACATTGAGTATTTGAACACAAATCTGAAATGAATATCTTAACACAATTTAAGCTGTGAAGCTAATTTTTCTTTTTTTTTTTTTTTTTTTTTTTTTTTTTTTTAACTATAAAAAATATAGCACCATTACCACCAACAAAATAAATAAGTAAATGAATAAATAAATAAATTCTTTAATTCAACGAACTTTTTTTCTCCTTAAATCTGGTTTTACTAGGTTACAAAGGATTTCGGTTTAAATACATAGGATTTCTATACAATAGAATAATTTCTATATCAGTTTAATGATTGGGAACGTAAATCACAAAAAACACAAACTTGAAATAGTATAATGAGAGCTCGAAAACTACGAGCAGTCGTAGCGTACGCTGACAGAGCTTGTTCATGTCTGATCACGAAGCAGCATCGAGCGCGGTCAGTACTTGGGAGGGTGACCACATGCAGTTCAAATATTTCTATAGGCATTTCTATTATAGACACTTCTACAGATATTTCTATAGCTCTTGGTGAAACTAGCTTATAGAAGAAAGAGCAATGATTATATAATACTTCGTTTTTTTATAGAATTATATAAGAAATTTTTGGGAGGGAAAGTGCTGGGCCAGCAAAGGAATATCAGTGGGATAGGTGCTAGCACTGCAGGAAAAGTGCCGGATTGAATGAATGTGATGGCATACCAATGCTGGGCTGCTGTTGGCCATCACTGATGGGCCAGCTGCATTCGGCTCGGACACTTTTCGACAGGTTTAAGTAATGGCACCCTTGCACTTTACCGCTGATAGCACTGCTGGTTGCCATCTTTTTTCCAGCTGATGGCCCACTGTTTCTTTCTTTGCTGGGTGTTTACTCCCCCCCCCTCCCCCCCCCCCACACACACGCGCGACTGTATGTGGCTGCGTAATCTTTGCACTTAGACGCTTGACAATATATGCAAATGCGTCAAAATTCGCAAATTCTTAAAGTTTTTGGGACAGAAAATCCGTCTATTGTTGAAATCAAACCAAAGGGAAAGACATCTACACTGATTTAATGCGACGAATTAATACATAACTAGAGACAGATAGCAGTTGTGTAACAGATTTTAAATTAAAGGAGTGGCTCAAATTGTAATTTTCAAACGAACTACACAATTAGGATTTGCAGTAATTAATTAAATATTTAAAAATAAATTTAATAAATATTTAAATTAAAGGAGTGGCTCAAATAGTATTTTTCAAATAAACTACACAATTAGGATTGCCAATAATTGATTAAATATTTAAAAAAAAAATTAATAAATATTTAAGTTAAAGGAGTGTCTCAAATAGTAATTTCCTAAAAAATTACACAGTTAGGATTGGTAATCTATATATTTAAAAGACCAGACTGTTTTTTTAGTCATCAGCCCTGATCTTTCTACAGAACTTTGTCTTCAAAATCTACCAGTTTTGAAAATTATTTTTCAAATAAAAGCCCGTACTGGCTATTTTTTAATACATTTCCATTTTTATATTTTATTTTTAATTTTAAAAGCTTTTTATGATATTTTTTCAAAATGGTGGCAATGAGGTTATGCTTTTCTCTTTATAATATAAATTTATTTTGCTTTATCACATTCCACCATTCAGAAGCGTGATTTCATCAGTGAATATGCGATCGTATTTAAAAGAAAAAAATTAATGGTATTCATAAAATGAAACCATAATAAAATGATTACGTGTTATTATTAATCGTGGAAGAACAAATTATTTATGAAGAAATAATATTAAGTAATCTACATAAATAAAATAGCAGAAAATAATCTTGGATAAAAAGTAATATCTAAATCAAAATTTTCCGATGAGGAAAACGACGTCATTCAGAAAACAGATAAATTTTCTCATGTGAATATAATATATATTGCTATAACTGTGTCAGTGATAACATCGTTTTCACTGACCTGCATCTGAATAGACTGAACTTATGACAATTTATTTAAAGATTCATGGTATGCACAAATGAAAATATTTCTGAAGATTAGGTAATTTCCATTTAATTATAATAATCTACCTATATATTTAAAAGACAAAGCTGTTTTCTTAGTCATCTAACCTGAACCTTCTATTCAACCGATTTTGATAGCTATTTTTTTTAAGGGGTCAGGTAACCTTTGAACCAATAAAGTACATGGAAAAGTGACCACTGTAAGAACTGTAGTCATTCTTTAAGTAATTAACTTTTAATTATAAAATTGAAAACACATGTTAGGAATGATTTATTTTATCAATCAAAGTTCTTAGAAAAGGTGTACACATATATAGTTTTTCTTAATTTATTTTTAAGGATAATACAATTTTTACGAAAGAATTATTCTTGCATGCATTGCGCGCATGATTTTTCCCATTTCAATTGCTGAAACAAGACAAGATTTTTTTAATGAGTACAGATATAAAGTGTTTTCAAAATGACCTACAATGAAAAAAATAAAACTTGTAGATCTCAAGAAAAAAAAAAAAAGTTTGAATAATTCGAAATATCGAGATTTTTTTTATACAAAGGTAGCCGTGAATTCTAAACTTCTTACTTGAAAAACATAATAATAGGTCATTTTGTGCTTCTGTACGTTTAATACATCCACCAAAAATTTCAAGAAATTCTAGGCAACCGTTTTTCAGAAATCGTGCGCGCAATGATCAAAATCGCTGTTTTAAGAAAATTGGCTTTAAAGTTTGAAAAACCCGTTGATCATATAGCAAAAGCTCAAAGTGTTTTAGCCATAACTTCTCTTTTAATGCGAATTCTTGTATGGGGTTTGATTTTAAATGTTCCCAAAGAATCATATTTAATTATAAGCTATTTTAAAAAAATTCAATTTTTGGAATCTTCAAAGGTTACATGACCCCTTAAATGAAAGTACTTTATTTGTAGATGTGCCCGCACTCACTATTTTTTTTAATAATCCCATTTTTATACTTTAACTTTAAAAGTCTTTTATGAAATTTCTTAACATTGATAGCAATCGGGTTAGTCGCATTGTTGAAGAGAGAAGGAAAAATATGGGAATTGCGATGCCGTTTCGTATTGCAATCTATATAATAAAAGCCTAAGTCATGTGACTGTCATCAACAGTTCCGGGTTGACCGCTTCACTTTTTGTATGCCAAGCGGCCAATTTGGTAATATAATGTTAGCTGGCAGCAGGTGATAAATAGTCAAATATTGTTCCTTCGCCAAATATTGTAAATATCATGTCATCAGTATTATAATACTCCATTTCATGTGACTGTCGTAAACAATTTTTCGCGTCGTAAATTAAAACAAAGCTTTGATGTCGAAATTAAAAGCCATGGTTTATGGTATTATTTATTACTTTTCTTTCTTTTTTTTTAAAGCAATAATTGAGTCATAAATTTTAATTATTTCAGTTTTAAATTAAAATTATGCATTTTAAATAAATGATTTGAAAGCACTATATTTTAAATGAAATACGAAAAAATACGACGGGAACTATGTTTGACGATTTATCACCTGCGCCCGGCTAACATAAAAATGCTGTGTTCAGGATTTCTGTATCAGAATCTTTGGATTTGGCGAAGGATTGAGCAAGTAAATTAAATTATGTATAAAGGTAACGTGACACAATGTTTAAGGGAGACCAAACTGGTCGCCAAGGGCGGCAAGCTAAAAATAACTTTTGAACAGAAAATGACGTCATTATTAAAACTAGTTGAATGTGCCAATCCCAAAACTTTCTTCTATCTTATACATCTTAATATTTCAAAAACTAGTTACACATGTTAATACTTCAGTATTATTAGTTCAATACTATACCAACTTTGATTTTCATCTTAAATTTCTGCTCAAGTCAATTAAACGGACTAAAAACGAGTTAATCTATATCATGATATTTGTTAAAATTATTAATTTTTCCTTATTCTGTCGTTATCAGCTGTTTGCGAATAGTCGGCACAGCAGGAAGCGAGTTCCCGCCGCTGCATGAGCGCCGATGCACAATAGAACTACGAAAAATCAAGAAAAGTATACAAAAATCGCTAGCACGGAGCCCCTTTACCGCGCAATATTTCCAAATTCAAGGAGAACCTGTTGGCCAAAGCTAACAAGCAAAACATTTTGGTTCAATTGTATGCATAATTTTATACGCTGTTCGATGGTACAATAATGAAAATGGCACAGAGATCGGAATTATAGCGCCCCCTTCTTTCGGAATTTTTTCAAGTTCAGGGAGGACTTGTTTGCCATAGCTAGAAACATGCCCAAAAAATTTGGTTCAATTATATGGATAACTTCATACACTTTTCGATGGTACAATAATGAAAATGGTACAGACATCGCAATTATAGTGCCTCCTTCCGGCAGAATTTTTCCAAATTCAGGGAGGACCTTCGTGACATGACCAAAAATAAACACATAAAATTTGGTTCAATTCTATGCCTAACTTCATACACTTTTCGGCGGTACAATATTCAAAATGGCACAAAAATTGTACAAAAATCGCTATTACAGCGCCCTCTACGAGCGATTTTTTTACAAATTAAGGGAGGACCTCCTTGCCATAGCCAAGAACTTAATTTTTTTTTTTTGGTTCAATTCTATGCATAACTTCATACACAGGTGGTGCAGTATTCAAAATCGCACAAAAATCGCTATTACAGCGCCCCCTAACGGCGAATTTTTTGCAAATTCATGGAGGACCTGCTTGCCATATCCAAAAACTTAAAATAAAAATTTGGTTTAATTCTATGCATAACTTCATACACTTTTGGACGGTACAATATTCAAAATCGCACAAAAATCGCTATTACAGCGCCCCATACCGGCGAATTTTTTCCAAATTCAGGGAGGACCTGCTTGCCATAGCCAAAAACTTAAAATAAAAATTTGGTTCAATTCTATGCATAACTTCATACACTTTTCGATGGTACAATATTCAAAATCGCACAAAAAACGCATTTACAGCGCCCCCTACCGGCGAATTTTTTCCAAATTCAGGGAGGACCTGCTTGTCATATCCAAAAACTTAAACTAAAAATTTGGTTCAATTCTATGCATAATTCCATACAGTTTTGGATGGTACAATATTCAAAATCGCACAAAAATTGTTATATCAGCGCCCCCTACCGGCGAATTTTTTCCAAATTCCGGGAGGACCTGCTTGCCATAGCCAAAAACTTATAACAAAATTTTGGTTTAATTCTATACATAACTTCATACACTTTTTGATGGTACAATGGCGACAGACAGACGGACAGACGGACAGACGGACAGACGGACGGACGGACAGACGGACACACAGACAGACAGACATTTTCTATAAACATGTTTTTTGGAATCTCTGACCCCTAAAACATGCAAATCCGTCGAAAACCGGAAGTCGAAAAAAATTTCGATTACAATACTTTCTTCTATTGAAGATAGAAGAAAGTAAAAACGCAATTTTACTCATAATGCTTTTACATTTCAACATATTTTTCATTCCGCTGACACAGAGATACAAAGATTGAGACGCTCATCTCAGACAGCTTCAGTGGGTGAAAATAATGTCATAGTGAAAAAGAAATTAGTATTTTCTTTGATAAAATTAAATACAGTAGAACCTCGATTATCCGAAATAATTGGGACCGACCGTCTTTCGAAAAATCGAAATTTTCGGATAATCGAGAATGCTTCCATTTTAAGATTAAGGAGAAATATATGCAATATTCCTTATTATGGTAACAAGTGCTTAATAAAAATAAAGCAGTAGCAAATTAGAAACAAGAATACATTACCTGAATTTTAATTTTGAAATTAAGTACCTTTTACATACAATGAACAGGGGTGTGAAAAAATGATTTGTTTGACGCACTTTCGATTGCCTTGCTTTGAAACTCTATCACGGAGTTTTTTAATATTATTGCTTCACATTTATCACAGTTTTTCTGCTGCTCCAACCCTGTCAAACCTTTTGCAAAACATACAAAAGCTTCAGAATGACTAATTTGTTCGTTTTTTTCGTTCCACTTCGAAGCTTACGGGGGCTCAAGTTAAATTCAAAGGAACTCTAAGAAAGGGGATCGAAAATATTTATATGTACGCGTAGTTCAGAAAGGACCGCTTGCACACAATGAATATGATAGTTAAAAAAACATATCTTTCAAAATTGATTTTGAACACAAGGAATTTGATAGTAAAAAAAAGCTTTAAAAATTGATTTTGGTTAACCGAAAGTTTCGGTTAAAAGAGTTTCGGATAAAAGAGGTTATACTGTATTTTACTGTGAGTGCATCTAAAAGTAAATTTATGGATTTCGCCGCGCTCAGATCAGAACTTCAAGTAAAGCGCGTAACTATGGTATTGAAGTTATTATTGTACTGGTATATTGGTATTGCAATTGGTAAACTTGACATTAATTTTGGAAATATATTTATTAAATATTGATTCATTATTTTAGTTATTTTCACTATTTTTTCTTTATAAATTCAACAAATCGTTTCTTTTAAACATTTTCATCAGTCGAATTCGACTCAAAATTGATTAAATATTAGAAAAAAAAGTGTAATAAATATTTAAATTAAAGGATTGGCTCAAATAATAATTTTCAAATAAACTAAGCAATTAGGATTGTCAATAATTAATTTAATGTTTAAAAATAAATGTAATAAATATTTAATTTGAAGGATTTGCTCAAATAGTAATTTTCAATTAAACTACACAATAACGATTTACAATAATTAATTAAATATTTAAAAATAAATTTGATAAATATTTAAATTAAAGGAGTGGCTCAAATAGTAATTTTCAAATAAACTACTCAGTTAGTATTGGCAATAATTGATTAAATATTTAAAAACAAATTGAATAAATATTTAAACTAAAGGAGCGGCTCAAATAGCAATTTTCAAATGAACTACACAATTAGGATTGGCAATAATTAATTAAATATTTAAGAATAATTAACCTTTCAAATTTAAAATCAATGCTTGTCTCAAAGCAATTGTCAATTTTTTCCCAAATTATTTTTGTTTAATTTATTTTAGAATATTTAAGATTTTTAATTATAGATATTTATGATTATGAAATTAATGAGACAATGATAGATGCAAGAAGTACAGCTCCTCTCCTGTTATTATATTTTCACCCGTCTTGTAATATATGTTCGTGCAATTGCATTTCACTTTACTATTTGTTAGAATTAAATCCCTTGAAATTACACAATAATACAAATGCAAAAGAAATGGAATTGGTGGTGGAAAGTTTTCAATATTACAGAAAATAAGTTCAAAACCTCAAAATATAGAAATTCAACTTAAATAGCGGACGTACACTGGTCAAAAAGTTACTCCAAAAGTTAAAAGAACAGGGACTGGATGCTTTCGATTGTACACGGTTTGTCGAATGTCTACCAACGTTATTGGCGATTTGTTCTTGAACTTCTGGGGGATATTTAAAGAACATGTTTGATTTATTATTTCTCGGTGAAATTTTTGTCGGGGGGGGGGGGGCAATGAGGAGATTAATAATAAATTTAATAATAAAATAACATTTGCGATCATCTATGGAACACAAAATGCTGAAAATGGTTTGTCACTGTGTTAAATGACTATTTGGGTCCTGGTAAACGTTTGTGTGCATTTGGGTACGCTCAGCACTCATATTCGTGAAGATGTTATTCTGTCTGTGAAAAATTCAAAAGGTTTTTTTATATTTATTTATTTATTTATTTTGTATAGCATACAGTTTTCAACCAAACTTAACAGTACTTTCCGAAAACCTGACAAAAAACAGTAGCAACAATATACTGCAATTAAAACATGAACATTGAACATACTGAATATTTGATGATATATGGATATTTGTATGAAAATTTTTTTAACTGCGCATGCGTGGAAGATTCTAAAATTTTTATTTTATAATTTGATAGTCAGCTATTTTGGGAAACTTCTATAAAAAGTCCAGTCAAATATTGAGAAATCTCAGAAAGATACAGTGAGCTGATTGAAAAGTTATGGAAAGTCCCTTATAATAAAGCTATTTTTAGAAAGCAACTCACAATATCGCCCCTATCTTTTTGAATTTTCGCGATATTTGACTGAAAATTTTAGATAACAGTCAATATTTACGCTTTATAGTAAGTCTCATTTATTGAAACATTTTATTCTTTAGTAAACTAAATAATTATTGATGAAGTATTCTAGGTTCAATAGTTAACGAATTTGAAAAATTGATTTTTTCTTCAGCTAAGCATAATATAATAAATTTCAATTTTGAAACTTATGTCAGAGAACAGTTGATCGAGCAATCGCTAAACTAAAGATACGAGAAAGAAAAGAAAATTAAATGGATACATAACGTTCCTTTATTGAACAAAATTTACTTTCTATTTCATGAATTAATGCGTATCATTTCAAGCTCTTGGTCAAAAGGAAAAATAAACCCCAGAAAACAATCCACCGTAAAATATCATTTTCCTTCCAAAATCTCCCCAATTCCACAGCATTTTTAGTGCTTTGTTTTTCAATCTTCGGCTAAGATTAGAAGGGATATCTTTCAAAAGTCGGAAAAAAGAACATCATCTAATCAACCTGCAGTCGGATTCTTTCGACCATGCTCAAACCATAACCGCGACTGTCTGTCGTAAAGTATTTTCATTTTCCGCAGTCTCAACTCTACTCAAAGTACGTCACCGGAGACGTCAATCACGGATGTCTAATACCGCCTATTTTTTTTTTCCTCACCTGAAAAGCCATACAAATAAAATAGATTTTTTTTTCATAGTCTTCTCTTTTCTCGTTAAGATATCTTTCCATCTACCGTTGACGCTTGGATATGTCACCAGATATTTTTTTCGCTTTAGGAATACTTTTTTAACTACCTAATTCCATGTTTGTTTAGTTTTTTTTTTCTATTTCATTTGTCACTTGATTTTCAGTGTTCTTTTCTGGAATGTCAAAAATAAAAAAATATATAAAATAAAAAAGAATTTGTATTTCCAAATATTCGTTGACTGGTAGGAATGCAAGCATGCATTCAATACAAAAGAACTGCTGGATAGTGCTTCAGATTTAGTTGCACTAGCTGCCTGTTACTATTTTCAAGTTTTAAAAGAAGATACTGTGTGAACAGAGAATAGAAAAATGTATACTTCAGTGATACAGAATGAGGTCTTTCATGTTTTTGACACCGAATCTATGTAGACAAAGAACAATAGTTAGTGGGTGGACACCTGTCAAAAAGTTTGTATTTTACTATCTTGGTCGTTGTCATCTGGCTTTTATGCAACAATTTTATAACCGAAAAAAGAAATGGCGTTAGCCTTTTGATTGCAGTTCTTTTATCCAACCGTGCCATGTCAAAGAGGATTATGCGGTTATCAATTTGTATGTATCATACCTCCTTATATACCTCCTTAGCATCCCAATGAATTACCAGAGTAATAAATAACCAGTAGATTCTTGCGAGGCTTTTGCACTACAATCTTTCAGTTTATTTTTTGATACATTTTTCATTAACTTATAACTAATTGCATTTTATTTTTAAACAACTTATTTTAACGAAATTTGAGTGTACTATGTCAAAAGTTTGTTTACAAATCTTTCGTATTGTGTGATAAGACTCCACCCCCAGATATAATTCACAAGTTGAAGACAGTTAATTTACATTTGTTTGGACATAACTGGACGAGAACAATGACAACAAAAAAAAAAAAAAAAAAAAAAAAAAAAAAAAACAGAATGAGAGTTACACTAATTATCTTTGTCGCTGAACTATTACATGAAAGCATGCCGTATTTCACTTGACAAATATTACAAACACGATTTTAAATTTATAGTACAGTTACTTTTATGTTTCAACTTTTTTAAAGTTCTGTATTTTGCATGCATCTTATCATTTTCTATAAGGCCTTTGTAAACATAATACAAAATTATGTTCTTGTTGGTAACCGGAAAAAACAGGATAGGAAAAGATCGGATAGAAATAAACAAGAGCGGAAAAAACGTGACAAGAAAAATAGGTACCGGCAAAAAAAGCACAAGGAAGAAACGGGATGCGGAAAAAACGGAACCGTTTGGTGCTGCTTGTACTTTATCCGGTATAGGGCCGTTATAGCAGAGCCAGGCGAATACAGATATTTTAAGTCAATATCTACAAATACGAATATTGACGAATGGTGTGAATATTTGTAAATGTTTATACTACTACTTGATGTTTGACATTGGTGAACGCGAATACAGATATTTTTCGTCGATATCTACGAATGCGAATATTGAAAATGTATGAAGCAAAATGTACACAGTACGGGATGTTAAACAGAAGATTAAAAACTGTGTGTAAACAGTACAAGAACAGTAGTAGCACTACAAAAATTGCAGCGCTCTTAAATGGAATAAGCACTAAAAATTTCAGTTTTAAATAAATTTAATTTGATTAATTTAAGCTGGTCCAGAAGTGAAAAAATTATTTCTTTATCTGTTTGTATTTGATGACTTTTTTTCTGAAATGCGTCAAGATATGAATATTGCTTTACATATGAAAAATTCAAGCACATATTAATATTTTTTTCTTCATTTAAAATTTTAAGTTTATTTAATTTTTGATATAGCTCTAAAATCAATTACTCGATTTACATATTTTTACTTTCTTCTATCTTCAATAGAAGAAAGTATCGTAATTGAAATTTTTTTCGACTTCCGGTTTTCGACGGATTTACACGTTTTAGGGATTAGACATCCCAAATTCCTCCCTAACAGATCCTCCCTGAATTTGGAAAACATTCGCCGGTAGCGGGCACTGTAATAGCGATTTTTGTGCGATTTTGAACATTGTACCATTCAAAAGTGCATGAAGTTATGCATAGAATTGAACCAAATTTTTATTTTGAGTTTTTGGATATGGCAAGTAGGTCCTCCCTGAATTTGAAAAAAATCGCCGGTAGGGGGCGCTGTAACAGCGATTTTTGTGCGATTTTAAATATTGTACCATCCAAAAGTGTATGAAGTTATGCATAGAATTGAACCAAATTTTTATTTTAAGTTTGTGGCTATGGCAAGCAGATCCTCCCTGAATTTGGAAAATATTCGCTGGTAGGGGGCGCTGTAATAGCGATTTTTGTGCGATTTTGAACATTGTACCATTCAAAAGTGCATGAAGTTATGCATAGAATTGAACCAAATTTTTATTTTGAGTTTTTGGATATAGCTAGTAGGTCCTCCCTGAATTTGAAAAAAAATCGCCGGTAGGGGGCGCTGTAACAGCGATTTTTGTGCGATTTTGAATATTGTACCATCCAAAAGTGTATGAAGTTATGCATAGAATTGAACCAAATTTTTATTTTAAGTTTGTGGCTATGGCAAGCAGATCCTCTCTGAATTTGAAAACATTCGCTGGTAGGGGGCGCTTTAATAGCGATTTTAGTGCGATTTTGAATATTGCAACACCCAAATGTGCATGAAGTTATGTATAGAATTGAACCAAATTTTTATTTTAAGTTTTTGGCTATGTCAAGCAGGGCCACCCTAAATTTGGAAAAAATTCGCCTCTAGGGGGCGCTGTAATAGCAATTTTTGTGCGACTTTGAAAATTGTATCCTCGAAAAGTGTATGAAGTTCTGCATAGAATTGAACCAATTTTTATTTTCTTCTATCTGCAATAGAAGAAAGTATTGTAATCGAAATTTTTTTCGACTTCCGGTTTTCGACGGACTTGCATGTTTTAGAGGTCAGAGATCCCAAAAAACATGTTTATAGAAAATGTCTGTCTGTCCGTGTGTCCGTGTGTCCGTCTGTCTGTCGCCATTGTACCATCAAAAAGTGTATGAAGTTATGCATAGAATTGAACCAAATTTTTATTTTAAGTTTTTGACTATGGCAAGCAGATCCTCCGTGAATTTGGAAAAAATTCGCCGGTAGGGGGCGCTGTAATAGCTATTTTTGTGCGATTTTGAATATTTTACCTTCCAAAAGTATATGAAGTTATGCATAGAATTGAACCAAATTTTTATTTTAAGTTTTTGGATATGGCAGGTAGGTCCTTCCTGAATTTGGAAAAAAATCGCCGTTAGGGGGCGCTGTAACAGCGATTTTTGTGCGATTTTGAATATTGTACCATACAAAAGTATATGAAGTTATGCATAGAATTGAACCAAATTTTTATTTTAAGTTTTTGGATATGGCAGTTAGGTCCTTCCTGAATTTGGAAAAAATTCGCCAGTAGGGGTGCTGTAACAGCAATTTTTGTGCGATTTTGAATATTGTACCATCGAAAAGTGTATGAAGTTATGCATAGAATTGAACCAAATATTTATTTAAAGTTTATGGCTATGACAAGCAGCACCTCCCTGAATTTGGAAAAAAAATTGCCGCTAGGGGGCGCTGTAATAGCGATTTTGCATATTGTAATATCGAAAAGTGTATGAAGTTATGCATAGAATTGAACCAAATTTTTATTTTAAGTTCTTGGCTATGGCAAGCAGGTCCTTCCTTAATTTGGAAAAAAAATATCCGGTTGGGGGCGCTGTAATAGCGATTTTTGTGCCATTTTGAATATTGTACCATCGAAAAGTGTATGAAGTTATGCAGAGAATTGAGCCAAATTTTTTGTGTTTCTTTTTGGTCATGGCATGAAGGTTCTCCCTGAATTTGGAAAAATTCCGCTGGAAGGGGGCGCTATAATTACGATGTCTGTACCATTTTCTTTATTGTACAATCGAAAAGTGTATAAAATTATGCATACAATTGAACCAAATTTTTTGTGCATGTTTATGGCTTTGGCCAACAGGTCCTCCTTGAATTCGGAAATATCGCGAGGTAATGGAGCTCTGTGCTAGCAATTTTTGTATACTTTTCTCGATTTTTCGTAGTTCTATTGTCCATCGGCGGCTCGTGCAAAGGCGGGAACTCACTTCCTGCTAAGCCGGGTATTCCCAAACATCTGATAACAACAGAATAAGGAAAAACTATTAATTTTAACAAATATCATGATATAGAGTAACTCGTTTTTAGTTCATTTAATTGACTGAAGAAGAAATTTAAGATGAAAATCAAAGTTGGTATAGTAATGAACTAATAATATTGAAGTATTAACATGTGTAACTAATTTTTGAAATATTAAGTATAAGATAGAAGAAAGTTTTGGGATTGGCACATCCAACTAGTTTATTTTAAGTTCTTGGCTATAGCAAGCATGTCCTCCCTAAATTTCGAAAAAATTCGCCCCTACGGGGGGCTGTAATCGCGATTTTTGTGCGATTTTGAAAATTGTACCATCGAAAAGTGTATGAATTTATGCATAGAATTGAACCAAATTTTTATTTTAAGTTCTTGGCTATGGCAAGCAGGTCCTTCCTTAATTTGGAGAAAAATCGCCGGTAGGGGGCGCCGTAATAACGATTTTTGTGCCATTTTGAATATTGTACCATCGAAAAGTGTATGAATTTATGCATAGAATTGAGCCAAATTTTTTGTGTTTGTTTATGGTCATGGCATGAATGTTTTCCCTGAATTTGGAAAAAATCCGCCGGAAGGGGGCGCTATAATTGGAGCTCTGTGCCATTTGCATTATTGTATCATCGAAAAGTGTATGAATATATGCATAGAATTGAACCAAATTTCTTGTGTACGTTTCTGGCTATGACAAACAAGTCCTCCCTGAATTTGAAAAAAATCTGCCGGGAAGGGGCGATGTAATAGCGATGTTTGTGCCATTTTCTTTATTGTAAAATCGAAAAGTGTATAAAATTATGCATACAAGTGAACCAAATTTTTTGTGCATGTTTTTGGCTTTAGCCAACAGGTCCTCCTTGAATTTGGAAATATCGAGCGGTAAAGGGGCTCTGTGATAGCAATTTTTGTATACTTTTCTTGTTTTTTCGTAGTTCTATTGTCCATCGGCGTCTCGTGCAAAGGCGAGAACTCGTTTCCTGCTAAGCCGGCTATTCACAAACATCTGATAACAACAGAATAAGGAAAAACTGTTAATTTTAACAAATATCATGATATAGATAAATTTGTTTTTAGTTCGTTTAATTGACTGAAGCAAAATTTTAAGATGAAAATCAAAGTCGGTGTAGTATTGAACTAATAATATTGAAGTATTAACATGTGTAACTAGTTTTTGAAATATTAAGATGTATAAGATAGAAGAAAGTTTTGGGATTGGCACATCCAACTAGTTTTACTTATCTACAGAAAAGTTTTCGTGTGAATTTTCGTCAATTGTTTAGAATTTTTTAATGAATTAAATGTTAAAAAAGAGGTTTTTATGATGAATTTTAGCTATATTGGCAATCTTTTACAAATTTTCACATAAAAAAAAGGAAAAAACATGAAGAGAAAATTTTCGAAATAGAACATAAAAACTCTGTACAAAATTTCATTCATGTATCTCTTACGAAAATTTATATACATTGTTTTAAATTTAAAATAATATGAAATAATCCAGTCTGAGGTAATCGGAGTTTTAGATCTGCAGAAAATGTTGATTGAACATTGCTTTATTTATTTTCAAGTAAAGTTTGGTTATTATTTCTCTTACTAGAAATATCTTTGACTTTTAATGTAAATTTAAATTAAATGTAAATTTATCAATGATTAATCTAAAATGTTTCACCAGTGTAGTAATGCAGATTGGAAAAAAATTTCCAGCCTGATCATAAAAAACCTATAATAAAAGCAAACAAAAATCAATTTTACTTAGATTTGAATACCAAAGTTTACAGCGTAATAGCCAGCTAATTTAATGTTTATTTTTTCCCTTTTAATTGAAAGGCTCGGATGTAAAATAAGGTAACTGACATTTTTTAATTTTTCTTGATTTTCATGAAAAAGTGTTTAACTGTATACAGACAACCTGTTTAATATACAAGGTTTATTTTTTATTAAATATATCTCATTATAATCAAGGGTAAACTTTTTATATGAATTTTAACGACAAAGATTCTTTACAGCTTACTCCAATTAACGGGTCAGGTAACTTTTAAAGTATCCGAAAATCAATGTTTTTAAACAGCTTATAATTAAAAAATATTCTTTGGGAACATTTAAAAACAAACTCCATTCAAAAATTTGTATTAGAAAAAAAGTTATGTCTCAAACACTTTGAGATTTTTCTATGTGATCAAGGGCTGATTTAAACTTTAAAATCAATTTTCTCAAAACGGTGATTTTGATCATTAAGCACACTATTTCACACACACACAAAAAAAAAAAAAAAAAAAAAAAAAAAAAAACGTGAAATTTCCTAGAATTTCACGAAATTTTCCCTGAATGTATTAAATTTAAAGAGGCACAAAATGACTTATTACATTGTAAAAAAAACAAAATCTGTCAAATTGACAGAAAAAGCTGTCAATTTTGGCGCCTTGGAAAACCGTTTAATTTACATAAAATATTTGTAATTTTTTATCAAAACAGCTTTTTTTCTGTAAAAAATATAGATTTTTTCTGTAAAATTTACGAAATCCATTTTTTTTTTACTGAAAAATACTGTTTTTCTTTAAAACAGTTTTTTCTGTAAAAAATACTTTTTTTTCTGCAGAAATTACAGATTTTTTTTACAGTCTCAAGTAAGAAGTTTAGAATTCACGACTACTTTTGTATAAGAAAAACCTTGATATTCCGAGTTTCTTAAAAAAGAGTTTTCTCGTGATCTACAATTTTTAGTTTTTTTCATTGTAGGTCATTTTGAAAACACTCAAACTTTTTATATCTGTACTCATTAAAAAAAAATCTTGGTTTGTTTTAGTCATTCAAATGTGGAAAATCATACGCCGCAAGGCACGCACGAATAATTCTTTCTTAAAAATTGTATTATCTATAAAAATAAATTTAAAAACTTTAAATATGTGTATACTTTTTTGAGAGCTTTAATTGATCAAATAAATTTTCTTAATGTGTGTCTGAAATTTTATAATTAAAAGTCAATTAGTTATAGAATGATTGCAATTTTTACAGAGATCCCTTTTTCATGTATTTTGTTACTTCAAAGGGTACCTGGCTCCTTAAATAAAATCTGTGAAACGAAAAATATTGCCCACAAATAATTTATTTACTAAAATACTTTTATATTCGACATCCATAATCTGGAACATTGGACTTACATTTTTTTTTTTACTTTCAAGAAAATAAAATTACTTAAATCACTTTCTTAAAACTTACTTAATTAACTTTTCTTCGCTTACTTAATCCAATTATGCCTGGCGTCCCAATTTTGAGACACTTCGAATTTTAATAAATTCGTATAATTTTCTTCTTTTTTATAACATGAATTTTGTATGAAATAATTATCTATAAATGTCTTTACCTGTTACAGAGAGATGACAGCATAAGATCGATATTTATTTGCTTAAATGAAGGCTTTTTTCGGAGTTTATAGATTTTTCATTTTCCAAGATGGCGAAATGTAAAAAGTAAGTTTATTTGTATTTTGTCTTCCAAGGATCCAAATAAATAGGTTATAACCTTAGTTTGTAGACTTCTTTGAAATAAGTAATTTTTAAAGTGTGAAATTATATGTTCAAGCCTATTTTTTTATGTATTTTTGTAACGTACAAAATATAGGGCGCTAGACACGAATGGCTACATATTTTTATTAGCCATTTAGGGGACAGTTATCCAAGTTATGTTCTTTTCAAGCTGAGTATGAAACAAATTGTTTTTAAGCCTCAAATACGATTATTCTTATTTTATTCTTATTAATACTTATAATGTTATTAGTCTCTGTAAAGAAATAAATATATTTTCTTAGTAGTTCTTAGTAGTTCATAAAAATACTAATTATAGTATATAATATACAATTTAAAAGCTTATTTTATATAAATTGAGACAAAACACATTATTATTCATATTATACTATTACAAATAATATGCATATTCCCATATTTAGTACGTTTACAATATATCAAATAAATACGAAAAAAGTTTAGCGTAATTTTTTTTAGTATTTTTCCAGTTCATTTTGTAACACTTTAACCCATTAACCGCCAAAACTATAAGGGGTTAAAATTTTTTTATACAAATGATATTGGTTATTCATTTGAACATATATAACATTAATTTATAGTGGAAATAACAAAATTTGTGTTAGCTTACGAAAAATGGAGTGTTGCGTTCACGCAACGTCAGCGGAATAAGAGTACTGATGTTTATTGAGCTCAATTGAGCATCAGCAGGATTTTCTTGCATATATGGACACTGTAAGATTTTTTTTTACCTTTGTTACAATTTAGACAGCAATCAATCACTTTAATGTAATTAATTTATTATTAAAATTAAATTTTTTAATTTTTTTTAAATTACTGAGCATATCCAGAAAACAGTTTCAAGTATCAAAATATTCGCTACACTTATGATGTAAATCAACATCACAAATGTACTGAAGCGATAAATATTCTGGCCATGACATTTTTTACAATGCAGTCTTCCGCTGTCATCGGACTTGACAATTAACCCTTTCAGGTGCAGTAGTATGTATATGAAGCCAATTAATTTTATTTCCCAAATGCCACAATGGCACCAGAATTGTGGTAAAGTAATTGTCCTTTATAATGTAATTGTTCGTAAATACCGGTGTCAT
Organism: Maratus speciosus; assembly: GCA_963932465.1. Lineage (NCBI taxonomy): Eukaryota > Metazoa > Arthropoda > Arachnida > Araneae > Salticidae > Maratus > Maratus speciosus. The sequence goes on along the minus strand of OZ010800.1, from coordinate 244,899,628 downwards.
TCATTCATTTCAACATTTTAGAAATTTAATTGCATTGTCCCGGAAAGGGTTAAATTTCCGCGTTGTGTCTGTAATGGCTTTTGCATGGAGAACTTACTATGCCTTCTTTTGGCTGATTTGTTTATGGCTAACTCTTTACTTTCAAATGGTGTTTGCAAAAGGTACAATGCAACTTCATGTCTGAAATCTAAGTGACAGTATTTATTTTTGAACATAATCTTTATACCTTCTCGCATTGGTCAAGGTTTTATTTTTTCTTTATTTTTTGGCTGTGTCATAATCAATTTTTCTACCTTTAACCTCTCCAAATCTCCAGTTTTTCTTATTTGTGTGTGTGATTTGCACTACTTTTAGAGGGTACAAACTTCTTTTTCATGCACATTTCAATTTCGCCAGCAGTATCGAAAGAAAAAATATCATTATCACTTTTTGATATATTATTATTTCCTTCTTCATCAATAATTTCTGCTATTTCTGATGAAATAACGATAATATTTGTTTCGTTCCCGTCATAATTATATGAATCTTTATTAAAAATTCTTTGAAGACTTTCGAAGAACGTAAGGTATGTATTTGAAGCATTTCTGCGAGCACTGAATAAGAAAAAAATCCACAGAGTCGAACGATACGAGTGAGTACTGGAACTACCTCTTTTCCGCTGACGTTGCGTAAACGCAACACCTATTGCCTCTTCCTCCCCCATTAAAATGAAAACAACTGATTCGTTGAATGTTCTGATGTATTTTGACCTTGTCTAAAAATAGATTTACTCTAAAGCTTACGTTTGTCTAACTATATTTCTTCTGCGAAAAACACAACGTGAAAGTTTTCGTTTAAAAATGCTTTAAGTTTCGAACTTGTTATTAAATAGAAAAAAAAATGTTGAAAGAAAATATTTTTCTATTGAATTAGTAACCATAATATACCCTACTCAAAAATTATTATTAATATATAATTCATTTGATAGCTAATTTTTTATACGCATTTATTTTGACTGTTGCGTGAACGCAACACCAGCGGTTAATGGGTTAAAGTAATTTTACCAACAAATTGGAGAAAACAAAAATTCAGGCACAAATGGGTTAAATTACTTTCAAGAAAAGTTGTTAACTTGTGGTATATACATTATTATAACGCAAAAATATATTTGTAAGTAACACTCATAATATTAAAGGTGACAATACTTGACTAATTAATTCCTAATTAAATCTTGCTAATTTCTAAACGTTGTACAATTTATATTTTTGCGCAGTAGAGTAGGATTTTTTTCCCTTCAAATGCAAGTTGTTTGAAAATTGTATCTCGATTTACTGTTTCTTTAAAGTTTGAAAATAATTTTCTAAAAAAATCTACCTCTATGGCGTGCAGCTCGATTACGAAAGATTAACGCGTTTTCAGTTAAAATAATGTAAATAGCATTAATAGCATAAATAAAAATAGCATAAATAGCATTTGCTTCCGGCTAAAACTGTAAAATGAAATCAGAACTTCATTAATAGTATAAATAAAACACCTATTTAACTAACATGTAATCAAAATACGCGATTAAATCACTAAAATTATCAGAGTTAGAAAGGCTTCTGAAAATAGCGAACTTTGGCGATTTCTTCGTCTATTAACTCCAGCATGCGGCTAATACAAAAGCATCGCTTTTAATGAATTTTAAAACTTTATTTTAATGCATAGACTTTTTTCAATAATAAATTATTTTGTTATTGCTAGTGGGCGGTCTAAAAAAAGATATGTGGAATATAAAAAATCAACTAGAGTTTTAAATATTAAAAAAATGGTTTTATTCACCTGTTTTTGGTAACATAGGAAGCCCGGGTTGGGTCCCCTAGTATAAATAAAGTTGAAAATTTGTAGTTGTTTCCTCATTTCAGTTAAAATATTCTGTTTAGGATCTTATTCAAACTGCAATTCAATAAAACAGCAATTTAAATATACATATATATATATATATAAATGATGGAGGAATAAGGCAATAAGTAATAAATAAAAGAAGTTTACTGGTTCTTGATTATTGTTACATTTCAAAGTAATACAGAAATTCACAAACTTACAGGAGGGTAGAGGCTTTTGCGGCAATCCAACCGCGTATCGGAGAATCCTGCCGGACTCTTGTCCGGTTTCGTAACGACTTCGGCTCTCGTCTAGATCTCGTTAAATACGTCCGATCTTGGTAACTTCGAAATGAAATCTGAGGTTAGGCTGTTTATTTGTTCCCAAGCTCAAAGAGGCAAAAATGTGCATCAGCAGTTTAACCCCTTGAGGGGCACCGGCATATATTATATACCACCTACGATTAATGAAGTTTTACACCAGAAAAATTTTATTAAATTTTACTTTTCTAACTTTGGTGGAAAAAAGCCGTAAAATTGCCTTTACCTTTTTTGAAATAGAATTTTTCAAAGATTCTGGTGGGAATTCAGCATTTCACAAACGTAATTGCTTGCCCCTCAAGGGGTTAATTCTTTCTGTGGTTCTGTGGTCGCTAGTTTTTATTCGTCTCTCCGTAACGGCTGCGTGTACGTATGTAAGTTAATATAGTGCAAAGTGCAAATCAAGGCTCCTGACTTCCCTTCTCCAATCCTAAAGGCTGTAAGAGGAAATAACCTTGAGGTGATTCAACAGAGAAAAAACTTATTTCTAGAACGCTCTATAGCCTCGAAATTAGGTACACAATGTGTAATTAAAAAATGAGCTTTGAGATCGAAAGTGCTGGCTAAAAATAGATTTAGATTGCCAGACGATAATTTTAATAGAAAAGAAAAAATGAACTTATTGATGTGGAATAAAACTAGAATATTAAAGCATTGAAATATTATAATATTAAAATAGCAATTATAGCCTTTGTGCAGGAATATTAAAAAGCAGTAAACCAACGTTGGTTTACTGCTTTTTAATATTATAATAGACTCTTTGATATTTAATAAAAGAATGATTTTAAATACATGAGTTTTTTTAGAACGGGATAATTTAGGATTTATGACATTTTATCAATTAAATAACTAATTGAGAGGGGTTTGATATACACGGGAAATAATAGCGAATTTTAATAGGGATTTAAATGATAAAAGTGATTTATTTAAGGAATGTAAGTAGTTAGCGCCATTTTTATATTTAAACAATTTAGAATAAATATCATTATGGGGATTAACCCCTTAACAGTGTGGCCCGAACTGGACTCGGGCAAGAACACTTTGCTTGCTTCGTTATTAAAAGCATTTTGATACCACTAATTTGTAACTGTAAATTTAGCTTTATTGATTGTCAGATATTTTTCGATGAAGTAAGGTAAATATTTTAGTATGGAAAAAGTGGTGTCCAGCCCCATTTTTAATTTTTTTGTAAGAAAACAAATGTCACTGTTAAGGGGTTAACATCTTATACCTTTACATATGGAGATTGATAGATTTGTGTAAGAATAGGTTTAATTTAATAAGCCGGTATAATATATGGAATATTATCAAAAGGAAAATTTATATAGAACAATGTTAACATTAGCGAAAAAAAAATATTAAATTTTGTAAAATATATATTAAAATTCACTTTGAAAATGATCACTTAAAAATATTTATTTTGAATTGCAAACATTGCAATTCTTCATCGAAATATTTAGATAGAATATTTCCGTTTCCATTTTTTTTTTTTTTTTTTTTTTTTTAATCCATGTCTATAAATTTCAGCATTAAAATGCAATTTTTTTCTTACTTGTGACCTAAAATTGTTTTTTAATACTCGATATTCTCTATTTCTCTTCAAAAATGTTTTCGATGTAGAAAATAAAGCAAGCACATGTAATATTTTATTAGAAGTACAACAGAAAATATTGTTCCTCTAGAGAATAGATGTAAAAGTGCTTTGCTTTTCATGTAAAAACAATATTTTTATCTTAAAATATTTTTTTTTTTGTTCTTTGTATATTTGAACTTAAAGCTTTTAATAAAATTGGAATTCAAAAACTTATGAAACGTTAACAAATTTAAAATTCAATATAGGTTTTGAAATTTTACAGAAGTTTGAAAGCTATATAATAAATTATTCCCTTGAGCAGCTTTTTAACTGCTATCATTGCTATTAATATTTAAGAGAATGAAACTGAATCAGTTACGGTTTGGAATTGCTGAAATTTATACATATATTTCTAAAGAGTGGTAAACGAGTTTTGGTTAAGAATTTTTTATCTCTTGACATATTCCTACTGTTTTTCCAATTTTATTTTTATATTTGTGATTTCATTTTTATTATGTATGCTTATATATATATATATATATATATATATATATATATATATATACATACGCTATATATAAAGAGTGTTTCTATGTAAAATCCTATGTATCAAATAAATAATATCCGCAATAAATTGTTTAAAGATACTTAATTGTAACAATTTTTCTGAGATGACATGTAAATACCTCGACACCGTAGAAAAATCTCAGTAAAGAACAACACATAAACTCAAAACATAAAAAACACATTTATAACACCCATGCCGGTTTGTTAATGAATGTACAGATGAAATATGTTATTTTTTATTTTTTTTTTTCATTTTTGAATAGCTTGAGAGAAAATATTTAAATGAATGATTTTTGACCAATTTTATAGAAAACGGTTTCAGACCATAATTTTGTCTATGATATGGTCAGATCAGCTTAATTATACGGTCAAGTAACCGTTATCTTTAAAACTGTCGAATGTCACGACAGTTTGCTGCAGATTTTTAGGGGTTGTGCATGTATAATATTATCAACTGTTTGGTAATTTTGGTAATCCCACCCTTATGGTATCATATGTTATCATCCCTCGAACCTCCCCCTCCCCCCCCGTAATGATATCGTTATCAAAGTATAAAAATTCTTCAGATTTTTGTAATTTTTTTTCTTTTGTTTGGAGTGATATAGAAACATGGTTACATTTATATTTCGCATACTTTATTGATTCAAATGAAGTCAATAAAATATCAGTTTATATATGAAGTAACCTTATATCAAAGAATACTTAAAAGAAATAGTTACTATTTAAAAGTATTTAATAATAACTTTTTGTTACATAATGCATTCAACAGTAATAATGTCTTTTTGCACTTGCCCCCACGGTTGAAGCAGACAGAACTTCTAATCAACAAAATAGGTGACAACATTCTTTCTCTATTATTTACTAGTAAATACAAGTATCATTTCAAACATACTTCGCATATGGCTTGTAGAACAGCGGATTATACATGCATACATGTATGACAGAAGAATAGGAATGACTAAAATGGGGTAATCCATATTTTGGAATTAAATAATTTTATAATCATTTAATGATTTTAATAATAACTTTGCACTTTAATAACAATAGATAACATACTATAAAAAAGATCGCATGCAATTTTGATATAAAGAACAAGTTACAAATAAAAAGAGAAATTTTTAATGTGATCAAAAATGATAGCGATCGGAAAAGACAACGCCCCTTCCCCGTAAAGATATTTTACGATATCCTGTGCTAGACCCCCCTCCCCCTAAAACGATAACGTTATGTATGCATAGACCCTTAACAGTGAACTTACACTGTTAAAAATCTGCAGCAAAACGTCTAGTCATTTGACCATACAAATCGTTCAACTTAACAAGCTGCAGGGCTTATTTGGGGTCTTTGTTATGCATTGATTAGTTTAACTAATCAATTTACATAATCAGTCATTTATCTTATATTTCACAGACCCCAAAATTTGGCACCTACCAAATTTAGTCAGTCTGATGTATTGCTAACATACCGCTCACTTGGAATAAAAGTTCAACAATTCGGAATTTTAAGACAGTCGCTTTTTATAGTAAAAACATCCAAACCTGTGTGTACTAAACAAACAAGTTGGAAATTGCTCGTCAAACGTGGCAAATGAGGTGCGTTCGTACTATAACTAGTTTTATAATTATTTTTTGCACCCCATATTGTACTGAATGTGTATTTATTTGCAATTCATAAGTGCATAGTCTGTAACATCATTAAAATGCACTTGCAATAATTTTTTCCCATTCCCCTTAATGTAACGGAAAACTTTTGACTGTCCCTGTAATTAAGCTATAGATCCGATTTTCATGAAATTTGAAATGGCTCGACAAAATTTTGCAGCAATTATATATTTAACATTTCAGCCCATTCGGAAAGCTGTAACATCATTAAAATGCACTTGCAATAATTTTTCCCATTGGCTTTAATGTAAAGAAAAATTTTGACTGTCCCTGTAATTAAACTATACATCCGATTTTCATAAAATTTGAAATGGCTCGACAAAATGTCGCAATAATTATATGTTTAAAATTTGACACCATTCGTAAAGCTTTAACATCATTAAAATGCACGTGCAATAATTTTTCCCATTGGCCGTAATGTAAAGAAAAACTTTTGACTGTCCCTGTAATTTAACTATACATCCGATTTTCATAAAATTTGAAATGGCTAGACAAAATTTTACAACAATCATATACTTAAAATTTCAGACCATTCGGTTGGGTAGTTTTTGCTCTATTATATGCGGACGGACGGACGGACAGACAGACGGACTGAACGACGACTATAGATGCTACGTATTTATATAATTACGAACACACCTAAAAAGGCAGAAAAAGCGAAGAAAGTATCGTTACCTTTGTGATGCTTTTCATACGAAAAATTCCTACATTCTTGGATGTTTATATAATAAAAAATGACATTCGAAAAATTCAAAATTGTGTTAATTTTCTTTAAAATAAACACTGTAAAAAAAAAGGACTAAAATACGGAAATACTATTGATAATCGAGACGCCAGTACTATTTCCGTATTTTAACGGAAGTTTGCCCCCCCCCCCCCCCCCACGTAAATGCCAAAAAAAAACACGAAAAGCTTCTGTAATTTACCGGGAAAAAGTTCCGTTAAAATACGGAAATAGTACTGGCGTCTCGATTGCCAGTAGTATTTCCGTATTTTAGTTTTTTTTTTTTTTTTTTTTTTTTTTTTACAGTGAATTATGTAGAACAACATATATATTTTTAAATATTAGAAAGATACATCTTAGCAATGTTTCATGAAAACTGTACACTGTTAAAAATCTGCGGCAAACTGCGTTTTTAAAGATAACGGTTACTTGACAATATTAAAACGTGTAGCTGAGCTGACCATATTGTAGTCAGAATAAAGCTAAATTACGGTTATGTAACCGTTTTCTATAAAAACAGTCTAATGACTGTATAGTTTGCTACAAATTTTTAACAGTGTATTATTTCTAGCACTGAATAAAAGAATCTGATCCCGTATTTGGAAACAAGTTTAAATGTCACATTTTTATCTGATGACGTACAGCTGGATTTTATTTTATATTTCCGGTTCAAATTTATGCTTTTTTCATGTAAGACGGGATTTACCTTGAAATTTTTCATTTCAACGTTCGCGATTCGTGCATTTTCTAAGATTAATGTTATGTATATGTTCATAAAAGCGTAAGTAATCGGAATTTATCGCGGAATATGCGACAGAATTCCTACTGATGCAACGTATCCGTGTTCATTTCATACCTGACTAACTTTATATCGATTCATATTTTTTGTAAAACCCGACTGTACGTAAAAAGACAGTTTGTTATGTATTTGGCTATTATAGCCGATTGCTAACAATTTTGATAGAGTGAAACGTAAAAAATTAATTCTACAAATTATATCTCTCTGTTCTATATATTAAAAAAAAAAAAAAACTAGCACTGTTACAGCAGTAAATGATATCTATTTATATGATTATAATATGATATATTATGATAGAATGAAACGTAAAAATCTAACTCTCCAAAATATATCTCTCTATTCTAAAAGAAAAAAAAAAAAAAAAAAAAAAAAACTAACACCATTACCGCCGTAAATGATTTTTTTTTTTTGGTCAGAGATCTTTCTAGGCTAATATTAAAATATATATATTAGGACTGGGCGATGTAGAAATTTCTTAAATCGATTTATCATCCATCTAACATCGCGATTTAGTGCTAAATCGCGATTTAACACCGATTTTACATTTTAGAATCTGGAAGCCTATTTTTTTATTTTTAGTAACAAAATACAGTCTTTATGTGCCCCCCCCCCCTTCCTGTATTATTTAGTATACTTAGCTTTTAATTTTTCAACTAATTTTGAAACGAGGTATATTTTACACATAAAAAAACTTTGAGTTTCCCAAAAAACTAGTTTTTTTTTTTTCCATTTTAAAAATTAGTGACCTATTGCAATACATTTTATCTCATTCTATAAGAAGTAATATAAAAGAAAATGATTTTTTTTTTGTCTGACTTGTGATGCCTGCTACAATCTAAATTCCTTAAGGGTGGGGGGGGGGCGACTTCCCTAGCCCACCCAAATAGCACTTCATTGCTAACAGTCTACATACTTTTTTTTTTTCTTTTTTCTTTTTTTTTTTTTACAGACACAGATTAAAAAAGTTATTGAGGTAAAACAGAAGCATATTAAAATAATTCAATGATGAATTTAACTATTCATTAAACCATGATGAAAAAAGTAGTAAAAAAAAAAAAAAAAAAAAAAAAAAAAAAAAAAAAAACGGGGGGGGGGGAGATATGAGAAATAAGGTGCAATTTTATATCTTTTTAACTTTTAGATTACAATAAGATTCGTTTAACATAAATGCTGACATTTATATAGCGGAGGGAGAAGGATTGAAAGTGTGAGCCTTGGAGCACATTACTGAAATTGCCGATTTTTTTCGCGGCCGTTGCCATCCTTTAAAATTAGTAATAAAATATAATCTTAAAATATATCTCTTTTTAATGATAACAAAATGTCAAACAAGCAGAAAATCGCAAATCTGCAGAAAAATCTAATGAATGCCTCCTCCAGCCCTCCCTCATTCTGCTGTAAAAATAAAGTTACTTGACTCATTACAGAACTTCATTAAAGTATTTTTAATTAATTACAAAATAATAATAAATTAAAACTAAAACATTCCCATAATACCCTTACATATGAAAATTAATTTTCATGAAAATAATGCAAAAAAATATAAACTAAAAATGGATGAATTTGGATATAAATAGTGAATCAATTTCAGCAAGATACTCAATCCATGTGACTGGCATTGAAATCAGATGTCAAACCTGATGCATGACTATTTAAAAAATATTTTAATTAATTACAGAATAATAGAAAATAAAGAATATGTATTAAAATATTACCCAAACATGTGAAAAATGAATGTTTCATTAAAAGAATGCATAAAAATAAAAACTGAAATTCGATGAATTTGGATTTTAAATATGAAACTTTATTATTTTTTTCCAACCATAAATACTCAATCAATTTCAGGAAAAAAATATTATTAGTAAAAGAAAAATATTTCATGTGGATCACGGCCAAATAGTGATACACAAAACAATGCATGATTATATTTAAAAGTAATACCATTAATTACAAAATAATAGAAAATAAAAAATAAATGTTAAAATACTACTAAAACATGTCAAAAATAAATTTTTCATCATAAGAATGCATAAAAATATAAACTGCAAGTCGATGAGTTTGGATTTTAAATATAAAACTTTATTATTATTATTTCTAATCATATAAATGCTGAATGAATTTCAGGAAAACAATCTTTTGAAACAATGCAGGATTCTACTTTAAAACATTTTAATTAATTACAGAATATTGGAAAATAAAAAATACATATTGCAATAATACTCAAATATGTGAATACTTAATTTATCATCAAAAGATTGCATTAGCATATAAACTGAAATTCGATGAATTTGGATTTTAAGATTTAAACATTACTTTTTCCTTTCAACTTTCCACTATATAAGTTCTTAATTTCTGAAAAATACATTCCAACTTCGTAAACTCTGAATCTTGTTTACAAAATAAATAAATAAATATCAATTTTTACTTAAATCATTATTTTCTTAAATCGGAGAGGATTGAGGCTCGATGTTCTTTTAAATCGGATCCTGCTAAATCGATTTAACACCAACTTGCCTTGTTTTCCTTAAATCGGAAAGCATGGAGGCTTGCGATGTTTGCTTAAATCGGATCGTCCTAAATCGATTTAACACCAGCTTGCCTTGTTTTTCTTAAATCGAAAAGCATTGAGGCTTGCGATGTTTGCTTAAATCAGATCCTCCTAAATCGATTTAACACCAGCTTGCCATGTAAGTGGTAGATACATCAAAGTAGATAAATCGGTTTTCCGATGTTAGCTCTGAAACAGTATTTTGTTTTAAATCGATTTAAAACCAATGACTAAATCGCGATTTAAGACAATGGCTAAATCGCGATTTCAGTCAATGGCTAAATCGCGATTTAATATATTAGCTAAATCGCGATTTCCGATTTTAGCTTAAATCGGTTTAAGACCAATGGTTAAATCGGGTTTCCGATGTAAGCTTTAAATCGATTTAAGAGTTAAATCGATTTAAGGCCCAGGTCTAACATATATATATATATATAAATTAAATATTAATATTAAAAAAATTGTTGCTTATAAAACTATACAAATTTCTAGTTTTATAGAGAAATGATAGATAAACACCCTGAAGCAAACAGTTTTTAAATCGAACAATTATTTTAAAAGATAGTTAATGTTGAAGTCGGTCAAAATAGTTCCGTTAAAGAAGTTCTTAACATAGTAATTATTTTTACCGAAATTGACATTTAGAAGCTTCAAAAATGTGCATCCAAAATTACAGCTCATTCCGCCTAGCAGTTTTCGCGTTATGCTTAAAACACTGCCTGCATTGAAATCTGTTATTCAACGATTACAAGTCAATTTAACACAGACTTTAAATCTTTGCAATTTCTAACATACCGAATGACCTCTATTTACTATCTTAGAGAAAACGTCACGAAAAAATCAAAACAAGAACGAAAAATCATGCTTCGAGGTCATAAAACACTTTCCAACACATCAAGAATACCGTAACAAAATTTCACCATTTAACGAGGTGAAATATAACGTCTAAATAAACAACTTGTAAAACGCATAGCACATTTGAAAATCCAACTTCTGAAATTATCACCAATAGTCGGAGAAATATTTGAATATTTTGTTCAGCCTGTGTATTATCTATAGATTTGATTATACACTACATAGTATGCTAAACTTAGATGAGATAGGAAATGCATTAGCACAGTGGAAAATTTCATTTTAGCAATTTCCTTCAATAAACGGATATGTGCGCGAGATCTTTTGTGCAGCCTTGTATATGATTTATGTAAGTTTTACACTCAGGGTAATATGCAAAAAATTATTTAAACTTAAAATCTTCTACTGCAACAGAAAACGCACTTCTTGCAATTATTGTTCATGTGCCGCGCTGTGATGTGTGACAGATTTTCTTTGTATACCCCTGTAAATGAAAGATGAACGCTATGCACACCATATTTTTTACTAAGCATGTTGTAGTGAAAATCAGTCGTATATATCAATTTCAATATATTTCAAATAATATAACGCCATTAAAACGCAATGCAAAGGATTTTTCCTCATACACCATAATATAATGGAATTAAAAAGCAGAATCACCAACGTGCGAACGAAAAATGCACAAATAATACATGAAAAGCAGCAAACAGCTGTTTCGAATCTACTAGCGAGATTCTTCTTCAGTGCAAGATAGGAAAAAAAAGCGCTCCTCTGTCTATCATTTTGCTCAGCCTTGCTTTTTCTAGCACGCTGTTCCTTTTTTTCCCTATCTTGCACTGAAGAAGGATCTCGCTAGTAGATTCAAAACAGCTGTTTGCTGCTTTTCATGTATTATTTGTCCATTTTTAAACGTTGGTTTTTCTGCTTTTTAATATTGTTGCACAAAGGCTTTATTTGCTATTTTTATATAATGGAATTATTTTGATTGTCTCTGTAAATGAACCATTAACGCGACGCACTTCATTTTCAGTAACCCAACATGCCATGGACATATGCCCAACATAACATCATTAAAAATATCACTTGCATGGCAATCCGAAAATATTTACGGCAGTTAGAGCACGGACAAACAAACAGACAGACAAACTGAATTTATAAACACTTTTAAATTTTTTGGAAAGTGTTAAAGTATTAATTAAAGTATAAATTATGTGTTCTCATTGAAAATTTCAGAGTTTGGAACAATTTCAATGTGAAGACCACTTTTTAAACATATTATTATTATTTATTTATTTATTTTTTTTTTTTGTTAACACAAAGTCATAATTTCCAGTCGAGTGGCTATTTCCGTTTTTTTTTCTTTCTGTGACAATTTGGTAATTAAAATATATTGGATGTTTGTTCTCTTTCTATTTTATACAATAGGAACATAAGTATCTTAAGTCTTAAGAATTCATAGTTTCCGCTAAAATATTCGACGGAATCACAAGCCGCATAATTTTTGAAAAATGCGGATATTAGGTATAACAAGAAAACATACTTTTTTATCAGCTTGTATTTTTTTTATTATTATTATTATTATTTTTTTAATCATTGGTCTTGCTTACTTTGTAAGTAATATGTATTTTTAGTAATAATGAAATATATTTTAAATGCAAAAGATACATGAAAATAAACTTCATGTAGTAGAAACTTTAACCCATTTATGCCTAGCGCCCCATTTTTGGGACGTTTCGAATTTTAATAATTTTTTATAATTTTATGCTCCTTTACAACATGAAAATTGTATGAACTAATTGTCTATAAATGTCTTTATCTATTACCGAGAGATGACGGCATAAGATTGATATTTATTTGCTTAAATGAAGGACATTTTCGGTATTTATAGATTTTTCATTTTTCAAGATAGCGAAATGTAAAAAGTAAGTTTATTTATATTTCTTGTATCAAGGATCCAAAGAAATATGTCATAATCTTAGCTTGCAGTATTACGTAATACGTATTTTTTCAAACTGCCAAATTATATGTTCAAGACTATTTTTTATGCATGTTTGTAACATACAGAATATAGGGCGCTAGCCGCAAATGGGTATATATTTCTACTAGCCATTTAGGGGACAGTTATCTATGTACTGTCCCTTTCAAGCTGATTTTGAAATAAATTAATTTTTAGCCTCAAATATGATTATTCTTATTTTATTCTTATTAATACTTATAATGTTATTAGTCTCTGTAAAGAAATAAAAAATATTTTTTAATAGTTCAAAAAATATATACTAATTATAGTGTATAATATACAATTTAAAAGCTTAATCTATATAAATTTCGACAAAACATATAATTGTGTTTTTTTTCACATATGGATATTCACATATTTCATACGTTTACATTTTATCAAATAAATACAAAAATATTTTAGTGTAATTTTTTTAGTATTTTTCGGTTTATTTTGCCAAATATTACATTTTATCAAATAACTACAAAAATATTTTAGTGTAATTTTTTTAGCATTTTTCGGTTCATTTTGCAACATTTTAAAGTGATTTTACCATCAAATTTGAGAAAACAAAAAATCAGGCATAAATGGGTTAAATAATGTGAAAATCGATCCGAGTTCTTATGTCAGTTACCATAGATGTATAAATTATTTTAAAAATATCGTAGGATCAGAACGTTGTAAAAAAAGCAATAGGTAAATATTATATAAAAATCCTTAAAATAAATCTGACACAGAAACATTGAAAAAAGCAGAGAATGAATTTAGTGCAATATCTTAGGCACTTATAAGTAATAAACATGACAAAATTTTAAATATTTCAAATCATTTTTCTATAATTTATAGCTACCCGGTATTGCTTTTGGTCTAAAATATATTGAAATGAATTTTGAATTAGGAAGAAAATAATTCATATAAAATTAGATATTTTCTTTGACCTTTGACATTTTTACACGGGATTCGTTAAAGTACAATTAGATGTCAAACGTGTTATGGAAAATTGCAAACTTAATGACATGTTCGGCATATGCATAATTACGTATGAATATGAATTTTCTACATTTAAAGAAAAGTTTTTTTTATTATATTATAAGATATACAAAATTATTCTGAAATGATAAAATTATCGAATCAACAGTTCACTTCCGACTTGACTAATTTGAAATAGATCTTTACAATTTTTTTTTCTGAATCTTCACATGCATAAAAAATATTTCAGGAATGAAATGCGTAAATTGTACGCATTCTTTTCATATTTTTAATTTAAAACGTACAAGCAACATACAAAAATACATCCATGAATTGATCATCCATGAATGAATTCATCCATGAATGAAAATTATATTTCTATATATCGAAACAAAAAAGATAATAAATCTTATATCTGAAGCTTTTCCTAAAATGATTGTTTTAACTAGGGAAAAGAGATGTTTTTATTTCATAGAATACAAATGTGAGTCTTATGCATCTGCATTTTTAAATTCTCTTTTTCTTTCAGTTTTTATTTTATGTTTAGTTTATCATTCTGTAAACTATATTTTTCTTGTTGAAAAATAATATTTTTGCCATTTCTTGTGTATAATTTGTAGCTGCCTACTTTAAGTACACCACATTTTTTTTTTTTTTTTGAAAAATATTCATTTTTCACCAGCTTCATTCTTTGTATGCTAATATCCTGTACTTTATACTTTATTTTAGTAATGTTTTAATTCATCATTTTGATTGAATTTCTATTTAACTTCATATATTTCCCAAGATTATAACGTATTAATGTATATTTTTGATGCGTATATCAAATATATATGAATTAATTAAAAAAAAATAGAATTTTTTTTTACATCTTATATAATTTTTTTTTAGATTGCCCTCTAACAACCTTTTTTTATAATAGCTTTTTTATATGAAAAATATGAATTTTTGAAATAAAGTTTGAATTTTATTAAAAGTTATACTTTCGTATAAGCCTAATGCCAGAGGTTTAATAGCTAAAGAAAGGTTGCTATTTTTAGCAACCTTTTTTATTCTGCTTATTTTAATGTTTAAGCAATTGTATACGCGTTAAATTTGTTTTTTATTTATGTATTTGATTTTGATGAAGTTTTAATTTCGTTATGGATATTTAACAGAAACGTTGAACTATTTATATAGTTTTAAGTGCAAACCAATTAATCTCAACTAATAAAATGTACATTTTTTTCCTTTTAAAAAATTGGAATTGCGCAACGTTTTAGAGTTAATAAATTTCCATTTAAAGCAAAATTGATTGCCCGTTGCTATATAACATCACCGATACTCATGGGCATATTTTTTGCTTTATTATATAAAATTGTGTCAATACGCTAAGTAGTTGAAAAATTTATATATTCAGGAACAGAAAATATTCTTTGTAAAAAGTATTATGCAAAAAAAAAAAAAAAAAAAAAAAAAAAAAAAAAAGAAATCATTTTCATTCATTAACATATTTCATCATGAAATTTCTTTCCTAATTACATTTACAAGGGACTTGCTAAATTGTAGATTAAAGAAAAAATAATAAAACAAGATTCTTATTAACTTAGTTTACTTAGAAAAAAAAGTGGAATGAGAACCATGTACAATAAAGTAAAATGCATTTTGACTGAAGATCAACTTAATTTAATCAAGAAGGGAAAAATGCATTGTTAAAATACAGATTGACGTCATGGTATCTTAAAATGATCGTTCGTTATTAAGTGATACTGTGCAGATCTATCTATCTTTAGATATGAAGGGAAATCATTTACATTATACAGCAATTGAATTTGATTTTTAAGAAATTGGCTTTATGTGTATTCTACTATATTTTATATTGTTATATAATCTAAGCGACAGTAAGTTCTATAATTTGGCAGCATTTCGTTTTACAGGAAGCGGATTTTATGCTACTCCTACTAAAGGATTGAAATAGGGATCAAATATTTAAAAATAAAATTTTGTATGTGGGTTTTTTTCTAGAATGCTTTGCACAGTGTAAAAATGTTTAAGAACCATGCGTAAGGAAATGGCTTACATTTTGTGGCATATCCTTCCGGGCATTTCACTTGAAACAGCCCCATGACACAAACTTAAGAAATAACAACAATTTTTTAAAGAAAACAACAGGATAATTATTTTAATTAAACGCGATCGCAAATCAGTAAAACTGAGAAGGCAATGCTTTTCCAAAATGCTTATTAAATTCAAATACCTAACTCAAATCAAGATCACTTCACGGATCGATCTGAAGGAATCGAAAAAAATTCATTTTAACTCTATAAAATATCACTTAAACCACTGTATTATTACTACAGAAAGAGAATCCGTAGATTTCAGTAATACTTTACATATAAAATTTTAACTTTCTATAACTCTGACGAAACTGTAAGACTCTTGTTCGAAAGAGCTAATAAGCAAACTCACCTTCAAGGTTACACATGGAGAACTCCACGGTGTCAAAATCCAGACTAATTTACCAGTAAAAGTGACATTGTTTTAAATCTATCGAATCTAACTCCTACTGCAGTATATATAGCAACTACGCAACCACAGATACTTAATTGTCATATCATTGCACAAAATAATCTTGATAATCAGATTACCATAGATTCGGACATGCGAGGGCGTAACAATAAACTTTTGCCTTCACATAGAAATAATTGGGTGAGATTTATGAAATAGCTACATTGTATGAGTCCTTTTCTATATAGTCACCGTGCATAGTAACACATTTCCGCAAACGGTATTTCAAAGAGAGGCGGGAGGATGTATTCCAGCAGGCGCGATAGTAGACCCAAAGTGGGGCATTTTTCTAACTTTTGCCGACCCCCACATGTGACATATTGTTAGAAAGGCCTGTGACAACTTATTCATGTTATGCAGCCCCGAGCCCCTCCCCCCAAATTTTCCTCCCGGGGGGCATGAATGATGTCCACAAAATTTAGAAAAGTGCACCCGGAGGGCAAATTTGGGGGAGGGGGGAGGGATGCATAACATGAATAAGCGGTCACAGGCCTTTCTAACAATATGTCACATATGCAATACGCAATGCGCAAAAGTTAGAAAAATACCGCCCTTTAAGTCTACTACACTGCAAATAGAAGCGTCTTAAATTTAGACACATATGTGACTGAAAAAGAATTTTAGATACTTAAGTGTCTTAATCTGAAAATTAAGACATTATAGATGTCTTAATTTAAGATGCATAAGTGTCTTACTATGACCATGGTGTAAACGAACTGAGACTAATGTCTAAAATATCCGCAAACGTCTTATTTTAAGACACTTCATTGCTTTAAACGTGTCTTAATTTAAGACGTTTTGATTCTTCCGACGCAATAACCACCAGGGGGCACTCCCGCGCATGCATTTTAGATGTCTTCGTTGGAAGTGGTATACGTTGTAATTCAAACAAAGTTTGTTTTTATGTACGCGTGTATTTTAATTCGTTTTTTGCGAAATGTGAAGTACTGTGATTTTAATTCGTATTAACTTGGATTATTTATTTATTGAATACATACATCTGAAGTGTATGATTGACATCAAATGTCTCTTAGAAGCTGTCGTCGATATAAGGGCGGGATAGACACAGAACAGAAGTAGACGACGGTTGAAGATTACACCCGGAAATTCTACAAAGCGTGTGCAATGGGCTTAGTGTTAACTCGTATTAATTTATAACAATAATATTGTGTTATTCATCTTCGTCCTGTCGAAGCTGGCAAAAAAAAGAAACTTTTATCTGGCGGTTCATGTTTTCAGGATGAAACATCTCATTTTTTAAATATGGCTAGTCGGATGTATTATGGAATTACCTTTTAAACTGATGCAAGTCTTTCTCCCTCACTGTGGTTGTGGTAATTTTTAAAATTTCAAATCGAGGAACTTTCTTACCTCTTGCAAACAGCGATTGAAGTAAGTGTTATAATTTCTTTATAGTACTAAAATTTGTGTCTTTTATGATTTTATTTATTGTACTAAACAAAATCTTGCATGAAATTTAATTAGCTTTGAATCTTTTTGCAAAACAAAACACTAATTCTAGAAGTATATATTTTTAAACTTATGACGTTGTCTTTTATTACAAATTATGTATTATTTATTCTCATCTTTTTTCTCAAATTTAAAGTAATAACATCACTAAAAAACAGACAAATTTTAAGTTAAGTTCATTCTCTTGTTTTGTTTTGTTTTCAATAAGGTAGTTCTTAGTTTCAATGGCTAATGCTTATCTCATACTAAACGACCACAAGGAAATAGAAAAAAAAAACTTTGAAAGATCTCCTAAAGTTTTCTTACTTCCTAGCTAGGGATTACAATCCCGGATTGAGATCCCGGGATCCCGCTTTAATTTTAATCCCGAAAATCCCGGGATTTTCGGGATTGCCTTTTTTTTTTTTTTTCAATTGAACAATATTCAGCTGAAATTAAAAAATATATTTATAGACTTTCGCTTTTGGAAAAAAAATAAATTGATTTTTATGAAATTTATATATAATTGAAAAAGAATATTTATCTCAAGTATTTCTTAGATATATTTCTAAAGCTATTAAATCTTTTAATGTGGAAAACTTTTGACTTGGAAACATAGAAGTAACCCAGTCAGGAAAAAGGGAATCATTTGTTTATTTCGTTTTCGCTTCGTGTGTAGAAAATATATTTCACTTCGAAGGTCATTTTTTGGCTTTATTTTGCTTTGTCTTGTCTAGTAGCTCATAGGAATGATAACAATAAGCCCATGTGGCAATATAAATTTCTAAAAAATCTAATTTTTAATAGATAAGGATTTTCATTTTTTTGCGGGGAGAGGGGGGATTTTGTATGAAATTTTCGTAAAGCTGATACCTTAAATCTTGCACTGATTATGTCATATCTCAATAATAGTTGAGATCTGTATTAATAGATGGCAGCACCATACACTGACAGTCTGGAATTGTAAGGCTTTGCACATAGCCGAGAATATTTCTGTGCAGTTATAAGATGTGTTTTGTTCTGAGAGCTGCGCTTAGCAGCTACTGTAAATAATGTATATAATAAACTATAAGTAATATTATAGTTATGCATTCTTCCTTAGTTAAGAGTAATTAGTTATAATAAGAGCGTGGCGATATAAAAGTGGCGACGAAAATGGGATTTAACCCAAATTAAAAATACAGTGAAAAATTTTTCGTGTGAAAAAAAAAAATCTTTTTCGAAAGAGAAAAAGAAAAAGTGGCACGGAAAATGGCCGAGAAAGAAATAATTACTATGGGACGCTTGGAAGAATATAATGCAAATGTTCCTTGGACTATTTACGTTGAGAAAATTGATTTTTATTTCTCAGCGAACGGTATCAAGAATGATGAAATGAAAAAAAATATTTTATTAAGTTCGGTTGGAACAACAACTTTTGCTATTTTACGTGATGTTATTGTTCCGAATACGCTGAAAGAAATCAGTTACGAGGATCTTTTAAAGAAAGCTAAAGATCATTTTTCACCACGCCCTAGTGAAATTGTGGAACGATTTGAGTTCCAGAAACGACTAAGGAAGCAAGGTGAGAATATAGCCGATTTTATAAGAGATTTACGTCGTTTATCCGAATATTGTAACTTCGGGAATACGCTTAATGACCGCCTGCGTGATCAGTTGGTGTTTGGCATCCAGGATGAGAAAATACAGCAAAAATTACTGGATTCTTGAGACTTAACGTTCCAAACAGCGATGGAAATAACTGAGTCATTTGAGATAGCTGAGGCTGGAGTGAAATCCCTACACATCGGAGATACTACGACTGTCAATCAAGTGCATGTTCCGAAAGCAGAGAAATCGAAAGTGGAGAAGTATACTCATGCACATAAGCCTAAAGAATATAAATTCGCGCCTGAGAAACCGTGTTATAGATGTTCTAAAAATCATAACCCCAAGTTATGCCCTTTTAAATCTGCAGAATGCCATTTCTGCCATCGATTGGGGTATTTAAAAATTTGTTGTCGTAACAGAAACTTTGGAATGAAAAGTGAGAAACCTTTTAAGAACAGAAAAATTAAAACTGTTCAGGAAGAATATTGTTTAAATTTTATGGACGACAACTCCAATAAGGTGTCATGGATTAAATCGGTTAAAATAAAGGGTGTAAAAATACAATTTGAAATCGATAGTAGTGCGGCTCATACTATTGTAAGTAAAAGTGTTGCTCATAAATTGTTCTCAGGTAAGCTGCCTTTAATTAAATCTAATATTAAGTTGCAAACTTATACTAAAGATTCCTTAACTGTTTTTGGGGAATTAAAAGTAAATGCTGTTGTTGATGAATATTCTATACCTGATTTAAGAATATTGGTAATTAAAGAGGAGGGTCCGAGTGTAATCGGAAGAACTTGGTTAAAAGCATCAAAATTATTTTGGCCTAATGTAAATATGATTAAAAGCATTTCGAAAGATGATTTAATTAGAAATTTTCCTAATGTTTTTGCTGACGGGACCGGAAAAATCAAGGGTCCTCCCGCGTCAATAAAGTTGAAAAAAGATGCAAAACCAGTTTTTCTTAAGTCTCGACCTGTTCCTTTTGCTTTAAGGAAAACTACTGATGTTGAATTGGAACGATTAACTAATGAGGGTATTTAAAAACCTGTTGATCATTCAGAATGGGCTAGTCCTATAGTAATTGTTCCTAAGCCTAATGGTTCTGTGAGAATATGTGGTGATTATAGAGCAACTGTTAATGCAAATACTGAAAATGATAACTATCCTCTTCCTAGAATGGAAGAATTATGGTAAATTTTTACTGTTTTTGATTTAAAAGATGCATATTTACAACAACCTGTAGATAACGAAAGTAGTCAAATTTTGACTATAAATACTCATAAAGGTTTGTTTAATGTGTTACGATTAGCATTTGGGGTAAAATGTGCTCCTGGTATGTTCCAAAGAAAAATTGAACATATTTAAAAAAAATTTGAATATGTTGGTGTATTTTTAGATGATGTTATTATTAGTGCTAGTAATAAATGAGAACATTCTGAAAGAGTTGAAAATGTTCTGAAATGCTTTTCTGAGCATGATATAAGATTAAATAAGTAAAAATTAAAATTTATGGTTTCGGAAGTTTCTTATTTAGGTCATAAAATATCTCAGGAAGGAATTAGACCTATTCCAGAAAAAGTTAATGCTATTTTGGATGCTCCTATTCCAAATAATGTGTCACAATTGCGTTCATTTTTAGGCTTAATTTCCTATTATAGAAACTTCCTGCCTAATATTTCAGATGTTTTAGAACATTTACATAGATTATTAGATAATAATGTAAACTGGACATGGTCAGAATAGCATGAAAAAGCGTTTCAAAAAGTGAAACAATTGTTATGTACATCTCCTGTTTTAGAATTATATGATGTAAACAAAGATATAGTTTTAAACTGTGATGCTTCTGAATATGGCATAGGATCAGTTTTAAGCCACATTGTTGAGGGTAAAGAGAAACCTATTGCTTATGCTTCAAGAACTTTAAATAAAACTGAAAGGAATTATGCTATGATTGATAAAGAAGCTTTATCTGTAATGTTTGATGTCACTAAATTTCAGCAATATTTAGCTGGAAAAAAATTTAAAATTATAACAGATCATAAACCTTTAATTAGATTATTTGATCCTGTTAAAAAGGTACCTGATACATTATCACCTAGAATGCTGAGATGGTCATTAATGTTAGCTGGGTATGATTATACAATTGAGTATCGCGAGGGTAAAAATAATAAAAATGCGGATGCATTAAGTAGATTACCTCTCCCAGAAACTGTAAATATAGTGAGTAACCCTGCGGAAATAATGTTTGTTTCAAATAATGATAATTGGCCTGTTACTTCTAAAACTATTGCAAAGTGGACAATTGATAATCCTGTAACTAAACAAATTTTAGAATGGGTGTTACATGGGTGGCCGCGAAAGGTTAAACAAGAAGAATATCAACCATATTTTCGTAGAAGGGAGGAAATTTCCTGTCTAGAAAATTGCCTATTGTGGGGACATAGAGTGATCATTCCAGAGGAAGGCCGTGAATATACATTAAAATTACTACATTCCGTTCATCAGGGTATATCGAGCATGAAAGCGAAAGGTAGGGGGGTAGTTTGGTGGCCAAATATGGATAAAGAAATTGAACAAATGGTAAATTCTTGTAATAGATGTCAGATGTTTGCGAGGAATTGTCCCAAAATTTGAAACCTTGAAATGGAAATCTGAACTGCCCTGGGAAAGGATCCATATAGATCGTGCCGGTCCTTTTGAAGGTAAAATGTTTTTAATAGTAGTCGATTCTTATAATAAATGGTTGGAGGTAGAGGTAGTACCCAGGTTTGATAGTAAAACTACAATTAAGGTATTAAGGAGAATTTTTGCCACATTTGGATTACCTGTTTAATTGGTCAGTGATAATGATCCCGCGTTCACAAGTGATGAATTTGAGGAATTTCTTAAAAATAATGGAATTAAGCATACGCCTGTTCCACCTTATAATCCGTCTTCGAACGGACAAGCGGAAAGGTATGTGCAAACTGTGAAAAATTGCCTTAAAAAGCTAGATAAAAGTGACATAACATTGTCAATTTCACGATTTTTGTTAGAAAATCATTCCACTCCTCATTCGGTGACTGGTAAAACTCCTGCTGAATTAATGTTTGGAAGGCCAGTTCGAACAGCCCTTCACTTGGTATTACCATCAAAACCTAAAATACAGCAACCCCTTCACAAATATAAGCTTCATGATTTAGTTTTTGTTAAAAATTTTGGAAAAGGGGAGAAATGGGTAAAAGGAAAAATTATGAAATTATTGGGGAGTAGATGGGTTTTAGTAAATAGATGTGATGGAGTAATGTGTAAACGTCACGTTGATCAGTTGAGACGTAATAAAGAGATAAGTGATGAAATACCAGAGAGAGTTGTAGAGATAAATCGAAATGATAAACTAATGTCAGACAAAGTTGAAAATATGGGACATAGCGGTAAAAATTACAGTAATTATGATAGGTATGAAAGGGTTAACCAAAACCGTTTTTCGGGAATTAATGGAAAAATAAAAGAACAGCTTAATAATGATGATACTATAGAACCAAGCCAATCTCAGCCTTTGCATGATAGTGTGGCAGGTACAGTTGTGAGTAATAAAAATGATGTTACGATAGAAAAAACTGTAAAAGAAAATTTGACTAAAAACAATGACGAGGACTGTCAGAAAACAGCTCCAGTTCGAAGAAGTCATAGAACAAGATTGCCTGTAATTCGTTTGAACTATGA
This sequence comes from Maratus speciosus, assembly GCA_963932465.1. Lineage (NCBI taxonomy): Eukaryota > Metazoa > Arthropoda > Arachnida > Araneae > Salticidae > Maratus > Maratus speciosus. The sequence continues at coordinate 244,876,483 of OZ010800.1, read as the reverse complement.
GGGGAGGGGTGTCATATCTCAATAATAGTTGAGATCTGTATTAATAGATGGCAACACCATACACGGACAGTCTGGAATTGTAAGGCTTTGCACGTAGCCGAGAATATTTCTGCGCAGTTATAAGATGTGTTTTGTTCTGAGAGCTGCGCTTAGCAGCTGCAGTAAATAATGTATATAATAAACTATAAGTAATATTATAGTTATGCATTCTTCCTTAGTTAAGAGTAATTAGTTATAATAAGAGCGTGGCGATATAAAAGATTATAATGAAAGTTTTGAACTTTTAGAGTAGGACAAGTTTAAAAACACAAAATATAAATAAACAAAATACCGAAGTAATTTTTTTCTCAGTATTAACCCTTTGCACTCGAGGGCTCCAGAGCGGAGCCATTTAAAATTTGTCTTCAAACTCGAGGGCTCCGCTACGGAGACAATGCAAATAATTTTGTGATACCATGTAATCTTGGCTTTTCTAGACAGGTATCACAAAATTATTTGTATTGTCTCCGTAGCGGAGCCCTCGAGTTTGAAGACAAATTTTAAATGGCTCCGCTCCGGAGCCCTCGAGTGCAAAGGGATAAAGTAGAATATTTATTTATTTATTCATAGTTAAATAGCTGTTCTGATTATCATCTGATATACATGTAAAATTGCCTATGTGGCAATATAAATTTTTAAAAAATCTATTTTTAAATTATATAGAGTAGGACAAGATTATAAGAAATATATATATTTATCCCTGTACTTTAAAAGCCCTCAATAGCCCTTGCCGTTGAATTTGTCCGATAATCGGAGATGTCTCCTTTTGTGGGGTAAAAATATACAAATATGTACGCTATGCGGATTAAAAAGAGTATTCGCTAAATAGATGTTTCAGCGATTCGGGAATGTCCATTAACCTCCACAACAATACCCCCGAATACCGGACATCTCAATTTAAATAATAATGATGCAGGATTGCATTTTTTGCAAACGAACTTCTTGATTAAGAATGGACATACTGTGCCGTGCCCCGCCCCTCCCCCCCTACGATTTTAGTGCCCACATATTTGATGTGCAATATTTGTAAAGCTTATATTTTAAATCTGTTTCGAAATTGTACTGATTATAATCAATATTTCGAACTTTTAAAGTAAAATAAGATTAAAAATAAAACAAATTTTAAAAATCTAATATTTAGATAAATATTTTTTGTTTTAATCTTGTTCTACTCCTGAAATTCAAAATATTGATTATAATCAGTAAAATGTCGTAAATGATTTAAATTATCAGCTTAACGAAAATTGCGTACCAAAATTGGGAGCACCAAAAAAATCTGGTTGTAGGGGGTGGGGGTGGGGGTGGGGGGGGGAAGGTCAGGACCCCAGCCAAATATTTTTTTCAGGATTCAACGTGGTCAAACATGGCTACGTATGATGCTTACAAAAAAAAATCAATGCTATTTAAGAGTTTGAAGTGTCTGAAATTCATACACAAAAAGTGTCTGAAAAAATTCAGACATTTTAATTTACAGTGTATAGCGCTTCCTGGAATACATCCTCTCCCCCTCTCTTTGAAATATCATTTGCAGAAATGTGTTACTGTGCACAGTAACTATATAGAAAAGGACTAATAAAATGTAGCCATCTCATAAATTTCACTCAATTATTTCCATGTGAGGTGAAAAACTTATTGATACATCCTCGTAATTTATAAAACTTGAATAAATGACAGAATAGAAAGCTCATTAACGCACAAATGTTAAAAATCAGGACACCACGATCACACGCAAAATGTCAAAACTCACTTGGCTAAAAAGTATCTTTATAAAGCAATAGGTAGGCAGTAGTCAGGCAGTATGCTACAATTTTAACTTCATATCAAGTTAATTTATAAAATTATGAGATAAAAATGGAATGTAAATGTAGATTGAGGTCTGGATATCTTAAAAGGAACTTTAGTTCTTACATGATACAGTGCAGTTCTGTTTGTCTTTAAATGTCAAGGGTAACAAAATTTATCATTACGTAATTGAATTTATGCTTAAGAAGTTAGTTTTATCTATATTGAAAACTGATATGCAGAAGATTCCGTAATTTGACAACCATTCATTTTACAAAAAACAGATTTTATGATAGCCGCGCTACATGAAAGAAAACCAAATGATTATTTTGGAACTTTTGTACAATATTGTATGAGTAACATACGCAATCAAAAGCGTATATATGAACTGCAGCTATAGTTAAATGAAACAAATGTCAAAAAGGAAATGCTTTGTAAAAATGAAAATTTGTATCTCGATATTTTAAAGTGAATACATGATACTGTGCAGATCTATCTGTCCGAATATATGAAGAAAAATAAGTTTTATCGTAAGGAAATGGATTTATAAGAAGTTAAGTTTACTCCAATAAAAACTGATATGACAGAAACTGTTATAATTTGACAGTTTTTTATTTAAAAGAGGCATACTTTATGCTTCTCCCACCAAATGAGTGATATTTAATTAAATGTTTCCAAATTTATACTGTATCAGAAATAAATTTGGAATCTTTGTATAATATTTTACGAAAAATATATTCAATTACTTAATGTATACTTTTATTGATGATTAAATAGAAAGGCCTAATTAAGGTTGCTCTCAAGTCCCAAAAGGGCAACTTTATGACATAAGTTTTAATTTATTTTTGTTCGGAAATGCATGAAACTAGCAAGTGTTGAAGTTCAGAAACTATATAATCGAACTGTTTTTTCCGGTTTTTTTTTTTTTTTGCAAACGCAATAGATCTGACAGAAAATAGTGTCAAAGTGGGCGTTTGAACCGAATTTCCGCGCGAAAGAAAAATAAGCACTCAAGAAAGTGTGAAAAACGTGTTTGTCACGTGATCAAAATCGCGTACTACTCAATAGGTAATTTATTGATCAAATAAACGGTCAAGTGCGAGAATTACTCGCGCTCATAGGGTTCCGTACAATAAGAATTTGAATTTTGAATTGTATTATTAAAACAATCGTTTTTAAAGAAAAATAAGACTTCGTAAAAAACTATACAACGTAGGGTTTGGTATAGCTGTATATATACTAGAAAAGTACGAATTGGTATACCGTAAAAGTTCAAAGAGATATGACGCCTAAATAATATCAAATATTGCTATTCTGTATAAATCTTATCCTAATCTGTTCATGATGAATTTAATTCGGCTCTGACAAGAAAAGTAGTGCATATTTAAACTTCATTTGGCATTTCATAAAACTAAATTATGCGTCGTAATAATCTTTTCTTTTTACAGTGTATCTAAAACAAAACCCTTGTTCAAAGTTTAAACTTGGCATTTTGCTAAGCTTCGAAAGAAGATAGCAAAATAGCAACGCCGCTTTGGTCTGTGCCGCGTTTTTCAATACAGGTTTTTAGTTAACCTTTAAAGACACAGTAGGTGGATTGAGAGAGCCACTCAATGCAAACTAGTCGCGAATCCCTTAGTATTTATGTGATTAATTCTCATTAAATTAATATGTTTTTAAATATTTGACGTTTATTGCTTTTATACTGCTACTGGGCATTACACAAATATATCCTTAAAATTTGTTATCTAGGCTTTAAAAGTGATGGGGCATAGAGTCCATCCCTGTCATTATGTATGTCCAAACCGTCCGTGTCTTTAACGGTTAGGCAGCCTAAGAGAGACTGCTCAGGGCCGGCTAGGCCTGCCCCTTAGAGCTTAACGTCTCTCCCGGTATGTTCCCCGACACGTTGGGGCTCGTTAGTGAGTACAGCCCTGTCCGGCCGTATGCAGACGGACAAACACAAAATGCTCAAGAGGCGACGCTCACCCGCTAAGGGCGTCTATGCACCACCGACCACAGAACCCAGAATTTATTTTAAAAAGAACAAAGTGGGATTACAAAAATTAGACGAATGCCTTCCCGCCAGGAAAACGCCTACTCGTAACAGCGGCTATTTACCGACGATTTTTTATAAAATTCATGATCCACAATGCTTTTATACTTCTGCTGCGATAGGTACCTCTAGCGCTGCTCAACACTTTTGCTGAATGCCCGTAAATCGAAATTTGTGTGTAAAGGAAAAATGCGATTTTCTCAAAAACCAAGTGACCTATGGCAATCGCTATAATTTTCCTGCAAGGTTTAAACTAACGTCTACTACTCCTAATTTTTTCAGAATTTTAGTTTCAGTAGATTGGGAATTAGATGGGGGTGGGGACATATTTTTGCACTTCATTTTCGAACATAACTTTGAAAATATAATACCGAAAATTGAAAGAAATGTATTTTTGAGTTCAGCGTTACGAAAGCTTTCACACGATACCCCACACGATATACAAAGAAAATATTTCTTTTTTTCAAGTAACGTAATTAGCCCTATACATTTTTACTAAATATGTTTATGAATATTTATTAATCTGTAAATATGTGGGTCAATAGTCTTTATTATTTACCCCAATTTGAACTTTCCACGTTCCATAGTTTACGAGTAAAGTGGCTGTGACAGACAGACAGACACAGGAGTGATCTTATAATGGTTCCGTTTTTACTTAAGTACGGAACCCTAAAAATGGAAAACACAGTTCGATTCCAAATCGGATCCATAGTCAGGGTTTCCAGTTTTATATCTTTCTGTTAAAAAGTGAATTTGTAAATGTGTCAAAACGGTTTGCGCTTGTTGCAGAGCAGTTGAGAACAAATATGTTGCCTTAAATACAGATTGAAATATAGATTGATGTCTCGATATCCAAAAGTGAGTGTTCGTTCTTAAATGATGTTGTACAGATTTATCAGATTTATCTGTCTCTCAATATGAAGGAAAATAATTTTTATTGTAAAGAATTGAAGTTGATTAGGAAGTTAGTTTTGTCTATACTGAAAACCAATGTGACAAGATATTCGATAATTTAACCGTCTTCTAGTCTATAGAAAGCACATTTCATGGTAGTGTTAGCCAAATGAGTGAAGGATTAACTAAATGAGCCCAAAATGGTACTATTTTAGGCACAATATTACATGAAGACAATATTATACGTGATATTTAATTAAAAGTTTCCAAATTTATACTGTATCAGACATAAATTTGGAATCTTTGCATAATATTTTACGGAAAACATATTCAATTCTTAATGTATACTTTTATTGGTGATTACACAGAAAGGCCTAATTAAATATAGATTTAAATATAGTTGGAATATAGATTAATGTCTCGATATCCAAAAGTGAATGTTCGTTCTTAAATAGTATTGTAGAGATTTATCTGTCTTTCAATATTAAGGAAAATAATTTTTATTGTAAAGAATTCAAGTTGATTATGGAGACAGTTTTGTCTATACTGAAAACCAATGTAACAAAATATTCAATAATCTTACAGTTTTTTAGTCTATAGAAAGCACATTTCATGGTAGTCTTAGACAAATCAGTGAAAGATTAACTAAATGAGTCGAAAATGGTGCTGTTTAGGCACGATATTACATAAAGACCATATGCAACCCAACAGTTGATATTTTGATTGTAGATAAAGGTTATTAAACCAATGGTCGAAAAAAGGGAATTATTAAAATATAGATTGATGTCTACATATTTTAATACATTGCACTCCGTTGTTCCCGCTCCGGCGACATCATCTTTTTTTGCAAAATTTGTTTTTGGCACCAGTAATATTAAAAAATAAAATATGCCTTATTTAATCAGAGCATTTTTGAAATTGTGTACTTGAAGGAAACTTCTTTTAAAATAGTGGTGCCGACCGAATAAAATTTGTGTAAGAGACGCCGGAGTCCAAAGAGTTAAAATAAATATTCGTTCTTACGTGGTGTTTTCCTTTTCCAGACCTGTTATATGTTAATTTAATAGATGTGAGATAATGGGTAGATCTGAATTAACATTTATAATTAAATCATATTAAAGATAGAATAATTTCATTTTATTTTGAAGACGTTAGTTTGGACTTTATTAAATTGCGATGTGACAGAAGGTTCTATAATACGAGATGCTTACGTTTTATAAAAATGAACTTTACTGCTAGTACCGTTAAAAAAATTGAATATAGTATTAAAAGAATAAAAAAATAATTCTGTATCAGCAAAATATTCGGAAATTTTTTCGCGACATTGTATTACGACTGCTTTCTGAAGTCGTTATGAAATCACTGACTCCATTGTTTGGATGTATTGTATAGTATTGTTAAAACAAAGTGACGATTTTTCAATCATTTGCATCTTCCACAAAATGACATATGCTGAATTAACAGTAACTTCTCATTGACTCCTTTTCACGTCAAGTAACAATAATGTGGATAGTAAAAATCGTATTTGAGTCCCATTCATTCGCATTTGGCTACATTCGAGTCATGGTGCTGCTAAGGAACTTATACATGTTCGTTGCAATTTAGGTAAAAGATATTCAAATCAATGCTCTTGAGGTTTCATTAAAAAACTTTACTTAAAAATATTCTACATAAATTCAATTGAAGGCGAAATGCTTTAACAACAGAAGTGTTGATCTTCTCATTTCGATGAAAAATTTTACAAAAAATAAATTTATGTTTCTAGATTGCCATTATTGGTTGGTGAAATTCAAACATTTGCTGTTCCGTGCCTGTGTTCCTTTTTTTTTATCGTATTCATTTGCACAGCTGTTGTAGAAGCTGTGTTCGTTTATTACTAAATTACATTTCGCACGATAAGACAGCTCTATCTATAGGTGACATTTACAATATTTTTTTAAGCCTTAACCGAAACATCTTATGTTCGAATTCGATGTCATTATGACCCAAATATCAGATTGCACAGCCCTCTGAGTTCAATTAAAAGAGAAATTTCGACGACCCAACCTATTCATAGTAATATTCACATCGATACAACGTTTTAGATAATACTTTGTAAATAATGAAATGAACACGGTTTTAGAGAACCCATTGTATGATGTATGATAATTTTCTTCAGGATCCATAGTAAATGTGTCGTATTGATTGCCTGTCACTATTTTTTTTTTTTTATATTTGTACTTACGTATTATCCGTACAACAGCGCCAACCATTATGCCAATTAGACTAATTACAGCAACCTTTATTTTTTGACAGTTATATAGTTTATTTACCATAGTTTAAAGTTTATTTTATTATTTTAGTTTATAATTTATTTTTCTTTTATTATAGTTTATTGTAGGGGAGACTGGGGAGGGTTGGCCAATTTTTTACAAAAGGATTTTTTATTTTTTAAATATTGAACCTAGAATAAAGTTTCATATATTATTTTGTTCGTTATGCAATCAGTTGTCAAAATAAAATTGCAACATAAGTGTACTACATAAGAAACATGAAAAATCATTGATTTTAAATATGAGGAAATAACACCCACTTTTTGTGACACTCGACCCGGCAATACTAGTTGCCACATAGTTTGGCTTCATCTCACGGTGTTCATCTTGGTGAAATTTGTCCACTTACCTGCCTAAAGTATTTTGATCAATGTTACGTTCTTCTACAGAGGAATGAATACCTAACATTTCTTAAAGCTGCTGCTTTCATCTTTTTGAGTTTTTTTTCATTCTATCTATTTATCTACTATGGGTACCATTTAAATGAAATAGAAGTTCCTATCAACTTTCCAATTTATATTTCATTAAATTTTTTCTCGGTTCTATAGCAATTTTTCACATATTCATTTGATCAGTTTTAAACATTTTCTTTTCTATCATCCCCCACTTTATTGTAGCATTACAGAATAAATTCTCATTATTTTAGAAATATAACCATTAACCCTTCATTATGTACAGTGTGGAATAAAAGTATTTCCAAAAACACTTAATTAAAGAGCTTTGACCATCTGGTCAACTCACCCCACATTGATTGGGTCAAGACTCTTCACATAGCCACTTTTTAAAGTAAAGCACATGGCTATGTTTAGTCTAATTTACTGTACAATTTGTATGCTTGGAATGGAAGCTTGATATTTCTGCATTACTTAAAACCTACTTACTTAAATTTCTATGATATATTTTATCTGAGAAAATCTTACAAAATGTTTCTTAAAAAATACACTTTTTAAGCTGAAAACTTTTCACAGTTGATTTTGCCACACCTGTTTTAATTATCTTCCTGAAACAAAGACTATTGTTTCAACATTTCAATAACTTTTTTGCCACCTATTGGTAAAGCCCCACCAGTGGCTGAGAGGTTCTGCTCTCGAAGCTGGTAGACGGGAGGTGCTGGGTTCGAACCCAATCGCGTCCGTCGGCCTAATCGTTCGGAGTTTTCGTGGTTTTCTTCGAGCCATGAATTTCCATGCGTAAATACGGGTTAGGTTCCCTTAGAAAGACCACCACGGAGGGCACTCCCCCTCGGACCTATATCCCTAGAGTAGATAATCTTCCGTCAAAATTCAACCAACCAACCAGCCTATTGGCAAAACTCTGAAATTCTTTTAAATATGAAAACTGAAGGGTGGGTCAAGCCTCCTCTATAATCAACCCTCCTCTGTCTTCCCTATATAGTTTTTTGTTATTTTTGTAATGTAGTTTATTTATTATACTTTATTTATTGATTTATTTTATATAATTTACCAGTTTTAACAGTGTTATGTATTTGAGAATGTTAAATTACCGTTTTGAGTGTAACTGACAACGATAAACAAGATCGGCGTCCTTTTTCGGCGATTAGCCTCCTTAGGGAAAATTAAAATATGACATAAATTAATAATAATAATAATAATTTGTTTAGTTTTGAAAATAGATAAAGTATCCAATTGTACAGAGGTTTTTTTTTTTAATCAACATAATATATATATATTTTAATTCCCGGAAAAACATTCTGGCATTTACAATAGAGGCACAAAAAGGAAAAAAACCCAAAAACATTGCTCTACCACTGATGCGTTGTAGAGGAAATACCACCAATTAATTCTTGTATGCTATTAATTTAAAATGGATGTTAAACGCTACTTAGATTTAATAAGATTTATTTATATCAAGATAGTGGAGTATTCGTCATGCCTTTCATTTGCTAGAACAGCAGTTTTAAACATTTTGTATGGTTTGAAAGTTGTTGTAATGTAAGTTATTCATAAAATTTTAAGTACAGTTTGGTTTTGGCTTTGGTTTAAAAACAAATTAATTGAAGTAAATTAGATAGAACTCATCGTTATACAATTATTTAATGCATTTTATTTTATTTCAGTATAAGTGTAATTAGTGTTGCCAGGTTTGCCGCGTAAATTGGGGCTACAAATGCTCTAGAAACCAGTATTTTAAATTAATTTTCTTCGCCTTATCTAGTGGCAGAATTATCTGCGATTAAATATGGATAAACTGTATATGCGAATAAACTGTAATAAATTAGTGGTGTCCGGAGCATTTGGATCCCCGATTTACGCGGGATATCTGGCATCACTAAATGTAAATGCATACTAATTCAAATTTTTGTGAAAATCTTTCAGGAAATGCAATTGCACATATAAGTTTAAATAAGAAATATAACCTCAATTAGCTATATTGTATTCTAGTAGAAATAACCATTACCTTGTTGCACTGAAGTCTAACAGTAAAATGGAAGTAAATATTGTACTACTTTAGGTGATGTTCTACAAGCTTTTTAAAATGAGCTGGAACAAGTCTTTCGCCGTGTATGGTGTTTGCTTCCCATTTGGATAATTGGCATATTCATTTCCAGAATGGAGTAAGCGATACTATTATTGCATTACAGCAAAGAGATAACTTATCTTAGCTATTACGATCTAACTGTATATACTTCACATCTACTTCATGTATATTTTTTCAATATAGTAAATTAAAGGCTGAAACGAACATAAATTACTTACAAAAATTGGAGGAACATATATTAACTTTTGAAATCTGGAAATTTAAATTGTTTTTTGGTGTATTAATTTATTTTTATACCTAATGGAACTTTCGTTCCAATCAGATAATTGACAAATTCATTCCCAGACAGGAAAAAGCTATGGCAATATTGCATTACAGTAAATCACTATCTGTGTTCACATTTATTCCACCTCTAGATGTCACATCTAGTTCATGCACATCTGTTCAGTATGATGAACTGGCAGCTGAAGCGAATAGGAATGATCCGTAATAATTGGAGGATTTTATACTATTAGCTTTTGGGAATTTTGAAATTGAAATTGATTTTTGAGACTAGTAATTTATTCTTATATTTTTATATTTAATGATACGCTTATTTTCATACATTCTTTGTCTTTTCGTTCGCATATTTTACATATAAATTGCCAAAATGAAAAAAAAAATCCAATATTACCTATATCGTGTTACAGCAAAGAGAGGACTTAGCAAGGTAAATTTGATTTAATTTTGTATATTTCCCATCTATTATTTGTGCATCACTTCAATATGACGAATTGAAAGCTGACACAAACATAATTCTTAAGAATATGAAGATCAATAATAATTTTTGGGCATTTGAAAATTTAAATTGTTTTCTGGGGTATCATTTTTTTAATATTTAATGAAACTTTTTGTTATAAATTTATAAATAGGCAAATTGGTTTTTCTATTGCACAGAAAAAAGAAAGAGAAAAATAATGTCGATCTTTATATATTTATTTCTGCCATGTTCTCATTATAAGATAAAAGAAAATATGTTTCTTAATTTGTATCGATTATGTTCAAGATAGTTATTGAGGGGGGAAAAGAATGCTTTTGTGGGTTAAAACGTCATCATTTGTAAAGAAACTATCCATTTTAATTGCTGAAATTTAAAAATTCTTTTGTAATTGCGTCAGATTGACGTCATTTTTAGAAGCTTTCTATTTCACTAACTACGAAATTAGGACCCAAATCTTAAAAGAACGAAAGAAAATAACGTTGTTTAAAGCGTGCATTTTCATTGAGAAAACTGCAATATTATATTACTAGCGCATCATTATTTGCATCATTGTTATCACGAAAGTTTTAAAACTTTCCTTTAACTTTTCTAAATATAATTCCCTATTTATTAAAAAAAGGGATAAAAGTAATAGTACAGTTTTCTACTAAATGTAGAATAAAATTAACGTTTTCTCCCTCTTACCTAAATTACTGCAAATATCATGCAATACAAATACAGCGGAACAGGTTTCAACAACCGATTCCTTATTAAAATCCACCTGTTTTTGCAATATTCTTCATTTTTTCTTCTTCTTCAGCAAAAAACATTTCTGAACTTACCATTGAGAAAATTTGAGAGTCATTTGAGAAAATATTCCTTTTAAATCCGATATTGATTGAAACGAAATAGCTTACGTAAAACCTATATGAAATTTAAACATTAAACTAAAAATCTGAAGATCTATTTAAAACCTATTTATTTCAATAGAATAAATAAATTCTATCCCGAAATACTTCTTTTGAAAACTCAGTTTCCTACATTTTCCAAAATATGAAAAAATGCAAAGTAGACAATGAATCCCGGATATCCTCAAAAACCGTATATCACACAAAGAAAAAAATCCTGGCATCAAACTTTTGTTAAAGAAATGCTGACGCTAAATTTCCTTTTTTGATCTGCAATGTTGGTTCTCAGTTGAGAAAGCATCTGGTATTCTACTGCTCAAAATTTATATATTTTTTTGAGTATATGAGAAAATATTTGCGTAATAAAAAAATTTATATCACAATTTACTGATTTAATTCATATATGTTTTGGAATTATATAAAATATTTATAACCACATAAGATGCATAAACAGCAGTAGATCCTGTATCATTTTTGGATTTAACAAAAATTGAAAATGCGCATCGAATGACATGAGCATCGGATAAATTTCTTTCCTATCAACTGTTTTTATGCAAATTTTTAAATTATTAAGGCTTGAATATGCTATCGTCCATTCTTTTCAAATATAAAATAAATATAAAATATGTTTCAGTAATGAAAAGTTTTTTTTTTTTCCTAATGTGCAAAAATTGGAAAACGAGTAATGAATACAAGGTCACCTCAGTAATTTCATTATATCGAGATGGAAAATAATATCTTTCATTATATTTACATTGTATTTTCCATTTTGATTGAAAGACTTCTTAAAGAAGTCCTCATTTTTCATTTCAGTGTATGAAAGAAGAAAACAAATCATGAATTACTACATGGGAAAGTTGGAAAGTACAGTGCTGGTAAAAAAGGGGAGGGGAGGGGGAGAGGAAGGCGATTTAAATTGTTATATCTATTTAAAGTTCTACGGTATTTGATGTAATTTATTCCATCATAAATCCACTTAAAAATCGTTATTATGTCACACATGGGGCAAAAAATTACGTTATTTTATTTACATATAGTTTCTATTATTTTGTACAGGAAGGAATTTGGATAAAAAGACACAGACAGCTTAGAATTCTGCGAAAAAGACCTAGTAATCTAAAAGTTGGTTGTTGGTTGTATTTATGTCGGCCAATTATCAGCACGAGGGATATAGGCCCTAAGGGGAGGAGTGCCTTCCGTGGAGGTCTTTCTAAGGGAGCCTAACCCGTATTAACGCTTGGAGAACCAAGGTTCGAAGAAAACCACGAAAACTCCGAACGATTAGGCCGACGGGCGGGATTGGGATCGAACCCAGCACCTCCCGTCTACCAGCTTCGAGAGCAGAACCTCTCGGCCACTGGTGGGGCAGTAATCTAAAAGAACTACCAATATTTTTAACCGAATTTTATCATTCTAGATCTAATAGAATCAGAGAGACTTTTAAGATTATTTTTGGAAATTGTTTTATAGGATATTTATTGGCACAACACTTGCATTTTTTATAAATAATCTCTCGCTAAAATCCCTAATAGAGTTTCTATCGGATTTATGTCGGGCCCCTGTGATGGTCAGTCCAGCATTGAGACTTTGATTGCTTTAACTCATGATTTTCAAGATGATGAAACATGAAGTGGGGCATTTTCCTGCTGAAATTTTTTTATTCCGATACCCTAAGATATGCTAACTGCGAATACATTTTCAAAAATAATATTTTGACATCTCTTCGAATCTGTTTTATTGTTAAAAATGCTATTGGAGTTGCGTTGCTACATTCAAAACTACCCAAACCAAGTCACTTTATCCTAAGTGCAATTTGCTAAAATGCATGTGGTGCCATAACAAGAAATGGGAAGATGTATTTATCTCTGATGAGAAATTCAATTTACAAATTAACTGAATGGTTTCCATTATTACAGGCATAACCGAAAAAACAATATTCTCTAAGCGATATTACGAAAAGCAAGGACGTTTGTTTGCAGCAGTTTACCACCATAGCATAAAAAAAAAAAAAAAGAAAGAAATTCTTAATCATATGAAAATATTCTTCCATAAAATTTATTACCAGAAGCTTCTCTAATTAGGTCAGGCAAAGACATTTTTCAGTATGATATTATCAGAATCCATGTATGATGATGATGATCATCATCATCATTAAGAAAATCATGTTTTAAGGTAAACGATGTCTCATTGCGGGACTTGCCATCCCATAAAAATATATAAATCCAGTTGAAAACCTATGGGGAATATAAGTGAGAGATATTTACATAAAAGGCAAGCTTTGTGCCAATAAAGACGAGTTAAAGACAGCTATCAAAATATCATGAAAAAAAAAATTACCAATAATACTTTTAAAACACTCGCTGAATCTATGGCATCTAGAATGATAAAGCTGACTAAACATATTGGTATTTTTACTAGCTTTGATAATTATTATGCTATTTTTGCAAGAATATATAAATTTTATAAACTTTTGCGAGAATTCAACCCTGTCTCTATCTTTTTTTGCAGATTTCTTCCTGTACAAAAGTAGTTAAAAATATATATTAAAAACACTGCGTAATATTTTGCCACAACAAGGATTTTTAAGTGTATTTTCTTTTGTAGAAATGAAATAAATTACATTAAATACTGCAGTACTTCAAATACCGCAATTAAAATTTTGCCTCTGTCTTTTTTCTCAGCACTGCATAATTTTCTCTAGGCTATTACGAACAGCATTTTTATTCATTACAAGTCTATGGGCATAAAACTGTAGGTTTACTTTTTTTAATTATCAACAAGTTCATGAATGCATTTTTCACAACTATTACCAAATTTAAAAAAACTTTTTGGGAAAAAATGTATGTCCTATATACCTAAGAATTGCTTCGTGGCTTTCGTCATTAGCTCATTAGTATTAAAGTGCCTACCTTTGAAAGTCTTTTTTAAGATATGGTAGAAATTGCTTGGCGCCAGACCGATACTGTAGGGCGGGTGGCCAAAATGTGGGCAATAAACACTCGTAACCGAGAGTGACAATGCTATCTGAATCATACATTTCCACAAGTTTTTTTTAAGAATTTTAGCAGCCTTCGTCACCTATGCCTATTCATACCACTAAACAGTTCTTATTTCCTGGTTTGAATAAGATTACAAATGAAGTTAGTTTTTCATATCTGTCAAGCACAAACTGGGTTGTTCACTCGGGCTTTCTGCTTGCAATGTTGCAGTGTCATCTGCAGATTCTAGTTGGATGCCCCAAATAACATATAGATGATCTCGCGTTAAATCGATGCCTTTCTCCCTATGCTTTACGATTTTTTGAGTAAAACTGGAGAACAAGCAAATTTCAGATTTCCCCTACTATTTATTTTTAGAACTTGTGCCATAATGCATACGTAAGCAATGACTTTTCTTCTAACATAAGCACACTCGAATCAAACTGCAAGATGTTAAAAATGATTAAACAAAGCTAAATATTATTTTTACATAAAAATAAGCAGGAGAATTTCAATTGATTTTCATGAATATTTTATACTTTCGTCTGCTTATCTGTCTCTTGATTTATAACCAGAATTTTTTTAAATTGTCTAGTTCGTCTTGAAATTTACACATGCCATTTATTTTGATTACCAATTTACAAATACCAAGCATTTATTTTTGCATATATATTTATTTCGTGTTTCGGAAGTTCGGAACAAAAACAAAACTTGATTTAAAAACAAAATGGTTCGAAGATATTTGCAGTTTGCAATTTATTATTTAACGTGGTATAGAGGATGTTGTATGTTTGAAAATCAATTTATAATTTAAAATCTGGACATTAAATACGCTGCTGAAACATATATATATATATATGTATATATATAACGAAAATTAAAATTTCGTCCTGTCCTAAAAGTATTCTATAAATTTTCCCTAATAATATAATTTTTCTAGCACTAATTTAATTAATTCTCATACGATAAATTTACTTTCACCTGTCTTTAAAATAGTTCAGTAATACACAATTTTACCCTATTTTCCAATAATCTGAATGCCTACGATATCATCCATTTTTCATTTACAAAAATTACCTTTCTTTTATTCAATGTGTTTAGCGTTTTCATTTATATTTCAATCTGAAATTCCGATATGATTTTCCTTTCTCTACTAAATAATCTAGTGTGAATCTCATTTTATTTTGCCATTTCCTTTTTTATTGCTCTAAATTTAATTCACACGTTTTTCGGAGAGATTGCAGAACGCCTGTTTTTCTTCTAGTCCACTCTTTTAGCCTTCTCATTTGATGAGTATGTTTGTCGCATTGCAGGCACAGTAGATATGCGGGTCCAGTATTTAACAGCTCGCTTCAGTGTCAGAGATAAAATTTTGTATTGTTTTGAGTTACTAACAGCGTTATCAGAAAGCACGTCATCAGATCAAAAAGAATCGTTATCCTAGTTCTGCATTCAGCCCAGTTTATTTCAAAATTTAATGCCATTAATGAATTTTCTTAATATTTAATTTTTGTAAGTTTAATGAAAATTGAAATGTGACAATCAAAAGGCACTTTTGGTCATTTTTGAAAAGTTCCACAGACAAAAGCAATAACATTAACGTTGCATAAAATATCCGCATCTTTTCGAACTTTTACAGATCAAATACTATAGTTGAATGTTAAAAAGGTATGTTTTTTCCTAAAATAAAAAGCTTTTTAGTAGCACCGTGAATATCTTTTTTTTTTTTTTTTTTTTTTTTTTTTTTTAATAAAATCAGCAGTTCTTTTACAGTGCACTTAATGTATGAAAGCTATAAAGATTATCAGTTATTTTTAGCCTGAAATCAATTAGTTTGTCCAGTTTTTTGCAGTAAACTACATTTAAACGTCCTAATTAGTCGAATTCTTTATAAGCGTATTTATCTAATGCTAAGCATTTTAAGGATTCAGTGCTATTCTTACAATGTAATAAGAGAATAATTCATTTCAGAAAAAGTTTTCCAGCTTCAAGTAGTTAAAAATCTAATTAATACTTCCACATTAAATTTATAAATCCAGTTAAATGACAGCAATAAAGAAATTTGCTGTAAGAATATGATACTTAGAGGAAAGTGGTTGACAGACTAAAAGCAATAGTAATCAGATTATGCTTCCATAATACTTCGAAAGGGAAAAAAAAACTAAATAACAAAAGAAACACATAATGTTTGTTAATTTGCTTCAGCGCAGTAATAAAAAAAGGACTGATAAATTATATGAAATCAAATACATGCTGAATTTTCATAATTTATACTATGTGTGTTACGAGAATTTTACCAAGATATTATAGATAAAGCTGATAGAAATAAAACGCGAAAAATGAGATACGTTGTTGAAAGATAAGTCCGTAATTCGATCCATTGGAATATAAATTCAATAAGATACCGTGGATGTCTGTATATCGTCAGACCTGCAAGGAAAATTAACTTTGTTATACACTAATTGGTGAAGCTTGCTTACGAAAGTTGCATAATCTGCATCGTAAAGCGATATGACAAAAAATGTCGTAATTTGATAGCATCTCATTTCAAAAGAAACGCTTTTTATAACAACCCCATATCTGCCTTAATTGAATCACATATTTTGAAGTGATTCCGTCAAGCATGTTGTTGAAATTTATTACAGAATTCTGTTCTTTTTATCAAAGGAGTGTAATATCTAGCAATAGCATTGGGAAAGAGATATTAAAAACTTCATGATGCTCGATTGACAGAAGTAGGGCACTGTTATAAGGATGTAATATTTTAAAAACTAAAATTTATCTTTTATAAAGCATGAAATTAAAAAGTTAAATATTCAGAATTATAGAAAGAAATTGTGTAAAACTTTCAGGATTGTATACTCAATTGAAAAATATTATCTCTACGAAAATACGCTAATTTTTTAACATCGTGCTCTTGCATCTGAAATAAGTAACGATATTTGAAAACGTCGTTTGTGTAACTGTGGCTTAATGGTTAAGGATAATGAGCTGGGAGAGGATAAGTTCAAATCCCTTGTTCTTCACTGTTGTTTGAATTAAGTAGAGATAGTCTGACCTTGATGTAAATGTGTCCTTTAAAAGTGAGTGTAAAACATTCAGAATTGTACACTCAATTGAAAAATATTATCTCTACGAAAATACGCTAATTTTTTAACATCGTGCTCTTGCATCTGAAATAAGTAACGATATTTGAAAACGTCGTTTGTGTAACTGTGGCTTAATGATTAAGGATAATAAGCTGGGAGAGGACAAGTTCAAATCTCTTGTTCTTCACTGTTGTTTGAATTAAGTAGAGATAGTCTGACCTTGATGTAAATGTGTCCTTTAAAAGTGAGTGTAAAACATTCAGAATTGTACACTCAATTGAAAAATATTATCTCTACGAAAATTAGCTCCTTTTTTAACATCGTGCCCTTGCATCTGAAATACGTAACGATATTTGAAAACATTGCTTGTGTAACTGTGGCTTAATGGTTAAGGATAATAAGCTGAGAGAGGACAAGTTCAAATCCCTTGTTCTTCACTGTTGTTTGAATTAAGTAAAGAGAGTCTGACCTTGATGTAAATGTGTCCTTAAAAAGTGAAGAGTGAAGATTCATAAAGATTTTCAGTTCGTCCTTGAAAAATTATATTTTGTCTTTGAAATGGAAATTTTTAAACACAGATATGTGAGAGAAAAACGGAAAAAGTTTCTGAAAAAAATGGAAATTTTTCTGGAATTTACGGAATTTTTTTTCCAAATACGGAAACAGTACTGGCGTTTCGATTGCCAGTACAATTTCTGTATTTTAATGTAAATTGTTTTTACAGTGTAGACAGCAACTTTGATGGCAAAATATTTTACATTGTTTTTGCTCCTTTTACGGATTTTTTCTTTCGTTTACTGTGTATTTTGGTACTAATATTGGTTCAAGCATCAGTTACCTTTTGTTTAATCTCAACTTGATATTATTGACTGTAATTTCTCTTTATCGCAATATCTCATATATTTACAATTCTAATTTCATGTATCGCTCTCCCACTCCAATCACAATGGTCAACTTTCAATTGAGCATAACGCATTCAATTTTAAAAGAACAAGTATGCAAAATTTTGCACGGAACTTGCAGTAAAAGAAAAAACCCAATTCGAATATTTTGTTAATAGGGTGGTATAAAAATATATCAAAAACGACGAATCATGCGTCAAGTATACATTATGAAGAACTTTTCCAATACTTCCAGAATAAAATAACCAAACTTCATCGATTAATGTGAAAGAAGGTTTCTAAGTTAATCATTTGGAAAAAGTCTAAGACATTTGAAAACACAAGTTATGTTCTATAGATTTGTATATATGTACTGTAAAAAAAACGATGTAATTCTACATATGTAAAGTTAGTGAAATGTCTATAATTAATAAAATTTCATTTGTAGATTGTACAAAAAAAGATGTACATCTACAAAACTAGTTTTTGTAAAGCTACAGAAATTTGTAGATTTACAAAAGAATCTACTAAAATTACAGTAATCTTACTAAAATTTTGTTTGTAACCCGGATTGCAGTCACATAAAAAGTTCTAGGCATCCAAGTTTCCTAAAAAATTCTCAGTAACCTTACAGATTTTTTTATTTACAGTGCAAAAGTGTATCTGTTACATGAAATTTTGTTGTTGTCGTTGCATAAAAAGTTGTAGGCATCCCAGTTTCCAGGAAATTTCTTAGCAACTTTACAGATTTTTTTTTTTTTTTTTTTACAGTGTACTACATAGCATGTCAAAATTTACTTCAACTAAGGAATGCATACCACAGTTAAAAATTCTCCTTCAGAAACTTCCGGGAATAAATGGAAATGTACTTGAGATGGTTTGTGCAGCCCTGTATATAATCTATATAATTTATACGTACCAAGTAATATGCAAGAAAACTAATAAATTTAAAAATGCATACTGGAATTGAAAATGCACTTCATATAATTATTGTTCATACACAGTGTTGTTACCGAATACTTTTGAGTGTCCCAATAAATGAACGATAAATGCTATGCACACCATAGGCTACAGTAAGAAGCTTGTAGTGCACTCATTAAAGTATATCAATTTTAATACGTTTTAAATAGTGTAGCATTATTAATATACAGTATACAAATGATTGTTCCTTATAGACCATAATGCAACGGATTTCTTTTGAGTGCCCCTGTAAACGGATTCTAAACACTACTCACTTCATTTTCAATACTAAACATTGCCATGGTAAACTTCAATGACATATCAATTGCATAACAATTCTAGTATATTTAAGCGAGTCAGAGCATGGATAGACTACAGACAGACAAACTGAATTCATAAACGCTTTTCAACTATATTTGAAATTTTTAAAAATTATTATTTAAAAAAAATTAATAGCAAGAATATTTCGTTAATATAATCTTTCTAACACTTTCAAATAACGTTGAAAAGTGTTTATGTATTCGGTTTGTCTGTCCGTCTGGACATCTGTCCAAGCTGTAACTTCCGTAAATATTCTCGGATTTTCATGCAATTGATAAACCTTATTTAGGGTCACCAAGGCATGTTTGGTGTTGTATATGAAGTATATGGGATCAATAGTTCATTTAAAGGGGATCTCAAAATTATTCCGTTACATGATAGTCAAAGGAGAAAAATCTTTTGCAGTGTGTTTTAATGACATTACGCTATTTCAAATGTATTGAAATTGATATAAATCACTGAATTTCATTTCAAGATGATTAAAGTATAATAAGGCAATATAATATATACAGGGCTGCTCAAAGTATTCGGAAATTTTCCCAATTGTATTTGGGAGCAGCTGAAATTTGGTTTTCAAATATGCTATGCGTTTCCATATGGTTGGATTAGACATAATATTTTAACTTATTAAACGGTGCAGTTTTGTGATATAATTCTGAATGCGTTGGAAAGTGTTTGATAATCTATGTTGGACGCATGATTTTTCCTTTCTTGTTTCCTTCTTCTCTTACATTGAGGACACTTGCAATTGCATTGCCTGCTTATTTCAAACAAATAAAAAATGAAAAAGCGTTTCAAAATTTTGGAGATATCATTTTATTTTAAAACACAGATTTTCTCTTGGGAACTCTTTTTTTTTATTTTTCCAAATGTCTCAAAATAAATATGAAGCTGAAAACTCTTTCAAGATGGCTTTTGTCGCTACATTTCATTAATAAAATTAAGTTAATTTTTGTTTTAAAATATGAAACTGATGGTGCGATCTTTTATATTTTATTTTCTATACATATGTTTGATTCTCTATTGAAGAAGCATCTGGTGCTGTTCTTTCCAAATTTTATATTTTTCATCTGAAATAAATTCTTTCTGAACATGAAATGTTGCCTAAAAGATCCCTTTATTTCTGAAAAAGTAGAGAGGGATTTTTTTTGTGTGTGTGTTTCAAGATTATGTTCGCTGCATAATTCAATCACAATATTTGAAATTCAGTTTAAAAATTTAAAGTCGTTGTTAGATCCGTTTTGCATTTTTAGAAAAAAAGGATTGGAAATATATAATACCAATTTCCTATCAAAATGTATACTATCTCTAAAATAAAAGCTAGGGACGCTCGATAAAAGTTTTAAGTAACTACATAAGCATTCAAGAAATACAAATGAAAAATAACAATTTTTTCTTGTGAAAATATGTTTTTCCACATGCTAAGCTATGGTTCCCTCGTTCTGTCTGTTTGTTAAGAAAAGTTATGCATTCATTTTATGAATTCTACTTTAGGGGCTCCTACGCAACTGAAATAACGGCATGTGTATTGAACTTTTGTCTATTGTATAACGTTCACTGAAGCAGTATCCACAAATTGTCTCCAGCATTTACATTCAAAAGTAGTCTGCATATTGAGACCATATTATTTAATTTAAGATTTTAAAATACCCCTTGTATATTTGCCTATATATATAAAATACTAATGAAACGAATTTATGAAACGAATTTATGAAACGAACTTATGAAACCATATTATGAAACGACTGATTAAACGACTGATTATGTTTCACGGCGATTTCTCCTAAAATATGAAATATTATCGGGTGAAATTAACTCCAAAAATCCGTATTTATCTACAGATCTCAAAACTGCAATCAGAATTTCAAAATTTGAATTAGTTTTCGAAATATGAATTTTTTTTTCTAATTTGAATTTAATTTCTCTAATGATGACAACCAAATTATTCCATTTTTGTGAGAAAAGGGAGAAAACGGATAACGATAGGGATTATAAGATTTCTTCTTTTTCACCATTTTCAAATTAATTTAAAATTATCTTTCATTTCAACCAATAGTGAAGACAATATTTTGATTTAATAATGTTTTTCAAAAAAAGTTGAAAAAATGTTCATAAACAATTAATAATGTTATTAATAATAAATAAATAATAATTTATTATTTAGTTTAATTAAGTTTTCATCATTTCAAGATATATTTTTTGCATATTTAAGAAAGGATTTTATTTCAAATTGTTGCCAGTCATAGAAACAGTGCAAATAATAATATTTCCTTACGATGATAAATTTATTTACACACGTGACTATTTAAAACAGAAAAAACTTCAGAATTAAATGATTACATTATAAGAGCAGGAAAATATTGAAAATTACGTCATAAAAATTGGATTTACTATGACGATTAAAAGAGACAAAAAAATATTAAAATAATAAATTCATTAATATCCATGAACCCCTTAATTCTCGCTCCCGTGATATTCACGGGCTGTGTCTTTTATTCAAATTGTTTGATTCCCACCAGTTTTATAAAATAGTGTAACTGGCATTATTATGGTATCATTTTATCTGTCATTAAATAAGGTGAATATTTCTTTTTCAAAACAGTAGTGCCAATAAGCAATTTGAATCTTTAAACCGTAAATTAATGTGACCGTTAAGGGGTTAAAAAGCAGTAAATGCGGAAAATTACGTCATAAAAATGGACAAATAATAATTCTGCCAAACAGTTTAAATTAAAAAATATATTTACGAGACTTTTATTTCAAATTTCGAGATGAATTTTTCAACGTTTGTCATCAATTCTGAGGAAGCCCAAATAATAAAACTTCCTTTCTTACAACAAAACTATTTTCACATTAATATTAAAAAGAGAAAGAAAACTTTAAAATTATAAATTCATCAATATGCGTTAAAAGAAGTAAATTGAAGTAAGCAAGTTGCAATTAAAATGGACAAATGATAATATTGACGAACAGTTAAAAATTAAAAATATATCTATGCAAAACTTAAATTCCAAAGATATTATTTTTTATTTTTTTTGTATGTGTTCCCATAACAACAAGATGAATTAAATTTCAGTAAAAATAATAACAAGTTTGTACATGTTCATGGAGGCTACACACTTTTAAATTAAATAATGTATGTAACCGTGAACATTAAAAGAGAAAAAAACTTAAAAATAAATAAATTATTGCATGAGAAATGAATTTAATAGTGTAAATTACGTCATATTTTAAAATGATACATTTAAACCAATTTTTATTCCGGAGAATTTTAATGTGACGTCACATGGAATAAAAGTTATGCGGCTTTCAAATTTATTTGTTTATTACATCACTTGATGTGACATAAATACAGGTTAATTTATGCGCAAAAACACTTTAAATTAAAATTCGATAAATACATATTAGAAAATGAGGATATCCCTAATAATTAATACAAGCAATATGCAATATAAAAATAACATAAAAATATGCATGATGGTGTATCAAAATAGAGAAAAGAATTCATGAATAAGCTATACCTGTTCCTAAAAATATCCAAAACTCGATCAAAACATATAATATAAGCGCAAACACAATGGTTTTCAATAGGTGATTTCAGTGATTCTAAAAGCTATTCCCAAGAAGATGGAGTTTTTTAACCTCGAACCGAAAGGAAGAATATTGTCCATAGCGTCTTTATAAAAGTCAGAAAGATAGCGACATTTTTAACGTACCATTTTATAGAGGCTGATTCTCAAATGTGTAATTGATCTTACTTATCAACACTACAGTCACCAGTTGTTACGGCAATGATGGATGAGGCCAGGGTAAAAGAAAAATACCCCATTCAAGCGAAGAAGTATGGCAACCCGATTACATAAGATAGCCGCCGCTATGATGATAATATCATTCAATCTTCCGTAACCTGATACTATGTTTTTAAAAAGGGCACGTTACTACATTTTCAGAGGCTGCGAAGTCTGAACGGGGGTTGGCGGGCGTAGCTCGCAGGTGGCTGAGGCCCCTAGTAAGCGTATAATAAAACTGATTAATTTGCATTTCTGGTATTTCTTTTTAATTGTGGTTATGAGTACTTTTCAGAATTTTTTGTGTAATCCGGTAAGTTCAGGTATATTCACTATTGAAATGAATTTACTTTCCCATTATCTTCACATTATAATCATTAAGATGTTGTGTTTAAGTACATTTTTAGTCTAAACTATATTACACAAATTTCATGAGAGGCTAATATTTATATTACAGAGTTTGTAAATGATGCAGTTTAAACTTTGAATTAAGAAGACAAGGGATTTACAAACTCATTTTTCTTTATTTCATTTTAAATACTATTCAAGGGCTTTAAATGCTATTCACTTTAAATACTATATTAATTATGACATATATTTATCAAACAAAAAATTGAAAAAAAAAATGCGGATAAAAATAAGAAATTTTCCTGAATATTTTAATCATTATGAAGAAAATTTCAAAATGCACCCTGCGCATTCCATATCAATTAAAGCCCCCAATATCTTTTATACAAGTTTGGTTTATGTATGTAAATAAAACTGTGCATCGAAATTTCTATATTTGGGCGACTCTCAAAAGGTGGGCACTGGACACAAGTCATAACTTTAAGCCTTTCAAACATAAATTTAATTATCATTCACTTTTTTTTTTTTTTTTTTTTACACTGAGTTTTTAATTCTATTCAGAGATAGAAAATGACATAATTTATTGTAAAGCTTTGTATAAATATCTTATAAAATTTTATTATTTTATGCTAAAGAGGCCAATTTCGGACATTCATAACGTTAACTGCTCCAATGTACCACCAATAAAAAGAGTTTTAACTTTTTTCCAGGTGGTTCTAATGGTAAACAACGAATGCATAAAGGAAACGGATGATTTTTTGATAATTTCGTTAAGAGATGGCAGGCTGATTTAGTGCTTTTTTGAAGATAGAAGGACTTTTCTATAAAGCACTTTTCTGTATTTTGTTCTGTCCGAAAGTAACGTACGTAACAAAGCATTTGATTTTATTATTATTATTACTGGATAACAAAAAGATAATTATACATATATATATGTATACAGACACATTTACTACATTCTTAGTCTTAAGAATTTTCTAAATACTAAGAGCAACGTCCAAAATCTTTAAGTCAAAAATCTGCAAATGTCCAAAATTTGTAACGTACACAACTGCTAATTAAATACTTTAATCATTAATTTTCCAGAATATTTGAGTCTTTTAATGTGTGTGTATAGTTTTGTAGACATACTATTAAAAATATTTATATATTATATTTATAGACAAAATACTATACTATTAAAAAAACTTGGCCTTAAATTTGAAAATTTAAAAAATTACATATAGTTAACGTTTAATGATCCCACCTTTTGAGAATCTCCCATTTGAATATAAAGGTAAAAAAAAAAATAATAATAATTTCTAATTTTTATGAAATTTTCAGTATTTTTGCATCCTATTTCTGCAATTAACTATCTTTAACTTTTCCAATTATATTTAGTTTCGAAACACGGTGCACAGTTTTATTTGTATATATAAACGAAACTTGCATAATAAATATTGGGGATTTTAATTGATATGGAATGCGCATGAGGTATTGTAAAATGTTCTTTATAACGCTTAAGATATTCAGAAAAATTCCTTACTTTTATCCAAATTTTTTTTAATTCCTTGAGTGAATAATATATGCCATAATGCATGTAGTGTGCCTTTGAATATTATTTAAAGTGAATAGAAAAATAAGTTTAAAGGTCCCTTGTCCCCTTAAGAGTTTAAACTGCATAAAATTATATCAACTTATGCTGCATAAAAATGTATCCACTTTTCTTTAGAGATTTTTGTGATTTGCCTTTTCTGACTATCTAAACAAAAGAAATTTAAAAAGCCTTAAATTAATTCAAGAGACCCTACATCACAAAATGTACAAAAATTCTGGCAAAAACTTTATTTGTTGAAACGAAGATGTGATATTTCATATTTTACTTTCAATACATATTGTTGATCCTCTATTGAGAAAGCGATTTTTTTTCTCCAAAATCTATATTTTTCAGCTGAAATGAAAGTATATGTTCGACTATCTGAACATGAAATATTTCTGAAAAGATTCAGTTTATTTTTAAAGAAAGTAAAAAATAAAAAAAATTCTTTATTTGTGTTTTAAGATTAAGTGCATTACATAGTTCAAAAGAATATGTAATATTTGACTTAAAAATTTGAAATCTTTGTTTGACCTCTTTGGCTTTTCAGGATAAAACAGAAGAAAGTTTTTATATATTAATTTCTATTCTTCTAATTCTAAAAAAATAAATAATTAGAAAGGAAAGAATAAAATAGATACCGATTTTAAAAAGAAATAAATATCTGAATATATTTTGTGATATATTCACTTTATTTTTGTTTGGATATTCTTCAGATGTTCAATTTTGGTTTTACAGGATACACACTTTATTTTCTCTGCCACACTTGAAAATTTCAGCAGAAACGTTTTTGAAAAAAATAATAACACAAAATATGTTAAAGAATCCGAATGTATTTGTTTATCTTTACCAGGATTATGAATAACATAACATATTCGCCAATGTAAACTTTAACTCTGTTATAAACTATATATGAAATCACGTGAATCATCGAACTAACTCATGCTAAAAATGATAAAAATACATTTAAAAGCAAAATAAATGCCTTTATTTAATCAGATTGACATGTCTCATTGCTCTGACGGCAACTTTCTCAAGATAGTGATATAAATATTTTCGCACTTTTTTTTTTTTTTTTTGAAAACTGGTAAGCAAAAATAACGCGAACTCACGCATAGTGAAATTAACTGAAACGTTAAAAATGGATATCAGTGAACGAGAATTATTTTATGCTATTGTTTCATTATTCTGCAAAGCATCTCTTTCCAAATTTTAGGAAGCTCCTTGGAGGCTGAATCATTGCATATATTATCACTGCGTAAAAAGATCACTATTGATTCTCGAATAATGGATGGCAAATAAAATCTTGATGGATAAATTATTTTACTATTTTTAAAATGAATCTGAAGAGGCTCTTTGTTATATAGTTTGGCTAAAGCTGTGGTTTTCTTGTTGTATTTGATGTCTGCTGTATGTTCTTTGATCCTAGTTTTAAGATTTCTGTTTGTCATTCCTATATAATAGGGGTGCACAACCTTTTCAAGAGAAGGGCCACTTTGAAAAATGCCTGGGTTGTCGAGGGCCACATCGATAACACAGAGAATTCTATTTCGGAAAGGTGATCTGAGGCCTAAAATCAGATAAAAACATGGTTTCAGAGGGGGGGAGGGAGTTTTACCCCTCTAGGTTCACCTATCCAGTCAACTTATCCAATTTACTTAGCACACTCTAAAAACGACATTTTCAAAACTGAGCAAACTCGAATCTGAGTATGTCGCATAGTCAAAATGGCTCCGAATCAAAATTACTCAAGTTTGAAACATGTGTATTCTCATTTCTGAAAACATGGACATATTCAATTATGAGCAGATGACGCTTTATTCATGATGTTTATTCATGATTACACATGATGTTTGTATTTATATATTGTTGATGGTTGTGTCCACCTGCGAAGTCTTTCTTTTACGAATTCATCCATTCTTCTTCCGCTTCGAAGGTTGAAAAATAAACTCTACGCTTCTTCGATTTCATTATGATGGCTTTTAAGTGTTCTTCCGCGAACACGATTAAAATGTAGTTCGCCACATTTCATGGTATAAAATGTTACTGAAGGGAAAGTTTCGTTCGAAATCATAACAAATGAAATAATGTGAATAAATTCGACTACCTTGGTGAAATTTACTACATTTAACGAATAAAAAGTAATTTTCTTTGAAACTGAGTATTTCTGGTATTTCAGAATTGAAAACATTGCGTCGTCATATTTGAAGCAAAAAGTTTCAGAACAAAATGAAAAGATCGATTTACTCAGATTTGAAAGTGTTATTTTTCTCAGTGCAAGGATGTACCAACAGTTTACGTTTGTATATGTAACAGAGATATAGCAAGGATTATTTTCAGATAGTGATAATATTTCTTGACTTTATTCGGGGAGTATAAATTTTGCTTTATTAAAAGTGCTAGAAAACAAACATAGGCACTCATGAAAACAAACACTCATGAAAGTGGCTAGTGGCGAAAAAAAAATGAGAACTTTAATGAACGAAGGTGGGAGGAAGGGCCGATCAACGAAATTTCAGATTTTTCTGGACCCGATGAATGAAATTCCCTTTTTTTCCGCGCCCAATCAATGAAATTCCCCTTTTTCCGCGCACAGTCAACAAAATACGCTTCTTTCCGCGCCTGATCGATGAAATTTGCGATTTTTCCGCGCCCGATAGACGAAATTCGCGATTTTTCCGCGCCCGATCAATGAAATTCCCGATTTTTTCGTGTCCGATCGACGAAACTCGTGATTTTTCCGTGCTTCATCGACAAAATTCGTGATTTTTCAATGAAATTTGCTATTTTCCCTTGCTTGATCAACAAAATTTGCGATTATTCCGTGCTCGTTCTACAAAACTCGCGATTTTTCTGTGCCCGAACGAAAAAATTCGCTATTTTTCCTAGCCTGATCGACGAAATTTGCGATTTTCCAGTACCCGTTCGATGAAATTCAAATTATTTTCGACCAGCGACTAACGAAGTTGGAAACTTGGGAATTTCCTATTTTGATATCTATGGTATCGGCCGGCCGATAAACGAAATTCGCGATTTTTAACTGACTGACGAAATTTGCAGTTTCTTCCCGCGAAAAATGGCTGAAATTCACAATTTTTTCCTGTGATCTATGGGCAAAAATTGCGATTTTTTCCTGTTATAAATTTACGAAGTTTGCGGGCCACAAGTTAACCCATCGCGGGCCACTTTTGGCCCGCGGGCCACCGGTTGTGCATCCCTACTATATAAAATTGCACTGTACCAGTGTCTTTGGTGAAAGCTATTTCATATACCTCTGATAATGGATTTGGTTCTATTGGGTTTATTTTCTTACATACTGTGTTTCTCAATATTAGAGAAGGTTTTGCAGTAATGGAGATATAGCATTTATTGCGTTTATATTTCAATCTTTCGAAGAAACCAGGAAGCTATTGTAAAGAGGATAATTTGGAATTTTGTACATTAAAACTTTATATTTATTGTGCCTTTTAACCCTCTCCGGCGCTGAGCAATTCTGTTTATAAACTGATGACATAATGGACTGACACCAGAATTTATAAACGAATTTATCAGAAGATATGAGGTTGCTTATTTTCACGTACATTATAAAAGAAAAATTTTAATTAAATATTCTTGGTGCCGTTTATCACTTTTGGTATTAAAATTAGGTGTCCTTTTTTAAGGGCACCGCCCTCGAAAGGATTAACCCTTAATTGCATGATTTATTCTTTTAGAATTGTGTTTTTTATTTTTATATTAAGGATTAGACACCAGAAATCTTAAGATAAATTTTTAACTTTATTTAGTAGCATATTTTTGTAATTTTTACAGGATTAATATTTCTATATAAATATAGTGGTTGTAAGAACTTAATTTATGTATTAAAAATTAAATAAAAGGTGATGGAAATTTACATCACTATGCAATTAAGGGTTAAATGTATTTTGATCACGTTTAGCATAAGTTAGTTTGATGTTTTACCCTTATCTTCTGATGTTTAACTGTTATTTATTACCTTTCATAATAGATAATTTTTTAATAATGCAATAAAGAAATTGTCGAAATAGATGGATAAATAATGTATATTAGTTCTGTTGTCAACATGCCCTTTATCAAATGATATATATCGTACAACAATGAGTAAGGTACCATTGGATAGGATCTTTTTCCTGTATCTGACACTGCATTCTGAATTTTCGTTATATATTTAGGTTAAGTATCATCATACATAGTGTTTCTGCTGTCAACATCCTTTTCCTATGCACATAGAAAAGGCACAACGATGAATGGTTTATTATACGAAAGATTTTTGAACAGGAATTTCACATAGCACACTCATATTTTGTTAAAACAAATTGTTTGATTAAAAATTTGCAGTTCATTATAAGTTATTATGCGTGAGGTATCAGTGAAAAGTGTATCCGAAAATAAACTCAAAATATGCAGTGCTAAAGTCTCGCACTGGTCTACTCGTAAATGTTTATTTTTGACCCCTCTATAGGGTTCTTATTTATTTTTCAAGTTTTAGAAATGTTTTGATCGTTTTATTACATTGTAGGATCTATTCTGCAGGTCTCTTTACTCTATGCACAGTCTCTTTATTTCAAGATTTTACTAGAAACACAAATGAAAAGATATGTACAAAAAGAGGGAGAGGGTCGTACTTTGTGAAACTATAGTGTGAAAAAAAATGGAACAATCTTTAAAAAGCACAAATGGAAGTATGCGAAAGGTGGATATAGCTGTTTCGGGTGTTCTAAGGCTTTATCATCAGTGCATAATTCAAAACATTTAAAAAATTAAAGATTAAAAGTTTAACGAGCCAAAGAGGCGCATCGCACAGATCGCCGTCAGTGGCAAAATAGCCGAAAACAGATAAAGTATGGAAATAAGTACAATATTAGAAGTATATATTAAAGAAAGTTTTCTTGCATCAATTAAGAACCCACTACTCTATATGCGTGATTGGTTGCACGAAAGCACGTCAAGGCGATAATCGTCGATATTTTCCTCTGGTACACCTTTTCGTCAGCTCGCTCCTTGTGTTATTCATACTGAGCCAGTTTCCATGAATAATGTGCTAGTCACGAATTGATGTACATACGCGCAAGTACATCCGATTAACTTATTTGAAATAGAGCTTCTTCAGAATATTCTAAGGTTGTCCAAATACATTGTAAAGAAAATTTAGAAAGTTCCTATTACAATTATTTTTAGCAAAGTAAAGCTACCTCTTTAAAACTGTTAAATTAAGTGCCACTTAACTTAAACAAGTCGGAAATTGTACATCAAACGTGGCAAATGACTCCTGCTGTAACTAGTTCTATAAATATTAGGATCTTGGTGCAACAGCTGTTGCACTCTTATTCAAAAATTAATGAATACAAATTTTTTTATGATTATATGTATTAAATTCAGTAATACGGAAATAATAGGACTCTATCTTAAATAGGACGTAATCACCATGGCAACCTAGAATCATTACCTATCATGGAATAGCATTGAATTAATTACGTATGATAAGATTTAATTTAATGAAGAAAACGTTTATTAATACATTTTAATATTTTGATTAAATTTTCTTAAAATTTGAAATAACACGACAAGATTCTGCAACGATTATATATATTAAATTTCAAACTATTCGGTTAGGTAGTTTTTGCGCTGTTATATGCGGACAGACGGACAGACAGACAAACGAACAGACGATAGGACGACTAGAGGTGCTACGTCTTTATATAATTAAGAACGCACCTAAAAAATTATAAATTATAACCTAAAAACTTTCTTTCCGGGCTGTAGTTTCAACCTTTTTCAAACATCTGAAAAAAGAAATGTAAAGCCAAAAATTATTTCAAGAAAGCTTTTATCACCACATTTCATCAAAATATTTTGACGAAAACTTTTCTTTTTATGAAAGTGACGATGCGATATTTTATATTTTATTTTCTATACATATTGTTGATCCTCTATTGATAAAACATCTGGTGTT
This sequence comes from Maratus speciosus, assembly GCA_963932465.1. Taxonomy (NCBI): domain Eukaryota; kingdom Metazoa; phylum Arthropoda; class Arachnida; order Araneae; family Salticidae; genus Maratus; species Maratus speciosus. Next base: position 244,845,342 of record OZ010800.1, on the reverse strand, counting down.
GTTCTTTTCAAAATCCATATTTTTCATCTGAAATGAAAGTATATCTTCGACTAGCTGAACATGAAATGTTTCTGAAAAGACTCAGTTTATTTTTGAAAAAATAAAAAGAATGCATTTTTTTGTGTGTGTTAAGATTAAACGCGTTACATAGTTCAAAGAGAATATATGACATTCGGTTTAAAAATTTGAAGTTTCTTTTCCAATAACTTTAACTTGCAAAAATCAGAAAAAAGATTGAAAATATTTTAATGCAATTTGAAAATAAAACAGATAATGAATCTAAAAAAAAATCTACACTATAAATATAAAGAAGCAACAATGTATGCTTGTTTGTAAGAGTAATCTCAGGAACTACCGAAGCGATTTCTAAAATAATGGTTGAAAAATGCTGGTGACTTCCTCTGCTCCAACATAGTCTATATTTTATGTCTCTATAACAAACATCAAGGGGGTGCAAGAGCAAATAATGTTCTAAAATTGTGATTTCAGTGATAATGTTGGGGACTAGAAAGTTGAAATTTGCTGTGATGGTTACGTTTAAGATGTAAATAATTCCTGTGAACGGTTTTTTTAGATTTCGAAATTTAAAAGGTTGAAATGAGTGGATAACTTTCTAAGAACATTCTAAATTACAATTTATTTGGAACTGTCAGCTATAGAAACTTGAGGTTTGACACAGTTGTTACTTTTAAGACGTAGATGTTTGCACAGAACATTTTCTATGAAAAATCGAAATGTAAAAGGGTTCAGGAACTAAAAACGTTCTAAAATTTCTATTTCGGTTATATTGTTGGGACTATAAACTTGAAATTTGTGTGGCGGTTACATTTAAGATGTAAATGTTTCCACAGAAACGTTTCTAAAATATTATGTAAAACGGTGCAGGAACAAAAAAGGCTCTAATATTGTGATTTATGTGTTCCTGCTGGGGCTTTAAAAACTTGAAATTTTGTATGGTAATTACTTTTCAGATTCAAATGTTCCCAAAGAACGGTTTTTAAAAAAACTCGAAATTTAAAAGAATGAAATGAACAGAAACTAAAAAGGTTTTACATTACGATTAATTTGGAATTGTTAAGACGAAACGTGAATGTATAATAAAGTCAGATTATTTTTCTTCCCAAGCAGTCAAAAGAGAACTTGCAATTTAAATACAACGTAACTGGTTGCTACGTAGCTAGTAAATATATAAATAAATTTTCTGAATGCGTTTTGTCATAGTAACTTTTGAAATGCTATGATGAAATAAGGTTGATTTTTGTCAGATATTTTAGCCAACCGATGTACATGTTGTGTGTGTTTATCTTATAAGAATATGTGTATATACAACCTGTGGCCAGAAAGTTCGGTGAATGCATTTTTATTTCAAATACAGCATTCTGCATCACCAAATACAATTTACTGTCATTCAAAATAATCTCCATGGATGGTAATGCACTGTTGGGAACGAGTATATAAGTCCTGGAAACTCCTGTAAAACAGTTCTTTTGGAATGGCTTTCAACTCGGCCGTCATGGCGGAGTCCGTCGTCGCCTAAAAAAACCAAGGTACGGTCAGAAAAATCGTGCATAAAGACAATACTTTTCGCATTCTTTGACTCTAATGGTCTCATTCACAAAGAATTCCTCCCTGAGAGTACCACACTGAATGCTGTTGCCTACGCCGATGCCACACCTCCTTGGTTGTATGGCAGTTTCTGGCCGCGAATGAAGTTGTGACACTTGATCACCCTCCTTATTCACCTGATTTGGCACCTGCAGACTTCTTCCTCTTCCTCAGATTAAAGTCAGCCCTGAAGGGAAAGAGATTTACGGACATCACCGACATTCAAAGCAACGTGACGGCCGAGCTGAAAGCCATTCCGAAAGAACTGTTTTACAGGAATTACCAGGACTTATATACTGATTCCCAACAGTGCATTACCATTCATGGAGATTATTTTGAAGGACAGTAAATTGTATTTGATGATGCACAATACTGTATTTGAAATAAAAATTCATTCACCGAACTTTCTGGCCACAGGTTGTATATGAAAGGATAAAAAGGAAAATTCTTTTAAAATTCCAAAATTTAAATTAAATTTCAGAATTTAAATTAAAATCTCCAAGGTATTTTTCCTAACTTTAAATCTTATCTTCAAAACCCGTGTTGCTCCTGGTAACTTTTTTTTCCAACTGTACATTTATTACTTTCTGTCTTCGATTTCGGGTGATCTTAAAGATAAAATCTGCTGAGTTTGTGCTTATTTTGTGGTTACTGATGAAGCCGGGTCTTGGTCTAAACTAGTTTTGTCATAAACCCCTAGCCATCAATCAAGGGCTAAATAACCAATAAAGTAAAATCCTCCAGGTTGACACCATCCCCCTCTGCTGGAAGATATCCCAAATTCTTAACAAAACTCATCTGCTCACGCCAAAGGACAGTTTTTTAGAAATTTGAGACTAATAATCCAAGAAAGTGATTTAATGAAAAATATGGTTTCTCTGCTTTTCCGGCGGACTCGCGACTGCAGTGTACGGTCAAACTGGAATATAAAAGACGTTTTAGTTGAAATAGTGAGGTCCCGAGTCAAAGTAGTTTATAGTCCAAGAGCTGTTAAACATTTTAGGGAAGGTATTTGAGGCACCCTGAAAATTTGTGCAACACTTCTTCTGTAATGGCTGAATACAAAATAGAATGTCTGGCTGAAGGATCGTGGCCCAAAAACTGTGCCAGACACGTGTCAAGTGCCATTTTTTGACTACCCCAAAAAAAAGGTATTTGAGGCACGCCGAGATTGAGACAGAATAATATTTATACTTAGAAAAAAATATTTTGAAAACGACAGACATTTTTAGTCGGCCCAAAAACTGTGCCAGACACGTGTCAAGTGCCATTTTTTGACTACCCAAAAAAGGTATTTGAGGCACACTGAGATTGAGGCAGAATAATATTTATGCATAGAAAAAAATATTTTGAAAATGACAGACACTTTAGTCGGCACAAAAACTGTGCCAGACACGTGTCAAGTGCCATTTGGCACTTGACACGTGTCTGGCACAGTTTTTGGGCCACGATCCTTCAGCCAGACATTCGATTTTGTATTCAGGCATTACAAAAGAAGTGTTGCACAAATTTTCAGGGTGCCTCAAATACCTACTCAAAAATGTTCAACAGCTCTCCTACTATTAATACTTCTGTTTATGCAATTTGGATTTGCGCAATACCTTTTAATTTGTGACGGAAAAGAATAAAGTGAATCGGCGATATATCACATATATATGTAATGTATTGCTCCCTACTTTTTCTATTTCTTCCATAAAAACAAGCAACTCCATGTTTTTGCTCATTTCACTGAAAAATTGAAAACTCGGTGGTGACCAGTTACGAACATTGAAAACAAAAAATTCAAGCACAGTGTGACTTGCCTGCATAAAAAATGGTTTCATTCACTTTATGAATATAAATCTACGGGATGCGAAATCTTTTCTAAAAGCAGTGTCTGTGTTCTAGAAAAAAAAAAAAAAAAACTCCACGTGTGAAAAATGCTGTACTCCTTAAGTGCAAACACATGCTATGCGAAGAATCTAAACTAAGTTATTCACTTTTTATGCTTTCATAGTGCATTTTCTAAAAAAAAAAAAAAAAAAAAAAAAAAAGCCAGCCCAAGACAGTTAAAATTTTTCTTATATTCATTGTTTGATTTTATTCTATGTACAAAAAATGCACATATTTCTCCAAAGCGAAAATTAGAAGTACAATCCTTCCCTGAACACTAGGCCAATGCGCTAACACAAATTTGCCGGGTTTATTTGTGTCTCATGTTTCGCCGCCAGATTATGTGCTCATGAAGACTATTCCATCTTGTGCTGCAGTTGCAGTTTTACCAACATATCGCTCACCCACAAGAAAAGTGACACATCTCGCAAAAGTTCATTTTGCATTTTATTCCACTAATAGATCTGTCATAGGTGCGTCTTGCTACACAGTTTCATAAGTATAGCTATGCGCCAAATCACTTTATTACGCTATATGCCCATCTGTGACAACAAAAGAGGGGTGGATTGTGTGGGGAGGTAAAATTACCCAACCCTCCAAACCTCATCTTACGTCTTCATATTTAAGTGTTTTATAATTTTATGCACGTTTTCATTTCTGGATGCAGAACTAAGTGCTATAATTTCATGTTACAGTAAAAACATGCAAATTTTCTTTTGCCTCTCATGTGAAATTTGGTTTTGTCGAGATGTGCCACTTTGCTTGTGGGTAAACGATAAGTGGATGAGAGATGATAAGCTGGGTATCACACTCGTAGCTTAAAATGGTAGAGCACCTGGGGAGATATTCCAAGGAATCCGGGTTCGATTCCCGGCTTGAACATTTTTCACTCTGTTGGTTTTTCGCTTAGTTAGCAGTGTGATAAATTATGTATTAAATATTCAATAATTTCGAGCGTATTTTCCCTGCTAAAAATTAATTAAAATTATGGGTGTAGCTTTTATCTTGTAATATAAAAAATTAGACACTACTGAAACATTTCCATTTACAAACAGGAGCATAATACATTTATTTACATTGTTTTTATAAGAATTGTGAGATTTCCATAACACTATTTTTGGTTAATTAATCCTATTATTCTTGTAAATATTTTAGAAAAATGAGCTACAACTACTGATATACTAAACCAGTTTTAATCAAAAAAGTTACCTAAATTTATTTTGTTATTATATAAATTTTCTATCATATTTACAGATAACTTTTTAGGTAGAGCTTGTATTGATTCATAAATTGGTATATATATGGTTAATAAATGTCACTGTTAACTTGTTATTGAATTTTTATAACATTCAGCTCTTTTTCGGTCATTCTGTAATCAACCGATTATTCATTTATCGATTTATCGATTTTGCTATTTTTTATTTTTCTTTTCAGCGAGCGAACGAATCTTATGATAATTTCATCACATTTTTTAAACAAGATAAATCCGGTGGCAAATCTCGAAAAATATCCTCATTAATGTTAAAGCTTGAAATATATATTTCAGGTGTAGTCTCAAGCTAATTGTATTGTAGGTTCTTGTATTTTTAACCAAACAAGTGAATTACGAGCCTATGTGAATTTTGTAAGTTTCCGTGATAAATTCACTTGTGAAATTTTTGTCCTATCGACGTGGAATCATCCAAGCGGAGTTGATAATGATTTTTGAAACAAAAAATTATCTGTTCTTTGCCCAGATATTAATTAAAAACTTTTCTAGAAAATAGGGTACAGACCAAGGTACCTTTACAACTTTGCGATCGCCTTTCGAAGTATACTTGGCACAATATCAAGTGTAAACTTTTTACAAGATCTTTGTTGTACGGAATCCCTTGTGAGCGAGTAAAACTCGCACTTGGCCGATTATTTTAATATTTCAAATTTTCAGCGCACAGTTTCATTTTATTCAATTTAGTTTTAGTAAATCATTTCAATAGGTTCAAATGGTTCAAATCTTGCGAAATACAATTACATTCAGTTATTTTCCAAGATTGTCTATTTTCTGTGAAAATAATAGCGCCGCTTTCCTGAATGTCCCGTTGTCTCATTAAATCTATATGTGTAATAATCTGAAATTTGTTATTTCGAATCTTCAGTCTAAAATATTTAACCTATTCATCTTGCGATAGTGTCATTATTAATTAGTTTGGAACATTAATTATTCTCATATATTTTTATATATTTCATTGAGTCGTTAGTTTTGAAAGGGGGAAAAGTCCTTTTTATGATATTGCGCGTATTTGATGTTTTGCATTTGAAAGGGTTCTAAAATATTCGTAAGAAGTAATAGACTTATTATATTTTTAATGAACCTATTCATCTTGCGATAGTGTCACTATTAATTAGTTTGGACGTTGATTATACTTGTATATTTTTATTTCATTAATTGAGCCTTTTGTTTTGAAAGTGGAAAAAGTTTGGAAAAGTCAATTTTATGATGTTGCTAATTAGTTAATGTTTTGCATTTGGAAGCTTTATAAAATATTCGTAAGAAGTAATAGGCTTATTTTATTTTTAATTAAGGTATCCGAACGCCTTTAAAACGTAATTTTCGATCAAAATATCGATTTTTCCTTTTTGCAATAATATTAAAATTGAATCTTTTATCTATCGAAATCTTCTTAAATTTTGTCTGTGTCTAAAATAAAACCCGAGTTACAGTCGTTTAAAATTATATCTATTACGTTATTTACATTACGTTACCTGTATCCTGTAAGTTATTTTTAGCTTTTTCTCAAAAATGAAATTTTTCAGATTTTTACTATACGCAAAACATCCTAAAACAAAAAATTATGCATGAAATGCCACGAAATTTTCTGTACTTCTTTTAAAAATGTCTTTTGAGGGAATAGACTACACTCACGATAATATATTAAATAGTTTTATATTTACACTGATATAAATGACAAACGTGAGACAAATTTTGCGAATTTTTCATTATATTAGTACTTTAACTGTCATATCATCAGAAATAGAGATGCGATAATAATGTGTGTAGTCTAAGTTCTAGAGCAAGTTATTCCGTTTATTATGCAATTTACAAAATGTCAATACATTATTTTATTTTTAAGTTATCACGTTTTGTGGAAATGTCATTTTTTGACATAATTTTGACTATTTTTCTCTTAAAAAAATTATTTCTTGGTAATTGCTAAAATTTATATATATTTTTTTCAAAGTTTTAAAGTAAATGTCATTATAAAAATGTATAACAAGAAAAAATTTCAAAATTTTCAAAAAAAAAAAAAAATCACTTCCGAAGGTGTGCGGATACCTTAGCCTATTCATCATCTTGCAATAGTGTCATTATTAATCAGTTAGGACGAATTATTATTGTCATGTATTTTTATTTCATTAATTGAGTCGTTGAATTTGTCGTTGGAGTAGGAAAAGTCCATTTTATGATGTTGCAAGATATTTAATGTTTTTCATTTGAAAGGGTTCTAAATTATTCGTAAGAAGTAGTAGATTTATTTTATTTTTAATTAGCTATCCTTCTTGCGATAGTGTTATTATTACTTAGTTTAGACGATTAATTATTCTCATATATTTTTATATATATTTCATTAAGTAAGCCGTTGGTTTTGAAAGTTGGGAAGCTCCATTTTATTATATTGCTAGATATATAATGTTTCGCAATTGAAGGGTTTCTAAAATATTCATATAAAGTAACAGATTTTACGATGTAATAGACTAGATTTTTAATCCTCTTATTTCATTAAAATTTAATATACATAAAATTATAATGAAATAACAAAATTATAATGAAATTATGGTACATTCGTTATTCGAGTTCGCTGTAAAAAAATCATGATTTTGGTATGCAGCAATCGTCTTTCCACACTATCAATAAACGGTCAAGTGCGAGTATTACTCGCGCACAGAGGGTTACGTACAATAATATATGAATTAGTAAGTGTATTTTAAAAAAAATACCGTTGCTAAAAGAATAACTAATAGGGTGGGTCGATAAAAAATGAATTTTTTATTTTAGGAACGCTTTAGTGCGGAAACGTTGCCTATTGTAATAAGAAGAAAAACGGCATAAAAATTTTAAAAATCGGATAACATCTTCCATTCACGCATCGTACTTAAAGCTAATATAAAATTGCAAAAATCGAGCCTTTTTTGTAATTTTTTTAATTAATTAAAACTTTAAAAATAAACACGCTTTAGTTTTTTATGCTTGTTTTATAATCTAAATAACTTGAATAAATACATTATAATCAATAATATATTTTTTTCCGTTCGCGCAAAGTTTTAGAAAAAACATAAATTTTCCAATATTTCGAAATTTTCACAATGGAACTCCTTGTTCCTTTTGCTAGAAGAAAACTAGATAGAACTCCCAAAAGAATTACTAAAAAGTTAAATGTGAAGGCAGAGAGGAAAGCTCGTGATCTTCAACGAGCACTTAGTGGCAAAGAAGTTCCTAAAATAGGAGAGTACTCGGAAATGGATGAACACAAACACAGTTCTATTAAAGTCTCGGAGTATTAGGAAGATGAATACAAAACAAGTACACCAACTGGAAAGCCTAAATGACAGATGAGAATACAACTTAACGCAACAGCGCTAAACAGTGATCGGTTCGGAGTTTCTGAACGGGCAACAGCTGTCATAGCGTCAAGTATTCTGCGAGACGTTGGGATGATAAGCGATACAGATTCTACTTATGTGGTTGATAAGTGTAAAATAAAAAAGACAAGAGTCGTGTTAGGACGGATTTGAAAAGTCAATTCATACCTCCCGAGGAAAGATGGGGTCTTTTCTTTGACGGACGAAAAGATGATACTTTGTTCGTCGAAAAATTCAATGCCAAGTACTTCCGAAGGAATCTGAAAGAAGAACACTATTCAGTTATCCAGGAACCTGGATCGATTTATATTGGACATGTATTCTTCGAGTTTATCAAATGATATAACTCAAAGTTTTATTTCTCTTTTTTCTGAACTATCAATATCACTATAAAAACTAGAAGTAGTAGGGTGTGATGGCACTGTAACTAATACTGGATGGAAGAACGGTGTCAGCAACCGATTATAAAATCATGTAGGACGCCGCTACAGTGGAGCATATGCCTCCTGCATTTTAATGAGCTTCCTTTTCAACACATTTTCGAGCATATTGACTGTCAAACTGCTGTATCTAAATCTTTAAGTGGACCAATCGGGCAACAGCTCAGTTGCTGTGAAAAACTCCCTGTGGTTGATTTTGAGCCAATAGATTGTTCGATTCCTGATGTAGACAGAAATTTGTTGAGCAAAGACCAACAGTATTTGTTGGACATTTCAAATGCAATCACCTTTGGATATTGTCCAGAAGACTTTAAAAATCGGGATCCTGGTCCTTTGTCCAATTCCAGGCCAACCGAGTCCTTAGGTTGTATATAAGTTCATCCGATCCATCCGAAAACCTAAAAGAAATTGTTGGCTTCATCTTAAAATCATACATGCCTGTGTGGTTTGCCATAAAAAAAGAGCAAATATTTTACTGACGGACCAAAACATGTCTCTCAAGCAATCCAAACATCACGCTATATATCCGACGAATTACTTGAAGTTGTCAATCCAGTAATAGAAAGAAATGCATAATTTGTGCACCCAGAGAAAGTTCTGTTGGCAATGATTGTCGTTAAAAGAGACCAATATTCGGGAGCTCGGTTACAGAAAGATCTTAAAACAAGACAATCAGTCCCAAAGAAGAAGACTTAGAAATTTTGCACCATCGAAGATAAACTTTCAAGCTTCCGATTACATTGAAATTATTAATTGGAATTCTTGTGTGGTGTATCCTCCTCCAATGCTGCGGGACCTAAGTGAGATGATATTAAATCACTCATCAATTCTGACACTACGCTCATCAGAGAAATACGAAGGTTTCCCTGTCACACCCAGTCTGTGGAGAGGTGTGTCAAACTTGCAACAGAGGCCTCGAATAAAGTATGTGGGCATGATGCTAGAGATGGCTATATCCGAGCAACACTGAAGTCTAGATCGGTTATGCCTTATTTCTCCATAAAATCAGACTTTAAATGTGTGTATATATAAAAAAGGAAAAGTAAAAAATACAGTAAGCAAAAGAATCCTACTCTGTGGAAAATCTTTGTAAATAGTTGTAAATATAATGCAAATACCATACCCAACAATTTGGATGGCTGGTTGGGTAGGGTGTGGGTGGAACTCAACGTGCAATCACCCCCTCCACGTGGTGAGTTCTGGGTATTTTGTTCTAGCAAAACGAGCGAAGAGTTGCACAGTGAAAATTGCGAAAAACTGGAAAAAATATGTTTTTTCTAAGATGTTGCATGAACGAAAAATATTATATTATTGATTAGAATTTAATTTATTTAGGTTTTTTAAACTTGAAAACAAGCATAAAAAACTACCGCGTGTTTATTTTTAAAGTTTGAATTAATTAAAAAAAATTACAAAAAGGCACGATTTTTGCAATTTACCATTAACTTTAAGTACGATGCGCGAATGGAAGATGTTAACCGATTTTAGAATTTTTTATGCCGTTTTTCTTCTTATTACAATAGGCAACTTTTCCGCACTAAAGCGTTCCTAAAATAAAAAATTCGTTTTTTTCGACCCACCCTAATAACTAAGTCTTTGTAAAAACTATACAACGTAGGGTTAGGTATAGCTGTATAGTATACAGGGTGCAAAGGAAAGTCCCTTTAACCTGAAAATACTTGCGAACGGAGAGAGCTACAGATATACAAGTGAGGTAACGGTACAGAAAAGCGACTACTCCCGACCTAATGCAAACGACAGCAGCACCCTAGTGGCGAAATTTGGAAGATAGCCATTGCAAATCGAACACGAAAAGAGGTAGAGCAAATTTTCCAAATAGAATGCTTTAGAGCAACAATTAATTGGTACGAAACGACATTTGGTTCACACAGATAAGATAAATCGTCGCCTGATACCCAAAAATGTCCGAAATTGATGAGCTACGATTCTACTTTGCCTATTCACATTCCGGAAATGTAGCAGTGCACAATTGCAGATTGTGACGTTGTGCTGTGCTGTAATGTCTGTAAAGATTTAATTTCCAATGCATTCAAAATTTTAGAATAACCCTTTCAGGGTACCAAAAATTCTGTTCGTAAACTGATGAAATAATTGACTGACACCAAAATATTCAAAAGAATTTCTCAGAAAAGAAAACCCGCTAATTTGCACTTACATTACAAAAGCAAAATGTTATTAAAATATTCTTGGTGCCATTTGTCAGTTTTGGAATTAAAATTAGGTGACTAGACCGTCTAGCCACCGACCTTGAAAGGGTTAAATCTATGTCGTCGTATTGAAGAGGCTTGCAATAGACATTCCATGCTGAGAAACGTGCATGCAGAAATACTCTCACGAATACAAACGTGTATCGTGAGCAATGGCGAACTTTTAGAACATACTGAATATTAACTTTTTATTACTGTGAGACAGTTTGTCTTTTTTGTATTATGTTATCAAAATGTATTTTGATAATTACGTATTTATAGCATAAATTGTGCGTATTTCTTCATACTTCTGACTATACCATTCAAACGTTTACACAATATGGAGTGCAACGATTTCGGACATTTTTGGGTAAACAGGCGAAGATTTATCTTATTCATGTAAACCAAATGTGGCATTCTACTAATTAATTGATGCTCTAAAACTTTCTAACTGGAAATTTTGCTCCATCTCTTTTCGTTTTCGATTTGCAGTGGCTATTCCAAATTTCGCCACTAGAGGGCGCTGCTGTCGTTTTCATTAAATCGAGTGTAGTCGCTTTACTATACCGTTACCTCACTTGCATAGCTGTAGCTCTCTCCGTTGACAAGTATTTTCAGGTTAAAGGGACTTTCCTTTGCACCCTGTATACTAGAAAAGTATAAATGGATATACCATGAAAGTTCAAAGATATCTGGAACCTAAATAATAGCAAATATAGCTATTCTGTGTATTTGTTATTCCATATAGGTTTTTAGCTATGCTTTAAAGACGTAGTAGGTGTATTGAGAGAGCCACTCAATGGAAACTAGTCGCGAATCCCATAGTATTTATGTGATTAATTCTCATTAAATTAGTCTGTTTTTAACAATTTGACGTTTATTGCTTTTATACTGCTACTGGACATTACATTACATAAGTATATCCTTAAAATTTGTTATCTAAGCTTTAAAAGAGGATGGAGTATAGAGTACGCCGTCCCTGTCCAAACTGTCCGTGTCTTTAAGGGTGTTTACCTCGGCTAATCACCGACGATATTTTCCGAAATTCGCGATCAACAATACTTTTATACTTCTGCTACGATAGGTACCTCCAGCTCTGCTCAACACTTTTGCAGAAGCCCGTAAATCGAAATTTGAGTGGAACGGAAAAATGCGATTTTCTCAAAAACTATGTGACCTAGGATAATCGCTATAATTTTCCGGCAAGGTTTAAATTAATGTCTACTACCTCTAATCTTTTCATAATTTTAGTTTCAATACATTCGGAATTAGATGAGGGGGAACATATTTTTGCACTACATTTTCCACCATAACTTTGAAAATATAATACCTAAAATTAAGTGAACTATATTTTTGATTTCAGCGTTACGAAAGCTTTCACACGATACCCTACACGATATACAAAGAAAACATTTTTTTTTCAAGTAACTTAATTAGCCCGTCTACATTTTCCTAAATATATTTATGAATATTTATTAATCTGTAAATATGTGAGTCAATAATCTTTATTACTTCCCCGAATTTGACCTTTCCACGTTGCATAGTTTACGAGTAAAAGGGCTGTGACAGACAGACACATGAGTGATCTTATAATGGTACCGTTTTTACTTTTTAAGTACGGAACCCTAAAAATAATGATTTTGATTTTCTTTGAATGGCATATAATTACAATTTTATAAAAAATTTGAATATTTTATTGTATTCCAATATTTCATTCTTCTTTTGAAAAGTCACAATACAAAAAAAAATATTTATTTTATAGGAAATAGTGAAAAAAATTAGAAAAAATATTAATTAGTTGCATGCATATAATTATATTTCTTAATTTAAACAGTGACATTTAAAGAATTCATGATGAAATTTGGATTGTGCATCTTAATACTACATGTAATTCTACTCAAACTGATTTGCCTCATTTTCAAAGTCAGCGCATTTGAAAGATCGTTGACCAAATAAATTACTAGTAACCTAAAGAAAACCCAGAGAGTATACTCTAGAGTAATGAATTTCATCGCTACAGTATACGCTATAGCTTTATCTGATAAACAGATTGTATATGGAGATTCTTAAAAATTTCCAAAAGGTATGCGGCGTATACCTCCGTATACCCTCCACTACACACCTGCTAGTAACAAATTTATACTGGTATTAAAAGACATTTAATTTGAATTGATTAAAAGCATAAATTTTATGTTAATTTATAATGAGATTTAGTTTTAACTATTTTTTTCCACAAAATCAAATAGTCCTAGTTTCAAAATCAACCGCTCAATTAATGATTTCAATTTATTTAAAAATGACGATTTGTTATACCCATAATTTTGCCTACCCATAATTTCCTACGCCACAGATTTTTATTGAAAGTCTAAAAGTTCCGAGGAAAATTTGATGAGAAATAATGATCCTGACTTATATGTCATGTAGAAGCAGTTTGTTTCAGGATGTCATATTATAAAGTCTGCCACTCAAAATAAGCCGATATAAGCTCAAAGAAGCCATAAAATATTACCGGAAAAACCGATTTCTTAGCCAAAAATTCGATCCCAGTTTATTTGTGTGCATCGTGCAGCCGCAGAAAAATAGATTTCGGATATAACCCAGGCACAGATGCTCTGTTGTAGGTAGAAATACGCATTATTGCTGCTGAAAGACATTGTAAGGTTTCAGTAGTGGTTATTTGTTATTGCACTTTTCAGGGGCCTCATATTTTCTGTTTTATTATAAGAGGAATCCAAAAAACAGCTCAAGAGATACTTTTATAGTGAATATAGTATTTTCGAGTGCCATTTCCATACATGCGTAGTCTGTTTTTCAGTTTTGATAGATCAAAATGAGGAAACATAGCTCAGATATTGAAATATAGATTTCGAAAAGCATTTTCATGATGGAGGATTTTAAAATATTGGCGTTTTCTAAATTAAAATTTGTATTGTTCTTTGTCAGTTATTAGTGCTAAAAACATTGTAAAATTTCGGTAGTTGTCATTAGTTATTGCATTTTTCTGGGGTCTTATATTTTACTGTTTTATTATAAGAGGAAATTAAAAAACAGCCTACGATTTATTGGTATTGTGAATACAGTATTTTCGAGTGCCATTTACGTGCAAGCGTTGTCTGCTTTTTAGTTTTTACAGATGAAAAAGAAAAAAATTAACTCCAATATGAAACATATTTTTCGAAAAGCATTTTCAGGATGAATGATTTTTAAATATTGGTATTTTCTAAATTAAAATTAGTATTGTTCCTTGTCACACAACACTACTAAAAGGCATTGTAAAATTTCGGTAGTGGTTACAAGCTACTGCATTTTTCTGGGGCCTTATATTTTAATGTTTTATTATAAAATGAATTCTAAAAATAGCTTAAGAGATATTTTTAATGTGAATGTAGTATTTTCGAGTGCTCTTTCCTCGCATGCGTATTCTATTTTTAAGTTTCGATAGAAGAAAATGAGGTCATTTTAGCTCCAATATGAAAACCAATTTTTTTATATGCATTTTCATGTTGGATGATTTTAAAATATTACTGTTGTCTAAGTTACAATTAATATTGTTCATAGTCAGTGCTGAAAGACACTGTCGAGTTTTAGTAGTCGTTATTTGATATTGCAGTTGTCAGGGCTTTATAGTTTTCTATTTAATTTTAAAAAGAATTTCTATAAACTGTTCACGAGATATTTTTACTGTGAATATGTTTTTGAATGCGCTTATTTTTTCCTTTCAAATGATCTTCTCACAAGTTGCTTTTAAGATCTCACACCAGTAGCACGGACACTCACAAGCTAATAAAAAGACAATGGCAGCGTTATTTTAAAGTTCGTTAGCATTTTAATATCTTTAAATGTATGTTTTCTTTGCATAGGATATCTGAGACAGATATATATCTCTGCACTTGTATACTTTTCCGGTTTTAGTTGCACTTGTTTTCTGAGAACACATTTAATTTTCGGAACCGTCTGATATTTTATGCGAAAAAAAAAAAAAAAACATTTAATGTTACAACGGAAATGAGGATTTTGAAAAGAACGCTGTTGTTATTTTACCATTAGCTTGGGAGGTCAGTCGGTACTAGTATAGGCTGTTGCATTTTAGGATATGAAAATTTTGAAATTTAGTTACAATAGGATATGAAAAATTATTTTTTGAAAACAGTTTCTGGTGGAAGATTTCATAATGTTGACGTTTTTCATTTTGATCAATATGTTTCATTAATTAAATTATTTAAATTGAACTGTACTAATAAACCAAATTAAATTACAGTCATAAAAAATTCGATTTCGAATGTAATCCATTTACATAGATGTTCTGTTATAGAAAGAAATACGATTTATAGCTGCTGAAATACATTGTGGGGTTTCAGTAGTGGATATTTGTTCTTGTCCTTTTCGAGAGCCTCAAGTTTATCTCTTTTATCGTAAAAGCATTTTTAAAAAATCCTAAGGGATATTTTTACAATAAATATTGGAGTGCTTTTCTAATACACGCGCATTCTACTTTTGGAGATGAAAATGCTGAAATTTAGTACCAAGTTTTTGGATATGAAAATCTTTCAATATAATTCCAGTGTAAAGATACATTTTAAAACATTTTCTTCTTGAATGAATTGCAAATATGGCCGTTTTTCAACTGAAAATTATTATTGTGGTTCGTTATTCTTGAAAAAAAAAGACATTTAAAAGTTTCAATAGTGGTTATTTTTTCTTTCACTTTCAGGAGCTCATAGTTTTTTTACTATAAGATGAATCCAAAAAAAAAAAAAACAACCCAAGAAATAGTTTTAGAGCGAATATATATTTTTTAGTTATCTTAATCTTTTCATGTAAGGTATCCGCACATCTTTGAATTCTACCTTTCTTTTCCGCACACCAGTCATTTTCAATCAAAATATCGATTTTTCATTTTTGCAATAATATTAAAATCGAATCTTGTATAAAAACATGTATAATGATCACTTATAAACAGATTAAGTAAATTAATGCTATAAAGTGATAAAATATCATTTATTAAGATTGACGATCGTTTCGTCGCACCAACGGCGACATTTTCAAAATCATTCACGGTAGAAAATATTTTCACATAATTTAAAATTTACTATGTTTATTATTTTTAAATTATGTGAAAACATTTTCTATCGTGAATGATTTTGAAAATGTAGCCGTTGGTGCGACGAAACGATCGTCAATCTTAATAAATGATATTTTATAACTTTATAGCATTATTTTACTTAATCGAATCTTGTATGTCGAATTATGCTTAAATTGTGTCTGTATATCTTAATTACAACCAGAGTTACAGCCGTTTAAAGTTACAGCTCTTACAGCTTTTGAATTGTGTCTAAAAGTTAATTTTAGCTTTTCTCAAAATGAAGTTTTGCAAATTTTACTATGCGCAAAACATTCTATATAGCAAAACATTATGCATGAAATACCTTGAAACTTCCAGTACTTCTTTTACAAATGTTTATTGAGGGAATAGACTACACTCATGATAATATATTAATTATTTTTACATTTACAGTGGTGCAAGTGACAAAGTTTCAACGAATTATACAAATGTTTCATTACATGAATACTTCAACTGCCACAACATCTGAGATAGCGATGCTATTATAATCAAATAGTCTATGTCTTAGAGAAAGTTATTATCTTTATTATGCAATTTACAAAATGCCAATACTTGATTTGTTTTTGAATTATCATGTTTTGCAGAAATGTCAATTTTTCACATAATTTTGACTATTTTTCACTTAAAAAAAATATTTCTGTGTAATTGCTAAAATATTTACATATTTTTCAAAGTTTTAACTTAAATGTCATCATAAAATTAGTATAAAGTGAAAATGCCAAAAATTTCAAAAAATCAGCTTCAAAAGGTGTGTGGATGCCTTAAGCGCATATCGCTTTTAACTTTTGGATGATAACAGTTACTTCGAATATGAAAAGATATTTTTGAAAGCATTTTCATGTTGAATGATTTCAAAATGTTGACTTTTTCAATTTGGTCAGTATATTTCATTAATTAAATTATTCCAATTGAACCACATTAATTAAACTTTAAATATCTCTCGCAAAATATAGACTTAGAATATAAGACAGTCAAAGATGCTCTGTGTTTGATAGAAATGCACCTTTTTGCTGCTGAAAAACAGAAATTGAGAAGTTTTGGTTAGTGGTTTCTTGTTTTTTCACTTTTTAGGGATCCTCATATTTTTCTACATTATTATAAAAGGAATCTAAAAAGCAGTCCGGAAAAAACTTTTATTGCGAATATATTTTCAAGTGATCTTCTCCTGCATGCATATTTTGGTTTTAAGTTTTGGGAGGAAAATATGTTGCAATTTTGTTCTAATGTAAAAATGTACTTTTCGAAAAAATTTTCGTGTTGGATGTGTTTAAAATCTGGGCGTTTTTCAAATGCTAATTGTTATTGCTGTTATTTATTTTTCCCGAAAGATATTGTAAAATTTTAATACTGGTTATTTTTGTTTGTAATTTTCAGGGATTTGTATATTTTTACTTTTATTATAAGAGGAATTTTAAAACAACCCAAGGAGTCGTCTGTTACTATGAATATATTTTCCAGTGATCTTCTCCTGCAAGTGCATTTTACTTTTAAGTTTTAGGAGATAAAAATTTTGAAATTTTGTTCCAGTACGAAATGATATTTTTTGAATCATTTTTATGTTAGTTGATTTCAAAATATTGGTGTTTCCGAATTTGATCAGTATGTTTAATTAATTAAATTTTTGAAAATGAAACATATTAATTACACTATTTAATTTGTATCTGCTGAAAAATATGTTTAGAATATTATCCATGTAAATGAACAGTTCTTAAGATAGATTATTATAGATAGCTTATATATTAGACAGATTATATTTAGATAGATTTTATGTTATTGCTGCTGAGAGATAGACATGGTGAAGTTCTAGTAGTGGTTATTTGTTTTTTATTTTTCAGGGATTTTATATTTTCCCTTACATCATAAGATGCATCTAAAAAACAACCTAAGAAGTATTTTTACATCGAATATAATCTCTCATCTTTCAAGGGCATTCTGCTTTTAAATTTTGAGAAATAAAAATGTTGAAATTTTGTTCCAATAGAAAAATCTATTTTTTGAAAGCATTTTTGTCTTGAATGATTTCAAAATATTGGCGTTTTCAAATGAAGAATCGCGATCACCATCTTGGCAATATACAGTAAAACTCTTAAAATACGAACTGCAGTGATTCAGATTACGAATCATCCGGGTCAAAAATAAGAAAGCAGAAAATTGCATTTAACCCATTTGTGCCCGAATTTTTGTTTTATCAAATTTGGTGGTAAAATCACTTTAAAATGTTGCAAAATGAACTGGAAAAATGCTAAAAAAATTACGCTAAAATATATTTGTATTTATTTGATACAATGTAAAAGTACTAAATATGGGAATATCAATACGCGAAAAAAAAAACATAATTATATGTTTTGTCTAAATTTATATAAATTAAGTTTTTAAATTCCATATTATACACTATAATTAGTATTTTTATTAACTATTAAAAAAATATATTTATTTATTTGAAGACTAATTACATTATAAGTATTATTAACAATAAATTAAGAATAATC
The DNA here is from genome assembly GCA_963932465.1 of Maratus speciosus. NCBI lineage: Eukaryota > Metazoa > Arthropoda > Arachnida > Araneae > Salticidae > Maratus > Maratus speciosus. Next base: position 244,826,990 of record OZ010800.1, on the reverse strand, counting down.
GTATTTTAGGCTAAAAAACAATTTATTTCAAAATCATCTTAAAAAAGGACTTTACATAAATAGCTGTCCCCTAAATGGCTACTAAAAATTGTGTACCCATTTGCGCATAGCGCCCTATATTTTGTACGTTACAAACATAGGTACGTTAAAAAAAAAGGCTTGAATATATAATTTCCCGATTTGAAAAATTATGTATTTCAAAGAAGTCTACAGGCTAAGATTATGACTTATTTATTTGAATCCTTGATAGAAAAAATAATTTTTTTTTTTTTTTTTTACATTTCTCTATCTTGAAAAATGAAAAATGTATAAACACCGAAAAAGGCTTTCATATATACAAATAAATATCAATCCTGTGCTGTCATCTTTAGGTAATAGAGAAAGAGACTTATAGACAATTAGTTCATATAATTTTCATGTTGTAAAGAAGCAGAAAATTATAAAAATTTGTTAAATTTCGAAACGTCCCAAAAATGGGACGCTAGGCATAAATGGGTTAAGAAAAAAATCCCTATTCAAATGCGCATTTATGATTTTGTTTGTTAAAATATAATTCCTTGAAATTTATATTTAAATTACTTCGAGGAGAAAACTCACTAACTTGTGGAGACTCAGAAAGATACAGTGAGCTGATTGATAAATTGTGAAAAATCACTTATAATAAAGCTACTTTTAGAAATCAACTCACTATATCACACCTATTTCTTTGAATGTTCAAGATATTTCACTAGCCTTAAATAAGTTGCCCTGAATAGCTAACTACCAAATTATCAAATAAAATTTTCAAATCTTACATTCATGTACAGTTAAACATTATTTCATACAAATGCACATACGAGGTGTAACTATTTAATAACGAGACTAATGCTTACAGATAAACTGTGCATGCGCCAAATTCATATGGCCATTAGTTTTGTAGCGCAAAGCCTCCTGTATCGATTACCGCCGCTAAATTGTCCATATTCCAATTAGTCTGGCCGCGACCTTCATTTGTTCTGGACCCCTTTTTAGTGTTTTGCAGGGAAAATGTTGATTGTTTTAAAAGAGGAAGGAATTACTGTGAAATTTCTATTTAAACTTGGAAAATCCGCTACTGACACTCATCATTTGTTAAGTGAAGTATACAGCAATGAATGTTTATCACGTGCGCGGGCTTTTGAATAGTTTAAGCATTTTCAAGATGGTCGAGAAGGCATTTAAGATGACGTTCGCCTGGGTCGTCCTTACACGCCCACAACGGAGAAAATTTTCAATATTCATGGAATTGTGTACCTTCACAGTGTTTCTGAAGGTCAAACTATTAATCAACACTACTATCTTGTTGTCCTTGCTCAGCTCTGTGGGGGGAAAATGACACGAATTGTGGAAGAACAAGCCATGGGTGCTTCACCAGCACAAAGCGACGGCTAAAACTTTCAAGACATTTCTAGACAAATATAGCATCCCAGTGTTGGACCATCCGCTTTATTCACCTGAACTCGTATCATGTCACTTTTATCTGTTCTCCAAGATCAAATCTGCATTAAAAGAACAAAATTTCAGCCCGTTAAATCCGTGAAAGAAAAAGCGTCACACGTTATGTATGAGTTCACAGAAGAATACTTCCAGCACTATTTCAAACAATGGAAAATTCGCATGAAGCGTTGTTGGGATAAAGAAAGAGTGTATATTGAAGGGGATAATAACTAAATATGTATAAATTTAAAATAAAATATTTTACAGGCTTAGTGTCGTTATTTAATAGCCTTACCTTGTATCTCATTAAATATTCAATATATTCTTGTATTAATTGAAGTATACTATTTCAACTGTTCGTTTCATGTTTTAGCAAAGTAGTGTTACAGTTAATTGAAAACTCTGTATTCCATAAATAAAAGAACATTTGAATTTTTCACAGAAAAGTTAACACCTTTGCGAATTTGCGTACTATGCTTACACAAATGCGTACTAACGTTAAACAAGATCCACACAGTCACTTTCTACAGTGACAATTTCTGTTTCAGTTTCAGACGGGGATGCCTGCTAATTTAGTTTTAGCTCAACAAGCCCCACCCAGCAGAATAACTACCATCATCACGGGCCGCTGCTGATGACATAGGCAGAAAAACCTTCATCGAATAAGACCCCTATATATTAAACCTTAAAAAGTTACACAAAAATGTTACAAATGGCAGCCCAGTTTTATCCTAGACTTGCAGGACTAGATTATTTTGAGCATTTTCTGTTATCTGGGGGATCGCAAATATTATTTTATTGTTAAATTTGTATTTGCCCTCCTATTTGTTCGCGCGACTAAATCTTCACTGAAAAATATGAAGTCAAACATGTTCTTTACTTCCGCGAAATTCAAGGACAATTCGTGAAGAATTTCAGTATGTATTAGACAAACCGTGTACAACCGAAAGCATCCGGTACTGACACTTAACTTTTGGACACCAGTGTATAATATACAAACGAATCTAGTCATGGGTTCCCTTCAGTGGCTTTAACGATAGTTCAGCTACGTGTATGTTAAATTTGAGTTTTATTATATTGCTTTATTACTTTATTTATTTATTGGTGAAGTTTTATTTTCGTCATGGAATATTAGCCCTAAACAAACGCTGAAATATTTATGTTATTTTAAGCGCAAACGTGTTAATCGGGCTCCACGCGATAGAGATAGATTACAAAAAAAAAAAAATCTGCTATTTTTAAAACCATAAGAAATAAATCAATTGAGACACAGCTTTAAAACATGTTGCTTTTGAAATTTTTGAAATAATACACGGAAGGGGAAAAAATCCCATCACCAAGAAAGACTTGTGTTAGATAAACGAAATTTGGTAGGCGTGCTTATACATCTGAAAGATGACATCAATTTAAATTTCGCGCTTCGCACATAAGTGTGGCGATAGTAGCGCCACTCAGAACTTGCAAATCAGATTTGCTTTAAATGTGTGCCGTAAAGTTCGTGAGCGTTATTTATTTTCTAAATTGGAAGTATTGAGTTGATGTTAGCGAAGAATGCCTTTAAGAAGACAAAGAAGCCATTATCAACAGCTCACCGAGTTGGAACGAGTTCGTATAATAGCGCTACGAGAAGGTGGATTTTCTTTACGCGATATTACACAAAGACTAGACCGGAATGTATCCACTGTGCATGATTGTTTGGAGCAGTGGTCAAGGGATAGTACTACCTCAAGAAGAGCGGATTCCGGGCGGCCACGTTGCACTACTGAAAGGAAAGTCCGCCGTATTCGGCATACGGTTGTAGCACATCGTACTGCGTCTGCGGCAGAAATTCGAGCTGCAGTTGGTACCACAATGACACAACCTACTATTAGAAATCGGTTACTTCAAAGGCAGCTCCTAGCCGGACGCCATGTTGTTTGCATTCCACAGACTCCAAGCCATTGCTGTTTGCGACGGCAGTGGTGTCAAGCCAGAGCTTATTGGAGGACGGAGTGGAGATCTGTTGTGTTTTCTGATGAAAGCAGGCTCTGCATTGGTGCCAGTGATCGCCGTGTGTTGGTCAGAAGGAGGCCAGGGGAACGCCTGCAACCAAACTGTTTGTGGCCTAGACACACTGGACCTACACCTGGAATCATGGTCTGGGGAGTAATTACATATGACAGCAGGAGCACTCTCTTGATTATCCCAAGCACACTGACAGCAAATTTATACGCCAGTCTGGTAATTCAACCTGTAGTGCTGCCATTCATGAACAGCATTCAAGGGAGAGTTTTCCAACAGGATAACGCACGCCCTCATACCGCTGTTGTAACGCATCGTGCTCTACAGAGTGTCGAGTCCTTGGCCTGCGAGTTCAACCGATCTGTTTCCCATTGAGCACGTATGGGATATCATTCAACGACAACTCCAGAATCATCCACAGCCAGCACTGACCTTCCCAGTATTGACACAACAAGTACAACAAGCATGGAACTCCATACTACAAAGTGACATTCGGCACCTGTATTACACAATGCATGCATGTTTCCAGCCTTGCATTCAAAATTCTGGAGGTTACACCGGCTATTAATGTAACAGCATTTCACATGCAGATGCATGCTCTTGAGCTTAAATTAACCCGTGATCTTGAAAATCTAATGCATTGTCCAAATTTCATAACTCTACAATAATTTTTTCTTGGTGTTGGGATTTTTTTGGCGTCAGTGTATTTTGTTTTTTATTCGGCGGTGTAAAAATTGAAATTGTATGATAGTTAGAAATTACAAAAATTGCAGTAAAAGCGAAAATTATTAATCCTTTGTGAGCATCGTCAATATGACGTCAGCGTTATTCACGGACATGTTTTTGCTTTATAATATAAATGTTTTCTTATTTAGTGGGAAAATGCTTTTTCCGGTAGTGATTCCATACAAATTTAATTAATATCCATAACTGATATGTTTGTATTTCTCTTTCTCTTTTCTTGTCTTTATTTTTTTAATTTTCTAGATTCTAATTTTCTTTGAAATCTACAAATCGCAGGAAAATTTGAATATGTTTTTAGACTACTTGGTACTAGTTTACATTTCAGCACTTTCAAGAGCAAAGTAAGGCTGCTTAAATGTTGAAAACTCACTATAAATTAGTAACAAACGTATAAGTGAAAAAAGAATTTATTTATTTAAAAAAATAAATACCTTCTTCACGTAAATTATAAAAGCAAAATTTTATCCCGAATTTTTTAGGGCAAATTTTGGCAGTTTGAATTAAAATAACCCGTATAAGTAGTATACCGTTGCCTTTCAAAGTGTTAAAATAGTCATCAAATAGTGATTAGTTTATTTATTATTATTATTTTATTAACAGCAGCGCCAAACATTGTAATGTCAAAATGCACGTCTACTGCACGTCAAAGTGAGTGATATTGACCCCAATGGCATATAAAGTAGGTATAAATAACATTAATGGGTGACTACACAAAAAATGTTCTCTTATGCCAAACCATTTTAGATAAATGACACCAAATGACGTGTAATAAAGGAATAACAACATAATAAATTGAGAAACAATAACTGGCAGTTGTTCCTTATACAAAATTTTAAAAAATCGCGTTTTTTCTGTCAATCTGTTCCATTGGTTAACCCGGACTGAAAAAACAGAACATTCCGCAAAAAACTAATTATATCCTGTATTTCTGGCATTGTAAATTTTTGGTTTGTAACGGAAGCAATGGACACAGCTGGAGGTTTTCACGATTTCCCAAAATTTGATTTTCTGGGTAAGATGAATTTTGAAACTCACGTCCTCATACATATATATATATAATACCTCGGTTTGCGTTGTCTTCGGTTATCACACTGCAAATAGAGGCGTCTTAAATTCAGACACATATGTGACTGAAAAAATAATTCAGACACTTAAGCGTGGATATGAAATTTCAGACATCATAGGTGTCTGAATTTAAGACACTTAAGTGTCTTACTATGATCATGGTATAAATTAACTAAGAAAAATGTCTTAATAATGATCATGTGTCTGATACATACATATATGTTTATAGTTGCTTCCCTTGTGCTTGTTTACACCAGTGGCTGAGAGGTTCTGCTCTCGAAGATGGTAGATGAGAGGTGCTGGTTTCGAACCCAATGGCGCCCATCGGTTTGGAGTTTTCGTGGTTTTCTTCGAACCTTGGGAAACCTTCCGTAAATACGGGTTAGGATCCCTTAGAAAGACACCCCACGGAGGGCACTCTAGCTCGGGCCTATGTATCTCAAGTAGATAATCGGCCGTCAAAAAATCAACCCAACCCTTGTACTTGATTGTCTATAAAATAAAATCGATTGATATTCTTTATTTCTATCTCCGATTTATCTTAAAAAACATTAATCTTTTACATAAAAAATATTTTATATAATAGATACCACATTAAAAATTTAATTTTCTGCACCATTTATCCTCGAATTTGCTGTAACAGATTTCGAATTTAAGCATAATTAATCATTTTAATGGTACAGATTTTAAAATATAAAAAAATCAAATGCTTTGAAAAAGAAAAAACTCACAGTTAAATAAAGTTCGATTTTCTGCTTCGACGTGAAAAGAAATTATTTTATTTTAAAACAAAGAAGAGTTTAGTTAAATAATTTGCAAAGTGTTTTAAGGCAGATTTAAAAATCATTAAAACGTATTTTTTTATGTATTATTATTTTAAAATCTGTGAGAATTTAGAATAAATACGCATGCTAATTTTTGCTTAGTAAGATATGTTATTAAAAATAAACAGAAGATAGTACTTTTATAGTATTTATTAGCAAATTTTGCTTACACTGATTTATCAAGTTTCTGCAAAACTTTATGACTATTTTTTTTAATAATACAATGAAATAGTACGTAGAATAGAACGATGATTTAGGCTAATAGTACTCAATAACAAAACATGTTACTCATTATTATTTATTTACGGAAAGTTTAATGGATTTTTTTTCCGATTGCGTGTCAACGCAAAACTTAAGAACATATACTCCGATTTTAATGATTATTTTCAACACCGGTCTACTGAGTTCCAACTCATCTCTACCAATTGGTAAATTGGTAAATAAACATTACCCAGGTTCAACTCCATGCCTGAGATTTTTTACTTAGTTGTAATTAAATGAAATTCTCTCGCAAGATTTCATCAATATATAACTTAGATAAAACTATTAACATTTTTTTTTTTGGTTAGAAATGGGTTATATTGTTGATGGTCCCATATCAAATTTCTTAATATTTAAAAAGGGTAAGGTTTCTTATTTTTTTACAAGGGTCTAACGTTGGTATAAATTCGCCAATCGCCACGAAATGTAATTTTTTAAAGGTATGCACTTTTAATTTACGTTATAAAAATAATCGTTGTAGGATGTACAGATTTTACATAGACACTCATAATTTTAATATATGATCGTCTATAGCGCTTCAATATGAGCGGTGCTAATTATAGAGGTCTGCGCGGAGCCGGGGCTCGTATCCGGTCCGGCCTGCTGTTATGGCCAGCAAAAGGAAAGTAAACATTTAAATAGGCCGGGACTTCAGAATTAGGACAATTTTTTAATGGGCCGGGCCTACAAACAAAATAAATGGGTCGGGCCGACAAAAAATAAATAACGGGCCTGCCGGGTTGATAAAAAAAATCAGCGGTCCGACATATAAATTTAGCGGGCCGATATAAAAATTTAAACGAAGCCAATAAAATATGAACCATTTTCGACGGATATAACTTTTGCGAGAAGGAGTATAAATGTGTTGCACCAGCCGAAGCTATTTTGACAACATCAATGCAGAAATTTAACATGTCCAATGTAGAGATAGACATAGAACAGTTACATCGCATCTGAGCACGGGCTTAACTTTTTTAGCAGACTCGTGTCGGTCCGAGATTAGGCTTCCATTTTTTACCTACATAGTCGAGCTGGAGCGGAACTGGACTTAATTGTTCCCACGATATGTCGGGCAGGCAGTACGTTTCGTAAAAATATTCACAGCGATAATGAAATTCTGTTAACGAAATCTTCAAATATGTGCTTTAAGGGGATTCTCAAATTCCCTGCTCAACAACGCGGAACTCTCTAACACATTTTTTGACCCATTTTTAACTGTAGAAGCATACAAATTGGCAGGCTTGGTTAAAGAAGCGATTTGGAATCGAATAGCGTTTTTCGTTTTTTAATAAATAAATTACTTATAGAGTTATAAGCGATTCTTGTGACGTGATGGCTGGTTTTTCTCCTTTGCTGTCACGTCCGGAAATTTGATTCAAAACGCTAAAGTTCATAGTATTTTCTCAAAGAGCTTCTGCACTTATAAAAAATAGAAAACAAGATTCGATTACATGCTTTCTGAATAAAAACATCAGCCAATTTTACTCCATTACGAAAGGGAATTTATTCAGAAATGCGTCAGAAACGACATTCTTTGGATTTTGCCTTAATAAATTACCGAGAAATATTTTAAAAAATCTATTTTTTAATATACAGCTTCAAAATTTATGATCTTTTTAAACCTCTTTTTTTTCTTTTATTCTAAATTGCAATATATTTTCAATGAATCCTTATTCGAATGTTAAAAAGTCATTAATGTTGCTATTGTGTTTTTTCTGTCTATCGAGCACATAGTAATCTAAGTTAGTATCGTCTAATCTAAGTAATCGTCATAGTAATCTATAACGGTAAGGATTTATTAGGCATCGCTTTAAAAAATAAGCCAAATTCGTCGGCGTTATAAATATCACAACTGGCATAGTTTTTGATAAGCCTTGGAAGGTTGTTCTTTTTCCAAAATTCTGCATTTTGTGTGTTCACGGCAGCGGATTCTTCGCAAATCTTCTTGTACACAATGCCGTGGCGGGTTCGAAATCGGTCTAACCACCCATTAGATGGAGTAAAATCTTCAAATCTTAGCTTTTGAGATAATTCTGTAGCTTTTTCTTTAACTATGGATCCGCTGACAGGTATGTTACAGTGTATTGATTCAAGAAACCACTCGTACATAACTTTTTCTAAATCTTCATATTTTCCTGCTTTCACTCTCTTTTTCTTTGAGCCACCAATAGCAGCATTTTTTTCAATATCTTTTCTGTTTTGAAGATGAGTCCGAAGAGACGACGGTGCGATATTCATAGATAACGCAAAATCTTTTTGGCTCCCAATAGGGGATTTTTTGTCATAATTTTTTAGAATTTCTAATTTTTTTGAAATTGTCAGCGTCTTTCTTTCCATACTCTTAGATTCCATGTTGCACCTAATTGGAGTCGCCAGCGATACTGCTTACTTATGTGTAAATGAAAAAAGCGGGAACAGTTTGTATGAAGTAAGAGACAGACAGGTGCTACTGAGATGGACGGCATAAATTCTGTTATTCTCTGATCCAATGAGAAAAAAACCGCAGAGCTGGCTGTTTTTTTTTGTTTTTTTTTTTACATAGTCTTTGGGCGTTGGCTGGCTGGCAGTTCCACGAATCCCCTCTTTCTCTCTCTCTTTCTGTGTACGGGCGAGAAAATGAAAACTTCGGATGCAAACCAAAGCGTAATATCCGGGATTTATTTGTTCAAAGACCAATAAAAAGCGCGTTAAAAGCGGGAAGGCGTTAAAAACGGAGAGCGTTAAAAGCAATGAATTTTTACATTGTTCTTATGGGTATGGCTCAAGGGATCGGGACAAATGAGCGTAAAAGGCGGGAAAGCGTTATAAGCGGTGAGCGTTATATCCGAGTTTTAGTGTATTTGAACTTCAGAAGTAGAACAAGATTAAAAACAAAAAATATTTATCTAAATACAGTAAAACCTCTCAACAGCGGGCACCTCTGGTCTTGGAATTTGTCCGCCACTCGGAGGTGCATGCTTTTCTGAGATAAAAGTTTATAAAAAATTGCATGTTGTGAATAAAAAATGTGTTTCCCAAGCATTAGTGTCCTCTATTTAGGAGTATCTGCTATGGAAATTTTACTGCAAAACCTTAATACGGACTTGATTGATATGTTTTACTGTATTTATATATTTTTTATTTGTTTAGTTTTTAACCTTATTCTACTTTAGAAGTTCAAAATATTGATTATAATCAGAACAATGTCGAAACAAATTTAAAATATTAGCTTTACAAAAATTGCGTATCTAATTTGGGGCCCCCAAAATGGCAGGGAGAGGGGAGGGAATACTGTCCAGTTTGCCCATGCTTCAATCAACTCATTTCTCTTCAACAAATCCAACCCTCCATTATGTTCGCTAAATAGAGGTGTCCGGTAATCGGGAGAGTCCGTCATAAAGGTTAGTGGACATTCCCTAATTACGGTCAACGCTATTTAGCAAAAACCCTTTTTAATCCAAAACGCATATATATTTGTTTATTTTTACCTTGCTAAAGACACCTCCGAATATCGAACAAATTCCCCATTCCCTAAGTGTCCGTTATTGAGAGCTTTTTCGGTATTTGGTTAAATATATTTTGTGTTTTTAATCTTGTCCTACTCTAAAAGCTCAAAACATTCATTATAATCGGTGCAATATCGAAAAAGATTTAGATTTAAGATATCAACTGAACGAAAATTGCATATAAAATCACCGTCCTTCCTCGAAAAAAAAAGAAAATTCATATAATTTAAAAATTAGATTTTTTAAAAATTTATATCGCCACGTGGGCAATGTTTTTATACAGATTAAAGGATAATCACAAAAGCTATTTATCTATCAACAAAAATAAATAAATAAATATTCTATTTTAATAACATGAAGAAAAAATTACTTATTGTTTCCCAACTTCTTTTGTCTTAAATATATATGTTAACATATAATTGTCATCTTTATATTTTTCATATAAGTGCATATAATTAAAGTTAAAGGAATCACAAATTTAAGTGCAAAATCCAATTATAGCTTTTTACTGAAACCCATTTTAAATTTAAAATTACTCTTTTACTAAAAATAATCAAAAAATCAATATTAGAATTTATTTCAAATCCAACATTTATGTATATTTTTACCTGCAGTGTTACAGTTTATTACAATTGCTCGTAGATTAACGAAACACAATACATGAGTATCATGACAACGCCATAATTTTTTATATACTCTATCTTATTTTCATCTGCGATTGAGAACAGAAATGCTAATTAACGAAAACGTTTACCCCATGAAGACGAAGGAAAATATTTTCAAAAGCATTATACACGATCTTTTAAAACTTTTTTTTTTTTTTTTTTTTGGCGACTTGTGGTCGGTTAGCGGTTGCTGGCAGATAGATACCATTAAACAGAAGATAATAAATTAAACTTAAAACGTCTTTCTTTTAAATATATTATTATTTTAAATTTGGGAAAAAATGAGAATTTATAATACATAATTTTTAATACATGATAACGTCATAAGTCTAAAATATATACTTCTAGATTTAGTGTTTTTTATTCGCAAACAGATTCAAAACAAAATTTAATATTTTATTTAGTACCATAAAGAAAATCATTATAAAATGCACTAGTTTTAGTACTATAATGGAAATCATGACACTTACTTAAAATGTTGTTGCAAGCAGTAAGAAATATACCTCGATTTGAAACTTAAACATCTGTCACAGTGATGGAGAAAGACTTGCATCATTTTAGAAGAAAATCACTTAATACATCTGGCTAGTTATATTAGAATGATGAAATTTCTCATTCTCAAAACATAACCCGTCAGACAAAAAGGGTTTTTTTTTGGGGGGGGTGGGGGGGCTGCTTTGACAAGACGAAGACAAATAACATTGATTTTTATACCGGCCGGGCCGTGCACTGTGAAAATATAAACGGTCTGGGCCGAGCTTTTAATTTTTACAAAATTCCGGCCCGTGCAGACCTCTATACAAATGATAATAATGTTTAAAGCGAACGCAGATAATAATAAAGGATTATGACAAAGAACGGTTTGTTGTGCGAAACATCTCTCGCTAAAATATGCCAAAGTTCAATAACTTAATCAAAATATAGGCTGTGGAAATCTACAATTTTTTAATGTATGTTTTTGCACAATTCAAAGAAAATAATGGGTTAAGTGTTAAGAAACAATTATTGGAAATAGGTTTTATTTTTCGTTTAAAAGTCACTTGTTGAAGTTCAAAAAGTTTTTAAGCGCACATGATTATGAAGCTATTCATTGTATCTGTAAACTATTTCTCAGTTTCATCCACGTGTTTGTACCTCTTTCCATGGCATCTTTAGATAAAAAGAAAAATATATGTACCATTTTATACAACACTCGTATAATACTTGCTGAATAAAGTGCAGGGTCTGTCCAGGAGGTAATGAGACTGAATTTTTACGCCAAGCAGAAGGCCATAGGTGCCGGAGTTTGCGGGCGGTACGTGCGCTGAAGTCTGTCAGCTACATTGTCTGGGCGAAGGCAGTTGGCCTTGAACCTTTGCTGCGCATGGATCGCTTACGAAGCAGACACGTGTCTGAAAGTGGCGCAAGCTTTTCATAATGCAGCGGAGTATCGAGCAGCGATACGCCATAAAATTTTGTGCAAAACTAAACAAATCGGTTACTGAGACGTTTGACATGTTGCAAGAAGCCTACGGGAAAGGTGGTCCGGGACACATTTTCAAAATTTTTTCATTTATTGAGTTAAAATTTTGAACTTTTTTGTGATGGTTGTGATGGTGGTTCATTTGTAAACAAAATCAAATGATAAAACTTCTCTTAGCTTTTTTTAAAAAAAAATTAATTTAAAATTTATGAAAAAAGTGATATAACTTAAAATCGTTCTAACTCGAAATATTATTTGTAGAATTTAAATTGTTTTTCATTTAAATAAACAAAAATATATATATTTTAATTTAGAGCCAGCATTAAAAAAAATATTAATAAAAAAAAATTAAAAATATTTAACGAAAAAATTACAAAAAAAGTGGTGCAACTTAAAAAAAAAATCATATTTTCAAAAGTAAATTTTTTTTTCAAATATGCTGGCTCAAAAGTAAAGTAAAATAATTTAAAAAGATATGCTCCGAGTTTCAACCCTGTATCTTTAACGGCTCTCGAGTTATAAGAATTTAAATATAAGAAATGGTGAAAAAACCTATCATGAAGAAAAACGCAATTTCACAAGAACTCGTTTCCTTGACAACCATAGCTTGAAAGGCAGATTTTGAAAACAAACCAAAACGAAAAAATTAATATTTACTGTTCTAATTAAGATAGAAGCATGATTTAAACAACAATTTAAGTAGAAAACGACAGAGAAATTTTTAATAAAAAAAAAAAAAAAAAAAAAAAAAAAAAAAAAAAAATGAAAATTTGAAGATTTTTGTGTCCCGGACCCCCTTAAGTGTCCAAGTTTCAGGTGTTTAGGTGGCACAAAACCTTTAAAGGCAGAAGAGAGGGCGCCTATCACAAACAACACGCGTTGGGCGTCTATCAAGTTCTCGAACTTCAGACAATGTGGTTAAAATCAAAGCGCTTTTGGACTCTGCTCTTCGGATTAGTGACCGAATGATTTCGGAGACGTTGAGACTTACGAAATCAATTGTGCATCAAATCTTCACGGAAGAACGACAAATGCGAAAAATTTGTGGCAAGCTGGTTCCAACACATCCTTGAAAGTGACACAGTTCCTGGCAAACACAGCGTCGCAACGCTGCTCCAACCACTGTACAGGCCTAATCTGTCACCCCAGACATTTTTCTACTCCCTCGGTTAAAATCCAGCATAAAAGATCATCGTTTTGACAATCTGGTATTCTTGTAGAAAAATGTAACGCGCGTTCTGAACAGCATTCCTCTTGAAGACTTCCAGGCGGACATAAATGGGTGGCAGAGTCGTTGGCAACGGTGTATAAATGCAGGAGGAGGTTATTTTGAAAAATATTAAGTGTCTGTAAAATTATCTTCAAATAAACGAATTTTATGGAATCAGTCTCAATACTTTCTAGATAGACCCTGTAGATTATACAAAATACTCTTATACATAATTTTTACTGTAATTGACAAATTTGTTTGATTTCTTGGCATTTCTTATTCAAACAGGCCCTTTAAAATACAGAGGCAGCAGTATGATATACTGATGATACGTCCTACGAATTTTTTCAAAATTCACAATTCCTCCGAAATCGCTGTTACAGAAAACTTATTATGAAAGTGACAAATGAAAACGAAATGTTAAAAAAAAATACAGGAAGGTTTTTGAGAAATAATGGAAAGAAAGTCACTCAAAATGTTCAAAGAATTTTTCTTCCTAACATCGGAAAATTCTATGAAATCCTTTTATATACTGTTGCTGACAATTTTGTCACGGTAAGTTTAAGAATACCAGGGCAGAAAGTTGCCCAAAATATTGGTTCTTCAAAATATCAGAAATGTCTAGAAAATTACATTTAAATACTGTTGTTGTGAACTTTTACCAGGCATGTTTCTGAATAGAAATCCCAGGGCAGATAGTTGCTCAAAAATCGTTAAATTTCTAGGAAATTCCATTTATATACTGTAGCTGTCATTTTTGTCCAGGCATGTTTCAAAATAGAAATTTCAGTGCAGATAGTTGCCGAAAATATTGTTTTTTCAAAAAAAAAATCAAACATTTCTAGGAAACTCCATTTTCGTACTGATGTTGTCAACTTTGTCCAGGTATGTTTCAGAACAGAAATTTCAGGGCAGATAGTTGCCAAAATATCAAAAGATTTTAAGAAACTCTATTTAGTCGTTGAGCCAGAAGCCAAAATTAGTGATTTTGGTTTCATCTCTGAGGACTTGATGATATATACCTTTTTGGATTCACAATGGTACAAGGAGTTCATTTTATGATGATACTATGAAATTTGTGGTAGCTTATAGACGCCATATTGAAAAATTGAGCGCCATCTATCGCACATAGATACATATGAGTTTTTTGCCAGTATCACATAATTAAAGAGGTTTCAATGAAAAAAATGGAAAGAACAAATATTGTTAAACATAAAACGTTATACAAATGATGTATTTTTTAAGATTTTATTTTAATATGATGCTTATATTTATATTTAACGTTATGTTTATTAACATTTTCAATGGGATAAACAGTTCAAAAGCCATTTGCGATGAAAGAAAACCGAAATCTTATTTTGCATTTTAATGCACATTATTTTCATGTGGTAAGACCCAGCAAAATTAATACTGGGGAAACTATTGTACTTAGTCTGTTAAAAGTTAACCCTTTCGGGACCACGGGTGCATATATGCACCTTCGGGAACGTGTTTCCACCGCTTCCTTTTGATACCACAAAAAAGAAAAGTAAATTTTTCCTTACTTAATTAAGATATTTTTTGATTGCTAAGCTAAATTTAATTATTTTGACAAAAAGTGATGTCAACCGAATAAAATTCATGTAAAAGATGCTGGTCCCGAACAGGTTAATAAATAACAGAAATCTTAGTCTTCTTCACTACTATCATCATCATTGGTTGAAATTCCTGTGTCCACATAACTTCCATCGTCATAGTTTTATATTCTGCATATGCTTGTATATATGAGGTTATTAAAAGGACACGCATATTATGGTGAGACACATATTCTTGAACAAGATCTTGACATCAGCTCCAAAATAGCTTAAGGAGCAGAAGGATTGCCATTCCACTGGACTTCTAGATAGCCTTTTCCTTCACTATCTGTTCCAAAAATCCGACCATATTCATTTGGGGATGGAAGATCAGGATCAACCTGTAGGCACTTCATCCAAATAAGACGGTGGTAATTAGCTCGCATTACCTATAGGTAGAGTGTATTACTACATGGCATAAGACGATGCGACTCCACAGACTCCTTTTTTACAGAAAAAATATATGGAATACAGCGCAATCCATTGATGTCTGAATATTTGGCGCTTTCCATAATAGCGATGTCAAACTTACGACTCAAGCTATTTTTTTGTTTCCTAGCTTCATTATCATGTGCCTTAAGCGCATTTCGAACTTCAGTGTTCTGAATCATCATTTTCCCTTGCCTGCAGAAGCACTTACTGTATCGCACCCGACAGTGAATGCAGTTCAGGTAATGCATTACACACCGCTGTACCTAGAAGTTCATGCATCTCACTCAAGTTGTAGAACTTTACTTTACCCTGTCATTGGACCCACATTTTACAAATATTAACCCTTTCTAGTTTTTCAAATCGTTTTCTAAAGAAAGCAGTGTGAATGTGATAACATCAGTATCTATAGAGATAATAATAATATTTCTAAATCCAGACACTAAAGCATGGTGTGCGCGAAATAAAAGTCTCGTATAACCTCTTCTTGGAAGCAGGTCAATTTAGTGGATTCTTCAGCTAGTTATTTCGTGAATTTATAGCATTTTTCTCCGTAGATAACGTACATCATTCGTATATTCAGCTATTTCATATAATGTTCATTGTGTCATTCTTGAGAAATGAAATGTATAAGTTCTTTCTTGTTTTCCTCATCATATAGAAACTGCTTCAATTTCCGCACTGGATGTCCAGGAGTATATAACTTTATAGCATTACCAACAGTTCATATTTTTCGTTCATTTCTTTTTATTGACACCTACCTGTATGTATCAAATACATCTATTCTTTGAGAGGATGTAGAATCCTGTATTATTTTAGAACACAGATTCTTTGCTAGTTGTCCAAATGATTGTAGTTCCTGTGGTAGCTTTGAACAGAGCACATTCCGTCAATGATATTAACAACACCTTCAATTGCATTCTTTCAGCAGTCGCAATTTTGTCATAACATCCATCCCTTTGATTTTTCAGTTTTTCGCATTAAACCATCAAATGTTGCCAAGGACTATGGAAGAGGCTTTAGGTGGTAGGAAAAGGCAGCTCTCATATCGAAATTTCTTCGCTCTGCAATGATTGTCATCTGAGCAAACAGATTTCTTTCTGCCTAGGCAACAAACTCTGATTTTACAGTCTGCTTCTTCTTAAAGTCAGAAAATGTCTTTAGCTTTAGCTAATGTTTTTGCCTTTATCTTTGGAGGTTTTAAAAACCCGTCTGACTTTGAATCTTCAGACAGATATTCTCTCTTGAAAGTTTGCTAAGCTTCTTCACCTATCTCATGAGCTTTAACCATGTCTTCGACAATTTCTATATTTGTCATTGCTCCAGTTGATTCTATTACCATGTCTAGATTTATCCATTCATTGGTAATCATGTTCTGTAAATATGAGATATCACATTCGTCTTTCTGGATCCTGCTCAAAGGCAGATCTAGATGTAGAACTAATTTTGGATCTTTCACGAATCATGTGAAGAAAATGCTGCCCGGATATAAAAAATATCTCTCGACTGTGGCAGGTCTTTGACTGAACTTCGTTGTACATTTTGACTCCTGCATGTCTTTACTTATTGTCTCTTCAACCGCCCAATTAATTTGATAGCATGCAAAACCAAGGAAATCTTTCAATCACCCTGTTTATCGGCGACCATTTTCCAATATGGCGTCCATTAGCTACTCTGTTTTGGCATGCATCATGGATAAATATCATTCTTATACTGTGGTGAATCCAAAAAATATGTGGTTTACCAAATCCGCTAGCGTGTGAAACCACAAGATCCCCTGGCTCAACGACGGCGACTGTTTTCCAATATGGCGCCCATAAGCTACCCTTGTTTTGAATGTATCATGGATAAATGACATGCTGTTATTGTGGTGAATCCAAAAATGTGTGGTTTACTAAGTCCGCTGATATGAAACCACTCGAACCCCTGACTCAACGATGGCGGCCATTTTCCAATATGGCGCCCATAAGCTACTCTGGTTTCGAAAGTATCATGGATAAATGAAGTGCTGCTGTTGTGGTAAATCCAAAAATATATAGTTCACCAAGTCCGCTGACATGAAACCACTCGAGCCCCTGGCTCAACGATTAATTTACATACTTAAGTTGTCAACTTTGTCCAAGTATGTTTGAGAATAGAAATACATAATGTTCCAGAAAATTATAATTGACAACCATCTGAAAATTATTTCTCAGCAATTACTCTCTTATTAACTGATATATGGATATATACTACACTGCAAAAAAAAAAAAAAAAAAAAAAAAAAAAAAGGTTGTAATTCTACAAATCTAGTTTTTGTTAAAGCTACAGAAATCTGTATGCTTACTAAAATTGCATCTGTGCACTGTAAAGGAAAAAAAATGTAAATGTAAAAAACTATTTTTGTAAAACTACAAAAATCTGTAGACTTACTATAATTTTATTGGTAACCTGGGATAATTATATGAAGTTTTTTTGTTGCAGTTACATAAAAAGTTCTAGCCATCTTAGTTTCCTCGAAAATTCTTAGTAAACTTATCGATATTTTTTTGTAGTGTATGTTATCTATGCATTACACTTATTTTAATTTTATCTTCAATTCTATTAAAATAAATCCTTTAAAAAAGTTCTTTATTACATTATATTTTCTTTATTAAATTATCTTTCTATTCATGATTAATTTTATTAAATAACTCAAAAGCATAAGAGAATATTTTATGTTATGTAAGGTTATGAATTGTGATTTTCTTTCTTTTCAAAAATTTTCCAGTAATATAAATGCTACTAATTATAAATATTTTTAAAATGCTTATTATTTTTATTTAAATTTATTATGATTATATGCTTTATGTTTTGACTATTCTATTCTACTTTTGTTTTACTTTTTATCGCAGACTACTTTATAAGGAGAACATTCATAAATATTTTTTTTATTTACCTTTACCTTAATAATTCCGCTTTTATTTGAAATATGAATAAGAAATATGTATATTTTATTTTAAAAGATATTTTTCTTCAAAAATATTTCTGTAAAAAAAGAAAACTTTACAAAATAAGCCATCAGAAATATATAGGAGACTGCATATAAAAGTAACATTTACTTTCAAAACAGGCAAATGAAAAACATTCTTGTTTATTTTTTAAAAGTTCTGAAAGGCAAATTTGTTTACTCGGGAAATGTTTGCTATTTATAATTTATCAGATAATGTATC
The DNA here is from genome assembly GCA_963932465.1 of Maratus speciosus. NCBI lineage: Eukaryota > Metazoa > Arthropoda > Arachnida > Araneae > Salticidae > Maratus > Maratus speciosus. Next base: position 244,808,585 of record OZ010800.1, on the reverse strand, counting down.
ATATCCAAGTGTTTTCATTTTCTTAAAAACTGTCTGCCATAAAAACAAATTCTTCAAATAAATAAAAACATCAAAAGAAATGCACGAAAAAATAAAAAATTGAAAAATTCTTTCAGATTTTGAACTATTCATTGCAGTTATTTATGCTTTTTTTTTTCCTTTTCCTACATTAATGTCTTTAAAAATGATCTAGTTGTTTAATATATTTTAGTTACCAAATATTATGGCGTGTAACGCGCACTTTTGAAAGAAGAAAATTAATTACAGATGCGCGTTTTTATTTGCGCATATAACAGTGCAAAAACTACCCAACTGAATGATTTAAAATTTAACATACAAAGTCGTTGCAGAATTGTGGCGAGTCATTTCAAATTTTATGAAAATCGAATCAAAACTTAAAAAGATATTAATAATAATTTTCTTTAGTCTATTAAACCCTATCATACGTAATTAACGCAATGATATCCCATGTTAGGTAATGATTCTATGTTGCCAAGGGGATTAAATCCTATTTAAGATGGAGTCATGTTATTCCGTATTACTGAAATTAATATATAGAATCGCAATAAATTTTGTTTTCATGCATTTTTGCATAAGATTGCAACAGCTATCGCACCAAGATCTGAATATTTATAAAACTTCATTATAGTACGAATTCATTTGCCACGTTGAACGCACAATTTCAGACTTGTTTTTATAGGTCGAGTATAAAAAAAAATAAAACATAAACAGGTGAGAAAAGATAAACACACACACACAAGAATTTAGAATTAAACTATTATTTTAACACAATCAAACTGATTGGTAAAGTTATCATACGAATAGAATATTTTCAACTGAGCGAAAAAAATACCAGGGTGGGTCAGAAATCAAACCCTGATCTTTGGCTTGCAGGGCCAATGCTCTACCGTTTAAGCTAACTGGTCCGCCAACCAGTGAGCATATCTCGCTCAAATAACCTTATTGGTAATAACATCTGATCCGTCATGTAGACAGCTCAACAGAATAAACCGCAGTTAAAGTAACTCCATATAAACGATGGGTAAGTATATAAACTATTATTTTAACACAATCAAACCGATTGGTAAAGTTATCATACGAATTGAATATTTCGAACTGCACGAAAAAATGCCCAGGCCGGGGAATCGAACCCAGATCCTTAGCTTACAGGGCCATTGCTCTACCCTTTAAGTTACCGGTCCAGTTAGCTTAAACGGTAGAGCATTAGCTCTGTAAGCCAGGGATATGGGTTCGATTCCCGGCCTGGGCATTTTTTTCTCTCAGTTGGAAATATTCAATTCGTATGAATTTAGAATTAGACACTTATGAATAGTATTTTCAGGTGTCCCGATTTTCAATATCTCCAAGACCTGTCCCTCGTAACCACTGAGCGGGACGCGTAAGTCCCGATTTTTCATGATGCACGAAAATTCGTTTAAATTTCTTTTCGTAGCATGCTGTTAGTTAGTCAACATCAAGTGGAACTTAAGGGGCCTCAGGACTCAAAAAATTTAAAAAAGGCCCATTTTCTACTCTTAATATCTTTTTAAAAACAAAACTTTTGTTGGAATGAAAGATATAAGTATGTTCTTTCATTTCATGTATTTAATGAATTGCAAAATGGCGAATTAGTATTTACAAAGGGCTCTAAACTGTCTGGCTATTTGTGGAGCAGAAAATCGGTATAACAGCTTACTCGCAAGTTTACAAAATAAATTTTGCAACTAGAATAACATTTTTTGTGTCTAATTATACTTCAGATTATAATAATTACCCTGAGCATAAATAAATTTGTATTTAAATCATTTTTATATTTTTAATAAAAAGTTGTATTTAGCTAATACAAAATTTTGAAAATACAAGAAACATATGTTTTGCAAATTTTATGAAAAATATTCAGAAGTTTTTGAGGTATCGTGCTCGTGCACAAAAACATCATTTAGAGAAAAATAACTTAAAAGTTTCGGAAATGCCACTTCAGCTATTAAGCGGGTATAATTATAAAAGCTATAACTTCTGTTTTAATGGGAATTTCAAGGGGACAGTTATATCAAAATGTTCAGAAAAAATAGAAGTTTAACATGTAAAAAATTTTAAATTTCGAAAACTTTAAAGCTTTAAGAGTCCTGAGACCCCTTAATACAGTAAAACCTGTAAAGACAGAACCGATGTATAAAGAAATATTTTTATAGTTTCCTCAAACACAAAAAAAAATTAAAATTTTCTTTCCTAGACGGAAACCTCTTTAAAACGGAATATTTGCGGTACTTTGCAATGTTGGTATTTCAGACTATACTTCCAAAGTCCTTGGCTCGTGGCAAAAAAAGAAGCTGAGTAAACTAAACAAAACGACTGTTGGTTTACGATTATTTGTTAAATATGTTCTATGTTTTGTTTGTTAACGAGAGATGTACGACATTTTAACGAAATATGTGTAAAAAGGTCGTTTATGTAGATATTTAGTGTTCGTTTTCGTCGATTAAATGTTTAGTTTCGCCTAAAATGGCATTTCTTCCGAAATAAATAGTAACATCAGGATCGTCCATTTCAAAGTGTGTTAAAACTCACGATATGAGGTAAAAACGCTTTGATTAACTCTTTATCTACTGATGGTACTTATAAGTGCCATTAAAATAACTTGTTATAAAATTCATTTAATACTTCTATTAGCTGTAATACAGTTTAGAATGAGTTATAGATGCATTACTTTATCTTGTCCAAAAGCATTAATGGTTGCACAAAACAAAAATATTTTTAAAAGGATGATTTCTTTTGCCTTTACATCTTTTCAGCTTCCTTGGCGTGGGGGGGGGGGGGGGCGGGGGGGGAGGATTTTTATATTCGGAAATATTTCTATATTACTACTGTAAGAACATTATATTTGCACATTTTCTAATTCTACAAAATATTAAGCAAAATATCTAAAATAAAAGCTTTGAGTGGGGTTATAAATATTGCACAAAATTCCTATAAATTCAAATTTAATTAATCCTTCTAAATCCTTCAATCCTTCTAAAATTTATTAAATGATTATGTAAATCTTCTAATCTAGTTTAAACAATTCACGAAAAAAATGCTTTAGAAGATAAAATTTTCATGAATTCATAATTCAGTACATAAAGGTTAAAAAAGGGATTGAGATATATATATTTGTATTTTATTCTTTTTTTTTTTTTTCCAAGCAATTCTATTTTTAAAAATCTTACTTTACTTTGTTCATCAAATACTGTGCAAACGGGACCTGTTTATTACGGAATTCTGTTTTCAAAGTAAAAAAAATCTCATTGCCCCTATGATGGGAATACTGTAAAATTATACCTGTTAAAATGAAATTTTATTTCAATTCCAAACGATTCCGCTTTTACAGCTTTTTCTCCATAAAATTGTTGTGTTTATTTAGTTTCATAAAACCTACTAAGACGAAATTGCAAGTGATAGAGCAAAGAAGAAGAAAAAGGGAAGTAATGAAACTTTGCTGTGTGTAGTAGAACGTTTTATATATATAGTTAGAAAATAGCTATACCAACAAAAATGCAGTGCTGTTGAAGAATTCTCACATCTTTGATTTTTCGTTTTACGAAGAGGTGCACGTCGATTTCCACAGTTCTACTTGGTCCTCCTTCATTCATTGCTTTTAATTTCAATTTTTCGATTTTTTATATTATGAGGCGAAAAAATTCACTTTTTTATGGAATTATGTCAAGGTTTTTATAACAAAAAAAAAAAAAAAAAACCCGTATTGTCTCCTATAAAGTGTGATAAAAAGTGATTAATTATGTATACTTTTAATTATCGGCCGTGGAATGGTTTGCTTAATGAATTTCTTCTCCTTTTTATGTTACGTGAACGACGTCACGGGTAACTGCTAGTAATGTATAATTGATTCAAAATTAAGAGAGACTGAAAATGAATAAAATATTTCATTTGCGTAGTTAATGTAATTAAGCGCAAAACAAAACTCCTTGGAGTAAACTGGCAATCCTAATGTTTATTTAAATTCCTTTCTAATTTTGAATGAACTGTGGATATCTATTTACTCCCATAATATTATGGCCCACTAATTGCATTTGCTGGAAGCATGCGTCAGTTTTTTCTTGTTCTTTAGTCATTTCGTTCAACAAGCATTGGTTCCATTTATTATTATTTAAAAAATTTTTAGAACATCAAAATGTCTTTCTGATAGACTGCAAGTAGCTCCACTTTTAATATTTATTTGTTTTTGGAAGAGAAATTTGTGAGCCATTGATTTACTTCCTTCAAAAGCGCCTTTTTTGTTCTCCTGTGAAGTTTTAATTTCTTTATAAAATAAAATATCGGTCAGGTACAAAAAATAGAGATACAAAAAGCCGCATTTGTTCTACCTTTCTAAATATTTTATAGATGAATGAATTAAGATGTTTCAATTGTTTGATGTTTGTAAATGTAGCGGTATTTTAAGGAAAAATCAATAATGTAATTACAATGTTTTGCTATATACAATACAGGTGGGCGTTATTTAATGTAAAAGAATAAATATTAGTAGTATTGACTTACAGCTTATTATTCACAACAATAAATAATAATAAAATTATTATTATTTTTTAATTATTTTCTTATAGTTTTGCCTTATTAGATAAGCTAATAAGTTTGTTAAACAAATTTTACTTTTTAAATATCCTATTTATTTTAGAGCGCCTCATATGCAAAGCATAAAAAAAAGCAAAGATAGAAAATATTTTAGGAATGCGTGTTACAATAGTAATGGAAATAAAATTATCAAAAATTATTTTCTAACTTATAAATATCATCTGCAGAAATTATACTACCACAGAAATAAAATTCCCACAAAAGCATTTAAAATGCTCTCTAAAGATTTTTATTAAAAGGGACTACTAACTCTTAAGGAAACGAAATCACAACAGCACTTTTCTTTCTGACAATCCCCCATCGCTTTATTTTTTGCCTCCTTACTAGGGTGGTCCTTATTTTTGAAGTTTTAAAATTTATTGTTCTCACCCTCTAAATTGTTTCCATTACATCTAAAGAGAATTCTTGTAAAATTTAATCACTAACAAATAATATTTATAGTTAGCTCAATTAAGGATAAGTTTCATAACTTGGGGTCATTTTGTCGTTTTCTTCCCCTTTTACTTGAAAAAATATCTCTAATCCCAACATTAATAAAAAATTTTCAATGTCTTAAAAAGTCACTTATCGACACTATAAAATCCATAAAAGTAATCTGTAAATGCAATTATTAAATTAATTATCTAAAGATAATTTCACTGATACAAAGATGATAAATGTCTGTCACCTTTCATAGATAGCATCACCAGCAACAGATTCAACTTAAAATTATTTTTTTTTATTATTTTCTTATCTTTTTCCTTATTAGATAAGCCAATAAGTTTGTTAAACAAATTTTATTTTTTAAATTGCATTTTTTACTGTGAGTTTTCAACTTTTATTGAGTCAGCTTAGTCATAGCTATATCATTATTTTGGACTTAACTGCAACCAGCAGCAATTCATTTTCTTATTCTATATCCATTGAGGTAGATTTCTTGTGAAATACTACCTATTGGGATCTCTCCTATGTTTGAATTTTGGAAAACTTTTTGCTGATCTACACCTATCATGACCCCTAGAAACCAAAACCGCCCCCAGTAAAAAACTTTATATATATATATATATATATATATATATATATATGTATCTATCTATCTATATATATATTACTTTTTTATGGACACGATAATTTACGCAATTCTGAACAAATCTTTTCCAAACTGATACATAAAATCAAGGGGCATAAAATCTCGGTCAAGTTCGTTAATGGGCAAAATCGGACCAAGGGGGTGGAAATAGTAAAATGATGTTTTGTACTGGAGTTTTGTAAAAAACGAAAAAACCCCGTAACTTCTTAATTATAATACATATCGACTCAGTTTAAAGTTTTTATTACTTCTAAAAAATGGGTCAAAAATTTATGTATAACAGATTTTTTATAAAACTAAAAATGGGCTCAAGGGGCGAAAAAAATATGGTTTTGGAGAGGAAAAAATTTATAGCTTCATCAGTTCTCAAGATATCAAATCCAATTAAATTTATTATAAAACGAAAACAAAAAGGGGGAGTTGAAGAAGAAAAAAAAATCCATAACTTCGTCAATTCACAAGATATCAAATCCTCGTGAATTTATTATATATCTTCTTAATATTATCTACAATTTTTATAGTAACAAGATTTTGGTTGGACCAATTCTTACAATAAAAACAAATTAAAAATACATAAAGGTTGAAGAAAAAAAATATCTTATTAAGTATGTACTCAAATCCAAATTGCTTATTTTCTGACTAATTTTCAATTCATTTTTGCTTTCAAACGCATCCATTTGGTAGGTTCTCTTATTCAGAAACTATATAATGTGCCCTAATGGTCGATTTTTTGATAGAGGCAGAATATATTTTAAAAGATGATGTCAAAGTGGGCATTTTGAACCGAATTTCTCGAAGCGATTGTGTTGGGAACGAAAAATATTGTCCTACTGAGAAAATAATTGTTTGTAAATCAAGTTCTAATTAATTGAAAGAAAAATAAAAAAAATAGGTCGCTTATAAATCTCTTAAAAAATCACGTCAGCAAGTTTCATGTTTTTCCTTTTAAAAATAAATCTGAAAATGTGTCAGAAAATTTCGAGTTGTTGAGGATGGAAAAATATTTTTTGAATACTGCCTTAACATGATTCTGATAAAACCAGCATAAAAAAGAAATTAAAAACTCGTCGAAAGCGGACAGATAAAATTTTAAAAGTGGGTTTATCTCTAATCATGATTTAGTTTTTGATGGTGTAATAAGTACTTAACTTCGAAATCTACTTGCGCCTGCAGGCCGAGCCGGCAGGGGCTTTTCTTATTGCAAATGGTATCCTTTTATTTTTTAATTTAATTTGTGTTTCGTTTGTTAACAGATAATTATTTTTCAAATTTCATTAATAAATCGTTAAAAATTAAGTTTAGTGCTTAAAAGTTGAATAAAATGATGGTGGGATGAAGACATAAAAGCAATGTGTATGTGACGTAGCGTAGCAGAAGGTATGCGCTGGACATTATGATACAAAAATATACTTTAATTAAAACTTTTAAAATTAAATTATTTACAAAGTAACAAACACATCTTGTCGCCAACAATATTCGAGTGTACACAAACTTTTTGTGTCCATCTCATAAAACCTCGGAGAAGAGTTGTTTCAGTTCGTCTCAATTATTATCTGCCGATGAAAACGATCGAATAAATAAATTTATTGTCTTTTGCTTTGCCACATGTATATTGTTGATAATGTCATTACTGAAATGACTGGCAACAAATTGCCTTCAATAGGCATGTCATTGAGATTATTACTTTATCATCATAATGACTTGAAATCTATAGTGCGAGAAACGTCTAAGATCTCAACAGCAGAAATAACAAAATTTTGGGTGAAGACCAGAATTCCTATGCAGGATCCCCAACACTGTCAAAAAAAAAAAAAAAAAAAAATTGGAGGAATTATTTGAAAAATGGAGACGGCTAAAGAAGAAAAAGAATGCAAAACGTCTAACGAGAAAGCCAAATAGCATGCAATTTCTTCAAAATTAGATAACTTTTTTATATCGCTCATGCCGAAGCTAAAGTTTATTCAAAATAGCTGAAGATAGAGATTTCTTGCTAGTACAGCGAGAAGAGGGCAGGAGAGGATCAGTGATCAGTGTTGACATAAATCTATGGCGGGAGGAATTGATTGTTGATAAAAAGAAAAATCTTCTGAAGAAAAAAAAAAAAAAGTGAAACGGTCACAGGAGAAAAAAACAGCAGTTCCAGTACTTGGGTCTTTTACAGATAGCTCAAATGAAGAAGATGGAAATGAAACTGAAGAATGCGATCCCGAAATAAAACTGTTTGAGGATGAAGGTTCAGCATTAGGTCTTGGTCCATCCAAAGGTAAGAGGTAAGCAGGGCATGTTGGATATTATAACGCCAGAATCAGCAACAGCTGTAGACAGGACAAAAGTATCTGACAGACAAGCAGTATTTTGTAGTTGCTGAAACTACAAAAATTTAGGATATGATAATAAGAAAGTCTGCCTAAACAGGAGTACGTTTCGTCAAAAAAGAATTATTTGTAGAATTAAATAATTACAAAAATTAACAGAAAGGCTACAAAGAAATGTTCCCTTTATTGTCAGTTTGGATGGGAAACTTTTACCTAAATTAACTAGTAACGAGAAAACAGATTATCGATTATAATTTCTAGAAAAGGAGTTTCTTAGTTGCTGAACCTTTTCCTGTAACCAGCCATGCCCTTTACAAAGCTTTGAAAGAGAGAGATATTGCAGATAAAGTAATTGGGATGAGCTTTGATACTACAAACCATGTTAAAAAGCAGAAAAACAAACGTTTAAAAATGCACAAATAAAACATGAAAAGCAGATTTTGCTGCTTTTCATGTTTTATTTGTGAATTTTTAAACGTTGGTTTTTATGCTTTTTAATTTTGTTGTACAAAAGCTTTATTTGCTAATTTTATACAAATCATGTATCTGTTTCAACAAAACTGAAGAGTGTCGAAGTCTTTCATAATCCAAAAGGTACAAAAATCTTAAGAACAAATAACTGTTTCCCTTAAAAACTTTCATGAAAAGAAGTTTGAAGATTTTGTTAAAGAACCTTTCAAGATCTTCAAAGAAACAAATTTATAACAAGGATTCTTTCAAGTAGACCCTGAGCATCGGAACACCAATTCTGATTATAGAATTTCGTTAGAAATGGTGAAATATATTAAAGCTTTACGTGATCATGTTGGGAGAGGTATTGATTTGACCAAAGAATACACTGAAATCCTTACACGAAATGAACCTCAGTTTCAACTATTGATGAAAGTTGTGGAAGAGCACCGGAAAGCTTATCTTTACTGCAGAAAATTGGACTTAACAAATTAAATTAATTAATTATATTTTCACACATTAAACTTTTTATATGCTTAATAGTGTTTTGTGTTATATAAAATATGAAATTAATTTATTATCCTAATAAAAAAACTTTCGCTTATTTTTCTTTTGTCAATATCAGCATGTTTTTAAGTGTAATCGCAAAACTTCAGCAAGCTTAAGCTACCTCTAAATATATATTTTTTTTCATTCAAACTTTTCCTATTTTTTTTACTGTATTGGAAGAAATTTTAAAAATGAGACAAAAGAAAAAAAAAATTAAAATAGACCATATAAGAACCACCCTACTCCTTACATACAAAAATAATTCGCTAAACTAATGGATGTTGCGAAGTTCAAGTCTTTAAAATACTCCATAGATGGACAGTCAGGACCAGGACCAGGTTCGATTTATATTCAATTCATTCGCTGGAGTCCATAAAATGCTGTATGTTGTAGTAATTATTAGAAATAAATCCTGGAAAATTATTCTTATGAAATTTATTTATTAAGATTACGAAGCAAAAATGTAAAGTTGTACAGTCCGTACAGGAAGGGGTTGGGATAGTGCTTGAGGGCATTTTCAAGTAATGTGATTCAACATTACTAGCATCGTAAAAAGAGAGAGTGTGAGTGCTTACCGACCCACCACATGGTGATTTTGTAATATGCTCATATTGGTATCACAAGATTGGCAAAAACGATCACATGAAAATGAATGATGTCATACAAACAAACTTATCTGTTACCCTTTAGGCAATAAAGAGAATCTTTGAATTTTAAGGCAGGGCAACCAGAATAGCAGTCCTAAAAATTAAGCCAAAAAGGATTCGAACGCCAATTCGTACATTGGGGGCAACGGTTTGGGAACATACACTGTAAAAAAGGGAAAAAAAAACGGACTAAAATACGGAAATTGTACTAGCAATCGAGACGCCAGTATTATTTCCGAAGTTTAATTTTCCCCGTAAATTATACAGAAAATGTTCCGTTTTTCTGGAATTTACGGGGTGCAATTTCCGTTAAAATACGGAAATAGTACTGGCGTCTCCAACTGCCAGTACAATTTCCGTATTTTAGTCAGTTTCTTTTTACAGTGTAGTTTCAAAGACTAAACAGATCTCATGTAACTGTATTTCTTTATGATCTAACTAGAAAGACAAACTTAAAAATTAAGTAGACAAAAGAGATATTTCTAACGAATGTTGGACGGAATGAGAATAAAAATTTAGTCAAGTCAACCTTTAACATTTTTTTTTTTTGATAACTAGTGAGGGTAACTAATCACATAAATGAATTCTACCTTGTGAGAGCTATTTTAGTGATAAAGGCATATGTTAAACATTCTTTTTTTCTTTTTTCCTTAGTGGACGAAAATTACAACAGGAATCTGAAATAAAGCTTAGGATAAAATAAAAAAGTACTAATTAAAAGTTAGTTTTAACTGAAATTTAGAGATAATGAATAATTTAAGAAAAATATGCGATTCCCCAGCTAAAAATGAACTGCAGTGAAACTTTAAAAAAAATGTAGTTGGAAGACTGCGGTGATTTGGCACAAATCCCTGCAGTGTTTTTGAAGTCGACATAACTATAAATTAACCGCAGTAAATGTGTAGTTGATAACTACACACTCACCGCAGTCAATTTATAGTTATGTCGACTTCAAAAGAACTGCAGGGATTTGTGCCAAATCACCGCAGTCTCCCAACTACATTTTTTTTGCAGTTTGACTGTAGCCTTTTAAAAATTTATTAGAAAATATGGGGAGAAATGCCGGATGTGCATAACATAAATAAGTCGTATTAGGCCTTTCCAACAAAATGCCACATGATGGGTGACTCCAAAATTTAGAAAAAGTGCCCCGTTGGGGGGGGGGGGCAAAGTGGGGGTAGGGAAACCGGATGTGCATAACATGAATAAGTGGTATTAGGCCTTTCCAACAATATGTTACATGATGGGTGACGGCAAAATTTAGAAAAGTGCCCCCCTTAGGGGGGGGTGGGCAAAGTGGGGTGAGGGAAGTTGGATGTGTGCATAACATGAATAAGTGGTATTAGGCCTTTCCAACAATATGTCACATAATGGGTGACTGCAAAATTTAGAAAAGTGCCCCCCTTGGGGGGGAAGTGTGGGGAGGAAAGCCAAATGTGCATAACTTGAATAAGTAGCCGTTGGCCTTTCCAGCAATGGGTCACACGAGGGGTGTCGGCAAAATTTAGAAAAGTGACCCCTCAGGGGGGAGCAAAGTGTGTGGGGGGGAGAACCGGATGTGCATAACATGAATAAGTGGTATTAGGCCTTTCCAACAATATGTCACATGATGGGTGACTGCAAACTTTAGAAAAGTGCCCCCCTTGGGGGGGGCAAAGTGGGGTGAGGGAAGCCGGATGTGCATAACATGAATAAGTGGTATTAGGCCTTTCCAACAATATGTCACATGATGGGTGACTTCAAAATTTAGAAAAGTGCCCCCTTGGGGGGGGCAAAGTGGGGTGAGGGAAGCCGGATGTGCATAACATGAATAAGTGGTATTAGACCTTTCCAACAATATGTCACATAATGGGTGACTGCAAAATTTAGAAAAGTGCCCCCCTTGAGGGGGGCAAAGTGGGGGGAGGGAAGCCGGATGTGCATAACATGAACAAGTGGTATTAGACCTTTCCAACAATATGTCACATAATGGGTGACTGCAAAATTTAGAAAAGTGCCCCCCTTGAGGGGGGCAAAGTGGGGGGAGGGAAACCGGATATGCATAACATGAATAAGTGGTATTAGGCCTTTCCAACAATATGTCACATGATGGGTGACTGCAAACTTTAGAAAAGTGCCCCCCTTGGGGGGGTGGGCAAAGTGGGGTAAGGGAAGCCGGATGTGCATAACATGAATAAGTGGTATTAGGCCTTTCCAACAATATGTCACATGATGAGTGACTTCAAAATTTAGAAAAGTGCCCCCCTTGAGGGGGGCAAAGTGGGGGAGGGGAAACCTTGATATGCATAACATGAATAAGTGGTATTAGGCCTTTCCAACAATATGTCACATGATGCGTGACTGCAAACTTTAGAAAAGTGCCCCCCTTGGGGGAGGGGGGCAAAGTGGGGTGAGGGAAGCCGGATGTGCATAACATGAATAAGTGGTATTAGACCTTTCCAACAATATGTCACATGATGGGTGACTGCAAAATTTAGAAAAGTGCCCCCTAGGGGGGGGGGGAGAAACCGGATGTGCACAACATGAATAAGTGCTCACAGGGCTTTCCAACAGTATGTCACAAGGCATGATGGCAAAATTTAGAAAAGTTCCCCCTTGGAGGGGGGGGGGCAAAGCGGGTGAGGAAAGCGGGATGTGCATAACATAAATAAGTGGTGATGAGGCCTTTCTAACAAGTTACATGAGGGATGTCGGCAAAATTTTGAAAAGTGGGGGGTTGCACCACCTGGAATACATCCTCACTCCTCTATGAAATTTTTATATATTATAAATGACATTTATCGGAGGGCTCTGTAAAAAAATCCAATCTAAAAGGATGAAAATATTAAAAAAGTTCAAAAAGTAAGAGAAATAATGAAATTCTTCGATCGGCCGTGGTGAAAATCTGTGAAATTCATCCATCGACAATATGAAAAAAATCGCACGAGTTTTGCAAATCAATCGCAAGGAAGCTCCCGCACATTTCCCCGATCAGTAGAAATAAAATATTGCAAAACTCGAGAATTGGTACCGTGAAAAAAATTGCAAAAATCATTACTCACTCAATGAAAATATTTATGAAATTCCCCAGTCCATTATTGAAAAGCCCCACCAGTGGCCGAGAGGTTCTGCTCTCGAAGCTGGTAGACGGGAGGTGCTGTGTTCGATCCCAATAGCGCCCGTCGGCCTAATCTTTCAGAGTTTTCTTCGGACCTTGGTTTTCCAAGCATAAATACGGGCTAGGTTCCCTTAGAAAGACCACCCACGGAGGGCACTCCCCCCCCCCCCCCCGTTAGGGCCTATATCCCTCGTGCTGATAACTGGCCATCATAAACGCAACTAACAACCATTATTGAAAAAAAAAACAAAAACAAAAAAAAAAACAGAACAATTCTTCAGTCGGCTGCTTTAAAATATTGTGAAACTTGTCAACCTGTTGCAGAAATCAATCGTGAAATTCATCAATCGAGACAAAACTCACAAGATTCTTCAGTTGGTGGCATTAAAAAATGTGAAATTTGTCGACCGATTGCAGCTGAAAAACTGCTAAATAAGTCACATTAACTGATAATTGAAAAACAGTTATTGCATAATAACATTAAATGGGGGGAAAATCGCAAAATTCAATCTGTCACAGGAAAACATTGCAAAATTTTATTGATAAAAAATAGAGCTGTACTGAGTACTCGGTAAATACTGAGTATTCGGCATACTCGGCGAAATTTTGGCCGAGTACTCGGCCAATATCGAGTAGTTGTAAGAATTTCAAACTGATCAGTAAAAAGTTATTTGAATATCAATGTATAATATATGTAATAATTCATAAAACTATTTACTCAGTATTTAACAATATGTGTACAAAATATAGAAAAAGTTAAGCAAAAACCCCTCATAAAATAATTCAAGATTAAAATTTAGTTTCACACATACAAATAAAAGTAAGTTTTTCTTATTACACAACTACTCGGTATTCGGTCGAGTAGTCAGTGGCCGAGTACTCGGTACTCGGCCAAAGTACTACTCGGTACACCACTAATAAAAAAGGAGTCTAAGAAAACCAATTCAAATTATTTTTTGTGAACAAGGTACACGAATGCAAGAAAAAAATTTAGGTGCCAATGGGCAGTCTCTCACCACTAAATTTTATTTGTTATTTTTTGTCTAATATTTCACCTAAATTTTTTGTAAGAATTTAAGTGAAGAGAACTAATAAAATTTAGTGGTGAGAAACTGCCTGCTGGCGCCTAGATTTTTATACTTCTGTTCTGCGAGTGCCCTTTTTTAAAAATTCACACACAGCAGTCCTTTTTTCTAGAATCATCACTATCCTAGTGTTGATTCTAGATAAAAAGGGCCACTGAGCGGAAATGTTTAAAAAACAGCACACTTGTACCTTGTCGCTTGCAGGGAAAATCTGAAAAAGTGGTCTGAAAGTCGAAATTCATTCATCGACCATATGATAAAAATCCCACGAGTTTCACAAATCAGTATCAAGAAAAAACTACATTTTACCAGTGGGTAGAAATATAATATTGCAAAATTTGTCAATCAGTTGCATGAAAAAAAAACTGAAAATAGTCATTAAGTCGTCAGAAAATTTGGTGAAATTTGCCAGTTGATTGTTGGACAAAAAAGAGAAATCCTTTAGTTGGGGATTTTGATCAAAAATTTACCTTAACACTTTGGCTGCCCCCATTTTTCAAAATCTGTTCCCAGGCACCGAATGCATGACTTAGAGATCTGCACGGGCAGTCCCGTGGCCCCAGAGTTGATTTCAGGGGGTGGACGGGGGGGGCTCTCATTGCTTTAGAAGGAATGTGTGTGTCCCCTCCCCGGACCACCCCCTGAAATCAACTCTGGGGCCACGGGTCTGCCCATGCAGATCTCTTAAGCCACGCATTCGGTGCCTGGGAACAGATTTTGAAAAATGGGCGGCAGCCAAAGTGTTAACGTAAATTTAAGGATATTGTCATTGGTTTAACATTAGCTTGTGAGTATTGTAACATGACAGTGTACTAAGCTCATTGAATATCCTCCTATGCAAAAAAAAAAAAAAAAAAAAAAAAAAAACATTTAAAAGAAAAATTAAGGATATTGTCATTGGTTTAACATTAGCTTGTGAGTATTATAACATGACAGTGTACTAAGCTCATTCAATATCCTCCTATGCACAAAAAACATTTAAAATAATTAAGGATATTTTCAGTGGTTTAACATTAGCTTGTGTGTATTGTAACATGACGGTGTACTAAGCTCACACAAATCAGTATCAAGAAAAAACTAAATTTTACCAGTGGGTAGAAATATAATATTGCAAAATTTGTCAATCAGTTGCATGAAAAAAAACTGAAAATAGTCATTAAGTCATCAGAAAAATTCGTGAAATTTGCCAGTTGATTGTTGGACAAAAAAGAGAAATTCTTTAGTCGGGGATTTTGATCAAAAATTTACCTTAACACTTTGGCTGCCCCCATTTTTCAAAATCTGTTCCCAGGCACCGAATGCGTGACTTGGAGATCTGCACGGGCAGTCCCGTGGCCCCAGAGTTGATTTCAGGGGGTGGACGGGGGGACTCTCATTGCTTTGGAAGGAATGTGTGTGTCCCCTCCCCGGACCACCCCCTGAAATCAACTCTGGGGCCCACGGGTCTGCCCGTGCAGATCTCTAAGTCACGCATTCGGTGCCTGGGAACATATTTTGAAAAAAGGGCAGCAACCAAAGTGTTAACGTAAATTTAAGGATATTGTCATTTGTTTAACATTAGCTTGTGAGTATTGTAACATGACAGTGTACTAAGCTCATTCAATGTCCTCCTATGCACAAAAAAAAAAAAAACATTTAAAATAATTAAGGATATTTTCAGTGGTTTAACATTAGCTTGTGTGTAGTGTAACATGACAGTGTACTAAGCTCATTCAATATCCTTCTTAATAAATGAAAAAATCATTTAAAAAATTTAAACGCATATGAAAACTCTGTCATGGCGAAAAAAAAAACAATTCTTCGATCGCTTGCAGGGAAAATCTGAAAAAGTGCTCTGAAAGTCTAAATTCATTCATCGACCATATGATAAAAATCCCACGAGTTTCACAAATCAGTATCAAGAAAAAACTAAATTTTACCAGTGGGTAGAAATATAATATTGCAAAAATTGTCAATCAGTTGCATGAAAAAAAACTGAAAATAGTCATTAAGTCATCAGAAAAATTTGTGAAATTTGCCAGTTGATTGTTGGACAAAAAAGAGAAATCCTTTAGTTGGGATTTTGATCAAAATTTTACCTTAACACTTTGGCTGCCGCCCATTTTTGAAAATCTGTTCCCAGGCACCGAATGCGTGACTTAGAGATCTGCACGGGCAGACCCGTGGCCCCAGAGTTGATTTCAGGGGATGGGCAAGGGGGGGGGGGAGGGCTCTCATTGCTCTGGAAGGAATGTCCCCCCCCCGGACCACCCCCTGAAATCAACTCTGGGGCCACGGGTCTGCCCGTGCAGATCTCTAAGTCACGCATTCGGTGCCTGGGAACAGATTTTGAAAAATGGGCGGCAGCCAAAGTGTTAACGTAAATTTAAGGATATTGTCATTTGTTTAACATTAGCTTGTGAGTATTGTAACATGACAGTGTACTAAGCTCATTCAATGTCCTCCTATGCACAAAAAAAACATTTAAAATAATTAAGGATATTTTCAGTGGTTTAACATTAGCTTGTGTGTATTGTAACATGACGGTGTACCAAGCTCATTCAATATCCTTCTTAATAACTGAAAAAATCATTTAAAAAATTTAAACGCATATGAAAACTCTGTCATGTGGAAAAAAAAATAATTCTTCGATCGCTTGCAGGGAAAATCTGAAAAAGTGCTCTGAAAGTCTAAATTCATTCATCGACCATATGATAGAAATCCCACGAGTTTCACTAATCAGTATCAAGAAAAAACTAAATTTTAACAGTGGGTAGAAATATAATATTGCAAAATATTGCCTTTATTGATTCTGAGAAGTGTCATAATTGACGAAAAAAACTAATTTGGCCCTATTACCATTCAGAAGTGTAAATTTTCTTTTTAAAATAACACAATTCATATGATAGTAAAAAAAGATTGCTTCATTTAAAAAATTTAATATTTTACATAATTAGTGAGTATGTACTCATTAAATAAAAAAATTATTATTAACACTATGTTATGTTATTAACACAATGTGTCTAACCGCTTTGTATTACATAAAACTGTTTCATTCCTAAAAAGAAAATAAGTTACTTACCTGTGAAATGTTATGCACTTATTGTAGGTATCCTAGGCAGCCATCAATTTATAATTTGAAGTTCAGTATTTATTTTTTGTGTAACTGAACATCAAAACATACTTTAATACAAAGCACAGATAAGTATCTGTGTAAGATATATAAAAATTCTGAAACTTTTAATCTAAAAGAACATACTGATTGAAGCTAAATCTGAAATAAAACATTGTTAATTACTATAAATAGATAAGTGCACTAAATCAAGTAAAATCGAACTATCTGGATAACTATTTGGATTGTCAGAAACAAAATTTTATCAAATGTTTTGGATGACATTTGAATTTAATTAATCCTGTTAATATGAAATGGACCTAATTTTTTTTTTTTTTTTCGCATGCATTAACCGTTAATAGTACAATCTCATCTAGATTTGAAATACTAACGATGATTGTACAAAAATTGCGACGGTTTATAAATCGTTATCACTTTATTCAAATTAACTCAATCGTGTGGATCTGAAATTAATTTCTTTCGATTGAGAATGTAAAAATACCCATACAGCCACTTTATTTCAATAAACAGTGGTGATATTTTTCGCCAAACTGCAAAATAAATGAACTTCTTTTAGCAAATCAACGTGGTACTCCGCGCCGATTTTCATAAACAAGCCGGCGTTTCCGTGAGTTGAGGTGTTTCTTTAATGCTTCTCCTGCAGTTGCAACGAAACCATGGGGTTAGACATTCAGCTGTAAGGGGTTGAAAAATAAATCATATGTCCAAATGAGAAATTTAAATAAAATAAAGGAAGAAAATTATACTATTTTTTTGTTGTTCTTCTTTGTTTTTATGAGATAAAAGTGGAAAAGGGAAGGGTAAAAGGGAGACCTATTGCCCCTACCTTGATTTTAAAATTTAATTAATAAGAATTTCTTTTCTTCTGTTTTCAAAAACATTATGTAAATATTTTGAGTAACTTAAAATGAAAATAAATAAGAAATTTTCAATTAAGGGGTGTTGTTGGTGTTGGTGGTGGTGGTGTGAGTGTGTGTGTGTGTGTGTGGGGGGGGGGGGGTGAGACTCATTGCCCCTTCCTGGATTTTGAAATTTAATTAGCAATTTTTTTCTCCAATTTACAAAAACATAGTAAAATTTATTCTTTTCGAATAACTTAAAATAAAGGAACTAAGAACTTTCTGTTAGGGGAAGGGGGCATATGTGAGTCATTGCCCCTCCCTCGATTTTAAATTGTAACTATTTTTTTTCTCTGATTTTTGAAAAACATAGTGAAATTTGATCTTTTCTCTTATCTTAAAATAAAAGAATAACTAAGAATTTTCTCATATGGGAACGAAGTTAGAAGAGAGCTATTGCCCCTCCCTAAATTTAAAAATTTAATTAATTAAATATTCTTTTTCTTTTGTTTTCAAAAACATAGTAAAGTTTATACTTTTCGAGTAACTCTCAATAGAAAAATGAGAAATTTTACATTAAGAGGGAGGGATGGGGGGGGGGGGGTGAGAGGTTCATTGCCCTCCCCTCCCTGGATTTTAAAATGTAACTAATAAAAAAAATTTTCCACTTTTGAAAAGTAGTAAAATTTATTCTTTTCGACTAACTAAAAATAAAGAAACTAAGAATTTCCTGTTAGGGGAAGGGGCATAGCTGAGCGATTGCCCCTCCCTTGAATTTAAATGTTAACTATTTTCTTCGCTTTTGAAAAACATACTGAATTTTTTTTTTAATTATCTTAGAATAAAAGAGGAATTAAGAATTTTCAGTTAGGGATAGGGTAGGGGGTAGGAGAAAACTATTGCCCCTTCCTGGATTTCAAAAGTTAATTAAAATTTCCTTTTCTTCTATTTCAAAAACATAGTAAAATGTATACTTTTCGAGTAATTTACAATAAAAAAATGAAGAAATTTCTCATTTCCCGCCCCCCCCCCCCCTGGCTTTTGAAATTTAATTAATATTTTTTTTCTCCGATTTTGAAAAAAAAAAAAATAGCAAAATTTATTCGTTTAGAGTAAGTTAAAAAAAAAACTAAGAATTTTCCGTTGTGGGCAGGGGCACAGGTGGGTTGATGCCACTGCCCCTCCCTCGATTTTGAAATTTAACTAATTTTTTTTCTCTGATTTTGAAAATCATAGTGAAATTTAATTTTTTTTCTCTGATTTTGAAAATCATAGTGAAATTTAATTTTTTTTATCTTAGCTTAAAATGAAAGAGGAACTAAAAATTTTGCGTTAGGTAGGAATGTGACTTTCAATTAAGTCCTTAAAAGTCTTGGAAAGAGTATTAATTATCATTAGTATATAAAAAGTGTGTTTCATATAACATGCAACTCTCACAAAATCAAAACAATTTTAAACACTTTAGAAAATTCGGGATATATCACACAATCATACAGCATTGTGTATTGCAAAAGTATCTTACAGTAACTGCTGTTATACTGTAGTTACTATTATAATAATCATACTTACAAAATTAAGACCTGTAAAGTTCTTCAGAAACTGCAGTCAGACTGCAGATACATCACCGAAAATTTTTGTGAATTAATTGCTATAAAATCACTTGAAATTCACTGCCGTTTTACTGTAGACATAAAGTCTTACTATTTTTTAAATTTTGGGTTGAAAAAATACTTGTCAATAACTGGAAAATAACTGAAGTTTTTTTACTGTTGATATTGCACTACAAAAAAAAACTACAGTTGACCGTAGAAAAACTTGAAAAATACATCATTTCTGTAAAAAAACTACAGTTCATTTTTAGCTGGGTCTACAACGGTAGTCACCAGTTCTTGCTGCATAAGGTTGTTGCTTTACGTCAACATAATAGTGCTGGAGGCAGTGTCACATTTTTTCAACCTAGTGACGATAATGGTGATACATAGGGTGGATTACAGGGCGCTCATAACGAAACTGCCAGGCAGCTGACGCATCACTGCTGGATGTTGCAATAGCAATATTGCACAGTCCATTGTAATTTGAAATTAATATCAGTCCTTATTACGGATGATTTTACAAAATCGGGATAACAACAGATGCCATTCATTTCAGATTGCAAGGGGTTGGGCGATATTGTTATGGCGATATTTCCCACTGATGCACCAGCTGCCTGACAGTTTCGTTATCTGAACCACCTAATGTATCATATATATCGTCCCACCAGTGGCTGAGAGGTTCTGCTCTCGAAGCTGGTAGACGGGAGGTGCTGGGTTCGAACCCAATCGCGACCGCCCGGCTAATCGTTTGGAATTTTCGTGGTTTTCTTCGAGCTGTGGATTTCCGTGCGTAAATATGGGTTAGGTTCCCTTAGAAAGACCCCCACGAAGGGCACTCCCCCCTCGGGCCTATATCCCTAGAGTAGATAATCAGCCGACAAAACTCAACCAACTATCATATATATCAGAATCACCGTACGCTGAAATATGTATCAAAAATGTGACGCTGCCTCCCTGACAGTAAGTAATTGTTTTACAAAGAACAAAAATAGTTCGGGTAGTGTTAATTTTCAGTACAATTAATCACTGGGATCAGAAACACATTTTATCAAAAGAAATGCAGAAAATAGTATAATTTGTTAAAATTAAAAATATATATATATAAACCTTAAAAAGAAGCTATTCGCCAAAACTCATTCCAAATTCACAAACAGAAGGGAAGCGTGAGGCACAAATTTCTAAAATAATTTCAATTTCTTCTTGGATGTCGTGCGACATCTTTTAAGTTTCCCTTATCATCTAAATATTCGATATCTTAGGGGATCACCTTTTATATATTCTTGATTATTTCTGCGGGAACTTTATTAATGACTTTGTTCAATATTTTCTTCTTTAGCATTTTTTCTACCTCTTTATTTATTCTGTCTCAAGAATTTTTCCCCGGACTCAATTAAATTAATGCAGGAGTTCGCTTAAATCTCAATAGTTTTTTAACATCTTTATTTGCTAATACTCCTTTAAATTTTGTAATTTTTATTTTTATCTTTATTTTTTATTTTTTGTATAGTCGTTAGTTATCCTACTTTGAAACCTTGGTTTTTTATTTTTAATTAGGTTTTGGAAGGAAAAGGGAAATTCGGTAAATTATTTTTCTCACATTCACATTTTTTTAAATGCAGTAATTCCCTCAAAATATTATTTTATTTTATTTTTACTAAGATCTGCCTCGTTTAAACTGTTAATTTCTTCAAATAAAACAATTTTTGAGTGGTGCTTTTGAATAAATGTAAGTAATTTCATTTTTGGTGTTTTTAGAATATTAATTAATTGCATTTGATATTTGTCAAAGAGGTGTTTTAACGATGCCTTTAGCAATTTTGCGTACTTTCTTATCTTACACTCAGAGTAAAATTTTTGAAAAATCACAAATTTATTAGACGGAGAACTTAAGCTGAACATTTTTCCACTCAGCAGTTTTTATTTCTTTTAAGAAACAATAAGACTGTTAAAATTTCATAACTCGGTCTTAGTTCTAGTTAATGATTTGATGATTTCAATAATTTTCATTCTAATTCCAATAAATAAGGTAGGGTGACCGAGCCAGTAGTTGATCAAATAAGGTCGGTGATACGGGGTTTTTATCATATTTCCTTCCTTTTATGTTTTAAAAGTAAACTGACATAATTCCTACAACCCTTAATGAATGTCCTATCATGGGAAAAAATTAAATCTGTTGAAATTAAAGAGCAACAAAATTATAAGTAAATAGTTTCTTTAATTGCCATTTTCCCAGTAGTTGATCAATCGAAGAAATCAGTCGAAAATTCAAAAATTAAACTTTAAAATATCATTCTAAAGCTGTGATTAGCAATAATTCATATAAAACTATTATTTAAAATAAGCAAGATGGAAGAGGATTATTTTAACTTACTGTAATTTTTTCCAACTAATCAAAAACAAAATTTTTACATTTTCTAATAAAAAAAATCATAAAATGGCATCTCTTATAGCAAGCAACTGACAGCAATGTGACAACAGGGGCTCCAACATTCAAACAAAAATATTATATCTTGTACCACGCGTAAAACTCATTTCCGCTTGAAATGGCGCAATATTTCAAAAATTTGATCAACTACTGGAGGGGTATCAACTACCGGCGCTGTCACCCTATGCAAATAAATGTAAAAAAAAAAAAAAATCATGCATTTTAAACATGACAATGGAAGAAATTGAAACAATGAGGGAACGGAAGATAATTTTTTAAATCGATATCAGTAGCCATCATTTCAAAATATTGAAAATTCTTTGAGAATGTAACAGAAAAAATTTTCTTTAATCCATTTGTAGATTCAAAACAGATCTGATTGACTTTAATCGATTGAATAAGATTTCACTTCACTTTTATTTCGATCAGCAAAACCCTACAAAATATCTTAAAAATAAACCTAGAATCACTTAATATAACTATGACTATTTACTATTATTACTATATTACTATTAGTTATTAATATATTAGTAATAATATAATATTTAAAGTTAAGGGGACGGTGGAGCTTAAAATCCTTAAAAATGATTTTTTTTATTTTTGTAAATTTCAACTTAAATATTATTCAAGGGTACATTATATACATTATGGGATGCATTTATCACAAAAAAATGTAAAAAAAAAAATATTTTTGAGAAAAAAACGGAATTTTACGCGTCGTCTTAGAAATCTTCGAAATGCCCCATGCGTCTTCAATATCAATGAAAATCCCCAATATTTTTTATAAAAGTTTGGTTTATATATATAAATAAAATCAAGCATCGAATTTTATATATTTGAATTTAAAAGTAAAAAAAAAAATTCAAAATTTCAAAAATTTTTCGAAAAAATTTCAAAATTTTTCAAAAAAAATTTTTTTTTTAACCTTTAAATTCAAATATATAAAATTCAATGCTCCATTTTATTTCTATATATAAATCAAACTTTTATAAAAAATATTGGGGATTTTCATTGATATGGAATGTGCAGGGGGCACTTCGAAGATTTCTAAGACGACGCGTAAAATTCCATTTTTTTGTCAAAAATCAAATTTTTTTAATCGTTTTTTGTGATAAATGCATGCCATAATGCATATAATGTACCCTTGAATAATATTTAAGATGAAATTTACAAAAAATAAAAAAAAAAATTGAAAAAATTTGAAATTTTGAAAAATTTTCGAAAAAATTTCAATTTTTTTCAACTTTTTTTTTTAACCTTTAAATTCAAATATCTAAAATTCGATGCTCTATTTTATTTCTATATATAAACCAAACTTTTATAAAAAATATTGGGGATTTTCATTGATATGGAAGACGCATGGAGCATTTCGAAGATTTCTAACACGACGCGTAAAATTCCATTTTTTTTCTCAAAAATAATTTTTTTTTTAATTTTTTTGGGATAAATGCATGTTATAATGTATATAATGTACCCTTGAATAATATTTAAGTTGAAATTTACAAAAATAAAAAAAATTATTTTTAAGGATTTTAAACTCCACCGTCCCCTTAAACATTTCTTCCATTGTCATGTTTAAAATGCATGAATTTTTGTTACATTTATTTGCATACCTTACTTATCGCAATTGGAATGAAAATTATTGAAATCATCGAATCATCAACTAGAACTGAGACCGAGTTATGAAGTTTTAACAGTATAATTATTTCTTAAAGGAAATAAAAGCTGCTAAGTGGAAGTATAGTAATTACTAATAATATAATAGTAATAATAGTAGGTATGATTATTTACTATTATTACTATATTACGATCATTATTTACTTGATTATCTACTTAGATATCACAATAATGACTTAAAATTTTTATTTCCTTCTATTGTACAACCGGAAATTTTTGAAACTCTTGTAATAGTATATGCTATTTTAAATTTCCTATTTTAAGAACAACATTCGTTCTTACAGATGAGGAAACTCATATCTGAAAGCAAAGCCCCACCAGCGGCCGAGAGGTTCTGCCCTCGAAGCTAGTAGACAGGAGGTACTGGGTTCGAACCCAATCGCTCCCGTCGGCCTAATCGTTCGGAGTTTTTGTGGTTTTCTTCGAACCTTGTATTTTCCATGCGTAAATACGGGTTAGGTTACCTTAGAGAAAGACCCCCACGGAGGGCATTCCCCCCTTAGGGCCTATATCCCTCGTGTTGATAATTGGCCGTCATAAACACAAAGAACCAAAGCTGGTAAATGGGAGGTGCTGTGTTCGAAACCCAATCGCGCCCGTAGGCCTAATCGCTCGGAGTTTTCCGTGGTTTTCTTCGAACCTTGGATTTCCTTACGTAAATACGGGCTAGGTTCCCTTAGAAAGAGCCCCATGGAGGGCACCTCTCCAACCTTCGGTTATATATCCCAAGTGTATATAATTGGCCGTTATAAAACAACACTAACATATCTAAATGCATTTTTTTTTGGTGCGGTTCAATTTTAATTGATAGTTTTGTATATTCGTTCTGTGACTTTTTAAATTTGGGGACGCTGCCTCCCGTGCTATTAATAAAGTTGTTAGCAAGAAAAACAAAATGGTTTTAAAAATCATTTCAGCTGCCAATTTTCAACAGAATTATTGATTGGGATCAAAATACACCCTATTAAAAAAAAAGTAGTAAATTGTGCGATTTGTTAAAATTTAGAAAAAAGCATAAAACTTTTAATGATTTTTATTTCTTGCAATAATGTTTCGCCAAGAATAAAACCAAATTCATATACAGGAGGAAAGGTAAAATCTTCAAAATAATTTCTAATTTCTTTTTGTGTCGTGCGGTACATTTTAAATTCCCCACATCATGTAAATATTTGTTGTCTTAGGGGATCACTTTTATGTATTTTTGATTATTTCTGCGGAAACTTTACTAATGACTTTAATTTTTTTTCTTCCCTTTTTTTTCTGCCTCTTTCTACTCTGCCTCGTGAATTTTACCCCGGACTCAATTAAATTAATGCAGGAATTTGCTTAAATCTCAATGATTTTTTTTTTTTTTTTTTTTTACATTTTTGTTTGCTAATACTCCTTTAAATTTGGCGAATTTATTTATGTGTTATATAGTCGTCAGTTATCCTTCTTTTAAAACTTGGTCTCTTATCTTTAATTAGGTTTCGGAAGGAAAAGACAAATTTAGGGCATTATTTTTCTCACTTTTCCATTTTTTTTAAATTTTTTTTTTATGCATTAATTCCTCAAAAAGATAAATTTCATTTTATTTTTCCTAAGAGCTGTTTTTATTAAACTGATTAATTTATTTAAAGAAAACAGTACTTAAGAAAGTGCTTTTGAATAAATTTGAGTAATTTCACGTTTAGCCTTTTTATGAGTTTAATTAATTGCCCTCAATATTCGTAGAAATGTTTTTTAAGGGATTAATGATACAGATCTCCAATAATTTTACGTAAATTCTGACAATATCGGGTGGTACAGTCGTGGAAAAAAAAAAGTAAACACCCCCTACTAACTCTTCAACAAATTATCGTAGATGGAAGTTACTGGTACCGAACGATTTGAAACAAAATCTACTTTTAAATGACGTATATAAAATTTGCTTAGGGGGTCATCTACGTATTAAAACGAACCCAAACCTCATTTTTTTCAATAGCAATACCCAATTTTAACTAGATATTTCAAATCTTCGGTTCAAAATATGCCTAGACACCAAATTTCAAGTAATTTGAATGATAAGTTTTTGAATTATAAACATTCAAAATTTAGTGCTTCTAATGTTAAATTATATTTTCATATTTTTATTTATATCTTCTGAAATTATGCTCCTAATGTGCTAATTTTTTGTTTAGAAATAAAACTAATGTGCCCAAACATAAATACGCTGAATTTGCATTTTTTATAATTTTATGATATGAATTATGAATTATGAAATTAATATTCGAAAAATTAGGAATTGCAACCTACAATTTTTTTGATGGATTTAGATTTATTAAGTCCTGCTTTATGAAAATCCCAAATGTCACATTTTTCTTCCAAGTAGTTTTCAAATTATGCTTAAAAAACTGCAAAATGATGGTTTAAGGGGCCGTCTATGATTGAAGTGAGTAGATATTTTGAAATTTCTTCTGCTGACTTGTTATCTAACAGACTTCTTTGACTGCTTAAGGTCCCTTGATCAAGAAGGGGCTCTCTCGGTTTTCAATCGAGAACCCAACTTCAATTTGGATACAGCCCTTAAAATACGCTCGTTTTAAAATAATTAATTTCTCGGAAACTTACGGTACGAATTGCATAAAAATTTGTTTTTAGGTTTTTTCAAGGGTGTAGAGTTCATTTATGCTGTCAGAATTGGGTATTGCTATTGAAAAAAATGAAGTTATAGTTCGTTTTAATATGTAGATGCCCCCTAAGCAAATTTTATATACATCATTTAAAAGTAGACTTTATTTAAAATCGTTCGGTACCAGTAACTTTCTTCTACGATAATTTGTTGCGGAGTTAGTAGGGGGTGTTTACTTTTTTTTTTCCACGACTGTACATCTGTTGGTTCTTTTTTTATAATGAAAGAAAACGCATCGGCTTCACAAACTATGTGTTTAAATATCGTTACTTATTTCAGATGTCTTAATATTTCAGATGTCTTATAAAGCAAAAGCTAACATGTTAAACAAGGAACGTATTTTCGTACAGATAATATTTTTCAATTTATACAATTCTGAATATTTTACACATTTTTTCTCTATAATTTTGAATATTTAGCTTTTTAGTTTCATGTTTTTTAAAAGATAAATTTTACTTTTTAAAATATCACAAAAGTGAAAGGATATATTAAGAGTAATGACTGCTTCCTTTTTGCAAGATTTTTAACATTTTATTTTAATATTATTTTTATTTATTTATTTATTTAGTTTTGCAAGAAAACTAACATTTTTTTAAACATGTGTACTTTTTCAAATTTTCCAAATTATTTGTCTGATGATCTACTGTAATCTCAAATAAAGATAATGACTACATTGTTTAAAAATAAATTTCCTTTATTGCTTACTATACTTCGATAAACGTATTAATTTCATTATAATAATTTCATTAATAATAATTTCATTATTATATTTCAGATATGTTAAGTATTTAATAAATCTATATTAAATTTTCTGTTTTGAATGCAATTGGCCATTCATAGTGATAAACAGAATTGGCGATTAACAGTATCTTTCGGCAATCTATTTTCCTGCAACGAATAATGTGTAAGTACACTGTAAAAAAAAAGTGTAAGGTTACTAAGAATTTTGTTGGAAACTGGGATTCCTAGAACATTTTATGTAACCACAACAAAAGATAATCATGTAAAATTACAAAAGTTTCTTCAGTAACTGTTACTAAATATTGTTTAGTAAACGTACTAGTGATTTTTTAGGGTGTTTCCCAATAAAACTTTTGTAAATTTACTAAATATTGTTTAGTGAACTTACTAATGCTTATTTAGGGAGTTTACTAAATAAGTTTTAGTAAATTTACCAACGAATATGTTGTAAACGTACTACCAATTTTTTAGGGAGTTTTACAAAAACATTTTTGTAAATTTACTAAATATTGTTCTGTAAATTTTCTAACGGTTTTTCAAGGGAGTTTCTCTAATTAGTTTTTGTGAATTACTAAATATTTCTTAGTAAACTTACTAGCGATTTTTTAGGGAGTTTACTAAAGAATTTGTGGTAAATTTTCCAAGGATAGTTTCGTAAACGTACTAAGGATTTTTTAGAGAGTTTTCCAAAGAATTCCTTGTAAGTTTACTAAATATTGTTCAGTAAACTTACAAACGATTTATTAGCGAGTTTACTAAAGAATTTTTCGTAAATTTACTTAGGATTATTTAGTAAAGGTACTAACGATTTTTTAGGTAGTTTCCTAAACAATACTTTGTGAATTTTCTAATGATTTTTTAGTACACTTACAAAGGAATTTTTAGTACATTGACTAAGAATTTTTTTCTAAGTTTGCGAAGGATTTCATAGTACATTTACTATGAATTTTTTTAGTATTCCACCCAAAACTTTGCATATACTTTTGCAAAAAATTTTCGGTAACTTTATTAAAGTACCTTCAGGAAAATTACCAATGATTTTTTAGTATTGTATCTAAAAGAGTTTTTGTATTCTCGCCATAAAGTTTTTTGTAACCGTGCAAGAGATTTTGCAGTACAGTTGCTAATGATTTTTTTCTGTTCTGTCTAAAATTACACTCATCAAAAGGTATTTGTAACTGTAAAAAAATTTTGAAGTAGATCACTAACGGTTTTTCAGCAGTATTACGAAAATATTTTACGTAATTGTTTTTGTATGGTAATACTTATATTATTTAGAGTTATTGTTATGGTATATTTTCAATATGGAGTTGAATTTTTACAGTTTTAGATATTTAGAGTGGAATTTTCCTCAATCAAAATACTTCGATGCAAAATAAGTAATATCGCCTGACGTGTTTTTGAGCTATACCACAGCAATTGACAGAAATATTTATATGTTATGGCATTAGAAAACTGAATGAAGCTTTACTGTAGATGTTCAAATAGGTACAAAATCATATCGATATTAAATGAACATTATAACAACAGCAGTAAATGAGCAGATAAGTAGAAGCAGATCTTACGGTTTTTTGTTAAATTAAAAAAGCGAATAGAAACAATAATGAAAGTAAAGTATCATTACTGAGTTTATAAAGTATGCCTAAATTTAAAAAAATATATATTACCGATACACTAAAAAATAAAGCGTGATGTTTCACCAAGAAAATGGTGAAAAGTCGCTGAAATTTATCTGCAACCAAGATATTGGTGATAAGTTTCACCAGTTTATTGGTGCTTTCACAAATACCATTATATTAGTGAAATATTAAACCATGATTCAGGATTTTTTTAATCCAATTTTCTGGTGAAAAGTTGAACCATAAATCAGTTTTTTTTTATCCAATTTTCTGGTGTAAGTTTGAACCATAATTTAGTTTTTTTTTTTTTTTTAATACAATTTTCTGGGAAAAAGTTGAACCACGAATCAGGATTATTTTTAAATCCAATTTTCTGGTAAAAGGTTTAACTATGATTCAGAGTTATTTTAAATAAAATTTTCTGGTGAAAGGTTAAATCAAAATTCAAGGTTTTCTCCATTCCAATTTTTTGCTAAAAGTTTGAACCACGATTCAGGATTTTCTCTCATCTTTATGGGGAAAGGTTACACTGGATTGTAGCTTTCTTTTCCCCCCTCACTTTGGTTTTCGATTTATCATTATGGTGTAATAAAAAACAAAATTTCAGATTTTGCGAGATTATCTTGCAGTAGAAAACTTTTTTTTCATTAAACTGAAAATTATTAAAGTTTTAATTATTGATTCTACTGTCTTTGAAATATATTTAAAAAATAAATGTAAACCAGTTTGATCTATTTCACAAAATAATTGCTTTTTTCCCCCCACAAATATTACCATTCTGTCCTTGTACATTTTGGAATATTTCTCCGCACTCGGTTACACTTATAGTCCATTTAGTGTTTGCTTATTCACAAAGAAAATATTAAAAAAAAAATAATTTTCTTACATTTAAATACATACCTGTTTTTATTATTATTTTATTTTAAACAATGGCTGAATGAATATCTTCAACCAATATTAATTTTTGCACGAGTTTGAAAAGGTTTTTTCCATTATGCTCTTAGTGCCTATGCACCGTACTTCCATGATCTGTTTTTTTTTTCTTTAATTGTTGTGAATCTATAGATGCTGAAATTTTTATATTGTACAGTTTTCAAATTTTTACCTTTTATTTATATTGCAACACAGCTCAATTATGCAAAATTAATTCATTTGAATATAAAACAACAACAAAAAAAGTTCAGCATTTGTTTCTGTTTAACATTCAATAATGAATATAACACTTTTTAATAAATAAAGCACAAACATAACTGATACATAATCAAAGTATATGCGTCAACAATGAAATAATCAGCATCAAAAAGGCAGCTATAAGTAGCAGAATCCATTTAACCTCTAATATCAGCTAATACAAAAGTATTACTTTAAACTTTAAAGCTTTTTTTAAATACACAATGTATTTCTATAGTATATTAAATACTTACTTTGAAGGGTTAATTTAATAACAGCAGTGTCGCCACCAAGCGACTAATTATTGTTACTTATATATGTATTTTTTCAGTATTCCAAAATGGTAATCTATGACGAAGATTTATTTATTTTATAACAATGCTCGTAGAAAAGAAAAGTATTCACCAACAGCAGCCTTGCAATAGCTGAAAAAAGAAATGATTACAGACACAATTAAATAGCAACACATTTAAAGCTGGTTTGCGGTATGCCGCTCCATTTATTGAAAATACAAATTATATAATCATTAAATTATATGTATAGTATGTCAGAATAATATTTACTGTAATATAATATCATTTTACATAAAGTTTCTCTCACAGTTTTAGGAGGGTGCTGCACCCTCTCTGACCATTCAGGTCATCAAATATAAAGAATTCTTGCAGCTTAGTATGTTCTGAATCAGAATTTCAAGTCAGGTAAAATGGAATAGGTCCACGCATCAGGTTAATTTCTCCACCTGTTTTAAATAGAAGAGTAAATATTTTAAGACATAAAATTGTTTCTTGTGCAGACATAACAATAATCAAATTTCACACAAGGAAAATAATAAAAAAATTAAACAGTATATCAATTTAAATATCTTTTACAAGGAAATCTTCAGCATTTGAAAAATCAGTGTTCGAAATCATTGGTGGTCCGCTGGTCCGAGAACACCAAAAATTCATTTGGACCACTAATTTGAAAATTTTAGTGGTCAGCAGGAACAGTAACTTTTCCACCCTCTCTCACGGGGTCACAGGTAAACTTAAAATTTCCCGTCCCAGAGAAAACCGCAACCAAACACAAATCACACAATTTTATTTATTTTAAAAAATAAATAAATAAAACTGCATTAAACCTCAGTCAATCGAAATATTGGAAATAAAATATCTAAATTAATAATTTCATAGTTTTTCTTTATATGCTGTTTATTTAATTTTTAGTTATAATTTTATATTTTATTATGCTGAAAACTTTGGATAACTGCCAAGGAAGTTTGTAAGAAAAAGCTGCAAAATTCTCCAATTGTTGGGTAGAATCAAAATATTGTGAAATTCTTAAATCAAATGTGGAAAAATATTGCAAAAAGCGTCAGTTGGTTGAAGGAAAAAAATTATCAATCAATCGAGATTAACAAAAACTCATGCTTGCCATTTGACTGTAAACGGGTGTTAACAATTATTATCAACGATTAAAATCATGATTTTAATCAACTGATTAAAAAAAAAAATTATTGATTAAAATCACAAATTTTCTATGGTCTATTTCAATGGTCTATAGGGAAAAATCATTTGTAGTATATTGGAATGATATTACATTATTTCAAACATATAGAAATTGATACACATCACTGAGGTGTACAAAAAGATGCTTACTATAGAACATGATGAGCATAGCATCCATCGTTTATTTATGGGGACACACAAAAGGATTCGCTTATCTGTATAAATAAACAATTGCTGGTAGTTCGTTATCTGTTGTGGTACGAGTTTCTTTTTTTTTTTTTTTTTTTTTTTTTTTTTACTAATTTAGTTACTTCGTACGTATAAAATCTGTAAATCATTTACAGGGCTGCAAAAAAGATGTATTCATTTCCGTTTATTGACAAAATATGTTGAAGGGGAATTTTAAACTGTGCAAATGCGTTTCTTAACTGAACTAATGTTTAGCATACTATTCAGTATATATTCAAATCTATAGATCATATATAGCGTTGCAAAAAAGGAATTCTGATATTTTTCAGATGACTGATAATAATTGCTGAACTTTAATTTTGAAATGTGTTACGTGTTTTGTAATTTGCTTACTTAGCCATCATATTTAACCTTATTAAACGTTGATTTTTTTTTTTTTTTTACATAATTCTGAATCTGTTGGAAAATTATAATCTATCGTTGAAGTTTGATTATTTTACTTTCTTGTTTAAAATATTTTTATTTTGTGTATGTATATATATATATATATATATATATATATATATATATGTGTGTGTGTGTGTGTGTGTGGATGAGTTGTACAAAACAGGGTAGGCGAGTAAAACCGGGTAGTGCAGACCCCTCCTTCATTTGTACTTCTGTCTATCAGCCAACACGAGAAATTACTTGTCGGTAACCATTATGGCATGTATAGCCGATTGGAACGTTACTGTGTGCGGTTCTCGTTCGTGTGAACGATTTAGTTTCAATTACTCTTAAAAAAATGTTTTATTTGATTCTAGATTTTACGCGTATAACCACTTTTTTCAGCATATTAAATATTACTGAACATATCTAATTCTTTCCTTTCCTGATAATATTTAAACATTTTTACTGATCTTTTGCTATAGGATTAAGAGTAGTGACGCCATGTTTTAAACTGTGTCATGTTGGGGTAAAACCAGGTACTTAAGATTGGGTCAAAACTGGGTATACCCGGGGTTTTGTCCGGCACTCATAGAATGGTTTTTTAGTATAGTTAATAAATTAGCATGGAACTTTAAATTGTATTCTTAATGCTGTTAAGTTATAATTCTAAATCTTTCTAGTTATAATGAAAACTTTAATTTTGATTTTGTTTTATATTAAAAAGTGGGTCTAATTTTTAACTTACATTTATGAAATTAAATAACTTGCAATTATTATTGAACAAAATAAGGGCACTGATTAAGTCATAATTTTATATTATGCTTATTGCATTTTAATAAATAACTTTCTAATCTGGGGTGTAATAACTTGCGTTATAGGTCTACTTAAAATGCAAATATATTTCGTGACTTGTTTCTCTAAATAAAATAATCTGCCCAAATTGACAAATAATCATTAAAATCTCAATCCTATATAACTAGACTACCTAATATATAACAAGATTTTTTTCTCAAATATTAAACAGGCAGGAAAAAAACCTTCTCTTGGTGGATGCTTTCCCAGACTCTTTTGCTGTATATAATAGGAGTGGATGCACTGTAAAAAAAAAAATAATAATAAGGCCAGTTTTCCAGTAGGAATTGGAAAAATAGTTGCCCTCATCGTACCGGAATAGTTTCCAACCCAGCTCGGAATAAAATCCGTAAAATAGGAATAAAATCCGTAAAATACCCTTTTACTGACTATTTCCTTATTTTTACGGATTTTATTCCGAGATGGGTCGGAAATTATTCCGATACGATAAGGGTAACTATTTTTCCAATTCCTACCCGAAAACTGGCAGTATTTCTTTTTACAGTGTGGATTACGAAAGAGGTCTTTATTTTATTTGGTTAAAAAATGTATAGATTTTTTTCCAATCCTTGTCCTGAAAAGCCTGTTCTTTAAATCCTTAATAGGTATTCAACTCACACTAAAAGAATCCAGTTAATCTAGTAAGAGAAAGCAATGTATTTATTTAAACTTCTTTTTTTTTACGCAACGCATCGATTTCAGCCTCTTGATGCATCATTCATGCACCTCTAAGCTCATACTAAGGTCAAGAGGTGAGGAAGTGGTTATTTTCCAACACTGCGTGATCTGTAACAACTTAGCAAATTGGAAAATTATTTAAAGCTACATTTTCGAGAGCAGCAATTGTAAATATTGCAATCAGAAGGTTCGAGAAAACAGGGATTTTCCCCTACAACAATGATATTTTTTCAGACCATCTTTCTGCTCCTTCGGAAGGGACAGAGAAACCCATGAAAGTCATAACACATCTAGGTCTATCCAGCCACAGGTTGGCATAGCGGCAGAAATAAAAATTTCTGATACATCACAGGATATTGGAGCTCAACCTTCCGAACATCAACAAGTTGACACTATCCAGCGTCTTTCACGTCGAGCTGCTTCCAGATGCAGTTAACATCACAATCACAGACGTCATCACTCATTCAAAATGTTACATCTACAGAATATATTAGTAAAATTATCTATTTGACATCTTCAGACTATGTAGTCCAGCAATCTGAATTTCCAATTTTGCGTAAAATGTTATTATCCCCTTCTAAGGAAGGCTTCAGAATTGAGAAAAAGAAAGGGAAAAACTTTTGATTTCTTCTCCTATAAATTACAGATCGAAACAGATATTAAGCAGAAATAAGCCAAACAAACTGAAAGACGAAGAAAGAAGAAGATTCTTTAAAAAGAAAAAAAGAAAGCAAAAAAAGATTGCGAACACATCATCAGAAGAAGAGGATAATTAAACCTGTATGTTTTGCTATGAACTTTACTCAAACTCTAAATCCAAATACGATGTTTGAAATGCCACGGATAGGCCCACGAAACATATAATGCAGAATAATATGATGACAAATTCATCTGTGATTTTTGAAGCTAAAAGAACTTTAAAACGTACAGAGTAAAGTAAGCAGGCCTATACAACGTAGAAAATTTGCCACCGATTTATTTTTTTTTACACATGGACGAACACATGTGCAATTTCTTTTTGTTAAAAATATTAAAAATGTATTTTTTACTATATTAAAGAAAGACATTTTTGACCAAAATGAGTTTTCCAATAGTTTTAAATAAATACCAGGTTTAACCCAACCAGCGAAGTAAAACCGGATTTTTGCATACGTGTGAAAAAAGCTATTTTTTTATATAAACAATTATATATATATATTTTTGAAAAGAATGTTTTATTATAGCCAAGGATTCATTTTACATTAAAAACAGTGTTCAAAATTTGTTTTCCCATTTCACAGCATTTGAGACTAACAAACTGTTATGGTACCCGATTTTGCCCCACCTTCCCTATATTATATATATATATATATATATATATTTATTTATTTATTTAAAGGCTGCTGTAGGAGAAAATAGCATGAAACATTTATTAACTCCTTTCTACATCTGTTTATACTAAAATTTTAGGTCACATGTTATTTATCTTTTAAAGTAAGCAATTTTTCTATTCGCATAAACTTTACGGTAGTTATCGCGATATATCACCAATATTAACACGTTGATATATTCCGATATTAAATTTACTATATTTTCCCCACCCAGCAGTTAAACTTTTGAAAAAAAATAGAAAAATTTTTTCGAAAACTTGTAGCAATTTATTCCAGGATAACATTTTAGAAGTAAGTATCGGCAAAAAAATAAATAAATAAATAAATAAAATAAATAAATAAATAATAATAAAAATAAATAAATAAATAATAATAGTAATAAATAAATAAATAAATAAATAAATATATATATATATATATATATATATATATATATATATATATTGAAAAATCCAAATTCATACAATTTAGTACACGATAAAACATCTAACCAACTGTAACTAAAACAATAATTAACAAAACCAAGAGTAACTAAGAAAAAACTAAATATGGAGACAAGTGGCCAAGGCTTATGACTTGTACTGCGGGGTTAAACATGTTTTACGTGCACAACATTCCCCCTCACTTGCCAATACCAAACAAATAGAGATTGAAAAAATGAAAATCACAAACCAACCCAAAAGCCGTCAAATGAAGTCCATGAATAACCTCACCGCTAAGCTATTTTCGATAGGAATCACATATCGATAAATCACCATCATCGAACAATTCCAATACCTTATTTCGATAGCATTTTTTCTTGATAAAATTGAAAGTTAAATCATTCAGAAAATGTATTGGGTAATTTTGTTTACTGGCGTTTATGTAAAGGTTAAAAATTTCACCAACCAATTTATCAACATTTGAACACAAATTTGCAATACGATTTAATCCATTTAAATATATATTTCTAAAAATTGAAACATGCACGTTACTATTAAAGTTTAATATTTTAATTGTATCAAAATCAAAATAATTTCTTTTATCGTAAATACTGTATAGTAAAATTCCGTTTTTAATCTCCAAATTAACATCCAAGTAGTTGACACTGCTTTGATTATCCGAAGCGCTCTTTAAATTTAAAGTGTCTGGATAAGATTTAAATTGATAAATTTCTTTATTGTTATTCAGCTCAACCACCAAAACATCATCTATATATCTGTATATATATAAGTTTTTTTCCAACAATAAACCGGCTTCATATGTAAACAGATCTGCAAAAAACAAATCTGCAAGGATGGAGCTACAACTGCCCCCCATTGAAATACCTCTCACTTGTTTATATATTTGTTTCCCTTCAAACAGATAATTTTCGTAAACAACAAATTGAAATAAATCGGTGAATATTTCAATACTGATATCCTTCTCTTTAGATTTCTTGAAAAAATCCATAACTCTGTACTTCAAATCATCTAAATTTATGCTATTATACAAATCCTCGAAATCATATGTATACAATCCTGTAATGTTTTTCAGCTTTTTTAAACTTTTTATAAGTTCATAGCTATTTTTTATTACTATCGAAGAATATTCATTTATAACCTGATCAAAAATCTTTTGTAATATATTCAACAATTTTTTATTTACACATTCCAGGTAAGAACCAAACCCACAAGTTACGGTTCTAAAAGTAATTGGGTTTTTATGGAATTTTGGAATCATTACAAGATAAGGAAATTCCGCACTATTTTGCTTTGATTTTATTTTTTTATAAAACGCCTTCACTCTGTTTACAATAACTTGTTTAGTAGTTTTTAGTAGTTGATAATTTCCCTCATTATTGTAGGTTTCCTTTAGAATATCTCCGTATAATTTTTTACATATTATAGCATAGTTGGTGATAGCTTTATCCACATACGTAATGATAAAATCATCCTGTAGATTTTTTACTGATTTAATCAAATCTTTGTAAGATTCTCCCGAGACACCCTCAAAATCTTTATGGTAATAGCCTTGAAATTCTTTTAAAATATAGTGCCTCCATTCCTCAAAAACGCTTTTTGGTAAACCACATTTGTATATTAATTTTTGAATGAAGATATCTATATTATTTGACAAACGTTTTATAGCTAATCCTCTACTCACGACTCTCCTCAACCTGTATTTTGTACCATACCTCATGTAATTTCTGAGATTTGTGTCTGCCACTGTAGTAAGATCCCCGGTAAGTATATGTCCGTAATTTGAATTAACGTATTTATTATATTCAACTTTATTACAATGACAAATACTGTTTTCAATACAGCTCTGCAAATTCCTAGAGTAACTGTTGTAGTTAAATATAACTCTGCCTAATGGTTTATCGTATTTGTAAGCTTTAATAATATGTATGTTTTTATCCGGCAGGTATTCATTATACTTATTTAAAATTCCCTCAAAATTAGCACCCCTAAAATGGTGCCCCATGTAATCCAATACAAAATAAATCTTATTCTCTATATTAACTTTGTTGTTTTTCAACTCGATATAACCATTAAGTGTCTGCTTACCTATTCTGAATCTTAACAGATCAAACCCTATATCTATATTTCCGTTACCTGTATGTTCATATAATTCTCTCAAAAAATCGGGTATTAACTTCTTTTTCACATTGAAAATTATGTATTTGATTGTTTTAACAATATTGCCAGAATTAATATTAACAATAGCATTTTTAATATCCTTACTACAATTTAGATCATTAACTTTGACATTTTTTATATTATGTAACTCATACTCGCAACTCAAATCGGGATTAATTTTTTCATAGACTGATTCTTCCAATATTGTATTTCTAAAATTCTTCAAAACATTATTTGGATCAAACATAACATTTAAACCATAAAGGTACACTGTTCCGTATTTAACCATCATATTCCTTTCACATATTAGTCTTTCAGCCTTAGTCCAGTCAAATTGTCAAAAATAGATGCAAAAATTCTGCTAGAAGATTTTATGTTTTTAAACTGTTTATGGAGATGCTAATAACAGGAATTAATTGTTTCCCAACAAAATATCTCGAGGCTAAACTTTGTGGAGCCAAAAAACCACGAAATTTTCGGACTTTTTTCAGTTTTTTGCCTATAACTCGAAAATTATAAAATTTTTGTGTACCATACTCAATTACAAAAAGAAAGAGCATTAAATTCTCTACAAATTTCATTATAAATGCCTTTTTCTAAATCCATTATTAAGCGCGCTACAGCTTCCTGAAAATGATACTTTTTTTCTAACTTTGTGAAAAAATCGCAAATACCAACATTTGACACCATTTTTATTTCTTTTATCCTCTTTAATGCAACTTTTTATATTACAGGTATTTGCATGATAGTAATAATGATTAATTACAACGGTAAAACCGTAAAAAATTGACAACATTGTAATTTTTTTTTTGTATTTACAACTTAAGGTGAGAACAATAATAGTAGGTATTATGAATGTAGGTAGCATGAATGTAAGTAAAACAATACTTACAGTAACATCTTTAATGGATTTAGTAACGTCTGGACCGCTTGCGGGTTGATGAGTTCGGTTCGTCAACCTCAGCTTGAGAAGCAAAGGAGCAGGCTGCATGATCTTCAACAGCTTTGAACTGCTTTGAGCTTGTTGCGACATCATCATCCTGGCTGTGAAAGTCATCGACGTTGCTGGTTTGGTCGATGGTTTCCCAGGTATCAGCTTCATAATCCTCTTCTTCTGCATAAATAATATCGTTCACATTTTCACAATTGACCCCGTTACAGTTTTTGCAAATTGCCGAGCATTTGAGTCCTGATTTTTGGAAAGAGCATGCCTTGGTGCACCCTTTTTTACAGCTACATGAGACAACATGCAGCAAGGATTCAGGTGCTGGGTTTTGGTACATTTGAACTGGCTGAAAAAGACCGTCAGACCTGCGAACCCACCCCCCTGCTTATGTTTTTTTAAAGTGTAACAAAACTTTGACTTTCCTTGCCCAAAAAGAGCAGATGTTGTATCGCATCCACTGATTGCATGAGTGAAAAGAACATTGTTGTGATTGTATTTGTAAGAATTGGTTGAAAACCACTTTGTTTCGATGCTTCCTCTTCCTGGTTTTTGGAAAAACAGATTTTTGTGTTGATATCCCAAGCTTGTCATGATCGCGAGAATATCAATATCCTCTCCGACAATTACGATACTTTCAAAGGCTTTGGCTCTTGAAATGGCTAAGGTAACAATCATGACATCAGCGTCTTCTTCTGCCTGGTCAACTTGAATTCTGTTATTTTGAAGCTCTGTTTTAAGCAGTGAAATGAAGCGGTTCTTGTTTCTGTC
Source organism: Maratus speciosus (assembly GCA_963932465.1). NCBI lineage: Eukaryota > Metazoa > Arthropoda > Arachnida > Araneae > Salticidae > Maratus > Maratus speciosus. Next base: position 244,769,603 of record OZ010800.1, on the reverse strand, counting down.
ATTGGCTAGAAATTTGTCTTGAGGCACTGTGCTTAACATTTCTGCTGCAACTATGACTTCAGTAGAAGTGTGCATTCTAGATCGACGTGCTCTTTCTGCACTTTTCGTTCCATTCTGTTCTCCCTCAGATGGATATCCATCGAACACAACTGCGACCTGTGATCCAAAATTTTTCTGAATGTAAGAAATATAACTTTTAACAATAAATTTGAAGGAAACATTTCGAGGCCAAGTTACTTTGTGAAGAAGGTACCCTCCGTCAACAACAAAAAACTTATCTTTTCCAATAAGATCCAGATTGTCTAATGGGAGAAAAGCACTGTAAAACGAAGATTTTGTGCCCTTTCTCATCCCTTCGTCGGAGAATAAAGACATCGGATAGGGAGCAAGTTCATAAGTTAGTAGATTCTGCACGTCTTCATCACTCTGCTTCATTAAACAAACCCTTTGGAATAGAGTCAATGGATGGACAGAAAAACTGTAACGTTTCCTAATCTTAAACTACTGACAACAGAAGCTAAAGGTACTACCTTATCCTTTTTCTTGAATTTCACACTCTTGAAATTTTCGCCAACAATTCTTCTGACTCCTGCCTGTCCTACTTCTCCAGCCAAATAGCAGTTAACGTCAGTCTTTCCAACAATTCCATTACTGATGGACATTATGTAATCATTTTCGGGGAAAGGATGATGCACTAGCAACCAATCTCGCAGCTTTTTTGAATCATTACTGTCTCTATCAATGCGGGAACTTCTGGCATCCACATGCAGTTCAGAAACTTCAAAGCCTACTTCACAGTATGCCTCTATATCATCGCATATGTTTTGCATATGAATCATTCCCAGAGTCCATCTTGCTAACACGCTGTCTGTCATTCCTCGTCCATGCGTTAATCCTCCAGTGCTCTTCATAGTTTTCATTAATGTTTGTTCAATCGCCATATCAGTCCAAGTCCCAGACCAATTCTTATCTGATCGCCGTATGGTGAAATAGCCTTCAGCTGTGAACTTTCGGTATTCGGAAGGATCCAGTGTTTCTTCCAGCTTCAGCATGTCTTGCAAGTACAGATGTCCACACTTGGCATATAAGAAATGTCCCGCAGCATGGAAGTAGGGAAGCATTTTTTGCACAGTTCTCAGGTGGAGGTTCCAGTTTCCTGTTCGTTCTGCTTCGATAAACTGTTTAATGACTGTGACCATCTTTAGATATAGAATCCATAACTTCGCTGTGGGGCCTTTATTTTCTAGTAAAGTTACTGCTTTTCCATATTTTTTTACAGCTTCTTGAACGTAATAAATGGTGTCCTGGTGTGACGATTGATCCCAGCATGTTATCATGTCTTCCATAGCAGCTCGTTCGTTTTCTGTCAGTTGAGTGTGATCCCACACTAGGCCAGACAAAACAAGATGAGATAACAGGTGTGCTCGTATAGCCCTAGCATATGCATGGCCAGACATTATTTTGTCTACACTATTCTCAGCATAAATTGTGCTGAACAAATCTTTCAGGCAGCTTCCAGCCATGATAAAACCAACTGATCCCATGAAAGACATGAGGAGATGAAAACCTCCAAGCCTCACTGTCACGTTATTTAATTCTGGCTGTTCATTCGCTATTATGTCTCTTGCTTTCAAATAGAGAGGTTGATCATATGTCACAAAGCATGTCTTCTGGTTGAATTGTCGACATTTTTCAGCACCGACCAATAGCGAGGTAAAAACGGTATCATAATGTGAAAGAAGGGTGTTAATAAATGGGAGGTACTTTATTTTAGAGCGTTTATACTCTCTGTTGGATGTAACTTGCTCCATGAAACCGTTCCACCCGGGAACGTTTTCAATGTTTGACCATTTCCCATAGAGCCATACTATGTCTGTCGTTGAGGGGACGATTTCATTATTAAATGGGAGAATGTTCTTCCAAATCTTCAATTTTTATATTCTAAAAGCCCCTCATATCTGTTCTGTAAAATGTCTGTAGATCAATTTTTTCAGCTTGACTGACTATTTCAGCTGTAGGGTGATGTTTCACTTTTTGAATACTTTTCTCGGGATGCAAGGCGTCGTGAGGAGTAACACACATTATACCTCCCATTGCATGGAATGTACCAGTCCCATCCAGAGTGTTGACATTAAAGTCCGCATTGTCAAAAATAAATTGGCAGAATGCATCATCTCGTTCTTTTGTTTTCTGAGGCTTCAGAATGGTAGACAATTCAAGAAGGGAAGCATCTTCATAGGACTCTGCAAAGACAAAAGCGGACATAACTTAGAGCAAATGCTTTGAACCAAATTTTCTGTACAAATATGCGCTGATCCCTGTCATGATTGAAGAAAAGAATGACCTTGGTCGAACTGCACTTATTAGGGCATGTGAAAGAGCAACGCACTTTTTCTTCCATTTCTCAATTGAACCACGTTTGTGTTTCAAAATTATGGTTTCAAAAAGCAATTTTACTGATTCAGGAATAACGGTCTCAGCGTCAGACAGAAAGTTATCAGATGGGGGGTATTGCGTAACATCATACATTTGTGATTTTATATCTTCCACAATTATGTCATAGGCTGTTTTCACAATACGGAGTCGTTCCTGCTGAGGATCTAAATTCCTGTTCGAATACCAGTGATCAGTGAGTATTTTGTGTCCAACATTTTTGAAACAGAGTACTGTTTTCTTTTTTTTTGTTTTCAGAAATTAGCACAGCATCCCCATATTTATGAATTATACGGGCCTTGACAGTCCGAGAATCAGGAAGTTCCAGTGACTGTGGTATTTGATTCATCAACTCATCTAAAGAGAACTGGTATTCCTCAAATTTTGCTTCAATATAAGTAAATATAGCTTCCATAGCTTCGTCAACGGATGTTGCAGGTCGACGCCCTCTTTTCTCTCCACCTGTTACAGATTGATATAGTTTTATGCGACAAAAACTATGATACCATGCATCTGCAGCTACCAAGTCAGGTTCGTGTTGAATACGTTCAATTACTTTCTGGGACCATTCATCCCCACGTTTTTCTGCAGCTTTCAGAAATGTAATTTTCGCTTCTAACTTCATTACTTTATGAATCAAATTTCTTTTTGCGTAGGGCTTTTTTGATTGTTTTTCGTTGAAGTCATCGGGATTACCTTCTCCACATAAGAAGCAATTATCTCGAAACTTGAAAGAAGTGCTCGATCGGAGGTACAAATTAGTCTGTGTAGAATCTTCTTCACCCCGACGAACATATGCTGCTATCATTCTCTCATTCACATATTTTTTTCGGCAATCCTCATGTACTCTAACTTCCTTGCCACTTTTCAGAAAACGTTGATGAGTATTATTCTGACGTTGAACGCTACATTCAAAGAGCTTGGCAAGTCCTTTCTGGGTCGCAATGCGTGTATCACGATTTGAAGCCGTTTGGCAAACGAAACACAATTTTGGATCGGGCTCGCTCATTTTTCACTACTGCACGAGAAGCAGCCGCGCAATAAACTGAATAGTAAGATACCAGACCAGTGTAGAGAGGGAAGGGTGAGTCTTTAAAAAAGAACACCTGCGTCGGAAAGTCACGTGACCGCTATCTTCCAACTGCATTCCCTATTATTATCCCCTGCCACCCCCCCCCCCCCTCCCTTCGTAACTGTCTTTCTGCTAGGGTTGCCGGATATCGTCCTTCTCCTAAGGTTGCCAGATTTATCTCAGAAAAAACGAAGATTTTGATTGACACTAGCTTGTTTTTATTTTATCGTACTATCGTTCTTTTTCGTACCATGCTAAACTATATTGAATGCGCCAGTAATGTTTTCGTTAACGAATTTCTTTAAAAAGTGGTTATTATTAATTAATCGATCTAATCATTATTCTCTAACTGCATTTGTATTGCATTATTCTGTGAACATTTTAAAACTAATTTTGCAGCCTTATCCAATTATGAATGAAAAAGTAATTGAATTGTAAGAATAAAGATAAAGCAGACCATCCTGCAATTTAATAATTAGGAAAATTTTAGCAATGGACACCCTACAAAAATAAATATTTGTATTTAACCTTGTAATCATCGCGCCCGATACAATCACGGACAAATTGCCCGTGAATGTATCAGGCTCAACGTTTAATGGTTAAGCATAAAAGGTGATAATAAATCAAACAAAATATCTAAACTTATGATACAGTTAGACTAAATAAAAATTTTTATAATGTAGATATTTATCTATAATAAGGTAGAGTTCACTTGATCTATTTCAACAGCAAATGCGCACTTAATATTACACAACTCACCCAAGATTTTTGTATTACTGATCTAAAACAAGCCGTTTTTACATTTGATGCGCATATCCATAACTTATTTTTGGCAAAAGGTGAAATTTTAAAGTAAACTGAAAAAGAATATTTTTTAAACTATCAAAAGTGGGATGGGGTAGAAAAATAGAAGAAAACGTTGCGCGGACACATTTAAACGTACACCTAATACCTAAAAAGCGCTATAGACCTAAAAAATACTAAAAACGTATAACGTACGAGAAAAACGTACTATCTGGCAACTCTACCTTCTGCCTAACCTTCTTGAAAATTTGCCTTCTTACTTATTCATCAATAGGTGCATTTCATTTCCACAGTTAGTGATGAAAAGAAATTTTTTTTAGGGATGGGAGGCGAAAAATAGGTCACTTTCTATGAAGTTGAAAAAAATGTGCTATTTTCAAAAAGTTGTAGCGCGCTTAATAATGGGTTTAGAAAAACGTTTTTAGTATGAAATTTGTAGAGAATTTAATAAATTTTATAATTTTCGAGTTATAGGCAAAAAACTGAAAAAAGTCCGAAAATTTCGTGGTTTTTTGGCTCCACAAAGTTTAGCCTCGAGATATTTTGTTGGGAAACAATTAATTCCTGTTATTAGCATCCCCATAAACACTTTAAAAACATAAAATCTTCTAGCAGAATTTTTGCATCTATCGGCCCAATTTTCTGACAATTTGACTGGACTACCTTGTTTGCAACTATATGCAAAATCGATATTTCAATATTTTCAATTCCATGTTTTGCGAAGTGTACTATTTCAATCTCCTGTTCTTCCCTCGCACTCGTTATCTTTCTTATATCTTTTTTGTGGTTGTTAAATCTCTTATTAAAAGGACCAGATGTTTGTCCTATGTAAGACATGTTACAAATTTTACATTTTAATCTATACACACAGTTAAATACCTTACAAAAATTTACACAATTTTCCATATACACAATATATATATATGCTCTAAAAGTTAAAATCTTCTAACTGATAATGCAATTGATTTTTAAAAACATGAATTTTAACTCTTTCAAATACATTGGTGAACATATAGTCCGCGAGCCAGCAACAGATTTTGATGACCAAGTTCCTCTCGGCCGATAATTTTTTAAAATGCTTCAAAAGGTTGTATTATGAAGCTCTGTGAACATCAGCTACGGTTCGGTGGGTGAGTGTAGCAGCGGTAACCTCCCACGCGCGTAAAAAAATTAGTCATTTCCTCCCGATTGAAAATTTGTCAAATTATAGCTAACCCAATATCTTGAAGGGAAAAAAATTCAGCTGATTATAAAGTGGTGGTTAATACGTCAGCTGGTCACACGAACATGAAAAATATATACAGGGTGCAAAGGAAAGACCCTTTAACCTGAAAATACTTGAGAACGGAGAGAAATGGAAGTGAGGTAACGGCATAGTAAAGTGACTACGCCCGATTTAATGCAAGTGTCGGCAGCGCTCCCTAGTGGCGAAATTTGAAATATAGCCATTGCAAATCGAAAACGAAAAGAGATAGAGCAAATTTTCCAATCAGAATGTTTGAGAGCATCAATTAATTAGTACGAAACGGCATTTGGTTTACATGAATAAGATAAATCTTTGCCTGTATACACAAAAAGGTCCAAAATTGAAGCACTCTATTTTGTGTAAACGTTTGGATGAAACAGCCAGAAGTATGAAGAAATACGTACAATTTCTGGTATAAATATGTGCTTATCTGAATGTATTTTGATAACATACCATAAAAAAACAAAAAACACAAACAGTCTCACAGTGATAAAATGTTAATATTCAGTTTGTTCGAAAAATTCGCCATTGCTCACGATACACAATTGTGTTCGTGGCGTAATTCTACATGCACATTTCTCAGCATAGAACGTCTATTGCAAGACTCTTGAATACGACGACATAGATTTCAACCTTTCAAGGGCGGTGGCTAGATGGTCTAGCCACCTAATTTTAATTCCAAAATGGACAAATGGCAGCAATAATATTTTAACAAAATTTTGCTTTCCTAATGAAAGTGAAAATTAACGAGCTTTTATTTTTTGTGAAATTCGTTTGAATATTCTGGTGTCAGTCAATTGTTTCATAAGTTTACTAACAGAATTCTTCTGCCCCTGAAAGGGTTAATCTAAAATTTTAAATGCATTGGAAGTTAATTTTTTACAGCCATTACAGCACAGTACAACGTCACAATCTAAAATTTTGCACTGCTACATTTACAGAATGTGAATATGCAAAGTAGAATCGTCGCTCATTGATTACGGACATTTTTGTGTATACAGGCAACGATTTATCTTATCCGTGTGAACCAAATGTCGTTTCGTACTAATTAATTGATGCTCCAAATCTTTCAAACTGCAAATTTTGCTCTATCTCTTTTCGCTTACGGTTTTCAATAGGTAACTTCCAAATTTCGCCACTAGGGACGCTTCTGTCGTTTGCATCAGGTCGGGCGTATTCGCTTTGCTATACCGTTACTTCAATACATAGATGTATCTCTCTCCTTTCGCAAGTATTTTCAGGTTAAAGAGACTTTTCTTTGCACCTTGTATATTTTTTTCATGTTCGTGTGACCAGCTGACGTATTAACCACCACTTTATAATTAGCTGACTTTTTTTTCCTTCAGTATATTAGGTTATCTATAATTTGAAAAATTTTCAATCGGGAGAAAGTGACTTTTTTTTTTTTTTACGTGCGTGGGAGGCTACCGCTGCTCAACCCACCCACGGAACTGCAGCTAACGTTCACGGAGCTTCATGATACAACTCTCTGAAGCATTTTACAAATTATCGGCCGAGAGGAAATAACTGACGAAATTTGTACCTAGCTCGGGGACTAATAGGTCATTTCGCGCCTCACAAAGGCTATATTTTTTTCTACCCTAAAACTAACTAAACGTCCGTATTTTAACACAATCTGTTTACACAACAGGCCAGATTTACATTTACCTACGAAAATTTCGAAACATTCGGACAAATAGAAATATTTTTTACTAAATAAAATGTGCAAAAACTTCGACAAAATTAGTAAAAAACATCGTGGTAAAAATCTTACCAGCCTTTTTCCACGAAATATTAATATTTTTTCACTCGGGCTACGAAAACATGTTTTTAACGTCTAAAAATTTCAAAGAGTCTGGATGATAACGACAAACTTTTTAGAATTTAAAATTCTGGAAGAACCGTGTCCTCCCCATCCCTTTCCAGGCATATTTCAAAATTACATATAAGACTCCAAAAATCAAATTATGCAGAATATTAATACCAAATAATAATAACAATACCAAAAAGCATATACTTTCAATTCTCTTTGAAATACTGCGAAACATTAAACAAAAAATACAAAAATTAATCTTAAAAAAATTTATTGTCCGAAGTCACTTTTCATTTTTTCTGCGCATTTTACTGTATGACCCACATTACGTATATATTATTTAAAAATACACACTTGATTTTATACGGTAGCTTTGAAATGATAGAGTATTGATTTGGTTCAGATATAAATGGATTTAAGAGTGAAAAAAGTTTTAAAAGAAAAAAAAACACTAAGATTTTGATATGAAAATAAATCTATATTTATCTATATTATAAAGGACAAACATATCTGTGCGTAACGCTGACGTCATTTTGCAAATGGCAGAACTTTGAAATCTAAAATGAAATTCAGGTTTTGCAATTTTCGTGTTCAGCTCGTCGTTAGCTTAAAATTCAGAGTAAAATGAGAACTACATTTAATATTTTTGTTGAACATTGTCACAATTCTATTTCAATGCCCCGTGATCGGCGGATGTAACTCACAATTATGTGGCTGGGAAACTGGAAATTGTTTCAATCCCTTCCGTACTAAAATGCAAGTACTAAGTTTTATCCCTCGTACTAGGTGAACATTAGAAAATATGTACATATTTATAGTCGAAAAATCCTTTACATTATCTTAATATCTCAGAACAATTAATTCTTTCAAAAACACTGTCAATAAAAATGTCGTAGAATTTGAAATTCTGAATAAAATGAGTACCCATATTAATATTTTTGCTGAACATTAAGGTCGCAATACTATTTCAAAATTTTGTCTTAACCCGGGAGAACTCGTTAGTGAGAATGCCCAGTTGCTTTTCTTTTACTTTACATTCATATAATATCAACTTTTTTTGGTTGGCTTAATACTTTTATTCACACAATAGGTAAAATAATTGAAAAACATTTTGAAATTTTAATTAAAATGAAAAATGATTTAAATAAGAGTCTTAAAAAAAGTACGACTGTGAGAGAAAATCTCATGCAGCGAGTTCTCCCGGGTTAATCGCTAATCAAGAGAAAGACAGAGTTATCAATCCGCCCTGCCTCCGTTTACTACATACATGTATTTTCTTTAAGTTATTGAGGACCTCCCGATGTTTCTGTAATTATGTTAATGCTTTATTTCGTATATTTTGAGGATTATAATTTAGTAGTTATCGAGAAAGAGGTACATAATTGACAGCCGTTTTACATACCATTTCCCAACTGATATCGTCAAACTTAAACCTTAGTTAAAAAAAAAAAAAAAAAAAAAAAAAAATACGTAAAGATTATAATACTTTTTTTCAATATTCCAAAGGTTTTAAAATTCTATGAATTTAACTTAACCTGGGAGAACTCGCTAGTGAGAATGCCCAATTCCTTTTCTTTTACTTTACATTCATATAATATCAACTTTTTTTGGTTGGCTTAGTAATTTTATTCACAAAAGAGGTAAAATAATTGAAATAATATTTTGAAATTTTAATTAAAATGAAAAATGGTTTAAATACGAGTCTTAAAAAAGTACGACTGTGAGAGAAAATCTCATGCAGCGAGTTCTCCCGTGTTAAGATGCTCGTATACTAGTCGAAAATATTTTTTATTAAAACCATCTTAGTTCTTTTAGTAAAATATCGAAGTTTAAAATCGTGCTATTGGTTGACCTATAATTCCTGTAGCGACAAGGCTCATTTGTTCCCTCGCTCCTCCCCACTATTTTCGACCTCCTTAAATGTGAGGCATACGCACTGTTATTCACTATATATGTCAGATTAAATACGACGCATAATTCAAATACAATATCAGAGATCGTAAACAATTTTTCCCATCATTTACAAATCATTTTTGAAATATGCTAAAAATCATGAAATAATACACTTTAAGTTATCTATTTGTTCGTATCGGCAAAACTGCAGCTAGTAGGACGGGGAAACTTAGTACGTTTATTTCTGGCCTATGTCGAAGGGATTAAAACAATTTCCAGCTTTAACGTATTTAATTCCGAATTCGGCCTTTTTTTTTTTTATTTCCGACCACTGGGCTATAATCCGTAATCAAGAGGTTAAGCCATAATTCTGAAAATATCCAAAATAAAGCCTAAAATAATTACAAAATCCTCAAATAATACCTCAATAAATTAAAAATATATATATAAATTAGAAACAGGGTAAATTGATAACCTCGTCTGTTCTGGCTTCAAGAACTTAACGAATTAGGCAAAACTTTAAATTATAATTGTAAAAATTCAACAAAAATGTTAAGTGTAAGTGCACATTTCAATCAGAATTTTAACCTCTACAACATCTGTATTGACAATGTTTTTGATAGAATTAGTTTTTTTTAGTTATTGTTATGATAATTAATAAAAATGTGTTTTTTGACTATAAATCTGTACATATCTTCAACCGCTCACCTAGTAAGAGGGGGAAAACTTATTACATTCATTCTAGACTAAAATTTTAATGAAATGAATATGATGGAATGAATAGTTAATGAAATTTAGGACTGATTATTTATTTACTATAAAGTAACAAATAGAGTAGAGCCATATTTTTAATCTTTAACTGATGTCACAGAAATTGTCACATAACTAGTCTGAAGCGGTCTGCGAGACCGCTCCATCGAAATAGTCCAAGAGCTGTTAAACATTTTAGGGAAGGTATTTGAGGCACCCTGAAAATTTGTGCAACACTTCTTTTGTAATGGCTGAATACAAAATCGAATGTCTGGCTGAAGGATCGTGGCCCAAAAACTGTGCCAGACACGTATCAAGTGCCATTTTTTGACTACCCCAAAAAAAGGTATTTGAGGCACGCTGAGATTGAGGCAGAATAATATTTATGCTTAGAAAAAAATATATTGAAAACGACAGACGCTTTAGTCGGCCCAAAAACTGTGCCAGACACGTGTCAAGTGCCATTTTTTGACTACCCAAAAAAGGTATTTGAGGCACGCTGAGATTGAGGCAGAATAATATTTATGCTTAGAAAAAAGTATTTTGAAAATGACAGACACTTTAGTTGGCACAAAAACTGTGCCAGACACGTGTCAAGTGCCAAATGGCACCTGACACGTGTCTGGCACAGTTTTTGGGCCACGATCCTTCAGCCAGACATTCGATTTTGTATTCAGGCATTACAAAAGAAGTGTTGCACAAATTTTCAGGGTGCCTCAAATACCTACTCAAAAATGTTCAACAGCTCTCCTACTAAAAGATGAATAAAAGCCGCGATAAACTCATAGGATGTTTTTGTACTAAACTTTTTGCACAGGAGTGTTATAATTAAAATTCACCTATTCAAAGTCTCTGGTGTTAGTACTAAAGTTTCAAACGAAACAAAATTTCAGTAGTGTTTGTAGATAAACTGAAATTTGCAAGTTAAACTATGACAATTGAAAAAAGCACCGGTCTGTGAGAGACCGGTAACATCAGTTAAAGGTTAAAAAAAGTTTTAAACAGTTTAAACTTTGGTATTGTGCAGAAGGGAGCAAAAAGGGGAGGTCAAATTTCAGAAGAAAGGTTAGCAATGGCGTTTTTAGGTGCGTTCGTAATTATATAAATACGTAGCACCTATAGTCGTCGTTCAGTCCGTCCGTCCGTCTGTCCGCATGTAACAGAGCAAAAACTACCCAACCGAATGGTCTGAAACTTCAAATATATGATTGTTGAAAAATTTTGTCGAGCCATTTCAAATTTTATGAAACTCGGATGTATAGTTTAATTACAGGGACAGTCAAAAAGTTTTTCTTTACATTACGGCCAATGGGAAAAATTATTGCAAGTGCATTTTAATGATATTAGAGCCTTCCGAATGATCTGAAATTTTAAAGATATAACTGTTGCAAAATTTTGTCGAGCCATTTCAAATTTTAGGAAAATCGGATGTATAGTTTAATTACAGGGACAGTCAAAAGTTTTTCTTTACATTACGGCCAATGGGAAAAATTATTGCAAGTGCATTTTAATGATATTACAGCCTTCCGAATGGTCTGAAATTTTAAAGATATAATTGTTGCAAAGTTTTGTTGAGCTATTTCAAATTTTAGGAAAATCGGATGTATAGTTTACTTACAGGGACAGTCGAAAGTGTTCCGTTACATTACGGGGAATGGGAAAAATTATTGCAAGTGCATTTTAATGATATTACAGCCTTCCGAATGGTCTGAAATTTTAAAGATATAATTGTTGCAAAGTTTTGTTGAGCTATTTCAAATTTTAGGAAAATCGGATGTATAGTTTAATTACAGGGACAGTGAAAAGTGTTCCGTTACATTACGGGGAATGGGAAAAAATTATTGGAAGTGCATTTTAATGATGTATCAGACTATGCGCTTTATGAAGTGCAAAAATGTATACATTCAGTACAATATGGGGTGCAAAAAATAATTATAAAACTAGTTATAGTACGAACGCACCTCATTTGCCACGTTTGACGAGCAATTTCCAACTTGTTTTTTTTTTTTAATCAGAAATGAAAAGAAATGCAGAAGAGTTCTACCCCCGATTAAGAAATAGAATGATAGTAAAGAACTTTTAAGGACTTTAAAAAAATTTGTATGAAAATAAGCACTTTCAAGCACAAAAAAATCCTTTTGAAACATGCAAGTACTTTTAAGGACCGTACGAATCCTGATATATTGAAAATTAGCCGACTACAGAGTAGTCATGCATGGGTCAAGTTGCATCTGACACAAAACAGAATATAATACTTAAGTCAACCCGCAACTCGACCCGAACACGCCACAAATATTTCCTCGATCCTCAAACTGACCAGAATCAGCTAAAATAATTTTCGGCAACCTGCAACTCAACCCAGACTTATCTCAACCCGAACCCGAAATAAAAGGAAAGTAAATCATGTTTTATTGATATTATGAAATGTAATCTACAATTACATCTCTAATAACAATTTATGTTTTATGTAGGAAAATGGACAAATGTATATACTTTAATATTCAAACATATGTAGGTATCATGCCCACAAGTATTTGAAGTAAGGACAGCTTGTTAAAAAGCGCCATCATGGTTGATCTCAATGGCGCTTGGTGACAAGTTGTCCTCAACATGGCTCACAATCACATGACACACCTAAGTGATATAGGGTAGGTGGGGGGTAAAATTACGCACTTATCATTAATTTTGATTCTTAACGAAAACATTGATATGCGACGACTTATTAAAATGTTGTATTAAAACATTAGGCACGTTCCACTATCATACGACATTCTGTCAAATTACATTTCCGTAAGAAATTGTAATTTTTGCTCTGCATATCTTTCCCCCATTGGTTTCTTCCCCCAGGGACTGCACTAAAACTCAAAAGCATTTGCTGGGTTTCCCTGGGTGGCCATCCTCCTCCTTGCCCCATTGGTTGGAGTAAAAGTACGCAGTGATGAGGCAAAGATACGCAGTGCGTATTTTTGCCCATTACGGCCGGTTTTTGCCCCATTTCCACTAAAATGAATGAGTAATGTAAAAGCATTAGTAAATTTTTATAGTATTTAAACTGAAAATTGTAAACTAGACCATGAAAAAACAGCGGTCTGCAAGATCGCGAATAGCAGTTAACCTCTAACTATTGTGACAAATATTGTTTCATAAATACTGTAAGCGGTCTCCGAGACCGCTTAATCGTAGATTGAATAAAATGGTTTACTGACTCATAAGAGGCGGTTTCTGCACTAAACTTTATGTAAAGGACTATTATATTATAGTAAACTTTCCCGCATTCAGAAGTCTTCAGCTATATTTCTAATTTACCGAACGAATCAAAATTAAACAAAAATTAATACTTAAATTGAAAATTAAAAGTTAAATTGTGAAAACTGAATATTGCAGCTGTCGGTGAGACCGTTAACAGGAGTTAAAGATTAAGGTTTAAAACAAAAGCGATTCATAAAACAAGAATATTGATTTTTAAAAGTAGGTAGGTAGAACATATGTTCTATATTTAAAAAACTTAACTAGAAAAAGGAAAATGTAGTTTACTAACTTATATTAGTTATGTATCTATTATATTTTATATAATACAAATTTAGAAAAGTGGAAAGCTTTGCATCTAGCTAAAACGATAGGGCAAAGTCCTGTATCATAAACATGTGCGTATCTTTGTCCCAAGGCGTATGCGTACTTTTACCCCATTCTGCAATATTTTGCTTAACCGGCTACCTATAAGTATAAACAAATGTGATCGAGGTAAACTACGGCAATTAGAAGCTAAAAAGCTTTCGATCTCCACTGAATTTTTGGATTTGTAAAAATTCCAGGTATTGTCAAGTAAAGAAAAAAAATATATATACAAAATATTATATCAAAATTCGAAAATTTAAACTTACCTCATTTTCTTACCACAAATTGCTACTTTTATCAAAAGGTTTAAATAAATGACTAGTACACTTGAAACCAAACTGCCACCTATTGGTCATGATAGCCGAAATGTTGCTTCATATGAAATCAGCCGGTGCGTATTTTTGCCCCGTTCGTATCTTTACCCCTACCTACCCTATATCTCTCTTTGCATGAGAAAGTAAAAACTCAGCATTTTATTGCTCAGAACTTCACGTAAAATTAAAATGCAGATGTTTATATTTAGGTTTTTTCCAAGTCTTGTTAAGATTTTTACAAAAAGTTTGAGCAGAACAATTTTCAGATAAAATAAATACATATTTCAATATACTGCTTAACTTTTAACTGATGTCACAGAAATTGTCACGTAACTAGTGTGAAGTGGTCTGTGAGACCGTTTCATCGAAAGATGAATAAAAGGCACGATTAACTCATAGGATGGTGTTTTTGTACTAAACTTTTTGTACAGCACTGTTATAATTAAAATTCACCTATTCAAAAGTCTCTGGTGATAGAACTAAAGTTCCAAACGGAACAAAATTTCGATAGTGTTTGTAGTTAAATTGAAAATTGCAAGTTAAACTATAAAAATTAAAAAAAGCTGCGGTCTGAGAGACCGGTAACATCAATTAAAGGTTAAGAAATCAAAAGTATATAAGAAATGTGATAAATCCTTTTTATTTACGGCACAATTAAGAACCATTTATTCTTCTCTAGGAATAGGTAAAAATATTACAACATTTCATTTTTCATATACACGCATTCATATATATAATATTTCTGATAGTTTTAACACATATACCCATGATACGTGCGTATAGATAGAGAAGTGCCCAATATTCAGAGTTAGAATCATAGGAGAGAGTGTGGAGGAATGGGACACCTTTTACAAAAATAAGAAAATGAACTTTGTTTGACACAAAAACAATATTTCAGTTTATAGAATAGAAAATGAAAAAATTTCTAATGTCCTTGAACAATATAGAAACATAGTTTTCAGAAACAATTTTATAATTAAAGAAATTGCAAGTTTCAAAATTTGTCCCATGCTTAGTTTAATCCATGCTTAGAACCATTCTTTAAGGCTTAGTTTATATGATGGATAATATACAGTATAATGTTCCATAAATAGGGAAACTATTACATCTATGCATAAACAAGTCATTAATATTAATAGTCATTAATAGTCATTATTAACATTAATAGTCATTAATAAATTTTGCCGAAAAATAAAAGAATATATAAATTTATTAAGTTAAAACGTTGCATGTTCGCCAACATAAATGAAAAACAGTGGAACTTCGAAGGATCACTTTTTGCTTCCTAATTGGTTTGATTAAGAGTATCAACAATAATACAGATTATAAAACATGTAGGGGGGGGGGGGGTGGAGTTATGAAATTTTTTTAAAGTAAAATTTTTATTGTTTAATTTTTTTTATAAACAAAATATGTAGAAGTTTGTCCATTACTGGCACATCTGCCCTACACCTAGATGTTTAGCATGAAAAAAATATTTTGGACATTCTTTTGAAAAATCAGTCAAACCGAACCCGACACGCAAGATTCGAAGAAACCCAAACCGACCCGATCCGAACCAAAATAGTAAAGTAAACCCGACGCGATGCTGGAATCCAGTACAATAAATACCGATTACTCGGCACGACTAATATTAAGACAGATAATTTTGGTATACATTTTAAGTATTCTGCGGAAGAATAGTGGAATATTTGGCCTTCATTATCAGTCAAAGGGGGGAATACTATTCATTGCATCAATAATTAAAAATAAAATATTTAATCTGCTAACCATATTGCAATAAAATTTGATTTAAAAGATAAAACATTAGGAATTGCACGCATCTAATAAACACTGGTGTAAAGAATAGTCATTTGACTGAATAATAAATATTTAACAAAAAATAATAGGAAGATTACGCATTAATACCTGCTAAAATCATGTTATATTATAATTCGAAATCAAACAGTCTTACTGTGTAGTTGATTTGTACTTATTAGGAATCAAGTAGAATGGAAATATAAAAAAATTAACTCTTAAAGAAGAAATATTTACTTACCTACTAATTTGAAATCATAATCAAGATGGATGCCTTGAACGCCTCTGTGGCTGCGTGAATAGTCATTACGTCACCATTGAAGTCCTTTCTCATTGGCTGACAGGTCAAACTAAGATATTTCATGTATTTGTACTATGCGAGTGGTAAATATTTTCCCCGATTACGGATAAAATTCTAGTAAACATGCAGATTTCTGTAGTTTTACAAAAACTAGTTATGTAGATTTACAGATTTTTTTTTTACAGTGTACTCAATATACTTATTCTGTTGAAAGTATACAGAGTGTTTTACCCAAAGTCGAACAACAGAATTTTGTTCATAATGATAACAATACCAAACATACTTTGAGAAAATTTCAACCGACTAACTTTGCTACGTATAAAATGTGATGTTACTACTTAAAGTACTAGAAGTGCACTGTTATTTGTTCACTGTAATCACTCACTGAAATAGAAGTGCTGTCTGTTACATTCTAAATTATGGTTTTTGGAATTCTCTTGTTCAGTGTATCTCACGCGCGAAGAGTGTTTATAGACACCACTTTTTGTAACTGTATTACATTTCACAGAATGTAAAGAAATATTATTAAAATTATCGTGCTGAAGTTAAGAGCAAATTTTGGATCCTGTGAAGTAGAATCGAAAATCTTGTTTCGACAAATTGTAAAGTTGTTCCAAGAAAAAATAGAGATTTGGATTGAAGAGAGGCACCCTGTATTTATGACTAAACAAGAGGATTGCATCTGTAGTTATCTACAGTGTAAAAAAAAAAAAAAAAAACTGTAGTTCCGCCGATGTAAAGTTACTAAACTTTCATCTGTAACTGTACAAAAAAAGCTGCAAATCTACAAAACTAGTTTTTGTAAAGCTACAAAAATCTGTAACTTTACAAATGAATCTACTAAAATTACAGTAATCTTACTAAAATTTTATCTGTAATCCTGGTTGCAGTTACATGAAAAGTTCTAGGCATCGCAGTTTCCTAAAAAATTCTTAGTAACCTTGCAGATTTTTTGATTTTTGGCGCAAAAGTGTGGCTGTTACATGAATTTTTGTTGTTGCCGTTACATAAAAAGTTCTAGGAATCTCAGTTTCCCAGAAAACTTTTAGTAACTTTTCAGATTTTTTTTTACAGTGTATACAAAAACTATTTGTTTTGGTGAATACTATCACCCCTATAATATTTTAATCAAACAGTTTGCTAACTCAATGCATACAAGATGTTCCCAAATTCGACTGACAAATTCAGAGGGGGGATATTACGTATCAAGAGAATAAAAAAATACCACAGAATAAGGGGCCGCAAATTAAGTATTGAATCAAAAATACAAGGTGTTCTACCTTAACTCAATTTGGGTTGGCGGTAAAAACTTTCACAAAACTGAAGTATATTATGATAAAACTTTTTAATAGACATTCTCACCTTTGTTGTAAATGTGATAATATAAATAAAAGTGGCAGAATTTTCCACTATACGTGTCAATAATATGCACTTGACCATCCACATTTTGGACTGCGATTACAAGTTCATACGGTAGCATGAATTGCCTGTGCACACTGTTTTTCCAGAACTTTTCGGGATGCTATAAAGTTTCAGGCAAAACAAGGTGCATATCGTTACATTTTTATTAGCCCCTGGAACAGTATGCTATTTCTTTCTCCAAGCTTATTTTGTCTCCAAAAAATAACGTTACCTTACAGACGCTAGCAATAAACAAAGCAGATGTATTATTG
Source organism: Maratus speciosus (assembly GCA_963932465.1). NCBI lineage: Eukaryota > Metazoa > Arthropoda > Arachnida > Araneae > Salticidae > Maratus > Maratus speciosus. Next base: position 244,751,892 of record OZ010800.1, on the reverse strand, counting down.
TACAATTAAATGCTCTATAGCAATTTTTTTAATTTCTAACCATCGCACATTTTCAATTTTTATACCGTCGTATTGGGGAAAAAAAGTACTTTTAAATGCAATTTATTTGAAAACTGCATCTCCATTTATTTTTGAAATATTAATGTTTTTGCAGTTTTTAGCACCATTTGTTTAACTTTGGCAACTCAAGTACTCCATTTATATGGAAAGTAAAGGGAAAATAGTTGAAAAATTGCAATTATATCTTTTTGTTGCCATTTTCTCATAACAACCTAAAGAAAATATAATTAAAATACGTGCTATTTTGAAAAAAAATGTAAACGAATAATTTCTACGAATAATAAAACTTGGAGCTATTATAAACTATATTTAATTTTAAGTATTTGTAGACCTTTTCAGTGTGACGTCAGTCATGACGTTTTGGTTGGAAACTGGCTCCAAACAAACGGTTGCTATGCGTCATTTCTTTTTAAATATAAATCGTGGAAAATGTTACCACTACATATAAAGAATTAAAACAAATATGAGATATAGATATAAGATATAGCTGGAACACAAACAAACAAAATAGAAAATACACCATAGCAACCGTGTATTTGGAGTCAGTTTCCAATGAAAACGATCTATATTAATGGTACAAACAAATGAATGCCTATGAATCATTAGATAGCCGTTTTTTTGTCCAGTTCCTTTAATGACGGCATCTTTTTGCTGCATTTGTGTATTATTTTGAGATAGTGGCATCCTATGCATGCTTTACTGTAGATGTTTAAGAGTGGATCGTAAATGCGTAATTCTTAAGCGGATGCGAATGACGTCATTTCAGATAAAATAAAAGTGTGTGCTTTAAGTCTCAAAATTGAAATATGTTTTGTACTATTTATATATACATATATTTTTTTTTCATCGAGGGCGACACTAAATTCTGAAAAAGCAGAATTCCTGTTCTCTAGTTTTAATGCTTTTATTTTTCTCAAAATTATAACCATCAACGCAATTTCAGTTAGGATGAAACACTCTACATTTGTCACTCAATAAGTGGATTGCGACCCCATGTTCTATGGCAATTTTTCATCTTCTTGATGCCATCTATCTCACCTCTGAATTTTTTGCTCGAATTCGGCAACACCCTCTATATATTTTTTAGATTCTATATTCATTTTTATTATAATCTACCTTCGAAATACCCACGCTTTTATCCAAAAAATAAATTTCACGGAAAATTTGAACACTTTATTACACAACCAGAAAGATCTTTTACTTTTATCGTAGTCTTTATCCTTTAATTTAAAAAATTTATCTTGCATAATACTAAATGCTTATGGCAGACATTAAAATGCGCTTTATTATATCACCACTTTGGGCTATTTTAAAAAGCTTCATTTTTCATAAATATACTGACTGAATTGCCTTGAGTTTTTAAGAAGAGTGTTAGTTTAGCAATGAGTTGTGTGATAATAAAATAAAATGAATTAGCTATGCATTTTTCCGTTGAATAAAAAACTAAAGAAAAGAAAATTTATTCAATTAATTTAAAAATACCTCCAGGGTCATTGAATCCCATCGTTCTTTTATCATTGTGAGGGAATAATTCCAAAATTTTTGCTTTTCTGTTTAACATAATTAAAAAATGAGCTTTGCAGTATCTTTTTTATTTTTCCTTCAGCTCCTTCAGAGTTTTAAGTTTCTTCACTACGAGCCTTTCATTTAATGTATAGTTGAATAAAGAAAAGTATTTTCATTAAATAATGGTGCTAAATTAAACAGAATAGGATAAAAGTAATTTTTTTTAATGAATATTGTTATTAGATGGATATGAAATACAGGGTGAAAACATGAAACCTCCCTGATTCCAAAGGTTAACTGTACGGAAATGATGAGACCTAGGTATTTGCGGTTTACGCACGGTATCATGAATAGAACCGCAACCAGTTTATTTTGCTGCAACTTTTTTTTCCGAAACAGTTAATTTTTGTTTTATGCATTGTTGATATGTCATGTAGAGGTCTGCACGGGCCGAAATTTCCAGGCCCGGTAGAAAAGTTAAAAGTTCGGCCCGAGCCCGGCCCGGCCAGTAGAAAAAAAAATTATTGGCCCAGCCCGGTATAAGAGCTAAAAGTTCGGCCCGAGTGAATTGCTACAAAACATTGATTTTTACGTCGATTTGGTTAAAAATTTTACTCTTACGAGGAGTTCTGACAAAAAATATTTATCTTAACTTTTTTTTCATGTTTCTAAACTTAATTTTTATATACCCGCTCATTTTTATATTTTTATAAGTGCCGCAGGCTGCGATATTTATTTTTTTAATGAATCGCTATTTCTTCTATGTAAATGTTTCAGTTATCATGAATGTTGTTAATCCATATTCCATGCAGTGAATTGTTAAAGATCTGAAAAATCCAATACAGTAAAATCTTCTAAGACTCAGCTATATATATATATATATATATATATAAATGCGTTATAGACAAGTTTCCTTCTTAGCAAATGTAAATGTATTCTATATTCTTTTCTTACGTAATAGTACATTAATTTTGCATAGATCAACACGTTTTTCAGTTTAAAACAGGCGTCAGTCATAGGCAGGTTCCTTTTCACACGTTTTACTATATTTTAATTTAGCTATATTTTAATTAGCGTAGAAATTTACTATTCTTTAAAAAGTATAAATGTTAATGTTTAATTGTAGAATAATAACGATTTGAATGTGTATGCATATTTTGCAAAAATCTTTAGGCCAGGTTTAATTTTACTGACCTTTGAACGAACAGGTCTTGCCGAGACAATGATTTTCATACGGCCTGGTTCAAAACTAGGGCTGAAAATTTTTGGCCGTGAAGACTAGAAAATAAACCAGTCCCGGCTCTGTACAGAAAAATAAGTAAGGCCCGTCCCGGCCCGTAAAGAGTAGTCACTAGGCCCTGCCCGGCGACAGGCCTTCAGAAAAAAAGTATGGCCCGGGACCGGCCCGAGTGCCGCAAATGAAAATAGGCCCGAGCCCGGCCCGGCCCGAGTGAATTGCTACAAAACATTGATTTTTACGTCGATTTGGTTAAAAATTTGACTCTTACGAGGAGTTCTGACGAAAAATATTTATCTTAACTTTTTTTTCATGTTTCTAAACTTAATTTTTATATACCCGCTCATTTTTATATTTTTATAAGTGCCGCAGGCTGCGATATTTAATTTTTTTTATGAATCACTATTTCTTCTATGTAAATATTTCAGTTACCATGAATATTGATAATCCATATTCCATGCAGTGAATTGTTAAAAATCTGAAAAATCCTATACAGTAAAATCTTCTAAGACTCAGTTATATAGAAAAGAAAAAAAAATGCGTTATAGACAAGTTCCCTTCTTAGCAAATGTAAATGTATTATATATTCTTTTCTTACGTAGTATATTAATTTTGCATATATCAACACGTTTTTTCTGTTTAAAACAGGATTCCGTCATAGGCAGGTTCCTTTTCACACGTTTTACTATATTTTAATTTAGCTATATTTTAATTAGCGTCGAAATTTGCTATTCTTTAAAAAGAATAAATGTTAATGTTTATTTGTAGAACAATAGCGATTCAAATGTGCATGCATATTTTGCAAAAATCTTTGGGCCAGGCCTAATTTTACTGACCTTTGAACGAGCAGGTCACGCCGAGACAATGATTTTCATACGGCCTGGCTCAAAACTAGGACTGAAAATTTTGGGCCGTGAAGTCTAGAAAATAAACCAGTCCCGGCTCTATACAGAAAATATAAGTTAGGCTCGGCCCGGCCCGATTCTTCCGGAAAAAAGTAAGTCCCGAACCCGGCCCGGCCCGAGCCTTCAAAAAAAGTATGGCCCGGACCCGGCCCGAATGCTGCAAATGAACGGTCCGGGCTCGGGCTTCGGGCCTAGGGCCGGCCCGTGCAGACCTCTAATGTCATGTAATTGCCATTCTTTTATTGTAGGTGTTGACTAAGGAGACTACGCTGTTAAAAAAAAAAAAAAAAAAAAACTTTAAAGTTACTAGCATTTTCCTGGGAAACTGGCATTCCTAAAACTTTTTATGTAACGGCAACAACCAAAATTCAAGCAACAGATAGACTTTTTGCACCGTAAATCAAAAAATCTATAAGGTTACTAAGAATTTGTTAGGAAAATGAGATGCCTAGAACTTTTTATAAAATTGCAACCCGGTTACAGATAAAATTTTAGTAAGATTACTGCGGTTTTAATAGATTCTTTTGTAAAGCTACAGAATTCTGTAGCTTTACAAAAGCTAGTTTAGTAGATTTACATCTTTTTTCGTACAGTGTACAGATAAAATTCTAGTAAGCATACAGATTCTGGTAACTTTACATCTGTAGAATTACAGATTTTTTTTTTTTTTTTTTACAGTATTATATTGACTGGACAATACATTGTGGGAGCAACGAACGGAGCCCATACATAGACAAAAATGTAAATTTTTCAGACAAATAAATATTTGCAGCAAAATAAACTTGTTGTCATGACATCAATAATGCATACAACAAAAATTAACTGTTTCGGAAAAAAAAAATTCAGCAAAATAAACTTGTTTTGTTGTTATCCATTTTACCGCAAACCACAAATCACTAGACTCAAAGTTTCTGTACAATTATAGGGGGGGGGGGGGGCAGATTAGGGAGGTTTTAATGTGGACACCCTCTACATTTGCAAAGTTTTAATTTTATGTTAATTTTTTAGCTTTTTGAAAATATTCGTGCATTTTCTTAGGGAAGAAATAAATAAAGAAAGAAAAAAAAATAAAAACAGAAGAAGTATTTCCGGTCTGTACCGGGAGGAGATGGTACCTTCCCTATTCCTTGCTTTTAAGAAATCTGCTAAGTTTACTCAAACACACAAAGGTAAAATGCGTGAAACCCGATTTTAGAACATTCCCATTTTTCCTCAATACGCAATTTTGAATGGGAATTCTGAAAGATTAGTCAGCTATCGCCAAGTACACTTCATTTATCGCGACGTATTTTTATTGTTAAATTTGGCCATATGTCAAGTATCGCCAAACTTAGCGAGAATTGGACGCTGTTGGATAGGACCGTGTAGTTTTCAGCGCATGAGAGTTGCAATAATGGTTACAACAATATGTAAATTTGCGAGAAACTACGCTTTCTAAAGCTCATAAATTGAATCTTATTAGGGAGATATCAGCCACCGTACAATTTTATACTGCTATATCTCATCTATTTTTTTTTTTTTTTTTTTTTTAATGATAGAGGCAAAACAAAAATTGCTCCAGAGTCATTGTATAAAGGCCTAACACTTAAGGGTAAAAACTTTTTTGATTCTAAATTTTTTTTACGTCTTTTTGAATTTTAATACTTTAATTGGCTGCTATTTAGAAGCATAATAACGAATAAAGCTGTGCAACGAACTCAGTTGAAAGCTTACACTAGTCACGCAAAAAAACGAGAACGGTAAGGGAGAAGAAATCTAAGGGAGAAATCTTTACAGATTTCTCGCTTGTATTTTATATTTTTACTGATTTTTTTTTTGTTTTTTTTTGCACAGGATACCTGATATCGATATTTATTGTTGCGCGTTTGTACTTTTCGATTGTGGTTGTGGTTTTTTTGGGGGGGGGATAGTTTCACTTTCAGGAACCGTTCCCAACCTGTTCCAAAAATGAAAGTGTCCGCATATAACAAAACCATAATTAAATTTGAAAAAGTACAAACGTGCAAATACAGATAGGAGCCTCAGGTATCCCGTGCAGAAAAATCATTTAAAATTTTTAAAATACTAGGGAGCTCTGCTCCCTACGAGCTACGCTCGCCAACCCCCGTTCAGGCACACCAAAATCCAAAAAGCATGCTAATTTGATCGGCTTTAAAAATATGGAATTAAAATTTAAAAAAAAACAGTAGCGATCTCTCTGTAAATGGGTTTCCATTCGTTTCCTTGGATTGGGGATTTTTAAGGCCAAATCTGCTGCTGTTAAGAGATACAATGGCTGTTTTCGTATTTAATTAAAAAAATTAGTTAAACATTTGAAAATAAGCTAATGTAAAATGAATTAAGTAAACAGTGTCATTGTTTCCCGGTATTTTTTAACAGCGCTATACACTGTTAAAAATTTGCAGCATTCTGGCAGGTCATTTGACCGTTTTTTCCGAAAACGGTTACACAACCGTGAATTTAACACTATTCTGACCATATTATTGGCCATTTTATGGTCAGAATATAGTTAAATTATGGTTATGAAACCGTTTTTTTTTTCAAAAAACGGTCGAATGACCTGCCAGAATGCTGCAAAATTTTTAACAGTGTAAGATAGTTCTTTTAAATAATTCATTTTAAATGCGTCGTTTCAAATCTGACGTAATTTACACCAAAGTTTTATTTCTCTTATTAATATTCACGTGAAAATACTTTTGTTGTTAGAAGGAAATATTATTTGCGCTCTCTTCGAATTCACGATAATAGTTGAAAAGATTATCTCAAAATATCTCGCGCAAATACATTTTTCAATTTAAATTGTTTTGCTATATTTTTTGCCATTTTAAGTATGGCGTAATTTTCTCAAATTACAAGTTTTAACGCACACTGCAAATAGAGGCGTCTTAAATTAAGACACATATGTGACTGAAAAAGAATTTGAGACACTTAAGTGTCTGAATCTAAAAATTCAGTCACAATAGATGTCTTAATTTAAAACACCTAAGTGTCTTACTATGATCATAGTGTACACGAACTGATAAAAGTGTCTTAAAAATCTGCAAGTGTCTAATTTTAAGACATTTTGTAACTCCGCTCCGCATTCATCAGGGGGCACTCTCAGTTGCGCATGCGTCTTCCTTTCGAACTCCATGTTCGTTTGTAATTCAAACTGAATGTTTGTTTTTATGTACGCGTACATTTTAACTAATAATTTATTTTGACTTGATTGTTTTTTGTGTAATGTGAAGTTCCGGGATTTAATTTCTATCGACATATTGATACTCCGTATTAATATTTATCTATAACACTAATATAGTGTTCTTCATCTCGTCAAATTTGTAAAGAGAACTGTTGTCTGGCGGGCTATGTTTTCAGGATGGAAATTTTCCATTCTTTTAACAGAGCTAGCCAGATGTGCAAGGGGATTTTATTTTTTAAATATCAAAGTCTGCCTAACTAACGGATACTAACGTAGCCTCCAATCCGGACGTCCTCTGGGCGAATGTGCTTTTGGAATAATCAGACCTTTTCCCAGGTAAGTGGGGTCTTAACTATGTATTTAAAACTCTCTGTGAATGTTTTCTCTTTAAATGGAGACTTCACACGAGTCTATAGCTTTATTAGTTCCTGAGTTATGCCAAAATATGTTCAAAGCATTTTGCCTATGGTATTTCCATGTTAAAATTTTATTTTGCTAATATTTAAATTTCTACTCTTCAAATCATCCGCAATCATATTTCTGTATTATTTTCTATCCAATGTTATCTTTAAAATAAATTTTGGTGTGTCTGCATGGTGTATATTAGCGGTTACTGAATTTATTAATTTTACACCTTCCTAAGCCTTTTCTTATGTAGTCATTACTTTAAAAATCGCAGTGACATCGCCTGTTGACTGGCTCATACTTCTTAATTACCATCAAGACTACCTTAATAGTATTTTTTTGGTGTAATTATTACTCTGAAGTACCCTTTTTAATTATTTATTTATGTATACAATACTTTTATAAGCCTTTAATGCGGCAGCATTTGTAATGTTTACAACGATTTTTACATTTCCGATAGATTTATTATGTGTTATGTACTGGAATTCAAAAGCGTTTATAGTAAACATTCCTATTAATAGCTGCTTTTATTTATTATATATGCTTTTCTGGTCTAATGAAGTTTTCTTCTGCCTCATTCTGCCTCATCATAAATTTTAAAAAAGAATATAGCTCGAACATCCTTCCATTCATCCATATCATTGATACATAATACAGCGAATTATTTGTGTTCATTTATTTATTTTAAATTGTTTTGTCTGATAAAACTCATTAAATCTGGTCATTCTAATTAAAGGATTCTCTGTTTTTCCCTTTTCTATAATTTTAGTGTTGCCGAGTATTTTAGAAATATCCCATTTGCTATACTGAAAATATACAGCATATAATCTTTTTAAATTTTCAACATCAATGACTCAAAACTCAAAACCACAGCTTTACGATTTGATTGTTTGAACGGAAATTGACGTCATTATGTAGACGTTGAAGCAGAAAAAAATTTGTTGATGTCAACAAATCTTATTTAATGAATTAGGAAAAGGATTTCGCCTTATCTCTAGTTCACTTTGTTAAAACTTTAATGATTATTTTTAGATTCTTAAATTCATGTAATTATGTACCGTTAACGTAACTGTAAGAATGCGGTAAAAATATACAGATATATTTCATTTGAAATAATTATATAAAATTGATTTTTTGATTATTTTTAGTAAAGTAATTTGAAATTAAAAATGAATACAAAGTAAAGAAGTAGAATTTTATAAAATATTTACTTCATATAGCTAGATTTTGCACTTAAAATTGACACGTAAATTTATCGAATCATAATACAGGGTTGGACTTTTTCCAGAAGGAGGGCCTGATTAAAGCATGGGGAAACTGGGCAGCCCCCCCCCCCCCCCCCTACGATTTTAAGTGCTCCAAATTCGATATGGAATTTTTTTAAAGCTTATATTTTAAATGTGTTTCGACATTGTTTTGATTATAATCAGCATTTTGAATTTTAAAAGTAGTATTAGATTAAAAACTAAATAAAAAAATAAATACAGTAAAAACTCTCAATCGCGGCCACCTCGCTAATTGAACGCGTTTTGGAACGTTGAATTTGACTGCTATTCTATTGTGTTCGCTTTTATGAAGTAAAAAAAAAAATGTATTTATCTTTGAAAAGGTCAGTGTTCGCTGAAGAAAATCGTCCTATGAAAGTTTTGTTGTAAAATCTCCATAACGGACACTCCTATATAGAGGACACAACTATTTAAGAAACACATTTTTTCATTAACAACATGCAAATATTTTATAATTTCTTACCTCAGAAAAACAGACATCTCCGAATGGCGAACAAATTCCACGGTTCTAAGGTGCCTACTATTGAGAGGTTTTACTGTATTGCGACAAATATTTAAATTTTTAATCTTATTCTACTCTATAAATTCAAAATATTGATTATAATCAGTACAATGTCGAAAAAGATTTCAATTATCAGCTTTATGAAAATTGCATACCATATTTTGGAGCCCCTAAAATCAGGCTGTGTGTGTGTGTGGGGGGGGGGGGGGTCCAGGATCAACGTGGTCAAACATGGCTACGTATAATGCTTTAAAAAAATGGCTGCGATTCAGACGTTTGAAGTGTTTAAAATTCAGACGCAAAAAGTGTCTGAAAATTGAACACTCCGTTTCAGACACTTAAGTGTCTGAATTTAAGACATTTCGATTTACAGTGCATAATAATGATTTTTTTTTTCTCTTATTTTAAGATTTTATATAAATATGGTTCGGCACAGATGTCATTGGCGCAATTTTTTTTGACGCCAATTTCATATACGCAACGGGTACTTAACTGGTGCTAAAGTGTCGTTATTTTGCTTGATATGGTAACCCGGATGTTGTTGTTTATCTATTGATGCTTTCGCCAAATTGGCGTCAGAAAAAAAATGTGCCAATATGTATATGACGTATGTGCTTATGGTTCATATGATGTAATTTTCCTGCTTTTAACAGGTAATCATCTAATTCTAATTTAAAATTTTTTTTTCTGTTTGTAATAGTCACGTGTAAATAAATTTTTAATTTGAAGTAAACATTATTGTTTGCGCTGCTTATACAACTGGCAACAGTTTAAATTAATAACATTTTCTAAAATTTGTAAAAAATATCTCCTGAAATGCTGAAAATTTGAATTTAAAATTCAAATAACACCTCAAAATATGAGTCAAATAAGAAAAATAAATACAATCTGCACACCGGGAACTTATAACGTATAAAATGATCTAAAAATGATTAAATTCTCATGTATAGTTTTTGCTCCAATAAAACTTTTTTAATGGAACGATTTTGTCCAACTTTAACATTAAATATCTCTTAAAATAATTCTTCGATTTGAAAACTGCCTGCATCAGCGTGTTTATCAAACATTTCTCTATAATACTACCGATTTTCATGTTTTTGTATGCAACAGTTTTTTTTAATATTAACGAAGAAAGGCCATGCTTAAGCATTCAAATTGAATGCCGATCTACCCGGAATGTCTACGCAGATTTTCATTGGTCCATTTCCAAATCAAAACTTTTTTTATATATATAGAAGGACAAGCGAGAAATTTTGTGAAGATTTCTCCCTTAGACTCAACATTACCGTTCGAGTTACTCCGCGTGACTAGTGTAGGCTCTTAAGACGTTGTTAAATCAGTACACATGCTCAGTCCTATCCAAATCGGTTCACAAATACGAGTTTGATAAAAAAATGGACTATATGTATATATATATATATATATAATCATTATATAATTACAATTCTTCATCTATTTATAATTACTAAAATTAAATTAATAAATTTACCTTCAACACATAACACTGACATTATACAAAATAAAGTTGGAACCTTTAACTTGTAATACAAAATTGAGCACAATACCACTGTTTCACTGGCACATTGCGGACGATTAATCCATATAAAACACATGAAAAACCACCTAATTTTGATACAATAACCTATTAAAGACAAAAGATACAAATAGCCAGCGAAATATTGATGAACCATTAAAAAACGTATAGTAGACAAATAATAGATCAATTGGATGGATGTTATATATATATATATAAACATTTGAGGCTGGTTTGGGGGTCTGGTATTCATAACTGGTTAACATACACCGAAATTTTGTTTCACTCAGAACGGCTGCAGTAGATACCTTCTTACGTTTTGCAATGAAAACTACCTGACAAAAAAAAAATAAATAAATAAAAAAATAAATAAATAAATAATAAAAAAAATATATATATATATATATGTATGTACATATATATATATAAAATGGGATGATTATTTTCTAAAGATACACACAATCGTTTGAATTTCCAAAAAATCTTTCACCAGTTTTTTAGATTAGAAAATATGCATTTAATATTTAAGCCACAGAATTTGTAATGACCACTGCGATTAATTTTTAGAATTTTTCTTTGTTTAAATAAGATAAAACATTTTGTTAAAGGATTGTGATAGAAATGTTCACACCTTATGCTACTAAAAGTTCTAAACACTATTATTTAAGTGCTCTAAAATTTAATTTATTTTAAATTAATATCTATGTGGTTTAACATAGTAGAAATTATGTTGATACGGTTTATTGAATATCCTTTGTGTTTTGTAAAGAAGAAAAAAAACTTTAACCTAAATTTGGAATTTTTTTTTTTTTTTTTTTCAATTTACCAAAAATTTATTTCCAGTGAAATTTAAACACTGTATTGCATAGTCACAAATATTTTTGAAACACTTTATCGCCATTAAATACCCCTGGGCGTATATTAAAATGCTCTTTAATATTATGCTATTTTAAAATGTTCCGTTTTTCATAAACATACTGATTAAATTGCTTTTAATGTTGCAGTTAAATACGTTAGTTCTACAACAAAGAAGTTATGTTAGAATAAAATATAATTGAATTAGGCATGCAGTTTTTGAAATAAAGCATAAAAATAAATATTTGTTCAATCTAAAGAACGCCTCTAGGGTCATTCATTCAGTACCACCTTCGTTTTATCGCTGTGAACGGGAAGTTTCATAATTTTAGCAAGTGGATATAAAATCTAATTAAAAAGATGAGTTTTATTTCATCAGTTTAATTTTTTCTGCAGTGTCCTTCTATCATTTAAGTTGCTGCACTAGGACCTTTTAATTTAATGCATAAAGAATTGTTTTACCTTTAAGCTACATTAACCGTTATTGGATATAAAAAAATAATATTTGTTGTTTTGATGATTAATGTCATTAAATGCATATGATTTATATTTTCATCGTTTAATTTTTGACGTTTAGTTGAAATTCTTGAAATTGTTCTAATGCATTTTTACGGAAGTAGAAAAAAAGGTTATAAAACAGATTTTTGTTTTTAATTAAAGTGTTAAACAGCTCTATTCAAGAGTCGCACATTAGAGTATTTGACCAAAGACCTAACCTAAAAACCAGTAATTAAAATTTGCTCAACAGTTGTAAAAATCGCATTTTTTAATAGCTGACTAACTGGTGCATCGATCTATGTCTATTTCAAAAGCATGAGTCATATTCGTCAGCTTCTCTCTCGAAGCTGGAAGACGGGAGGTGCTGGGTTCGAACTCAATCGTCCGTCGGCCTATTCGCTCGGAGTTTTCCGTGGTTTTCTTCGAATCTTGGATTGTCATGCGTAAATGCGGGTTAGGTTCAATTAGAAAGACATCCATGGAGGGCACTCCAGTTCGGGCCTATATCTCACTTGCACATAATCGGCCGTTATAAATAACAACCACACACACTTGGCAGCTCCTAGCCTCGGTTGTAGAGGAGATTTCATTACAAGAAGACGTGCTTTATTGTTAAGTTTCAACACTGTTATTAGGTTTAACCGTCGGCGTACTGCTCCCTCGATTTCCGCGGGATAGCAAGTTAACCAAATTTATTCGCTTGGCATCATTTAAAAAAAAAAAAAAAAAAAAAAAAAAAAAAGAAAGAAACACCTTTACATGGTCTTTGACAACATGTGGAAGAGAAATTTACTAACAAATTTCCTAATAAGTTTGGTTAACTTGCTATCCCGCGGGAGCCGTACGCGGAGGGTTAATTTAGGATTTAAATGTATATTTTTTATAGCTTCATGAATTTTTGAACTCAGTAGCAAAGACTTTTTAGCTCTAATTTAGATATACTGACTGAGGTAAATAGATTTTTAAAGGTGTATTGGGGTTAGTCGTATTGCTTATAATTTAGAAAGCAATTTAAAAAAATCATCCGCATATAGTTGACATTTTGAAATATAAATTGTTTCGGTAATCTCTTAATAACACTCAAAAACCAGCATCTCTATGCTACAACTCAACTTTCCTAAAAACTAAATACAAATAATATATATTAATACACTGAATTACATAACTTTAAATTAAACATTACTTGTAAGCAAAATAATCCTATCAACAATTACTTTCCTCTTACAAACGGTAAAAAGTTAAGTAAACTTTGTACTATATAAATATATTTTTTAATTAAATGCATGAAGTCCACAGCAATGATTTTAACTGTACAACACATAAAAAATAATTTTGGCCAGGAATTTACTTCAAATACTCCACTGTGTGTCACCTGAATTTTTTCTCCATGAACTTTTAAAGGCTTTAATATAGTAAGCATATTTGATATTTATACAATTCATTAAACAATTGTTTATTAAAATCAATTCAAAAATACTTCTGGTGTCACTGAGTCAAAATCTTTGTTTTAATATTGTGAACGAGTAATTCCATAATCTTTGCTGTATTTTTAATGAAACCTAATTAAAGATGAGTTTTACATTAGGTGTTTGATTTTTCTTCCAATGTCTTTCAATATTTTAAGTCGTTTCACTAGGACCTTTTAATTTAATGCGTAGCTTTATAAAGCACTGTTTACTTTTAAGTAATGGAGCTGTATTAAATGGAAGCGGGTCGATAAAAAATAAACAATCATGAAACAATCATTTATTTAAATCAATTCAAAAATACTTCAGGTGTCACTGTGTCAACATTTTTGTTTTATTATTGTGAACGAGTAATTCCATAATCTTTGCTGTATTTTTTATGAAACCTAATTAAAGATGAGTTTTACATTAGGTGTTTGATTTTTCTTCCAATGTCTTTCAATATTTTAAGTCGTTTCACTAGGACCTTTTAATTTAATGCGTAGCTTTATAAAGCACTGTTTACTTTTAAGTAATGGAGCTGTATTAAATGGAAGCGGGTCGATAAAAAATAAACAATCATGAAACAATCATTTATTTAAATCAATTCAAAAATACTTCAGGTGTCACTGTGTCAACATTTTTGTTTTATTATTGTGAACGAGTAATTCCATAATCTTTGCTGTATTTTTAATGAAACCTAATTAAAGATGAGTTTTACATTAGGTGTTTGATTTTTCTTCCAATGTCTTTCAATATTTTAAGTCGTTTCACTAGGACCTTTTAATTTAATGCGTAGCTTTATAAAGCACTGTTTACTTTTAAGTAATGGAGCTGTATGAAATGGAAGTGGGTCGATAAAAAATAAACAATCATGAAACAATCGTTTATTTAAATCAATTCAAAAATACTTCAGTTGTCACTGTGTCAACATCTTTGTTTTATTATTGTGAACGAGTAATTCCATAATCTTTGCTGTATTTTTAATGAAACCTAATTAAAGATGAGTTTTACATTACTTGTTTGATTTTTCTTCCAATATCTTTCAATATTTTAAGTCGTTTCACTAAGACCTTTTAATTTAATGCATAGCTTTATAAAGCACTGCTTACTTTTAAGTAATAGAGCTGTATTAAATGGAAGCGGGTCGATAAAAAATAAATAATCATGAAACAATCGTTTATTTAAATCAATTCAAAAATACTTCTGGTGTTACTGAGTCGACATCTTTGTTTTATTACTGTGAACGAGTAATTCCATAATATTTGCTGTATTTTTAATTAAACCTAATTAAAGATGAGTTTTACATTAGGTGTTTGATTTTTCTTCAAATGTCTTTCAATATTTTAAGTCGTTTCACCAGGACCTTTTAATTTAATGCGTAGCTTTATAAAGCACTGTTTACTTTTAAGTAATGGAGCTGTATTAAATGGAAGTGGGTCGATAAAAAATAAACAATCATGAAACAATCGTTTATTTAAATCAATTCAAAAATACTTCAGGTGTCACTGTGTCAACATTTTTGTTTTATTATTGTGAACGAGTAATTCCATAATATTTGCTGTATTTTTAATGAAACCTAGTTAAAGATTAGTTTCACATTAGGTGTTTTGTTTTTCTTTTAATATTTTAAGTCGTTTCACTAGGACCTTTTAATTTAATGCATAGCTTTATGAAATACTGTTTATTTTTAAGTAGTGGAGCTGTATTAAATGGAAGCGGGTCGATAAAAAATAAACAATAATTAAACAATCGTTTATTTAAATCAATTCAAAAATACTCCAGGTGTCACTGAGTCAACATCTTTTTATTTTATTATTGTGAACGAGTAATTCCATAATATTTTCTTTATTTTTAATAAAACCTAATTAAAGATGAGTTTTACATTAGGTGTTTGATATTCCTTTCAATATTTTAAGTCGTTTCACTAGAACCTTTTAATTTAATGTATACCTTTATAAAGTACTGTTTACTTTTAAATAATGGAGCTGCATTAAATGAAAGCGGGTCGACAAACAATAAACAATCATTAAACAATGGTTTATTTAAATCAATTCAAAAATACTTCAGGTGTCACTGAGTCAACATCTTTGTTTTATTATTGTGTGCGAGTAATTTCATAATCTTTGCTGTATTTTTAATGAAACCTAATTAAAGATTAGTTTCACATTAGGTGTTTTGTTTTTCTTAAAATGATTTTCAATACTTTAAGTCGTTTCACTAGGACCTTTTAATTTAATACATAGCTTTATAAACTACTGTTTACTTTTAAGTAATAAAGCTTTATTAACTGGAAGCGGGTCAGTAAAAAATAATCTAAAAGTTTTTTTAATATTAATGTTATTAAATGCATTTTGTTTTTATTACGGTATTTTTCTTCCTTGGGGTTATTTCAATTTCTTGAAATTATTCTAATATATTTTTACATTTGAAATGGATACAGATAAAAAACAAGCTCATTTTATAAAAAGAGTTAAAAGTATTCAAGTGCCAACTGGGTTACTTTTTCTACGTTAATTTTTAAATGCTTAAATATAGTAGGTATAATTAATGTTTATACAATTACTTAAACAATATTTTAACGATTTTATTCCGCGTTCTCAAATTATTATAAAGCGTAAAAAATAACTAAAATATGCCTTATTGGCAGATTTCATTTACATACTAGAGTAATTAAGATAAATAAAAACATATTAATCTTTGAAATACTTTTATTTTACTTGCATTTCAATATCTCTGTTTTACGTTGTTTTAACAATTTGAATGTTTAGTAAAAGTATTCGTCAAAACAGTTTTAATTTTATGGAAATGTCTTAGGTATATTTTATTATTTAGAACTCTCATACTGATTGGTAACGACATTATATAAGTTTTAAAAAATTCCACCTTAATAAAAATGTGCCCATGCGGAAATCGAACCCAGAACCTTTGGCTTAAATTTTGTCATCCGGTTGTTGCTCCAGATATCTCAAATGGAAAATAATTAGAAATTTAAGCCGGAGGTTCTGTATTCATTTCTGGCAAGAGTATTTTTTCACTAAGTTGGAAAATTTTCAAACTTGTAGAAATGCCTTAGCTTTACAATGCGTTATATGATAATAAAACAAAGCTGAATATTTTATTATTTTAACATAATCAAACTGATTGCGTGAATTGTGTAGGTTAAAGTCGTTGTGGTTGGTTGATTGGTTGTATTTATGACGGCCAATTATCTGCACGACGGATATAGGCCAACGGGGGGAGTGCCCTTCGTGGGGGTCTTTCTAAGGGAACCTAACCCGTATTAACGCTTGGATATCCAAGGTTCGAAGAAAACCACGAAAACTCCGAACGATTAAGCCGACGGGCGCGATTGGGATCGAACCTAGCACTCTCCCGTCTACCAGCTTCAAGAGCAGAACCTCTCAGCCACTGGTGGGGCAGAGTCGTTCAGGATACACCATTTTCTTGAGCTTTGACACGTTATGAGAGATGTCCTGGGTTCGTCTGCTGGATTTTACACATTTTCAATCAATTGGAAATTTTCAACTCGTATGAATTAGATATATTAGGTTACATTCTTTAAAAATATAATATTAATTGTATTTCAGTGGTTTCAAAAATATCTCCGATGTGTTTGAATTATATCTTTATTTGATCACTGTGATCTGATAATGCTATATTTTCAGTTTTTTTTTTCTACGAAATCTTATTAAATTCTGAGTTTCATATAACCATTTTCATTTCCCCCTAATTCCAAGCGTTTTTTAAAATTTAAAGTGCTCCGCTATAATTATTTAATTTAATGCAGAACTAAATAAAAGTTCATTTCTCTTTAAACAGTGGCGCTAAATTAAACATGGAAGTCTGAATAAAAAAATAAAATTCTATTTAAATAATTTCTGTGATTAAAAGAAAACGATTTATAATTTCATAACTTTTTTTTTCGGAATTATTTGAAGTTTTTGAAATTATTCTAATGCTCTTTTTGGGAAAAGCGTAAAAAGAAATAAAATTGTCTATTATAAAGCATTCAGTTTTTCATAAATATATGAACCGAATTCATTGTGATTTTATAGAAAAATACAGTCGGACCTCTATTTAACGAACCTCTATTTTGCGAACATTTCCTCGGAACCAACAGCATTTTGCGAATTTCTTCGTAAAATAACCTCCAAATAGCGAAGTGTATTCTCTATTTAACGAACTTTTTCTTCTGATATAATTTTTTTTCTCCCTATTTCTCAAAATATTTCCGGTCACTTCAAACTTATTCTTTCTTTTACACATTTTATAATGCTCAATAACCTTGAATTAGTTTTAACAGGTGCCTAACTCAACGCGAGCAGTAAAATCCCTGTCATTCTTTGCATTTCATCCAGGAAATGCAAACTTTCAATATCACTTAAAAGGGCTTCTTTTTAACACTTAAAAGAGTTCTGTAGTAAATAAGTTTCAGTAATTAAATTTAAGGACGCATGTAGTAATACAATGCTTAAAATTACTTGCTATAATAAATACGATAATGTCATTAAAATTCATTAATTTTAATGTAAATATTATCTTAAAACTGAAAATACAGTGTATTTCCGGACAATATATTTTTTAAAATTCTTCTTGTCCTTACAGATTTCTTTTTAATTGGTAAAATGAATAATAATAAAAAAAATAAATATGATTTACAAAAAAAGTGTGATTAGTTAAATTTTTTAATAATGCTTAGTTTTTATGAATTAAAAATCTGTTTTGTGTAGTTTAAAGTATTTTAAAAGGTTCATTTCTATGTAACGAATTTTCCACATAACGAACTTTTTTTCGGGATTTAGCGACTTCGTTAAATAGAGGTCCGACTGTAAGTTAGTTTTAGAGCGAATTATGTTATAATAAAATAAACTTGAAATAAAAGTATACATTTTTAAAATTGATGTAAAAGATAAAAAAATATTCTATCAATTCAAAAATACCTCGAGAGATATGGAATCCCGTCTTTGTTTCATAATTGAAATTAAAAAAGTCTGTAATATTTATATTTTTATGAAATTTAATTAAAAGATGAGTTTGACATTAGCATTTCATTTTTTTTTTTTTTTTTTACCCGACTGAAAAGAAGGGTTATGTGTTTCACACGTATCTGTGTATGTGGATTTCTTTATACCCTCAAAACATCCCAACGACTGGATGGATTTTAACGAATGAGGTCTCTGTCAATTCGTCTTAACGGCGCGATGGTTATACGCTAGGTTTTGTTTTAATAAATTCAAAATGGTGGTAGAGACGAAAAAAAATTATGCATCATATTGAGTGGCATATCATTGGATAGGTCTTTCAAAATGAAGACGATGTTTCATTGACTATTTTACAGTCAGAAGCTCCGTTAAAATATTATACAACCTGGAAAATGTATAGGTAGGATCTCTAGCTTTACTGCAACTCTAACCATCATAGTCATCTATAGACCTCATCAAAACAGTGTTTATAGAAAGGAACTAACAATGAAATACAACTTAAAAGTCATCAATACAAGTAAATAAAAATAATAGGTAAGTAATATATAAAAAAAAAAATATTTTAAGTCAATTCCTACTTAGGTCAATAAGAGAAAATTTTTTTCTCCCATTCTTCTTTCTCTTGAGTGTCGCTTAAAATGCCTTGATGAAGAAGAAGGCTCTCTCGGTCTTAAAATATCTTGATCAAGAAGAAGACTCTCTCGATTATTGAAAATTAATTAATTTAATTTAATTAATGAATTAATATTTGAAAAAAAAACTGGATTAACATCAAGTGTCATCCACTACAAGTTCAAAAAAAAAATATTTGAGCTTGATTGGATGAATAATAAGTATTTTAACGATTGAAAATTTGAACAAGATATATATAGCGAGAGTGTGAGCTAATAGTAGGAATTGAAAAAAAATTTTCACACTGATGAGAAATAATTAATTAGTTCGTTTTTTACGCAGTTGTGTTTTTTTTTTATTTTTTTTTATTTAATCGTTTGTTCTCCAATGTCATTCAATGTTTTCCTTTAAGTTGTTACACTAGGACTTTTAACTAAATTAAACTCCAACAGGTAGTTAAAAATTTAAATAAAACTTTCTAAGTCATTTCTGTTATTAAGTGCATATAATTTAGTTTTGTGTAGTTATAATTTTCGGTTTTACATGAATCTTTTTATGTATTCTAATGTATTTTTTGAAACGAAAAAAAATCAGTAAATGAAGCAAATTTCCTTTCAGGAACAGTGATGAATAATATTTTTGAAATACCATTCCAACATTAATTTTTAAAAGCTTTAAAATAGTGGGAATGCTTACGTTCATAAAGTTATTGAGAAGCCCTTTCATTATTTTACTTTGTTTTCTATAAAAAAAAATCTTTTTAAACCATTTCTGTCATTAAATGCATGTAATTTATATTTATTTAGCTATAATTCTTGGGGTGTGTGTGTGTGTGGGGGGGGGGGGGTACTTGAATCTTTTTATTGTATCCTAAAATATTTTTTAGGAAAAAAAATCAGGAAATGTAATACACATATATTTTTTTAGGAAAAATGATGAGTAATATTATTGAAATAACAGTAATACATTAATTTTTAAAAGATTTAAAACAGTAGTAATGCTTGATGTTAATAAATTTATTTAAAAATACATTAATTACTTCATTTTTTTTCTTAAACAAATTCTTTTTAAACCATTTCTGTCAATTAATGCATATAATTTATATTTGTGTAGCTATAATTCTTGGGGCTAGGAGAATTTTTTAATGTATTTTTAATCAGCAAATGAAAAAATTTCCTGCTACGAACAGTGCTAAAGAATATTATTTGAAATACCATTCTACATTAATTTTTAAAACTTCAAAATAGTAGGAATGTTTGATGTTTATATAATTTATTAAGTAATCCATTAATTACTTTAATTTATTTGTGTTCTATAAAAAAAAAATATTAAAAAGATAATATCTGCTTTCAGAATATTTATAGTCCCCCCCCCCCTCCCCACAGAAAAAAAATATTTCAAGCAAATTTTAAACGCTTTATTGCTCGGTCATAAACATTTTCAACGCATCAGGCGTTTATAAATGCAGTTGGGCGTACATTAATATGCTTTTTAATATCATCACTTTAGGCTATCTTATAAAGTTTCATTTTTCATAAATATATCGGATAAATTACTTAAATTAAAATACGTTAGTTTTACTCTCACTTTTGTTTTAGTAAAATAAAACTGAATTAGGTATTCATTTTTTTAATATAAAAGATAAAAGTAACGATTTATTTAGTGAGTTCGAAAATATCTCGAGTGTTTTCAATCCTGTCTTTTTTTTTTTTTATCATTGTGATTAGGAAACTTCATAATTTTTGTTTTTCTCTTGTGTTGATGTGGTGATGAAACATAATTTAAATATGAGTTTTAGATTAGCATTTTTAATTCTCATTCAATGCTTTCATTTTTTTTTTTTTTTTTTTGATTTAATGCATAGTTAAATAAAATATTTTTTTCCTTTAAGCAGTGTGGTCAATTTATGAGGCAACTAGCGGCTGAAAAAGAATTCAACAGTTTAAAGGATTACTGGAAGTAAAATTCATATAATGCACACTTGCATAACTTTAATTTTTGGGGATTTTTAGAAGTGTTTGAAATTATTTTAATCCACTTTTTGCAAAAGGGTAAAAGGAAATAAAACAAATTTCTTTTTGCGAACAGTATTAAACAGTAAACTTTATGATTAGCTCAAGTTTTGCCACAAGAAAAAAGAAAAGCCTGAACCGTTTACCAGTTTTTGTCTAGCTCTTACTATTTATCTATATATATATATATATATATTTTTTTTTTTTTTTTCATATTTCTATTTTCTGGTTTATAATTTATTTTTGAAATACATACGCTTTTATGCAAAAAATACATTTCACGGAAAATTTCAACACTTTATTGCACAATCAGAAAGATCTTTAAATTTTATAATAGTCTTAAATTAATTTTAAAAAGCTTCGTTATTTATAAATATACCGCCTGAATTGCATTAAATGTATAAGAAGAATGTTAGATTAGCAATGAGTTATGTGATAATAAAATAAAAATAAATTAGCTATGCATTTTCCGATGAATAAAAGATTAAAGAAAAGAAAATTTATTCAATTAATTTAAAAATACCTCCAGGGTCATTAAATCCTATCGTTTCTTTATTATTGTGAACAAATACTTGCATATTTTTTGCTTTTCTGTTTAACATAATTAAAAAAATGTGTTTTGCAGTATCCTTTTTATTTTTCCTGCTGCACTTTCAGTGTGGTAAGTTTCTCCACTAGGACACTTTAATTTAATGTATAGTTGAATTAAAAAAATTTTTCATTAAACAATGGTGCTAAACAGTAAAGGATAAAACGAAAACTAAAATGATTTTTTATATTGTTATTAGATGGATGCGAAATATATCTGTATAGTTGTAATTTTAGTGGGTTTTTTTTAGCTTTTTGAAAACATTTTAGTGCATTCTTTAAGTGAAGAAAAAAACAGAAAAATGTCCTTCCGGCCAGTACCAGGAGGAAAAGGTAGCTTCCCAATTTCTTGTTTTTAAGAATTCAGCTAAGTTTACTCAAATGACACAAATGTAAAATTCGTGGAACCCGATTATAGAATATTCCCAGTTTTCGTCAATACGGAATTTGAATGGGAATTTCGAAAATTTAACCAGCCATCGCCAGGAAAACTTCATTTATCGCGACGTAAATTCGTCGTAAAATTTAGCGATATGCCAAGTATCACCAAACTTGGCGAGAATTCGACGCTGTTGGATTTGGACACACTGTAAAAAAAAATTGGTGTCATTTTCCACCAAAAATGGTGGAAAAGTGATGTAAGGAAATTGGTGTTATGAAACACCAGCAATTAATTGGTTTAATGAAACACCACTTTTGGTGGCACCTTAGTTGCCACCATTTTTGGTGTAAAATGACACCACTGCTGATTTGGTGTACTTTAATACCAAAATAAAAAACAATTTAAAACATTAGTTTTTAAATCGAATACAGCAATAATTTTAAATTAAGAGTTTTACGCAAAAAGTTTGGTAAACTTATAAATAACTGAGATAAGTTATTTCATACATACTTATAACATACATTTTAAATATTTTAGTTGGTAAGCAATGAAATTTCATGTATTAACATATTTAAATATGTCATTTTCATGGGTGCCCATATTGATGTAAAGCGGGGGGGGGGGGCAGTTAGAGAACCCCTACATTTTGATATTGTCAAATTTTAAATAGCTTTTTAGCATTAAAATTAAGCCTTTTCGGGCGTATATGATTACTTAATTAGTCCTTTCCTCCTGGATGTGCTGAACTTTCCGACTAAATGTAATCAAATAGGCGCTCATGATCATTTTAATAACTTTTTTTTTTACCAATTTAATAAACACAGGAATAGGAGTGTGGCAATCTCATGTTTTAACCCTTTTAGTACCAACATTCAAAAAATAAAATAAAAATTATGAAGATTTCACACGTTGTTGATAATGCGTCAAATAAGCTGAAAACCATCTAATAAAAAATTATTGATGAACATATTTTTTTAGAAAACGGGCAAACGTCATGGACACACGTTTTAAAATAATTCTACAACAAAGTTATAATTACTTATAACTAACACGTTTAAATCAAAATAAGTTTTAATCGGTATATAAGTTTAAATCAAAATTTCTAGTTTTTTTTTAACAAAACAATAAATATACTTAGCCATTTCTGATATTAAATTACATCAGAATTATGTATTTTTATTAACTTTTGCCTGACGAGAGCATCCATTTTTTTTTCTTCAAAAATATTCTCTCGTATATTGGTTTGGTTCCTAAATATTTGTGCTATTAATGTAGGGAAATGATTAAAAATGTAAAAAAAAATCATAAAATTCTTTTAAATTAAATTATGTCTTAAAATTTTTTCTAAAAATATATCCTTTCCTTGATCAAAGACGTCAGTATTGTGAAAAAGTTTTAAGAAAATCAAAATAAACTGAGCTAAAAACAAAAACACACAAAGCTCTAAGTATTTGTTATATTGAACAGACGTGCTTCAAAGAACAAAAATGTTTTCTTTTTAATAAATTTGTTAATGACAATTGTACCTGCAGCACCTTTTTGCAGGACTACTATTTTAAAACAAATATCGCACTTTCAAGGACAGCTTTCACACGTGGATCAATGATAAATAATCATGTTTTCTTGATAATATAAGCTGATGAAAGTTCTAATTTTTAAAAGAGAATGATTTAAATATAAAATTAGCAAAATAAACTTATTTAAAAATTATGGTGAATAACATAAGATAGTTAGAAAATAAACAAAACTGTTTAAAAAAAAAAGACTGCAACAGTAAACAACAGGGAATATCTCACGTTAAATTCAATCGCTTTTTTTATTTTTAGATTTGCAATGTGTTTAAAAGCATGTCTTTTTTATGCATTGTCCAAACTCTATTTAGTTCTTTAAAAAAAATTCTATAAAGAATAATTACTTTGCTTACCTTATGTTTGTGCCTTTATCGTCTATCTGTTATTTTAAATGTTAATACCAAATTAATGATCATTACCTCACTTTGAATGAAATGGCACCTATTCTTCTTGCCTGCTAAAGTCAGCAATTCGTATCTCAACACGAAGCAAATTGCAAGTAAACTCTACACCCATATCGGTGTTTATCTTGCAAAATTTCAATTAAGGAGTATCGTTACACCATTTTGAGCACATGATTCTTTTAAAAGATCATTTCGAATGTATGGTAACACTTAATTCAGTGTAAACACAAAAAAGTGTGCATTTTTAAAACCTTATTTGGCATTTCATAAACCCAAATCAATTATTATCCTGCTTAAGCATGATAACAATGCCTTCTTTTTACTGTGTAGGACTGTGTAGTTTCAGAGTATGAGAGTTGCAACAATGGTTACAACAATAGAATAAATTTGCAAGAAACCACGTTTTCTGAAGTTCATAAATGAACCCTTATTATGGAGAAATCAGTCACCTTAGAATTTTATACTGCTATGTCTCAGCCATTTTTTAAGATAGAGACAAAACAAAAATTGCTCTAGAATCGTTGTATCAAGGTTGCATACTTAAGGGTAAAAAAATTTTTATTTCTAATTTTTTCTGTGCATCTTTCTGAATTTGAAAATTTTAATTGGCTGCCAATTAGAAACAAAATAAAGGATGAATCAGGACAATGAACTCAGTAAAGACTTTGGAAAGCCCTGTATACCTACTCACTCACATACAAATTGGTTCATAAATAGAGTGTGATACAAAAAATGAGCTATACGTATACTTATATACAGGGTGATTCAAAACTTATCGTTCAAATTTTGTGGGGAGGTAGGAGTCAGGAAACCGATTTCTCATAGAAAAGTATGTCTGCATACGTCATCTAAATAAATGTTAAAAGAACCTGAAAGAACAAAATTAAAGGAGAAGTGTCCAGGCGTCAGATAATGAAGGCGTTGAATAAAGGTCATTAACTAGATTTTTGGAGTTTTCAAAGATATAAAATGGTTCGTGGAAGTCCAGATAAAAAGTGGAAATAGGAGAAGAAATGATACTGGCTTAGGGAAAGTCAAAACAATGATTTGGACGCAATGGAAGGTAGGGAACACAGTGCCCTCTACCTACGCATGCATACATTTGCGGACATACTTTCCTATGAAAAATTGGTTTCCTGACGTATTCCCTACCTCCTCACGAAATTGGAACGATAAGTTTTGAATCAACCTGCAAATATATATAAACATTTAAGGATGGTTTTGGTTTCTGAGGTTGAGCTGTTGAACTCATAACTGTTGAACATATACCGTAATTTTGCTTTCCTCCAAATGGCTGCAATAGATAGTTTCTTGCTTTTTGCAATGGAAAATACCAAACAACAGCAGCAACAACAAAATAATTATTATTCTTTTCTAAAAATGCGTATAATCCTTTGAATTTCCAAAAATTCTTTCACCATTTTTTTACATTAGAAAATAGGAATTTGATATTTCAGCTAAAGAATTTATAACTACCATGTTTAATCGCAGAATTTTAAGAATTTTTCTGTGATTAAATAACACCAAACATTCTGCTAAATAATTGTGATAAAAATGTACACCTCTTGTGTTACGAAAAGTGTTATAAACTATTAATTAAGTGTTCTAAAATTTAATTACTTTTCATTAATATTTATGGGCTTTAATATAGCAGGAAAGATGTTGATACAGTTTATTGAATAATCCTTTGTGTCCCCTTTGTTTCTCAAATTTACCAAAAATGCATTTCCAGTAAAATTCAAACACTTTATTGCATAGCAAGAAACTTTTTTGTAACGCGCCATACGATTTTAAATGCTCCTGCGCGCATATTAAAATTCTCTTTAATATTATGTTATTTTAAAAGGTTCGAATTCTTCATAAACATATTGATTAAATTACTTTTAATGTTACAGTTAAATACCTTAGTTCTACAACAAAGAAGATATGCTAAAATAAAATATACTAATTGAAATAGGTATGCATTTTTAAAAATAAAACATAAAAATAAATATTTGTTCAATCTAAAGAACGCCCCTAGGGTCATTCCGCAACATCTTCGTTTTATCGCTGTGAACGGGAAGTTTCATAATTTTAGCAGGCAGGTATAAAATCTGATTAAAAAGCTGAGTTTTATTTTACCAGTTTCATTTTTATGTAATGCACTTCTATCTTTTAAGTTGTTTTCACTAGGACCTTTTAATTTAATGCATAAAGAATTTTTTACTTTTAAGCAATGGCGTTATATTTACTGTCAATGGATACATAATGTATATTTTTTAAATTACTAATGTTATTAAATGCATATTATATATATTGCCATGGTTTAATTTTTGGAGTTAAGTTGGAATTCTTGAAATTATTATAATGCATTTTTACAAAACAAAAAACAATAAGGATATAAAACATTTTTTATTAAAGCGTTAAACAGTCATAATAAAGTTTCGCCTATATTTGGTCTACATATATTTTTAAAGACTTTAATATAATAAACTTATTTGATGCCTATACAGTTCATTAAACAATCGTTTAGTTAAATCAATTCAAACATACTTTTGGTGTCACTGAGTCAATATCTTTGCTTTATCTTTGTGAACGAGTAATTACATAATCTTTACTTTTTTTTTTTTTTTTTTTTTTTTTTTTTAATGAAACCTAATTAAAGACGACTTTTACATTAGGTGTTTAATTTTTCTCCCCATGATTTTCAACATTTTAAGGTTGCTTCATTAGGACCTTTTAGTTTAATGCATAGCTTTATAAAGTACTATTTACTTTTAAATAACAGTATTGAATTAACTGGAGGCGGGTCGATAAAAAATAATCTAAATATTTTTTTTTTGTTGTTGTTATATTAATGTCATTAAATGCATTACTTTTATATTACGGAATTTTTTCTTCTTGGGGTTATTTCAGTTACTTGAAATTATTCTAAAGTATTTTTACAGTTGAAAAGGATAGAGAAATAAAACAAGTTCATTTTATAAACAGAATTAAACAAAATTATTCAAGTGCCGTGCTAATTTTTGCTATATTAATTTTTAAAGGCTTAAATGTAGGAGGTATAATTGATATTTGTACAATTAATTAAACAACATTTTAATGATTTTATTCTGGGGTTCTAGATTACAAATTACTATAAAGCATAAAAAAATCGGAAATTTGATTTATTGGCAGATTTCCTTTAAGCACTAAAGTAGTTGAGATAAATACTTTTTAATCTTAAGAATACGTTTATTTTAATTGCATTCCAATATCTCTGGTTTAGGTCGTTTTAAAAATACAATTTTAATAAAAAAATATTCGTTGAAACAGTTTTAATTTTAATGGAAATGACTTAGATACATTTTTTTATTTAGCACAATCATACTAATTGGTAAAGATATCATACAAGTTTGAAATTTTTCCATATGAGTGAAAAAGTGCCCAAGCGGGAATCGAACCCAGAATTTTTGGCTTAAATTTTCTCATCCGGTTGTTGTTCCAGATACCTCAATTGAAAATGAATTAGCAATTTAAGCCAAAGGTTCTGTGTTCGATATCTGGCAAGGGTATTTTTTCACTAAGATGGAAATTTTTCAAACTTGTAGATATGCCTCTTAGCTTTACAATGCGTTATATGGTAATAAAACAAAACTGAATATTTTATTATTTTAACATAATCAAACTGATTGAGTGAATTGCGTCGGTTAGACTCGTTCAGGATATACCATTTTTTTAGCGTTGGCACTTTATGAAAGATGTCCTGGTTTCGACTGCTGTCTTATACACATTTTCAATCAGTTAAAAATTTCCAACTCGTATGAATTAGATATATTAGGTTACACATTTTCTTTACATAAGAGATTAAAGTAAAGAATTGTTTTTAAATGGATTCAAAAAGACCTCCAATGTTCGCTATAAGAAAACTAAAACCTATAATATCTTCAGGAAAAAAAAAAAAAACTCTTCTTTCAAATGCAATTTGTTTGAAAGCTTTATTTCCAGTTGCTGTATTTTATGATTTTTAAAATAGTTTTCAGGCATGGGTTTTAAAAAAAATCTGTCTCTATCGCCTTCAGCCCGATTACGGCAGATAACTCGTTTGCACTTTGTCAAATTAAAGGAAAAAACTGTCAAATTAAGGGAAAAAAATGTCGATTAATTTACAGAAAATATCTGTGATCTGTTCATGAAAACAGTTTTTTATGTAAAAATTACAAAATCCATATTTTTTACAGAAAAAAAAAACAATTTTTTCTTTAAAACTGTAAAAAATATAGATTTTGTAACTTTTACAAAAAATCTATAGTTTTTACAGAAAAAAAAATCAGTTTTAATGAACAGGATACAGATATTTTCTGTAAATTAAACTGTTTTCTACTGGGGCCAAAATTCGCCGTTTTTCCGCTTATTTGACAGATTGTTTTACAGTGTTTGAATCTTATCTTTGCTTGATCACTAGGATTTAGTACCGGCTTATTTTCGGGTTTTTTTTGACGAAACTTATTAAATTATGAGATTCACTTAACCATTTTCATTTTTCCTTTAATTCCAAGCGATATTTTGATTAAAATTACTATTATCACTTTATAATATCTATATATATATTACGCTAACGCACGTGGCACAGAAATCACGATTATTTGTTATTGTTTAATGGTAACGCCCGAGAAACGCATCTCATTGGTTATTGTGCAAGAGTCCTTTGGCAGGATTTAGGGCGATCGGGTTTGTTTACGGTAAAATATCATTTGAAATGCCCGTAAAAAATCTCGGCGAATGCTTGAAAGTGAAGAAGAAGCCGAATTCGAGTCGAATTGAAATAGATTGGAAATCCAAAAAGAATTGGCCGAGAACGCCGTTAAGCGATCGGAAAAATAGGCTTAATAACTGTAGCGTGCACGCGTTGTTTCTGAAATCCAAATTACTGATTTAAACGTTCCGGGCCATGCATAACTGTGGGTGAAACGTGCAATTTCTGCAAAGCACTGTATTGGAAATGCGAATTAAACAGTAGCAAGAAGTTTACTAAATGTTGTCATGACGTAAATTTTAATTTTGTATGGACAGTTAGTTTTGACTGTACGGACCTGCGATATGAATTTCAGGTTCATTTAAAAATATTATCACGCCCCCCCCTGCCCAGAAGTAAGATACAATAAAACCTGCTTAGACGGAAACGCAAACGACCAGTGATAAATTCCGTTTTAAGCAGGTTATTTAAATTGAACAAAGCATAATAGCATTTTGTTTTGTTTTGTTTGTTTGCTTGTTTGTTTTTTCTTTTGAGGGGGGAAGCTGGAACTTTTTGTTTTCGTTTATTGCAGGATTCCGTTATAAACAGGCTTTACTCTATTAGAAAATAAATTTGCTGGATGTTACTTTAAAAAAAAAATCTATATATAGTAATATTTGCTTACAATTTTATTATTTCTTTTTCAGTATTGCACTTTATGTTGTATTTGTAATTGCTTTTTAATATAAAGATTTTAAATAAAAAATTAAATTATTGAAAATATAATTACATCTTAATTAAATTCATCAGTTAATTTGGAATAAAAAAGTTTAAAGTATGAGACACATAAAAATTAAAAAACTTAACCTTTGACTTTGCACAGATTTGGAACTGAACAAGAGTCGGGCCCTGGTAATTTGCACCGTCTCCACCCCCCCCCCCCACCCCCCCCACCCCTCTGTTCGGACCTGCGATAAAAATTTCAAATTCATTTAAGAATATTATTACGGTCCCGGGCGGGTCAGCTAGTTTACATATAAATTATAAATCACTACGCTTATTTAATTTAATGAAGAACTGAAGATAAAAAAACTTTTCACTTTAAACACCGGCACTAAATTAAACATGGAAGTCTGAATAAAAAAATAAAATTATATTTAAATAATTGCTGCGATTAAATGAAAACGATTCATATTGTCATAACTTTAATTTTTGGAGTTATTTGAAAATTTTGAATTTATTCTAATACTCTTTTTGGAAAAGGATAAGAGGGAATAAAATAGTCCATTATAAATGATTCAAATTTTCGTAAATATATTGAGTGAATTAATTCTGATTTTATAGAAAAATAAGTTAGTTTAATAAAATAAAGATGAATTAAGTATATATTTTTTAAATAAATGTAAAAGCTAACAAATTATTCTATCAGTTCAATAAACAATTAAATTTAAAAAATCACAAAGCACGACTGCGTAAAAAGCGAACTAATTAATTATTTCTCATCAATGTGAAACTATTTTTTTCTTCAATTCCTACTATTAGCTCACACTCTCGCTATATAAATTTTGTTCAAATTTTCAATCGTTAATAAAATACTTATTACTCATCCAATCAAGCTCAATTTTTTTTTTAACTTGTAGTGGATGACACTTGATGTTAATCCAGTTTTTTTTCAAATATTAATTAATTAATTTAATTAAATTAATTAATTTTCAATAATCGAGAGAGCCCTCTTCTCGATCAAGGTATTTTAAGACCGAGAGAGCTCTCTTCTTGATCAAGGCATTTTAAGCGCGACTCAAGAGAAAGAAAAATGGGAGAAAAAAATTTTCTCTTATTGACCTAAGTAGGAATTGACTTAAAAAAAAAATATTTTTTTTATATTACTTGTTTATATTACTTACCTATTTCTTTATTTACTTGTATTAATCACTTTTAAGTTGTGTTTAATTGTTAGTTCCTATCTATAAACACTGTTTTGATGAGGTCTACAGATGTCTATGATGGTTAGAGTTGCAGTAAAGCTAGAGATCCACAATACAGACACAACTTCCAGGTTTTATAATATTTTAACGGAGCTTCTGACTGTAAAATTGTCAATGAAACATCGTCTTCATTTTGAAAGACCTATCCAATGATATGCCACCCAATAGGGGGCGTAATTTTTTTTTCGTCTCTACCGCCATTTCGTATTTTACGGCCGTCATTTTGAATTTATGAAAACAAAACTATGCCTATAACCATCGGGCTGTTAAGACGAATCAATAGAGACCTCATTCATTAAAATGCATCCAGCCGTTGGGATGCTTCGGGGGTATAAAAAAATCAACATACACAGATACGCGTGAAACACATAACCCTTCTTTTCAGTCGGGTAAAAATACCTAGAGAGATATGGAATCCCGTCTTTGTGTCATAATTGAAATGAAAAAAGTCTGTAATATTTATCTTTTTTTAAATCTAATTAAAAGATGGATTTGACATTAGTGTTTAATTTTTTTTCCTCCAATGCCGTTCAATGTTTTCCTTTAAGTTTTTCACACTAGGACTTTTAGTTTAACGTGTATTTAAATGACATATTTTTCTTCGTTGAAACATTGTGATAAATTAAAAACTAACAGGTATTTAAAAATTTAAATGGAACTTTTTAAACCATTTCTGTAATTAAATACATATGGTTTATATTTGTGTAGCTATAATTCTTGGGATAATATGAATTTGTTTAGTGTATCCATGTTTTAGAAAAGTGCAAAAAATCAGGAAATAAAGAAAATTTCCTTTTAGGAACAGTAATTAACAGTATTATTGAAATAGCATTAAAACATTAATTTTTAAAAGCTTTAAAATATTAGGAATGCTTGATGTCCATAAAGTTATTGAAAAACACTTTTATTACTTTATTTTGTTTTCTATAAAAAAAAAAATATTTTTTTTTTTGTTAAATCCATTTCTGTCAATAAAGCATGAAATTTATGTTTATGTAGCAACAATTCTTGGGGTTACTGAAATTTTTTTAATATATCTTAATACTTTTTTTAGAAAAGAGAAAAAAAAATCGAGAAATGAAACAAATTTCCTGTTACGAACAGTGATAAACAATATTTTTGAAATACCATTTCTACATTAATTTTTCAAAGCTTCAAAATAATAGGAATGTTTAATGTTTTTATAATGTGTTTTAATTACTTTAATTTGTGTTCTATCAAAAATCATTAAAAAAATTTAAATGTGCCTTCAGAAATATTTTTAGTTTTTATCCCTCCCTCTCACCCCCCCCCCCCTCCAAAAAAAAAAAGAAAAAATATTTCAAGCAAATTTTAAACTCTTTGTTGCTCCGTCATAAACATTTTTAACGTATCAGATGTTTATAAATGCAGCTGGTCGTGCATTAATATGCTTTTTAATATCGTCACTTTAGGCTGTCTTATAAAGTTCCATTTTTCATAAATATATTGGACAAATTACTTGAAGTAAAATACGTTAGTTTTACTCCCAGTTTTGTTATAATAAAATAAAACTGAGTTAGCTACACATTTTTTTTATATATATAAAACATAAAGTAAAAATTTATTCAGTCAGTCCAAAAACACCTCGAGGGTTTTGAATCCTGTCTTTTTTTTTATCGTTGTGATTAGGAAACTTCATAATTTTTGTTTTTCTTTTATTATGATGAAACCTTATTAAAAGGTGAGTTGTACATTAGTATTTTTAATTTTCATTCAATGATTTCCCTTTAGTCGCTACACTAGGATTTTTTAATTTAATGCATGTCAGATAAAATATATTTTTCCTTTAAGCAGTGATGCTAATTTATGAGGCAACAGCCGACTGAAGAAGAATAAAAGAATACAACATTTTAAATTCTTGTAGGAATTTCATCTGATAAATAACTTTAATTTTTGGGCCTTATTTAAAGTCTTTAAAATTATTCTATTCCTTTTTTTAGAAAATGGTGAAAGGAAATAAAACAATTTCTTTTTATGAACAGTATAATTAATGCTTCGCTTAAGTTAGCCTTCGCTACCAAAATAATAATAATAATAATAATAATAATAATAACCATTTACCAGTTTCTGTCGTCAAACTTGTGACCGAGTGTTTTTTTTTTTTTTTTTTTTTTTTTTGCTTTCGCATGTTTTATTTTTTTAATGCATGCATAAACTTTCAGTAAAGTTATAATATTTCTTATGTTACACAAAATATGTTCAAATCACACTTGCAAGTACGGAAATAATCATAAAATTAAAAGTTTTACTTCATTAGCCTTTTTGGTGACTATTAAAGACAATAATAACTCAAAAACTGTGACTTTTAAGTGGTTGACGTAATGCGTTTATTTCATTTGTATAAAATTTATTGAACAGTCCTTTAATGATTATTATTTTGTATTTTCTAAATAAATAAATAAATATAAAAATAAGAAAAATAGTTGACAAATTACTAGCTAAAAATACTCCTGCTGCGTTGCCACGTCACCAGGAGAATCAGCAACCACTTTTTTCACATAGTAGCATTTTTCTTCTTTTATCCAGAAATTCTGTATTTAAATAGCACAACGACAACTATCCGGGAAAGTGTTGCTCAATATTTTTTTATTTGATCCGTGGCAACTCTGTCCTATTAATGCTGTTTAGGCTAGGCTGGATCATTGTTACGCGTTGTTTTCTTTACTCACAAACTTAATTGAGGTCAATGTTACCAATTAAGTTGGTTTTTCTATTTAGGTTGCTTGATTAGTACCACTTTTTTTAAATAAAAGTATTTGCCTTATTTAATAGATTAAACAAGCTGGAAATCGCATGCCAAATGAGGTGCGTTCGTACTATAACTAGGTTTATAAATATTTTTTTTTGCATCGCATATTGTACTGAATGTATATTTTAGTGCACTTCATAAGTGCATATCAATTTCATTCTGTTCGAAAGCCCGTAACATCATTAAAATGCACTTGAAATAATTTTTTCCATTGGCCGTAATGTAACGTGAAACTTTTGACTGTCCCTTTAATTATATTATACATCCGATTTTCATAAAATTTGAAATGACACGACCAAGTTTTGCAGCAATTATATATTTGAAATTTCAGACTATTCGGTTGGGTAGTTTTTGCTTGCGGACGGACAGACAGACAGACGGACCGAAAGACGACTATAGGTGCTACGTATTTATATAATTACTAACTCACCTAAAAAGCGAATGTTTCAATTAAAATATATGATAGGAATCAAGCAACATGAATAAAAAAGTATGTAGTCCAACTTGGTAATACTGCTTGAGATTATGTATATTATATAAAATGATATAAAACACCGATTTTCTATGCACTCTCCCAAATATCGCATTTGAAGAGGGCGTTAACCTTTCCCCCTGTTTGTCTGTATATTCTCCTTCTGATTGCTGTGAAGTTTTAATATACTTTGAAGACGAAGAACAAGTTTAAAAAAATGCCCCTCGCAATATAGATATTAAAAAATGTTTGTGAATCAGTAATTTAAGTCAGCAATTTGAAAAAAAATTATGAATAAAGAACACCGACGGAAGTTTCATTCGGCGAAAATAAACTCGAAATGTGGTTTAAATTCAAACTTTGCAGAGGAGCATAGAAAAGAAAAAATCAAAACATTTGATCTTAAAGTCGGCTTTCCTTTAATCACTATCTTTAATCATTACCAGATGAAAACATATATATATATATATATATATATATTAATTGTGGGGCCTAATTTTTGTATTTAAAAGACTCCCATAGCAAGTTGAAAAAATACATCCTAATTCCTTACGTCATTATTACGATTAATAAATTATGCTCAGATATGATAAAAGTGTTACAAATAAAATGATTTACGTAATACATTTTTTTTTATCTTGAAGAATTTTATATTGCCTCTAATAGCATAATTCAAAAATTAAAAATTACTTAATACTAGCATAATTAAATAAATATAATATAATGCAATTAAAAAAAACTATTAAACAAAATGCTGTTTAATGTTTTCTGAAGGGATTTGTCTTGCAATAAATTATTAATCGATGCGGGTGTAATAATAGAAGTTGAGTTCATTTCACAGAAAAATGCGGAAAGAGCGTAGAAGGTTTAAGCACGATTCTGTTAAATCATCAAAATGTTCGAAAATCATCGACGCTAAAATTGATTTTAAAAAAGTGACATGTCTCCCAGACTATATACAGTAGAACCTCTTTTATCTGAATCTCTTTTAACCGAAACTCTCGATTAACCGAAATTCATTTTGAAAGCTTTTTTTTTATTATCACATTCCTTGTGTGCAAAATCCTGAAATTTTGAAAACTTTTATTTATTTATTTATTTATTTTAACTACCATATTTTTGTGTGCAAGCGGTCCTTTCCGAACTATGAGTACATATAAATATTTTCGATCCCCTTTCTTAGAGTTTCTTTGAATTTAACTTGAGATCTCGTAAGCTGTGGAGTGGAACGAAGAAAACGAACAAATTAGCATGAAGCTTTGAATTTGATGAAAAGTATATGTGTTGCTATTTGAAAAATTTTCCTTTCCAAAAAAATTCTCTAAATAAGCTTTTTATTATTTTACGCGAATATTCCGCCATTTTTTCTTTTTGTTTATTATTTATATATGTATATATAGAGAGAGCAGAAATTTTCATCAATGTTGCGATAGAAAAGCTTATAATTATATTTTATATACGTTTCCTTTTAAAGAACCGTAACTTCTTCAATTTTCTTATAGTTTAATTTATAAAAACCACGGTAATTAGAAATTTCATTAAAAACCAGCTAATTAAGAAATGTATGAGAGAGATAAACTTGGTTAAAACACATATTTTACAAAGGAAAAAATACAATTTTTTTTCATGGTCTTGCTAACAAGCATGGTCGACAGCTAATTGAAACTGTTCTTTTCAATACCTTACGCCTTAAGCATATAATGCAATCGATTTCTACAATAATGTTAATTTAAAATGTTTCATATTCAAAAGCATAACAAATACTTATTTACGCAGTATTTTATTTTTATAAATCATGCTGCCAACTTCTAAATCAAGTATTATTGTCTGTAACCCATTAATTTAGAAGATATTACATGTATGCATAGTATGTAATCTATACTATCTTGTTCAAAGTAAATCATACTTGTGTTTCGTTAAACCATTGCCAAACTCGATGAGTGCTTCCTTCCGGAGTTTAGCCGTGGTTAGGCATAAGCATTTAACCTCTTCGGTCCCTGGGTCCCCATACGGGGACCTCCGTTCTTTTCCTTATAAAAACTAAAATGTCCGATTTTTTTACATTTTCACATCACTTATTAATAGCTGAATGTTTTTTGGGTTCAAAGCAAACGAATAAATAGTAGCATCTAAGCTGATTCCCACATAAAATAAATGTTATTTTCATCTGAGTTTTCAAAAAGCCAAAAAATGTACAAAAGACAGTATAACCAAAAAAGTGGGAAATTTTCATAAGTTTTTAACTTAAATCTTTTTCAATAAAAATTTTTGATGATTTGCAGATTATTTACTTGTTTAAGGCTCTTAAATTTGTGATTGGGTTAATTTAGATTAATGGTTATTAACTCATGTTTTTAAGGGGGTTATTAATTTTAGATCCATATTTTTAAGCCTAAATTACCAAGCGCCTCAAGGATCAATTTCAGAAAAGATAATTTTTATGTCATTTACGATGTCATTTTGTTTGGGAAAAACCAATGAATAAGCATTTGTATTATTATTTTAGCTTCGAAACTGAAGAGGTTAAAATACAACACAAAAGCATATAAGAAAGATATTTAAAATTCACTGATTAAATCCCTAATACACCTGCTTATTGTATAGTTAACAGACTGCTTTTAAAATAACAATATTAACAAACACACAGACGAAAAATTTCTGCTAATCAAACTCACACACAGAGGCATCATAAGTAATAAGTCCCATCCAAATACAGGTTGTTATCAAATCTAACCTGGTTGCTTTCTGATTACATTCATGAAGTTTTTATTCTTCAATGAGCAAATTTTGAAGGCGTTTTTATTAAGAAATCGAGTGACATACCTCTTTTTTTTATAAAGGCAAAAGATCTTTCAGAAATCAGTTTTACATTTTATGTTTTAAAGCGATTTTCGTGAGGCAGTATCACTTTTTACCGACTTCAAAAAGGAGGAGGTTATCAATTCGACGCGTATGTATGTGTTTTTTTTTTTTATGTATGTTCACCGATTGCTCCGGAACTTTTTGTCCGATTTATGTGATTTTTGTTTTAATCGAAAGAGGATACTCGCAAATTGGTACCAATTCCGTTTCATCGAAATTGGTGGAGTAGTTTTTTAGTAATTCAACAAAAACCAATAAAATGAAGGATTTCACCCAAATTATCTTTCATTGTTGTAACCGGTTTCTCAATCATAAGTATAAAACTATGTATTCATATACGTTAGCGCCAAGTTGTCGCAAAACTTGGCACAGTTACGTGAATTGTCGCCAAATTTGGCGACCAAAATAAGTCGCCATAAATGAAGCCAACTTGGCTGTAACTGACTAATTTGGCGATATTCCCATTCAAATTCAGTAATGGATCTTCCCCAATCTGTTTCTTCGCATTTTCTAATCGACAGTCATATTTAAAATTCTCAATTGGCAATCGCATTCAAAATAGTAATTTAATATACATAAATTAAAGATACACCATTATTTCAAATGCTAAATAATACAGAAGCAAACTAACTTAATACAAAACAATAATTTAGTATACCATAGTTTAGTTTAATTAAACACATAACATCAGACTGGCGGCACATAATATATATATATATAATAGTTACTTCTTAGTTATCCCGTCGACCAAATTACTGTCGTCATATTGTAAGAATAATTGCCAATAATGGTTTGCCATTAATTAATTAATTGTAAGATTAAATGCCAATAATGGCCAATAAAACCATTAATTCGACGTTTTATTTGTATTTTTATTAAAGTTTTACTAATTTATTTGTTCTTTCGTTATTTAAAATAAAAATTATGTCAATTTGTATAATTTGGCGAAATTGGTCGACGGGATAACTAAGAAGTACTATAATATTATATACATACCTATATTATATTATATTAAACAGTTATATGTATGAATGCTTTTGTAAGTAACTGGCATAAAAAAGTTCATTAAGAAATAGACACTGCTGATAGAAAAACGAACTAGGCGCCCATCAGGTTTATTGCCGCTATACGTGGTGATTATGTGGTCTCCCACGACAATGCCAGGTATCAAACACGCTCATCTAGGGCAACCCGGAAGATAAGGGCCTGGTCATCGGTTAGAAAGTATGAAAAATAAGTCATTGGGTCTCTCTTCTCTATTTCATAGAGCATTTTTAGTAAGCCGAAGAACTTTTTATTGTCAGTTTCCAAAGTTCGATATTTTTTCATGCGAGCTGCATCTCTTGTCATTCTACTCATGTCCAAATAGAGAAACAAATATATGTAATTAAAAAATAAGGCTATTAAATCTGAAGAAGAATGAATGTAACATATATATAAAGAATTTTCACAAAAAACCTGTGTTATTAATGTACACACAAATCTGGACAAAAGTATTTACTTATCAAAATAACATTTTTAAAAGTCCGTAATTTCCTCCAAAAGAATGATGCAAAAATTGTAACTAAAAAAAAAACTAAAAAGTGAAAAATAAACTTTTTTACCAAAAATAAAACCGACTTCAAAAACTACTACAAAGTAAAAAATAATTTTTTTACATAATATAGTTAATAAGAAATTAAATTAAGAGCATTGTATTTACCATGCGTATTATTATATTTATGTACATTAATTTGATTTTTTGGAGTCGGTGCCAGCCAAGCAAAGTTCAAAATTAAAATTGCCTATCCAATACAAATCGTAACAAGATTCAGCAAAACCGTTTAGGAAAAAAATTCCATTCTCAATCAACTCTGACACCATCCTGCATTTGAAAATCTGTGTTTGGCTACGATTTTTTTACATAATAGCCTGTATAAACGCATTAATTTTACAATAACCCTTAATTTAGCACACATAATTACAACTAATATCACTTGAAAATACACGTTTATAAAATCAGATGAATTGTTTCAAAAATGGTAAAATTCAAAATTTTTAACTAAATAACAAATCGTAAAAAAACTCGTAGATATTTGGATGTGTGTCTGTTGGATAATTATACTTAACTTCGTTTGGCTGGCACCGACTCCAAAAAACCAAATTAAAGCACATAAATATAATAATACGCATGGTAAATACAATGCTCTTAATTTAATTTCTTATTAACTATATTATGTAAAAAAATTATTTTTTACTTTGTAGTAGTTTTTGAAGTCGGTTTTATTTTTGGTAAAAAAGTTTATTTACAACCAATTTTAGCACCGATGATTTGGTAACATATGATAGATAGATGGGGCAGATAACGAAACTTCTGAACAGCTGGCCCACTAGCGGTGTTAGGAGGTGTTTCCCTAACAAAATTGCCCACTTCCCTTCAATTTTATACGAATGGCAACCCGATTACCGGTGATACCGCGACTCAGATGCATCATCAATAATCGCGTTGCCATTCATTTAAAATAGCAACGTATTCGTGATTTCCGTGACTCCTGCTGTTGCGC
This sequence comes from Maratus speciosus, assembly GCA_963932465.1. NCBI lineage: Eukaryota > Metazoa > Arthropoda > Arachnida > Araneae > Salticidae > Maratus > Maratus speciosus. The sequence continues at coordinate 244,712,596 of OZ010800.1, read as the reverse complement.
CAACTGATTGGCACTTTCGTTATCTGCACCATCTAATCTGTCGTGTATACCAAACCAGCAACGCTAAAATTGGTTGAAGTAATGGGACGCTTCCCCTAGCACTAATAGTACAGAGCTAAAATTGTCAACTTAAATGAAATGGAAAGAAGAGCAAAAGAAACAACAGCAAAAATTAGTCAGATTACAAAATTTTTATGTACTCGCCTTAACAGAAAATGACATGTCGTATGCGAGAAACTGCGGCCAAAAAGAAATCATAGCATGAAGACTATGCAAAATCTCGCGTGTAATGGTATTTTTCGTAAAAGCCTCATTTAACGATTCGACATCTGTGATATACAGAGTGGTTCATCTGTTGGTTCTTTTTTTTTATTATGAAAGAAAACGTATTTTTTATGAGTGAAAATCGAAATTCTTTATTGAACATGGAAGTTGGGTCTATGCCATTTATGTATGGAATACAATATCGCACATATGGCCACCGCGGCTCCGCTTACATGCCACCATCCGAAAATAGAAATTTTCGATAACTTTTCTCAGAATGAGCGGATTCATGGCCAAAATTTCAGCCCAGATGTTACGTTTGAGGTCTTGGAATGTGCGGGGGGCATTGGCGCACGCTTTACTTTTCAGAAACCCTCAATGAAAATAATCCATTGGCGTCAAATCGCACGATCTTGGCGGCCAATTCACATCAGAAGTTCTTGAAATTACGCGATCTGGAATTTCTCGTTCATTACGTTGATAGTGATACGTTGTCATTCAGACTGCAGGTTCGGTAAATTCAAATTATTCCATAATGCATCGAACAATAAAAACGTCTTCATAAATTAGTTCTAATATATATCAAATTCGTAACTTGAATAAGTAAACACACTCTGCGGTTCAAATTAAACAACTTCTTCTTAAAAAAACTTATATGTACATTTATTTACAGATATATAGGTATATTAATATTATTATTACTCTCATTTGAGAGTTCCATTATTACCGTCAGACCGGTTCAAAACAAACTTTACATCTACACTGAAAAGAAAATCGGAAAACAATAAAAATGGGGTTGCCACAGTGCCGACTAACAGAAAATGGCAAGCATCGCCAAGTTGGCATTCTCAACATCCTGCCCCGGGCTGAACACTTAGTTCAGCATCTATATTAAACAATTTAATAAACATAAGAATATACTTACATACATGACAAATTTTCAGATACATACTTACATACAGCTACAGATATAAAAGCAAAAATAATAAGAATGCTGCAATCTACGAAAGAAAATAAAACATATGAATTGTATGAAAATTAAACAATAATAAGGGTAAATATGAGTAACAAAACAAATTAAATGTTCGATAATAGTTCTTATTTTTAGTGTAAGAGTTTTAGTGTCTTTTAGTCCACTAAGTCCAATTCAAGATTATATAGCAATTGCACAGGTCGTTTAAGATCGCCTTTTGCAGTCTGTAATACACATGATCTGATTTTAGAGTCACGACCAAATATGAGTTCTTTAACACGACCACACTTCCACATATGTTTTGGGAGCTTTTCATCATGAATTATCACTATATCGTTAACTTTGAACTGAGGCGATGAATTTATGTTTTTCACTTGAAAAGCAGATCTAAGTTCTAACAAATATTCGTTTCTCCACCTTTTCCAAAAGTGGTCAGTAATTTGTTGCTTATATTTATATTTTCTCGTCAACAAAATCTTATTGGATTTCTCTTGCGTACAGACTGGTAATCCATAAGAAGGTAAGGACATTAATCGTTTACCAACTAAAAAATGAGATGGCGTTAAAGGTGATGGTTCAGCATTTTCTTCGTAGAGATAACATAAGGGACGTGAATTAATCACAGCTTCAATTTCTGTAAGTATTGTTTCTAGCTCTTCATACCGGAGACAAGTTTTTCCTAGAACCTTTTTTAAAGGTGTTTTAACTGATCTGACCATCCTTTCTCAGAAGCCGCCCCACCAGGAAGCCCTGGGAATTATAAACTTCCATATTATTTTATTCTTTCTCAAGTAATCAAAAATTTCTTGCTTAGAAATTCTTTCCCAACCATCTTTTAACACCAAATCAGCCTTAGAAAATGTCTTGGCATTGTCACTGTACATTATTTTGCAGAAACCTCTCCTAGAGAAAAATCTTCGTAGTGCTAAGATAAAGGTTTCAGTACTTAGATTGGTGACTAACTCTAGATGAATCGCTCTGGTTACAGCACATGTGAATACGACAATATAAGCTTTCCCAGTGCCTTCAGAAGTTTTATAATAAATCGGACCGGCAAAATCGACACCAGAGGTTTCAAAAACTGGTGTTTTGATAATTCTATCTTTCGGTAAAGGTGTTATTTCCACCTTTCCAGGAATAGCATTAAGTTTTCGACATATCATACACGATCTTAAGACGGATTTTACAAATCTTCTTCCCTTTAATATAAAATACCTTTCACGAAGGTGAGCTAAAGTGACAGCTACACCAAAATGGTACATTCTTTCATGAGCATCATTAATTAGTAATTTTACAAAATAAGATTTATTAGGAAGTATCCACGGATGTTTTTCCTGATCTGTAACTTCAGAAAACTGAAGTCTTCCGGATAAAACAAGTAAGTCATTTTCATCGAATTGTGGATTAAGGTTGTACAAAGAAGAATCTTTATTAAGTGTTTTTTTTCTGTTTAAGTGCTTCTATTTCAACTTTAAATGAAGTTTCCTGAGTTTGTTTAATCCAGTATTTTTCTGCTATTTCTATTTCTGAGGTAGTTAAAGGTCCTAAAATTTTAGGGTTTTTCGAATTGGCATTATGAATAAAACGCATTATCCAAGCAGTAATATTATACACGCGATTTAAACTACTGAACTTTGCCATATCAAATACTGGCTTAGGAATAGAGTTTGATTCGTTACACAATAATGTTAAATTTGGTTTTGCTTTCATTTCATTAAAAGCTTCGGGAACCATTTCTATAGCCCTTTTTGAAGGCCACATATCTTCTGATAGTGATAACCAAGGTGGGCCGCACCACCATACATTATTACCCATCAACTTCGATAAGTTTTCCCCTCGCGTAAGCAGATCTGAAGGGTTTTCTTTTCCGGGACAATAATTCCAGTCCTTTGGATCTGTCAATGACTGAATTTCGGTTACACGATTGGAAATAAAAGGTTTGCAGTTTGTAGTAGAACCCCTAATCCAACAAATAGTTATTTCTGAGTCCGACCATAACTTTATATTTAAATTCGAAATATGTAATTTTTGTTTTAAATATTTCCACATTCTAGCGGCAACTACTGCACTGATCAATTCCAGCCGTGGAATAGTTAACTTCTTGAGGGGGGCTATTCTACATTTACTCCAAACAAAACTTGTTTGAATTTCGCCAGTTAATGAAATGGAACGCAAATAAGCAACTGCTCCATGCCCTTTGGGACTAGTATCACAGAATATGTGAATTTGTGAATTTTCAGAAATGTTTATCATATTAGGAAAATATTTTCGGGTTATTACAAATGTGCGTAAATGTACAACTTCTGAACACCAAGTGTTCCACTCGCATTTCAAATCTTCAGGTAATTTATTGTCCCACTCTAAACCTCTTTGCCATGTTTCTTGCAACAAGGCTTTAATACGTATTACAAATGGATTCACAAATCCTAATGGATCATAAATTTTCAGCAACATTTTAAGAACTGTTCGCTTCGTGGGATCATCGATGTAATATTCTTCAAAGGGCTGCGCATCTAACATCAAAATATCAGATTCAGTATTCCATATCAGTCCAAGCACTTTTAAGATACTACCTGTGTTTTCCTCACTTATACCTAAGTTACCAGATTCCCACATTTCCCTAAGTTTAATAGAATTTGTTTTTAATTTCCTCAAATTCATCCCAGCTTCTTTAAGAATTTCAGAAGCTGTAACTGATAAATAATAAGCTTCGTTATCTAAATCTGATCCGGAAATTAAACCATCGACATAGAGGGAATTATCTAACATATATACAACATTTGGATGTTGATCTCGATATTTCTTTATATGATGTTTAATTGTGGCAGCCAAAATAAATGGTGAGCATGTAACACCAAATGGTACACGTCTAAATCTTAAAATTTTGAAAAAGTTGTTTGCGTCATTATCGAACCAAAGAAATTTAAGGTAATCTCGGTCTTCTTCAGCTACAGAAATTTGAAGAAAGGCCTTTTCAATATCTGCACAAAACGCAGTATTGAATTTTCTGAAATTAATAATAATTTCTAATAAATCGGGGTTCAAATTTGGGCCACCGTACAAACAATCATTTAATGATTTGCTATTTTCTTTTGAGGAAGCATCTAATACCATTCTAACTTTAGTTGTGGGTTTATCATCTCGCAAGACAGGTCGGTGGGGCATAAAATAACCGCTATTTACAGTTTTATTAGAACATGCTTCCACTATGTTATTTAATTCCTGTTCAATCACAATTTCTTTATATTTCTGCAATAATTCCTTATCTTTAAGCAATTTTCGATTTAAGTTAATAAATCGGTTTCTAGCATTGTTATAATTACTTCCTAAATCTCTTCTATCATCTTTCCATAACAATTTAGCTTCGTATCGGTGCTCAAGAAAATGCAAATTGTTTTCGAATTTTTCGATTATCTCTTTATCTAATTCAGAAATATTTTCTTCAGTGTTCATCCCTAAAGTTTCTAACTTCCACAATGTTTTCAAATCATTTTGAATAGGTTTCATAACCTGAGTGGACAAGACCCCAGCTTGCTTACTCTCACTATTTTTATTTACGTCAATTGTCCCGCAGAGGGAATGCCCAAATAAATTTTCACAGACGAACAATGATTTATTTATGGGGTATGTTTTGTCATTAATTTGATATAAATAATCAGCTCCTATTAATATATCAACATCACTATTTTCCAAATGTTCCCACCTGTCAAGACGAAATTTGGAAAGTTTACTCTTAATTTTGATTGGAAGAGGAGGAATTTGTATCAAAGAATTAGTTATTAGCGGTGTGACTAATGCTTCAATTATTATACTACGTTTTCTGTTCGTCAAGTGAATTAGCTTTAGCTTAACGACATCATAACATCGTTCTTCAGATTTTCTCGAACCGAAAGTATAGACAATTAATTTTTCCTTTCTAATGACCTCAGGTTTTAATTTTGAAACTAAATTTTCTGTAATAAAAGTTCGATGACTAGCAGAGTCAAATAAACAAAGAGCAGTTTCTGAATTTTCACCCGCTTCCACTTTTACATGAATTGTTTGCAATATTACTTCTCTACTGATATTATTTATATTGCCTTTGCAATGAGATACGGAGGAAATAATACTACCTGAATTTTTTTATTCTTCTGTTTTTTTATTAGAATTACAAAGTATAGTATGATGATATGTTTTACCACACACTTTGCAATTTTCATTCGAAATTTTACAAAAATTCGCGATGTGAAATTTACGGAAGCATTTGAAGCACCTTCCTTCCCTTTTCAATTTTTCTCGCATTTCCGGAATGGTGAAAGACTTACACTTTTCAGTATCGTGATCAGTTTGATTACAAAATATGCAGTTATTTTTAATATTTGTGGTTAAGGCAGAAGCTGATGGAATGAATTTTTTATAATTTTTCTTATAATTTTCCTGCTTCTCAGGGATTTTTTCAAAATGGTTTAATTGGACAGTGGTCTCGCGAGATTAAATTTCATCTTTAATGAAATTTATCAGCTCATTAACATCCCAGTCAGTGTTTTTAATTCGTTTTCTATTAAATTCTAGTGCAATATCTGATGGAATAAGTTTCAGAAGAATCGGACATAACAAGTGCCCATATGAACCTGAGGCAACACCTAAAGAATTAAGATTTCTTATTTGAATTTCGCATTCATCATACAAATCTCTAAAAGCCTTAATGTTACTAGAATTTCGTACTGGTTTCAAATTTAGCAGTTTAGTCATGTGACTATTTATTACCAGGTCATTACGACCAAAACGATTTTTCAATAATTCTATAGCATGAACATAATTTTCCTTAGTCAGCGAAAAGCCTGCTATAGTATTTGCAGCACTTCCGCCCAAAAGTGACTTTAAGTAGGAAAATTTATCAATCGGAGTTAAATGTTCATTATTGTCAATTGCATTCGAAAACTGACTCCAAAATTCAAGCCATAAACACGAATCACCATAATATTTAGATATATTAAGTTTAGGAAGTTTAATCAAATATTGATTCAGAATTTTCTGACTTTTTAGTAGAGAACTATTGTTGCTACTACTATCACTTTCAATGTCTGAAGAATCTTGTTTAGTTTCAGGAGTAACTGTGTTATCATTTAAAAATTTGGAAATTTTATATTTCCATTCAATAATATTCTCATTATAAGATTCCGATTTCTCGATTTCTTTTTCAAATTCAGTACTTGGAACCAGTGGTTCAATTTCAGAATTTAATGATTTTAAAGTTTTCATTTTGTCATTCAATTGCTGTTTAAAAAGATCCAGCTGTGATTTTCTATTCTCAAGCTCTAATTCTTGTGTATTATCTAATAAATCCCTTATTTTATCAAATATTTTCGTAGTTTGACTACGAATCGTAGCTCTTTTTTTTTTTTCAAAGTTTTGTAATCCATCATAAAATAAAGAATTCAATTTACTCGATACAGCTCAGTTAATAAATATATTCATAATTCTATTTATTCAATATAATTTAATTTGAGGTACTTACCTCAATCGATGATGAAATCCAGACATCCTGAAGCTTTGACGCCAGAAAAATTATACGTTGTCATTCAGACTGCAGGTTCGGTAAATTCAAATTATTCCATAATGCATCGAAGAATAAAAACGTCTTCATAAATTAGTTCTAATATATATCAAATTCGTAACTTGAATAAGTAAACACACTCTGCGGTTCAAATTAAACAACTTCTTCTTAAAAAAACTTATATGTACATTTATTTACAGATATATAGGTATATTAATATTATTATTACTCTCATTTGAGAGTTCCATTATTACCGTCAGACCGGTTCAAAACAAACTTTACATCTACACTGAAAAGAAAATCGGAAAACAATAAAAAGGGGGTTGCCACAGTGCCGACTAACAGAAAATGGCAAGCATCGCCAAGTTGGCATTCTCAACAGATGGTCTGGCGAGCAGTGTGTGCCATTGCACCGTTGTTCTGTTGTAAACGAGCCCATAATTACAAATGACATACATTTGACAGTTCATGCATGCATGACACAGGGCAGCTGACACAAATAACCTGTAAAATATTCATAGTTCAAAAAATAACCAACAGATGGAGACCCCAGTATCTTGTATTTTGAAAATCCCAACAGGCAGAAACACACTGAAATGTGTGTGGGTGACCAACGCGAAATAGCAGCAGATAACAATGTCTCCAATGTGCTCTTGCAGTGTAGTGGAACACCCACTGCTCTCTTTTGCCTTTATCTACTGTTGCATCTTTATTGATATAGGTATTGTTTTTAATCCATTTTAAGTTTTTCAATGTAATGATCTTTTTATGATGAAAAAAAGGCTGGTGTTATCATTAGAGTTTTGCGCAATTTTGTCACTGGAACCTGATTTGTGAAAGCTTCAGTGTTGTTTTTCACATCATTCCTAGGCGCATGTTCGGAGGTGTTCTAAATTAAAAGAGAAATTAGCGGACTGTTAACATAAATGTTTTAATGAAGACTAATGGCGACTTGTTGCCGCAGAGGTTGTTCCTCTTACACTCATGCGTACTCAACCCGTGATCCGGGTTCAACGAAAGGGTTACATTAAAAGGATTGATTGCCAATTGGCATAGATGCGGGGGTGGTGTTCCGTCGCCAAAGGCGAATTTACAATGTTTGTTACAGGTACGGAACATCCCGCCCGGCGTTGAAATATTATATTTCAATATGTATAAAATGCAATACAGATTAAAAAAAAAAACACAACATAGTACAGATTATAAGCAAAGAAATAAAATAAACACAATTAATACACAATGAAACACAATTACAGTCCAGATTTTTGTTAATCATTGTCATTTATGGGTAATATGCTTATTTGGTTAACAGAACGTTTAAAATTGCCCTTAGCGGTGCGTAGTTCTACTACTCTGACCATTCCGTCAGCACCTGGGATTACCTTAGTAATGCGACCTAGATACCAGGTGCAAAGTGGGAGTTGAGTGTCCTTTAATAGGACCAACATGCCTGGCAAAATATTTTGTTTTTTAAACATCCATTTGTTTCTCTCCTGTAAATTACTGAGATAATTGTTTTGCCAGCGTTTCCAAATCGTTTGGGTTAATTTTTGAGTCCTTTGCCACTTGTTAAGCAAGTTATCCTTTACCTCCATCAAATTAGGTTCAGGAATTAAATTAAGGGGCCTGCCTATGAGAAAGTGGCCTGGAGTTAACACCTGAAAATCGTCAGCATCTGTGGACAAGGGACAAAGCGGTCGCGAATTTAAAATCGCTTCGATCTGTGTTATTACGGTTAGAAATTCTTCGATCGTGAGATGAGCGGAACCTACTGCTCTTTTTAAATGGTATTTGAAGGCCTTAACTCCTGCCTCCCAAAGTCCACCAAAGTTGGGTGCTCTAGGAGGGGAGAATTTCCAGTTAATGCCTTCTGAAGCTAAAAAGTTACAAACTTCATCACTGGCTACAAGTTTACGTAAACTCTTCAGTTCTGCTGAAGCCCCAACAAAATTAGTAGCGTTATCGCTAAAAATTACCGAACTCCTTCCACGACGAGCGAAGAATCTCTTTAGCGTTGCTATTATCGCCTCGGATGTCAAGTCGGAGACAAAATCCAAGTGTACAGCTTTAGAGGCCATACACACGAAAATGGCAACGTATATTTTTTGGAAGGTACCCTTTCTCTGACCCTTATATTTTATTTCAAAGGGGCCACACAGATCTAATCCTACTCTGGAAAATGGTGAACTGGGCGTTATTCTTTCAGGAGGGAGATCTCCCATTACTTGATTAGCCAGCATAGGCTTAATTTTAAAACATTGCACACATTCATGTACTACCTTGCGAGCTGTGTTTCTACCGCTAAGAGGCCAATATTTTTGGCGCACAGTGTTCAAAAGAGCCTGGGGCCCGACATGAAAATCTCGTACATGATAATACTGGAATATGATTCTCGTTAAGCGACAGCTCGCTGGTAGCACTATAGGAAATTTGTGATCAAAGGTTAAGTTAGATTTAGCCAATCTACCTCCCACCCTTATCAAGCCATTCGAATCAATAAAGGGGTTCAAAAATTTTAACTTACTTGAACCATGCACCGAAGATCCCCCTTTCAGGGCGGAGATTTCCTTGGAAAAATACATTACCTGCACATGCTTAATCAAGCACACTTCTGCCCCCATTAATTCCTCCAGTAACAGAGGGCCTGTTGCAGTTGCTACCCTCTTACACTTTAAAAAAAACCTAAAAATATATGCTACAATTCTAATTAATTTAAGAAAATTATTTGTTAAAGTCAACAAATTATCAAAAAAATTAATGTCCATATTGTTGATTAAAGTCACTTGTCTACTGGCTTTGAGTTCATTGGAATAATAACTGTTCGAGCAGTCAGTAAGACTAGAAATAGGTTTCTCTATTGCTTCTTTAAGAATTTGAAGTGGCGGCCCATTCCACCATAGTTCACTGGAGGCAAGGTTTTTCACATCCATTCCTCTGGATATCAGGTCTGCGGGGTTATGCTCCGATGGTATATGGTGCCATGGAATGTTCCTTGAAATGTCCTTTATTTGCTCTACACGGTTGCCGACAAATGTTTTAAGTAAATGTGGAGCAGTGTCCATCCAAGCTAAGGCAATGGTCGAGTCTGAAAATAGTCGCACAGCATTCACCTGTTGGTTTAAAGCATCTAAGACCTTACAGGTTAATTTTGCAAGAAGAAGACACGCTGATAGTTCCAAGCGGGGTACGGTTATCACCTTTGTAGGGGCCACTCGTGACTTGCTGCAAAGAAGGTGACTAACCGTTTCGTTGGAGTTAGATATAGTTTGCACATAAATAACTGCACCGTATGCCTTTGAAGAAGCATCGGCGAAGCCATTAAGTACCACTGATTGGACGTGCACCTTTAAGAAGCATCTCGGTACGTTGATGGACTCGAGCTCTGGCAATGTTGCGATAAAGGTTTTCCATTGTTTGGAAATTTGCGAAGGTAAAGTATCATTCCATTGTAATTTAAGCAACCACAATTGTTGCATGAATATCTTTGCCTTTGCGATCACTGGCCCTAAGAGACCAAGAGGGTCATAAACCCGGGCAATTTGCGATAGCACCTCTCGTTTGGTGAACGTACTTGTTATTTTAACGTTGACTTTGTATGTAAATGTATCGCTAGAACTGTTCCAAAGCATGCCTAAAGTTTTAACCATTATTTCTTCTGAATTTCTATCCAAGGGAAATATCTGATTGTCAGTAGATTGGACCTTATTAGTACACCATTTATGCAAAATCATTCCCCCCCTCTGAAGGAGTTGTGTTAATTCTGCTTGCATTAAATTAAGTTCCTCTAAATTGGATGACCCCGACAAGCAATCATCCATATAGAAATCTTTCAGTACAATATTGGAAGCTAATGGAAAAGCCTTTTGCTCATCTAAGGCGAGTTGTTGTAAGACCTTGGTGGCCAAAAATGGGGCGCAAGCTGTTCCATACGTGACCGTTGATAATTGAAAGACCTTAACCGGGGATGATGCACTGTCTTTCCACAGAATTTTTAGGAATTTGTATTGGGACGGATTTATCTCTATCATTCGAAACATTTGTTTGATGTCGGCGGTAAATGCATAAATATGCTTTCTAAATCGAACCAATATCGAAAAGAGATCGTCCTGTAGCACACCACCCTTGCACAATAAATCATTCAATGAGTATCCATTACTACTTTTTGCGCTTGCGTCATATACGACGCGCAATTTAGTTGTCGCGCTAGATGGTCGTAAAATTCCGTGATGGGGTAAATAATAGCCGTCCTCAAATTCATTAGTTTCCTCTATTTCATGCATGTGATTAAGAAACTGATATTCATTAAGAAATTGTGTATATAAATTCCGCATTATAGGGTCACGATCTAGACGTTGCCATAGATAATTTAATCTTTTCAATGCAACGATTTTTGAATTTCCTAAATTGGGCTCGGAAATTTCCGGTTTGAAAGGCATTTCTACGACATATCTGCCATCCGGATTTCTAAAATGCGTTTTATCGAAGTGCCTATTGCAATATTCTAACTCTTTGCTATCACAAGGTTTTAAATTTCCCACCTCTTCTATCTCCCAAAAAGATTTCAATGTGTTATCTAAAGCTTCTAAATTTTTCGTTAAGAAACAATATTTTTTCGTATTGTTTACTACATTGTTATACACACAACCAGAAATTAGATAACCAAACACACTTTCCTGTAAATATAAGTGCTTTCCTAACTTTATTTTGTCTACCTTTAATAATTCAAAGAACAGTTCCGCACCTAATAAAATTTCAACCTTATTTGGAATAAAAAACTGTGGGTCAGCTAAACAGATGTTCGAAGGAATGTTTAATTTATTTATGTTTATTTCCTTTCCAGGAGTGAAATCTGTGATTCTCGGGATGATCAACAAGTCCAGATTCCATCGCAAATCGCCTCTCTTATTATTAGAGACACACGCCTTCACTTTAGATTTCAAGGACATCGGTGAATTATTAAGACCTGCAACGGGAATGTTAATTGATTGTTTTTTCAAACCTAAAGTTTCAGCTGCTCTTAAACTTATAAAATTATTCTGTGAGGCACTATCCAATATTGTACGAAAAGGCTTATTTATACCATTAATGTATGCTATATAAACAATCGCAGTATTTATTAAGACAGATTTATGGCTCTTTTCATGTGAAAAAAATGAATGAACTACATTTTCATTTTGCGCTGAATCTTCGGGAGCTAAATTTTTATTAATTGCCTCTTCAGCAGCCAGATTGTTTATAGATTTTGACGGCTCATAAATTCGAACATCTGGTGATGAGTAATTATGCAACGAAGTATGATGTTTGGAGCTGCAAACAAGACATCTGCTCTTTGAAGAACATTGATGAATTATATGAAAAAAACTAAGGCAATTAAAACAAAGCTTATTTTTCTTCACAATGTTTAGACGATCGCTTAGTTTCATACTTTTATACTTCTCGCAATGATATATTGGGTGACTTTCTGTTTTACATAAAACGCACATTTTATTTTGTGATTTGGTGGTACGGATAAATAAAGATTTATTGGTGGTTTTTGAAGCATTCGCAGAAGTAATACTACTTAAAATTTGGCATCTGCGCTCTAAAAATTCTAAAAATTCATCGAAATTAGGCACTTCCTTATCCTTTAGTGTTAATTCAAATTGCTTACGAGTTTCTCGATCAATTTTTCCTAATATTATGTTCAACAAAATAGCGTTTGAAAAGGTGTCTCTATCGAATTCCAAGACCTTTAACGCTCTCAAATTCTTTTTTACCTGATCTACAAGGTTTCTCAGTTCTTTTGCTGACTCTTGTTTGATTACATAAAGATTTAATATATTTTTAATATGGCAATCCACAATAATTCTTTTGTTTTCATAGCGCTCTTCCAGCTCTCTGAAGAGTGAGCTAAAGGTGTCATCTGAGGTTTGTAAACCTTTCGGTTCACCCGTTAATGCCCCTCTGAGATAAAACAGTTTTTCGTTGTCTGTTAAATGAGGATTGCTATTGATCAATTCGTTGAAGGTGGTCTTAAATGTAGACCATTCTTCAAATTTGCCACTAAAAATCGGAAGTGGAATTTTAGGGAGCTTTATGCTGACCCCTCTGGCAATAACTTGATCATGGGATTTTGATTCAGACGTGCTGTCTATTTTACTATTTTTTTCTTCATTTTGTTTGTGAAAAGATGATTTAAGGCTTACCTCTAATTTCTGTATCTCCTCATCCAATTGCGAGAGTTGTTCTTCCGCTTCCTCAATCTTTTCTTCGTCCATAATTTTGTAGTATTCATGTTTGATCACTTCGAATTTTTCTTCGATTTTGTGAAGGAGCTCTAGTTGAGCCTTGGTTTCCGCAATTGAGAAACTTTTACCCTCGGTGGCGTTTACGATCTTCGTTAGCTGGGCCTTGATGTTGCCACGCCGCCGATTCAGTGCTGTAATGTCCGAGTCTGCCATCCTTTCGTCTTGTTGACGAAACTGACATAAATTAAATTAAATTAGTTTGCGCTGATCTTATCTCCGGGTCGCTAGGACCAAAATGTTCGGAGGTGTTCTAAATTAAAAGAGAAATTAGCGGACTGTTAACATAAATGTTTTAATGAAGACTAATGGCGACTTGTTGCCGCAGAGGTTGTTCCTCTTACACTCATGCGTACTCAACCCGTGATCCGGGTTCAACGAAAGGGTTACATTAAAAGGATTGATTGCCAATTGGCATAGATGCGGGGGTGGTGTTCCGTCGCCAAAGGCGAATTTACAATGTTTGTTACAGGTACGGAACAGCGCATATCTTAAAATAGCTGAATCCCCAATTCCGCCCAGTTCCCTTGAACTTTGTTGTCGTTAGGGGACTGTATATCAAAAGAAAAAGAAATATGATAATTGTTGTTTAAATATGTAAATTAAGAAAGTTTGGTTGCTCTCAGTGATTAAGCTTTGAAGTACATTTAGTATTTCATTTAGCATAATTATTTGTTAAAAGATCTTTTGACATTTTCTTAATCAGAATGTAGATCAGATACAATAATATATAGTATTTCTTAGTAAATAACATTTCTGGTTATTAACTTTCAATAATGTAACAATAATATTTAAAAAATATATTTTCTTAGTAGTTTAAGTAAAATCGACAAAGAATAAATACTTTCATTACTCAAGCTTTGAAAACATTCAGTTTTTATTTTTGTTTTTATCGGAATTATTTGTTTATAATTTTAAAAAAAATCTTAATCAGGAACGAAATTCTAAAGGGACTTAAGTAATATTCAATGCAAAGTGACATTTTGGCTTGTTAACAGTCTTATAAATTAACGTAATTTTACTTGAATAACATACTTAGAGATTAAGTAAAGCTAACAAAGTTTTAATAAACAATGAGAAATTTTTACTAAACCTTTTTTTAAACAACATCAAGAATTTCGATCCTAAATAAATGTAAATTTTCCCTAATCATTGACAAAATCAATTAATTTCCTTTAAGATTTCGATATTTTAAACGTTAAGGCTGAAACGTTTAGGACACTGATTATTTATAAACATTTAAATGCATTTCAAACAACTTCTTATCTAGTAACGAAACAACCTACAATCCTTTATATTGGGATTTTTTAAACATTTATCATAGGGAATTTATTACCTATAAACATAAAAATTAATTTCTTTTCTGATAATGAGCTGCTTTGAGTAAAATAAAAGCATTTGAAATCAAAAGAACTCAAAATTAGTTTTCACAAGGTCAGCTTAATTGGCTTTCGATAAATATTGAGAAACATTCAAAGAAATGTTTCACAATTAGCCTGAGAAAATTACTTGCTGAAATACTGGAATGGCTGGAAGAAAAACAGATTCTTCCTTTACATAAAAGTATTTATTTACACAGGATTTATCAAGATATACTCCGAAAATTGTCGTGTGTCTACAATGGCGAGCTATTAAATGACATTCAGCCCGTGTAGCATATATATAAGGTAATACATTTAATTATATACTTAAATCATATCCTAAAACAATTAATTAAATATTTGTATTAATTTTAAGTAACCTTACATAAATACACATATAAATAGGCTCATAACTATTTGCTTTAAGTGGGAAAAAACAATCGAAATCAAAAGAACAGAAGTTACATTCAGCTAAATCGATTTTCGATTATTTTTCGAGGAACGCTCAAAGATGTTTTTCACAATTAGTCATTGTCTTATAAAATGGCTTTGTAGAAAAAGCCGTATGCCTGAAATCAAGGGGCTTTGTACAAAAAAAAAAAAAAGTATTATTTAGACAGGATATATCAAGAAATACACTGTAAGCTGTTGTGTTTCTGCAATGATGTGACCTTGAACGTTGTGATTTTCACTCTTGTCGTGTACGCAGCAGATAAGTAACCTACTTAAGATTATATCTTATTGCTATTAATTAAATATAATTATTTCTTAATTTTAACTTTCGTCAGATAAATACATATTTCTGCTCTCAAAACATTATTGCTTTAGACGAGTTGCTCTAAGTGTGAAAAATAGCATTCAAAGCGAAAAGAAACGCAATTAACTTTCACAGGATCAGGTAATTGATTTCATACAAATACCGAAGAACATTAAAAAAGACGTAATAAAAACACATTAAAAGTAAATTAAAAATCTATATTTACATGTTTCAACTCTTTCACTGAGTCGTCATCAGAATGTATAACAGAAAATTACAAGAATATATGAAAAATGGTAAAAATCATCGAATATAAACAAGTAATTATGTAACGCGCCCTACATTTTCGCGATTGCTCGAGTTCCCTCTATGTCGCGACGCAGTAAGTTGACCAACTATTCAACCCATAAATTCGGGATACGAAAAGTGTATCGTTACACACTCCTGAACCTCTTAAATAAATTTCAATGGACCCTCTTATAAATAATTGTAAATAAAAATTAGACCTGTAGATTATTTTACTCTCGTTAAAAACTATGTTAATGTTCTGTATCTGATTTAGCCGGGATAAAGCAGTATTACCTCTATTATATTTTATGTCCTCTATATGTTCTTTACATCTGATATTGAATTTTCGTTGGGTTATACCTATATAATGATTTTTGATTTCTCCCTCAATAATAAATGGAATCATATAAAATCCTGAGAGGTCAATTAATTAAAGGTTAAAGATATTAATTAAATTAAAGAAACTTTTAAATACTAAATTGATCCTATTAATAGAGATGACCTCTCAGGAGTTTATATGATTCCATTTATTAGGGAGGGAGGAATCAAAATCATTATATAGGTATAATCCAACGAAAATTCAATATCAGATCTAAAGAACATACAGCGGACATAAAATATAATAGAGGTAATACTGCTTTATCCCGGCTAAATCAAATAGAGAACATTAACATACTTTTTAAATAGAGTAAAATAATCTACAGGTCTAATTTTTATTTACAATTATTTGTAAGTGAGTCCATTGAAATTTATTTAAGAGGTTCAGGAGTTTGTAACGATGCATTATCTTTTCGTATCACGAATCTATGGATTGAATGGTTGGACAACTTACGGCGTTGCGACATAGAGGGAACGCGAGCAATCGCGAAAATGTAGGGCGCGTTATATGATTACTAGTTTATATTGGATGATTTTTTCCATTTTTCATATGCATTTGTAATTTTCTGTTATACATTCTGATGACGACTCATTAAAAGAGTTGAAACATGTAAATATAGATTTTTAATTTACTTTTAATGTGTTTTTATAACGTCTTTTAAGCAAATAAATATTTTAATATTGTGATAAGGATCGACATTTGAACTACAAACTTTTTAACCTGTAGCTGAGGTAAAGTTGTGATTAATATTTTCTATATTCAGTAATTTTATCCAAATAAATAATATTGTTATGATGTTATTTTTACCTATTTTTATAAAATTTGAAAAAATAATTTATCTTTAAAACTATATTTAAAACAAGTAGAAGTTTTTAAAAATCGCCGAATTTCTGTAAAAAATTGTCAATTTTAAAGGCATCCGAAATTCAAAAATATGAATAAGAAATAAAACACTATTTCACTTGTTTTCATAGTTTTACATCAGGATTCAACTATAAATCAATGCATTTTTCAAATATATTCCATTGAAAAAAAAATGCTTTGGATTAAAATTAAATTAAATTACTTGGCTTTAATTATTTAATATTAGACTAAATAATAATAAAAAAAACTTTATAAACATTAAAACGAAACTGAAATTAAAGAAAAACCAAGAAAATACTATAAAACTGAAATCTGATTTTCGTTCCCATATTTCAGTTTAATGTCAAAGGGTTGTATATTTCAATCAGTCTGTAATTTTTTTTCTCCTCAAATATCAATTATTTTCTAACAGAAAGCCTAATTACCGCATTTATTTATCGAAAAGATATCCATGCGCATTTTATTTTATTAGTTATTCTAAAATTCTTCTGCTATCAAAAGCACTAGAAATAAAAATAAAACTAATTGACAATTGGAAATAGCAGAATTTACAATAAAAATATTTTTTTTAATTTAGTAAAGAAAAACTATAAGCAGATTCTACAGAGGGAAATCAATTTTTTCCTTACTATTTATCATCGCAAAACATTTGCACACAAAATTATAATGAGATATCTGAAAAACATTTTACTATGCCGATGAAGATAACATTTAATATTTCCAATACTACTCATGACTAAATGAAATTACAAAAGAAAGAAACACGAATAAAAACATATTGCATAAGTCAGTTGTTTGAAAACCTTTCATTCAAGCTAGAAATAAAATCGAAATAGAAAACAAAATAAAAGTACTCAAATCACTGCAAATGTTTACCAAATAGAAACAATTCATATTCCCAGCCGTACATTGGCGTTTTTTAATATATTTTTGCTTTATTGGACGATTAACTTAGTTAGTGGGTAATTAAACAAGTGATCTTACGTATAAGTTAGTTTGCATATTTGCTTATCGAAAACCGATGCAGATTTATAAATAGTGTGACGCTTTTTTACCGATAAACATCTTTTGCTATCGGTTTTTGTCCGTAATTAATGATGAACATTGGTAGAAATATATTTATTATAAATAGTTTTAAATAAAAATTCTTTTTATATATATTGGGAGCACTCAAAAAGAACTCTCAACTTAAGAATGGGAAAATTAAATGGATACTTAAAAATAAGAAATATTTACCCTGTTTTAGTTATTTTTTTTATTACATTAGCTCTATTGTCAAAAATGAATATTCTACTTCGTGCAAAATAAGAAGAATCTTTATAATAATGGCCTAAGTCATGTGACTGTCATCAACAGTTCCGGGTTGACCGTTTCACTTTTTATATGCCAAACAGCTAATTTGGTAATTTAATTTTAGCTAAGCGCAGGTGATAAATCGCCAAATATTGTTCCATCGCCATCATATCATCAGTATTATAATAGTCCATCTCATGCGACTGCCATAAACAATTTTTCGCGAGGTAAATTAAAACAAAGCTTTGATGTTGAAATTAAATGTCATAGTTTATAGTATAATTTATTACTTTTTTTTTCTTTTCATTGTTTTTTTTTCTTATCTTTTTTGTTTTTTTTTAAGAAATAAGAGAAAATTGAGAGTAATAAATTTTAAGTATTTCAGTTTTAAATTAAAGTTACGTATTTTAAATAAAATGAGTGAACGTGTTATATTTTAAATGAAATTAATGAAATAACAAAAAATATGACGGGTACAATGTTTGGCGATTTATCACCTGCACTCGGCTAACATTAAAATACCGAGTTCATGATTTCTGTATCAGAATGTTCCCATTTGGCGAGGGATTGAGCAAGTAAATGGAAATATGATTAAAAGTAGCGTGATACAATGCTTAGCATAGATTTAAAGGAGACCAAACTGGTCGCCAAGGGCGGCTAGTTAAAATATATAAACATCAAGTTTTACTGACATATCCACCTAAAGATATTATGGATTAGCTAGATAGGTGTTTGTTTCTTCTTATAGATATAAACTCATTTTCCTATCAATCTCCTTGAAATAATTAATAAATATTGCACAAAACATTTCTGAAATAAGGAAGCCGAATCACTGCTTAAAGAAAAAACACTTTTATGACAAATACCCACATTTATAATTCAAAACAGACCATCACGTTTTAATACAAAATATATCAAACAGGGAGTTTTCAGCTTTAATTCCTCATCTGCAACAGGGCTGCAATTATTTAGCTACGCCACTCAGAGTTAGAAAATTGTATCGTAATAAAAACAGATGTTTGTTAGAGTTTTAAAACATATTTTTAAATACAATGACTTCAAGATATCCTCCCACCTTTGAGCTGAAAGTGGAAGCTGAAATACAAAATGTCAAATTCAGATTTTGTGAAATCTTTAGTATTACTCTCTAACAACAATGGCGAGTTATTCGTTTTCCAGAAACTGTTCTTGAACGTTACAGAATCTGGTAGAGTCAGTTCAAAAATGATGTTCGTCATTGTGAACATTATCATCTACAGAATACACTAAACAGCATTCGTTTCGATCACTTTTGCCAAGTTCAGTAAAATCTGTTGATTCTTTATTTTCAGAAGTGGATGTACTAATTTTTTCCTTTTTGTGGGGACGGGAAGTATTCATCATTCCAGAAGCAAAATCTTCTTTAAGGTTCTAAACTTTTTTCGGTTGGTAAGTTATTGCAGACGATTGTAGGAGATTTAACAAGAATACAAATATAGATGGTTTTGAATAATATTATTCTCTTGAGGTAAATAGAATTGAACAAAAGTTATTAACTTAAACATAAGTAAATTAAATTCTATATTAACCAACAATAAAATGAATTTAATTCGTTCATATTAAGATTTCTGAAATAGTTATTGTTACTATTGCCAACGTTTAGGTGTATAACTAATGCGCTTAAATCTGCAGAAAAAAAATTAAAAAAAGTCCTTCCGGCCAGTGCCGGGAGGAAGAGGTAGCTTTCATAATCCTTATTTTAAAAAAGCCAACTTATATCATGCAAACACACGAAGCTCAATTTAGTGGAAACCGAATATAAGAGATTCAATACTAATTTTTATCAATATAATGAATGAGAATTTCGCGAAATTAGTCAGCTTTATCCAAGCTGCTTTTCTTTAAAGTAACTTATATTTGGCTGCCAAATTTGGCAATTTCTTAAAGTGCCTGTCATTTTAAGACAACATGGTGGATGAGGCTAAGCAGTGAACTTGGTCGAGACCTTAGTAATTGCTGTGCACATGCTCACTCACATCGGAATCGGTTAATATATAGGAGTGCTGTCGCATGCAAAAAATCAGATTTTTCAAAATGTCACCCACAATAGAAATTGAAACTGCTATATCTGAGCCATTTTTAAGGTAAAAACAAACAAAAAATGCTCCTGAATCCTTATATCAAGATCAAATACTTAAGAAAGAAACCTTTTTCAATTTCTAATTTTTTTGCACCTCACTTTAAATATATATATATTTTAGGTAGCTTTCTTTACAAAAAAGCTACCTATTGCAGCCGTTCGGAGGAAAGCGATTTCAAAAAATTTTGGTATATTTTCATCGATCATGACCCCCAGACCCCGAAACCACCCTCCGTTCAAAATTAATATATATATATATATATATATATATATATATATATATATATATATATCTGACGTATGTCACACTGTAACTCCCGTAATTATGAACCGATTTCGATGTAATTCGGTGTGTACATAGTACATACCAATGTCTCGACCGAGTTCGTTGGCCAGCTTCATCCGCCGTTTTGTTTCAAAATGGCGGCCATTTAAATTTAAAAAAAAATTAAAACTTGAAATGTGGTACCAAAAAATTAAAAATGGAAAAATATCTTTTTCTTATGTATTTGACCTTTATACAAAGATTCCGGAGCAGTTTTTGTTTCGTCTATATCTTACAAAATGGCTGAGTTATAGCATTTTGAATTTCTAGCGTGGCTGACATTTTGAAACGTCCTGAATTCTGTCACGCGATAAAAGGCGTATTTATGAACCGATTTGGATGTAATTCGGTGTGTACATAGTACATACCAATCTCTCAACCGAGTTCATTGGCCAGCTTCATCCGCCATTTTTTTAAAAATGGCGGCCATTTAAAATTTTTTTAAAAATTTAAAATTTGAAATGTGGTACCAAAAAATTGAAAATGGAAAAATATTTTTTTCTTATGTATTTGACCTTTATACAAAGATTTCGGAGCAGTTTTTGTTTCGTCTATATCTTAAAAAATGGCTGAGTTATAGCATTTTGAATTTCTAGCGTGGCTGACATTTTGAAACGTCCTGAATTTTGTCACGCGATAAAAGGCGTATTTATGAACCGATTTGGATGTAACTTCGTTTATACATAGTACATACCAATGTCTCGACCGGGTTCGTTGGCCAGCTTCACCCGCCATCTTGTTTAAAAATGGCGGCCATTTAAATTTTTAAGAAAAATTTAAATTTGAAATGTGGTACCAAAAATTGAAAATTGAAAAAATATTTTCTTCTTATGTGTTTGACCTTGATAAAAAGATTCGGGACCAGTTTTTGTTTTGTCTATATCTTAAGAAATGGCTGAGTTATACCATTTTCAATTTCTAGCGTGGCTGACATCTTGAAACGTCCTGATTTTTCTCACGTAATAACAGTCGTATTTATGAACCGACTTGGATGTACCTTGGTGTGTACATAGTACATACAAATATCTCGACCGAGTTCGTTGGCCAGCTTCATCCGCCATCTTGTTTCAAAATGGCGGCCATTTAAAAAAATTAAAAAATAAAAAAATTTAAATGAGATACCAAAAAATTGGAAAATGAAAAAGATTTTTTTGTATGTGTTTGACCTTAATACAAAGATTGCGAAACAGTTTTTCTTTCGTCTATATCTAAAAAAAAAATGGCTGAGTAATAGCATTTTGAATTTCTCTTGTGGCTGACATTTTAAAACGACCTGATTTTTCTCACGCGATAACAGGCGTATTTATGAACCTATTTGGATGTAACTTGGTCTGTACATAGTACATACCAATGTCTCGACCGAGTTCGTTGGCCAGCTTCATTCGCCATCTTGTTTCAAAAGGGTTGCCATTTAAAAAAAATTAAATTTAAAATTCAAAATGAGGTATTAAAAAATTGGAAAATGAAAAAGATTTTTTTTATGTGTTTGGCCTTGATACAAAGATTCCGGAGCAGTTTTTGTTTCTGAAAATTTGTTCTTTTGTTGATATCTTAAAAATGGTTGATTTATAGCACTTTGAATTTCTAGCATGGCTAACATTTTGAAACGATCTTGTATTTGTCACGCGATAACACACGTATTCGCCTATTTCGATGTAAGAAGGCATGTGGATAGTATACATCAACACCTCGGCCAAGTTCGCTGGCCAGATTCATCAGCCATCTTGTTTCAAAATGGAGGCCATTAAATTAAAAAATATATATATTTTTAAAGTGAGGTGCAAAAAAATTAGAAATTGAAAAAGGTTTCTTTCTTAAGTATTTGATCTTGATATAAGGATTCAGGAGCATTTTTTGTTTGTCTTTACCTTAAAAAATGGCTCAGATATAGCAGTTTCAATTTCTATTGTGGGGGACATTTTGAAAAATCTGATTTTTTGCATGCGACAGCACTCCTATATATTATCCGATTCCGATGTGAGTGAGCATGTGCACAGCAATTACTAAGGTCTCGACCAAGTTCACTGCTTAGCCTCATCCACCATGTTGTCTTAAAATGACAGGCACTTTAAGAAATTGCCGAATTTGGCAGCCAAATATAAGTTACTTTAAAGAAAAACAGCTTGGATAAAGCTGACTAATTTCGTGAAATTCTCATTCATTATATTGATAAAAATTAGTATTGAATCTCCTATATTCGCTTTCCACTAAATTGAGCTTCGTGTGTTTGCATGATATAAGTTGGCTTTTTTTAAATAAGGATTATGAAAGCTACCTCTTCCTCCCGGCACTGGCCGGAAGGACTTTTTTAATTTAATGGCCGCCATTTTGAAACAAGATGGCTGATGAATCTGGCCAGCGAACTTGGTCGAGGTGTTGATGTATACTATCTACATGCCTTCTTACATCGAAATAGGCGAATACGTGTGTTATCGCGTGACAAATACAAGATCGTTTCAAAATGTTAGCCATGCTAGAAATTCAAAGTGCTATAAATGAACCATTTTTTAAGATATCAACAAAAGAACAAATTTTCAGAAACAAAAACTGCTCCGGAATCTTTGTATCAAGGCCAAACACATAAAAAAAATCTTTTTCATTTTCCAATTTTTTAATACCTCATTTTGAATTTTAAATTTAATTTTTTTTAAATGGCAACCCTTTTGAAACAAGATGGCGAATGAAGCTGGCCAACGAACTCGGTCGAGACATTGGTATGTACTATGTACAGACCAAGTTACATCCAAATAGGTTCATAAATACGTCTGTTATCGCGTGACAAAAATCAGGTCGTTTTAAAATGTCAGCCACAAGAGAAATTCAAAATGCTATTACTCAGCCATTTTTTTTTTTAGCTATAGACGAAAGAAAAACTGTTTCGGAATCTTTGTATTAAGGTCAAACACATACAAAAAAAATCTTTTTCATTTTCCAATTTTTTGGTATCGCATTTAATATTTTTTATTTTTTTATTTTTTTAAATGGCCGCCATTTTGAAACAAGATGGCGGATGAAACTGGCCAACGAACTCGGTCGAGATATTTGTATGTACTATGTACACACCAAGGTACATCCAAGTCGGTTCATAAATACGCCTGTTATTACGTGAGAAAAATCAGGACGTTTCAAAATGTCAGCCACGGTAGAACTTCAAAATGCTATAACTCAGCCATTTCTTAAGATATAGACGAAACAAAAACTGCTCCCGAATCTTTTTATCAAGGTCAAATACATAAGAAGAAAATATTTTTTCAATTTTCAATTTTTGGCACCACATTTCAAATTCAAATTTTTCTTAAAAATTTAAATGGCCGCCATTTTTAAACAAGATGGCGGGTGAAGCTGGCCAACGAACCCGGTCGAGACATTGGTATGTACTATGTATAAACGAAGTTACATCCAAATCAGTTCCTAAATACGCCTTTTATCGCGTGACAAAATTCAGGACGTTTCAAAATGTCAGCCACGCTAGAAATTCAAAATGCTATAACTCTGCCATTTTTTAAGATATAGACGAAACAAAAACTGCTTCGAAATCTTTGTATAAAGGTTAAATACATAAGAAAAAAATATTTTTCCATTTTCAATTTTTTGGTACCACATTTCCAATTTTAAAAATTTAAAAAAAATTTAAATAGCCGCCATTTTGAAACAAAATGGTGGATGAAGCTGGCCAACGAACTCGGTCGAGAGATTTGTATGTACTATGTACACACCGAATTACATCCAAATCGGTTCATAAATACGCCTTTTATCGCGTGACAAAATTCAGGACGTTTCAAAATGTCAGCCACGCTAGAAATTCAAAATGCTATAACTCAGCCATTTTTTAAGATATAGACGAAACAAAAACTGCTCCGGAATCTTTGTATAAAGGTCAAATACATAAGAAAAAAATATTTTTCCATTTTTAATTTTTTGGTACCACATTTCAAGTTTTAAATTTTTTTAAAAATTTTAAATGGCCGCCATTTTGAAACAAAACAGCGGATGAAGCTGGCCAACGAACTCGGTCGAGACATTGGTATGTACTATGTACACACCGAATTACATCGAAATCGGTTCATAATTACGGGAGTTACAGTGTGACATAAGTCAGATATATATATATATATATATATATATATATATATATATATCAATTTTGAACGGAGGGTGGTTTCGGGGTCTGGGGGTCATGATCGATGAAAATATACCAAATTTTTTTGAAATCGCTTTCCTCCGAACGGCTGCAATAGGTAGCTTTTTTGTAAAGAAAGCTACCTAAAAGAATAATAAAAATAAGGCGTTTTAGAGAGGGTGGGGATTTAACAATAATACAGAATATAATTGATTTTTAATTACATTGATTTATGTGTAATGAAATCGAGTTAGTTTATCAAGAATTAATTAAAGTGTAGGTGAATGATACCCGAACTAACAATAAAATAAATTCAATTCCTCCAATTACGGTTTCTGAAACACGTGTTTCTTGCCATCTATTCTCTCTAGGTGTGTAACTAACGCAATGGAAGTAATTTCTTTCTTTTAAACACGTTGCTGTATGTTTGCAGGGTTATTTTCATGATTCAAAATACTGTTAATTTTGAATTAAATTGAGTTTTTTTTATTTTAATCGATTTACTTTAACAAAAATTAACTCAAAAATAAGTAATTATGCCGCAAATAACAATAAAATGAATTTTATTCCTTCAAATTACAATTTCTGAAACGTTTATTTGCTGCTATCGATTATCATTAGGTACATAAATAATGCATTCAAAGCAATTTTTTTTCTTTTGAACAAGTTGCTGTAAGGCGGTTGGGAGAACAAAAAAAAAAAAAAAAAAAAAAAAAAAAAAAGGAACAAAAAAGAATCTCTACCAACTTTACTGGGTTCAGTTGAATTGATTTCCGATAAACATTGAGAACATTCAGCTGTTCAAAAGAACATTCCACAATTAGCCAGGGCCTCAGTAAATTGCCTGTGGAAATAACAGAATGCTAGGAAACAGGAGTTTGCTTCCGTATATTGAGATATTTATTTATAGAAGATTTACTGAGGTACCCATGTAAAGTTCTTAAGGTAATCAGGAATACAAAATTTTACATTCTTTTATTTATAATTTATTTATTTATTTTTGCTCTTCTTTTCACGATCTTTATAGTTTTTTTATTATTTTTAAATGATAATTCTAAAAAAAAAAACCGCTTTTAAAAATTAAGAAAATTAAAATCTTCTGAAAGAGTAACTCTTTTTTGCTTATTTTTTTTCCAGTTTTTCAGTGCAGGAACGAATAAATATTAATTTTTCTTCGAGATTTATGAAAACAGTTTAATAATTTTTTTAAAAATGCCTTTTTTTTTTTTTTTGAATACGGAAAGTTTTGTTGAGTGAAATATGACTCATAGATAATTCATAGGAGTGCTATATTTTGTTAGTATTGAACTTGTAATATTGAAGTATTAACATACAC
Source organism: Maratus speciosus (assembly GCA_963932465.1). Lineage (NCBI taxonomy): Eukaryota > Metazoa > Arthropoda > Arachnida > Araneae > Salticidae > Maratus > Maratus speciosus. Next base: position 244,686,697 of record OZ010800.1, on the reverse strand, counting down.
AGTGCATCAAAAAGTTTCAGGACTGGTCGCAGCCAGACCATATAACACAAAGATTATACTTACATTTGATATTAAACCTCTACGTGGTCTCTTCCAAATTCAATACGACGCTTGGAACGAGTGTAGAGATACATAAACTCCTTTTTGAACTCATCCACTCCAACACTACTAAGTCCTGATGTCACAGAAAATTCAATGACGTCTATCGACTCGTATCACAGCTACTTCATCTTCAATTTGAACTTGGGAAACAGGAAGTAATCCCGGAGGACAGATCTAGCAAATAGGGTGAGTGGCTGACGCACTCAACCTGATTTCTCACTAAAATTTGTTGCACAAGGATGTATTTGTTAGCCGGTGCATTGTCGAGCAAGATGCATGAATTTTAACTGTCTAACAAATATGGGCATACACGTCGCAGTTTCAAAAGCCGATGCAAGATATCTTGTAGAATGCGCCATTCACAGTAGAACCTTGACTACGAAATTCTCAATAAATGATGCCCCGACTGTAAAAAAAATATGATCAGCATCGTTTTCGTTTTGATAACGAACGCGAACTTTCATCGGCCGACTCTTTTTCGGACTTATCCACTAAGCACTTTGGTATTTTGTTTCTGGATCGTACTCCGGACACCAAGGTGACAATGTTTTGCAAAAATGGTGGAACCTGAGCGGCAACTAAAATCAGATCTTTGCAGGAGGAAATCTGGTATTATTTTTGTTAGGGAGTGAGAGTGTGCGGCACACAGACTCCTTTTTTTCATATCCTACCTCGCGATCATGAAAGCAGATCCCACACAAATTTTTAACGACTGTGCAGTCATTTATTCGGCGTCCTGATGACACCAACGCTTACACACACTGTCGATTTTCCCCATTTCGACTCGAGCATGGAGGATATGAACTCTGATCGTCTTCGATCGATTCTCTCCCATCTTGAAGCCCCGAAAACCACTCAAATGTTCGAGAATGATACATAATATCGTCACCATATGCAAATGTAATAATATTGTCCGTTTATGCAGTCGATTTTTCAAATTTAACACAAAATTTGATGTTCGTCAGATGTTCCACTTTTTTCGATGATAATGACGCACATAAACGCCTTATGGTTGGTGTTGTTCATGACGGCCAGTTATCTACACGAAGGATATGGGCCTAAAGGGGGTACCCTCCGTGGGGGTCTTTCTAAGGGAACCTAACCCGTATTTATGGAAGGAAATCCAAAGTTCGAAGGAAACCATGGAAAACTCCGTACGATTAGGCCGAAGGGCGCGATTAGGCACCCAACATCTTCCATCTACCTTGCGAGAAGAACTACTCAGCCACTGGTGGGACCACACGCATTTCGAAAATGAACGTTACCAAGTCGAAAGTACATAGAAATGAATGTAAACACTTGATAGTGGCTGAAGGTCGTTAGAGCTAACGTCATCTGCTTTTTCTTACGAGCGAAAGTCTTCGAACTGTTTGAATATACCGTGAATGTAACAACTTTTTGAAAAGTTAACATGTCTGAGAAAGAAGAATGTTTTAGGATTAGTACATCTGAAGATTTTCATTTAGTTGTTTGTCTTAAATGTGCGCATTGTCGCATAACATTGATTTAAAGATTTCTCAATGCGCTAGAAATGTCATGAACAGCAATGGTCGATTTCAGGATTCATATAATCTTAAGTATCATCTATACAAGTTAAAAATATTTTCTTTTTATTTTAATGAGAAATTAACGTTAATAAACTATGGTAACAGTAATTCTTTCTCACTCTCTTTCTCATTTTAATTAATTAATTAATATTATTTTTAAAATAATGAGTTAAACCAATTTCCAGCCATTTAAATTTATTACAAATATTTCATTGAAAAATAAATATAAAATCATAACTTGGAAAAGTATTTAGATTTCGAAATTTCGAGGGATGATATAATGTCGTTGAATCTTTGTAAATAACTGATGCTCCTTTCAGCTAGCATTTCATCATATTCTAAAAAGAATAGTTATGAAACACATAAGAGATATTTTGATATCATAGATAAGCATCTCTTCGCTGTAATGCAATCTCGGCATCGGTATTTCATTTCTGGCAGTAAATATGCCAGATATATGAATTTTGAACAAGCACAATACACAGGGAATGTCTTGCTATAGCTCATTTTAAAAAGTTCGTAGAACCTAGACAAAAGGATTATTATCTTTACTTCTCATTAGAAATCTAAGTAGCACAAATTGTTTTTCCAAAATTGGCAGTTTGTAAAAACCGTTATGAAATGATAGGGTTTACCTGACAACAATAAGCCAACGGAGGCTACTTTAATTTGGAGTGTTACTCAACTTCGGTCAAGCAAAAATAATTTCGTTGGGCCACATTAATTTCTATTTCTATTTGAGCAACTAACATTTGGGCCACTACTTGGGCCATTGTTGGCAACTGGTTTGTTGGCTAATATTACAGTAGTGCGGAAACTTCTTACTGCTGGACGACGTGGAAATTCATAATTAATCAGCACTGGCCCAACAAATTTCTGCTACTGGGACTGTTAGAATACAAGTACAGAACAGCGATCCATATAAAACATTACTGCTATTTGAAGTTATATTACTTATTAAAAGCTTTTTGTGGAATTATGTTGGATGTAAATTTTCACTTTTGCGTTTTTCCAACAGTAGATATTTGACGAAAAAATGTGGATTGCTGTATAGTAAAGTATGTGTATCTTCAAATAACATTTTTATATTAATAAAGTAATAATTACATGTACATCATTTATTACACTAAATTAGTGCATAACGAAGAGTTCATAAAACTTTTATTTTTTCATTAATATAATTATAAATTCAACCCATAATCAATCTGTTCCACAAATTAATTTTAGAGACTGAGTTACATTCATACTCATTGAAATGTGGTTGAATACTTATTGTCAAAAGCACCAAAGAAATGTTCCAATGCTGCTTGTTGCATGTTTTGTTTGCGTTTTTCGAGTTTCCCCCTTTTTGCTTTGATACAGCTTCCTCTGTCGGCAAAATTTTGAACTGGATTTTTTTTATTTCCTTAAACGATTTTTTCATTATGGTAAGTATGTAAGTATGAGCTCCACGCTTGTGCCTCAGTTAATTGATTTTATATTTAATTTTTAAATGAAGCAGTTAGTAATGGGATATACATATATATGAATACATATGAAAGGATAAAAATAAGTAAATAAAAATAAACCCCTTTTTAAAAGATAAAACCTTTTTAAAATTCAAAATTAATTGTGAAATCAGGAAACCCATCTTATTTTTCATAGACTCTTAAAGCAAATAAATAAAAGTATTTTCTTCATTATAAAAATCTTTGACACTAATTGATATTTAAGAAACAAAATTGGAAAAGAAATTATCCTTAGTTGGCATAAGGCAGTCATCATAAAACATATTAAATTATCTTAAAATCCTTATAAAAGTAATAAGTCTCGCATGAACAAGGAAGTAAAGCATTATTATATTTATAGCATAAGCAGAGTTTTTCAGGTCATGCTAGATAGTTTAAGAACCAAATTGTAAACAACAAAGGATTGATTTCAGATCAATAAATCGAAGTAAATATGTTAGTTTAGTTAGTGTCAAAGTAGAAAATTCATAGGCAATAAATCATAATTAACTTTTATCTGATTTGACAGTTCAGTCTATCATTGCCTCATAAATAGTATTTAGCATTTAAATTAGAATTCGCTCTTGTTGTGGAATCATAATTCCAGACTTTTGTCACCATATAAAAAAGATAATGCACCAATCCTGAAAGAATAAGCCTCCCAATTTGATACTTCTGCCCTCTGCTGGAAAAAGAAAAAACTAGCTGATGAAAAGCGGGGTGCGGAGGGAAAGAGAAGTCAGATTATGATGCAGTCCTCTGTTGAATATCAAGAATGATTTAGAGAGCTTTGGCTCCTACCATCCTCCAAGTCACTGGGCCTGGCTTCATGCGAGATCATGTACTATTACCGACAATAAAGTTAGTTTCCGGAAAAAACTACCTTATCTTTTTGTAAGGCCATGTCTACACCCACATAATATGAGGTACAAGCTGATTCCTTTCATATATACATACAATTTTATATATATGTATTAAATATATATAATATACAATTATACACTCTGCTGCAAAAAATATATGCGCCTAGAAAAATTCAGCTACACCCATGAGCGCACAGCATGATCATAGTGTTTGCATAGATGAACAAATGATAACAAATTCTAAGAAAAAACAATTGACTAGTAGCAACAAAAAGAATGTCAATTTCAGTAGGTTGTAAAGCCACTCCTGGCAGCTATACAAATCGATACTCGATGTGACAAGGAGCCTATTAAGATACCGATCTCTCTCTGTGGTAGATTCTGCTATAAGTGTAGTAACTGATCAACTAGTTTGGTGGTATTCCGAGACGGCTGAAGTCGCCTTCCCAACATGTCCCAAACGTGCTCTATTGGAACAAGATCTGGTGACCTGAAAGGCGATGAAAAGACATTATATTCTTGTAAACATTGTTGCGAAAGTTGCGCAGTATATGTCCAAGCTTTGTCTTACAGATAAAAGGAACCTGTGTGACTTAATAGCATAGTCAGTACCACTGGCTACAAAATGTCGTCAACGTACCTGTAAGCCGTCAGAGTACCTTGCATGTACAAAGTTAATCGGTTGTCCCAGCAAATTGCTTCCCAGACTGTCACACCAGATATTATGGCAGTGTGATGCTCAGTAATAAATGCAGGATTGAACCGCTGACATCTTGGCATCCACATATGTATGTGGAGGTCGGCAGCACTGAGAGCTAAGCGGGATTCGTCGCAGAAGATCACATTTCTCCAATCGGACACTTCCCAGATTGCCCGAGATCGACACTAGTCCAGACGACACTGCCTATGTTGAAGGATTAATGGCAACTGCCTTAATGGGCATCTAGATTTGAGCCCAGAGTCGGCAAGTCGTCTGCGATTATATGCTTCGATAATAGTGAGCCATGCCAACTGGCAAATGGCGTCGAAAGGATGATAGCGACATGGTGTACACATGGCTGCTCTCTTCATTCCTCTATCCTCTCGTGCATTGAAGCCTGTAGGAGGGGGTTCTTGACCTACTGCGGAGGCTGACTGTGCCTTCTCAGTTCCACTGCTGCCAACACCGTACAACTATCATATAGCTTCAACCAACATGCTGGCTGACACATTTGATCAATCAATCCGCTCGAGGCCTATGATTCGACCTTTTTCAAAGTCGGTCAATTGTTCGTAGTACCATGGAGTACGTCTTAAAAGCATCTTACTTTCAAATCCCATGTACGAACAATGGTAGTGCAGTTCTAATTACACGTGAATTTGAGTACTGGCTTTTTTAAATGCTGCCTGCTGCGCAATTTAAATGCGCGTACCACAAGTTCCCATTGATTATTGGTGCTGAAATATTAATCATTTCAATTACTCACCCAATCGTATCCGCCCGCACGCTAAGTTTCGTTGCTGTGTTTCAGTCTTTTCTGGGTGCCAAATATTCTTTGCATCAGAGTGTATATTATATATACAGGGTGTTTCACAAAAGATGGGCAAAACTTTAAGAGGTTATATTACGCATCCTAACAAACAACTTTTATGAAAGAATGCACGGTCGGAATTAAAATCCAAAGGTTCTAGAGGGCGCTGAAGGTGATGTTGTTATACGAGGCATGAACACACAAAGAACGATTAAGTGACAAAAGCAAATTTTATGGCATGTGCTTGGCTGGCCAGGCACCATATCAAGAATGGCTCCTTTCACAACTAAGTTTTCGTCTGACTTTGCACGATTTACATCCGACCTATAAGCGAGAAAGCATCCGTCCCACACAACTGTCGGTGCAAGAGCTTAAATGCTTTATGGTGGGGCAACCGTCTGTTGGGAAATCGTTCTCCGTACGATCGTTGAGCCTCTGAGTTATTTCCATTTGCAGTTCCGTAGATAAAATGCATATCGGCCTTTTCCTTCTTAGTAAAAGGTAACATCTTCCGATACGTTCTTTGCGCGATTGACAGTTGCACACTCGGATCAATGGTTTTTGTGCATTAATCGAGGCAAATTTTGCATGCACGTTCTTCTTCTTCTTCCCCATATCACATTTGCATGCTATTAGTATCGTTCTTCTCTGGATAACTCGCAACAGGAATGGAGCTTTAATGTTTGCATGGACAAAGTTTCCAAATGCGCCAGCACCTTTGCGTTTATTTGCGACCATGCATCCTTTGATGAAAGTTGTTTGTGTACTATCACCTCTTAAGTTTTGCTTATCTTTTATGAAACACCCTGTATATATATATATATATATATACACACACGCATATATATATATAAATAAATACATATATATACACACACGCATATATATATATAAATAAATATATATATATAACGTATTAAATGAAAGATGAAACTCATACTGTTTATGATATAGCTATCGTATAACATTTGCAAATGTATGAACCATAGAAAATAAGTTAAAACTGGTGTGAATGAATAAGAATAAAAAAATTCTTAAAACACCATAAAAAATTTTTAAATGCGCGTATGAACCATAATCAACATCAACCAAAGCAAAAAGAGAAAGGAAATTTTAAGCAAAAAATTGGAATTTAAATTTTTCTTAAAAGAAAATATTGAAAAATGTTGAAAACAATAGGATTTTCAAGCTGAAATTATTATAGATTCCACAAAACGTGAGCGATTTTATCCTTCAGTGAACTACAATAAGCTATATATATATATATATGTAACTAAAATGAAAACACATGTGCAAATATAAATGAAAAAAAAATGAAAAAAAATCAAACACAGGAGAATGAAAATAGAAAACTATTAGAGAGTAAAACATATGTAGATTTCGAGTGAATAATATAGCATTAATGATAGTAAAAAATGAACACGATGGTTACAAATTAAAGAATATTAATATATTAGGTCCAAAGTATTTAGAGGTGATTCTGAAATACTTTCCATTTTGTTAATGAGAACACCTAGTTCAGTTTTCGATTATAAAAAACAAAGAAAAGAAAAGCAAAATATTCATATGAAATAGTCATTAGCGTGAAAAAGTAAAATTTAGAGAGAAAATAAAAACTAATTAGGAAGGTAAAAATGCCCAAATCTCTGCAGATATTTACAACACGGAATAATCGGAAAGTCAGCGTGAGCTCTGTTTTCTTTATTATTTTTTTTAATTCGTTGTTGAATTTTACTTGTTGCATGATTCATTTGTTTTCAGGTTAATTAGCAAGTTTTGGTCCGTTTGATTAATTTGCATTTTAGCTTATCGGAAACCGATGGAGTTAGGATGCAAATTTAGAAATTCAATAATGGTTTACTAGAAGATTTTATGAGAGATTTATTTTTCATGTTTCTTTTTTTTTTTTTCTCTGTACAGTTTTGTTTACTTTTCTATGTTCAGATTTTTATTTCAAAATTAATAATTCAGTAAATAAACTGATTTTTCTTGGTGGCATAAAAATAATATTATGAAAAGAATAAATAAAAAAAAAACTACCTATTGGTGAATTTTATTTACGCATCAGCATTGTTAAAATGCAGAAAAAAATTACGATATTTAAATTACAATCCCAGTTATCAGTCAATTTCGTTTTCGAAAACGTCGGAAAATCGAAATCGTTGGATAATCAAGATTACTTTAATTGTAATTAAAATCATTATAAGTATATATAAAGAAAATAGGGGGTCATAAAGTAAAATAGGGGAAGGTGGCCTAAAATAATCCTCTTAAGGGAAAAACTTGTGTAAAATAACATAACTGTTTAAATAAAATTTTGGCCCTCTGCTAGTATGTTTTACACAATATTTTGCATTATAAACATGTTTCAATAATATTTTAAACCCAAACTGAGTAGTGAAAAAAATAGATTTTTGAAAAAGTGTCCAAAGGATCTTTTTACCCTCACCAAAGGGCAAAATGATCCTTCATTTAAAAATAATTCTAAATTATGTTTTATCGAAAAATAAAGGATATACAAATGTAATTATGATAATACATAATGAAATAAATTAAGTTTTACAATCAAATAGCATACATAATTTATTTTATGTAAATTTTAAAATAAGACAGTGTTGCAAATAATTTTGAAAAAACGATAAAATGGCATATTTATGGAAATTATGATCCAAAAATAATAGCCCATAATAAACGCGGAAATAAGTTAAATAAAGCCTGTTTCCTCCCCATCCGAAAACTCGGAGTATTTGAGTACATATCGCAAAGATACACATCATCGTCATTCCCATCTATCGCTGCGCATGCATCAAGCGCCCACTTACGGCAATTGTGACACTGGAACGAATCTTCACCTGCTGTTGAGGAGGTAAATAGTTCCTTGCAATAAATACACTTGTATTCATCTTCTGAGTCTGTTTCACTACATTCCAAACAGTGGCGTACCCAGGATTTAATTTAGGGGGGGGGGGCTGACTTAAATTTCCATAATGTTCTAAATCTTACGAAACACGTTGAATTGTGTTATAAACAGAAATCATTTTTGCCAATAAGGCCGTAGCCAGGGGGCGGGGGGGGGGAGGAGGGGGAGGGACAGGGTTGACTTTGTTCCCAATTTTCCGAAAATTCGGACTTAAAAAATATCGCAATTTTTGACATGGTCGTCGGAAAAAAAAAAAAACGATTTCATCAATCGTTCGCAGAAAAAAAATCTCCAATTTTTTTAAAGGATCCGAAAAGGAAATAAACAAAATTTTGTCACAGGGCCACGGTTAAAAGGCGAAGTTTGTCAAAGGATTGCGAAAAAAAAGTCAAATTTCGTCAAATGATCAGGGAGAAAACGCGAATTACGTCAAATGCTCGCGGAGGAAACGCTAATTTCGTCAAATGAGCACAGAAAAAACCCGAATTTCGTCATAAGGCAGCAGAAAAAATGCGAATTTCGAAAAAAGATCGCTAAAAACACGCATTCCATCAAAGGGCTGCGAAAAAAAGTTAATTTCGTAAAGGATCGCAAAAAAGATTATTTCGTCAAAGGGACAAGGAAAAACGTAAATTTCGTCAAAAGAGAGAAGAAAAGCGCAATTTCATCAAAAAGACGAGAAAAAAACGCTAATTTTGTCAAAAAGCCGCGGGAAAAAGCGCGAATTTCGTCAAATGGCCACAGAAAAAAACGCGAATTTTGTCAAAGGGCCGCAGAATAAAACCCAAATTCAATACAGGATAGCTAAAAATTACGCATTCCGTCAAAGGAAAGACGAAAAATGCGAATTTAGCCAAAGGGACACAGAGAAAACGTGAATTTTGTCAAAAGGCCGCAGAAAAACGCAAATTTCATCAAAAAGACGAGAAAAAAAAGCAAATTTCGTCAAAAAACCACGGAAAAAACGTAAATTTCGAAGAAGGATTGCCTAAAAAAAGGGAATTTCGGCAAACGACCACAGAAAACACGCGAATTTCGTCAAAAGGCCGCAGAAAAAACGCAAACTTCATCAAAAAGTCGTGGAAAAAAACGCTAATTTCGAAAAAAAGATCTCTTAAAACACGCATTCCGTCAAAGGGCTGCGAAAAAAAAGCTAATTTCGTAAAGGATCGAAAAAAAACGCGAATTTCAAACGGGGAAAAAATGCAAATTTCGTCAAAAATCCGCAAATTTCGACGATGAATTGCGTAAAAAAAATGCGAATTTTGGTAAATGACCTCCGAAAAACGCAAATTTCGTCAGAGGGCTGCAGAAAAAATGCAAATTTGGACAAAGAATCGCTAAAATAACACGCATTCCTTCAAAAGAAAGCTGAAAAAGCGCGAATTTCGTCAAAGGGACAGAGATAAACGAAAATTTCATCAAAAAGACGAGAAAAAAGTGCAAATTTCGGCAAAAAGCCGCGGACAAAACGCAAATTTTGACGAAGGGTTACATAAAAAACGCTAATTTCAGCAAATGACAACAGAAAAAACGCGAATTTCGTCAAAGGGCCCCAGAAAAAACGTAAATTTCGACAAATGATCGCTAAAATACACGCATTCCGTCAAAGCGAAGCAGAAAAATCGCGAATTTCGTTAAAGGATCGGAAAAAGAAGAAAAAGAAGGGCCACAGAAAAACGTGAATTTTGTCAAAAAGCCGCGGGAAAAAGACACATATTCGACAAAAGATCTAAAAAAAAAAAGCAATTATTGTCAAAGGGCCGCCAAAAAAACGCGAATTTTATCAAAAGGTCGCGGAAAAAACGAGAATTTTGAAAAAAAGATCACTTAAAACACGCATTCCGTCAAAGGGCTGTGAAAAAAATGCTAATTTAGTAAAGGATCACAAAAAAAAACGTGAATTTCATCAAAAAGACGAGAAAAAAACGCAAATTTCGACGAAGGATTGCGTAAAAAAAAACTCATATTTCTTCAAATGACCTGGAAAAAAACGCGAATTTCGTCAAATGGCTGCAGAAAAGGCGCAAATTTCGACAAAGCATTGCTACAAAAACACGCATTCCGTCAAAGGGAAACGGAAAAAATGCGAAATGCGTCAAAGGATCCCAAAAAAGAAAAAGCAGGGTCACAAAGAAGAGCCACAGAAAAACGTGGATTTCGTTAAAAGATGGCGGAAAAAAGCGAATTTCGTCGAACAGCCGCAAAAAAAGCTACTTTCGTTAAAGAAAACGCGAATTTCGTCAAAGAGCCGCAGAAAAAAAGCGGGTTTCATCAAAATGACGAGAAAAAAACGCGAATTTCGTCAAAAAAGGCCACGGAAAAAAACAAATTTCGACAAAGGATTTCGTAAAAAAACACAAATTTCGGCAAAAATCCGCGAAAAAAACTTGAATTTTGTCAAAAACCCGACGAAAAACGCAGAAAAAACACAAATTTCGACATGATCACGAAAAAAACTTCAAATTTCGTCACAGATCCGTGGAAAAAACGCAAATTTCGACGAAGGAGTGTGCAAAAAACCCGAGAATTTCGGCAAAAAGCAAATTTTTTCAAAGGACTGCTGAAGGAACGCAAATTTTGTCATAAAACCGTGGAAAAAACACAAATTTTTGGCATGGAGATGCGACAAAAAAATGAAAGTTAATAAGCTACTTTTACAGTCATTCTTCCGCACCTCCGGTTTTCCGATTTACCCGAAATCGACTTGTGATTAGCTGTAGTGTTACTGTGCATTAACATACTTCCGCACTGACGATCTTGGTGCCCGCCGAATATGAGAGAAATTAAAAATATCCTTAAATTAAATTACTTTTAGATTTGTCGAATTTACTTGTAGGTCTCTTGAACTGACCATATACGTTTTCATTTATCCAGTAAAACAGGCATGGAGCTATTTTTCAGTCATTTGAAAATTGATTTTGTGGTTTCAAGTAAATTTGGTCGTAGGACTGAGGAGGATTTTGGACTAACACGAAAATCAATTTCGTGGCATTCCAGAAAATAAAACAAATTTATCTGAAAAAGAAGGAAAATCAGCCCTTTTTTCATTTCACTGCAATCTCTTCGGAGGTGGAATGGAGCTGTAATTTCATAACCCCCGTCGCCATCGACTTCTTTGGGTGTATGCTAGGGCATCACCGTGCACTAGTATATGGGACTAACCAGAATAGCTGCGTCGCACAAAAAAATATTTAAATTTATCTCAAAAGAAAGAAAAAAAAGAGTTTTTTTTTCATTTTTGATTACTTTGAAAGGGGGCCCTATAAAACCCATCAGCCTCCTTCTCCTCATTGGGTATACAGTGGTGTAACTGTGCGCTGATATGACACTAGCCAGAAAGTCTAGTTCGTTGTATTGCAGAAAACAATTGCAGTACAAATTAATCTCAAACAAAAAGAAAAAAAATCACCACTTTTATCATTTCATTTTCAACTATTTTGGGAGAGGTCTGTAAGCCCATCACCCCTTTCTACTTCTTTGGGTATAATGTGGTGTCACTGTGCACTAATATGGAACTAAACAGAAGAGTGTGGCTAGTCTGTTGAATAATAGGAGAAAAAAATGTAAATTTATCTCAAACAGAAAGAAAAAAAGCAATATTTTTTTTTTTTACTATTTCGGAAGGGAGGGGCTGTTAGCTCATCAGCCGCCTCCCCTTCTTTCAGTAGTCTGTGATGTCAATGTGGACTAATATGGATTTAACGAGAATGGCTATTTCGCTGTATGGCAGAAGAAAAATTACAAATTTATCTGAAATAAGAAGAAAAAAATCAGCCTTTTTTTCATTTCATTTTCGACTATTAAGGAAGGGGGCACCCCATTAGTTCCTTTCACATCTTTGGGTATTATGTGGGCCCACTGTGCACAAGTATGGAACTAAAGAGAAGAGAGCGGCCAGTCTGTTGAATGATAGGGGAAAAATACAAATTTATCTCAAACAAAAACAAAAATATCAGCACTTTTTCATTTCATGTTTGACTTTTTGGGGAGAGGGCTGTAACCCCATTAGCCCCCTTCTACCTTTTTGGGTATAGCGTGGTATCACTGTACACTAATATGGAACTACAGCGAAGGGAACGGCTAGTCTGTTGAATGATAGGGGAGAAAATGCAAATTTATCTCAAACAGACAGAAAAAAAATTCAGCACTATTTTTTCATTTCATTTTCTATTATTTTGAGAGGAGGAGGGCTGTAATTCCAACAGCCCCCTCCCCATTTTTGGGTGTGCTGTGATACCAATGTGGGCTAATATGGAGATAACGAGAATGGCTATTTTGCTGTATGACAGAAGAAAGAATTACAGATTTATCTTAAAAAAGTATGGAAAAAACACTTTTTCATTTAATTTTTCGACTATTTCTGGTTTGGGGGGGGGGGGGGTTGTAACCCCGTCAGCCCCTTTTCTCTTCTTTGGTGTCAATATGGACTACTATGGAACTATGCGAAGGAAGCGCATAGTCTGTTGAACGATAGTAAAAAAAAATGCAAATTTATCTTAAACATGTAGAAAAAATTCAGCACTATTTTATCATTTCATTTTCGACTATTTCGAGAGGAGGGGGATGAAATTCCATCAGCCCCCTCCCCATCATTGGGTATGCTGTGATGTCAATGTGGACTGATATGGTGTTAACGAGAATGTCTATTTTGCTATATGACAGAAGAAAAAATTACAGATTTACCTTAAAAAAGTAAGAAAAAAAAATGCTTTTTATTTCATTTTTCGACTATTTCGGGAGGAGGAGGGGACTGTAACCCCGTCTGCCCCCTTTCTCTTCTTTGTTGTCAATGTGGACTAATATGGGACTTATGAAAATGACTAGTCTGCTGTATGATTGAAAAAAATTAAAAATTTTTCTAAAAAAGAAAGAAGCAAAAGCAGCACTTTTTCATATCACTTTCGAAAATTTCGGGGGGGGGGGGGGGGGCTGTAGCCCCATCAGCCCCCCCTCCCCCCTTGAGTACGCCCATGATTCCAAATATTGGATTTTAGGCACCTCTTCGTTATGGGAATACGGCTTTGCTTTGACTTCATGTTCTTTTCTTTGCTATTTCATTTTTAGATTTACCATTTTTTAATTGGATTTTCTTAGCTGCAGTCTATTTAACCTTTTCCTTCTCTTCTCTACTTTTCGTTTCCAAGCTCAGCTGATTCTTATAACGACTGTTTGTTAAAATGGCACCTACCGTCATTTAACAAGAATATCTTATAACTCGTTAAATAATTCATTTATTAAAAAATCAGGAACTGCAATTAAATTCCAAATCGCTTCAATAGTCAGGTCCGTTCATTCTATTTAAGAATGAGTCAGAAAATATTTCAGAAAGTTTCGCGTTGTTGGGCAACGCATTTCAAAACTACCTTCTAATTATTCCATGAACAGGAGTGCACGATCGTTATTACTAATTTTACTAAATATATTGCCTGGCCGACATATATTAGTAACAATTAAATCCAGTTCTAGCTCGTCTGGACTATGTAAAAAACCTAAGCCTGATCCCGGACCGACCGGAGTCTGCTGAAAAAATTAGGCTCGGAAATGATGTAATTGTTCGATGCCGATCTCTACGCTGGACATTTTATATTTCTGTACTGATATTTTCAAACACACATCTGCTCGTGCAACCCATTTATAATTATTCTTGCGGAAGTCATATCCATTGAAAATTGATCATATTTTATCGGTTTCGTTTAAATTTTTATAACGGGCTGATCGGCCCGCTTAATTTTTTATCGGGCCGGCGGGCCGGTTTAATTTTTTTTTTTTTTTTTTGCTGGCCCGGCCCGTTAGAAAAAATTTCTTAACCCTGCCGGCACGACCCGTTTGAAAATTAGCCGGGCTCGGCTTGGTCCGCAGACCCGTGAAGACCTCTAACTAGGTTACATCTGCTTCTTTCCATTTTTTTTTTAAATTAGTAAGTGCATTTCAATAACATATGTTCTCAATTTGTATGGCTTACACTGCATTCCGTCTCTTCACTATAAGATTTAGCTATTTCCCGATTTGTAATATTGCAACTTTGTTTTTCTGTATTCTAAAAAAAAAAGTAACTAACGTTGTGGACGCTGTCTCCATAAATGAATTTTTCGAGACCGGAAGGCTTTTTTGTAAATATTAAAAAAAAAAACTATTGCATATAAAAATATAAAACATGGTAGTATTAAAGTGAAATGTTCGATAAACATGCTGAAACAGACAATTTTTAAATCTCAGAGCTATTTTAAGAGCTATTTATTGTTGAAGTCAGTCAAAATAGTTCCGTTAAAAAAGTTTTATACGAACAAAAAACTATGCTTAGCAATGGACTTTACCCACGACCAGGCCTCTGTAGGTATATGCACTCCAAAGAACACTGTTTATTGGACGAAGGGGAAGCAGAGTTAAAATTTCCTTCACTCCGATTGGTGTTTTGCTTCTATATACCTGCAGCTGACGTGACATGGGTAATGTCCATTTAACCATCTTTTGCAAGGAGATACTTCGTAAGATTGCAGTGTGCAGAGTACAATTAGTTTTTTAAGTTAACTATTTTTTGCGGTTTTTTTATTACTTTTTAATTTCAATTTTCATTACATTCATTTCATATTTAGAAAGGGTAATTTTTTTTTTCCATTTTTGTCGCCAAATTGTAAAACAGTGGAAGTAATAATATTTCCTTTCAATTAAAAAATGCATTTACACGGGGCTATTAAAATAAAAAAGAAAGCTTTAGAATAATAATCAAATGATCGCGTGTTAAAAGCAGGAAATGGGGTAAATTACGTCTTAAAGATGTCACTTATTTCATAAGTACCAGTGTATAAAAGCCGGCATTATCGGTGTGCAGAATGTACTGCCCATGCACAGAACATAAGATAAAACCATTTCTTTTTCAATTGAAAACTCTCATAATTTTCATATTTAATAATTTTAGTGTTCCGTACAGAAAAAGTGAAAACAGAACCATTATAAGATCACTCCTGTGTCAGTCTGTCCGTCTTTCACAGCTCTTTTACTCGTAAACAATGGAACGTGGAAAGTTCAAATTGACTGAAGCAATAAAGGCTGTTGACTCATATATTTATAGATTATTAAGCATTCACAATTATATTTAGGAAAAATCTAGAGGGGTTAATTAAATTACTTGAAAAAAAAAAAAAAAAAACTCTTTTACTTTTATATCGTGTGGGTTATCGTATGAAAGCTTTCTTAACGCTCAACTGAAAAATACATTCCTTTTAATTTTAGGTATTATATTTTCAAAGATATTGTCGAAAATGTACCTCACAAATACGTTTCCCCCTCACCCTTCCCCCCGGCCTCTACCATCGAATTCCGAATCTAGTGAAACTAAAATTATGAAAAAATTAGAGGTAGTAGACGTTAATTTAAACCTTGAAGAAAAATTATAGCGATTACCCTAGGTCACGTAGTTTTTGAGAAAATCGCATTTTTCTGTTCAAATTGGCTGAAATAATAAAGGCTGTTGACCCACATATTTATAGATTACTAGCAAACCCCGCGGCTTTGCTCGCGTAATAGTTGAAATATGCCAAGTGATATTTGCATGACAATTTTTTATTAGAAGAACACATTTTCGAATAATTCCGAAATTGCAAATTAAGCCACAATTTGACTAAACTGCATTATAAAAGTGCAATAGACAGAAATGAGATTTTAATTAATAAGAAAAACTAAAACTAATTCCAAATAAATGATAATTTAGAAAGTATTTTTAGACTTTTATGCTCACTTCATACGCTCATTTCAGTATTTATTTGAAGTTTTGAATTTTTTAGAAACCATCTTAACACATTTACATCTTAAAATTAACCATCATGTCAAATTTCAAGCTTCTTGTCTAACAGTCTTCCACCTCTCTGGTGTTAGTGGCACCAACAATAAAATGCCGAAACAGAGTTGAATAGAATGTCTCGAAAAATGTTGAAACCATGACTGTCACCCTTAATTTGCCAACAATAACCTTGAAATCGGTTTGTATTTCCTAATATTCTATAGAAAACGAAATTTAGATGTTTTAAAGACTTTCTTGTTGTTCCTGCAAGCCAGGTGGTAGTGACACCGGCATAAAATATATCCCGTATAGGATCCGTGACTGTCACACTTGATTCGCAACCAATAAATTCTGTAATCGGTTTATTATTTCCTGAGATTTCATAGAAATCGTAATTTAGGACTTTTTTTAATTCTTTTCGCTCCTTCCCTTCGCTTCAGCCCATTTTAATTTCGAATTTATTTTCGACTGTTCATAGAGGACATTTATATTTTATAAGTAACTATAGTGCTATATTTAAAGTTTCTAGCCTCTTCAGTACCTCAGAAATTGCCATTTAGAAAGTTTTTTGCTCCTGCAACCCTCTAGGAGTTGTGACACCGACATAAAATATAGCTTATGCTTGAGCAGGTTCTATCACCATCAATTTGCAATCATTACGCTTGAAATCGGTTTCGTATGTCATACGATTGCATAAAAATCGTAATTTAGAACGTTTATAGAACGTTTTTCGCTCACTTCATACATTTAAATTTGGAATTTTCTTTCGACAATTCTTAGAAAGCATTTGCCTTTTGAAGTAATTACCATTCAAAATTTAACATGTTAGACTACCCTCAGTAACACAAAAAAACGCAATGTAGAACATTCTTTGTTCCTGTAACCCCCAGGTGGTAGTGGCAATAACTTAAAATATAGGCTATGTTGGAGCGGGGACTATCACCATCAATTTGAAACCATTACTTCTGAAATCGGTTTCTATTTCCTGAGATTGCGTAGATATTGCTATTTAGAACGTTTTTAGAACGCTTTTCGTTCATTTTAACCCCTTTTAAGTTTCAAAATTTTAAGGAACTCTTTTCAGAGAACATTTACATCTCATAAGTAATTACCATGCCAAATTTTAAGTTGCTAGCCCTTTCAGTATCACAAAAATCATAATTTAGAAAGTTTTTTAGAATGCAACCGCAAGGTGGTAGTGACGCCGACATGAAATAGATCCTATATTGAAGCAAGGGCTGTCATCATCAATTTCCATCCATTACTTTTGAAATCTGTTGAGTACTTTCTGAGATTGCGTAGAAATCGCAATTTAGAACGGTTTTCGTCCATTTTGACTCCTTTTAAATTTCGAATTATTTAGGAAATGTTCTTAGAGATCATTTATATCTTATAAGTAACTACCATGCCTAATTTGAATGCTGCTAGCCCCTACCGATCACACAAATCGCAATTTAGAACGTTTTTTGCTTCTGCAACCCCCCGGTGGTAGTGACACCGACATGAAATAGCGCCTATGCTGGAGCGAGGGCTGTCATCATCCTTTTCACATCATTATTTTTTAAATCGGTTCGGTACTCCTGAGATTTCGTAGAAATCACAATTTAGAAAGTTTTTTAGAACGCTTTTCGCTCATTTTCACCCCTTTTAAATTTCGATTTTCTTAGGAAATGATCTTAGAGATCATTTGTATTTTATAAATAACTGCCCTACCTAATTTCAGGATTCTAGGCCTTTCAGTAACACAAAACTTGCAATTTAGAAGATTTTTTAAGAAGTTTTTTAGAAGGTTTTAGAAGGTTTCTTCTGCAACACCTAGGTGGTAGTGACACCGACATGAAATAGAGCCTATGTTGGAGCAAGGGCCTGTCATCATCAATTTTCAACCATTACTTTTGAAATCGGTTGTGTGTTTTCTACGATTGCATAGAAATTGCAATTTTGAATGTTTTTTAGAACGCTTTTCGCGCATTTTCACCTCTTTTAATTTCTGAACTTTTAAAGGAATGTTCTTAAAGATCATTTATACCTTATAAGTAACTACCACGCTTAATTTCAAATTGCTAGCCCCTGCAGTATCACAAAAAAAGCAATTTAGAACGTTTTTCGCTCCTGCACCCCCTTTTTGGTAGTGGCACTGACATAAAATATGGTCTATGTTGGAGCGAGGGTTGTCGCCATAGTTTTCACACCATTTTTTAAAAAATCGAATCGGTATTTTCTGAGATTGCGTAGAAATCGCAATTTAGAACGTTTTTTAGAACGCTTTTCGCGAATTTTCTCCCCTTTTAAATTTCAGTATTTTAAAGAAATGTTCTTAGAGATCATTTATATCATATAAGTATCGCAATTTCGAACGTTTTTTTTTCTCCTGCACCCCTTTTGGGGGTAGTGGCACCGACATAAAATGTAGCCTATGTTGGAGCAAGGGTTGCCACCATTATTTTTTAAATCGGTTTGGTACTTCATGAAATTGCGTAAAAATCGCCATTTACAACGATTTTAGAACGCTTTTCGCGCATTTTCACCCCTTTTTAATTTCGATATTTTAAGAAATGTCCATAGAGATTATTAATGTCTTATAAGTAACTACCATTCCAAATTTCATGTTTCTAGGCCCTTCAGTAACACAAAAATCCCATTTTTAAAACGTTTCTTGCTCCTGCACCCCCTTTTGGCCAGTGGCATGGATATAAGATATAGCCTATTTTCTAAGTTGGACTAACACCATCATTTTGCATTTTGATACCATTACTTTTGGAATCGGTTAGGTAGTTCCAGAGCTTACCTCCTACAAATAAACAGTTTTTACCTCTTTATAATATTGGTATAGATTAAATATTCACAATTATATTTAGGAAATATCTAGGGGAGCTAATTAAGTTACTTGGAAAAAAAAACTTTTATTTGCATATCGTGTGGGGTATAAAATTATTAAAGACGTAGGGGTAGTAGAAATTAATTTAAACATTGCAGGAAAACTATGGCTATTACCCTAGCACACATAGTTTTTGAGAAAATCACATTTTTCCATTGCACACAAATTTCAATTTGCGGGAGTTATCGTCGTAGACGTATAAAAATATTGTTGATAATGTTTTTCGAAAATAAAATATCGGTAATTAGCCGAGATATTAACCCTTAAGTCTGTTTTCAAATCCAAAGGGTCAAATTTCTGACATAAGTTTTAATTCATTTTTATTCCGAAACGCATGAAACTAGAAGGTATTGTTATTCAGAAACTATGCCATCGAGCTGTTTTTCCCGTTTTCTTGTAAACGCAATAGATCTTTCAGAAAATACTGTCAAATTGGGAATTTTGAAGTGAACTTCCGAAAGAAAGAAGAAAATCCAGTCAGTAAGGGGAGAAAATGTCACGTGATCAAAATCGCGTCTAACTCGATAAGTAATTGATGGATACAAAAATGGAAAAAACAGTTCGATTCCATATCGCTTCCATGGTCAGGCTTTCCAATTTTATATTTTTCCGTTAAAAAATGAATTTGTAAATGTGTCAAAATGTTTTGCGCTTGTTGAGCTGAGCAGTTGAGAACAGCCTTAAAGAAACGGACGATTTGGACATACATAAAGACACAGGCGGCGTACTCTATGCGCAAAGCATATACAGGATTTATCTGAAATGCTTCAACAAACTTAGGGGGATGGTAGTACTCATCAAGACGAACAAAAAATGATGCGGAACATGGGGTCGCAAACCACTTATCGAATCACGAATACAAGGTGCTTCACCCTAACTGAAGTCGGCTTGTCGGTCATAATTTTGCGAAAAGTTAAAATATTTCAATAAAAATGTAACGATATGTACCTTATTTTGTACGAAATGTGATAAAATCACAAAAACTTCAGGAAGAATAGGGTACTCACACAATCGATGGTACCGTATGAACTGATAATCACAGTCCAAAATGGGGGATGTCCAATGCATACTGCTTGGGCGTATAATGGAAACTTCTACCACTTTTTTTGGTGATGTTATCATACTTCATACAAAATAAGGTACATATCGTTACATTTTTATTGCAATATTTTAATTTTTCGCAAAATTATTACCGACAAGCCGTTTTCAGTTAGGGTGAAATACCATGTATTTGTGACTCAATAAGTGGTTTGCGACCTCATGTTCCATTGCATTTTTTGTTCTTCTTGATGAGTACTACCATCCACCTAAGTTTGTTGGAGCATTTCAGATACACCCTGTATAACAACTTTTAATGATATGTTTGTATGATGCAATGCCCAGTAACTAATTGATATATTTATTGTACAGAACCCTATTGTACAAAAACTTATGGAAGAACAGGGTACTCACACAATCGCTGATACCGTATGAACTGATAATCACAGTCCAAAATGGGGAATGGCCAATGCAACTGCTGGGGCGTATAATGGAAACTTCTACCACATTTTTTGGTGATGTTATCACACTTCATACAAAATAAGGTACATATCGTTACATTTACCCCATGTTCTATTGCATTTTTTGTTCTTCTTGATGAGTACTACCATCCACCTAAGTTTGTTGAAGCATTTCAGATACACCCTGTATAACAACTTTTAATGATATGTTAATCATTAAAATGTTATCAAGTATCATATGTTAATCAATTACGCGAGTAATACTCGCACTTGACCGATTATTTTTTTTATATTTCCCACTAACAATACCAAAACGAAATTTTAATATGAAAAATATCTATTATGTATTGAAATAAAGTTTTCAAATTTGTTAAATGCTTTCATATTAGCCGCATGCGAGGCTTAATCGTGAAAGATTTTGTTACTTACAGCAAGCCTCTTTTATTCTGATTATTTCAGTGTTTAAGTGTGAACTTTGATTACATATCTGTTAAAATTCTGTTTTATTTATATTATTTTATTTATTTATTTATTGATGAATCTTTAATATCGTTATGGAATATTAGTTGGAAATAAAAGCTCAACTATATATATATTTAAATGCAAATGGACAATTTCCCGTAATTGAGCTTCATGCTATAGTTTACAAAAGTCATGCCTGAAAATAATTTTAAAAACTGTAAAAATTCCAATAAATTTAGATACAGTTTTCAAAGAAATTGAATTTGAAAGTAATTTTTTTTCCCTATTCAACGGTGTGAAAATTTAAATTATAAAATGTATGTAAATAAATTTCAACTATATATATATTTAAATGCAAACGGACAATTTTCCGTAATTGAGCTTCATGCTATAGTTTACAAAAGTCATGCCTGAAAATAATTTTAAAAACTGTAAAAATTTCAATAAATTTAGATACAGTTTTCAAAGAAATCGAATTTGAAAAAAAAAAAAATCCCTATTCGACGGTGTGAAAATTTAAATTATAAAATGTATGTAAATAAATTTGCAAAAAAAAAAAAAAAAAAAAATGGAAACAGATTGTTTATTTCGTTGCTACTATCGATATGACGTCAGCGATATCCACGGATTTTTTTTCTTTATAATATAGATAAAATTTATTTAATGAATTATTGAATTTTAAAGTTAGGGAGTCCTATATGAAAGCCTCTGTACATACTAAATGTATCTTATATATTTGCATTTATTATATAAAATGCACTCTTGTAGCTTCATACTACATTCATGATAAGTATTAGGATCACTTTTTAACAAATGACAGTAATTGCTACAGTTGAGCTATCTTCCATTTTTTTTTAAATATACGACAGAGCAAAAGCTATAATAAAAGTAATTTCATTGATCAGGTTGTTTTTATCATAAATGTCGCAACGTTTTTTTTTTTTTTTTGTTTTTTTTTTTTCAGAGCATTGAGGGCCTTAGCAACCAACCGAATGTCTTAAAATTTAATGAAAGACAACAACTAAACAAATATTTTCAAACTTTAGATACATTTAAAATTTTGTGCAGTCAAGTTTGTTTTCAATTAATTTTTTTTATTTTTCTCAGTAATTTCAAAATTTCAAACCTTACTTCTAACAAAATGGAAACAAAAACTTACAGAATTAACAATAGAATGCAATTTATTACATGCAAGCCAATCATTCAAATTATCCGTTCAAATCCCCATACAATTTTAAATTATATGTCAAATTGTTTGTCATTTAAGTTACACGATACAGAGCATAAGATAAGGTAACCCCATTTACGAAAAACAGAACCTCATTTCAAAATTATCCTTTCAATTTTTCAGATAGGATGAACGAAAATTTTCGTGATTGCGTTATCGAATTTCAAAACCTCGCTGTGGCATCGGTTTCCGATACACGATATGCTAAATAGAACACAAAGTTCTTCAATTATCTGCCAACAAAGTTAATTTTCTCTATAGATGTAGACTAAAACAAAATTTCATAGAGCATTGTTGGCAACACTTTTAATGACTATAATCACCCATAAAATCTCGAAGCTTCTATCAAATCATTTAACGTCCTTTATTTTGTAATTTTAGATACGTCTCAAACTTTTTTTAAAAAAAGCTATTATCGGCAAAATAGCTTTAATAAATTGAACCGAAAAAGCCGCCTGTTCTATCTCGGTTCTAGTTTTTTTTTTTTTTTTTTTTTTGCAGCACCTATAAAAGGCCCTTGCACTTTTTTATGTTTTTAATTAAGCAGAACAGCTAAGTTATAGCGCAGGTTATAATGAAATTTTGCGTGTTGCGCCGTCTTAAGCCAATATAATCTTCTTTCATCGGAAATTTCGAACTGATTTTTTGTTAATTAAAATAAGAATCTGGCTGGTATTATGACGCGATGTAGAAATATTATTTGCGTTAATTAAGAACTTTTAACGAAATTCTGTTTAAGTTATTAGCATTTCACAAAGATTAGTAGAAGACTCGCACTTACAAGCTTTAATTTATATGTTTTAGGAACTTTTTCATTAAAAAATATGGGATAATGGAATGTCAATAATCTTTGATGAAAATGTATATGTATATACGCAAGCATAAGTAAAGAACGAAAAAAAAAAGAAAAAAAGCAATGCAAGAATTAATTTCTCTTCTAAACGTTGCAGGATAATAAAGCTTTTTATATTAAATTTCTCCCTTGATGAATTTCTGTACTCCCGTTACAGTTTAATATTGCAGTAGTATACATAATTATTCTTACATAAACGTAGAAAATTCCAATACGAATCCTCATTTATTTTGTTGTGTCTGCCAGAGTCACCCAGGGCAAGTACGTTTGTAAAAAGACATATTAAGCCACATGTCTTGGGTTCGACTCCTAGCGATTGTCCTGGATACATTATTATTCAGTTGAAAAAAAAATAAATATCGTATTATTTCTTCTTCAGTTAATATGATTGTGACAAAAATAATAAAGTATAATTACGTATACAAATCGTTTAATAGAGCTTCGTTATATTAGGTTTAATCTACTGTGCTCAGGGGCGTGCCGAAGGCGGTTTTTGTGTGGGGGGCGGGGGGTGTGTGAACTGAATTTTGCCGACTGCAAGATCGGGGGTGAGAAAGGCTTTGTGATACCCCCCCCCCTCTCAGCGAGGAAGTCAACTGTTCTACAATACTGTGAATTTATAAAAGTCACTAAAAGTCTTAAGTGTTCACCTGCATTCTTCTTAACCACAGTCGAAATTAAATGCTGTTATTCAGTATGTGTAAATTGTTTAAAATTATTTTACTATATAAGTAGAATTGAGAATCCTGTTATTAATTAAGATTCTTCTTACGATTTAAAAGGAAATGTTTACGGATGTACCGTACATTAACCAGTTCTCAAAAGTAACAATTTAAGAATGTTGAAGTACTTCGGAATTTATGTTTCTATAAATAAAACCGCATGCTGTTGTGTAATGTAAGTGTATAAATTTTAAAATACATAAAAAAGACAAATCTTGTTAGCTAAAAATAAGATATATATTAGTATAAGAGAATAAAAATTATCCTTCTACATTTTTAAATTATCACCCGCCTATCCTTCAGAATAGCCCATTTTCCAGCTACACTGTCTAAATCCAACATGTCAGTTATGTCTGTTTCACAGGTTAATAGCATTAGTTCGTCCAGTCGCTCTTCCGACATGGTGGTACGCAAGTAATATTTTACTAATTTTAACCTGCTGAAACTTCTTTCATTAATTGCCACAGTTACTGCAATAATTAAGGCCAACTTGTAGGCCAAAGAAAGGTTAGGATACAAATGAGCCTTCCTCACAAGTTTTTGCGCTGCTGCGCCAATTGTATCCGATTCAGAACTAGCTATTTCTGAGGACATGAGATCAATTTCACATTCCAAGTTATCTACTTCTTTGAGATCATCAGGGAATAATTGACATAGTTTAGAAATGTCCTCGGTAGAGCTATACTTGATCCTAGATGGAAGGAAACAGGCCAGTGGTTTAACTTTCTCAAATACCAACTTATGAATGTCTCCAAATGCAGTTGTAAGCCGATCTACCACCTTCAAAATTTCTGCTTTAAAATAATTCTCTCGTGTAAATAGAACTGCAGTTTCAGGATTTTCGTCGATCTTCGATGGAGGCCTCCGTCGCCTGTGCCGCAAATTGAACTCATAATCTTGATTTATTCCATGTGTCTCGCAGATGTTGTCAGCTTCCTTATTGATGTTCATTATTGCCGCCACGTCATAATTCCGGAGTTTCTGAATGCTTTCGTAAGTTTTCTGCATTATGTCGGTTCCCTCTAAAATGTTCAGATCTTCACGTTGCAATTGCTCTGTTGCTAACTTGGTATTAAATATAATTGTTTTCATTGCAAGTAAAGAAACAATGAAATCGTATGACATCATTTTGCTTCTTAACCCTGCCGCCTTAGCTCGAGCATCCTTTTCAACCTTCATGTCTTCAGAAATAATTTTCAGAGTATGGATGAGGGCATCATAGGACGATAAAATAGCTCTGACTGAATCCGCTCGCATAGTCCATCTTGTCTTCGACAAAGATTTCAAAGTAAGACTCTGCTGAAGAACTTCCATTTTCTCTCTCAGTATGCCGAATCGCTTTGTACTCAGTGAAAAGAAGTTACAGAGATCCTGAATACTGTCGTAGAACAATTTTATTATATTGCTTTCTTCGTACGCATGTTCAACACATAAATTCACTTTATGCGCGAGACAGGGTATGTATAAAATAGATCTACCAGCTATTTCTGAAAGTTTTGATTGACAGCCTAAAATGCGGCCTGACATAGATGACGTGGTGTCGCAAGACTGTGCACGAGCTTGGGAAAGCGATATTCCAACTGACTGTAGAATTTCAGAAATAAGGTTAGCCATTCCTTCGCCTGTTTTATACAGATAATCTTTTAGTTTTAACAACCTTTCTTCTGGCTGAAACTTTGGGGTCACGTATCGGATTACAATTGAGAGCTGGTCAAGATGAGAGAGATCGGGTGTGCTATCAGCCATAACGCTAAAAAATCCACAATTTTTGACATTTGCAACTATTTTTTCACGGACACATGATCCAAGAACCCCAATAAAGTCTTTTTGTGACTTATTAATAAGATAGTTGGCATGATATGAGCGAAGATGATCATCATCAATCCAGTTTTTTAAAGTTAGAATTCATCTGGCCATTAATCTTAGGAGCTGAATGTAGTCACCTCTATCACTTTCTCGTCCCCGAAATGCAAGTACGCAATCTCTCTGTTTCTTAGACGAATTTGCTCCGCGTTAGATGCTGCCTCTCTACGTTGACTAGATAGAAAGTTGTCAGCGTGCTTACTTTTTTAGGCCAAATTATCTAATTTATACACTGCAGCTCTATGAGCATTGCTCGTAAAATGAGCCATTAACTTGCCTTTACGGTTTTTTCCTAGGCCTTTCATCTTATGCCATACATGAATACCAACACTGAAACAAGCTTCTTCTGCGTTTTCAGTCCCCGGGCCATCAGAGCAAAGTGAACAAGCAAAACAAAATGCGGCATCCAGTTGGTCGCTGTATTCTAAATATGGATATTTTTATACCAGCAGGAGCTAAACTTATTCTGCTTCTTAGGATCTATGTCATGATTCACAGGGTACGATGATCTCTGAGGTTGATAAGGTCCCCAAGACAGGATGAAAAGTTTCTGGTTTTCGGTTAAATTATTTCCAATACGATCGGCTGGATCACAACTTAGAAAAGTCGAGATATCTTCCTTTTCAGAAACATTGACATTTTCCATAGAATTGCTAGTTAGGATTTTATCGCAATCTTCAATCAAACTTTTTCTGTGAAATGTGTGTGTACGCGATCACAGTGTGTGCATAAAATTTTCACTGAATTATCCGCCATCATGCAACAAAAACAAACTTTTGCAAATCACTCTTCTTCTGTGTCCGTGACTTCATCTTTTAAATGCAGCAACCTCAAATAACTAGCGCCAAATCCAGAGCCAAGAGGTGACCAAATTCTAAGAATCAGTTCATAGCAGAAAGGAGCAATAAAGATGCTACATGGGAAAACTTACAATACAGATTGCAACAACCCCCCCCCCTCCCCCTTCCTTTCACGAAAGTCTCAAATTCTCAGAAACGCGATTATCTCTAGCTATCTGCTATCTATCACCGCTCTCTGACAACCCCTCCCTCACACACAGAATCATACACAATCTTCCATGAGAAATTCTTTCTTTTCCCCTTTAAAGACGGACAACAGAGAATTGAAATGATACTGACGACTGGAGAGGGGACTTTTTGCAGGGTGTGTTCTTAACTTTCCGACTATTCTAAATTTTACCAACTCTTCCAAATAAGTGTGTGTGTGTGTGTGGGGGGGAGTGTTACACTCCCAACAACCCCCCAGCTAGGCACGCCCCTGACTGTGCTGCGTAAGAAATTGTGTTGTCGTAAAAAACAAACAAACAGGGGCATACGATATGGCCAGAGGGTATGCAGCAAATAGTATATGCTCTATGAATGATACACAGAGTTATACAGAAGGTGTACGATGCATGCCACCCTATTCCCTCCACTAGATCCCTATGCGTAAGGGTTCATAATATCGGTGTTCAGAAACGGAAATATCGCCGTAACTCCGGTTAACACTCAACACTCTCCGATACTCTAACCCAACCACTCTCTTTCCATTTCTGAGCACCAATATGAGTAAGCCACAATTGTTCACTTTCTGAGCATCAATGTGAATAAACCATAATACTCGAGACCGTGTATCGACCAGATGTAATCGGTGCATAATCGTGATGTTACTCCATTTTCATAAACAAGATATCATTCGTTTTCCATACTCAGCGTACCATTTTCACAGTAATCGGTTAGTGGGGAATTTTAGCTTTACTTGCAACAGGGTAGGTGAAATAGTAAAACATAACAGGGGATGTGCGGTCTCACAGATCGCATTTATTTATGGATTTAATAAAGCTTGTGACATGGCTCATATTTTAATAAAACGCAACAATTTATTTAAACAATAAGAAGGGAATGTGAGGCAGTAGAGCTAGTAGATTTAATTAAGAAGATTTAAAATAAGCTCAATTTAAGAGATACGGAAAGGGAGGTAATCCTTTCCTAATACGTGTTAATATTTTACTTACTTAACTCGGCTCCATTTGTTCTCATCATTCGCTATACAGGATCCTAAGATTTTCACTTTGGAAATTAATACAACTATAACTGGAATTCCGTGCACCTTAATGTTTCTTTATTCGAAGCAGGAAGCTCAGCTTCTTATAAAAAAGACGAAAACTCACAACAAAGACTATCAAAAACTGATAATCGGGGACTCAATTTAAATCCACGCATGGTGTGACTTGCACTATAGCAGATGTTCCCAACTTATGGGTCGTGACTTACTGGTGGACCGCACAAATCGAGATTTGCCACAAAAATATAGCTTTTATTTCATCTGTTTAAGAGGTATAATAAATACGATATTTTACATCCTGCAATAATCATAAAAGCTACTAGCTTAAAAAAAAATTTGGGCTTAAACAATTTTTCTGTATTATGTTACAGCCTCATTGTGAGATATGGCAGCAGTCGCGCAGTCGTAATGGCAAATCTGGGCCCCCGCTATCGAGCTTGTGGATCAGAAATCGTTTTGAAGATGAACATTTAAAAAGCCCAAAACTCTCAAAACCTGAAGAAGATTCCTTAATCGAGCTAATCTTGCGACTCCTCTTTGAAGGCAGTTTTCAAGGGAAAATCCTTAATTTCATTCTGGATGAATATACGAGCAAAATAACCAGAAATATGTAAATCAGCTTTGAGGTCCTTGATGTCGTTCAACACGTCATACTTGTGAAAACGTGCTTTTTCTACTTTTATGTTTTTGAAAAGCAAGTAACTGAAACATATGAGGTGTAGAAAGTTACCTACGGTTAACATTAACTAGTTTTAAGCCTGATATATATGCCCTCATCTATAAACACCTGTGCTATAAATTTCAATGATTGTAAAATTGCGTTTTGATAATAATTAAACGTACTTTGCCTTAGCTTTGTAATATGTGTGTTGTTTTAATTATTATTCCACTTCAACGCATTGAGATTACCGATTTTTAGCTTTGCTGATTATGCATCCTTCGTACGAAGATTTTCATTTTTCGTTGATAGGATAACAGATAGGCTATAGAGGTCATTCCATAATTTCCATACTGATATTAGATACATCCTCATATTAGATGTGTCGCGATTTTTTTTTTTTCCTTAAAGGTGGGTCGCATACCAATAAAGATTAGGAACCGCTGAACTATAGAATTAGTTGATTCGGAGGCGAGAAGCGTTCAAAATCTACTTAATCCATCTACCACTGCACTATAACTCTTTAAGCCCTGACCCACACAATTGTGGGGGTGATACCAAAGTAAAAGAGAATGACTATTTCCTGTTTTTGTGAGATTTATAACCAAATCTGCACATTTATATGAGTTAATTGGCTTCAGATGTTTTGATAAGACACCACAAGGGGGCAGTAACTAAAATACAGGGTTAGATTTTCTGCTTTTAAAAAGAATATATCATCTGACAGCAATAGACAAAAATATGTATTGTCGTAATTTCTTTTAAATATGATTTTTAATGTTTGCTTAGATTTAATTTTTCTTTTCATATACTTTATTCATGATTTTATTTGATTTTGTCTATGTTAAATTTAATTAGGCTTTACAAATGTTGAAAAACAAATGACCCACATAATTGTGCGGGTCCAGCTTTTACCATTTCCAAAATGGGTACGATTCCTAATATATAATTTTTTTATTTTCAAATGATTTTTTTTTAAACTTATGTTTTTAGCAATTTATTTTTTATTAATTACATTTTTAAACCGGATTAATTTTAAATAGGTTTGTACTATTCATGATTTCTATTTAAAATATTCATTATTTCTATTTAAAATTGATAGTATTAGATATATAATATGCACATGTAACGAACTGTATGTTTTTGCTCTGAGTTCTAGATGTCATATATGATTTATAAGTTTTATATAAGTTATATGCATATCACGAGATAGATTTTTAAGTTTGATAAATTCATTCCATTTTGTCGGCACAGCAAGAGAGCCACCAGGAATAAATAATAAATTACGGAAAGTTCAGCAATTGCTCGACAGATTCCTTAGTGTCTGCTTGAATTTACCAGGAGATCAGGGAAAATTTTCCATAGATGAGCAGGCGATTCCTTTTTTAGGACGTGCTTCAGTAAAGCAGTATATAAAAAACAAACCACACTCTGTTGTAACAGTATCACCTGGGATAGTTTTAAATTTTGTAGTTTACCAGTGGGAAAGTGCAGACCTACTGCACAAGGATCTGGGCTTAGGACCTGCTGTAGTCCTTACTCTGGTTCAAACCTTGTTTTGTGTATTTCGATCGGTATTTCAACAAAATACCACTGCTGGAAAAACTAAAAAAAAAAATTCGAAGGATCAAGCACAATCCAAACAGAGTGAAGGGAATACCATTTGTCAACAGCTCTTAAGAGGGGTGCGAGTATTGAGTACATCTCAGACAATGAAATTGTAGTGGTCTGTCCAAAAACAAAAATTGTTTCAAACATTTTCATTGTGGCTGATGAAAATTATCTCAATAAACAACAACTTTTTTTGCTTAAACTTTTATTTTTAGATATTTGCACACGTAATCCCAAACTACACAATTGTGTAGATACAGGCCAAAAACGGCTGCATTAAACCCGAACCCACACAATTGTGTGCGTCCTCCCTTGGCATAACCTGACATGGGGTATTTTTTTTAAATATTTTTTTCCATCAAATATCGGTAAGGGGAAACCACCCAAACTTTAAATTTCTACTAAAAAATCTCCCGGTCTTAAAGGGATATATAGCTTACGACACAACCACAGTTACCTGATTAACATGTCATTGGACAGATCACCGAGAAAAGCATATTTCCGAAGCTATATGCGTACTTTTCCAAACTTAAAGAGACAGAATAGCTAATTCACATATAAACGGTACAATTCAGGACACAAAGACTGCACATAAAATCTAAAAACTTAGTCGTCCATTATAGTAATCCTATAAAGATTAGCATTCTGCATTAACTAAGCATTTCATCACAACCTTCCTTATTTAAATATTTGTGGGAAACTCTTCAGATGTGTACTGAGAACATTCAATTGACGATAGAAAAAAAATGCTGTTTTCAGAGAAGTCTTTCCACAGAAGACAGACCCTTTTTAACAATGTGTCTGTTATGGCTCTCCTTGACATTGGCTGAAGCGTGTCTTATTGCCGCATTATAATATAATTTTGATTTTGCCTTTTAGCAACAATCAGTATCTTTTGCTTTGTTGTTGATGATGTATGTAGAATTTTGCGCTGATTTTTGCACATTTACTTAGCTTTCTTTTTCTTCTTTTTTCTTTCTTTTTCTTTATTGCAGTCTAACTCGGTTATTATGAGGATAAAGAGACTAGAGAATTTTTGATATTTATAGCAGAGTTACCGTTATATCTAACTTTAGGATGAATTATTATTAAAGAAAAAGTAATATATAAATAAATATATAAAAAATCAGAACATTCAGCGATAATGATTCATTATTTGTTAAAAGATTTTTAAAAATAACCATAAAAACAGTAAAAAAGATTACATATATTTTTATATATAAACTTTCTATATATTTCGGCTTCATCAAAGCCTTTCTCAAAAAAAAAAAAAAAAAAAAAGCAAAAAGTCACAAAAAAGGTTTTGTTGAAGCCGATTTATGTAGATAGTTTATATATATATATATCGCATTCATTCACAATATTGCGGTTTTTGATGATGGTCGGTAATGTTTAATTAATGGTTATATATATATATATATATATTTTTTTTTTTTTTTTTAATGTTTTTATTTAATTCATTTCAGCAAGTAATAAGAGTAATAAATAAATAAATGAAATATTGAATGATCACTGACATAAGGTTTATTCAAGCTTCTAAGATATTAGCTGGGTGAAATTAAAATAACATTAACTTATACGTTCTTTTAGGTAGATTCCTAGTTTTGAATTAAACAGTAAAAATTATGAAAAAGTTATCGAAAAAATCCTGTTTTACGTGTATTTGTTGTTAAACCAGATTTTTCTATATAATGTTTTTCTTTGATTTTTTTTAATAGTAACATATATGTTACATTATTATAAATAAATCATGTGCATGATAACATCATATGAAGTTGTATTTTAAAACAACCTTTACGTTACAGTGCATATTTTATTATTACTCCTTTATTACCTCAGATAAATTTCAATAATGCATTGTAAATACAGCAATAGAGAGTAGAATAGTTTTCTTTTCGAATATTCAGCAGGAAAATTCATCTTTGACCAATATATTTTTTCTGCACTAGAGAATGTTTTCTCAAGATGTTTTGCTTTTGCATATAAACAAATGCAAAGACTTTCTCCAGGATATTTTTCTTTTGAATATAAACAAGTGCAAAGATTTTGTGAAAGATGTTTTGCATTTGAATATAAACAAGTGCAAAGATTTTGCCAAAAGTGTTTTGATTTTGAATACAAACAACTGCAAAGATTTTCTCAAAAAGATTTTGCTTTTGAATATAAACAAGAGCAAAACTTTTTTTTTTTTTACTTTCTACTTTCTCCTAATGTATTCAAAGTTTAAACTACCACAAAAAGACTATTTAATGACTAATAGTTATTTTATAGTGCTTGTAAATCTCATACGGGTTTTATAATTTTATAATAATTTTTAATGATGAGACAAACTGTAGGAAAATTAAAAATGTTATCTGTACTTTTAAATTCTGAAAACAAATTTAAACTGTTTGATAATGAAAAAGAAAATCTGAAATTTTACTGGCATTCAAAAAACACATTTTAATACATTTTTTTTCTTTTACTTTAAATTTCCAACAGTTTTTGAAAAGCAGGATTTTAGGTCGAAGTCTCCTGACATCAAATAGGATTACTTTCCTGTCATAAAATCTTTCAGTTAAAACACAGGATTATGTTTTTCAAAACGCTCATAAAACTTCTCAACTTGACATTTGAAGCAGCCACTGCCTCACTATATTTTTCTCACTTCTGCCGTAAGTTATGTTTTGAAATATTTGATCGCTTAAATCCTCCAGTCTCTTTTATAAAGACCCACATAATTCACACAACAAAAAATACCGAAACCAAGTCTTTAACAACCTTCCTTCCGCGTATCGTACATAGATCGCATTTTGGTGCGAGAAAAAAAAGGAATATTTCGACACATGTGCCAAGAAGTTAACATCTTTATCTTTTCATTTTGGCCGGAAACCTGACTCTTTTATAACTGTATGACATCTACCGCATTTATCCGTCAACGCACCCACCCCCGTTCTGTGAAATGATGTCATACGTCTCAGAAAATATTTTTTCGCTTTTTTTTTTCGCTTTTCTCTAGCAACGAGTAATTATCGCTCCTATTATCGCGCAAAAGTTGCGTAATTCGATATCCAGCGCCACATGGTGAAACGGCGACGCGTTACATAAATATGTCGGAAACGAAAGCTATGTGTCTCGTAGTTACACCTCTATGTCGAGGGGTCAGCTTTCCCGAAAAGGGGGGTTGTTCTATGGCTGGGAAAGGAAAAGAGTGGATGCAATGAGGCATGGCAACTTTAAGAGAATGTATGTATAAGCATAATTGTAGAATTTTACTCAGCTATCTGACTTGCATAGTTTTAAGCTAACAAATTTGGCATGAAAATAGTTAAAAGTTAGAAAAGTTAGAAAAGTGAGAACCAGGGACGTAGAAGGGGCTCCTGGGGAGCTCATGGGGGCTCAAGCCTTCCATTTCAAACGAAGACACTTTTTTTTTATTCAGATAAGCTGTTCCCAAAAATATTATTTTCTGTCTGCTATACTATTGCTTTTTTTATGACATCTTTCATTTAAGGCTGTTCTCAAATCCAAAGGGTCAACTTTCTGACATAAGTTTTAATTCATTTTTGTTCGGAAACGCATGAAACTAGAAGGTATTGTTATTCAGAAACTATGTCATGGAACTGTTTTTCCGTTTTTCTTGTAAACGCAATAGATCTTTCAAAAAATATTGTCAAAGTTGGCATTTCGAACTGAACTTCCGAACGAAAAAAAAAATCCAGTCAGTAAGGTGAAAAAAAAGTCTATCACGTGGTCAAAATCGCTTATAACTCAATAGGTAATTGACTGATAAAAAAATAGAAAAAACAGTTTGATTCTAAATCGCTTCCATGGTCAGGCTTTCCAATTTTATATCTTTCCGTTAAAAAATGAATTTGTAAAATGTGTCAAAACGTTTTGCGCTTATTGAGCAGATCAGTTGAGAACAGCCTTAAAAAGTTACAACAAATAATTAAATTTGAACAAACCACGCTTGCTAAAATACGCCGATTCAGTTTTCCCATAGCATAGGGATTCGGGAAAGCTGGAAAAAACTGCATATAGTAGATCATTCTGAATATACTATAAGATTTCTGTGTTTATGGAGTTATCTTTTCTTTAGAAAATTAATCAAATATTTCATTCTGTTTTTAATTTCGAATAAACTGATAATTAAAAGAGGCCTGAAGTTTCTTGCTGTTTTTCCTATTGTGTTAGGGAAGGTTTTTAAAGATGAGTTCAAGCTCATGTAATTCTAAATGCTTAAACATAGGTTTTTCATCTAACAATTAAAATAATAATAATAATAATAAACATGTTGTTTCGTGAAACATATGTGTTCTCATATCAAGATTCACACCTGTTCCTCAAGTGCAAATCTACAATTTTGAAAATTAAAAGCTTACCCTAGTTTGCCAGCGATATTGAAATATATTGGAAAGTTCCTGAGTAAAGCAAATTCTTGAAGATGTATTTTTATTTAAGGATGTATTCCGATCCAAATTGCTTATTTTCTGATTCATTTTAAAATTCATTTTTGCTCTCAAACGCATCAAACTTGGAAATTCTCTTATTTAGAAACTATATAATGTACGGTGCTCCTTAATTTTTTGATAAATGCAGAAAATACTGTGAAAAACGCTGTCAAAGTTGGCGTTTTGAACCGAATTTTCCAAAGCGGGCGATCTGGGAATGAAAAACATGGTCATACTGAGAAAATAATTGTTTAAAAATCAAATTCTAATTAATTGAGCTGAAAATGAAATCACACGGCATGTTAAACATGTCTTCAGAAATCACCCCAGCAAGTTTCATGTTTTTACTTTTAAAAATGAGTCTGAAAATGTCTCAGAAAATTTCGAGCTGTTGAGGGGGGAAAAATATTTTTTCGAATACACCCTTAAGATACTGAACTTTGAAATTCAGTTTAAACTATAAAATTCTATTTCGCTGGCTGTCAACATGGTGTGGGTTCGATATCATGTCTTAGTGATGGGGGTGGGACATACATATGTATGTGTGATTGTTTCATTCTATATATTATGCGCATTATAAATTATTATTGCTTAGCGTATTTTTTTAAATAAAAATTAAACATTTTTTCTGCATTTATTTTGTTCTTATAAAAAGTGGATTGGTAAGTCTCTATAATAATTTGACCAACATATATATATGCAATGACTTTGCAAATATATATGACTTTGCAAATATATGAAATATTTCTATATAGAAAAATTATACACTGAAAAAAAAAATTATCTAAACATTTCTTAATATGAAGAAGCATTTTTGAAAATTCTGTTGAACTTCATAGTTGCCCATGATTCTAAAATATTTTCCTGTATCTTTAGAAAACTTTAATAAAAGAATTAATCAGCAGTAATTTCAAAAATTAACAGAAACCTCTGAAATTTGCTATTGCAGCCAAAGAAGCCCTTATATTTATAAAATGGTTTTAAACCTTGAAAACCTATTGTTTTCTGATGGTTTATGATAGGATTTTCCGAAAATGTTTTCTGGGGATAACGAAAAAGTTTCCGGAGT
The DNA here is from genome assembly GCA_963932465.1 of Maratus speciosus. Lineage (NCBI taxonomy): Eukaryota > Metazoa > Arthropoda > Arachnida > Araneae > Salticidae > Maratus > Maratus speciosus. Next base: position 244,651,147 of record OZ010800.1, on the reverse strand, counting down.
ACTGGTAAAATACGAACGTTTCTGCTATATTTGGACAGTTTTTGTGTAATTATTTACAGTGAATGGTATTTATAAGGGGTTTCAAAATTAATGAAACAAGTTTTATATAACAATACACCAAAACTGAATTTATTCAAAGTTTTAAATATTACTCTTTAAACAATATATTTATACCTCATTTATAACTTTGAAAAACAAATTATTTTTATTTTGCTAAATTGTTTACGATTTGAAAGCAGCAAAATTTTGCAGAAGTTTCGTAGGATATGCATACAGAAAGAGACAAATAAAATTACCTAATACAATTTCGATTCATTTAAATATGTTAGAAAGCGAAAATGTTTTAAAAAGAAGGTTTTATCTATTTGTTCAAAGTCTTCGCATTATATTCCTTAAAAGCACGATACTCTTGCATTTTAAAACATTTTTATAATATTCTTCATTTAATATCTTTATTTCACTGTTATATATACCATTCTGTTGAAAATATCTAAATAACGCAACTCTTCAACACAGCAAAAATTCATTATTTAAAATTTATTGAACACGGTTCATGTACTATCACTGCTGCAACCTGATCTATGAAGTGTCATAAACGAGACATTATCCACACTACGCTGCTTTATCAGTATCTAGTGTTTGCCTAAGCCGTTAACGCGGAGATATATCTGGTAGTTTTTGCTCAATAGAACACACAGAAATGGACTCGAAGACAGCTGCTCAAATTATATGACAGTCTAATTAGAAGAAAAGCCTTTGTAAGCGCGAGAGAAGATTTATGTGTTTTTCTTTTAGCACATCGTACATAGCACACCCCGTATTATGTTTCTTTAGACTATTTTTAAAAAATGAATTCATTTGGTTACTGAAGTGAACATGCCTTCTATTGAAGAAGGAAACGCGTCAAATGATATGTAGGGTGCTTTGAAAATAGAATTTTTTTTATTGCTATATATCTTTAAAATATATAACTAAAGGCCTATTTTTAAACGCTTTCGATATAAGCTCGCAGTAAACAATCTGCTTAGGAAATGTTCTTTGCTTCTTTTTTAAGATATTTAAAACTTTACCTCATATAAGGAAATTAGAATCAGGATTTTATAAAGAAATAAAAACACACACACGTACGTATACAAAAAAGCAAAACAAACAAAGAGGACTTATAGGTTGACATAAAAATAAAGCTTCATATCACTTACATGAATTATGCCTTAAAATTCTTATATATGGATTTATCTAAAGAATCGCTTTTTATCTAAAAGTACCCTCTAATATATATTTGTATAAGAATCCTTATTAAAAGAACAATTATTTTAAATCTCTGTGATAAATGTGTGCGTTCTATTATATCTGAAACTTGGCTCGTGTAATATTTTATAGAAAAAATTTCCATAGAGACAAGATTTACAGTGCAAAATACAACTTATTCCAGAATTTTTAAAAAGTGAAAATGGTTTAGATCATAGCATTATAATTATCTTGGCGCTCTAATTTGAAAGAATATTTTTATTTAAAAAGGGAAAAACTGTTTATTCAGTGTTTTCTGTTATGATTTTTTTTCTCTTTTTGGTAAACGCTCTCTCGTTCTTTTTTAATACCTTCAAAAGTTTCGGTGATCCAATTTTGTCGGATGTGTCAATTCCATAACTTTCTTCTATCTCATACATGTTAATACTTCCTGAAAAACGCAGCATATCAGCGTTACCGGTTAGATGATTTACACCAAAATCTAGTCATCAACAATTTATGTCAATTTCTAACTGAATCTGAAGTTTGATGAAATCCGTGCATCGGTTTTTGAGATCGAGCTATTGCGGAAATCGTGAAAAATTCTTCATAGTAGCGCCACCAGTTGGGCGATTTACAACAAAAACTAAACATAACTAATTTATATCAGGAACTAACTTAATCTGAAGTTTGAGGAAAATTCGTGCATTAGCTCTTGCGATAGAGCTATTGAGATAATCATGAATAATGCACTACAGCAGCGCCACCAGTTGGGAGATTTTCACCAAAAAGTAATCAGCACCAAATTATATCATGGACTAATTGAATCTGAAGTTTTATGAAAATCCGTGCATTAGTTCTTGATATAAAGCTATTGCGGAAAACGTGAAAAATACTGCATAGCAGCGCCACCTGTTGGGTGATTTACACCCAAAAGTAATTAGCGCCAGTTTATATCAAGATATAACTGAATCTAAAGTTTTGTGAAATTTCTTGCATTAGTTCTTGAGATGAGTGCCCACAAAATTTTTATCACTTACAGACTCACTGAGTGACAGACAGAGTGACATACAAACCTTTTCTAAAACCCATCAAATCGTGTTCAAGATCTTCTAAAACGTATAAATCCATCGAAAACCGCAAGTCGAAAATTTTCACAAATCTAATACTTTCTTCTTTTAAAGATAGAAGAAAGTACAGAAACCGTACAGTAGTATATGAAAACCAAAGCATCAGATCGTTTTCAAGTATGTCAGAAAGTACACAAAAAATAAACTCATCCTCAAAATTGTCTTACACTTAAAAATAACCTTGTATACTGGACGATTTGTTATCATAGGAACAATTAATTATTTTAAAGCTCCATGACAAGATTTCTTACATGTACCAGTGTCTGAAATTTGATCCATTCAATATCCTAAAAGAAATAATCCTCTGTTTGTTCATTTATCATATGTCTTATTAAAAAAAATTCGGATTCATTCTTCTGTCTTCCCCCTTCCCTAACAGAGACAAATGGAAATGGATTAGACGATGGCATTGGCTCATTTTGAGGCACTCAAATTTAAAAGAATCATTCAAAGAAAAAAATAATTATCGAAAAATAAATAAATTTCCACTCATTATAAAAATTGTTCTTGTAAAGCAGTCTTTGATTTTACTTGAAGACATCTAAAATTTTCCACTATCCCCCCCCCCCCCCCTTCTCCCTAAAAACATGAAAACAAAGCTTCGGACTCTTTTCATCTGTGTCTGTAAATACTCCAAAATAGATCTCATACACCAAATGTACTTGTACCTAAAAATAATCAGTCAATTTATATGCGTTTTTATGATAAGAACAGTTAATTGATTTAAAGCTCCGAGACCTATGCTTTCGTATCTGTTATACATATGCTTTCATAACACATGTGCTTTCGTATCTGTTATACATTCAGTATTTTAAAAATATTTCCACAAGGTTTATGTAATGATATTTCTTAAGATAAATTCTAATTTATTCTATAACTTTTTTACAGAGTCAAAATGCAATGGATTACATAATAATGGATTTCTAATCTAGGCACTCTAATTTGGAGAAGAGTTCCAAATCCTGTTCCGTTTTTTTTTTTTTTTTTTTTTTTTTGGCGATAAAGGTTTCGATGTGGTTGCTGCGATCTACAGCATTTGGGGGTTGCTTTTCTTTATTACTCAGATGCTACTGGTGGATAAACAATAATTTTGCATAAGTTTTTTTTTATAATTAATTCTTTTTATTATAATTTTCGGATGTTTTTTTAACGATATTTTTCTGTAGATGTAATATGTAAATACATTTTTTGCGCATTTTTATGCGTTTTAATAATTATATAAAATCAACGTTTATAATATAATGTAATGTTTTAATTTCACATGTGTCAAAAATATATAAAATATGAAACATATAAAATTATGAAAAAATATATAAGTTTGTATTTATTTATATGCGCATATAATGTGCATTTAAGTATATCTGTATATAATTGCATATATAATATACATAAAACTAGTACATATCTATAACGTTTATAATAAAAAATATATGTTTATAAATATTTAAGAACCATCATGTTTTTCCGCCATCTTGAAAAATTTGGTAAGATGCTAAAACGGCCTATTGGAGCCATTTTGGATTCCTTGGCAAATCGCGCCAACCGGAACAGGATACGGAACTTTTCCCCTAATTTGTATGGATAATTTAAATATTTGCTTTATGCTCATGAAAATTTTTAGATAACGTTATCTGAATCTTCTTTAAAATTTCAGACACTTTCCATTATAAAACCCCTTTCAGCTGCGCTCGAAAATACCGGAAAAAATATCATCCACAAAATCCCCTTACATCTAAAATTAAAAATATCTCAATGAATACAAGTTGTTATTATAAGAAAAGTTAATAATTTGAAAGCTCCATGACTAGATTCTCATACATATGCTATAGCATCCAAAACATGACCTATTCAATATTTTTACAAAAACCTAAAATCATGCTTCCAGCATAGATTATCTAACACATTCCAACACATTCGGAATACTGTAAAAATTTTTAGAGTTTATTAAGGTGAAATATGTCTAAAACAATTTATAAAATTCATAACGCGTTTGAAAACACTTAACATCAGTAGTTGAAAAATTAACCGAATTTTTTTGTAAAGCCTTCTACAGGATTTATATACTTGCATGTATGCTAAAAGTTAGTTCAATTAAATGCATGAGCACAGTTCAAAATTTCCCTTCAGAATTTCCACAATAAACGGAAATGTACTTGAGATATTTTGTGTAGCCTGTATATGATCTGTAGAATGTATACAGACAAGGTAATTTGCAAAAAATAAGTTGAATTACAAATTGTAAAAGCAGTTCCAGCAATTATTCTTCATAGGCAGTACTGTAGCCAAATACTTTTGTGTGTTCCTGTAAATGAACAATAAATTATATGCACTCCAGTTTCTAATGTAAGCATCTTGTAGTACACCCAAGTGATATGTATAAATTTTAATATGTTTAATATAGTGTAATATCATTAAAATACATCGCAAATGATTTTTCCGCATTGGCCGTAATGTAACGGAATTTTTCTGAGTATCCCGGTAAATGAACAGTAAAGATTTTCTTTTCAAAACCAATCGCGTCATAGTAAACCCCAATAAGGTATATCGATTTCATGGCAATCGGATTCTATTTACGAAAGTTAGAGCATGGGCAGACAGACAGACAAGCCGAATTCATAAATCTTTTTCAATTATGTTGGAAAGTGTTAAGGGGACGGGGAAAGCAAAATTCATCCAAAAAATCGATTTTACTTTTTTATATCATTAAATAGTTTAAGCTTTTATCTTTCCAACGATGTGTCACGCATGTTTATATATAAAAAAAAAAACAAGTGTTGAAATTATTCATTCTTTCTAAGAGTACTTCACAGCTTAATGGCCATTTAAATCTTTAATGGACTTTTTCTCAAAACTTGCACTTTTCATGTTTATGTTCCTTTTTTCAATATCTATTAAACTTATATTAAACATGAACTCAGATTGTTTTAAATTCTTATGTTATATTGTATACACAGGGATTTAATGACTTGTTGAGAATTATTTATTTTAGGCAGTGAAATCTTACCAAAAATGCTAATTTAATAATGACTTTCAATAAATAATTAATAATTAATTTTGAGTTTCGCTTTGAAAGAAAATGGTCTGTTAAAATACGTAAAGTATGTCAATCTAACTACTCTAAAAATCTAGACATCTATCTTTCACCATTTCTGAGATAAAGGTACATAAAATTGGTGAATTTAACATGGAGGAGATAGGGCTTTCCCGGTGCCCTTAATAACTATATAGGAAAGTGTTAAAAAAAATTCCACATAGTTTGTGCATGATATTCCTTATAACAAAATCGAATTTATCCTTTTTTTTTTTTTTTTTTTTTGTTTTGTTTTGTTTTGTTTTGTTACTGAGTTTGATTATACAATGGCGGCTTTCTCATCGTGGCACTCTGATATGAAAAAATAAGTTCATTACTTAATATTAAAATATAGTTTATCCTATTCTGTGAAATTCTCCACTGTTTGCTTTAGGGTCATGAAAATTTCTTAGAAAATATTCGCTGTTTTTTCTTCCTTCAAAACATTAGAAAATTTTCACCACCATAAAACCGTTTTCATAAGTGTTTAAAAATACTTAAAAAAAAAAAAAAAAAAAAAAAAAAAAAAAAAAAGATTTCATTTGCCAAATCCCCTTATATCTAAAAATAATACCTCAATGTATGTAAGTTGTTATTATAGGAAAAATTAATTATTTTAAAGCTCCATGACATGATTTTCATTTATATACCATCATATGGGATGAGACCATCATATGTTTCAGATGAAACTTGACTTATCCAATATGTTCAAGACATAATTCTCTCAGGGTTAACCCATCATATTTTCTGTGACATAATCTGATTTATTCCAGAGTTTTTTTTTTTTTTTCCTGCTATAAGACAAATGAAAATAGATTAGCTAGACGATGGTGGTGTTTGTTCGGTGCGGAACTGTAATTTAAAAGAATACTTTTATTTTATATATATAAAAAATAGTTTGTCTAATACTTTCTGTATATTCTTTTAAAATGTTCGACATTATTTCCCAACATTGTTATATTTGCTGCAGAAAAAATAACTTTACAGTACCTGATTTTATACTATGTGGGGAATTTCAAGTTGTAAAGAGGTGAATTTGTCATTGATATTTATATGTCAAATATTTAAGTGTAATAATCATTTTCTATAAATATCGTAACCTGACTGGAATCGGCGGGATTCAGACGGTTTAGATTGTTTATTTGTCTGATTGATTTTACGCAATTTTTACATTTCGTATATAAGGTTTCGGTGATTTGTGAAAAGTAGTTAGTTCCAAGTTCAATCCCGATTCTAAGTAAAGTTGGCTCTCTGTTTAACGACTTTCAAGAAACCTTGAAAAATCGTCCTTAAATAGAGATCGTTCTTAAACAGAATTTGCGGAAAAATAATATTTGAAAAAAAAAAATCCCTTCACAGTTTACAGGCTTAGAAATATCAATACATGTGTCAATATATTGGCGTGTTTAGAAATGTTTTATTTATTTATTTAAATTTATTTTATGCTTTCTTTCTTTTGTTTTTACTGATACAGATATACTACATATTTTTATTGCACAAATACAAACTGCATTAATTATACTGCATACAAAAACAACATTACAGCATACAATGTTACTTACAGTACAATAAAAATATTTATAATACATTTAATTAAACAAATTAAATTTTTTTTAATCAAAAAGTGTAGATTGTTTCAATGATGGCCTAGTTTTAAGTACCTTGCTTCAAGCTTTTCAAGAATGTTGAGGGAGTCATCTTCCATATTTGATGAAACAATATACTGGGGAAAAATATCCAGGGCAGAATTCGCATCTGAGTAAGGAGGTGGTATTTCGCTTTCTGTATCATCAGCTTCATCACCATCTTCTGCATCTGAAATTGCATTTTCATTTGCAATGACTTCATAAATTTGATAAATTTCTGAAGTCTGTTGTTAAAACGTCTTCGTCACATGGGTAAAGTTCATTACACCCTTCTCTTCTATCTGTACTCATTTGAATTCCAAGAAAACTTGTTTTTCTATCAGAAGAAATTCCTTCGTTTAACATGTTTACAGGGATCAGGGGAAAAAAAGTACGTGAAAATTGTCGTTAAATAGAAACAATTTCATCTTTAAAAATAGATTTTTTTACTTAAAGGAACCGGGACCGCAAAATATCGTCCTTAAAGAGAGATCGCCGTTAAGTAGAGCGACGTTAAACAGAGTGTCGACTGTATTTGATAGTTATTCGGTATGACGATGCTTCCTTCTCAAATGTGTCTTTTAAGTAAAAGTGGAGTTTTCTGTAATTTTGTGTTGGGAGTATACAAACCTACAAGTGAGTTGCTATAACATTCTTTTTCAAAGCACAGACAGAGTTCATGTGTCAAAATTCTGCAGCAACTATCGCCACTGCCGCTAACTAAATTTATATACAAAATAAACAGGTGCAAAATGTAATTGTACATGGTCATTGCATCTGAGAAAATGAAATTATGAAAAAATAAATTATAACCGCTAAAGAATCTTTTAACTGATTTGTCATACAACGATAGTTTATACCGGGTGACCCAAAAATGAATGATGGATTTTAAAATTCAATAACTTGCAAACGGTGACAGATATTAAAAAAAATATTGCAGGAGGCTTACGTAAGATTTCAGGAGATTTATGCTGCGATTCCCACTTTTAGTTACAAATAGCAGGGATATATGACGCTGCATGCAATAAGCGCTAAATCCAGGCTCGATTTTTCGGCCTCTCTCTTCTCCCATGCGAAAAAAAGGAGATTAAAATGTTTTGAATGGATCCCGAAGTACCAAAAATCGGGTCTGAAATTAGCACCTATTTCTCGCAGCGCCATCTATTGTTCGAAATTCGAACTAAAATTAAGAATCACAGTAAAAGCATACAAAATCATCCTGTAAGAACTTTTTTAATATCTGTCACCGTTTGCAAGTTATTGAATTTTAAAATCCATCGGTCATTTTTGGAACACCTGGTATATGGGTCATTCTCTGGAAAAATAAAGCAAATGAAGGCCAATTGCAATTATTTGTTTTTAAGTAAGAATTTTCTTTCATTTTAAACTATACTTGTGTCTCATCTTTTAACTACAAAACTTCATAAAAATGTCACTTAATAACAAAAATCTATTTATTTAGAAATAAATATGTTATAATTATAAGCAATATTCAATTAGTATTAGCAATATTGAATTATAAGTGGTAAAAAGCAAAAAGTCAATATGGAAATACAGCTCTTGAAAAACCTATAAAAGATATCTGTGCCTAAATATTAATAAACTACCACTGGTTTTTTTTATATAGTTACTAGCAGCCTTCATCCGCTACTTTGGCTCCTTTCACCAAGGGCATCTTGAATCAAACGACATACGTCTACATATATCTAACAAAAATCTCTCTATTCTAAAAAATAGTAACTACCGCTGTCACCGCCGCCGCCGCCGCCGCCGCCGGTTTTGAATTTTTTGTGACCGGAGGTCTTTCTTCGTTAATATTAAGAAAAATAATGCATACAAAAATATGAAAATCGGTAGTATTATACAGAAATGTTTGATAAACACGCTGATGCAGACAGGTTTCAAATCGAAGAATTATTTTAAGAGATATTTAATGCTAAAGTTGGACAAAATCGTTCCACTAAAAAAGTTTTATAGCAGCAAAAACTATACATAGCAGTGTAATCATTTTTAGATCATTTTATGCGTTAGAATTTGCCGGAGTGCAGATTGTATTTCTTTTTTTAATTTGGCTAATTTTTTGAGGTTTTATTTCTATTTTAAATTCAAATTTTCAGCATTTCTAGAGATATTTTTTACAGATTTTAGAAAGTGATATTAATTTAAACTGTTGCCAACTGTATAAACAGAGGAAACAATAATGTTTGCTTAAAAAAAAATATATATATATATATTTATACGTGTAATAAATTAAAAATTTATTTACACGGGACTATTATAAACAAAAAAAAAACATTTGGAATTAGAATTAAATAATTATGTACAAAAAGCAGGAACTTATTAAAAATTACGTCATAAAAACTATAATTACACGTGAATTTTAAGAGAGAAAAGAATTTGTAAAATAATAAATTTATTAACATGCATTAGAAGTCTTAAATAGGAGAAATTACGTCATATTTACGTCAAATTACAGTTATTACATAAAATGAACACAAAATAATATTGCAAAACGGTTTAAATTTAGAAACTGCGCCAGACATTTATTTGATATTTTGAGAGATACTTTTCAACTATTTTTGTTAAGAAAGCGCAAATAACATTTCATTTCTAACACAAGTATTTTCACGTGAATATTAAAAAGAGAAAGAATAGTTCAAAATTATGTCAGATTAAAGACGATTAATTTAAAATGTCTTATTTAAATGAACTTTCTTTTCGCTTTGTTAAAAAATATCGGGAGACAAAGATTCTGGTTACTTAATTCCTTTTATATTAGTTTATTTTGAAATGTTTATCTTATTTTACTTAATCAAAGACGAAAACAGCGATTGACATATGTATTTTTGGTACTACTTAGTTATCCCGTCGACCAAAAATCTATCATTCGCCAAACTATAAGATTAAATGCCAATAATGGTTGATCGTAAATGTCACATTAACTTGACTTTAAGCAAGTTACACGTGTCTACGTCATCAAGTTATTTTTATTTCGACGTTTTATTCGTATTTTTATTAATGTTGCACTAATTTATTTGTTCTTTCGTTATTTAAAATAAAAATGATGTCAATTTGTATAATTTGACGAGTGCTTTGGCGATTTATATAATTTGAAGAAATTGGTCGACGGGTTAATCAAGTAGTACCGCAGCGTATTTGGCCTTAAAATTCCCCAGTCAAAGAGAAATGAATAGAAATCCGTTTATAGGGAGATCTCCATTGTTTTTTAAATTATAATTTAATCTTCCGAAATCTTTTTAAAGCCGATCAAATTAGCGTACTTTTAGAGTCTGCGGTGTCTGAACGGGGGTTGATGAGCGTAGCTCGTAGGGGGCAGAGCCCCCTAGTAATAATTAAAAAAAAAATTCTTAATTTATTTTCAAAACTAGGGGGCTCTGCCCCCTACGAGCTACGCTCGTCTACCCCCGTGCCCCATTCAGACACCGCAGACTCTAAGAGCACGCTAATTTTATCGGCTTTAAAAAGATTTCGGAAGATTGAATTAAAATTTGAATCTGACAATTATAATCTGACGTAATTTTCACCAAACTTTTCTTTCTCTTTTTAATATTCACGTAAAAATACTTTTGCTAGAAATGAAATATTATGATCATCTTAAAATATCAAATAAATGTCTCGCGCACTTTTTAAATTTAAACTGTTTTGAAATATTATTTTTTGTTCATTTTACGTAATAAGTGTAATGTGACTTAAATGTAACGCAATTTCTCCTATTTAAGTCTTCTAACGCATGTTAATGAATTTATTATTTTACAACATCCTTTCTCTTTTAAAATTTACGTGTAAATATAGTTTTTATGACATAATTTTCAATGAGTTCCTGCTTTTTATATTTTCTGTTTATAATAGTCACGTGTAAAATTAATTTTTAATTTGAAGCAAACATTATTGTTTGCGCTGTTTATACAGTTGGCAGAAGTTTAAATTAATACAATTTTAAAAAATATGTACAAAATATCTCTCGAAATGCTGAAAATTAGAATTTAAAATAGAAATAAAACCTCAAGAAATGAGTCAAATTAAAAAACTAAATTAACTCAAAATTAAGGTCGATTCAGAGCGCTGTGAATTTGACTTACCATAAAAACAATGACTTATTCAATATCAAATCATATAAGGGGAACTTTCTCGATCGGGCGGTTACTTTTAAAATACACCTAGAAATTATTCAGTCAGTGAAACCGTGTGGGATTTTAAGCTTATTGTATATATTATATAAACTTATATAAAAATAACAAAGTGTTTCATCGTTTAAGGAGATTCCGCCGTTGAATTTGACTGACACTTTATTACGTACATGAGCAGTTTCATTAGCATTTTTAAAAAAATATTCTGAGCATGCGCTTTAAGAAGACCTTCCTTGTTTGATATCTGATTTCATTCCATGAAAAAAAGGAAATTTCTTAATAAAGTCAGTGTCGGAAAGTGTTACATAATCTATGCCTAATGTATAACTTTTCGTTCTATTAATTATTATTTGATTATTTTTTATTAATATTAATAAAATTTTTTAAGAACGTTTTTATTCAGCGCCATTCCCCTGATGAAGGCTGTAAAGGATCCATTCCTGTCGAAGGAATTCTAAAAGTCTATGTGTTTTTTGAAACTGTAAATTGCCACTGATACCATTTGTGCAAAATCACCTCTTAAAGAAGTAAAAATTAATTGCTTTATATTTTATAAAATTGTAATATTCTGCAATAAAAACTTTCTTTTCTATATGATGATCAACATAAAAATGAATTTGAATTTTATTGAAATGTATTTGTAAGAATTATTAAAATGTCATTATATTTATATTACATTAAAACTGCAAGAAAAATTTTATTTGTTGAACAATCGCACGCATTAGGGGATGAATATCAGATTCTTCTTAAAGTAACATTTGCTTTATATGAGGAAAAAAAAATTGTGTTCAGGTATGGCGACCATTACTAAATGAAAGTTCTAGTATTCAATCCCATTAAATTCCCTGAATCCTATGAACCTTTGTTTTTATTTTAAACTTCTATTACTCGCACAAAAATATTTTTATAAGTTTTATTACATAAATTAACAAGCATTTACTATAAATTGCTTTATTTAAGTTGTATTCCATTGTGTCCGGTATTTTCACCAGATGTTAAATATATATATCCTTTGAAATTTTAAATTTGCGCGACAAAAGTTGGCGTCTTTTTGAAAATGACTGCCTTCGTTAAAATGAAATCAGAGATGAGAAATCGTAAACATTCAGGAAATATATATATATATATATATATATATATATATATTACCTACTAAACCCCTCAAAAAAAAAAAAAAACTTTTGAATCCTAAGAAGAATGCTGTACATAAATATGTCATATCGTAGTATATGTGCGGGAACTTCTCTCTTATATTCCCCTTTTCCTATTAGCTCTGATCATTATTCTTAGAGGTTTGTAGAGTGCTGGTGATACTTGACGAGTATAGCCATGATATATAAGAATAAAGCTGTGTAATAAAATCTAAACAGAAAAGGAGGATAGAGCGGATTTTAAAGAATACTCTTCTGCTTCATTTTACTTTAAAGAAGTCGTCCTATTATGTAGATTAATAAGAAGATTTTAATGTCAGAGCAAATTTTGTTGTAAAATACTTAGTTTGAACAAATTATTTAAATAAAATACTTTAATAAATTTTAACTTAGTTCTTACATTATGTCTATATGCGCATTAATTTTCAAAAAAGTTCGCATGCAATCTGAAAATATATGACATAACAGATAATCGTAATAGTATAATGGGACCTATATGAGAGAGTAATGCTTAAAGCCGGTACGGCCGTACACGCAGAGCTCATGTCACGAATTGTAGATTTGCGCTAAGACTTTACATTTTCTTGAATGTACGTTTATCTTTTGATTATTTCTTAAGGAGTGTAATTAAAGTATTAGAAAGAACTATTTTGTATTTATTTTGTTATATTTACTATTTATTATTCCCATTACTGCATAGTAGTGAAAAAAAAAAAAAACCTTTCTCTACTAACTGTGCCTCATATCATTATATGAAAATGTGACTGGTAAAAATCGACCAGTAATAAAATAACGTCTACTAAATAAAACTATACTTAAATTATGCTTCAGGGGTGGGTAGCATCTACTATTGAAACTGTAACAATCTGTAAAATTTCCAATACCGTAACATCCACTTTTGACATCGTATTTGGAATGGTCGATAAATTTTACTTTCGAATACTAAACAAGAAGTCATTTGGTTTTAGAACACTTTGAGTCATTTAAAATTTTGAACTTTTTATGTTAAAATCCTTTTTCGTCGTTTTAAAACAGATTGCACTTCGGGTTATTTTCTTATGCATAATGCAAAAACTATTTGACAAATGGTCTGAAGTTTTGAATTGACATATTTGAAGCTTCTAGAAATCAATTTTTATTTAAAAAAAATCATAGATTGCGAATTATGTAAATTTTTAATATTAATTTTAAATAATAGACATTTTGTAATTAATACATATAAAAGAATTTGAATATATTACGTTCTATCATGCGAAATTATTTCAGATATATTTTAGTGGCATTACACTATTTAAATTCAATTAAATAGATATATGTTACAGGATTAAATAATTATCTCTATAGAAAATAGCTTGCATAAAAATTGGCATTTGTTTACAGACATAAAATTAGGATTCATTAGTGTCTATTGTATCCGTACGCTGCTGTAATGACGTTACATTGTTTCAGTCAGAACGAAATTGATTTGTATTATTCAGATTCACTATAGCATGTATGTACTCTAATATAAAAAAAGTGTGCAAAATATTTATAGACATTTTAGGGGATATTAGCGTCTATGGGTTGCTGTTGGAAAACTGTGTTATGCTTCCTAACTGAAATAAGCTGTAGTATATTATGTGAAAAGTATAAAATCAATCAGTTCTCATACAGAAACCTCATAAAAGAACTCAATTTATTTCGTCAATAGGTAGAAAATTTCTCAACAATAACCTTGTAACTTTTGAGAGTGTTTCATATTCTATTGTAATGCATGATTTCTCTTTCTTGTTTACACATGGCATGCTTCTGAAATTTTTTAAGAACGAAAACCCCGTGAAACCCTATGAATGCTAATTTTTATTTCACTTCATTAAATAACACGCAAAAAGTGTCAAATAAAAATATCTGATAACCTTAATATATAATCCCATAAATAAACCACACGTTACTTAGAAATTTATGTCTGCCATTTTTATGTTCCCTCAGAAGCAATCAAATTATGACACAAAATAATCAAAATCAACAACCCAGAAAAATTAATCGCTTTCAAGGGATTTTCTGATTCTTTGAGCCTGACATTTAACGTTAATTTTAGCTACTTAATTTGCCGTCTGTAACACTTAGAAGAAGCTTTTGATAGTCAGCCTTTCTCCTTTCGTTAATTAAGCCCTAATTATTCAATTTACACACTTCAGTAAATCGTTGGAACCACATCCACTTGTTATTTCTAGTGTTGGTTTGAAATGGCAGTCTCCTCCGTCTCTCCCCACTCTTGTACGAAATGTGTTAGAAAGATGTTAGTTTGACCTCTCTTTGATAACCTTTTTGGAGATAATGGAACAGAGATAAATGGTTACCATTATTATGTAATATTTATTATGTTTATAGAGAGATAAATACATAGCTGTACATGCTAAAAAATACACGTTCTGTAAAGTTTATAATCATTGTATGATGTTATATTAATAAAAAGAATAGTTAAGAGGATGTAATAATTTTAATATTTTTAAATATTTTAAACACTATTTTAGAATGGTGTGTTTTTAAGCATTATATGTGAAAAATGTATTGTTATGCTTTTTTAAGGCAATCAGTTAAAGGGTCTTGTACCTTTTAAAGGCGACGAAAATTAACGAAAATATTCAAAGTTTGAATTAGTCTATCTTCAAAACCTTTTTGCATATAAACATAAAACTTTTACTATTGCTTAAACAGATTGTGCTTTGTAATATGCTACTAGTAGAAATTTATTAGACTTTTACAGAATTTGTGTATTATTAGAATCAAAATGTTTACTTCATAAGTCATTGCGCGCATGATATCCTGAGAAAGTATGTATGGATTGTCATGAAATTTGGTAAAAATACTAAATAAATATGTGTGTTTAAAATGATCTACTCTTAGGCCAAAATTATTTCATTAACTATATAAAAAAATATTTTTGTGGAAAAAAAAGAACATTTTACATTTTTCATAAATAAAAATAGTCATAATTAAAAATAGTAGTATTATAAATACTTAAAAGTAGATCATTTTAAACACACATATTTCTTTAGTATCTTTACCAAATTTCATGTCAATCCATACATACTTTCTCTAGATATCATGCGCGCAATGACTTATGGAGTAAAAAAGAGAGCTATTTTGATTTCAACAATACACAAATTCTGTAAGAGGCTGATAAATTTCTAATGGTGGCATATTACAAAGCACAATCTGTTTAATCAATATCCAAAATTTCATGCTTATACATAAAAAGGTTTTGAAGATAGACTAATTCAAACTTTGAAGTTTTTCGTTAATTTTCGTCGCGTTTAAAAGGTACAAGACCCCTTAAGCATTATACGTTGTTAAATTAACTTAAAAAAAAAGTAATTACGGAAACGGAATATTTATGCATCATGCGTGGGAAGTTTTAATGTTAAGAGCCCACTTCAGTCACGGCAAAAAAGGAAAACGCTAATGTAAAGTCTATGGAGGCGTTATTTTCAAATTTCTCGCTTTGATTTTAATATTTTTGAATGATTTTTTTTTTTTTTTTTTTTTTTTTTTTTTTTTGCTTAGGATAGCTGGGGACAATCTACAACCGGGCCAGTTTTTACTTTTTCGATTTTGGTTATAGTTTTTTTTTTTTTTTTATTAGGATAGTATCAATTTCAGAACCGGTTCAAACCGGTTCCGAAAGTAAAAGTAATTAAAAAAAATCTGAAACCAAAATCAATAAAGTAAAAACTAGCCCGGTTGTAGATTGTCCTCAACTATCCTATGCAAAAAAAAAAAAAATCATTCGAAAATATCAAAATTCAAGCGAGATATTTGAAAATAACTTCCTCATAGGATTAACATTATCCTCCGGGTCTTTTTGGGTGACTAGTGTGACCTCTTAAGCATCATGTATGGAAAATTTATTTGTATATTTCATTAAGGGAATAATTATAAGCATTATGCATTGTTATATGAAAAAAATCGCGATTAAAAGAGATGATATGATAATTTATTTTTTATGCATACTATTTTTTTTATACGCATATTAAAAACGAAAGGTAATAGTGAGGGTACAGAAAATTCAATTAAATATATATATATCTATATATGAGGCATTTTCACATAATTTTGACTTTTAAGTCCCTGAATAATAATTTTTATTTTAGTACATATTCTTGGCTTTTTTTTTTTTTTTTTTTTTTACTTCTTGTGTTGGAAAACATCCCGCTGCATGACTGTAAATAATATTAAAGAGATAAATAAGTTTTGGACGATGTTGGGGTCTAAATATACCACGAAATTCTCTACCGCCCACACCCCTGATGGGTATTTTTAAGTTTGGAGCTGTCTGCATAAAGTTGTTACAATAAAAGTAATTCGATGTAATTTTTTTCCGAAACTGGGACTATTGTTTTATATAAATATGTAGCAAAAAATTAACCTGCACACATTTTTACGGTTGTTATTATTTTTTTAAGTCTGTCCCTGGAATTTAGATTCCTTACCTCCCTATTGCTAAAATTATACAGAAAATCACATCAAATGCTGCCACAGATTTTTTTTTTCAAATTTTTTCTCATGCAGATGTATGCTAGAGAATGAATGGCTAAAATTCTTTGAGAGGAAATTTATTGCAGAATTGAAATCAGCATTTAAATATCAATTTCAAGCATCGTGGCTTTATTGGTAGTCTTACCGTCCCCAAGGTTTATTCCTGCACTTTTCGAGGTAAATTAATTTTGTTTTATAATTTAATCCGATGTAAATAACTGTTTCTAAGAATCAATGAGCATTGTGGCTAGGCTATCATTTAGTCTTAACATGATTTGTCGAAAAATTGGTAGTAAATTTCCTTACTGTCCCTTTTTTCCCCTTACTGTCCCTTTTTACCCGTACCGTCCCCCTTTTTTCCTTACCGCCCTTTCCTTAACATCGCTTTAAGACAGTGTTATACCAAAATTTTGTACTAAAAATACTATATTGTTATTATTTCTTATTTGAATGTTCTGTGAATACTATGCAAATTCATTATAAGTAAAAATTTAGAAGAAAATAGAAAGTTATAGGGGTAAAATGATAAGGAAAATTAAATTCGCAAGTTTAATTTAAACCTCAGTTAAATAAAAAACGCGTCGCTGCTGACCATTTTTCCTTTATTTTGAATCATTAAGGCATTCGTCTATAAGTTTAAAATGTTATTTTGTTAAGTTTAATTTCGCCAGATTTTTATTCCTGAAAGTTAAAATTTTGTGAGAAAGCATCATTTTCGGAAAGTTTTAATTATTAAATTTCATGTGAGCGAAATATTTCAATATACTGATGTAGGGCAATGATTATTAGCATAATATTATATCAATTGTTATAGTAATAAAAAATTAAAAGCTTAATGTTATATTAATCGTTATATTAATAAAAAATAATTATGAGTATATGATAGTTTATTTACTTTTATTGTTATTTTAAGCACTATGCGTAAGGAAAGTTTTAATTTTAAGTTTGCTGAGAGGGAATGATGTATTATATGTTATTAGAAGGGAATGGCTGTAAGCATTATATTTTTTCCAATAATAATAAAAAAAAAACAATATATAAGATATTATGATAATTTTAAATATTTTAAATATTTAAAAAAATTATTCCATAAAAATATATTTTAAACATATCTGGATTTTTTTAATTGTTATTATTTTTATATAGTTTCAACAACCATTTTAAATATTATATGCTTTTATATGAGTAAAAATATAAATTAAAATAATACTAAATGGTAGCTATGAAAATTTGAAGGTATGATGCTAAATAAATGTACTACTACGTAAATCATACTAAAAAATTAGTAAAAAGGGATAAAAATCATTAAAAAGTCACTGTTTTATATTAAAGGTGCAGCATATAGAGGTTATAGAATTATTTAAGATAAATAATAACCATATTTATAGTACATCGGACAAGAAAGAATACGCCCCGTGGCGTAATCAATAATTTTGGTATTATTTACATAGCATTTGGAACACATCGTCACAAAACAAATGGCTTATGCGTGTTAAATTCACATTCCTCCCACTTTTTCCATTAGCTGAAAGCAAAATTTCATAATCCTCATCTCTGTTAAATAGTGATCTGTCAAATACACTGTTAAAATTCTGCAGCAACCTTTCCGGACATTCAATCGCTGTTACAGAAAACGAATATATAACCTCAATTAATCTCTATTCTGACCAATGAAAAGTCTTCATTATATAGTCAAGCAATAGTTATTCACGAAAACCGTTGAATGACAGGACCGTTTACTGCAGATTTTTAATTGTGTAGATCCATAAGAAAATCAATTTAATATAATAATTCATTCATGTTTTCAGAAACAGTGCCTAACCGGATTTCGAGATGCCCATGTTTGGTATTATAAATACAAAAAGAAACAGCTTGTTGGTTAATTGTGGTTTAATGGCACAAAGTCCCTTTACTGACGTGCTGTGTGAAAAAAAGTAAAATATAAATATAGAATTATATTTTAAAATGTTATATTAAAAGCTTGTCATAAAAACCAAGATAGCGAAAACTATGCAGTTTAATAAAAAAAAGTAATGTAAAAAATGTGTAGTATAATTGAAAGTCAAATGTATAATGTAAAGTCAAAACACCATAGTTAAAAGACACAAAGAAGTCTTCACAATTAAAATATGTAAAAGCTGTAAAGCAAGAATCGTCCAGAAGTACAAAATATAGTAATAACACTGCATAAAAACATGTTTATAAACCACAAATATTAAAAAACGATGTAAAATCGCGTAGGCTCAAATTCTTCAAAAGCAATATTTTCGTGATCTGCAGTCGAAACTATAAGAGTCGGATTCCATAGCCTCTTCCTCATAGAGCACCTGTCTGGAATCCTTCATATTACCAAGTGCTGAATTATCGCATGATTTCTTCTTATTTTTCCTCACAGTTTTCCACTGTGAAGGGGCTTGAGTAGAGGATTTCTTTCTCTCTTTCTGTGCACAAGATATTTGATTTGCTTTCTGAGTCG
This sequence comes from Maratus speciosus, assembly GCA_963932465.1. Classification (NCBI taxonomy): domain Eukaryota; kingdom Metazoa; phylum Arthropoda; class Arachnida; order Araneae; family Salticidae; genus Maratus; species Maratus speciosus. Next base: position 244,631,802 of record OZ010800.1, on the reverse strand, counting down.
GAAAAACATAAGGTTTCTGCAATTTGCTTGCAGTTGAAGCAGAAGTTTGCTCAACCTCATGTTCCGTGGACTCTTTGGATTGAGCTGAAGATTTTTGTGACTGACTAAAAAGGTATTCTTTTTTAACAGGTTCTGATGATGATGCCTAAGTTCTAATTTTGGAATTAGTCATGTGCTGTCGGTAGCGTGCACATTACGAGTTTTTTTCTTTATAGTACCAGATGGTAATGTCATAGGTAATGTCATTTGGTAGAAAAGAGGATAGAGTCTTGATGCCTTTGTGCTTTACGGGTTTTGGTTGTTGCTTCAGTAAAATGGAGTACAAAATCCCGACAGATGGGGTTCTGAATTCAAAAAGTTCAAGGAACAGCTTGAAAACAACAATTTGTTTCCGTCATTAGGCATACAATTCTATTCTCTATTTCACAAACATAACTGCTAGAAAAAGTTATATTCTACTATAAAGACTCAGAATAAACAAATTAACATGCTTCTTTAGAAAGACTAGAGTATTGCGCATGCACCATGTTTATGTGCTTAAAGACGATTTTGAAAACTGTGCAGAAATAAATTCTGGCAAATAATTACTACGTTCACAAAAAGTAATTTGGTGTATCCCCAGACAAAATATTTCATTTATGACTGAAATAAAGTAGATTGATGTAGTAGATTTCTCTAAAGAATCGGTCTTTTGTTTTAAATTTATAGATGGAAAATTTTATTCTTTTAAACACACCTTTTAATGTGCCATTAGATTTAGTTTTTAGAATTTCACTGGCTATTTTCTGCATTTATGCCATAACCAGGATTTCAACATGTCACATTTTGGTCAGGAGCTGACCTATGGACAAGGAGGCCGAATGACTAAACGAGTTCAGAATCCCTTTTATTTTCGAAAATAAGATCTTAAATTAACGATAAAATAACTTAAAAGTGTGGGCTGCTTTACACAACAGTAAAAAAATTAATTTTAAAGTTTTACATCTGTATATACCAAAATTTCTCTAGTTCTTAGTACTCTAGTCTCTCTTCTTCTAGTTCTCTTTGAAAATTTCTCTAGTTTACTTTAGCTAGTTACACTTAACATAAGTGTATAAAGCCTATCTTCTATTTCAGGTTTCTTCACAAATTTTCCCGTGAGCATTGATAATCCTAATTCATGTACATTTCAAATTTTGATCAAAGACAGCAACCTTGCTTTTTAAAACGATACATAAATGTAAAAATCTGTTATGCTTGATTTCACACTCTTAATCACATTTCTGTAGATTTATGAACCCCATCTTTCCAAAATTAATTTAAAATTTAAGTTTATACTAGGTTTTCTGAAAATACATAAGATTGTTTAGGTATCTAGGGGGAAAATGCATTTAGTTGAAATATAAATTAAAATGTTTGAAAATTACTACAGTCCTCCCCACTTAATCGGGTCACGGATAATCAATAACCCGCTTATTCGAATAGAATCCTCCGGAACCGAATTTATTCCTATTGGTTCTATTTTTTTTTCCCCGCTTAAACCAAATACCTTTTACGAACGTCCTCTGTTAATCGAATAACAACTGTGTGACCGATGCTGGAAAATAGGCGCGGAAAGCATGTTTCAGCTGGAATTTCCTTCCAGCTTTTGTCATTTTCGGTTCCTTTATGCTGAAAACAAATTTTCAGTTCTTCCTGCATTGATTTCGGCCAGCAGGTGTATAATGGGCAAGTCAAACGATTTTCCCACCTTGATCTCCCCACCATCACTTCTTTAATGGCAATGCGCCGTCACTTCAAGACTCGAGATGGTAGTTGTGATATTTTGCACTCATTCGAAAAATAACTCGATATTTAATCCTTTAAAATTCCACTTAAACAAACCACTTTAAACGATTTTTTAAGGCAGTATAAGTAACTTAAATTAGAAGTAGCAAAGTTTTGACCCAATTCAAACGAGCTGCATTAAGTGTGATATAAACCATATAAATGCATGCACAGACATTAAATTAATACGTATTTACTTTATATTAGCATTTGTATTTATTTTAGTTTATGTTATTCTATTAGCGATTTATTATGCTGTTAATTAAATATACCATAGATGATTATTTTGCCTTTTTATTACGCATTAAATATCACAGTTATGGATCCCCGCTTAATCGAATATTAATTCTGGAACTGTCACTGTTCATTTAAACGGGGACGACGGTATATATGGATGAATATTTTTTAGTCGTAAAATTTTGTGGCCTGCCTTAACTTAAAAACGAACATAAAAAAGAATCCCGTCATTCCCCTACTATTCCCATCTTCAGACTTTCCTGAAAAAAAAAAGACCAAACATTATCCATCCCCATTCAGCCTCTCAATAGTGTCATCCGGATCCATGAATGGCCATTTGCTGACCCCTGAAGCACTCCGAAATAACCTCCCGAAGATAACTGGGGAAACTTGGAGAGCCACGTATCTTCCCTATCGTAGAGAACGAATAATGCTCGAATAAATATGTCGCTGGATATGATAAGGTAGGGGCGATATGAGGAAAATATATATGAAGACGAAAAGAGAAAACCATGTACTGAAACTTAAAATAGAGATACGTAGAGAGCAAAACAACAATTTATTTTAACAAAACACGTGTTAATGGCAAACTTCAGTTGAGGTTGAGATTAGGTTGTTTCGTTATAGGCGAAATGAAACCAAACCAATTTGCTATGTTGATGAAATAAAGAGAGGGTTCTAAAAAAAGTTAGAAACTGATAGAATAGTGACATATAATGGAGTCTGCTCAATGTAATGTCAGTTAAAGGAATTTATGATTTTTGGGGTGTGTTTTCACTGTTCCCTAATCATTCCAATTATTTTTCATGTAAAATCTAGTTAATGGAATATATAATTTATTGCAAACACGACTATTAAATATTTTTAATTTCATAATAGCTAAATTTCGTAAAATTTGAAATAATCTATTTCAGAATTTTTAGTATTTGTTTCAGTCATTTCACAGACAAATTTCAATCTCAGTACTTTAATAAGGGATAAAGCATAATATTGAATTACATTCTGTTCAAAGGGAAAAATGCCTCATGCTGATAGAAGATACACGGGCTGGTCAAAAAAAGTCGCAATCTTGAATATTGTGTTTGACGACCATTTTCTCGCATTTCAGAACGCATCCGTCTTGGCATTTATTCAATAAGCGTAAACATAGCCATTATACTTATTTTTGACCACAGTTTTACCGATAAATCTCCAAATTTCTTGGTGGATGAAAGAAGATTAGAGCTACTTCTTAGCTCTCTCCCCAGTACATCCCATAAGTTCTCAATAGGATTGAGATAAGAATTTTGTGATGGTCAATCAAGTGCGTGAATGAGTCTTGTGCTCCTGAAACCAATCTTTCACAATCTTGGCTCGATGAATTCTGGCATTCGTATATTGAGACACATCTTCGCCCTCTTGGAAGAAAAAATCCATTGATGGAATCAAATGATCATTTAGTACTTGCACATAATCAACGGAGTTTATTTTGTAGCTACACAGTGTTGCCGCACCTATTTCAGCCGGACAGAAATATCCCCAGATAATAACACTTTTTTCTGAGTCTTCAATAGTTGGAACAACGCAGGAAGGATCAAATGCTTCGTGTGCCTCCCTCCTTACTCTAATGCTTCCATCATCTTAAAAGAGGATAAATCTGGACTCATCGGACCACATAATCTTTCTCCACTACGCAACAGCCCACTATTTATGTTCCTTGGCAAATTTGTGAACTTTTCTCTTGATGTCTTTCACAAGTGGCTTCTTTGTTGCAACACAACTGTTCAAACCTAATTCTTTCAGTTCCCGTCTCAAATTCCCATTTGAGTTTCCGTCTGCGATTCGAAAGAGTTTTACTTCCTGTGTTGAACATTTTTGTTCGTTACAGGTTGAACTTCTTGAGATTGGACTTCACTAATCGCTTTAGAGATCTTCGGTCACGATCATTTAGGATGGGTTTCAACCACAAATTCTCTACAGAGTCGTTGGCAGATCGCCGTCTTTCCAAGATTTAACATACTTTGAATAGTTTACAAACCTGTACCAGTTATTTCACTGAACTCTTTACAACATTTCTGCGGTTGATGAAGGCCAAAAATTTGGCCTCCTTTGAACTCCGAAACATCTTTACCGCGACCACATGCAACAGTAGCACTCGTGTTTGCTACGAAATGATCAGCTGCACCCTCATTCAGCATTATTTCAAGGTTTATTGGCACACAGGATTATGCAAATTCCAAAAAGCTTAACCAATCATTCTCTTTTAACTATTTTCCTGTCCAAATCTGCTTTGCGATTTTTTTTTTGCCAATCAGTGTATAAGAAACTGTAAAATGATGCGGTGTAAAATTTCATGCTGCGTCTATTTTAACAATGAATTTGGCATTTATTCACCAATAGAGGCATAGGTGAATGCGTCAACAATTTTCTGTTATTTCTGAAATTCTTACCATGAAGAAAACTCGTGATTAATAACAAATGAAAAAAAATCAATGATTTAGCGAGATCGTGGAATTGAATAGTAGAAAATAACTCAATCGCTATCTGTTGCATGTGTTGCAAATGCATTCGAAGGGATGATCATCGTTCAAAAAACTACAGTGAAAATACCTACAAAGGAAATTAGCAAATTCAACTAGTATGAAAGGACATATTTCAGGTATGCTAATAAATATTCGTTTCTTTATGTTTTATGAAGAAGCAGTGATTATTTTCATTAGAAAAAACAAGAATGGAAAATCATGCGTACGGCATAGATTATGAAACATTGAATACTGTAGCAAAACTTCGTAGTTTATTAACGTGAAAGATGATGTCTAAATGAACAATTTGAAAACCCAATTTCTACTATTAAAATCAACAGTCGGGATATATGCTCTTTTTTTTGTGCAGCCCTGTATATGACCCCTGGATTTATATGTATGTTACACAGTATGCTAAATGTTTGTTCAGTTAAACGAATAGCACAGTTGAAAATTTCCATCCAGCAATTTTCGTGAATAAACAAAAATACACCTGAGAACTTTTGTGCAGCCCTGTATATGATTTATAGAACTTATACACACCAAGTAATGTTTAAAAAATAATATATTTAAAAACGCATACCCCAACTGAAAACGCACTTCTATCAATTATTTTTCGTAGCATTCAGTAGTTCAATTATTGTTCATTTTCTTCTGTAGACTATTTTTTTGTGTATCCCTGTAAATGAACGATTAATTCTATGTTTAACACATTCTATAATAAGAACCTAGTGATATATATGAATTTCAACGTGTTTAAAATAGTGTAATACCATTCAAATACACAGCAAACGGCCTTTTCCCTATAGACCTAAATGTAACGGAATATTTTTTAAAGTCCCTCTAAATGAACCTTAAAACTTACCCACTTAATTTTCAATACCGAACATGCCATAGTAAACCCCAATAACATATATCCATTTCATGGTCACCGGATTATATTTATGGGAGTTAGAGCACGGACAGACAAATCGAATTCATAAACACTTTTCAACTACGTTGGGAAGTGTTAAATAGCAATGAAACACAGGAAAAATTGCACGCCGTACACCAAAAATATTATTCGGCATAAATAAAATAGGCGAGACATTCTCGAATGATACTGAAGGAAAAATGTGTTCGGAATTAAATTTGCTTTGTATAAACACTTTATATAGTCACAAAAGGAAAATGCGCATTTGCTAATGCGCATCATTTGTTTTTCTTTTTTTTCCATTGCTCTTTGATGGTCTACACTTGCATAAACATCTGATCAGAAACAACCGAAAATCATTCTAGTTTTAATTAACATTTCTTTCAAAAATTTTCTTTAGGTAGAAATGAAGATATAAAACGTTGTTTTATTTTTATGAAAATAATACCTCTTAATAGTAATAAGTTACTCTCTAATTGAAATTTATTTTGCTACCAAATAATATTGTTATTGAAAATCTTAACACAATCCTTAATATTCAGCATAATCAAATGGTCAAAAATGCAAAAGAAATATTACTAACAAAAAGAAATCAACTCTAGAAGCTTCCACTGCAACAAACACATCAAATATTAACCTTATCAGATACTGCATTTTTACGAAGTCTTTCAGAATTTCCAGGAAAAATAGCATATCGAACGAAAAATACAAAGAAAGAAGCAACGAAAGAGGAAAAAAAAGAAGTCCGGTCGGAGTCTATGCGAACATAAAAGTAAAAAATACATGTAATATAAAATAATGGGGGATGCGTCCACATATGTCATGTGACAACGCTTATGTTTCTTTCTGACAGATTCATTCTCAGTTGACAGTATTCTTCTGAAATCTCCTGGGATATATTTGGCGCGACATCTCCCGGACTTCGCCAATAATCTCATGTTTTTTTGACTAAAACGAAAACTTTTGCCGTATGTCTTTTTGTGCGAGACAATATAATTTTTTTTGTGTGTGTGTGACTTAATTTATTCTTATTTAATGTTAAAAGTTTTACAACGAAATGTGGCATAAAGACTAATGAACGGAATTAGTTTAGTTTTGTGTAGATATATTCTTAAAAATAGACAACTTATATTGATATATATATTATATATATTGATATATATTGATATATATATTGATATATATATTATTATCAAAAAGTAAAACTGTACTAAAATATATAATATTATAAGACGAAACGCAATTTTTCACCTTGATTCAACATGAATTAAATAATATGAACATTAAAAAGATCCACAATCTTACTTGAAAGGCGACTAATGTAATGAATTAATGTAATTAATGTAATGTTATTTTAAACTTGTAACATCCTTTTTCATTACATTAGTCGCCTTTTAAGTAAGATTGTGGATCTTTTTAATGTTCACATTATTTATTTTATGTACTAGTATAATTATGAACATGTGATGACTATATTAAATGTTACGAATAAATTTTTTTAACAAAAATAATTCTCAAAATCCATTCGTAAAAATTACGGCATAGCATAAATGTAATTGTTTATTTTTCAAATTTTAAATTCTTACAAAACTTCCAGTATAATTTAGTCACTTTATTAGTTACTCTTATACTCCTTCGAACTTAGCCAAAAGGACCTTCTTTCCGGAAAATAGATACTGTTTTTACTGTATGTCTTTTTAGGAGAGAAGCTTTAATTTTTAATTAATTTATTAATTTATTATTATTATGATATAAGGTATTTCTCAAACAAAATATGATATAAAGCCTAATGAATTCCATTCATTTAGTTTTGCCTACTTTGTTCTCAAAAATAGATCACGCCCCACCAGTGGCTGAGAGGTTCTGCTCTCGAAGCTGGTAGACGGGAGGTGCAGGGTTCGAACCCAATCGCGCCCGTCGGCCTAATCATTTGGAGTTTTCGTGGTTTTCTTCGAACCTTGGATTTCCAAGCGTTAATACGGGTTAGGTTCCCTTAGAAAGACCCCCACGAAGGGCACTCCCCCCTGGGCCTATATCCCTCGTGTAGATAATTGGCCGTCATAAATACAACCAACCAACCAAAAATAGATCACACTTGATGGTAGATATATTTCTATTAATATGAATAATTTAAACAGGTTAATTGAGTTATACCTGTGTGATAGCTTTGCTTAGATTGTTGAATTATGCCTAATGACAGTTTTGCTTGTATTGTTTTATTAATGTTTTAGTAATAATATTTTTATGACATAGTTTATTTTTATTTGGCTATAAAGATGAGATATAACGCTTTATAGGATTCAATTAAGGGGACAAGTGACCTTCAAACTCATTTTTTGTTATTTTTAAATTGTACTTTAATTACTATTCAAGGGTAGACTGTATGAATTATACCATATAGTTATCACACAAGAAATTAAAAAAAAAGTTTTGGGAAGAAAAATAAGGATTTTTCCTGAATATTTTAAGCGTTATGAAGAACTTTTCAAAATTCCCCATGTGCATTAGATATCAAAAATCCCCAATATTTTTTATGCCAGTTTGGTTACACATGCAAATAAAACTGTGCATCGAATTTTATATATTTGAATATAAATGTAAGTAAAAAAAAATATTTTCTAAATTTTTATGAAATTTTCAGTATTTTTGCTGCATTATTTCTGCACTTAACTACCTTTAATTTTCCAATTGCGCTTACAAGGAAGGTCTCCATACTGGGCATACTCAGAATATTTTGAAAAAAAAATACCAATTAAACTACCTGTGTATGTAATAAACGATCAGTCAAATTTGGTGGCGGAATTACAGTAGAAAGTCTGTAAAAAAAAAATAAAATACTTTCGAATATTTGGCGCGAAAAGACGAAAGCGTCACACGATTTGGCGAGCGATACTTTTCCTCGCCAAAAGCAAACGATTTTAACGCACCTGAAAATTGCTTGTTAATTGATTTTTAGAATGCGTGTAAAAATATTTAATGAATTTAAACTTAACAATGAGAGAGTTTAATAAATACATTTTTTACTACATGTTTATGTTGCTTGTTATTTAATTTTATTGTTTTAAAAACAATCTCATACATAAAAAATATTTTCATATACTTAAGTATATTCCAAAAAAAGAAAAAACAAGTAGGAAATTGCTCGTCAAACGTGGCAAATGAGGTGCGTTCGTACTATAACTAGTTTTATAACTATTTTTTGCAACCCATATTGTACTGAATGTATATTTTTTTGCACTTCATAAATGCACAGTCTGTAACATCATTAAAATGCACTTGCAATAATTTTTTCCCATTGCCCGTAATGTAATGGAAAACTTTTGACTGTCCCTGTAATTAAACTATACACCCAATTTTAATAAAATCTGAAATCGCTCTACAAAATTTTGCAACAATTATATATTTAAATTTTCAGACCATTCGGAAGACTGTAACATCATTAAAATGCACTTGCAATAATTTTTTCCCATTGGCCGTAATGTAAAGAAAAACTTTTGAATGTCCCTGTAACTAAACTATACATCCGATTTTCATAAAATTTGAAATGGCTCGAAAAATTTTTGCAACAATCATATAGTTAAAATTTCAGACCATTCGGTTGGGTAGTTTTTGCTCTGTTATATGCGGACGGACGGACAGACGGACAGACGGACAGACGGACTGAACGACGACTATAGGTGCTACGTATTTATATAATTACGAACGCACCTAAAAAAGGCAAGATAAAAAAATGCTACAGTTATTCGTGTCAATATCAAATAAATAGTTGTTTCCATGACAACAAAATGGAATCAACAGTGCTCAATTGGACTTAATTTTGAGATGCTGAAACAATTTTAATTTATTTTAATTTTATTTTAATTCATAACATTTGATATTTAACTTTCATTATATATATATATATATTTAAATTAAACTAAAACTGACAAAACTAAAGTTATTTACATTAAATTTATTTAAACAAGTTCAATATGAAACATTTTTATCTTAAAGAGTATTCGACATAAAAAAGTATTTTTCGAAAATTTATTTCATTGCCAACCGATGATAAATCGCCAAATAAACAAAATTTTCATTATTTTTTTACGAACGTTCTAGCGAGGTTCCGCCAAAAAGAGGTTCCGCCAAAAAAAATTTTGTAAACATATTTATCCACATGAGAAGACTCTGTAATTTTTTCAGATTTTTCTGAATATGCCCGTACGGTGACCTTCTTTGTTAGTTAAAAAAAAAAACTATGCACAGTTTTATTTGCATATGTAAACGAAATTGGTATAACGAAAATTGGGTAATTCGATTGATATGGAATGCGCATGGGGCATTTTGGAAAATTCTTGATAATGCTTAAAATATTCAGGGAAATGCCTTATTTTTCTCCAAATACATTTTTTAAAATTTCTAGTGTGATAAATATATACCATAATACATATAGTGTGCCCTTGAATAGGATTTAAGATGCAATTTAAAAATAATAATAAAATCAGTTTGAAGATCCCTTGCCCTCTCAACTAATTCTGACTGTGATTAGTATATACCCTCAAAAATAGACAGCCCAGGTTGGTACAGTCTGTCTCAAAATTTTAAGTACAACAAGCAAATACTGTTTATTCAATAACAATGAAAAATGAAACAAAAATATATTATTTACTTATTCGTTTCTTAAAATTATTCAGCTAAATCATATAAAATTGAAGAAATATGTGTATTATCATAAATTTGATAAAAATCGTAAACGTCTGTATATACAATATAGTGTCTAAAAAGTTTATGCACAATGGGAAGAATGCAGCTCATATAGCACTTTTACATGATGCTATATATTAATAGTATTTACTTGGTTTCAGACAATTTTAAATAATCGTGTTTCTTATGAATCAAGTAGTTTTTCAAGTATTATTGGCGGCTGAGAATACCATGGTTCTTCAGTGTTCACTTTTAGTTCTTTAGTTGAGTCATATTGCATTCCCTTCTGGTATAGTTCACAGTTTAAGATAACCCAAATCTTCTCAATTGGGTTTAAGGCTGCATGCAAAAGGAAAACGTGCTCCCTCGCCTACGAAAGCAACAAAAGTGCCAACTGGCCTTTCTTTTCCAACCGTTCTGTTTTATCAACAAAAGATAAGGGAGTCTCAGCAATGAAAAAAGCGGGGATGGATTCGTCGGAATGATTTCCGACAGATTCTGATCCTACAAAAGTAACAAAACATGAAAAGTGATGGAAGATATTTCAATTTATAATCCTCTAATTAAGATCCGAAACCTTCTTCCCTCATCTGCTACAGAAAATAAAATCGTTAAAAGTGAAAGAACGCTTAGCTGCTGACTGATAAATGAATCAGATATTCTTTATATCTTCTTTTTCGTATCATGTGAAATATGCTTCAACAACATGCTCGCGCGTATTTTTTTCTGGCTTGCATATGAACTAATAAACATCATAATTAACTTATACACGGAACTTTTTCGCTGAAAATTTATTTCCTATAACTTTAATATCAATAAATTGCAACAATCTTTAGTAATATACTTGTTAAAATTAATGGTTAAGCTAAGCGATGTAAATGTGTTTTGTAAGTCACATCTTAATCGGCTCTCGTCTGAGAGAGACGAAATGTTAAGCTGTCCTTTCTTAATATGTTTAATTAAACTCTCCCCTTTCTTTTCCTATAACAAAAAGTAGATTCATAAAGCATGACACCATACACACTCTCCGACAAAATAAATGATCATGCACGATGAACAAATTCAAAAATGGATACACGTTTATCGAATGATATTGCGTCTCCATGATAATTCCTAATGTCCCTGACTACCTGGGAGTGATACATGGATATCTATAAAAAAGGTAAGAGAATTAGTTATTCTTCTTTTTTGCTGTATTGAGGCAAAGTGCTATTTAAGTTCATAGAATTTGATTAATTGAGGAGCGTCGAACACAAGCCAAGAACTGTTAGGTATATATTATTCTAACAAAAAGCACCTCCTAAGCCCAACAAAGACAGCGCCATTTGTAGGATACGTCTATTTGGACCTTATGTCCGTGCTTAAAGCTGGCCAATCTGAACCGTAAACATTTCTGGTAGAAATCAACTGTTTCGTACTATGTGAGTTGAATATTGAAGCTATATCGTGCTGAAAACTTTACCCCTAAGATTTCATTAAAGGGAAGCAGATGTTGCTGTATCGTCTCATTTTAGGGGTTTTTGTTTGCCATGGAGAAATACCAGGCAGGCTTGTCCATTAAAACCAATCCCCGTCCCCAAGTCATCAGACTCTTAAGGTAAGAATAGACTTATCATATCATTCAACTGTATTCAACCGTCGGTGTCATTTTTGTGGTTACGCGGAGCTTTACACCTTTTACTGCTTTTGAAGAATTTGAAGGATCATTCTAAATGATGAAAACGTTTCCTTCAAATTTACCTCCATCTTTTTTCCATTGTTGAATCTTCCCATACTTTTTTCAATAACCGCAAATGGTTTGGGAAGAAAAGGGGATAGTTGCTCTTCAAGAAGAATATTTGAAGGAAGGAGTAAACCGAGCCTTGATGTTTAAATAGACGTATCCTTCAACTGTCGGTATCTTTTTTTTTGCGGTTAGCCGGTGCTTTTCCTTTGTTATTGCTTTTGAAGGACTGAATCGGATTCGAAATTGGTTGAAAAATTCATCTCCGCCTCTTAACATTGTTGAGACTCCCCTATCGTTTGTTCATAACCACAGAACGGTTGGAAAAGAAAGGCCAGTTGACATGCATTTTCGAAACCAATCTATTCTGATCTGTTTATGGTGTGATTTTAGGGTTGTTCGCAAGATAGATATATATTTTTTAAACAGTAGTCTTGTACTTTCTCTTATGCGTAAATGTATTGTGGCCTTGAAGGGGTAGCAGGATTCTTAAAATTGGAAAAAAGGAAAAAATAGACCATTTTCAACATTTAATATCTTAAAATGCATATGATTAAAAAACACAATTTTTATTAGGATTAAAAGGTATAAGTATGTTCGTTCACTTCATGTATTTAAAATACTGCAAATTACAGAATTAGTATTTATAGGGTGCTCCAAACTGTCAGTCATTTGTCGTCGAACAGAAAATTGGTGTAACAGCTTACGCGCAGGAATACAAAATAAATTTTGCAAAAAGAATGCAATTTTTTGTGCTTAATTATACCTCAGCTTATAAGAATTATCCTGAACCTAAATAAATTCATATTTAAAGCATTTTTATATTTTTAATGCGAAGTTGTATTTAGCTAATACAAAATTTTGAAATTTTCAATAGTATAATCACTTAAAAAAATAGTTTTTTGAACAAAATAAAAATGAAAATTAAGGTTTAGTTTTTACAGGCTAACATGAAACATATGTTTTGAAAATTTCATAAAAAAAATATGCAGAAGATTTTGAGACATCCTGCACGTTACACCCTAAAACTTCATTTAGAGAAAAATGACTTCAAAATTTCAGAAATGCCGCTTTAGCTGTTGATCGAGTATAATTCTAATTGCCATAGCTTCTGTTCTAAGGGGAATTTCAAGGAAACAATCATACCAAAATGTTCAGAAAGGATAGAAGTTTAACATCCATAAAAATTAAATTTTCGAAAATTTTGAAGTTTTGAGGGTCCTGAGACCCTTTAAGATAGGGGTGCACAACCTTTTTAAGAGAAGGGCCACTTACAAAAATGTCTGGGTTGTCGAGGGCCACATCAGTAACACAGAGAATTCTATTTCGGAGAGGTGATCTGAAGCCTATAATCGGATAAAAACATGGTTTCAGAGGGGAGGGGGGCGGAGTTTCACCCCTCTAGGTTCCCTTATCCAATCAACATATCCAATTTAGTTTGCAAGGATATACAAATAGTTTACGTTTGTATATATAACAGAGATATAGCAAGGATTATTTTCAGGTAGCGATAATATTCCTTGACTTTGTTCGGGGGAGTATAAATTTTGCTTTATTAAAAGTGCTAAAAAACAAACATAGGCACCCATGAAAACAAACCCTCATGAAGGTGGCTAGTGGCAAAAAAAGAGAACTTTATGAACGAAAGGGGGAGGACGAACCGATCAACGAAATTTAAGATTTTTCTGCACCGATCAACGAACTTTCATTTTTTTTCGAGCCTGATCAACGAAATTTGAAAATTTGGTTGACTAATTTCGTTTAATTTTCGTTATAGACAAAATTCGAAATTTTCCCGAAGCCGATCAACAAAATTTGAGATTTTCCCACTCCTGATCAACAAAATTTGCAATTTTTTCGGACCCGATCGACGAAATTCATCATTTTCTGCTCCCGATCAACGAAATTTGCGATTTTCCAGCGCCTGATCAACGAAATTCGCGATTTTTCCATGCCCTATCAACGATATTCGCTATTAACTGACACTGACAAAATTTGTAATTTTCCTGTCGCTAATCCTTGATCGGCAACGCGGTGTTTCCGCGTCCAATCGACAAAACACGCGATTTTCCGTGCCGATAGACGAAAATTACAATTTCCACGCCTGATCGGCAAAATTTGCAATTTTTCCGCAACCGATCAACGAAATTCACGATTTTTTCCACGTGCTATCAACGATATTCGGTATTAACTGACTCTGACGAAATTTGCAATTTTTCCCGCAGCCGATCAACGAGATTTGCCGGCGCCTGATCGACAAAAATTCGCAATTTTTCCGCATCGGTTCAATGAAATTTGAAAATTTTCTGCTCCTGATCACGAAATTCGTGATGTTTCTGCACACGATGAACGAAATTCGGGCTTCTTAACTGACTGACAAAATTTACAATTTTTCGCGCGGTAAATTGACGAAATTCGCGATTTTTTCTCTCGATAAACTGACGAAACTCACGACTTTTCCGCAGCCGATCATCAAAATTTGCGAATTTTCCTCGCATCACCGACAAAATTCACAGTCTTTCTGTACCCTATCAACGAAATTTGCGATTTTTCTGCGACTGATCGACAAAACTTGCGATTTTTTCGTGCCAGGATTTCGAAATTTGCGATTTTCCAAGCCTGATTGACGAAATTTGTGATTTTTTTCACGCCTGATTTACGAAATTTGCCATTTTTACTCGCCCGATCGATGAAATTCGCGATTTTTACGCATCCGATAAACGAAATTCACGATTTTTACCCGCCCGATCAAAAAAATTCGCGATTTTTACGCATCCGATAAACGAAATTTGCGATTTTTATCCGCCAGACCAACGAAATTTCTTATTCTTAACTGACTGATGAATTTGCAATTTTTTCTCGCGGCAAATTGATGAAATTCGCAATTTTTCTGTGCCCAATCAACGAAATTCGCGAGTTTTCTTTGCCTGAGTGACAAAATTCGCGATTTTGCAGCTCCTGATCGACTCAATTTGCGATTTTTTCCGCGCCTGTTGGCTGAAATTTCCGATTTTTCCGCGCCTGATTGACGAAATTCGCGATTTTTCCTCGCCCGATCAACGAAATTACCGATTTTCCCGTATCCGATCGACGAAACTTGCCATCTTTCCGTGCCCGATCAACGAAACTTGTGATTTTTCAGTGCTTCATCGACAAAATTCGTGATTTTTTAATGAAATTTATTATTTTCCCTCGCTTGATCAACAAAATTCGCGATTATTCCGTGCTCGATCAGCAAAACTCGCGGCTTTTCCGTGCCCGAACGAAGAAATTCGCTATTTTTCCTCTCCTGATCGACGAAAGTGGCGATTTTCCAGTGCCCGTTTGATGAAATTCGAATTATTTTTCGACTAGCGACTGACGAAGTTGGAAACTTGGGAAATTCCTATGTGGATATCTATGGTATCTGCCGGTTGGTAAACGAAATTCGTGATTTTTAACTGACTGACGAAATTTGCAATTTTTTCCGCGAAAATTTGACGGAATTCATAATTTTTTCCTGCGCCCTATGGGCAAAATTTGCGATTTTTTCCAGTTATAAATTTACGAAGTTCGCGGGCCACAATTTAACCCATCGCGGCCCACTTTTGGCCCGCGGGCCACCGGTTGTGCATCTCTACTTTAAGACATTCACACCCTGATTATTTTTATTATTTTTAATTTGCCTTATGGAAAATTCTTTTGACACCATTCTTCCAATTTTTTAATCTGTCTGAACACTTATTACATGTGCTCGGTGGCATCTTGGTTTTCGGTCGAAAGTTTTATTTCTATCAAGTACTTTGTATATCCCTCGTTTTGACCGATTTAATATTCTAGAAATTTCAGTAACTGTTTTTTTTTTTCTATTGAAATATCTTTACAATTTCTACTTTTAGGAAATCTTTAGCTTTCGGCATCTTAAATAACAAACGAAATTAAAATATTTGATGCTATACTGTTCAGGGAAAGAAGTTGGTTCGTTGAAACCAATCCATCACTTTACATAATGTGCCTAAACTTTTGAGACAGTGGTTTTTTAACAAAAATTTTAAAAAGTATATATTTTAAATAAATAATGTGCGTTTGACATTATTATAATATTTCTAATATGTTTCATTTTAATTGCATTTTTAATATTTATTGTAAAATTATACCATATACTTCGCTTTTAAATTTTATTATTATATTTCAGTGTGTGCCTAAACTTTTGAGACAGACTGTATATAAGTTTTAATTATAGAACGTATAAATAGGTTAATTTAATTATGCCTAAGTTATAGTTTTGTTAAGGTTTGTTTAATTATGCGTGAATCATTGTTTTGATTAGACATAGTTAATTATGCGTGACTGATAAAGCTTAGATTTATTTAATTATGCTTGAGTGATAGTTTTCTTAACTTATTTAATGACATCAGTTTAATATTTTTTTCCCTACTTAATTTATTTTTGTTTGTCGACAAAGGTTTGCAGAAACAAAATGTGATCTATAGCCTCATAAATTCAATTATTCCATTTCTGTCTAAGATAAAAATTTCTAAAATAGACAGCATATGTTGGGAAAAAGTTTATATTAATATGAATTTTTTAAAAAAGGTTGTCTGAGTTATAGTTTTGTTCATATTAATTTAATTATTCGTGACTGATAGTTTTGTTTAGATTTATTAAATTATGCCTGAGTGATAGTTTTGTCTATTTAATAACACATAATAATTTTTTTTTACGATTTAATTTATTTGTACTTGTCGACAAAGGTTTACTCAAACAAAATGTAATTTAGTTATTTTACTTTGTATAAATATACTCCCAAAAATAGCCGCCGTGTGTTGGTACATAATTTCATTAATGAACGTACAAATAGTTTAATTATGACTGAGCGATAGTTTTGATTAGATTTATTTTACAATGCCAGAATGATAATCGTTTAACGGTGTAATTCGTTGTTGTTTGTCATTAAAAGGTTTACACACATGCACACATACAAAAAAATGTCATGTAAAGTCTAATGAAATCAATGACTTTCGTTTTAACTATATATACTGTCAAAAATAACAACATGTTTTGATATAAACGGTTTAGTAATATAAAGAATAAATATGTTAATTTAATTATACTAGGGTGATTTTTTGGCCTAGATGTGTTTAGTTATGCCTGAGGTTTTGCTGAGTTTTGTTACTTTCTTCTATCTTTACAAGAAGAAAGTATTAGATTTGTGATAAATTTTAACGCATTTATACGTTTTACTGATCCTGAACAAGATTTGACAGTTTTTAGTAAATCAGTTGACAGTTTTTAGTACTCTGTAATACTGTCTGTATGTGGCAAAAATTTTGTGTGCGCTCTATCTCAAGAACTAATGCGCGAAATTTAATAAAAGTTTAGCTACGACAAGCACTGATGACCGATATTTACGGTTATGTGTACGAAGGAATAGAACAGAAAAGCCTTCTCATCTTAAAGCCTCCCTTGCTGCAGCCACTGGCAAGTTAATATCAATGTCTACTGTACGTAAACGGCTTCATGAAGCCTTTAAGCGAGGCGACCAGCCATTTGTTTGCCGCTCACCTCACGTCACTTGAGGAAACGTTTAAGTTTGACACATCAGCATGTCCACAAGACAGCCTATCAATGTGGACGTGTTCTCTTCACGTATGAGTCCCTATTTAGCCTCCAAAGCGATAGGAGACGTTATTTGATTTGGAGAGAACAGCGAACACGTTATCACCCATCAAACATTCGTGAAAAAAATTCATACGGAAGAGGCAGTGTCTGTGTTTAGGGTGGTATCTCTTTGGATGGACGTACATAACTCCATGTCCTTCCACGCGCAGCTGTGAATGCTCACGTCTGTAGAGATTTCATTTTTTATGCTTATGGGCGCCCTTATTCCGGCGCAATAGGTAATGATTTCCTGTTACAGGACGACAACGCTAGACCACACAGGGCTCGCATCGTGGAAGATTATCTTCAGCACCAAAGAATTCAGCGCATTGAATGGCCAGCTTGATGACCGGACTTGAATCAAATCGAGCATGTTAGGGATGCTTTAGGAAGATGTGCTGCTGCTCTCAATCCCCCTCCCCAGACCCTTTCCACGCTTACAACTGCTTTAAAGGAGCAATGGCTCGCACTTTCCAGTGAACTTATAGATCGCATAATTGACAGTATTGAACATCGCTGTATGTGCTGTATTGCTTCTAGGGTTGATCATACTCTATATTAAAGGTACTTTTCCTATACCAAACTGACACATTTATTTTGTTTATTTTATAACTGTGTTAATTTCTTAAACAACACAATCGTCTGGTAATTTCTTTTAACGTTATTTTATACCTTACTATGCTTTGTATATTGTGGCTCGGTTTTATTAAAATATACATGCAAGATTTTGTGTAATGGCTATTTTTGTTGTTTTTCCTTAATGTTCGGAAACCAGTGTATTTTATTAATAGAATGTATAAATATACGTTAACTTAATTATGAAGGTGTTTTAGTTTCGATAATCTTATTTATTATGCATGAGTGATAAGTTTGATTAGATTTATTCAATCATACGTGAGTGAAAGTTTTCTTGCAGTTAATTATGCGAGAGTGATAATTATACTTAATTTATTTAATAATGCCAAAATAATAACTTTTCGCGAATTAATGTATTTTTGTTAGTCAATAAAGGTTTACACAAATATAATGCGATTTAAAATTTAATTAAACTAATTAGTTTATATATATATGCATATGCTCTCAAAAGTAGACAGGACATGCTGGTAGTCATGTTTTATAAATGAAAAGTATACATTAATTTAATTATGCTGATTTAAAATGCTGAATGTTCTGTTAAGATTTATGTAATTATGCGAGAACGATAATTTTTCTTCGATTTATTTAATTATCCGTGAAGGATCATTTTAGAAAGATTTGTTTAATAATGCCAGAATCGTAAATTATTTACGATTTACTGTTTTGGCGATAAGGGATTAATACAAACAAAATGTGATATAAAGGATAATAAATTCTATTTTTTTTTAGTTTTCTGTAAGACACACTCTTTACTATAATCAGCACGATTTGATACACAGATTTTATACACTATGTGCAAGAAAATTTAACTATGCCTGAGTTTTAGTTTCGTTCACTTTTCTTTAATTATACATTGGTCATATTTTCTTAGATATACTTAATTAAGCGTACGTTATAGATTTGCTTAAATTTATTAAGGTATACCTGAGTTATAGTTATGTTTGAATTTATTTAACAACGTAGGGGTTATATATTTTTAAATTTATTTGCCTTTGGGGATAGATGTTTAGACAAACATAATATAACTCTTCAAAATCTTTTAAATGCGTTACTCACAAAATGAGGTTTTTTAAACTGGTGGGCATTTTGGAAATGGTTAGTAACTAAGCTATCTACTTTAAATATGAAGCGAAGCTACGTGAGGCATGTACTTATCCACTGAACATTAAATTTATATTTCTAATTCCTTGATCATTATTTATTTATTAGTTTTCATTTTGAAAAGCGAGGCTTCTGAGAAAATCTTTTGTATTTTTTGCACAATTTAGGAGTCTACACTCCAAGAAAAGGTGACAGTACGGAGTTATTGATTAAAATCAATTCCGGATCAATTTCGGTCCGGATTATATGCACTAAAAAATGAAATATGCATGCAAATATGGACTAAAAACTTTTAAAATATGCAAATATCTGCGGCGCTAAAACATGTAAAATATGCAAAAAAATGCATTAAAGACTTTCAAAATATGTAAAATTATTCGCTAATAAATGTTGACTTACTCTTATTTTCCACATGACGACACGCATTTCCACTCGCCAATAAATCGCATTCAACGACTCAGAATATGACTTATTTATTGCAAGCTTACTTTCACCGTAAAAAAAAAAAAAAAAAAAAAAAAAAAAATACGTAGATTTCGTTAGAATATAGTTTATTTCTATTCGTGAATTTCTAAATATATCAAAATTATGTATCCATTTATGTGTTACCGTAGCAGGAGAACGAAATATACCTTGTAAATCCAAGGTACGATCAGAATACCAAGGTCCATTCTGAATATAATATTGGCAATTTTGAGATAATTTTATAATATTTATTCAACACAAGTCCTTTTTATTCTATCTCTGCCTTTACGTTTCAATGATTCCGTTGTCCAATGCGTCAGCAATATCAGGATTTCAAACAAGTGGAGAAAGCAAAATATATCTTCGGCTGTCTAAAGCCATCAAACTCAAGTGTAATCTTTTCCATCAATTTTTCAAATCCAAAGGACTGCCCCTCCTATTTATTAGATCCATAGATCCATTTCACAGATCTTCAATATTTAAAGAATGTTATTCCTTTAAAAATATATTTTGCTTAGTCAGAGATAAAAGTAAGAATGCGTAACGCATTGGCACCTCAAAGTTGAACGCGAAAGAAGTTTGGTTCGACAGAGAATTTGATATTTCATTTCTACAATCTGACGTAAAAATGACGAGTAAATTTAATGTGATTGTAATCATACATTCTCAACGTCAGCCAAGCTTTGTATTTGCAAAAAACTGCAATAAATTGCGTGATTAAAGGAAATATTTTATGAAAATTATTATATTGTTCTTATACAGGGTGATTCATAAATATCGAAACAATAGCTATCTCCTTAAATATTGCCCCTAGGCACATACTTCCAATTACAAAGTTTCATAAAAAAAGGTGCCAAATTTAATGACATAAGTTGTAACTCCATGGGGGGGTTATTTGAGAAAATTCAAAAACTAATTTTTTATACGCCCCCGTTGGGCAAAATTTCCAATTAGGAAATTTTCTGTTATACCTTC
Organism: Maratus speciosus; assembly: GCA_963932465.1. NCBI lineage: Eukaryota > Metazoa > Arthropoda > Arachnida > Araneae > Salticidae > Maratus > Maratus speciosus. Next base: position 244,611,122 of record OZ010800.1, on the reverse strand, counting down.
CGGAATTAAACAAAACAAATTTCATCTCGGTATCTGCAAAACTCGCAGAGTTATTAAAATTCAAAATTCGCGACTTACACTATTTTCCCATGCCTCTGAGCGACGAGTTATTGACTCATTTTGAAGGCAAGATAGGGATCATCTACAAATTGTACGTTATTAAATGTCGATTTAAGACAGTGCCTTTCCTTTGGAAATAAAATAGCAGCGTATAGATTTTAAGTTAAACCTTCTTTCAAATTATGCTGGACGCTTTTATTAGAGGTCTGCACGGATCGAAATATCCAGACCCGGTGTCGAGCCGACCCATTAAAAAAAGTTCGTCCCGACGTGGAAAAATGTTTAAATCTTAGTCCGAATCTAGCCCGCCCTGATTGAATTTCCAGAAAACATAGTCTTTTACATCGATATGGTTAAAAATTATTTCGTATGAAAGAGTTCGGACCAAAAATAGCTTTATAGCTTTTAATAGATTATACATTTTCTTTTTATATGTTTACAATCTTCATTTTTAAAGAAGCGTCAAAGGCTGTGATATATATATATATATATATATATATATATATATATGTGTATAATGAATCTCTATTTGTATGTAAATGTTTCACTTACCATTTAATATCGTTAATCTATAATCTATGTATTGGAGACTTTCAAAATTGATATACAGTAAAAACTTCTAAGACAGAATCACACAAACAAGAAAAAAATGCCTTAAAGACAATTTCCCATCTTAGGAGGTGCAAATGTATCTTATTCCTTTCTCAAGTATTATTATATTCATTTTGCATGGATTAAAAAATTATTCCGTTTTAGACAGGATTCCGTAATAGGCAGGTTCTTTTTCACTTATTTTACTGTATTTTTTTTCTTTTTTTTGCGTTTAAATCTACTATTTTTTTAAATGATTTTTAAAGTTTAATTGTAAATGGTAATATGTTTTAATTAGAATGGCGATTTAAGAATATATGCATTTTTTGTAAATTTTTTGGGTTGAGCCAAATATTACTGATTTTTGCACGGATTAGGTGAGTCAGATATAATGATTTTAATACGGTTTGAGTCGAGACCGGGACTGAAAATTTCGCCCCGTGCAGACATAGGAAGAAAAGAAGTCAGTCCCGGTTCGGTATGAAAAATACATTAAGCCTTTTTTTAACCGCTCGCCGGACGATATAAAACCTGAAGTTGTAAGGGTTAAAATTATGAAAACACTCTTAATCGGTATGTTAGAAAAACCGTGTTTTAAATAGTACAGAAAGAAAGTGGAAAGGGCAAAAGTTAAACTGAATCGGAAGTTTAAGCTACAGGAAAGAGTTACATACTCGCCTGCAATTTTTAAAAAAAACATTTAAACATCTTATTAGGAGCCAATCTTTGTTTAAAACTTTAAATGTGTTTTAAATTATTAATTTAAATTGTTAAAAATAATTAATTTAAATTCATTAATTTAAATGCGTAATTAAAATTAAAATAAATTTAATTTAAATTATTATTTTACATTTTTAAGTCAAGAATTGTTAAAAAAAAGGGGTGCAAACTCGAAACATGACCTTTTTGATAATTTTACATTAATTGTGTTTCGAAAAATTTGAAAATATATTTATTTTTGAAAATATGATTTTTTTAAAAATAAGTTACATCATTTTTTTGTGTGTTTTTAATATTTTTAATATTAATATTTAAATAAATACTGAAACAAAATTAAAATTATATTTACCTCTTTAATTAAATGAAAAAAAGTTTGAAATTCGACAATAATATTTCGAGTTATAACGATTTTAAATTACCCCAATTAAAAAAATAGTTATTTTAAAAATCTTAAACTTTCTGAGAAATTTTAGGATGTAATTTTATTTTCAAATTATATGGTTAATCATCACAAAAAAAAAAAACAGAAAAATCTAATTCTAACTCAGTAAATATATTTTTTGCATGTATCCTGGAACTTTTAAAGTAATATTGTTTCTTGAATAATGCCCATTTCAATTTGTGTATAATCCCTTAAAACCTGACGAATTATTTAAACAGGCATAACTATGAGTTTTAAAGATATGAAGATGGAACATTTTGTGTTTAATTCAGGAATGGATAAGAATAAAATTCCTAATTGGAAATTTTACCCAACGGGGGCCGTATAAAAATTTAATTTTCGTATTCTCTGAAATGGACCTCCCATGGAGTTGTAACTTATCTCATCAAATTTTCCACCTTTTTTAGGGAACTTTGCAATTGAAAGTATGTGCCATGGGGCCTTAATTAAGGAGATAGCCTATTGTTTCGATATTTATGAATCACCCTGCATATTAATAGCACATTTTTTCTTTCATTATAGATTTTTAAAACGGAAAACAAATACATTGCTCTCAAAACCTTCTGTGATATCAGGTAGATTTCTCAGGTTCATCATACTTTTGTCAGAAAACTCAAAAGTATAGAGAAATCAATGCTATTTATTTCATTTTATGTGAAACGTGTGCTACTTGAATTTAGAAATTTGTCTAAGATGAAGTCAACGATGTAGGATGAGTAAGATCTTATGGGGAGCAAGGTCTTCCCACTTAGATGAAGATACTTTTGATGTCTCATTAGTTATTCTGAACATTATTATTTTCTGTCTTGAATGTAATGTTCTATAAAAAACTGCTATAAATATGCTATAAATATTGATTGCATTTCTACATTGTAAAAAAAAAAAAATCGACGAAATCAGTGCTATTTTTACTTTCTTAACTTTACAAGAAGAAAGCATTCGATTCGTGAAAATTTTCGACTTCCGGTTTTCGACGGATTTACACGTTTCAGGCGTCAGAGATTCCAAAAAACATGTTTTTACAAAATGTCTGTCTGTGAGTCTGTGAGTCTGTCAGTATGTATGTGACACAAATTTTGTGGGCGCTCTATCTCAAGAACTAATGCATTGAATTTAATAAAAATTTATATTCAAGTAGTCCCTAATATAAATTGGTGCTGATTAGTTTTTGGTATAAATCGCTCTACAGGTGGCGCTGCTATGCTGCATTTATCATGATTTCTGCAATAGCTCTATCTCAAGAACTAATGCTTGGATTTTCAACAATCTTCAGATTCAGGTTACCTTGATATGAATTAGTGCTGTTTATGTTTTGGTGCAAATCGCTCAACAGGTGGCAGTGCTATGTTGCATTTTTCAGAATTTCCAATATAGCTCTATCTCAATAACTAATGCACGAATTTTCATCAAACTTCAGATTCAGGTATCCCTTGATATAAATTAGTGCTGTTTATGTTTTTGTGTAAATCGCTCAACAGGTGGCACTGCTATGCTACATTTTTCAGAATTTCCGCTATAGCTCTATCTCAAGAACTAATGCACGAATTTTCATCAAACTTCAAATTCAGATATACGTTGATTTGGTGCTAATTGATGCTATTGGGGCTAAATTGATGTAATTTTTTGTACTATTTAAATGATTTAATTGACTTCATTTATATAAAAGAAAGTTTTGTGATGGCCACAACATACTAGTTCTGCTTGATATGAAACGTGTGCTACTTGAACTTAGAAATTAGTCTAAGATGAAGTCAAGGATGTCAAGGATGAGTAAGACCTTATGGGGAGAAAGGTCTACCCACTTAGACGAATATCCTTTTAAGGTCTTATTAGTTATTCTGAAAATTATTATTTTCTGTCTTTAATGTTTGTTCACTAAAAAACATATCTGTGCATGCTATAAATATTGATTATATTTCTATACTGTAAAAAAACGAAACAAATGTTTCTTAATTTACGAAAGTATAAATTAACCCAGATATCAGGTAGCTTTCTGAGATTCATCATACTTTTGTCAGAAAACTCAAAGGTATTGAGAAATCAGTGCTATTTATTTTATTTGATGTGAAACGTGTGCTACTTGAACTTAGAAATTAGTCTAAGATGAATCTCAACGATGTAGGATGAGTAAGATCTTATGGGGAGCAACGTCTTCCCACTTAGACGAAGGTAGTTTTGATGTCTCATTAGTTATTCTGAACATTATTATTTTCTGCCTTGAATGTTTGTTCACTAAAAAACATATCTGTGCATGCCATAAATATTGATTACATTTCTATACTGTAAAAAACCGAAACAAATGTTTCTTAATTTACGAAAGTATAAATTAACCCAGATATCAGGTAGCTTTCTGAGATTCATCATACTTTTGTCAGAAAACTCAAAGGTATTGAGAAATCAGTGCTATTTATTTTATTTGATGTGAAACGTGTGCTACTTGAACTTAGAAATTAGTCAAAGATGAATCTCAACGATGTAGGATGAGTAAGATCTTATGGGGAGCAACGTCTTCCCACTTAGACGAAGGTAGTTTTGATGTCTCATTAGTTATTCTGAACATTATTATTTTTTGCCTTGAATGTTTGTTCACTAAAAAACATATCTGTGCATGCCATAAATATTGATTACATTTCTATACTGTAAAAAAACGAAACAAATGTTTCTTAATTTACGAAAGTATAAATTAACCCAGATATCAGGTAGCTTTCTGAGATTCATCATACTTTTGTCAGAAAACTCAAAGGTATTGAGAAATCAGTGCTATTTATTTTATTTGATGTAAAACGTGTGCTACTTGAACTTAGAAATTAGTCTAAGATGAATCTCAACGATGTAGGATGAGTAAGATCTTATGGGGAGCAACGTCTTCCCACTTAGACGAAGGTAGTTTTGATGTCTCATTAGTTATTCTGAACATTATTATTTTCTGCCTTGAATGTTTGTTCACTAAAAAACATATCTGTGCATGCCATAAATATTGATTACATTTCTATACTGTAAAAAACAAAACAAATGTTTCTTAATTTACGAAAGTATAAATTAACTCAGATATCAGGTAGCTTTCTGAGATTCATCATACTTTTGTCAGAAAACTCAAAGGTATTGAGAAATCAGTGCTATTTATTTTATTTCATGTGAAACGTGTGCTACTTGATTTTAGAAATTAGTCTAAGATGAAGTCAACGATGTAGGATGAGTAAGATGTTATTTTTGTTAGTTATCCGCTAGAAAAATAGCGAAAAAATTCATTTATGTTTCTGTTGAACATGATGTCGTAGTGTCACTCTTGAGTTACATAACAAAACTTGCTCAAAAAATGACAATTTAAATTATATACTTACTTTAAAGTATTTTACACTGAGCAATAACAACTATTCAACGATATAATAATTTTTATACTGCTTTTAATAGTTTGCAAAATAAATAATGACTACGATATAAAGATAGAGAAAAAATGCCAGTCGAGCACATTGCAGGCAGTATCAACAAAATATGTTATAGCCTCCCCGTGGTCTTCACGACCTTAAATTCCCACCTAATAATTTACCAAAAGACAAATAGAAAGCGTCATATGGCAATAAGAGACTATGCATTTAAGACCACCATTTTATTAACCACAAATGAAAATATACAATCACCTCTTTCGAGTTAACTATGAATTAGATAAGCATTATTTATCTTTTGAAAGATCAGAAACCAATCCATTTTTGAGATTTAACGCAGCATTAAAAAAAAAAAAAACCTTTTGCTGTCAATGATTTTCGGAAACGATTCCGAGTAAATTTTATAGTGTATTAATCAGTTTTGCTGGAACTGGAATACCGGTTTATCGGATGCTGCCAGCTCTCAATTAAACATATTCAGTTGCATAACTGAATTTATGCAGGCAACAGTTTAATCGTGCACGGAAAAAACTGTTTTGGTGAAATTACTAAATTTTGGTTCATATAGTTCCATCCAAATATTTTGGGTGGAATGATTAAATTTTGGTTAGATTAATTATTTTGTTAATTCAACAAATCTTTTGGTTAGTCCTCCCAAAATTTGGTCATTCTAGCCAAAATATTTGGATGGAGCTATATGAACCAAAATTTAGTAATTTTAACAAAATAGTTTTTTCCGTGTAATGTTAATATTTATGGTGTTAATTTATCATGTTTGTTATGAACATGTTTGTTATAGAACATGTTTGTTATGTTTACTTGAGAATGGATAACATCCGAAAAATCTATATTCCGGGTTAAGAAAACTGATTAATACACTATAAAAACTATTCTGAAATATTTCCAAAAATCAGAGGCAAAACAGGAAACTTTTCTTTTATAAACGCACCTATAAATCTTAAAAATATCTTAGTTTATGAGGTTCTTAAAGACAAAAATGTTTTTCGGAATGGTGAGTAACTTTGTAGTGGCTACTGTAAATTTTCGTTCGTTGTTAGAATATATTTTCCTAGATTAAGAAAATCAGTTTTTTCTTCAATGTAATTGTAGTAAGTCTGTAGATAAGGAACCTCAAAGTTTTATAGGAAACTTTGATTCCTAGAACTTTTTATTTAACGACAACAACAAAAATTCATGTAACAGACACATTTTTGCACCGAAAATCAAAAAATCTGTAAGGTTAGTAAGATTTTTTTAGGAAACTGGGATTCTTAAAACTTTTCATGTAGCTGAAACCAAGGTTACAGATAAAATTTTAGTAAGATTACTGAAATTTTAGCAGATTCATTTGTAAAGCTACAGATTTCTGTAGCAAAAACTAGTTTTGAAGATTTGCAGCTTTTTTTGTACAGTTACAGATGAAAGTTTAGTAAGCATGTAACTTTATATCTGTAGAACTTACAGATTTTTTAAAAAATGTAATAACACTGAAGCATTAACATATGTAGCAGCTTTTTGAAACATTAACATGTGTGAGAAAAAAGAAAGTTTTGTGATTGGCACATCAGACTAGTTACATTAATAGTAATGCAAGTGAGATTTCGAGTAGTATCAGAAAACTCAAATCTTTCGAATTGCAAAGGAAAATACGGTTACATGCATTGATACCGCAAAACTGTTTTTATTTTCTTTCAATTGAATTTTCGTTATTATATCAAATAATTTTTATCAGAAGGATATTCTTCTTCTCTGAACCTCCTATTTTTATGTGCGTTCGTAATTATATAAATACGTAGCACCTATAGTCGTCGTTCAGCCCGTCCGTCTGTTCGTAAGCAGATAACAGAGCAAAAACTACCCAACCGATTGGTCTGAAATTTTAAATATATAATTGTCCCAAAACTTTGTCATTTCAAATTTTATGAAAATCGGATGTATAGTTTAATTACAGGAACGGTCAAAAGTTTTCCGTTACATTACACAGCCAATGGAAAAAAATTATTTCAAGTGCACTTTAAGGATATTACAGCCTTTCGAACAGAATGAAATTGACATGGACTTATGGAGTTTAGTAAAATATACATTCAGTACAATATGCGGTGCAAAAAATATTTATAAAACTGGTTAGAGTACGAACGCACATCATTTGCCACGTTTGACGAGCAATTTCCAACTTGTTTGTTTAATTTGATAATCGTAATCCTCTGGAATGGAGTATTTTGTATCTTCTAACTGAAATATTTATTTTGTGACAGTAGTATTTGTAATGAGTTTAAACGATTAATTGATCAAATAAATATTTTACTGATTATTAGAAATTATAATTGTCCATTTAGATTACTTAACATCTATATTCTTTAAAACGCAATGTGCATAAATAGTGAAAATATAATAAAAATTGCATGGCATAAAAATGCTTAATTCCGGTGTATAGTCCGGGGATCAAAAAATCATATTTGGGCAGAGAAATTTTATTTACTAATTGAAGTCAAATATTTACTGCGATGTAATAAGTTACATTTTGTAAAATAAACTCTCTGGGTCTAAGCATGATTGTTTGATCCGCAGATTACCCCTTTATGTACTGAATTATGAATTCATGAAAATTTTATCTTCTAAAGCATTTTTCGTGAATTTTTGAAACAACATTAGAAGATTTACATAACCATTTAATAAATTTTAGAAGTATTGAAGGATTTAGAAGGATTAATTAAATTTGAATTTATAGAGATTTTGTGGAATATTTATATAACCCCGCTCAAATCTTTTATTTTAAATATTCTTCTGAGCATTTTTTAGAATTAAGAAATGTACAAATATAATGTTCTGACAATAGAAATATAGAAATATTTCCGAATTGAAAAATCCCCTCCCCCACCCCCAACGTCAAGAACGCTGAAAAGAAGCAAAGGCAAAATATATCATCCTTTTAAAAATATTTTTCTTTTCTGTAACCAATAATGCTTTTGGAACAAGATAAAGTAACGCATTTATAACTCATTCTAAACTGTATTACTACTAATGGATGTATTAAATGAATTTTATAACAAGTTATTTTAATTGTACTTTTAAGTACCATCAGTAGATATATGTTTAAATGCTGAAAATTACGAAAATCAGTTAGATAAAGTATTGCATGTAAAATTCTCAGTTTTCCTTATTTTCAAAATATGAAAAATTGATGTAAAAAATTTAAGCACATATGAATGAAAATTATTATCTGATGAAACTTGAAAAATGATTGCATACGTGTGAGCATGGCAATATCGATACGAACTAACTCTTTTTGACAAGTATCCTTAAAGCTGTTTTTTTAAAACGTCTCAGATAATTTAGTTTTGTCGAAATGTATAAAATAAATGACATTTAAGAAATATAATATGTTTGATCGTTCATTATTCATTAAAAACCTTTGAAAACTTTTAGAGTACACCAAATTAAATGTTAAATCTAAATGTAATAAATATTTATAGATAATTGTCAAAGTTTCCCATACACTTTAATTAATGGTCATTTGTTGTTTCAGATACATTTTATGTACTATATTTTTCTTTCTAGTATTAAATTAATTAAATATGTTTTTTTCTTTTTACTTCATTAACTATTTATGTAAGTCTAATAAAAGCGTAATTATATATAAAAAAGTCTATTCTTTTTAACCCACTCACTTTTTAAATAAGAGTGGATGAAATACATAAACGTATTATCTTGCAAAAGGAGTGATAATTTAAGAGAAAAAAACAACTCTGTGTTAATGATTCGGCCATGCCATGAATCTAGAGCATCAGCTTGAAAAAAAAATGTCACTTTTGAGTACCGTCAAGAAATCCATCACTATTCATGATTGGCGCATATACCTCTGAATAAAGTACAGTATATGTAAACTGAAACTGCTTGTCGACGTGCATACTTCTGGGTGAAGTTTTTACATAATGATTTAGAAATATTAGCAAAACCTTTTAACGTATTAGAACTTTTCTTTTCAAATTAATTTTACGAGGAATATCAGTAAATTAAGCATATACCGCTGTAAACTGATTCATGAATTTGGATGGAACTGTAGCAAGTACTCACTGTTAATATTGAATTGATACTTCTTTATAAACATAATCTTCAATAATATAATCTTCAATTGCTTCATAATAGTTCATTTGTTACAGCTTAACCCTCTCGCTGCGCAACCCTAGAGTTTCTCGAGCAACGTAAAAGCAGCAAAATTTGCACAACCAGAGATTTCATCTGGGATGCATTTTCTGATTAACCCGCCTTGATCATTCCCACCAGTTACTTTTTATTGTAAATTTTGCCTTATCTAATCGGAGTATTTTCCCGATTAAATCAAGACGAAAATTTTTATTTTGAAAAACCGGTGGCAAAAGAATAAAAATTCTTAAAAGACGCTCGTCGCGAAGGAATTAAGTACCCAATTTTTGAAGCTATTTTGATAAAACAATTACGCAGCGAGAGGGTTAAATGACTCTTGCCTGATGCATCGACTTTGATCTGCATCTTACATTTAATTGTTTTGCTTTCAACTTTATTAGCACAGAACGCATAGAGAAAGTGTTATTCTTTATACATCGATATGTCTCTTACGCATATGATGATCATAATCAAATTAATTAATCGATTTTACAAGGTAATAAGCAAGATTGGTCTTTCCTCAATTTATGCATTAAGGGGAAGATTAAACTATAGTTTAATATATCAGCCATACAAAAATGATAATCTACAAAATATACATTCATATCAATACGCATGCGAATCATATGCTGACAGGTCGCCAAGCGGTTTTCATACACCATATCTAAATCCCAGGCATTTTCAGATGTTATGAATAGTGGTAAATTTTCATATGGCACTCACATGTGAGATCATTTCATTTTATGACTGATCTTTTACATTTATGGCTTATCAGGAACATTCATAAGTTGTTTCTGATGAGATTATATTTGTACAACTTACTTCTTTCTGTATATCTCCTCTTTTAGATAAAACTTTTAGATTTCTTAGAACCACTATCTGCTCAGTTCTTCAATTCTTCAACAACATAAATTCATACCATGAATTTAAGCAAGTGGTGAAAGTGAAAAATATCTTTGGCTGTCCAAAAGTGAACATCAAAGTCAAGTTTAATCTTTTTTTCATGCTTTTTTCCAGCGCAGTAAACTTCCTTCTACTATTTATTTGATTGATAGGTCCGTTTTACAGTTATCTAATATTCAAAGAATTTGATGCCTTAAAAATATATATTTTGCATAGTGGGAGATAAATATAAGAATGTGTAACTCATTGGAATGTCAAATTTAGACTCAATAGAAATTTTTGATTAAACTACGAATTTGACATTTCATTTATTAAATATTGCTTAACATTTTAGAATAAATTTGATATGATTGTTATCTCATATGGCGTCAACTAAGCTTCATATCTCTGAGTAACTTTTGAAATATGTTTGTTGAGAATAAAATAATTTTAAATTCATTGAAAAATGTACAGGATGAGTCTAAACTGTTTTTACAAAATAAGAGGGGTGATAGGCATCAAGAGGATGAAATATTTCCATAGAACATGGGGTCGCAAACCACATATTTAGTCTGAAATACAGGCTGTTTCACCCTAACTGAAGTCGGCATGACGGTAATAATTTTGCGAAAAATAAAAATATTGCAATAAAATGTAACGATATGTACAGTCGTGGAAAAAAAAGTAAACACCCCCTACTAACTCCTCAACAAATTGTCGTAGACGAAAGTTACTGGTAACGAACGATTGGAAATAAAGTCTACTTTTAAGTGATGTATATAAAATTTTCTTAGGGGTCATCTACATATTAAAACGAATCCAAACTTCTTTTTTTCAATGGCAATACCCAATTTTAACGAGATATTTCAAATCTTGGGTTCAAACAATGCCTAGACATCAACTTTCAAGTCATTTGAATGATAAGTTTTTGAATTATAAACATTCAAAATTTAGTGCTTCTAATGTTAAATTACATTTTCATATTTTTATTTATATCTCCTGAAATTATGCTCCTAATGTGCTAATTTTTCTTTGTAGCAATAATACTAATATACCCAAACATAAATACGCTAAATTTGCAATTTTTACCGTTTTATGATATGAATTATTAATTATGAAATTAATATTCGAAAAAATTATGAATCGCAACCTACAATTTTTTTGATGGATTTAGATTTATTAAGTCCTGATTTATGGAAATCCAAAATTTCGCATTTTTCTTCCAAGTAGTTTTCAAATTATGCTTAAAAAAACGGCAAAATGATAGTTTAAGGGGCGGTCTATGATAGAAGTGACTAGATATTTTTAAATTTCTTATGCTATCCTGTAATCTAACATTCTTTTTAAGGTGCCTTGATCAAGAAGCGGGCTCTCAGTTAACAATCGAGTACAGGACTTCAATTTGGATACAGCCCTTAAAATACGCTCCTTTTAAAATAATTAATTTCTCAGAAACGTATGGTACGAATCACATAAAAATTTGTCTTTAGGCTAATTGAAGGGTGTAGAGTTCATTTATGCTGTCAAAATTGTGTACTGCTATCGGAAAAAACAAACTTATGGTTCGTTTTAATAGGTAGACGCCCCCCTAAGCAAATTTTATATACATTATTTAAAAGTAGACTTTTTTTCCAATCGTCCGGCACCAGTAACTTTCTTCTACGATAATTTGTTGAGGAGTTAGAAGGGGGTGTTTACTTTTTTTTTCCCATGACTGTACCTTGTTTTGTATAAAATGTGATAACACTACAAAAAGTTCTGGAAAAACAGGGTGCTCCGCAATCTATCATACCGTATGAACTGATAATCCATCATTATGTTCTCAGTACTTAACAGTAGATGATAAGCTATCAAAGTTTTCAATGCGTCCTCATAATAAAAACTACCTGCGATATGGTGGTCATTTTTAAAAGTAAAAATCAACCCCTGTCTGATTAAAAATATATTTAAATTCTTTTGTAGCAAGTATAATTTTACGCACGTTAGAGCGCGAAGTAAAGTAAGGTAACAGATAAACATATATTTGATTCTTAATGAAATTTACAAAAAATCGCAGGATAGCAAATTCTTTCTGACAAAAATATCAATTACAACACGTGCAGAAGATGTGATTAGAGTCAATGCAAATTTGGCAAATGCATACATATTAAAATACGTTAAAAAATGAATACTATATTGACAAATTTTATTTACAAACCAGAGTAGTTGATATTTATAAACATTTTTTAATTTAAAACTCACATTCATTCTGAATACTTCATACCTAATACATTATCTCCATATTTTGGTACACCCTAAATTTTTTTTATACTTACATACCAAAGGTTAAGTCTGATATTCATACTGAAAAGATTAGACTAGCTATTCATCTCTTAAAACACTATTTCTGAATAGTAAACTCTGTTGTAGTTGTCGGGAATTTTTTACGAACAATTAAAAAGAAAATTCTGATGTCGTCACACAAGAAACTCGACCAAAAAATATCGACTATATCAGGATTCATATGCCTTTATTTGTTTGTAATATAGGTAATTAAATTAAATATAGCTTATAATAGCTCCGTGTTTTATCAGAAATCATTCATTTATATTTTTTCAAAATAGCACGTATTTTAATTTTTTTTTTCATTAGTTATGGGAAAATGGCAACAAAAAGGTATAATTACTATTTTCCAACTATTTTTTCTTCACTTTCTACAGAAATGGAGTATTTGAGTTGCCAGAATTTAAAAAAATGGCACTAAAAGCTACAAAAAAATCAATATCTTAAAAATAAATTGAGATGCAGTTTTCAAACAAATTGCATTAAAAAGTACTTTTTCCCAATACAACGGTACAAATATTGAAAATGTACGATGCTTAAAAGTTTTAAAAAATGCAATAGAATATTTAAATGTACAATGCCATATCTGATTTGTTTTATGGCTGGTTTATACAACGGAAAGTTATTTATTGGAGACGACATTTAAATAGCTGGGAGAAAGAAATAGCATCCCGGGGGCTAAAAAATTATCAAAAATAGGACCACCTGTTCAAAAAAGTCAAAGGTTCTGGCTTCGAGTCTTGGACACATTTTCACTTAGTTGTAAAAATAACTACTAGTATAATTTATTTACTAATCAGTTTGACTGTTATAAAATAATAAAAAAAAAGTAATAATAGTAACTAATTACATTCAAATAATTACTTACAACCAAATTATATAAAGTCTTTTGTTTGTATAAAATATAACTAAGAGAATAAAATGTTTGAATATAATAAAACTAAGAATAGTAGCAAAAAAATAACTAAAAATAAAAACGTATTTTCCGAGAAATCGTATTAAATATTTAAATACAGAAAACTTTAATCACGTGAAAGCTATCCCAAATTTAATACTGATGTTGGTATCTTTATCTTCGGATTGTGTTAATAAGCCTTAATGCATATGTAGGACAAAAAACTTTACCAAAGTAAGGAATTCTTTTTCCTTTCACAATGATAGAGTGTTGTCGAAAATTGTGCACGAACACCATCTAACAACCTGATTTTTTCCAAATTCAACACTAAATCAGCCCTGTTTCAATTAGCATTATTTAAAAATAAACAAACTAGCTGATTTCTGGGAAAGAAGCCTCACGAAGAAGCCATTAAACCGCCTTTTAACTTTCGCATTTTTATCGTCATCATTTGTTTTTGAAAAAGGTACTTCTGAGAAAGCTAAGACGGAAATCCTAGAATATATCGTGTTCCCTTTATTAGTTTTTAAAAGTAATTAACCCGACTAAACTTTGAAAACATAAAAACAATTTCTCACATTTGCTGACCATTCAATCTTCTGAAAGTGTTAAGATTTAAGTTTGTGCTGTTTTGATTTTTATTTGTTTCTTTGTAGAAAATTGTATAATTTAAAATTTTTCTTGCTAGAAGCTGTTCTAAATTCCTTGACGTTGTAAAAAGGAATTGTGATTTATAAGTTCTCCGTTAGACGTAACAAAGGAGGTCATACAATATGTATGTGTGTATATAAATACATATAGATGAATATATACATTAAGCTTCCGGCTATATCCTTCCATTTGATCTATTATTTGTTTGCAATATGTCTTTTAATGGTTCAACATTATTTTGCTGGTTTTTGTTTCTTATGTCTTTAGTAGGTTATTTTTTCAAAATTTAGTGGTTTTTCATATGTTTATATGGATTAATCGTATGCAATGTGCTTGTCACTTAGTGAATTTTGCTTAATTTGTATTACTTGAATAGGGTCCCATCTGTATTTTGTATAATGTTACAGTTATGATTAGATGCTAAATTTATTAATTTAATTATCGTTATTGGAATAGATGATGATTTGTAATTATATTATGGTTATATATATATATATATATATATATATATATATATATAAATTCATCATACACAAATGGGAAAAAATATGAAGTATTATTAATCATACCTGTTATGATGCATTATATAAAAATAAAACAAATAGAGAATCTAGAATTATCAAACTCAATTTACTATAGATTCCAGAAGGCGTATATAATTTCATTCTTACATGAGAAATAATAAGCTAAAAAGACGCAAGATTTCGGCTACCGAACATAAAAAACCAATATGTACTGTGAAACTCCCTATTCAACGAAGTTTTCTACTTAGCAAAACTTTCTGCTGAACCTTAGCTTTGAACACCATTAACATCTAAATTAATCTCCATATTACGAAAAATATATTCTATATAACGAAATTTATTCCACTTTTGTGCATAAATATATTATCGTAAAAGACCCTAGCAAAAAGTTATTCTGGTCTTACAAAAAAACCAATGCTTCGAAAACATAAATTTAGGAATCTGTATATCAAATCTAATGAAAGTTAGGGAATGTGATGTGGCCTCATAGATCGTACGCAATTGTTTTGTGAAAGCCAGCTTCAAAACTGATACTGAATTAGATGTTATTGAATCCGATACCTGTTTCTCAGATTTGAAGAAGCAGCAACTGAAAGACTAGGGAGGTCTTGAAAAAAAGTGAACTTTCTAACATTCTCAGTGTTGAGGAAGGCATTGTGACAACTGAATATTCTACTGACAATGATGTATTGCAAAGTGCAATAAAACGTAGTGAGGAAACTACTGCGAGTGATGAAGTTGCTAATGAAGAATATATTGAAAGACCTCCAAAAAAAAAAGAAAGGCAAAAACCTCCGATGCAGTAGGAAGGGGGATTCCAATTTCACGAAAATGTTATAGATTAATTGTTCGAATACTTACAAAAGCGTGAAAATTTTTATAAACAGTGTATTTTTTATAAGAAATCTACAAAGTAATATTACCGACATTTTTACTTTCATCTATCTTTACAAGAAGAAAGTATCGGATTCATGAAAATTTTCGACTCCCGGTTTTTGAGGGATTTACACGTTTTACGGGTCAGAGATTCCGTAAAGCATATTTTTACAAAATGTCTGTCTGTGAGTCTGTGGTCCTGTGAGTCTGTCTGTCTGTTTGTATGTGACATAAATTTTGTGGGCGCTCTATCTCAAGAACTGATGCACGGAATTTAATAAAAATTTATATTCCAGTAGTCCCTAATATAAATTGGTGCTGATTAGTTTTTGGTGTAAATCGCCCAACAGTGGCGCTGCTATGCTGCATTTTTCGCGATTTCCGCAATAGCTCTATCTCAAGAACTAATGTACAGATTTCCATCAAACTTCAGATTCAGTTATTTCTTGATATTAATTGATGTTGGTAACGTTTTGGTGCAAATCGCTCAACAGGTTGCAATGCTATGCTGCATTTTTCAGAATTTCCAATATAGCTCTATCTAAAGAACTAATGCACGAATTTTCATCAAATTTGAAATTCAGATATACTTTGATATGAATTGGTGATAAATTGATGTAATTTCTTGTACTATTTAAATGATTTAATTGGCGTGATTTATATAGAAGAAAGATTTGTGATGGCCACAACATACTAGTTTAACTTAAGGAATTGGAATACTAAGAAGAAAGAAAAAAGCTGCGCTATGCTTCTGTTTTTGTTTACCTCCCTTTATTATATGGATTTTTAGACATTATTCTAATTAAATTTTTCTCATATGTCTACATTGCATAGAAAAACTAGTATGTTGTGGCCATCACAAAACTTTCTTCTGAATAAACCCCTTCAATTAAATAATTTAAATAGTCCAAGAAATTACATCAATTTAGCACCAATTCATATCAAAATGTTCCTAATTTGAAGTTTGATAAAAATTCAAGCATTAGTTCTTGAGATAGAGCTAGAGCGGAAATTCTGAGAAATGTAGCATAGTAGCGCCACCTGTTGAGCGATTTACACCAAAACATAAACAGCACTAAATGATATCAAGGTATACCTGAATTTGAAGTTTGATGAAAATTCGTGTATTAGTTATTGAGATATTGCTATAGTGGAAATTCTGAAAAATGCATCATAGCAGCGCCACCTGTTGAGCGATTTGCACCAAAACATAAACAGCACTAACTCATATCAAAGTATACCTGAATCTGAAGTTCGTTGACAATCCAAGCATAAGTTCTTCAGATACAGCTATTGCAGAAATCGAAATAAATACTGCATGGCAGCGCCACCTGTTGGGCGATTTACACCAAAAACTAAATAGCACTAATTTATATCCAGGTGTACCTTAATCTGAAGTTTGTTGAAAATCCGAGCTTTAGTTCTTGAGATAGCGCTATTGCGGAAATCGCAAAAAACGCAGCATAGGAGCGCCACCTGTTGAGCGATTTACACCAAAATGTATAAAACGTCAATTCATGTGTACGACTAACTTAATCTGAAGTTAGATGAAAATCCGTGCATTAGTTCTGGATATTGAGCTACTGTAGAAATCGTGAAAAATGCTGCACAGCAGCGCCACCTATTGAGCGATTTACAGCAAAAACTAATCAGCACCAATTTATATCAGGAACTAACTGAATATAAATTTTTATTAAATTTCGTGCATTAGTTCTTGAGATAGAGCGCCCACAAAATTCGTGTTTAAGTACAGACAGACAGAGTCACAGACTCACAAACTCACAGACAGACATTTTGTAAAAACATGTTTTTCGGAATCTCTGACCCCCTAAAACGTGTAAATCCGTCGAAAACCGAAAGTCGAAAATTTTCACGAATCCAATACTTTATAAAGATAGAAGAAAGTAAAAAAGTTACTGTTCGAATTAAAAAACATTTTTCCAATGTTTCCACTTTATGCGTATTTTTCGTTTATGCAAGTGTATTTTATTATACAAATTTGATGAATTTAAGTTGATTTCTTCATAACGAAGTGTTTAAATATAACAATGAAGCTTAGTTTCACTGTATATATATATTTTCATTATTATTCAAAGATGTATGTTTGTCTTTCAAACTGTTTTTTTTTCTTTTACTTCATAGGCTCTAACATTCGTAAAAAATATGTGAAAATGTTGTTAAGGTACACGTACAGAGCATTATTTTATGATTTTAATGGATCATTAGCCGTACTGTGCGTATGTTTTTTAGAGGGTCTCTTCGAATATCTTAATATATATGATCGTCTACTTCGCGTTTAAATTAGCTGGCAACATGCTAATTAAAGAAAAAATAATGATTATTATAAAAGATTACCAAGGAAACATTCTGATGTGAAACAAACCACCCCCAACAAAATACATCAGCTGGCTCACAATAAGGAAAAATGTACGCAATAATGTAAAAACAATCCTTTACAATCGTCTTTTATTTTTAAAAATTACTTTTTGCAAAAAATATTTATTTTTATAAGGTGTAATTTGTTGTTTCTGCTACTATATGTCGGTTTATAGATTAGTTTAGCTTTTATTTCTTAAACGGTACACATTTTGAAGGTTTAAAGTAATGTATATATATTTTGTTTCATTTATTTGTCATACGAGCTAGGTTCCCTAAGAAAGACTCCAATTCAGGGAACGTCCCTTCCCTAGCCTATATCCCTCGCGCAGATGAGCGGCCGTAAGAAAACACCAACACATTTATAAGTGTTTAATAGTAATTAACATCCCTAAACTTTGTAAAAATAAAATTAATTTCTCACATTTGCTTACCATTCAATCTTTTGAAAGTGCTAAGATTTAAGCTTCCACTGCTTTACTATATTTTCGTTAGTAGGAAATTGATTTAATTAAATATTTTTGTGTTTGCACATGTATTAACTGATATCTTTGATAATGTAAACAATTTTACGATTTTCTCCTTTTACATAAAATATTCATTAAGCGTAATTTTGTTGATAGTATTACTGACTTGTCTGGGTTTAGAGCAATTTATATTTTAGTTCGTCAATTTATCAACAGTTTAAAAAAAGTATATATATTTTGTTTCCTTTATTAAAAAGTAACAAACCCAGCTACAGTTTGAAAAAAAAAATTCTTGTATTTGTTAACCATTCAAACTTTTTGTGTGACTGACTGCCTGGGTTTAGAGCAATTTATCTTTTAGTTATTCAGCTTTACAGTTTTAAAAAAGCATATATATTTTGTTTCTTTTTTAAAAAGTAATAAACCCAGCTACAGTTTGAAAAAAAAAATTCTCGTATTTGTTAACCATTCAAACTTTTTGTGTGACTGACTGCCTGGGTTTAGAGCAATTTATCTTTTATTTCTTCAGTTTTACAGTTTTAAAAAAGAATATATATTTTGTTTCTTTTTTAAAAAAGTAATAAACCCAGCTACAGTTTGAAAAAAAAAATTCTCGTATTTGTTAACCATTCAAACTTTTTGTCTGACTGACTGCCTGGGTTTAGAGCAATTTATCTTTTAGTTCTTCAGTTTTACAGTTTTAAAAAAGCATATATATTTTGTTTCTTTTTTTAAAAAGTACTAAACCCAGCTACAGTTTGAAAAAAAAAAATTCTCGTATTTGTTAACCATTCAAACTTTTTGTGTGACTGACTGCCTGGGTTTAGAGCAATTTATCTTTTAGTTCTTCAGTTTTACAGTTTTAAAAAAGCATATATATTTTGTTTCTTTTTTAAAAAACTTAATAAACCCAGCTACACTTTGAAAAAAAAAAATTCTCGTAATTGTTAACCATTCAAACTTTTTAAAAAGTAAAGATTTATATCTGTGCTAACTTTAATACCACTTTTATTATTCATAGGAAGCAATTTAATTAGTTTTTTTTTTTCGCAATAGAACATGTATTGAGTTTATGATTTCTTACAGTTCCTTCTGATTTTTCTTAGATGTCAGACTCACACTGATTTTTCTTCCAGAGAAATGCCAATTTAAATCAACCTGACACTTTTCCACCCTGAAAAAGGACAACTCCTTTACTTTCTTTCCAATCAGTATTAATTGTGATGAAAATAATAAGATCTAATTACACTTTCAATAACAAACCAGATGTTATTGACAAACGGTTGTCTGAATGAATTGTGTAGTCTGGATTGTCGCCCAGGTAGTTCAAGTGGTAGAGCATTGGCAATGTAAGCAGAGCCGGTTGCCAGGAACCAGCGCCGATTGTGATCTTGTTAAAGGTCCCAAGTCTCTATATGCAATTCGAAATAATGTTTCCTCAGTATATATTATATATATATATGTATATATATATATATATATCTATATATATATATATATATATATATATATATACATATATATGGCGTGTAGTCAATCATTCACAATATTGCAGTTTTTGATGATGGTAGGTGATGTTTAATTAATGGTTATATATATATATATATATATTGCTTTAAATTTGTTTTTAATTGTTTTTTCGTGAGAAAAAGGGGAGTATTAACTTTATTGTTTACAGGCAAGGTTAATATAATGAATAGACTTATAGATTATATATAAATTATAGATGTAGAGGATGCATAGATTTTATGATACCGAAAGTAACTGTGAACGTAAAAAATAAATATTTAAAATATTGTAAAGGATAGAAGATTTTGCGAAATACAAAATATTTAGTCACATTATTTCTAAAAGAAGTGGTATTTTTCCATACTTTTCATTATCAATATTATATATTACTCTATGATATACACAAAACAGATGTGCTTTTCTTAGCGTAGTATTGCAGTATAAGTTGGGTCCAACTTGCAACTTTGCCAGGGCCGTGCACGACGTTGATGCAGCCCTGAATGTAAGCCAATTCTACGACTCCGAACATGGGCACATTTTTACGCACTTGGAAAAATTACAATTCGTGTGAGTTCATTCCCGGCCAACGACTACTGTTGATAGTGTTAAAAATAATAAGATGTAGATCAAATTGTGTTTTAGTCCTTAGAATTTGTGGGAAAATAATATTTGAAAAACATTTCGCTTCTCAGTTTACAGGCTTAGGGCTCACAATACAGTTCTCAATACATTGGTGTATTTAGAAATTATTTATTTATTTATTTAAATTTATTAGCCCCCGGGACGATATGCTACTTCTTTCTCTTAGCTTATTTTTGACTCCAAAAAATAACGTTAGCTTACAGAAGGCAGAAATAAACAAAGCAAATGTATCATTGTGCGATTAAATGCTTTATAGCAATTTTTTTAATTTCTAAGAATCGCACATTTTAAATTTTTATACCGTCGTATTGGGAAAAAAAAAGTACTTTTAAATGCAATTTGTTTGAAAACTGTATCTCCCTTTATTTTTGAAATATAAATTTTTTTGTAGTTTTTAGCACCATTTGTTTAATTTTGGCAACTCAAGTACTCCATTTATATAGAACGTAAAAGGAAAATAGTTGAAAAATAGCAATTATATATTTTCGTTGCCATTTTCTCATAACAACATAAAGAAAATGTAATTAAAATACGTGCTATTTTGGAAAAATATAAACGATTAATTTTGTTAAAACATGGAGCTATTACAAATTATATTTAATTTTAAGTACCTGTAGACGCTTTCAGTGTGACCTCAGTCATGACGTTTTGGTTGGAATCTGACTCCAAACAAACGGTTGCTAGGCGTCATTTCTTTTTAAATATAAATTGTGGAAAATGTTACCAATACATATCAAGTATTAAAACACTTAGATGTGAGATATAGATATAAGATATAGCTGCAACACACAAACAAAATAGAAAATACAACATAGCAACCGTTTGTTTGGAGTCAGTTTCCAACCAAAACGTCATGACTGACGTCACGACTGAAATCGTCTATATTAATGTTACAAACAAATAAATGCCTATGAATCATTAGATAGCCTTTTTTTGTTGAGTTTCTTTAATGACGGCATCTTTTTCTGCATTTGTGTATTATTTTGCGATAGTGACATCCTTATGCATGCTTTACTGTAGATGTTTAAGACATCGTAAATGTGGAATTCTTAAGCGGATGCGAATGACGTCAATTTAGATAAAATAAAAGTGTGTGCTTTAAGTCTTAAAATTGAAATAGGTTTTGTACTATTTATATATACATATTTTTTTTTTCCATCGGGGTCGACACTAATTTCTGAAAAAGCAGAATTCCTATTTTCTAGTTTTATGTTTTCTTTCTTTCTTTTGTTATTATTGATACAGATATACTACATATTTTTATTGTACAAATACAAATTGCATTAATTATACTGCATACAAGAACAACATTACATTATACAATGTTACTTAAAGTACAATAAAAATATTTATAATATATTTAATTAAACACATTAGGTTTTTAAAAAATCAAACAGTGTAAATTGTTTCAATGGGGGTCTAGTTTTAAGTACCCTTTTTTCAAGCTTTTCAAGAAGGTTGAATGAGTCATCTTCCATATTTGATGAAACAATGTACTGGCTAAGAATATACAGGGCAGAATTCACATCTGAGTAAGAATGAGGTGGTGTCTCGCTTTCTGTATCATTAAACTTTATCACCATCTTCTGCGTCTGAAGCGCATTTTCATTTGCGATGTCTTCATAAATTTGATCTAACTTTCTGAAGCCGGCTGTTAAGACGTCTTCGTCACATGGATAAAGTTAACTCATCAGAATTGCAAGAAAACTTGTTTTTTTTTATCAGAGAAAGTTCCCTCGTTTAACATGTTTAAAGGGGTTGAAAAAAAAAAAACTACTTGAAAATCGTCGTTAAATAGGAACAATTTCGCCTTTAAATAGAGATTTTTTTACTTAAAAGAGCCGGAACCGAGAAATATCGTCCTTAAATAGAGATCTTTGTTAAGAAGAGTGACGTTAAACAGATAGTCGACTGTATATCCATTTCATGGCGATCGGATTATATTTATGCGAGTTAGAGCACCACAGACAGGGCAGACAAACCGAATTCATAAACGCTTTTCAACTATGCTGGAAAGTGTTAAAAATCGTTTGGGCAATCTGTGTGCTTTTATAATAAATATAATGCTTTAAAAATATAATTAAAAAATAATAAATCTAAATACACGCATCAAACGAAAAAAAAAATGATTTTCTGAAAATTTATTCTTTTATGTTTTCCCTTTATGTTAATAAATGTTAATGAGTTGCACGTTAAAGATGTCAGCCAATGAAATACTCAAAGACATGGAATTCGTGTTTTCGAAATTTTTTATTTTATTTATTTATTTATTTATTTTTTTTTTTTTTTTTTGTAATGATCTCGTATAACATGTAAGATCAGTAATTGATTTTTAAAGCATATTATTAATATCATTTGATTTATATTGCAACCACCAACGTTATCATGTTTATTTTATTTTTTAAATTTTAGTTTTTATTATATTTTACATTTTATTTAAGTATTGCGCGGCAGCGCAATACTTATTTATTTCCAGTGTCACTTCTCGATGTTAATTTAACATAGAAATGGAGGCCTATGGAGATCACAACTTTTTCATTTTTTCTTCCCACCTTTTTGTCCCTGATGCCACTCATTTTTAATTCTTTGCTAATTCTAATAATATTATAAATTCAAAGTGTAAAAACATTTGCCTGACGTCAGGGTTAAAACGGATCATAAAATGCCTTTGCATATAGTTGGATTATAATCTAGAGAGTAACATGGGTTAATTTTTATTTACATTATTCAAATATTTTTCTTAATAATTCCAAATTTCGCTTTTTTCATTGAGAATCAACGGACATTTTCTAATAAAATTTAACATTTTTCCTTCATTGTTGTAAATAATTCAAAAGCTGTAATAATAATTTGCCTATTTTCAGTTGAATGATTTTCACGTGAAACATAAAACTGAAGAATCAGTTTTTTTTTTTTTTTTTTTTTTTTTAAAGAATTAAAAAGAAGATGAATATGGCGTCATAGTGGAAATAAAAATGATATTTTCAAGAACATTTTTTAAGTTCAGATTGTAATTGTTTGACCAAACTACAGCAACTTGCATTACTGCACTGGTGAAACATTTTGAATTATACATAGGTAAATTGCATCACAAATTGTGGTGCGACGTCTCATAAATCAAAGCCTAATGATGATACCCTCCATTAATTTTGAAATGTGTTCGTCTGAATGCAAGAGTTATTAAAAAACTTGACATATTAAATAAAAACCTAATTTGCAGAACAAATTAAAAAAACAAAATTTGTTTCCTAAATTGTTTAAGCCCGAGAAGGAGCAGATATTAAGATATTTCATTCAATTCGTTCTACATTTAATGTTAAATCTTTGTAACAGATAAGTTAAACCAATTGAACATTAAAAAATAAAAATGAAATTCATACAATATAATACTTTAAATACCTATATACTTAGATTCCGTTCAAATGAAATCGAAATAAATCTTAGACTTTTTCCATTTTTAAGTTGTAAATATTTGTATTGCAGATTTTGCATTATGTTTATGACGATTGTACATAATATGATAAGATTTATGGAAAATACAAAACTTTGAAAAAGGTAAGATTTATTTCGATTTCATTTGAACGGAATCTAAGTATATAGGTGTTTAAAGTATTATATTGTATGAATTTCATTTTTATTTTTTAATGTTCAATTGGTTTAACTTATTTATTACAAAAATTTAACATTCAATGTAGACCGAATTGAATGAAATATCTTAATATCTGCTCCTTCTCGGGCTTAAACAATTTAGGAAATAAATTTTGTTTTTTTTATTTGTTCTGCAAATTAGGTTTTTATTTAAATATTATAATTATTAATTAAGAAATACTAAGGATGATGAAAAAGGAGTACTCATTCAACTTGGGCAATCAGATTGCTAAAGGCAGAATATTTCTCCTGAGTTTTACAAATTTATTTATATTTTTACAAATGCTACCCGGCATTATTGCACCAATGAAATGCTTATTGTTGAATCACGTGGTAATAGGTTTAAAATAAATCCATGCTTAATAATTATTTATAATTTTTTTTATATATATAAATGTTTTTCCAGAGTATAATAAAAAATCAATTAAAATTAATTTGTTAATTCGTAATTAATTTCTGAAAATGTTTCAATACAAATTGTCATTGGAAACACGCAAAATAATTTCAAATTTGTAACATGTCAAGAAGTAAAAAAGAACCGTAATTCTATCTTTACAGACACGGAACGAATTAAGTTAATAAAAAGCGTGTATTAAAATAAAAAATATAAAAGATTTTTCACAAGCGGAATGCTTTTATCACAAATAAATAACAGTAAAAAAAATCAAGTTAAGTATATACTCAAAAAGAAAAACTTTGCATTTGTGAAATTTGATTCTGTCATGTTTTCCTTTTAAGTTAATGGATATAACTGCAGGTTGAACTTTCCAGACGATGTCGACCAATGAAATATTGGAAGACGGGAAATTCGGGTTTTTGAAATATGATCTGGTAAAGGACATGTAAAATCAGTAATGATTTTTAAAGCACGTTAGACGTTATGTATATCATTTGAGTTATTTTGGAAATATTTATTGCCAACTCACAAGTAGATACCTAGCAGCAATAACCTAGAAAGGAAGTTTTTTAATTGTGTTTCTATTTAATGCTTTCTTTTCGTGCTAAAAGTAACTAAAAGAAAGGGTAATTTCAAGTAATAATATCCTTTAGATACAATGATAGGAATTGTATTTACATTATCGTTATCGCAAAGGATTTTAATAGATATGTAGTTGTTTAATTCTTAACTTAATTTCTGACGTTTTGTTTAACTTTTTGATAATTCATCCCAAAAGATGTAACACAAATTAAAGAAGAACTTTCTTCTTAGAGATTATTAATAATTTGAATAAGTTATAAATCTCATCACAGAGAAAAATGCTGCAGTGTTCAGTGGGGTGTACATTAGTCAGAAAGTTCGAAGTTCAACCATAGGATTAGGATTTGTTATTATTATATATATATAATTTTTAAGAAAACGGATTTTCATAACAGTTATTTTTAAACGACATAATTTCTGATTATATTCAATAACTGAAAAAAAAATCCAGTCATTTATAGAGGAAAAAAAAACACCCCGGTCCTGGAATAAGAACTATTTTTAGGTCATAGATTAGAAATGAGGAAGATTAAATATTGAACATGTAAGATCTGTAACTGATTTTTAAAATTAAAAATGAGTAACATTTGACTTATTTTGGAAATCGTTATTACCAAATTTAAGTTGATACCATGTAACAATATCTCCAAAAGAAATTTTCTGTATTTTAACTTCGTTAATGCTTTTGTTTTCGCTAAGAAGGACAGAAAATTAAAGGTTCACTTCAAGTAAGATTTTTTTAGAATTAATGATTGCTTTCATTTATATTATTGATTGCAAAGGCCTTTTAATAAAGATATCGCTACTTAGTTCCAAACTGAATTTTAGAAGTTATTTTTAAACAAAATAGAATGCATCCTCTTTTTTTTTTATTACAGGCATTAAAATACATATAAAAGTACAAATAACTGTACAAAAAATACTCTCAGGTGCATAAATATAATATAAAGATATTTAAAATACAAATTAAAAATATCTTAAAATACATCAGAAAAACCTAGAACGTTTTTAACCATTACAACATAAATTACATAAATTTTAACTTTTATTTATTCATTTATTACAGGCATTTTTAAAAGAAAAAAAATACTTTTTTAAAACAGACACTTTTAATATCAAGAATACACAAATGTATGTAATTTCAAAACTCTAGTACATAAGGAAAAGCATGAAAAATAGATTAATATATTCCATCTTTAAAAACAAGAAACACATAAAGTTAATAAAAAGCTTTCTATAAAATAAAAATAAAGATAGTTTTGGCAATCTGGATGCTCTTACCTTAAATCTAATACTCTAAAAAAAAAAAAAAAAAAAAAAAAAAAAAAAGCTATATACACACAATAAAAGAAACAACTTTGCTTTTCTGAAAATTTACTCTGTTATGTTTTCCTTTTAAGTTAATGTGTATAACTGCAGATTACACGTTCCAGGCGTTGTCGGCCAATGAAATATTGGCGGACACGAAAATCGTGTTTACGAAATATTTTATTTATGGAGATTTCGTGAAGAACATGTACAAATGATCAGTAATTATTTTTTAAAGCTTATAATGAATATCATTTGATTTATTTTAGAAATCTTTATTATCAACTTACGAAAAGATAACATGTATCAATAGCTTTCAAAGAATGTTTTTGAATTGTAATTCTATTTAAAGTTTACTTTTTATTTAAAAAGAAAATAAAAGAAAGGTCAATAATTAATTAATAGCATCTTTTAAAGTAATGATCGTACTTATATTTATAGTATCGTGAACGTAAATGCTTTTAATAAATATATGTTTGTTTAGTATAAAAAAACTACATTTTTGAAATATGGATTAATTATAAACGAAATAGAATGCATGAATTTATTTATTTGATGATTTACTGAAAGAAAAGCAAGACAAGTTGAAAAATAAATTTCTTCTTCTAGAATATTAATAATGTGAATGAGTTATAATACACGTCACAGAGAAAAATGTTCCAGTGTTCAGTCGACTAGACACTAGTTGGGAAGACCCGAGTTTAATTGAAGGTTTATATATTTTTTTAAAGAAAAACATTTATTTTTTTTCATATTTTAGAACATTAAAATGCAAATTTTTTAAGAGACAAAGATGAAGTTTGTATTTAAGAATCGAAAATGGAGACATTTATGTAAAAAGTCACCCGAACCAGGAGAAAAAGTACTGTTTTGCTGTAAATTAGATTTGTGAAAAGATAAATCACTAAACACAGTTTAAAGAATTATCATGAGTACCATTTGATTTATTTTAGCAATCGTTATTGCCAAAATTTAAGTAGGTAACATGTAGCAATAGTTCGGG
Organism: Maratus speciosus; assembly: GCA_963932465.1. Taxonomy (NCBI): domain Eukaryota; kingdom Metazoa; phylum Arthropoda; class Arachnida; order Araneae; family Salticidae; genus Maratus; species Maratus speciosus. The sequence continues at coordinate 244,583,701 of OZ010800.1, read as the reverse complement.
ATAAAAAAATCAATTTATATCTATTTAATGCTTTATTTTCATGCTAGAAAAGTAAAAAAAGGTTCATTCAAGTAACATCTTTACTCATCCGATTCGGTATATATTAATTTAATCTTAAAGGCTTTTAATAAAGGTATGGCTATTTAGTACCCTAACAGGGGTGACTTTGTCACACTTTTTTTGCCTCATATTGTTTTTAAAGGTGAAAGAATTATTGAAATTTTCCTTTAAAAAATTTCTAATTATCTTTTGTTAGTTCCAAGGTATTAACTGGAAATTTTAAAATAAACATTTACTATTTTTAAAGAATAGTTTTAAAACTATTTTTCAAAAAGTGGGACAAAGTTATGGCTTGGGGTGGCTTTCTCTCACAACAAAAAATAATTGAATGAGCGTTAAAAACTTCGTAAAGCAATATAAAACCCCCTTATGATAGAGTAAGAAAACGTAAAAAAAAAAAAAAAAAAAAAAGAAAAAAAGAAAAAAAAAAGAAAAGAAAAGGAAAAAAAAGAAAAAAGAAAAGAAAAACCTGCGTCCTTTTATCATTTAAAAAACACAAAGTTTGTATGAAAATATGTAAAGAAATGGAATTTTATTAAAAAATGACCATTATGAAAGGCATCTAAAAGCAATTATAACAATTGAGACATGGATTAATTGTTACTTGTTTTTACATAAACACTAAGATTAATGTTTTTCATTAAAACAAAATTTTAGCTATATTTCCTTATTTTAGGAACAGAAAAAACTTTCCTTTTAGAAGAAATATGTCTTTGAGTTTTAATTCTGTTTAGGACCTTTAAGTTTATTCTTTAAAGTAGTGATTACAATTGGATATTTCAGAGTCTTTTCTTTGGCTTAATATATATTCAATATATACATGTATATATATATATATATATATATATCATAATAGATAAAGCATGAAAATACAATATAAATTTGGAAAGAAGGTGTATATCAAAAATATTTATAACATTTAACTATGAAAACCCAAAAGCTATCGAATTTAAACTACACAGGTAAAAGACTGTCTGTTCCTCCTCAGTGGGTGGACAAACAGACCTAACTCTAACCCTCCACTGTTAAAAACTTGTAGGTTTCGAAACACACGTCTATCCTGCATTTAAAGCGATACAAAAACTGGATTATCTTGAAAAAATTGCCATTTAAAATATGATTTTGAAAATTATAATGTAATATTTAAAGGTAAGCAAACCGAAATTAAACAAAAATATGGAATTTTTTGTTTAATTTTGGTTTGTTTACCTTTTATTATTATTTAAGTTACAATTTTCAAATTCACATCTTAAAAGGTAAGTTTTTCAAGATATTTTTGTTTTTGTAATATAATTATGCTTGGTTTTTTATACTATATATTTGTTAAAATTTGGTTTGTTTACCTTTTAATATTAAGTTATAATTCTCAAATTCATAACTTAAATGACAATATTTTCGAGTTAATCAAGTTTTTGTATTGTTTTGAAGGCAAGATAGACGTGTGTTTCGCAACCTACAATTTTTTAACAGAGGTGGTAGAGTTAGAAATGTTTGTTTACCCACTGAGGAGGAATAGACAGTCTTTTATCTTTGTAGCATAAATTTGATAGTTTTGGGGTTTTCATAATTAAATATTATAAATATTTTTGATATACACCTTCTTTCCAAATTCATGTGGTATTTTCATGTTTTATTTATTGAGAAAATATATTTTAGTACTTGGAAAATTTTCCAGAGAGAGACATTCGCCTTGCATACAATATTTCAAATGAAAATCAAATTTGAAATTAATTGCTTAAAAGGAGCGAAGACCAACCTAGTGAAAAAGATTCCATGTCGGGACTCGAACACGGGCCATCAGCATAGCGCACTGATATTCTACCGACTAAACCACATGGAACGTTACCAGCCTGGAACTTCTCACTATTACAGGTTTGCATATATAGTTTCAATCGATGCTGAATTTAATTAACTTTCGTGTTTGCCCAATGTTGGTGGCTCCATCATTGCATATTCCATCTTGTGCTGCCTTGCACACCTGTAATAGTGAGAAGTTCCAGGCTGAGTATCGTTCCATGTGATTTAGTCGGTAGAATGTCAGTGCGCTATACTAATGGCCCGGATTCGAGACCCGGCATGGAATCTTTTTCACTAGGTTGGCCTTTGCGCCTTTTAAGCAATTAATTTGAAATTTGATTTTCATTTGAAATATATTTTGTTGCATTTAATATGAGCTGCTTTTGCGCCAGTTATGCAATAATTTCCATTATTTATATTTGATATATATATATATACTAGTACAACGTTTATATTTGCAGTAAATGGTGCATAAATTTAAAACGTTTATATTTTTGAAAAATTAAATATAATAAATAAAGTAAATTTGTGACGAATTTGTCCCGAGACAATCCACATCAAATAGATATTCAAAATGCCGGTTTTGAATATTAAGAAATAAAAAAGGGTATTTACCACTTTACAACATCAATTATAAATTACTTTTCCAATTAAAAGTTTTCCCCATGAAAATTATGCGCGAAAAAGCAAACAAAACAATAACGGAAGTGATGCCAAATTCAATTTGTAAAATGTTGAATTAAATCATTTATAATATCATAAGACGAAACGCAATTTTTCACCTTGATTCAACATAAAATAAATAATGTGAACATTAAAAAGATCCACAATCTTACTTAAAAGACGACTAATGTAATGAAAAAGATGTTACAAGTTTAAAATATACATTTTATTTAAAACTTCTTACAAGGAAACCACTTTTGGTGCTGCTCGGACCTAGCATTGAGACCTGGTGCATTTTAAAGCCCTATATTATGAAGTTTGAGAATCAATAAAATTTTTCTGTTAAAATAATATTTCTTGAATTTACAGCAGCAGAACTTTCTGAAAATGCAATTTTCGAGACCACTTATCGAACTATTAACATTGAATTTTTTTAACTAAAAGCATTTAAAAATAAAAAATTTTTAATAATAAGTATAAAATGTTGAAAAAATTCGAAAATGCCTTCAAAAACCCACGAATTTGATTTTGAAAAATTGCAACATTATGTACATATTTTTGGCGGGGAAACGATTGGCGTTTATTTTCAAAAGAAGAGCTTTCCGGCAACCCTAGCCAAATGCCATAGCTGAATTTGTAATAGCTAGAAATTGTAATGTCCGATATACACTAATAAAAAAAATTAGGGGAGCAAGCAAAAACTGAAGAGAACAGTACAAAGCAGCAATGTATGGGCATAAAATGGATAGAACACATGTAGCAATGCGCAATACATAAAAAAAAACGCAAAAAAATGGTAAGGGAGCTTTTATTTTTTGAAAAGATGAAAAGAACATGAAAAGATGATTTAGGGCAACAATTTGGTTCCATGTAAATCATAAAAAAAAGTATTGTTTAGAAATGATGCAAGATTTTTAATATGGCGGTGGTCTCCTCGAACAGTTAAGACTGCTGCACACCGGTTTTCCGTGGATGCGATGAGGTTATCTATAAGACTTGGGGAATACTGTTCCACTGCTCAAAAATTGCAATCTCCATGTCCCTGACAGTAAAAGGTGGCCTCGGTCTCACAGCAATGCGTCGTCTGAGTATGTCCCAAACATGCTCGATCGGATTTAGGTCAGGAAAGTATGCTGGTCATTCCATACGCTGTATTGTTTTAGCATCAAGCATGTTTTCCACAAGACGAACTGTATAAAGTCTGGCATTATCATGCATGAAAAAAAAGAAATCACTAATTACTGCAACATGAAATACGACATGAGGTCTCGGTATCTCGTCTGTATTACTCCGGACCGTCAAAGTGACATTCCGAATGATATGCAGGCCCGTACGTCCACCTATGCTGATTCCAGCCAAGGGCATCAACCCACTTCGTCTGTAATGTGATCTTTCACTAACGAATGTTGGATAATTTTGAGTGCCTCTTTCTCTCCATGCCAAAACACATCAGATGTCACATCCATACTGAATCGGGACTCGTCTGTAAACAGAATTTCATTCCAACAACGTTGCCTCCAAACTAGATGTTCAGTTCCCCCACTTTTTGGGGGCCGCACAGTGGCTTGAGGTCAACGGAATACAGTCCATTAGCTTACGTGCATAGATACCACCCTGATGAAGCCTATTTTGGAGTTTTTGGCTGGACACCCTTCGTCCTTTGGCCAAGAACAACTGTGCTTGCAGCTGAGTAGCATTGCCCGTTCCGTCTCGATGGGCTGTTAACAGGATATATCGGTCATCAGTTTCTGTGTTAGCACATTTTCGACCTTGCACTTGTCGATGACTACCATTTCATGTGTCTTGGAATCGATTCCACAACTTTTCATGGACACTTCTTGCGACTCCAACAGCGTCCACTACACTTTGTTGTGTTTCCCCAAATTCAACTGTCCCGATAACACGCCAAGCCATAGGTTGCGATAAATCCTGTTGTTGTGACATTTTCAAGCCACATTTTCTCAAAACACAAGCTGAGCAATTGAATTTTACAACTGAGGCAGTGAAACAGACGTTTCTGCAAAATCCCGATTTCTGCACTTATCAACTTTTCCAGTTTTTGTCGTCATAAACATTAATTTACGTGTGAAGTTTTCTTTATCTGTTTTCTACAGCACTTTAAATTATAGATGTTTTATTTTACGTTACTTATCGGTGTAAATATTTGCGTAATTTCGTTAAAACCATGTGCTCCCCTAATTGTTTTGAGCAGTGCATTTAGCCACAGTAATTTTTTTAAATTGTGTAAAAATATTAATTTACTTTGATTACTTTTACCAAAGGACCATTTAATACAGCAACATTTCCTTTTAAACATTCGAAACGTTATTCCGGTCGATTTCAAAAGAAAATAATTTTCTTATTTTCTATTTCACTAAAAAATAGTTTTCAATGATTTTCGAAGCTTTTATAGAATTATACTTATTACTTATATATTTATCGTCTGCATAGAAAAAGAAATAAAAACCCAATATTTGTTTCTTATGCAATCAATTATTAAAAAAATCGCAATCTGATATACTGGTAATATGTACTGTATATTTACTCTTTGGATAGAGCGGGAGGAAAAATTGTAGCGCCATATTTGGCGACTTAACTCACTTTTGGCGTGAAATAAACAAGTAAAAATGTAATAATAAAAAATTAAAAGTATGAAAAAGTATATAAAATATGATTTTAACAGAGAAATTTTATAGGTTCTATAACTTGTATGAATAGGGCTACAAAACACTACGGGTCTCGATGCTAGTTGCGAGCAGCGCCAAAAGTGGTTCCCTTGTTAGTACTTTCAAGCCTTTCACACTGTAAAAAAAAACACTGTAGATTTGCCCGCACAAACTGCTGGCGTCCGTATTGCCAGCACATTGTGCTGTTAATTTTACGCAACTACTTTTATTTTTTATGTTTATATAGTCAAGAAACCAAAGAGAGCTGCAGCACATTCGACTGTGATCGAGTTTGAGCGCTAGAAGAACAGTACTTTGTGCTGTAAAAATGTCGTTTTTTTTACAGTGCAGGTTCATCATCAGAGAACATCTTAATAACTAAATGTTGTTTATTTATACAAATACGTCACTTTGTTTCGAAAATGAGAGAGCCAATTATTACTAGAGTTGAAAGTAGAAGCAGCAATTTCTTGGATTGAATTTAATTAGAGGAAATATATATTATTATTATTAAGAAATTGCTACTGCTACTTTTACTTTCAACTCTAGTAATTATTGGCTCTCTCATTTTCAAAACAAAGTGACGTATTTGTATAAATAAACAACATTTAGTTATTAAGATATTCTCTGATGATGAACCTGGAAGTCTTGAAAGTACTAAGAAGTTTTAAATAAAATGTATATTTTAAACTTGTAACATCTTTTTCATTACATTAGTCGCCTTTTAAGTAAGTTTGTGGACCATTTTAATGTTCACATTATTTTATTTTAAATAATTTATATTAAGCTACTGCTGCATTTTGTCAGAATTTGGCATTACTAATTAAATTCATTGCAACAAATTTTATTTATCACACATTTTGTCGCTAACCCCAGACTGGTACGAAGTCACCCCTGTTGACGGTACCAAAATTAATATTATATAATTTAAATTTAAATAAGTTTTAATTTTTAATAAAATTGAATTTCGGCATTTATTTTTTATTTTTTGACTTTTAGACGAAACAGTTTTCTTAACGATATGTTTTTAAACTACAGATCTGCTGTTAGTATGTGTTTATAGGAAAATAAACGTTATTCATGCAATATGACATATAATTTGACTTATTATGGAAACATTTACTGCCAACTTATAAGGAGAAACCATGTAGCAATAACTATGGAAAAAAAAATGTTATTGAATTTTACTCCAATTTAATTGTTTACTTTTCGTGCTACAAGTAAATAAAAGAAAGGTTAATCTCAAATAACAGCAAGTTTTAGAAATAATGATAGGACTTACTTTTATGCTGTTGTGAAGGCAAGAAATTTTTGGCCCTTTATTCTCCGGGGGTACATTTTATAACCAGTTGAATAATTTTGCTATAAAAATATTTGATTCATTCATTCAAGGGCCTTTATAACAAGTTAGAGTGTTCTTCAACCCCTCTAGATGTTGTACAGTCAAAATTTATATCAATTTAAACATTTAAATAAGCGAAACCTCTTTTATTTTATTTTCAAATAATAAGATATTAATGATTAAATGCAACTATCAAACTTCTGTATTATAAAAAAAATATGACTTGCCGAAATTCGCTATGAGTTTACTTTCAAAATTACGAAAAAGAATTTTAACTGTCAATTTCAACACTTTTTATTACTTTTGTAAAAATCCTCGAAGCTCTCAGTTACACTCCTAATGGAAGAAAATTAGACCCATAAACATTCGCTGTCAGGCTTTTCAATTAAATGCTGTCACCTGAAGTGTGTATCTCGTGTCTCAAAATCATATCTGTTTAACTTATCCATTATTATACCGGGTGGTGGCTGCACAATCTATCACCTCCTAGAGTAAACCATCACCTATTCGATGAAACAATCTCCTCATCGAGTAAACCATAACCTCATCAAGTAAACCATCACATTACGGCTGAAATTCCAGGATTAGATAGAACTCGATTAGCATATTCAAATGGAACTGGTTTGCCAAGTCATATCGTGGTGGAAACCCCTTGCAAGCGCAATTTTAGTGGTTGATTGATCCCCATTGAGTTTTCTGTTGAAATTCCTGCATCAGATAACATATTGGTATGAAAAGGGATAAAATAATTTCATTTAAAAACTAAATGGGGATTTTCCAACCAACCATTAAAATTGTGTCTGCAGTTGGTGTCCACCACGATATGGCGAAGCCGACCAGTTCCATTTTAATCTACTAATGGAGTTCTATCTAATCTTGGAATTACAGGGACGAGGTAATGGTTTGTGTCATGGAGAAAAGAAATAGATGGAGATGCAGTAAGGTGGCTGAGGATGACACCAAAAAAGTAAACCTAAAATCCGCTACAATAGGCCCAAACACAAGCAAGTTTTTTTGTCGAAAAAGCGAAGAAAACCTTTAGTAGTGCAGTTTTTATTTCATAATACAATGAAATGCTGCTTTAGAATGCTTAAAAATACGCAGAACACTTTCATTCAGAGAAGAAAATGCCCGTGTGATGCCGAATAATTCGGTCAATGTTCCAGGTACTTGTTTTGTTTGAACCTACTGTGGACGTTTAAATTTGAGCGATAAATAGTTTCACATTTCAAACATTTTTTACGGCATACTGAATCTCTATCTATCTCTTTCCTCCATGGGTTTGTGTAGACACCGGCCTCACTATATAAAGTGTGAATAAATTACAGCTTATAGATTATGACTTAATTCTGCACACCAAAGCATAAAGAAAGAAATTTCGGAGGTACAGAATTAAATCCGTAAAAAAGAAAAGGGGAATTTTTCATGGAATTCAGAAATAAAAATGTTTTTTGAAATTGACATAAAATTAATTTGACACTGGTATGAACTTCAACCAGACAAACTCACTGAACATTGTTGCAACCACTGTACTTGCTTACTACAGATCAGTTCTTTTTAATCCGTGTTTAATTATATCACCTTTTATCGAAATTTCTAAAACTTAGTGATACGATTAATTGTAAGTATTTTAGTTCATTTCAAGGATGATAAAAAATATGAATAAAGATGGCTCATTTACGGCGGTTCTCATAAAAATATTTTGATCCCTGATAACTATCATCTGACTCATTTACGGACTCATTTTTAAACGTAAAAGCATTACACTTGCATGCATGATCGATCATTCAAGCGATTTAGAATCAAACAGTATTTTCTCTCTCTTTTTTTAAAAATGCGTTACAACTTGATTATAAGCGATTATTCTCTGATGATGGCCGATTTTTTTCCCTTCCCGTGCTGCCGTGCCCCGAAATTCAAAACACTAATTTTTATAGCATTTTATGAAAGATCTTCAATCTGTTCTGAAAAATGGAAAAAAATGTTCGAGTGCATAGTTTCTGAATAAGAGCACGTGCGTTTGGTATTCTATGGTAAAAATTTCCGAAAAAACAAATATGATGTTAAAATTAGTTGCTGGTATTGAAAATTTCAGAGTTTGTTACAATTTCAGTATGAAGACGACGCCCTTATCTTTTTTTAAACATTAATTTAAAGAAGATGAATATAGCTATTAGAATGACTATTTTCGTTTTACCTGGGATGACTTGATGGTTAAAATTCATGGAGTGTTTTTTTTATTTTAATGAAGAGTGTTTCATGTATTTTTTAATGCCTATTTTGAGAAAAAGGCTCAAAATTTCAAGCACAATTTTTACATAAACAGAGAATTTGTTTTGCGTTCTTTTTTTTCTGTAAGTAAAGAGAAGAAAGGTTAATTTTAAGTAATACAGTCAGTCACAAAAGCCTACATACGTCCATCAAAACAGACCTTTCACAAAAACTACTCAAATTTACAAGCAAAAAAGCACATCAGTATATTATTCAAACATGAAAAATGATTACGAATGTTTTGCAAAAGCTTAAAAATGATAATAACTTGTAAAATTTGCATATTTACTGCAATTAGCGTGTCATAAAAGTCTACATACACTTGATAGGCTGTTAATAAAATTTACATATGAACTTTTTTCGTTTTCAATTTTCAATTTTACCAGGCACGTGAAGTTTAATTACGCTGATCTTCATCTCCCAAGATAGTCGGAGTATTTAATTGTATGTAAACGGTTGCATATAATATGAAATATGAGTCAGGAAAAAGAAACGTACTTAGAACTGCGTAATCTGGTCGTAAAACTAAGAAACGTAAATAAACCTTATGGCAAGATTGCCATAATTATAGGAAAAAGTCGTGGAACTTACAAACTATACTTAGAAATTATAATCTCGGTGAAAATGTGCTAAACAAATCCCGATGTGGTCGTACAAGCAAACTTGAGGATCATGATGCAAGAATTATAGTAAGAAAAGAAAAAAAGAAACCCGAAAATTAGGGCCCCACAATTAACCAGGCACATTGCAATGGCAAGCGGTAAGAAAGTGCATCCAGAAAATGTTCATAGATGGCAAGTGGCAAGAAAGTTCATCCAGAAACTGTTAGTAAAATTCTTCTTCGATCGGCAAGCTTCAATGGTAGAGTTCCCAGAAGGAAACCTCTCATTCCATTTGCAAAACAACAAAAAGTCTACATTTTGCATCTAAACATATTGGCAAGGACTTTCACATTTGGAAAACAATGTTATTTACTGGTGTGAGTAACTTTAATATTTTTGGCTGTGATAGGCAAGGAAAAATTTGGCGGAAAAACCCCCACAGAAATGAAACCAGAAAATTTGACAATAACTGTTAAACACGGTGGAAGGTGGTTTTAATGGTTTAAGGCTCAATGACGGCAGCGATGACAGCAATGACCGCCTCGGGAACTCAACTTTCGCTTTAGGGTGTTAGTGCAATCCCGAGGGGTAGGCTCAAAGGCGGCACCTGGGTTTGAGCTGGGGTAGGTAATTCAGTGTTTACTGACGGTACAATGGACCTATTTGGATATTTAAGAACACTACATAGAAATCTACACTCATCAGTTCAAAATTTAGGATTGGGAAATAGCTGGGTCTTCCAACAAAATAATGACCCGAGTCATGCTGCTAAGATTATAAAGGAATGGCTCCTTTATAAAGTACCCAAACAACTGTATTCGCCACCACAGTCACCAGACGTAAACCCCACTGAACACAGTTAGGATGAACTTGAACTTCTAGTTGGTCAACGCACAATTACAAGTAAAGAAACATTGAAGGTCGCAATACAGCGTGCATGGTCGGACACTTCCGATATGATGAAAAATCTTGTCTTGTCAATGCCAAAAAGAATGCAAGCAGTTATAGATTCCAAGGGAGGTCCTACAAAGTATTAATTTTTAATTTTGAACCCTTAGTTATGCATAAATGTAGTATACATTATTTGTATTTAGACTCTTGTGACTATATAATATCGACTTTTGCACAATTTCGCTAAATTTTAATGAGTCTTTTTTTTTCTTTTTAATAGACATAGGTTAATGTCTGAAATGTTTACTAAAATAAAGTTTTACTTTCCAAAATATTAGTATTGTGTTAGATTGTTTTAATTTTATGAGTGTATGTTGACTTTTGTGACTGACTGTATCTTTCAGAATTACTTTTAAAGTTTTAGAGTTATTTTTACATTACATATACATTATTGTGAACACAATTTCATGAAGATGTGCCTATTCACTACAAACCTTCAATTAAGAAGCTTGATTTAATTTTAAACAAATAGATGAATTTTTTGAAATTTACTATTTTTTCAAACGAAAATCACGTTAAAACACCTTTTTTTAAAAAAAGATATATTTAAGTGGCAGAGTTGCTTGTTATATCCAATAGCTAAAATAATGCGCGTCCTTTAAGAATAAACCTAAATAAATTTTAAAAAAATCAAAAAACTCGACAGCGTAAAAAGCGAACTAATTAGTTGTTTCTCATCAATGTGAGACTATTTTTTATATTACTGACCTATTTTTTTATTTACTTGTATTGATGACTTTTGAGTCGTGTTTAATTGTTAGTTTCTATATAAAAACACTGTTTCGATGAGGCCTATAGATGTCTATGAAGGTTAGAGTTGCAGTAAAGCTAGAGATCCTACCTACAAAACTTCCAGGTTGTGTAATATTTAAACGGAGCATCTGACTGTAAAATAGTCAATGAAACATCGTCTTCATTTTGAAAGACCTATCCAATGATATGCCACTCAATAGGGAGCGTAAAAATGTTTTTTTGTCTCTACCGCCATTTTATATTTTACGGCCGCCATTTTGAATTTATAAAAACAAAACCTACCCTATAACCATCGGACGGTTAAGACGAATTGGTAGAGATCTCATTCATTAAAATCCATCTAGCCGTTGGGATGTTTCGAGGGTATAAAGAAATCCACATACCCAGATACGCGTGAAACACATAACCCTTCTTGGCATTCGGGTAATTAACTCGATAGACAAGATTTATTTATTAACACTAGGCAAATTAAGATCGTAAAATGCTAATGTGATGCATTTTATACAACAGTTATTAAACCTATTTGGGCGATCGCTTATGCTTTGTGTTTGACGGCGTTCTCCATCCAATCTATTTCGATTTTCTCTTCTTAATTCGGCTTCTTCTTCAATTTCAAGCATTCGCCGAGATATTTTACGGGCATTTCTAACGATATTTTGAAGCTTCATAATTGCAGCGAAAGAGAAAAACGTAAATGAACCCGATTTACCTCGGCCTAAGCCCTGCGACTTTTACACAATAACCAATGAGGTGCGTTTCATTCGGGCATTGCCATTACGCAATTAACTAATAATCGCCTTTTCTGTGCCTCTTACGATAGCGTAATATATATATTTAATGGATAAACAAATATTTTTCTTTAATTTATAACCTACGAAATAATGTTTGTGAAAAAACATTTTTCAGAACTTCAGCATTTTCAATTAAAAGTAAATAGAGGGCTACTGACAACACATGTTTGGCTCAGAACTCACCTTGTTTGAAATCTGCAAACTTTATTTTACATTACGGGCGTATTATTACGTTGTTGTACGAATTTTTGTAAGAAAGTTTTTAGAAAGAGCTTTGCTCTAAGCGTCTTATTTATTCGTATTTTTAAATATGCATTCAGAGAAAATTGAAATTGTTACAGATTTTGTTTGAAAAGTTTTGACAGAAAAACATCACCCAGTCTTAATAACGTTCGCAAACTTTCTCACATGGCCTTTAATACCAATATGTTACTAGTAAAATGTTGCCTTATTTGAAGGGCATATTAAGAACATTTTTGAAGCATGGGAAGTATTTTGTATGCAAAAATAACTGAGCACGATTTTTTCTTCTTTTTTATGCAAACTCTGTTTTCTGATATGCATTTGATGTAAATGAAGCGGAAATAAACAACTTTGAAAAGAAAGGTTAAGTTACAATATTTAAAAAAAAATTAGTACAAAACAGAATAATTAAATAAATGTTCTTAAAAATTTTAAACACTGACGCGAAATGCTTTTCTTAGTAAATAATACATTATAAAAAAGCCCTGTAAAATTAAAAAGAAGTTACGTGTTTTGAAGGACCGAAGCTTTCTTTTCAGGCTAAAGCATGTTTTCTGATAATATTACAAAAGTCCTTCTGTTTTTAATGATGTATATTTGAACATACTTCAGTGTCAAAGAAGAAAGACCCATTTCTTCTTGCTTGTTTTTGTTTGCATTCCGTGGTATTATACAGTACTGTCCAATCAAAGTGCGTCTCTTGTGAAATTTAAATGTTTGCCTTATTTTCGGATATGTTTGTGAAAGGTTATGATACAATTAATACTAAAGTTAAAAAGAAAAACCTATTGTCTTTACTATATAATATTAAATAATACAGTTTTATGTTTAAACAAAATATACAAGATATTCAAATATTAATAAAATAACAATCAATATATAAATGTGTACAAAAATGAGTCCATAGATAAAGACCGAATGCCAGACAGAATACTAGCTCAAAGAGCAAATTCTAGTAAAAAATTAAAAAAAAAAAAACAAAGAACAAAGAACTCGAAATACGCTAACATTGTGTAGGTCCTCTTCTGGCATGGATAACTAGAGCTCCACGACTAGGCATTGTACCGCCCTTAACTTTAAAATGAAAAGCCTCCGGTACACTGAGAAAAGAAAATATTGCCTTCACCCAGAATGAATAACTAGTGATTTTTTGAATCCCTTAACTAGAAATATAAATGTCCGAGCTATGCGAATAGGATAAACAAATAAGCTGAATAGCCGAAATGATCTAGAATTTCTAGACCTTACCTCTCTTCCTATACTCAAAACCATTACTTCTCTTGGATCCTCAGGATCAGGTATGATAAATACAAATTCAATAAATACAAATTCATTAATTTAAAAATATATTGGGAATGGTAAATTTTATTCAATTATCTTGAAGAAAAAAAACAAATTCTATAACTTTTCCTCCTGAATTAAAATGAAATTTATATTATCGAACGGGGTTCTCAGAACACTAAAAATATTTTAAAAAAATATCTCAGGGCAGGAGCCAGATTCGGACCTACGTTCATTTTGGCGAACCAGAATTCTTTTTTAGGTTCTTTAAGTGCCATGCAGTGTATACGTAGTTATCCAGAAGGTATACGGCGTATACCACCGTATATCCTACACTATGTCCCTTCGTTTATTAACAATAGGATTCTCTTTATCAGTAGTTTTCAAGCCGGATTTACTCTTGAACTGTCATACTTTCTTTGAAACATTATTAGAAGCAAAGGACCTTGATGGCAGTGATATAGTCGTAAAAAAAAGAGGATATGTGGTGTACGTAGAATGTATGCAGCAGATAATATAGGCTACAGCCATGCAGTGTATCCGTAGTTATCCAGAAGGTATACGGCGTATACCACCGTATATCCTACACTACGTCCCTTCTTGATGGAAATTCATCACGTATAATGGCATTTGGTCCAGCCAGTTTCAAGTGCTTTTTGATAGTTTTGAAGAGGATTTTAAGTAGCTAAGAATTATCACCACTTCAGTGTTACGAACTGTCTAACACTTAAGATGGCTTCAAAAGTTACGAGTTCTGTAATGTCAGAAATAACATTAAATAGGGAATATATGGTCTCTTGAAAAGAATTTATGATTTTACATCTGGATGGTTTCTGTATTAACTCAAGAAAGCGGCTCTCTTGAGGAGCCATTATAACTTCTTTATAAAATTCCAATTAGTCATATTTAAATTAAAGAACGATGCGCAAAACCTTGCAGCATGTTCAAGATGCATTTTTGGATGTATTCAAGTATGATATCATGTCTGAAAACATGAATTATTATTTCCTGAAGTTGCCGAAGTGTCTTTGGTATATTTGTATTGGCAGCAGAGGCTAAATAATGCCGACAGCTCCCTATTGATTCATTTAACCATTTTTAAACCTGTAAAAATTTAAATGCATCAAAATAAAATATCCTGGAAGGCATACTTCAGATCACAATTACTTATCCACAAAGATGGTTTTTCTGGGCTGATTGAAGTTATCTCTCTTTGTTTTGATCAATTTGGTTTTAATTATGGCTAAATAAACTTCCACCTTTAAAGTTCCTTGAATAAAATGCAGCCTACCAACGCGATAGTTGTTTTAAACTTCGACAATATGTTTAAAAACAGATCTTGGAGAAACATCCTCCTCAACTAAATTGAAGAGATGGGCGGAGAAGCCGCACGTATTAAGATTTGGAAATTTAGTTTTCACTACTTCGCGCATTTTTATCATTTTATTTCGATTGTCTGTGATGACAGAAAAAAATTCTTTTGTTAAATTTACCCTACCTTCTCCAATTGCATCGTAAACTATAGCAGAACAATCCTCTGTTGTTTTATTTTCTGAACTTGCATCCGGCCCCACCAGTGGCCGAGAGGTTCTGCTCTCGAAGCTGGTAGACGGGAGGTGCTGGGTTCGATCCCAATCGCGCCCGTCGGCCTAATCGTTCGGAGTTTTCGTGGTTTTCTTCGAACCTTGGTTCTCCAAGCGTTAATACGGGTTAGGTTCCCTTAGAAAGACCTCCACGGAAGGCACTCCCCCCCCTTAGGGCCTATATCCCACGTGCAGATAATTGGCCGACATAAATACAACCAACCAACCAACCAACCTGAACTTGCATCCATCCCTTCAGTTGAAAATTTTCAGTTACTGTGTTAATTGTTACAAATTATTTATAGGATCATTTTAGACACTAGAACAGTCATCTAGAGTAAAAACTAAACTTCTATTTATTATTTGGTTCAACAGTTGTTGATCTTCTTCTTCTACTGCATTTTCCAACATTTTGTTAGCGAACTCATCTTTATCAGAAGGAGGTTTGTATGAAAACTTGAAACCTAACTTGATACTGGTTCAGGTTAGCAGCATTAAAAGGAATGTTAGTTGCATGAAATTTTTTGTTAAATGTTTATCAACGATAGGCTTCTGTTTATCTGTAGTTTTCAAGCCGAATTTACTCTTGAACTGTCATACTTTCTTTGAAACATTATTAGGAGCAAAGGACCTTGATGGCAGTGATGTAATCGTAAAAAAAAGAGGATATGTGGTATACATAGAATATATACACCAGATAACATAGGCTACAGCTATGCAGGGTATATGTACTTATCCACAAGGTATACGGCGTATACCACCGTATACAGGGCCGGCGCTAGATATTTTGCCGCCTGAGGAGAACATTATTTTGCCGCCCTTATGACGTAGTAGTTTTTCACTAGGGAATCACCGAATAGTGATTTTAACCAAATATCGATTGCCGAATATTCGGTAAACCGAATACTGAATAGTGACTATCAAGCCGAATACCGAATCGGACTATTCGGCAGAATACCGAATGTTCGGCATGCCGATTACTTTTAAATTTTAGAATTTGAAAGTATGCATTAAAAAGCTAAATTTTGAAACAATTTTACATAATATTTAACACACATACTTCCCTATTGATAAACAAGATCTTTTTACAAGTAAATTCTACATTAAAAAAAATTATCCTTTGAATTGCTATTTAAGAAGAGGATAGTTTTAAAGCTTAATTGATAAAATTTTAAGTTTCGTGGATTCTTCTCTGAATTAAAACAAATGAATAAAATTTTCTTATATTCTAAAACAAATATTTTAAAAACAAAGGGAAATTTTGAAGGAATTGGGTGAATAATTGTACAGTCATATACTGTTTATTTGTCAGGAAGGGACTGAAATCGTCATTATTGGTTAATTTTCTTACGTGATACCTTTCAAATAGCAAATAAAAAATGTAAAAGCCTTCCCTTTTAAATATAATTCTATTTCTAATTATTAAATATCTTTATTAATTGACAGTTAAAAATAGTAGTTGTTTTAAGGTCTTTAAAAAGATTTTTTTAAAAGGTCTTTTAAGTGTTTTTAAGCTTTTTAAAAAGATCTGGCCGAATATTTCGATATTCGGAAAAACCGATTATTCGGCATACCGAATATTTTGATATTCGGACAAGCTTAATATTCGACATACCGAATAGTTTGATATTTGGCCTAACCGAATATTCGGTAGTATGGCCGAATACCGAATATTCGGGACATTCTTTTTTTTCACCACTACTCAAATGTTTTTTAGAATAGTAAATTAATATGCTAACTATAATTTATTTTGAAAACTAGTATATATCAAATTAATTTACATTTTTAAAATAATCAAATTACTTAAGAAATTTTGCATCTTGTAAAAAATAAC
This sequence comes from Maratus speciosus, assembly GCA_963932465.1. Taxonomy (NCBI): domain Eukaryota; kingdom Metazoa; phylum Arthropoda; class Arachnida; order Araneae; family Salticidae; genus Maratus; species Maratus speciosus. Next base: position 244,566,864 of record OZ010800.1, on the reverse strand, counting down.
AACAGCTAGCTTAAAACTGAATTAATAAAAATGTAATCGTATCCTAATAATATTTACAAGAAAGTATCGTATCAAGAATAAAACCGACTCTTGAAAAAAACTCATTCTCCTTTGGGAAAAAACATTTATTAAATCGACTTTATGAATACTACATAAAATATCAGTTACAGCTGGCAAAGAAATTATGTTTAAAATAAGCATTATTGAGCCATAATATGTCAAACAATTAAAAAAAAATCAAATTACGTATAAAATTTGTATATGAATTACAAAATAGAAAATAATGATATCAGTAACATATATCTTTTTAAAATCATATAAGCCAAAATAAAATCCCACTTTGAATAATATTTAAAAAAAAAATAACTTAAAAAAGTAAGATACAACTTCCATATCTAATTTGTATTGATTTTTTTTAGCAAAATCATTTGTTATAATATCGAAATAAATATTATAAAATTATCACACTTTCGGTCCAAAAAAAGAAACACACAAAAAGAAATCACACATGAAATTCTTGCTTAAATTAGAAATTATGATATGATGAGATATTTACATGAAATTACATTATACATGAATTTACACATGAATTTACATTAATCATATGAAATATGATACATGACAATTTGATTTCACGTTAGTGATATTTACAAAAAACACAGCTATCAACAGTGAAATAATTCGATATAATTAGCTCTTTATCAAAATCGTTTATTATATCTTCCTAATAAAAATAATTGCATTTTCATCTGCTAGAATAATTTAAATTTAATACCAATTCTCGATCCAAAAAGTGATTAAAAAAGTATTTAAACAATTAAACAGTACATGAATATCTTGCATAAAAGTAAAAGGAAAAAATAATTGTATCAAGAACAAATTAATTTCGTGCTTTTTTCAAAATATACAGTGTTGCCTGTACTTAAAAATAATTAAATATCCAATTATACACATGTACATTAAAAATATAATTATACATACGATGGCACTACTACTTACTGAAAATAAAAATTAAAACGACTAGCGTAAATAAAACACAAATTTTAATACTTAAATTGACTTACTTGCAAAATTGTTTATTCTGATGGCGTAATATTTTAAGCAATCGTATTTTCTGACTCTAGAATAGCAAAATATGAAGCTTTCTTGATGTTTAATAAAATTTTTAAATCGGAAAATGAACAAACAATTTTATCACAATCAAACAATGCACTCAATTAAATAAAAATAGACCAAAGAATAAAGACAGCAGGAACAAATTACTAAGGTGCATACACGCCTTGAAATTTCCAAGGTGCGTTGCACCATTATTTCTGTATGGATATTTCTATTAAATATTTAAGTGGCAGAATTCGAAAAATAGCATTAATTACTATTATATTTTAAGTAAAATAAAAATATACTTAACTGCAATCACCTTATTTAATAATAGAAGTCTTAATAATTTCCTGATATTAAATAGGATGAAAAATTTTGTTTAAAAATTGCGGTAAAACTGTACGTACCCGGAAATTAAACATCCATTTGAAATTAAATAATAAAAATGCAATCATATGTTGTTTACAATAACATATAAAAAATATTAAAGAAGCAAACTTTTATGCATTAACTCTTTCATAAATTTAAACGAAAAATACAATTACATCTTAAAATCACATAGCCATTTAAATAAAATTAAAATATAATTAAATGCAATCAAGTATTAGTAATAACTGCTTGAACTTAGACGTCAAAAATTAAGCAAACATTTTAAAATCTAACACGCCTTGCCTTTTCTTTCGCAAAATCATTAATTATGTCATCATAATCAATGTTAGAAGCAATTACATTTTCAATTGCCAGTATTGCTAAATTGGATAGGCGCTCTTGAGCCATTGTAGATCTCAAGTAATTTTTTATAATTTTTAATTTCGAAAATGAGCGTTCACTACTAGCAACCGTTATTGGCAGTGGTGTAGTCGTAAAAAAAGCAGAGGGTATACGTTCTAAGCAGAGGATATACGCTCAAGGCAGAGGGTATACCCCAGTGTATATATACTACAGCTTTCTTGAGAAACAGAGGGTATACGGTGTTCCTTAAAAAAACCCAGAGGGTATACGGCGTATACCCCCGTATACCCTCCACTACATCCCTGGTTATTGGCAAAGTTAAAAGAATTCTAATACAAATAAAGATATTTGGAAATACTTCGATTAATTTATTTTTCTAAATGTGATTTTAAAATGTCAATGGCTGTCATTCCCTTTTTTACGATATTCCTAAAAACGAGCAATTCATTATATAAATTATCTAACTCTATATCATCGGTTAAATGCATGTGTAATATTTTGCAGTTATTGAAAATATCGGTCGAGTTTACATCGGTTAATGAAGGAATATCATATAAAAATTGGAAAACGTTACTATGGTCGTTAAGCTGTTTAAATCTGTCAGTGATAGAATTTTGGCAGATATCTATAAGATAATTAAATACCTCGATTTCAAATTTCTTTGATGGGTCATCGATGGGAGTGTCTGTTCCTTCGTAAGTGAATAATTTACTTTTGCGTCTAATTCTTAGAGAGGACGAAGGTTCAAAATCGCTATTTATTTCCATTTTGTTTTCAATTTCTTTCGCGAAAGTCAAAATTTGTTGAAAACCGCTAACGCGAAAGTCTTTTAAGAAGAGATCTACCGATTCTAAAACCTTAATACATTCTGGTATGATCATATTAGGACTTTGTAGAAGTTTTGATGCGATATTAATTTTTGTCAAAATTTCATACCAAAGTACTGCACTGCAAACAAATTTGAATGTAGAAATTTTATTGGCCAGCGATTTACTCCTACAAACTGTCTCACTGTCTCTTGATTTATCTAATGAAATTTCTACTAATGCATCATATATATTGGGTAAATCATACCTCAAAAGTTTCACAGCTTCAACTTGACTTTCCCATCGAGTCGTGCTAACACATTTTAAAGTTAACGATGTTATATGCTTTTTTAATACTGACCATCTGGGCGTAGACGTCGAAAAAAAAAACAAAAAGTTCTTGAATAAGTAAAAAAAAATTGCATAATTCCCCGGATTCTTTAGCAGCATCATTTATAACCAAGTTCAACGAATGACATGAACAAGGCACAAAAAAAGCTTTAGGATTTTCATTTAAAATGCGTTTTAGCACACCTGAATGACAACCTTTCATATTAGCTCCATTGTCGTAACCCTGCCCACGAATATTTTTCATTTCGAGGTTTAAGTTTTCTAATTCTTTGACAACAAGCTCAGTTAATCCAGCCTCTGTTGAATCAGTTACAGGTAAAAAATTAACAAAATATTCCTTAGGTACGTACAGTTCATCATTTTCTTTCGGTACAATTCGAATAACGAGAGACATTTGTTCGATTCTGCTAGCATCTGGAGTACAATCTAGTACTAAACTGTAATATTTAGCTTCCTTAATTTTTGAAATGATAGTATCGCGAACTTTTTGACACATTAAATTAATCATACTGTTTTGAATGTCTTTGCTTAAATAATGTACATTGGTACGATTCTTTGAGGATTTTACTAAATGATCATAAAGTACAGGGAAAAATTTAGCTAACAGTTCTAAAATTTTTAAAAAATTACCATTATTTGACTGAAATGGCACGTCTGAAGTGCCTCTCAGTGCAAGCATTTGGGTTGCACAAAGTTGAACTGTACCAACAACTGCTTTTAAAATTTCTCGCCAGTGTTGTTTTTGAATTTCCAATAAACGCTGTTGCTCTTTATCAATTGTTTGGCCTTTTTGCAGCCTAATTTTTAATTCAATCCATTTTCCGAAACATTCAATATGATTTTTAGATAATATTCGTGAGATTTTAATGCACGTGAGATATTTTTCCAATCGTTAAAACCATTTACCGATAAGTTTTTAGCAACATGATCACGATCAGCATTATTAAATAACATACAACAAAAGCAAAACACACAATCTTTTTTTAAACTATATACCAACCATGTTCGTTTGAATTTTTCCCCATTGGACATTACTCACTCTTTCGTAATAAAATTCAGAAAAATGTCTTCTATCAACGTCGGGAGGAAAGAAAAAGTCCTTAATCTGCACTGGACCTTTTTCGATTACCAATTCATGTTGTGAACCTCTTAAGTTTTTCCAGTCAGCGGGGTCATTAGATATTATTTCAAAGGTACTTTGACACGGAAGATTTTCATCTTCAAATATGTCCTCCTTGCCTTCTTCAAGTTCATTTTCAACGCCTGAAAAAACTTTGACTGATGAAGGTTCTCCAATATCTTGTTTATCTTGTCTCATTTCGGATACATTTTCATCTTCCGATATAACCTGATGTTCTGCTTCGATATTTGGACACAAACATGCCCCGCTTTCTCTTTGTTTTTCTTGATTTATTCCTAATATGTCTTCTTCTATCATGTCCGAAGGAACCTGAGGTTCTGTTTCAATATTTGAACACGGAGGTAGTTCTATGCTTCTTTGTGTCTCTTGATTTATTTCTAGTGTGTCTTTTTCTACTAAATCTTTTGAAAGAACCTCAGGTCCTGTTTCAGAACCTGAACCGGACTGGGATAAAATATACTTATGCATCCATTTGGAAGATTTCTTTTTCTCAGCCTCTCTAGCTAATCTTTTTTTCCTACACGTATAGCCACTATCTTTCTTCCATTTTAAATTGCTCATTCTAAAAAAAATAAATTATTGGTGACTGATTTATAAAATACGATAACTAATAATTGAACAACAACAAAAAAAATGTTATTTCAATGAATTTTTTGGGGGTACTTTCCCAGTATAAGGAGGCCTTTGGTTTTTATTTTTTAAAGCTTGACGCAATTTGGGTTTTACAAGGTGAAGTTTGTTGTCAAATGATAATTGACAACAAACCTCTGTGAAAACAAACCTGGTGAACTTTAAGCTTGTTAATATATGTAAACATTTTATTTATATACTAGTCCCACCCGGCGTTGCCCGGGCCCGTGATAATATTTTTAAATGAACCTTAAATTTCTATTATTTTATATCTTTAACTTGATTTTGTCTGAAGTATGTGCCCGCTGACTGTGTGAAAAATCGGTTTAAAAAAATCTTGATAATTAGCGGCAAAATGGCTCGAAAAAACTGACATGGGAGACGAAGGGAGTAGGGTGATATGTTTGCGACGACTGCGTAATTTTCGTGCTAAAATATTAATAATTAATTGTACAAATCACTAACTTACCCGTAATAATTTTTTTTTTTGACATCGAAATCCTGTGTATTTTTTTTTATATTTGTTTTCAAACTGATTGTTGTCAGAAAAGCTTATATCTCCACAAATAAGGGGTGCAATATATTCTAAATGAACCTCCGACAGCGTCCCCGCTGATTGCGGTACCGTATAGCAGTCTTGCTGGCCATGCGCCGCAAAATCTCTTAGTTCAACTTTTCACCAATAGGGGCGCATTCGGTTCTGCACAGTCCAATTTCCAAATGAAACTCCACCAAGTGTCCCCGCTACCTTCGGCATCGTACAGCAAGAGTGCTGTGCGCGCTGCCAAAATCCAAACGGGGGAAGGCAGGTTCATAACACGAAAGAGTGATCAAAGGGTTTTCCAATGATATATCACATAAAGGGTTCGGAAATTGTTAGAAAATTGCGCCTCCGGCAGCCTACTGTTGCGCCCTCGGAATACAACCCCCTCTTTGAAATGTTTATATTTTATATATATCAGATGGCTCAATAAAAAAAATCAGATCTAAAATTATATTTATTGTAGAAAACGCTACGACTTAAATTTTTTTAACCTAACCTCAATAGAGAGAGAAGCCCGTTAGTCAATATCATAACATAATATATTTTAAATAATTTTATATAGCCTATAATAAAAAAAATTCTGACTTTATATTTTTAACAATTTTATATAGCCTATAAAAAAAAATCGGACTTAAAATAATGATAATTAATGGGGAAAGGCTAAGATTTAAATAACACACTGTAGAAAAACATTTCTTTTTCATTTAAAAAGTCGATTTTTTGATAACATAAAAAGTTATTCATAGATTTTTACGAAAAATACACATTTGGATTCAGCGTTAAAAAATACACATATATGCATAATTTTCAAATCAATAAATGCAATATTTGTATAAATTTTATGTACCACAAAACAATCCCGATATAAAAATTCTTTTTTTTCTTTCCTTCTGTTACTTTCTTTTTTCTTTTTCTTTCTTTTTTTTTTTTTTAACCGCAGACAGGATGTCTCTTTCACTTAAAAAAATCATTATTTTTTTTATAATTAATTTATAATTAATATATTATAATTAATTTATAAGTAATATATTAATATATTATAATTAATTATTAATAAACTAACGAAAATTACATATTAACAAAAACTGCATATTTGAAATCAGCGTAAAAAAAAAAAAAAAAAATTGCGCATAAGTGCATAAATTTTAAATCTATAAATGCAGCATTTATAACAATTTTACACCCCACGAAACGAGACCGATTTTAACGAAAATTTCACATCTGGAATCAGCGTAAAAAAAAAAAAAAAAAAAAAAAATACGAATAGATGCATACATTTCAAATCTATAAATGCAGTATTTGTAAAAAAATTTATACCCCACGAAACAATCTCAGTACAAATATCTTCTGTGATTTTTATTCACAACCAGGGTGGCTGGCTTTTAAATTGAAGTGTTTGGAATTATGTTTCTGCAATCTAATTAATGAAATAATAAACGCCTACGCTTGTAATTGACCGATTTTAACGATAATTACATGTTTGGAATCAACGTAAAAAAAATACACATAGATGTATAAATTTCAAATCTATAAATACAATACTTGTAAAAATTTTAAAGGCCGTGAAAACGTCCCGCTATGCCTGGCGACAACTGTCTGTCAGCAAAAGACTTCTGAAACAAACACCTGCGGTCGACTCGTTGGTTTAGAAAAGAGATTAAATTAAATTTATTAAAATCGATTTTTAAGGGATATTTCGACTTCTAGGAATATTCGTTGGAATATTTCAAAAAATTTTAAAAATTCTAAAAGAGAATTTTTTTTGCGTGTGGGTACTAAATTTAGCGTTTTTAGGTGGGATACTTTCTGAGATACGGGTGTCTTTGAAAATCTACAGCCCTTTATGGCAGTGGCAGCCGGACGAATTGTGTCAAATTCTCCCCTTCTTTCCGCACTTCTGAAAAAAAATCTTTGAGTTATGATTAAAATCAATGCTTTAGTTGAATTATGAATATTTTTCATTCTTTTAATTGGGGTTTTTAGTTAGCAATTCAGCTAATTGTTAGAAATTTAAAATTCTTAATCTCAGGTACATCAGAAGAGATACACCAGATCTTCGACTACCCTCACACAAATTTTCAGCCTCATACATGCCGTAGATTTTCCTAGTCATCACACACAGACAGCGCTAAACTTTCTTTTGTTAGTATGGAAATATATTATTATAATGCAATTTACATTTGTTTGTAATAAAAATTATATAAATGGCTTCTTTATATTAAATAAATTGTATAATGATTAAAAAAATTACTTGTGTATATGAAACAGTGAATAGGTTACCAAAAATATGCATGAAAAATTTCCTTCTCTCGCTAAAGCCAGTTTCTCTATTTCGCCTATATTGGAAAAGTACTGTTTTTGTTTTATTTTTTAATAATATTATATGTAAAAGCAAAATTGCCACATTTTATTATTGGCACCATCAGAATAAATTATATTGTCCATGAATCAGTCAACTAATTCAAGTACAGGAAGTACAGTTTTATCTCATGCTTAACTAGGAGTATCAATAAAATAAACTGATAAATACTTGAAAATGATAAATGCAGTTGTAGCAATAAATGCACATGCAAAGGGAAAAGAAAGTTATAAAATTTACATTTTTTAAAAACACTAAAAATGGATTATAAATGGATATTTTTTAAAGTTATTTATGATAATCATTATTTTTTTCAACCTATTTTATCTAAAACCATTAATATATATATAATCGACGACAAATTCGAAAATTGTGATCAGCTACGCAAAACAAGATATATATTATGCTTTTTTGCCACATTCTTTTTTCATGGCGAAAAAAAACACAATATTTGTGAAATTGAATTTTCATCTTTTTTAGAAATTATTAGATTTAAAGAAAATGTAAAGTTGTATACTTTACTTGGATATATAAAATTTTTATTCAACCAGTCTTTTTCTAAAGAGAATGAAAGTAGCCAAGATAGTGTAAAAATGATATAATATATATATAAGATCGTTAGAAAATGTTTAAAATTGCAGAAAATTGAAAAATATGAAAACGGAGGTGTAGATGGGAAGGGGGGAGGGGAGGCGAACGGTAAATAATTGATCTATACAAAATAATATTACCACTGCAACACATTGGAAATTCTCCCCTGCTTTCAGCGGAAACAGTTGAAAGTTATAAGGAACTGCTACTAACGGTTTAAATAATCACTAATAAACAACAGAATGAAACGCTTTAGTATAAAACAAATCTTAAATGTTTTATGCGAATTGTTAGTTTGCGAATGGAATACCGGAAAATTATTTTTTTTTATGCAATCCATTCTCAAGTAAACATTTTCAGTAGCATAACTGAATTTGTACACACACACACAGCTGTAACAAAATAATGCTAATGTTACTGTTAATTCTGTTAATTTTGTAGTTTGTCAGATAAAAATATTTACTTGAGAATGGATAGCATCCAAAAAAGCGATTTTCCCGGTAGAGAGAATTGATTGCTGATGCAGTGTAAAAAGTACTCGGAAACGTTTTCGTAAATGACGAGCAGCTAATAAAAATTAATTTTTATAAATTCTTCTTTAAATTTCTAAAACGAATGATGTTTATATAGATAAAGGAACGTTTTTTCAGAATCGTGGGTGACTCGGAAGAGGTTATTGTACATTTCCGTCCGTTTCGTAGATTCAGAAACACCTGTCTTTTTTAACAGTGCAATGCAGCACAATTTCACCAAACATTCCTTTTTTACAACACACTATTTCGTATCGAATATTACATGGTTGGAAACATTTTTCAACATTTTGCAATAAATTCCTTGATTAAAAGCTTAAAACAAAAAAAAGGAATAATAAACAAATTTGGAAAAATATGAAACAATTGGCTCTCACATTTTATACTAGGAGGCTTTGTCCTATACGAGCTACGTTCGCCAACCCCGTCCAAACCCAGCAGGCTCTAGAAACACGTTAATTTGCTATGTTTTAAAAAGATCAAGCTATTACGGAAGATTGAAAGATATTACTACGATTAGTGGCGGTCTTTCGTAATCGGGTTGTCATCCATTTTTGTTTTGTTAAAGGGATACATTCAACGCTGTCGCGACAAATCCCGGCTGATGGAATGATTAAGTAAAATCAATTATACGTTTGAAAATCAGCTTGCATAATAGGTTAAGTACAAATGTCACTGCCTACGGGACTTTTATAACGTCTAGAAAAAAAGTTTTCCTTTATACGCTATAAAAAATCGTTTTAAATTTGACATTTTTAATAAATCCTTTTAAAAAGGTCCTCAGATAAATACTTTCCTCAACTTAATAAACAGGAACTTTTTTATCCATTTTTAAACGTAAAAGCATGATATTTGCAGGCGTAATTATTGAAGTGATTTGTACAGCAATTACACATTTTGTTTTTCATTATCCGATAAATTAATTACAGTTATAAGTGATTGTTGCCCCATCACGGCAGTTCTTTCCTTTCCTACGCCGTCGCGTCCAGAAATTTAACTGAAAACAAAACGCCAACTTTGACAGCACTTTCTGAAATATCTTCTGCCTTTACAGGAAAATGAGAAAAACAATTACAGTACATAGTTTCCTAAAATGAACACCTGTTAATTTGATACGTTTGCGCACAAAAATAATATTAAAAGTATGTTTAAAAGTAGTCAGCTTGGATTTGAGAACAGCTTTAAATTTAAGCTATAAATTATAGAAAGAAGGGAAAAATTGTAAATCGAAAGTTGCGTTTTATCAAGGTCTCATTTTTTTGGATGGCGGTTTATTAAGATATTTTATAATTATTCCCTTATTTGGATAAAGATCTAGAACACTGAGAAATTAATGATATATGCAGGATGATTTTTAAAGCAAGTGACGGTATAACAAGTAGTGTTGTCAGGTGTCCCGCGTAAATCGGGGCTGATTTACGTGGGACACCTGGCAACACTAATAACAAGGTTTTAATGAAATATGCTTTAAAACTCTTCAGCTCCGAAGCTAAAATAATAATACAAATGCTTATTTATTGGTTTTTTCCAAACAAAATGACATCGTAAATGACAGAAAAAATATCTTTTCTGAAACGGATCCTTTAGGGGCTTAGTAATTTAGGTTCAAAAATATGTATCTAAAACTACAAACCCTCTTAAAACACCAATTTAATAACCATTAACCTAAATTAATGCAATCACAAATTTAAGAGCTTTACACAAGTAAATAATCTACAAATCCTCAAAATTTTTGATTGAAAAAGATTTAAGTTAAATACGTACTTATGAAAGTTTTCACTTTCTTGGTCATATACACTGTCTTTTGGGCATTTTTAAGCATTTTGCAAACTCAGATGAAACTAATATTTCTTTTATCTGGAAATCAGCTTAGATGCTGCCATTTATTCGTTTGCTTTGAACGCTGAAAACATTCAGCTATTAAGAAATGATGTGAAAATGTAAAAAAATCGTATCTTTTGATTTTTATACGGAAGAAAACAGAAGTCTCCGTACGGGGACCCAGGTTAAATTATATTTCACTGTTAAGGGTGTTCTCAAATCCAAAAGGGCAACTTTCTCACATAAGTTTTAATTTATTTTTGTTCGAAAATGCAGGAAACTAGCTGGTGCTGTTCAGAAACTATGTCATCTAGCTGTTTTTTCCATTTTTTTGCAAACGCAATAGATCTTTCAGAAAATAGTGTCAGAGTGGACGTTTTGAACGATTTTTTGCGCGAATGGAGAATAAGCACTCAAGAGCGGGCGAAAAATGTGTTTGTCACGTGATCCAAAACGTTTATAACTCAATAGGTAATTGATGGATCAAAAAAATGGAAAAAATAAAAAATATATATACATTAACGTAATATTTACCTGATGTATGAAATGTTATTACTCTTTAACCATACTACTCAAGATCTGATTTTTCACAGTCAATTAATGAAAAGAATTACACCATCAAATGACTGACTGACTCACAAGTAAAATAATGAAATACTAAATACATGACGCTGCATGAATTTGTTTTGATTTGTATTCTCTGGCGCCGTCTACCCTTTGTGAATTCTGCTGAGCTGATTTTAGTATAAGGCTTTTCTTTGAAAAGAAAAAAAAAGCATGAAATTGTTTTAGCTACAATATATTATGTCTTAGTTTAGATTTAATCCATGTTCCACAATAAAGATTATGAACTCTTCGATTATTACTTGGCTGTAATTATATGAAATGTATTCTGTATTTTCATTCAAAAATAAGAAAAAAAAATATCATTTTTTTTGGCAAATATAATGATAAAGGATTATATGTTCAATATATGCCAGGCAAATGCCGCCCTTTAAGCGTGCGCCCTGAGGCGGCCGCCTAGCCTGCCTCATGCCTGGCGCCGGCCCTGACCGTATACCCTACACTACGTCCCTTCTTGACGAAATTCATCACATATTTAATTCACATGTTTCAATATGAGAAAAACTTTAAAAATCTACTTGCATTTTTTGTTTCAAAATTACCTGATCTTTCATTTAATGAAACTATAAATATTTATTGATTTCTTCAAGCACAGAATTTTGCTATTAACTTTAATTTCCTTTTTTATTTTTTTAAAACTATGTATGTTATTTATAATTATTTTTTATAATCCAAAAATTGATTGCTTTACGTACTTAATAGTTAGTTAAAAATACCCATAATTAAAACTATTTCATTTCATTGTATTAATCCCATATGCAATTAAGAAATCAAGTAATATAAATTTTTCTAATGAACTAATATTTATTTATGTATATATATATAGGTTATACTATTTTTTATGTAAATTAAATAGGGTATTACTGAAAAAGAAATCCTCAACCCCCTGCAAAACTGTTTTTTTTTTTCGGATTTTTAATGAAACAGACCCATGTGGGACGGATTTATATATATATATATTATATACATATATTGAAAAAATAGAGAAATGTTTCTTGATCTAGCAAGGTGTTTTTCGAAAACATACTATAACTTCTTCCGTGTTGCCACGATTTTGAAAAACATTCCTTTGTCTTCAGAAACCTCAGGAACAAATAGATTTCTGAAATTTAAAGAACTTTTAAAGCAAACGTTTGTTGCACTGCCCTTAATTTTCGGAAACGTTTCCGAGTAATTTTACAATGTATTAATCATTTTTCTCAACACAGTATCCTCTTCAGTTATGTAAGAGAATTTATAAAATGAAAGAGTAGTGAAATAATTTTCATTTTACGCTGTCAATTCAGCATGTTTGTTTCTGTAACATGAAAATGTTCATCTGAGATTTGACAACATAAAAAACAACAATTAATATTTCGCACTGAAAATCCGGGTTAAGAAAACTAATTAACATACTGCGAAAAACTATTCGGAAACGCTTCTGAACTTATAGGCAGCAAATTAAATTTTCTTTAAATCTCGAAAATTTTCTGCTTTCTGAGATTTCTGGTTTTAAAGAAATGCTTTTCAGAAACGTGGATAACTTGGAAGAGGTTCTATTATAATTTTCTTAACCTCTTGCTAAGTCAAGATAAATTTGTCCCTTTTTATAACGAAGGTATAATTAAACAAACGAATTTTTACGAAACAGATACGAAGCATTCTTTTAATTTTAAATTAAAAAGCAAAAATCCTCCATGACATAATAATTAATATTTCTCGCATTTAACTTATTATAATATTTCACAATTAATGATAATAAGCTAATTACGCAAATAACAGTTCCTTATACAACACATTTCACTGGTTCACGCGAATATATCGCTCAAAATTACCCTTACTCATTCATGGGTGTTTTCTCAAGGTCTCTGAACAATTAATGAATTAACATACTCCGAGTATCTCATTCAGATGCGTATATATAATTGCTTTGAACTCCTTGAGAGCGTTCATCTTATAAGCTGAAACTGAAAAGGCGAAGAGTGCGGTGGGTTAGTTGTTAGAGATGACCTGTACCGTCTTTCCGCTCCCACGTTTTGAATAAAATAGGAAAGAAGCAATCTTCCTGTCTGGAATACAAAAGAAGTGGAGCTTTTAAGAGTATCGTCTGCTACATAAAGAAAGATTTGATTTATCTTGGACAGGAGACTTAAGGAAATGAAGTTAAAATCGGTTCAGATTCATAAACTTTGGTTGACATTTCCTACTGCAGATGGATTGACTTATCTTCTTTAATTATTCTTTCCATTTGTTGTCCTTTTGTTTCGACATCTAAGTGTTATCTAAAATATAAAAATAAAAATTCGTCTGTCTCTAATTCTATACAAGAAACCAGAATTCTGAAATGTTACGTACATGTGAATTAAAACTTGGCCGAGGCAACTAAAGTAATATGGAATCGAAATAATTTTTAGCCAATTTTTAATTAATAAAAAACCACGAATTTAACAGCATTTTACGATCAAATTTAACATTTTTCGTTACAGCAGTTGCCAATAATTATAATTCCACAATAAAATTTTTACCGCAACTATTACTTTTCTACTGCAAGATTTCCACGTGAAAAATGAAAATGAAATAAATAGTTTGACAAAAACAAAAAAAAAAAAAAAAAAAAAGGAAGATAACGTCATATTGGGAATATAATGGACAGCAGCAGGTGAATATATAACGCTATGTGAGTTTGGAAAAACATATTGAAACATGATAAAAAACCGATTATGGAAATATTGGACTATTTAACATTTTGAAGTTCACTGAATTTGTTTTCGCCATTTTTTGCTATTCCACATATATACGTGTATATATGCGTGTATATTAGAATTTCTACAAAGGTTTAGATCCCTAGAGCTCATTCGTAGTGAAAAACTGAAATAATGATGGTTTTACTGCTTTTCTTTTACTGTTTGTTTTATAGTGTATGTTTAATTTTGAAACTGATTTTTCAAAACAAACGTTCTTAAATTTCCGGGCAGCGCCGGGTACTTTAGCTAGTGGAAAATAAAAATTTTCATCTTTTAAAATATGATAAAACATATTTGACATGTGAACAAATATATTACAAAATAAAATGAAATTAAATTAAAAATTCTATGCTATTAAAAATACAGTGTAATTCACTTTGTAGTTTATCCATAGCTAACTCTTAACCAAAAAGATATACGTACTATTAGAATAAAAATATTTAAAATGATCTTTGGAATAAAACAGGAAAGAGACAATCTGTCTGTTTGGAATACAAACAAGTTGGAAATTGCTCGTCAAACGTGGCAAATGAGGTGCGTTCGTACTATAACTAGTTTTATAAATATTTTTTGCACCGCATATTGTACTGAATGTATATTTTAATGCACTTCATAAGTGCATATAAATTTCATTCTGTTCGAAAGGCTGTAACATCATTAAAATGCACGTGCAATAGTTTTTTCCTATTGCACTGTAAAAAAAATAATGCCAGTTTTCCGGTAGGAATCGGAAAAATAGTTACTCTTATCGTACTGGAATAATTTCCAACCCAGCTCGGAATAAAATCCGTATAATAACGTTTTACTGACTATTTTCTTATTTTTACGGATTTTATTCCGAGCTGGGTCGGAAACTATTCCGGTACGATAAGGGCAACTATTTTTCCGATTCCAACCGGAAAACTGGCAGCATTTTTTTTTTTTTTACAGTGGGGTTGTAATGTAGACCATTAGGAAGGCTGTAACACCATTAAAATGCACTTGCAATAAATTTTTCTCATTGGCCATAATGTAACGGAAAACTTTTGACTGTCCCTGTAATTAAACTATACATCCGATTTTCATAAAATGAAATGACTCAACAAAATTTTGCAACAATTATATATTTAAAAATTTCAGACCATTAAAATGCACTTGCAATATTTTTTCCCATTGGCCGTAATGCAACGGAAAACTTTTGACCGTCCATGTAATTAAACTATATATCCGATTTTCATAAAAGTTGAAATGACGCTACAAAATTTTGCAGCAATTATATATTTTAAATTTCAGACAATTCGGTTGGGTAGTTTTTGCTCTGTTATATGCGGACGGACGGACAGACAGACGGACGGACCGAACGACGGCTATAGGTGCTACGTATTTATATAATTACGAGCGCATTTAAAAAGGGGAATTTTTAAGAGTATCGTTTGCTACATAAAGGAATATTTGACTTATCTTGACAGGAGACTTAAAAAAAGTTAAAATCGGTTCAGATTCATAAACTTCTGTTGACGTTTTCAAGTGCAGAGAAAATGACTTATTTTCTTATTATTCTCTCCGTTTATTGTGATTTTATTACGATATCTAAGTGTTATGGAGAATAAGAATTTTCATTTTTCAGTAGATGAATGTCTGCCTAATGTGATAAAGACATATTTGACAAATGCACAAATATATTATAAAATAAAATGAGATAAAATAAAAAATTATGTGGTATTAAAAATACAGTATATTTCACTTTGTAGTTGATTTACAACAAATTCTTAAGCAAAAAGATATATGTACTACTAAAATAAAAATACTTAAAGTGATCTTTGGTATAAAATAGGAAAGAGACAATCTTCCCGTCTGGAATACAAAAAAGTGGAGCTTTTAAGAGTACCATCTGCTACATAAAGAAAGATTTGATTTATCTTGGACAGGAGACTTAAGGAAATGAAGTTAAAATCGGTTCAGATTCATAAACTTGGGTTGACGTTTACCACTGCAGATGGAATGACTTATCTTCTTTAATTATTCCCTCCATATTTTATGCTTTTGATTCGACATCTACGTGTTATGTAAAATAAAAATCTAAATTTTTTTAAGTAGATGAATGTCTGCCAAATATGATAAGACATGTTTGACATATGCACAAATATCTCTCTATTCTAAAAAAAAGTAACTCCCGCTGTCACCGCCGCCGCCGCCGCCGCCGGTTTTGATTTTTTTGTGACCGGAGGCCTTTCTTCGTTAATATTAACAAAAATAATGCATACAAAAACATGAAAATCGGTGGTTTTATACAGAAATGTTTGATAAACACGCTGATGCAGACAGTTTTCAAATCGAAGAATTATTTTAAGAGTTATTTAATGCTAAAGTTGGACAAAATCGTTCCACTAAAAAAGTTTTATAGCAGCAAAAACTATACAGGGCAGTGTAATCATTTTTAGATCATTTTATGCGTTAGAATTTGCCGGAGTGCAGATTGCATTAATTTTTTTATTTTGACTCATTTTTTCAGGTTTTATTTCTATTTTAAATTCAAATTTTCAGCATTTCTAGAGATATTTTTTACAGATTTCAGAAAATTGTACTAATTTAAAATGTTGCCATCTGTATAAAAAGCGCAAGCAATAATGTTTGCTTCAAATTAAAAATTTATTTACACGTGACTATTATAAACAGTAAAAATACTTTCAAATTAGTATTAAATAATTACGTATAAAAAGCAGGAACTTATTAAAAATTACGTCATAAAAAGTATACACGTGAATTTTATAGGAGAAAGGATATTGTAAAATAATAAATTCATTAACATGCGTTAGAAGTCTTAGGAGAAATTACGTCATATTTACGTCACATTATAGTTATTACATAAAATGAACACAAAATAATATTGCAAAAAAGTTTAAATTTAGAAATTGCGCTAGACATTTATTTGATATTTTGAAAATTAATTTAAAATGTCTCATTTAAAAGAACTTTCTTTTCGCTTTGTTAAAAAATACCAGGAGACAAAGAC
Source organism: Maratus speciosus (assembly GCA_963932465.1). NCBI lineage: Eukaryota > Metazoa > Arthropoda > Arachnida > Araneae > Salticidae > Maratus > Maratus speciosus. Next base: position 244,549,922 of record OZ010800.1, on the reverse strand, counting down.
TCTACTTAATTCCTTTTATATTAGCTTATTTTGAAATGCTGTTACAGGTGTATACGTCATCAAGTTATTTTTATTTCGACGTTTTATTTGTGTTTTTATTAATGTTGTACGAATTTATTTGTTCTTTCGTTATTTAAAATAAAAATTATATCAATTTGTATAATTTGGCGAGTGGTTTGGCGATTTATAAATTTGACGAAATTGGTCGACAGGATAATCAAGTAGTACCGCAGCGGATTTGGCGTTAAAATTCCCCAATCAAAGAGAAATGAATAGAAATTCGTTTATAGGGAGATCGCCACTGTTTTTTAAATTATAATTCAATCTTTCGAAATATCTTTAAAACAGATCAAATTAGCGTGCATTTAGAGTCTGCGGTGTCTGGACGGGGGTTGGCGAGCGTAGCTCGTAGGGGGCCGAGCCCCCTAGTATTATAAAATAAAATGAAGTAAAATAAGAAATTCTATGCTATTAAAAATACAGTGTATTTTACTTTGTAGTTGATCTACAGCAAATTCTTAAGCAAAAAGATATATGTACTACTAAAATAAAAATACTTAAAGTGATCTTTATAATAAAATAGGAAAAAGACAATCTTTGGAATACAAAAGAATTGGCGATTTTAAAAGTATCGTCTGCTACATATATTTGATTTATCTTGGACAGGAGATTTGAGGAAATGAAGTTGAAATCGGTTCAAATTCATAAACTTCGATTGACGTTTTCTATTGAAGATGGAATGACTTATCTTCTTTAATTATTCTCTCCATTTGTTGTGCTTTTGTTTCGACATCTAAGTGTTATGGAAAATGAAAATCTTTATTTTATAAGTAGATGAATGTCTGCCAAATATGATAACACATATTTGGCATATGCACAATACATTATAAATTAAAATGAAATAAAATAAAAAAATTTATGCTATTAAAAATACAAGATGCTAAACCCGGGATTCCCGGGTTAGAGAATATAAATGAAAACCATCATACATATTGTTTCTGATGTCAACATCCTTTTTCCTCTGCACATATTAATTGCACACGATGAGTAAGCTATTTCTCAAATGGTTCTGCAAGCGGCATTTGTTGTAGTATACTTATGTATCATTAACACGCGTTGTTTGATTAAGGAAAATTGCAATTAAGGAAAAAACGTATCAACAAATCTCAAAGATTGCGGTGATAAAACCCAGCTTGGATCTACTATTCGTTTTTTAATTGATAACTCTTATAGAGTTTTTACATTTAATGTATTTTTTTAGAAAGTGCACTAACGATACTAAAAATCAAATTCATATAAAAAACACAAATAATACGTTCAAATAAAGTTTTGAAATCTACTAAAAGCAATGTTTCACGTTGGTCTCGCGTCAGGATTTAACAGCCGAAGAAATTTATACAGATTCTTATTTACAGTTAGCCTTTTTGATTCTGCCCATTTCAATGGTTTAAGCACGACATTCAATTACATGTCTTAAATTTGTGTTTTATTTTTATTTTAATTGTTCTACTTATTGATTATTGGATTTTTTAGTTTCGTTATAGCTTGCCCATGCTTGGCCCGAGGCCCGAAGGTGAACTATCAAACGGGCCGGGCCGGCACAATTAGGACAATTTTTTCAATGGGCCGGGCCGGCAAAAAAATTGAACGTGCCTGCAGGGCCGAGCTGGGCCGGGCCAGTAAAAAATTAAGCGGTGTGTCGGACCGATATAAAATTTAGTTAACAGTATCTTTGGAAATATACCTTAAGGTGATTCACATTTTCACTGCTCAACAATGCGAAACTTTCAGACACATTTTCTGACTCATTTTTAACTGTAAATGCATCAAATGGACAGGCCTGACTATTGAAGGCATTTGGAATCGAATAGCTTTTTCTAATTTTGATAAATTATTTGCAGAGATAATATTCGATTCAAAATGCTAATTTTGGCAGTATTTTCTGAAAGATATATAGCTTTTATCTTAGTAAAAAAAACGACATTTACATAGTTTCTGAATACGAATACCTGCCAATCATACGCGTTTCCGAAAAGAAATGAATTCATAAATGTGTCAGAATGTAGCACTTTGAATTTGAGAAAAACCTTAAAAATGAAAGAAATATCTTCACAAATCTATTTTTTATTACACAGCTTCAAAAGTTATCATGTTTTTAACCCTTTATTCGAGACTACATTAATTTTTTAATGAATCCTTATTTGAATTTTGAAACGTCTGTAGAGACGATGACTAAAACACTGTAACTAATCATTAATGTTACTATTGTGTGTTTTCTGTTTTGCGAACACATAATAGTAATCTAAAATATGCTGCAAAATGTTCCATAAATATGTATGTTGTATTCATTAAAAGAATCTTAATTGTATGTTGAGAAAAAACGGATTTTTTCGTAGAAATTGGTTCGGGTCGGGACGAGATCTGTAAAAATGTAAACGGGTCGGGCTGGACTCGGGCCTAACTTAGCTTTCGGGCCTAAGATAGCTTTCGTTCGGGCCGGGTCCGGGCCTGCACATTCCGGTCCGTGCAGACCTCTACAATAAATAGAGTAAATTGCGGTATAGTTTTCAAACTAAATTGCATTAAACATTACATTTTCCCCCCTATTTGACGATGTAAACATTGAAAGTATGCGATGTTTTGAAGTTAAAAAATTAAAAAAAAAAAAAAAAAAATTGCAGTATGAGCGAAATTTGATCATCTGCTGTTGCCATTCGCAAAATGACGTCACGTTGCTCACAGATATGTTTGTCCTTTATAATATAGATAGACAGAGTAATTCACTTTGTAGTTGATCGATAGCTAAATCTTAAGCAAAAAGATAAATGTACTACCAGAATAAAAATACTTAAAATGATCGTCGGAATAAAGGAATACAAAAGAAGTGGAGTTTTTAAAAGTATAGTCTGCTACAGGAAGAAAGATTTGATATATTTTAGACAGAAGACTTAAAGAAAAGAATTTAAAGTCGAATTCAGATTCGCAAATTTTAGTCGACATTTATTGCTGGAGATGGAATGTTATATCTTTTCAAATTTCTTTCTTCCTCTTTCTGTGCTTTTATTTCGGTATTATAGAAAATAACAGCAATGAAAAATAAATATTTACATTACGTAAATGTTTGAAAGTCTGTCATTTATGATGCATAAAAAAATAAGATAAGTAAGATGTCTGTCAAATATATGGATTAAAAAATATTGAAGAAGTAATATAAAAAGGGATTAAATTTAAAAAAATAAAAAAACTCGACTGCGTAAAAAGCGAACTAATTAATTATTTCTTATCAATGTGAAACTATTTTTTATATTACTTACCTACTTTTTTTTATTTACTTCTATTGATGAATTTTAAGTTGTGTTTAATCATTAGTTCCTATCTATAAAAACTGTTTAGATGAGGCCTATAAATGTCTGTGAAGGTTAGAGTTGCAGTAAAGCTAGAGATCGTATCTACACAACTTCCAGGTTGTGTAATATTTAAATGGAGCTTCTGACTGTACAATAGTCAAAGAAACATCATCTTCATTTTGAAAGACCTATCCAATGACATGCCACTCAATAGTGTGCATAAAAATTTTTTTCGTTGTTACCGCCATTTAGAATTTATAAAAACAAAACCTAGCCTATAACCATCGGGTGGTTAAGACGAATCGATAGAGACCTCATTCATTAAAATCCATCCAGCCGTTGGGATGTTTCGAGGGTATAAAGAAATCCACATACCCAGATACGCGTGAAACACATAACCCTTCGTGGCAGTCGGGTAATAAGAAAACAAATCCCATGCATTTATAGGTATAGGATATTTCACTTTGTAGTTTAGCTCCAGAAAATTTCTGAGTTGTTAGTAATAAACATGTACGACCAGGTTTAAAAATATTTAAATGATGTTTGAGATGAAATAAGGAAGTGGAACTTTTAACAGTATCGCCATATGTTACATAAAGAAAGGTTTGATTTACCTGATAGGGGCATTTTAGAAAATGAATTAAAAGTCGAATTCTGTTTCACAAACTTCTGTTTTAATTTACCGCTGGATGGAGATAAACTATCATATATTCTAAAGTTACTTGTCTCATCAGCTTTTGTGCTTTTATTATGGCATAAAAGCATTATTTTTTTTATTAGCGACAAATTTATATCTTAGTACGTGATTAAAAATCGTAGACTGGTATGGGTATAGTAGCACAGACGATCGAGATAACGAACTACGCTAACGCTTTTTGTTTTATCGTCATGCATTCACTTCTAAATATTGCATAATTTCAATATCTACCCTATATATAAAAAATCCTAATGAATCGAATTTATGAAACGGATATATGAAACGACTGAAATGAAGCAAATTTATGAAACGATTCTTTGAAACGACTGATTAAACAATTGATTACGTTTCACGGCGATTTCTCCTAAAATATGGAATAGTTTGGGATGAAATTAACACCAAAAATCCGTATTGATCCGCAGATCTCAAAACTGGTATTAGAACTTTTAAATTCGAATTAGTTTTCAAAATATTAATTTTTTTCTAATTTTAAAGACTTTTTTTCTAATGATGGCAACTCAAATTTTAATCATAACAGATATTTTTTTCAAATTTCAGAAAATGTTATTATTTTAAACTAATTTGGCGGCCAGTTTGGGCTTTAAATGTATGCTAAGAAATGAATCATGCTACTTTTACTCATAATTCAATTTATTTGAACAATCTTTCGCCAAATCGAAACATTCTGATAGAGAAATCAAGAACTCGGTATTTTTATGTTAGCGAGACACAGGTGATAAATCACCAAACATTTTTCCCATCGCATTTTTTTATATTTCATTAATTTCATTTAAAATATAATCCTTTCATTAATTTCTTTTAAAATATAATCCTTTCATTCACTTTATTTAAAATACAAAACTTTCATTTAAAACTGAAAAATTTAAAATTGATGGCTTAAAATTCTGATGATCAAATTATATGATGATTAAAATTCTTTCTTTAAAAAAAAAAAATAAATAAAGAAAAATATTAGGCACAGATGTCATGTACGCACCGGGGTACCTAATTGGCGTGAAAATGACATTATTTTGATTGACATGGTAAGTCGGCTATTGTTGTTTATTTAATAATAAATGTTTATTTACTTTTATTTCTTTTTTAAATTATATAAATTATTTTGTTCTATAGTCATTAATTATTTTTTGTTGTTGTTATTTCCTTTTGAATATAATAGAAAATAATTAAAAAATACGGTACTACTTAGTTATTTTGTCGACCAATTTCGCCAAATTATATAAATCGCCAAACCACTCGCCAAATTATACAAATTGACATAATTTTTATTTTAAATAACGAAACAACAAATAAATTAGTATAACATTAATAAATATACAAATAAAACGTTGAAATAAAAATAACTTGATGACGTAAACACGAGTAACTTTCTTAAAGTCAAATGAACGTGACATTTACGATGAACCATTATTGGCATTTAATCTTGTAGTTCGGTGATAGATTTTTGGTCGATGGGATAGCTAAGTAATACCAAAAATACATATGTAACTGGCATGCGAAAACGAGGTTTTCGCCAAATTTTCATAAAAAAATCCCGCCAAACCTGCGGGGCGCATATATGACATCTCGCCAAATATTAAATAATGCAAAAAACCGCAACATTTAATATTAAAGACGTGAATTATCCCTTTGCTAACTGAGCGTAAACAATCAGACTGAAATGAATTAATAAAAAAAAATCATAACATTTAATTTCAACTTCAAATCAATGTTTTAATTTACCACACGAAAAAAAAAAAAAATGTTAACTGGCGAGTTGAAAAAAAGCTATTGGAAAGCGTAACAGTACCAAGAATTCTTTGCGACCATGGCAACTTTTATGTAGTTTTATTCGAAAAAAAATTGTGATTTTTTAATCAAAATGGAAAACTTTCGGCAGATATATTATATACGGCCGCATATTGGCGCGATTTTTTTCTGACGCCAATGTCATATAGACAACGGGTACTTAACTGGCGCCAAAGTATCGTTATTTTGCTTGATATTGTAAGCCGGATGTTGTTGTTTATGCTGTTGAGGCTTTCCCCAATTCATATGAAAGGCGAAGAGATCAGACCCTATTTGTTTATGGCAGTTGATGGCTTGAACTATTATAATATAGATGAAATGATGGCGATAGAATAATATTTGGCGACTTATCACCTGTGCCTGGCTAACATTAAAGTACCAAAATGGCACCTAGAGTATAAAAAGCGAAGTGGTCCGCCCGTAACTGTTGATGATAATCACATGACTTAGGCTATTGTTATAGAGATTGTTTTAAAATATCAGGAGACAGAGACTCTGTGTACTTAATTCATTTTATTTTAGCGTCTTTTCAAATGTTTAACTGATCTTCTTTAATCAAAAGCGAAAATAATCACTGCATGTCATAACAGCAACTGATTCACCCTTAAATTTTCAAAATCAAAGGCAATTGAATAGAAACCCGTTCACAGGGAGATCTGCACAGCTTTTTTCAGTATAATTCAATCTTCTCTAATATTTTTAAAACCCATCGTATTAGCGTGTTTTTAAATTCTGCGGTGTCTGAACGGGGGTTGGCAAGGCAGAGCTCCCTAGTTTACATATTAAATATTACATATGTTATATATTACATTATATAAATATAAATTTACATATATAGATATTACATATTTATATATTAAATTCAGTATCAAATGAGAAAATAAAAAGTACTTTCAAATTAAAATTGTTTCAAAACTGTTTTTAAAATTTTCTGAATTTTTACGACTTTTCAATAATTCTCAAACATATTTTTTAAATAAATCTCAGCAATAAACATTTTTTTGACGCAACAATGAGGAAAAAAATGGCAGAGTTAAGAAAATTGGCAATGGATTTTTGATGGCGTTCTGAATTCTGTCAACGAATTCACAGATTTCCATTGTGAGTAAATTCAATGCATTACGTACTTATTATTGCTATCGTAAATGCTTAGCAGAACGGAGATATCCATATGTCCTTTTATATCATTTTTTCCCCTCACTCTTGTTTCGACATATTTTGAAAAATATTTAATAACATCTAAAGCATATTTTACAGCAATTCTAAACACATTCTGACAATCCATTTTAAAATATGATTACATGAGATAACAACCTGATCAAAATCAACATTGTAGAAGTATAATTTGGTTTCCCTAAGGCTGCTGTCATTCGTGAATGTACTGTAACGCCAATAAAAATCTAACTTAAGGAATTAATCTTAACTAAAATAAAAAAGAACTTTGAGTTCATTTTCTACAGTTTTTTTATTGACGACACACGGACACACACATCAGCAAGCACACATACAGTATTAACACATAAAAAAAAATTATCCTTTTAGGAGCGAATCGCTCCTCCAGCAGAACCGACAACTGACTGCCTTCGTTCGTGTCAAAGCAGCATCTCATCCACGGGGCTCTTTTTCGAGAATCCAGACCATCTCATACCCAAACCACGTGGTATATTGATTCATCTTAGTCAAAAAAGTTTCAGTTCTTAGAAATGCTACGCAGCACTTCTCAAGATATTTACATCATTAAATCTGTTTACACGTTACATCTGGATTTTGTGAAGCATTGACATGTAAATTTATAGTTAGGCATCTGGAGATCCCAATTAAAATTGTTTATTACGTTATGGTCATCTGGTCTCTGCGTGAGCTCAGATAAAACGTCACAGTACAAACAGTGATGATTTCTGTGTCACGTACTTAAATGTAATATACCGGTGTACCATAAATTTGTTAACATTTCAAAAATTCATAACGTTTATGCAATAATTCCCTGTGTGATTTTGAATGTTGAAACGCCCTCTATTACCCCCTACCCCCCCCCCCCTCCGGTAAAAAATCCTACTCGGAATAATTTTGTCGCAAACCGTATTCAAATAAACCAATTCCTTCACTTTCTATGAATTTTTGAAATGTTAACAAATTTATGGGACGCCCGGTATATAGAGAGAAATAATAGAACGTTAATTTGAAATGTTTTTTTGTCTGCATATATGAGTATATATAAAAAAAATATGAATTTTTCTTTGTTACATAATTAAATAAATAATACGTATCCCATAAAAAAAAATCATAAAAAACAGTCCTATCGGAATGGAGATTGCATCATTTGACTTGTCAAATGTTGGATTTATTGTGTCAAAAGAAAATAGAGTCACAATTTTTGCCAATATGTTGCGCTATTCGAAGCCACATTTAAAGAATATATGATTAAGATTAAGATTATGCAGAAGGTATTTTTGAGTGCGTTCTTTTGATCATTCGAGACGACAAGCATGCCGCTATGGGTCCCGATGCACACCCTTTCAAATTTCAAACAAACTTTCAAACTTCAAACTATCCAGAATTTAATCGTTTGCACTTGAGCTTATATTACAAGGAAGAATGTTTGATGTCTTTACCAGCACATGCAAGGAAATTCTTCAAGATTCGCTTTTAAATTCAAACAACCTTATTAACCTTTTTCTGCCATTGTCAACAATGCAATATTTCAATAAAATACGCTACCATTTGTTCAACAAAAGCTGTAATTCAGTTCGTTCAAACTGTTGCTAAATAAAATATTTCGTAAACTTCACCAGTTGTTTATTTTACAAATTCTTATAAAAAGGATGTAATTTCCATATATTTTTAAAACAAAATTGTTCAGCGCTACCTATCAGTCGCCGCCGTGCCAGCCCCTGAATTCATTACTCATTGAAGCGATATACAGATTTAAACTCTTTGCTTATAGTAGATAAGCCTGCTGAGTTAAGTTTAAAACATAGCTTATTTCTCTTTTTTTGTGATTTGGAGAAATAACAAATGCTTCTTTCAAAATTTCCCAGTCTACAAAATTTTTATTTCTTATCTCCGTCTAGTATCGCCCTCTAACGGTGATTGATTGGAAACTAGAAAGCCATGTCGGGGTTCTTTTAGAATATTGAGTGCTGAAAGAGGCAGTTTTTATGTAATACTGAGGAGAAAAAGCATACCAGCGTTTCTAAAGCCAGATAAAGATTTAAAAGGGACTATTTCATTTTGCTAGAAAAAGATTTAAAAACTGTCTAAAGTAGAAAAAATTTACTTCTTTCTTTTTCTGAAATAAGCAAATCCTTAATGTTTATTTATTTTATTTATTTTCTAGTAAAGAAAAATCAGTTGTATAGATTTTTAAAAACTTTTATAAATTAACACTTAAGCAAATACTTACTATTTATTTTTTGTTGGTAAAGTTAAATCAGTTGTATAGATTTTTAAAATTTTTTATAAATTTACGCTTACTTTCTGAAATAAAAACTAAATCGTCATTGTTAAAGTTTTTTTTCATTAAATTTCCTTGAATTTGGTATACAAACATTCGTATTTGAGTGAAATTTATTATCCTGGGTGTTCATAAAAATCTTTGCCGATATATGGAGCTGTAGCGGCCGGTCCCTTTAACCGATCGAGGTGAGATTTTAGATATAGTTATTCAGAGGTATGAGCTCGAGATTCTGTGAACTGCAACAAATTGGCGCTCACGGTTACGGTTATAGGCGCAGAAACTCGAAATTTTCGGATGGCAGCGTCCATTTTTTTTTTTCGCAAAAGCTCAGTGCATGCAAAAACTCTAAAGAGTGTTGGAATGATACAAGTATCGCAATAAACGGACGCGTTATGAACGCACAAAGAACAGCTCTGCGAACGGCCAAAATAAAACGATCGGGGCGCAAGGGGGAAATTTGCATATGACGGAGTCAATACACCAATCACTGATCATAACACAGAACGGAGAAAAAAAACCTTATATTTGGATTACACATTTTCCACATGTGTGCCATCACAGGCAATTACGCATTGCATGCGAGCGACTGTGGGCAATAAAGCTGAACATAACATAGCATGAGGGATATTTGCAATCTCACGTTTGATAGAGTCTTTCAAATCCGGGAAAGATTGCGGATTGCACATGTACACTCTAGATTTGAGATATCCCCAGAACCAGAAATCCGTAAGAGTGAGGTCGGGGGATCGCGGAAGCCACGGAAATGGAGATGACACGGTCGCCAAAATGCTGTTCCAGGACCCTGCAAACAGACTTCTCTATATGTGGATGTGCACCATCTTGCATCCAAACAATGTCATTCAGTGCCTTTCGATGCAGTAATTCTGATATAACGTAATTTTGCAGCATGGTTGAATAGCGGGATCCTGTCACAGAGCAAGTTACAAATCCCGTTGGTGTCGCTTTCTCAAAGACGTACGGCCCGAGAATGTGTGGTGCCTGCAATACCGCACCACACATTAACTTTGACGTCGTATAAAGGTACTGGTGCTACAGTGTGCGGATTCATGTCTGCCCAGTTACACAATTTTTGGTGTTTACGTTGACAGTTAAGTTGAAATGTGCCTCGTCCCTCCATAATATGCGAAGAGGTCAGTCGTTATCACCATGATATCGGATAAGAAATTCATTTGCAAAATTCATACGTTGTTGATGGTTTCCCTCGTCCAACATCTGGATGCGCTGGTACCAGCATGGAAACCTGTGAATTACAGAGCGCAGTAGCTTTAAGACCGTTGATTTCGGTATATCCAATACACAAGCTGCACCTCTTGCAGTTTGTATGTGTCCTGAAGTCACTATGGGATGCAGTTCCATAACAGTATCCCCAGGGACAGTTAGTCGTCCGGATCGCGGTCTATCACAGGTGCAGCCAGTTCCTTCGAATTTCTTTACTAAATCACGAAGAGCTTGCGGGCTTCATGGTCCACGTATTTGGCGATGGTTTGGACGTAAACACCAAGGTTTCCGTGGCATTCATCCCATTTTGATAATAGAGTTTTACCAATTCACCACGAACTTTCGCTGGTAGAGTCATTTCGTCGGCATGTGCGAGCTCCCGACTAAGAACTAACATTTCCACCCCACTTTTTATCCATTTTCTACGCTGAATATCTGGCTAACGGTGTTCTGTGATTGGTATCTTGCCTCCGTCATATGCAAATTTCCTCCGTCAAGGGTTTTTTTTTTTGTGCTGTTCGCAGAATTCTTTTTTGTGCTTGCATAACGTGTCCATTTATTGCGATACACGTACCGTTCCAACGGTTTTTGCATGCGCCGAAAAAAAAATGGGCGTTGCAATTCGAAAATTTTGAGTTTCTGTAACTATAACCGTAACCGTGAGCGCCAATTTGTTGCCGCCCACAGAATCCCGAGTTTTAACTCTGAATAACTATATCTGAAATCTCATCTCGATCGGTTGAACGGACTGGCCACTAGAGTTCCATATATCGGCAAAGTTTTTTTATGACCACCCTGTATTCTTCAAGCACACAAAGTTATACAGCATGAAAATTTTAAAAAATGTCCACAATTTTGGCCACCCCTGTAGTAATACTACAATTCCAAGTACTTCAAAAATTGCATCCATAAATATTTATAGAAAATGGTGAGCGCAGCATTTATCTTTTTCTGAAAGTAACTCGCAAAAGAATATTATATTACTCTATATGGGTAGTTCAGAAATTAAGTGGAAATTTCACTTTAGTAATTTGTAAAAAATGAAAATTCAAATTGTCGTGTTTAATTTGTGTTTTCTTTATGTTTTAAAGATACATAAATCGTGATTAGAGGTCAAGGTTTATTTTTTTAAATTTAAAATTAAATTTTATTTTTCATATAAACATGGAGGTGACAACCTTTAATAGTAGTGATGAACGTAAGTTCTATTTTCCATTTACTAGATTGAAAAACGTTTATGGTTGCAATATTAGTTTGTTTTATTGTTTAAGAGGTGTAATATGTTATTTCAATGAAATACAGATACTCAAATGACACATGAAAACAAAAACTGGATTACAATACAGTTAAAGAAAACATACTCTTGAGTAACATGTTAACAAAAAAGATTTTTTTTATTAAATAATGTTGCAGTTTTGAGGGATTAAATCAAAGATACATTGTAACCGATTGTTCACTTTTTGGCTGTTCAACCACACAAATCAACTCTTCACATCTAATGGTTGTTTTCTGGCTCTTTAATGAAAACAAAGTTTTTCTTGGATCCCAAACATTTTGCAAAATATTAACTTCTACTTAATCTTCAACTGAGGTCACATTTGCCAAATACAGCTTAACATGACACTAACTGAAATCTTGTGCGTACTGCGGTACTTCATTATTATTTTTTCAGAAAAAACAATTCCAAAGGCTTTCTTTGACTTTTGAGACTTCTCATTTTTTGCACAATTTTTCTCAATCTGAGTATTTCAATGCTGAACCGAATTCAAGACATTTTCTGACTTTAGAAGAAACATTTTCGACTTTCAATATTTTTTGCACCCTCTCTTTTGTACTGTTTAATTTTTTTTTTTCTTTTACTTATGGTGTGTTGATATCTTTACTTATATTTATCTTTTTCTCTTTATATTTAAACTTTTCACAACTTTCATTTTTTAACACTTTTTCAAGCAATTTTATTCTTTTGTATGCCTTTGTTTTATTTCTGTTAACAATTTTTCGACCGCTTTTTACCCGACTAGTACCTGTTCTACCTATCGAAATATTTTTATTTGCGATGCCTTAGAATTGGCAACAACAATTTAAAAGATGATCTAGAAATATAAAATGCCTCGTGTAAATATATTTTTAAATTTAAACTGTTTGGTAATTTATTGGTTGGCTGTTTTAAACATGGCGTATTTTCCTCCATTTACGACTTTTAACACAAATTAATGAATTTATTATTTTACCATTTTCTTTTTCTTTTAAAAATCACTGGTAAATATAATGTTTATGACATAATTTTCAATATTTTCCTGCTTTTAATACGTAATCATTTAATTATAATTTGAAAGTTTTTTGCTGTTTATAACAGTCACGTGTAAATAAATTTTTAATTTGAACGAAATATTATTCTTTGCGCTGTTTTTGAAATTGGCCACAATTTAAAATAATATCCTTTTCTAAAACATGTAAAAAATATCTCTCGCAATGTTGGAAATTTGAATTTAAAATGGAAATAAATCCTCAAAAAGGAGACAAATTAAAAAAATAAAAGCTGTGTGCACACAGGTAACTTCTGTTGTATATCCTCTGAAAAAAAATATTACATTCCTATATATAGTTTTTGCTCCTATAAAACTTTTTTAATAGAATGATTTTAACCAACTTTAACATTAAATATCTCTTAAAATAATTTTTCTATTTAAAAACTGTCTGCATCAGCGTCTTTATCAAACATTTCTTTATAATGCCAGATATTTTCATATTTTGTATGCAGTAGTTTTTTTAATATTAACAAAGAAAGACCCCGGTCACAATATTCATAAACAGCGGCGGTGACAGCGTTAGTTACTTTTTTTTAGAATAGAGAGAAATAGTTTAAATCTTTTATAATTGAGGACTAAGTACCAACAGTATTTACACGAACACAGTTCTCCTGGTAAGTGAGTTTAAATAAAAAAAAGAAAGAAAGAAAGAAAGAAAGTAAAAACTCGTGTAAATTTTTAAAAAATCAGATTGAGGAAACTTTAAATTTCTTTAAGTAGGATGAAATATTTTCTTTACAGTTATTTTAGCAACTTTCTGATTATGAATTTATTAAGTAGGGTAATTTTTTAAAAAAGTAATAAGAAATATACCGCCTGTGATTTATTTATATACATTTAAATGGGTTTTTCTTTCAGTTACTGTTACATCTTTACTGTTCTTTCTTTAAGATATTTTGATCAGTTTCACATCATGTATTTTTTTCTCTAATTAATTCAATGCATTCAGAAAGCAAATAAAAAAGAGAAGTGCCCAGTTAAACTGATGGCATTGAGCTCTCAGTCTATTCACACTAATTGTATATTACACTCTTACTTCAAAGAATACTGCCTTTCGAAAAATTAATTAAGGTGGGAATTATCCCCTCCCCCCCATTTCACATCTTTATGCTTAAACAATGAGCTTCCGAATCTCAACAGGGAAGCGCCTTATTAGAATAAACCGGTATACCAAATTTGAAGCTAATCGGATAAGAAAACCCATTTATCTAAATTAAGGGTATTCCTCTCGATCCCCCCCCCCCCTTTTAATACTTAAACAATGAACCTCCAAATTTAATCAGGGAAGCGCCTTATCAGAATTAACCGGTGTACAAAAATTGAAGCAAATCTGATAATTCTGCATGAAAAACCCATTTATCTAAGTTAAGAGGGGCGGAATAGCCCCCCGACCCCCCCCCCCCCTTTATACTTAACCAATGAACCCCCAAAACTAATCAGGGAAGCGCCTTGTGAGAATGAACTTAGAAATAAAATTTGAAGCAAATGGGATATTTCTATCAAGAGTTATCGCATTACGTAGGTATGTATATACATACATACGTACACACATACATACAGAAACTGCGGGCATATTAACTCTCAAGCTTTGATAGCCTGTGAGCCAAAAACGTTCAATTTTATTCTAGAAGCTAAGCCCTTTAAGGAAAATGACTGCATAAAAATGATTAATTCTGTACCATTAAAAGCATAGAATACATCTAAATTTTAATATTTTGCTTAGGGAAAGTAACTGGCAAAATATTTTGTAGGCTTTCGATTGTTTCATTATATCAAAGTTTCTCTCCATATCACTAAATTTTCTGTAATGTATTTTCATATTAAACAAACCACTATTCGTTAACAAACACCGAGTTTTCGCTACATCCACGCTTGAAATAAACGAGTTTGATCGTATTTCAAAATTTGGAAGACTACAAAAGAAGTCTTTCTTTTCTAGAAAATAAGAATAGTCAGGATCCTTACTATTATAATCTTTTACTATATAAGCATCTGAGCTGCTTATATTTCAGAAAGACAAGCGAAAAAATGTTCTCTTTTCGGAAGTTTTTAAATCGGTTTCTAGCGAAATAAAATAGTTCCTTTTAAGTCTTTATCGAAACTTTAGAACAACTGTTTTTCTTATTTTTTCTCCTCGATATTAAATAAAAACTGCCTCTTTCAGCCATTGGTATGGTAAGAGAATCTCCGAGATGTTGCTGTCAATCACCGTTAGGGGGCGTAACTAGACTGAGGCAAAAATAAAACTTTGCGGAATCTGAAAATTTAAAAGAACCATTTATTATTTCTAAGAAAGAAAAAGAGAAAAAAATACACTAAATTGAAATGGACTTATCTTCAAATGGTAAAGAATTTAAATCAGTGTATCATTTAGATTCAAAATACAGTGCTGTAGTAGAAAGACAATTTTTGCGCAAAGCTTTTGAAAAATTTAAGGTTTCACAAATCATATTTCGGATGAAAGCTTATAAAAATATAGTCTAATGAATGTAAATTCGAATATAAATCTAATTTAACTGTAAAAAGTTTAAAGAATTGACTATAAAAATGTTCTTAAATCACTCTTCCATTTTACCACGGTAAATAAATCATTTAAAGGGATGAGTTTAAAAAGGAAAAATCTTTGTTTTTTGAAAATAATGCTATGCTTCTATCTTCTGCGTTTACATACTGTAACAAGTCAGAAACTGTACCTCAAACGTGGCAAATGAGGCGCGTTCGTACTATAACTAGTTTTATAAATATTCAGATCTTGGTTCAATAGCAGTTGTACTCGTATGCAAAAATGCATCAATGCAAAATTTATTTCGATTACATATATTAAATTCTGTAATACGGAAGTAATAGAACTCCATCTTAAAAAGGACGTTATCACCATGGCAACCTATAATCATTGCCTATCATGGGATATCAATGAATTTATTACGTATGATAGGATTTAATAGAATGAAGAAAACTTTTATTAATAACTTTTTAAGTTTTGATTCGATTTTCATAAAATTTCAATTGACTCGACAAAAGTTTGCAGCGATTATATATACTAAATTTCAAACCATTCTGTTTGGTAGTTTTTTCGCTCTTCTTTGCGGACCAGACGAAGACTGTAGATGCTACTTATTTATATAATTACGAACGCATCCAAAAAAAGATTCTTCAGTTACATTTGAGCAACAGTGATAAAAATCAAAAATTCGTGATTTTAGAAGTGTCCATAAATTAGACCTGAATCTTTTTATTGCTGTTGTTTATCATGTACCGTAATTTCCTGCCTATAATCTGTGGATTGTGGGTAAAGAAACAAAAATTTTGAAACGTACATTATAGATCATCATTATTATTGTCAATTTCTTTTTCGAAGATACGTAAAAGTTTTTGAGTATATCTTCTACTGTTATAATTTTTTTTTTTTTTTTTTTTTTTTTTTTTATGAAAAGAAGTATAGTTGGGATCTACTAACTTCGCAAAATGTGAGAAATAAAAGAATTTTCCCCTTTCGACTGTTTAAAGATATATTTTTAAACAAATAAAATAGTCACTTTCTTAGATAGTTTAAATAGAAAAATCTGCTTTTTGCAATACTCGTATTATAATTATATGTTAATTAATGCACCATGCCAAGATGCATTATTATTATTGTAGAGAGACACGTCAGTACAGACCACTCGTTTTTTTTTTTTTTTTTTTTTTTTAGAAAATCTTTTATATTGTTTGTATGAATTTATATTAAAACATTCATTAAAAACATATTTAATTGCTTTCTTTAAAAATACACACAGTCTGACACTTAAAAGGCATATTAAATACCAATACCAATATAACTACGTTAGCAGTGCTTATCTTGACATCCTTAATCTGCATTTCATATCATTCCGAGTCCTTATTTTCTTGAAAAACCATATATTTTCCATTCTAGGTATAGGGATTGGACAAAATAATATGAACACACATTTCGAAATGTGTTGTACTTCGACAATACCAAATACCGCTTCGTCACGTGTCGCAACATTTTGTCACCTAATGGCGGCGAAAGAGAAGGTATCAGTCGGGCACTTGCCAGTGTGAAAGTCGTATGAGAAAATTATGTTCCCAGCAAAGCGCCATTATTTGCGACCTGTCCGAGGTGCAAAGATACATGATTATTGGAGCTCGCCTTGCTGGAGAGTCCGTGTTTAGAACACCGAAACTCATGGTTTTTCAAAGACCACTGTACCAAGCGTTATGACAGCCTAGACAAAGCTGGGAAAGGTGTCCTCTGCGAAGCAGAAGAGTGGACGAAAGTCGAAATTGATCGACCGGGATACAGGAGCGTTGAAGAGGATAGTCGCCTGAAAATGTAAGACGTTACACTGCCGCAGGTAACCTCCGAGATGGATAAGGGGTTCTGAAGATAAATGATCATCTCGGAGGTTATCTGCGGTAGTGTAGTCTTACATTTTCTGGCGGCTATCCTCTTCGACGCACGTCTATCCCGGTCGGTCAACTTCGACTTTCGCCCACTGTTCTGCTTCGCAGAGGACACATTTTACAGTTATTTGTAGGCTGTCATAACCCTTGGCACAGTGGTCCTTGAAAAACCCATAAGGTTCGGTGTTCTAAACACGGACTCACCAGCGAAGTAAGCTCCAATAATTATGAATCTTTGGACGTCAGACAGATCGGACATATTGGTGCTTCGCTGGAAACATAATTTTCTCATACGACTTTCACACTGGCAAATGCTCGACTGATACCTTCTCTTTCGCCGCCATTAGGTGACAAACTGTTGCGACACGTGGCAAAGAGTTATTGGAGGGTGTAAGTACGACACATTTCGAAATGGGTGTTCACATTATTTTTTTCAACTACACTGATGTATCTGTACCACCTACTTCTTTCTTTGAAAAATGTTTTCGCCACTATACCGAGGCTTCATCATCATTAACATAAACAACGCGAGGATTAACATCATTTAAACTGAAGAAGCCTCAATATAGTAGCGAAAACGTTTTTAAAAGAGAGAAGCAGGTGATACAGATACTTGGTTTTTCAAGAAGATAAAGACTCAGAATTATATAAAATGCAGATTACAGATATCAAGATTAGAACTGCTAAAGAAGTTACATGGTATTGATATTTAACATAAATTTTAAGTGTCAGATTATATGTATCTTTAAAGAAAGTAACTAATATTTTTAATGATTGTCGTCTCTCGGCATTTGAGATGCAAGAAAAATTCGGTTTATGCTATCAATCAATATTAGGGGGCGTCAATAAGGGCAAATAAAAATAAAACTTTCCAGAATCAGAAAAATTTGAAAAAAAAATTATATCTCCAAGCAACAAAAAGGGAGATGCACTAAATTTTTAACTATATTGAAAAGGCATATGGCAAAGAATTTAAATCGGTATATCATTTGAATTCTAAATTCTGTATTATAGCAGAAAGAAAATTATTTCATAAAAATTTTGATAAATTTAGGACAAATGAAATTTTCTGCAAACCATATTAAGGAAGAAAAATTAAAAATTATATATCATAATAACTGTAAATTCAAATGCAATTATAAATTAACCGAGAATATTTTAAAGTATCACACAGAAAAATTTTAAAATCAGTCCCCTATTTCAACATAGAAGGAAATGGAAAACCTTTTAGATAAATTATTTTGGAAACGGGAAATGCTCCTCTACTACATTCTGAAAAAAAAAATAAATTTGTGATTATAGATATATGAATATTTTGTAACTGGAATACTTTTACTTGTCATAATTTTATCCATATAATTTGTGCATTCATCGTTAAAGACTCCCAAATTTTAAAATGTTTATTATAGGTCTTAAAGGAATTCGACAGTTTATTTTTTGAAAACCCTAAAAGAATTCTAAAATGTCTAAGGGGTTCTAAAGGTAGGTAAGATCAGTTATAAAAAGATATAGAAAGGATCTGAATATTTCACATAAAGAAATACATGAAAAAATATCCTTGGTAGTTTTTACGTCTATTTCTGGCAAAACAAAATGGTCCTTTTTCTTTTTTTCTCGAAACTTTACAAACGCTTATTTTCCGCTCCCCTGCCTCAGCCATATAATCTAAAAACTGATTGTCTCAGCAGCGCGGTGCTAGCTTAGAGCATCACCAACACTACCTTGTAGATTAATACGAGGCACCGCTAGGTGGCGTTACATGAGGATATGAAAATAAAACTTTCCAGAATCAAAAAATTAAAACAAACATCTATTATTTCCTATAGCACGAAAAGAGAAAAACAAACAGGAAGCAAGGAATTCTGCTTTTTCAGAATTTAGTGTCGCACCCGATGAAAAAAAAAAAAAAAAAAAAAAAAAAAAAAAAACATATAAATATAGATAGTACAAAATATATTTCAGTTTTAAGGCTTAAAATACACGCTTTTATTTTATATAAAATGACGGTCATTTGTATCACTGAAGAATTCCACATTTACGATCCAGCCTCAAACAACATCTATAGAAAAATCCGCATATGACGTCACTATCGCGGAATAATACACAGACCCAGCAAAAAACGATATCGTGTCATTCAAGATACTCCACAAAAAAATCGGGTATCTAATGATTCATATGCCTTCGTTTGTTTCTAACATTAACATGTATTTTGAAAATTAAATATAGTTTCTACTGGCTCCATGTTTTATCAGAAATCATTCGTTTGTATTTTTTCGAAATTCGGAAAATGTTACACATGAGTTATTAAAATTGCATTCTTTCAGCTTTTAGATAGGAATTAATTAAATACGGAGAAAATAAGTCACACAAATATTCTTTAAAATACATTTTTATAACAGACGATATGCTTGGCATAGCATGTATTTTAATTATATATTTTTTTTCAGTTGCTATGAGAAAATGGCAACAAAAAGATATGTAATCTATTATTTTCCTTACCCTTTACTTTCAAGAGAAATGGAGTACTTCAGTTACCACCATTACTGAAATGGCATTAAAAACTAAAAAAAAAAAAAAAAATTAATAATATCTTAAAAATAAATGGAGATCCAGTTTTCAAACAAATTGCTTTTAAAAGTACATTTCTCTGCCTATACAGCAGTAAAAAATTGAAAATGTGAGATGTTTAGAAGTTAAAAAAATTGCAGTAGATTTTCAGCATTTAACCGTACAATGAATGATACACCTGCTTCGTTTTACGGGTAGCTTATGATTAGGTGTAACCTTAATTTTTATTAACGGTACTTTAATTGTTTTCTATGAAAAAAAAATAGCATATCGCGGGCTAAAAAATAATCTATGTCTTCAACTAAATTGAAACTGATTTATCGTCAAATGTAAAGTAAATTATATTAGTATTATGTTATTTAAATTCGCAATACAACAGAATAGCACAAAGAGATTTGTTGCATAATGCTTTTGATAAATTTAAAACTAATGGAGTTTTCCTTAAATCATATATCGAATGAAAGATTTAAAAAATTTATCTTAGTACAAGGATATTGAAACATCCATCCAATTTAACTATAAACATTTTAAAGAATTAACTATTAAAATGTTCTGGAGTTCTTCTTCCTTTTTAGCAGAGTTAATAATCTGAAGCCATTTAGAAGAATTAGTTTAAAATGGAAAAATTCTTTTTTTTCTTGGAAGAATGCAATGCTTCTACTTTCTGCACATATATGTTGTGAAAAGGTAGTTTAGTTACATGCGATTAATAGTGATAAAAATCGAAAATTTGGTATTTCAGACGTGTACATTTTTTTAGATCTCGATTTTTTAATTTATAATGTACTGTAAATTCGTGCCTATAATATGTTGATAAACGCTTAAAGAAACAAAAATTTTCAGAGATCTTCAATACATATTTTTATTTTAAATTTCTATTTGAAGATCCGTAAAAGATTTTGAGAGTGTCTGCAAATGTTCTAAAATTTGTGATTAAAAAAAGTAGCAAGTACCTAATTATTTCACAAAAAGAGAGAAGTAAAAGATTTTTGATCTTTCGGCAGTTTTGAAATGTATTTTAGCAAAATAAAACAGTTCCTTTAAATGTTTATCAAAAGTTTAGCGATGCTGGTTATATTTCACAAGTTCTCTGCACTGTAAAAGAAAGACAAATGTTTCTAAATCTAGCTCTCGTTTTACTTAAGGTTGATATTTATACAAACTCTTTCGAGTTTTCTCAAAAAAAAAAAATAATAATAATAATAATAATAATTCTGTGAAATTACAGAGAATTCAATGGTAATCCATTATCTTAAGTCTTATGTAAAATTACGGCTATTGGAAAAACAGAGATTCTGTCAAATGACAGAGAAACTATTCGGCACATTTTCAGTAGACGTTGTAAATTTCCAACGATAAAAATATACAAGACTCTGTAAGTTTATTTATTTTTAAAAATTAGTGAACTTTGAAGAATTAGAACTGTTCGAGTTAATTTTAACTATTATACCATTTAATTTTACAAGAATTATTCCCAGTCGTCCCGGGTTTCGATCCCGAGTTCCCTTGGTTGGAGACGAACGCTTTACTAACAGCGCTAAAGGAACTGTTATTCATATTTATTATTTATTAAATTATTACTAGAAAGATACCCCGTCAAAAATGACGGAAAATGAAATACAAAGATATGTACAACATATGAGCAATAATGTGTTTTTCTCGCTTGTTTAGCAGTGATAGATGAAAATAACACATTTTAAAAACGAAACATTTTCATGAAAAAACTGTATATTTAATGAATACATTAAAAATGCAACTTAAAGATAAATTAAAGTTTGACCACAAAACTTCAGGATATGCAATTTTTTTTTTTTGTAAAATCCTTTCATTATTTAAATGCTGACCTTGCTCTTCAGTATCTTCGGCATAAATTTTTAACTGTCCTTCTTTTTACCTCTTGAAATACTTACGTATAATTTTCGATGAGAAAAAACTGTTCTTTTAAATGCAGCCCTGCTGTAGAAAATATTTGTCCTTGTGACTTATTCAACTTCATTGCAAATCACAGTATAACCAAATTTCCTTCTTCTCCAAAGCAGATTTCTCTATTTCGCAAAGGCTCCTATACTGGATAAGTACCGAGAATTTTATTCCTGCATCCGGTTATGTAAAGCACATTAAAATCGGGTAGTTAGGAGCTCAGATAGAACGTCGCCGTCTAGTGGCGATTATTTTATCAGTAGCATAGGGATGAAGATGTAAAGACGTACATTTTCGTATATTAGATACTCTTTAAATTCTGACCCATAGATTTTGGAAAAAAACCTTAACTGTGCTGAGTTTAAATCAGATTGTGGTGAGCCCGATTATAAAGATTAATGGGTTTCAATGGAAATTTCGTTAAATTAGTCAGCTATTGCCAAATTGGCTTCATATATGGCAACTTATTTTTGTCGCCAAATTTGGCGATGTTTTGCCAAGTTGATCAAAATTTGGCTCTATTGTAATAACCCTGTATTAGTACTTTTCAACAATTAATCATTGTTGAAGCTGATACCAATTTCTCCAGAGGAACCCTAACATGGCCGCGATCAATGGGATGGTCCAACCAGAATTGTGAGGGACACACAGAAACTTGGATTTTATATAAACGAGGTGGAACCCGTCGAATTTCGACGAAAGAAAATGTTTACAAAGGAACTCTTGCATTAAATTTATAATGCATCGACAACAATAATTACAATAAAAAATCCATTTACACTTGTTAGTTTAACTCTCCGAAGACATATTTTAACCTGAGATTAACAAAATACTTTTTCCATAAACCTCAACTGTTAAAATTATTGAAAAATTAAACTTTATTCATACACGTAATAAGTAACATATTATCAAGATAAGTAATTTTTACTAAGTTATCAACTGATGCTTGGTATTACGGAATGAAAAATCAGCAAAAATAATTTCACCTTGGCATAATCATAGAATTTCCCCCCTTTAAATCTAAACCGAATCAATTCATTTTCCACGTTTCACATCCATATAAACCATTTAAAAAAAACATTTTAACGCGCAATAGGTTATTAATAAATATTTTTTCAAGCTTGAAATCATGTTTGTTAACTATTACAACTTTCCACGTTAAAATCCCCACTCGTGATTTGAGGTCTTAGTATAATCTTTGTACCTGTGCGTAAAAAATCCAGAAATTTGTAACTTTTTGACGTATTCAAGGGGAAATATCTCATTTTATCATAGAAAATTATCGTTTTCTTTTAAATATGACGTCATTTTCAGTCGCTGAAATATTTTGTCTATTGTCTCAAACTCAATATCAGCGAAATGGAAAAATAGTGAAATATAACAGCATCAGCAGGGAAATTGTGTCTTTTTTAAAGCATAAAGTCATTCTCTGTTCAAAATTAAAAAAAAGATATTTTTAATATTAATGAGAGAATTTCACAATAAAAATATAATCAATAAAGATAACTAAACCACTTTTAATAGAAATGAAGTACTTCAGTTGCCACATTTAGAAAATTGGTATTAAAAACTATAAAAAAATTAATATTTCAAAAACAAATTGAGATACAGCTTTCAAACAAATTGCATTTAAAAGTGCATTTTTTTCTGCATACGACGGTGTAAACATTTAAAATGTGGGATGTTTAGAAGTTTAAAAATTTTCAGTAGCGAAAATTCAAAACCGAAATTTCCTTTCAAATTTCAAAGTGTTGCCATTCGCAGAATGACGTATGCGTTACGCACAGATATGTTTGTCCTTTATAATATAGATAGGTATCAATTACTTCATGCATGGTGAATGAAACAATGCCAAAGTGATTGTCGACAAAAATCGCCGCTAACTCCGAAGAGACGAATTTTTCCTTTCTAAAATATTCTACTTTTTAATAAAACAATTTTTAAACCAAATTTTCTTCTTTAATATTTCTAATACAATTGTAAAAGAATTCTTTAAAAATGTTTATTTTGAATTGCAGGTTATTATAATGATAAAAATATCTTTAAATAAAGAGATGGACAGGGGAATTTGATATAAGAAAAGGGTAATGTCTGTAAAATGATGACCGAGAAACTCAACCGAATGCATTTAACCGAGAACTGGTGTTAATTTGCAGAGGGTCTCATTTTTTTCTGTGTTTTTTCAGAAATTTTTAGTAGTCTACTTGCGCTTTCAAAAAGCATTCCTTCATTTTTAGAAGCCTCTTAAGGGGTTACATATGTTCTCGGTGGCGAAAAATTGACATATTTTGGAATTTATTATCAGGAAGAGAGTAAAACTAATATAAAAATTGATAATTCCAATGTTGTTTTTTATTGCTCCAAGTATTTAAAAATACTTTTTGTTGTTAAATTTGGTCACATATATACATCGGAAACCTGCAGCCGCGTTGACCTATACCAAAATATCCGGGCTCGATGGTCAGCATTCTAATTTTTTTAGTAGCAAAAAATTATTAAAATATCAGTTTTTTCGTGTAAAATAAGGTTGTAGCTAAGGGCCATCAGTTCGAATTTTTGAAAAATAAGAAATCACATTTTTATCACATAATAATCACATTTTTGCTCATATCTTTCGTAATAATTGAGATATCACTTTAAATGTTTTTGCCCATAATTATCCATACTATAAGAATTTAATTTCCACCAAAACCACAAAAATATATTTTTTGAAACTTGAGAATGTTTGTAGGGGACACCAGGGCGGAATGGGCCTTACAGGGCTTAATTTGCGCCGGAGCCCAGCTTCTACACTTCTCTGTTTTTAGTAAATATTTTAATATTGGTCGGAATTCACCGGAGCTCACAAATACAGGGCTCCGGAATTCGTAGCAATGCATTTTTATGAAAAAATGCATAGCTACGAACTATCCTTTTTTTGTGTCAACACTATTTTCGAATCATAATCCTTACCATATTTAATAGCAGAATTCTTCAATTAATTAACACTAAAACTAGGCAAACATTACTAAGCGGAAGGAGTGATAACTAAAAAGTGGAATAGTTGACAGCTAAGTATACGCTGACAAATATATTTTAAATTTTATTTTTCTAAAGAAAAAAAATGCTCTAAATTTTGCAACGAAGTATAAATATGCAGATTGGAGTGACAGGGCGGGGGGGGGGGGGGGGGCGGTACAGTTGTATCACAGATACCATATAATATTAGTGCTCCGGTACTTTTTTCTTAGAAATTAAGACCTGGGTACTTAAGGTTTGAAGCAAGATTTTAGGTTTAAAATACTAAAAAAAACTTATATTATATTAAGAAACAGTTTCTTTATATATTTTAAAATAAACTTTAGTATACAAAGTTGTAAAAGAAAGTTAAGATAAAATTTTGAAAAATTAAAAATAAAAGTAACTCAACCAACCCAATTCTGCCCCATGCAACGGGCAGAATGGGGTGCAATGACTTTTGGAATATTATAGATTATTTTTTGTATTTAAAGTGTGAAAACACCAACTTGACGCTGCCCTTTCATTGCAATTACTTTGAAAGCTGTTTTGGTACAACAGTTACGCCGCTTTCAACGGTGTTGTAAATTCTTGCTGCAGTTAGTTTGTTTTCGTCGATAACTTGAATCAATAAATCAAAAAACTGGGAAACTGCAACTTTACTGAATTCCAGTGCAATTATATTTTTATATTTATGTATTATTATATATATTATATATATATATGTATATATATATATATATATATAACCGTAAAGCACAGTAATCACCAACAAAAAACAAAATAAATTCATGTGAAATGCGCCAAAACAGCTGCAGTAAAACACATAAATTAAATATAAACCAGTATAAGATTATATTTATATTTAGCCTGAACCAGCGCACCCCCCCCCCACCCCCTCACAGAACAAAAAAAAACAAGAAAAATAACTATGTAAACATTAAAACTTTAACAAAAACCAGGAAAAGATAGGCTGCGGCCTCATCGGCAGTGGGTAATGTTTCAAAAGCAGCCGAGCATTCGATAAAATATGCATTAGTGGCAGTGAGTTTCGGCCAGAACAGTGATAGCAAAATCAAATGTTAAACATTCGATGACTATTATCACATGGTCCCCCACCGAACCCTACGCCAACAGTATTAAATGAATGCCTCACCTGGAACACAGTAAAAGATGCTAAAAATATGTTCGTTGAAAAAAACCACACTCAACCAACTTAGCCACATTGCCACAACCCAAATATAAAACATAAAACAAACTAAACAGAGCAGAATCCAACATCCAATCAACCAATCCTAATTCTTTCCTAGTCTGTTGCCAATCGACACAGCACATCATCATAAAACCGTCCTTGAAAAGGCTTTAGGAAATATGAGTCATTCACTGACGTCGAAAAGCAATCGATCAGTAATGAAGAAAATCTGCAAAATCTGAATATTTTTTTATAAAAATTAAAGGTATATTGTTTTTGTAATATAGATTGCTTTTAAAATGAAACAATTCTTTTTTAAACAGATGTTTATCTTTACAAATTTTAAAAAATCGAAATATTTGACTAATAATTATATTAATATATATACGTTTGTAAATATTGGAGGACCAGTGAACAAGTTGATTAACCTGAAATTGAAATCAACCCACTGAAATTTACCAGTGAATTAGTTGATTAACCTGAAATTGAAATCAACCCACTGAAATTTAATCAACTTGTTCACTGGTCCTCCAATATTTACAAACGTATATATATTAATATAATTATTAGTCAAATATTTCGATTTTTTAAAATTTGTACAGATAAACATCTGTTTAAAAAAGAATTGTTTCATTTTAAAAGCAATCTATATTACAAAAACAATATACCTTTAATTTTTATAAAAAAATATTCAGATTTTGCAGATTTTCTTCATTACTGATCGATTGCTTTTCGACGTCAGTGAATGACTCATATTTCCTAAAGCCTTTTCAAGGACGGTTTTATGATGATGTGCTGTGTCGATTGGCAACAGACTAGGAAAGAATTAGGATTGGTTGATTGGATGTTGGATTCTGCTCTGTTTAGTTTGTTTTATGTTTTATATTTGGGTTGTGGCAATGTGGCTTAGTTGGTTGAGTGTGGTTTTTTTCAACGAACATATTTTTAGCATCTTTTACTGTGTTCCAGGTGAGGACACTAATGCATATTTTATCGAATGCTCGACTGCTTTTGAAACATTACCCACTGTCGATGAGGCCGCAGCCTATCTTTTCCTAGTTTTTGTTAAAGTTTTAATGTTTACATAGTTATTTTTCTTGTTCTTTTTGTTCTGTGAGGGGGGGGGGGGGTTCGCTGGTTCAGGCTAAATATAAATATAATCTTATACTGGTTTATATATATATATATATATATGTATGTATATGTGTTACATAAACGGGGCAAAACACTGGAGTGGAGTGGAACGAGGTACATACCTCGTTCCGCCACATTCCATTCTACCCGGCGCATTAAAATTGGAAAAAGTCATGTGACTACCATTAAACATTGATGTTTCGATCATTGCATCATGAAAAAATATATTTAAACACATGATTAATTCAATGGAATTAAAGTTAACTGAGGATAAAATACGGAAAATAGGCTTGACATGCTTCGAAAATTTCCAAATGTTATAGTAAAACACACAAATTATAGCTAAAGTTGCCAAAGTGAGTTAATAAATTCCAGCAATCAGACAAACCCTACTCGTCAACGTTCTGAATGCAACTGAGGCTGAAGAAGTTTTGCCTTGTTACTCTAGCGTCACTGGCGGGAAAGAAATTCCGTATCTCGTTCTACCCCGGTACCCCATTCTGCCCCGGTGTTCCCTAACCTCTTAAACCCACTTTTGATTTTTAGAAAAGCCTTTCTGAAACGAAAGTTTCTTTTGCTTCCCGCAATTTTTTGAAATGTTTCCGAGGTTTCACAGCGTATTAATCTGTTTCCTCTACTCGGAGTATCGGTTTTTCAGTTGCTATCAATCCTCAAGGAAATATTTCCAGCTATGTAACAAAATTTATGCATGCAAGAGTTACAAAATAACGATAATTTTAATGTTAATGCTAATGCTATAATTTTAAATTTTATTGTTAATGCTGATAATTGATCATATTTATTGAATATGAAAATGCGTACTTGAGAATTGATTGCATCCGAAAATCCGATATTTCGGGTTGAGTAAACTGATTAATGCCCTATAAAAACTACTAGGAAATGTTTCTGAAAATTACGGACAGTCAAGTATAATCCTTTATTTCTGAAATGTTTCTGTAGGTATCGAAAATATATTGATTTCTGAGGTTTCTGAAGATGAAGGAATCCTTTTTGGAATTGTGCGTAGGCCGGAGGAAGTTATATTATCTATTAGTAAACCTTAAAAATGACGAGCATGAATGGAAGATAAGGAAACATTTGTTTTGTTTTTTTATAGTGCACAGTATTACATAAAAATTACGTGTCTGAACATTTGCGATGGTAAGAAAACCCCCTAGCTTTGTAGTTTGCTAATAATCAGAGTTAGGGGTCGTTACTTGTCGGAGATAAAAATAAACATTTCAGAATCGGAAAATTTGAAATGACGATTTTTTTTTATGTTTAGAAGTTACAAAAATCTAATAAAAAATACACTACGTTTTTAACTAAGTTGAAATGGGTTTATTTTCAAATGGCAAATAATTTAAATCAATATATCACTGAAATTCAAAATGTAAGACTATTGCACAAAGGAAATTGTTGCGTAATTTTTTTGATAAATTTACGGCGAATAAAAGTTTCCTTAAATCATATTTTGGATGAAAGCTTTAAAAATATATCCTAATGAATGCAATTTTAAATATAAATCCAATTTAACTGTAAACATTTCAAAGGATCACACAGAAAAATGTTTTAAAATAACTTCTCTATTTTAGCAGAAAAAGTAATGGAAAACCATTTAGATAGATTACTTTGAAAATGGAAAATTCTGTTTCTTCAAATTGATGCCGAGCACCTGTAATTTCTGCGCGGTACATTCTGTAAAAAAGACAGTTTTTAGAATCCAGTAAAAGAATGTTTAGTTGCATCTGAGCAACAATAATAAAATTTGAAAATTTGTGATTCTAAATACGAGAGTGGTTCAATAATTATTATCTCGAGTTTGTATAAAATGTTTGTACTGCGATGGATTGATGTGGACTATTGAGGATTAATGTCTTAGATGCCTATATGTTCAATTTCAAAACTGTTGTTGCTATATTATTATTTTTTTCATTTTTGGTCTAAGAGGTCGCACATAGCTTGAAAAGGGGAGGAGTTAGGGGTGACAGTGAATTAGACGTGGCTACTGTCGTTTAGACTCAGGATCACAGTGATGTAGTCACGTCTCATTCACTGTAAGAAATTTATCACAGAACTACTTCAGGTCTAACCCCATAAGCTCCAAACCAGCCTTTCTCTCCAATCCCCACCCCTTTCAAGCTAGGTGGCACCTCTCATAAATAAAACGAAAAAAAATACGTTAATATAGCAGCTACGGTTCTGAAATTGAGCATATAGGCATCTAAGACATTAGGTTTCAATATTCCACATCAACCACCGCACTACAAGTATTTTATACGCACTCGGGACAATAATTATTGAACCATCCTCGTATATGCCATTTTTGTATATGGAAGTATTTATCTATCATAATTTTACTTTCTTCCATGTATACGAGTAGTAGAAAGAAGTATTGAAAAAGAAATTCTTTTTTGACTTCCAGTTTTCGACAGATTTACACGTTTAAAGATCAGATAACCCAGAAAATTCGTTTTTACAAAATGTCTGTCTATTCTCGTGTCCGTGTGTCTGTGTGTATTCTTTGCATCATGGAAAAGTGTTTGAAGTTACGCATAGACTTGAACCAGCCTTCATATATATATATATATATATATTCGCCTTTGGGCAGCAGATCACAGGTGAAATTGCGGATATTTTTCCGGAAGGGGGCGCTTTGATAACGATTTTTGTGCGATTTTTCTTTTGTATCATCGGACAGTGTGTGAATTTATGGTTAGAATTGAATAAAACTTTATATACAGGGTGATTAAAAAAAAAAAAGTTTACAAAATGACATGGCAGGTAAATCAGGCATACAACAAGGATACAAAATCATATAGGTGCATAGTGCCGAAAACATCTTATTTAGTCACAAATACAGCGTTTTTCACCCTAACTGAATCCCGGTTGACGGTAATAATAACGAGAAAAATAAAAACATTGTAATGAAAATACAATTATGTGTACCTTGTTTTTTTGTGAAATGTGATGACATCACGAAAAGATCAGGAAAAACATGTTGCTCAAGCAATCGATGATACCACATGAATTGATCATCACAGTCTAAAATGTGGGGCCTTAAGTACATACTGCTGGCGCATAAAATCCAAACTTCTGACCCTTTGTTTGGTGTTTTCACATTTACAACAAAGGTGAGAATGTCTGCTAAACGTTTTATTATACTATACTTCAGTTTTCTGAAAGTTATGACCGTCAACCCAAATTCAGTTAGAATGAAACACCCTCTATTTGTGACTAAATAAGAGGTTTTCGACACTATGTTCCTATGTGATATTTTATCTTTGTTGTAGACCTGATTTTCCATGTCATTTTTAAAACTTTTTTTAATCACCCTGTATAAGTTTTTTGACTATGGACGCCAGGTCCTAGTTGAAAATTGGGCGCTATGTATCAATTTCGTGAGATTTTTTTTATTTTTTCTAGTTTAAGGGAAGAATTTAAGAATAAAAAGGCTAAAATCTTTAACAACGATTTTACGCACAAATAACGTACAGAACGCCAAAAAAAAAAAAAAAAAAAAAAAAATCCCTTACGATCGTTTTGGGGATTCCTGGATCCCCTTCCTCAGTGAGGAAAAAAAAATTAAAATGAGTTCGTAGAACCTCTCGGTTATAGCCCCGAGTACTGGCTTATGTACCGATTGAAAAGGCGGAAACAAGAGTTTATACAGCCTAATGAAATGACGCAATTGACCAGAACTAACTGAAAAAGAGTCAATGCGCAGGATCCCTCCACACTGGTGAAAGAAAAGGGGTGCTGGTCATACCTTTTTTTCTTTCACCAGTGTTGAGGGATCCTGCGCAGTGACTCTTTTTCAGTTAGTTCTGGTCAATTGCGTCATTTCTTTAGGATACATAAACTCTTGTTTCCGCCTTTTCAATCAGTCCATAAGTCAGTACTCAGGCTAAAACCGAGGGGTTCTTCGAACACATTTTATTTTTATTTTATTTTATTTATTTATTTTTTTTTTGTCGCTCTGTACGTTATTTGTGCGTAAAATCGTTGTTAAAGATTTTAGCCTTTTTATTAGAATTCGCACAAAGTTTAATTTATGCTTATAATTTAAGAATACTTTGCTTAGAAATTTTGTATTTATATTTCATGTAACAGACCGAGGTTTGCATAAAAGTTTGCGAAAGTTGACCTGAAACTGTGATTGCGAATTTAGTTCGATTTTTGGGACTGGCATGGTAGGTGTTGAACAAAACAAAAAATAAAACAAACAACAACAAATACGGAACCACTCAACTGTCCAATTTAGGTTTAATCTGCATATTTTTAACAAGCAAAAATTTTCACGTTTCTTTATATGTTAAATGTTGGTTAAACTTCATTATGAATATTTTTTCCTTCCCCAAGAACAGGTATGTTAACCACTCATTTTTTGTTCCTAAAATGCATAATTAAAAAAACACGATTTTCAAGTAATAACACGTGGGAGATAACAGAAAGTTTTGGGGATTGACACTTCCGACTAGTAGTCTCTAATTTGTAAATAAATGGATAAAGAGTTACAAATTTTTATATGTTTATTATAGGTGACTTAGGAATTAGTCAGTATTTTTTTTTCGAAAGCCCTGAAAAAAGTCTACAATGGTCTACTAACAAGGGTCTACTGACTACTTTTGGTGCTACTCGCACCTAGCACCTAGCATCTGGTGCATGTTGTAACCCTATACACAAAAGTTAGAGAAAAGATAAAATTTCTCTGTTAAAATCATATTATATATTTTTTTATACTTTTAATTTTTTATTATTGGATTTTTATTTGTTTATTTCACGCCAAAAGTGAGTTAAGTCGCCAGGTATGGCATTACAAACTTTTCACCCGCTTTATCTCTATAGTATATGTGCCGTACGTATTAGAATTAAATCAGATTACGATTTGTTTGATAGTTGATAGCATAAGAAACAATAATTAGGTTTTTTTTGCTATGGAGGCGACTAGTCTATAAATAGTAAATATATTTCTGTTAAAAGCTTTCAAGATCATTGAAAACTATTTTTTAGTAAAATACAAATTAAGCAAACTATTTTCTTTTGAAGTCGGATGGGATAAAGTTTAAAATGTTTAAAATGAAATGTTTTTCTATTAAATATGTGTCTTCTGATAAAAGTAATCATAAAGTAAATTAATATTTTTATACAATTTAAAAAATTTACTATGCCTAACTTGGTCGGACATTACAATTTCTATTGAAGTTCAAACCACTGCTCACACATGACATACAGCTATGACATTCAGCTAGGACTTTGCTCTACCCTTTTTAAAAAAAAGCCATTTTTCCACCCTCCAAAAATGTGAATATAATGTTGTAATTTTTCAAAATCTAATTCGTAGGTTCTTGAAGAAATTGTTAAACTTTATTCAATATTTTATACTTATCGACTAATTTGTATTTTTAAATGCTTTTCTTTAAAAAAAAATCTATGTTAGAAGTCCGATAAGTGGTTTCGAAAATTCCATTTTCAGAAAGTTATGCTGATGTAAAATTAAAAAAAAAAAATGATTTTAACAAAAAAAAATTATCGATTCTAACACTTCCTAATATAGAGCTTTAAAATGCACCGGGTCTCATTGATAGGTAGGAGCTGCACCAAAAGTGGTTCCCTTGTAAGATTCTAAAATCAGTGATAAAAAGAAATAGAATAAATCTGCGTATTTCATGCAAAAAATAAATAAATAAATAAATAAATAAATAAATAAATAAATAAATGTGAAAAAATCTCCCGCGAGTTTTTA
Source organism: Maratus speciosus (assembly GCA_963932465.1). NCBI lineage: Eukaryota > Metazoa > Arthropoda > Arachnida > Araneae > Salticidae > Maratus > Maratus speciosus. The sequence continues at coordinate 244,517,106 of OZ010800.1, read as the reverse complement.
AGTCTATTTCTCGCAAAATAAAATAGTCCGCTTTATTTCTTTACCGGAACTTTTGAAATGTTGGTTTTTTGCGCCTCTGGCTGAGTATTACATAAAAACTGCTTTTCTTAGGGAATGGGATGCTGGCTCAGACAGCTCCCTAAACGACTTTGTAGTTTATTATCAATCACCGCTAGGGTACGTTTCTATAAAATATAAAATAAAATTTTGCAGAATAAAGTAATTTAAAATAACCGTTTATTATTTATTCAAGTAATAACAATAATAATAATCCACGTTTTTAGCTAAATTGCATCTGACATATCTTCAAATATCAAAGAATTTAAATCGACATATCTTTTAAATTCGGAATGCAATGCCGTAGAACAAAGAGAATTGTTGCATAATGCTTTTGATAAGTTCAGGGCAAATGGAATTTTACATAAATTATATTTCGGATGAAAGCTTTTAAAAATATATCCTAACGAATGGAAATTCAAAAATAAATCCAATTTTAAAGTAAACACATTTATGGATTGCACAGGAAAATGTTTTAAAAGCAATGAAATAAAATATTGAGTAAAATAGGTTTCTTGTTTAAAATATCTCATTTTTCTTATATTAATTTCATAAAAATACTTTTCTTATTTTCATTTCAAAAGATATATTTTACATAATTTACTATAGGACGTATGCAAAAATAAATGGAATAAACTTTAAGCATGGAAAAGGCCATGCAAAATGTTTAAAGCAATTTTAGAAAATTTATAACGTGATTGAAAACTGAAAATATTAAAAATATCAGCGGGTTTCATTGATACACCCGAGAGAGGAAGCCCGAAAAATACACTTAAAATAAAAATAAAGTGTTTACTAATCTCAGGCAGTCCGTCGCTTACCGCGCTTATTGTTATTTTAAGTCCGCTATAGAATCAAAATAAATATAACGTAGTCACTAATTTTAGGCACCGAGAAGCGTAGACTATATTTTTCAATAAGATAGACTTGTTATATAATTTTTATTGGAATTTTTTTTCTTACACCAAACTATCTTCTTTACATAATTCTGGGAAAATAATAAATATTTTCCTCATCTGCAGATTTTATTGATAGAGAACCTTTTTTACATATTTTTAAAATCTGTTCATTCAGTATTACAAATTCTCGGTGTAATTCTGAAAAAACATTAAAAATTGGCCTAATCTTCAGATTTTATTCATACTTATGCACAAGTTATCTGCATTCAGTAATGTTAGAAATTCTGGCACATAAATCAAGTAAGCCAAAAAGACAGTTTTCTTATAATTTTTTTTATAAATATTTTAAGTTCCTACTGCTAGTTTATACTTTCTTCTATCTTCAAAGGAAGAAAGTATTGTAATCGAAATTTTTTTTACTTCCGGTTTTCGGAGAATTTACACGTTTTAGCGGTTAGAGATCCCAAAAACATGTTTATAGAAAATGTCTGTCTTTCCGTGTGTCCGTATGTCGCCATTGTACCATCAAAAGTGTATGAAGTTATGCATAGAATTGAACAAAATTTTGTTTTGAATTTTTGCATATGACAAGCAGGTCCGCCCTTAATTTGGAAAAATTCCGACAGAAAAGAACGCTAGCGATTTTTGTGCCATTTTCGTTATTGTACCATCGAAAAGTGTATGAAGTTATGCATAGAATTAAACGATTTTTTTTTTTTTAGTTTTTTTTAGTTTTTGGCTATGGCAAGCAGGTCCTTCCTTAATTTGGAAAAATTACAATGAAAGGGGGCGCTAGCAATTTTTGGGCCATTTTCGTTATTGTACCATCGAAAAGTGTATGAAGTTATACATAGAATTGAACCAAATTTTTTGTGTAAGTTTTTGGCCATGGCAAGAAGGTCCTATCTTAATTTGGAAAAATTATTCTGACGGAAGGGGGCGCTGTAATAACAATTTTTGTGCCATTTTCATTATTGCATCATCGAAAAATGTATGATGTTATGCATGGAATTGAAAGAAATTTTTTGTGTATGTTGTCGGCTGTGCCAAGCAGTTGGAAATTTTGGCAATTTGGAAATTTTCCACAGAAAGGTAGTAGCAATTTTTATATAATTTTCTTTATTTTTCGTAGTTCTATTGTACACCGGCGGCTCGTAAAACGACGAGAACTTTGTATCATGATAAACCGGCTATTCGCGAACAGCTGATGTACAACAGAATAACGGAAAACTACTGATTTTACTAAATATTATGATTGAGATTAACTCGTTTTTACTCCGATTAAATTGACTGAAAAAGAAATTTAAAATGAAAGTCAAAGTTGGCATCGTATTGATCTAATAATATTAAAGACATTTGTAACTACATTTTGAAATACAGTCGAATCCGGTTAAGCCGCGTTTCAAAGGTGTCGACAAAAGTCGTGTATTAAGCGTGATCGCGTATTATACGTGATTTTTATAACAGGAACTGGTCTTATTTACACATTTAATCATTTAAATGAACTTTAGAGCTTTCATTCATTTGTTTACGATCGAAAATTGTGTTTTTACGTGTATTTAGATTAAAATTTTATTGTATTCCACTTTAACTCATTGTTTCTTTTTATAAAACTGACTGGAATAATAACGAAAAATAAATATGGATTCCAATATGGCTTTATTGTCGATTAATACGTTGCAAACAAAAAAAAAAAAAAGTAATTTTCCGTCTAGAATAATTTTTTTAATAGAAAGAAAAATAATTAAATCTTTGAAGTACGATCCATTTTTAAAAATCATATTTAGTACTTGTAATAATGAGTACCATTATAATCTGTCATTCTTTTTATATAAGGAAAAAAACTATCCTTATTAGTCTTTGTGTAAAAAATATTGTTTGCCTAGCAAAAACTAAAGAAAACATAGGAAACAAAAGGCTTATCAAACCGCAGTCGTATTTCTTTAAGCTTTACAAGTTTCACTTTTTTTTACCCGACCGCCAAAAAGGGTTATGTGTTTCACGCGTTTCTGGGTATGTGGATTTCTTTATACCCTCGAAACATCCCAACGGCTGGATGGATTTTAATAAATGAGGTCCCTATCGATTCGTCTTAACCATCCGATGGTTATAGGCTAGGTTTTGTTTTTATAAATTCAGAATGGCAACCGTAAAATACAAAATGGTGGTAGAGACCAAAAAAAAAAAAAAATACGCACCCTATTGAGTGGCATATCATTGGACAGGTCTTTCAAAATGAAGACCATGTTTCATTGACTGTTTTACAGTCAGAAGCTCCGTTTAAATATTACACAACCTGGCAGTTATGTAGGTAGGATCTCTATCTTTACTGTAACTCTAACTATCATAGACATCTATAGGCCTCATCAAAACAGTATTTATAGTTAGGAATTAACAATTAAGCACAACTTAAAAGTCATCAATACAAGTAAATAAAAAAAATAGGTAAGTATTATAAAAAATAGTTTCACATTGATGAGAAAGAATTAATTAGTTCGCTTTTTACGCAATCGGGTTTTTTTATTTTTAAAATTTAATGTTCTTATTTCCTTATACGTATAAAACATAGTTGTGATATAACGTACATTTATCTAAAAACAAATATGATCAGCTCTAATCATAATAATTTTCATGACGTATCTGAGTAACCTAAACTCGCTTATATCTCTCTACTGTAGTAAAAACATACACGAAGCGAGAGACAAACAATGTTTGGAGGCGAGATCAAAGAATTGCAGTTTGCTATTTTAGCGGGTTTTTTGTTTTATTCGACTATCTACCACTATTTCCGATTAGTAATTTTCGCTTTAATGAATTTGTTAACACATAAAGTAAATAATACTATTCGGAAACAGCGTTCTTATATCCGAATAAAAAAAATGTTCTAACTGGCAACACTCGAGAAGAAAGAAGGAATTCGCATCTTGATCAACGAATTTGCATCTTAAGCGTGATTTTTTCCTCAAAGGAAACGAAAATTTATTGCGTATTAAGCGGGATCGAGTAATAACCGTTGGCGTATTAAACGTGATATTTTTGCATTAACCTTATGGGCAATGTTCAAGGGATCGGAAAAATTCCGCGTATTACGCGCGATTGCGTATTAACAGTTAGCGCCTTAAACAGGTTCGACTGTATTAAGATGCATTAGATAGAAGAAAGTTTTAGGATTAGCACATCCAACTAGTTACACTTAATACGATATGCATAAACATTCAATACCATAGATTTATTTCAATATGGCTAAATAAAACCAGGCTGTTTGGACAAACAGCTAGTCATTTTCTAATTAGCATTAAATTTGCATAGGCTCATTGCAGTGAGGTGAAACAACTGGTTATTTTCCAATTACAATGAAACGGTATACGTTCTTTGGAATAAGCCTGAAAAATATCAATCTAAATGGAAAATGGAAGATGATTCTCCAATCAAACTAGCTCTTTGCAAACAGCCGAATTTCTTAATTATCTTATAACACATAGGGTGTTCGAATGTCACCGCGCAAATTGTGCAAAATAAGAATCCTCGCTGTGAGTTCATAGAAAATATCCAAAAAGTCCAGCCCCAACAACGCATAATTTTCGAGAAAAATGCAAAAGAAGAAGTATGATTCACATACTCCATAGCAGTTTGTAATGCATCGAATAATTCTACGAATCTACTGCAAATCGAATAATTCTACATGAAAAATACATTTATCTAAATTAAGGAGAAGGGTAACTCACTCCCCCCCCCCCCCCCTTTATACTTAAGTAAAGAGCTTCCAAATCTAATCAGGGAAGCTCCTTAACATAATAAAATGGTATACCAAATTTGGAGCAAATCGAATATTTCTGTATGAAAAAACCATTTATCTAAATTAATCCTTTTACCCCTTTATCCTTAACCAATGAACCCCCAAAAACTAATCAGGGAAACGCCTTATCAGAATGAACCTAGAAAAAGAATTTGAAGCAAATCGGATATTTCTATCAAGAGTTATCGCCTTACGTACATACGTACGTACATACAGAACCGTCGGGCGCATAAGCTCTCAGGCTTTGATAGTCTGTGAGCTAAAAATGCCTTATTAAACTACATTTTAATATGGCGAAGATTATTTCCTTTAGAATTTGCTTCAATGTTTTAAATTGTAGCGTTAATTTGGTTGAATGCACGGACACATAAAAATTTATCTTTTATCTAACTTATTTATTTTGTCTTTAAAGTAGGAAATTTTCTACATTTTTACATTACTTACTATGCTTTACTCTTTTTTTTTTTTTTTAAATCAGGAAATATTTTTTTTTTTTTTTTTTTTTTTTTTATTTCTGGTCAGTAACGCCCCGCAACGCGGATTTTTAGCAAACTCCAAAGCCATGTCAGCAGTACTCTTTGCATCTCGAGTACCGAGAAAAATAGTTCTTACGTAACATTGAAGATGGAAAAAAGAAAATCAGAGTTTGCTAGATTTCGATAAAGACTTAAAACGGACGATTTTATTTCGCTAGAAATAGACTTTAATACTGTCGAATGGAGAAAACTGTTTCCTTCTCTCGTTCTGTGAAATAAGCAAATCGTTATTATTTGTTTATATACAGGGCGACCATTTTTCAATTCCTACTATTAGTTCACACTCCCCCTATATTTATTTATATATATATTTATATATTTATATATCTTGTTCAAATTTTTAATCGTTAATAAAATACTCATTATTCAGCCTATCAAGTTGAAATAACTTTTTTTAAACTTGTACTGGATGACAATTGATGTTAATACATATTTTTCAAATCTTAATTAATTAATTAAATTTTAATTAATTAATTTTAGTTTTGCATGGGAAACAAAATGGCGGCCATTGGTTATTGAAGATCAATGAAAGTATTTTCAATAAGGGGTTACCATAGGGGGGACCCTGTTCTGTCGCCAAATACCGCCAAGTTTGTCGCCAACTTGGAGATGTATCGCTAAATTTGGCGGCCAAAATGAGTCTCCAAAAGTGACGCCAACTTGGCGATATCTCTAATATTTCGCCAAATTCCCATAGACTTCCATTGTAAACCTACTTGCTTATAGAAAATCAACAAATTGAGATATTTTAATGCAACAAAAACTAATATTAGCTTAAAAGATTATATTAAATTTTTCTTATAATGAGTAAACCTAATGAGATAACCTAAGTAGGAATTGACTTTAAAAACCAAATTTTTATATTACTTGTTAGAAGTGTAGCTGCAACTGAGAAAATGTTTCAGATGCCCTTCGTCATACGAAATTCTATTTATATAAAAACAAATTAGTTTTTAGAAAGCTAACGAAATTTAAATTTCTATACTCTCTCTAGGTGTTATAAGTGATATATAGGGAAAAATATTGTGCTTTAATAAGTAAAACAGTAAAAGCTTCATTTTGTAAGATCAAAACATCGAGTTACGATTTTATAAATTTTATGAATTTTCAGCATTTCCTGTCACTTAGAGAGAGTTTTTCAGTTTTTTATGCAAGAAAACTTTACAAATTCATAAAATTAAATGTACTACAATTCAGTATGTTTAGATCTTTAGTTAAATCGAATTTTTACTATTTAACCAGTTAGACCATGGAGAAAGTTCTTTCTAAATGCATTCCATAGGACCCAAGAATAGACCGTGAGGCACCTGCACAGAGAGTTGATGACTGAAGTTCTAGGATTTGATAGAACTCAATTAGCGTACTAAAATGCAACTGGTCTGCTAAGTCATATCTTGGTGGAAACCACCTGCATACCCGATTTTAGTGGTTGATTGGTAGGTTTGTTATTATGTTTTCCTGCACCCAAAGGTATAAAAACATAGAGGACTGGCCGAAGGAAAACGCAATCCTAAACTTACCAGTCTATCACTAAAATTCGGTTTGCAGGTGTTTTCTACCAAGATATAACATGGCAGACCAGTTGCATTTTAATATGCGAACTGAGTTTTAACTAATTCTCGAATTTCAGCCGTGCACTCGATGAGGTCTTCCCGGTCCACCAGGGAGAGTATGAAATAAAAATTTGCAACTTTTCAAGAAAAAAAAAATTATTGCAACGTAAATCAATTTTCATGCGATAAAGAACATCTTGTGAAACATTTTTTACAATTGGAGCATACTTCTAAAACTAGAGGTATGGGAATCTGCTGGTTATCGACAAGAATGGGCATCCTGTATATATAAAAATAGAACAAAAAACATGCTTCAGACATAGATTCTGAAACATTTTTCAACAATAACATAACATTATTATGGAATTTCGTTTTTCCATAGAATGAAATTGATTATAGTCTTTCCTGGAAGTGATTTTTTCCTACGTCTCTGTAAATGAACAGTGAATGCTTCGCACTCTTTAAGCTACAGGGTAAGTCATAAGTCTCCATGCAAATTGTGAAAACGGTGACTAATGTTTATTTTATTTGTCCAAATAGTATCATATGATGCTACAGTTACAGGATATGTTTCACATCCTTCAGGATATGTCCTTCAATGTGGACACACAATGGCAGTCGCTCTAACCAATTTTGGCGAATACGTGACAATGTTCGCCCTGTTATTTGTTGGCAAGTTAATGAGATTCTTCTTTTAAGATCGTACATCTGAAACATATGCAGCTTGTATAGACGTCACTTATTAGCCCGTAAAATGCGCATGACACTACTTTGGCTGATTCCCATTAGAGCAGAGAGGCATCGGAACTCTTCTGTCGTACTCCTAACCATCGCTGCTAGCACCTGTGTTGACGCATCTTCATCTGTTGTTGTCTTTGGTCTTTCAGATCTGTTTGCATCGGCTAAAGGACCAATCCCTTAGAATCTCTTGATAAGTTTTGCCGCGTTGTCATGGGTTCTCTGCGTTGCAATGAAGGTACTCACTTCTCTACATTACGGGTGTTACCATCCCCAGACAACATAATAATGTCAATGCGTTCTTCCTTCGTTAGTGGCATCTCTTTTCAATTGGTTCACCTTACTTAAAACGAAAAATAAAGAAGTCACCGCTTTAACCATTTGTATGAAGACTTATGACTCACCCTATATAGAAACATCTTGTTGTGCACCTCTGTTGTGTGTTAATTATGTTGTACATATTATAACATCATTAAACTGCATCAAAGATTATTTTTCCCCTTATATCATAATGTAATGAATTCATTTGTGCACGAATTTACCAACAATAAATGTTATGTATTCTACATTCCTTAGAAATCATGTTTTAGTCTATCTCATCATTCATATCAACTTCATTATGCTTGAAGTATTGCAATATCATTAAAAAGAATCGGAAACGATTTTTCCATATAGATCAAAATGTAGCAGAAGTCCTATATTCATATTTTTCATATTCATATATGAAGTTTATATGAACATATTTTTACATATTCATATAAAAATTTAAAAAGTGTAACTTCTGAAAATTAATGGCAGGGCTGTTCAACAGCATAATCTTACTTCTTATCTTATTTTAAGCAATTTGCGATTTATATTGTCTACGTATCACCAACAGGTAAACAATTAAGGCGCGTTTCATTACTTTTGGGACACCCTGTACATATATAACAATAAGAGAAACAGCAATTATGCATCACCAGATACAAATGGGAAAGATGAGGAAGATGAATCTCATACCCTTCGATGACGCATCTGGCCATGAAAGATGGTGAATAAAAATAATTTTTCGAAGGAGTCATAGTTGAAGGGTTTATCAATTAAATACTATGATATTTCAATGATCATCCCTTAATCGTCGCGGTTTTCATATCACGTGCAATTTGCCCGTGAATGTATCGGGAGCGACGATTAAGAAGTTAAACTATTTTATTAACCTTAGGGGAGACATTAATAGTACGGGAGCCAACATAACAGTTTTGCAACTAATTTTAGGGTCGACGATTTTGGTATATATGATAGGTAATATTATGCAGATTACGAAACTACTAATCAGCTGGTGGATAAGCGGCACAACATTACACACGCGAATGTAATTTGAAATGAATGGCTACTCGATTACTGGTGATGCCTATGAGTTGTAGTAACATCAGTAATCGGTTTGCTTCATTTTATATTACGGCGGGTTATGGCATCAACGCTGCTGATGCGCCAGCTGACTCGTAATTTTGTTATCTGCATAATTTCATCAATCATATATACCAAAATCATGGACGCTAAAATTAGTTGCATAAATATGCCGCTGCCTCTCGGACTATAAGTTATTGTAAGAAGATTGCATTAATTTAAATTTACACAACAAAAATTTGGAGTCCTCTGCACCACAATTGACTTTCTGTTAGCTGCGGAAGTAAGCAAAGGGATGACAAATATGGCTTAGTGAAAAGGAAAATACTGAACAGGTTGCTTAATTAGTTAAGCAGATGCTTCGAGAAAAAAAATCGCATAATTGAATTTCACTAACATGGCGCAAGTGACCATGAGTTTACAAAATTAATAGCCTTGTCGTTTATTGGTGATGAGATTAAATCTAATTAGAGTGATAATTGGGATTGGGAGTAGGGAATAAAGTATAGCAATTAAGCTAAAGATTAAAAGAAAAATATACTTATTAAATAGTTTAAGCAATGACAGAGCCAAAGGCTTTTGAAAATAAACGATATTGTTTGACGCAATTTAGAGTGAAATTAGTAGAGTGTCTTAGCAATTTTATAACACATTTATATATATATATATATATATATAAATACACATACACTTGCATCCAAAAGTTACCGTTTTTACGCTCACAATTAAAAAAATAAAATAAAAGTAAATAATACGGTTTATATAAATGATAGTATTAATTTCAATAAAACCTTTTGAAACGATTCATCACTATTCTTTTAAAGAATATGACACTTTTAAGGGAGTCGGAAGAAACTGCGAATGCGCCATAATTAATTTTGTAATTTGGGTGGATTTTTTTTTATGCTTGTGTGTATTCAAAGGTATCATTGGCCATGTGTAGGAGGTGTCGTTTACCCATTTCGTTAAGATTACGATCGCTCTCTAGTTCTTTTGGCACGATAGAGGAGGCACGCTACTGTGGCTCCGATCATCTACAATCATCGGAACGCAAGTGATCTGCTACTACGGTGCGAAGACGTCTGCGCAATCAAGGATTCTCTGCAAAACGATCAGTTCGTTATGTATTTCACTTTTAATTGGCGACACAGAAGTGCCCGTTTATACTACAGAACCTAGTTTCCCTTATTTTTCCTATGCAAGAGCGCCATGCTTCTTGGATCATGCATCAGTAGGCTCCGGAACTCTTCAAGATGAGTCCCGATTTGCTTTGGAGAGGGGGTTCGGGGCGGGTGCTAATCTGGAGAGAAGAAGGCATTAGATATTCCCAATGCAACATTGTTGAAAGACACAATTAAAGAGGGGGTGTGATAATAGTTTAGGATGAAATTTGTCTGGGTTGTCATCACGCCCTAATTATCGCACGGGCATCAGGGGCTCATGTCCTGGGCACGAAATTTTTGAGGGGCACGAAGTTTTTCATAATTTCATCTAAATTTCCATTAAAAAAACTGGAATTGTAGAAAAATGTGATATTTGATACATTAATACGATGAATGGCAAAGATATATCTCAATATATGATTAAAAGCCCATTTCAATAAATAATAGAAAAAATATTTTATTTTTATTCCAGAAAAATTTTTCCAGTTTTCCAGAAAACCTAATTTTTTGAGTTGACACATTTCGAATAAGTGTATAACATGTAAAAAAAAACTAGTATCAGTAAATTAACCAATCTAAGGGGACACGAAAAATTGAGTGTCTTGGGCACAGAAACTTGTTAGTCGGGCCCACGTTGTCAGACTGACCTGCATGTATGCCATAGAGGAACTCTAACAGCCGTCAGGTATCGGGATGGGATCATTGCTTCGTATTTCATACCATATGGTTTTAAATCCATCGTAATGAATGAATTAATGATAACGCCTGACCTCACCAAGCTAGGCTTGTTCTTGTTTATGAATTTCTGGAGAATCAAGGTTAGGAGCGAATGAAATGGCCAGCTCAATCTCTAGATGTTAATTGATAAGGCATCTTTGAAACTACCTCGGTACACATTTGTCTGTCTGAAGTCTGCCTCCTAAGTCAGGGATGGCAAACCTATGGCACGCGTGCCGAAGCTGACACGTACAACAATTTTCTGGTACGCTAAAAATTTAAATTTGAAAATCTAATGGATAAAATTATTTATTATTATTATTATTATTTTCTTTTTGGGTATTATATTACGTGAAACATTGCATTCAGAGTAAGAGTCACAAATTGTCACAAATAATGCAATTATTTTTTGCAGGAATTAACAAATTAGACTTTTTTTCTCTACCCCCTACAATAAAATTACAAGTGTACCCAATTTTGCCATGTATTTCACTAAAAATAACAAACTATCATCCAGCTATGAGGCATTCACCTTCATAGCAGCAAAACTCGAATTAATAAGTTATTCATACATATTTTTATGAAACTTGAATATTTTTAATTTAGATGCTTAATTAACGATTACTAAAATACTAAAATAATATTACTTATATTTTCCTATATTACAGTACATGCCACTCAAACAAAAAATATTTCGAAATCCAAATTCATAAAATTTTGGCTAATTCCAATATAAAAAAAATCCAATTATTTTGATTATTTAATACATAGTGTCAGATTTAATTAACCAGTGTTTCGTTTAAGCAACATATGTTGCAGTATATCTTTATGAAAAAGTCTGGCACGTTACAATTTCGATTGATATTGTTTATGAATTTTGGCCATGCGTACTTAAAAAAGGTTCGCCACCCTTGTCCTAATTCATTAAATGAGTTGGAACAAAAATTAATCCATATGGGCGTTGTTTCCCATTCCAGTGTCCGACATCTTAATTGACAGTATGGAAAGTCGATGCTGCCAATGCATTCCAAGAAAGGACGGACATGTTCCTTTTAAAAGCCCATTTATTAATCTGTAATTTATTTTTTAATCAATCAGTTGACTTTTACAAAAAGTGTAATTTTTTATTTGTATACCATGTGTTTTGCATTAAAATTATGTAAAATTCAATAAATAACTGGTTAAAGCAAAATCCTTCTAAATTTCATGTTTTTGTGTTCATTTGTTTGAAATTAGACGCAAAAGTCTGGTAGTACCTTAACTTTTGGAGGACAGTGTATATATTTTATTGAAAAAAAAATGAGATAAATGCTTTTTATATTATATATTATTTTTCAAAGTGACAATTCAATTTTTATTTAAAATGTGTAACCCTATAAGAATCATAAATTTTCATTGCTAAAAAAAAAGAAAAAGAAGTAGTAGGGATTTGCTTATTTCCGTAAGAGAGAGTTTTTTTCTACTTTCTATACATTTTAAAACTATTTCTTGAGAAATGACGAAGTCTCTTCAATATATTTATCAAAACTTTAGAAATCACAGTTTCTCTCCTTTTCTTCTTCAGTGCTAGATAAAAATTACATCTCTTTGCACTCGAGGTGCGGAGAGAATCAATGCACTGTTTTGCAGTTCGCCATTAATTACTATTAGGGAGCGTTAGTAGTCGGGGATAAAGTAAAAAGCGTTGCAGATAATCGGAAATTTTGAAAACACAAGAAATAAACAAGCACACACAAACTTATTATTTCTTCAATTCACAGGCGCGCGCACACACACACACACACAAAGGGAGTAAAATGCGAACACTGTTTTAATTAAATGTAAACGAATTTCTTTTCAAAAAGCAGCGTATTTAAATCAGTATGTCATTTCCATGTAAAATGGAAATATTAATGCCGAAAGCTGTATTTGTCGGAATATTTGGAATTGTTGTACAATGCTTTTGATAAATTTAGGTCGAATGAAATTTTCCGTAAATCAAATTTGGAACAAAAGCTTTTAAAAATATATTTAAATGAATTAAAATTCAACTGGAAATCCAATTTAACTGAAAACATTTTAAAATGTTGCATGGATAAAACTGCTTTACAAACATGTTTGCATAAAACATGTTCATGTTCATTTGCACATGGCATTTTTATTCCCTTTGTGTGTGTGTGTGCGCGCGCGCATGTGAATTGAAGAAATAATAAGTCTGTGTGTGCTTGTTTATTTCTTGTGTTTTCAAAATTTCCGATTCTCTGCAACGCTTTTTACTTTATCCCCGACTACTAACGCCCCCTATGTGATTTTATGCACATGTTCATCTGCATAAAATCATGAATCCATCACGTTGCCATCGAACATCCCTGACGCAATATTTTATTACATTTTTTAATTCCTTTTAAAATTTTATGATTAATTCATCATATTATAGACAAAACAACAAAGAATAAAATTTAGATTTATTAGTTTAAGGAGTATAAACTGGAAAAATACATTAAACAAATTAGATTTAAGCAAATATCTATAAAACAGAAAATGAAAAAGTATGAATTCTTTCTAAAATGAAAAATAAATGTAATAGAAATTAATATTTTAAATTATTTGTTAAATATTTCAAATCACTTAGCAAACGTTGCAGTTTTTATAAAAAGTCAAAAACTGGAATTTCGCAATTTTTCTTTTAAATATAAAAGTTTGAAACAATCAAAAAAAGAAAAAATAGTTAGTTAAAACAAATGTTCGAGTTTTCATGAAAAATATTATTGTTGATCGAAACACTTATTTTCAATAAAATTAATTAAGAAAATCTTCATTTTTCAGGCTGGGTACAATTTTACCACAAGTTTTTAATACAATATTTAGACTTACTTAATCCGAGAAAAATATCACAAAGCCTGCAAAGAAACAAGGCAATTACAAAGTCTGCAATTTAGATGTTAAACAAAAAATTTCTAATTGAAAATAATTGTGTCAGACTCGAACTGCACGCAGTTTGTTTTTTCACAATCAGTAGGGAATGGGTTAAGGGGAATCTTCACTCACTTGAAAACACCCACTTGCTAAAGCTAAACCGGGCAGGCTGTTTTTGAATTTTTCATTTAAATTTGGATATTTTTAAACGATTTTTTTTTTTTTAGCATAGGATAGCTGGGGTCGATCTGCAATATAGCTATTTTTTACTTTTTCGATTTCGGTCGCAGATTTTTTTTAATAAAGGCACTATCACTTTCGGAACCGGTTTCGAAAGTGAATGTACCTTTATTAAAAAAATCTACAACCAAAATAAAAAAAAGTACAAAATGGTGCTATTAGAGATCAAATAGACTTTAGAGAAAATAAACAAAATATAGAAAAAGAGACAAGATAGACTTCGAGACAGACTTATAGAGACAATATAGACTTTAAAAACTGATAGCAAAATGAATATTAGTACAAAAATATACACTACAACAAATGTAGTTTATAAGTTAAACTACATTTTATGCAAGCATTGAATAATATTATGTGTTAGCGTTAGCTAGAAACTTTGTTTCTGTAAAAGAAAAAAAATTACTTCATTTGCAACAATTATTAGAATTTATATTGTACATAAATTTCCAAATAACCGAGAAGTATTTTGGATTAAAAGTGGAGCAAACCCGAACTGTACTTTACAGACACTCACCCTGTTCGATATATTTCCACAAATAATTAAAAAAAATAATATTCATAGTTTTAGATAATTAAATTTGCTATTTAAATATTCTGTTCCGAAAAAAAGTAAGATATTTTGTTTAAAAAAATTTCATATACATTTTTTTTGAAGGCATATCTTTCAAAGTGGCAATTCATTTTTTTTTTTTCATTTCAAAATACGGAAATCGATAATATTTATATACTAGAAGATAACCCCTCCAGAATGACGTGCCATCGATCCGCAATAGTTTTTCATTGAGCTCAACATTTACACGTCTTTAAAGCTCTCGAGAACGATGGATTTCTCCATCTCTTGCTCCTTATACTTGTTGAGTTGCAGCATTTGCCGCCTGAATTCTATTCCGCGACTCCTAGCTTTGCCTCGCTTAGAAGTCTTCACGGGTCGAAATTTCCAGGGCCGTGCCCGGCCTGACACATAGAAAAAAAATTCGGCCCGGCTCGGCCCGGTAAAAAAGTTGAAATCTCGGCCCGAGCTCGGCTCGGCCCGTAGAAAAAAGTTATTGGCACGACCCGGCCCGAAATAACAGCTAAAAGTTCGTCCCAAGCCGGCCCGGAAAAAAGTTAAAATCTCCGCTCGAGTATGAATTTCTACAGAACATTAATTTTTATGTCGATATCGTTAAAAATTGGTCTCGTGCGAGGAGTTCTGAACAAAAATAAGGTTTATAATCTTCATTTTTATAGAAGTGCTGCAGGCTGCGATATTTATTTTTTTAATGAAGCTCTATTTCTTGTATGTTTCAGTTATCATTTATATTGCTAATCCATATTCCAGGTATTGAAGTGTTAAAAATCTAAAAAATGCTATACAGTAAAATCTTCTAAGGCGGAATTGCATAAAAAAGAAAAAAAAAGCGTTATAGACAAGTGCAAGTATTATATATTCTTTTCTTATAGTGTAAGAGCTAGAAACGTTTTCGTCACTTGATTTTAGCAAGCCTCATATTTATCTTCCGTGTTATGGTGTAGTACGTAAGCGGACGGCCTGGTTGACGGGAGACGTTGCGTTTACCTGCTGGAGAAGGGGTTATGCAGGTGATAAAACTTCAAAATTACGTCATTTTAGCAAGGCTCATTTTTCTATTTGCTCCTCCATTTTATTGTGTAGTACGTATGCGGACGGTCTGGCTGGCCGGAGAAGTTGCGTTTACCTGCGGGAAAAGGGGTTATGAAGGTGAAAAAACTTGAAAATTACATCATTTTAGCAAGGCTCTTTTTTCCACATGCTCCTCCGTTTTACGGTGTAGTACGTATGCGGACGGTCTGGCTGACGGAAGACGTTGCTTTTACCAGCGGGAGATGTTATGTAAATGAAAAAACTTCAAAATTACGTCATTTTATCAAGGCTCATTTTTCTATATGCTCTTCCGTTTTATGGTGTAGTACGTATGCGGACGATCTGGCTGGCGGGATACGTTGCGTTTAGCAGCGGAAGATGGGGTCATGCAGATGAAAAAACTTACTAAATTTCGTCATTTTATCATGATTTTTGTTTAGAACATCTGTTTCAACTAACAATTTTTGATATTAATCCAGTATGGCCAGACGTTGCCAACGTTGCTAAGACCCTGCAAGATCCGGATT
Organism: Maratus speciosus; assembly: GCA_963932465.1. NCBI lineage: Eukaryota > Metazoa > Arthropoda > Arachnida > Araneae > Salticidae > Maratus > Maratus speciosus. The sequence goes on along the minus strand of OZ010800.1, from coordinate 244,500,996 downwards.
TATAGGTAAAAAAAGTGTATCTTCACGTCATTTTAGCAAGCTTAAAATTTGCAACATATTACTCTTTGGCCAGACAACCTATAATTATCTTGCCAGACACAAATTCGGTTGCAAAGTTAACACCAGACGTCTTTAAAACTGGCAATGAAAGTTCCGGCTTGAAGCGTGGTTTATAGGTTAAAAAAAAACATGCCATATTCACGTCATTTTAGCACGCTTTAAAAATTACAACATATTACTCTTCGACTATCAGAAAAACTATAATTAATTTGCCAGACACAAAATAGGTTGCAAAGTTAATGCCAGACGGCTCTAAACCTGGCAACGAAAGTGCCGGTTTAAAGAGTGGTTTGTAGGTTTAAAAAAAAAAAAAAAAAAAAATCTTAGCGTCATTTTAGCAAGCTTAAAAATTGCAACATATTACTCTTCGGCTATCTTACAAACTATAATTAATTTTCCAGACACAAATTCTGTTACAATGCTAATACCAGATGGCTTTAAATCTGGCAACGAATGTGCCTGTTTAAAGAGCGGTTTAAAACTTAAAAAAATAAGTCTTCTTCACGTCATTTTATCAAGCTTAAAAATTACGACATATTACTCTTCAGCTGTCAGAGAAATTATAATTAATTTGCCAGACACAAATTCGGCTGCAAAGTTAATGCCAGACGGCTTTAAACCTGGCAACGAAAGTGGCAGTTTGAAGAGTGGTTTATAGGTTTAAAAAAAACATGTCAAACTCACGTCATTTTAGCAAGCTTAAAAATTATAACATATTACTTTTCGGCTATCAGATAGCCTATAATTAATTTGCCAGACAGAAATGGTTGCAAAGATAATGCCAGATGGCTTTAAATCTGGCAGTGAAAGTACCTGTTTAAAGAGTGGTTTATAGATTTAAAAAAAAATAAGTCATCTTCACGTCACATATTTTTTTAATCTATAAACCTCTCTTTAAACAGGCACTTTCTTTGCCAGATTTAAAGTCGTTTGGTATTAACTTTTCAACCGAATTTGTGTCTGGCAAGTTATTTATAGGTTGTCTGATAGCCGAAGAGTAATATATTGCAATTTTTAAGCTTGCTAAAATGACGTGAAGATGACATATTTTTTCACCTATAAATCGGGATCTGGCAGGGTCTTAGCAACGTTGGCATCATCTGGCAATAATAGATTAATATCACGAATAGTTAGTAGAAACAGATTTTATAAACAAATGTCATGCAAAAATGACGTAATTTTGAAGTTTTTCGCCTGTATAACCTCTTATCCCGCAGGTAAACTCAAAGTCTCCCGCCATCCAGATCGTCCGCATACGTACTACACCATAAAATGGAAGATCATATAGAATAATGAACCTTGCTAAAGTGACGTAATTTTGAAGTTTTATCACCTCCATGGCACCTTCTCCTACAGGTAAACGCAACGTATCCCAACAGCCTGACCGTCCGCATACATACTACACCATAAAACGGAAGGTCATATAGAAAAGTGAACCTTGCAAAAATCACGTGTTTTTTGACGTTGCTAGCCTTAGACTATTGCGTATTAATATGTTAATTTTGCATGGATCAACACGTTTTTCAGTTTAAAACAGGATTTTGTCATAGGCAGGCTCTTTTTTTGCATGTTTTACTCTATTTTAATTTAGCTATATTTTAATAAACGTAGAAATCTTCTATTCTTTAAAAAGAATAATTTTTAATGTTTAATTGTAGAGAATAATGGCGATTAAAAAAAATAAGCATTTTTTGGAAAAATGTTTGGGCCAAACTTAATTTACTGACCTTTGAACGGACCACGCACTGTAAAAAAAAAATCCGTACGGTATATTTTCCGTTAAATTTTACGGAATACATTCATCTTCATTTGAAAACAGTACAATTTCCGTAATTGGATAATTTTTCCGTTCTCGGATCAAAATGAAGAAGGTTTTCCGTAAATTTTGCAAAAATATTTCATCAATTTTTCAAAACAGTACAATTTCCGTAATTGACGTCTGTGTTGTATAGAGTGGCGCTGTGTTTAGTTGGAATGCGGAATAATGAATTGTTGTAGTGTGAACATATGTTTACGTTTAAGACTTGGTTAGTCACTATTTCTCTTTTCTTTTCTTTTTTCCCCCTTTTTTCCTTTATTTTAAGTAAATATGAATTAATATCTTTTCAAATATCAATTAAAATTTAATATAATTTATTTTATCTTTCGAGTTTAATGCCATGTAGAATGCCGTATAAATACCAATTTAATTTATTCAGTTGTTTTTTTAATTTTTATCAAATAAAAAATTAAACATATAAAGTAAGTTATTAAATATTAAATAACTGTTTTCATCTGTTATTCGTTTAATATAGTAATTAAAAAATGATATGATAAATATTATTTCTAATTGAAAAAAAAACCCGATTAATTTCTAAAATTATGATAGAAATTTTATTTTTTAAATGCATGCAATTTTGAAAAGGAGTCATAATTGTTCCTATTTTATATGCATGTAATACTTTTTTGGGGGGGAGGGGGCATTAAATACTCGCATTCTTACAATAATAATTCTTTTTAAATTGTAATACCAATTAAGTTAAAAATAAAAGAGCAATCTCATTCAATTAGAAATAAATTAATATATCTTATTTGTCTGATAAAGGTAATGTTTATGTATCAAGATACTTTAATTACAAATAGGGAGCGCTAAGTTAACACCACCCCCTTTTTGAATATCACAATTTCAAAAATATCAATATTTAGCTATTAATTATCTCTAATTTTATATCTTTAGCGTTGACTTACGCCCCCCCCCACCCCCTCCTCCCAATTTCAAATTTCAAAAATGCCAATATTTGGCTGTCAATTAGCTGAAATTTTATTTTTAAAACTAACACTGTAGTATTTTTCTTTCTTTCTTTCTTTTTAAATAAAATGTTTTAAATTTTTTTTTTAATTTTTTTTTACAATATTTTAAAAAAATAATCTGATATTTAAATGAATTTTATTAATTCTTTTTAAGTTTCAGATAGTTGAGAAAAAAATGTTACAGTTTATTTTTCATAATGATTTTAAAATAATACTTATTATTATTTAATAAAAAAATTTAAAAACTCTATTTTTAATTTTAATATTTTTTAATCTATTCAATTTAACGGATTCGCACATAAAACTTAAAACATATCTGAAAGATAATAACGAAATTATAGATGTATATACAAATAAATAAATAAAAATAATAGTACAATAATTTTTTTTAAATCTTGCAAAAAGAAGCACATATTACTTATAATACATTCTTTCATTCGCGTAATATTTTAAAGACTAATTTTTTTCTTTTTATAAAGCATGAAATTAAAAAGCTAAATTTTCAAAATTATGGAAATATTCAGAATTGTACACTCAACTGAAAAATATCTCCAACGAAAATACGTTCCTTGCTTAACACGTGCCTTTACTTCATAAAAAGCATCTGAAATAAGTAACGACATTTGGAAACGTAACTCGAGTCCCCATGGCATGGTGGGTAAGGGCGCTAATCTGGTACACTCCGGTTCCCCAGTTCGATTCCACCCTAGGTACGTGTTGTTTCATTACTGTCATTTGAATAAATTAGAGGTACGCTACCTTGATAAACGTGTCCGTTGAAATTCATAAAGCTGTAAGTTTCTCGAAAAGTTTTATAACATATATATATCTTTTTTTTTTTTTTTTTTTTTTTTTTTTTTTGCCTTTGAAACAAAAACGTTTAAATACGGATATACGAAAAAAAAAAAAAAAAACGGAAAATTTTTTGAAAAAACGGAAGATTTTCTGTAATTATAGTACTGGCGCGGTGTCTGGATTGCCAGTACTATTTCCGTTTTTTAACGGAACTTTTTTTTTACAGTGCGCCATGCCAAGACAATGATTTTCATACGGGCTGGAGAAAAACTAGGACTGAAAATTTTGGGCTTTGAAGACTAGGAATGAAACCAGTCCCGGCTCTGTACAGAAAAGAAAGTTAGGCCCGACCCGGCCCGAGACTTCACAAAAAAGTATGGCCCGAACCCGGCCCGGCCCTGTCCGTGTGCCGTGAATGAAAATCGTTCCGAGCCTGTCCCGTGCAGATCTCTGGCCTCACTAGCCGTCTTGCTTGCCGCTCACTATACCTTCGCTGTCTTCTTTCAATGGCACTTGCGCCTTTGTTCAAAAATCTAGCACTTTAAATTTCTTATAATTGAAAAGAAAAATTGTACGACTTTATTTATAATAAATTTGTTAGTTAATAATAAGAACACACGTTATATGATTTAAAATTCAAATCTAAACAGTAAACATTCTCTCGTGATGCCAGTTGAAAGAATACATTATTTATGAATAACATGCCGTCATTCTCAAGAGTTATTCACGGCTGTGAACAAAAAATTAAAACAACTCTGATATAAAATCTCTAACAATATTAGATTTAATGCACCCCTTCACTTGCCTTAAATTGACATTTTTAAAGAAAGAAATGTATGGAGTTTGTTCAGATTACTATATTGCCAATAAGCTCCATGGTTTATATTTTAATGAATCTCACAGGAATGAATCGTAGAAATTCATAATTAAACATTGATTTCGAAACCGTGAAAACATTGCAAAAAGCAGTAAAATGTTTTATATTGCAATGGAGCAAAATTATTGCATCCATGGTCTATATTTTAATGAATCTCAAACGAATGAATCGCATATTGTTTACCATCACTGATTGCTGGCTGATACGATTTTCAACACAAGATACTTCGAAAAACTTGCATATATGTAGTTCAATTTGCTTTTGTTTTCACAAACTTTCTAAAAAGGTTAATCTTACGCAGCTTTATTGAAAAAATTAAATCTCTCTCAAATAAAACGGCTTATTTTAACGAAATATTATCGGAATGCTGATGAGTTCACCCCGGAAGTATTATACACTTAGCGCTTTTATGTATGTAATAGTTAGTAAAAAGGAAGAAAAAAGAAATATCTATTTTTTACCCGAAGAGGAAAAAGTCAAAAACTTTACTTCCTTTCACTGTTTTTTAATCTATTTTCCTCAAAATAGAATAGCTCTTTTTAAGTCTTTATCGAAGCTTTAGAAACACTGGTTTTCTTTATTCCGTCCTTCAGTCTTACATAAAAACTGCTTCTCTCAGCACTTGAGATGTGAAAAGAACCCCCGACATTGTAATTTGTTATCCATCCCCGTTAGGGGGCGTTAATAGATCGGGTAAAAATAAAAATAAAAAAAACTTTCCAGGGAATCGGAAAGTTTCTAAAACATTTATCAAGTCTTCAAGTCACAGAAAAAAAAAAGAAATAGAAACGCATCCTGTTTTTAACTAAATTGAAATGAACCTATCTTCAAGAAGTCAAAGATTTTAAATCAGCGAAAATTTTCAATTTCAAATGGAAATACCGTTGCAGAGAGAAAATTGTTGCACAATACTTTTTATATTAGCCGAATGAATTTTTCCGTAAATCCTATCTGGAATAAAAGCTATTTTTTTTTCTTAAAAGAAAAATATTGCCTAATGAGAGGAAATTCAAATTCAAAGTCCATTTTACTATATATATTTCTAAAGGATTCCTTACACACATAAATACACACACAACAATGCTTTGAGAACGTGTTTTAATTCATTAGTTTAATGAACTTTTCCTTTACTATTGTTCATATTCTCTTCACATATAAAATATTTCTACATGTTTATAATTAACTATCGGTATTCCTGAAAAGATAGCATCCCATTCACTGCTGTGCTTAAAATTTTATATATTTCGTATATAATGTTTATCTAACGTTTTGTGTTTGTTTAAGTATATAATGTTTATCTAATGTTTTGTGTTTGCTTAGTATATAATCTTTATCAATTTTTTTCATCTGATACAGATATTAATTCAAAGAAAACATTTTTATTACAACAACTGTGCGATGTATTGTTTAGCTGCACTTTGTACAAATATTTAATCGTTTGAAGAGCAGTGGTGCATTATTTACACTACTTTGTATTTCCCCCTTAACTGTCAAATTTGTACTAGACTTTTTTTTTATGTAATTTGGCTTTTATGATGTACATGAAGAAAGGCATTTATATAGTTTGAAATCAATTCGTTAGTAAATTCTTGCGACAATAAATAATTTCAACCTTTTAGCAACATAATTACTTTTTCCCTAAAAGCGTTAAAAATATATTACTGTAATGTAGAAGCTCTGTTTTTATAAGCGAAAAAATTTACATTGGCGTATCAATTATACGATTTTTTTTCTCCATAAACAGACAAGAATTCGGCTTAGGAGTGCGTAAAAAGTTGAACTATTTTTTGAAAACACTAAATATTTTATTTCTATAGACGATTTTCAAAAACTAAATATTTTTAGTTGTACGTAATTAAATTATGTTCTTAAATATTATAGTGCAAGGAAAATCATTTATTATTGTATTGAAAAAAAAAAAAAAAACAATAGGATGGTACTTTCTATTAAAAAAAAAAAAAAATCTTTCAAAATAGCGTTGAATTTTTTATTTCAAAATATCTTAATCTACAAAATACAAATGGAAAAATCTATATAATTAATATTTGTTACCAAAGAGAACAGAAAAAAGAAAATAAAAAGGATCTGCTTATTTCACAAATAAATAAACAAACAAACTAAAAATAATTAAGATAAACTGAAAATAAAAATAAAATAACAAAAGCAAATAAAAAATAAAAAACATTTCTTCTTTATACTCTTTTAACTTATTTTTCTCAAAATAAAATAGGCATGTTTAAGCCTTTGTGGAAATTTTAAAATCTCTGGTTTTATTGCCTTCTCAGCGTTACATAAAATCCGTTTCTCGCAGATCTTAAAATGGGAAGAGAACCCTCGTTGCCATATGTTAATTCGCCTTGGAATTCTATTATGGAAAAATCCTCGCTTTGATTTTTGCAAACTAGCGAATTTATTTTCAATTAGGGTAAAGTGTCCATATTTCGTCCCCCTTCACTTCTGCGAAAGTGGCACCACTTATGACGCAAGGCACAGAGGACGGAAGATAAAAGGGGCCAGTATTGAAAGTGTCGTTCGCAGAGACGCATACATAAATTAAAGACGCCGAATTTACTATTTTTATAAGATCTGAGTACTTATTACGTTATTCGTAGAACATTTTTTATTGTACTGTGAGTATTTATTTCTTATTCATTGCATGTATTTTACGTAGGTAAGACGCTGACAATAGCATACAGTGAGTTTTAGGACGCTCAGTTCATCTTACGGGAACTGAAGCTCCGCCATATTGGGATGTAGCCTGGTCCCAATTTCGCCCCCTTTGCAGTTCTCATTTTCGTCCCGGGGACGAAATTAGGAATGCTTTTTAATGCAATTTCTCCCTTGTGTTTGGATGGCTAATGTTTTGTTATGTTATTCTTCCACTGATAATTAGTACATTTAGTTGTGCTTAATTTAATGTAAATTAAATTACTTATTCATTTAGAAATAAATTTTGATTTAGTTATAAGTTAATATTGGATTTTTTGGGGGGACGAATTTCGGACCGTTTTTTTTCTTTTGCATTTTTTAGATACTTTTGAAAAAAAATTCGCATTGTTAAAATTTTTTTGTACGATATTTGCCTATGGTTCTGTGTGCGTGGGTAGTTAGTCTATGTAAAATCCAAATTTGGTAGGTTTTCACTGAAAATTAAAATTTCCAAGGACCTAAAAGTGACTGAGGGATGATAATAGGGCATCTTACCTTATATATATTTTCTTCTTTTTTTAATATATCTTAGCTGAGATAAAAAGTATTATTTTAAACTATCTATTATGATTATATATATATATATATAATCATAACTTTTTCATTTTTTCTTCCCAACTTTTTGTCCTGATGCCACTCATTTTTTACACTTTACTAATTCTAATGATATTATAAATTAAAAGTGTAAAAACGTTTGTTTTACGTCAGGGTCTAAACGAATGTTAAAATGCCTTTGCATATGGGTGAATTATAAACCAGAGCGAAACATGGGCTAATTTGTTTTTACATTATTCAAATATTTTTCTTAATAATTCCAATTTTCGCTTTTTTCATTGAAAATCAACGGACATTTTTCATAGAAAATGTAACATTTTTACTTCATTGTTGCAAAAATTTCAAAAGCTGTAATAATAATTTATTTATTTCTTAATTGAAAGATTTTCACGTGAAATATTAAATTGAGCTATTTTTTTTTTTTTTTTCAAAAATTAAAAAGGTGAATATGGCGTCATAGTGGAAATAAAAAGGATATTTTCAGAATAAGTTTTTGGTTTGGTCAAGTTTATATTTTAGTAAAAAGTTTCTATTGGATTTTTACGCAGGTAGCGAAATTAGTGGGAAATTACATAACTTAAATTTTAAAATGTATTTGTTTTTCGGAGATTAGAACTATTTATACCCCAAGTTAAACTTGGGTAATAATTTTCTGATGTGTTTACATCACCCCTTGGGAGAGAATAAGGTTTAAAAATTTAAGTAAAACCTTTATTTTTTACTGTATCACAGCTATAATATTGCTAAATATTAGCAGTAAGTATTCAACACAATTTACACTTACATTCATAGCGTTCCTGAGTGGGAAGTAGGGTATCTAAATTTAAGTGAAGTTAATTTTTTATGTTTTGATTATAGATTTTTTACGTTCAGATTAGAAGTTTTTGTCCAAACTACCGCAACCTGCATTACTATAGTGGTGAAACATTTTGAATTACACATTGGTAAACATCATCCCACATTGTGATGCAATACCGCATGCATCAAAGTCTGATGATGATACTCTCTATTGATTTTGAAATGCGTTCGTCTGAGTGCAGTAGTTATTAAAAAACTTGACATATTAAACAAAAATATAATTTGAAGAACAAATTAAAAAAAAAAAAAAACTTATTTCCTACATTGTTTAAGCCCGAGAAGGGACAGATATTTAGTTATTTCATTCAATTAGTTCTACATTTAATGTTAAATTTTTGTAACAAATTAGTTAAGCCAATTGAAGATTAAAAAATAAAAATAAAATTCATACAATATGATACTTAAAACACCCTAAAAAATTAGATTCCGTTCAAATGAAATCGAAATAAATCTTAGACTTTTAAGTTTTGTATTTTGCATGCATCTTATCATTTTATGCACAATTGTCATAAACATAATACAAAATCTGCAATACAAACATATTCAATTAAAAATGAAGATGTCTAAGATTTGTTTCGATTTCATTTGAACGGAATCTAATTTTTTAGGGTATTTTAAGTATCGTATTGTATGAATTTTATTTTTATTTTTCAATCTTCAATTGGCTTAACTAATTTGTTACAAAAATTTAACATTAAATGTAGAACTAATTGAATGAAATAACTAAATATCTGTGCCTTCTCGGGCTTAAACAATGTAGGAAATAAATTTTGTTTTTTTTTTAATTTGTTCTTCAAATTAAGTTTTTGTTTAATATATATATATATAACCTCAACTTAATGTAATTACTATTAAATAATTAATTGATAAAGCGTATTTTATAAAATATTAAACTTTTTATTTATATTTTTATTACATTTTCTTCTATTTTGTGTTTAAATTATTTCTTTGTTGCTGTTTCACTTGCAGGTGGCGTATTTTAACGAGCATGATTTGGTGGATACACTCTAAAATTGGGAAGAGTGAAAAGTTCACTCTTTGAAAGAGTGTCAGACATTTTCACTCTTTTTGGAGTGAATTTTATAAAAATAAACTCCTTAAAGAGTAGAATTTTCCACTCTCTAGAAAGGAGGGAAATATCTCACTCCTAAAAGAGTGACTTACGTATGCATTGCTTATTAACCAATCAGAACAGCAAGGCGACGACACACTTAAAAGATAAGAAAAATTATAACTTTTTCGTCCATCATCTTAGGGTTAACAGATTAGGATATCATTAAAATTATTCTTTATGGATGCTTTATTACTGATTTCGGATTATATACGAGTTAAGAGTATTTATTATTGTTTCGGAGCTAAATATATTTGATGTTTATGACATTACAAAAAGGGTGGTACAGTGAAACCTCCCATTGCGACCAACTCCATTAGGCGACCCCCTCCCTGAACGACCATTTTTTCATGGAACGAAATTTATTCCCATAGGCTCAATACTAATTTTACCTCCATTCAGAGACCATCCGAGTTGAACTCCCTCCATGAGAGGCCGATTTCTTTGAAGAAAATGAAACAAATTCCGTTTTTTCCTGGTCGCTTGAAGAAGGTTTTATTACAAAAAATAATTCCGGAGAGTGCATTATTCATCAAACTTCTAAACTAAGTTTAGATTTTTTTTTTTTTAAATCCGGTAACTTTTAAGTGTTTAAACCCCTTAGTGCCTTTGTAGGCAATGAATTTAACTCTGATTACAAATTAAGAATGACGGTCAATAAACTTCTCTGCCCTATTCTGTTAGAAAACTCTCAAAGAAATAGATAAAGTAATGAAATCATCATTATTTGTTCCCATACACAAAAAATGCATTTATTTACTGAACTTCGAAAGGACTTGGAAATAAAAATTATAAAATATAAAACTGTAAAATTAAAGCAAAGCTCAATGTATTCATTTTTAAAACTCAACAATAATTAACTTATGCAATTAACTTTTATTTTGACACTTAAATTTTTATATTTTTTCCTAATGTGAATAATAAATTTTAGTAACATTGTTACCATTTTTCGACAAATAAAATCTAGATTTAAACATGACCTCCATTAAGAGACCACCTCTCGGAGTGACCCATTTTTATTGGAACGGTACGTGGTCGCTTTAGGGAGGTTTTACTTTCTATTAATTTTTTTTAATTTTATGTAAAGATTTTTCTGCGGTTTATGACTTTAAAATTTCGAGACTGAGAAATATAAAAAAAATAAATTGTAGATATTCTGCATCAGTTATTAAATTTCCTTCTATTATAAAAACATTTTCTACGTTTTTGATACACGTAATTTTTGGCGCTAAACAATCAAACATGATATTTAAGCATTGGAATAAAATGTTTTTTTATTCCTGCTTTGAAGTTTATGGATAAGATTGCTTTAGCATATTTTTTTTAATGTTCATATTTACTTACATAATACAGGACTGAATATTTTTTAAAGAAATTAATAACTACTTTTTTACATTAAAATGCTTTTCAAACAATAAGAATATTTCTAATGCAGCCATTTACTTTATTTTTAAGTTTCCTTTTTTTTCTATTTCCGAGGTCAATCTTTTCCTATAAAACATATAAAATCTATTTTGCTCATAGTCACAAAATACAGTATCTACGCGAATAAAAAAATTAAATTAAATATGGCTTATCGTGTCGTATTATTAATAAGTATTGTATTAATTCAATTTTTCACCAATAACGGACGGAAATTAGAAATCATGATTAAGTTAAGGAATATGTTTAAAAGAAAAATATATACATATTCCAGAGAACTTAAAATTTAGACTCCGTGTTCATATTAAATAAAACGAAAGCAAATCGCAGCGGATAAAAAAAATTACACATTCTTAATATTTAAATCATGCTTAAGAATTTACTTAAAAAAGAAGTGAGTTTATAAGCATTGCTTTTAAGAAGAAAAATTAAAAATATTTTAGAACAATAGGACTTTGCAAAAATAGCAATAATTTAAGGAAAAAGTACGGTTTTATATTTAAAACAAAAATTAAAATCAAATCAAGCATTGTTAAACATATAACATCCACCTATTAAAAAGTTATTAATAAAACTTTAAAAGTAATATCTTTATAGGGCATGCAATAAAAGCAAACACAAAGAATAAGATTGGAATAAAATGCTTTTGTTTATTTCTGTCAGTAATCTAATTTAAATTCGCATGTAACTTTAACTGAGTTTTTCCTTAAAAGTTCAATTAGTGTTACAAACTATGAATTAAATAAATATTGCTAATAAAGTATTCTATTCCAATCTTTACCACGCTTGTATCTATTTTCATTGCATGCTGTAAAAGATGTGATTCTTTCAAAATGGCCATAAAAGCAAAATAAAAAAAGAACCCACTACATAAAAAATGAACATTCACTCCTATGAAAGAGTGACTATTCACCCCTACCAGAGGTGAAAAACCGCACTACTTTGGCAAGAGTGAATAGCCATTCTCCGAAAGAGTGATTATTCACACCTGTTTAGAGTGAATATTCACTTTCCAGGTGTTACTATTCACTCTTTCAGAGAGTCAAAAATTTCACTTTTGCTCAGAGTGAATAGTCACTCTAAAGAGGTTGGGCATATTTTGACTATGCGATAAATATTCACTCTTTTTTATTTAGAGTGTAATTAACTTCATTGTTGTTGGTAATTCAGCTAAAAAAAAAATTTATGCGATTTATTAACGGTTTATGGATAACTGAAAATTGCCATAGGGTTAATGATATTTGATAACTTTTAAACATATTGAAACGTCGTATTGTCATCGAAAACGCACTTGTGTGTATAATTTCTATAATTGTAGTATATCAATGAAAGAAAAATCGATTACAAAACTTCCTCGTCATATACATCAACCAAAGTTAAACTAAGTTAATACAAGCTAAAAGCAATAAAAGTACATTTAAAAGGCATATGAATACCCTCATCGTGATCTACATGTTTCATCGCTCAAACGGCGACTTTATCGAGACATATATTGATACAAGTATTTCTGCAATTTGTTTTTCAAAATGAAGCTGGTAAACAAAAATCACGAAATCACATGTATAATAAAATCAAATGCTCTAATAAAAATGCACATTTGTGAGCATATAGTATAGAAGGTATCTGAAACATGTAGATAAGAATAAAGGTATTTATATGCCTTTTAAATTTCTTTTATCCCTTTAAGCATGTATTAACTTAGTTTGGTGATTATAAGTGAGTTTCTTACATAATTTTATAACCAAACTTAAATAAAAGTGTGTAAAAATTCACATCTGAGAACGTATGGTGTAGAACGTATCTGAAACGTGCAGATGAGAATAAAGGTATTTATATGCCTTTTAAATTCACTTTTATCACTTTTAGCATGTAATAACTTAGTTTGGTGATTATAAGGGATTTTCTGACGTAATTTTTATAACGGAAGTTAATTTAAATAAAAGAGTGTAAGAATTCACATATGTGAACGTATAGTATAGGACCTATCTGATAGACGTAGATAAGAATAAAGTTATTTAGATGACTTTTAAATTTACTTTTATCACTTTTACCATGTATTAACTTAGTTTGGTGATTATAAGACCTTTTCTTACATAGTTTTATAAGTAAAGTTAATTTGCATAAAAGTGTGTAAAAATAAATACTTTTTTTAGGCCAAAATATGTAAATCTATAACATACTTAAAAAGGTAAAATTGATTTTTTTAAATACAAACACAAAAACAGGAGAAAACGAAAAAGAAAAGAAAGAAAAAAACGAAAAATAAAAGGTCTGCTTATTTCACAAAAAGGCATATGTGAAAAAAATTTCATTTTTCGACCCTCTTTTTGTCTAACAAAATAAAAGTTCAGTTTAGGTCTTTATAGAGATTTTACAAACACAGATTTTCTTTATTCTCTCCTCGGTATTACATAAAAACTGCTTCTCTCAGCACTAGATGTGAAGAGAACTCTCAACGCGGCTTTTTAGTTTGCTATCAATCACCGTTAGGGGGCGTTACTAGTATAAAAAAAAGAAAAGGAAAAAGAAAAGCCCTCTGCAGAAAAGTTTCTAGAAGTCGAAAAATCCATAAGAACCATTTATTATCAAATCGCAAAAAAGAAAAGAACATCCTATATGTTTTTAACTAAATTGAAGCTAACTTTTCATATGCCATATAACTTAAATTAGCCATACCATATCCATAATTCAAGATGAAATAGTATTATATATATATATATATATATATATATATATATATATATATATATATATATTGTGTAAAGAAAATTGCTGTATAATGATTCTGATATATTTAGAGTATATGAAAATTTCCTTATATGATATTTAGAATAAAAACTGAAAAAAAAAAAAGAATCTTGATTAATTGAAATTCAAACATAAGTTCAAGTTATACGTTAACAGTTTTAGGTAAGTCCTTAGTAAACACAATTTTAAATTGTTTTTCTATATGAACAAAGAGAGTTATATAAAAAAAAAAAATTGCGTACGTCTATATTATAAATCAAAATCATGTCTGTGAGTAAAGTTGACGTTGTGACGGAGGCCGATGTTATGTTTGAAGTGTTAGCCTAAATCTTCATGGATCCGCTCTCAATAAAAGAAAGCAATATTTATTATATTAAAAAAAAAAGAATTCTGGATTAAATGAGATTCACAACGTTTTCTTGGGTTCTGTATAGCATGTAAATATTATCGATTAAAAGAACAGCTCAACAATTATGCCACTTAGTTATGGCACATCAAGGTCAGTAAGTTTCTCAATAAAAATTTTAACGTGAGAGAAAAATAGCTTCTCTTTCGTTTGCTACCGTAGCAGGGTTCTTCTCCGCACGGTATGAAATCGCTTTTGTGTTTGACCGGATGTCGGTCCTTATTCCTTTCCTCGCTATGAATACGGACTGGACAACGTTCGTTCCATTCCGTCTATGGATGTATAAGCCTCGCCGGCTTTCTCTGAACTAAAAACAACGGGAATCCTAAGTGATTGCCCGAAGAAAAAATCTACACCTCAGAGCTATGAGTCAGAGCTTCAAACAAAACTGGAATCACAATTCCATTCAAAAGCTGCTTAGAATACTTTTGCATTCCCTTATGTCATCTATGCATATTTCACGGAGAACAATGGTTGTGTTTTCTAGACATTCGGGTCTCTCGTGCATCATGTCACTAATAATATCCGCTCTCATAAGATGAAAAAGTATTTACTGACCTCGAAGTCGAAATGTTTCGGTTCGAATTAATGGATTTCACTGGATGATCTTCGGTGTGTTGAAAGAGGTATTTCTCGATCCTACATATTGAAGTAGCCTTTGATATAACGTCACCTGGGATGATTGGTGATGACTGATGGTAATTTGGTGGCCAAGTTGTACCTTACGTACCAAGGTGTACCAAGATGACACCGAGATATGCGGTGACGCTTTGTTGAAAGATGAAATCACCTTCAAATAAATCTTCTGTTGATGGAATCATGTAATATTCCAAATTTTCTTCATATAACTGAGAGTTAACCTTTTCATAGACGATGCATAACTTTCCAGATCCTTCTGCACTCATGCAACCCCTAACCATTACATTAGCAGCAAATTTTATGGAACGTTTAAAGCATTCTTTATCAAATGCTTCTTGCTTCATTCTCCAAACTCGAATACCTTGATTACCATCATACGAAACACAAAACATACTTTCATCGCTAAATAATATATTTTTCTAATCTTCTTCGCCCCATAAACGTCTTGATTTACACCAATTCAATCTTATACGCTTTTGTTTTGCAGTCATGAGAGGTTTTTTTTTTCGGTACATGAGATTCAATCTTAAATTAATGGAGACGCCTTAATGTTGTCGATGTAGAAACTTCAGCTCCTTCTTCTTTCCATTTTCGGTGCAAGAATCGCACACTTCAGTATACGCTTCAGTTTCCTGTCATTTATAGCAGATGTTTATGGTTTTTGGCCACCAGTTCGGCGATTATTTTGAAATTTTCAATTTTTTAAATATTGTGTTAGCATTTTTACTAACGCTTGATTGCGAACAATGTAAAGAATTCGCTATGTAACATTGATTTTTACCATGCCGATACAAACCAACCATACGAAGTTTAATAGATTCAGGAATATCACTCAGACGACCCATTTTAAGAGGAAAAAGCAAACAAACTGCAAAAAGAACACTGATTTTAAATAAAATCGTCTGAATTTAATCAATGATTCCACCAGTTATGAATTGGTGATAATTAAAGGAGAATTAATGTAAAATATTCTAATATTTTGAACCACTTGAATAAATATTATAATATTTGAACTTTTCAAAATATTTTTTTTTTTGAAGTAATCTTTTCAAAAATCTTATTAATTTTAAGATAATAAATAAGTTTAATCAACACTAAGTTCTTAATAAAACTATAGTTTGCATATTCGCATTAAACGACATTAAATTACCATGTGATATTTTCAATTTGTAAAAAAAAGTAATTATTCTAATATTTTGAATATGAGCTGTATATACCAAGGAAAACATTTTCAAAAGAGAAAATTTTATATTTTACCAGAACAACAGGAAGCATGGCTACATTTCAAATAAAAAATACTGATCCCACATTATAATGATTTTTAAATTCAGAACTAAAAATTACATTAAGAACAGCTATCTATCTATCTATATATATAAAAGCCGTTCTCTGTGTGTATGTCCTTTATACAAATCTTTAATTTTTGACCGATTTGCACGAAACTCGATGTATATACGTTTTAGAATGTGTAAAAGATCACTGTCTATTTAAAAAAATTATCAGACCACTATTTATCCCTTTTTTCTAACACTTCCATATTTTAACATTATAGAAATATCTCTTTTTAAATATTTTTTAATTCAAACGTTTCTTTCCTGTTGCCAAACCCTAAAAAATGACTCAATAATGTGAAAAAAATAAGGATAACGCGTGTATTTTGTTTCTATTTGCCAATAAAAATTCAGATTTTCTTGTCTATATATATAAAAGCCGTTCTCTGTGTGTATGTCCTTTATACAAATCTTTAATTTTTGACCGATTTGCACGAAACTCGATGTTTATACGTTTTAGAAGGTGGAAAAGATCACTGTCTACTTAAAAAAATTATCAGATCACTATTTATCCCTTTTTTCTAACACTTCCATAATTTAACATTATAGAAATATCCCTTTTTAAATCTTTTTTAATTCAAACGTTTCTTTCCTGTTGCCAAACCCTAAAAAATGACACAATAATGTGAAAAAAATAAGGATAACGCGTGTATTTTGTTTCTATTTGCCAATAAAAATTCAGATTTTCTTGCTATATTTTTGCATGTTTGAAGTTGGCGTCATTCTAAACAGAAAATTCACATTTTTTTGTATATAAAATAAAAACTTTAAGAGCGGTAAAAAAACGTAGCACCTCAATTTGAATGTTTTTTTTTTAATTAAAACATCTACTTTAATACAGACAGTCAAATTTCATGAAAACAATTTAGGAAAAGAAAAAAAGGCTGGATATGACGTCACATTCTATCAAATCTTTTCAACGTGTAATCAAACTCATTGTAAATAAATGCCTCTTATATTTTGTTTACTGCTTCGATTGTATACTACAGCCATAACATAAAGCTATACGTTATAGCTAAGTGTTGTATTGGTTTAGACTCAGTGGTAACATTTTCTGTGATTTATAGTAAAAAGAGGGCGGTTATTTCAATTTACAAAAAAATTCTTGACTGATGTCACGATTCAAAATTTATGGAGAATGACATCGTTTCAGCTAATCATGGTAGATTTAATTTCTATTAATGAAAACGATAAGTTTACATTTAAGAATGATGTTTTATTTAGAGGGAAACCCTCTTGATCTAATACTTTAATTAAAGTTTATAATTACACGCAAAGTGAATATTTTAATTTTAAGCAAATAAAATCTCAAATTTTCCAAATAAAAGCCTCATTTGGATGCATTTATTGTATTTTTTCCCGTATTGTGAGAAATCGTATACTTCTGTTACGCGTACCAAAGAAAACATGCATTTTAATTTTAAAAGTTAAAAAAAATACCACAATTGGGTCAAAAGAATATCCTTTTTCTGAATTCGGGAGTTCCAAAATTAGAGCTAAAAATGTGAGTTTTTTCATAAACGTCAAGTTAAGGCTGTTCTTCAAATCCAATGGACTAACTTTCTGACATATTTTTTAATTAATTTTTGTTCGGAAACACATGAAATGTGCAGTTCTTATTTAAAAACTGTACAAACTAAAGATAGTTTCCCTTTTTTGGTAAAGGTATAAAATATTTCAGTTGGTGTTTTAAAATGAATTTCGTTCGCAACACCATGATAAAGGAGCAAAACCGGTCATCACGTGACCACAATTGCTCATAACTCGATAACTAATTTATTTATCAAAAAATGGAAAACTCATTTCAAATCCAAATCGCTTTAATAGTCAAGCCTACAAATTTTAAGCCTTTACGTTTAATGGGTCAGAAAATGTGTCAAAAAGTTGTTGAGCAGGGAACTGGAGAACTATCTTAAGCATTATTGCAGGTTAGTATTTTGTAATCGAGTTGCATAACAGATATTCGCTTAAAACATGTCTTTCTTTATTGATATAAAGAAATGTGCATGTCATAATAGGTGTGAGGCACACTCAATAAAATACGAATACGCCAACTAGCGCATTGCCCGATTACTGAAGACTAACCCGTTAGTACATAGAGATAAAAATAGTTCTGCATTTTTCATTCAGGTAATAAGACTAATCTTTCATGATTGGGTTCACATGATTATATAACTTTCCCCTATAATTCTATGACTAAGCAACGGAAAACAATATGTTAAGCACTAAAATCTTCCCAGAAAAACTAATAGTGAAAGTCGTATGGAAATCCGTTTTGAAGAATTCAAGTTATATGCACCCGGAACAAAATTCCCATTTGCATTTTATATACTTATTAGATTATTTTGAGTAGTTTAATTTGATACCTATTAAATTCATGCTTTGTTTTATTTTATTTTTGGCGTTTTAATTTCCTTTGCCGATTTAGTTATTGAATATTACTCGAAAACAAACTAATTCTGAACTATTTACAATGTTTTTGAACAATTGAGTTAATATTTTGTAATTGGGTTGCAAGCATATTTAAAAAATATTCATGCTTGAAAATTACTTTAAAATCAATGAAAAATCTGTAAATTGTGATAAGCATTACAAACAAATATTACTGAAAGTAATTTTGTTTTTTATAAAACGTTGGAACAATCGAATGTGCGATGTTTAGAGGTTAAATTGCAGTAAAAGGGAAATTTATTGTTGTGTTACGTTATTACCACCGAAAATATGATACCAGCGTTACTCATAGACATATCTTTTCTTTACACTATTGCATTAACAGTAAACGGGTTTATCTTTCGTAATCGGGTTGCACGCATCATTAAAAATTTCCATGCTTAAAAATTACTTTAAAATCCATTAAAATCAGAAAATTGAGATACAATTTTCAACCAAATTTCATTTGAAAGAACTTTTTTCTATTCGGCATTCTAAAAAATGAAATTATGTGATGTCTAGAAGTCAGATAAATTGCAGTTAAGGGCCAATGTATGGGCACTGACATAGTGTGTTTACTTTATAATGTATATATGTGCCATACAAAGGAGAATTTCACAAAATGCTGCGCGATTTGGTGGATTTTTTTTTTTTTTTTTTTTTTTTTCGTATTGTCAGGAAAATCATATATTTTTCTCTTCATCCGCCAAAGGAAACGCGCATTCTGTTACTAAAGCTCAAAGATTTTACTGTGGTTGCGCGATAATAACGTCATGTTTTCTGATTGTCTTTTTAACGTTTTGGAGATTGGAATGCACAAATTTCAGTTATTGTGATAGCGGTATTATTTTGTTTTAATTTATTTTACCTGGAAGGCTCCTTATAATTGACACGGGCGAAGCCGGTAATTCTGCTAGTTATAAAATATAAATAATAATAATTTCATTGCTTACTTGAGAAAATAATTTTTAAGGATGGTGTCACAGAAGAAGTACATTATATTCTCTGTTGATTTTAAATCTCAAACAAGTATAATAAAACCATAGAACTTCGATTCGTCAAGAAGTTCTTATATTTTAAATTTTCTATAAATTACTCTAACAACAGGAATTACTTTACAATGCAAATAAAAAAGTAATTGAATGGGCGAATAACGCATAAGGATTAAAAAATAATAATAATAAACATGTAAATACATAAGAATACAGATGAATTAATTGATGATATTATGATAATGTGAGTATTGCTCAAAATTTGTGAAAGGCTGTTTTTATTTTATTGCTTACGATTACCGAAAATGAGAAAGCCACTTCAGAAACTGAAAATACAAAGTGTTACTGAAAATGAAATAAAAACATATCTAGAAGATGAGCCATGTAAAGCTATTTTATTATTACACATTCTGAAAAATCAACTGCATAATTGATTAATTTTCAATAGTTATAACATATCACGCATTTATTGCAAATCAGTTAATGTTTATATTTTCATCTTATATAATTTTAAAAGTAAAAAGATTTTCATTTGAAAATTAAACTATATTCCATACATATTTTTTAAAAGTTTATATCATTTTATTTCTGAAATAAACGCAGTAATATTAGAGAAATCCACGTTCTCCCGATCTCGGGATTAATCCCAGCATTCTCATATTTATTTCAAGTAGTCCTGAAGTCACAGGATTAAAAATTAGACTTCAGATTGTATACCCTAGCTACGACTATCAATTAATGATATAATAGCATGACTACATAAAATGACTCTCAGTTTTTATTACTAAAATAGGTGCTAAATACAATTAAAAGGTTTTAAACATTAAAACCAATATCCAGATGTTAAAAACTCCCTGAGCGCTTTCGGCCAAGCCCTGGTCATCATCAATGAGGTGAAAAATGAGAAGAAGACCGGCAGAATGCACACCGGTTTAAATAACGCAGGGCGATACCAAAACTGTAAAAAGATGGGGATGGGGAGCAGTGGCGTGGCGTCCGGTCATCGCTGGATGCGGCGATGACCAAGCAATATTTTAAAACTCTTAATAAGCTTTTAAAACTCTACGATCCAATTTTAGCAGAACATTTGGAGTTCATGTATAAGTGAAGGTAAGATTTAAAGTTTCTTTTTTGAACATTCAACCATTGAATTTTAGAGTTAATAATTTTTCACCACAAACTTAAATAATTGCGATGACCACCGAAAATTTTCACGCCACGCCACTGATGGGGAGATGGGGAAGAAGTCGGATGGGCATTTGATCGACATTGAGCGACATTGATCATTCCTGTATGTGCTTATCCGACATCCTTCCCCTCCCCACCCACCCCTCTTTTTCCAGTTTTTGATATCGCCCTGCGTTATTTAAACCGGTGTGCATTCTGCAGGTCTTCTAGTCCTTGTCAGGACCTATGGCATTGCCGAAGCGCTGCATCCTTCACTGTTACGCTTTCAAGTTATGGTAGAAGAAAAATAGCAATTGTTTATGAATTGAAAACTTCAAAATCGAAAGTAAAATGAAAAAAAAAATAACATTTGACATTTTTTTCATTTGTCAGAGGCGATTATTTTCTGAAAAGTTTTTCTGAGAGCTGCACTGTTGCTCAGAAACGGCGTGGAGATTAGTACACAAGTTCATTTGTCTCTCTTCTGACGCTGTGCTAAATACAACTGTCGATAACTCTAGTAACACCTCCGAAGACGAAGATGAACAACAGGCAGAAGAAAAGGTGTCACTAGAAAAATGCATAAATTTAACTTTAGAATTAATATATGCTTTAGACAACAAGATTGTATTCCCGAAATAGATCCGTAATAAATAATCTTCATTTGTATAAAATACAAGAAAAACTTATTAAAGAACGCTAAAAAATTGAAGCAAACAAAATTGACATCGATGTGTCCGAAATTACACGAGAAATGATAATTTCACTCTTTATTAGATTTTTTTTTTACCTGTAACATAGAAAATATTAATTAATGTAAGTTTATTTTTATGTTTAATTTTCTCTTTTTCTTATATAATTATCATTTAATAATGAAATGAATTATGACTAAAGGAACCATTAAGAATATAGCATTACTTTTGATATTCCTAGTTACTACTTTTGACATTCCTTCAAAAATCCGAAATTTTCAAATATCCGGCATTGTCAGGGTCCCGATGGTACCGGATTTTTGAAGTTATAATGTATATGAGTCCCGATTCAATGTATTATAATTCATAGATACAATAAAAGTAAACAAATAAAGCCATCTTGTGAAAAGAATATCTATTTATCAGTATTTACCCACAAAATTAAATTATTTATAGTTTACTAACTTCTAAATATTAGCATATAAAAATTTAGAATTTTAATTGCATTTGTTGTGAGACTGTAGAGTATAATTCCAGCTAATTAAAATCCTGCGACTTTCCATTTTAATTCGATGTGTTTTAAGAAACTGAACTTAACTCAGAAGATAAAAATAATAGAAGTTAAGAAAAAAATATTTGTCCAAATTTCTATATTGTATTTTGAAGTAGTTTTTTAAAAGTAATGATTACATAATGAACAACTGTTATCAAAATAAATATTTATATTTCATTTCACGGTTAAGTAAATACTCAAGAACGCCAAGTTTTTAAAATAACTTTCGAAATTCAGGTACAGAATTGCTTTTTAATATAGGAATTTTTGCTGACTTCTCCATATTCCAACAAATCCCAGTTCATTTTTTTTTTTTCATTATTATTCCATCTTCCTGAATGAAAGTGTAAACGCAGATATTAACAACCCCTCAAACTTTTTTTTTTATCGTTGAATTATAAATCTTTACAGAAAAGAGAAGCTTATGAAAATACATCAACTGTTTTTTTTTTCTTCTGAAAAGTAATTACAAGAGTTGGGTAAAAAAAGAAAGAAACATTCGGTACGATAATTATGAAAAAAAAAAAAAAAAAAAGACAAAAAGAAATTTGCAAGACATATTGATGATGAAGAGAAATCTTTTTTTCTCTCTCATTTCGATTTTTTTAAGTTTAGAAATGGAAAATTACATATAAGTTTATAAATTACGTTTTATTTCTCGGTTTTACAACATTAAATTTTTGTATTAATTTTTTTATATTTTACTTACTATTTAACACATTTAATACACTTGAGAGAATTCCCTGCCAAGGTATAGTTTCAGAGTCCGCACCACTATTTTCGAAAAGTAACATTTGCCTTATTTAATGACAGAAATTTCTGATTAAATAAGTCAAATTTTGTTAGTATTTGAAGATAGTGGTACTGAAAAGATAAAACGGTACGAGTTAGTTTTAGGTAGATTTCGTAAGAAATACTACCTATTGCAGTCGTTACCATGGTGCGACTTTTAAAAGATTCCTTCATAACTTTTCATTATATGACCCCAGGAACCCAAAACCACCCCCACCTAAGCAATGGCGGTATTCAAGCGATCGCAGTATTACGCGTCTGAAAAGAATTATTTGAAAAAATGGTTTTTATAACGTCTGTTATAAGATAATCTCTAACTTTCACATTTATTTAGATATACAAGCTTTCATGTACAGAAATATGACATGGTCTACTTAACGGATAAATGCCTGATTTTTCAAAAATCATTGTAATAACGTTTTTCGGCTTTCATTTTTTTAAATAAATCATGGGAAAAATACTTAAAAATATCATATTTTGTTTTAAGTATGGTTTACGGCTAAAAAACCTTTTTGTTACTAATCGGCAATTCTGGGTCTTTGATTGAAAAAATAATTTTCCTTGATAAAATTCTATAATATTAAACACACAAAAAGTTTAGGAACTATAATAAGAAATAAATTTCACTTACACTCAATGCAAAACAAAATAGGGTATTTCGCAAGCTTCCAATCAAAACAAAAAGAACAAGTAGCAACAATTGAAAAGATAAATCTATCTTTACTCTTAAACAGCACAAGTGCTGTCATCTACATGTTGAAAATCGATTTAATAATATTTTCAGAATTTTTTTTTTTTTTTTTTTTTTTGACAACATTAGGCATTATAGCTTCAGTATTATTCTAATAGTATTTTAGAGCCTAAATTGGGTATGTTGCCGGAAAGTGACACCCAGCATTTAAGGGTTAACAGAGTATGTTTTTAAATGTGAATTACACTTTCTAAGTTTGTTATGTTTCTCGGCGTCATCCAGTTATATGACCTAAAATAGACGGACATGTTGCCGGGTAAAATGATCCATTATGTGGTTTACTACCATTTCATTGACTGAAGAAACTCCGGCACCGCGTCCTAGCCAACATGAGAGCCAAATGTGTGATTGCACCAAACCTTTCTCTCGAGTGCATGTATTATCCTACGATCATAATTTTCAAATATTTCATTTTATTGTTTTTTTCAAAATTATTTGTGACACTTTTTTTATTTTAAAATTTACATAAAATAAATTATGTATGCTATTTGGTTGCAAAACTTATTTTATTTCATTATGTATTGTCATAATTATTTTTATATCCTTTATTTTGCCGATAAAAAACAATTTATAGTTATTTTTAAATGAAGGATCATTTTGTCCTTGGGTGAGGGTAAAATGACCTTTGGACACTTTTTCAAAAATATATTTTTTATTACTCAATTTGGGTTTAAAATATTATTAAAATATATTTATAATGCAAAATATAGTGTAAAACATATTAGCATAGGGCTAAAGTTTCAATTAAACAGTTATGTTATTTTATACAAGTTTTCTCCTTAAGGGAATCGTTTTAGGCCACCTTCCCCTACTAAATTTTATCCGCACGATAAAACTCAGAATTATGCACGGATCGTCTTCAAACTCGCCAAACACATTGAGATGGCTAATATTTGGGCTTGGGATTGAAAATGAGAAAAATCGGCCGAAGGCAATAGAAATGGGGGAGGGTTAAAAATTTTGAATATTGCTTTAACATGATTCTTATAAAACCAGCTTTTACAGGAAAATGACAAGAAAATTAAAAAAAAAATCGTTATAGCATTTGCCAACAATTTAAAAAATAATAATAAAATGGGGGTTACAGTAGAGGGGGACACTCTTCTGTCGCCAAATGCCGCCAAGTTTGTCGCCAACTTCTCGACAGCTCTAATATTTCGCCAAATTCCCATAGACTTCCATTGTAAACCGATAGGGTTTACTTGCTTACAGAAAATGAACAAATTGAGATATTTTAATGTAACAAAAACTAATATTGGTGACATTTTGAACAAAAAAATTTCTAATTAATCAAGGATTTTTCAATACATTTCTTATTTAAAAATCCAAGCAAAAGTTCTTTAAAAAATATACACTTTACCGTATTCTTTTATGCAAAAACCTATCATTTTGATATAATAGTTATTTATTTAATAGCTTTTTAAAAACGTTATGTGTGTGACTTAGAAAAAAACAAAATTTTGAGTAATGAAATTAAATGATATATTTCTGTGAGTTTTATTTCCACACATTTAAATTAAAAATATGGTAATAACTTATTTACCATACCACCTAAAATCACAATTAAAATTAAAATTAAAAAAATAAATGAATAAAGGAAAATTAAAGCCTGCGTTACATGTGTGACACTCTCCATGGAATTGCCCTGTAGACAAATTTAAAGTAGAGTTGTTTAATCATGGACACCCTGTATATTTTGATAGATATCATAATATATATCCGATATTAATTTTCAAAAGATCATGATGTTTTATATTTTCGATATTTTCATATTTGTTGTTTATTTTCAAAACATCCTTTTGTATGATATCTCTCATATTTTTAGCCAAAACAAGGATTAAAGGAATTTTTCAACTGTTATTGACTGTGTTTTTCTGTTAAGATAAATAACTTTTGCTCTGGCAGTAACTTTTTTAGTCCCCAAAAAATCTTCGAGATTTACGTTTGAAGCTGCATTTTAAAATGTAGAACCAATAATTATGTGGGAGAATATATTTACAAATGATTATATGTAAATGATATATTATATAAATGAAAAAAATATAATACACCCATTTAAAATGCACTCATTTTATTTAAAATACAGAATGAGAAGAATAAGAAATGATTAAAAAACAGGAATTCTGCTTTTTCAGAATTTAGTGTCGCTCCCAATGAAAAAAAAAATACATATATATATAAATAGTACAAAACCTATTTCAATTTTAAGACTTAAAGCACATGCTTTTATTTGATATAAAATGACGTCATTCGAATCCGCTTAAGAATTCCACATTTACGATCCACTTTAAACATCTACATTAAAGCATACATAGGACGTCACTATCGCAAAATAATACACAAATGCAGCAAAAAGATGCCGTCATTAAAGAAACTCGGCAAAAAAACGGGTATTTAATGATTCATAAGCCTTCATTTATTTGTAACATTAATATAGATACTTAAACGTATTTTAATTACATTCTCTTTCGGTTGTTATAAGAAAATGGCAACAAAAATGTATAATTACTATTTTAGAACTATTTTTTCTTTACTTTCTACTGAAATGGAGTACTTCCGTTGCCAATATTAAGCAAATGGCTTTAAAAACTACAAAAAAATTAATATTTCAAAAATAAATGGAGATACAGTTTTCAAACAAATTGTATTTAAAAGTACACTTTTTCCCAATACGACAGTATAAAAATGAAAATGTGCAATGCTTAGAAGTTTAAAAAATTGCTACAGAGTATTTAATAGTACAATGATACATCTGCTTTGTTTTACGGCTGGCTTATACAACGTAACGTTATTTTTTGGAGACGACTCAAAATAAGATGGGAGAAAGAAATAGCATACCGGGGCTAAAAACATCCATTGAAAGATAAGCTGTCTAATTTAGATAATAAGTTATTTATTGCTTCGTTAGAAGTAATCTTTTCTGGTTCTGGTTTAGTTTCTTTTAAACTGCACAATAAATTATTGAATTGAAAAAAAGACAAACTTACATTTATGTTCAAATTTTTCAACAAAAACAAATAATTTTGTGCTTACTATTTTACTGTATAAAATATAATTTTTTCTTGATATTTAATACTAAATCCTTAGTTTGTTTTCGTGCAGGTATAATGGAAATTGCGCCTGCGTTCAATTAATTGATATTAAATTGACTAACGTAAGTGAACAAGTAAAAATTAAATGTAAAAAAATCAAAAGACCCGACTGCGTAAAAAGCGAACTAATTAATTATTTCTCATCAATGTAAAACTATTTTTTATATTACTTAGGTATTTTTTTTATTTACTTGTATTGATGATTTTTAAGTTGTGTTTAATTGTTAGTTGCTTCTATAAACACCGTGTTGATGAGGCCTATAGATGTATATGTTGGTTAGTGTTGCAATAAAGCTAGAGATCCTACCTACAGAACTTCCAGGTTGTGTAATATTTAAACGGAGCTTCTGACTCTAAAATGGTCAATGAAACATTGCGTTCATTTTGAAAGACCTATCCAATGATAAGCCACTCAATAGGGTGCGTAAATTTGTTTTTTCATCTCTACCGCCATTTTGTATTTTACGGCCGCCATTTTGAATTTATAAAAGCAAAACCTAGCCTATAACCATCGGACAGTTAAGACAAATCGATAGAGATCTCATTCATTAAAATCCATTCAGCCGTTGGGGTGTTTCGAGGGTATAAGGAAATCCACGTACCCAGATACGCGTGAAACACATAACCCTTCTTGGCAGTCGGGTAAAAAAATTAGAAAATATATTTAGAATATCGTTTTATTAAGTTGTTGTGCTAAGCGCAATATACTTTAGTTTATATTCAGTAAAAAATATTTATGATTATCAATAAGTTGACTATTTTGATAAGGTCGGATGCAAATGAATGTTTTTGATTTTTTCGAAAATACCATTATATCTAAGAACTCTAATCTCCTTGATTAAAAATGAATGTTTTTTTTTTTTTTTTAAATTAAGCTGATTTATGAAGTTTGAACGTGTGAAAATAATCTTTTATTGCTACTATTTTTCTTTGAAAATATAATATAAGCATGATATTGTTTCCTCCTCTTTTAATTGAAATAAAAAATAGTTTTTCCTTTCAAATTTAATGAAAAAATGATGTCACAAAAATATAATAATCCCTATTACTTGCCCTTTTGCATATTTTATATATAACAACAAATATAAAAATGACGTCATTTGAGCGGAAAGTTTTTCAGGTTCAAAGGTTCAGGTTAAATAAATGCTTGTAAAAATATGATTTTTCAGGGCCCTTGGGAAAAATTTTACTCGCCGTCATTAAGAAACAATTAGTTTAAAAACAGTAATTGTACGTCAACTTTATTTCTTGTAAATTGAGGGCAAAAATTCTCTAGTAAAACTGAAAAAGCTTAATTTTTTTTTTTTTGTTTTACCTCTTTGGTTAGGGAAAAAAAAACTAGGATGCGAAGGAATGATTTCGCATTAATTTGTCGACAGACGATGTTTGCTTTTTAAATTAAACTTATTCCTGAAACTCGAGAACGTGAAAATAATATTTTATTACCATGAATTGTTCTTAAAAATTTGAATAAATCATGTTATTGTTTTCAACATCTACTCAATTAAAAAAATATGTCTTTTCAATTTTAATGAGAAATTCAATTTTAAGAGAATTTTAATGAAAAACATAATAAATGATACCTGTAATTTCACTTTTCTATCCTCCGTTTACAGCAATGGACTAAATAAGTCCACCATCACAAAAATGTCGTTAAAATTTACAGCAAAATGAACATCTCAGAAAATAATTTAAATTTAAAAATTGTGAAAGTTAATAGAACACTCTTAGATCCACACGAATAATTGGTTTTATTGTCATCAGGTTGCGTTCCATTTTCTAGTATTTGTAAAATAGAAACACACAGCCAGATATTTTAGGCTAACTGACGTAGCAACCCGTACTGACGTAGACCACTGACGTCTTATCTTATGCCATACACATCTGTGCATGGCATAAGATTTTTAGATTTTTTTAGGGAAAAAAGAAATTTAATTTAATTCTTCATTTAGAAAAGATTTCTAACATTAATTTTATTAAATTCATTATAAGAAAGGAATTACGTTTACAATGTAAAGGATTTAAATTTGCGAAAATTATATTTTTTATGTTAGTTAATTTTGATGCAATATTAGCAGAATGCTTTTATAAGAAAATGGCGACATATGGGCAATAAAATTAAATTGGCTGTGATGACTTTTAATAAAAATTTGCAGATTGCTATTATTTTCAAACTAACATCAGTTTACTTGTCTAAATTAGTCCAGGTGAGTATCGATTTTTAGTGTAGGTTAGTATGGTTTGGATAAAACTTTTAATCTGAGCATATGCCCTGTACGTATGTTTAGTAGGGTGGGCCGAAAAAAACTTTTTTTTTATTTTCGATGATGGGTAGTGCGGAAAAGTGGCCACTAGTGGCACCAAGTTCACACAAAAAATTTGAGATTTTTAGGACAATTCCTATATTTGCCGCTTTTGCCTTGAAGTTTTGCTAAAAAGCTGATTTTTGAACTTTTTTAGCAAAAACTTTAAAAATGTTAAATTAAACTTATTTTAATCGTATTTACTTGAAAAGGCATATTTAATGTTCCAAATGTATAAATAAGCTCTGATAATGTATTATTTAATTGCTATGTGTATTTTAAATTAGACGATTTTTATAGCCTTTTCGCGTTTAAGTGAGCAAAAGTTGCATGTGTTGTTTGAATCTTTCAACGGTTTCTCTCTTTTGTCTTGTTTATGTCCCTTGGTCTTCCTGATTTTTTTTTCAATGCTTTAAGTGTCATATATTTGGGTGACGGGCAGCAGAATCCCTCAGAAACAGATCTGGAAAGAGAGAAGGGGGTGAGGGGGTGAGGCGAGAACTTAAGCGAACGCAGTGACACATCGCGATGTTGCGGGAGTGAAGGGGGAAATGCAAGAGGGGAGAAGGTGCGATAAGGGATGCTTATTATTTTTCAGTGCTCGGTATCCCTGTGTCATTTATTCAGTGTAAAAGTGAAACCTTTTTCTCGTGCAATACATTGCTTTTTGGATCGTTTAACGTGCCTTTACTGTGTTTTGTGCGTTTTATTACGTTGAGTTTAGAAATGGCTAGTGCGAAAGTTCATGATTATGTGAAGACATATGATAGTGTGAAAAGTAGCCATTTTGGGGCACCGTGCAAATTGAAAGATTTGCAATTGTCAACTATTGCTGACATCATGCGCCACTACTATTGGTTGCGAAGCGATATAGAAGAAAATCGAGATATTTATCTTCAACCAGTGGATGATATTATTAAAATGGTAGGTAAAAAAGTTTCTGAAATCTGGATAAAATCTTCCATACCAGTGGTTTCCTAACGAACAATTAACGGAAAGATTAAAAACTATTACAATGAGTGTAGATCATTGGAGAAATCTTGTAATCATACGGGCGTTAAAGGCAAGGCGATCCGCGAAGATTTCGTACGAAATGCGGAAACCTCTCTCTTTGACATTGCAGCTTGTAAGTGTAGAGGCTTGAACAATTGTAGCTGCGACATCAGACGTAAAGTTCCACATCGGGAAGGATCAAAGAACTGTTCGAAAAATATTTATCGGAAATATTGATTTCAAAACAAGCAAAACTCTTGCAAAGAAAATATCACGGAAAATGAAAAGGGATACAATTTCAACGAGGTATACTGGTTCTGCGACAAAGCCTTCAACGAGTGGAGTTAGATCCAGATGGAAGACAGTTATATTGTTGGAAGATTCAAGTATTGGGAGCTTTCAAGCTAACAGTTCGACTGAATCTGAATTTGAACCAGGTCCTTCAAAGCCAAACACTCCTAAGCGCATATTCCTGTCTCACACAGCGTCCGCCATGTCTCAGGGAAACTGAGCACTGAAAATAATAAGCATCCCTTATCACAATTTCTCCCCTCTTGTATTTCCTCCTTCACTCCCCCCAACATCGCGATGAGTCACTGCGTTCGCTTAAGTTCTCGCCTCACTCCCTTCTCTCCTTCCAAATCTCTTTCTGAGGCGTTCTGCTGTCCGTCACCCTTAAATCATTGAAAAAAAAATAAGGAAGACCAAGGGACATAAACAAGACAAAAGAGAGGAACCGTTGAAAGATTCAAACAATACATGCAACTTTTGCTCACTTAAACGCGAAAAGGCTATAAAAATCGTCTAATTTAAAATACACATAACAATTAAATAATACATTATCAGAGCTTATTTATACATTTGGAACATTAAATATGCCTTTTCAAGTAAATACGATTAAAATAAGTTTAATTTAACATTTTTAAAATTTTTGCTAAAAAAGTTCAAAAATCAGCCTTTTAGCAAAACTTCAAGCCCAAAGCGGAAGATATAGGAATTGTCCTAAAAATCTCAAATTTTTTGTGTGAACTTAGTGCCACTAGTGGCCACTTTTCCGCACTACCCATCATCGAAAATCAAAAAAAAGTTTTTTTCGGCCCACCCTAATGTTTAGGCTTCATGCTCGACACTGCGTGTTCTAACACAGTCAGTTTATTTGCATTTTAAATAAATTCTGAAAATATTTCATACGAATCAATCATATGAAAGCTTTTGGCGTTTTGATAATAATTTTAGTAAGTGTAGAAGTATTCATTTGAAATTCGGTTCCATTCTGTTAGCTGGGTGCTAGTGATAACTCGCCAAGTGTTGTTTAGTTTGGCATTTTTTACCCGACTGCCAAGAAGGGTTACGTGCTTCACGCGTATCTGGGTATGTGGATTTCTTTATACCCTCAAAACATACCTAGCGGCTGGATGGATTTTAATGAATGAGGTCTCTATCGATTCGCCTTAACTGTCCGATGGTTATAGGCTTGGTTTTGTTTTTATAAATTTAAAATGGCGACCGTAAAATACAAAATGTCGCTAGAGACGAAAAAAAAAAATACGTATCCTATTGCGTGGCATATCATTGGATAGGTCTTTGAAAATGAAGACGATATTTCATTGACTATTTTACAGTCAGAAGCTCCGTTTAAGTATTACACAACCTGGAAGTTGTGTAGGTAGGTTCTCTAGGTTTACTGCAACTCTAACCTTCATAGACATTTATAGGCCTTATCAACACAGTGTTTATAGATAGGAACTAACAAACAAACACAACTTAAAAGTCATGAATAAAAGTAAATAAAATTAGGTAAGTAATATAAAAAATAGTTTCACATTGATGAGAAATAATTAATTAGTTCGCTTTTTACGCAGTCGGGTTTTTGATTTTTAAATTTAATTTTTACTTGTTAAACTGTAAACTTATTTTCCTGTCATTCATTTCACACCGGTCTCCCGGCATTGATTTCGCGCGGCAAGATTGAAATGCTGTTGTGTCATTGAAATATGTTTGTGTTATTGGGCTTTGTTTTATAATTGTGAAAATTTGGTAATTACAGAAAACAGAGCAAGAAGCTATAAACGTTTTTCAAGAAAAAGGTACTTTGCATGATAAGCTGTTTTGTAAGAATGGACACGAAATGAGGTTGTATTTCAGTGATAGTATTTGATGGATATGTAATGTTCGTACTTGTCGGACTAAAAAGTGCATTTGCTAAAGTACGTGTTTTCAATCAGATCGAATAAGTTTTTTAAAAGGTGTGAGATTTATTTATGGTTGAAGTAAAGCAATGGCATCAATAAAATGGTGGTATTAAATAGAATTTATTAAATCAATTAATAGAAATTTATCATTCAACAGTTGTAGATTGGACTACTTATATCTGAGAAGTTTCTATTTTTTCTACACGCCATTGTTGTAGAAAATAAGATAGGATGATGTACTATGATAGTTGAAGCAGATGAAAATTTGTTTACGAAGAGCAAAAATAATGCTAGAAGGGGTGCTTCCGCAGCAATGGATTTTTGGAAGTGTTTGTCGTGAATCAAATGAAAGTTTTCTTGTTGAAGTATAAAGCAAGTAATTAGATGTATTATCTGAAACTATCGTAAAAAATGTGAAAGAAGGATCCACGACATAGTCTAATTCATGGAAAGGATATTGTAGTACAAAAACTTGAAGAGGAAGCTTTCAGTCATTTCGATGTTAACAATGTATCATTTTGTAGAACCTGACAGTGGAGTTCATACTCATAAAATTGAAAGTCTTTAGGGTAGCGCAAATTAGCGTAATAAGAAACATCATGGTACCGCTCGGCATCATTTAGAGTGTTATTTAGCTGGAGTTTATGCGGAGAATGATAGCTGGAGATCTATTTCTACAGATTTTAAGTGATATAAAAATATTTTGGATTCTCCTATAGCACGAGTTAATTCATCATACTTTTCAGTATGAAATAAATTCTTTGTAGACTATGTTATGTTTTATTTAAATATTTCTGTTAATGTATTTTAGGTATTTTTAAGTAAGTTTTTTAAGATATTATAATACAGTACTGAAGTATTGGGTAAATAAAATTAGGACATTTTTACTTTACTGTGGAGGGCATTTAAATATGATATAGCGATCTCGGTTTTAGGCAATTTGATGCATCTTAAAGACTGTTGCAAAATGAATTTCATGTATCTAGTATTTGTATTTATTTTTGTGTGTGTATAATGGGCACGTAGCGCTCATACATCGGTTAGTGATTGGAGTTTTAACGAATTTCATACATTTTAAAGACTGCTACACAAAAAATTTCATGCATCCAGTAAATATTTTTTGTTGTTGTTTTTGTTTAATAGGCGCATAACGCTCATACATCGGTTAGTCAATGAGGTTTTAACGAATATCATACATTTTTGAGACTGCTGCACAATTAATTTCATGCATCCAGTGATTTTTATTTGTTGTTTGTTTAATGGGCGCGAAGCGCTCATACATCGGTTAGTGATTTGGGTTTTAACAAATTTCATACATTTTAGAGATTACTGCAAAACGAATTTCATGCTTCAGTGATTTTGCTTTGATGTTGTTTAATGGACGCGTAGTGGTGATATATGGGTCAGAGATCGGGGTTTAACGAATTTGGTATATTTATACATTGCTGCGGAAAATGTTTGATGCATTTTGTGCTTTTTTTTTTTTTTTTTGTTAGAAAGTTTAGAGGAAAAGAATTTGGCGAGAGAAATTGGCTGGCAAGATTTCGGGATCAGTCGCGACCAGCTGACAGAAAAGTAACAAAGTAACAAGTATCCTTTACATTACATACTTTTAAAGAAAATATAAACTAAATCTCTTTATTCAAACAAAACAAAAATAATGATGCTTACCATTTCGAATAACCCCAGACGATATCACATTATTTACCTATTTCATTCATTTTTTTCGCAAAAATACTGTGATTAAGTTGCTATGATTACAAAAACGTTGTTAAAAATTCTTATTACATAAAAATTTTTTATTTTGGAAGTTAATAGAAATCTTCAAATTATGAGAATTTACATGAAATCGACAGATTTATGCGGATGACTAATGTTATTTTCATCACGATGCATTCCCCATTCTAAGAGTAGTTGTCATGTAATACAAAAAAACAGTCAGATTTTAATATAATAAATTCAATACTGCACATATTTTTTGTTTTTTCATAAACTTTATTCAAATGATTTGGAGTTGTCGCATTAACTTTCACTTCATTTGACTGTGCTGTTTCTCACTGGCAAATTTTCCTATCAGACAAAAAACAACAACTACAATTACTTCAACAATAAATGCCAAACATGTCCTCAGGTATTAATAATAAATGGCAAAATAAAGAGTTACACGCTTATAAGGAAAGGAATCTCAAGACATATTTCTCGTAAAAAATGGATTATCCTCACGACGTTTCAGTTATGCAACATTTCTAGATAATTTTTGCTGTCTAGGTATTTGCCAACAAGAGATACTTTCATATTTATCACATTTTACATAATTATGCGAAAAATATATACTGAACACATATTAATAGCATTGCAGTATTATGTGTATGTATATATGTATATATAAAACCACAGATGACGCAAATACATCATGCACAAATGGAAGAATAAAAATCACAAATTGAAATATAAACTCATACCTATTTTGAATGATATCGAGAAAAAAAAATATATATATAGCAAAGAAAAGGTAAATGAAATCAGAAGAACGTGCATATTGAAATATTTGTGGATCCGTATCAGGATTTTCATGCCCAAAAGTAGAACAGATTTTACAAAAAGCACACGACTACATCCTTGTAATAGCCATAAAAAGCTGCAATAATGCAATATTTGGGCAATCATACATTTAAAAAGTTTAGAGAATGAATGAATTAACAAATAAGAGACTAAACGATTAAAATTGGGAAGTATTTCCTCTTAAAAATCCAAGAAAAACGTGTATGATTTGACAAATCTGCACAATTTGCCAAAAATTATTGAAAATTCATTCTCTGCAAAAACCCCAAAAAGAACGACATATGCACGCAGTACAACGGCGAAGAACAGATTGGCGAATTTTCTGAAACACACCAGGCATATCGCGAACTTCCCCTACAGCAGCCGAAAGCTTGGCGACAAGTTCTTCTGCGGATTCAATGGGAGTCTCATACACAAGAGCCTTTAGCTGTCCCCACAAAAACAAAAATCGAGACATGAAAGATCTGGCGAGCGCGGTGCAGTGGCGCAGCCACGGGAGGGGTTTGGGGGTTAAAACACCCCCCAGCGCTAAGAAAAATTACTATAATTGCCTCTTATATGAATCAAAACCAAAATTAATGTTTAAACGTATTTTGGCGTTTTTCGAAATCCGCCGCTTTGAGAAATCAAACTCTATTCAACAAAGTGATTCAATTAAACGGCGAAAATTCTACTTAAAACTGTGAAAGCGCATATTACGTGCATTGGTTTTGTGAAAATTGATTATTTGGACTAAGTCACTTTTTCGAGACGTCTTATGCTAAAAGAATGGTCATTTCCTGTCACACAGACGCTTTGAGTTTAAGTATTATACAATGGGCCATTTCTTAATTGCACTTCTGTCTTTGTTCCATGTTCGAAACAATAATAGACCATCGAATTTCAGAAAAAACGTGAAACATACACTTTGCAGATCTCTCTCAGTTTCAAACGCCCTGTTTTACGCTTTTTTGCTCCAATTATATCTAAGACCAAGCTTTTTACGTACCCAAGTAAAAATCTTTGTAAAATGAGAATTAAAAAAGTAGTAATTATAAAGTTGTAAAAAAGCTGTTTTTGATTGTGATTGAACAAATTATCGCAATCAATTATCGGTCTTTCGAACCATTTGTTCCTTAGGAGATCTGTACATAAATTTAAAGAATGTACTCCATTAGTTAGTAATGTAGCAACGAGTAATGGTGTTTGCTCTCGGAGAAGCATTGCCACCCGTGTCACGTAGGAAAGAAACATTTATTGTAATTTCATTGCGTTATAGATATGTCTGTGAGTATGGATTTTGAAAAGAGAGGGGTTAAATGTAAAACATTTTCTTAGACTGTTTAAAATATAATTATACACAGTTTTATGCTAACCATGCATTAATTTAAATTAATAAGCACATTGTTAAAAATCTGCAGTTTTAGCTTTGTAGTCACTTGCTATTATAGAAAACGGTTATTTGAATATATTATGGAATATTCTCATTATTTTTTATTATTCTCATTCTCATTATACCTTAAAAGTAAGCACTATGTCAAAAACCAAGTTTTTATACCAACTACACTATATGGCCGAAGGTCACCGGTCACTTGTAATTTTAGACGTTTTGTTAAATATCTAGAAAAATACATGAGGAATTAACCTGAAACTGCAGGTGCGTAAATAGTATAGTATAAGTCATATATTTCCACGAAGATTTTTTTCCCGACACCCCATAGGGGGCCGTCAACAAATTAAAAAAGAACGAATATGTTTTGTATAACCCTGTAAAAACTAATGTAGCAAAAGCGTTCAAACTTGAGATTATTAATAAGTTGCTTATTGTAATATACTGTGTTCATTTTTATGAGGATAGCATGTATACTCGTAGAGAAATTAAGGTTTTTATAAAAACAGTCCCAAATTTCACCAAGTTTTTTGCTTATAATTTGCAGAGTTCTTATTATAAAAAAAGTTCTTTTCAGAAAATATGACAAATAACATTGTACATAATACCCTGCAATCAGAACTTAAAAAAAATAAAAAATTGAATGAAAACTGAGTAGGTTTACTAAAAAATGTTTCACTGCGCATGCGCGAATGCAATCAAAATATAATGTGCATAATGTACTAGCTAATTATATAGAGCAAATTTTGTGAAAGTCTCAAAATCCTAGCTTGAAAATTCTGAAAATTATCGTCAATAGAATAAGATCGAAATCCGTTGTTCCCAAAAGGAAGCAAAAAGATGAGGGGTTGTATTCAAATATAGTAGTACGTGCAATATTGTATACGCTATCTTGGCACTAATCAACAGATATTTGATACAACCCCTCATCTTTTTGCTTCTTTTTGGGAACAATCGATTTCGAGCTTATTCTATCGACGATAATTTTCAGAATTTTCATTCTATGATTTTGAGACTATCACAAAACTTGATCTATATAATTAGCTAATTTTAATAATTTAAAATTATGCACATTATATTTTGATTACATTCGCGCATGCGCAGTGAAACATTTTTTAATAAACCTCCTCATTTTCATCCAATTTTTATTATTTTTCAATTCTGATTACAGAGTATTATGTACAATGTTGTTTGTCATATTTTCTGAAAAGAACTTTTTTTTATATTAATAATTCTGCAAATTATAAGCAAAAAACTTGGCGAAATATGGGACTGCTTTTATAAAAACCTTAATTTCTCTACGAGTATACATGCCATCCTCATAAAAATGAACACAGTATATTGCAATAAGCCATTTATTAATAATCTCGAGTTTGAAGGTTTTTGCTACATTAGTTTTTACAGGGTTATCCAAAAGATATTAGTTCCTTTTCAATTTGTTGACGATCCCCTATGGGGTTTCGGGAAAAAAAAAATCTTCGCCGAAATATATGACCTATACTATACTGTTTACACACCTGCAGTTTCAGGTTAATTCCTCATGCATTTTTCTAGATATTTAACAAAACGTCTAAAATCGCAAGTGACCGATCACCTTTGGCCATATAGTGTATATCGCACAAACCGCAGTCTTAGAACGTCTTTTGCTCTTGCATCCTTTTAATTTCGAATTTTTGGAAAACTGTTCTTGGTGATCATTTACTTTTCTAGAGTAACAGCCATGCCAAACTTAATGTATCTAGCTCTAACAATTCCTAACAAATCATAATTAAGGCTATATAATGCTGCTAGCATTGTGTAAGGGTAGTACATAAGTAAAAAAGTGTGCAAAAAGACGTCCATCTGACATTAGCCTTAGATCGTTTTCAGACCGTTTTCTGCTCATTTCATCCTTTTTAAATTGATTTTTTTTTTTAGGAACCGTTCTTGAGTATTTATACATCCCAAAAGTTATCACCATGCCAGATTCTAACCTTCTATACAAAATGTATCACACAAATCGCAATTTTAGAAAGTTTTTTTTTTTTTTTTTTTTTTTTTTTTTCTCTTGCACCCTTTAAAATTTCGAATTTTTACAAAAACTGTTCAGGGCATGCATTTAAGTCTCTAAATTAACAACCATACCAAATTCCATGTTTCTATCCGTTTTACCGGTGTAAAATATAGCTTATGTTGAAATGGAGATAGTCACCATCATTTTGCCATTATTATTAAGGTTCCACTCTACGCTTAAAAAGTAAAATCGGAATTATTATAAGATCATTCATGCGTCTTATTTTTCTGGCGGTCAGCGGGGGAGTTGAGTGCACTCGGTGTACCTAAGTGACGTAGAATCTTCTAAGGATTGTCGGTAATGATTTTCGAAAAAATGTGTCTGTAATTTGCCGAGATATTAATTAAAAACCCATGTAGAAAACAATAGTACGGATCAAAACAGTGTTGCTACTTTGTGACCTCCTTTCGAAGCGTGCTTGGCACAGTGCCAAGTTTAAACTTTGTATAAGATCTTTGTTTTAGGTAAGGTGAAACATAGTGATAAGCACTTTTTATTCCAATTGAATTCAATTATTGAAGGCAAATATTAAAAAGATAATTCATATAATAATTCCAAGACATTAAAAGTCAGTAATTTTGAGACAAAAATTGCTTATAATTCAATAAATAATTCATTTATAAGGAAAAAACTTTTCGATTAGAAATCATTTCAATAATTATGTCTGAATATGCTTTTATTTTTAAAAATGAATAGAAAAGTTTCACGTTATTAAGCGTACTTTTTTTTATTCCTTTAAATTTGTCCACTATTACATGAAATATGATTTACAAGTGACTTTTCGTGAGAATCTCTGCGACCTCTTTCCGAAGCGGGGTTGGTTCTCTACCAAGTTTAAACTTTGTACAAAGTCTGTGTTTTAGAGGGAGAAATATTCATCGGTTTTCATTCCAGTAGAATTAAATTATAGCATGTAGTATTGTTATATGTACGCAAGTAAATATTATCTTTGAACAGTTCTGATATTTTGTATGGAACCCTTTGTATGCGAGTTACGTTCGCACACGACCGATTACCTTTTTAAATCCGTTCGGTAGTTCCAAAAGTAACCCCTACAAAAAAAAGGTTACTTCTTTATAATATTAGTACAGGTACGACTTCAGTTTGAACCCGGATATTTTTAGAGAACTTTAACAATAATAAATTTGTTTTAACGAAATTTTCAACAGATTTACGTTACTTAATGGCAAATTCGATGTCATGTAAAGTACTGGAAGTGCACAATAAAAAAAAAACAATAAAATACCATATTTAATATCAACTACATTCCAAAATATGGATTACCTAACTGAGAACTAATTGGACGTAAACGATGATAAATTCCACCAATTTTCGTGATGTTGTTACATTTGACAGAAGCACGGTAAGTATATTGAAATTTTTGTTAAAATAGCTTCATTATTATTAAAGTTAAAAACAAGAATTCGAGATTGTTTTGGAATGAAATCCTGTGTATTTTTGGTTGAACAAGTGGATTGGAATTCTGTTATTTACTATGCAAAAATTATTTGCTGGACTGTACACTTACAACTCTTAAAGTTTGCCTCATCATCTTTAAAAACTTTTTATAAATCTAATCTAGTTTGGGGTTATTTCATTGGTGCATTTTATGTTTTCTAACTCTAATACTGTAAACGCTGTTTAAATGAAACACAAGCAATGTAACTGCGGGTAAAAAGCATTAATTAAAAAGACAGCTTATATTAACCAGTGATTCAAATAACCGGCGAACACCTTTATCAAAACTCAAAACCCCCCCTAGAACCGAATTCTGGCTGCGCCACTGGCGCGGTGTTGCCTGGTGTGTTTCAGAAAATTCGCCAATCTGTTCTTAGCCGTTGTACTGCGTGCATAACAGCTGCCGTTCAATGTTTTGAGCACTTATTGTAATCAAATGCCATTAAATTTGTTTTCGTAACTTAACTTAATCGTTCATTGTGTGTTTTTGCCTCGTATAAGAACATAACTTTTGGCGCCCTCTAACTTTTTTACGTTTAGTTTTCGACCATGCATTCTTTGATACAAAATATTTGTTTGGGTGTGTACTATTACCTCTTAAAAATTTTCCCATCTTTTTTTAATCACCCTGTATATACAGTGGTGAAAACGCGAGCCTAAAGCAAGCGAAACCAAGCCAAATCACTCAGGTTTTTAAAATTTTCGTCGAAATTTTCACGCATTTTATTTTATAAAAAATACTTCTACCCGTCTGAACCCTTCGAAATTTTTGTAGATGATGTAAATCAGATCTACCGAGAGGCTCTAAAAATATTGTGTTGAAGTACGACATTTAGTAGCTTATAGCGTAGAAAAAATGTCGTCTCCGCGAGGCGCAATGTTACCTGCGTTTGACGATGTTTTTGAAAAGGTTAAAACTTGTAATGTTAAAACCGATCGCCCCACCGATTAAAAGGATATTTCAGCCTTAAGATGATATTTTTGATTTGCCGGTAACTTTACAATTACGGCTTGGACTGGCGTTGTCGTAAGTAGCAAAACCTTTACCAGGAAAACGACCTTTTTTAATTTTTTTTTCGAAGGGTTAAGAGCGATATTTTTTCAAATTAATTGCTGTATTTGAGACTTAAGAGTACAATGTTTTCGAATATGTTTTCCAATTTTAACTATATTGAACACTTTCTCCGATTTAGGTTGAAGCATAACTTTGCAAAAGCACAAAAAAACTGCGCGGTCGGTTTTTTATTTCTTCCCGAAGTGTAAATCGGGTTCTTGCCCGAACACTTTTCATGGTGCAGAATGAAAGAAATGGGTTTTTGATAGGATTTCATTGTCATTTTTGATTAACATCTCGACTAATTAACAAAAATTGAAAATTCCGACTCTCAGGTGCATCAGCACAAGCCTTGGACTACCATTACTCAATTTTTCAGCGTTGTGCGTGTGGTAGATTTTCCTAGCCATCGCGCACACACAGAGGGAAATTTTCTTTTATTAGTATAGATTAGGTATATATATATATATATATGTAATTACAAGTAACACTAATGAGTAGAAATTATATTTAACATATATGTATAAAAGTTGAAGGAAAATACACTGGCTGGTATGTAAATCATGAAAGCGAAATACGATAATGAAAATTTACATTTCATTACGTCCCATTAATTTTTTATTTACTTTGGTGACTATGACTTCTGTTTTCAAACTACGAATCCATTCACAGTTTATAAAGAAGTTTTTCAAAACTGTTATAATCTATACTTTATTGCAAAAAAATTTTTAACTTCTCTATTAAAATAGTTAAAAATTCAGAAGAAAACTGAAAATTTTTTACTGTAAAACTCAATTTACAAGACATCAAAAAAAAAAACACTAAATGACAGACTTTTTTAAAATTTACTGTTGTAATCAAAAAATCTAATATAAAAACTTTTGGAGAAAGGTAATAACTCTGTAACCTCATGTTCTCTTTTGAAAAAGGGACAGTTTTGCAACCATATTTTAGAGTTTATGCATTTTCTCTTTTAAAGCATTTTCCATCTGCTTCAAAAATTTCGAAATGAAGTAAAAGAAAAAAAATCGCTTAAAAGATAAAGTACTAGAGAGAATGAAACAGAAAAAGAAACATCTAACTCTGTCGCATTACGTATCTTATTTGTGAGCTAAGTTATACAATAACATGAAATAGTTTATCCCATACAGCTATTTCTATCTACCACGCCATTTCTGTGGAGGACGCCATCTTGAACCACATGATAAAAAGATAATCATCTAAAACAAAGGGGAGAAAAGATTGTCAGAAAATAGAAAGTTGACATTATCCGAGAACAAATATGGTTGAAGGAAAAAGAGTTTGACTCAAAAAGCGACACTGAACGCTCCCAAAAGAAGAAAATAAGATACTTGGATAATTTTTTAAAATATTTTCTCTTGTGTATAGAGTTATTAAGTAGGGTTGTTTTTTTAAATAAGCATTTTAGAGTTCTCAATTCTGGATAGTTCTTTTTGAAGTGCTTTATAAAAGATTTCGCTTTAAATTAAAAAGCGTAACTTATTGTTCTATTTATTAAGAAATATTTAAATAACGCTTTTAAAAATCTTTCGAGATAATAAAATAACTACTAGATTTTGCGCGATCTTTAAACTTCCATAAACAATGAACACGAAAAGCATAAAAAAATATCACAAACTTAATTAAAACTTATAAAATCGGTAAGAATTAAAAAAATTAATTTTACTGCATTAAACAATCAAATTTTATTTTAAAAATCTGACGATATTTAACAATGAATCTTTTCATAATTTACTTTGAAAGTCCAAAGATTTTAGGATTTATATTTTACGGCAGAAAATGTAACATCCTTTAAAATGGTAGAGGAAACCAAAAAAAATATTGAATATTGCAAATTCAAAGCGTATTTTACAAAGCAAGACAGTTTCAGATTTAAGTGGGTAACACATTATTTTAAATTTACAATTTTAATCAGAAAATCTAATATAAAAAGTTTTAGAGAAAGCAATAATTTAGTAATTTTTATATCCATTGAAAAATCAACATTTTGCAGCCATATATTAATGTGAATAGATGCGTCTTTTATCTTTTACATAAAACCTTTCCAAATACTAGGGGAAGGTGACCTAAAATGATCCTAGCGGACAAAATGATCCACATATGTTTTCTTCCAGACAGGTCGCGCTATCTACAGGGTAACACATTAACTAGTTGTGCCAAGTAAAGAAGAAGCAATGGCGGTATTCAAGCGATCGTAGTATTACGCGTCCGAAAAGAATTCTTTGAAAAAGTTATTTTTATAACATGTGTTATAAGATAAGCACTTAATTTTCTTATTTATTTAGATATACAGTCTTTCATTTACAGAAATAAATATGACTTGGTTTACTTAATAGAGTATGTTTTTAGATGTGAATTACTTTTGCTAAGTTTGTTATGTTTCTCGGCGTCATCCAGTTATATGACCTAAAATAAACAGCCATATTGCCGAGTAAAATGATCCATTATGTGGATCGATTTACAACCATTTCATTGGCTGAAGAAAATCCGGTACCGCGTCCTAGTCATCATGGGATCCAAATGTGTGACTGCCCCAAACCTTTCTCTTTGAGTCTATGTGCTATCCTAAGATCATAATTTTCAAATATTCCAATTTATTGTTTTTTCAAAATTAGTTGTGACACTTTTTTATTTTAAAATTTACATAAAATAATTTATGTATGCTATTTGATTGCAAAACTTGTTTTATTTCATTATATATTGTCATAATTACTTTCACATCCTTTATTTTAACATCCTTTCACATCCTTTATTTTAATTCCGATAAAAAACAATTTATAATTATTTTTAAATGAAGGATTATTTTGTCCTTGGGTGAGTGCAAAATAATCCTTTGGACACTTTTTCAAAAATCTATTTTTTTTCATTATTTAATTTGGATTTAAAATATTATTAAGATATGTTTATAATGCAAAATATAGTGTAAAATATATTAGCATAGGGCTAAAGTTTCATCTAAACAGTTGTGTTATTTTATACAAGTTTTCCCCATAAGAGGATCATTTTAGGCCACCTTCCCCTACTTCAAAAACTTGAAAAAGAACTAAACCTTTTTTTTTAATATTAAAAAAACTAAAGAGAGAAATAAAAAGGAATGAACAATTGTATTTCATCACATCCACTTCTTATTTGTAAGCTAAAGTCATACAATAATGTGAAGTAGAATTTATCCCATCAAGCTATTTCTATTTATTATGCCACTACTGCAGTGGACGCCATCTTGAACCGTATGACAAAATATAATCATAAAAAACAAAGTGGAGAAATGATTTTCAGAAAATAGAAATATTTCATTAACTGAGAACAAATATATTTGAAGGAAAAAAGTGTTTGAGTCTAAAATAGGTATTGAAATTTCTCGAAAGGGAGTTAGGGAATATTTATATAAATTTCTTAGATCTTTTGCGTATGAAGAAATAACAGCAGCTTTCCTAAAATTTTAAACCTGTATCTAAGCTGCAGGTTTTTGTACAAAATAACTGCTATTTTTCTAAGAGTAATAAACTTATATCTAAACTGCAGGTTCTTGTACAAATTAACTGCAGTTTTCGTGAAGGTATTGTAGCCCCGCGACCTTAAAAGCCAACACTAGTCACGTGACGACATCTGCAAGCTACTGGTAAACCTATGACAGCATTCTTTATACATTTCTGATTTGCATTTCAATATTTAAAAAAAACTTCTTTAAACAGTATATATAAGGTCGATTTCAAACTGGGTATCTTTGTACTTTCTCAATTTTTCTGGGGCAACTTAACTTCAGATAATCATTCACATTTTGAAATATTTAAAATACAGTAGATATTTCAAATATTTTAGTCAAACATAAGGTTTAACCTGGTAAATTTTTTTATAATTTTAGCTAAGATGATTAAAAAGTATTTTAGTTTTGGAGAGTGTGAGTTGGGTGTTGGAGATCTTACTTTTAAGTACTTTGAGAAATTGTAATCTAAAATTACAAATTGATGTTACGCAATTATTGCCAAGCAAATAGTTGTATAAAAATGAAATTGTTTTAACTTTTATATATTTTTTCCATTTTTTGCTTTTTAGCAAAATCTTACTGGTATTTTTTTTGCAAAATCCGAAATCCTTTCTGAAACTGCGAAAAAACTAAAGCAGTTTAAACTCTAGTCAAATATTAAATTTAAAAACATAAAATGTGAATATTAATAGA
Organism: Maratus speciosus; assembly: GCA_963932465.1. Classification (NCBI taxonomy): domain Eukaryota; kingdom Metazoa; phylum Arthropoda; class Arachnida; order Araneae; family Salticidae; genus Maratus; species Maratus speciosus. The sequence continues at coordinate 244,456,044 of OZ010800.1, read as the reverse complement.
TAAGTTCGAAAAAGACACAATAACTATTAAATGAAATTTATAAAATGATCAAAGTTCCAGGATATATTCGTAAATTAGAGGAATTCGTTAAATATTGTATAGTTCGATTTCATTTACATTTTAGGATATCTCACATATATAAAGTTACATAACACCATAAAATGATTTAGTGTACTTTCAAAAATTTTACGAATGCATTTTGGAGATTGTAACTTTGTAACGTATGTTTTTGTTATTAAAGTCGTAGAGTTATAATATTTTATATGCATATACTTATACTGACACATAAATGCTTTTTATATTTAAATATAATAATAACAAGTAATATAAAAATTTTGTTTTTAAAGTCAATTCTTATTTAGGACATCAAAGAAAAATTTAATATAATCCCTTAAGCTAATATTAGTTTTTGTTGCATTAAAATATCTCAATTTGTTGATTTTCTATAAGCAAGTAGGTTTATAATGGAAGTCTGTGGGAATTTGGCGCGAAATATTAGAGATATCGCCAAGTTGGCGTCGCTTTTGGCGACTCCTTTTGGTCGCCAAATTTGGCGATATATCGCCACGTTGGCGATAAACTTGGCGGTATTTGGTGACAGAACAGGGTCCTCCCTATGGTAACCCCCCTTATAGATATGAAGATGCATTAAATGCTTCAATGACCAATGGCCGCCATTTTGTCTCCCATGTAAAACTAAAATTAATTAATTAAAATTTAATTAATGAATTAATATTTGAAAAAAAAACTGTATTAACATCAATTGTCATCCAGTACAAGTTTTAAAAAAATTTATTTCAACTTGATAGGATGAATAAAAAGTATTTTATTAAATATGCAAATTTGAGCAAGATAATAAATAAATAAATAAATAAATATAGGGAGAGTGTGAACTTATTAGTAGGAATTGAAAAAATAAAATAAAGAAAGAACTTAACTTCTCAGTTAGCAAGCAATCGCAAATTTTACAACAACGATATATTTCCAAAACTTTGGTTTCACAAATAATACAGAAATTAAAACTGATTTTTTTTTTCAATTCCTACTATTAGTTCACACTCTCCCTATATTTATTTATTTATTTATTTATTTATTTATTTATATATCTTATTCAAATTTTCAATCGTTAATAAAATACTTATTATTCATCCTATCAAGTTGAAATAATTTTTTAAAACTTGTACTGGATGACAATTGATGTTAATACAGTTTTTTCAAATATTAATTCATTAATTAAATTTTAATTAATTAATTTCAGTTTTACATGGGACACAAAATGGCGGCTATTGGTTATTGAAGTATTTAATGCATCTTCCTATCTATAAGGGCGGGGTTACCATAGCGGGGACCCTGTTATGTCACCAAATACCGCCAAGTTTGTCCACAACTTGACGATATATCGCCAAATTTGACGACCAAAATGTGTCGCCAAATGGGACGCCAGCTTGGTGTTATCTCTAATATTTCGCCAAATTCCCATAGACTTCCATTGTAAACCTACTTGCTTATAAAAAATCAACAAATTGAGATATTTTAATGGAAGAAAAACTAATATTAGCTTAAGGGATTATATTAAATTTTTCTTTGATGACCTAAGTAGGAATTGACTTTAAAAACAAAATCTTTATTTTGCTTGTTAATACTAATATGCATAGTTGGTCATCTAATATGTCTCTTATTAAAGCACACAAATTAACGCCTGAAATCATTAGAGGTACACTTAAAAAACGATTTATTCCAGAAATACATAACTAATACAATAAACACATCACGAGTGAAAAAATAGCCGGGGCTAGGAATCAAACCTGCTGCTACAGCGTACCGTGCTGTCGCTCTAACCACTAAACTACACTAGCCGATACTCCAGCTGGGTATTTTCTCACTTTTATACTGTAGTCCCAGATATGATTCCTTGCCACGGCTAATTTTTCATTCATGTTGCGTTTCTTGTATTAATTGTGTGTTTCTGAAATAAATCGTTCTTTAAGTGTAACTCTAATGATTTCAGAGGCTAATTTATGTGTTTTAATATATTTTATGTATCGATGGAATAGTAATTTATTCATAGTTGTCCCGTCATCCAGTACGATCTGATTTCTGGCCCCAGTACGGTTTAAAAGTGAGAAATTGACCAGCTATGACATTGGTCAGGGTAGCTTAGTGGTTAGAGCTATAGCACGGTACGCTGAAGACCCAGGTTCCAATCCTCTACCCGGCTACTTTTTTACTAGTGTTGGGTTTGTTGCATGAATTGTGTGTTTATGAAATGAATCGTTCTTTAAGTGTCTCTTATTGTTAGGACTTATCTTGTATTTGTAACAGTGTCACTACTATGCGCAAAAAATACGTCAAGTAGCTCCTTATGTAAATATATATATATATATATATATATATATATAATAATAAACGTACCCGCTGAAAGGATAAATGCTTCTTGTATTACTGCTATTGGTCATGGAGGAAAGAGATGGGTGGAAATGCAGTAAGGTGGCTGGGGGTGACGCCAAAAAAGTAACCCTAAAATCTGCTGCAATAGACCCAAACACAAGCACGTACTTTCACGAAAAAAAGAATAAAACTTTTAATAATACAGTTTTTAATTTATAATAGAATGGAATGCTGCTTTTGAATGCTTAAAAATAAGCAGATCACTTTCATTTGGTGAAAAATACGAACGGGTAATGTCAAAGAATTTAGTCCCTGTTCCAGGTGCTTGTTTTGTTTGGGCCTGCTGTGGACGTTTAAATTTGAGCGATAAATGGTTTCATATTTCCATAAATTAACATACAAGATGAACATTTCCATAGAGCGCAATGGTAATGCGATTGCTATCGTAGCGCTTTAGTGACAATGGGGAAGGAACTCCCCATCCTTGTAATATTTTTATTATTGAGTATCTACCTTATTGTGATCTTTCTTTTTTTAATGTTGCATGTTTACGTTTTCAATAGAATCTTACACCGATACATGAACATAGAATAGATATTCTATTCTATGTATCTAATATCTATTCTATGTTCATGCACTTATACATGCTTTTTTTTTACATGATGAGTGAACGATTTAAGTTCAACGAAAAACAAGTTAAAATTTCGTCTTGAATATTATACTTCAAGTAAGTATGATATAATTGGATTTAAAGCTACATAAATCGATGGTGTAATGTAAAAATATAGGAAATATGGCACTCCACAAGTCTCAGAACATTTCATAAATATTCCCCTTCGGTAGAAACATTTTTACAGCCTATGTTTTATTAATTTATGAAGTTTAATGTATTAAAAATGTTTATAATAATCTTTTAAAATTTACGCATTTTCACTTTCTCACAGATAAAATAAAAAGATTGTTTTTAATGTAAATAGTGTACAATCAATTCAATAATATTTAGGATATTAACATATAAGAAATAATAATAAAATTACAGATAGGGAAAAATTCTTTTTTAGAAATTTTTAGAATTATATAAATCTAAAAGTTTAAAAACGGCAAAGCATAGCGATACTGATATTACACTTGGTAAAATTGTATTCGATGTGAATAAATTAACACGATACCTAAATTTAATTTCTTACAATTTTATCTCATTAACTTACATATTTACGTTATCCACGGAATTTTCTGGGGTTTTCTTTTATATTGTTATTATAAATATCATTTTGTAAGTTAAAGGTGAACGAACAAGTACGATGGAAAAAAAGGCTAAATAATTCAAACATAAATACAATATCGTCTGCCGCTCTGCTTTGTTTAGGAAAGAAAAGATATTCAAAACATAGAGCGTAAACATATTTCATCAACGTAGATAAATTTCGGAGGCTTGTTAAATCTTCCCCCTTGTCGGTAGTGACGCTAGTACTGTTGCCATTACAGATTTTGCTGTAAATGTCCCATCTTGTATGTTAATCTATGCATATTTCAAAGCTTTTTTACGGCATGCTGCATCTCCATCTATAGCTTTCCTCCATGTTTATTGGTAAATACAAAGGATGTTCTAACGATTTTTACTTTCTCCATGGTTTAAATTTAAATCACAAAAATAAAACGTTTATGCATTTATTTGGAATAGAGTTTAATTCTCGTCTGCATCATTAAAAATATTCTTTGCTTTAAAATGTGGCTGGAAAATAAACACTGGATCCAAAGCTATGTATTTGCACTATACGAGACGAAATATATACCCTTTAACGATTACTTAAAAAAAGGCGTTTATACGAGGGTTTAAATATTTCTACACCCACGATAAGTGACAGAAGTAATAAAAAAGGGCAAGAAACGTCAAAACTTACATTTGACTGCGAAAAGGGTAAAAATTGCATACTCAACAAAGGTACATTCACCACTTTTTGTATACGGTGAACAGATTCCCAGCTAAAAATGAACTGCAGTTTTTCTACAGAAGTGGAGTATTTTTGATGTTTTTCTATAGTCAACTATAGATTTTCTGTAGTGCAATTTCGACTATAAAAATACTTTAGAAATTCTGCGGCTAATGTGGCGTAATTTTGTGGTCCTTTATTTCAAAAATTCTCTGTGCTATTAACCTCAAAATTACTATAGTTTAAGTGAAGTCATCATAAACTTTTAAAATAATGAGATTTTGCGTCTGTAGTAATACAGCAGTATTGAAGTAATTTCATCTCTTTAATTTTACCAGTTTCCCGTCTTTCTCTTAGTGTTTAATTATTTTACTTGGCCGAAAAGTATAAATTTTATTATGTGTTAATCAGAGAAAAAGAAAATATTTAGTTAAAACTAAATGTCAAAATCCGGGAGGGAATGCCGATAACCTCGGGCTACATCCCCCCCCCCCCACAAAAAAAATTACACTGTTTTTAACCTGACTTTATGATAAAGTTTAAATACACAAACATAAAAAAAACTCGACCGAAATTAACTACTAAGAGTGAGATATAGGAGGGGGGGGGGTGAATCTCTCCCCCAACAGAAAAATTCTTAGTTTCTGTTTAATTTTAAGCTATACGGAATAAATAAATTTTACTATATTTTTCAAAATCGGAGAAAATAATATAATTCCATTAATTAAATTTCAGACTTCAGGGATTGGCATGGTCCTTCCATCCCCCCCCCCCACCCTCCTTAACGGAATTTTTTTATTTCTTTTATTTTAAAATGTTGAAAAAGAATGAATTTTACTATGCATTTCTTAAAAAAAAAGAAAGAAAAAAAGAAAATTTAATTACTTAAATTTCAAAATCCAGGGAAGGGAAATGGCTTTTCTCTTATCCCCCCTCCCCACCCCCAGGCAACTGATATTTCTGCTATACTGTCCGTCTCTATATATTTTAAGTTTCTGCGTATAAATAAAATTTACTATATACAAAATCGGAGAAAAACAAAATTCAGTTATATATATATATATTTCAAAATCCAGCGGCAATGACACTCCCCTAGGTTCCCCCTTCTAACGAAAAATTTTTGGTTACCTTAATTTTTAAGTTACTCGCAAAGAATAAATTATACTAGATTTTTCATAGCAGGAGAAAAAAAATTGGGTTACTTAAATTGAAATATCTAGGGAGGGGCAGTTGGTCTCCTGTGCCACCTTCCCCTAAACTGAAATTTCTTGGTTCCTTTTTTTTAAGTTACTCGAAAAAAGAAATTTAGTTTGTACAATTTCAAAATCCACGGAAGGGCAATGGGCTTCCTATACCGCTCCCTCAACTGAAACTTTTTAATTCCTCTTTTAATTTAAATCACTCGAATTAAAAAAAATTTCACTATTTCAAAATCGGTGAAAAAAAATTAGGTACTTATATTTTTAAATACAGGGAGGAACAAATGACTGTCATATGACATCCCCCCCCCCTCCTCCTAACGGAAAGTTATTGGTTTCTGTTTTTTTTTTTTTTTTTTTTTTTTTTTTTTAATCACTGGCGAAGAATTAATTTTATTATGTTTTTCAAATTAAGAAAATAAAACTAGTTACTGAATTGAAAATCTAGGCAGGGGTAGTTGCTCTCCTATGTCACCCTCCTCCCCTAAACGGAAAAACTATTCCTTTTTTTTTTTTTTTTTTTTTTTTTTTTTTACTTACTTGAAAAGAATAAATTCTACTATGTTTTTCAAAAGAAGAATTTTTTTTTTAAACTTTAATTTCAAAATCCAGGGAGAAGGCATCCCATCCCCCTTTCTTCTTTTTCATAGCACACCCAGACCCGGATTTACTAAATGCTCAATTTGCCCTTCTCCCCGAAAAGACATGACTTCCAGTTTGCATGAAAATTATTTCTACTTTATAAAAACGAATGAAAAAAAATAATTCTTATTAAATATTTTATTTTAAATTTACATTGGAACATTTGATTATTGTTTATGCAGCTGAGGCTGCATTTCTGACTCTAAATAATTATTTATTATTTAAATTATTAATATAATAATTAATAAAATAATTATTAATAATATTTATAAATAATAATTATTGATATTTATTAACATATAAATCATATAATTTTAATATATAATATTAATTTTATATTACGTAATATAAATAATATAATATAATTTAAATAATTAATAATAATTATTTATAATTAATAATTATTAATAATACATAATATAATATTAATATATAATATTAATTATATATTACATAATATAAATAATATAATATAATTTAAATAATTAATAATAAATATTTATGATTAATAATTATTAATTAATATTATATAATAATTAATATCATTTAAATATTTTTTTTTATTCTAAATTCTTTTTGGGATCCAGATAGATTTTGCGCTGTTAGCGAAACGAGATCGACCAATCAGAAGCTTGTATTTCGGGCACTTTTCCCTGCTTTAAGGAAGCAAGTTTTCTGATTGGTCAATCTCATTTCGCTAACAGCGTAAATGTATCTGTATCCCGGCAGCAGAAGAACTCCTCAACTCAACTGTCGATATCCGGCGATTGTTTACAATACATGTGACTCCATTCCCGCTCACTTTTTCTTATGCTACGCTCGATCGTTCCTCTTAATTTTTATAGCCCTTTTTGCTCTTGTAATACTTCCGCGTTAGTTATTGTTTTTTAATTGAATGTCCATAACCATAAGATTGCTAAAATTATGTACCGAGCTAGATTTGTCTCTTTGAAAGGACTCTGAGACCATGCCTGCAGATTCAAAAAGGGAGATCTAGCTCGGTACATAATTTTAGCAAAGGACTCGTATACTTCCAAAAAACAGGCCCCTTTTTTTAAAACAAATCGAATAGAGACAACAATAGAAAATAAAACGAAGTATTACCAATACAAATATTTCGGAGGAGAATTTTGTAGTTTCAAGATATTATCATTATTATTATTTGCTTTTTTCAAAAGAATAATAGAGGTGCTGTTTTTTTTTTCTAGTTAACTAGAAGCTAGTTGAGTAATTCAGAATCAATTTAAGTTTTTTATTGATTAGTTGCAGTTTTTGTGTATTGTTCGTTTTTTTTTTTTTTAATATATAAATTTTCAAGTAGTGCTGCTGGTTTTAAACAATGAAATGTTTTTAACTTAGATATATAATTTATTTAACACAATGTGTATGGCAACCACAATTAAAACAATGTGCATGCAAATTTTTTTGGATGTGGGACAAGAAGGGTGATATTTTACAGCGGTAGAATTGATAAAAAAAAGTCACTGGTCCCAAGGACCAGTAAGCATGAGAATTTACTGGTCTGCAGTTATCACTGGCCAGCTACATAAAATTCTATTAAGTCCCTTTAACCCTTGAGTGACCTTCCCCCCCCCCCCCTCTTAGAATATAAACCAAACTTCCTTTACAGCCATCCAAAATTTTCAGCATAGTAAAATTGTAATTTACTAAAAATTAAATAAACAGTATGCATAACGAAAAACTATAAAATTAATTAGATGTTTTATTTATCTGATTATTTATTTCAAATGACTGAGATTTAATGCAATTTTTTTAAATTATTGTGTGATTTGTGGTTTTCTAGGGGACAGGTAAGTTAAGTTTACCTGTGAGAAAGGGGGGAAAAGTTACTGGTCCTGCAGACTAGAGATGCAACGAATATTCGGCCTGTCTGCCGAATATCAAGTCCATTATTCGGCCTTGGCCGAATAATACACTGTAATAAATGTTTTTATATTTACACAGTATAACTTTTTAATTTGACAATTTATATTCATCATATATAATGAAAATTTTATTTGAAATTAACTAACACTTTTTTTTCCATTAACTTTCATACTCCGAATGGGTTTTATCTACCCATTTTTATATAAGAGGCTAATTTAGGAATCATGTTAAAAAAATATATATATGCTGTATCAGTAAATACAAAAAGTATCTGCAATAAGCTAACATAATCTGTTAAATTTAAAATTAATCTATTCAAAATTGTTTTAATACAGCTGTAACAAGCTAATTCATTTTTATTTATTTATTTATTTTTTTTATCATAATGTGAAGTTTAACATTTAACCCTTGTTACATAAAAAAATATTTCTTTCAATAATATTTTGAATTATAGCTATAAAGAACATAAAGATATGATTGATTAGATATAGATGTATTATATGTATAAGATATTTAAGTCGTATATGTTGCAATAGTTAAGGGTATATATATTTTTTTTAAAAGTAAAATACGCTTAAAAGTGAAATATAATTTAAGTGATTTTTTTAAGCCTGTTACTATTTCTTATTAAATATTGAAAGAAATGTAAATACTAAATTCTTTTAATTGGTATGCATTTACGTTTTAGGTATTTTTTTCAAGAATATCATTGTAATGCCTTAAAAAACAGTTAAAATGTTTTCAATAAACATAGATTGTGATGCAGAAATAATAATAATCAGCATTCTCAGATGATAGTCTTTTTTTTCCCGTAAATCTTACCTGCTTCTGAAAATAACCTCTCACTATATATGGTACTTCCTGGTGCAGAAAGGTACTTTTTGGCTAATTGTGAAACGTTTAGAAAGTCTTCTGAATTTTTCGCCCACCGCCCCAAAGGACGCTGTTGTCTTTCTAGTAGTGGCTGGGAAAGAAAATTACTAATATCTTTTACTCTTCACATTGAGGCGCACTTTCTAAAGAGGCTTCACTGCTGACAGAAAAAAAAAAAAAAAATAATAATAATAATAATAAAGATAAATAAAAATTTTGTTAATTGTGAGTTTTATAAAGTCTACAGTGATTTCTTTACACCATTTTAGAGGATATTCCTTTCACCCTTTCTATCAGTGGTTTTTCTTAAGATATTAAGATTTCTTATTTTTTATTTTATTTCATCTGAAAGCTGAAACTTATGTTTCCTAGTACTTTTAAAATTTCGTCATTATTTTAAAATGTAACAACAACACATATAATATCTATTAAAATGTAACTAGACAGTACCTGATGAGGAACTTTTGCTAAGAATTTTTTTTTTCTTTGGGGGGGGGGGGGGGATCTGAATTATTATTGAGGCAATTTTTAGGCCGAACATGGCCGAATATTTTTTCAGAGTAAAATAATGCTTTAAAAAATTAAAAATTTGTATATATAAATAATTTTTTAAAAGAAAACAATACATTTTAAATGTGAAATATACAAGAATTGTGCATATAAAGCATACCATAATTTGTTTTTAGGCAAAAATAAGTTCATTATTCGGCTGCAACTTGGCCGAATATTCGGTATTCGGTTATTCGGCCAAATCACTATTCGTTGCATCACTACTGCAGACCACTAAATTTTTCAAACTAGTGGTCGATTGCATTTTTGGTGGTCTCGGACCAGCAGACCACCAAGGATTTCGAACGCTGTTTTTTAAACCAAAGGGCATACAGAACCGCTCGTTGCCTACCGTGGCACAACTTCATTGTTTTGGCCTATGGAATTCATACCTCTGCTCAGAGTGTCAAGTCTTGGAAACCACTGACCACTACCTTCTAGAATGCTGAAAGTTTCGCACAGAGCAAGCTCAACTCTATCAGCGATTAGATCTGTCTGCTGACAGTGCGATGAATTCTGATGAGGGGGAGTTCTTCCTGGAATTTAATCCCAATAAAAACAAGTTCTCTTCTGTGAATGTAACGTCTACTGAAAGAGCTGTTTATAGAGAACTGTATTAGCAATTTTGGATCATTAGAGGTAAAAAGCCGCCAAGTGAAGCGAAGCTGAAAACCTTGTAATCGAGTGTAGGCTCCAATAATCAAATCAAATCAACCAAAGGGCAGGTGGTGTGCAGTACACCCACCACCCCGCCCTAAACTGCCTGAGGAAACTCTGGTAAGAGTGCATTTTGGCAGTTTAAAAAAAAAGCATGTCACTGCACCCGTAAAAATATTCGGTACAGATGTTACCATAACACCAACCAAACCTCGTTACCATATCATCTATATCCGGTTTACCATATCAAGCAAAATAATGATACTTTGGCACCAGTTAAGTACCCGGTGCTTATATGACATTGGCGTCAGAAAAAAATCGTGCCAATATGGAGTGTATATGACATCTGTGCCAAATAAAGATATATTACATTTATCGCTTATTATTATCGTATTACAGCTTATTGATTTAAAGTTGGATTACCATTTCACCGGTAAGTGATTTATTTTCTTTTTAAGAACATAATTGGTTGATAATTGTTTAATAAAGCATAGCAGCTTGGTGTGTTTTGCTAAGTGCATATAAATTTTATTTTATGTAATTTTCTTTTGTTTACATGTCTTAAAACAGTACATATGGGTGGTGTTTACTTTATGCCTGTCAAAGAAGTATTTCTTTTATTTATAAGTAATTTGCATAATATTTCTGATTTTTTTTTAATGTTTTTACTTTTGTTTTGTGTTCTGAGACTAAGGGCTATTTCAATGATTATATTTTTTATATTTACTGTGTTCCCAGTGTCATGGACAGTCAGGGAAATTTCAAAATATCTAGGAAAAGTCAGGGAATTTACAAATATTTTCTAAAAAATGTTGGAGAAAAAATGAAACATGATGCGATCGTGTAATATGCGAATTTGTCTGAAAGATCGTGGAAAAAAGACGAATTTCGTCAAAGAATCGCAAAAAAATGTGGTTTTTATCAATGGTAGCAAAAAAACGTGAATTTTACTAAATATCGTGCAAGATCAGCGATTTTGGCAAAAGATCATGGAAAATGCACAATTTTTGGCAAAGGATTGTGAGAAAAATGCGATTTTCGTTAAAGGATCACGAAAAAGACACGATTTTCATCGCAGAATTGAAAAAAAACATGATTTTTGCCAAAAAATCGTGTAAAATATTCAAATTTCTGCAAAAGATTGTGTGAAATATGCAAATTTCTTTGAAAGGTCGTGGAATGACTGCGAATTTCGGCGAAGAATTGTGAATTTCATCAAAGAATCGCGAAAAAAATGTGATTTTTGTCAAATGATCGTGAAAAAAGGTGCGTATTTCGTCAAACGATCTTGTAAAATATGCGAACTTCTTTGAAAGGTCGTGGGAAAAACGAGAATTTCGTTAAAGAATCGCAAAGAAATGTGATTTTTGTCGAATGATCGCGAAATAAACGTGAATTTTGTTAAGATTGTGGAAAATGAGCGAATTTTGGCGAAAGATCGTGGAAAACGCCAGATTTTTGGCAAAAGATCATGGAAAATGCACGATTTTTGGCAAAGGATTTTGGTAAAAGTGCGATTTTCGTTAAAGGATCACGAAAAAGACACTATTTTCATCGCAGAATTGCAAAAAAACATGATTTTCACCAAAGGATCGTGTAAAATATTCGAATTTCTGCAAAAGATTGTGTGAAATACACGAATTTCATCAAAAGATCATGTAATATGCAAATTTCTTTGAAAGGTCGTGGAAAGACTGTGAATTTTAGCGAAGGATTTTGAATTTCGTCAAAGAATCGCGAAAAAAATGTGCTTTTTGTCAAACGTTCGTGTAAAATATGCGAATTTCTTCGAAAGATCGTGTGAATTTCATAGAAAGATCGTGTAATATGCGAATATCTTTGAAAGGTCGTGGAAAAAAGGAGAATTTCGTCGAAGGATTGTGAATTTCGTTAAAGAATTGCAAAGAAATGTGATTTTTGTCAAATGGTCGCGAAATAAACGTGAATTTTGTTAAAAGATTTTGGAAAACGTGAGATTTTTGGCGAAAGATCGTGGAAAATGCGAGATTTTTGGCAAAAGATCATGGAAAATGCACAATTTTTGGCAAAGGATTGCGAGAAAAATGCGATTTTCGTTAAAGGATCACGAAAAAGACACGATTTTCATCGCAGAATTGAAAAAAAAACATGATTTTTGCCAAAAAATTGTGTAAAATATTCAAATTTCTGCAAAAGATTGTGCGAAATATGCAAATTTCTTTGAAAGGTCATGGAAAGACTGCGAATTTCGGCGAAGAATTGTGAATTTCATCAAAGAATCGTGAAAAAAATGTGATTTTTGTCAAATGATCGTGAAAAAAGGTGCGTATTTCGTCAAACGATCTTGTAAAATATGCGAACTTCTTTGAAAGGTCGTGGGAAAAACGAGAATTTCGTTAAAGAATCGCAAAGAAATGTGATTTTTGTCGAATGATCGCGAAATAAACGTGAATTTTGTTAAGATTGTGGAAAATGAGCGAATTTTGGCGAAAGATCGTGGAAAACGCCAGATTTTTGGCAAAAGATCATGGAAAATGCACGATTTTTGGCAAAGGATTGCGGTAAAAGTGCGATTTTCGTTAAAGGATCACGAAAAAGACACTATTTTCATCGCAGAATTGCAAAAAAACATGATTTTCACCAAAGGATCGTGTAAAATATTCGAATTTCTGCAAAAGATTGTGTGAAATACACGAATTTCATCAAAAGATCATGTAATATGCAAATTTCTTTGAAAGGTCGGGGAAAGACTGCGAATTTTAGCGAAGGATTTTGAATTTCGTCAAAGAATCGCGAAAAAAATGTGCTTTTTGTCAAACGTTCGTGTAAAATATGCGAATTTCTTCGAAAGATCGTGCGAGTTTCATAGAAAGATCGAATAATATGCGAATATCTTTGAAAGGTCGTGGAAAGAACGAGAATTTCGTCGAAGGATTGCGAATTTCGTTAAAGAATTGCAAAGAAATGTGATTTTTGTCAAATGGTCGCGAAATAAACGTGAATTTTGTTAAAAGATTGTGGAAAATGAGTGAATTTTGGCGAAAGATTATGGAAAACGCGAGATTTTTGGCGAAAGATCGTGGAAAATTGGAGATTTTTGCCAAAGTGCCGTGTAAAGTATGCAAATCACTTGAAAAGATTGTGCAAATTTCGCCGAAAGATCATGTAATATGCGAATTTCTTTGAAAGGTCGTAGAAAAAGCACGAATGTTATCAAAGAATCGCGATAAAATATGATTTTGTCAAATGATCGCGAAAGAATTTGTATTTCGTCAAACAATCTTGTAAAATATGTGAATTTCTTTGAAAGATCGTGTAAAATACGTGAATTTCACCAAAAGATCATGTAAAATATAAGAATTTCTTCAAAAAATTGTGCGAAATATGCAAATTTCATCGAAAGATTGTGTAAAATATACAAATTTCTTCAAAAGCTCATGCGAAATACGCAAATTTCAGCGAAAGATCGTGTAATATGCGAATTTCTTTGAAAGGTTGTGGAAAAAGTGCGATTTTCGCCAAAGGGTCGTGTAAAATGCATGATTTTCGCCAAAGAATCGTGTAAAATGAGCGAATTTCTTCAAAAGATCGTGCGAAATATGCGAATTTCCTCAATAGATCATGTAATATGCAAATTTCTTACTACTAATTCATGTTATGCACCTCTAATGACTATCTCCCCCACTTCCACACCTTGGGGGGGGCATTTCTCTAAATTTTGTCACCCCTCATGTGACATATCGTTGCAAAGGCCTGTGACCGCTTAATCATTTTATGTATTTCTGGTGCTCTGTCCACTACTTTGCCACCCTGGGGGGCACTTTCCTACATTTTGCTGACACCCGTCATGTGACATGTCATTGGAAAGGACTGTAACCGCTTAATCATTTTATGCACTTCCGGTACTGTGCCCACCACTTTGTCCCCCCCCGGGGGGGGGCAATTTCCTAAATTTTGACGGCACTCCATCATGTGACATATCGTTGCAAAGGCCTGTGACCGCTTAATCATTTTACGCATTTCCAGTACTCCGTCCACCACTTTGCCCCCTGGGGGGGCACTTTCTTACATTTTCCTGACACCCGTCATGTGACATGTCATTGGAAAGGCCTGTGACCGCTTAATCATTTTATGCACTACCGGTACTCCTCCCACCACTTTGCCCCCCAGGGGGGCAATTTCCCAAATTTTGCCGGCACCCCATCATGTGACATATCGTTGCAAAGGGCTGTGACCGCTTAATCACTTTATGCATTTCCAGTGCTCCGCCCACTACTTGCCCCCCTGGGGGCCACTTTCCTATATTTCGCCAACACCCGTCATGTGACATATCATTGGAAAGGCCTGTGACCGCTTAATCATTTTATGCATTTCTGGTACTCTGCTCACTACTCCCCCCCCCGGGGGGCACTTTTCTACATTTTGTCGACACGTCGTCATGTGACATATCATTGGAAAGGCCTGTGACTGCTTAATCATTTTATGCACTACCGGTACTCCGCCCACCACTTTGCCCCCCAGGGGGGGCAATTTCCTAAATTTTGCCGGCACCCCATCATGTGACATATCGTTGCAAAGGGCTGTGACCGCTTAATCATTTTATGCATTTCCAGTGCTCCGCCCACTACTTGCCCCCCGGGGGGCCACTTTCCTATATTTCGCCAACACCCGTCATGTGACATATCATTGGAAAGGCCTGTGACTGCTTAATCATTTTATGCACTTACCACTGCTCGCACACCACTTTGCCTCCCTGAGGGCACTTTCCTAAATCGATATATCAGGATATGATATAAAGATGCCGATTTATATTATTCTAGACATATTGCCCAGCCCTATCAAGCAGCCACACTTGCCAACTGTGAATTCGGCAGCCTCAAAATTCCCCTTTCTCCCAATCGCAATGCGTGCTTTTTGACAGATAACTTGCTACTTACACATTTCCAACGACATGCAGTTGCTTTCATAAAGTAAACATGCCACACAATAAACTTAAAGCATTCTACAAATGTTTGAGATTTTTTACTTAGGACTTTTCTATTTCGACAGATTTTTCACTCCAGAGCATATAATGTTATAGAAACCAGATTTGAAACGATGCTCAGTAAAAAAACTACAACATTTTTGAGGTCGATATAACTATAAAAAATCTGCAGTTGGAAAACTGCGGTGATTTGGCCGATTCCACTACAGAATTTTTGCGGTCAATGGAACTGCGAAATTTCTGCAGAATTTTTAATATTGATATAACTATAAATTTTCTGTAGAATTTTTGTGGTCAATACAACTGCGAAATTACTGCGGTTAATAAACTGCAGTAATTTTGTTCAAATCTAAATGCCCTCATTCGGCCCAAACAAGACAAGCACGTGGAACAGGGAACAGTGAACAGGTATTCCATCCTATAACTGCCCAAATTCTCCTTTTTAATCGAAATTTTGATCATGCCTACGTTCAACACTCGATCTACTAATAAAGATTTGCAACGGTAAAAGCATAGGCAAAGAAATACAGGTTTGAATTGACAAGCGCGTCAAAGGACGCGTTTGAGTTTGGGGCGAATGTAATGAATTTTAGGTTACATTTTCTGCGTGAGCTCAGACTCCATACTTCATCTCTATAATTTCTCTTTACTCTATGGGTTGATATATTTAAACAGTAAAAGATATAATAAGCGGGATCATAAATATTAAAATAAATAAATGCTTTGGCAATGATATCGCGAGAACGATGAAATACATAAGTTCTCATGTTACGTATAAAAAAATAATTATATATATAAACTTGGTTTAGGGTGTCAGACTGTCAAATGCCACCATCCGAAAAATCTACAAGAGTCTATTCCATTTCTTCTGGTCAAGGGTCCATTCCCCCTCCAGACGTCTATCCCTCATCGCTTTTTTAATATCGTCCAACCAGTTCTTTCGTGGTCTTCCATATTTCCTTTTTTTCATTTGTTTTATAATTAAATGCGATTTTGGGTAGTTTTCATCACACATTTTTTTTTTTTTTTAATGACCATACCAGATTGCCTTTTTTTTTTTTTTTTTTTTTTTTTTTTAAGATCACCTAATATGTTTCCCTTTATTTTCATCATTTCTTTGGCTCTTTCATTTCTTATTCTCTCTATTCTTGGTATCCTGCATGAATTTCTTAGGGCATTCATTTCCACTGCCGCTATTTTTTTTCTTTCTTTCTCTACAATTATCCATCCTTCTGCTCCATTTAACAATATGCTCTTTACAATAGTATTGTATATATTATACCTTTTTTCCCTAGAGATCTTCTCACTCCAACAAACAGAATTTAATAGTTTTACAGCCATTCTTCCTTGACAAATTCTATATTTAATTTCCTGTGAGTCTCTACTTTCTCTATTAATGTCTATTCACCAAGCTATCTATAATGTTCACAGTTTTTTTATTTTTATGTTATTATTTAGATTGAGGTCTGTCTCATTACCTCCTATAAATAGGTATTTGGTCTTGGTAATATTCATCTCTCATGTTCTAACTTAATTTTTATCGTAAAAAATAATTTATTGTAAAATAATTAAGTAAATCTTAAAAAAATAATTAATTAATAATTAAACGAGCTCGTGAATATTTAGTAGTAATTCTTTTGCTTATATGAGCCTTCAAGCGAATATCTGAATAAATATACCTGAAAGAGAATTTACTACAAGAAGGGAAGAAAACACACTCATGATCGAGTGGACTAAAGAAGTAATCAAAGTTAATTAAAATGATATACATTTATTGCAAAAAGTTTAAACAAAGCTACGTTCAGTACATTCGGAGAATTACTTAATTTACTAAGCAATATTAAATTGCGAAAACATGCATTATTCGTATTAGTCATTTTAAAATGAATTAAAACTATTTCATCATTAATTATTATTTAAATCAATTATTTATAGGTTTCTTAACCCCTTCGGGACGAGCGTCTTTTACAGAATTTTTAATCTTTAATCATCGGGTTTTCAAAACAGAAATTTTCGCCTAATTGAATCGGTGAAATGCTCAGATTAAATAAGGCAAAATTTACAATAAAAATTTACTGGGGAGAATAATCACGGATTCTGAGTACCTTACACGGCACGTATACCGGTCGCTCGTTACGAAGGGATTCAAAGCACACAAATTGCGTAAATGCTATATTAGTGAATGAGGCGTACTAATTTCGAAAGAAATTAAAACGTTATTATATGTAGGTTGCGTCATCCGTCTAGAGAATAGCAATATGACGGGATGATGTCTTCAGTTCCTTGAAATCACAATATTAAATTATTATTTAATATTGCACAACCCTTTATATGACTGTCCTGTGATATGGAGAAGTATACCTTGTGGACCAAGCGATTTTGACGAACATGTCGTAAAAACTGATTAGATCTTTACTTACTAGTACACTTCATGGTACCCCCAATAAATCTTTTGATTCTCAAATTCTCGAAGAGTTTAGACTTTAGAATTATCTTTAACTGCTCATAATTGAAACGGGCAATGCAAAAAATTTTTACAACATTATTACGCTGGTACAGAGGATTAAATTCCTCTTTTATATAAATATCTTTTTGAGAGACAATTAAAAAAAAAGGGGGGGGGGGAAACAAAAACACACTGACTTCATGCCTAGTTCGTTTTCGTGATGCAGCTGTCTGCTAAAACTATACTGATCAGTACTTTGCCCGACCTCAAGAGAAGATGAAGTATAAATGCTATCTTGTAAAGTACTAAATAATCACTGAATGAAATAACTTAGATGTGATACATCTATCGTACGTATTATGTAGGCGTGTCCACTACGGCATTTGCTGTTTCATTGGATATAGGCCTCACCCAAGGCCATCTTTATATTCATGACAGCCCTGCCTCAATTTACCATAGAGCGACTTGATTCTGATTCTGATGTAAGTTGCACAACCCTTTATATGACTGTCCTGTGATATGGAGAAGTATACCTTGTGGACCAAGCGATTTTGACGAACATGTCGTAAAAACTGATTAGATCTTTACTTACCAGTACACTTCATGGTACCCCCAATAAATCTTTTGATTCTCAAATTCTTGAAATGTGTCTAAATCGAAGTCGCGGTGACTGGGTTTAGACTTTCATTGTCTCTCCTTATAAACAACTGCATATTTCTGACGAAAAAGCATAAAGAAATTGTACCCATATGGAATTAAAAAACAACACATTATGCCATATAAAATAAATTTACATGCACACAATATTTTAGTATATGAAAATACACAATTAAAGCTTCATGAATATGTAAATTAAATAATTTTGGTTTATTTTATATTAATTATGAAAGTCTTCTTTTACTCAATTTTACGCAAAATATTGATATGCAGTGCGAAAAGATGAGGAAGGTGCATATCATTTCTCAAATACCTAAAGACGCATCTCATGTTTTAAAAGAAAATCCAACCCGAAAAGGATTATCACAAATACTTGAAAAATCTGTATAGAAACTGTAAACAAAATTATAAAGTCGGATTTAAAGTGAATCAAAATAAAAAAAATCCCGATGTTAGCCGCTTAATGAGGAAATATTTTTATCAGCATAAGTTATGTGCAGATTGCTGTATGAAAATATGTAGCTACAATTGATAAGGTTTGGATATAGTTATCTCATTGCAATAAAAATGATTGATTTACTACCGAAAAAGAAGAGGAAAACACCTGTTATATATGAGCTGATTGATACTGAATTTTGTTGCTAGGGTTGGCTGACTACGTTTGCTCAGTAAGTTGAACATTCTAGTGTCTTATTGTATGCTGTACGATTAAATCTCTCCCGTAAGATTTTTCCGTTTTTCACTATCATATCATTTATCTTAAATAAGTAATTATATATAATTAACATAAATAATTCAAAACCCTCACGCTGAACACTTTTTGTGCAATAAATGTGCAGCACACCTCTGGATGGAAGACATGAACTGAGACTGACTTTTATTTTATTGCTACCCTATTACATAAACCTTTCATTATTGTAAGCTAAAAATATTTCCATACTAAAATGTTTAATTTAGTATAATTAAATCTTAAGTTTTAATGGGGGGGTTTTTGTTGTTGTTTTTTAACTATCTTGCTTTAAAATAAAATACAATCATTTATTTTCGTAGGGATTCCTTTACTAAAATTTTGATGACCATTAGTAATTTTTAAGATATTTTGATTTCTTTACGTTTCTACAAAGGAATTTTTATTCACAGTGAAAAGTATGACTACGGAATTAGTTAAACCGTATTGATAGAAAAAGATAATACAAATATTTTTGGAAAACAACAATTATAAATATTAATATAGAACTGTTTTTAAGGGAAATTTCTTACTAATACAATCAAGAAAATCATAATATGTTGAAAAAAAACACAAAAAAGAAGAATGTATGACATTTTTTTTATCAGAATGGAAATTTCAAATAAATAAATTAATATAAGTTGTGCATTTGAATTTGCTTTGTAAAAGTAGAAGTAACTTTAATTAAAACTGACAGTTAATCCTGATAGAAAGGGGGGAGGTGTTTGAAAATCCTGCATTTTTTTTTATACCCAACCTGCAAATTTAATTCTTTATTCTAATTTTCTAATTTTATTCTTGTAATAATCATAATTGATCACAAGGATAATTAGAGACACAGAGGAAACTGCTCTCTGATGCTCCACTTTCCTGCTTGCAGTAACCCAGGTAAAAAAATCAGCAAGAAACCTTAAAAAAAAAACTTCAGGGAAACTGAAGGTATTTGGAACTAAAATTACCTTCAGCTTACCTTTAGGTAAAAAACATGTATTTTCCCTTAACCTTCTTGGTTCCAAATACCTGCTGTTTTCCTTTAGGTAAAAAACCTGTTATTTCCCTTCACCGATTTTGGCAGAAATATCTGCAGTTTTCCTTTAGGTATGAGGGGTTCATCTTCCGGTCCCGGGCCCTTTTCAGGCCCATTTGTCGACGCAAGGAACCGCCCGTGAAGCAAGCCCCGCGACGCGTCCCGAAGGTCGCCGCCAGACAAAAAACCTGTATCTTCTCTTTGCATTATATCATTGCACCTGCATACAGACAGCCTTCTATGCAAATTCGCATCAGATCAATACATAATAATGATTACATATCCAGTTCGACAATGATTTGATACATATTATGCATAAAATAAACTTCAAATACTCAAATGAAATTAAAAATTTGTGAAGTTGGTTGATTTAACATTAGCTTTTGGGGGTATCATGTCATGGCTTTGTATAGGCTCGTTTCTGGAAATCAACTATGCTTATAATAAATTGCACGAACAGTGTTGGCAAAATTTAGAAAAGTGCCCCCCCCCGTGCGGCAAAGTGGGGGAAGGGGCATTGAAGGTGCATAACATGAATAAGTGGTCACATGCCTTTTGAAAGATATGTCACATGAGGGGTGTCAGTAAAATTTAGAAAAGTGTCCCCCCCGGGGGGGAAAGCACCGGAGGTGCGTAACATGAATAAGTGGTCACAGGACTTTCGAACGATATGTCACATGAGGGGTGTCAGCAAAATTTAGAAAAGTGCCCCCCCGGGGGGCAAAGTGGGGGCAGGGGCATTAGAGGTGCATAACATGAATAAGTGGTCAAAGGCCTTTTGAACGATATGTCACATCAGGGATGTTAACAAAATTTAGAAAAATGCCCCCCCGGGGGGCAAAGTGCGGGGTAGGAGCATTACAGGTGCATAACATGAATAAGGGGTCACAGACCTTTTGAACGATATGTCACATGAGGGGTGTCGGCAAAATTTAGAAAAATGCCCCGAGGGGGGGGGCAAAGTGGGGGAGGGGCATTAGAGGTGCATAACATGAATAAGTGGTCACAGGCCTTTCCAACAATATGTGACATGAGGGGTGTCAGCAAAATTTAGAAAAGTGCCCCCCGGGGGGGCAAAGTGGGTGTACGGTCATTAGAGGTGCATAACATGAATAAGTGGTCATAGGCCTTTTGAACGATATGTCACGTCAGGGATGTCAGCAAAATTTAGAAAAGTGCCCCCCAGTGGGGCAAAGTGGGGGGGAGGGGCATAACATGAATAAGTGGTCACAGACCTTTTGAACGATATGTCACATGAGAGGTGCCGGCAAAATTTAGAAAAGTGCCCCCCGGGGGGCAAAGTGGGGGGAGGGGCATTAGAGTTGCATAGCATGAATAAGTGGTCACAGACCTTTCCAACGATATGTCACATGAGGGGTGTCAGCAAAATTTAGAAAAGTGCTCCCCCCCGTGGGGCAAAGTGGGGGGAGTACATTAGAGGTGCATAACATGAATACGTGGTCACAGGCCTTTTGAACGATATGTCACATGAGGGGTGTCAGCAAAATTTAGAAAAGTGCCCCCCCGGGGGGCAAAGTGGGGGGAGTGACATTAGAGGTGCATAACAGGAATAAGTGGTCACAGGCCTTTTGAACGATATGTCACATGAGAGGTGTCAGCAAAATTTAGAAAAGTGCCCCCCCACGGGGAGCAAAGTGGGGGCAGGGACATCGGATGTGTATAACTATGAATAAGTAGCCACAGGCTGTTCCGACAATATGTCACATGAGGGGTTTCAGCAAAATTTAGAAAACCGCCCCCTCAGGGGGAGCAAAGTAGGCGGAGGGGCATCAGATGCGCATAGCATGAATAAGAGGTCACACGTCTTTCGAACAGTATGTCACATGAGGGGTTTCGGTAAAATTTAGAAAACTGCCCCCTGAGGGGGGAGCAAAGTGGGTGGGGGGGCATCAATGTGCATAACATGAATAAGTGGTCACAGACCTTTCCTACAATATGTCACATGAGGGGTGTTAGCTAAATTTAGAAAAGTGCCCCCTCAGGGGGAACAAAGTTAGGGCAGGGAGGTCGGATGTGTATAACATGAATAAGCAGTCACAGGCTGTTCCGACAATATGTCACATGAGGGGTTTCAGCAAAATTTAGAAAACCGCCCCCTCAGGGGGAGCAAAGTAGGCGGAGGGGCATCAGATGCGCATAGCATGAATAAGAGATCACACGTCTTTCGAACAGTATGTTATATGACAGGTGTTAGAAAAGTGCCCCTCTTTGGGACTAGTATTGTGCCCCCCCCCCCCTTTGAAATTTTTATATATTACAAATAATATTTATCGGAAGGCTCTGTAAAAAAATTCAATCTAAAATGATGAAAATACTGCAATAAAAAAAAAATCTGTAAAGTAAGACATAATAAAATTCCCCAAAGCAGAATATGATTATAAATGCGCCATACATTGACTTCACAGCAGAACATTTCAAATTTTCATTTTCAAGAAAATCCACCATTCAATTGTAGGAAAAATCGCGAAATTTGTCACTCAATGGCAAGAAAAAAAAAAAAAAAATCGGCAAACTCTTTAATCGTTCATTTAAAAAGATTGCGAAAATCATCAATCAGTCGCAAGAAAACTTGTGCAATTCGTCAGTCATGGAGAACAATTCATGAAATTCTTTAGCTTGCTGTGGGAAAACATACAAAATTCGACGAACAGTTGCGAGAAAAAAATCCATGATTTTCGCCAATCGGTTGCAGGTAAAAAAACGCAAAATTTGTCAGTGCATCTCTAGAAGAAACAGCGAAAAAAAAACCACAATCTTCTCTAATCGTTCGCAAGAAAAAGCCTCAAAATTTGCCTATGTTACAAGGAAAAATTCATGAAAATTGCAAATCGGTTGCGGTTAAAAAAAATCGTGAAGATTGTCAGAAGAATCTGCGAAATTCGTAGATCAGTAGCGGAAAAAAACTCACGACTTTCTCCAATCTGTGTCAAGACTTGCTTACTGGTTCAAGAGAAATATCGCAAAATTTTAAAATCGGTCACAGGGGAAAAAAAAAGCGAAATTCGTCGGTGGATTATCGAAAAAAATAGAATTTGTCGATCAGTCGTGCAAAAAAAAAAAAAAAAAAAAAACATGAAGATTTGGCCAATCAGTCGCAGAAAAGCGACAAAGTTCACCAGTCGACCGTGAGAAAATAATCACGATATTCACCGATCTGTCGCAGTAGAATGCGAAATTCGTCGATCGGTTGCAGAAAAAAAAGGGTTTTTTACCAAACGTTTACACGAAAAAGAGAAAAAATTTGCCAATCAGTAAAAAGAAAATATAATGAAATTCGCTTATCAGTCGCATGTAAAAAAAACTCTGAAGTTGTCAGAAAATTCACGAAATTCTTCGATCAGTCGTGGAAAAAACCAACGATTGTTTTCAATCTGTCGCAAGAAAAAATTGGAACATTTGCCAATCAGTCTTTGGTAAAAAAGCATGAAATTCATGGATCAGTCGTGTGAAAAAAAACTACGATTTTCTCCAAAAGGTCAATGAAAAATATCACAAAATTCATCCACCAGTCGTGGTTAAAAAATGCGAAATTCGTCAATGAATTGGGGAAAATATATCAAAATTCTTCACCCAATCGCAGGAGAAAAATTGTGAAATTCAACGATTTGGTCAGAGAAAAAAGGCCAAATTTGCCAGTTGACAGAGGGAAAAATCTGAAATAATTCGAAAATCATCAATCGATTGTTGGAAAAAAACCCCACTAAATTATCATTCGATTAGGAGGGAGGGGGGGGGGGGTGGGGGGACTCGCAAAATTCACCAATAATTTCATTCGTGTGAGTATGTCAGGGTTTTATGAAATGTCTTTTGCATTTCTATAAAAGATGCAATTGCACTTCTTCATATATAAAGAAAATTTTCCTGTGACTTTTTTTTTTTTTTAAATTCACACAGAACATTTGATTAGCTGAAGTACATTGCAGAACATTGCAAAGTATTCAGCTTTGGAAATGAAATTCTTTGATCAGCCGCAGAGAAAATCTGTGAAATTCATTCAGCGACCATATGAAAAAAAAATTCAACTGTTTATAGGAAAAAATGAAGTTTGTTGATTAGCTGGGAAGAAAATCGGCAAAATTCATAAACCGGATATGTGAAAAAAATCACACGAGTTTTGCCAATCAGCCGCAAGGAAAAATGCAATATACGCCAATCGGTATGGTTTAGATGTATTATAATCCCGCATTTGCCATTTTTGATTTTTTTCTTGGATGAAAACTCCTTTTTCGCCAAGTAGTAAATGTCGCCAATGGTTAAATATTGTTGATAGATTAATATAACATTGAAAAAACTGGAATATAATAATTATTATTAATTATTAACTATTAATTTAAAAAATTTTTAATTCACACCAAGAAAAAAATCCAAGATGGCGGATGTGGGATTATAAAACATTTGTTCTGAAATAAAATATTACAAAATTTATCAGTTGGTTGCGGGGAAAAAATTGCAAAAATTCTCATTCAGTCACCTGAAAAAAAAACTGAGAAATTCAACCGTCGATTAATGGGGGTAAAAAAATCTAGAAACCCTTCAGTCGATTGCTTTAAAATATTGTGAAATTCGTCAATTGGTCACAGGAAAACAACATGAAATTCAGCAGGCAATCATGAGAAACAATTGTGAAATTTTACCGTTGGCTGCAGAAAAAAATGTGAAATTCGTCAATCAGTTACAGGAGAAAAACATAATTCGTCAGTCAACAGGGAGGAAAATCAAGAAATTTCATCAGTTGCAGGAAAATATCACAAAATTAAAAAGGTCAAAATAAAAAAGGACTAAATGCAAAATATTTTCAGTGAACAAGGTTCTTGAGTGTTTTTTTTAAGTGTCCAGCTGGCAGTAATTTTTTTCTAGAGTCCACACTGTTGAAGGCATTTTTAATATAATTATAGAATAAAATGAAATAAGTGATTACTACTCTATTGTTATTCATACTGCTTAATATGTTTCTGAATAATTAATTTGTCAAGACAGTGTTATTGTGAATTTGTATTTTTTTTTTTTATTATTATTATTTACATTTGCTTGTGGATATTTCTTTTAAAGGTGATTTCAATATAAAAAAGAATGCAGGTGTACATTTTTATTATCTTCCTCTTAAATAGGAAAAAAAAAAGAAAGAAAGAAATCTTGTTTTTCACCCTTTTATGATATGAATCCATATATATTAGCATTGTCTAAGCCGCTTTAGCAGGGCGCAGCGCCGGCAGCCCTTTTTCTTTTTTGTGCATGGCAAAGCCCCATTAAACCCTTCTGCTCTTTTTAACACTTCCTATACTCCCTGTGGCAATTCAACTGATCGTGGGAAAATATCGCAAATTCTAGGGACTCTAAACAAACCAGTTCAAAATATTTTTGTGAATAATGTACAAGTGTGCCCTTTTTTAGAATGGTGTTTCCTTTTTGAAAAATTCCCCGCCCGGCAGTCCTTTTTTCTAGAGTCAACACTGCATATGTAATGTAATATTAATGTTAAAAAAAGGAAGGAGGCACATAATAAAAATGCATACATGCATACTTTTTACACGATTAAATCAAGTTGACAAAAAGATCTAAAAAACACCAACTGACCAGTAGTAGAATTGACATAAAAAAGCCACTGGTCCCAAGGAACAGTAACCATGAGAATTTATTTGTCCGCAGTCATCACCGGTCTGCTACATAAAATTCTATTTCATCCCTTTAATCCTTTGAGTGACAATTAATTACTTCATCTAAGATTTAATCGAATTTTCTTTGTTTTTTTAAATAAAATAAAGTTATGCGATATGTGCTTAGTTGCAGTTTTTGCAGGGAGAAGAAAGTTTACGTTTACCTGTCAGATAGGGGGGAGGAGGGGGGGGGAGTTACTGGTCCTGCAGATTATAAAATTTTTCAAATTAGTGGTCCAATTGAATTTCTGGTGGTACAGAACAGTCCCAGCGAACCCCCAAGGAAATCAAAAGCTGAACTGACAATGAATAATATGACTTTTTAAATATTTACTACTCAAAAACATATTAAGCAATATGAACTGAACAAGCACAGAATGAAATCAGTTATTTCTTTTAAGCCTGTAAATGATAAAAGTAACAATGCAAAAAAGAGAAAATTACACAAATAAAATTTACATACACAATAAAACATGCGAATCTGCTCAAAACATAGAAGATTCTCACCCATTACAGAACAGTCCTTTTTAATAATTGTTTTGTACACACAGGAGGTAAACACAGGGGTCGATTCAGGCAAAATTTGAGGGTTTTTTTAGGGCCCTTTCACAAAAGTCTATTTAATAAAATAGGCCCCATCACAAAAATAAATATTATAAAATGAGCCCCTTCACAAAAATAAATTTAATAAAATGGGCCCCTTCACAAAAATAAATTTAATAAAATGGGCCCCTTCACAAAAATAAATTTAATAAAATGGGCCCATTCACAAAATTCCTTTTAATAAAATAGGTCCACTTCATAACATTCTTTTGCATAAAAACTATTTTAAATATGTAATTAGTAAATAAAACCAGGTCATGCGAAACAAAAACTTTAACTGAAATTTAAAGAAGTTTTTGTTAATAAGTTCTTGATCCGAATTTGAGTAACTGGATTTTAACTATAGTTACAAAATATTACTTTCCACAAAAATAACTTTTTAATTTTCACAAAATGGAACCCAAGAATAAAAACTTGCATCGACCCCTGTTTGTTAAAGGCCCCAAGAATCTATATATATAATTTTTAATGATGTTACGCACTGTAGAACAATATTATTGCTCTAAATTTGTCTTTAAATGTTTTTTCGTGAAAAAATTACTTTATTTAAAATAATTATACACATGTAAAGAATTTTAAAATTATTTTTCCCATATTTCAAATTCTGCATTATAAATTATTCTACAATATATAATTTTTTTTAAATTAATTTTTATGAGTCGAATATTGCAGCTAGAGACATTAAACCCCGCTAAATGATTTGCCAGAGATATTACACCTCCACTGAGTATTAATCAAGCATCTATGTTCCTAAAAAGATTATAGCTGCCTGATTTTTAAAGAAACCAAATTACTTACTCATAAAATGATATTCCAATACAGTGATCTGCTTAGAAAGAACTTAGGTCCTTTAAAGGACCCTTCACAAACTTTTTCCCCTCAAAACAAGGGCCCTTCACAAAACGTTTCCACCTCCAAACTGAGCTTTTTGCAAGTTTAATTATCAAGAAGTAATTTAATCCTTCTATCACTTTTATGCATAATGGAAATATATGCACATATCTCTTTAAAAGTATAAACAAGAAACTGAACATAACGATTCTTTGAAATTCAGAAAATTATGACTAGATTTTTCACAAAAATAAAAAGATCAAAAAATAAAATAGTTCTCTCTAGGATGTATTTGAAAAGTGAAGTGTCACGCCGTTTTTAAAACGGAGAGATTTTTATCGCTAATATTTTAAAAAATAGTAAAAATTCATCTTTAGTCATACACGAAGATTTCGTGTAAAACATTATCCCCATACCACAGTATTTCTATACGTGGCGATCTGGTTTACCGAATGTTCAGCATGAATGGCTGAATACAAAGTGCCAATATCAAGCTAAAATATTAAAAATAAGTATAATACAAGGCTCACTTATACCCCTCTTACGGCTATATGTATATCCATTTAAAAATTAATTAAAATGTGACTAATATACAGATAAAAAGAGCCCTGCAAAAAGGAAAAATAGAATAGCAAAACGACAGCGTAACGACTACTCCCGCATTTTTTCCGAGTGGCGGAAAAGTAAACATGCTTTCTGTGTGTTGAGTTGATAACTTCCTTCTCATTCTCCCATGACATGGAGTCAGAAATACATCTACATGAGGGCTGCTGCTACGCGAGGGCCCGGGTTCGAGTCCCTGGGTAAGACATGGATGTAATTGTGTATGTACCATTGTAGTTTTATAATATATATAATGGAAAATAAAAATTGTTGTGACTTGTTGTTGTTACTATGTATAATAAGGATCATTCGAGGCGACAGCCATTGTAGCTATAGGCCCCAAAGCATTCTCCACCTCGGATGTCAAATGACAGCTACATGATCAAAAATCAAATGTTGCAACGAAAACTTTGTTTTTGAAGAAGTAACTTTTATAAAAACTGGAATTCACGCCTGATAGAGGATAAGGGCAAATTATGCATGTAATAACCCCACCTATATTTTTCAGCTTTAATCGTGGACGCTACCAAAATGAGGAAAGGGGGGGGAGGGACCCTGCCCCTCCCTAGATTTTAAAATTTAAGTAACTAGATATTTCTTTTTGTTATGTTTTCAAAAACAATATAAAATGTATTATTTTCGAGTAACTAAATTAAAAGAGCCTCTTTTCTTTAATGTTAGTATGTGCAAAATTCTTAGTTCCTCTTTTTTTAAAGAGGTGCTGTTTGTGTTGTTTTATGATGGCCAATTGTCTACACTTAGGATATTGGGCCGAAGGGGGGGGGGGTGCCATGGGTCTTTCAAAGGGAAGCTAATCCGTATTTAAGCAAAAAAATCCAAGGTTCGAAGAAAACCACGAAAAAACTCTGAACGACTAGGCCGACGGGCGCGATTGGGTTCGAACCCAGCATCTCCCGTCTACCAGCTTTGAGAGCAGAATCTCTCGGCCACTGGTGGAGTGGTTTTGAAGAGGAACTAAGAATTTTGAGCTAGGACGACAGGAGTGGCATGGTGGAAGAGGGAGGGGGGGGGGGAGCGGAGTGCATTGTATCCCTTCCTGCATTTTGAAATTTAATTAACTAATTTTTTTTTTTTTTTTTTGTCAGATTTAGAAGAGCACAGTAAAATATATTCTTTTCGAAAAACTTAAAATGGAAAACTAAATAAGACATTTTTAGAAAAGGGAGAAGGGAAATTGAGGGCCCTCGTTAGATTTTGAAATTTAACTAAAATATTTTTTGTGCGTGTTTGAATACGATTTTAAATATTAATGAAAGGGACTTTGAAATAATTTGGAGATTTTTTTTTTTTTTAGGGTGCAATTTTTGTACGTGTTAGACTTCGAAGGGTTATTTTTACTGGTGGTAATTTAAGAGAAATTTATGACAAATTTTAGGATAAAAAGGGGACTTTGAAATACTTTCGTGATTATTTTTTTTCGTTTTAGGGGGAATATTTTGAGATTGAAATTTTTGAGCTTGTTAGAGTTGGAGGTGACATTGTTACTGGTTATAATATTAGAAAAAATTGTGACAAATTTAAGGTCAAAAAGGGCTTCGAAAAAATTTCGTGATTTGTTTTTCTTTTTAGGGGGAATTTTCGGGGATTGAAATTTTTGAGCGTGTTAGAGGTGAAATTGTTGGTCGTAATAACTTCATAAATGGGGTAATTAAAAATTTTAACTAGTAGACTCTTCAAAATAATTTCGAGATTTTTCTTTCTTTTTGTAGGGAATTAAAAAATAGTATTTTAAATGGTAATTAAAAATCTCAACGAGGGGACTTTAAGATAATTTTCAGATTTTTATTTCTAGAATGGGATTTTTATATCGCTATTTAAAATGGTAATTTTAAATATTAATTAAAAATTTTAACGAGGGGGAGTTAAGAATTTTTGACTGAACCGGTGGAAGACGTTAGATTTCCGGGAATTATCTAATATATTAATTTCGAAATAAATTTAAAATATTAATGAGGAAATGCGGGCATATCAAAATCTTAGATACCATAATGTGCAATAATAAAACCTTTAAGTAAAACTTTCATGTTACCTGGTAAAGAAACAATTTTCATTTTCCTTCAACATACCTCATGTGATATCACGAAAATCTCCTAAGTCATTGAAGGTAATTTGGAGATGATAACTTACAGAAATAAACCTGTATGAAATCTTTTAAATAGAGGTATACTTCTCTTAAGATAACCTTTAGTTTTCATTTGCCTTAAAGATACCCGTTGAAACCTTCAAAATAGCAGCAAAATCTCAAAATTTTTAAAGGTTTTTCTCTGATTTTTTTACCTGGGAAAGTTATTTTAATCTGAGTTAGATACCATAAAGTTGCATAGAAAATCTCTAAAAACCTTTATAAAATCTTTATATTTCCCACATGAAAAGCAGTTTTCATTTTCCTAAAAAATACCAGGAGTGATTTAAAGAAAATCTGCTAAGTCGATGAAGGTAATTTGGAGACAATAAACTTCCTGAAATAAACTTGCATGAAAAAACTGCTTATTTCTGGAAGGAAACCTGCAGTTCTAATTTTCCTTCAAAATACCTTTAGGAACCTTCAACACACCTATAAAATCTTGTTTTATTTTATGATTGTTTGCTATTTTTTTTAATTTGATTTTTTATTTTCATTTAAAAATTATTTGATATTAATTTTATAATTATTTGGTAGTTATTTGAAAACTCGAGCGAGATACTGAAATAGTTACAGATTCTTCCATTTTTACAAAAAGTTAAACAAAGATACACAAACACTTATTAAATATTAATGTCACTTAGTTAAGATTAAAAACTTATATAATCGACATAAAAGGGAAAATATCCTTCATTTTGTTGTATTAAACTAATTTTTTAATTATGTATTTCGTTTTTTAACAGAGCCTCCATGGAAAAATTTAATTCTGTCGCATTATGCATTTTCTTTTCTATCTTCATCAAAAACTAAAAAAAAAAAAAAAAAAAAAAAAAAGTAAAAAATCCTAAAACGATAAAATATTAGAAATATATTGAAAATGAAAGCGAACTCTGTATAATTATGCTTCTTCTTTTCTATCTTCGTCAAAAAGTGAAAAAAAAAAAAATCCTAAAACGGAATAAACAATTAAATTTAAAAAATCAAAAAATCCAACTGAGTAAAAAGCGAACTAATTAATTATTTCTCATCAATGTGAAACTACTTTTTTTTTTCAATTCCTACTATTAGCTCACATTCTCGCTATGTATATCTTGTTCAAATTTTCAATCGTTAATAAAATACTTATTATTCATCCAATCAAGCTCAAATAATTTTTTTAAACTTGTAGTGCATGACACTTGATGTTAATCCAGTTTTTTCAAATATTAATTCATTAATTTAATTAATTTTCAATAATCGAGAGAGCCCTCTTCTTGATCAAGGCATTTTAAGCGCCACGCAACAGGAAAGAAGAATGGGAGAAAAAAGTTTTCTTATTGACCTAAGTAGGAATTGACTTAAAATATTTTTTTTCTTATTACTTGTTTATATTACTTACCTATTTTTTTTATTTACTTGTATTGATGACTTTTAAGTTGTGTTTAATTGTTAGTCCCTACCTATAAACACTGTTTTGGTGAGGTCTATAGATGTCAATGATAGTTAGAGTTGCAGTAAAGCTAGAGATCCACAATACATGTACAAATTCCAAGTTGTATAATATTTTAACGGAGCTTCTGACTGTAAAATAGTCAATGAAACATCGTCTTTATTTTGAAAGACCTATCCAATGATATGCCACTCAATAGGGTGCGTAAATTTTCTTTTCGTCTCTACCACCATTTTGTATTTTACGACCGCCATTTTTAATTTATAAAAATAAAACTTAGCCTATAACCATCGGGCCGTTAAGACGAATTGATAGAGACCTCATTCATTAAAATCCATCCAGCCGTTGGGATGTTTCGAGGGTATAAAAAAATCCACATACACAGATACGCGTGAAACACATAACCCTTCTTTTCAGTCGGGTAAAAATACTAGAAATATATTGAAAATGAAAAGAAAAATTTAACACTATTTCTACCACGATTTTGTGTATACCTAATTCTACCAAAAGGTGTCTTTTGACACCTTTGCATTTGAATATGCAAATAATTGCTCAAACTGTTCGGATTTCCAATTATCAGTTAAATATAGATCATTTGAGCAATATAAAAATCAATACATTCATGAAAACAAAATTGATGTGTCTTAAACTCGCTATCAGAATTGGAGAACGAAACGCGTTATTCAATTTTTTAGAACTAGTCACTGCAATGATCTACACTAAAATGCAACATGACGGAAAACAACCGAATCTCAAAGTTATGCAGCAACCTCTGTATTTTCCGTTACAACTGAAATAGGGATTCTCTAATTTTATTATAATTGATACGATGTTGTAAAATGGTGTTGATATTTTTATGTAAAATGCTTTAAAATTAGAAATTATGAAATTCTTAAGGTGTCAAAAGGCATCTCATGGTAGAAATAGGTATACCATATGCATATTTTTAGATCCAGAATGAGCTGGAGGAAAATGATATCATTGAATTAATTTATCAATTATCGTATGAAAAGTCAAAAAATTAGTTGTGAAGAAATGATTAAACTTGGAGAATAATTTTAAGTTAAAATCCGAAAGGTATCTTTTCACTCCTCTTGGTAGAAATAGTATTAATTCTATCCCATTACGCGTCTTACTTATATTCAAAGTCATACAATAACATGAAGTAGGATTTATCACACACAGCTACGTATTTCTATCTATTAAGTCATTTCTTGAGCCACGTGTTGAAAAGATAATTATCAAAAATAAAGTAGAATAATGAATGACAGAAATAGAAAGATGTCATAACTCAATATGGTTGAAAGGAAAAGAGTTTGACACCAAAAAGACAATGAGCTCTCTCTAAGGCAGTGGTTCCCAAACTTTTGGGCTCGCGGAGCCCTTTCTGGGAAGAATTTCTAAGGCGGAGCCCCTTAACACCACGGCACTGTATGGTTTACAAATTAATGTTTTTTATGCCTATGGAGTAGAGAAAGATCTGCTGGATAAGAGTCTGAACCAGTAGTTTCCAACATGGGGTCAAGGTTCCCAGTTTGGCCCTTTTCTTGATACAGAAATTCTGAATTCATACTAGAAATTTTGAAAATAAAATTTTCTATTACTTAACCTCTTAACAGTTTTATTTAATATTACTATTATTGGACACAATAAATTACAAATAAGGACTAAAAACCACTTTTTTGTGTTAAACTATCTGCCTGGTATGCTCACCAAATGCAGCAAAAATTATAGTTAAAAATTTGTAGTTTCTGAAAGCTGTTAGTAACGAAGAAAACAAACTCTCCTTACCCGAGTAACGTTCTAGCAATACTGTTAAGAAGTTAATGATATCCATTTTTAAAATAAAAAATGTTCTTTCGGGATTTCCAGTATAAACTCGGAATTAAAGATGAAAATGGTAACCCTTTCTGGTTCATGCATTGTACTGGATCTTGCGTGAAACTATTATTTATGGCAAAAACCACACACACACAGAAAAAAGGGTAAGTTATTCAGTTTTTGTTTACAAAGAGAAACTTCTGTATAATCCCAATAGGCTACTAGCGAAAAGAAAGAAAATGCCCAGTCGCCCATGAGTAATTATATAACACTTTTTCGCTAGTCCCGCCCACCCGTGATAGAATCATGTGATTACGAATTCCTTTTTTCGTTTTTTGCGTTTCTGGTACTTCTAAACATGCAACGAAAATGAATCGCCTCTGAGCTCCTTCTTTTGAACCATTTTTTAAAAATACATTTAGAAGCTGATTATCTTTTTAGTGTTTAAGTGGGCGAGACAAAATCTATATCCCGTATTGTTAAGTGCATCATAGTTCACTTTTTTTGGATGTTTTATTTGAAGTATTTAGCTATTACATAGGTGTCAACCTCAAACTAATCTTCCGTAATACTTGCGTTAATTTGACCCTGGTTTAATACGATATTTTTTTTAAGAAATGATACTAAGTACGTTCCTCGTAGAAAACTGGAATTAAATAAATAAGTGTTCATGAAATAAATTTTCTGGTTCGAAACGTGGTTAACCTGGTTCAAATTAATCCAGACA
The DNA here is from genome assembly GCA_963932465.1 of Maratus speciosus. NCBI lineage: Eukaryota > Metazoa > Arthropoda > Arachnida > Araneae > Salticidae > Maratus > Maratus speciosus. The sequence continues at coordinate 244,422,266 of OZ010800.1, read as the reverse complement.
TTACGGAAGATTGGTGAAAGGTTGGCAGCTATGTATTAATTATAGTTTTGAAAAAACTTTCTTTCACCATTGTTTTTGCATCAAAATAGATATGCGCTTAAAAACTATACATGCTAAAAGAACTACAACTAGTAGAAAAACTTTACTAACTAACAAAACGGGATATATGGATGGGATTAAATTTATATCACGGCGGGTACTCATTGACGAATAGTCTTAGCAAGGGGTGGATGTGAGCAAAAGTTTAGATTGTTTGTGTGATGACAAATGTAAATAGCCAATATATATTTTTTAATTGCTACAGCCTTGTTTTTGATAGCAAAAAGGGACATCATAATATAAGAATCTTAGCCAATGCCGAGACCAATTAAAAGAAAATTTTAAAGAGGGGTTGTTAAGTGATACAAGATATATATATATATAAAGAAAAAATGCGTTTTCAGCAACATACATTGCTTTAAAAATCAAGTACAATTATGTAAAACAGCATAGAAAATTTAAATAACTACGAATTAATAAAATAAAATAAACATATTGAATGAATTAATGTTACAAAAAGTAAAAAGAAAACTACATACACAACATATACAAATATTAAATGAATCTAATGAGAGGTTTATTAAATAATACAAGATGTTACAAAAAAGAGGCGGTTTCATCAACAAACATTGTTTTACTATGAAAAACAGTATATAGCAGTAACAAAAACAGATTAAAGAAATTAAAGTTATACAAAAAAGTAACTATATATACACAATATACACAAATGTAAATTCACACACAATATAAACATACGAATACGCAGAGTTCCAAAGGACGAAACTGTTTTCTCTTTTGTTCGGCAAGCAGAGATTAGCACTGGAGCGCCTTTGTTCTTTCATTTCGCGTTGCGCATTCGATTCGGAATACTATTTCTTGTAACTTGTTTTGAATCGAATTGTTAAAACACATTAAATGCAGATATATAAAATAAAGTAGTCCAAACCAAAAATATTATACAGAAAATGGCTATATGTATAATGCAAATTTTTAGTCGTTATCGTCGTATGTAATTTTAAAGAGTATATATTATTTTTCAACTTTTTATAGTATAGTATATCAATATAGTATTATTCAACTTTATTTTTCCCAGTGATGTATTTATTTTTGACACACACATATTCCTGTATATTTTCGAAAAAATTTCCCTTGCAATATGCTAATTTCTTTCATGCTTTGTTTATTTTCCTGGAACACCGCGGAGCCCTTGAAAAGTATAGGCGGAGCCCCAAGGGCTCCGCGGAGCACACTTTGGGAACCTCTGCTCTAAGGGAAAGAAGGGAAAATACATAGATAAATTTTTTAGATATATTCTCCCGTGTATGGAGTAATTAAGAAGGGCTATTTATTATTTTTCATTTAATTTTTTTAAAGAAAATATTTAAAAATGTACAGTTTTACATTTTGGATAGCTGTGTTTTAAAGTGCTTTATATATATTTTTTTTTACCCGACTGCCAAGAAGGATTATGTATTTCACGCGTATCTGTGTATGTAGATTATACCCTCGAAACATCCTAACAGCTGGATGGATTTTAATGAATGAGGTATCTATCGATTCGTCTTAACCGTCCGATGGTTATAGGCTAGGTTTTGTTTTTATAAATTCAAAATGGCTGTCGTAAAATACAAAATGGCGGTAGACACGAAAAAAAAATTATGCACCCTATTGAGTGGCATATCATTGGATAGGTCTTTCAAAATGAAGACGATGTTTCATTGACTATTTTACAGTCAGAAGTTCCGTTTGAATATTACACAACCTGGAAGTTGTGTAGGTAAGATCTTTAGCTTTACTGCAACTCTAACCTTCATAGGCATCTATAGGCCTAATCAAAACAATGTTTATAGATAGGATCTAACAATTAAATACAACTTAAAAGTCATCAATACAATTAAAGGAAGTAAATAGGTAAGTTATATAAAAAATAGTTTCACATTGATGAGACATAATTAATTAGTTCGCTTTTCTACGCAGTCGGGTTTTTTGATTTTTTTTAATTTAATTTTTTATTAATAAAATGTAATTATTAATTTTTCATTTTTATCAAAAAATTTACGATTTAAAAAATATTTTGAGATACTAAGATATCTAGTATAAGAGAATTTTCCAGTTCCAATAACAGATGAACAAATCAACACAAAATGATAAGTTATGATATTATTATGTGTAGATTAAATTATATAAAACATGATTTATTATTAGCTGTAGATTAAATTATATAAAACATAATCTTTTTTCTGCTGCGTATAATGAAGGGGAACACAATTGTAGTTTCGACAGCAATTAATTATTGGTTGTCTTCATCAGGTGATTAGTAACAGAGAGTAATTAACGCGACAATAGCAAAACTAGTTAACCAACGAGATTTTCAATTATTTGATCTAAAAGTGCAAAGGGAGAATGGTTCGATGGAATGCGAGGAGTAGTAAATATGATAACAGGGTTGAGAAAGTAAAGCATGAGGGATAAAGTTGCCACCTACACACATAAATCCAAGAATAATGTAGAATAGACGATGAAATATTTTCTAAGACATTGACATGAATTGAATTATAGATGAACGATTATAAAGCAGAGAAGAGGTAAAAACACATTAAACTAATAAGGAACATAACAATAATAACAGTTACTGACGGATCAGAAAAATTATTAATTATCCAAAAAAAAATATGTCCAGAAAAAAAATTAATTTAAAGAATTGAAAAATGAAAAATAGGTATTACTTAGATGAATTTTTTAGATATTTTTCTTATTTATACAGTTTATAAGTAAAGGTAGTTTTTAAAGGACAGAATTATTAAAATTGTAGGCTTGTAAATTGTATATATCTTTATGATTTTCTAAGTTTTTTCTTTTTTTTACATTGTAAAGCTCAATTAGTTGTTCTTTTCATTTTTTTTATTAGATGTATTGAAATATCCAATAAAAAAATATTTTGAGATACTAAAATACCTTGAGTTAGAGATTTTTCAAATTCTACAAATATCTACAACTTTCAATCTGGAAAAATTGAACTAAAATCTGATATAAAACCGTAATGATAAAGGAAACTTGTATATACTATATTGTATTAAGCAAACAAATTTAATTTTAAAAATCGGAAAGATTTGACTTGTATATTTTATCCATGTTCTATTTACAATATTCTTAGAAATAGCTCAAACCATTCGTGATTTATATTTTGTGAAATATCGTCTAAACTCCTTTAACATGCAACTGAAAATAAAAAAATACATTATTGCTGCTATATATAATACTACAAAACGTATTTCACTAAACATCAAAACATTTCCTTTCTTTTTAGTAAGTGACACATTATTTTAAATTTACGGCTATAATCCAGAAATCTAAAGCGAAAAAGCCTTCAAGAAAGCAATTGCTCTGTAATCTTTATTATAATTTGAAAAGACGACAGTTTTGCTGTTATATTTTAAAGTGATTGAATGCATTTTCCCTTCAAAATCTTTTTTTTATCTGCTTCAAAAATTCCAATAAAAAAAGTAAACAAAATAACCTTTTAAAACAATAAAATACTGGAGAGAGGATGAAGAAAAGAAAGAAACATCTTACTCTGTCGCATTACGCATCTTATTTGTGAGCTAAGTCATACAATAACATGAAGTAGAATTTATCCCATTCAGCTATTTCTATATATTATGCCATTTCTGTGTAGGAAGCCATCTTGAACCACATGATAAAAGAAATCATAAAAAACAATGTGGAAAAATGATTGTCAGAAGATAGAAAGATGACATTAGCCGAGAACAAAAATGGTCGTAGGGAAAGAGTTTGACTGAAAAAAGAGACACTATACTCTCTCAAAAGAAAAGTAGAGAATACTTAGATAATTTCCTTAGTTTTTTTTTTTTTTTTTTTTGGAAGGAAGGGGGGGGGGGGAGTTATTGAAAAGGTTTTTTTTTATAGAAGGAAAATTTAAAAAACGTAGATTTATAATCTTCGGATAGATTTTATTTGAAGTGTTACATAAAAGACATTATTTTAAATTATAAAGCGTAATTGATTGCTCTTTTCATTTTTATTAAGAAATGCTTACACAATGATTTGAAAATTTTTGTAATACGGAAAAATCAAGAACTAGAGGCTTTTTTAGTTTCAGAAAAATCTGAACATACAAAAGCTGAATTAACACATTCAAACTGAAAAAAACAAGAAAAAAAATCATGTGACAAGCATAGATTATGAAACACTTTCCAACACATTCAGAATAATGTAACAAAAGTGTAACGTTTAAAAAATTAAAATATTACGTCAAATTCAATCATATGGAAACGCATAATACATTTCAAAACCGAATTTCAGCTGTTCCCATCTACAATCGGCAAATTATCCGTTTTTTTTTTTTTTCAGCAGCCCTGTATATGATATATAGATTTGTATCTATTAACTACATGCATGCCAAAATTTATTTCACTTAAATACAAATACACTCAGTTGAAAATTTCCCTTCAGCAATTTCCTCTAATAAGCAGAATGGTACGTGAATACTTTTGTGCAGCCCTGTATATGAGGTATAAAATTTATATAGTGAGAAACATGCAAAAAAATAATTAGATTTAAAAGCACATACCGAATTAAAAACCGTACACTCCAGCAATTATTACTCAAAGACAGTATTGTAACGGATTTCTTTTGTGTGCCCCTGTAAATGAATAAAAAATGAATGCCCTGTTCTAACATGATCATAGTAAAATTCAGTGATTTTTACCAGTTTCAATTCATTGGGAATAGCGTAATGTCATTAAAAAACTCTGCAAATGATTTTTCCCCATACACTAATATAATGGAATTATTTTGAGTGCCCCTGTAAATGAACTATTAATCCTACATACTTCATATACAATACCAATCATGCTTTGATGACCCTAAATATCTTTTATCAATTGCATGTAAAACCGAGTATATTTACGGGATTTAGAGCGTAGACAGATGGACAGACGACCAGACAAAACGAATGCATAAACACTTTTCAGCTTAGTACGAAAGTGTTTAAAGACACTGAATCAAAATGTAAAGAAAATGGCTTTAATCTATATTTTAACAACTGATGTGCTTATATATTTCACTTGAAAATAACTGAAAATTTTTACTGCAAAGCGTTTATTAATATTAATTTTTACTGCAAATGCCTTTAAAATGATTTGAGAATGCAGAACGTTATTTAATATATTTAATGCAAGAAATATATCACAAAATAACTTTTTTTTTTTTTTTTTTTTTTTTTTTTTTTTTTTTTTAACGGCACATTATTTTAAATTATCAGATATAATCCCTAAATTTAAAGCATAAAATATCAAGAAAGCAATAACACAATAATCTTTATTATCAGTCATAATATATTTCGGTTTTGCAGCAATATTTTACTGTGATTGGATGAATTTACCCTTCTAAATCATTTTCCATCTACTTTACAAATTCCTAAAAGAAATAAAAGAAAAGAATGTTTAAACAGGTAAAATATAAGGAAGATTGAAAAAGGCAAACAAGGAAAAGAAAAATCAGATTCGGTTCTAATATTATTTAATATTCGGTTATAATATTCTTTAATATATATATATATATATATATATATATATATATATATATATATATATATATATATATATATATATATTAATTTAAAGTTTGCAAAAGCGAGAATAACAGAAGACAATGTCTTTCATTTTGTAATATTACGCAAATTTTATTTCAAAAGTTTTATTATAATTTCTATATTTCAACTATGAATCAGTTTATAATTTACATACCAACCGTTTTATTAGGAGAGAGTACCATATATTTTGAACGCCGCTTTAAATGGACCGCTGCAATTCTGCTGTTAATTACAGAAAGAGATGCATCTACCGCTGAAATCTTACTCACCAGAATGATGTCATTTATGATTAGAATAAGCACCAGCATCCCACGTGTTGCTTTCAGACAATTTAAAAAAAACTAAAATTAGCTGTTTTTATCAATTTTTTCCCTACTAAACGAATACAATTGAGAAGAATTCCCTACTAAAGAAATAGAATTGTTTAAAACTAAGGTAAGTTGTTATGTTTTCATATATATATCTAAATTCATATGTTTATTGCGCATATTTTTCACACGGATTTCTTCGCTATCGTCTTTGTTCTGAGTCTTCAGATTGTCTGTTTTAAAAAATGGCGCAGTTGCCTTAATTGTACCAATTTAAATTGCTTAAATTGGATCAGATATACGATCATAAATTTGATAAGTAAATAATGAATTTTGAGGGCTGTATGCTTCGGATACTATTTTTTTTTTCATATTTCACATTTTTAAATTTAATATTTTACATATTTTAAAAGTATAAAAAAATATTTTAAAAAATGATGAAAACGACACAGACAAACTGTCTGGAAGAAAAACATCAGTGACAGCAAAAGTTGTCAAAGATATAGGAAACGAAAAGAAAGAATATGTTGTGAAGAGATCGAGTCACAAGAAGCCTGTAGCTACAATTCCCACCCCCCTCCCCTCCAAAAAAAGCAAATGAATCATTAGAAATGTTATTTCCTTGCCAAAATCAGTTATGTCAAAGTACAGGGGAGTCGAAAAACACCTGTGTTAACATCTTCGCCATATAAAGTAAAGCTTGAAATAGTAATAATAATAATAAAAAACGACAGAAAGGAAACTGTTAAAGCACAAAAGAAATTGGAACATCAAGTTAAAGAAATAGGCCTAATTCAATTGGAACGAAAATGACGGAAGGGAAGAACTACTGACATAAAGTAAAACAAACTTCAGTTGCAAGAAAAAAAAAAACAAAAAAAAAACTAATGATTCAGAATCTAAAAAGAAAAATCAACACAATGGTGATTGGGTTTGCCTATTTTGTAAGAAAAATAAAATAGCAGAAATGATTCAGTGTTCAGATTGCCAAATGTGGTTCCATTTGTGTGCGCTGGAATGAAAAATAAGCGAAAGAGATTCATGCGTATGCCTTGCATCACTTTTTACGTGATATTCAAGTAACTGGCAATTAGTTCCATAATATCTAGTGTTAATTACTTACAACTTTGACTTATATCTTGAATACATTTTGATTTTAAAAAAATACTCTTATTTTCAGACATTTCTTTTCATTATATTTCATTACCGTTGTTTAGTTTCATTATTTCATTATCGCAAACTTTGCTTTTATTAAATTATTTATAGTCCCTACTCATTAAAACAGCCTAATATTGTTTGGTCGAATTTAGGCGACCAGTCGCTGAATTTGGACCACTTTTTACATTTTTTTTTCAAATTAAAATTACACTTAAGATTTTCAAAAAGAATTTGTTCTGAAAATTTACTTACTTAGTTGATGAATAGATTAACCAAGTGTACTGATATTTTGCAGATATTCCAAAAATGAAGTGAGTTACACCTGAAAATATGTAAAGTGGTCCAAATTCGGCTATTCTACCCTATTTATTTTTCAGTGCGAAACATAAAATTTACTTTAATTCTTTTTCTCCAATGGTATTTTTAAGTACCATTAAAAAAATTTAATATAAAATTTATTTATTCCGTCTACTATGAAAAGTAGATGTTACTTTTCATACAAAACACTTTGATCGATCACAATTAGAAAACACAGCAAAACAGTTAGAGATTTATATATTTATCTAAGCAGTTATTTTCTCAACCATTTACATTTTTGTAGCTTTTCTCTTACTAGAAAATTTTATGAAAAATTTGCCACAACAAAAACCTGTTCATTTGCGTATAAGATTACGTTTAGTTACATTGTTTTTGTTTTCATAAGAATTGAGAGTGTCAGGTCTCTGGCATTAATAAGACGTATGCTTAATGAAAATTACTGTTAATTAATTTTCTTTTTTATGTATTGTATTTATCTTTATATCATTATCTACGTACTTCAGTTATGGATACCTTTTCTTACGTATGGTGTTAAAATGGGTACAATTGTATCCATATTTGTATTGTAAAAAAGCTGTATTGCTTAAAAGGAAATACCAGAAGGGGCTCTTTTATGTATCGAAATGTGGATAACAATAGAGAGCGAGACAGTTAGAAACAATGATGATGATGATCAAAAAAGAGAATCTCCTGGGATGACTGGTCAGCGAACAAGGGGGGAGAAGGCACGTGGCGATCAACTGTGGAGATAACGGTGAAGACACCGTATAATATTGAATAGAGAAGGCACAGTAAGAGAGAGTAAGAGAGTTCAGTCTAAGGTTGAACCTGAAATGTGTAGTTTGGAGAAAGTAACTACTCATATTGGGGGCACGGAGTATTTTTCTAATGAAGAGTACCTGTGTACCAGAGTTCGGGAAAGATCTGTGTGGTTGGCTCGTTGAATGAACCCAGCTGCGTATGGTCAATTGAAACAAGAAGAGTGTATTTTTAATGATATAATCTAGTACGCACATAATATCTTAACGTGCAATTTGATATTGGGCAGGATCAGTTATATCCGTGCCTAATAAGGAAATTATTTTCTTTCTTTGTAAATATGTAAATATATTGCAAATAATTTCTCCACTTAGTATTATTTTAAAGTATCTTACGCTGTTAAAAATTTTTGCGCTAGGTTGAACATACTGTTGGGGCTACAGCAGGTGCAACCATAAAGATGGTGAAAATCTTGTTCCAACATTTGAAGCTCCGGTTGGATCTTAGCTCCAAATGAGCTCCAACAGTGGCCGAGAGGTTCTCTTCTCGAAGCTGGTAAACGGGAGTTGCTGGGTTCGATCCAAATCGCGCCCGTCGGCTTAATCGTTCGGAGTTTTCGTGGTTTTCTTCGAACCATGGATTTCCATGCGTAAATACGGGTACGGTTCCCTTAGAAAGGCCTCCACGGAGGGCACTCCCCTTTTAGGGCCTATATCCCTTGAGTAGATAATCGGTCTTCAAAAATCAACTAACCAACCAACTTAACTCCAAATGTTGGTGCGAGATGTGCTGCAGTAGCTGCAACCATACTAAGATGGTTCAACGCAGCACAATTTTTTTAAGAGCGTAGTTAGTAAATCCTAACCTTTTCACATCGTGTCCAGTATCACGTACCTATACTAGTGGAGGCAGAATGGCAACTACGGAGTGTTTATTTGCATCTTTACATGTGGTGGTCTAAAATATGAGTGATAGTTGTGGTCGTACCGACAACGAACGATCAGTTTTAATTTTTAAAAAAAAAAACTTACCGAAATTACACACTTTTATACTAGAAGTAGCCTAATATTTCCTCAGACATCGTGGTAGATAATTATTTAGACGTAATTATTAGAATTTCTTGATTCATAATTTGCGGCATAAAGGATTAAAGTGCAGTTGAAAACTCAAAAGGGTGTTAAATATTTTTACTGCGAATTTCATTTCTCAAAACAGCAAATCTTTTCTTTTAACTAACGGATACATTATTTTAAACTTACTAATGTGTTTTTATTCGTGCATAAATTTAAATTTGCAGTTGCAATCCGAAAATCTAAAATAAATCTAAAGTAACAAAATTCTAAAGTAAAAATCATTCAAGAAAGCAATAACTCTGTAATCCTTATTATCATTTGAAAAGGCGACAGTTTTGCTGCAATATTTTAATGTGATTGGAAGAATTTTCCCTTCTAAATCCTTTTCCATCTGCTTCAAAAACTCCAAAAAGAAGTAAAATGAAAAACTCTTAAAAGATAAAATACTAGAGAGAAAATGAAAATCTAACTCTGTCGCATTTCGCATCTTATTTGTGAGCTAAGTCATACAATAACATGAAGTAGAATTTATCCCATTCAGTATTTTTCTATATTATGCCACTCCTGTGGAGGACGCCATCTTGAGCCACATGACAAAAGATAATCATCAAAAATAAAGTGGAGAAATGATTGTCAGAAAATATAAAGGTGACATTGCCCGAGAACAAATATGGTTGAAGGAAAAAGAGTTTGATTCTAAAGAAGACACTGAACACTCTCAAAAGAAAAGTAGACAATAATACTTAGATACTTAGAATACTTAGATAAATTTCTTAGGTATTTTTTATTCCACATAGAGTTATTAAGTTTGGCTATTTTTTGTTAAAAATATGGTACAGTCCTTTCTGAAGATGCCTTATAAATGAATGGTTATCATGATTTTTTTTTTTAATTTAAAACTCAATCTTTTAATGATTTTTAGGATTTCGTTCATCTCACGAAAACTTTATAGTCTCGCTTCACTGTCTGTCCGTCTGTACGTCACACTCTCGTACTCAGAAACTATTTAAGTTACAGACATGATTTTTTTTTTTTTTTTACACGGAGATGAATACCCCCTGTCATATACAAAATCATAAAATTTTGAAAAAGTCTTATCTTATTAGAGTTTTTATGAATTCGACCATTTCTGCATCATTACATAATCTTAATTTCAGCTAAATCAATCGTAGAAGTTATAGTCCAGTCGGCAAGATCATTTTGTTAGTATGCAGAAGGTTTTGAGCTCAAATCCTGCGGTTTAAGTTGGAAATTTAAATTTGTAATTTTTTTGCGGAGTTACTTGAGTAATATTTAGAAATCGTATAAGATGCTGAAAATTCTAGCCTTAAGACACGAAATGTTTGAACTCTATTATTCTGTCTATGCATTTATTTTAATTTTCCAAAAAATGAGTTTTTTGCTATTTCACGCAGGCATAAATGTTTCTAGCATAGTTATAAACGATCTATTTTGAATGAGCAGAGTGAGTTTGTTTGAGTGAGACTAAACTCGAAAAAGAAATTCCAACAACTATGCAGCTCAAAAAATTATTTAAAATCTCCAAAAATATACTTATTTTTAAAATTTGAAATTATAATGTAATAATAATAATAATTATTATTATTATTATTATAAAATGTTTTCTATTAGACCAAATATTCGAAAGAACATATCTTGATTAAGTATATATACAGAAATATAAGATACGTTATAATTGCTTTTGTGTGCTGGTAGCAAATGAATATTGTTTAAACTCGTTAGAATTGAGCCCAGTAATGCGTCAATAATGCATTTATCAAAAATGTTCCTAATGACATACTGATGGTGCTTAAATATCGGATTTACATTGGAAATATTTACAATTTAATATATATATATGCTATATAATATTTTTACTTCGCGATATTCAGCTAAATTATTCTAATTTTCCAGCATATTCATTATTTCCATATTTCTTAATAATATATATCATTTATTCCCAGTTAATTTCCTTTAAACTTAAGACGCGTATATTAATAATTATCTTATTCAAAATCTTAGTCTAAACTTTCAATCCCTTCATTAATTTTTATCAGTTACCAAAGCTAATATTCTGAGAGAAGCTACTTTTTATTTTCGAAGCCATTTTATTATTTCTAATTTTATTCCACGAATCAATTTCCCGCGCATTTACCTGCGTTGAACATATTACATCGAAATCCTTTCGTTCGCAGATATGGAACTTGTTCCCTATTGCGCTCCTCTCTCGCTCTCCATTAGTTGAGTAACCGAACGCATTTCACTGTGTGGTTCCTTCCTGAATCTGATAGGTCGTCCTGAAGTTTACATTCCAATCTGTCTTCCTACGCAAATACTAACAAAACCGCCGTGCATGAGCTCTGAGGTCAAATTTTGTCAGATTTGTCTTGTTTTTCTAGTGCTTCAAAAAAGTTACCAAGTTGTCTGCACGTCCTATTGTGTTCGATTTCACTTTAAGACCTTAGCACGATGTAGCTATGCGAAGATTGTTTTCCATGTCCAATTTTTGTGAATGAATGTCCTATGAACATCAACTGGCTATGTTTTCCCTTGGGGAAATTACCGAAATAATCACCATTGCTTTGAGATATTTACCTCGAACCATCAAATAAATTATGCAACTGCAAAAAAGTAATCATCGTGTTTTCACTTATATTAGATTTCAGCCACGACCAATAAATCTATATAAGTTGACTGAATTGTCGACTTAAAATTACTACGACCTTACATCAGCTGCCAGTAAATTATGAATCCATTACATCGATCTACGGCCTTCCATTATTTGGACGAGAAGTTTATTCGACTATTATATATACAGGATGTATCTGAAATGCTTCAACAAACTTAGGGGGATGATAGTACTCATCAAGACGAACAAAAAATGCAATGAAACATGGAGTCGCAAACCACTTATTGAGTCACAAATACAGAGTGTTTCTCCCTAACTGAAGTCGGCTTGTCGGTAATAATTTTGAGAAAAATTAAAATATTGCAATAAAAATGCAGCGATATGTACCTTATTTTGTATGAAATGTGATAACATCACAAAAAAAGTGGTAAAAATTTCCATTATACGCGCCAGCAGTGTGCATTGCATGCTCCCCATTTTGGACTGTGGTTATCAGTTCATACGGTATCATCGATTGTGTGAGTACCCTGTTTTTCCAAAACTTTTTGTGATGTTATCACACTTCATACAAAATAAGGTACATATCGCTGCATTTTTATTGCAATATTTTGATTTTTCGCAAAATTATTACCGACAAGCCGACTTCAGTTAGAGAGAAATACCCTGTATTTGTGACTCAATAAGTGGTTTGCGATCCCATGTTCCATAGCCTTTTTTTTCCGTCTTGATGAGTGCTATCATCCCCCTAAGTTTGTTGCAGCATTTCAGATACACCCTGTATACATACTAACTGCAGGAGGGCCAGATGTGTTGCATTTATACTATTGCTTGAGGGAAAAGAAATTCAATACTATTTTACCTTTAGTAAAAATGTATAATATTAATTTTCTTAAATACTAAATTTCAAGTCAGAAATTAATTTTGCAATCTTGGATAAACAGAATTTGCGAAATCACATTTTAAATAATATGTGATTTTTTATGCAAAACTTTATTTGTCAAAAGTATATTGTTATTTTAAAATTTAGTTTCTAATTTTGAAGCTTTTGAAATGAAAATCCCGTCTCTTTGAAAAATTTATAAAAAAAAAAAAAAATTTAGCTTTTTGAAACCGTTATCTTAAAAAAAAAAAAAAAAAAAAAAAAACCTACTTTAAAATAGCCTATGCCTTTTCCTTACATTCATACTGCAATGTTTGTCAATAGGAATCAATAATTGTCCCCTTAAACCCAAAGACTTTAAATCTAAATACGGTTGAATGTAAAGCTGAAAAAAAATCACGATGTAATGATTTCTAAATTATGTCGACAGACTATATATCTGTAGAATAAAGTGATCCATGAACCTTGGATATCTGAAAATATGTTCTTATTTGTTCGAATTTTCTTGGAAAATTTAATTTAGTCAAGACTTCTTTATACGATCTGTTTAAATCTAATATATAAAAATGAAATTTTGAAGCCAGAATTGTGAAATGTTACGTACATTTGTATTAAAACACGGCCGCGGCAACTAAAGTAAACCGTAAGCGGAATAACTGATAGTTAATTTTTATTTCAAATGAAAATCAAATTTCAAAGTAATTGCTTAATAGGCGCAAAGGCCAACATAGTGAAAAAGATTCCAAGCCAGGACTCGAACCCGGGCCATCAGTATAGCGCACCCCCTCTATTGTTTCCCTCTGGAACAATTTCCATGTATTAATATAGTTAATTTTTAATTAATAAAAAAACACAAATTTAACAGCAATATCCAATCAAATTTAAACAATTTTCGTTATAGGTGTTGCCAACAATTAAAAATCCACAATAAAATTCTTACCACAACAATTACTTTTCTGTTGCAAGATATCCACGTGAAAAAATGAAATAAATGGTTTGACGATTTAAAAAAAAAAGGAATATTACATCATAACATTTCTACTGCAAGATTTCCACGTGAAAAATAAAATAAAATAAATAGTTTGACAAATTAAAAACAAAAGTGAATGTTACGTCATAATTTTTCTACCTTATGATTTCCATGTGAAAAATTATAATTATTTAAATTTGACGAACTTAGAAAAGGGAATATTACGCCATATTGGAAACATAAAGAACAAGGTGAATATATAACGTCATAAAAGTGTGAAAAAATGTAATGAAGCATGATAAAAAACACGATTATGGAAATATAGACGTATTTTAACATTATTGCTTCAATGATGAATGGAAATAAGTTCATTTATAGCTGTATTATTTGCGTCTGTTATATAAATTTATACCTTTTTATACTGAGTTTATAAAGACTATCTAGTCTTATACTGGATATGTCTGAAACAGGTTAAGATGATTTTATTTGCGGTGGTGATTCTTGGACTTTTTAGTATGCGAAAAGATTTGTGGTCAGTTTTTGAGTTGAAAGACACATAATCCAGCAAACAGGATACGACATTTAAACAGAAGTTTATTCCTTTCCAGGTCCGTACAAATCGAGATTTCCGGCCGAAAAATAGCCGGTGCTGGAGAGGACGACGGTCTACATTTAGCCTTTACAGAATCAAGATCAAGAGCAATAATGATGTCATTACAATTTTGAAAGAACAGGGTTATTGGCGAGGAGCAATTTACAAAAAATATCAAACCAGTAGATATCTGGCGAGAATTAAGTTGGGATGAAACATGTGTTAATTTTCGTTAGTGGATTGTCAATGAGGAGGATGAAAGGTCAATATATGAATTTTAACGCCAAACAGATAATCGGCAAAATATGGAACGCCAAAAAACACAAGACCGCATTTTACATGGGGGGGGGGGGGGACCATGGGAATAGGCGCCGCTGTGCTGCATGAAGACATATGCAATTAAGAAATAAAAGATATTGCAGACTAAATTCATGACAAAAATTTATACGTTGGGGAAAAAATGATGCAGCTATAGAAACACACTCAATAAATAAAGAAAGAAGGTATGAGAATTATCCGCCTACCAATCGAATTAAGCGCGCAAACGTAAAGGGTAAATTTTCTTTTCATGCGAGATAAAAATAGCATGCCTCTTTAACTTTATTACTGCTTTCTGTGGTTTTGAGAATTACAGTTCGAAACGACAATGTATTTCTAAATGAAATGAGAGATGAAAACAAATATAATTTATGATTTAGGACAGCTTTAAATTATAAGAATTTAGTAAAATAACCTTATTTTAAAAGGGGGGCGAAAAGGGAAAAGCTATTAAAAGAATATGCGAACAAGATATCCTTTCCAGAGTTTTCATTTGATTCATGTGCGCAGCATTTAGACTGTTTTTCTTTTTTTAACTTTTGTTTTACGTTGTATGTTAAATTTTGAAATTTGTCTGTCAAAACAAACATTCTTAAAATTCCGGGCAACGCCGGGTACTTTAACTAGTTAAAAATAATTTCTCTCTTTAATTTTAGAGAGAAAAGGCCATTCAAATATCTAACAAGCTAATAGACATATAAATCTAATATAAATCTAATATTTAATAGCTAAGTAAATTCTTACAAATGTTAAAGTATGAATTCTCATCCACATTGCTTTTCTGCTATTATAAGAATCCTCCATTTATTTTTTCTTTCCTATTTGTACAAACAGTAATGTATGTAGTATAAACTGCATAAAAAATATATTTATTTCTTTTTATTTTTTACTTTAAAACAAAAGGTGAATTTCAGTCTAATTCATTTAAAACAAATAACATAAGTTTATATTATTTACCTTTAATAAAAAAGTAATAAGTGCAATGATATTCATCCAAGCTTGCCTAAGAAAAACATTTAAGAAATGCAATAAATAAAAGCTACCCTTTTTACATAACAGAAGGCAGAAATGCAAAAAAATATTCAACTATTAAGCTATTTTCGTTACCTAAAATAAAACAGGAAAATGAACCTTATGAACAAACTCTGTTCTTTTTTCTATAATTTTTTTTTCTTGTTTCTTTTTAAAAATAGATTTTGGATTTTTTTCAGATGATCAGAAGCCATCAAATTATAGTGCATGTGTGTGTGTGATAGAGGCGTGGGGGGATAGCTCCTTTTCCAGAAATGAAAGTATTTTCAATCCTCTAAATTCTCGTATCCCTGGAGTAACATTACGTTACATGATATTTTGTTTTAAAAGATATCAATTGGAATTGCTGAAACTATACGAAATCTTACGAGCGGTATATTAACATCATGGATGTGAAACGGTATATTAAATAGTTTAGTTCTTAAACAGAATGAGATTGTAATATAAATGTGATTTTGAGACATAAGATTTACTAATTTGTGTTATATAACCAAGCAGCACAAAATGGTTGGGCCAATATTGGCTAATTTTCATGCAATGGTAAGATATATACGTCTTGCGATAACATTGGCCTAACAGCCATATACAAACAAATTTCCTCAACAGCGGTCCAGCCATTTGTTGCTCAGATACGTTCCAAATGGACCTTATGTACGTGACGTCACTTTTCAGAGCTGGCGGTATCTTGATCCTTTATTCTTTCCACTGTACCGCAAGAGTGTCAGTATGCGCAGCCACCAATGCTGCCAGCAGACGACTTTTAGCCTCGACCCAGGTTGCGTACATAAAGTTTAACCGAAGTTTTGCAAATTTAGCGAATGTTCTCGGATATAGACAAGCTTCTTGAATTTATATTACAAGATATTAAGTATCTTTATGCCACAATAATTAATATTTTGTGGTATTTTTAACAAAAGAACAATAATTATACATATTTCATAGAACGCTACGCTAATATTCAAACGTATGTACCACAAGCAGACGAATTATAGTCTCGACCTCATATCGCATGTATAAGGTCCATTAGATGGATCTCTACATCCACCATTTCCCAACCATTTGATAACTCCACCATTCCCAACCATACCATTTTCCAACGTTATCCACAAACTGCCAACGATGCGCCAACAAACTATACTACTTGGGCATACATATTTTTTCATTTTATAACGTTTTCAATTCCAAAGTGTCTACTTTCTCTTACATGCACTAACTCAATTTTATTCTTAAATTCTTGAAAGTGGCTTATATTCTTATTCAAAAAATAAAAAATCCAAAATAGCTTTCCTTTCTTTTCTTAAAGTAAAAAATCTTTTAGGAAATGCTGTCGAAGTAGGCGTTTTATTCACATTTTGTGACGCGACAGCACTGGAGAGGTCGTTATGAGACATTATTGTTTATAACTTAAAGTGTAACAAACTTCTGGAAAAACGAAGAATCACTATTTGAATCCTAATCATCCCAACAATCATTCCAATAAATTTTATGTTTTTACATATTAGCACGTTGAATGCCAAGTCTATTTTGTCTGTCTTTCTGTTTGGGCCACGAAATAAGATCCCCGTTACATAATCTATAAGTCTCAGTCACCAATGACTACACGGCCTAACGGAAAGTTCAGTGCCAGTCACCGGTGAATGATGTGGCACTCAACGTGTTAATAAATATAAATATATTTTTTTTAACATGCTTTCATTAAAATTCACAAAAATGTAGAAAATATGCATGTTTTTTTAAATGCACTAAAACGTATAAAAGTCTTGAAAAAAGAAACCTTAAGTGTACGGAGTTTAAATTAAATTGCAGTGAGCTCGGTTATGGAAGATTAATGGATTTAATTGAGAATTATGCCAAATCAGTCAGCTATCGCCAAGTTAGCTTCATATATCACAACTTATTTTTGTCGCCAAATTTGGCAATATTTCGCCAAGTTTGATAAAATTTGGCGCTATTGTGGTAACGCTGTCATTATTACTTATCAACAAATACTCATTGTTGAAGCTGATGCTGATTTCTCCATAGGAAATCAAACGTAACCATTCAGTAGAATTGCCCTCCGTTGCCCCACTTAGGGATTGAATTTAAAAAAATCAATGCCCAATTCATGTATTGCCCTCAGGAATACATATATATTCCAAATTTTAAGGGAACACAGTACCTTTTAAACTACTTTTTCAATTTTGAATAATAGTGTAAAATACTTAACTATAATGTCACTACAGATATTAGGTACTATAAAGCAAATATAATTTCATGTAATTAAAAAAAAAATCTTGTAGAACAGCCTATTTAACTAAAATTTAAATAAAAAAATTAAAATCCCTACTACTTTTATAATTATGAATATTTTTGCTTCACATTTTTTTTTCCATAATCCTAAAAACACACTACATAAAATTACGCATGGATTTAACATTCAAGGTTATAGTTATTTTTTTTAAGAATTTCAATAATTTTTCCTTGATTTTTTACTATACAAAAGAGAAAAAGATTGATATTAAATGTAATATCCCATACATCTAAAAATCCATGCACAGTTTTGTGTAGTATAATCTAAGGAATATGGAAAAAAAATTGAAGCAAAAATATTCATATTTAAAAAAGTAGTAGAGAGTTTAAAATTTTTAATTTTTTTTTATTTAAATTTTAGTTAAATAGGCTGTTCTACAAGATTTTTTTTTAAATTATATGAAATTATATTTGCTTTATAGTATATAATATCTGTAGTGACATTGTATTTAAGTATATTGCAGTATTATTCAAAATCGAAGATACTGTGTCCCCTTAACCCTCCGACTGTCTTGGAAAAGGGCAAAATTGTAATGTTGATTTCTCTGCATTTTGTTTTAAATGGCTCTATGTCAAAAGGAATTGGGTGAAAAATGAGTTACAAGATTTGACTGCCACACACAAACGTAATTGTAAGTTAAAAGAAAGCATGTAAAAATGTATGTAATGTGTCAAAAGTCTCTTATTGTTGTGAGAAAAAAAAAAGAAAAAAAAAAATTATTTTTTGAGAATTGGCTACATTTCATGTGCTTAAAGACAAAAGACTAATTTCTTATTACTATTTTCATACAAGATAATGTATCGAAGCTATAAAATCAATATCTTTTATTAATTTTTTTTGCAAGAAATAAAAGCAAAACTTAAAAAAAAAAATTCCATTTTTATTATCAAGCAAGTTTTCTTTTAGTAGAACGTTTAAATTTCTTCGAGTGATATACGTAAGGATCTCAAAAACGAAAGAAGAATTTTAAAAACTACTTTTCATTCTTTTAAAAATGTTCTTTTTTGTGATGGATAGCAAACAACGAAACGTGACAAATCCGCTGCCAGACTGAAGTTTACTTTTTAAAGTGCTAACTGATATCGGTTGATTTTCAGTTATTACATTTACAAAATAAATGTGTCTCCGATAAAAAAAAAAAAATAAATAAAAAAAAAAAAAAATAAAAATGAAGTGATTTTTTTTTTAAAGGCAGATTTATAAAGTAAATAAAATTTCTCTTCTTATCTTTACTGGAAACCAAATAAATAAAAAGTGGAATGAGAAGTCTTTAAAAATGATGTCTACTATATTATTGATGAAAAATATACATTATTTGGAAAAAATAATTATTTGAAAATATAGGTATTACCGTGTGAACAGGTGGCATTAATTGTGTAATTAAATGCAAGGATTTTAATCATGTTTAATCTCCTTAGTTAAATGTAAAATTGAAAGAACTATGATGTAATGATTACTAGATGTTGCTTTCATGGCAGACGACAATTTCTTTTCAAGTCTAAACTAATTTATGAATCTTTACTATAAGAAGATATGTTTTTGGTTTTTAGAATTTTCTTTAATTATGTCATAAATTCATGACTGTTATTTTTATTTTTATTGTGGAAAATATGGTATCGATAAAGATATATTAATCGCAATTGCATAGATTTTAGAAAAGATGGTGTTTTTAGTCCGCAGAGAAAAAGTAAAAATTAACCTGCTAAAATAAAGTCAAAATTTTGGCGATGAAATCTTTTTTGTGATAACACAGAATTATGGCAACCATAGCTTGCTCCATAGTTTCGGTAGGATTATAAAAATTCCTTAATTTTGTTTTGTACTTGTTCTTTTTTTTCACATCCTGTATATATAGATATTTTTATATTTGATTATTTAAAATCATAATTATTCCCTTTTTTTTCTATTTGGTAATGTTAATGAGCAGATAATATCGTTATCAAAATTGATTGTAATTACGAAACAACGAGGAAATTTAAATTTTAAATACGACTAGTACTTTCAAAACTTAAAAAACTTTTAAAACATTAACTTTTTTAAAGTTCCGATAAAATCAAATTAGTTTTGAAAGTAACCGCTATACTGGTTTATCTCGGGGTTTCAGATTGGCGATCATTTTCAAAAATGGCATTTTGGCGCGTCTTGGAAAAAAAATCGTCAAGTTCATTTTGGGGACCACAAACACATGCGTCCCTTCTTTTTTATTTCACAATATTTGAATAACCCAAATGCCGTCACTGAAGAAATTTTATTAAATACATATTTAAAATATCGACCCAAATAACGCCAAGTCTCATTTGAAGGTGGCATGTCTTTGAAATGACCTTTTGGGCTAAGATTTTACTATTTTGACCTGTAAGAACACTCTGGATGAATGGTATCGAGGGGAAAAGTGGGCTATATAGTTTGGTGATCATGGAATTTGACGAGAACGTACAGACCATCCTACGAACTACTATACTTCTGCATGGTGGACCCTTCTAAACGACGGACTGGCAAGAAAACACCTGTAGTCATTTATCCCAACATCCTATCATCCATTGCTCTTGTGCCGCATGGTCCTGAACTTCCTGTTCCTACCATCCGCAGGAAGATGAAACTGGTGATGGCAGTAATAGCTCGGAAAGTGCAGAAGATTTTGATGATCCTAATTAGAGTGCTGAATGTGGAATCCCCGAAAAGAAACCATAATATCTCAATCAAAAGACCTTAATGATTTGATCGGGGTCCTTGGTCTTAGAAAGTCCAATGTTGACTTCTTAACACCCAAACAGAAGCAGTGGAACTTGTTAGATTAAACTGTGCAAGTTTCGAATTAAATGAAGCGACATAAAAAAATATCCGCATTTTTCATGAAAGAAGAGGATCTCTGCTATTGTCATGGTGTAATTGTTTTGTCAGAGAGTACTGGAACTCCTCTTCATCCCAGTGAGTGGCGGCTCTTTATAAACAGTTCATCAAAGAGTATGAAAGCAGTATTACTCCATAATGGTAACCAGTTTCCGCATATGCCCCTTGCCCATTCAGCACAGCTTAAAAAAAGACTACCGAAATATGGAGGGATTTCTAAATGCATTGAAATATGAAGACTATGTGTGATGTCTGGGAACGTCTAGATTAATTTCTCTTTCGTGTCTGTTGACGCCAACATCACGTGGTATGCGGGCGCGCGCGGAGAGAGGGGAGGATATTTTTTTTTCAGAGAAAAAGTGATTTTGGAGAAGTGTAGACGAGCCGTGCATGGTTGGCCGGCGTGTTTTTTTGATTTGTGAAAACGGAAGTTTATGATTTTAATAATATAGTGAAGTGTAGCTTTTGGGAGTGAAATATAAGGGTGGTGTACATTGCATATATGTAAAATCTGTATATACTGTATATAGCGTGGTGCCATCTGTATCGTATTTATGTACTCTATAAATAAACTTAATTTAGTGTTGTGAAGAAAACTAGTGATCATTTTAACGAGGTATAAACCACCAGGGATGGTCAGCGGAGCTCGGCGCCGATATCACACTATGGTTGGAAAGTTACTGGAGACTTCAAAATGTTTGCTTTCTTGATTGGTCTTCAAGGAGGGTTTACTAAGTTCCCATGCTATCTTTGTCTGTGGCATAGCAGGGAACCATAAACGATATTGGCCTAAACGTACTTAGTTCACTGTGGGGAAGCACAAGATTAAATGGGAACCACTTGTAGAACGTCGAAATTTACAAATGCCACCTTTGCACATAAAACTGGGACAAATGAAAAATTTGTGGTCAAGTTGGACAAGGAATCTACAGCATTCAAGCATCTACAAAAACTGTTCCCAAAGCTTTCCGAAGCAGAAGTTAAAGCTGGCGTTTTTATTGGACCGCAAATCAAGAAAGTTATTGAGTGTCAAGAGTTTCCGAAACGTTTCAGAGGAAAGGAGAATGACGCATGGATCAATTTAGTTAAAGTAGTTAAAGGCTTCCTTGAAAATCCCAAAGCTAAGAACTATGTTGAATTGGTTGAGAAGGGCAAAATAGGCTGCAAGGTGTCTCTCAAAGTATGTATCCTTGACGCCCACATTGATAGCTTCAAAGAAAACATGGGTGCCTATTCTAAGGATCAAGGATAGCGTTTTCACCAGGGAATGCAACATTTTGACCGTTGCTACCGCTATCAGGGAACTTACAATCAACACACTATATTTGGGGGCTAATTCGTAAAAGTGATATGACATTCAAATCTCGCAAAACTACACATTTCTGGTTTTCTTTGTCATCGATTTGTAGAATTTTGGTTAAAATATACTATTGATTTGAAATATAATGTTCCTTTTTTGTCTTTAAATAAAGATAAACCCGATAATTTGTACACTTGATTTACAATTATTTTTTCAGTACGACCATTTTTTTTTTCATTTCCAGCACTATCGCTTCTGGAAATTCGGTTCAAAATTTGACAGCATTTAAAAAAATATATTCTCTTTAAATCAAAAAATCGACCAATCAGGCGCATTATATAGTTTCTAAATAAGAGAGCCGGCCAATTGGATGCGTTTGAGAGCAAAAATGAATATCATAGCAAACGCGGTAGCGTTAAGCTATAATATGATTAAGAAATAGAAAATGCAAACGACTTTCTTAAATTTCTGGCGAACCAGTTGACATACGACAATGATTTTTCTTTTGAAAGATAGAACTCGACAAGACGAATAAATTGATAGCATTAAAAAAATTACTGTAGCTTTCAGTAGTTTTTTATTCAACCTTAAACGAAAAAATGAAGACACAAAATTCAACAAAGTGTAGCTAACGTTCCAGTGGGTGGATTAACTTCGTTTTTGTTTTATTTTGATCCTCTTGTTCAAACTTAAAATAGATTTTTTTTTAATCTTTGTATGCTTGACGGTCGCTGAGAAAATCGAATTTGTCTTTTATAATGTCTCCATAAAATTATAGAAATCTCTCCTTTTCATTTTTTAATTTTCTAATTCAACAATTTCTTTCGTGTTGCCACTCCCTAAAAAGCAATACAATAATTTTAAAAAAAGGATAACACGTGTACTTTTGTTGTTATAAGTCAATAAAAATTCAAATTCAACTGATAGATTTTTTAAAATTTGAAATCGACGTCAACCTAAGCAGATAATGCCTAATTTTCATAAATATATATATGAACTTTCTTGATTAATATTTTGAAATGGGGTAATAGACACAATGGAGCACAAACGAGTTGATAGGGGAAAAAAAGGGGGTAAATCCCAAGCTTCTGTTCAGGAGCTAAATGTAAGTTTTTTTTTTAATTATCATCATAACATCGTAACTTACACAAGCGAATGGTATGCAGTAATATAAATACTTCGCATACTAAGTGTACCTTAAAAAATAACATTCCATCTATTTTAAATAAGGAAGAGATGTCATATACGCACCAGAGTACATAACTGGTGCGATAATGGCGTTTTTTTGCCTGATACGGTAACTGAGCTATTGTTGTTTATTTATTAATTATTTTTTTATTTACTTTTATTTTATTTTTTAAAATTATATAAATTGTTTTGTTCTATATTTATTAATTAAACTTTTCATTATTTATTGTTATTTCCTTTTTTAAATAATAGAAAGTAATTTAAAAATATATATGTAACTGCTATTCGAAAAAATATGTAACTGCTATTCGGTTTTCGTCAAATTGGCGTCAGAAAAAACCGCGCCAAACCCGTTGTGTATATGACATCTGCGCCTTAAATAATTAGGGTTTCGTTTAACTTTAGGTACTTTTGCTTGAGATATTGTCGAAAATGTACAGCAAAAATATACGGTACTACTTGATTATCCCTTCGACCAATTTCGCCAAACTATTCGCCAAATGAAACAAACTGACATAATTTTTATTTTAAATAACGGAAGAATAAATAAATTAGTAAAACATTAATAAAAATACTAATAAAATCTTGGGCACAGATGTCATATACACTCCGCAATGGCGCGATTTTTTCTGACGCCAATTTGGCGAAAACCTCGTTAATATATCTCCTATATCCGGGTTACCATATCAAGCAAAATAACGACACTTTATCTCCAGTTAAGTACCCGGTGCGTATATGACATTGGCTTCAAACAAATTGCGCCAATATGGGGCGTATATGACATCAGTGCCAAAACTTGAATTAAAAATCACTTGATGACGTAACAAACACGTGTATCGTGTTTAATGTCAAGTGAATGTAACATTCACTATCATCCATTATTGTCATTTAATCTTATAGTTTGGCGGTAATTTTTTGATCGACAGGATAATCAAGTTGTACCAAGTATGGTACAGATGTCATATACGCACCACGTTGGCGCGATATTTTTTCTGACGCCAATTTGGCGAAAACCTCGTTTTCGAATACCAGTTACATATGTATTTTTAAAAAGGGTTTAACAATAAATTAAAAAAAAGTTTAATTAATAACAATAGAACAAAACAATTTATATAATTTTAAAAAAGAAAATAAAAGTAAATAAACAATTTATTAATAAATCAAAAATAACATCCGGGTTACCACATCAAGCAAAATAACAAAACTTTGGCGCCAGTTAAGTACCCCGGTTCGCATATGACATTGGCGTCAGAAAAAAATCGGGTCAACGTGATGCGTATATGACATCTGTGGCGTTTCAAGTACACTTCTGAACGTTACTTTGAAATCGGCGAGTTTCATCGCTAAAATCGCCAAGATGCTTAATGATCATCGCCATTGAATATAAATAATGCCATATTTGCAAACTTATAGGTCAAAATATAAGTGGAACCTCGGTTCACGACCGCCTCTGTTTATGACTAGTTCGGTTTATGTCCAACTTCGGTGATCAAAATTTGACTCGGTTGGCGTGCAATATCACGACCAAGTTCACGACCAAGGCTGCCGAATAGTTAAGTTGGAAACCCTTACATAACTCGTGTTATTAGTCAAGTTTGGAGTAAGGTGTGCATATCAGAGTGCTTTGTGTACCTTTATACTGTAGAAAAAATTAACTTTTTGATTTACTTTTAGTCAGGTTTGCGCTAATTTTAGCTCTCATTATGGCTTCTAAGAATGAAAAAGGGCTTAGTGATAGCAGTAGTAAGAAGCTTAAGCGAATTACTGTTCAATAAAAGGGAATGTAGCAAAACATGAGAACGATATTAATATAACCAGTCTAGCTAAACAATACGATGTGGCCTAAACCTTCGATTTCCTCGATAATCTATATATATATATATATATATATATTAAACAAAACCTAATTTGCAGAACAAATTAAAAAACCAAAATTTATTTCCTAAATTGTTTAAGCCCGAGAAGGGACAGATATTAAGATATTTCATTCAATTCGTTCTACATTTAATGTTAAATTTTTTTAACAAATAAGCTAAACCAATTGAACATTAAAAAATAAAACTGAAATTCATACAATATAATGGTTTAAACACCTATATACTTAGATTCCGTTCAAATGAAATCGAAATAAATCTTAGACTTTTTTTAAAGTTTTGTATTTTGCATGTACCTTATCATATTATGTACAATCATCATAAACATAATGCAAAATCTGCAGTACAAATATATACAACTTAAAAATGGAAAAAGTCTAAGATTTATTTCAATTTCATTTGAACGGAATCTAAGTATATAGGTGTTTAAAGCATTATATTGTATGAATTTCATTTTTATTTTTTAATGTTCAATTGGTTTAGCTTATTTGTTACAAAAATTTAACATTAAATGTAGAACGAATTGAATGAAATATCTTAATATCTGTCCCTTCTCGGGCTTAAACAATTTAGGAAATAAATTTTGTTTTTTTAATTTGTTCTGCAAATTAGGTTTTGTTTAATATGTCAAGTTTTTCAATAACTACTGCATTCAGACAAACACATTTCAAAATAAATGGAGGGTTTCATCATCAGGCTTTGATTTGTGCGATATCGCACCACAATTTGTGATGCAATTTACCTATGTATAATTCAAAATGTTTCACCAGTGCAGTAATGCAGGTTGTTGTAGTTTGGTCAAAAAATTACAATCTGGACTTTAAAAATCTGCTTAAAAATTTCATTTCCACCCCCACCCCCCCACTATGACGTCATATTCATCTTCTTTTTAATTCAAAAAAAAAAAAAAAAAAAAAAAAAAAAACTATTTCAGTTTCTTTAGTTTCATGTTTCACGTGAAAATCATTCAACTAAAAATAGGCAAATTATTATTACGGCTTTTGAATTATTTACAACAATGAAGGGAAAATGTTAATTCTATTAGAAAATGTCCGTTGATACTACGAGCCGTTAATTCCCAAATTGGCTCAGCCGAACTCGGCAATCTGATTGTTCGTTAATATTAATATTTTGGATTACTTTACTGTGATTTTGATCAAATTTAACAAAATAAATCAATTTAAGTCATTATAATTGCATTCTATTTTACATTACAGTACTTCATAAGAAAATAAATATAATTTTCTACTATATAAATATCAGTTTTAGCCAATCAGATTGCTGAGCTCGGCTGAGCCAATTTGGGAATTAACGGCTCGTGTTGATACTCAATGAAAAAAGCGAAATTTAGAATTATTAAGAAAAATATTTGAATAATGTAAATAAAAATTAGCTCATGTTACTCTCTAGATTTAATCCACCTATATGCAAAGGCATTTTATGATCCGTTTTGATCCTGACGTCTGGCAAATGTTTTTACACTTTGAATTTATAATATTATTAGAATTAGCAAAGAATTAAAAATGAGTGGCATCAGGGACAAAAAAGTGGGAAGAAAAAATGAAAAAGTTATGATCTCCATAGGCTTTTCTATGTTAAATTAACATTGAGAAGTGACACTGGAAATAAATAACTATTGCGCTGCCGCGCAATACTTAAATATTACGTTATCGTATGTGTCACAGAAATTGCGATTAGTTGTTAATTGTTGAATGGCGACGCTCGAATGAAACGCATCTCATTGGTTATAGAACAGCATTTAATGCATCCCCATACCTATAAGGGGGGTTACCATAGGCAGGACCCTGTTCTGTCGCCAAATACCGCCAAGTTTGTGATCAACGTGTAAATATATCGCCAAATTCCTATAGACTTCCATTGTAAACCAATAGGGTTTACTTGATTAGAGAGAATCAACAAATTGAGATATTTTAATGCAACAAAAACTAATATGAGTATAAGAAATTATATTAATTATATTTAAGGGAGCCCAAGTAAATTAAATTATGAATAAAAATAACGTGAATTTGATTTAAAAACCTTGAACCTCTTAAAACAGTGTGCATTACTTGGTTAAATAGTGCATTATTGCGCGAAATAAGAAAAAACTAATGGGAATATTTAAAAGCAACTCAGGTTTATTTATATTCAATATATAATTATCAAAAAATTTAAATGACTAGTATTAAAAAGTGCTCTGACGAGCACCAAAAAAGGGTAATATGTTTTTAAGTATGAAAAAGGGTTTGACAAGTGCTTCTAATTGGGCATGAAAAAGGACAAGGGGTCCCTTCTTGGCTGCAGCTCACTGTCAATGCCAACTTTGAAAATATCATATTTGCGCTTTTTTCATATTAAAAAAATCAGCCGCAGTTACGATAAAAATGTGTAGTATAACGACGCAGCCTGATTAAACATGAATGTAAGGCGACATAGCACCAAAAACCTTAGTTCCTGCAGCGTATCACACTCATGCAGTGCCACCAAGCACGCCCGCAGTGTAGAACTGTACAAAAAACTGATTTGTAGTGCAGTGCAGACTATTGCAGCACTCTGCACAGGAACAATTCCACATGTGCACGCATAACAGTAATGCATTCATTGATTGTTGAAATTATATGCAAGTGGCTGTGGCTGTACAATGCACAGCAATGCATGTAAATTATAAACGAACATTAGACGCAGACACCTTTAATACGGAAGTACAAAAGCACAGTGTGAGTGTGCGCTGAGGTTCAAAAATTAAAAGCATAATAGGAATATACAGTGTAGTATAATTTATAGAGAAATAATGGTACACAGTGCACTGTACAAAGTTGCACTGCAGACGCATGCGCAGTACAACAGTGCAGTTAACATGTAAAGCACGACGGAAAGTTTTACTAAAGTACCGCGAATTTATTTTATATAGAAAAAGCGCAAATATGATTTTTTCAAAGTTGGCATTGACAGTGAGCTGCAGCCAAGAAGGGACCCCTTGTCCTTTTTCATGCCCAATTAGAAGCACTTGTCAAACCCTTTTTCATACTTAAAAACATATTACCCTTTTTTGGTGCTCGTCAGAGCACTTTTTAATACTAGTTTAAATATGAGTATGAAAATAAGCAGTTTGGATTTGAATACACCCTTAATAAGATGATTTTTTTCTTCAACCGCTATGTAGTTAATTTTTTTTTTTCTGCTATAAGAATTGGACCTATCAAAAACTTGTCTATATAAATGTTGAAGAGAATATTAAGAAGATATATGATAAATTCATGGGGATTTTATATCTTTGGAATTGACGGAGTTATGAAAATGTTTCTTCTTGAACCCCCCCTTTTTTGTTTTCGCTTTTTTTTTTGTACGAATTGGTCCTATCAAAAACTTGTCAATATAAAAGTTGTAGATAATATTAAGCAGATTTATAATAAAATTAATTAGATTTGATATCTTGAGAATTGACGAAGTTATGAATATTTTTCTCCCCAAAACCCCATTTTTTTGCGCCCCTTGAGGCCATTTTTAATTTGATCAAAAATCTGTGACACATAATTTTTTTAGCCGCATTTTTGGAAGTAATAAAAACTTTAAACTGATTTGATATGTACAAAATTTAAGATGTTATGTGGTTTTTTTTTCGTTTTTCACAAAACCCCTCCCTATTTCCATCCCCTTGGTCCGATTTTGCCCATTAACAAACTTGGCCGAGATTTTTCTGCCCCTAGCTTTTATGTGTCAGCTTGGTGTGTTTTGTCAATTTGTGCAGAATTATGGAAGTTATCGTGTCTATAAAAAATGTATATATATATACACATATAAATAGATAGATAGATAGATAAAGTTTTAAACTGGGGTTGATTTTGGGTTTTAAGGCTCATGATCAGCGGAGATCTGAAAAAAATTTCAGAAATTCCACTATAGAGGAGAATGTAATAGGTAGTATTTCTTACGAAATCTACCTAATAGCTGCCATAATTCTATAGGATTCTATAATATTTTTTCTATAAAATGTTTTTATAGAATTCTATAAGAAATTTTTGAAAATGAAATATGACGAATATTGGTTTGTGGTCGCTTTAAAAATCGCTTTAGAATTATGCCACTTTAAGAAAACCACTACGAAAATTTTTATATCCGTTAAAAAAAAAAAAAATAAAGACATAATTTTTACAGAAATATAACAAAAACTTTAAGCACGCTTTTAATAAAAATTATTCTAGAATAAATTTCACTAGAAATACTGTCGCAATATGTAACATAAGTTTCTCTTAACACAAAACAATTCTGTTTCATTCACATAAATATAAAAAGGAGAAAAAATAAGAAAAGTTTTAAGTCTTCTCGTATTGCCTCTATAATATTCCTTTTTGTGATGGATCGCACACAACAAAGAGATTACAGATTGTGCTTCATATTTCCGAAAATGCTGCCGCTAGCTTATTTTTATTAAGTATGAAAGAAAGAATAGACTACTGTTGCGATAAAAGTTTTAAATGAGAGATTTTTCTTTTCCCGGAACATTATTTAAAAGTTGACAAGTACATTCTTTTACTCTTATGAAAGGCAATATATATATGTGTTTCTTCTTATCGTATCTTCACAATTTCTTTATTCATATTAATTTGCTAAATTTGTTTCATAAATTTGCTAATTTCATTTTCCTATTTTTTTTTTATTTCTGTATTTCTTGGAAATAAAATGTTATTTCTGAAGAATTTTATGTTCGGACGTTAACAGATAATTTTTCCTCTTAATATTATGTGTGCAATCCACGAGCATGCGTCTCCAAATTATAAGAATGCAAAGAAAAAAATTTAATTTTAATTTATATTATTGCAGTAAAATATAATTAACATTTACCGTAAAATCCGGAGTATAATGCGCACTTTTATTACCAAAAATAAGATCAAAATTTACCGGTGCGCGTTATACGCCGAATATAAAAATGATAGTTTTAAAAATAAGGAAAAAATGAACATAAAAAATTATCTTCAAAAATTAATACACTTTTATAAAAAAACAGCTTTAAGAATGTTAGTTGTGTGAGTTGATTCAATTAAGATTTAATAGGTAATTGGAAAATATAATAATTTTTTTAATATTATGAGTAATAAGTGCTTGATTTTGAAAATATTGTTCCTCTTATCGCTTATCCCTTCAGTATATCATTCTTTGAAAGAATTCTTAGAATGAATGACTTCAGAAGATAAGAGCATCGCATATGTACGTAAATTTCAATTTTCATTTTAAAGAAAAGGGTGCGCGTTATACGACGAATATAAGTAAAAATCGAAAAATACAGTTTAAAATCGTAGGTGCGCGTTATACATCGGTGCACGTTATACGTCGGATTTTACGGTAATATATAACAAATTTAGTATATAGAGGAGAAGGTCCAAATACCGGCTACCACTTTTGTTTTCAAACTAGATCATACAATTTTCAAAATTAGTAAAAGGAAAAGTGACAGCAGGGTACCTTGACATGTTTTACATCTGTTTAGAGAAAAAATCCAGTTTAAAAAGCATTTTATTTTTATAAAAATCAAAACTTAGAAAGTCTTCAAATTGTGAATTTTGAAATTGGGGTCTAAATACCGGCTACTTAAGTTTTTTTTTTTTTTTTTCCCTCCAAAAGATCACACAAATAAAGCTAATGACAATTATTACGCAATTAGAATATTATTTTAATAAACACTATTAATTAATAACATTTCTTATGCACAGAAAAAATATGTAATTATTAATAAACAAGCATTTTTGCCAAATTTATAAAATTCTTAACGACTCTTACAGTCTTCTTTCCATTATGTTTCTAATTTTGTTTTTTTAACGTGTAAAAAAAGAAAAAGAAAAAAAACTTACTGATTGA
Organism: Maratus speciosus; assembly: GCA_963932465.1. Taxonomy (NCBI): domain Eukaryota; kingdom Metazoa; phylum Arthropoda; class Arachnida; order Araneae; family Salticidae; genus Maratus; species Maratus speciosus. The sequence goes on along the minus strand of OZ010800.1, from coordinate 244,391,221 downwards.
AATGAGGATTACTTTATCTGAAAAAATCACAAAAATAATATCCGTCGGTGCAGTCACTATAGGCCCACATATTGCATTCTTAACATTGAACACAGAATCGCCTCCCCCACTCTTGTCCGCAGAGAAAGCTCCCGTGCAGAAGACATAAATTGCACCATCTTCCTCTGTTGGATATATTCGTTTTTCACTTTTTAAAAATCTAATTTCTGCCCTTTTCACGCGTTTTCCTCCATCACACGGTGGTGATTTGCCGATTCTAACTGGCCAAAAGTCGGATTTTTAAAAGTTTATCCTAGCGTAATTTATTTTTTTGCCCGTTAGAGCTCAATAGTTAAGGCGTTGTACCCTGCTATTGGTTTTGATATAAATATAATTGTATGGTCCATAGGCTAGTGCAAAGTTGGTGCTTCTTAGTTGGGAATGAATCAATCAATTTGAGTATAGTTCTTTGTTACTTGAAGCGGAATAAAATATATGGACGATTATGGACGCTTCCAAACAAAATATGGACTTTATTTTATTGGATTTATGTGCATAAATTTTGCACATATCAGCTGTTATTTCATATTTAATGTCGCAAAAAACACTGTATTTTTTTTTACAATTTGTCAGTTTTAATATAGAAAAAGTTATATTTTAAAGCACGATTAAGCCCAATTTTTGATATTATTAAGTAGTTTAAATTATTACCTTTTCATTCCAATTTACTTTGTCTGCCCTTAAGTGCCTCCCTAGTTTTTAGAATTATTTATAGCTTATTAAGTCTAAATAATTTTTTACTGAAATTTTAGTTCAAGTACCATTTTCTTTTTATTAAGACAACATAATTTAAGTTAGTCACATAAATAAACTTTTGCAACACAACAGCAGAAATATTTAAAATATAACGAGAATGTAAATTTGGTTGAAAATGTTTTGTTTATAGAGGAAAATTACATGAAGAGCACATGAAGTTTTGCAAGCGCAAAATGTTTAAACTTATGACCAAATTCGGAGAAAAGTTGACAGTTGTATGTCGATATCTCAGGACAAAATGACGTACAATATATTACATGGTTTCAAATTTCGAGTGGTTAGAAAATTGTTCCAGACAAATACTCCAAATTCAGATTTGACAATTGCAAAACGTAATGTAGACATTTTCTCATGTTATCTTATGATTCTCATTCTTTTCATGAGGTTCCTCTGTGCAGAGATAAATATAAATATACAAAAGGATATACAACACAGTAATTTTCATTAAAGCTGTCGAACGTTTGCCCCGTATCTTAAATTTTAGAAAAAGAAATTTTAGGATTTATTATAATAATACCAAAATAGTTTTATCACATTAGCCTCCATACCGTTAAGAAAGTATCATTAAAATTATCAAGCAGAACGTAAAATCATGCGTCATTCAGATTATGAAACATTTTTTAATGCATTCGGACTACTATAATGTAACTTTATAGCTTAATAATGTGAGAAACGATGTCTAAGTAATAAAATGTAAAACATATAATACGCCTGAAAACGCAATTTCAACCAAAGTTGGAAAACTAACTGAAAATTTTGTAAAAACCTATATATGAATTATAGATTTATCATATAATTCACAATATGTTAAAATTTAGAACAGTTAGTGAACGCATAGCACAGTTGAAAATTCCTCGTCAGCAATTTCCACCAATAAACGGAAATATACTTCAGTTATTTTGTGCAGCCCTGTATATGATTTATAGAATTTATACATACTAAATAGTATGCAATTTTTATGATTTAAAAAAGTGTTCCGCAACTGAAAACGCACTTCCATCAATTATTGTTCATAGAGAGAGAAATATAAGTGATTTATTTTGTGTGCCCCTGTATATGAAAGATGAATGCTATGCACATCATAGTCAATAGTAAGCATCTTACAGAGCACCTCGGAGATACATATAAACTTAAATACTTTTGAAATAGTATAACATGAACAAAATACACCACAAACAATTTTTCTCCATAGACCGTAATGTAACATAGTTAATTTTAGTGTCTCTGTAAATGATCGATAAATGCTATCCATACCATATTCTATAGCAATCATTTTGTAGCGCACTTCATAGGTATGTATATAAATTTCAAAGTACTTGAAATTTTGAAACATCATTAAAAACCACTCAAAACGATCTTTGCCCATACGCCTTAATGTAATGAAATACTTTTGAATGTCCCCTGTAATAAAATTGTGACTGCTACACGCTACATTTTACAACACCTAACATTCAATAGTGAATATCAATAAAATTTTACAATTTCATGGCGATGCGACTATACTGACGCTAAAAATAATTTTGGCCAGCTAGAATAGGAAAATCGCCTACCGTGCACCATTTTCCTTCTTTGTCTTCACATTTATTCCGGGCAATATTGAAGTGCCCAACAGTGCTTTTTTGTGAAGTGATACGGTAACCAGTATCGCTCCTGAAGAATTACGGCCACTGCTGCTTTTTTTCATATTGCGAAATGGAACTGGAACTATTTTTGAACCATTTAAATTAATTTATTAACTATGGAACTATTTAAATTAACTTTTTTCCTCCGTTCAAACAGAGCAACCGAGAGAGGTCCAAATACCGGTTAGCCGGTATTTAGATCACTCTAGGTAGCCGGTATTAGGACCACTTTTATGTTTGAGTTAAAACCGATATTACTCATTCATATATTAAAATACCAATAACGTGCGCGCGGCAACTGAGAGAAAATATGTCTATAAAATAACTTAATCCTCAATTCAAACCGGTAAGGTTTGTTGGGGTAACTGGAACCACGAGGTAACTGGGCCATAGGCTATTTTATAAAAAACTGTTGGTGTTTTTTAAGTTTTAGCTTTTGTGAGCAATGCCCCTTTATCTCTACTTCCTAAAACAACGTGTATCAACTCAATCATAACTCACACTTTGCTGTGATAGGGTGTCAAAAATGTACGTTTCTTTTTTTTTAAACAACGTCAATATGGTTGTACTTCCTCGTATTTTTATTAAAATACTGTAAGTATTTTATTAAATAATCTTTTTTTTTTAAAGATTAGACATATAACTACATTAATATTATTAGGTATCTATGCATATTTACTTCATGTTTTAAATGTAAGCCCGGTGTCCCAGTTACCCCATAAATGTTTCAAGAATGGGGTAACTGGGACATGTATCCGGGGTAACTGGGCCATGCTGGATCAAGTAACCCCAATAATTATAAATAATTTTTTTTGTGTGTGTGTTTCTCTTACTACGGGAAGTAAATTTCTTCATTGGTTTTTGCTCACAATAACGAAAATGATAGAATACCTTATTAAAATAACGTAGTGAAATTTAAAAAAAGCATATTGCGTGTATCAAACCAAATTTCTTGATCCCTTGAGAGGCGGTGATGCCGTTATGGCATCACTTAATTTTAATTCCTAATTGCCACATTGGCACCTGAATTTTATAATTAAAATTTAACCTTTATTAAGTACGCGAAAATATACTTTTACATGTTTTCAGATAGATTCTCTTGTAAATATTGGAGTCATTAAATTATTTCAACATTTTACGGATGCAAGTACCTTGCCCCTGAAAGCCAGATAGTCAGACCTTGAAATTGTACTATACACAGGGGTCGCATTCTATAGGCATAGCTGCCAATTTTTACGCTTTCTTGCTACCCCTAACATTTAATAGAGATTTTCGTTTTGCTTAATCATAAGATTTCGACGATTAAATAAGACAACATTTACTATAATATTTTAGTGGTAAGAAGAAAGCGTAAAAGTTGGCAGATATGCTATAGGGAATCTTTTATCGTCCCTACCACTATTTTGAAAATAATATCTTTATCGCACCATTCTTTAAGGAACAATAAAATTTTCCCTATATAATGCGACCCCTGGATAAAGTACTTAAGTACTTACGTAGCCTTTTGTTGAGATTTACCTTGCTATTTTTTTCCTTAAAATACCCATGTGTCTTTTATACTTATTATCTATACTAAAATACATAAGTACTTACTTAAGTTTTATATTTTGGGTGTAAATAAATCTAATATTTTCCCATTTAGTGCTTTTTTTAGGCACACTGACAGCAAAGGTTTCCCTTACAACGCTGTTTATTGACATATAATTTACATGATCTGCCTGGTTTAAATTTAAGTTGTTTACACTTTTTCAAACAGGACATGATATCCAATATGAAAAAATATAAACGCGTGTGGAACATAGACCCCCCTGGTCCGGTTACCCCATTTTTGGACCTAACTGAACACATTTACAGAAGTTCAGACTTTAATTAAAATGAACATTAGCTTTTTGAAGCTGAATTTTCAGAAGCTCCAGAGTCACATTGTAAAATCATGTCCCAGATGCCCCAACTAAGCTTATACTATCAGTATATTTTTAAAAAATGAGAAACACATATCTGAAAAACATCTTATGTTCCAGATTACGTCATTTCGACACTTTGCTGTTTGTAAATAAGACAGACTTCAGAGAGGTACTTCACATAGCTTTCTTCTCTCAATTAAAGTTACAGATTCTGACTGTCGCCACTAGGCTGCGCTGCGCTCAGTTCTCAGAACACCTAGTAGCCGGTATTTGGACCTTCTCCTCTACTAATATGTAAACAAAAAATGTAAAATACATTACCGGGAAATTGCGATTTCTAGAGTGTGCTTTACAATTTATCCACATTACATATACATTTGATAAAATTGTATAATTCCATAAGAAAGCGATGTCGTAATTCATTGGTTTCACCAAAAATACGGGGTATTCATCCCAAGCCAAATTCAGTGTTTAATTTTACCTTTAATAATGTTTGTATATTTCATTACGTATTATACACACACACACACACACAAACATATATATATATATATATATATATATATATATATACATTATGTATGCAATGCTGGCTCAATATGAAGCTCCAGTGTAACAAATATAAGGAATGCTAGTTTGTGGCCAAATAAAGTAAAATCTCTTTATATGTGCCACTTAAAGAAAACTATCAAGGAAATTTTTATCTCTATTAAAAGAATAAAAAAGAAATGACAACATTTATGCAAAAATGTAACAAAAAATTTGAGAATGCTTTTAATAAAAATTATTCTATAATAAATTTCACTAGAAATGCTGTCGCATTATGTAACATTAGTTTCTCTTAACACAAAACAGTTCTGTTTCATTCACATAAATATAAAAACGACAGAAAATAAGTAAATTTTAAGCCTTCTCGTATTCCCTCTATAATATTCCTTTTTGTGATGGATCGCACATAGCAAAGAGGTTACAGATTGGGCTTCATATATTTCGTAAAATGCTGACGTTAGTTTATTTTTATTAAGTTTGTGGAAAAGAATAGACTACTGTTGCGATAAAATTTTAAATGAGATATTATATATATATTTTTTTTCTGGAAATATTATTTAAAAGTTATCAAGTACATTCTTTTCACCTTATAAAAGGTAGTATGTATGTCAATATTTTGTTATCGTATCTTAATAATTTCTTTATTCAGAATAATGTGGCAAATTTGCTTCATAAATTTTGTTACTTCATTTTCGTATTTCTATTTAATTTCTGTATTTATTGGAAAGAAAATCTTATTTCGGAAGAATTTTGTTTTCGGGTGTTAACAGATAAATTTTCCTATCAAAATTATATATGCAATCCACGATAATGTGTCTACAAATTACTGGAATGTAAAATGGGAAAAAAAGTTAATTTTGATTTATATTATTATAGTAAAGTAAAATTGTCATATAATGTAAAATAAATTTAGTATATAGCAATATGTAAAACAAAATGTAAAGTACATACAGTAAAATTGCGATTTCTAGTATGTACTTTACATTTTTCTCACGTTACATATACAGTTGATAAAACTGTATAGAGAAGGACTTTCCTAAGAAACGTTAAATATAGCATTAATATTATTAAGCGTTATTACTAATTAATTGATGCCAGTGATACATTAATATGATAAGAATAAAGATAGTTTTTTTTTTTCTGTTACGACTGTACATCTTATAGATGTGTGTATACTGCTACTAGTAGTATGGTAAGATAATATTGCTCAGTTCTCCCAATATCAGATGAATAAGGGAAAACTTCAAAGTTTGCCATCAGCTGAGGTTCACCCATGTTCATTGAAAGATTGGCATATTTGATATTGAAAAATGTACTTGGTTCTGTACAAATAAAAACAAAATTTAAGTGCAGTTGTTTAAAATGCTTAATCACGGAATTATAATTTGGCTACTGTAACTATACGATTTTTTTTTTTCATTTCAGATAAAGAAACATTAGTCTTTATTAAAAGTATAGATATTAATCTATGTGGAATTTTATGTTAAAATAATAGAGGCATTTAGATTGAATTTTAAAATTTTCCAACCAAAAAAAGCTTGATTTCTTAATTGAAAACTTAATAGTGTGCATTTTTTTTCTTTTTTACCTTACAAAATTTTGAATGTGTTTTATTTTGCATTTAGACATGAACTGCGAAAAATTAAAGAAAACTTTTGGTATCTTCTTCGGATATATTGGAACTAATCATAATGTGCTAAAAGTATTTCCCGATTTCGTACTTTAGTACAGCCATATAAAGAAACTAATTTTTTAAATGCACTCTATAAATATAGAAATGCCAACGTGTTTCAAAGGACGAATAAAATAAGTGAGTAAAATTTAAAAAATATATTACAGGATGTTCCCGAACTCCATCTACTATTTTTGGGAGAGTCGGAGCTCATTACAACAAACAATTTTTGCATATGAAACTGACGTCTAAACCTATGTCTTCAGTAAAAAATACAGAGCGTTTCATTGCAATTAGAACGCGGATTTTTTTTAATCACTTTAAGAATATAGAAAGCAATTACACAAAATTATCAACAGACTTATCTTGCTTTATATTAAAATCGATAACGTAACGACAAGTGTTAGAAGAACACAATAACACTCTCATTAACACAATATGTAATGTGAATTACATTATAAAATATGGAAAAATTTATTCAGTATTGTTTGGATGCCAATGGTGGCCATTTCTGTCATTTCTTGCGATACCGTTACATTTTACACGAAGGAAAGTAACTCTACTACATATTTCGTTAAAAAATATCTCTTATTTTTGAAGCTATGAACAAAAATATCTTTCGTACCGAAGTGTGACGCCCTGTATTTTTAATTAAATGAATGAATTGCGGCCCAAGCTCACAATACAAATATTACTTATTGTTGTTCATTCTATCCCCCTTAACCTTTTATGTACTGAATTATGAATTCGAGAAAATTTTATCATCTAAAGTAGGGATGCACAACCTGTGGCCCGCGGGCCAAAAATGGCCCGCGATGGGTTAACGTGTGGCCCGCGCATTTTGTCAATCTATAACTGGAAAAAGTTGTCATTTTTGCCCATATGGTCGCAAGAAAAAATGGTGAATTCTGTCAATTTATAATTGGAAAAAATTGCCATTTTTGCCCATATGGTCGCAGGAAAAAATCGCGAATTTTGTCAATTTGCCGCAAAAAAATACAAAATATTGTCAGTCACTTAAGAATCGCAAATTTCGTTGATGGAGCGTTATCAATTTGCTGCAAAAAAATACAAAATATTGTCAGTCACTTAAGAATCGCAAATTTCGTTGATGGAGCGCGGAAAAATAGCGAATTTCGTTGATTGCGTGCGGGAAAATAGCAAATTTTGTCGATGAGGCTCGAAAAATCGCGAATTTTGTTGATCGGACACGGAAAAATCGCGAATTTCGTTGATCGGGCTCTGAAGAATTGCGAAATTTGTTTGTCTGCCGCGAAAAAATAGCGAAATTTCGGTTGTCGGGTTCGGAAAAATCGCGAGTTTTGTCGATCGAGCTCGGAAAAATCGCGAATTTCATTTTCGGGCACGGAAAAATGCAGAATTTTGTTGATCAAGCGCGGAAAAATCGCAAGTTTCGTTTATCGGGAACAGAAAAATCGTCAATTTTGTTGATGATACGCGGAAAAATTGCAAATTTTGTTGATCGACTGAGAAAGTATCGTGGGTTTCGTTTAGTCGCGAGAAAAAATCGCGTATTTCATTAATTTGCCAGGGGAAGAAATTGTAAATTTCGTCTGTCAGTTAAGAATTGCGAATTTCGTCGATCGGGTGCGAGAAAATGTCAAATTTCGTTCATAAGCTTCAGAAATATCGCGTTTGTCACGAGAAAAAATTGCAAATTTCGCTGATCAGGCACGGAAAATCGCAAATTTCGTCGATCAGGCGCGTAATAATCGCAAATTACGTCGATTGGGCACGGAAAAATTGCGAGTTTTGTCGATCTTGCTCCAAAAAATAGAGAATTTCGTTGGTCGGGATCGAAAAAAATTGCGAATTTTGTCGATGATGCGCAGAAAAAAAAATAAAATTTCACTGATAGGATGCGGAGAAATCGTGAGTTTCGTCCGTTTATCGCAAGAAAAAATCGCGAATTTCGTCCATTTACCGCAGAAATAAAATACAAATTTCGTCAGAGTCAGTCAAAAATCGTGAATTTCGTTGATCAGGTGCGGAAAAATCGCGATTTTCCTCGATCAGTGGCGGAAAATCTCAAATTTCGTCGATCGCGTATTGAAAAACAATGAGTTTTGCCGATAGGCTCGAAAAATCTCGAATTTCGTTGGTCAGGCATGAAATAATAAAGAATTCTGTCGATCAGGTTTGAAACACCAGCGAATTTCGTCGATCGGGCGCTGACAAATAGCAAAATTCGTCGACCACACGCGGAAAAATAACGAATTTTGTCGATCGGCTTCGGAAAAATTGCGAGTTTTATCGATCAGGGGCAGAAAAATCTCAAATTTCGTTGATTGGATGCAGAGAAATCTCAATTTTCGTTGATCGGCTCCACCTCCCCCCTTCACATTTTTTTCGGCACCAGGCACTTTCATGCCTATTTAATAAATTGTACTTTTAATAATACATGATTTACTCCTCCGAATAAAGCAAGGAATATTACCACACCTTGAAAATAATCCTTGCTATATTTCTGTTATATATACAAATGTAAACTGTTGATTTTGCGAACTGTAGTCTTGCCAACTGAATTGGATATGTTGACTGAGTTGGGGAACTAGAGGGATAAAACGCCCACACCTCTGAAACCATATTCTTTATCTGATTATTGGCCACAGATCACCTCCCCGAAATAGAATTCTCTCTGTGTTACTGATGTGGCCCTCGACAACCCAGACATTTTTCTAAGTGGCCCTTCTCTTAAAAAGGTTGTGCACCCCTCTATCTAAAGTATTTTTCGTGAATTGTTTAAATTACATTAGAAGATTTCCATAAACATTTAATAAATTTTAGAAAGATTTTAGAAGAATTGAAGGATTTGGGGAATAGAAGGAATAGAAGGATTGATTAACACGTTCACGCCGGCGCGGTGGGTCACACTCGACTGTCTCGGAGTTGCCAAGTCTCCGGCTTTTTGGATACCTGTATTTTAATACAAAAAATGTTGTTTTATTTAATTAGAAAAATTGTGCGATTTAAAGGAACAACATTTTTTCTAAAATAATAGTGGTATGCAAAAAGCCGGAGACTTGACAACTCTGAGACAGTCGAGTGTGACCCACCGCGCTGGCGTGAACGTGTTAAATTTGAATTTAGAGGGATTTTGTGCAATATTTATTACCCCACTCAAATCTTTTATTTAAATATTTTTCTTGGTATTTTGTAGGATTAGGAAATGTACAAATATAATGTTCTTACAATAAAAATATAGAAATATTCCTGAATTGAAAAATCCCCCCTCCCCCAACGCCAAGAAAGCTAAAAAGATGAACAGGCAAAAAAGAAAAAAAAAATCCTCCTTTTAAAAATATTTTTGTTTTGTGTCACTAATAATGCTTTTGGAATAAGATAAAGTAATGTTTCTAAAACTCATTCTAAACTGTATTACAAATAATTAATGTATTAAATTAATTTTATAATAAGTTATTTTAATGGTACTTATAAGTATCGCCAGTAGATAAAGGGTTAAAGTTTGTACGCGGAGTTTTTGAACATCCTGTATACAAGGTGCCACAAAGTCTAACACTCAAAGGCTCTCTTGAAAACTGCAATGCAGAAGAAACAAATAAATAAATAAAATGTAAATCCATTCTATTCGCCTCGCGCTTTTTATTTATGATTCAGTGGCGCAATAGCATGTAGTACATTTCCTTTCATTTTGCCTTTTTATGTGTTACCCCGTATGCCTTTTGTCGCCATCTTGCGCTATTTAGAAAAGCAAAAACACAATGGGAAAAAACGGAGGAAAAGTGGATTGGAGAAAGATAGAAGACATCAATCTTTGAAAAAGGGGAGGAAAGGGGGAAAGGAATTGATGAAAATGGGTTGAATAGAGAAATAGAAAAACAGCGCGAAATGATTGATTCATTCATTGTCTCTCAAAAACTACCATTCCAGTGGGACCTCTCTTGTGAGATCCGTTTTCTTCATATCTTTATTTGATGTATCGTATCTACTAATAAGTTCGGCGTATCATCCCAGCACATATGATAGAGTAGTATTGAAAAAGTTTTTTTTTTTTTTTTCAGATCAAGTTTGTAACCAGATTTTATTTATAGCGGCTGTTAGTGTAAAAGCTTTTATCGCATTGTGAATGCATAAGAAAGATTATTGCTGATGATATACTAGATAACTTATATGTATGAGTAATTCTTCATGGTTTTTTTCTCTCTCTCTTTCTTTTCCAGCATATCTGTGAGCAGTTCTTTTAAATGCAGAAATTATTAGGAAATAAATTTTCTGTTCTAAAGAAATTATTATCATACAAAAAATTTTATGTTATATTCATTAACATGAAATAAATAAATTTACTTATATTCCATGGATCAATAATGTTTTAATTTATTTCAAACAATGTAGAATATTTAAAGGTATATATGAATATTATACAGGCATACAAACAATAAATACAATAAACCCAATTGGAGTGAAAAATTAGCCAGAGACAGGAATCGAACCACGGACCGCAGTATACAAGACTGCTGCTCTAACCACTAAGCTACTCCGGCCGATGCCTGGTTCTGCAATTTCTCACTAATAAACCATGTTGGGGAAGTCACTAGCCATCTATACGACAGCTTTGGATTACCGGACAACGATGAATAGATTTTACTATTACATCGATCTACGATAATTATAAAAAAACACTCATACTACAATATATGTTAAAACACACATACACACATAAATAACGCCTGTATTCAACAGTAAAGGTATATATAAATATTATATAGACATACAAACAATAAATACAATAAACCCAACTGGAGTGAAAAATTAGCCAGAGCCAGGAATCGAACCCGGGACCACAGTATACAAGACTGCTGCTCTAACCACTGATATTATATTATAATTATCGTAGATCGATGTAATAGTAAAATCTATTCATCGTTGTCCGGTCATCCAAAGCTGTCGTATAGATGGCTGGAGACTTCCCCAACATGGTTTATTAGTGAGAAATTGCAGACCCAGGCATCGGCCGGAGTAGCTCAGTGGTTAGAGCAGCAGTCTTGTATACTGAGGTCCCGTGTTCGATTCCTGGCTCTGGCTAATTTTTCACTCCAGTTGGTTTTATTGTATTTATTGTTTGTATGTCTGTATAATATTTATATATACCTTTAACTATGGAATGCAGGGATTATTTATGTGTGTGTGTGTGTTTTAATATATATTGTAGTATGAGTGTTTTATTATAATGTAGAATATTATTTACATATGATGTTAAGAATTTCGGTTAAATTAATTCAATGAGTCACTTAATCTAGTAACGTTAAGTCAATTTTCAAAGCTCAGAGAGTTAAAGCTGTTTCAAATTTCAATGAAGTCTCAAAAGGCATACGCTATCATATCTATATAATCTATCTATCTATATATCTATATATATATCTTACGTGGGGCGAAAATGAGACTGAATTTATACCATGCCATTTGGCAACAACCACAGCGATGACTCTTTGTGGTTAATTTACTGTCACATGACCCAATCCATTAAGCAAATCAAAATTCAGAGAGAATCTCTTTTTAAAGACATATCATTTAATCGATGTATAAATAGCAATGCCATTGGTTCATTTTACAATGACGTATGCATTCAGCGAATCAGCTTTATGATAAATATTGTCTTTTAGACACAGCAGAAAGCGCTTTGTTTACATTTCGTTAGCGTAATACATAGCGTCACAGTAGTGTTTTTCAAAGTGTTTTAAAAGAACTTAAGCCATGCAGTGTACATATTATATTACCGCCAATATTATAGGTGAAAAAATGCATTTTTATTTACACTTGCAACGAAGTTTTCCATTACTTTTCTGTACATTAAAAATATTTGTACATTTTATATGTTAAAATGATTCATGATAATATTAATTCTTGCTAGATGCAAAAAGTGGCGGGCAAGCGAAGCGAGATGGGGATCGCGTAGCGCTCCCAATGTGAATTGCGTTGAAATCCACGGTAGTTGGCGACCCTTAGCGATCAGAGTGCATAGCATATTACAAAGAACAAACGTGTCCGTCCGTAACGTTGCCTCCATTTTGATATTGGTAACAGCGGACGATTAAATTTCACCTTTACTACAACTTTTTAAACTTCTAAAAATCGCACATTTTAATGTTTTACACCGTCAAAGAGAGAAAAAAAAATTTACTTACAAATGCAGTTTGTTGCAAAACTGTATTACAATTTGTTCAAAATCTGTATCGCGATTTATTCATTTTTTTATGGTTTTTAAAATAATTTTCAAGCATGATTTTTTTAAATCTATTTTTATAGTGTGCAGACGACTACGAAAGCTAAATCCGTTTGCATTTCAGCTAATGTAAATAGTTCAGCGTTTGTTTCCGGCTGATATTCCATAACAAAGCTAAAACACATTGCTTGATACTTGATGCTTATTGCACCATTGTGATACTCGTGGTGTAATACGCTATGCTGTAGATTTTTTTCGTACAATCATTACCGCACATGTTAATACAGTTCAAATTCCACGGGTCCTTTAAAAAAAGTATACATGACAGAATGATCAATTTTAATAGAGGTAAAATTGAATTATAATACGTGATTTATCACATTGCTTACGAAGCTTAGAACCAACAATGTGAAAAATGTCCAAGCCGAGAATTGAACCCGGAATCCTTGGAATAGCAGTCCAAGTGCTCTACCATTCAAGCTACAAGGACGATGCCTAGCTTAGCATTTCTCACATACACTACATGGCCATTAATGACCGGCAACTTTCAATTTTAGATATTTTGTCGAATATTTAAAAATATACTTGTCAGATTCTTCTGGAATTTTAGGACTAAGAAGAACAGGTTTGACTCCATATTTATCAATGTCGATTTGATAAGGAGGACAATTAGGGGCCAACAAAAAATTAAAGAAAAACATAATACTTGGGATAACCCTGTGAAATAAAATGCACGAAATAATCTATCGCTACAGAATATACATAGGTAGACATCCTGCAATATGTGTATCCATTTGTATAAGAATAGCATGTATATTAATAGAGATATAACGATGTTTTAGAAAAATTAAAATAAAATTTGCACGTTTTTTGCTTATAACATAGAGGGTTTTAACCAAATTTAACGCCAGTTTCAGAAAAAAATGACAAAATATAGTAGAAACAATATAGTATAATTAGAATTTAAATATATTAAATATTAAAGAAAATATGGGCAGTTGTATAAAATAATTTTTATCTACGCATGCACGAACGATAACAAGGAACTTTTTGCACAATTTAATAGTCAACTCTATGGAGCAACTTATAAAAAAAATCAGTCAAATACCGTAAAAATTCAGAGAGATATCGGCGTTAGAGTAAGCTGTTTTTTAGTTTCTCACTAAAACTCGCTGAATGGTTAGTGATTGTCCACAAATTTTTAGTTTTAAGTTATCTGACAGCGTTCGGAGCAAGTTTTTTGAAAAAGCTATTTAATTATAGATTACGGTTAAGTTTAGGAAGGTTTTGACTCTAAACTACGATGAAAAGGAAAATATTGTCCATACAGGGATTACATTTAGGTAAATTGAGGAGTTTATGGTACAATTTTGTGAGATTTAGCCCAATACGCAAAGTACTCTACAGTAAATTCTATAGCATATATATGTATTTTCAGTATGGATGTAATTTGTATGACAGTGGTGAAGACAATAAACGAAAATTTAAGATATATTGGACATTTTTCATGAGTTATCAGTCAATAAATAACTTGCAATTTGATTTTTATAGTGATATTTCAATAGCTTTTTGAGAAATCACGTTTTGCATATAGAAATTTCATTGGAAAGTTTTCCACAAAATACATTTAACTGAAATATTTACTTAACTATTTTAAACTTTACTTGGCATTTATTTACAGTTATGTAAGTTGTAAATTTACTGTCTTTATCGATCAAGGTCTTCTTTTTTATGTCGTTTATATCTAAAAGACAGTTTTGGCAGTTTTTGTTCGAAGGAAAAAAAATTAACGCTCAAACGTTTGGCACTTCCGGTTTCATTCAGAGGTATTAAGTAGTTTTTAAATTCTGATAACTTGGTTTTTTTTATAGCACAATAAATGTAAGCGCAGATTTGGAAAAGTAAAAATGTGGGCTTTAATGAAATGTAATACAAAGAAAACGAAAATTTTAGACAAAAATCTCATTTTAAACGTAATCAGATCTTAACTTGTATACTGTTTTTCATTTTTTATTGATACTTCAGTTCTCCTTGTAAAACCAGCATAATGAGCCTATTCGGATAAAAAAAGAGTTATCAAAATCAAAGCATCCGTTTCAAAACAAATCGCCAAGTACAGTCGTGGAAAAAAAAAGTAAACACCCCCTACACAAATTACCCTCAACAAATTATCGTAGATGAAAGTGACTGGTACTGAACGATTGGAAATAAAGTCTACTTTTAAATGATGTATATAAAATTTGCTTAGGGGGCCATCTACATATTAAAACGAACCATAACTTTGTTTTTTTTTTTCAATGGCAATACCCAATTCTGACAGCATAAACGAACTCTACACCCTTCAATTAGCCTAGAAACAAATTTTTATGCAATTCGTACCATAAGTTTCTGAGAAATTAATTATTTTAAAACGAGCGTATTTTAAGGGCTGTATCCAAATTGAAGTTCGGTACTCAATTGTTAACCGAGAGAGCCCACTTCTTGATCAAGGCACCTTATGAAGCCTGTTAGATAACAGGACAGTAGAAGAAATTTCAAAATATCTACTCACTTCTATCATAGACGGCCCTTAAACCATCATTTTGCCGCTTTTTAAGCATAATTTGAAAACTATTTGGAAGAAAAATGTGAAATTTCGGATTTTCATAAAGCAGAGCTTAATAAATCTAAATCCATAAAAAAATTGTAGGTTGCAATTCATAATTTTTTCGAATATTAATTTCATAATTCATAATTCATATCATAAAATTATAAAAATTGCAAATTCAGCGTATTTATGTTTGGGCACATTAGCATTATTGCTACACAAAAAATTAGCACATTAGGAGCATAATTTCAGGACATATAAATAAAAATATGAAAATGTAATTTAACATTAGAAGCTCTAAATTTTGAATGTTTATAATTCAAAAACTTATCATTCAAATGACTTGAAATTTGGTGTCTAGGCATAGTTTGAACCGAAGATTTGAAATATTTCGTTGAAATTGGGTATTGCCATTGAAAAAAATGAGGTTTGGGTTCGTTTTAATATGCAGATATCCCCTTTAGCAAACTTTATTTATATCATTTAAAAGTAGACTTTATTTCCAATCGGTCGGTACCAGTCACTTCCATCTACGATAATCTGTTGAAGAGTTAGTAGGGGGTGTTTACTTTTTTTTTTTTTTTTCCACGACTGTACATGCTGGTTTTCCAAGGAGAGCTAAAGTGTCAATAAACAATGAAAAATAGCATACAAATTAAGATATCGGACTACATTTAAAATGCGATTTTTGTTTAAAATTTTCGTTGTCTTTGTATTGCATTTTATTAAAACCAGCATTTTTACCTTTCCAAATCTGCGCTTATATTCATTGTATTGTAAAAAAATCTAAGTTATCAGAGTTTAAAAACTACTTGACAGCCGTGAATGAAACCGGAAGTGCCAAACGTTTCAGCATTAAATTTTTTTCCCCTTCGAACAAAACCCGCCAAAACTGTCTTTTAGATATAAACGGCACAAATAAAAGACCTTGATCGATAAATACAGAAAATCTCCAATTCACATAACTGTTAATTAAATGTTAAGTAAAGTTTAATATGGTTAAGTAAATGTTTCAGTTAAATAAATGTATTTTATGGAAAGCTTTTCAGTGAAAATTCTATGCACAAAACGGGATTTCTCAAAAAGCTATTGAAATATCACTATAAAAATGAAATTGCAAGTTATTGACTCATAACTCATGGAAAATGTCCAATATATCTTAAATTTTAGTTTATTGTCTTCACCACTGTCATACAAATTACATGTATACAGAAAATACATATATATGCGATAGAATTTATCGTAGAGTGTTTTGCGTATTGGGCTAAATTTCACAAAATTTTACCATAAACTCTTCAATTCACCTAAATGTAATCAATGTATGAACTATATATTCCTTTTCATCGTAGTTAATAGTCAAAATATTCTTAAACATAACCGTAAACTATAATTAAATAGCTTTTTCAAAAAACTTGCTCCGAACGCTGTCAGATAAATTTAAAATAACAATTTGTGGACAATCCCTTATCATCCAGCGAGTTTTAGCGACAAACTAAAAAACAGTTCATTCTAACACCGATGTCTCTCTGAATTTTTACGATATTTGACTAGATTTTTTTAAATAAGTTGCTCCATATACTTATCTTATAAATTATGTAAAAAGTTCCTTGCTATCGTTCGCGCATGTGCAGATAAAAATCATTTTACACAACTGCCCATATTTTCTTAAATATTTAATATATTTATATTCCAATTACACTATATTGTTTCTACAACATTTTGTGAATTTTTCTGAAACCGGCGTTAAATTTGGTTTAAAACCCTGTATGTTATGAGCTAAAAACATGCAAGTATTTTTTTTTTTTTAAATCGCTATATCTCTATTAATATACATGCTATTCTTACACAGATGAATACACACATTGTACAATGTCTGTCTATGCATATTCTGCAGCGATAGATTATTTCGTGCGTTTTATTTTACAGGGTGATCTCAAGTATTATTATTTTTCTTTCATTAATTGTTGGCCCCTTAATTGTCCTCCTTATCAAATCGACGTTGATAAATATGAAGACAAACCTGTTCTTTTCTATCCTAAAATTCTAGAAGAATCTGACAATTGTATTTTTAAATGTAGGACAAAATGTCTAAAATTGAAAGTTGCCGGTCATTAGTGGCCATATAGTGTATGTTGGCAAGGCTGCAACTGCAGCACAAGATGGAAGAGTGCGCACAATTCAGCGGCAAAACATGAGACACAAACAAACCCAGCATTGGTCAGCACATATATAAATTTAATTAATTTTTCAATTAAATTTCAGCAGTGAAATTACGCTTGAAATTATTGAATATATAATACGTAATTTATCACATTGCAAACGATGTGTAGAACCTACAATGTGAAAAATGTACAAGCCGGAACCATTGGAATGAGCTCTATTCCAAGGTTCTGGGTTCGATTCCCGACTTCGGTTGGGTTGGGTTCATTTTTGACGGCCGATTATTTACTCGAGAGTTATAGGTCCTAGGGAGAGTGCCTTCCGTGGGGGGCCTTTCTAAGGGAACCCAACCCGTATTTACTCAAGGTTTCCAAAGGTTCGAAGAAAACTACGAAAACAACGAACGGTTAGACCGACGGGCGCGATTGGATTTGAACCTAGCACCTCCCGTCTACCAGCTATGAGAGCAGAACCTCTCAGCCACTGGTGGGACGATTCCCGGATTGGACATTTTTAACTTTGTTCGTTCTACGCTTCGTTAGCAATGTGATAAATCTCGTATTGTATATTAAATAATTTCGAGCGTAATTTCACTGCTGAAAATTAATTGAAAGATTAATTAAAATTATATAGAGGTAAAATTGTGAGCAAATACGGAACACATTCACATTTGCTGTAATTGTGGCATTTCATGGTGATAGTAAATGGAAAATATTTAAAGTATGTTGAATTATCAAATAAATTACGAAACTGGTTATACAAAAGTTTTTTCGCTCTACTATCCCTTAAAGATCGTCTAAGGATTTTTGAATCAACTTGTATATACTGACGAGATTTATAACCCCTTTTCTTTGAAGTCGCGAAAAAAAAAAAAAAAGAAAAGAATCAAGATTTTTCTCTTTGCAAGCCATTCATTATGTTATTTGCCAAGTTACTCTCATAAAGTTTTAAATTGATTTTGAAGTTTCTGAGCAAAGAATATTAAAAAGTGTTGTTTAAAAAAATGCATTGTAGTGCACTCAAGGAGAAAAAAAAACTCTCCGTTTTACAAAAAACTCTACTTTTAAGATTGATAGCTGGGAGAGTTCTTAATGTAATAAAAAAAAAAAAAAAAAGTAAAGCAGTTCCTAGATCCATCGCAGGCAGAGCTTTATTTTTTTTTATATTGAGTGGATGGATGAACTAAAAATAAAAGAAAAAAAATAAGATACACTGTCTTCATAAAGACTTTCTTAATTTTTGACAGCTTAAAAAGTGAAGAAAGCATTTTTTCTTTAAAACAGCAATCAATTATGTCATGATATTAATTATGGGAAAAAAAAACATTTTTTTGGGAAGTTTTTAGATCCCAGAACTTTTGCGGTGATTTAAAAATGAATGTAGATTAAAATTAATGAGGTAAGTAATTATTGATATGCGTATTAGGTTAGTTTTTTCTTTGTGATAAATGAAATATTCAAAATTACAGATTTGTTTGTAATAGAGTTTTACTTGATTAAATCCAAAATCGAGGAAATATCTAAAAAATTAAGTCGCAAAAAGCATTTTAAAATTTCGTTTTGAAATTTTATAATTTTTAAAAGATCTTAAAATTATAATACGATTCAAAATTTCTTTTAAGGTGTTCTATATACTTTTGGTGAAATGTATATTTGCACAAAATTTCAAATGTCTATTATGAAAATTAAAAGAGCTCCTTTTAAAAGTCCACCAATTTTATATGAAGTGTTAAAATCTCACTCACAGCTCGCCCACTTTTAACACATAAAATATTAAAAGTGGCATATTCAGCATAGATTTTAGAAATATTTTGAAAACTAGGAAAAAAAGACACATACATTAAGAAGAGTACACAGAAAAAAGATATGAAAATATGAATTTCTCGAGAACATATTTTAAATATACGAATGCATCAAATCTCCATAGACTTAACATTACGGAGGAGAATTCCGAAGCTGTGTGACCAGCTCCCTTAAAGATTATCTGAGGTTTTTTGGATTAACTTGTATATACTGATGAGATTTATAATCTCTTTTCTTTGAAGTCGCGAAAAAAAAAAGGGAATCATGATTTTTCTCTTTGCAAGCCATTCATTATGTTATTTGTCAAGTTACTCTCATAAAGTTTTAAATTGATTTTGAAGTTTCTGAGCAAAGAATATTAAAAAGTGTTGTTTAAAAAAGTCCATTGTAGTGCACTCAAGGAGAAAAAAAAAATAAACCCTCCGTTTTACAAAAAACTCTACTTTTAAGATTGATAGCTAGGAGAGTTCTTAAAGTAAAAAAAAAATAAATAAATAAAGCAGTTCCTAGATCCATCGGAGACAGAGCTTTATTTTTCTTTATTGCGTGGATGGATGAACTAAAAAAAAAAAATAAATAAGATACACTGTCTTCATAAAGACTTTCTTAATTTTTGAGAGTTTAAAAAATGAAGAAAGCATTTTTTTCTTTAAAACAGCAATCAATTATGTCATGATATTAATTATGGGAAAAAGACATTCTTTTGAAAGTCTTTAGATCCCAGAACTTTCGCGATGATTTAAAAAAAAAATTGTAGATTAAAATTAATGAGTTAAGTAATTATTGATATACGTATTAGATTTGTTTTTTCTTTGTGAGAAATGAAATATTCAAAATTACAGATGTGTATTTAATTAGAAAAATATTTCGCCGAATGAACGTTGTGAATTTTGCAGTTCACGGGAAAAAAAAAATAACTTGTTTTCAAATTTATTTGGTCGTTTTCGGTTGCAAGTCATTTTGATAACTAATTGCTAATTAGTAGTAATATGTAAAAAAGAAAAAGAGTGTATACATTATATTTTATGTTAAATGGCAAAAAGTAATACACCTCCACCTCACCTCCCCCCCCCCCAAAAAAAAAGAAAAGGAAAAGCTTAAACCATTTTAAATAAATGGAACCAATTGTTTCTAATGAATCCCATACCAAATACTTATCTAACAGATAAAAAAACAAGATATTTACTGATAATTTAATAGTTCCCGGGTTTCAGTATTTGTCCATACTTGACAATGGGTAAATCCAATTCAATTAAAGCCAGACATTTTATTAAATAAAATACGTTAACTAATAACCACATAAAGAAAATATTTCATTAAATATTTTTTTCAATTTAGATTATGTTTATTTGTTATGTTTATGTTTATTATTTGCTTTTAAAAGATCTGAATGTTGTTAGTTATGACTTATTAATAAGGGGAAAAAAATCTTAGGACTGACGCGTGATTGACGTTTCTGTGTTTTTGTAAAATGTAATGTACAATATTTAGCATAATAGTGTAATGGAACAGACAATATTAGGCTTATTTAATACATCTGATTTCTTCATTTATGGAATAAGTTGCAAATGCATGACATATATAGGAATATGCATGGTGTGCGGCTCTTTTCACGCTACCAATGCGTAAATCTCAAAACATTAATTTAAGATGTCTACTTCTAATTCCAATATTTGTTTCAATTGTAATTCTTCACCATCATAGAAGGTGAAGAGGGGAGTTCACCAACGTATCTTCGGTATCTTCACAATCGCTCTTCATCATCGTCAGCATTTAGGTCAAACTAGTTATTTTTTCTCAAGTTAGGAACTTCAAACTTTTGTATGGTCTTAGGATCATATGAGTTATATTTAGAAAAACATGCTCCATGAAGCAAACAAACAAGCAAAAAAAAATTTCATTCCTCCAGGAAAATAACTTACCGAGTTATGATATGACAAAAACTTACCGATTTATGATGGGAGTTGAATTTTATGGATTTTCTGCATTTTACGGCCTTAAAAACGATTTCTTCAGGTTTTAGTATCTGTAAACGCTCAAAAGATATAAAAATTCGAACTATCACAACTCGGTAAATTTTTGGTGTACATTTTTTTTTTCTTTCTTACATGATGAAGAATGTGGGAAATACATTTAGAAATGTAACTGAAAAAACTTGCGTAACATATAGTAATTTAAATTTAAAATCTTTTACAAAAACAACCCTATTTCGTAAATGACTTTTAGTATTATCGAAAACAATAATTGAAATATATTTCTATTTGGAAGTGTATCTCTAAAACTTACAGTTTAGTGACAGGGCAAGAGTAACTACAGATGCCCTGCTTAGCATTTATCGGCATATATCATGTACGATTAAAAATAAACATACTCATTTGGTTATTTATTTTGGCTCCACAAAATACAGAACTTAAAAAGTGCTGTAAAACAATTCAAGTTTCTATAGAATATATTCCTAACATATTTTTGTAAAACACAACTAATTAGCAAAAATAAGTGAAAATATGCCAACTCTTTTAAACGACAAAAAGCATACAAAAGATGAAAATAAAAAAAGGCGTTGCTTGCTGCACATTAGAATTTTCCTTTGTCCCCTCTGAGTGATTGATAGCAAAATACAAAGGATGTCAAAACTTTGCCATATTTGCCGACTTCATATTTTTTAATGTTAAGCATCGCTGCATTTTATATAAAGAATGATAAAGGAGCCTTCTCTTGTCTTGATAAAGGCTTTAGACCAGCTGCTTTTTTACATAATGCTTCAAAGAGACAAGAATAATTCAAATATTTTTGCCTTGTCGCAATAAATAACTTTTTTTTCCATCAGAAAGCTACTTAATAGTATGTTTTATGCATGTATGAGCGTTAAAAGACAATTCGTGTTTGTCTAAGAATTGTATATTGAAATGTAACATTTGAATAATTAATAGACAGAATAATTACTGCATTAATCAAAAGTTTATGGTGGTCATATGACTGTAAAATGTTTAAAAAAAATGATTTTTTGACAAAAATATACGTGAAGGAGCAATATTTGTTAAGCATTAAAAACATGTAAAATAAGTTAAATTCCATAATTCTACAAGCTATGACAATATTTAATTTAAAATATATAAACACGGAAATAGTTTAAAGTGATATATCATAAAATGTGCCTTTTTACGCATTTTGTTAAAGTGATATTTGTTTGTAATGTAATTTTGTAATCTATGCTTTGCTCACGTTCTGATATACTACACAGAAAAGCATGGGACTGATTAAAAAAAAATAATCTTACCATAATAGCTTAATTTGTCACTGACAGTTTGCACTCCAGTGGTCCGCTAGGCTCTGCATGTACTTACTCAAGCCATTGTGTGCAGGGATGTATTTTGAACATGTGCAAAATGTATAATTCTCCACTAGTAAAACAAGTTGGAAATCGCTCATCAAACGTGGCAAATGAAGTGCGTTCGTACTATAACTAGCTTTATAAATATTTTTTGCACCGTGTATTGTACTGAATGTATACTTTAGTGCATTTCATAAGTGCATATCCATTTCATTATGTTCGAAAGGCTGTAACATCATTAAAATGCATTTGCAATGATTTTTTTTTTCCATTGGCCGTAATGTAACGGAAAATGTTGACTGTCCCTGTAATTAAACTATACATCCCATTTTCATAAAATTTGAAATGACTCGACAAAATTTTCTAACAATTATATATTTATAATTTCAGACCATTCGGAAGGCTGTGACATCATTAAAATGCACTTGGAATAATTTATTTCCATTGGCCGTAATGTAACGGAAAACTTTTGACTGTCCCTGTAATTAAACTATATATCCGATTTTCATAAAATTTGAAATGACTCGGCAAAATTTTACAGCAATTACATATTTAAAATTTCAGACCATTCGGTTGGCTAGTTTTTGCTCTGTTACATGCGGACAGACGGACAGACAGACGAACTGAACGACAACTATAGGGGCTGCGTATTTATATAATTAAGAACGCACCTAAAAATGAATAGCAATTTTTGCCTTATTTAATTTCAGGCAAATAAGACTAAATGTACTGTTCTTTTTTATTGGTGGAAATTTTCACATGCTGCACGTGTTCAGAATACGTCCAAGATCGTGTGACAGGAGTGACTTCAGAAATCGTGTTTGATGCTATGGAAAGTGTCGTGCCTTGTCTGATGGCTATTCCTATTAACGGCAGTCGTTACACTGAACATTTGTAATCCTAGCTGCATTGTGAATTGTGCTTCGCTGCTGCACAATCTTGTGATGCAACTGAACTATAACCTTTTGGTGAAAAATATAAAAATTCTGTTTCTAAAGTTTTCGTTATTAAAAAATTCCATGCCATTTTGTATAATTCTGTGAAAACTGTTTCGTTCTGCAATGTATATTTTTCGAATTAATGAATTTTTACACATTTTCTGTTACGTTTGTATTATTCAGTACTTCTAAAATAAGCCATTAAAAAAAAAAAAAAGTAATAACGGTTTGCGATTAACCATATTGGTTCAATTTTTAATAAATTATAGTTCATTAAACGCAACTTCAAAATTGATGAAAATGTGTATTTACATGTTTCTTTTCATGGTAAACATGAAAATATAATAAAATTTGGTGTAGCAGTGATGGTATAGTGATCGCGTAAAAAATGTTTATTTGTTCATTATTATTATATGTTTATCTTTTCGTTGAACTAAGGCTTATATGATGAGTTTAGAAAATGATTTCGCGAATACGGCTGCAAATTTAGAAATCAGTTGTGATAGTAGAATTAGTGCTGGGTATTTTCTTAACAGGTACATTTGTAGCCTGTTAGAGATAGACAGGGTGTCCGGTCTGAACGGTGTCCAATGGCTAATTTCTAAACCGTTAGTCATAGACATATAGTTCCAATTACAAAAATGTTTAAAATCAGGTAAAGAAATATTTTAAAAGCGATTTGGGTCAATAAAAACATTTCTTAAAAAATTACGAAATTTAAATTTTTATACGGTCCTATAAGTTATATTTAGTAAAATTTTCCTTTTACACTGACAAGTAGTACACAAAAAGTCCCGTTATTCTACGATTAAAATTGACCGAGTAATATCTGTTTAAAGTTGGAGCATATTTTTTGCTGCAAATTGGGGGTCATTCACAAATTAAGTCGAAATATGATTAGGTCAGATATATTAAAAAATGGTTGAGAGTAAAAAATTAACATTGCAATATAAATTTGAAATCTTTAATCATTCTGACATATTAATGCAAAATATAGAATTTGTAATAAACATTTAAGATGGAAGAAAAAACAGAATTTTTGTTAAATAAAACGATGCTAAATTAACAGCCTCAATTCTTTACAAAATGATACGTATTTTAAAATATTATTAGATTGCACTAGCCTGCAAAAATTAGGTTATGTCATGTTTTTTAGCTTTTGATAATTGATTCTTATGTATGAATCTGAAATTGACCTTCCTTTTTAACCATCACATGAGTTTTTTTTCGCAAATTTCAAAGTTAAAATTGAATCTCCTCCCTCATCTCATCGATCCACTCAGCTATTTAGCTGTAAGAATCCCAGGATAAGCAAAAATATCGAATAAATTATTGAATAAAATAAAATTAAAATTAAATAAAACAAAAAAAAGTTTTACATGTGTTTTATAATATGAGATTTTCGCTATATTTTAACTTGCACATTTACGATTTGCAAAAAAATTCTAACTTGATGGTTAAAAATGAAGGTCATTTTCAGATTCAGCGCTAAAAAGTACGTAAAAATCAATTATCAAAAGTTAAAAAACACAACCATCTCCTCTACTTTATAGTATCCGATTTTTTTATTCTTTAAATTTGACAATTTATGATTTGCGAAATATCCCGACATGATGGTTAAAAATTAATGTAATTTTCGGATTCGGTGCTAAAAAATACACAAAAGTTAAAAAAAAAAACAACAATCGCAGTTTTGTGTTGTCTAATCTAAAACTTTTTCTTAAACTTCTTGGCGGTAATCTATCCGAATTTTTTGTGTTATCCTGTAAAATAAGTATAAATGGTAACCACCGAAAATCATAATAATATTAAATTGTTATTGGATTTACGCTAGTATGTAAAATGTAATCTCCATCGGATATTTAAAAGTTGGTTAAAGTTCGAGTACAAATTTTGAACTGGAAAAACATACATACGATCGTTGAAGTAACGTAAAAACTTATAAAAATAACATAATTTTTGTTAAATGAAATCATAAAAGAAACAGTCTCAAATCCTGACAAAATAAAACATGTTATTTTAGCCAATCTGAAACTTAATAAATGTTAACTTAATCATAACACTTGTACGACTTTTTTCAAAGCGCAGATGCACAGGAAATAAGATCTTCGAATACTTTAAGCATTTGGTATATGACCCATCAAAGCCAAGCCGAACTCGTTTGCTTTCAGAGTAGAAAAGTGGCATAAGTCATGCATTTTTAAAGTTTCGTAACTCTCTCAATTTTAGTGTTATATGAATGGGACTTCTGTTATCTTACTTGTCAGTGTAGTAGGAAAAATTTACTAAATATAACATATAGAAACGGGGACCGTATAAAAATTTAATTTTTTTTAATTTTTTAAGAAACGTTTTTATTGACCCAAATCGCTTTTAAAATATTTCTTTACCTTATTTAAAACATTTTTGTAATTGGAACTATATGTCTATGACTAACGGTTTAGGAATTAGCCATTGGACACCGTTGAGACCGGACACCCTGTAGAGTACGCAAAGATGGTTTGACGCGTTTCATATTTTTATATGGTTTCCGTATAACCTCCAAGAAATAGATCTGAAGATATTTGTTATAAATCCATATTCAAGAAAAATGCCTTTTAGAAAATAATGAAGCATATCGCAAGGTATTAGGAACATTTCTTTAGGCTTATGCGTGGTGTTTTGTGTTGAATTTAATTCCCCAGATGTTTTCGGCAACTACTAAAAGCAATTAAATAAGAAAAGAAAACTTAGTTACTAAACGCAGAACACTTTAATAAGGCAATTTACGAACTATTTTACATCCTTATTCAAATTACTGAGATTGCGCCAATAATATATAACTCATAGAAACATCTGAACGCTTTGACTTTTGCCAGACATCTTTAATTGATTATATATTTGTGTGTTACTAGCAGCTTATGTATTCCCCACTTTCAATCATGTAGCCTCTCTTCTTAACACGGAGTTTCCTATACTCCAATAATATGTTTAATTATAAGTATTTAAACTTAAATTTGGATCTTTCTTTATCGTCAAAACACAACACTAATCCAAATTATATTACAGCTTCCCATGGATATGTTTAAGTTCTCAAAGGTTTCTTAACAGATAAATAATGCTTCACAAAAAATAAAATAGTTTCTTCAAGAAGCACTTGGATAATCCCTCGCCTCGCTACATCGATGATGTTATACGAGTCATCGCGATATTGATGAATTCAAGGTAAGCGACTTTACTTATTTCCATTATAAAAAGCAGCATAGCCACAATTAGATTTATTTGTACTATTAGTTTAAATATGAGATAGCGAACACCCGCTACCGAGAATGGAGTGTTTTTTGCCTTAACACGCCACTTAAAACCCCAACATTTTGGACTTTTCACAGGCTTTTAAGCCTCCTTTTTGTGTTCAATGCATAGAGTATTTATTTTCCTGTTGCTAGCCAAATGTTGTATCCTTTGAGTTTTGAGAAGAACTGATTATGTTGAGTTTCGTTGGGTTATAATTCAGTGGTTTCCAACCTGGACTAAGCGTACTTCCGGGATTACGCGAAATTAATATTGGTAATGCCAGAAATTGCAAAATAATTCTTCAAATGTAATCACATAAATTCAGCTGTATATTTTTGGATTACAAAGATAATCTAATGTGTAACTCTTATATATTACTCAAAATGAGGAAAATGTCAACTACGTTGAGTAATTCATTGATAATTCGTTATTTCTAGATATTGACTATATTTATATTATACTTGCAGTACTTTATTTCTAATATACTTCTCCGAGTTTTTTGAGAATACAGTTGAATTAGATTTAAAACCCTTCACACTATAAACAGAAAACATTCGGAAATTTCTTGATTTTTTTAAAGGAACCTTTATATCTCACCGAATATTCGTTAAGTTCTTACTCAAACGAACACAAATCTTCTACAAAACTCAAACAGTCATGTTCTACAGTTACAGATGATTTCGTGTATTTATTGTACAGTGTGATGCCAAACAGCATTATTTTTTGTTCAACTCGTTGTTACACCCTTAACTGCCCCCATGTGCAAAACATCCCTAACAAATATGAAGTCAAATATGTGCTTTGTATTCATGAAGGCGCAAAATAATCCCATTAGTATTTCTCATGTATTTCAAATAATTTACACGTAATAAGTCATGATACATGAAAATCTGTCGCTTCATATTGTAAGTGTGTATGTGACATGATCCAATGAAATTTAAAATTTAATCATAATATGTGATTCAAGATGCTATAAATAATTTAATAATATTAAAACAAATGCATCAGAAGAAATAGGGAATCTGATATGTATAAAATTTAAAATAAATCCTATGCATTCAAGTATACATGCTTCATGTATAAAAAATCCAAGATTTCCTTTATTTGTTTCAGATTTTATATAAAAATCTATAGTGACATTTTTTATGTTATTGGAGACAAAAATATTATATTTTCTGTTCTGAGTATATATCTATTGATGCGCTTTTGAAATGAAACTCGACGTATAGAAAACTGTCAAGTATATTTACTTTACTCAGATTTGATGAAGTACTTTGTACATTTGTTGGAATCAAGTGAAAATTTTATAGGATAGAAAATGAAATATTGAAAATTTGATTACATGTGTCTAAAAGATACTAAAGAAAATGGAGAGGGATTTTTTTTTCTTATATATATCGTCTGTAATTTTTTATTTAAATCGAAATATTACATTCAGTTCAAAAACTGAATGAAGAACAGTTAGTCTTTTAAATGTTATCTACAACTGTTCCTGGATTTACACACATCATTCATTTAAGAAAATAATAGATTTATTTCATACACAGTTAAACGATATTATTATCATGTTGATAAGAAAGATTTTCAGATTTTTAAAAATATATATATAATCAAGTACAAATAGAGATGTGCAGTAAAATAGGCAGTCTATATGTCGATACTGATTATATAGTAGTGGAGGCTGAATTATTCGGAAAATATAACTGGTTATTCGCTGGTGTGTTAGAAATGGGGAAGAGAGACAACCCCTGAAAGGTTTATCATTGATGCCAATTGAAGCATCAATAAGGAGCCGAAATCCTGCACACTGAAACAATTAAAAATGCATGTTACGTAATGACAATTCCATAATTAATTATTATTATTATCATGTTCAGAAGAAATATTTTGAATAAAATCGTTGCAAATATGGTCAAATGCAAAAAGAGAGCTGCGGGCTGAGAGGCAGTAAAGGCTTCTCTTGGATGTGAGTTTGAAACAACAATATCTGACTGAACTCTTTCACGAAGAAAAAGTTAAAACTGTACGTTACCTCAAATTTGAAAGTGGGATTATGTCAGACAATTTATTGGGCGGTAATGTACAGCTTTTACACAAGATAATGATGCGCATCTTGATCAATCAATGAACAGTATCAAGGATATTCTTCACTGCGATACATATTGCGTGGGCAATACAGTCACTCAGATGGGACCAATGTGTGAAAACACCTAAATCCAAATGCAGCTATTTTTGGGCGCATTTTGATCCCGTGATGTGGATAAAGACTCATATACACGCTGCTATAAAGTCAATATGTTCCGTTTTGAGAAAAAAAAAAAAACAAGAAAAAAATCATGCTTCAAGCACAAATTATGAAATACTTTCCAACACTTTCAGAATATTTTAACAAAACTCCGCCGTTTAATAAGGTAACTAAGATACCCAAGTAAACATTTTAGAAAACTATGACACATTTGAAAATCAGATTTTAACTATTTCCGCCAGTGGGCGGAAAGGTACTGTTTTCTGCAGCTCTGTATATGATCTATAAATTTGTACAAACTCTACATAATATGCTAATACTTTGTTTAATAAGAAAATGAATAACACAGTCAAAATTAACCTTCAGAAATTTCTACCAATAGACGGAAACCCATGAATTCTTTTGAACATCTCTGCATATGCAGGTTTTCTAAATTTTCATATATTACATGAAATTTAATTGAGACAAAAGCATGCTTAAAGCTACTGAAATCACACTTCAAAGATTTACTATCCATATGCGGCCATTTATACAGTTCTTTGCATAGTCCTGTATATAATTTTACTTATATTCTAGAAACATCTCTTAGTATACTAAATGTAGTTGAGCTTGAAAATGCGTAATTCAAACAGAAAAACACATTTAAACAATTTTCACCCATTTCTGCATTTCACGGACCACGCTAAAATTTTGTTAAATTTAAAAACGCATACCATAACAAAAAACTCACTTTCAGCAATCATTTTTAATATAACACATATACAGTATTGTATCATAAATCATTTATGTGTCCCTGTAAATGAACGATAAATGCGATTCACATTGTATTCTTGAAAGCTGCCTGTAGTAAACTTCAGTAATGTATATGAATTTCAGAGTGTTTGAAATTGTGCAACATAATTGAAATACTGTGCGAAGCGTTTTCCCTCGTAGACCATTATAAAACCGAACTCTTTTCTGTAAATAAATCATAAATGCTTTGCACCCCACAATCTACAATAAGCATGTATCAGTGCAACTTAGAAATTCATATGAATTTCATTATTTTTGTATCAGCGTAACATCATTAAAATACGCCGCAAATGATTTTTCTTGGTAGATCATAAAACAACGGAATAATTTTAAGTCTCCCTGTATGCGTATTGTAGACTCTCAGAAATAAAACTTTCACTTTTGACGATTCAGCAATCCTTGAGCTGTATTTCGATATTGTTGACGATTATTTCGTATGAAAATCACGTGACTTTTAGCGAAACGTAAACTCTCAAATATTTAGCGAAAGTGTTTCCTCACTCACAGCCAGATTCAATGCATTTTGAGGAAACAGTTGCGGTAGCTGTTTGTCCTGCGATTTTAGCAAGCAGATATATGCTTGTTTACGTTATTCCTGTCACAATGTATTTAAAAAACAGCACTTTTTAGCGCTTTTCAGAAAATACTGAAATATAGGTAGTTATTGTTTCTGCATTAGTTATTTTTTTTTTTTTAGCTGTTAAAGCTTTTAGAGATGCTTATTATTATTTTTATTTATTTATTTATCTTTTTTCTGTTGCTTGTTATGGTTTAATTCGAAAAGAATAAATTTCCTGTGTTCTACAAAATCATTCAAAAAGAAAATTTGGTCAATAAAGTTTCAAAATTCCACGATTTCTGTTTCATGTAAGAAATATATTCATATAACAATCAAATTAAAAATATGCATATCCTTTATAAACAGTAGTTAAAATCTTAAGCACCTACTCAAAGTGATAAAATCTCCCCCAATGTGCACTTCAAAATTCGTTATTTCAGAGCGTCAAATTAACCAGACTATATTATAATCATTCACTGAGCAAAGAAAATTTCTCTAATAAATTATATTAATCAAGCCATATTATAATTAATCCTAAACAATAGGAAAAACATACTAATAAATTAGTCTTATTAGTTAAAACTTTCAAAAATTATAACAGCATCGTAAAATTACAATCAACCTTATAAAAATATAAACATACAGTAGAATCTACTACATGCATCTAAAACCGAATCCATGTGAGGACCCATTGGCAACAGAGTTAGAGCAACGAACTCCCAGAAGGGAGGTCGTGAGTTCGAATCACCCCGAAGATATTATTTTTCCCCCTCCAAAATACAGATGCTTCTAAACTGTTCAATAGATGGCACCATCAGCCATCTTATTGCACTTTTAGAACAAGCACTTTTGGCGAAATTTGTATCCTCAAACAAGCGAAGAAAGTAATTTCCTCAATTTGACGAAATATCCCCCCCCCCCGGAGCATTTTCCAGGAAACTGTTTCGTCAAAAACGCAGAAATTTTCGTGAAATCTGAGTGTCCATTTCTGAGTGTGTAAGCATTAAATATAACACATTCGATAGTAACTATCTTCTAGTGTACCACAATAACGTGTATAAATTTCATAATATTTAAGATTGTGTATTACTATTAAAATGTATCACAAATGATTTTCCCCCATAGACCATAATATAACGGAACAATTTTGAGTTCCCCTATACGCGTACTGTCAGTGTTAACCATAACACATTCGATAGTAACTATCTTCTAGCTTGCTTGAATAATGTGTATACATTTCGTTATGTTGAAGATTGTGCAACACTATTAAAACACACCGCAAAGTAGTTTTCCGCATAGATCATAATGTAACGGAATAATTTTGAGTTCCCCTATATACGAACAACGAGTGCTATACACTTCATTTTCAAATCCAATCATGCCATGGCAAAGCTCAATAACGTATATCAGTTCAGGGTTAGAGAAGATAAGGGCTGGTTCATCCCTTTGATGTGATCCGTGCCGAGATCTTCCCTTACCAGGAGTCGAGGCTAACGAAAAAGGCAGGCTACCGCGGTGCATCCCACGTGTATTTTTTTACAGACCGCTAGAGTGACGTGTTGCTTTTCTCGCACACCTTCATTGGTGCATTCGAACATCACGTGACTCCAGCGGTCTGTAAAAAAAGGCACGTGGCATGCACCGCGGTAGCCTGTCTTTCCCGTTAGCCTCGACCAGCAGTCATGTGACGTCATGGGGAACAGACTTTCAACTTGAGGTTGGCAGATACACGTAGATCTCTGACCAGAAAACGGTGTTAATTTCATGGAATAGTTCAACTAAATAGAAAAAAATATATATAAGATAAAATTTTATTATTAAATCAGTCAGTTCATAAAATTTTTTTGTATAAATTTAGCTGAAAATGCAATTGTCTTTTTTTTTTTTACTTATTTTAATTGTACTTTATAGCGGAAGATGCAATTATTTTTCAGTATTTATGAGTGGTATTGTTATAGTTTCAATCAAGCGTGTAAAATATTTCCTTATTTTTTCTTTGATTTTAAACAATACTCTATTTTGCGAATTTTTCAAAATAGGATTAGTGATTATAACAATGTTTCTTTCTTTTGGCGCAGCATGTCCCCTATGGGATTTTGTGCCAGTAAACCCTATACAACCAACCAACCAACTATAACAATGTTTCCGATTAAGATTAATGTTTTTAAATATAATTTAAGACATGTGTTAAGACATATATGCAGCGGCACACCTAGTATAGTGCTTTGGAGGAGAAATATATTCCTTTGCTACTCCGCAGTATCGAATTATTCTTATAATTTCAATCAAGAGTGTAAAATGTTTCTTTACTTTCCATTTTTATAATTAGTATAATTTATTGTGCAAATAAAAAAATATATAATTAGTGATTCGGCCATTTTTCTTATTAATGTTAATATTTTAAAATATAATTCAAAATATGTCGCAAAAATAACTTTATGTCATTCAAAAAGATTAAAAATAAACCAATTCATTAATTTGCTGGAAAATTTTTAAAGCTGTTTTTATGAAAATATTTAAAACCACTTAAAAACAACAAACAGCAGATAAATGCACTATGATTTTGATCCTGAAAAATTACATGGAAAAACAA
The DNA here is from genome assembly GCA_963932465.1 of Maratus speciosus. Lineage (NCBI taxonomy): Eukaryota > Metazoa > Arthropoda > Arachnida > Araneae > Salticidae > Maratus > Maratus speciosus. The sequence continues at coordinate 244,358,197 of OZ010800.1, read as the reverse complement.
ATTGATTTTTTTTTCTTTTAATCCAATATCTACGGCTATTTCTTTCTTTCCTCAAGTCTGTTTGTTCCCAGCTACGTCATCGCGGTTGACTTTCCTCGCACTTTCTACTATCTGGTGGACCAGCCCTTCTTACTCTATAGTCCTAATATCAATTACTTACCAACTCGAGTGTATTTACTCGAGTTAGAGCACGGACAGACTGACGGCATACGGCAGACAGACGGTAGACGGCAGATGACAAACGACAGACAGGCAACCGAAATCATAAACACTTTTTATCTGCGTTGCAAAAAACGGTAAAAATAAAACGATCAATGTGATTCATAGTCGAGAAAGGAAGTGACAGTTGCCTGAAAATCACAATGTGAGAAATAAAGAAGTAGATTTTTGTCACCGTTGTGTCTGACTATTGTGACGTCGCATCGATAAATTATGCTATTAGAGAAGTGTTATTATCATCATAGTTATAAAGTAGTGGACGATCACGGTGATTCATGGTAGAGGAAATGAAGTGACAGTTGCCTGAGAATCACAATGTGAGAAATAAAGAAGTCTTTTTTAAGTCACCCTTGTGTCTGACTATTATGATGTCGCAGTGACGTCGCATCGATAAACTATGCTATTAGAGGAGTGATATTGTCATCGTAGTTGTAAAGTAGTGGACTAGAGTTGTTGGTGGTATTTCTTATGAACACGTCTCTCGTTCGTATAGGTTTTCGTTTGTAGTTATTGAAAATATGAATCGAAGGATGATTACTAAAAAAATTGACTTGCAGCTGGATTTGTGATTAATTCAAATTTGTGTTGTAATGATTTTTACAGGCTGTATTTAGACGTAAAATAAACAGGAAACATTCCTTTCCTCTAATAGTCATGTTTTAATCATTTTTATTGTCTTAGTAAGGTTCATGGCATTTTTTCTAAATAATGCATATAAGTATGATATACTTTAAGTAATTAAAAAATAATGCAGTTTACTTTTCTGAATCGACACATATTAATATGCCCACTTCAAAAATATTATCGAAATGTAGTTGTGCTTTTTTCTCGTAAGATAACCGGATGCATCCCTTTGGAGATAAGGCCTCTGGAAATGGGATTAAATTTATAAATTTAATTTTGTAAAGGGTTTCGAAGATGAATAAATTAATGAATATTTAGGGTGACAGGAAATTCCTTCAGTAACTCTATGTCATGTCCATAGGGAATTAACTGGTAATTTAAGAACCTTTTAATCTTTAAGTGTGCAGCTATGTTTTTTAGCATAAAAGGTTGTGCTGGATGACATACATTCGATAAATAAGATTTCTTTTATCATCAGCATTAAGGTGGAAATTTTAGTGATTTGATCATTTTTACCGAGACAGTGAAATAATAAACTAAACAGAAGCGCTTCTTGTGTAGTTATTCTGCCTGTTATAGAAGCGCTTATAGTATCCTAACTATACAACTTCTGATGCTGACCGTTTACATATATCCATTTCCAACTTAATTCTAAAGAGTCTGACGTTTCGTAATTCCGCCTAAATAATTAAACAAAAAGGCATGAATATATGCATTAAATACAAACCATTAAACTGATACATGGTATTTGAAATGGCTTCAATAATGCATTTAAAATTTCCTTTTAAGTACGTGATTCTTTAATTTAATCTAGATCAGATGTAATTAAATGCATTTTATGTGAAATAGGAGGATTTAACCCTTTATACTCCAACGGTACTTTAAAGTACCATTAAAATAACTTGTTATAAAATTCATTTAATACATCCATTAGTAGTAATACAGTTTAGAATGAGTTATAGATACACTACTTTATCTTGTTCCAAAAGCATTATTGGTTGCACAAAATGAAAATATTTTTAAAAGGATATATTTTTTCTTTTGCCTTTGTATCTTTTCAGCATTCTCGACATCAAAACATTGGAAACGGTAAGTTTCAATTCGAAAATCTATAATAATATTATAAGGAAGTAAAAATTGTTTGTTTGTTTGTAGGAGGTAATCTCTGGAACCATCGAACCGATTTCAAAAGTAATGGTTATCAAAATGACGGTTTTAATTCAAGTTCGAACATAGGTCGAACGTGGTCGAACTTAAGACGATGCCACTACCCCAAAGCAGGTGCAGGAGCAGAAAAAGTTGTAAAAATGCGATTTTTGTGTCACTGAAGGGCCTAGAATCATGAAATTTGGAATGGTAGTTACTTATAACATATAAATGATCTCTAAGGACATTTCTTAAAAAAATTCGAAATTAAAAATGGGCGAAAATGCGCGAAAAGCGTTCTAAAAAACGTTCTAAATGGCGATTTTTACACAATCTCAGGAAGTACCAAACCGATTAAAAAAAAAAAAATGGTGTCAAAATGATGGTGACAGCCCTTGCTCCAATATAGACTATATTTTATGTCGGTGCCACTATCCCCAAAAGAGGGTGCAGGAGCAAAAAACGTTCTAAATTGGGATTTTTCTGTTACTGAAGGGATTAGATACATGAAATTTGACATGGCAGTTACTTATTAAATGCAATAGATCTCTAAGAACATTTCCTAAAAAATCGAATATTTAAAAGGGGTGAAAATGCGCGAAAAGCGTTCTAAAAAACGTTCTAAATTGAGATTTTTACACAATCTCAGGAAGTACCGAACCGATTTCAAAAGTAATGGTTGGAAATTGATGGTGACAGCTTTTGCTCTAACATACGCTCTATTTCATGTCGGTGTCACTACCAACTGGGGGTTGCAGGAGCAGAAAACGTTCTAAATTGCGATTTCTGTGACACTGAAGAGGCTAGAAACTTTAAATATGGCACGGTTGTTATTTATAAAATATAAATGCCCTCTAAGAACTGCCGAAAATAAATTCGAAATTTAAAAGTGGCGAAGCGAAGGGAAGGATAGAAAACCGTACTAAAAGTCCTAAATTACGATTTCTATGCAATCTCAGGAAATAATAAATCGATTACAAAAGCAATGGTTGCGAATCAATGGTGATAGACTGTGATCCCGAGCAGGATATATTTTATGCCAGTGCCACTACCACTTGGGGTTAGCAGGAACAACCAACGTTCTAAAAAAGCCTTTAAAAACTTTCTAAATTATCTTTTCTATGGAATATTAGAAAATACCAAATCGATTTCAAAATTAATGTTGGCAAATTAATGGTGACAGTCTCTGTTTCAACATAAACATTTTATGTTAGTGCCACTACCACTAGAGAAGTGGTAGACCGACAGCCAAGCAGCTTGGAATTTGACATAATGGTTAATTTTAATATGTAAATGCGTACTAAGAACGGTTCCTAAAAAATTCAAAACTTCAAAGGAATACTGAAATGAGCGTATGAAATGTTCAAAATACTTTCTAAATTACCATTTATTTTGAATTAGTTTTAGTTCTTCTTATTAATTCATGTCTCATTTCTGCCTAATGCAGTGTAATAATGAAGTTTATTCTAACTGTGGCTTAATTAGTAATTTTTGAATTATTTCAAAAAGTATAATTTCTTCTAACAAAAATTAGACATACAAATATCACTTGGCGGATTTCAACTATTTACGCGAGCAAAGCCGGAGGTTTTGCTAGTAATCAATAAAATAATTCATATAAGAAATGTATATGAGGGCATGAGTTTTGAAACCCTCCTTATCGAAAATTTTAAAAGGTCGAGTTTTCTCTATCAATCTATTCAATTGGTGAACCTTCATCGAAAAAACACTACAATCTGCAAAAATTAGCTAGTTTTATCATGTATTTCTGACATTGTGAAATCATGGTTTACAATGAAAAGCTATGGACGCAGTCAGAGGCTTTTCGCGATTTCCCAAAATTTGATTTTCTGGGTAAGGCGAGTTTTCAAACTCATGTCCTCATATATTCATTCAAGCAATGAGAAATAATTAAAATCAATGATTTTATGCTGAAATCTTGCAAAAACTAACAGTAGAATTTTCGAAAAATATTTTAAAAGTTGTATTTCTGTAGTCTGATGATTAATAACACCACTATCGATTTGAGTAATACTACGTATAAAATTATATATCAATAGAAAAATAACAATGGTCGGCAAAATAATTAAAATTTTTCATCACCTGGGAAATATGTAAAGTGTACAGATCTAATATTCCTAATTCTAAATATATTATCCAAATTGCTCCAGCTTGCACCTTTTTTCCGAGAAACAGTTTTATAATAATAACATATAGTGAAAGATTATTATATTATTTAGTTAAAGTTTATCGGCAGAAGTCACCGTCTTTTTAATGCCCGTATTATACTTATATTCATCTTATATCAATATTTCAGGCATTATTATCGTACTAGCCATTAGAGTATAGACATATTTTACTTATCTGTTATTACATAAATATATAAAAAGAATCATGATATCTTATTTTTTATTTTAAAATGTATTTTATGGACATTGATTTTAATATGTATACAAAGAAAGATAAAGAATTTTTAAATGAAAAATAAGGTGTCATGATTTTTTTATATATTAATGTAATAACAGATAAGTAAAAAATGTTTATGCTCTAATGGCTTCTACGATAATAATGCCTGAAATACTGGTATAAGATGAATATAAATTATTATATTATTTTGAAATGCTATAAAATTGAAATCATTAAAAAAGTGCTTTCATGGTGTTAGATCTCAAATTGAAAAACTATAGCTTGAAAATCTAGTTTGTTGATACTTCAATCACGCATTTTTCTTTGTATGTATACCCCCCTCCCCCCTCTTCGTGTCTGAATTTACTATTTGCTATCCACTAATATATTTTCATTCCTTATGCCGCTGTAACTAGGGTAATAATATTTATATATTTATTTAAAGGTAATTTACATATTATCTACATTTTATGGTTTATAAAATTTCCACTTATGTTTTAGCAAGATGTAAAATACCTTAATTTTAAAAGCAAACCCTCCTACCAAAAGAATTGGTACGTAATACAATAATTTCATTGTTATATTTTTATTTAGCAGAGTGAAATCTATAGGAATCAACTATTATTTTTACAAAGAGGATTTTAGTGCCAACCACTGTAATTTAACAAAGAATGTAACGAAGTAAATTTTCTTAAATTATTAGTATTTAATTAAAAGTTATAGACAAATAAACAAAAAAAAAAACAAATGCAAACGCAACTTGTTTAGGTTAACATGAAGTAGTTTCCTTTTACTTGAATCAGCAAGACTGAACTCATTATAGAAGTTCAGGCCAGCATTAGAAAGTTCTAGAAATCAGCATTTTTCGAGCATTTCAGGGAAATTATTTAATTAGTCTAATATTTGTGCAGGATAATAAAAAAAGAGAACCTTTTTGTCTGGAGATTTCAAGCAATTTGAAAACATGTTGAGGAGTACTAATTAACAGCTACCTTTCTCTGACGAAACATGAGATGAAATGTTACAAATTTAAGTAAACTTTAGAAAAACAGTTTAAGAAAATTTTGTAGTGATAGCATATTTTGGTTGCTTTCTCCAATTAGCTATAAAATTAACTCTATTAATATTCTCGATGTTTACCGATGATATAAAGATCAAGTGATTATGAATTTGTGACAATTGTTTTTCCTGCATGCACTCCCCATTAAAGGATTTAGCGTTTCATGCTTTAAATTTATTTTTCCTGCTTTTTTGAATTACACTATTAAAAATAACAAAACTGCAACTCGGTATACGCTGCCGTAGACATCGGGGATCCGAACCGGAGATTCGTTCGGTTCGAGGTTTGTTTGTTTAGTAAAAATGATGGAAATACAATTTTCTGCTGCTCCATTTTTGCATTTTTAGCGATTTTTAATGCGATTTTTCGGATTTCGTAGTGATTTTTAGGCATTTGTAAAAGGAATGCTATTTAAAAGTTTTAGCCTAATATGAATTTGGTTTCAAACTTTTAGACTATTTTAGTAAATTTCTTCCTCCTCGATTTTTTTAATTTTAGTGGTTTTTAATGCGGTTTTTGAATGTAATTTTTAGAAGGGATTTCCTCGAGTTCGGCGACGACTCTTTGATATTTCGAAAAGAATTCAATTTCAAACTTTTAGCCTAATACGCTAAATTTTCTCCGGTGTACGACTTTGATTTTTAAGTGTTTTCCATTGAGATTTTCAGTGTTTTTTCAAGTTCCACGGCAATGTTTTGACATTCGTAAAATGAATTAGATTTCAAACTTTTATCTTAATATGGTAAATTTTGTCCTTCGTGATTTTTGAAGTTTTTGCGATTTTTACGCTTCTTTGCGATCCGCGACGGTTTTACGGCCTAAAAAAGGAAAATTCTGTTCTCTTTTCAATAAAGTTTTTTTCGGATTTCCTACAGATGTTTTCCATTTTTTCATTAATTTTTTATCTGATTATTATAGTCTTTTTGCGTTCAGCAGATATATTTTTAATCCTGTTTTAAACGAAATGCTGTTTTAATGTTTTACCCCAATACAGTAATTTTTGTCCTCTGCTATTTTATTTTAGTGTTTTTCGCGATTTGCTGTAATTTTTTCACGTTCAGTGAAAGGAACGTGGTTTCAATCTTCTGTCCTAATATACATATATTTTCTCTTTACAATAAAGTTTATTCGGAATTGATGCAGCGATTTTAAAATTTTGCAAGATTTTTTTTTCTTTTTTAGATTAGTCCTTTTGCTCTATTTTCTGATGGGCTATTTCTATATTTCTATTGTGAGAACATTATATTGTGCATTTCATAATTCTACAAAATACTAAACAAAATAACTTGAATAACCTAAAATGGATGTTTTATTAGACCCCGATATGCTATTGCTTTCTCTCAGCAAATAAAATGTCGTCTCTAAAAAATACCGTTCCTTTGTATAAGCCAGCCGTAAAACAAAGCATATGCATCATTGTACTGTTAAATACCCTACTGCAATTTTTTTTAACTTCTAAGCATCGCACATTTCCGGTTTTTATACCGTAGTAATGGAAACAAAATGTACTTTTTTAATGCAATTTGTTTGAAAACTGCATGTCAATTTATTTTTGAAATATTAATTTATTTGTAGTTTTTAGCGCTATTTGTTTAATTTTGGCACCTCAAGTACTCCATTTCTGTAGACAGTAAAGAAAAAATAGCTGAAAAATAGTAATTATATCTTTTTGTTGTCTTTTTCCCTCAACTACCGAAAAAAAAATGTAATTAAAATACGTGCTATTTTGAAAAAATATATATGAATGATTTCTGATAAAGCATGGAGCTATTATAAACTATATTTAATTTAATTATTAATATGACAAACAAATGACGGCATATGAATCATTAGACAGCCGATTTTTTTTGTCGAGTTTTTTGTGACATCTGTTTTTTTTTGGGGGGGGGGGGGATTTGTGTATTCAGCGGTAGTGACGTCATATGAATACTTTACTGCAGATGTTGTTTAAGACTGGATCGTAACTGAGGAATTCTTCAGAGGATGCAAATAACATCATTTTATATAAAATAAAAGGCTGTGTTTTAAGTCTTAAAATTGAAATATGTTTTGTATTATCTATATTTATATACATATATTTTTTTTCATCGGGAGCGATACTAAATTCTGAAAAAGTAGAATTCCTGTTTTCTAGTAATGCATTTAATTTTGCTTAGGTCTCAGGAGGTTAAACGATTTGATTGGAATTATAAATATTGCGGAAAATCCCTATAAATTGAAATTTTATTAATTAATTTTAATTGGCGAATTCCTTCTAAAATTTATTAAATGACTGTGTAAATCTTTTCAAAAATTCCCGAAAAATTTTTTAGAAGATAAAATTTTCTAGAATTATTAATTTGGGACATAAAGGGTTAAGTAATTATCTAAATGCGTGGTCAAAAGTGCGCGATGAACAACCAGTACCTGTGCCAGTATTTAAAGAAGTCAAATGGCAAAATTTATTCTCTTTACCAATAAAGTTGTTGCTTAATACAGCAAAAAGTGGAGCGGCTCATTTAGTACCTATGCTGCTGAGTTTCAGGAATCTTAGTGAACTTATAAAAGTTATTACAACTCCCGATGTTTCCTTATTCTATAACCATATGCTTGACTAGACAAACTAAGGTTCCAGTTTGTGGTCGATAATGTAAATTATGCTGAAAATAAATTTTGGTTTCTTGACTAAACTCTCCCGCTTTATTCCCATAGGTCTTGTGCAAACGGCATCTTTCAAACTCCCTGAGCTTATGAATTAGTGATTTTTGAAAGAAATACTGGCTTTTGTATTACCCACTGTTTGTCAATTTTTAGGAAATATTAGCAAAACTACTCTGCTGCGCCCGAGCTAACCTTTTTAGTTTTCCAAATAAAATAAATAAAAATACAATATCGAAAAAGTATGGTGGTCACAATAACGTAACTTAAAGCATTCGCGTCCATAAATCGTTAAAACGACATCCAGAAAAAAAAATGGCCAAACTTTAACGCAATCAGAGTAATATCTCACAGTTTTGGAAACGAGAACGCAGTGTTTGTTTCATATATGTAACAGAAAAATATATATTTTCCTGGAAAAAATGCAAAAAATACAACCAAAAGAAATAACATTTAGTGAAATTACATTTCGTATGATTTGACAGTAAAGCTTTTACTTTATAGATAAGGAACGTTAATTTCAGGAAAGCTAGGTGTCCCCACTGATGATTAAACATTATTATTGGGTCCATCGGAAAGTCGTGTCATGTTGGGAAAATCAATTTGTACCGAAAATTCTGCCCGGTAATTAGTAGACATTAGATATCGGAATCAATGTTTAATAATTAAATGATAGAATTTTCCGGTACGAATTGATTTTCCCAACACGACACGACTTTCCGATCGACCCAATAATTTATCGACACATATCGTATAAGGAGAGTACTGGAATTACGATAAAGAACCCGTTATGAAAATTTTGTTATATTTTTAGATTTTGAGGTTCCTTGAAGCCGTTTCCTCGATTTTTAAACCTACTCCATATGTATGTGTGTATATATCCATGTATGTTGGTATTTGTGTAAGTTTTTAGGCCTCTAAACTCTGCTTCTCGTGTTTTTACGATGACGTCTTTATGTATGTGCATGGGTGAACACGATAGCACCCAAACTGTACTTTTGATTGAGTTCCCATCTGATGAATATGTCACTAGCCCCTAACTGAATAACTAAACAATTGTATAAATTAAGAATTGTATACATTTAAAAAAAAAATCCACCCATGCTTTGAGTATCAAAATCATTTTTCAACCATTCTGTGTCGATAACCGATAAACATTTTCTCTTATATCTTAATCTTTCAATTAAATTATTTTTATTCTCAAGTTAATTTAATGCGAATCAACAATTTTGATTCACCTAAACTTGTCTTTAGTAAAATATATTTTTCTATAAATTAAACCGGTCAAGTGCGAATATTACTCGCGCACAGAATGCTTCGTACAATAAGTATCTGAATTAGTAACGTTACTAGAATTGCATTACACAAATATATCATTAAAAGTGGCTAACTTAAATCTAGGCTTTAAAAGTCGATAACGCATAGAATATGCCGCTTGTGTCTTTTTGTATGTCCAAACTGTCCGTGCTGTAAGGGTTAGGCAGCCTAAGAGAGACTGCTAAAGTCCGGCTAGGCCTGCCCCTTCTAGCTTAACGTCTCTCCCGGTATGTTCCCCGACACGTTGGGGCTCGTTAGTGAGTCCAGCCCTGTCCGGCCGTATGCAGACGGACAAACACAAAATTCTCAAGGGGCGACACTCACCCGCTAAGGGCGTCTATGCACCACCGGCCACATAACCCAGAATTTATTTGAAAAAGAACAAAGTGGGATTACAAAAATTAGACGAATGCCTTCCCGCCAGGAAAACGCCTGCTCGCGACAGAGGGCGGGAGTATAAGAACATTTAAAGTAAAAATAAAATAAAATAAATAATAATAATAATAATAAACATCACTGATCCTGGCCGCCGGGGTAGGAACCCCTCTCGCGACAAGGGGCGGCAGGAAGGGAAAAGAATGGAATGCGTGGCACAAGTAAGATGGCACGAGCAAATACTCAAGCGTCCATTGGAGATGTAATGATTTGCGTGGCACAAGTAAGATGGCACGAGCAAATACTCAGCGTCCATTGGAGATGTAATGCTTTGTGTGGCACAAGTAAGATGGCACGAGCAGATACTCAAGCGTCCATTGGAGATGTAACTCTTGATAGAATGGTCAGAAGCACGAGCAGAGCCTCTTGCGATCTTAGGAAACCACATATTGATGAGTAGGAGAATTTACTGGAGCCTACAAAGAGGACTGGATTCTGGTGCTGTTTGAAGATTGATATGGTGGCAGTGAGACTGGATAAGCAGAACCAGGGCTTAAGTTAAGTTTGTTAAGTATGTAAGGAAATTGTGAATGTGTTTTAATTTGTTGAGTAGGAGGGTGCGGGAAAGGACGTTTTGGAGCCAGTTGACTGGCAATATGTCTGGACGCCTCAAGTGTCAGCGTTGCGTGAGAGTACAACTGTAGTACGGGTGACTTATAGTGCCATCTTCACCGCAGACGCAAGTGACAGTGGATCTTATTTTGAAGCGGTCCAGATATGCCATGAAAGGGCCATGTCCTGTTAAGAAGCTAGTGGTGTAGGGTGTTAAGTTATATAGTGTGAGAGAAACTTTAGGAATTAGCTTATATGTGTGCCTGCCCTTTTTTGAAGTATCCCAGTGCTCCTGCCATCGCGTCAGTATCCTTTCTCTAAGGACCCTTTTGACGTATGACTGGGCACTGGGAGGTGTGTGTCTATTGTTTCTTTCTGTGTGGCCTTCTTCGCTAGGTTGTCTGCTAGTTCATTGCCAAAGATACCTTTGTGAGCCGAGACGTGACCTAGTGAGATACGATGTAGGAGATTCTTAAGTTTTAGTTTGATTTGCAGTACTAGTGGATGTTTTGTCCTGTGTGCCTGTATTGCCTGCAGGCCAGAGAGGCAGTCGCTGTAGATGATAATACTATTGCTAGAGTGGGATTCCACCCACTCTAATGCGTTTAGTATTGCAAACAGCTCCGCTTGGAATACGGAGTTATTATCATCTAGCCTTGCAGACCACTGATGGACCACCACCGTGCCCTCCGTGGCGCAGGAGGCTGCGCCCACGCCAGTGTCTGTGCCTGAACCATCAGTGAAAAGTGTGGTGCTAAGGGCAGGTGTGTAGCTGTTGCGTGTTGTGTTTACTTGAAAATGTGAAGTCTCCTCAGCGGGGTGGAGCTGCCAGCTCCTGACTTTGTATTGCAATGTTGTGTTTGGAAAAAGAGAATCTATTACTGTGTCATGTTTTAGCTGTAGGATTGAGGATTTGGCGTGTTCGTATTCTAGTTGAAGTGTGATGGGTGGAATGCCTGTAAGTATATGTAGTGCATCTGTGGAGATTGTGCGGTAGCCCCTTGAAATTTGTAGGAGAAAAGTGCGTTGTATTGATTTTAGTTTAGGTTGTGCTATGGATGATAAGTTACCCCCCCAGATACAGGCCCCGTAAAGTATTATTCTTTCGATTATTGTTAGGTACCAGATCTTCAGTGTTTTGTTGTCTACCCCTCATCTCGGCTTATTACCGACAATGTTTTTCGAAAATCATTATCAACAAACCTTTTATACTTCTGCGAAGACAGGTACCTTCAGCGCCCCTCAAAATCTTTTCTGGACGCCCACAAATCAAAATTTGTGTGTAACGGAATAATGCGATTTTCTCAAAAACTACATTGTAAAAACAAGGGAGTGTTATTACACTTAAATTAGGTTTATGAAATGCCAAACGAAGTTTAAATCTGCACTTTTTTTGGTGGTAGCACCGAATAAAGTATCAGAATAACCTCGGAATGGTGTAACTTTATTCTTTAACCGCAATTATGGAAGTGAGACGCCAAATTCCGTGTAAGAAATACTCTTCGTGTTATGATTACGCATCGGTATAAGTTAGCACACGACACCATTTTACTTTCGCATTTAATCGTCCTTTCTGAATTTCGAATTGCAGTTAAAAGTACGAACATATGGTAAAGACATAAACGTAAGGTAAGCAAAGTTACTAGTCTTTGTACATTTAATATGTACGATTTTAAATAATGTTTGTATGTGATTTTTAAAATTAGATCATGATGATCATGCTTTTAAACAGTATACTGCCACCCTAAGAACAATGGCGACATGCTCGAATTTAACGACTATGCATTAAAATAATTTTATTAATCCATGTGTGAAAACTTTCCTTAAAATTACTATAATTGATATTACCTTAAGAATTTTTCTGAATTAAAACTATTAAAATTTACTCGGATACTACTTTTTAGTTCATTGTGTAAACCCACTCGCTAGTTGTGTCCTTATAAAGGAGATACTTTTAGAATTTTTTTTAGGAGCTTTAATTTTCTTGAAAATAATTTAACGATTTTTGTCTGCATTTTTAAAAATTCCCCTATCAAAAGCACAAAAATTTAGAAATCAAACCAATATACGAGAGAATATGTTTCAAGAAAAAACTCCATCGATAAATTTTTGAAACAAATGGATCAGGATCTCGTCAGGCAATAATTATTAAAATTATATAATTCTGATGGAATTTAATATCAGATGTAGAAAACTAGAAACTCCGAATTAAACTTACAGTGATAGTTATAAATAATTATAATTTTTGTTATAGAATTATTTTTAAACGTGCGACTATGACGTTTCTCCAACAAAAAATATTTTCACCAAGAATACTTTATTCACCAAGAAAAACTTCATCGATAAATTTTTGAATCAAAATGGATGCTCTCGTCCAGGCAATAATTATTAAAATTATATAATTTTGATCTAATTTCATATCAGATGTAGAAAACTAGAAACTCAGAATTAAATTTACAGTGATAGCTATAAATAATTATAATTTTTGTTATAGAATTATTTTTAAACGTGCGACTATGACGTTTCTCTAACAAAAAATATATTCACCAAGAATTCTTTATTCACCAAGAAAAACTTCATCGATAAATTTTTGAATTAAAATAGATGCTCTCGTCCAGGCAATAATTATTAAAATTATATAATTTTGATGGAATTTAATATCAGATGTGGAAAACTAGAAACTCCGAATTAAACTTACATTGATAGTTATAAATAATTATAATTTTCGTTAGAGAATTATTTTAAAACGTGCGACTATGACGTTTCTCCAACAAAAAACATTTTCACCAAGAATTCTTTATTAGATGTTTTTTAGCTTATTAAGAGTGTTCGGACCTTGTGCGCATGCCGAACGAGCTCCGTAGCTTTGCGGTCATGTGACCCAGTTCAGTTGTTGCTTAGCTGCCATTGCGGCACGTTGTGTATTCGAGCGGGTCTTATCCCCAAGTATATAGTTGTTGCTTAGCTGCCATTGCGGCACGTTGTGTATTCGAGCGGGTCTTATCCCCAAGTATATAGTTGTTCTTTAGCTGCCATTTCGGCACATTGTGTATTCGAGCGGGTGTTATCCCCAAGTATAGTATGTTGTTCTTGAGCTGCCATTGTGGCACATTATGCTATAGCGGGTCTTATCCCCAATTATTCTGTTGCTTATAGCGGGAGTATTCCCCAAAAGATGTTTTATGAACGTCACTTGTTCTAACAGCGGGTTATTACCCCAAAGTCACCTCATCATTCTACATGTTTTTCAGTGTTTGTGATTGTTTGTAACATTTGTGTGCTGTGTGATAAAAATGTGAAAAAGAAAACTATTTGTCTTCAATCTTAAAGTTACACACAGTATTCACATACATTGTTGTGGTCCGTCGATTTCGCAGCGAAATAGCTGCTATGGAAAAATTAAATAGAACAAAAGGTGCTCTAAAAGGCGCTATAACGAAATTAGAAAATTTCGTAAAAGATAATACAGACGAAATTAATTACTCGAGTACCGAGCTCGAAATAAAGATTCGAAAATTACCTGAACTTCAAGCAAAAGTATCGGAAATACGGGATAAATATTATGATATCCCTGATATTAAGGACTTACCAGAAATCGAAAACGAGTTAGATGAACTCGAAGATCGTCTCGAGAAACTTGAGGTAAGTCTCAACATATTTCTTAAAAATCTTAAAGTTTCTGAAATAAATGTGCATGCTGATAGTATTGAATCTATAAGTTCGAATAATATTAAAGTTAAGTTACCTGAAATCCCACTACCAACATTCAATGGTAAATATGAAGAGTGGTCAATCTTTAAAGTACAATTTACAAATTTAATTATAAATAATGCTCAGTTAAATGACGCTCAGAAGCTGTTTTATTTGCGAGCATCGCTAAAAAATGAAGCAAAACAACTAGAGAGCCCAGACGATTCCTTTCAGTCATTGTTTACAGCACTTACTGAAAGATTCGAAAATCAACGTTTGCTCATTGACACTCATTTATCGGCCATAATTAATTATGAAAAAATACATTACGAGTCTTCTAAAGAATTGAGATCCTTTATTGATTGTGTAAATAAAAATTTGAGGGCCTTAAAAGTATTACAATATGAACAAAACAATCTGTCTGATGCTATCCTTATCAATATTATATTGCAAAAGGTAGATAAGGAATCTCGAAAATTATTTGAATATTCGATTAAAAAATCAGAATACCCGCAATTTAATGAATTAATGTCATTTTTGGAAAACCGCAGTTCTACGTTAGAAAGCGTAAATAGATACTCTGCTTCAAAACCCTTAAACAAAAACATTCCTCTTTCGAACAAACAAAAAAATTTCATGCTAAATTCGAATGATAAATCGAATGGAAAAACTTGTATTCTGTGTAAATTGGCTTTTCATAATTTGAACAAATGTTCTCAGTTTCGAAAAATGAATGTTTCTGAACGATACGATTTTGTGAAGAAAAATAAGCTGTGTATTAATTGTTTGAATAATTCTCATTGCGTAAATTCTTGCATTTCAAAATATAATTGTAATACCTGTGGATTGCGACACAGCTCATGGCTTCATCGAGAAAAAGAAAATAAATCCAAAAATGAATTGGCTTCCCCCCAAATTTCCTCCCCTCTTGCAGGTGCGGTAAATAGAGAAATGAAAAACATTTCGGTAAATAATGACGTATCTTTAAAGACCTTGAATAATATAAGTAAAGAAAGAAAATCAATTTTATTGAGTACATGCTTTGTTTTTATAGAAGATAATTTCGGAAATAAACGAAGGTTTAGACTCATTTTGGATAATGCTAGCAATGTCAATATTTTAACTAAGGATTGCGCTGACATGCTGAAATTTAAAAAAAGGATAATTAATGTACCCGTTACAGGATTAAACGGTTATACTTATAATGTAAAAAATAAAATTTCGAGTGTAATTACAAACGAAGATGGCTCTTTCAGGGAGAATATAGATTTCTTAATTGTTCCCAAAATCACGGATGTAATTCCATCAAAGCAATTAAATGTATCGGACATTAATTTACCGAATATTGTGGAATTGGCAGACCCTACATTTTTCAAACCGGGAAAAGTTCACGCGTTGGTTGGCGCTGAATTATTTTATAGAATTTTAAGGCATAATTCAGTTAAGATAAATGATAAACTTTTTCTGCAAGACACTGTTTTTGGATGGATCCCAACTGGGGCGCTAGAGGAGAACACGCAAACAAACAATATTACTATGTGCAATTTCGTTAGAGATTTCGATGAAATAAATGATAATTTAAAACAATTTTGGGAGCTTGAGTCTATAGGCATAAAACATGATGATCCGAAAATATCGGAAACTGATCAAGCACAACAAATATTCGATAAAACTGTCAAATTTGTAGGCGATCGTTATGAAGTTCAGTTACCCTGGAAAAGAGACTGGAAGGATTTAAATGATAATTTTAATGTTGCGAAACAGCGTTTGGAAGGTCTAAAAAGAAAATTTTATCGAAACCCAGAGCTTTTTCGACAATATTCTGAAATAATCACGGAATATTTAAAGCAAGGAATTATAGAGCAGGTGCAAGAAAATGAACCTGTTTTAGACAGGGCAGTTTATTATTTGCCCCATCATGCGGTCTGTAAAGAAGATAAACTTACTACAAAGGTCCGAATCGTCTTCGATGCCAGCTCTCATGATAACAATGATTTGTCCCTTAATGATTGTTTATGGCCCGGCACCAACTTAAATCCACTTCTATTTGATATTTTAATCCACTTCAGATTATACGAAATTGCCTTTTCTTCTGATATCGAGAAGGCGTTCCTTCAAATCTCACTAGCTGAAAAAGATCGGGATTCTGTCCGTTTTCTGTGGTATGATGATGGTTTAAAATCTTTCAAGGTTTTCAGATTCAAACGTGTTATTTTTGGAGTCAATGCCTCTCCATTCCTCCTATCTGCTACCATAAAGGAGCACATCAAGCGGTTTACGAACCTACACCCAAGAACTGTTCACCTACTCGATAAATATATTTATGTGGACGATTTTATATCTGGCGAAGATACGCTGCAAGAAGTTCTTGATGTTTCCCTGAATGCTAACAAAATAATGTCTGAAGCAGGAATGATTCTTCGAAAATGGATAACCAATGATGAAGCGTTACTGAAGTGCTGGCAAAAGGAAGGTTTAAATATTCAAACAGAACATGCTGCAATAAGCCTAGGAAGCAATCTAAGCAAGGTATTAGGAATTTCCTGGAAAACAGAAGAAGATTGTCTGACATTCGAAGTCAAAGGTTTAATAGAATTCTTGTCATCGCAAAAAAGCTCAAAACGTCTACTATTGCAAGCAGTTGGTAAAATCTTCGATCCGTTAGGCATGCTGACGCCATTCACCATTAGAATAAAATGCCTGTTCCAAGAACTATGGCTAAAGAAGACAGCATGGGATGAACAGTTACCAACTAATGTGCACGAAAAATGGTTAAAGTGGCTCGAAGAACTTCCAAATTTAGCAGAATTAAAAATTCCGAGGAAAATTCTTGGTTGCTTGAATCAAGTAATAGCTGTAGAAATACACGCCTTTTCTGATGCTAGTAAAATAGCGTATGGATCTGCAATTTATCTGAGAATAAAAAGAGAGAGTGGTGTGGAAGTCAATCTCGTGACTTCAAAGAGTCGTGTTGCACCGATAAAGGAGATAACTCTGCCTCGGCTAGAACTTCTCGGAGCCTTACTAAGTGCAAGACTGACCAATAAAGTAAAACCCATCCTAGATCAAAAAATCACATCGAAGGTGTACTATTGGACAGATTCCAAAATAACCTTATTCTGGATCAAAGCATCATCAAAGCGATGGAAGCAGTTTGTGGCAAACCGTGTCATAGAGATTAATGCACTTTCAGATTCGAACTCTTGGTATCACTGCTCTAGCAAGGACAATCCTGCCGATCTCTTGACCAGAGGTGCGAGTGTTAATTCTCTTGTAGAGAATCCAATGTGGTTTAGGGGACCAAAATTCCTAGCAGCTGATGACTTAGTGACTGAGCAAGAAACTATTTCTGTGCCAGAAACAGATTATTTTCCCGAGACTAAATCAAAATATAAAAATAACTGTAATGATTTCAATTCTAATATTTCTCTTTCTCTTTTCAGGAATCCTGAAGAAGTAAATTTTTTTCTCAACATAAGTGGTAAATACTATAGTATTCTTCGCATACTGGCATATGTTTATAGGTTTTTTCACAATTGCAAATGTAAGTTAGCAGACCGGCGCAGAGGCAGCCTCACAACCCCAGAAATAAAAAATTCAGAAGTTTCTCTAATTAGATTAGTACAAAATGCAGAATTTCAGGAAGAGATTAAGGGTTTAAAACGGGAATTAAGGGTTCCCCCTTCCAGTAAAATTAAATGTTTATCCCCCTTTTTGGATCAAGATAATATCTTAAGAGTTGGCGGTAGGTTGGAAAATTCAGATTTAAACTTTGATAAGAAGCATCAAATCATTTTGCCGAAAGGCCATAAGCTCACAAAACTCATATTTGAGCATTTTCACAGGAAGTATTTTCATATTGGTCCCCAAACTTTAATCCATTACGTACGTATGCGGTTTTGGCCCGTAAGTGGAAAAAATTTAGCGCGAAAAGTAGTGCATGATTGCGTTGTCTGTTTTAGGAACAACCCAGTTACTGCTAAACAAATCATGGGTGACCTCCCATCAAAAAGAGTAACTCCAAACTTTACGTTTAACCATACAGGAGCCGATTTTTGCGGCCCTTTTGAGATTAAATATAAAAATCAAAGAAAAGGGATTTTCATAAGGTTTATATCGCGATTTTCGTTAGCTTAGTAACAAAATATTTCTTCAGAAATTTAATGAAATCTAATGTATATACTTATTTCTCATTGTTTATGTATTTTAAAGTGCACCTAAGATTTACATGTTATTTTACATTCAACTTTTCTTAAGAATACATCGAACTATTTTTAGAAAAGAGCTTAAATTTTGTAACAAAGAATTTAATTTTATTGTATTGTATAGTCCTTGTTGTTGCAACTTATTATTATTGTATTTGTATTGTAATATTATTTTGTGGTATTGGTATTTTATTTAGTTCTTGTATTTATAGTGTATTTTTAATATTTTGAATGTGCTACGCACATTGCAACGCGGGGCGGCATGTTCGGACCTTGTGCGCATGCCGAACGAGCTCCGTAGCTTTGCGGTCATGTGACCCAGTTCAGTTGTTGCTTAGCTGCCATTGCGGCACGTTGTGTATTCGAGCGGGTCTTATCCCCAAGTATATAGTTGTTGCTTAGCTGCCATTGCGGCACGTTGTGTATTCGAGCGGGTCTTATCCCCAAGTATATAGTTGTTCTTTAGCTGCCATTTCGGCACATTGTGTATTCGAGCGGGTGTTATCCCCAAGTATAGTATGTTGTTCTTGAGCTGCCATTGTGGCACATTATGCTATAGCGGGTCTTATCCCCAATTATTCTGTTGCTTATAGCGGGAGTATTCCCCAAAAGATGTTTTATGAACGTCACTTGTTCTAACAGCGGGTTATTACCCCAAAGTCACCTCATCATTCTACATGTTTTTCAGTGTTTGTGATTGTTTGTAACATTTGTGTGCTGTGTGATAAAAATGTGAAAAAGAAAACTATTTGTCTTCAATCTTAAAGTTACACACAGTATTCACATACAAAGAGCGTATTAACAACGTGAGAAAATTTCATATTTTTTTTTTCATTTTTTAGATGTTGATACTGAAAGAGTTAAAACATTGGATTGTCATACTCTTATTTCTGTGTTTATTAAATGGGTAAAACATAATTAAAATGCTCATAGGCGCCCATTTGATTGCATTTAGTGGGAAAGCTCAGCACTTCCATGCGGGGGAGGGGGAGTTGTTCAGTAAGTTATTATCTTTCAGATGCACCAAAAAAGACTTAAATTTAGTGTTAAACATGTATAGTAAATATGACGATATCAAAATTTAGAGATGCTCTAGATCCACTCAGCCCCCCCCCCTCCCCCTCATATTGCAACTATAAAAAAGATATTTTTAAGCACGTAAATGTAGGAAATTTCGTTGTTTAGCAACTGAAATGTTTAAAAAGAAAGTTATAATAATTTTTCTCAATTATATGAAAGTTTAACAGCTCCTCCACGTGAAATTATGTATTTTAAATTATGGCTGTATTAGATTTAATATGTAATCTTTAAATTATTTTTTATTTTGCTGTTAAAGTACACAAATTAAGTGTTAGCAGTGTAACTTTACACCAAAAATGGTGGCAATTAAGTTGCCACCAAAAGTGGGATTTGTTTAAGCCCGTTTATTGCTGGTGTTTCATTACACCAATTTACTGGTGGTGTTTCTTTAGACTACTTTTGGTGGCAACTTAGTTGCCACAAGTTTCGGTGTAAAGTCACACTAATATTTTTTAAAGTGATGTGACCTAGGGTAATCGCTATAGTTTTTGTGAAAGGTTTAAACTAACTTCTACTATTAAAGGTATACATAAATATTTTACAGACATACATACAATAAATACAATAAACCCAACTGGAGTGAAAAATTAGCCTCATTGTAGGACATTGGGATCGTTCGATTCCTGGCTCTGGCTAATTTTTCACTCCAGTTGGGTTTATTGTATGTATGCCTGTAAAATATTTATGTATACCTTTAACTGTTGAATGCAGGCGTTATTTATGTGTGTATGTGTGTTTTAATATATATTGTAGTATGCGTGTTTTATTATAATTATCGTAGATCGATGTAATAATAAAATCTATTCATCGTTGTCCGGTCTTCCAAGGCTGTCGTATAGATGGCTGGTGACTTCCCCAACATGGTTTATTAGTGAGAAATTGCAGGCTCAGGCATCGGCCGGAGTAGCTCAGTGGTTAGAGCAGCAGTCTTGTATACTGTGGTCCCGGGTTCGATTCCTGGCTCTGGCTATTTTTTCACTCCAGTTGGGTTTATTGTATTTATTGTATGTATGTCTGTAAAATATTTATGTATACCTTTAACTGTTGAATGCTGGCGTTATTTATGTGTGTATGTGTGTTTTAATATATATTGTAGTATGCGTGTTTTATTATAACTTCTACTATCCCTAGTTTTTTCATAATTTTAGTTTCAGTAGCTCCGGAAGAAGAGGGAGGGACATATTTTTGCATACATTTTCGACGATATCTCTGAAAATATAACACATAAAATTAAAAGGAACGTATTTTTGAATTTGGTGTTACGAAAGTTTTCACACCATACCCCACACGATGTATAAAGAAAAGCTTTTTTCAAGTAACTTAATTAGCCCCTCTTCATTTTTTTAAAAATATTTGTGAATGATTAATAATCTATAAATATGTGGGTCATTAACCTTTATTACTTCAGCCAATTTGAACTTTCCACGTTCCATAGTTCCACGTTCCCACGTTCCACGAGTAAAATGGCTGTGATAGACAGGGAGATAGACACATGGGTGATCTTATAATGGTACCGTTTTTACTTTTTATGCACAGAAAAATATTTTAAAAATGTATTATATTAACCTGATACAAACTCATGGAAATCTATGAATTACATGTTTCAGAGGAAAAACTGCGAAATAGCTATATACAAAACAATTTAAAACTCCCGTTTGCATGACTATGTATAATGAATTTCAATATTTAATATAATTTACAGGTGTTAATCTCAGCATGGGCGATAGTAAAATGTAATTGAAAATTACGTCATAATTTGAGCTTTATGAATGAAAGTGCAAGATTTCTTTAGAACATGAGGTCGTTTACACCAATGGAAAAAATGCAATTTTGTAAGGTTTTATTAACTTTTATATTATTACGTATTTCAGCGAGCAGTGATTTGTAAAATGTTTGAAAAGTCGAATTGGGTCACTACAATTATTTTTTAATTAGAAATTTACATTTTCATTCATAAAAATTAAATCTACAATAATTACTTCCTAATGATGTCATTTTCTAGGCACTTTTAATCGTGACATTTTGTTTGAAAAAAGAAAGTACTGACTGTCAATTTAATTTATCTTGAGAAAACATTGACACTGCATATATAGTATTAGAACATTTAGCCATAAGCTATAGATAAAACATGCAAACGAAATAGGAAGCAAAACTTAGCTATCTTCTATTTAGAGTCAGTTGATGTCAAACTGAAAGTGGTTGATCACCATCCTCTGAATACAAGGCCTACGCGCCGATACAAAAATGGAGGCTGTCGTAGGTTTTTTTTTTTTTTTCTTTCAGCGTTTGTACGGTCTCTAGAATTTGAACACAATTATTTTCTTAGAGATTTCTTCGCCTTCATTTTATAAGGTGAAAAAACTTCCAGGATTCTAGAACTTCTATAAAAACTCAAGAGACCGTACAAACGCTGAAAAAATATGCCTACATCAGCCGCAATTTTTATGTCAGCGCATAGGCCCAGTATTCAGAGGTGATTTGATAACGGGACTAACGAGAAAGACAGGCTACCGCGGTGTATTCTGCGTATCTTTTTTCACAGACCGCTGGAGTCACGTGATGCTCAAATACACAAATGAAGGTGTGCGAAAAGAGCATCATGTCACTCTAGCAGTCTGTAAAAAAAGACACGTGGGACGCACCGCGGTAGCCTGACTTTTTCGTTAGCCTCGTTTGTTAAAAAGTGACGTCACAATCAGGATATTACTATTATTTCCTTCAATATATATTTTTTAATTAAAATGTCTGTATTATAGTAGATGATCTAACTCCAAATATATTTAAATGAAGATACTACGTCCTTTTATGCTTTTGTAGTAAACTCTTTTAATTATAGATACGAAAAATCTTCTCAGAATGAAGTCATTTCCGGACTTGAAAATATAGTGCGTGATACTGAACTTTCATTGGCTTATAAAAATATCGTCTATAATAATATCAGTTTTTCTTTGTCGAAACATGAAAGAAATAATTGCATTAGAAAATGAAAAAAGAGAAAAAAATTTCATATAATGATAAGCTATGGGACGGGATTAAAAAGGGTATAAAGAGTAGTCTGATACTTTTTTTTTTTTTTTTTTTTAAGTTGACAGTAATTTTACTCTTGTTCCAAAATTCATGTTTATGAAGATTCGTGCAAATCGGTCAAAAATTGTAGCTCTGTAAAAGGAACAAAAACTCATATAGTGATTAATATATATATATATATATATCTCCTTATTGTATAAAAAGAGAGAATCAGGTGACATTGTAACAATATATGCCTTTATAATTCCTAAACAGTCTGAACATTTCGAAATTCTGCCTAAATAATAACATAAAGAGGCATTGATATAATTTTGTATAGAATTACAAACTGTTAAACTGATGCATAGGATTTCAAATGGTTTTATTAACGCATTTAAAATTTCCTTTTAAGCATGTGACTCTGTAATTGCATCTAGCTCAGATGCAATTATATGCATTTCATGTGAAACAGGAGGATTTAAGTATTCATCTAAATGTGTGGTTTGGGTAGAGATTGTTGAATTTAACAGAAATGATTATGGAATCATTGGACGTATGTATATAGAGAATTCCATGAATGATCAATGTTATTAAATCTACGCAAATACGGCAGTTTAACATGAAATGCTATTTCTGATTTATACACTAAATTTGAACTCTATATAAGGATATATGGACTGAATATTTTTCAAAATCAAGGTGTCGGTAAGTCATTTAGATTTCGGAGTCATTTAGACTATTGAGATTTCATAGTCTCAAATTAGTTGATATGTCGATAAATGTCATATTTTTTGTAAACTAATATTTAACTTGCTCACTCTTTATTTTTTGCATTGTCCATTTTTTATTGTGGTAAACTTTATCGATTTCTATTGAAAATATTTTATTGTGATATAATGTATTTAATGTGAACACTTCAGTAATGTTATCGATTAACATGAATGCATAGTCGTTAAAAAAAGATAACCCCGTACAACGCATGAAATATTGGACATAAAAGCTCGGGGTTTTATGCAAGCAGTTCAGAACAATTTAAGGGGTTGCATGGGTTTTGAAGGTTAAAAAAAAGAGCAGATTTTCTGTATTTTTTATTTTTAATAAATAATTTTATTCGAAATTTTAAGCATATGAAAGAGCAACCTTTAAACAATATTTACTAAAATTTTCATTCAAAAATTTGGAAAATTCAGCAGGTGGGACCTGGTTTTCAAAGCCTCTAAAAATGTGTTCTTTTTGTGGTCAGGATAATTCATGATAACTTTATCTGAAATTGAAAATCCAATTTTTTTCTGTTAGTAGATAGAAATAGCTCGTGATTGAAAGAAGGATTTAAATGAAAATTGAAATTTGAATTTTTGGCAAAGTTGTATGCAAAACAGTACAATTTTTGGTACAATTCACACTACATATAGACTTGTAAAATTAGTTGTAATCGAGAAAATAAAAACCTCCATTCAATCACTAGACTATCCTGCTTTTAAAAAGTGCACAAAATTTCAATACGATCGGTGTATTAGTTTTGTGATATCGTGTCCACTGATTTCAAAAATAGTGGTTTTAGAAAACAGCGATACACCTGCGTCGCTTCTGGCCGGTCTAGACTAATGAGGGGAGCCTCTTTGACTTTTACTCCGATTGAAATGAAACTATTGAAAAATATTCTAGAGATATTGTACTATTAGATAAAAAAATAAAAAGCATATGGATTTTTGAAAAATTTCAAACCCATGTAACCCCTTAAAGTGTTCGCACAGCACTAAGAACACTTTAACCCTTTGAGCTCTGGGGTTGAATTTCTTCAAAATGCCCAAATATTACATTGGCATCCGTATTTTTTAAACAAAAGATTCTGCTTATAATATACACCAAAAAATGCACTAATCTATTTTTAAATAAATTTGGTTGAATATTCCGGTGCGTGACATTTGGAGATTAAAATTAGGTGGGAAGAAATTCACTCATCAGAGCTCAAAGGATTTTAATGTGCGCGCCTTTCGTTGCCCTCAAGTTGGCTAGGCATTATTAACATTTTTGTGACTCAACAACACGGATTTGAAAAATATTTACTCAGATATTAGAATGCATCATTTTAAACCTGTTAAAAATATTTAATAAATTACAATATAAAATAAAAAATTGTTTACAAAAAGGTATTTTTTCACATCTGCAATCAACAGAAAATTACATACTTCTCAATAAATATTGTAAATTTTCTGATATACAATTGTAAAGTATACGAATTCACCTTTGTAAAAAGTCTATTTTTACACGTCTCCAGCGTTTTTAATTTTACAAAATTTACGAAGTTCATTTTCGAAATAACTATGCGAAATTGCTCAAATTTTAAAGCTCACTGTATAGTAATATTGACTTTGGGGTACGTTGCAGGCATGCAATGCGGTGATAGAAAAGGTTAATTAATTAAATGTATAATCGTTCACTCTAGATTATTTGCTTTCGCATCATAATGTCAGTAACTGAAAATAATAGAGACACCAAACAAAACATACAAGAAAACCGCCAACATTTACCTCCTATATTTAATGACTTATAACTTTTGTAATGATAACGGGACATTGGGAATAGCCTTATTAAGAAGGTGAATTGTTACGTGCGTCACACTGATCAAATTCAACACCCACAACAATGATTAATACGCATATGCAACATTGCTACATGAAATAAAGGCAAGATAAGCAATTTCAGAGAATGAAGGAAAATCTTGTTGATGGGTAAATAGTCTTTCAAATTGATTTTGCAGAGAATTACTCATTTGAAATTTAGGATGTAATATAATCAGCCCACGGATCACTTTATAGGTTTGCAGTAGTAGTTTCCTTCAGTGCAAGTAACCATCAGTCACAGGTATTTATGGTAGATAAGTGGAACCATGAGAAATATGCAGTCTGGTTGTATCTGAATATCCTTATTAACACCTCGAAGAGAAGTATATCTATAAAAAAAAAATAAAACATATGTTTTATAGTGGTTGCATTTCTCAGTTTAAAAATAGGTACAATATTTAAACTTAAATATATTGCAAAAGAAATATAGAGACCATGCAATATTTATTTTTGATAAAATCACATGGAAAAAGGTTTTAAAGATAGAGTAGGAGAGGGGTATTGTTAAAATTTGGCTTCAATGCTGTTCACAAAGGGCCAGAAATAGTGCAAACCAAAGCAAAGTTCACTAAGTTGCTAAAATCAATAGAGGTTTTATATATTCCTGAAAGCGAAATTCAAGATTTTACTAGTAAAATGGTTGATGAATGGTAGCACAAAAGAAAAGTTTGTTCCAAATATTCAAAGCAAGATAAGTTGTAAGTTAATGTAGAAGTTGATGATGCAGTAATGACAT
Organism: Maratus speciosus; assembly: GCA_963932465.1. NCBI lineage: Eukaryota > Metazoa > Arthropoda > Arachnida > Araneae > Salticidae > Maratus > Maratus speciosus. The sequence goes on along the minus strand of OZ010800.1, from coordinate 244,332,460 downwards.
TTTTATATTGAAAATCTAGAATGAATATGGTGAAATTTAAAGAAAAAGGTGATATTTGAGCAGTAATTGGTGATTTTGTGATAGGTCACTTTATCTTTATAACATCCACCCCCTCCCCCCACCCACCCCCAAAAAAGTTTCATTGCTAGTGTAAAAATCTCTATAGTCAGGGCATTAAAAGCTAGAATTCCTAAAAAAAGGTCTTTGAAAATGTATATATTTGACCAGATAAACGAGATAGTTCGTGGAAATGAAAAAAATATATATATAGGGGAGAGTAGCCTAATTTGGACCACTTCACATATTTTCAGTTGTAATTCACTTAATTCTTGGAATATCTGCAAAATATCACTACACGGGGTCAATCAATTCATCTACTAAATAATAAAACTTTGGATCATTTTCTTTTTGAAAATCTTAAATTTTATTTTAATTTGAATAATTTGCCAAAAGTGGTCCAAATTCAGCAACTGGTCGCCTAAGTTGGACCACCAGTCTCCTAAATCGGACCAATAAAATCAGGTTGTTTTAATGACGAGGGAATATAACTAATTTTATTAAAAGCAAAGTTTGCGGTTACTGGAACAATCAAACAAAATAACAGCAATGAAATATAACGAGATCAAATATCTGAAAATAAGAGTAATTGTATTAATTCAAAATGTATTCAAAATATAAATCAAAGTTATCAGTAATTAAGAATAGAAATTATGAAACTAATTGCCAGTTACTTGAATATCATGTAAGGAGTGATGCAAAGATTACACATGAATTTCGTTTATTGATTTTTTTCCAGTGCACATAACATGGAACCATATTTGGCAATCTGAACACTGAATCATTTCTGCTGTTTTAGTTTCTTACAAATTAGGCAAACAAATCATCACTATCTAGATTTTTCTTTTAGATTCTGAATGATTAGACTTTTTTTGCAACAGAAGTTTTCTTTACATTATGATTGTAGTTCTTCCCTCCCATCATTTCCTTGCTAATTGCAGTACGACTATTATTTAAAACTTGATGTTCCAATTACTTTTATGCTGTGATAGCTTCTTTTTAGTCGATTTTTTGTGTTTTTTGTTTGTTTGTTTCAAGGTTTACTTTATATGGCGAAGATGTTAACACAACTGTTTTTTGGCTCCTTCTGTACTTTTATTTAACTAAATTTAGCAAAGGATGTAACATTTCAAATGATTTTTTGCCTTTTGGGGAGGATTTGTAGCTGCAGCCTTGTTGCAGTTCAATTTCTTCACAACTTACTCTCTCCTTTTTGTTTCCTATATCTTTAACAGCTTTTACTGTCACCTATTTGTTTTTTTATTCCAGACAGTTTGTCTGTGTCTTTTTCAACATTATATTATAAAAGTGTTAAAAAAATATGCTCTATTGAAAAATACGCTACGATTAATTATACGCAAACATTGTATATTCAAACACTGTTGAATACAGCCCCCTTCCCCGGAAGGTTTGAGGTTTTATGCGTTTTAATGGCAAAAAAATGTAATTCCACCCTCCAGAACTGTAAAAAGTCTACCCTTCCTCACGGAATCGCAAATATCCTCCAGAAGGAAAATGTTTGAATTCAACTCTGTAAACCAAATACGCCATAGGAATAAAGAATTCAAAGAAAATAAATACAAATACATACAAGATAAAAGAAATTGAAAACAAAATTTAAGGCATAAACATGTAAAAATATTTTTATGTTTATGTAGGCCTAAACTGCATAAAAAAATTAATCCAGATATACCAAAAAAAAAAAAAATAAATAAAACTTGCATTTAGATAGTAATCCATTATAAAAAAAATAAAAAAAATAGTGTACAAAGCGTACCGTCCTCGAAATTCATTACTTACTTTCCAAAATTTATGATCACATATCTCGTCCAATTTAAGCAACTTAATTTGGTCCAATTACGGCAACCGCGAACTTTTTTAAAACAGATAATCTCAAGACAAAGAACAAAAACGAAATCAAACAAATCCGCGTGAAAAATATGCGCAATAAACAGATGAATTTATATATGTATATGAAAACATAACAACTTACTTTAGTTTTAAAGTATTCACTTACATTTAGTCAGAAAAAAGTACATCAAAACAGCTAACTTTAGGTTTTTTAAAATTGTCTGAAAACAACTCGTGGTAGGCGGTTGCTTCTTCTAATCATGAGTGACGTCATTCCTATGAGTAGGATTTCAGCGGTAGATGGCATCTCTTCCTGTAATTAACGGCAGAATGGCAACGGTCCTATTAAAGCGGCGGTCCAAATTAGGCTACTCTCCCCTATAATTATGAAAATTGCATATCTAAGGATTTTAAGCCGATGACAAAAAATAGAATTTTTATTAATAATGTACATATTATTGCGTGCATTATAATGTTTTCTGCCATTTTAAAATTTTTATCTAGTGGCAAACAGCTTTTTCAATCAAACCTATTCATATAAGTATCATACTGGTCACAAGCAAAACTGTCACACTTGCAACGCAAAATGCAGTATTTATAAACATGCGTAAACTCATGGGAAAAAGTAATTAACTTGTTAGAGTGATGCTAACAGAATGATGATATCGGTTTTTAATGAAAAATGCGGTCAGTGTCCTACTGGTTCATAGTTCGCAAATATTTGAAAGTATGCATTAGAAAGTGAAAATGGAGGTCTTTTTATTTAACACCAACACATATTTTTTAAAGGGTAAAAGAACATATAAATAAACTTTATACTATGTGTTAGGATAAATAAAAGCCACTTCTGTAAAAAAAAACCTTTATATAATACAAAACTTGGGCTTTAAATACCATACGTAAAGCAATGTGTTATTAGTATACGTGCCATACGCGCAACGATGAATTGAGTGAATTATAATTGTATATTCTATTTATTCTATAAAATACGAAAAACAATAGTTTAAAGCAACAATATTTAACATATTGTAACATTAGTAATATGTAACAATATTTTATAAGTTCAATAGAATTATAAATATTCCACAAATCTCCTATAAATATCAATTTAATTTTACACGAAATATTTCTAAATTCATTGCACAAATCATCGAACGTAATTTCAGAAACACAGCAAAAATACTTCGAAGATTAACTTTTTGTTAATTTGTAATTTGGGAAATAAATGATCGAAGTAATTATTGTATTGGATTGTCACCAATTTATCTGGATTGCAGTTGAACTGATTTTGTGCAGGATTTGCAAACGAGAGAAGTAATAATAGCTCAGGTTACTAGCTTTGTTACTTTCCGAACATGTAGTGTAGGTAAAATATTGTAATCATGATTTGTGTATGTGTGAGAGAACAACACAATATCTCCCAAAAGATACTTTTGATTGTGCTTCTTTTTGGAGAATATCTTATAAACTACTATCGCAAGAGATGTATAGATTTTCGTTCACATTTTCCGATGGATTAGGTATTTACTCCACTTTTAAACGATTCTCAAACAATTTTTCAATCCGTTCCATAGGGAAAATCGCCATGGAAATGTGACAGAATATAAGGGATACATATTTCGCCGATGTAATGGAGCATTAGTATCTCATAGGTAAAAGGCCCAGTTACAAAAAGGAAAATACAACGTTGAAATCCAATTGATTCCATTCCCACATTTATGGTTCCCGGAGCGGTCATCCTTGGTCATCCTCTGACACTTCTGGTTAGGCACAGCTTGTTGAGATTAAACTATACTGATAGGTCTGCCTGACCTAAACCTGACTCTTCTTGTGTGACGTCATAATGTTATTCCACAGCTGTTATTGAATATATTGAAAAATCAAAATCAAAATATGTTAATTACATTTAATCGCGATATGGACTTATGTACAATTATACTTACATTTAAATATATCCAGTCACGTCAAATTCCCCTAACATACGTGGAAAAGTTTGCAAAATTTGTACCAAAATAAAATAACCGTCATAAATAAGGCGAATTTTTTAACAACTCCTCCGAGTTTGGTTACTTGAAATGAGGACATGATGACAGCTTAACAATAGCAAGATTTTTATCAAACGCTTAACAAATGAGCAAGAGCAGTGGAACAACCAGCTTAACTTTTAAACGCAATTAGACTCCTCTATAAGCGTTTATTTCCACAACGACTCTAAAACATTTATCTTTACAAGAGATCACTATTCTCACTAAAAACTAATAAATACACAGTATGGCAGATATTTGAGAACACATATTATAGCTGAAATATCACTCTATACGTCTTAGTTAAAACGCTTAACAAATGAGCAACAGCAGTGGAACAACCAACCAGCTTAACTTTTAAACTCAATTAGACTCCTCTCCAAGCGTTTATTTCCACAACGACTCTAAAACATTTATCTTTACCCGAGATCACAATTCTCACTAAAAACTAATAAATACACGGTGAGGCAGATATTTGAGAACACATATTATAGCTGAAAGACCACTCTATACGTCTTAGTTAAAAATCCTTTTCTGTTACTTGTAAACATGATAGAACCTACACTGTAAAACATTTGCAGCAAAGTAACAGACCTATCGACCGTTTTTATAGAAAACGGTTACATAAGCGTAATTTAACTGTATTCTAACCATATTATTGTTCATATTATGGTCCGAATGCAGTTAATTTATTATTATGTTCCCGTTTTCTATAAAAACGGTCGATATACCTGTTACTTTGCTGCAAATTTGCTGTTTACAGTGTAGGCTAACTCAGGAAATGAAGAGTCATGCTATCGACGGCTCTTTGATTGCAAACCACTCCTATTCATAGATTGCCACATCATGAAACCTGCCTGGTCATTCGTCTTTAAAATAAGTAGCGAACAGAAGACTGCCACGGGTGATGTGGCCTTAGTTTCACAAAGGAAACTATATTCTCGGCGATATACAATTATAAGAAAGCCGGAATTCGTCAATCGAGTCGATGAAGACACTCGCCAGGAAGCATCAGATGGACGAGACCACCATTTGGCGCATAGTTTAGAGTTCGTTAGAAGTCTTACATGATGAAGAGAAGAAAGTTCTTCTCTGAGAAACTAGAGAGAACTGTCCTACCAAAGTCAAGTGCCTCAAAAACGAGTTGAAACATTCAGAGAAACCTGGAATGCTGTGTTTTGTTTTCCCATGTGAAAAGATTTGTTCAGATCAGTACGTGAGATGCAAAAAGATCAGTGGGATGTGTAAAAACTGCAAAAATGTTTCAACCACCTTGCACAGAAAATTCATATATTCACTGATGATTCTAATGATCATGAGCAGCGAAGACACCTTATGTTTCCCCATTTCTTTAATAAAGATGCCAGAGTCAACTCTGTTGATTATATTGAGTTGTTAAGCAGGGTTGAGATGCTCTGTATTACTTCTGTAGCACGTGAGAGGGTGCATATATTAAAACAAGGCTCCCTACCACCCCATAGAGTTCATACAGCCCAACAATTGAAGGTCGAAAATTTTCATAACCGTGTTATCCCCAACTTGTAACCCCTAGATCCTTGGATGTCAACCGAATGGACTATTACATATGGGGCGTAATTGAGAGGGACTCCAATAGTCACCGCATATCACCATTGAAGTTCTCACGCCAGCAATTGTGAATGCAATTGCCAACATGTCCAACACTCATCTCATTATTGTCTGCAGTCGTGTTTGACAGCATGTAGACGCTGTTAGTGCAGCTGACAGTGGTTTCATTGAATGGTGTGTCATATATTGGGTACGTGGTCACATGTACAGAACGTTAAAAGGCAAAAAAATGCTATATCTCAAGTGTCTGCTACAGTTTGTCTTCAGACATGATTTTGTACTCAAATATCTGCCGCTTCCTGTAGACTCCGTTAGTCTCAATTTGTCTTAATTTGAAATAGAAAATTCAACATTTTATAAAACGCTCACAGCCTGGAAGCAAATTATCCTTTTATACTCATAACATATTTCAATCCATAATTCCGCGTATCGTAGATATTGCGAGAGAAATACAATACCGTGGTCAGATCCGTTCCAAAACCACTGATTCCAACTAACACCTCACTATCTATAGCTACTAAACAACCACAGTTGCCAAATTACAATAACATCGCAAAATAATCGTGACAGATTCTGCATACATAAATAGATACGTACTTTTGAAACTTAAGGAGAGACATAATAGATATCGCATTGAAGCACAAATGTTGGGGATTTGGGAAAACACGATCGCACACAAAATTTTCAGAAACACATTCCTAAAGTAGAGTAATATTTTAAAAGAGCAGACCTCGCTTATGTTTAATACTAACCCCTTGGCGTGGATTTTGATTAAGGTTAAATAAGCAAAAAAAAATTAATGTAAACTTTTATAGCACAGACAATTGAAATTTGTCATGAAATATAGTATAAAAAGTCATTTAAAATAATACTGTTATGAGCAAAATGAATGCAAGATGAGAAACAGATATATTAATAAATATGAACATTTGTAAATACACAGTATTTTCCGTCTATAAATTGATTGCATGCTTCCTATAAATAATATTAAGGATAACAATTTTAAGGATAATATTAAGGATAACAATATTAAAATAAAATATCGTCAAAAGTCAAAAAGTGATAAAATGTTAACACTTCTTAAATACCATTTTTATGCACATTTCTCATAATTTAAAGTTCTTAAAAGTTTAATAAATATTGTTTAATTAAAAATTGACCTTTTCTTCATATTATATGGAAAGTTTATTTTTATGTACAGTGTATTCTTTCTTATAGTTGATCCATAGCTAATTCCTAAACAGTTAGTTTTAAAGGTGTAGTTACAATTTCAGAACTATTTCGAATATTTTTCTTCTTATACAAAAATCCGTTAACATCTTTTTTTTTTTTTTTTTTTTAAGTTGCAAATTTTAATTTTCATATGGTCCCTGGATCCTTCAAGTTATATTTAGAAACTCTTTCTCCATGCTATTAAAATAAAGTAGTAAAAATTTCTTTCTTTAGTGGCCAAATCTTACTGAGTTACGATGCTTTGTATTTTATGTGCTTTCGGCGTTTTCCGGCTCTAAAAAAGAAAAAACGCTTCTTTTCGAAGTAAATTTGAGCTTTGGAAATATTTAATTTTTAAAAAAGTATTATTCTTAATTTCTTTTAATTTTGAATATTAAAAGAATTTAATTTTCCAAATAAAAATTAATAAAGTACGTTAAAACTTCATAAACCTACTTTTTGTGCATGTGTGTATGGATAAAATTAGACTTTATGAAGTTTTACGTAACCCCATAGACGATTCTCATTTACATGCAACATTCCCAAACTCAAAGGTTTAAAAGCGTTTAAAAATAAATAGTTTCCGATCCTATAAAGTGTCAAGCATATATTAACCTTGTTCCAAACCATTTTTTACCATTATTACATTTTTTGCGAACATGTGTTCCATTAAAAAACAATTTCTGCTTTTTCACTTTCAGTAAAGGAAAACAATAAATCATATGAAGATGTGATAGATATTTTTTTCATATTTCTGAGGGTAATTTAATCAAAAGTGATTTGATTATTTTTTTCCCTTTAAAGCAATCATTCCTCATCCTTCTTCGAAAGTGCATTCAATCAATAAAGAATGGTTCAATTTAGAGAAATGTCGAAAGGCTTTTCCATTTATTTTGGATCAAAACTAAAATTCAGATTGCGTGACAGTTTTTCTAATGCTACTTTTAATAATTTTTAACTTCCGTTTCACATGCTTTTTATATGGAACGCGTCAAATTTTTAAATATATTATTTTTTATGTCAATGATTGATATAAATACGGTATTTTACATTACGAAAATATTTATTTTGTACTTATACATACAGAAATATACGAATGATACAATGAATATTGTGAATATTGGGAAATATAGTTTAATATTTGGCCAAAAAAAAAAGAAAAACATTTTCTGCTTTAGAGAATTCTTACATATTTTAAATATTTTTTCGCTTTGTTTAAACTTTGTTATAATGTAATTTCGTAAAGATTGAATAATTTTTCCATAACAGCGTGTGGGATGGAATAACAAACTTAATTCTTGAATACATTTTGTCTTACACATACAGTTGAGTCTCTATATAACGAAGTCCATTATTCCAGTAAAATTTCGTTATATAGAGAAATTCGTTATATAGAGAATGAGTAAAAATTCCTATTTAATGTGTAAATTTTGAACGAAAAATATTTTTGATGTGTTTAACACGTTCACGCCGGCGCCTATATTCTTGTTTTTCGCTGTGAGGCGGCGGTGGAATTCATGTTTTCTTTCATCTGGCGGCGCGGTACTTTAGCTTACTCAGACACTGTATGTAATGACACGCCCCTCTCATATTTATTAAATTGAACTCGAATACAACAAGCAGAGTTGATTGTGAATGTTTGAAAGTTCGCAAGGAGTAAGCAAATTACTTAGAGACATGATTTTATTGACTGCATATGTACGAATTTAATATAAGATGTTTTAAATCTAAAGAAATATGGACAACATGATATAAATGCATTTTCTGTCATGTAAAAGCCACGCCCTTAGTCAATGATATCTTTTATCAATGAAAACGAGAATTCTCGTTTTCCGTCGTGAATGTATAAGTTTTATGATATTGAATTGTTTTTACTAATCACTAATCACTAATCACCCACTCGTGGACAGATTGAATTTTCGAATATTCAAGTGTGACCCACCTGTAGTACACGCCGTCTATGGCATAGTCGAGTGTGACCCACCTGTAGTACACGCCGTCTATGGCATAGTCGAGTGTGACCCACCTGTAGTACACGCCGTCTATGGCATAGTCGAGTGTGACCCACCTGTAGTACACGCCGTCTATGGCATAGTCGAGTGTGACCCACCTGTAGTGCACGCCTTCTATTTAACATTGGAATGTGACCCACCGGTGATGCACGCCGCCCGATGGGGCAGTCAAGCGTGACCCACCGGTGGTGCACGCCGGCGTGAATGTGTTAATTAAGAATTTCAAATGTTTAACTATAAATATTAACCTAATATTGTATTCCTAATTATTTAAACAGTTTCAAAAAAGAGAAAAGACATTTATTTGAAAGCATAATAAAAATCACATAAGGAAAATTTACATAAATTTTTTACGAAGAAATCTGTAATTTTTCGCTGTTTTGATTTCAAAATTGTTACACTCTCGAAAAAAAAAATTGTACTTTAGCAAGGAATGAAAAATTGTATCGGGAACATCTTCCGTTGCACATAAAGAACAAGGAGATTCAAGGTAGAAAAGTAAGATAAAAAAACTCAGCACTGAACGATAAATGAGGAACCAGTGATGGAAAATTGATTTCATGCGATTTGGAAGCTTTTTTAAAACTGAATAAATAAAGAACATTTTATGAAAAAATTCGTTATATGGAGATAGATATTTCGCTATATGGAGACTGTTTTTAATGAGATGTGAAAAGGGGGCCGTTCCTACTAAAAATTCGTTATATAGAGAAATTCGATGTATGGAGTTTCGTTATAGAGAGACTCGACTGTATATATATTTCCGATTAATTTATTTATTCTTACTTTAAAATACTATTTATTTAGTGTCTACAACAGAAAATTCAATTGTTTCTACGTCTGGTATTTAAGTTTCCCGCATAAAAATTCATTCAATTTTAGAAGAAAAAAAATTCTGTCATAAGCTTTCTCTTAACATTAAAAGGGACTCATGACAGAGTTTTCCACGCCATTTCCAGTACCTTATTGCTGCATTTTGCCCCATAAGTCACAAAGGATTTTCAACGTGAGTGTCGATTAGCAGAGGTCATCTCTCGTAATGCGTATTTTCAGTGTCTGCGTGTTCATACAGCGGTGGCCAAAATTGAGGACATTTTTAGAAATTTTCATCTTTTAGAAATTTGTATGATAATAGAATATATTAATTTTCACTTAAATACCAATGTTTATATATAAAATTCAAGGAAATTTAATGTGGAATTTAATTTAAAAAAAAACAGAATTAAAATATCTGCGTTACGAAAATAGTTACACTTACTTTAGTCTAAAATACAAACACAAGTAGCCATGAATGCTGAAGTGTATTGTACTAAAAGCTTAATAGCCAATCACAATGACTGTTCTGAGAACCAATCAAATGTCAGTAACTAAACTGTAGTACGTTTTGGAGAACCAATCAAATGTCAGTAACTAAACTGTAGTACGTTTTGATTTGTAAAAGCGGTATTTTTCTAGAATGAATTTTGCAGAAAGGTGAATACTAGTGTAAATAAATAGAATAATGTTTATTTTTTGTATGTATATTTTGTATGTTGTATTTCTATTTTTTCTTAATGCAAATAATTTAAAACAATGTCATCAACAACAAGAAGTGATTGGACACCTACAAAAAGAAGCAAAATCGTCATATTGAGAGAAAATGGTCTCTCTTATGCAGAAATTGCAAGACAGGTTGATGAATCAGTCACTTTATCTGGCATACGAAAGTTGTACTTACGTTATAAAGAAGCAAAAACAGTGATAAATAAGGCAAGATCATGCCGAAAAAAATGCACAAGGACATCTGACGATAGAAAGATAAAAAGGATATGCCTCAAATATAGAAGAATTTCATCAGATGTTGTTAGATGTGGCATGAATGCAATGGGTATTTCAGATACTTTAAGAACAATAAGGAGAATATTAGCAGGTTTTGGACTGAAAGTTGGAATTCCGAGGATAAAATCATTTTTAAATTCTTAGCAACGCAACGAGCTCAGTAGGCAAAAGAACACATTAATTGGTCAGAAAATCAGTGGAAGCAAATAAGCTGGAGCGATGAGAGTAAAATATCGCTCTTTGATAGTTATGGGCAAAAATACGTGAGATGTAGAGTAGGGGGAAGAGCTGCATCCTGATTGCATTGAAGCAACAACAAAGAACCCAACAAATGTCATGATTTAGGCCTGTATGTCTGCAGATGGTGAGGGCTGCATTCAAGTGATTGATAGCATTCTGAATGCAAAAAAGTACATAGAAACTGTCCTGGAACCAAAATTGATACCTTCCATCAGGGATCTCTTCCCCAATAAAGCACCATTTATCTTTCAGTAGGATTCAGCTCCATGCCATACGGCAAAAATATGCAAAGAATGGTTTAAAAATAAAATCATACAATTATTACCCTGGCCAGGAAACAGCCTTGGTCTGCATCCTAAATAAAATTTGTGGCAACGTTTGAAAATCCTTTTAAAAAAAGCGTCTATTTGATAAAACACAACTTATTGAAGCTATAATTGATTCTTGGCATCGTGTGATTAAAAAGGATCAACTCCAAACAGTGCTGTAGTCGTAGAAAAAGCAAAGGGTACACGGTATAGGCAAAGGGTGTACGCTGACGTCATGAACCTTCATTACTAGGCTGTACACTAATGCTTTATTTGAGAAACAGAGTATACGGAGCTTCTTAAAAAAAATGCAGATTGCACGCCGTGTATACCACCGTATATGATCCACTACATCCTTGACTCCAAACACTTTATCTCTCAATGAAAAGACGCTGAGGGGCTGTATTAAAAAACAAGGGTTATCCTATCAAATATTGAATGTATAAGTGTAACTTACTTATCTAAGACAGGTCTTATTTTTTATAAGCGTAACTTTTTTTGTAATAAAGATATTTTAATTATGCTTTTTTATTAAATTCTACATTAAATTTCCTTGAATTTGATAAATAAACATTTGTATTTAAGCGAAATTTATTATATTCTTCAAGCACACAAAGTTATAAAACATGAAAATGAGAAAAAAATGTCCACAATTTTAGCCACCACTGTATGCATTCCCCAATAAAAAATTATGCAATCCCTCAGCGAGAGAGAATTTTTGCTGTTTTCATTTGCTATTCTCATAAACGCGCTCATCATTGAGCTGGAATCTTTTTACTTTCTTCTGTCTATAAAAGAAGAAAGTATCAAAAGTAAACCGAATTTTTTCCGATTTCCAGTCTTCGACGGATTTAAACGTTTTAGTCTCCAGAAATCCCCCAAAACATGTTTTTACAAAATGTCTCTCTGTCCGTTTGTCCGTGTGTCTGCGTGTTCTCTTTTTATGAACGAAAAGCGTATGAAGTTATGCACAGAATTTAACCAAATTTCACATATTTATTTGAAGCTATGGCCAGTATGTCCTAATTGAATTTGAGGTTTTTACGCCAGAAGTGAGCACTGTGATAGCGATTTTTGTGCCATTTTCCTTTTTGTATCATCGAATAGTGTATAAAGTCAAAGAATCGAACCAATTTTTAGAATACAACGAAATGCACAGAATCGAACCAAATTTCATATGCATGTTTTCGACTATGGCCATTAGGTCCCAGTTGAATTTGGGAATATTCCGCCGGAAGGGAGCGCTGTGGTAGCGATTTTTGTGTCATTTTCAATGTTGTATCATCGGACAGTGTCCGAAGTTTTGCTTAGAATTTAACCAAACTTCATGTATATGTTTTGACTATGGACGTCAGGTCGTAGTTAAAAATGGGGATATTACTCAGGAAGAGAGCGCTGTGATTGCGATTTTCAAGATTTACTTTGCAGTTTTAGTGAAAAATTTATGTTTATTTTTCGACGAAATTTTATGTTTTGATGTAATGTAATAAGCCGAGATTTGTATAAAATTTTCGAGAAAATTGACCTGAAGTTGGCGCTGTGGAAAATTTGGCAGACTTTCTTGACAAGATAGAATTAGACTAAGCTGGTGTGCTGTGGTAACCAGCTGCTCAGAACGCGAAGGCCTCGCTTGAGCGGGATGCCGGGAGCCTTTGGTGCGTGAGGAAATGAAATAAGATTCAACTAACCAGAGACGATGGGGGGAGGAATCGTTCTGAATAACTCAACTGTCCAATATAGGTTTAATTACTGACTTGGCCTTGATTTAATTTCGAGTATTCACATATCTGAGATTGAAGGAAGTTTTGGCATTGGCGTATCCGACTTGTTTAAGTTTTTTATGAGGAAATTGTGAAATTTTATGAAGGATTGTATGCCTTGCATAGATAAAATGTAAAATAAGTTAAATAATTTTAATTTAATATTAGTTATATAAATTTAGACTTAATATTAGTTTGGTTTATGAAATTATAATTGAGGACCCAGAAGCCAAGGGGTGTAAGTGACAAAATTGAAAAAATTAACTAAGTGCACAGGCGACCTGGAAATATGCTTTTTTCTTTTCAGGTAAAGAAATAAAAGTGAATTTCTAATTATGGGTTGTGTTTCGGAGATCAACCACTTTTGCCGAATAATGATCAATATTGATTAATTATAAATTAAAGAAAATTGCACTCTACTTTTTTCACCTTTATTGAAATAAGAGTTCAAAGACCACTGTGAAACAAGCAGCAGTTTCCTATTTCATTTCAGTCAATTATTATTGATGTTTAACTTTAACGTCAATTATCTTTGAACTCAATTTACTTCAAATCGGAATTTTGTCAATTGTATCCTATGGCTTCTGATGTCCTCAATTCACTTTGATGAATCAATTTTAGTGCAAATGTGAAACACGTTAAACTGCGGCTTCAATTAACTCAAAAACAATAAGTTAAAATCTTCAACTATGATAAAGCTGCCTTCTTCGAACAAAATACCGCAGCTTAACCGCTTGAGTGCGGAGGAGCGCGTTGTTATGTGCCAAAATCGCGGGAAGCGCGACAGCGCTCCTCTTGTTTTATGCTAAAATTGCGAAGAGAGTGATAGCGCTTCTATTTGTTGTCTGAGTTTGGTGTTCATTTAAGCTGGTTGAACTAGCGAAGCGTATGATTACTGTATACATCGTCGGCTTACAAGTATTTTTTTTATATATATACCCAAACACATTTGCATTTTTGGCATATACCCACACGATTTGTTCCTCACTCAACGGTTAAAAAACAACTCTGTTGAGACAAACTATCCAAAATGTTAGAAAAAAATAAATTGTCATATATATATGTAAGAAAATACGATTCTTCCATACTTTCTCAGTGGGTGGCTGTAGTCGTGCTACGCAAGAAGGTCGAGGCATGTTTATTTTAGGAACCTGATTTATTCTTCCCTTAGTTACATGATCTCTCTTTTTAAGTCAGGTCCAGGTGGTGAGAGAGTATCTCGATGTTAGCATGCAATTATACACAACGAACGCCCAACCGCGCGACGCAACGTCAACTTTGTTAACACTTTATTTTCTGTAAAAGTTTTGGTTTTTTAACTCGTCTCGGTATATAAGTGTGTGATTTGAATTACTCCCTGCAGAGAGCACTACTATAGAGAATGGAGGGCTGCCAAAGGGGGCTATTTTTCAGTTCTACTTCGCACCACTTTTGTAAAACAAAAATATTTTACATAAGCATAGACAACATTTTGCAAGAGAAATATACTACAAAATATATTTTTTTATAATAGTGGTGAGAACAGATTATAAAAATAGTCGCCTGTGGCAGCACTAAGGACGGAAGAAGTTTAAATTTAAATGGTTACTTAGCTCTTAATTGATGTCGGCGGTTCAGTGACGACAGTAGATATTAGTCCAGACCCGGACACATTTAACCACAGATACTTGACAGAAGCAGAAAGTCGGCAATTTTAATCTTAAAGATGATTCAGTTTTGAAGAAGTGAAAGAATAAATGTTTGGCTCGAAAATAAAATTATCAGGGTCAAATTTAATATAAGCATCAGATTTAAAGTTATAAAAATGAATTGGGAATTTTTAACTTTAGATTTTTAATTTTGATTTGAACTTTAAATTTTTAATTTTAATTTGAACTTTAAATTTTTAATTTTAATTTGAACTTTAAATTTAAACTTAGCGCTTGGGTCAATCGTATAACTTTTTTTTTGTCATATAAGTTAATATTTCAAAAAGTTATTACACATGTCAGTCCCTTCAGTGTTATTACTTTAATACTACACCAACTTTGATTTTCATCTAGAATTTCTGCTTTATTTTACTAACCGAAGTAAAAACCAGTTGATCCCGATAATAATATTTAAAAATAATCAATATTTTTTGTTATTCTGTTGTAAATTAGCTGCTTGAGAATCGTCGGGTTAGCTGGCATGAAATTTCCCATTGCTGCATGAACAGACGATGTACAACAGAACTATGAAAAATCGAGGAAAATCGCTGTCTCAGCTCTCCTTTCAGGAGTTTACGTGTCCTGTGGCAGTTAGTCTCACTCCTCCAGCAACGCTTTTTTCAGGCACTGGGGGTTCTGGGAAATGGAAAGCGAGTTCCAATTGTCCTCCCCTCCCCAAAGCGTTCCAGACATGTTCTATACAGTTTAGGTCTCGAGATCTTGCTGGCCAATCCGTTAAGCGAATATCCTCAATTTCCAGAAATTCGTCGACCAGATGTACTCTACCTGGGCGCGCTTTGTAGTACATAAAAAGGAAACCAAGGCCAACTGCATCCCTGAAAATTCGAACTTAGGCACGAAGATATCATTCATACACTTCACACCTGTCACAGAGCCTTTGCCAAACAAAAGGAAGGGTATGCGCCAGTCGATCATGCTGCCTGCCCAGACCATCAAACCTCCTCTGCCATAGTGGGCTCTTTCTTGGGCTTTGAAATGTAGCAGGTCTCTGGTTTTCTCCAGATAAAAGTACGTCAAAAATTAGTATAATATTAGTATATTAGAAAATTAGAACCGAGAACTATAAATTAATAAAACGGACCCCCATTGTTCCCTGGTCCAAAATCGATGATCTTTGCGCCATTCTAAAAGGGATTTATTGTGTTCAGAAGTGAGCGGGACCCAAGCAGCAAGTCTTATTGCAAACAGCCCCCTGCTCTCTGCTATGTAACCTTCTGCAAACAATAACCCTTGAAACACGGCTTCGTGTGGACCCATAAAGTTCACAAAAGAGCTGAAAAGCTGTTGCAGTCTCGTTACCCCTCGCTGTAATGAATAAATAGCGATCTTCATTGGCCGTCGTGGCTCTTGGACGACCTTGCCCAGTCTTTCTCTCTATGAATCCAGTATCCTTAAACTGTTTCCATAAGTTGGACATGATGCTTAGCGTCACATTGAAGTCTCTAGGAATTTGCACTTATGAATGCTCTTTTTCCAGTCTCCCCTTGATTCGCCACCTCATTCCATCATACAAACTTTGGTGGTTACTCATTTTTACTGTTTGCTTCTGAATTTCTCCGAATGTTGCAAAAACACACTAAGATATTCGGTGAGATGCGCGACTGAATAAAACGTGAAAATTGCCAGTATCCTTAAACTGTTTCCATAAGTTGGACATGACGCTTGGCGTTACATTGAAGTCTCTAGAAATTTGCATTTAAGAATGCTCTGTTTTCAATATCCCCTCAATTCGCCCCTTCATTCCATCATACAAACGTTGGTGGTTATTCATTTTTACTGTTTGCTTCTAAATTTCTCCGAATATTGGAAAAACACACTAAGATAACCAGCCAGGTATGCGAGTGAACAAAACGTGAAAATTGCCAGTATCCTTAAACTGTTTCCATAAGCTGGACATGACTCTCGGCGTTACATTGAAGTCTCTATGAATTTACATTTAAGAATGACTGTTTCCAGTCTCCCCTCGATTCGCCCCTTCATTCCATCATACAAACGTTGATGGTTATTCATTTTTACTGTTTGCTTCTAAATTTCTCCGAATATTGGAAAAACACACCAAGATAATCAGCCAGGTGTGCGAGTGAACAAAGCGTGAAAATTGCCAGTATATATAAACTGTTTCCATAAGTTGGACATGAAGCTTGGTATTACATTGAAGTCTCTAGGAATTTACATTTAAGAAGGCTATGTTTCCGGTCTCCACTCGATTCGCCCGCACTTTCCATCATGCAAACGTTGGTGGTTGCTCATTTTTACTGTTTGCTTCTGCATTTCACCGAATGTTGCAAAAACACACCAAGATATTCGACGAGGTGTGTGAGTGAACAAAACGTTAAAATTGCCTGTTGTAAAAAAATTATAAAGCCTGTTCTTTACTCGTTCCGTCCATACACATGTATACGCTTACGTATCCAACACTAAAGAGTTGAATTTCTGTTTCGAAAAATTAGTTTTACCTTCGTTCAGTACTTTTTATGAAATTAGACAAAATATGCAAATTTTCTTAATCTTGAACATGAGTGTATGTAAATACGCTCACACTTGCATACACACACATATGAATAAATTTGTATGTGCATGTGTACATTTTGTCATAAAAGGAGTAAAAATAAAAAATCATTTAAAATCCTTGGAGGCTCTCTTTGTGTAACGGAATAATGCGATTTTCTCTAAAACTATGGGACCTAGGGTAATCGCTGTAGGTTTCCTGCAAGGTTCAAATTGACTTCTGCTACCCCTAATTTTTTCATAATTTTAGTTTCAGTAGATTTGGATATAGGGGGGGGGGATAGTTTTGCATTAAATTTTCGACGATATCTCAGAAAATATAATACCTAAAATTAAAAGAAATATGTCTTTGAGTTCGTCGCTACGAAAGCTTTCACACGATACCCCACACGATATACAACGAAAAGATTTTTTTCAAGTAACTTAATTAGCCCCTCTGCATTTTACCTAAATATATATGTCAATGGTTAATAATGTATAAAAATGTGAGATAATAACCTTTATTATTTCAGCTAATTTGAACTTTCTACGTTTACGAGTAAAATAGCTGTGACAGACGGACAGACAAACACAGGATTTATAATGGTTCCGTTTTTACTTCTTAAATACGGAACCCTAAAAATGATTATATTGTGGATTACAACTTGTTTTGGTGTACAGAGAATACTTCTTTTACTGTTTCATAGTATCTCTTGAAATTTATTCATTCATTTCAAAATTGCCCTGTATTGATAAACATATATAAATAAACAGAATCCCGCCATGCAAACTGAC
This sequence comes from Maratus speciosus, assembly GCA_963932465.1. Classification (NCBI taxonomy): domain Eukaryota; kingdom Metazoa; phylum Arthropoda; class Arachnida; order Araneae; family Salticidae; genus Maratus; species Maratus speciosus. Next base: position 244,314,600 of record OZ010800.1, on the reverse strand, counting down.
AGTGAGCTTATTAATTTAACCCTTTATAAACTGAATAAAAATTTTATCTTCTAAAGCATTTTTCGTGAATTTTTTAAACTACATTAGAAGATTTACATAATCATTTAATAAATTTAAGTATGATTTTAGAAGAACTGAAGGATTTAGAAGGATTAATGTAATTTGAATTTATAGAGATTTTGTGCAATATTTATCAACACACCCAAATCATTTATTTTAAATATTTTTCTTAGTATTTTGTAGAATTAGGAAATCTACAAATATAATGTTCTTACAATAGAAATATAGGAACATTTCCGAATTGAAAATCTCCCTCCCACAACGCCAAGAAAGCTGAAAAGATGCAAAGGCAAAATAAATCATCTTTTGAAAATACTTTTGTTTTGTGTAACCAACAGGATAGGCAAGACTTTTGGAACAAGGGAAAGAAATCTATCTATAACTTATTCTAATCTGTATTACTACTAATCGATGTATTAAATGTGTTTTATAATAAGTTATTTTAATCGGTACTCATCAGTACCATCAGTAGATAAAGGGTTAATAAATATTTAAAATGATTTTTTTTATTTAATACTATTATTTAATTACATTTAACTTATTTATTTTTTATTTAGAATAACTTTAAATAACATAATTAAATTTAATATTTATATGAAAATAAAAAATACAGAATATAGTGTGATTTCCAACTAGTTTTGTCAGGTATTCTGCGTAAATCGACGGTCCGAATTCTCTGGGCAAAAATTTTTTAAAGTAATTTTCTTCGCCTTATTTACTGCCAGAATGATCTGCGATTAAAAATGGCGAAATAAACTGTAAGAAATAAGTGGTATCCAGAGCATTTCGAGTCCTAATGTACACGGGAAGCCTGGCAGCATTGCTTGCCGCCGTGGTTTCATGTGCAAAAAACATTTCCTGTACTGTGCTATAGCAACTCTTGAAATTTATTCAATCATTTCTGAATTACACTGTATTGATAAACATACTATTTCCATATTTTAACGAAATTTTCCCAGTAAATTGCAGGAAAAATTCCGTTTTTTCACAAAATTTACGGGAAAAATTCCGTTAAAATACTGAAATAATACTGGTGTCTCGATTGCTAGTACAATTTCCGTATTTTAACGGAATTTCTTTTACAGTGTATATGTTTATAAACAAACAAAACTTTCATTAAAAATAAGCCGTGAACTTGTCGCCCGCTGGCGTGGTCAGTAAGCGGAGGCTGCTGTCACCCCGAGGGCCCGGGTTCGAGTCCCTGGGTAAGGCATGGATGTAATTGTGAATGTCCCATTGTAGTTATATAATATATGTAATGGAAAATAAAATTTGTTGTTACTTGTTGTTGTTTCTGTATAATAAGGATCATTCGAGGCGACAGCCATTGTAGCTATAGGCCCCAAAGCATTCTCCACTTCGGTGGACTTCAAATGTCAAAAATGTCAAATGTCAAAGCCGTGAACTTAATAATTCAATTAATATTTAAAGTGATAATTTTACTTAATGAATACTATTATCAATTATATTTTACTTGTTTATCTAATACATAATATAAGTTTAATAACTTTATTTTTCAATTTATTCGCTTCTGAACGTTAAAATAATTCATTTTCCAAAACAAACAAATAAATAAATTAATTAAAAGAATACAATATGTAAAACTCCATAAAATCTATCTTTTATGCACACCATTGCCATCTTTTAAATGTTTAAAACATTTAAATATAAACAAAAAACATTTCCGACCTTATAATGATTCAAACATATATTCATCTTGTCCCAAACTATTTTCATCATTACTACATTTTATTTTTTTTAACCATTTGTTCCATTAAAAAGCGTTTTATCCTTTTTCACTTTCAGGTAAAGGAAAACAATAAATCATATGAAAATGTGATAGATATATTTTTTTTCATCTTACTGAGAGTGATTTAATCAAAAATGATTTGATTATTTTTTTCTTTAGAGCAATCATTCATCATTTTTTTTTTTTTTTTTTTTTTTCGAAAGCGCACTGAATCAATGAAAAACTGTTCAATTTAGAGAAATGCCGAAAGGACTTTCCATTTATTTTTGATCAAAACTAAAATGCAGAATGCGTGAAAGTTATTCGAATATGCTTCTTTTTAATATTTTTAAACTTCTGTTATATTAATCGTTAGATTTCGAAGCTTATATATTTAGCGATATTTATCTGTGTCGATCAGAAAATTAAAACTTTTTTTTTTAAAAAAAAAGAAAAAGGGAAAACCTAAAATGTCGATTGCTATTTCGATAGCAACTTGTCTCACCCTTTATTACATTTTATATGTCATTATTACATTTTATGTGTAATTAATTGTAAATAGCTTTCCTGTAAATAAATTTCTGTGTTATTTTTACGATTGTGTTCTTAATTTTTCTTTCTGGCATTACATATGAAGGCGTCATATCAAAGTATGAATTATTCATCGATTTTCTCAGACGGACCATAAATTGTTTCGAGTTTTTATATGTATATATATATATATATATATGCATATGTATGTATTTACAAAATTTTATCCGCACTATGAAAATTGCACTATGGATTATGCGTGGATCGACTCTGTGGCCATACAAAAATGGCCATAATAATAAAAAAAAATTATGGCCATTTTTTTTTCCAATTCTGACCGGAAGATCAGAGTTCTAACTTTGTACGGCTGCTCTTTCATCTCCACCTAACACTTCATTTGTAATGGCTGTTTCATAATAATGGAAGCCATCAGTCCATCAGAAGAAAATGATCCATTCCAAAGGTATAAGTTCGATTGAAAAAACTATTTAATACTTTGAGCAGAATGAAGAGGCTACACCTGCAATTTTCATGACTGTAATAGAATCACACAGCTGCTAATGTGTACGTTTCAGTTACCTCTATAATTTAATACAAAATTTTGTCATATTTAATCGCTGACAATTATTTGACTTTATGAACTGAATTTCGGGAAGTGACAGCCAATTGTTACCTTGCGACTACATTTCTGTAGCTGTCAACTAGTAAAACTTTGCTGAAAATGTTAACTTTGACAACATTTTCTGAATGAATCTTTGCCTTTATAAGAAAATGGGAAACTTTAATTTCTTGGTATCTGAAAAAATAGGTAAATTTTATATTTTTACGAATATTAATGAAAATGTTTTGTATTTACGAATGAAAATGACTTCGCGAAAGTATCAGAAAAGTAGTTAGTTTGGATTTGGGAATAACTTTCAATGTAAAAAATTCTCATAATGAGATGTGATCCCTTCCCACCCCCCCCCAAAAAAGAAAAAGAAATCCATGGACCCCACCCCCCTCTAAATGGTGAGCTGGATCTGCTCTTGGCTTTGTAAAATATTGATTGATTAAAATCTTGAAAACGGAATCGAAAAGAATCGAAAAAAAATTCGCTTTACACAGAATCCTTATGCCATACCATCTTTAGATTCTTCTATGCTTTGTCATATGCCTGACAGGATGATTTTAACAATACCGTGCATAGATATGAGAAAACATAGATATGAGACAAATCGGCAAACAAAATCTTCATTCGGCGCCCCCGCGTTCTAGCGCCCGGGGCACAAGCCCCCTCTGCCCCTCCCTTAGTTTCGGCCCTGTCAAAGATGCACTTCTAGCATTTACACTTTTTAAAATATTGTATCTACTTTCTCGTGTGAAACTGTAAAAACTTTATTTCCTTAACAAACATGCTGTTGAGAATCTTATTAGCTTTAACATAACAGCTCGGAATAAAATCCGTAAAATAAAGGAAATAGTCAATAAAACGGAATTTTACGGATTTTATTCCGAGCTGAGTCGGAAAAATTTCCGGTACGATAAGGGCAACCATTTTCCGATTCCTACTAGAAAACTGGTAGTATTTTTTTTTTTTTTTTTTTACACTGTAACAATATTTGACACAGCGCCTTGTGTAATGAAAGTTCGGTGGTTCATGTGGACAAACTAAAAACCCGAAGGCCTTTGGTTCGAATCCTATCGCGTTAAGCGTTGAATATTGACTGTTTAGCTGTAGACTGACTCCAATAGAGAATTTCTTCCGGTATAATGTAACTTTGTCTTTGAAAAGAGATTCTTTAAATCTTATAAAAGTCATTTTAATGAAATGAAAATCCCTATCTAATATGGAATGTATCTGTTATAAAACCGAAAAATTAAAAACGGATTTTTCAGAAATCATGGAAAATTTGATGAAATTTACGGATTTTTTTACCGTTAAAATGCGAAAATAGTACGGGTGTTCAGACTGCCAGTGATAAATTCGTATTTTAACTGAATTTTTTTTTTTTTTAAGTGTATCACGATGTGATTTTACTGAAATATACAGAAAAAAGTATTTTATTTTATATAGCGAAAATTTTACTGTAAAAATAAATACATTTGCCACCAACAGGAGGTTCTTTAGTTGTGTCTTGTGTGAGTGCATTCCACACCTGCCAAGCACAGTTTACAATAAACGAGAATATCAGATATTCTATTTGGCGGATACAATTATTGAGAAAAACTATCAGACGTGGCAAGATTCATTGGTGAGTATCGAAAAAAATTTCTACTGTAATTCTTCTTGCATTATGGCTTATAACACGAGAGGCGGCAGCTTTGGTACCACAAAAAGTGCCAACTGTCGGTGACAAATGCAGCAATTCTGGCAATAATTGCTTTACTGTAAAAATATATATATATATGGGGCATTCTCACAATCTTTTAACTTTCATGTCCCTGAATAATAATTTTTTTATTTAATACACTTTTTGTTTTTTTTTTAATTTCATATACTTGGGAACATCCCATTTCATGATTGCACAACAATATTAACGAGATAAATAAGTTTTGGACGATGTTGGGGGTCCAAACACATGGAAAACTCATCTACCGTCCCGTGTCCCTGATGCTGATTTTGAAGTTTGGAGCTGTCTGGATAAAATTGTTTCAATAAAAATAATTCAATTTAACTTTTTTCTGAAACTGGAACTATTGTTTTATATAAATATGTAGCTAAAAACTAACCTGCACACATTTTTAGGGTTGATATTATTTTTTTTAACTCTGTCCCTGGGTTTTAGATTTTTTACCATCCCTCTTCTAAAATTATACAGAAAATCACTTCAGATGCAGCGACAGAATTTTTTTCCAGTTTTTGCTCCTGCAGAAGTATGCAAGAGAAAGAATATCTAAAATTCTTTGACAGGAAATTTACTGCGGCATATAAATCATCATTTAAATATCAATTTCAAGCACCGTGGCTTTATTGGTAGTCTTACCGTCCCCAAGGTTTATTCCTGCACTTTTCGAGGTAAATTAAAAAAAAAAAAATTATTTAATCCAATGTTAAGAACTGTTTCAAAAAATCAATGAACATTGTGGCTATCACTTAGTCTTAACATGATTTTCCTAAAAATATGTGGTAATTTTCCTTACCGTCTGTTTTTTTTTTACCATTTCGTCCCTTTTTAGGGTTTCGTTCATCTCACGAAACCCTATTCGTCTCGCTCCTCTGTCTGTCTGTCTGTCCGTCTGTCCGTCACAGAGCCCGTTCTCAGAAACTATACATGTTAGAGACTTGAAATTTTGGGTACTTATAGCTGAACACCTCACATCAAACAACAAATCATAAAATTTTGAAAAAGTTGGTAATTAACCGAATTACGGGCTAATTAACTTCTAAAATTAACCAATCCACCTTTTTAACGCAAATTCAAACGGACTTTCTCGAAATCATCCGTGTTTCTCCTAAGGGTTGCCAGTAAAATCAGCCGAATGCACGGTTACCACGGAGGAAGTTAAGCCGAAAAATGAAGTGGAGATTTTAAAGCGAAATCGTATATCAGAAAATATTGGTCCGAGAAATTTGTAAATGGAATAGACAGACGCAGAAAAAAATCTACTTTCATTTGGTATAAAGTTCACATTTCTGCGATGTGTATAAGTTAAAATATCCACTAAAAATCGATCGATAAAAATTTAATTTCTTTAATTGGAAAGACAAGGAAATAAAAAGATTTCAATTTGGCGGGAAAGCAGGTAGACATGACGACGCTGCGGTTTTCCATAATAGCATATTTTAATAAGAAATTTTAACTTTTTAAATATTAAATTTTTTGATTAAATTTTTTAGCATCCCGATGTCAAATTTCTCGCTGATTTCATTGATACCGATATCTAAGTCCTATCTTAATTACAAGCTGAAATATTAATTATTATTTAATTAATCGGTTTATTCCTATCAAATGCGTCGATTAAAATGAAGAGACGCGCTTATTTAACCACGAATTAACTTAAATTACGAAATCTAATAATTTGCCTGGGCTTTTTGAACAGCGATATGAGATAAGTATAACTCATTCATCATCAGAAAGTTTACTTCATACCACTATTTTCTAATAGTAATTTCAGGAAATATTTTGAATTATTGGTTAAGACCGCCACTCAGTCTGTTTGAAACTTTAAGATAGTTTATAACACATAGAAAAAAGTGTAAAAAAGAATGGAGTGTGATATTTCGAGGATGGGGGGGGGGGGGGGGGGCTAGAATTATTCTTAAAATCTTAGCGTTTCTTACCGCAGCAAATATTTTAAATTCTTGTTTAAGACCGCCACCATCCAAAGCCGCCTCAAGACTAAAAGCCAAACACGAGGTTTCGTGACGTCACGACGCGGGGCTTAGATCAGCCGTGAAGAGCACATGCGTTATTTAAAACATTAATTCTTTCCTCTATATACCAACTTATTATCACAACATATGGGAGAAAAATAAAAACGTATAGTTTAAAGACCCTAATTAAGTGCTTTTTAATCAATTTCGATCACTCGAAACAATAATAATAACGATAACACAAAAACAAAAATTATGAAATAATATCACTGTGTCAGTCAAAATGTGCACTTAATTAAAGTTACATTAAATAAAAATGATTGCTTAATGAAAAAAAAATCGAAGTATTAAATTTAATTTAGTGAATAGTTTTCATTATTTATTCTACTTTGAAATTTACAAAAATATCAATTATCTATTTTCTATATATTCTAAAACAAGACATTAATAAGTATATATAAGCAAAATCTACAAATATGTATATAATATATATATAAACATATATATGTAGTTTTAAACACATAGAGAGAATTACTTTGCTTTCAATTATTTCATTTTCAAAAATAAATAAATAAATACCAATATTCAGTCAATCAAAACCCACATTTAAAATTAAATTAAAGTGGATGAAAAATGATTGTTAAATGAAAACAAATTCAAGTTGTATGCTATTTTTATTATTCATTGTGGCTTGAAATTATACAATAAATATCCTATTAAATATTTAGTGATTTGAAACATGCAAAGGAGTATAATAAATTTAATATAAATAAATAGTAAAACTACAGAGTGCATGAAATTAGGTAACAACACAGATAAATTTTTCTTACTGTAAACTTTACTTAGCAGAAGTGGGTAATTTTCAGATAAAATCGATTAAATTGAAAAAACACAAAGCTCTCATAATAAAACAAAACAAGGTCATGAAACAGAAAATTATTATTTTCTTAATTTTTGTATTATTTTAAGATATTATGCAAGATACAAACAATACAGTTTTTAAAAAGTGTACTGAAACCTGGTGAGAACAAAAGAAAGAAAGAAAACACTTTCATCAATTGGAATTGAAATATGCCTAACATTATTTATTTTGTTCAGATATTCAAGAATTAATATTTTGGACTTTGTACTATATATCATTAGAAAACTAATGATTTAAATTTTATTATAACAACTTAGTATTACATTGTTTTCAAAAGAAATTCTTCATACACGTTTTCCTCATAACGAGTCAAGTTGAAATCATTTATTATGGACCAATTGGGGGTATTTTTTTTAGACACCTTATAACATAAATAGAAAAACAAATAAAAGTTTGCAAACAAATACTCCTTTGCAACAAATCCATGATTTTTTCTACTATTATTCTACTAATATTTTTTCATAAAGTTGTGACCATCTTTTTGTGATACCCTGTATACAAATGTAAATAGTACCTGGTACGAAATTTATGCATGCATACAATACGTATGAAGTTTAGCACTAACCACTTATGCATTATTCGCGAATAATTTCTACCGATAGATAAAAGGGGGGTCCCAGAATTGTGCTTGCTCCGAGGACCTAGATAAACAAAGTCGGGTCCTGACTACACAGAAAAGTAAATTTATAATTATGTAACAATAATTTTATTTATTGTTATTTTTAATTAAACGTTAAAAGTTATATAAAAACACACAAAATTTTTGAGAATTCGGAAGGGGGGGGGGATAAATTGTTTACAGTCATTGTAAAAATAAAGAGATTCAGACACATCATTCCCATATCCGTAATTGTCATGTATAATCATGCACTGTGTAACAAATATTATAAAATGAATTTTTATTAAGAGTTTAAGATTAAAAAACACCAATAAATTAGTATGTATATTGATCGGGCTTTAAAAGAAATAAACAAGATAACAATGTTATGCGTCCATAGAAATTATGATGAAAGTTTCTAGTACATTTAAATTTTTAAGTATGAAAATATCTATAAAAATACATAAATTTTGGTACCAAATTAAAGCCCAATCAATTCTGCCTACAGAATAATCAGAGTTATACTATTCTCACGACCAGTGTTTTCTAATAAAAGTCGATCATTAAAAGTCACTCTAATGAGAGAAAACAGAACAAATTAAAAAGATAGGAAGGTGTGACAAGTTATAAATTACATAATAATTAAGCTTGTAATTAAGACTTTTGGCTGAAAATGTTTTAGCCTGATTAGTATCCAAGAAACTCAGTCTGACATAAATTTCAGCTATCTGGTGCCAGTATTTCCGAGTAAATAAAGTCAGAAGTTTTAATCGAAATTATTGAATGGCAAGAAAGGTAAAGTTTAAACTAATAATATTTATGCTGTACATACTGTATACAAAATTTCATCAGTTTTCAGTGGTAAATTTCTGAGTAATAATAATTTTAAAGTTTTTTTTATTAATTTGTTTAAATTAAAAGAACTAATTAAAATTTCCACTTGAAAATATAATAGTTGAGGTAGAAAAATATGTCGCATAGGACATTAAAATTTCAAACTGAATTGGCCGTATAGCTTCCAAATTATAAGGAGAAATGTGTTGGCCCGAACAGAGCTGTCTAGCTCTGGCACATATTAAAATGAAGCTATTTTTACATATTTATAAAGAATATAATTAAGCAATGAAAACTTTATTAATTAATAACATTTGTGATAATTCACCGATTCACACCATTCAAGCACCAATTTTTAGCAAATTACGATAGACAGGGAATGATATAAGTCTCGATACGATTTAGTGATTTTTGCCACTTTAAATTACTGCTGTTTTTGAAATGAAACAGAAGTACAATAATATCGTTTTGTTTTGAAACACGTACACGGGATTGTTGACAATACGATACTGGGATTTAATAGTTAATTTATTTTAAAGAAGTTAAAAATAAAAGATATTCTGAACACAAAAAATAGAGCTAGTATTAATAAAATATAAGTAGTTAATTAGAAAATACAACTTACCTTCAAAAGAATATGTTCTATTAGTTAAGTAAACAACACGTGCATACGTTACATTTTAATTCTAAACAACCAGATACAAGTTTCAAAATCTCGGCATTGGCGCCAGCCCCGGGACGTTACGTCATATATGTGGGGGAATGAAATCGTGTCTGGCTTGATAGTCTTGAGAAGGCTTTGCACCATCCCGACCCATCTATCTACGGAAAGATTGCGTAAAGGAGTTTCGTCCAGATATGCTTTTGTTAAGAATAGAGTGCATTCCCTGGTGGTGGAATGTGGAACTAACATAACGCGATTTTGTTAAAATTAGGAAATCTAACAAGTCGATCTGTTTGAAACTTTAAGATATTTTATAACACATAAGATAAAGTGTAAGAAAGAATGACACGCGAAATTCCGGGGAGGGGGGGGCGCTAGATTTCTATTTAAAAAATTAGCGTTTCTGACCACTTTAGGTGACTTTTTGAGGGAGTCCTGAGATATATGCTACTTATTTAATATAAAATTGTCTAAAGTTTAGTTACCACTATTTCCTAATAGTAATTTCAGCAAATATCTTAATTTCTTATTAAGACCGCCACCACCTCGAGTAACATATCTACTTATAGGTTGTTTAACGGAGTTTCCTTCCGATACAGTTTTGTTAAGAATATAGTGCGCTCCCTGGTGGTGGAATGTGGAACTAACATTTTTGTTAAACTAGAATTACTTTTAAAATCTTATCGTTTGTTACCGCAGCAAATATTTTAAATTCTTGTTTAAGACCGCCACCATCCCGACCCATCTATCTACGGAAAGATTGCGTAAAGGAGTTTCGTTCAGATATGCTTTTGTTAAGAATAGAGTGCATTCCCTGGTGGTGGAATGTGGAACTAACACAACGCGATTTTGTTAAAATTAGGAAATCTAACAAGTCGATCTGTTTGAAACTTTAAGATATTTTATAACACATAAGATAAAGTGTAAGAAAGAATGACACGCGAAATTCCGGGGAGGGGGGGGGGGGCGCTAGATTTCTATTTAAAAAATTAGCGTTTCTGACCGCTTTAGGTGACTTTTTGAGGGAGTCCTGAGATATATGCTACTTATTTAATATAAAATTGTCTAAAGTTTAGTTACCACTATTTCCCAATAGTAATTTCAGCAAATATCTTAATTTCTTATTAAGACCGCCACCACCTCGAGTAACATATCTACTTATAGGTTGTTTAACGGAGTTTCCTTCCGATACAGTTTTGTTAAGAATAGAGTGCGCTCCCTGGTGGTGGAATGTGGAACTAACATTTTTGTTAAAATTAGGAAATATAACAAGGCGATCTGTTTGAAATTTTACGATAGTTTATAACACATTAGAAAAAGTTTATAAAAAATGGCGCGTGAAATATCGGGAAGGTGGGGAGAGGGGGAGGGGCAAAATGTTTCTTTTTTGTTTCATACCGTTTCAGGTACGTTTTTTGATGGAGTCCTCAGATACATGCTACTTATACTTATTAAATATAAATATGTCAAAAGTTAAATTACCACTATTTCCGAATAGTAATTTCAACAAATATCTTAAATTCTTGCTGAAGACCGCCACCCCCTCGACTAACATATCGACTAATGGGTTGTGTAAAGGAGTTTCGTTCAGATACGCTTTTGTTAAGAATACAGCGCGCTCCCTGGTGGTGGAATGTGGAATTAACAGACCGCGATTTCATTTAAAGTAGGAAATCTAACAATTCAATCTGTTTTAAACTTTAAGATACTTTATAACACACGATAATAAATTATAAAGAAGAAGGGCGCGTCGCATTTCGAGGAGGGGGGGTTGAGGGAGGTGCGCGAACAAAATTAGGAAATATAACTGGACGATCTGTTTGAAACTTTAATATGGCTTATAAAACATAACATAAATTTTTAAAATCAGGCCGCGTCAAAAATCATGGTGACCATCTGCCCACTCCCCCCCCCCCAAGGCGGGCACTTTTCTAAATTTGGCAGATACCCGTCATGTGATATATCGTAGCATTTGGGGGGGGGGGGCGAACAAAATTAGGAAATATAACAAGACGAATATGTTTGAAACTTCAACATAGTTTAGGATGTGTTTACCAAAATTTAGAAAGTATTCCATGGCGATAAACGTACTGGACGTTTTGAAAGTGTTTTGAAAGGAATATTAAACGAAACCCTTTGTGCGATGTATGATCACACTTACCCACTTGTTTTACATTACCGTCCCATCTTTAACACCCCTTTAAGACAATGTTATACAAAAATTCTGTATTAAAAGTACTACATTGTTATTATTTCTTATTTGAATGTCTTGTGGGTACTATGCAAATTCATCATAAGTAAAAATTTAGAAGAAAATAAAAAGTTGTAGAGGTAAAATGGTAAGGAAAATTAAACTCACAAGTTTAACCTAAAGCTCAGTGAAATAAAAATAATTTCGCTGCTGACCATTTTTTCTTTATTTTGAATCATTAAAGCATTCGTCTATGAGATTAAAATGTTATTTTAGCAAGTTTAATTTCGCCAAAATTTTTTTTCCCCAAAAGTCAAAAGATTGTGCGAATGCCCCATATATATATATATACACATTATATATATACATTCTATTTATATTATATTATATTAATTGAATTTATCACGGTATTTCAAAATGAATTAACTGAATCCATAGTTTTTAATTTCTGTGTTAACTTAACTGTTTTATTCACCTTAATCTTATAATGCCTTTGGATTCCATGTGCGGGAAGATATTTTGAAAATAAACTGGGAATTTATTCGGTATGTTGTGTAAGATTTCTATTGCTATAAATTAAATATTTAATGGGTTGTAGTGTTTTTTCCATTTCATGCCATTTCCTAATGTTCTGCTTTCATCTTGAAACTATTCTTTTGGTTATATTGGTTGTTTGGGTACAGGAGAAAAAAAAATTTCAGCTTTTAGCTTTTTATCTCACAGAAAACAACCGATTTGCTTTTATCATTGAATTCTGTACTCTTGAAAACGTAATTCAATATATAAGTTTTTCAATTTTTTCAAAATCCATATTCTTCTTTTTTTCTTCCATATTAATTCTTGTAATTAAGTATAAGGCACTTTATTTTATACATACAGTTCTATATTATAGGTTTGTGGCATCCATTTTTATTGTCAATTCATTCACAATATTGCGGTTTTTTTATGATGGTCGGTAATGTTTAATTAATGGTTATAAATACAGTCGTGGCCAAAAGTTTAAGACCACCGTACAGAAACTAGCGTTTTTAAAATTGAAACCACTGATAACGTCCTAAATCAAATCGATTGCGTCAGATGGCATAATTCCGCCTGACAGTGGAGTTACTGGTATTCGCTTTTCGTTTAAACTTTGAGTAATAAATGTCTCAGGCGCAATTTATTGTCTGGATCTTAAACTTCAGTGGTGGTCCTAAACTTATGGCCACGACTGTTTTATATGTATATATATATATATATATATATATATATATAATATATAATATATATATATATATATCACATCTTTCTACATATTTTTATGAAAACGCATTGTACTACTGTCATTACGTTTTGAATTATCGGCCTTTTATCCGATCATGAGTTTCGGATCACCCTCCATATATCAATTAGGTTCAGTTTGAAAAAGTATAACATCATTCAATGCACACCAAACAATTATCCACATCAGAATGTGATGTATCAAAATTTATTTCTGTGTTCCTTCAAATGAATGATAAATAACGCGCATGCTACAGTATATGTTGTAGGAGATCGTAGTGTGGTATATCTTCTGTGCATCGGAATTCTTTTGTAAGTCCCTGAAAATGAAAGAGAATATTAACCCTTGCCTGTGGAATATATTTTTGCAAAAAATGAAAAAAAAATCCTCTTTAATTTTCTTCTGAACTGCAAAATTACAAAAATCCGACAAATGCCGCGAATCTGCCGAAATTTTCGAGGGAAATTATCACCATCTATAGGGAAAATGGTAAATTATATATTATGTATTGGACGAACTGAGATCGGGCTTCACTGAATTGAAACACGGATTTTTCTCTTGTCCGAACTCAAGTCGTGCATTCCGAAATTGGGTCATTTGCGTTGCCCGAACTGAGTTCGGGTGTCACAGACAAGGAGATAAACACTCCACTTCCAAAAGGAAAATATTTCATTGAACCTGAATAACATATGCCAATTTCGAGGTAATCCTACCATAATTACTATAGAGTGTGGACAGATGGGCAGATAATAGAGGAATAGATAGATAAACAATACAAGGATAGATAAACAGACAGATAACCTGAAGTTACAAACATTTTTCAACTATGTAGGGAAAATGCTAAAAAGAGTACATTTTCAACCATTATTTTTCATTTAATAAAGAAATAGCTTAATGTCAATTAATTTTTTAGCGAGTTAAAATTTAATAATCTTACAATTTTTTATTATTATATTTAATAGACAAACGTAGAATGCGTCACTATTGATAAGATAATGCAAACAATATGATAATTATAATCAAATTGGAACGTCGGCATTCACTGCAAATGCGTTAATAATTATCTACATTTCCTTAGCAATTTCTGAATCAAAATTAATTAGGAAGTGTATAAACTAACACATTTCAAAGGTAGCGCTCCAGGCAAATCTGTATTGTTCGAGTGAATAATTGTTTGACGTGATAACGTCTGAAATGTTTGGCAGTTTCTAATATTGAATTTGCAGAAATTGGTTTAAGGTGTGCTTCAGTTTGAAATGTAGAATTTGTTATTGTAAAATTTAATGAAACAAGAATATGGTATTTTTCTTTTACTTTCATTTTTTTCAAAATTACCGCAAACTGTTCTGAAAAAAAGAAATAGAAAATCAAACTATTGATTTTGCAAGATATTTCGCATATAAAAGAAGTTAGAAACGTTGAAATATTTTTTCATAATCAATAATTAAATATTGATCCAATTAAATTGTTATTTTTAATGAAATAATGAAATACATTTTAGTAAAATTTAATAAAACAAAAATATGTTATTTTTCTCTTTACTTTTACAACCTGTGGCCAGAAAGTTCGGTGAATGAACTTTTATTTCAAATACAATATTGTACAGCATCAAATACAATTTACTGTTCTTCAAAATAATCTCCATGGATGGTAATGCACTGTTGGGAAGGAGTATATAAGTCCTGGTAACTCCTGTAAAACAGTTCTTTCGGAACGGATTTCAGCTCGGCTGTCACGTTGCGTTGAATGTCGGTGATGTCCGTAAATCTCTTTCCCTTCAGGGCTGACTTCAATCTGGGAAAGGGGAAGAAGTCTGCAGGTGCCAAATCACGTGAATAAAGGGGGGGGGGGGGTGATCAAGTGTCTGAATTCCATTCGTGGCCAGAAACTGCCGTACAACCAAGGCGGTGTGTGGCCGGGCATTATCGTCGAGAAGAGTCCTGGAGCCTTGCGTGGCGTACTCAGGGCGAATGCGACGGATCCATTTCAGTAAACACTTCAGAACATCGGCGCAGGCAACAGCAT
Source organism: Maratus speciosus (assembly GCA_963932465.1). Taxonomy (NCBI): domain Eukaryota; kingdom Metazoa; phylum Arthropoda; class Arachnida; order Araneae; family Salticidae; genus Maratus; species Maratus speciosus. The sequence continues at coordinate 244,299,488 of OZ010800.1, read as the reverse complement.
TCAATGTGGTACTCTCAGGGAGGAATTCTTTGTGTATGAGACCCTTAGAGTCGAAGAATGCAAAAAGTATTGTCTTTATGCACGATTTTTCCGACCGTACCTTGGTTTTTTTGGGCAACGACGGACTCCGCCATGACGGCCGAGCTGAAAGCCATTCCGAAAGAACCGTTTTACAGGAGTTTCCAGGACTTATATACTCGTTCCCAGCAGTGCATTACCATCCATGCAGATTATTTTGAAGGACGGTAAATTGTATTTGGTGCTGTACAATACTGTATTTGAAATAAAAATTCATTCACCGAACTTTCTGGCCACAGGTTGTATTTTTTGAAAAAATAATGTAAACTGTTCTAAAAAAAAAAGAATTAAAAAAGCAAAATATTGATTTTGTAAGATATTTCGCGTATAAAAGAAGTTACAGACGTTGAAATATTTTTCTGTACTTAATAATTAAATATGGATCAAATTAAATTATTAAGGTTTATTAAAACAGCAAAAATTTATATTATAAATTTAAAAAAATGTAATTGGAATGTAGTAATAAGTTTTATTTATATAGAGGAAATTAGGGATGTTCGACCATACGGGAGTTTGAACAAATGACTTTATTTGATTTTTATTCTTTTTGTTGATAGGCACAATATGGAAGGCAGATATATAAACATACAAACAAACTGAATCTACAAAGACAACTTTAAAGTAGGGTCGTTTAGTTATGGACACCCTGTAATTGAAATGTGTTTATGAATTCGGTTTGTCTCTCCGTCGGTCTGTCTGTCCGAGCTCTAACTTGCGTTAATATAGTTGGATTGCTCTGTAATTGATATATGTTATTGAAATTCACTGTGCCACGCTCGGTACTGAAAATAAAGGACGTAGCGTTCGTACTTTATTTACAGAGACACTCAAAAGTACTCCATTACATTATGGTCTATGAAGAAATTACATAATTATATAAATACGCCCCTATAGTCGACGCCTGGTCCGTCCGTCTGTCTGCCCACATATAACAGAGCCAAAACCACCCAACCGAATGATTTGAAATTTAATATATATAATCCTTGCAGAATTCTGTTTAGTCATTTCAAATCTTATGAAAATCGAATCAAAACTTAAAAAATATATTAATAAAAGTTTTCTTCATTCTATTAAATCCTATCAAATGTAAATAATTCAATAATATCCCATTGTAGGTAATGATTCTAGGTTGCATGGTGATTACATCACATTTAAGATATATTCATATTATTTCCATATTACTGAATTTAATATATATAATCATAATAAATGTTGTATTCATGCATTTTTGCGTAAGAGTGCAACAGCTATTGCACCAAATTCTGAATATTTATAAAAGCAGTTATAGTACGAACGCACCTCATTTGTCACGTTTGACTTGCGATTTCTGACTTGTTTAACTCACTCAGTTTGATTTTTGTATGTAATGCTTTGTTGCTAATGTTGCAATGAAACATTTTAACGACTAAAAATTAGAAAATGAAATATGAAGAGTGTGATACTTAAGTAAATATGATTTTATAAATTCATGCTTTAACCCTTTAACTGCCCCGGACGTATATATAAGTCTTTAGAAAATGCATGCATCTATTAAACGGTTGGCGAATTCCAATTATAGCGAGGAAATTTCCACCACCTGAGCCATTATATATAACAGTATAACATGTGCATTTTCTTACTGTTATTTCAGAAAACTGATATACACCTTGTATAATTTCAGCAATATGCGATTTAAGTAAGGCAGTGGAGATCGCGCAAGATTTCGTCGGCAGTTAAGGGGTTAATATTAATTAAACAGCATATGATATAAAAAACAAAACAGTACAGCAGTTCAAGAACTACAAGTCGAAATACACAAATTAACAGATATAGAGCATCCTCTATCGGCAATTGAGTACATAGTGTTTCAACATTTGAAGACAACAAATCGAAGAAATTGCTGCCAATAAAAATCAAAATTCAAATTCATCTGACAGCGAATCTGAAGAAGCTGAAACGTCGCATATTACATCTGATGAAGTTAAAAATTGCATTGGGAAAATAATAATTTTTTTTTAGAAAAACAATCACGATTATATTTTAAGAAATCAATTTAAAAATTTTAAAAAGATAGATTAAATAATGTTTCATTTTTTTCTTTCCTGTTAAAACAAACAGAGCAAAAATTATATATTTTTTTCACTGAAAAAAAATGGGTTCTCAAAATTGAGCAAAGTATGAAGAGTGTGATACTTAAAAAAATACAATTTTATCAATTAATGTTTTAATATTAATTAATTCACGATTATATGTTAAGAAATCAGTTTAGAAACCCTAAAAGGATAGATTAAATAATGTTTCATTTTTTCTTTCCTGTTAAAACAAACAGAGCAAAAATTATATATTTTTTCACTGAAAAAAATGGGTTCTCAAAATTGGGTAAAAAGTACTCAATTTTAAATACGTCACATACTCAAAATAATTCCGATCCAAACGTACTCAGAATTGAGAAACACGTGTACTCATTTTTGATTCGATGTTTTGTTCAAATATGAATCGCTATGTGCTGCCCTCCTAAACCTACAAATTAAAGTAAAAATGCACTGACATTTATTTCCCGTTCAAAGTTATTAACAAGAAACGTTTAAATGATTATTTATTAAGAAAATAGCAAAATTATTAACAAAATACCAGATCGAATATTTTTATGACAAGAGCATTATTTGCAAGCACTTTTAAATTATTTTAAAATACCGTGCATAATTTAATATTTCAGTTAATAAACATCTTTTATGCCGCCATGAATGAAATAAATCATTACAAAGGACAAAATTATCGTTTTGTTTGAGTTTGATAACATGTGATGTTTCAAAATTGAGGAAGCATAAGTTCATTTTTTATCCAAACCTTACTCAATTCAATATGAATACATCGAATAACTCATTTTTGAGTACTTCTTTTTTTTCAGTGTTTAGGGGGATAGTGGACGTTTAACAAAAGTTATTTTAATTTTCATAATAGAGATTTCAAATTTTGTGCAAATATACATTTCACCATAAGTATATAAAACACCTTAAAAGAACTATTATAATTTTACGATCTTAAAAAAATTTTAAATTTTAAAAAGATATTTTAAAATGCTCCTTGCGTCTTAATTTATAGATATTTCCCCGACTTTGGATTTTAATCACGTAAAACTCCATTACAATCAAATCTGTGTATCGATTTTCTAATCCCTTAAATAGTTAATTCTTTAGAGATATTTTTCTGAATTCCATATCGATTTTCATCAAAATTCTGCCTTACAATAAGTTAAAAATCAAATTTAATTGTCTCAATGAAGTCGAATTTTAAAATACATGCACGAAAAATTTAAAATACATACCTTTTTAAGCAATATCGGGATTCGTCCTTATCAGTTTCATGAATTTTGATCTAAAATTAAGTAGCAAGAAAAAAAAACTGAAACATTAGTATTGAGAAAAACAGATTTAAAGTATATTAATGGGAAAAAAATTGTTTGTGAACAAAATTAAAACACTTGTAACTTTGCGTAAAATAATCGCATCTGCATGCAGTTTCCCACGAATGACGTAGTATATTTTGTGGATTTTTTTTTTCGTTTTAAATAGAGCAAAAAGGGACCCAAATTGGTTTGTAAGATTGCTGGGTACAGCAATGTTCCAAATTGGAAATGTCTCTTTGTAACTCAAAATGTGTATAAAAAGTATCCATTTTAACCCCTAAATTCCCGCTCCCGTCATATTCACGGGCTGTGTCTTTTTTTAGATTTATTCAAATTTGCTTGATTCCCACCAGTTTTATAAACTAGTGTAATTAGCTTTATTATGGTATCATTTTACCTGTCATTAAATAAGGTGAATATTTCTTTTTCAAAAAAGTGGTGCCAATAAGCAAATTGAATTTTTAAACCGTAATTCAATGCGACCGTTAAGGGGTTAAGTTTATTGCAGATCCTAAATTGGAGTACACAGTTTCTACTAAAGGGTGAAATTTTAACCCATTTTTGGTATACTCTGGATTCTAAGTTGGGTTTCTTACAGAATCCAAATTGGAGATATCCAAAATGGGTTAATCTTGTACCCATTTTGGATAAACTCTGAATTCTAATTTAAATTCTGCTATAAACCCAAAATAAACACTTTTTAAAACCATTTTGGGTTACAAAAAGACACTTTCCAATTTGGAACATTGCTGTACCCAGCAATCTTACAACCCAATTTGGGTCATTTTTTGTTCTATTTTAGAATTTTTTTTAACCATTTGGAAAAATGGTTATTGTTCTCGTCAGAATGGGAAATTAAAAGCATATCTGAAGTCTTTCATTGGTTTAATCCGCATTTTATTTGTTTTATGATTGGTCTATACAGTAATCTGTATTTCCCTTTAATTTCAACAACGATGGCTACCTTCTGTTGCCACTATGACAAAAAAGTAATAAAAACTACAAAAAAAGAATAATAACTCAGAAACAAATTGAGATATAGCTTTCAAACAAATTGCATTTAAAAGTACATTTTTTTCTCTATCCGACGGTGTAAAAAGTAATATTGTCGGATGTTTAGAAGTTTAAGAATGAAATTTCATTTAAAATTGGCCGTCAGATTTCTTGGAAATCTGAGGATGGAAAAGCCTTTTCCCAAACAGCCAATGAAATGCTTGGATATTTACGTAAGTTTCAGGTGGATAATACTTAAGTTTCATGAAATCTGACGGGTCGCAGGCGATATTTTTGGCTTGCAATTTTTACGTGTAATAACACTATTAATGTTTAATTCATGGCGTACGTAATGTATGATCAACTCCGTGCGATTTTTTATGTCTTAAATTTTAGTCTTCAAAAAAATCGTTTTCCAAATGGTCGTTGTAGTTTGATAAATTGCTATTTTTTTTATTTATTTTATTTTATTTTATTTTATTTTTTTTTTTTATTTTATTTTTTTTTTTTACAGTATACAAATTGGAGAACAATAATACACACAAAAAGAAATTTTGATTTTGGGTTAAATTTTTGCTCAAAAATAGGTCCACGATCCCCTTAATCAATTCATTTGCTTGATCTTTCTTCTAAGGGTAAAAAAAAAAAAAAAAAAAAAAAAAAAAACAGTAAATTTTTCAAAATCGAGTTCGTTGCAAACGCCTAATTAATGTATTATAAAGGAAATTTTAGGAGGAAAAAATTAAATGCGATAAAAATGTTATTTTCAAGTACACCATTGAATGCTTATAAAAGAGGGCTTTTAAAAACCTATTTTTAATATTTTTTATTTTATTTTTTTATTAGGATGAGTGAAGCGAACCCTCTACTAAGCGACAGAAATTACATTTTGTCGTACACGTTACAAAAAACTATTCAGTATTTTGACTTGAAATTAAACATAAAAATAAATTATGATCTGTAGATTTTCACAATATTATTATTTGCTACAGAATAACCTTAAAAAAATTATTATTTTAATTAATTTATTTTACATGTTTTTCCATTACGGGCGCATTTTTGCAAATAAAAAAGGAAACACATATATTTTTAGAAGAAAAAATAAATCATGGAGTTAGTCATTATAGATAGAATCATGATTAATTAAATAGTTTCCCGATTTCTTTAATGGAATTTTTAAAATACCTTATTTTAAATTAAAATTTTAATTGAAATTCGCGAAAATTCAATCATTTACATTCAATTATAAAAATATTTTAAGAATTCCAATACACAATTTATTCTTATTATGGGAAATCATTTACGCAGACGATACTTACGCTTTTTAAAAGAATAATAATACATTTTTTTTTTTTTTTTTTTTTTTTTTTTTTTTGCAAAGTGGCAATAAAAGAATTTTAAACAAATAAAATTAATTGTTAAATTCGTTATATCATAAATAAAAAATTCCGAGGAAATTCTTAGTTATTTGGCTGAATTTACATTTCTAAAATTAAAATCCGCCAAAACATAAAAATACGTTTTTGCTTAATAAAAATGCAAAAATAATATAAACTAGTTGGATGTGCCAATCCCAAAACTTTCTTCTATCTTATACATCTTAATATTTCAAAACCTAGTTACACATGTTAATACTTCAATATTATTAGTTCAATACTATACCAACTTTGATTTTCATCTTAAATTTCTGCTCAAGTCAATTAAACGGACTAAAAACGAGTTAATCTATATCATGATATTTGTTAAAATTATTAATTTTTCCTTATTCTGTCGTTATCAGATGTTTGCGAATAGCCGGCATAGCAGGAAGCGAGTTCCCGCCGCTGCATGAGCCGCCGATGCACAATAGAACTACGAAAAATCAAGAAAAGTATACAAAAATCGCTAGCACGGAGCCCCTTTACCGCGCAATATTTTCAAATGCAAGGAGAACCTGTTGGCCAAAGCCAAAAACAAGCACAAACATTTTGGTTCAATTGTATGCATAATTTTATACGCTGTTCGATGGTACAATAATGAAAATGGCACAGAGATCGGAATTATAGCGCCCCCTTCTTTCGGAATTTTTTCAAGTTCAGGGAGGACTTGTTTGCCATAGCCAGAAATGTGCACAAAAAATTTTGTTCAATTATATGGATAACTTCATACACTTTTCGATGGTACAATAATGAAAATGGTACAGACATCGCAATTATAGTGCCCCCTTCCGGCAGAATTTTTTCAAATTCAGGGAGGACCTTCGTGACATGACCAAAAATAAACACATAAAATTTGGTTCAATTCTATGCATAACTTCATACACTTTTCGGCGGTACAATATTCAAAATGGCACAAAAATTGTACAAAAATCGCTATTACAGCGCCCTCTATACGAGCGATTTTTTTACAAATTAAGGGAGGACCTCCTTGCCATAGCCAAGAACTTATTTTTTTTTTTGGTTCAATTCTATGCATAACTTCATACACTTTTCGATGGTGCAATATTCAAAATCGCACAAAAATCGCTATTACAGCGTCCCCTAACGGCGAATTTTTTGCAAATTCATGTAGGACCTGCTTGCCATATCCAAAAACTTAAAATAAAAATTTTGTTAAATTCTATGCATAACTTCATACACTTTTGGACGGTACAATATTCAAAATCGCACAAAAATCGCTATTACAGCGCCCCCTACCGGCGAATTTTTTCCAAATTCAGGGAGGACCTGCTTGTCATATCCAAAAACTTAAACTAAAAATTTGGTTCAATTCTATGCATAACTCCATACACTTTTGGATGGTACAATATTCAAAATCGCACAAAAATTGTTATATCAGCGCCCCCTACCGGCGAATTTTTTCCAAATTCCGGGAGGACCTGCTTGCCATAGCCAAAAACTTATAATAAAATTTTGGTTTAATTCTATACATAACTTCATACACTTTTTGATGGTACAATGGCGACAGACAGACGGACGGACGGACAGACGGACAGACGGACGGACGGGCAGACGGACACACAGACAGACAGACATTTTCTATAAACATGTTTTTTGGAATCTCTGACCCCTAAAACATGCAAATCCGTCGAAAACCGGAAGTCGAAAAAAATTTCGATTACAATACTTTCTTCTATTGAAGATAGAAGAAAGTAAAAATATTGTTACTTTCAAATATTTATCTTATTAAATAATGCTTCGCGAATCCAAACAAAGCATGGCTTTTGATAGTTTTTTCAATTTGGTTTTTGTATGTAAAGAAGGTATTTTGTAATTGACTTTTAACTCACTTACTGCTATGCAAAAAGTTTTAAAATTATCTATGGCGGTGTGCATGTGTGTTCCCGATGACAGTATAAGATTTAAATAGTTTTAGACCTTAATTATATATTTTTAAGGCGTATTTTTGTTAGCCCGCTACCGATAATAAATCGCCAAATGGTCTTTCTGGTTACAATAAATCATGTTAAATCAAAAAAAAAAAAAAAAATTAATAATTAATGAGGCACTAAACCGCGCTCTCAAAAATACGCCAACTGGCTGTGGAGTTGCAATAACGAAATATTTTGAACGTGAAGAAGTTAGAAAATAATAATGTTTTTTGTAAAGAAACCAGAGCCGCACTCAATTACTTCTGTCAAAAATACTGAACATGTATTTTAAAGAAATATACCGACTACAAATAGAACGTGAAAATTCGTTCGTTATTTTAACGAAATTTTCAATATTAACTTTGTTTTATGCGAAATGTAAAGACATTACAGAATACTGGGATTGCACTGTACTTAGTTCAGTGATTTCGTGTATACTACTACATCCTGAATTATGAAATATCTTGGTCAATGCTGTTTAGACGCAAAATGTTGCCTTTTACAATTATTTGCGCGATATCATCATATTTCACAGAAATCAAAATAACTTTTTGAAAGTATCCTTAGATCATCTACATTGCTAGAAAATCTGTGGATGTCATAACCATCATATGCTAGCTGCTCTATTTGTTATGAATTTGTAAAAATTGTTTGCATAAATCAGGTTTCGGGTTATTATAACACACCCAGTATTCTTGATTAAATAAATTTTTTGTAACACTAGCTTCCTGAACAAAATTGTTTGCTTTGGCATGTATTATCTCCCCAAAGGTGTATACGGGTGTCTTTTATATAATCTGTATATTTAATAGTATTGCCTATTTACCAAGCTGGGTTTTACTTTCATTTTTACATTTATGTCGCCTGTAAACATTTATTTCTAGATAAGCGTAATACATTCTCGTGGAAAACTGCATGTTCTGTTCTCAATCAAACAACAAGCGCGTTTATTAAACTAACATGTTATCTCTGTTTGTCTTAACAAGAACAATGTCTTTGCATTTGTAATTACCTCAGAAATAACCAACCTTTTCCGTATGAAATAGTTTAAAGATAAGTTTATTATAAATGTAAACATTCGTTTCACTTTAAATGTGCATTTACTTATGATGTATCAGGTGGAAACTGCATGTTTTGAACAAGTAATTTGCCTTATCTGTAATTAAATTATTTCATAGGAAAGGTGAGCTCAATTTCTTAATAAAAACTTTTTTTTCCCTTTTTATTTGCATTTTGTGTGCATTGAGGAGAAAATGTGATTTTTTTACGGCAGCACTGTTCCCAGATAATAAAATTGCAACACAATCACGAGTGGAAATAATCGACAGCATTTGTAATTACCATAGAAATAGCCACCTTTTCCGCATGAAATAATTTAACGATAAATTTATTATTAATGTAAACATTCGTCTCACTTTAAATATTGATTTACTTATGATGTATCCGGTAGAAACTACATGTTTTGCACAAATCATTTGTATTATCTGAAATTAAATTATTACATAGGAAATGGGATCTCAATATCTTAGTGAAAACGTTTTCACTTTTCATTCTTTTTACATTCGGTTTTCTTTTCTCATTAGGTGTGCATTGAGGAGAAAATGTGAATTTTTTTACTGCAGCATTGTTCCATGATAATAAAATTGCAACGCAATCACGAGTGGAAATAATCGACAGCATTTGTAATTACCATAGCCGACCTTTTCCGCATGAAATATTTTAAAGATAAGTTTATTATTAATGTAAGTATTCGTATCACTTTAAACATGCATTTATGTATGATGTATCAGGTAGAAACTACACGTTTTGAACAAATCATTTGTATTATCTGTAATTAAATTATTATATAGGAAAGGTGATTTCAATATCTTAAAGAAAGTATTTTCACTTCTCATTTGCATTTTGTGTGCATTGAGGAGAAAATGTGATTTTTCTCTTTACGGCAGCATATAATAATAAAATTGCAACTCAAAAACGAGTGAAAATAAATGATAGCATTTGTAATTACCCATAGAAATAGTCAACCGATCCCGCATGAAATATTTTAAAGATAAGATTATTATTAATGTAAACATTTGTCTCACTTTAAATATGCATTTATTGATCATGTATCAGGTAAGAAACTACATCTTCCGAACAACTCATTTATATTATCTGTGATTAAATTATATACATAGGAAAGGTGCTTTCAATATCTTAATGAAAACGTTTTCCCTGCTCATTCGCATTTTGTGTGCATTAAGGAGAAAATGTGATTTTTTACGATAGCATGGTTCTATGATGATAAAATTGCAACACAATCACTAAATAATCGACAGCATTTATAATTACCACAGAAATAGCCGACCTTGTCTTATGAAATATTTTAAAGATAAGTTTATTATTAATGTAAAAATTTGTCTCACTTTAAATATGCATCCATTGATGTTGTATCAGGTAGAAAATACATCTTTTAAACAAATCATTTGTATTATCTGTGACTAAATTATATACATAGGAAATATGTTCGCAAATGAAAACGCTTTCCCTGCTCATATTGAATTTTGTGTGCATTGAGGAGAAAATGTGATTTTTTTTACGACAACATTGTTCCATGATAACAAAATACCATCCATTAATAATAGTATGAAATAAAATATTAACAATGATAATATAATATTTTATTTATATTAATATTGTAATATAATAATAATAATATAATAATTAAATCCATTACTACAGACGCCTATGTAAAGGCACTGCGAAATCCTCTGGTGCCATTCACCGTACTCACCCAAATTACAGGGCGGAGTAGCTCCCCTCTCCAACGGGCCTAGCTACGTTCTGACTTGTATTTTGCCTCCTTCTCTAGTATTCTTGGAAAATCTTTTATTCTGAAATCATCTGCGGTTTATTCACAAAAGAATGAGGGGAATCAACAGTGGGTCAGGAGATAAGGAGCTCGACTGTACTTGAAGGAAAGGTTCCTCTTTTGCCGGACATCAGTCTCTTTCCTGCTAAAGTCGTTAAAAATCAAAGACACCGAAAAGCCACAAAAAACGAAGCCGACACTGAAATCAGTTAGAAGGATAGTGGGTACGCAGCCAGTCCGGCAAAAGAGGAACCTTTCCTTCAAGTAGAGTCGAGCTCCTTATCTCCTGACCCATTGTTGATTCCCCTCATTCTTTTGTGAATAAACCGCAGATGATTTCAGAATAAAAGATTTTCCAAGAATACTAGAGAAGGAGGCAAAATACAAGTCAGAACGTAGCTTAAAATTTAGGGCCCGTTGGAGAGGGAGCTACTCCGCCCTGTAATTTGGGTGAGTACGGTTTAATGTCCCATACGCCTTTGTCAGTGAGATTCTATGCGCGGTAACATACATTTTGAAGCATAGAGCGTCTATGTCACTGTTATTTTAACGCCGAAGGTAGCCATTTACAGGCTTTCTCGTGACATCATACACTGTAAAAAAAATTCTGTAGCTCTACAGATGTAAAATTACATGCTTACTAAACTGTCATCTGTAACTGTACAAAAAAAGCTGCAAATCTACAAAACTAGTTTTTGTAAAGCTACAGAAATCTGTAACTTTACAAATGAATGTATTAAAATTTCAGCAATCTTACTAAAATTTTATCTGTAAACCTGGCTGTAGTTACATGAAAAGTTCTAGGCATCCCAGTTTCCTAAAAAAATCTTAGTAACCTTACAGATTTTTTGATTTTCGGCGCAAAAGTGTGTCTGTTACATGAATATTTGTTGTTGCCGTTACATAAAAAGTTCTAGGAATCCCAGTTTCCGAGAAAAACTTTAGTAACTTTACAGATTTTTTTTTACAGTGTACGATTTTCCAAAAGTAAAGGTAAGTTTGTATGAAATATTATTACAACATCTTTATTTCTGATAAGTTATGGAAGCTATAAGATTCAAGGGATGGCTGAACTGAGTTTGGACATAAAATATTATAACTTCTAATTATTTATACACCTAATTTTGAGATACCTTAGATATTAATTAGCATTTATATTTAACAATCTATATTTTAATTTAATTTTACTATTTATGTCGTCTGTAAACATTTAATTCTAGATGAAAATAAGAAATTCACGTGGAAAACTGCATGATCTGTTCCCGATCAAACGACTTGCGTATTTGTTAAACTAACATTTTATCTCTGTTTATCTTAACAATAATAATGGCTTTGCATTTCTAATTACTACAGAAATGGCCAACCTTTTCCGCATGAAATAGTTTGAAGATAAGTTTATTATTAATGTAAACATTCGTCTCGCTTTAAATATGCTTTTATTTATCATGTATCGGGCGAAAACTAAATGTTTTGAATAAAGAGTCTACCTTATCTATAATTAAATTATTTCATAGGTAAGATGTACTCGGTTTCTTAATTAAAATGTTTCGTCGTTTTATTTGCATTCTTTATGTATTTAAAAGAAAATTGGATTTTATACGACAGTATTATACCATGAGAATAAAATTAAATACATTAGTAATTGTATAATAATATAATAATGATGATGATAACAGTAATAATAAGTTTTATTATCACAACTGTATTAATATTATTGTTCTATAATAATAGCAATAATTTTATAATAATAATAGTACTAATATCTATATTATAAAGAAAAAACGAGTCTGTGATTAACGCTGACATCTTTTTGCGAATGGCAACAACAAACGATCAAATTTCGCTTTTACTGCTTTTAAAACAATTTTTAAACTTCTAAGCATCGCACATTTTTAATTTCTTCCCCAACGAATAGGGGAAAAAATATACTTTCAAATGCAATTTGTTTAAAAACTGTATCGCCATTTACTTTATTTTAATTGGTTTAAAAATAATTTTCAAGTATATTTTTTTTTAAATCTACCTCTGTTGCGTGTAGACAATTATGAAATATGAATCCGTTTGCACTTTAGTTAATATAAATAGCTCATCATTTGTTTGCAGCTTATATGCTATGACGAAATTAAAACATCCATTAATCAATAAGTAAAACAATAAAATATAACTAAAACACAAATCTAACACATGTAATCGAATTTCACGCTTAAACCACTGAAACGAACTGAATCAAAAGTTTAATTGTATCTTTGGCGATTTCTTCGGTTGTTAAATCCTAACGCGAAACCAATAGGAAAATATCGCTTTTAATATATATCCAGAACTTTATTTGAACACATTATTGCTGCTTTTCATATAAATTTAATATTTAATGGGCATGAAAAAAATATATTAAATGTAAAAAAATCTATTAGAGTTATCAATAAAAGAGCAGTAGATCCGTGCGAGGTTTTCTCACGCAGTCATTGAGATTATTTCTTGATCCGATAAAAAAAAAAGAAAAAAAAATCAAATAACGCATTTTACCGATGCATAAATATACTACATTAAAAGCCTCTTGCAGAATCATTCGAAAAATACCTCATTCATCGCTGAGTTTTTAGTATGTGCAAAGAAAAAAAGGATATTGATATCAGAAATAATAGATATGATGGTTTTCACCTATAATCTGTTACCCCGGAACTCTGGGTTTATCTTCTAGTTTTTATAATAATGATAATAATAATAATTTTATAATAATAATAATAATAATAATAATAATAATGAAGTAATTAATCTCATTAATAATGCCGTCTGCTTAAAACACCACTGTAAAAAACATTTCGTTTCCCCGCATCTCCCGATGGTGGTCCCTCAATTATAGGTCCACATGCCGGCTCGTTTCCATTAATGTTGTGCAATTTTACTTTCAGATTTTTTCCTTTTCTTTTCCTGAATTCGAAAAAAAATCCCAAAACCGCGGTATTGGTAAGTATTATACAGTGCGAACTAAAAGTTCCCATACTCCAGCTTATGTCCGTGATTTTTTTTAAATGTTAAATTTTATCGTCTGCTTATCATTGCGTATTCTTGAGTTTTTATCGTTTGGTTGTTTTCGCGCTCAATTGGTGCGAGAATAAAGTTCTGTGTTATTTTGTTCTTCATAATGAGATGAGTTTATCACGAATTCAGAGAATTGCACTGCTTGAAACTTATTTTGAATGTAAATCGCGTGAAAGGTGCAAAGATGTTTGGCGAAATAAATATCTAAAGGATGCAATACCGAGAAAATATGCGCTATATCGGCTGGTTCGATTATTTAAAACGCGTTTCTACAAGCATGCGCAAACGAGTTAGCTTTGCCTCCTAGAAACGAGTGGACATTTTGGACATTTATTATAAATGGAAGTTCAGTATTTTTTCCTACGTGATGTTAAAAGTACTTTTTATCATTAGCATGAAAGTAATCTTTTTAAGGTTTGTTTTGTTTTGTGAATAATAAATACATATGTCGTCGGTATGGGAACTTGTAGGACACCCTTTATTATTAATACAATAGCATAATTTAATTAGAATTAATATATGAGTATCCTTCGGATTAAGGGGACCTTCTACATTAGGAAAAAAAAAACACTTTTTTGATGATTTTTTTGTAAGAAAACTGCATGATGGATCTTTTTGAAATTTTAACAGTTTATAGTACATATCTTAAGGTATACACAAGAATTTTTTTAATTAGATTTTGTTGCTTCTACTTTAAGTTATAAACAAATATGTTCAACTGCTTTGGAAAATTTCGTCTGGACGGTGGGCATCATAGCGCCTTATAGAATTATCTGAAACACAAAAATAATTTTTTTTCGTAAACTTCGTGAGTATAGCTTTTAGTTAAATTAAAGGAACCCATAACTTTATTTTTAAAACAAGTAATATAAAAATTTTGTTTTTAAACTCAATTCCTACGTAGATCATCAAAGAAAAATTTAATATAATCCCTTAAGCTAATATTAGTTTTTATTGTATTAAAATATCTCAATTTGTTGATTTTCTATAAGCAAGTAGGTTTACAATGGAAGTCTATGGTAATTTGGCGAAATATTAGAGATATCGCCAAATTGGCGTCACTTTTGGCGACTCATTTTGGTCGCCAAGTTGGCGACAAATCTATTGACAAATATATCGCCAAGTTGGCGACAAACTTGGCGGTATTTGGCGACAGAACAGGGTCCCCCATATGGTAACCCCCCTTATAGATATGAAGATGCATTAAATGCTGTTCATTAACCAATGGCCGCCATTTTGTCTCCCATATAAAACTAAAATTAATTAATTAAAATTTAATGAATGAATTAATATTTAAAAAATCTGTATTAACATCAATTGTCATCCAGTACAAGTTTTAAAAAATTTATTTCAACTTGATAGGCTGAATAACAAGTATTTTATTAACGATTGAAAATTTGAACAAGATATATAAATAGATAAATATAGGGAGAGCGTGAACTAATAGTAGGAATTAAAAAAGTTATGTAATGGCTGATTTAAAAAAAATAAAATGTTAAAAAAATTCGTCCTTATTTGTTAATAACTTTTTTTTAAATAATTTTCGTAAAAGCTTTAATTCATATCGAAAGCAATTAAATAAGCTTTAATTTCTAAAAAAATCAAGAAGATTCATTGAGTAGTTCTTTCTTTCTTTCTTTTTTTTTTTTTTTTTTTAATCTTGCCCACCGTGTCAAAAAATGTGGTTTTGAAAAAAAAAAAAAAAAACGCGTTTGAAGTTTTCGTACAAGAAAAATGGTTCATAAAAGCTTATTATCGTTTATTTATACCTCTACTGTTCGGTTAATCTGCTAACCCTGCTCCATATAAAAGACCCCCTTCTTCCTCGTACAATTCATTTGTTGCTATTTGTTGCTGTTTCTTCAAATTCATGATATCCGGCATAAGATTCACACTGCGACGATTTTGACTGCTTGTTCGTTTGGTGTTTACTGTATTGACCAGGTCTCGACAACCACGGGCCCAATAACTATATCTAACATTGACATAACACGTAACACTGATAAATATCCTTCATTGAAAATGCCAGCAGCAATCCAAGCTGCAATTTCAATAATTCTGCCGTAGTGAAGATGTTTTGGTGCCATTCGCTAAACGGTAGTGTTAAAACTTTTATTTGCGTTTTGTGTATGTCCACAATACACCGTTGGAGCAAATCTTATCTTTTCTTATATAATCTTATCTTAATATTCTCAAATCCAAAAGAGATACTATTTGACGTATTTCTGAATTCATTTTGTTCAGAAATGCATGAAATTGGCAGGTGTTCTTATTCAGAAACTGTGTGATCGAATAGCGTTTTCTATTTTTTGTTAAGAGCAAAAAAATATCTGCAAGAAAATACTTTCAAAGTGGGCATTTTGAACTTAATTCCCGACGAAAAACTTGTCGTCACGTGAAAATAATCACTTATAACTCGATAAGTAATTTATTTATCAAAAAATGTAAAACGCCATTCGATTCTAAATCGCTTCAGTAGTCAGCCCGGCCATTTTTATGCCTTTACTTTTAAAAATGATTCACACAACGTGTCAGAAAGTTTCGCGTTATTGAGCAGGGAAATTGCGAGCCACTTTAAAGGTATAACAACCCTAAAAATGCTTTAAAAAAAATAGTACCGTCCAAAAACCATTTTAGCGCGGTAATTCAAAACAGAATATATTAATAATATTTTAGCAATAATGATTTTGAGTAATTTTTTGCTGCTTTTTAAATAATCTTAGTACACAACTAAATACTTAAAAACTTTGTATTCAAATTAAATATAACTTGATAGATGGTACATATAACAAAAAAAGATATTACATATATATTAAAAATCTTCGTTTCGAATCGCTTCCGCGATCGTCATCAGGATAAAATGATGTTACACAAGTCTGTATGTTCAAAACGGACATAAATGTCTAAGAGCACAGAATTCCTGAACAGAAAATACACAAACGTCACTGTTGGCATGATTTCAACATTTTGGATATTTAGAACTATTTTTTTGAAGGAAAAAGATATATATATATATGAATAAGTTTACTGTCGATATCATCTATGTATATATTTATCTAAGTGATTATTTTATCTAATTGATTAATTTTTTAATTCAAGTTTTTTTTTTCAATGTACAGTATTATTGTTTTTATGTATGCATTTATTAGTACATTATTATTATTTTATTAAGGATGGGTACCAAGAGCATTAAGTATTTTCCCAGGCAAGTGTTTTGCTAAGGGGAAAGCTTAATTGCCAGTTACTATCTGTATGTATGATATTACGATGCAAAGTAAAGAATTGGACAGTTTTGGTACAAAAGAGGGACTTTTATGACCTCATGTTTTATGGGACAGCTGCAGGATCTTCGTGTGGGAGCCCGCGGTCTCGTGGGAAAGTGGGGTTTGAAATATCGGATGTAGGAGGGTCGGAAGGCCCTCTGCATTTCGGGGACCCACTGACCACTGGCCGACACGAAGGCGGGTCCAGACAGCGGCGAGTGGTTGGAGATTTTAATTATGCTGAATATGTTAATTCGCATCCACCACTCAGGGCCGCACATGCAAATTTTTAACAGAGAGAGATTTTCTTTTTCTCGAAAAAAAATACAGATGTACAAAAAGAGTTCCAGAGTGCGGTGGTTATTTTTTTCAAGCCCATTTTTGGCTGATCTGCCCATATTTACTTGCTCTGTCTATGACGAGCAATATAGTAGTGTTAATTTTTTTTTTTTAAAAATGATTTAAACATTTTTGCTTTTGGCCCAGACCTGGGTGGAATTTAGTGTAAATAAAACTAAAATTACGGAACACGAATATGTGTGTTGTGGTTCTACAAACAAAAAAAAGAACTTTTGGATATATATATAGTAATGTTGGCATGATTTCAACATTTTGGATATTTAGAACTATTTTTTTGAAGGAAAAAGATATATATATATATGAATAAGTTTACTGTCGATATCATCTATGTATATATTTATCTAAGTGATTATTTTATCTAATTGATTAATTTTTTAATTCAAGTTTTTTTTTTCAATGTACAGTATTATTGTTTTTATGTATGCATTTATTAGTACATTATTATTATTTTATTAAGGATGGGTACCAAGAGCATTAAGTATTTTCCCAGGCAAGTGTTTTGCTAAGGGGAAAGCTTAATTGCCAGTTACTATCTGTATGTATGATATTACGATGTAAAGTAAAGAATTGGACAGTTTTGGTACAAAAGAGGGACTTTTATGACCTCATGTTTTATGGGACAGCTGCAGGATCTTCGTGTGGGAGCCCGCGGTCTCGTGGGAAAGTGGGGTTTGAAATATCGGATGTAGGAGGGTCGGAAGGCCCTCTGCATTTCGGGGACCCACTGACCACTGGCCGACACGAAGGCGGGTCCAGACAGCGGCGAGTGGTTGGAGATTTTAATTATGCTGAATATGTTAATTCGCATCCACCACTCAGGGCCGCACATGCAAATTTTTAACAGAGAGAGATTTTCTTTTTCTCGAAAAAAATACAGATGTACAAAAAGAGTTCCAGAGTGCGGTGGTTATTTTTTTCAAGCCCATTTTTGGCTGATCTGCCCATATTTACTTGCTCTGTCTATGACGAGCAATATAGTAGTGTTAATTTTTTTTTTAAAAAAATGATTTAAACATTTTTGCTTTTGGCCCAGACCTGGGTGGAATTTAGTGTAAATAAAACTAAAATTACGGAACACGAATATGTGTGTTGTGGTTCTACAAACAAAAAAAAAGAACTTTTGGATATATATATATATACTGTCAAGTCTACAACTCTAAAAGGATCTTGTGACCCCAATGGGGAAAAAGGTACGATGTTATGGATGTTCTCTTTTCTATTGTGTACCGTTTTAATATCAAATGTTTTGAATTGGGAATAGGGTGCCCAGGAGAACTTGTCAACTTCAATTAATATCCAAATTAGTGTTTTTTTTCATGAGTTATTATTTTGGATGGTAAAAGTATGAATTATTTAATTGTAACTTAATATAATTTGCCTGTGGTGTAAATAAATGATGTATTATTATTAATTCCCTTCTTTGTTATTATTTGTTAAAAGTCTTGCTAATTACTTATTTTACGTATTTAGAAATTACCTGACTGCTTAATATTATTATTAGACCATATATGTAAAAGCCATAATTAAATTTATCTTGTAGGGTTGGTTTGTCTGAAAATTGGGGAGTTATATTTAGTGGTTTTGATTTTATTATATATTTCCCTTCAAACCAATTGGCCATAGGTTAGTTATCTTCTAAACATTTCACAACGCATTGTCTTATTTATTCAAGATAACCTTTTAGGTAAATGACCGTAGGTTATCTATTAACTAACTAGGCTTTGCGATCACCAGGTCCTCTATAATTAGAGGCCCCTATAAGATAGATTTTCTTTTGGATCAAGTAAGTTCGGAGAAAAGGGTGCGCCCAACACTCTTGTTAGCTTGTGTTAGGGAATTTATAGATAAATTAAGATATTCATTAACCTAATTTTTAATAGTTGTCTAGATCTTGCCAGCAGTCACAAAGTTACCATGGTTACAAAATTGAGTGAACCACAACAGTAAAAAACGGGGGGCGAGGATGGAAAACAAATTGAATAGACTGTATTAATAAATTATAACGAATTATACCATATTTTATGAATGTTGTTATAATTTATTAATACAGTCTGTTCAATTTGTTTTCCACCCCCACCCCCAACTATTTTTACTGTTGTAGTTCGCTCCATTTGGTAACCATGATAACTTTGTGACGTTTGTGTACTCTCCGTTCACGAATTTTCTTTTTGCGCTTAAACGTTTATGTCGGTTTTGAACTTTTAAACTTGTATAATATCTTTTTATCCTAATGGGACGATTGTAGTAGATCGTAGTCGATCCGAAACGTAGATTTTTAATGTGTTTGTAATATCATTTTTATGTTATACGTACCATTTAAGCAAGTTTTATTTCATTTGAATACAAACTTTTTAAGTATATTTTATGGTGCAATTGTTCAATACATATTTATAAATAAACTTGAGTCTATGAGATTACATGATGTTTTAATACAATTGTTCTCAGAGAGAGAAAAAAAAGCAAAAATCTGAAATTTAATTCTTGTGCAGTAACTAGTTGAATATAGTTAAAAAGCCATTAAATGTTTTGACTCAATATAATGCTTGCATCAAGAGATACTGAGGGATTATAAAAAAGAAAAAAAAGAGATAAAAGATAGATAAAAATCATCTGAAATATAATAATTGAATGTACTCTATGCTTGTGACGTCAAAACTTAGAGCGGCGTAGTTTTATTCAGCCGTTATGCTCAGCTGCAAATACCGTCAGCAGGTGAATTTTTGCCTACACCAAGGTGGCACGCATAAAGTCCATTGTAAACCAATAAAACAAAATCGATAAATTTATGCTGCATAAACAAAGTATTTAGTGTGTATTAAGAATAAATTTAATTAAAATGTATTCAGTAGTTTTAGTGTGATGCTCTAAAAAACAGACAAACAGAAAAAGAGTTCTATAATACAGCATGTTATTTTTCACTACAATAATATTAATTTCACAATATATATATTATAAAGCAAAAACATGTCTGTGAGTTAAGATGTCGTCATATTGACGGTCACAACACCTAACCAATAAATCTCTCTTTTAACGGATTATTTTTTAACCTTTAAACATCGGAAATTTTCAATTTTTTCCCCGACGAGTAAGATAAAATATGATTTTTCAAATACAATGTGTTTGAAAACTGTATCTCAATTTACTGATTTCTTGTGGTTTTTAAAATAATTTTCAAGCATGCTATTTTTTAATCTATCTTAATCAGTGCAGACCCATTAAAAACGATTAACCTGTTTGCACTGAAAGCAATACAAATTGTTCAACATTAGTCTCCAGCTAATTTGTCATATTGAAATTAAAAGTCATCAATAAATAAATAAAATAATATAAATAAAACACAAATTTAACAGACATGTAATCAAATTACGCGCCTAAGCGACTAAAATCACCACAATAAAAGAAGCTGCTGTAAGGAGAGCGATATCTGTGGCTATTTTCTTCGCTATTGACTCCGGGCAGACGACTAATACAAAAATATCGTTTTTAATAAATTTCAAAATTTTACTTGAATACATTATTGATATTTTTCATATAATTTTCGTTTTAGGTGCGTTCATAATAATATAAATACGTCTAACCTATAGTCGTCTTCTAGTTAGCCCTCTGTCTATCTGTATGTCCGCATATAACAGCGCAAAAACTAAACAACAGAATGATTTGAAATTTAATATATATAATCGTTGAAGTATTTTGTCGAGTCATTTCAAATTTTATGAAAATCGAATCAAAACTTAAAAATATATTAATAAAAGTTTTTTTTTCATTCTATTAAATTCTTTCATACGAAATTAATTCAATGACATCCCATCGGTATGATTCTAGGTTGCTATGGTGATGACGTCCTATTTAAGATGGAGGCCTATTATTTCCGTATTACTGAATTTAATGTATGTAATCGTAACAAAATTTTGTATTCATGCATTTTTGCATTGTTAACAATGCTATTGCACCAAGATATGAATATTTTTAAACTGAGTACGCGTATTACGAACGCACCTCATTTGCCACGTTTGACGTGTAATTTCCGACTTGTTTGGTGTAGTTTGTGGTGTGTTAAAAATATATATTAAATGCAAGAAAAAAATCTGTTAGATATTTTTAATAAAACAAAATGGATTTCACATAATCTGAAACCCGGGAAACCATGGTTGTATCCCTTAGTATATATAATTCAAAAATGTTATGTATAATAAGGATGGCAACATTTCTCCTTTTTCTGAAAACATTTCGCTTCGCTTCTTTCCTAAACCATTCCTGGGTGATATCTGTAAATGCATAATGCCAAATCGAATTATTAATAGTCTGCATTTCTGATAACACTTTCATTAGAATGAAAGCTTTTGCATGAGTCTTCTGTATTCCTTCATCTATCTTTTTTTCATGCAAACAAATAAAAAACTAGTACTTGCAGTACATTGTTTAGGCTATCGTATTCCATTTTTCTTTTTTTCTTTTTTGTTATCTAAGGAAACATGCTTGTAGTTTAGTGTTTTATAAGAAAAACTGGTTGCATGTTTCCGTTAAAAAGTGTACATGGTGTCCGCAACTGTTTTTACAATATACATGGGGTGATGGCGTGTATGAAGACAAAACGTTACTCACTTTTTAATAATTTCTGAGTTTATAGTAACTCTGAGAGTTAAATTTCAATTTTGAGAAATACACCTAGTCATTTTTTTAGGTGCGTTCGTAATTATATAAATACGTAGCACCTATAGTCGTCGTTCAGTCCGTCCGTCTGTCCGTCTGTCCGCATGTAACAGAGCAAAAACTACCCAACCGAATCGTCTGAAATTTCAAATATATGATTGTTGCAAAATTTTGTCGTGCCATTTCAAATTTTATGAAAATCGGATGTATAGTTTAATTACAGGGACAGTCAAAAGTTTTTCTTTACATTACGGCCAATGGGAAAAATTATTGCAAGTGCATTTTAATGATATTAGAGCCTTCCGAATGATCTGAAATTTTAAAGATATAACTGTTGTAAAATTTTGTCGAGCCCTTTCAAATTTTAGGAAAATCGGATGTATAGTTTAATTACAGGGACAGTCAAAAGTTTTTCTTTACATTACGGCCAATGGGAAAAATTATTCCAAGTGCATTTTAATGATATGAGAGCCTTCCGAATGATCTGAAATTTTAAAGATATAACTGTTGCAAAATTTTGTCGAGCCCTTTCAAATTTTAGAAAAATCGGATGTATAGTTTAATTACAGGGACAGTCAAAAGTTTTTCTTTACATTACGGCCAATGGGAAAAATTATTGCAAGTGGATTTTAATGATATTAGAGCCTTCCGAATGATCTGAAATTTTAAAGATATAACTGTTGCAAAATTTTGTCGAGCCCTTTCAAATTTTAGGAAAATCGGATGTATAGTTTAATTACAGGGACAGTCAAAAGTTTTTCTTTACATTACGGCCAATGGGAAAAATTATTGCAAGTGCATTTTAATGATATTACAGCCTTCCGAATGGTCTGAAATTTTAAAGATATAATTGTTGCAAAATTTTGTTGAGCTATTTCAAATTTTAGGAAAATCGGATGTATAGTTTAATTACAGGGTCTGTCAAAAGTGTTCCGTTACATTACAGGGAATGGGAAAAAAATATTGGAAGTGCATTTTAATGATGTATCAGACTATGCGCTTTATGAAGTGCAAAAAATTATACATTCAGTACAATATGGGGTGCAAAAAATAATTATAAAACTAGTTATAGTACGAACGCACCTCATTTGCCACGTTTGACGAGCAATTTCCAACTTGTTCTTTTTAGGTGCGTTCGTAATTATATAAATACGTAGTCCCTATAGTCGTCGATCGGTCCGTCTGCCTGTCCGTCTGTCCGCATATAACAGAGCAAAAACTACCCAAGCGAATGGTCTGAAATTTTAAATATATAATTTTTGCAGAATTTTGTCGAGTCATTTAAAATTTTATGAAAATCGGACGTATAGTTTAATTACAGGGACAGTCAAAAGTTAAGCGTTACATTACGGTCAACGGGAAAAAATTATTGCAAATGAATTTTAATGATGTTACAGCCTTCCGAATGATCTGAAATTTTAAATATATAATTGTTGCAAAATTTTGTCGAATCATTTTAAATTTTATGAAAATCGGATGTATAGTTTAATCAATACAAAAACCCTTAACGGGTTAAAGTTTGACGCAGCACTTTACTTTATGGCTATATGAATCTGAAATATGGGTCTTAAAAATTCTGATATCAAATTTTAAGTGACGCTGTGCTATTAAAATGAATTTATATATATTTAATTTTTCTTTTTTGTTGTATTTATTTTTAATCAGTGATACTTTTTCATTTAAAATATGAGTTTTAAAAGATATGATATCAAAATTAAAGTGACGCTGTGATCTGACTTAGATTAGTTAAAAAATTGCTTTACACATACTTATGTTTTGTCTTCTGAAATATATTTAGAAATTGAAACATTTTTTTTCAATACACTATCAAATATGTCATACATTTTCTCAGCTGATGTTATGTATTAAATGTATTTAATTCAATAAATTCATTTATCTTTTGCGTCACGATATCCAGAACCATTCGTAAAACTTGTGTAAACGTTTATTTTGCGTCATAGTATCTAAACTAAGTAAATAGTATGCAAATAGATAGTGTGATGCAAAGAAAACATTTACACAAATTTTACCGATGGTTCTGGATATCGTGACGCAAAAGATAAATGAATTTATTGAATTAAATACATTTAATACATAACATCAGCTGAGAAAATGTATGACATATTTGATAGTGTATTGAAAAAAAAAAAGTTTCAATTTCTAAATATATTTCAGAAGACAAAACATAAGTATGTGTAAAGTAATTTTTTAACTAATCTAAGTCAGATCACAGCGTCACTTTAATTTTGATATCATATCTTTTAAAACTCATATTTTGAATGAAAAAGTATCACTGATTAAAAATAAATACAACAAAAAGAAAAATTAAATATATATAACTTCATTTTAATAGCACAGCGTCACTTAAAATTTGATATCAGAATTTTTAAGACCCATATTTCAGATTCATATAGCCATAAAGTAAAGTGCTGCGTCAAACTTTTAACCCGTTAAGGGTTTTTGTATTGATATCATTACTTTTTTGAGGGTTAGGATCAAAAGATTAAAAAAGTACACCTTCATAGATAAAATTGGATTAAATTTTCCTAAAAACAAAATAAACTTAATGAAATACCAAAATTTTAGAAAAAGTGCATGAAAAATAGGATACTTTTAATTCATATCTTGGTACTACTTGCGGATTTGCCCGGAGTCCGCCTTGTTTCTTTGTTGATCATCGCTGATGTTAAATTTATTTATTTGGATTTATTTATTTTGTTATTTATATTTGTTGTTTATGTTATGTTTGTTGTTGTTTATATTATGTTTGTTGTTATGTTATTAAATTAAGCATAAAGTGATTATAAATGACCAACAAAGAAAAAAGATGGCGGACTCCGGGTGAATTCGCAAATAGTTCCCATATCTTTTTAAACTCATACTTTGAATTTATGAGAGATATGAATGATAAAGCATCAATGATTAAACTTTTATACATCTTTTTAAATTGAACATAATTTTTGCACATGCGATTATAAAAAAATAAAATGATGAAATATATATAGAGATTATAATTAATAGCATAGCGTCACTCAAAATTTGATATCATTATTTTTAAATTCCATATTTAAAATTCTTAGAGCATAAGATAAAGTGCTGCATCACTAACTTTTAACCCATTAAGGGTTTTTGTATTGATACTACTACTTACAGGGATGGGGAATTTTCAGAAAATCTTACCAAACAAAGATTTATTTTATGAGCCAGCAAGATACAACGTACAGTTCAAAAACAATGAGAAAACACACAGCAAAAATAGTTTACACTGTTACTAAGAAATTGTTACTATAGTAGTCACTGTTACTAAGAAATTATTAATTGTTATTAAAAAATATATACAACAGAGGAAAGTTATGTATAAGATAGAACTTAGCACTATCGAAGTAAATTTGAAAAATATAACCAACTATTAAAAAAATGTTTTTGCCAGACCTTATATAGCCTGCAGTATTTTCAAAGATTGCCTAAAAATCCACTCGCCCTGCGAGGAAAGGTGCTCGCCAGTGGCAAGCAAAATGATGTATTTCCCATTCCTGACTATTTAAAGTGTTTTCAACTGGTTTTAATTGCAAAAGAAGATCTTTAACATTATAAAGATTATAGTCTCTGATAATTTCAAAGAAATGTTAATAGTGTTATCATTAATAATTTTAGTATAATGGCTGTGGTTATTGATAAAAGTTTCAAAACAAGTTATCTGACTGTTCTAGTAAAAGTTGCAAGGTAAAAGTAGTGTAAAATGATCATTGCATTCTTTTAACCAAGCATATACAGCATTGTAATTGTGAAAGTACTTTTTTATTTCAATGACATGTTTTGTAATTGTTTGTGGAGTTATATTGTCACCTAGAAGATTTAACCAATGAGTAGAGCAACCATATGCTTTAAGTTTATCAGTATCTCTTCATTCTTGCCTCATGTAGTTAAAATAAAATCCTTAAAACCCTGTTTTAAAATACTAGTATAATTTTTGCCAGCAACAAAAATTGTGACAAAAGGTATTTTTGATGTGATGGTCTTTTCCACTTCAGCACAAATTGGCCATCAATGGTTGAAGTTCTTCACAATAATTTTCAGAAACAGATAGGTGAAATTTGTGATATTTACTTTCGCTAAGCAACGTAGATTATAGAAAATTGCAGACAATGGATGCACATATTATTAGTGACATTTTAGATACCGTGTCCTTGCACCATTTAAAAAAAAAAAAAAGCTAAACATAACTAGAGATGAAAAAGCTGTATTTTATTTGGCGATAGATAATAGATTTTTTAATTGCCACTTTAAAAACTTTAATTGCCATGCGGCAGGGTTTCGCCTTTTATGACTCATTCGAGACAAATTATTAATAATCTAAAATATTTCTATAGCAACAGTAAAAAAGTCTTAAAGATTCACTAGATGGAACCCATCAAAACTTGATGGCACCAAACAAAAAAGTCTAACTCTTTAAAATGTTATTTACTGACATAACAACATTAATAAATCTCTCATTATTTGGTACTAATTTCATATAAAATGCATTCATATCTACTACGATCATAAAATTCTTATTCGAATCGGTAGATAATAAACTATGTAGTGCATACAAATGCATTTTGTGTGCACTAATGTTAGATAATGACGAAAATGTATTGTACAATATATATCGGTATCATGCTGATCGATGGCAAAGCACTTTTAAGTAGGGATGGGCAATGTCTAGAATTAAATATCATGATAAATCAGCATCTTTATATCATATTCCGATATCTCGATTTAGGAAAGTGCCCCCCAGGGAGGGGGGGAGCAAAGTGGTGGGCGCAGCACCGAAAGTGTATAAAATGATTAAGCAGTCACAGGCCTTTCCAACGATATGTCACATAACGGGTGTCGGCAAAATTTAGGAAAGTGCCTCCCACGGGGGAAAAGTGGTGAGCGGTGCACCGGAAGGCCATAAAATGATTAAGCGGTCACAGGCCTTTGCAACGATATGTCTTATGAGGGGTGATGGCAAAATATACAAAAAGACTCTCCCTCGGGGGCGGGGGAGAGGGGCAAGTGGGGAGAGGGACCCTGATGGTGCATAACATGAATAAGCGGTCACAGGCCTTTCCAATGATATGTCACATGATGGGTGTCAGCAAAATTTAGAAAAGTGCCCCCCACGGGGTGTCAAAGTGGTGGGCGGGGCACCGAAAGGCCATAAAATGATTAAACGGTCACTGGTCTTTGCAACGATATGTCACATGAGGGGTGAAGGTAAAACTTAGAAAAAGGCCCTCCCGCAAGGGGGGGACAAGTGGGGAGAGGAATGCTGAAGGTGCATAACATGAATAAATGGTCACATGATGAGTGTCGGCAAAATTTAGGAAAGTGCCACCTTGGGGGGCAAAGTGGTGGGCGGAGCACCGGAAATGCATAAAATGATGAAGCGGTCACAGGTCTTTGCAAGATACGTCACTTAAGGGGGGAGGGGGCGGCAAAATTTAGAAAAAAGGCCCTCCCACGGGGGGGGGGGGGGTAGGGACACTGGAGGGGCATAACATGAATAAGCAGCAACAGGCCATTCCAACGATATGTCACATGAGAGGTCTCGGTAAAATTTAGAAAAGTGCCCCCCAGACGTGGAAGTGTTGGGTGGTCACCGGAGGTGCATAACATGAATAAGTGGTCACAGGCCTTTCCAACGATATGCCACATGAGGGGTCTCGGCCAAAGTTAGAAAAGTGGCCCTGAGGACCCAGCTATATAATTATTATTTCATTTGTCTAATTAAATCCACTGTTGCAAATAAAATGTTATATTTCATTTCTTTATCGTCCTGATTCACACATTGTTCAATAACAAAGAGCAAATATTCATCAACATCGCTGAAATCTAAATACCATAATGAAATGAAAGACATGGTGTCTGAAGCATAAAACGCATATGCTCAGAGATTCAGCTTACACCGTCAATACCATAAATATATATATAGATATATGTATCATCTGATGTCAGTGATCACACAGAAAACTGCATGTACGATATTTATCACCCACCAAAACGAAATCACATACCATTAGTATCATGAACACGGAACCCGAGGAGTCGGTATTTAATATCACAATTTAGGCTGACAGAAGTCGCACCGTTAATAGCAAGAATACTGAAACCGAGGAATTGGTATTTTTAATACCACGGTTTAGACTTGAGAGGAGACACTCCGTTAGTATCATAATAATCGGAACAGACGATTCAGTATTTAATACCACGGTTTAGACTGGGTCGAAGCTGAAGAAGCGCTGCTTAATGTTGCGGTTTAATGAAGAACCACGATAATCACGGTTTACATCACGATTATGATATTCATGATATACCGTTTTGTAAGGTTTTTAAATATCGTTATCACAATTACCATTTTATATCAATTTTATCAATATATCGCCCAGCTCTACTTTTAAGTTATTTGCATTGAAGTACATACAGATTTTTACCACAGAAAACAGCGAATGCTTACATGC
Organism: Maratus speciosus; assembly: GCA_963932465.1. Lineage (NCBI taxonomy): Eukaryota > Metazoa > Arthropoda > Arachnida > Araneae > Salticidae > Maratus > Maratus speciosus. The sequence goes on along the minus strand of OZ010800.1, from coordinate 244,271,035 downwards.
ATAAATATATAAATACACTATTTTTTTTTATTACACAACGTAAATCAAACGTCTTTATATGATTGGAATATATATATATATATATTTTTTTTTTTTTTTAAACCCTCCGAGCATCTTGAAGGCGTTCCGGCATTTTCATAAAAATGCTTATAAAAATAATTTTAATTAAAATTTTCTTTTCCTGTTTGTTTCTAAAATACACTTCATGCTCCTTTATTTGATCGACATCTTGAAATACAATTCTGCTGAAAATATTTTTGTCTACAACAGATTAAAGTTGTTTTTGGGAAACTGAAAAATATGCTCAAACCGCTCAGAGAGTTAAAATAATTCTTAATTTATTTCTGAGTAATATTGTACTGAGTACTGTTTCGGCCAGGTGTCATGAACTGTGCAAATACCGAATAAAAAAAAAAAAAAAAAAAAAAAAAAAAAAAAAAAAAAAAAAAAACTTGTGCACACATAAGTTCACTCCAATATTAAAGTATAAATTTTTAAAATATAAATCAGTGTTGATTTCAGGGGGTGACCCCGGGGGGGGGGGAACACTCACACCCCCAGAAGATTTGAGATTTTGTGTTTTCAATAGTCAAAAAGTGCAATCCCTCCTGGAGAAAAGTGTCTGAATAAAACACTGATATAAACAATGATTAAAGAGATGACCTGTAATACGCAAAATGCTTAAAAACAAACAGTGCCGATTAATTTTCTTGTTTGTACAGTACATACAGTGTTTAGTTTTGCTACTTTTTCAGCCAGATGTCATGCACTCTGCAAATACACAATAAAAAAAAAATCACTGCTGCACGCATATGTGCACTCGCATATTAATGTATACATTTTAAAAATATAAACAATCAGTCAAGAAAAAGTACAAAGTCTCTTAATTTTTAATCTGCATTACAACAATTTTTTAATTATGTTAGCTTACTTATCATAAAGTACTTTTTTAAATACACGACTTGATTAAAATATTTTGCATTACAGTTTAATTGCTTTAAACCTATAAACTGGTTAATTTATTTAATAGAAAACTTACCAATTGCTGAATAATGATCACCATCTTGCTGGGAAAAAAATAGTGTAACCAGTTTTGTGCTTCAATCACTAATTGAGGAAGCATGTAAAACAATTTACTACACTAACTGAAAGATATCTGCATTAGAGTCCTGCATCAGGTCGGGTTACTTGCTTTTACCCGAACCTACTCTTGGTTTGGATCGGATCAATAGTAGATTTTTTGTTGCAGGCCGGGTTCACTTTCATTGTTTCGGTTTGGGTTTTGACTCTAATCGGTCGACCTGAATTTCAAATGATATCCAAAGTATTTTTTCAGGTTGAAGATCTATGTACAGGGGTGAGAAATTTCTAGAAAATCTTACCAGCCAAGGATTTATTTCACCAGCCAGTAAAGTGCAATCTACAGTTGAAAATTTTTATGACAAAATTACGCAACTCAAAAATAGTTGGTTACTATTACTATAATGCATTTTCATATTTTTCTTCCCTATAAATTTTAAAAAAATAAACAAGAGATGAAAGTTTAATATAAAATAGAACTTAGTACCATGTTTACATCGCAATAATTAGGAAAGTTGAAAAATATAGCTAACTAATAAAAAAAAAAGTTTTCGGCATATCTCTATAGTTTGCAGTTTTCAAAAACTACCTAAAAATTCACCCTGTTAGCAAATTCACTCGCCAATGGCGAGTAAAATGATGCATTTCCCTACCCCTGTCTATGTATAATAAGACCTCCATAATGGCTTTTCTTACAAAAGGCAGACATTTCTATTTAGCAAACACTTTTTAATTCCTAAACTTTATATATTTGAACTTTTATATAAGTTTGAATAACAGGCACCTCTCAATTTAAACACATGTAACATGTGTACATAAACTATCAAAAATATGATACATGTGGTTTTTGTGTGTATCAAAAACAAAATATTGATAATATTTTTCATATTTTGAAAATTATTTTTGCAGGTTCGGGTCGTGTTGACTTAAAATCAAACATGGTACAGGCTCAGCAAAAAAAAAAAAGGCTGAACTTTCACAGCCTCACAGACTTTTTACGAAATTCGAAATTTTCCGTAACATTTTGAGGAAGTAACATTCCGTAACATTTATTCTGCGATCCCTTGACAAAATTAGTCTTTTTCTACGACCATTTGACGAATCTTACCACAGGAATCTTATTAATGCATGAATTTTGTCTATAATCACTGTAGATTATAAATGTATGTAGGGAAATTTCTAAATCGCTCTTGTGAAGGAAAAGAAAATCAAAAAATTCACAAGTTGGTTACAAGAAATTCTTCAGTTAGTCATGAAGAAAAAAAAAAATCGATTAATTTGCCCATCTATTGCTTAAAAAATCACAAAATTCATCAATCAGTCGCAGATGAAAAAGAAAAATCGACAGTCGGTTGTTAGGGGAAAAATCACAAAATTTGTCAATTGGTCACATAAAAAACACACAAAAATTGCCAATCGGTAGGAGAAAACATACGATTCATTCATAATTAATATCCATTATGAGGTTTTTAGGTTAAGAAGGAATGATTTTTTTTTTCTTTTTCAGAACTGAATGGCTGAAATTTCAGAACAGAATCACCCCTTGCTCTTGAAAATAAAAGTGATGTTCTCAGAAAATCATTGGCAAAAAAATAATCCCCCCCCCCCCCCGCGAAATCATGCCATGTTGGACAGCGCTGATAAAATACATTAAATGCTTTCCCACCAACCAAAACACTGATAATTTTATTGTCAGTGTATGTGAATGAATTCTTACTTTGGAAAAAAGCTTTTTAAAATAGGATTACACATATTATGTATTTTGAAATTTATTCATTCTGACTTTTTGGGAATTAATCGTGAACTTTTCTTTTGATTTAGTAATCTTAATGGTCTTCAGATTTTCAAGTGGAAGCTGTTTAGAAATCTATTGGTATGTATCATATGATAGGGCATAGAGAATGTCACTTTGGTGGTTTTTAACACAAATCGCAACCGTCTGTCAACAAGCATTGAAAAAACAATGATAACTTAGTTTCAAATATTTTTTGAGTTATGGGATCCCACAATAAACAATTTAATTAATTTGTAATTCTGACATTGAATTTTAAATTTACTTTAGTGAAAGCATTGAAAAATCCATTTATTTGTTCCCATCAGAAACATTGTAATCTTTTCTAGCTAAATAGTTTTAAGTTTTTTTAGTACCTTTTTTCGCGAAAAATCAATCGGCAAAATTAAGAACTTCATTTTGTTTAAATTTGTTAATATTTAAAGATATTTTAGTTAAAACATTGTGATTAAACATTCATTGTAAGATATCTGCTTTAAAAATTTATATTTGTCTCAGCCTTTCCAAGTATTAAAATTTTCAGGCTTAATTTAACATATAATTTTTTATTAATGATTCAATTGTTAAAATTATCATTTTAGTTGCATTTTCTAAAGAGTCAAGAACATATTTTTTGTTACTCGATATGTAATCAAAACAAAAGTTTAAGTTACTGCTAGATTTTAAAACATTCCTATCGTAATCGATATGTAAACAAAAGTTTTCAGAAATTTCTGTTGCCCTTTTCAGAAGAAGGTATTCAACTATGAAGCCATAAGGTATTGTAAAAATAATTATTGATGCTGGATATTAAAACATTAATAGATATTTCAAGAGAAAATAAAAGGTTCGTAATATCTACAAAACGATAGCGTGGTTACGTTAAATCGGCGGAAAATAAAAAAGGGCACATTAAATCTAAGTAAATCAAAAGAAAAGTTAAAAATGGAATCGTAAATCAGATTAAAAAAACAAACAATAAATTAACAAAATACCTAATAAAGTGTAATCCAAATAATACCATGTTCATACTTATGCATTATTATTAATTATAGCAATGGTTGAGTTGAGTCACAAGTCGAAAACCTCGAGCCACCCACGATCATAAACAAAAAATTAAAAATAATTTTTTTTTGAAAATTGAAAAAGAATGATAAATAACAATTATATTGAATACATGTAATTAAAAAAAAATTTCCCCTTTTTTAAAAATGAATCTAAATATTTTTTCGACAAAAAGCAGTAATATGGAATAATAATTTCTTCATAACAAAAGAGAAAGATAATATCAATCGAAATTTCATTTAATATATTTAATATTTTAAAACACATAATAATTAACATTTAAAATTTTAATATTAAAAAAAAAGACTTACTGCCTACATTCAGATTGTTAACTCAACTTAGAATACCTAAAATGACTTTGCAAATTTTGCCCACAGCAGATGGATTAAGACTCCTTCTACATACGAAGTGACGTCAAACCTATTCACCAATCACAGACGAGAAAAGTAAAAAAAGCGATTTTTTAAAATAACGATTTTTAAAATAAAACAAGTTTTCCCAGAAAAAATAAAAGTGTTATTCACCTCGTCTTAATCAGATTTATATGATATATCAATTTAAAGATAATCGTTAGAACCGTTTTCGAGATTTTCAAATTAGGAACTTCCTCTTATACCATACCAACGTTTTCACTTTAAAAATGGCTATTTAGATCTTAAAATATACTGCACGTAGAAATGTAAAAATTTCAGTATACAATTAGACTGCAGATATAAGACTGTTCTAGAAAATTCAGAACAATAGGACCTATATCTGCTGAGTTATTAAAAGGCGGCTTTTCGCGTTTTCTTTGATGTCGAGTTAGCTGTATATATGAGTTCCGCCATCTACGAATTCTACGATACGATACGATACGATTTTAACGATACGATACGATACGATTTTAGGCTTAAGGCTGCGTCACTCGGAATACTACCGTCTTCCATGATTATAGGGACAGTCATAATTTTTCCGTTACATTTGGCCAATGGGGAAAAAAATATTGCAAGTGCATTTTAATGATGTTGCAGGTTTTCGAATTGAATGAAATGGATATGCACTTATGAAGTGCACTAAAATATACATTCAGTACAATATAAGGTGCAAAGTTTTTTTTATAAAACTAGTTATAGTACGAAGGCACCTCATTTGCCGCGTTTGAAGAGCAATTTCTAACTTGTTTATTTTATTTTCTTACTTTTTTTTGAGTTGCTTTTTTGCAATATCGTGACTGTATGACTTCGATTTTGAATATGCATCCATGATAGACCATAGCACCGCAATAAATTTAAAGAATAAAGAAAATACACAGAGTCACAAAAGAAATCGGTACATCCACCGTATGATATATAGGGTGGTCCTGGTCCTTCTGTTGGTTCTTTTTTGAACTATGAATATTTCAAAGGTTATTTGTATCAGCTGTCATGTGACATGCATATATGAACTGTCAAATGTATATGTCATTTGTAATTATGTATGCCATTTGTATGACAAGGTGGTACAACGGCACACATTGCTCGCCAAACCAATAACTTATTGAACGGGAAAGTTCCAGATCGCGTAATTTCAAGAAATTCTGATGTGAATTGGCCGCCGAGATCGTGCGATTTAACCCCATTGGATTATTTTCTTTGGGGGTTTCTGAAAAGTAAAGTGTACGCCAATGCTCCTCGCAAAATCCAAGACCTCAGACGTAAGATCTGGGCTAAAATTTTGGCTATGGACCCGCTCATTCATGGAAAAGTCATCGAAAATTTTGATGTTCGGATGATGGCATGTAAGCGGAGCCGCGGTGCACGGAAAAAACTGTTTTCTTGAAACAACTAAATTTTGGTTAATATAGCTCCAACAAAATATTTTGGTTTGAATGACCAAATTTTGGTTGGATTAACCAAATGATTTGTGGAATTAATAAAATCTTTGGTTAATCTATCCAAAATTTGATCACTCAGACCAAAATATTTTGTTGGAGCTATATTAACCAGAATTTAGTTGTTCCAACTAAACAGTTTTTTCCGTGTGGTATTCCATACATAAATGGCATAGACCTACCTTCCATGTTCAATAAAGAATTTCGATCTTCACTCATAAAAATAGCGTTTTCTTTTATAATAATAAAAAAAGAAGCAACAGATGGACTACCCTATATTTCGTTAAGTTTTACGTGCGAACCTTTTGTTCTTAAGGAAATAGCTACTTTATGACACATTTTTCATACATGCATGAAATTAGCAAATGCTCTTGTTCAGAAATTTTGTAATCAAACTATTTTTTTCGTTTTTCGATAACAACAGAGGATCTTACAGAAAATGCTGTCAAAGTTAGCGTTTTTACCAAATATCCGGATGCGATAGAGGGGAAGAACTGCAGTCATAAAACAATAATCGCTTATAACACAAAATGTAATTCATTTATCAAAAAATCAAGAAAATATACCTGTTTGATGACATGTCTCTCTGATAATCAGGCTTGCAATTCTCATGCTTTTAAGCCTAAAAATTAGCCAGAAAAAAGGTATCAAAGTTTTAAGTTGCTGTGCGGGAAATTAATTTTTTTTTTGCCCACTGCCTTAAAGCAAATCAAAGAAAATCTTCCTGCATTATGCATGCACTTTATTTGGCGCATGTTTAAAAATGTTATCAGGTGATATTAAAATCTCAGAGACTAACTTATTAATATTTAATTAGCAAATACCGGTAATCATTATTATTAATTATAAAAATATTAAATATTAAAAAGTAATATCATCAAGAATAATTAGAATCTTAGTTATCTATCTTTACCGTATGGTAGATTATTTCGTAATACCTTAATCCATAAAGCAAAACAGTTTTTGAGAAAAATTCCATATAATAAGTCATTTTTCTCGTGTCTTCAATTACCATCGTGGATATGAATGAAATCTACATTCTAATAAATCTAAATCCTTACAATGTAGCAATACATACTCGTTCTTACCGATGGCAAAGTAACTTAAGGAAATTCTCCTTTAATTATAAAAGTGATGTCACAGTCACCGTCGCATTACAATTCTCTTGACAGAATATTTCGAAAGTTGTAAAAGTCCTTTGAATTTCAAATGGATTCTTATTATGCGAAAGCTAAAATCCTACATTTCCCTATTCGAAAGAATTTATTCCTACCAGTGCATAATTCTTAACTCCACTTGATTCAAGTTCGCAAAAGAAGATTTAACATATCGCAATATGTTAATTTTCAACTAGATTGTAGAAATCTAACTTAAATTTCGACAGAATATAACGGAAAAGTGGCAGAATACATAGAGATTTGCTATGACTTCTTGGTTTTAAACGGTTATACATATTTCAAAAAAATTTGTATCTTTTTTAACACTTATTTTAAAGGATACCTTAAAAAGGATAGCTGAAATTTAAAATTGAATAATCCTGTATTTACGATAAATATTCAACTGAAATAAGTTACATTTTACAAGAAACACTATAAAGTATGATTACAATAACTAAAGAATAGTTCGATTTTTTAAAGAAACATCTTAATAAATAAAATCTGGTAGGAAATTTCAATCTATTTAAAATCATAAACATATTTTAATAATTCATAAGCATATATTGTTTACGTGTTTAATTGTTTATTTGTAGTGGTTAATCTCTGGAACTACCAAACAAATTTAAAAAATAATGATGGCAAGATGCTGGTGACCATACAGGCTCTAACATAGACCCCAATCATATTTTACACCAGTAAAACAACCCTCATGGGGTGCAGGAGCAAAAAGCGTACTAAAATTGCTATTTCTGTGATATTATTGGGACTAGAAATGCAAAATTTGGTGTTGCAGTTACTTTAATGTTGCATAGGGTAGGGAAGCACACAGTGAGACACGGTACACAGTGAGACAGCACCATTTTGACATATAGTTATAACTTTTTCTCCTAGCTGGAACACACACTGAACCACCTCATCTTACGCAACACGTGGATGTAGTTTCGGCACTTCGGTTACTCGTCCAACAAAATAGTAAGTAATTATTTATTTCACAAAAAGTTAAAGTTACATAAACGTCCATTTTAGACTTTATTTATTTCATTATGGCATAGATTTACTTAACCAAACCTAGCTATATCAAATGATAGACTATGTCGACAAAACGACACAAGCATTCAAAGCTATGAAACTGATGATGAAACAGATATGGCATCCATTTTGTTACAACGTAAAGAAAGTACACAGTGAGACACACAGTTGTGGTACACAGTGAGACGTGCCTCATTGTGTATCTACCCTCATAGCATGCATGGTCACAGTGACGTCATTGTGACGTCACTGTAAGTCACTGTGGTCACGTCACATCTGTGACCAAAATGCCACCACTCAGTGATGTCACATTGTGACTGAGATGTGAACTTCTTAGAAAACTTTAAAAAATTACAAAAATTATTAAAAACATGTTATTTACTGTAAAATATATTTTTCTGCCGGATTAACAAATTTTTTAAACCGTGGTCCAAGTTGCATCTGTGCCTCTAACAAAAACTTTTTATTTTCATATAACATAAAATGTAATTAATTCATCAGCAACACAAAACGATTTCCTAATTATGAGAATTTCATATTATTAAAAAAATGTTTTAGACGTGTGTTAGCAGACCTCGACTTATCTTTTATAACGATTTTTGTAAATGATCATCTGTTATACAAGAAGTTTCTCAAAGAGTAGTCGAAACATTTCTGTCGTTTCAAACTAAAAACTTTCTATTACAGTTAAGGCTGCAGCTTTTAATGAGCACGCAGAAAGCGTCTTCAAAGTTCAGTCATATATGCATTTCTTGCTTTATAATTTGCATTCAAGTCATTTTTTTTCCTCTTAGTGTTTCACTATTTTAAGTTTTTTTTTTTTTTTATTCTACTTCTTTCAAACGTTTAAAATAGAATTGACATTTTCCGAATATAAAATTAATGTACAAAATTTAGGCAAAGCCCACGACATAATTAATTATTCATATTTTATTTTTTGTTTTCAAAATATATCTTTAAAAATTATTTTACAAGTTTTATTCTACAGAAAATTAATATTAAGAGAATGACAGATTGACAAAGAAAAACTCATCTCTTCTCGGTAATCTTGTTGTATTTTTTAAGAAGATATTTTGTATATATTACCTGTGATACAAGTTTTACTTTTAAAAAAAAGGAGGGAGTCATCATTATTACCATTAAATTAATTTGTATACATTTTGAAAATTTAAGCAATGTTTTATCTAGTAAACTCTAATTATGGATAATATTATTATTATAATTTACGTAAATGAAACTTTACAATTCAATAAAACTGATAAAAATAAAAGATGAAATACAATAAAACATTTTCAAACAGGAAATTGAATTAGAGACAATTTGACAAAATTATTACGCATTTAATTTCCTTCCGAAACTGTGGTATAGAAAAACAAATAAAACCAAAAAACATCTGCTTCGAACTTCGAAACTTACAAATCGTCTGCATCTGCACTATTTCAGTTGTTACCACTCGACCGCAGAATAACGGATAAAAGTAACAGTGAAACTTTTTAGAATAAACGCGGGACACTGGACAGTTCTGTGGACACTGTGGACACTGAAGTTCTGTGCACACTGGACAGCATAGATGTGTTGACACGGATTTAAAAACTGAAACAAGAACGTTCTCAGGATCCAAGTTAGTTCAGCTAACAAAATATAAACCCGAGAAAATTACGGTAGCTTTGACTTGTTGAAGATGATTCAAGTCATTGCTATCGTACTTATAATCGGATTTAATTGGTTCCCCAAAATCAAAGTATCACATACAACGTCAATGAAATTAGGTATGTAAAAATATTATTTTCCCTGTTTGCTTTTTTTTTTTTATTTTATTACAACAATTTTAGTTAGTTTCTCATTAACATGCTGTAGAACATAAATATTTCATTACATTTATTTTTTATTTTGCTGAAATATCTAAAATATTATTTTCCTTGTTTGCATTTTTTTTTTAATTACAATGATTTCAGTTATCTTCTAATAAACATGTTATAGAACACAAATATTTCATTACATTTATTTTTTATTTTGTTAAAATATATAACTTCCTTTTCAACAGCTTTGATCAGATTATTAAAATTAGTGATTTAAATTGCATTTTAATCTGGTTTATTTTCTTATTTAAATATTGGGTTAAAACCACATGGTGGCATAAATATAAAAGTATATGGACAAGTATTATCATCAATCATTAACATAATTAATAGACATTTAAAGATAATTAAATTATTTAAAATTTTTGGATGTTATTAACGTTTACCATAGCAAGACCCCTATTTGTAATGAAGTTTGTAGCATGTTATTTCATTTACAGGGACAGTCAATTGTATTCCATTACATTACGGCTTGTGGGAAAAAAATCGTTTCAAATGATTTTTAATGATTTTACACGCTTTCAAACAGAATAAAATTGATATGCATTTATGAAGCGCACTAAAATGTGCATTCCATAGAATATGCGATGCAAAGAATAGTTATTGTTCATTTACAGGGCTAAAAAAGGAATTCCAATACATAATGATATAGGGGTGGAGGGAATTGTTTGCGGCGTACTTTATTTATGTTAATCTATTTGATATGTAATGAAATTGATATACGTCGGTGAGGTTTACATACTATGAATTATTTCATGTATAATACGAAGTGTATATAGCATTTACAGGGACACACAAAATATTTCAGATACTATATTGTATCCGAAGTACTGTTCATTAGCGATGATTGCTGGAAATACATTTTTAATTATGATATACACTTTTATGATTCACTACATTTATGCATAGTATATGGTGTATATATATATGCTATAATTCATATACAGGAATATACAAAAGTATTCGAAAGGGTTACTGGGTATTGCTTAAAGGAGGTTTTTAAATAAGTTATGCATTTTAACGCTGCACTGTATTTAATTTACTAAGAAATGTTTGTAGTATATAGATAAAATGATATAAAGGGTCACGCAAAGAATTGGATACGTTGCCATCTATGAATTATAATTTCTGGAAATGTAATTTCAGCAGTTTTAAGAGTGTTTTAGCTTGAATAAAATTTTAACTAAATAGTGGCGTGTAATAAAGGTTCTAGGTAAACTACAGGGTTGTACAAAATTATTTAAGTATGTTTCCATATATTAGTATAAATTGCTGAAAGAGAATTTCAACCTGTTATGCGTTTCCTTGATAAACTAAATTTTTCCATTATATAGTATATATATATCAATCTACAGATCAAATACAGGACTGTTTAAAAGAATTAGAAAACATATTTGGCTGTGGACGGTAGGGTGTCAACGATTTTAATCGGTTGATTTAAATCAGCGATTAAATCATGATTTTAATCAACCGATTTTTTTAAAAAAATCATTGATTAAAATCAAAAATTTTCTAAATGTTTAAAATGTCAAAAAAAGTATTAAAATCTAACATGAACATAATTTGAAAGTTTCTACAGGTATTTTGACTTATTAATAAACAAAAAAAGAGCTTTAAATAATTGTTTCTAAGCTTAATTCATTAGTATTGTAAAAAAATTAAAAGCATTGTTTTTAAGTTTTTATCCAAATTAAAACAGTTTCATTTAAAAATGATATTTAAATCTAACATAATTTGCAATGTCATAATTTCCTTTAGGTAATCAATTTATGCATTATTTTATATAAAATACGCATAGCAAGTATAATTACATTTCTACAAGTAAAATAATAAATAGTAATTAATAGCAATCTCAAGTTAAAGAAGAATGAAAGAATGACATCTGCTCAGCAGCTAAATTGTAAATGAATGCATAAGAGAAAAAGAAATAATTGGTATAAAAATGCTAAGCACAGCAAGAGCTTCTTTGGTATAGGTTGAATAAATGTTTATTATTATTATTATTATTATTTTATTTTATTTATTTATTTTTTTTTTTTTTTGTAACTCATATATATTAAAAAATTGAACCATTGAAAGCTAATAGAGGTAATAATGCTGTTACTTAAATATTTTGAGGATTTCAGATATTAGTGGCTAACTTATATTTATTCTATATGAATGGGTTTAACTCATTTTCATTTTTTTCTTTTTGGTTAGCATACACGTACATGTGTGTAAGTATAGATTTTGGTGGTTTACAGAAATTTTCCTAAATACAAATGCAAAATGAGCTGCAAATAATATTTGTTAGTTTTGTTATTTGTGCTACTAACTAATGAATTTTACTTATTTGCAGTTTTTATTAATTCTGTAATTACTTATACTGCTTCTTCTAGGCCATTTTGTTTAATGGTGCCACACCATGCCCCTTTTGAAATTGGCAAAATGCACCCTGCCTTAAAAAAAGAAAAAAAAGTTGAAATTTACCTGTAGTTGTAGCCAGAAATTTCTTGTAAAAAACTTCCCCATTCAACAGTATTCTAAATTCATGTGGAAAAAATCTTGCAAAAATATAGAACTTTATTTCTTTAGAAAAAACAGGATATTATTAAAATATGTTATTTAATTGTATTTTTCAATTTGTTATTCATAAAATTATTAAAAATTAAGGACACTTTACTTATAATGCTAAAAAATATTCTTTTTTTTTTTCTTACATCATTACTAAACACATTACTAATATATTTCCTCATGAAATAGTGCCCGTTTTTTGAACTAGCATCCTGTCCCTTTTTCTTTCTAAAATGAATTATTATCATTTTAATAATTAAGGCTTAAAAATGTATAATATGTTCCTAATTAGAGAGTTGATTGTTTAATAATTAATTTGAAGTAATGTTAGCTATTTAGTATAAAATGCAGTTAATAATTTTCATAAATGTTAAGTATCTCTAGTATTTATAAAGTTTTACATAATTATTACAATATTAATGTATATAACATTATTGTATAATACTACCTAATGAAACTACTAATTTGCAGTTTTTATTTCTGTAATTACAAACTAACAATTATAATTTTATCAATTAAAGTGTAAAAACATAGATTATGTTAGCAATTAGTGGTGTAATTGTTTTGGAAACCTAAAACTCATGATAGCTATTCAGTATTTGAACGCTGGGGAGAAAATCATACAAATCTGATTTAAATAAAAAAAAATCTGATTTAAATAAAAAAAACCGATTTTTTTTTTTTTTTTTTTTTTTTTTTTTTTTTTTTTTTTTAAATTATGATTTTTTTACACCTTAGTAGATGGTAACTGCGTAAATCAGTTTTTAAATGTTTTACGCGTTTTCATGTTTACTTAGTTATCTTATTTACGTTATTTCCCCCGATGTCTTGATAAAACATTTAGGAAGAGTTGGAAAGTGTTTTATAATCTATGCCTAACGCATAATATATCTTACTTGTTGTTTCTATTTCCCAGATCAGTCTTTTCATATAAAACATACCAAATCTAATTAGCTCATATTCACAAAATACAATCTATACGGGAATAAAAAATTTAAATAAATAGGGCTTATCATGTAGTTCTATAAGTAACAGTTGTATTAATGTCCGTTAGACTCCATGTTCGTATTTAAAAAAGCAATGACAAATCATAACACATTAAAAAGCTTACACATTCTTAATATTAAGCTTGAATTCAAGATCAAGCTAACTTAATAAAAAAAGATGTCAGTTAATAAGCATTGTTTTTTAAATGGAAAATTAAAAATATTTTAGAAGAATAGGACTCCAAAATAGCGATATCTTGCTAAAAAGTACGGTAAAAAGATAAAATTTTATATTTCAAACAAAACTTTACTTTAAAATTATCATAGTTTTTATGACAAGAATCACCACAGTATTAATACTTGGACATTTTTCCAGAGAGAAACATTCGCCTTGCATACAATATTTCAAATGAAAATCAAATTTCAAATAAATTGCTTAAAAGGCGCAAAGGCCAACATAGTGAAAAATATCCACGCCGGGTCTCGATCCCGGGTCATCAGTATAGCGCACTGACATTCTACCGACTAAACCACATGGAACGATACCCAGCCTGGAAATTTTCTCCTTATTACATGTTGGCAAGGCTACAAACGCCGCACAAGATGGAATATTTATCGTGAGCCACCGTCATGGGGCAAACACGAAACTTAATTAAACCAGCATCGATTAAATCTATATTAACACTTGGAAATTTTTCCAGAGAGAAACATTCGCCTTGCATACAGTATTTCAAATGAAAATCAAATTTCAAATTAAAATTGCCTTTTAAGCTATTAATTTGAAATTTGATTTTCATTTGAAATATTGTATGCAAGGCGAATGGTTCTCTCTGAAAACATTTCCAAGTATTAATATAGTTTCAATCGATGCTGGATTTAAGTTTCGTGCTTGCGCCATGTCGGTGGCTGACGATAAATATTGCATCTTGTGCTGCGTTTGTAGCCTTGCCAACATGTAATAGTGAGAAATTTTCCAGGCTGGGTATCGTTCCATGTGGTTTAGTCGGTAGAACGTAAGTGCGCTATACTGATGGCCCGGGTTCGAGTTCCAGCATGGAATCTTTTTCACTAGTTCGCCTTTGCGCCTTTTAAGCAATTAATTTGAAATTTGATTTTCATTTGAAATCATCACAGAGTTTATGACAAGTTCGTCACAAATGACACATATTTCACAAATTGGTCACAGTGTGACTTCAAAACATTGTCACTTTCGTCACAGGTTCGTCACAAAGTTAATGCCAAAATAGTCACAAATGACACACTTTTCACAAATTAGTCACACCGTGACTTCACAGAGTGGTCACAATGTGACGTCACAAACGACCTCTAAAACGGCCATAACGACCTCACATTCTAGTCACTGTGACGTCACATCCACGTCACGTGACGTCACATCGACGGTCACAAAATCACAGTGTGACTTCACAACGACGTCGCCGTGACGTCACCATGCCTTACGGGTACTATGCGGTTCTGACGTAAAAAAGTTATTTATTAATAAAAGAAGGTTTTTTTTCCCTCTCTATCTATCTCTGTGTGGGGGGGTCGGGGGGGTCGGGGGGGGGGGCGTGCGATGGTTAGTGAAATCTACTAAACGTAAGAGGCGAAAAGTTTGCATGAAGGTAGCCCAATGTCTGCCATTGTCCAACCGAGGCTCATATTTTTAAAAAAAAAATTAATCTAGAAATATTAATTAGAAGTCATAAACTGCAGAAAATTATTGATAGAGTATAAAAATGTATGATTTATGAAAATATATTTATTGTCCAACTGTGTACCACAGTACACAGTGAGACAATTTTCGATACTCCTTTATGCTGCTTCTGTGCTTTTATAAATAACTTTTTTAAAACCATTTATACATTAATGTGTAGCGTATTTGTGTAGCCTAAAGTTGTAGCAAAATTTTTTTCAAAAGAATAAAAATCGTTGCCATTTGTTAAGTAATTATAATTTTCGTCTCACTGTGTACTACCCTCCCCTATACATCCTGCGAATGGTTTTTAACAAATTCGAAATTTAAAACGGGGAAATCAGCGAAAATTATTCTAAATTGTGATTTATTTAGAATTGTTAAGGCTGTTCATCACTCAGTTTCCTAATTCTCCCCGGTAATGTTAAGTCTATGGGCATTTGATGCATTCTTATATTTAAAATATCTTGACAGGATATTAATATTTTTAACCAGTTGGAAATGGCTGTTGTTTTTGGTCGAGGATGGGGCCAAATGATGCTCGCATTTTATTTTTTCTTAACGAAATTCAACGGTGTTCTTTACTTTTAGAAGAATTTTTATTTGAATAGGTAATAGAAAGGCATAAAATCGTTAAAAATTGAAAAAGTTACAAAATAGGTAGGCGCAAATTATCAGATATGGAAAAATCCAAAGCCAAAGAGCGACGCCGAAATGAAAATCGTCTTGCAAAGCAAAAATCGAGGTCTTCAACTGATTATGTAGCCCATGAAA
Source organism: Maratus speciosus (assembly GCA_963932465.1). Taxonomy (NCBI): domain Eukaryota; kingdom Metazoa; phylum Arthropoda; class Arachnida; order Araneae; family Salticidae; genus Maratus; species Maratus speciosus. The sequence goes on along the minus strand of OZ010800.1, from coordinate 244,255,219 downwards.
ATCGATTACAGAATAAAAGACGAACGCGAAAAAGGAAACAATCTAATGTTTAATCGATTGATAGTAAAAGGCTATGTCTCGAGGGGCTCCAATCCACTAGCCACGGCGTTTTACAATCGGTCGATTCTAACCGGGAAAAATTGAGCTCAACGTAGGTAATTTGTCGCAATCTGTGGATGATTCGGCTGAACTGCTTTCGATTTGTAACTGTTTTTCTTCTCGAAACGGGACTTGGAGAGTGTATCGATGAAGGCTTTGGTCGTCTGAAGTTAGATCTTTGCGATCTGTTGTTGGAGAGGATGCGACGGAATTTGGTGGACGAAATAAATTCCAAATGGTCGTTGTAATCTATTAAATTACAATTTTTTTTTCTGTTTTCTGTGTGCTCTTCTTAAAGGATGTCTCTTTTTTTCCTTAGTTGTTAAAATATTTCTGAAATCTATGCTAATATTTTATGCGTTAAAAGCGGACGAACTCGGAGTAAAATTTTAACACTTCATATAAAATTATGCATAGGTTTTAGAAATATTTTGAGAACTAAGAAATAAAAGACATCCTTTAAAAAGAGTACACACACACAAAAAAAAAAAAAAGGAAGTTAAAAATATTAATATCCCGAGGAGATATTTTAAATACAAGAATGAATCAAATGCCCATAGGCTTAACATTACCGAAGGGAAGTCGGAAACTGAGTAACAAGCGTCCTTAAGGGGGCTAGTCACTCAGCTCCCGAATTCCCCTCTCTAATATAAAGTCTATGGACATTTGACGCATTCGTCTATTTAAAATATCTCCTCCGGAAATTAATATTTTTAACTTCGATTTTTTGTATACACTTCCAAAAAGATGTCTCTTTTTTTCTTAGTTCTCAAAATATTTCTAAATTACAGACTTAATTTTCTATGAAGTGTTAAAATCTTACTCACACAGTTCGCCCGCTTTTAACACATAAAATATTAAATTCAGAATAGATTTTAGAAATATTTTGAAAATTAAGAAAAAAAGAGACATACTTTAAGAAGAGTACACAAAAAAAAGATGTTAAAAATATGGATTTCTAGAGAAGATATTTTAAATATACGAATGCATCAAAGGTCCATAGCCTTAACATTATGGGGAATTACAAAGTTGAGTGACCAGTCCCCTTAAGGTCAGAAATTTAAAATTTGGCACGGCTGTCATTTTATAGACGTAAATTCTCGCCCTGAACAATGTTCTATAAATTTGAAATTTTAAAATGCGTAGGAGCAAATAAAATTCTTAAACAATGATCTATATAATGCAGTTGGTATGGAATATTGGAATTTCGCATGGTGGTTAATTTTAAGATGTAAATGCTCGATAAGAATGTTTCCTAAAAAATCGATATTTAAAAGAGTGAAATGGGCGGAAAGCATTCTAAAAACTTTTTAAATTACAATTTAATTATATTTGTTCTGGTAAAAAGCTAGAAATTTAGTATAGTGGTTACTTTTAAAATGTAGACGCACGGTACAAACAGCTGGTTAAAAATTCGAAATTTAAAAGTTTAAAATGAACGTTCTAAATTACGGTTTACATAAGAATCGTTATGGATACAAACTTAAAATTTGGCATGTCTGTAATTTTTAACACGTAAATGCCCGCACAGATCAGATTTTACAAAATCCAAAAATTTAAACGGTGCAAAAGCAAAAATTTTTCTAAAATTGCGATTTTTGTGATGCCGCTGGGCTAGAAACTTGCGATTTGGGATGGTGATTATTTTTAAGATGTAAGTGCTCGCTAAAAACAGTTTCTAAAAACATTCGACATTTAAAATGGTCAAATGAACGGGAAGCGCATTAAAAATCTTTCAAACAAGATTTATCTGGAATTGTTTGGGATAGAAACTTGAAATTTTACATACTTTGGAGATGTAAATCTAACCACACAACAGTTATTAAAAATTTAGAAATTTCAAAGCGAGGGAAACAAAATATACTCTAAATTTTTTATTTCTGTGATATAGTTGTAATAGAAGCTTGGATAACTAGAAACTTGGAATTTGGCATGGTGGTTATTTTAAAGATGTAAATGCTTAATAAAAAAAAAAAAAAAAAAAAAAAAAAAAAAAAAAAAAAAAAATTCTATCGAAAAATGAAATGGGGATAAACCTTCAAATCACATTCTAAATTACCATTTATTTGAAATTAATTTAATTTCTTCTCATTAATTTAAGGTTCATGTTCTCTTAATGCAGTATAACGATGAAAAAATACTCAAACCTTGGCTTAATTAATATCTTTAGAATTATCCGTAACAGCATAATATCATCAAATAAAAATAGGGGCACGAATACCACTTGGAATATTTCACCAATTAAGCGAGCAAAGTTGTGGGTTTCGATAGTATATACTAGAAAATTTTGTAAAAATATCCGAAATGAATTAATATTAAAAGGCTAAATAAAATTATTGTTTTTTCGTTGTTTGTATTTTTTTTTGTTTGTTTGTTTTGTTCGTTTTACCAATGCCTTAGTAAAAAAGGGTGTTACGTGAATGTGAAATACTTCCTTGCCCTCTCTCTGTATACAAAACGAGTTTTATATTTGTGTGCATAAATGTTTTACATGTGTATGTAAAAAAATAACAAATGTGTTATGTTTTTGAAAATTGAGGAATCATTTTAGAATATTTTCTTTAATTATAAGAGGTCGCATCATTATTCTCTGAACAGAATATTACGATCTTTATAAATGCCTTTTTAATTCAAAATGTACTCTTACTAGGGAAAAGTTAAAACCTAGATTTTTCTCCTCAAAAGCATGTATTCCCATGTCTGCTAAATTCATAACTTCACTTGATTCAAATTTCCAGAATAAGGATTAACATATTGTTGCGATCTATTAATTTTTCATTGGATTGCAGGAATCCATCTTAATTTCAGGAAAATGTAAATGAAAGTTAGAGTTTTAATAACATAATGCGTTAGTAGCTATTTTTAATTTTAAACCTATCATACATAATATGATAATATAATGTACGTATTAATAAATATTATAAATAATTATATCCTTATTATATTATTATAATGCATACACTATAAAAAAATTCCGTTAAAATACGAAAATTGTACTGGCAATCGACTATTTCCGTATTTTAACGGAATTTTTTCCCGTAAATTCCAGAAAAAATTCCATTGTTTCACAAAATTTACGGGAAAAAATTCCGCTAAAACATGGAAATAGTGCTGGCGTCTCGATTACCAGTACAACTTCCGTATTTTAATGGATTTTCTTTTACAGTGTGCATATTACATACATACACAGACATAATATATATATATACATGCATTACATACAAACATACATATTATTACATTAAGGTTGTATTGTTATCAATCAGATGATGGTGCACTTGACAACCTTGGTCAGGAAATTGTCAGTTCTGGTAACACTTCATTTTTATCTTGTATTAGTTTTGCATACACTGTAAAAAAAAATCTGTAAAGTTACTAAAGTTTTTCTAGGAAACTGGGATTCCAAGAACTTTTCATGTAACGGCAACAACAAAAATTCCTGTAACAGCGCCTGTTACAGGAATTTTTCTTGTTTCCGTTACATAAAAAGTTCTTGGAGTCCCAGTTTCCTAGAAAAACTTTAGTAACTTTACAGATTTTTTTTACAGTGTATTATATTGGAGGTATCATCAAGTATGGGTGGCATATTGTCAGTTGGAGTAATTCTGTCACTTTCGCCTTAGTATTGCATATTTTTTGAAGAGCTTGACTTATTTATGTTACTGCAAAAGTTCTATATTACTCAAAGAAACAAATTTAGTTGTTGCTTCATATGTTCATATCAATGAGCTAGAAAGCTACTTTATTTTTGTAACTACAACTGCAATTACTTTATCGAAATTCTAATATTTTGACTTTTAAAAATATTTTTTTTTTCAATTAATCTTTTCGAAAATGATATTAATTTTAAGATAATAAATAAGTTTAATCAACAATAAGTTCTTCATATAAATATCGTTGGGATATTTGCATTAAAAGATATTAAATTACAAAACGATATTTTCAATTTATAAAAAAAAGTAATTATTCTAATATTTTGAATATGAGCTGTATATATAGCGAGAGTGTAAGCTGTAGTAGGAATTGAAAAAAATAGTTTCACATTGATGAGAAATAATTAATTAGTTCGCTTTTTACGCAGTCGGGTTTTTTGATTTTTTAAATTAAATTGTTTATTACTGTTAAAAAAATACATTTTTTTGGTGATTATATTGTCGAAATTTTCTAAATTTTGCATTAGCTAAATACAACTTTGTATTAATAATATAAAATGCTTTAAACACAAATTTATTTAGGTTCAGAATAATTATTACGATCAGAAGTATAAGTAGGCACCAAAATATTCTTTCTACTTGCAAAATTTATTTTGTAATCCTGCGCGTAATCTGTTATGCCATTTTCTACTCCTCAAATGTCTGACAGTTTGAAACCCTCTGTAAATGCTAATTCTGTATCTCAAATTCTTTAAATATTTGAAATGAAAGAACATACTTATATCTTTCATCCCAATAAAAATTGTGTCTTAAAATCAAATGAAGTTGAAGATATTAAATGTTGAAAATGGTCTTTTTTTTCTAATTTTAAGAGTCCTGAGACCCTTTAACATCCCTAAAACCTAAGGTTTTAATTTTTTTAATAAATAATAATATAATTACCAATATACAACCCCCCCCCCACCCACCCACCCACCCACCCACACACACACTTATTACACAGAATTTAAATTTTTATTAAAAAATATTATTTTATTAATTGTATTAACAGAAATGAATTGAACGAGAATTTAACGATTATGTAAATAGTTTATTAAAACCTTAAAACTCTTTTTATACTTTCTATTTAACACATTTTCAGCAACTGGTGAAATATAAGAAAAAAACCTTCCAAACCTCACTTTAAAGTACATAATTTCTAAATGACAACATTATAAAATATTTTCAAAACTATTGCCTATAGAATTACATTTTTTATTAATTTGTATTCTTATGTTTCCCTGCAGCATTTAACTTTTTGATAATCATAGCAATTTTTCTATTATTTATTTATTTATTTATTTATTTGTTATTATTATTTAGAACGAAAAAAGTAACGGTAGTGAGTGAAATTTGGAAAATAATTTTAAATAAACTTATTAAAAGTTTCTTGAGTTGTGAAGTGTGCAGTTTTAAGAGATTGAATAGACACTGATAATGTAATTTAATAATAATATAAAAGCTTAATAATAATATATCAACGTAATAATAGTATAAAAACGAAATAATAATGTATTAAAATTACATAATGTTATATTGTTATCTTATTCATTTACTACACAACAGTAAAATATTTTTCTTTTAATTACAACGGAAATTTATGCGAACATTTAAATGGCAAAAACATTTGTCACTTGCCTTTTTTTTAGAATGAGAAAGCTGACAATCATCTAGAATTAGAATATTATTCATTGCTGTTATTACTATTACCTTTGATTACTAGCACCTACATACAATCAAGATGCAAAGAACGTATATTCTAGTTCTTTGCAAGATGGCTGCCAAAACAACGACTGTTGAAGTCACGGGAAAAAGGTGGTCTTTCTTGATAGCTCAGAATCAGAATCTGGAATGCGCGCGCCACTATACCACTGTTATGCCCCAACTGATTACGTTTTGCGGTCGCGAAAAACGGTGATTTACTAAAACAGCCTGTAAAATCCTGTATTTCATTATCCCTGGACAATATATGATTGTTGGAGGGAAGATAATATTGAACAAGTGGGTAAGTGTAATCACAAATCGCACAGAGGGTTTCGTTTAATATTCCTTTCAAAACACTTTATCCTTTTGAAAAATCTGTTAGTTCCATATTTCAAAACCAGGGGGCGCACTTGATTCTAAACAAACCTGTATCCGAACGAAAATCCGTTTTACATACTATCCGTAGATATATTAATCGAGGGGATTGGACCCATAGCACCCGAGATAAGTAGGCGCACCTGGCGGGAAAAAATGGAACTAAAATATGTAAGGCTATGGTGCATAATATGAAAGAATGGTCAAAGGGGTGTCGGCAAAAGTTGGAAAATTTCTCCCTGGGTTAAAAGGGCGCAGGTTAGAAAAATTGCTTAAAATACACAAGTTAGAGCCCAGAGGGGTAAATAACAAAAGACTTTTTGAAAATTTTATGATTTGTCGTGTGGTCTGAGGCATTCAGCTATACGTATGCAAAATTTCATGTCACCAACTTAATTAGGGGCTCTCTTAGAAAGAATTGCTTCAAATACATATGTGGTAGCTCAAAGCGTTAAACGTAAGACTTTTTCAAGATTTTATGATTTGTCGCCTGGCCTCAGGTGTTCTGCAATAAGTATGCAAAATTTCAAATCTCCAATTTAATTAGGGGCTCAGTTAGAAAGAATGGCTTAAAATACACAAGCTGGAGTTGAAAGGGTTAAACATAAAACTTTTTCAAAATTTATTATTTGACGTGAGATCTGAGGTGTTGAGCTATAAGTATGCAAAATTTCACGTCTCCAAACTAATTAGGAAGCTCACTTAGAAAGAATTGTTTAAAATACACATGCGCGACTCCAAAGGGTTAAATGTACGACTTTTCCAAAATTTTATCATTTGTCGTACGATGTGAGGTGTTCAGCTATAAGTACCCAAAATTTCATGTCTCCAACATAATTAGGGGCTCACTTAGAAAGAATTGTTTAAAATACACGTGTGAGACCCCAAAGGGTTAAATGCACGACTTTTTCAAAATTTTATGATTTGTCGTTGGATGTGAGGTGTTCAGATATGAGTATGCAAAATTTCACACCTCCAACCTAATTAGGGGCTCACTTAGAAAGAATTGTTTAAAATACACAAGTGGGACCCCAAAGGGTTAAAGTACGACATTTTCAAAATTTTATGATTTGTCGTTTGATGTGAGCTGTTCAGCTATAAGTATGCAAAATTTCACGCCTCCAAACTAATTAGGAGCTCACTTAGAAAGAATTGTTTAAAATACACATGCGAAAGCCCAAAGGGTTCAATGTACGACTTTTTCAAAATTTTATGATTTGTCGTTTAATGTGAGGTGTTCAGCTATAAGTACCCAAAATTTCATGTCTCCAACATAATCAGGAGTTCACTTAGAAAGAATTGTTTAAAATACACATGCGGGAGCCCAAAGGGTTAAATGTACGACTTTTTCAAAATTTTATGATTTGTCGTATGATGTGAGGTGCTCAGCTATAAGTACACAAAATTTCATGTCTCCAACATGTATAGTTTCTGAGAACGGGCTCTGTGACGGACAGACAGACGGACAGACAGACAGACAGACAGAGGAGCGAGACGAATAGGGTTATAAAATAAAGTATTGTAAAGCAACAGCTATTTTTAACAGTATAAAAAAAATGATAAATATATAAATAAAATAATTTCAAAAGTAGAAACATTGTATTAAAACATGAAGATATAATAATGAGTAAGTAAACAAGTGTTTCCAACAAGAAAATAATTTCTTTTAATTAAATTTTAGCACTTGGATTTACTAACAAGTGTCAATGGACAAATCCATGACGACATAGTATGCATTGCTAAGTGCATTGTTGCGCAAAACACACATTTTGAACAAAAAAAAAAAACAAGTTCCTATCAAACGACAACATGGCGCAAGATTGATGGCGCAATTTTCCCCATGAAGTTGCGTAAAATATAGCATCACTACTCGCTACAGACAACTAATTTTTTATATCACTCTATTTGCCATATTACATTTTTCAAAATATAGCGCATACTATAGGTTTGCTGCTTGTAATACGCTAATTTAAAAAAAACATCATATTTGAAAATCCCATAAAATTTCATTAAATTAGGTTATAGTTTAAAACAATTTTCCAAGTACACTTTCTTTTGCTCTACTTGATGGATTAAAAATTGAAATTATGCGACATTTAGAAGTGCAAATATGTTCTTTGAATCACAATATATATCACAGCATCTAGTGTTAATTTTGTGGCGTAACGAGTGTTGATTTCAGGGGGTGGCCCGGGGGGAGGACAATCCCCCCCTGGAAGATTTGAGATTTTGTGTTTTCAATGGTCCAAAAGTACAATTTCCCCCCGGAACTCTATAAAGCCCCCCCCCCCCCCCACGGAACCACAGAAATCCCTCCCGGTGAAAACTGTCTGAATTCAACACTGGGCGTAACATTATTGACGTAAGAACTCGTTTGTGTCAATAACACTATATAAAGCGCAATATAACGTTACAGAAACAGTGTTTTGTAAATTGAAATAAACGTGTTCTTCCATAAATAATGTTTCATAATGCCATTTAGTTTTAAATACTACGAAATAATGTCATTTATTTTTGTTTTATATTAAAATTAACTGGCGGCACTGAACGAAATTTTTAATAGAATTTCAACGGCAAATATGATTAAAATTTCAGCATAATCTAATTTCTAAGCCTGTTAGAAAGATTCAAAGATGCTTTAATCTGCTCACTTCAGCCTTTTAACAGTTTTGCTGAGTGATAATGACAAAGGGGATCTAAATGATCTCTTAATGGAATTCCTCAAGGGAAAATTTAAAAATTACATGTAAAGATAAGCTGTGAATTTTCAAACTGGAAAAAGGTAATTTGTTGCATTTTTAGTTAAACTAAAATATCTTAAATAATATAGATTGAACTATGAATTTATACACAGTTTGTAATATCAAATGAATGCGAAGTAAATATTATAACGTGTAAAAAGAAAAGTAACATTCTGCAAACAAATTAAAATACGAGATTTTTGTTGCATTTTTAGTTAAACTAAAATATTTTATATAATATGTATTAAACTAAGAATTTATGTACAGTTTGTAACATCAAATGAATGCAAGGTAAAATATTATAACGCGTAAAAAGAAAAGTAACAAATTAAAATGGGAGATTAGTTTTTGCATACTTTAGTTAAACTAAAATATTTTAAATAATATAGATTGAACTATGAATTTATGTATAGTTTGTAATATCAAATGAGTGCAAGGTAAAATATTTAACGTGTAAAAAGAAAAGTAACAATTCTATCAACATATTAAAATGTGATATTATTTGTTGCATTTTGTAGTTAAACTAAAATATTTTAAATAATATTGATCGAACAAGAAATTATGTACAGTTTGTAAATCAAATGAATGCGGGATAAAATATTATAAAAAGTAAAAAAAATATATAATAATAATAACAATTCTACCAACAAATTAAAATGTGAGATTAATTGTTGCATTTTGTAGCTAAACTAAAATATTTTAAATAATACAGATTGAACTATGAATTTATGCACAGTTTGTAATATCAAATGAATGCGAGGTAAAATATTATAACGTGTAAAAAGAAAAGTAAGAATTCTACCAACGAATTAAAATTACTACCAACTAGACTTTAAATAATGTACCGGATGTCCCAAAAATGACCGATGATTTTAAAATTCAATTACTTGCAAACGGTGACAAATATTTAAAAAATTCGTGCAGTCGTGTTATGTAAGATGTAAGGAGTTTGTATGCTGCGTTGCTGAGCTTTAGTTACAAATAGCATCAATAGACGGTGCTGCAAGCAATAACCACTAAATCCAGGCACGATTTTTCGGCCTCTCTTCTTTCACGCGAAAATAGGAGATGCCGAAGTACCAAAAATCGGGTCTGGACTGAGCACCTGTTGCTCTCAGCGCCATCTATTGTTTGCAATTCAAACTAAAATAAACAATCACATTAAAAAAAAACTCCTGACATCATACATAACCCTCCTACAAGAATTTTTGTAATATCTGTCACCGTTTGCAAGTTATTGTATTTTAAAATCATCGGTCTTTTTTGCGATACCCAGTATATTGAACTATGAATTTATTATAGTTTGTAATATAAAATGAATGCGAGGTAAAATATTATAACATGTAAAAAGGAAAGTATGAATTCTACCAACATATTAAAATGTGAGATTATTTATTGCACTTTTTAGTTAAACTAAAATATTTTAAATAATATAGTGTGAACTATAAATTTATGTACAGTTTGTAATATCAAATGAATGCGAGGTAAAATATTATAAAAAGTAAAAAAAAAAAAAAAAGTAACAGCTCTACAAATTAAAATGTGAGATTATTTGTTGCATTTTTTAGTTAAACTAAAATATTTTAAATGATATAGATTAAACTATGAATTTATGTACAGTGTGTAATATCAAATAAATGCGAGGTGAAATATTATAACGTGTAAAAATAGAAGTAACAATTCTACCAACAAATTAAAATGCGAGATAATTTGATGCATTTTTTAGTTAAGCTATAAGATTTTAAATAATATATAGTGAACTATGAATTTATGTACAGTTTGTAATTATCACATGAATGAGAGATAAAATATTATAACGTGTAAAAAGAAAAGTAACAATTCTACCAGCAAATTAAAATGTGAGATTATTTGTTGCATATTTTTAGTTAAACTAAAATATTTTAAATAACATTGGTTGAACTATGAATTTATATGCAGTTTGTAATATCAAATGAATGGGTGGTAAAATATTATAACATGTAAAAAGAAAAGTAACAATTCTACCGACAAATTAAAATGTGAGTTTATTTGTTGCATATTTTAGTTAAACTAAAATGTTTTAAATGATATAAATTGAACTACGAATTTATGTACTGTTTGTAATATGGAATGAATGCGAGGTAAAATATTATAACGTATAAAAAGAAAAGTAAGAATTCTACCAGCAATTTAAAATGTGAAATAATGTATGGAAAGACAAACAATTTTGAAGTAAGAAACTATTATCCAGTGATTTAGTTAACATTACAGAGTATTTCACTCAAAGCCAATTTTTTTTCACAATAATGAAGTTATTTTAAGGTGGTTCGGAAACAAAAATCTTCAAAAAAAAAAAAATATATATATATATATATATTACGCTAAAATTTTCTCTGGGTTTTTTTTTCTGCTTAAAATTACCTTTAAATCATATTTCTATCTTAATTGGAATAGGAAATATTAATTTTTTCGTTTTGGTTTGTTTTCAAAATCTAGCTTTCAAGCAATGGTTGTCACGGAAACGACTTCTTGTGAAAATGCGTTTTTCTGCATGATGGCTTTTTTCACCATTTCTCGTACTTAAATTGTTATAAGCCAAGAACCGTTAAAAATAAGTGGTTCAAATTTGGAAAAAATCTTTTTTCAATTGTTTTACTTTAACTTTGCTTCAGCAATCTTGAAAAAAAAAATTCGCTTTTCAAAACAGGATTTTTTTAAAAGTTGCATCATTGTTTTTTAATTTAAATATTTTAAATTTTTATTTAAATTAATATTTTTCCAAATACTGAATCAAAATTAAAACATATATATCTGTTTATTTAATGAAAAAAAAAATGAAATTCTACAAATATTTCGAGTTATAACAATTTTAAATTACCCCACTTTGTTAATAAATTTTAACTTTTAAATTAAAAAAAAAAAATTATAAGAAGTTTTATCATGTAATTTTGTTTTCAAATGATATTGTTAACCATCACAAAAATTTCAAAATTTTAATTCAATAAATAAAAATTATTTTTAAATGTATCACGGACCCTCTTAACACAACATTCAACAGATTTACCTTGATCTGCATGAAGTCGAAGAATGTTAGGAGAAATGACGGAAGTGGGACGAACACATCCTTAACACCGCTAAACCACGCGCTTTGTCTATCGAAATGTAGCTGACAATGCATATCGTATCATTGACCGAATTACTGTACACTTCCATGGTTTTTCATGATGTCATCATTTTTTATAAAAATAAAAAAATAAATAAAAATAAAAAAAAAAAATAAAAAAATAAAAAAGTAAATAAATAAAGAAATAAGTAAAACTTAAGTAAGTAGTTAAGTGTTTATCCCGTTTTGATGTCTTTATTACTTTTAAAGTTATGAAAAAAGTTCCGATTTCAGCTTGAAGTGCGATTCTCTGTACCGTTATTGAAGAAAAGTATTGCGATTTTGATTTCCTATACAAAAAATTATGTATCTTGATATATATTATCAACGATCTTCTTTTTTGTAAGATTTTATCAACACCCCGTACATGGATTTATTATGTATTATTCTATTTATATTTTTAGATATACGTGTGTCTGTATTTGTGCATGTAATAAGTATGATTAGTATAAAGCTTATGATTAGTATTAGTATAATAATATGTCTTTCAGTCTATATCTATTTTTATTAGTAGCATCTACATTTATGTTCACCATCAAGTTATACCTAATTAAACGAAATGTACTAAAGATTTACCCACAATTAAGTGAAAGCATAATCATATTAAGATTATTCTTTACACTTTAAGAATAACAAGCTGGGTAGCAACCCAATGGGTTGTAGAAAAAAAAAAGAATTTAAATAAATTATATTTTATCTTTTTAACACGTTACAGCATAGTTGAAAAGTGTTTATGACTTAGGTTTGACTGGTCGTCTGTCCGTCTGTCTGAGCTTTAACTCTCGTGAATGTAGTCAAAACGCCCTGAATTTTTTGTGAGTTATTGACATTTATTATAACACGATCGCTATTGAAAAAGGCGTATGTAGCATTTATAGTTCATTTACAGGGTTGGTAAAAAGTATTCCGTTTCATTGCGGTCAATGGGAAAAAATCATTTCAAGTTTCTTTTAATATGTTAGACCATTTAAAACATAATGAAATTTGAAATTTTTATGCATTTGTGAAGTGCACTAAAACATGCATTATGTAGCATATGGGATGCAAAGCATTTATTATTGATTTATAAGGTCACACAAAAGAATTCCGTTATGTAATGCCCTACTGGGAAAAACTATCTGCAGCGTATTTTAGTTCTGTTACACTATTTCAAATATAATGAAATTAATATATATTATTGAACCTTACTACAAGATGTATAAAAATATATACATAGCATTTATTGTTCATTTACAAGAACACACAAGCGATTCGGATACGGTACTGTATCTAAAGTACTGTCTATTAGCAGTAATTGTTGGGAGTGCGATTTCATTTACGGCATGCTTGTTTAACTATTTTTTTTTCTATGTGGTATGTTAAATGCTATAGATCATATACAGGGCTAAACAAAGTAACTCGAAAGCATTACGGAGTATCATCGTGAAAGGTTTAAAGGCGGCTTTTAATTGAGTTATACATTTTCAAGCTCAGCTATATTTAGTATACTAAGAGGTGTTTGTATAATATAAATAAAATCATACACAAGGCCATGCAAAGAACTAGATGCATAGTCTACTAGGTTTTATAATGTTTCGAAGTGTAATTTCAGTAGTTTTAACAATGTTTTAGCCAGAATTAAATTGTAACTTAATATGTGGCGTGTATAAACAGCTAAAAAGTTGATAAAATATAGGGATGTTCAAAAGTATTCAAGTATCTTTCGGCCTATAAACTGAAAATATGACAATAAATTCAATTACGGCAGCTGTTAATTACTTTATCTGTAGAATAGGGATATATCTGCCCTATAAGATGACACTTCCATTTTTAAAGGGGTAGGATACCTTTAAGCCGTCAAAATTTTGGAATTTTTTTAATACATATTTTGATTCCGTAATCATTTCTGAACAATGTGCAAAAAACCGCATTAACAAATTCCCATTAGTTTACTAATTATGGCAGTTTTATTAAGATTACATATTAAGACTGCATAGGATAATTAAACTTTGCGTTGCGTTTATTCAAAACGCGGAATTTTGGTACTGCGCGCAGTGTTACAAAAAAACTATGCATGGCAATCAAAAGAAATTTTTATCACATATTCATTTCTGTATTATGTACAACTTAAAACCAGTAAAAGATAAGATTTTATTTTTTTTTTCTGTTTTTGTACTTTGAAAATATTTTTTTAAAAGTGAAAATTTTTCATTTTTTGTTAATTTTTTAATTTAGTCAATATTTTTTACAAATATTCTGGTTTTAGTATAAAGGTAACACTATGTATTTATTTTCGCCAAAATTTCCTCTTTATATGCATATTTTCAGATCTTATCATGTGCGCAAGATTTTTTTCTTTTATCATCATATATTTTTAAACTTATCATTTCAATATTTATTTATGAATTTCGAAGTATATATATAATTTTAAATGTAATTTAAATATGGGCTTTATATTTAAATGAAGTTTGGTTTTTATTTTTGACTTATTACACAAGTTTTGAAGCATAGAATATAGTGATATATTTTACTTTTTCGACGTATTCAAATCAAATGTATTCTACCCCCTTAATGCCTTATTTTAGAATTGAAGCACATACTTACATGGCGAAAAGCATAAAAAATGTACGCCCTAATAGTATTATACGCCATAATAATTTGGAAAAAAAATTATGTTAACTAAAATGTCTCATGCATAAACTATATTAAAGAATGAATATATATTTGTAAACAACTCTATGCTTTTATAAACAATAATCAGCCTTAAACGATAATAAAATAGCTTATTATTGATTAAGAATTTATAACACGCCTAGTCGATGGTTTCTTTTATGAACCCAACAATGAAATATCATTACCTTGAGTTTATTTTTCTTTTTAGTTCGGCAATTTGTCAGAAAGAATTACTTCATGAAGTAAAACCTATTACCGCCTTCACTAAATTGATTTTTCATAAATTAGAAAAATAAATCCCAAGAAAGAAACGAAATATTTCTTTGGGAATTTGTGTCAGAGCCAATAAAGAATACGGCTGTAGCTTAACAAATACCACCAGATCAAAAGAATTCTTGAACCATTGTGGCCATGTCACGTAGAGATAACTTATCTTAATCTCTTTGACTTGTTGAGGAATTAGTATATGAGAATAAAAATATTTAAAACATTTGCAGAGTATAAAGAGCTGTATTTTGTATAAAATATACTAAGCTTTAACTGATATTTATTTGAACATCAAAATAGCTATCAAATTTTGTTTGGTGAAGAAGCAACCCTATTAACAAAGCAAAAATTGGTCATTTTTGTTTGTACTGCGGATATCTTGAAAAGTATTGGTTATATCTTCGTCAATATTTGCAATATTGGAGTGAAATATTGCCCAACATTGGGGTGCTTACATTTGGACAATATTGCATCAATATTAGGAAGAAATATTTCGCCATTCCATTGCAATTATTTCCTATATAAAACTAATAGTTCTGTAATAGAGGTATTTCATTGCCAATATTTTCCAATATAAAGCCCATAGTTCGGTAATAGTTGTATTTCACTGACAATATTTCGCATATAAAGTCAATAATTCTGTAACAGTTGCATTTAATTGCAAATATTTCCAATTTAGAGAAAATATTTCATCAATATTGTAATTTCATTCTAAGCATTTCCACATTGTAATACTGGCACTGTTTCGAGCCTCAGCATAATCAACATTGGTTTTCTACTACGGCAGTCAATGACGTAGTTTAGAAGCTCAGTATTAAAATTCTTTACATCAGTTTTTTATTTTCTTCAAATTTCAGACATTTCTTAGGAAGAATTACCTAATTCCCCCCCGCTAAACTTATTTTTATAACATTAGAAAAACAAATCTCAGAATAATAGTGTAATAGTGGAATTTCACTGCCAATATTTCGAATATAAAGTCAATAGTGGCATTTCATTGTAAATGTTTCCAATGTAGAGACATTATTTGATCAATGTTGGAATTTCATTCTAAGTATTTCCAGAATGTAATTTTTACGTTGTTTAGAACCCCACTATAACCAATAGCGGTTTGCTACTATGGCAGTCAATGATGTATTTTAGAAGCCAAGTATTATAATTCCTAATTATCTTTATCCCCTCAGCTAAACTGATTTTTGAAACATTTTAAAAATAAATCTCAGCAAATAAATAAAATAGTTATTTGGGAATTTGTGTTGTAACTAATAAAAATACAATTTTAGCGTCATAAACACTACCAGATCAAAAGAATTCTTGAACCAGTGTGGCCAGGTCATATCTGGATAAATCATCTTAATCTTTTTGGCTTGTTGAACAATTAGTATATGAGAATCGAAATATTTAAAACATGCAAGGTATAAAGTGCTGTAGTTTGAGTAAAATATACTGATGTGCTTTAACTGATTTATGGTCAAAATAGCTGTTAAATTTGTTTGGTGAATAATCAATCCTATGAGTAAAGTAAAAATTGGTTATTATTGTTTTTATTACCTATATATTGAAAAGTACTCATTATTATTTATCAATATTGGCAAAAAAGGAGTGAAATTTCGCCCCAACATTGGGCTGATTATATTTTGTCAAAATTTCACCAATATTGGGAAGAAATATGTCGCCATTTCATCGTCAATAATTTCATTATAAAACCAACAGTTGCGTAATATTGGTATCTCACTGCGAATATTTGCCAATATAAAGTCAATAGTTCTGTGAAAATATTTCCAATGTAGAAACAATCATTTGATCAACATTGCAATTTCATTCTATATATTTCCAAAACATAATATTGGTACTATTTTGAGCTCGAGTATCATCAATATTATTTGCAACTACGACAGTCAATGATGTGTTTCAGAAACTAAGTATTAAATTTCCATTCTTCAGCTTTTTATTTTCTTCAAAGTTCGGAAATTTGCCAGGAACAATTACCGATTAATCCCTACACTAAATTGATTTTACAAACATTGGAAAAATAAATCTCAGGAAAGAAATAAAATATTTCTTTCGGAATTTGAGTCGGAACACATTAAGGATACGACTCTTTAGTGTAACAAACACCATCAAATCAAATGAAATTGTTGAACCATAGTGGGCATGTCACGTCGTAGCTGATCATAATCTCCTTTACTTGTTGAGAAATTAACTTAGGAGATTATGAAAGATTTAAAGTACGGCGGTTAGAAAGAACTATATTTTTGTATTAAACATACCCTCCAAAAATTTTTATCAAAACATAAATTTGAATATGGCAGAAAATTGTTCTTCAAAATTGAAGAAATGCGCTCGTACGAAGCGAATTTAAAGTGTGCAGTTATGCAGTTTCCCACCACAGGCCTTGTTAACATAAAATCACTTATGTGAAAAAGTTTATTAAAATAAAAAATTGACCATGGCGAAAGTTATTCTGAAGATCTGAGAGAAATTTGTTCGTGGGTTTGGTTGTTTTATCTTGTTGGGGGTGCATCTTTTGCACACAACAATTAAACAAGACTCTTCGTTCGTGAGAAATGAGTTTAAATTGCGTAATTATGCGATTCCCTACCAAGGCCGCCACAAGCGTAAAGAATTATTTTGATAATTCTTTTTATAAAAATATAAATTTGGCCATACAGAAGCTTAAGTTGAGCGTAATTCGTAACGGGATAAAATCTCGCGGCTAAGATATTGACGGACAAAATACTGCTAAAAAATATAGAATATTGAATGGAATTTTGAATAATAAACAAACGTTGAATGAAAAAGAGAATCATTTTGAATAATCAGATATTTTTCTTTTAAAAACAAACTGCGTTTTAGTTCTATGTTATCCCCTTCCCTTTTAGAAGGTATAAGAGTCCTTCGAATTCGAGGGCCAGATGTTCCAGTGTTATTATATTATTATGCTAAATACTTTCAAATTGCTTTTAAAAAATCAATATATTTTAGTGCTTTACTACCATTAATTTTTTTTTTATTCAAAACTATTAATGTTTATGTTTCTTTAAAATCTTCAAAAAGAAAGCCTATTTTATTAGATGTAAATTTCCAACTGGGCGAAAAATGTCCGGACCAGGATTCGAACCCGGGACCTCCTGGCTGAAGCCGCCAGTGCTCTGCCGTCTGAGCTATCCCGGACGATTCTGGTCGAACTTTTTCACCCAGCTAACCTTGAAGATTACAGCATCTGGTCTGAAACCTGGTTCAGCTCAACAGAATAAATCTCAGGTAATGGAACTCCAGAAATCGCTGGATACGAAATTACACTAGATTAATTTTAACACAATTATTCTAATTGGTAAACAAATCATATTAGATGTAAATTTCCAACTGGGAGAAAAATGTCCGGACCAGGATTCGAACCCGGGACCGGACATTTTTCGCCCAGTTGGAAATTTACATCTAATATGATTTGTTTACCAATTAGAATAATTGTGTTAAAATTAATCTAGTGAAAGCCTATTTTCTTGAAAATAATGTTCATACAGTTTGAAAATTTTCGTATATGAAAAACTTGATAGAGTAGAGCGCCGATTATCCGAACAAGTCAGGACCGACCCTAGTTCGGATAAGCAAAAGTTCGGATAAATGGATAGACAATTTAAGGGATGTTCCTCACTGAAAACCTTAACACATTATCCAGGCTTAAGACTGGCAGCATCAGTTAGTGCTAACTGGCTGTTTAAAAACTGTTTTTTTTGTTTACTTTTTTATCATTTAAAATTTTATTTTTCTCTTTTTATCATTTTCTGAACTCCAAGGATTACAATTTAAGCAAAAAAGCTTTCGATTGTTTCTTCTTTCAAAGAAGACGTTCTTTTCAATGCTGCCCTATCTCGAATTCTTCTTAAATACGTTAGTTGAATAAGGATCAGAGTTCTTCTGCTGTTCGAGACATTTCATAGCTGTTTCCAAACATTCAAAAGCTTTGTTATGGGATGGACCTCGGTCCTTTTCAGAGCAATCGTTTTCATTTCTTCAATTTCTTTTTCATCTTAAATATCATACACGATCTCATCATCATTATTTTTTTTTTTTTTTTGAGAGAAATAGGCTGTTCGGATAAATGCAAGTTCAGTTTAAAATTTTTTTTTTTTGAGAGAAATAGGCTGTTCGGATAATTGGAAGTTCGGTTAATTGGAGTTCTGATAATCTGCGCTCTACTGTATATTCATAATATTTGGATTTCATAATATCTGATACTCATGTATTTATATTTAACAACGAAACAAGTTCTCATTATTCGGAATTTTAATATTAAACATATTCTTCTATACGTTGGAATTTTTGGAAATTCTTGCACTATAGGTCATTAGAAAAAAAAAGTATTTTTTTTTACAATTTTTTGCAGCTGATTCTTCAAGTTTTACGTATTTAATTAACATGTTATTTCGAACCCCTTAAAATATCAGTCTAAATAGCCGGTCTGGAAAGCTATTTTTAAGTACGTTAAACAAGCATCCCTAGTAAAAAGGAAAGATGTGGTCAGTAGCATGCATTGACTATATCAACACATTAGCTATAACTTCGTCAATATTGACATGAAATGTTGCCTGAACATTTGAGTGATTCCATTTTTTTCCAATATTATACCAAAATTCGCATGAAATAATTGCCAATAATTCCAACATAAAACAAGTAATTTTGTAATAATGACATCTCATAGCAAATATTTCCGTTTTATATCCAATATTTAATTAATGTTGACTATATCAACACATTAGCTATAATTTTGTCAATATTGACATGAAATGTTTCCTGAACATTTAGGTGTTAACATTTTCTCCAAAATTTATACCAAAATGGGCACAAAGTAATTGCCAATTATTCCAACATGAAACAAATAATTTTGTAATAATGACATCTCATTGCAAATTTTTCCATTGTAAAACCAATATTTAATTAATGTTAACCGTATCAACATATTACCTATATGTTCTTCAATATTGACATGAAATTTTGCCTGAGAATTTGGGTGTTTCCATTCTTCCTAATATTATACCAAAATTGGCACGAAATAATTGCCAATAATTGCAACGTAAAACAAACAATTTTGTAATAATGACACCTCATTGCAAATATTTCCATTGTAAAGCCAATATTTAATTGATGTTGATATTTCATTCGAAGTTGTCCCTATAAATACAAAATTGGTCCACCGTATAACCAATACTGGTTAGCTGCCAGTGTAGCTAATGTATATTTTTAAAAACTTGCAAGTAAAAATTCCTTTTTTCCTTCAAAGTTCGGAAATTTGTCAGAAGGAATTACCTATTACCCTCTCCACTAAAGTGATTTTTCAAACATTTGAAAAATAAATCGGAGGAAAGAAACGAAATATTTCTTTGCAAATTTGTGTCAGAACCAATAAAGAATGTGACTTTAACGTAACAAATATCATCAGATCAAAAGAAAGGTTGAACCATTGTGGCCATGTCACTTAGAGCTAACTGATCTTAATCTCCTTTACTTGTTAAAGAATTATCTTATGAGAAAAGGAAGATTTAAAGCATAAAGGTTAGGAAGAACTGTATTTTATGTTTGATAAACTGAGTTTAACTGATTTATAAAAACTAGCTATTACGTCTTTTGCTTAAAAATATTTATTAATAAAAGTTGTAGAACAATCTTTTTATGAAAGATTCCTCAATTTCAAACTATGTTTATTAAGTTTTAGTTGAACTGGATTTTATTTTAAACACAAACCTATCAACGAAATATGAATTAAAGCTAATGTACTTCCCTATTTGTAGCATTATCATATGAGAAACAAAAAATTTAAAATATGCATGTTAGAAAGATCCGTATTTGTTTAGAATAAACTAAGCTTTAACAGATTTATTAATGATAGTAAGGCTGTTATTTTTCTTTTTGAAAAAAAAAAAAATCCTTGTTTCAAAACAACGTAGAACACTCGATTGTAATTATGTTTCAAACAGAAGCAATTGTAGTGTTTTAAATAAGATCTTTTTAATAAAAATAATATTTGAACTGGTTTTGCTACTGTGAAAAGCATATTTCATTGAATATTATTCTTAATTATTAACACATCGGATAGTACGTTCCCGGTATAATGAAGAAAACACAACTTTTTTGGTCAAATTCGATTTTATTC
Source organism: Maratus speciosus (assembly GCA_963932465.1). Lineage (NCBI taxonomy): Eukaryota > Metazoa > Arthropoda > Arachnida > Araneae > Salticidae > Maratus > Maratus speciosus. The sequence goes on along the minus strand of OZ010800.1, from coordinate 244,234,396 downwards.
ATCAACATAGTCTCCTTTAAGAGACGATACAATCATTCCAGCACCTCTCTAACATTTCGATACCTTTCTTGAAGAACGAATTATCTTTGGTCTGATAATAGGCATTTGTTTGGGTGATCACCTCCTCATTCGAGCCAAATCTCCTGCCGGTGAGCATTTTTTTCATGTTTTCGAACATGTAAAATTCGCTGGGAGCCAAATCTGAAGAATAGGTTGGGTGCAAAAGCAATTCAAAGTGTAATTCGTGCAATTTTACCATCGCAGCCAAGGACCTGTGACAGAGTGCGTGAAGGGGGGGGGGGGGCGGCACCCACTTCGCAAACAAGTTTCTCATAGATAAATGTTCAAGCAAAATAAAGCCTACATGTTCTTTTGATATGTTTAGAGTGTCATCTATCTCCTGCAACTTCACTTTACGGTTTTCTACAACGATTTTGTGGACTTTTTTTTTATGTTTTCCGGTATAACCACCACTTTTGGGGGACCAGAGCGTTGCGCATCATCGATGTTTGTACGACCGCGTTTAAATTCAGCAAACCAGTCAATAATGGTCAATTTTCCTGATGCAGAGTCCGGATAACATTTATCAAGCCAATATTTCGTTTCCACGGTGTTTTTCCCCATAAAATAGCAATGGTTTATCAAAACACGAAATTCTTTTTTTTTTCCATTGTTTTGAAAATACAAAAAGTTGTTTCACTAAAACCTCTGTAACTTTTGAAGCAACTGTCAGATCGTCATAAAATGTTTACAGCTACCTCTTTAAGGTTATTACTTACTAAACAGAATATTAATTCTGCATTTGTGGCGCCATCTGTGTGTCAGATTGAGAACTTATCAGCCGATGTGTTAAAGTACCGTCGCACAGTAGTTCGCATTGCTTTCGGAGCGAGAAAAAAATACCGCTAGTGATTTATTTACACGTAAAGTATCCTTTTGAAAAATTTGCGACAAAATTTACTTTGTACGTTTTTTTTTATTATTATTTATTTTATTTTTCAGGTTCAACACCGCGTACTTCAAAACTCTTTATACTTAACCCCTTCGGGACGGGAGCCTTTTACGAAATTTTTAATCTTTTGTCACCATTTTTTAAAAACAGAAATTTGTGTTTTCTTGAATCGAGAAAATGCGCTGATTAAATAAGGCAAATCTTACAGTAAAATTTTACTGGTGAGGAAAAACAAGGATTCTGAGCGCTTCATGCGGCACGTATACGTGTCGCTCGTCCCCAAGGGGTTAAAGCAGGTTTTCCAAAACAATTAATCTGACCTACGACTAAATCCAAATGTATATTTTGCATGTCACCAAGTAATGAGGGCAAAACTAAGAAGATGGGATTTACATCATGGCATTCGACGCGTGAGTTCTTTGTTACATTTACATCACTTATTTTCTTCATTATCGAAGGTGGCTTTAAAAAGCTAAAATAGACCTATTACAACAGGTGGAATTTAATGTGATCACTTTCATAATCAGGAATTTTCGATAACAACATCCGATTGATCGCTATAAGCTATCTAAAAATATTTAATAAGAAGATATATTTTATTTTAAAGAAAATTATAGCTTAACCTCAATAAATTGATCACTAATGAATTGTCCATAATTGTATTATTTTTCAAAATTCTCTGAGCGATGGTGCACATTCCTCTCGTCTCCTGATCATCATTATCAATTTTGTTTTGCATTTTTTGCAAACTTCTGAGCAAATTTGACTTTCAATTATATGAACTATGCTGCTACAGGAACATTGTTGGTTGCTTTATGGAGTTTCGAAAGTTATCAATTCGTCATCTTTTCGGACTTCACAGAATCTCCACTAACAGTTTTAATTTCCAGCAGAAATATTCGATTCCATGTTTTGAATGGACGTTACAAAAGACGTCTACTTTCAACTGCACATTTTCAGAAATTGGTGTACTGAAAAATTATAACATTATTCAAAATGTGAATAATTTTAAAGTATAATTGAAGGTAAGCAGTTGGTTCACACCGGCTCATTTCGATAATCCTAACCGATTGATTTGAAAAAACGAAATCGCATTAGCGGTATCTACTGTATATATTAATGTATATAGACATTAATGTATATAAGTTTTTATAATTCTTATTGTAACATTTAAATACATAGTGGTGTATATGGGGCATTCTCACAACCTTTTGATTTTTATTTTAATACATTTTTTTGTGTTTTTTGTATTTCATATACTGCGGAACATCCCTTTGCATGATTGCTTAACAATATTAACCAGATAAATAAGTTTTGGACGATGTTGGGGAACCAAATACCTGGAAAACTGCTGTACCGTAACGTGTCCCTGATGCTGATTCTTAAATTTGGAGCTGTCTCTATAAAAGTGTTTCAATAAAAGTAATTCGATATAATTTTTTTCCAAAATTGGGACAACTGTTTTATATAAATATGTAGCAAAAAATTAACCTGCACAAATTTTTACGGTTGATATTATTTTTAGATAGCTTTTATTACAAAAAGCTACCTATTGCAGCCTTTCAGGGGAAAGCGATTTCAAAAAATTTTGGTACATTTTCATCGATCATGACCCCCGGACCTCGAAACCACCCTCCTTTCAAAAGTTGATATATATATATATATATATATATATATATATATCAACACACACACACACACACACACACATATATATATATATATATATATATTTATCTGATTTTTGTCACACTGTAACTCTCGTATTTATGAACCGATTTGGATGTAACATCGTGTATACATAGTGCATACAGATGCCTCAACCGAGATCGTTGGCCAGCATCATCCGCCATCTTGTTTCAAAATGGCGGCCATTTAAATTTAAAAAAAAATTTAATTTTGAAATGTTGTACCAAAAAATTGAAAAATGTTTTTTCCTTATGTGTTTGACCTTGATACAAAGATTCCGGAGCATTTTGTGTTTCGTCTGTATCTTAAAAAATGGGTGAGTTATAGCACTTTCAATTTCTAGTTTGGCTGACATTTTGAAACGGCCAGATTTTTGTCACACGATAACAGGCGTATTTATGAATCGATTTGCATGTACCTTGGTGTATACATAATACGTACAAATGTCTCGACCGAGTTCGTTTGCCAGCTTCATCCGCCATCTTGTTTCAAAATGGCGGCCAATTAAATTTTTTTAATGTAAAATTTAAAATGAGGTACCAAAAAATTGAAAAATAAAAAAGATTTTTTTTGTATGTGTTTGACCTTAATACAAAAATTCCAAAACAGTTTTTGTTTCGTCTATATCTAAAAAAAAATAGCTGAGTTATAGCATTTTGAATTTCTATTGTGGCTGACATTTTGAAACGACCTGATTTTTGTCACGCGATAACAGGATATTTATGAACCGATTTGGATGTAACTTGGTGTGTACATAGTACATACCAATGTCTCGATCGAGTTCGTTTGCCAGCTTCATTCGCCATTTTGTTTCAAAAGGGCTGCTATTTAAAAAAAAAATAATTTTAAATTTAAAATGAGTTATCAAAAAATTGAAAAATGAAAAAGATTTTTTTATGTGTTTGACCTTAATACAAAGATTCCGGAGCAGTTTTTGTTTCGTATATATCTTAAAAAATGGTTGAATGATAGCACTTTGAATTGCTAGCATTGCTGACATTTTGAAACGATCTGATATTTGTCACGTGCTAACATGCGTATTTATTAACCTATTTCGATGTAAGAAGGCATGTTGATAGTATATCGTAATGTCTCGACCAAGTTCGCTGGCCAGCTTCATCAGCCATCTTGTTTCAAAATGGAGGCCATTAAATGAAAAAAAAAATATATATTTAAAGTGAGGTGCAAAAAAAAAATTAGAAATTAAAAAAGGTTCCTTTCTTAAGTATTTGACCATGATATAAGGATTCCGGAGCATTTTTTGTTTTGTCTTTATCTTAAAAAATGGCTCAGATATAGCAGTTTCAATTTCTAATGTGGGTGACATTTTAAAAAATCTGATTTTTTGCCTGCGACAGCACTTGTATATATCAACCGATTCCGATATGAGTGAGCATGTGCACAGGAATTACTAAGGTCTCGACCTAGTTCACTCGTTAGCCTCATCCACCATGTTGTCTTAAAATGGCAGGAACTTCAAGATATCGCCGAATTTGGCAACCAAATAGAAGTTACTTAAAATAAAAGCAGCTTGGATAAAGCTGACTAATTTCGAGAAATTCTCATTCATAATGATTTAGTATTGATAAAAATTAGTATTGAATCTCCTATAATAGGGTTCCACTAAATTGAGCTTCGTGTGTTTGAATAATATAAGCTTGCTTTTAAAAAATAAGGAATATGAAAGCTACCTCTTCCTCTCGGCACTGGCCGGAAGGACCTTTTGAACTCTGTCCCTGGGTTTTTCATCCTTACCTCCCCTCTTGCTAAACTCATACAGAAAATCACTTCAGATGCAGCCGCAGAATTTTTTTCAAGTTTTTTCTCATGCTAGAGAAAGAATGTCTAAAATTCCTTTACAGGAAATTTACAGCAGAATTTAAATCAGCATTTAAATATCAACTTCAAGATCGTGGCTTTATTGGTAGTCTTACCGTCCTCAAGGTTTATTCTTGCACTTTTTGAGGTAAATTAAAAAAAATAATAATAATTTAATCCAATGCTAACAACTGTTTCTAAAAATCAGTGAATATTGTGGCTATCAATTAGTCTTAACATGATTTTCCTAAAAATAGGTGGTAATTTTCCTTACCGTTCCATCCTTACCGTCCTTTTTTTCCCATTTTGTCTCTTTTTTCTTATACCGTCCCCTTTTTTTACCTTACCGTCCCTTCTTTAATACCCCTTTCAGACAATGTTACACAAAAATTGTGTATTAAAAGTACTACATTTTTATTATTTCTAATTTGAATGTCCTGTGGGTCCTATGCAAATTCATTATAAGTAAAAATTTAGAAGAAAATAAAAAGTTATAGTGGTAAAATTGTAAGGAAAATTAAACTCGCAAGTTTAACTTAAACCTCAGTTAAATAAAAAGTATTTCGCTGCTGACCATTTTTTCTTTATTTTTAATTATTAAGGCATTCGTCTATCAGATTTAAAAGGTTATTTTAGCAAGTTTAATTTCCCCAGATTTTTATTCCCGAAAGTAAAAAGATTGTGAGAATGCCCCATATAACGTTTTCTTAGGGATCTATTAAAAACATGTATGCACGGTGTCCACAGGCTAATAAATTTGTTTTGAATGCTAATATTTAAAACTGTATTATTATATTACTAAAACAGTACTTAACCCATTTGTGCCTGAGTTTTTGTTTTCTCAAATTTTTTGGTAAAAACACTTTAAAATGTTGCAAAAAGAACTGGAAAAATACTAAAAAAAAAAAATAAGCTTAATTTTTTTTTGTATTTATTTGATAAAATGTAAAAGAACTAAATATGAATATTTCTAGTAAAATAATATGCATAATTATATATTTTGCCTATATTTATATTTAAAATGTTTTTAAATTGTATATTATGTACTATAATTAGTATTTTAATGAACTACAAAAAATATATTCATTTCTTTGCAGAGACTAATAACGTTATAAATATTATTAATAATAAAATAAAAATAATCGTATTGCAGACTTAATAAGAATTTATTTCACAAATATCTTCGAAAGGAGATTGCATAAATAACTGTCTCCTAAATTTCTAACAAAAATATGTGCCCATTTGTGCCTAGAACCTTATATTTTGTACATTACAAAAATGCATAAAAAATTGGCTTGAACATTTAATTTCGCAATTTAAATAAATACGTATTTCAAAAAAGTCCACAAGCTAAGATTATAACTTGCGATTTTAGGTCCATGATAGAAAAAATACAAATAAACTTACTTTTTACATTTCGCCCTCTTGAAAAATTAAAAATCTATAAACACCAAAAAAAGTCTTAATTTAAGCAAATAAATATCCACCTTGTGCTGTCATCTCTCGGTTATAGATAAAGACATTTATATATAATGATTTCATGCAATTTTCATGTTATAAAGAATAAGAAAATTATACAAATGCCTTAAAATTTTAAACGTCCCAAAAATGGGACGCTAGGCATAAATGGGTTAAATTACGAGGGTAGGCTGAAAAGAAATGCACACATACTTGTAGAGCACGAATAAAAACAAATAGAAAGATCGGGAAAAAATATAATAAAGTACTATTCTTAAACTTCAAAATCATATATTTATTTTTCAACATAGTCAAAGTTAAGGCTAACAACAATTATACAACGTGTAATAAGTTTCTTTATTCCGTCACTGAAAAACTCTTCCGAATTTTCTCGAATCCAGGGCATGACAGCTGCCTTCTCCTCATTGTCCGATGTGTAATGTTTATCCTTGAGGTCTCTCTTGAGTAGAGGAAAAAAATATAAAAATCGCAAGAAGCAAAATCAGGGAAGTAAAGAGGGTGTGGAATTGGTTCAAACTTCAGGTTTCGCAGAGCCTCTACAGTTGAGTGCGAAGTGCGTGCCAATTATTCAATAATGAAGTCGATAAGTCCCTTGGATATTCCAATATGGTTTGCGATACGCTTTTGTGTGATTCACCGTTCATTTTGAATCGAATCGTCAACGAGTTTGCTATGTTTATCCCTGTGGCATTGATCGCACGTCCGCTGCATTGTTCATCAACATTTATGGCTTTTCCAGGCTCGGAATCACGAAATTTTATTATCCATCGATTTATAGTAGATCTATCAACAGCATCGTCGCCATAAACAGCCTTTAAATGACGATGACTCCCAGTCGGAGTCACTATTTCAGCCGTTAAAAATTCGATAACAGCACGCAGTTTAACTCGCGTTCCCAAAGCATTAGAACACATTTCCATTAATGATGGACTATAACGAGATGTTTTCATCGATTTTCTCGATTGTTTGGAGATCTTGATACTTTTCAATTGTGTAAAATTTTTTTCGATGACTCCAGTTTGCCAATTGCTTTTATACGTCATACATTTATCAAGAATCGTCTGCGAGTGAACTGGAATGAGTCGGCGTTAATAAGGACTAAGGGGTTTCACCCGCTAGCGGGCCCTTCCTTTAATCGGGGCCCCTAATTTATACGTAATCTTGTAATATGAAATCTCGAACTGACTCCCCATCTATATGAGGCACGGTATAGCAGGCGTGGTGTGCACGCACTACCAAATCTTGTAAAAAAAGTAATCTCGAACCAAACGAACCTCGGACCGAATCCCTGGGAGGACGGGTTAAAGTGAGGGGAGGAGCATAGTAGCTGCATAATATGAATAAGTCGTCACAGGGCTTTACACCTTTCCAACCATAGTCACATGAAGGGTCTCGATCTGAATTTATAAAAATGCCCCCCGTGGGAGCAAAGTGGGGGAGGGGCTCGGGAGGTTCATAATGTGAATAAGTGGTCACAGGCCTTTCCGTCAATATGTCACATGAGGGTTCTCGGGTAAATTTAGAAGTGCCTGCGTGGAGGAAAAATGGGAGGAAAGACATCATATGTTTATAACATGTACAAGTGGCCACAGGCTTTTTCCACGATATGTCACATGAAAGGTCTCGGCTAAATTCTTTGTCGAGCTCCTGGCAGTCCTAGAGCCCCTTGTCGTGCAGGAGCAGGTCTCCAGCGCACATACCATCTGGACGATGTGGTCCGGAATCATGATACAATCCTCAATTTTCTTTTTTGATTTATGGACTTTTATCTCCAGGATCAACCCACCGCTGCCTGTCGCGTAGGAGCTTTGTGCTCCAGCGGCTAGTTTTTATGTATATCTATGTGTTAATGTATTTTTTTCCCCTCGTTGGCATGTGCCTTTTTTCCGAGGACTGGAACTATGTGTAGTGAATCCCCGCATGTCGGGGAACTTACCGGGTGGATCAAATAAGGTCTACACCAGATCCTAGTGATCTGGTGATCTTGCTCCACTTAGGCATAAAATAAAATATAAATGCCGATGTGTCACATGAAAGGTCTCGGCTAAATATATAAAAATACCCCCGTGGGGGCAAAGTTGGGGGGGGGTGGCCGAGGGAGGTGCATAACATGAGTAAGTGGTCACAGGCCTTTTCAACAATATCTCTCATGAGGGGTCTCGGCTAAATTTAGAAAAGTGCCTCTGTGGAGGCAAATTGGGGGCGGGACATCGGATGTTTATAACATGTACAAGTGGTCACAGGCTTTTCCAACGATATATCACATGAAAGGTCTCTTCTAAATTTATAAAAATTCCCCTCGTGGGGGTAAAGTTGGGGGAGAGCCACGGGAGGTGTATAACATGAGTAAGTGGTGACAGGCCTTTCCAAAAATATGTCACATGCGGGGTCTCGGCTAAATTTAGAAAAGTGTTCCGAGGGGGCAAGGTGGAGGGGTGGACATCGGAGGTGCATAACATCAATAAGTACCCACAGACCAAACATGTCACATAAGGGGTCTTGGCTAAATTTAGAAAAGTGTCCCCTTGGGGGCGAAGAGAGGGGGGGGGAGGTGCATAACATGAATAAGTGGTCACAGGCCTTTCCAGCAATATGTAATGTAAGGGGTGTCAGCAAAATTTAGGAAAATTCCCCGGGAGCAATGTGGGGAAAGGGGCGCGGTAGTTGAATAAGTGATCACAGGATTTTCCAATGATATAACACATGAGGAGTGTCGGCGAAAGTTAAGAAAGTGCTCTCCTCAGGGCGACATCTACTGCACCCCCCGGAATAAAACACCACTTTTTGAAATTTCATGTATTATAAATAATATTTATCGGCTGGCTCCGTAAAAAAATCCGATCTAAAATTAGGAAAATGCAAAAAAGTTTGAAAACTACCCCTCATAGTGGGGGCAAAATTAGGGAGGGGGACGAAAGTCTCATAATGTTAAAAAGTTATCAGAGAGCTGTCCGATGATATATCACATGACGGGTTCAAAAAATGTTTGAAAATTTCTCCCCCGACTTCTTCCCATGGGTCCGCTCTTTCGCCCCAGAACTCACGCAGCATCAATTTCATATTTTTATGTTTAATAAATAATATTTATCGGAGGAATCCATAAAAAAAATCCACATCTAAAATGATATTTATTATAGAAATCGCTACGGTTTTAAAAATTTGATCTCCCCCTCCCCAAACCCAAAATTCAATTTTGGGGTAAGAAAGGTTCATAATATGAAAGAGTGGTCAAAGGGCTTTTCGATTATATGCCACAGGAAGGGTTCGGTAAAATTTTTAAAATTGCCTCCCGCATGGGTCCACTTTCTCACCCCCCTTGAATTCGCCCGACCCACCTACCTCTTTGAAATTTTTATATTTAATAAATAATATTTATCAGGGGGGGGGGGACTCCAGGTATGTGACATGTTAGTAGGGCTAAAATAAGAGAAACTTTGAAAATTAGGGTTTCATTTAACAGCTCATTATGCCTTTTTCTCTATCTCGTCCCTTGGTACTTCTCGATAAGTCTTCTCACGTCTCTTCGCTCCCGAGGACGGAAAATTGATTTCTCGTTCTCGGCCAACGTGTAAAAAAAAATTATCGAGAACAACATACCGAGAAACGAACAAAAGTGATTTCTCATTCTTGGCCAACATATGAAATGTTGAAAAGCGCGAGAGAAATCATCGAGACACTTCTCATCGGGAAATGTTAAAAAGCTCGAGAGAAATCATCGAGAAGTTTCTCATCAGGAAGCGTCGAGATGCCAGTAAACTCATCGAGATGAGAATTGCCGAAATGCGAGATAGAAATGAAGCGTTCAGAGTCAAACTTACCGCATTTCTGGTTTGAGTCATAATTTCTCAAAGGAGTCCATTTGCTTATCCAATCTCTTTTGTTATTAACCGATATGGGTTAGGAGGCATAGTAGTTTATGTATTCAGTTCTGTATAGTCCTAGTTTCAATGTTTACTGTTGAATTTAGTGTCATTTTGCCCCGAATTTTCAATGTTTCTCTTATTTTAGCTCTGCCAAGCTGCCCATACCTGGAGCCCTCAGATAAATATTATTTATTAAATATGAAAATTTCAAAGAGGAGGGTGGGTGAATTCCAGGGGGCGCGAGAGTGGATCGAGGGGGGATTAATTTTCAAACTTTTAACGAACCTCTCCCGTGACATATCATCGGAAAGTTCTTTGACCATTCTTTCATATTATGGGCCTTTCTCCTCCCGGAGTTGAATTCCAGGAGGGGGAGGGCGGAAAAGGGAGCGGTGAGGGGTTGAACTTTTTTCATATTGTAGCGATTTCTACAATAAATAACATTTTAGATGTGTTTTTTTTTTTGATGGAGCCCGCCGGTAAATTTTATTTATTAAATATAAAAATTTAAAAGTGGGGACTACGTGATTTCCAGGTATATTCTGGGAAGAAAGAGTAACCCCACTTGGGAGGAGAAAATTTCAAACTTTTTTGGGCCCGTCATGTGATATATCATCAGAAAGTTTTCGGACCACTCTTTCATATTATGAACCTTTCTTCTCCCCTCCTAGTTTGGCGCCCCGTGGGAGGCACTTTTTAAACTTTTTTTTGAAATCCTAGTGTTTTTAGAATTTTAGATCGGATTTTTTTACGGAGCCCTCCGGTAATTAATTTAAAATATATGAAAATTTCAAAGAGAGGGATGGGCAGTGTGTATTCCGAGGAGCACGATAGTTGGAATCATGTCGGGAGGACTCTTTTCTATCTTCTGCAGACACCCCTCATGTGATACATCATTGGAAGGCTCTGTGACTACTAATCCATTTTATATATCTCCCGTGCCCCTCCCCCTACTTTGCCCCCGCGCGGGAGCACTTTTCTAAATTTAGCTGACACCACTCATGTGATAAATTTTTGGAAAGTCCTGTGACCACTTATTCATATTATGCACTTTTCTTGCCCCTCCCCCCACTTTGCTCCCTGCGGGGGTTCGTTTAATGTATTCCAGTAGATGATTTTCTAATAATGAGGAAATTGCAGATCTGATCTCATATGACGTAAAAAAATCAGTAAAAAATATTGATCCCATTTACCGTCTTTTTAGTTCATGTCTTTGACACTAGAGGGTACTTTTGATTCTTATTTCTTTGGCCATTTTGGTGCTAATTGCCGAAAAATTTTAATTTTTGATACTTAAACTCCCCTTACAATTTCATACCGTTTTCTCAACTTTTCTTCAACCAGGGGGCGCCGTCCCATGACTTTTCCACTATTTTGGCTCCATTATAGCCTCCTTTTGGTTTGTTGTTTTTTAATTCCATCTGTTTTCAGTTACCTTACATTTAATAAAATATGCCTTATAAATATGTAAAAGCAATGATTTTGATAATCAATTGTAGAACATCTCGATTGTAGATTCTCGATCAATCTGTAGATAATCGATGACTGTATCGATTGTGTTTTTTTACGATGACGATTTTTTTCGATTGGTAAATTTTCGAGAATCGCCCATCACTAATCTCCATATTTACGCTTCTCAAAAAACAGTGGATGAATTGAACGACTTCAAATATGCACATTCGTATAGAGGGGAGTGTTACTTCCACATAACCAATGGACACGCTTCTGAAAGTCATTTCGTTTGCGCTATGCAAGCCTGTGTGCATTTTTTATCAACCTACCCCCGTATTTTCGATTATTAACAATCATACATGGGGTAGCATTATGACTTTAAATATACTTGTTAACTGTTAGATTCACACAGCAGCTCGGAGAAGAGGACTACAAATACGGCTTATTGACATGGGATGGTATGTACTGTTGGATAATTTAAATATGCAATCTTCCATATATTAACTGAACTGATAATGCTGATGTGAAATGTGGCCTTCTTATATACGCGTAACTTCCTAATGTCCATTTTAACATTTGTTTATTTTAACCATTAATACTCATTTTCGTTTACATTTTGTTTTAAAATGCATTTTCACTTAGACAAGCTGTAATAAATGCCAGCAAAGATTTTGCATCTTTTGAAGAAGTCAGTGAATATTACATTTATCTGAAGAAACCACTACTGCATTATTGTAATTTATCCTTTTTAAAACGTTCTCAAGAATTCCATCACAGGATACCAGAATTGTTCTTTCTAACTTCAAAGACTATAGCACAGTGTTTTTAATTAAAAAAATTTTCAGAAAAACAAAATCTGTTCTTAAATTTTCTGGAAAATAGTCGTTGAAATCTACTATAGGACCTAATCACTATTTGTTTCATGTCCCACATCAATTCAGATTTAAGGCATAATTTTACTATTTTCTTCTCATCAATAAAATTGTACAAGAATCTATGAGAAATTAATCTAATATTTTGAGAGTGCAAACGAAAAAAAAACAATCTGAACAAGTTCCGTTTTGAAGTGTTGCCATCTTGAGGGAAGGGGTTCCCTTCAAGTTGGCGTTCCCATAGATTTAGGGAGAAAATCTGTTACTTGAAGAGAAGTTTTCGAGTGAAGAATAAATTCCATTCTTGAATAAATTCAGTGCCATTGGCTGTGAAAGATACGTAGAAATCCGAAAAGATCTAATTAAATTCTACTTCATTCAAAATAACTGGTATGTTTGCGTACTAGTATCAAAAGACTAGATTAGCAGTACTGGTTACGGATACCAAATTTTGGGTAGTGATGCTCGAAAGATTAACTTATAACCATATCAATATGTGCAAATGCGTGCAATTTTTTTTACGTCAATATCAACTTACAAATTTACAATTTCAAAGATAGTCAACCAAAAGGCACTATAAAATATTTTGTTACCACTTTTAAAAAATAAACTGTTATTTATTGGGCATCTCCAAATTCTCCAGAACAAAATAGGTCTTAATATTAATCGCGGAAAAACAACACACTGGGCAACGTACGGTAAATTACGAATAGAATAACACGCCTGATATTATTAGTCAAATCTATTATTTGTTATATAGGTTTACATACATTATATTATTTTGAGAAAAAGTGGATATGTTAAGATTTTTTTTATCTTTCATTAACGACAAAACAAAAAAAAATATTATGCATAATTAATAATTTCGATTTTTTTTTCGCTTTTGCCTCTAAATATTGAAACTGAACTACTGTGTATCGGACCATAACGGTTTAAAAAAGCTGTATAGAGAATATGAATCATCTGGACATTCATGAAATTACATAATGACACGCAATCGTTATTCTTGGAAGACGGATTCTACTTAAAATTCCAAAATCAGCCCTTTAAGGAAATAGACTTACACTGAGCATTGAAATGATCCTTAACGGCGCATTATAATAGCACAAATTTCAGACAGGCCATGTGGTGTTTTCCTACTATGTCTTAATGATGTCATTTACGCAACTGAGCTTTTGAAAAACCGCTTTGCAAAGCTATTTTGAAGTTCCATAGTTACGCCCTCAAATCTTAAGGGAAGAGATCACTCATCTGAGGAGATACATTGTAGTTTAATTTATGTTTATAAACTTATTCTCTTTTTAATAACACAACACCATCATTATCTTTCATAAAGTACATTAGATGGGCTGAAACATCTTTACAGAATTATATACAGGCATATTTCCTCGTCAGCATCCTGCTTTTGATCTATATTACACACAACTGAACTGAATAACTGTTACTTTTGAACGCCCATTTTATGTTAAAAAAGAAATTGAAATTTGCAATTTAGATAAAAGTATTAAATTCGCATTTTAAAGAAAAGTGTTTATGCATTTTTATAGAGAAAAATTTGTCAAAGCGTAAATGATTTATTCTTTTTTAACTACGGAATGCTGGCAGGAGGTTTACTATTGAAAATGAAGTGTGTACCAATTACAACTCATTTACACAGAGACACAAAAGAATTCCCGTACATGGGGAAAATCTGTATTTGAGGAAAAATGTTTGTGGTGCATTTTAACACGTTCACGCCGGCGAGGTGGGTCACACTCGACTGTCTCAGAGCTGCCAAGTCTCCGGCTTTTTGGATACCAGTATTTTAATACAGAAAATGTTTTTTTTATTTAATTAGAACAATTGGGTGATTTAAAGGAACAATATTTTCTCTAAAATAACAGTGGTGTGCAAAAAGCCGGAGACTTGACATCTCTGAGACAGTCGATTGTGACCCGCCGCGCCGGCGTGAACGTGCTAATGATGTTAAAATAATTGAAACATAATGTCATTCATATACATCGCTAAGATGGACTGCAATATGCTTTCAATAGTTCATAGAGTGCAAAGATTTGTTGTTCATTTACACTGGCACACACACACACAAAAATTCGTTATAGGACAGATTATGATCGATAATTTCCGAAAGTGCGTTTTCAGTTGTGGCATGTACTTTGAAACTTAACTATTTTTTAATATACTATATGTTGTGAATAATTTCTTCCTATCACATACAGGACAGTACAAAAGGTTTCCCACACATTACATGATATGGGTAGCAATTTCAGAAAATGAATTTCCACCAAGTTATGTATTTCTAAAATTAATTATTTAGATATTTCATTTCGTTGTACGAAAAAATGAAATTTCTTAAAAATATTTTGTTAGTATTGGAAAATATTTACTACATAATTATTCGTACTTTTTAAAGCTTACATTAGCACAAAGTCGTTGCTTTGTGAAATGGAGACTTGTTTCCCATTTTTTGTTGTAATATGCCAAAAAATACAACCGACACTTTTTCTTTTTTTTAATCGAGGAACTTATTTTAACACATTCCGGAACAAAATAATTCCGTTGCTAAAATATTCAAAAGGTTGACTGAGACCAGAATTTGAGAAAATTGATTTGAAAATTAATAAATGCTTATCTTCAAGTGCATTTAAAAAAATCAACATTTCTCATACAATTTTGGCAGTTGAGAATCAAAATTTAGTGGAAAAAATGCTTGCCAGTCTTCTGCCATATAACTAATATGGCGTCATAGAAGTCATACTGCCATATAATTACTTTTAAATATAGATTACTTGATTGTTACCAAGTTTTTAAAAAAGAAATATTTTCTTTATTAAAGGACACATTAAATTAGTCTAAAATAAGGCGAATATTACCGTTTATAAATTGTAATGGCAACTAATCAATTTGAATTTTAAATAATACAAGTGTAAACAGTTTAAAAAAAAAACACTCTTTTATAATCATTCAATGGTCAACTCGCAAATACCGTCAGTAATAATACTATTTTGACTGCAATTCCCCAAAACTGTTTTTCCCCAAAAATTCTTGTTACAATACATTAATTTGACGTGAGCAATGAACTCGATTATGAACAATTTTCTGTTTTTTTATTCTTCGTATAATCCTCAAGCAAATGTATATATTACAAAATATATAATTTTTGCTCTGTTTATATTTTAAGGGCACAAGGACCTTCAAATTCATTTTTTATTATTTTTTAATTGCACTTTAAATACCATTCAAGGGAATCACACTATATTCAATCACACTATATGAATTTGCATATATTTATCATACAAGAAATTAAAATATTTTTTTTTTTTTTTTGGATTAAAATAAGGAATTTTTCTGAATATTTTAATCGTTATGAAGAACTTTTCAAAATACACCATGCGCATTCCATATCAATTAAAATCCTCAATATTTTTTATGCCAATTTGGTTTACATATACAAATAAAGTTGTGCATTTTTTAAAAACTAAATATAATTGGAAAAGTTAAAGGTAGTTAAGTGCAGAAATAAGATGCAAAAATCCTGAAAATTTCATAAAATTTAGAAAATATTTTTTCTTTTACCTTTATATTCAAATATATAAAACTTGATGCACAGTTTTATTTGTATATGTAAACCAAACTGACAAAAAAAAAAATGTGGAGATTTTAATTGATATGGAACGCGCGTGGGACATTTCGAAAAGTTCTTTATAACGCTTAAAATATTCAGGAAAATTCCTTATTTTTCGCCAATTCTTTCTTTATTATTTGTTGTGTAATAAATATATACCATAATTCATATAAATTGTCTTTGAATAATATTTAAAGTACAATTAAAAAAAATAAAAAATGAGCTTGAAGGTACATTAAGAAAGGGAACAGGAAAGAAAAAAAATGAGACATTATTTAACACGTTCACGCCGGCGCGGTGGGTCACACTCGACTGTCCCAGTGCTGCAAAGTGTCCGGCTTTTTTTATATCTGTATTTTAATACAGAAAATGTTGTTTTATTTAATTAGAACAATTGGGCGATTTAAAGGAAGAACATTTTCTCTAAAATAATAGTGGTGTGCAAAACGCCGGAGACTTGACAACTCTGAGACAGTCGAGTGTGACCCACCGCGCCGCCGTGAATGTGTTAAACTATCTGTGCAGGATTTCAAAATTGATTTCTCAAAGCATAATCGTAAATTAATTAATATTTAACTATTAATTGACAAAAGCGTATTTTTTAAATAGTACAATCTTCATTTTTTATTTATAATTTATTTTCTACTTTGAAGTATTTAAAATATTTCGTTGTTGCAGTTTCACAAAGATTTGGCATAATTTGTCGAGCATTTATTGGCGCATATTAAAATCTGTTGTTTATTCCCATACAAATGTACGAGTTACGGAAAATATTTGGTGATTTACCACCTGCGGCGGGTTAATTGAAAAAAATGCCTTAAAATTAATGTATTAATTTTTAAATAAGTTATAAAAGTATTAAAATTTAGTATTGTCATTGAAAACATACCTTTGTATATATATATATATATTATTCTACCATCAAGTGGGTTAAAATTCCATCTTTACTTACAAAAAACAGTTTGTGTTAAATAAAAGAGTATACAGTCGTGGAAAAGAAAAAGTAAACACCCCTACTAACTCTTCAACAAATTATCGTAGAAGAAATTGACTAGTACCGAACGATTGGAAATAAAGTCTACTTTTAAATGATGTATATAAAATTTGCTTAGGGGCCATCTACATATTAAAAATAACCATAACTTTGTTTTTTTTAATTCTAGTATCAAGTGGGTTAAAATTCGATTACAAAATTCCATCTTTACTTACAAAAACCAGTTTGAGTTAAATAAAAGAGTGTACAGTCGTGGAAAAGAAAAAGTAAACACCCCCTACTAACTCCTCAACAAATTGTCGTAGAAGAAATTGACTGGTACCGAACGATTGGAAATAAAGTCTACTTTTAAATGATGTATATAAAATTTGCTTAGGGGGCCATATACATATTAAAAATAACCATAACTTTGTTTTTTTTAATTCTAGTATCAAGTGGGTTAAAATTCGATTACAAAATTCCATCTTTACTTACAAAAACCAGTTTGAGTTAAATAAAAGAGTGTACAGTCCTGAAAAAGAAAAAGTAAACACCCCCTACTAACTCCTCAACAAATTGTCGTAGAAGAAATTGACTGGTACCGAACGATTGGAAATAAAGTCTACTTTTAAATGATGTATATAAAATTTGCTTAGGGGGCCATCTACATATTAAAAATAACCATAACTTTGTTTTTTTTAATTCTAGCATCAAGTGGGTTAAAATTCGATTACAAAATTCCATCTTTACCTACAAAAACCAGTTTGAGTTAAATAAAAGTGTGTACAGTCGTGGAAAAGAAAAAGTAAACACCCCCTACTAACTCCTCAATAAATTATCGTAGAAGAAATTGACTGGTACCGAACGATTGGAAATAAAGTCTACTTTTAAATGATGTATATAAAATTTGCTCAGGGGGCCATGTAAATATTAAAACAAACCATAACTTTGCTTTTTTTCAATAGCAGTACACCATTCTGACAGCATAAATGAACTCTACACCCTTCAATTAGTCGAAAAAACAAATTTTTATGCAATTCGTACCATAAGTTTCCGAGAAATTAATTAGTTTAAAACGAGCATATTTTAAGGGATGTATCCGAATTGAAGTTCCGTTCTCGATTGTTAACCGAGAGAGCTCCCTTCTTGATTAAGGCACCTTAATCAGTCAATTAAGCCTGTTAGATTACAGGATAGCATAAGAAATTTCAAAATATTTAGTCACTTCTATCATAGACGCCTTAACACTAGAACGCCCGTAAGGATTCGATCCGACTCCAACCATATGATTAAATGTCGTTTGGAACCAGAAATTCTTTCATAAAATAAGTTCAATTTAAACCACACAGATTTACGTTAAATAAATCAGTCAAATAATTTTAAATAAAAATTCTGATGTCAAATATTTTTATGAAACTTGAGTAAAATTTACTGGCGTTCTAGTGTTAAACCATCATTTTACCGTTTTTTTAAGTGTAATTTAAAAAACTACTTGGAAGAAAAGATGTGAAATTTTGGATTTCCATAAAGCAGGACTTAATAAATCTGAATCCATCAAAAAAATTGTAGCATGCAATTCATATTTTTTTAAATATTAATTTCATAATTCATAATTCATATCAGAAAATTATAAAAATTGCAAATTCAACGTATTTATGTTTGGGTATATTAGTATTATTGCTACACAAAAAATTAGCAAATTAGAATCATAATTTCTGAAGTTACAAATAAAAATATGAAAATGTAATTTAACATTAGAAGCACTAAATTTTGAATGTTTATAATTCAAAAACGTATCATTCAACTGACTTGAAATTTGGAGTCTAGGCATAGTTTGAACCAAAGATTTGAAATATCTCGTTAAAATTGGGAATACCGTTGAATAAAATGAAGTTTGAATTCGTTTTAATATGTAGATGGCCCCCTAAGCAAATTTTATATACGTCATTTAAAAGTAGACTTTATTTCCAATCGTTAAGTACCAGTAACTTTCGTCTACGATAATTTGTTGGGGAGTTACTAGGGGGTGTTTACTTTTTTTTTTCCACGACTGTACAAATGCAGAAGACTAACAAAATTGGTGCGGAGTGTACTTACCATCACCCTTAAAAGGATTAAAATATGTAAAGTTACAAATGAATTATATCAACGCACGAAGCACATATATTTTAGATTTCTATAGTTGGTGTTTAAAACGATTGATGTATTTTTCCTAACAAGTTAAATTTCGAACTTTAAGTCTGAACTTCGATTTTTATTAAGTGAAAATGAAAATTCAACTGCAAATCTGTCACAGTTTATAAATAACCATGTTGAAAAACAAACTAATTTCAAAATTTTCACGAAAGAGGGAGCAAATAAAAAAATATATATTTTACCTTTTCTAAAAGTTGACATATAAAGAATGGAATTGAATTAACTTGAAGAAGTAAATAACAAAAAAAAAAAAATGGGGATGGGGAGCGTCCATGATTTAAAGCCTCACGGATGGTCCAAAGATTGACCATATTTTAAACCAATTTCATTTTTCGCCCACTTCACATTTCCTATCGAAAATAAGAATTACATTTAAATGCAAATTTTATCAATGAAATATATGATAGAAAACAAAATGTTGACATGATGAATGTTGTTTTGATTCATTTGTCGAAAAATTTCCTTTTCCATGCAGACTAATATAAAAAGAAATAATTTAATAAAAGCCACATTTATTATTTGGAAAAGCATGGGTATGACAAAATTGCATTGTTATGCATATTGAATCATAGATTTATATTTTTAAGTATTTTTCAATGACATGTTATTTTCTTGTAATATTCTGTAAATTTCTGTTTCTGTTGTACAACAATAAACAAAAATAATAATAGCCCTTTCGATGTTTCTTAGTTAGTCTTTTGTTTGAAATGAAAATGTATGAGACATTCTCACATAATTTTGAATATTAAGTTCCAATAATAATTTGTATTTTAGTACATGTTCTTGTGTTTTTTCCCCCTTAAACTTGAAAACATCCCATTGCATGACTGTATTACAATATTAAAGAGATAAATAAGTTTTGGACGGTTTTTGGGGTCCAAATATACCACGAAATTCCTTACCGTCCCGTGTCCCTGATGAAGTTTTCTGCTGTCTGTATAAACTTGCTTCAATAAAATTAATTCGATGTAATTTTTTTCCGAAACTGGGACTACTGTTTTATATAAACATGTAGCAAAAAAATAATCTTTTCACATTTTTACGGTTGTTATTATTTTTAACACTTTTCAACAAAGTTGAAAAGTGTTTATGACTTCTGTTTGTCTGTCCGCGTTCTTACTCCCGTAAATATACTCGGATTGCTTTAAATTTTTGGATGTTATTAATGTTTACCATAGCATGTTACGTATTTCAAATGAAGTTTATAGCATATTTAGATCATTTACAGGGACAATCAAAAGTTTTCTGTTACATTACGGCCTATGGGGAAAAAATCGCTTAAAATGATTTTTAATGGTGTTACACGCTTTCAAACACAATAAAATTGATATACAATAAAGAAATGCACTAAAATATGCATTCTGCAGAATATGCGGTGTAAAAAATAGTTATTATTCATTTACAGGGCCATACAAAAGAATTCCGTTACATAATAAAATTGGGGTGGAGGGAATTGTTTAGCGCGTATTTTAATTATGTTAAATTATTTCATGTATAATGAAATTCTTATACGTCGCTGAGGTTTAATATAACTTATTTTATGTATAATTCGAAATGCAGAGCATTTACAGGAACACACAAAAGATTTCAGATATACTCTATTGTATCCGAAGTGCTGCACTTTAGCGGTGATTGCTGGAAATGCATTTTTAATTATCATACGCGTTTTTATGTTTCACTGTATTTATGCATACTATATGGTTTGTATAAAGGATATAATTCATATACAGGGCTATACAAAAGAATTCGTAAGGGTTACTGGGTACGAGCGAAAATTGCTTAAAGGTAGTTTTTAAATGAGTTAAGCATTTTTACGTTCATCTGCATTTAGTTTACTAAGAAATGTTTGAAGAATATAAATAAAATACTATACAGTGTTACGCAAAGAACTGGATACATGGCCATCTATAAATAATAATTTCTGGAAATGTGATTTGAGTAGTTTTAAGTGTTTTCGTTTGAATTAAATTATAGCTAAATAGTGGCGTGTAATAAGGGTGTTACAAAAGTATTCATGTATGTTTCCATCTATTAGTATAAATTGCTGGAAGAGAAATTTCAACCTATTATGCGTTTTCTTGCTAAACTAAATTTTCCCATTATATAGTATATATATATATCAACGTACAGATCAAATACAGGGCAGTTCAAAAGAACTGAAATACATATTTGACTATGGATGGTAACTGCTGAAATTAGTTTTTCAACTGTTTTTTGCGTTTTCTAAAATGGTTACTTAATTATCTTATTTACCTTATATACCTAAATAACGAAGTTTTGTTAAAGCATTTAGGAAGTGTTGGAAAGTGTTTCATAATCTATGCTTAACGCATGATTTTTCTTTCTTATTTTAACTCTGTCCCTGGATTTCAGATTCCTTACCGTCCCTCTTGCTAAAATTGTACAGAAAATCACTTCAGATGCACTCACAGATATTTTTTCAACTTTTTTCCCATGCAGAAGTATGCTAGAGAAAGTATGGCTAAAATTCTTTAACAGGAAATTTACTGCAGAATTTAAATCAGCATTTAAATATCAATTTCAAGCATTGTGGCTTTATTGATAGTCTTACCGTCCCCAAGGTTTATTCCTGCACTTTTCGAGGTAAATTAAATTTTTGTATTTTAATCCAATGTAAATAACTGTTCCAAAAAAATCAATGAACATTGTGGCTATGACTTAATTTTAACCTGATTTACCTTAAAAAAGGTGGTAATTTTCCTTGCCGTCCCATCCTTATCGTCCATTTTTTTTTCCTTACAGTACCCTTTTTTTCTCTTACCTTCCCTTCCTTAACATCCCTTTAAGACAATGTTATACCAAAATTTTGTACTAAAAATTCTACATTATTATTATTTCATATTTGAATGTTCTGTTGATATTGTACAAATTCATTATAAGTAAAAATTTAATAGAAAATAAAAAGTTAGAGGGGTAAAACGGTAAGGAAAATTAAACTCGCAAGTTTAACTTAAACCTCAGTTAAATAAAAAAAGTCATCGCTGTTGACCATTTTTCTTTGTTTTGAATCATTAAGGCGTTCGTCTATAAATTTAAAATGTTATTTTATTAAGTTTAATTTCACCATATTTTCATTTCTGAAAGTTAAAATTTTGTGAGTATTCCTTGCATACCTTGCTTTTTAAGATCTAAAGATTCAGTTGCTTGCGTAATAAAGAATATAACCACATTTAGTTGCAAATCATCTACTTATATAAAATTCAAGTGTAGAACAGTATAGGTAAGCATTCCGGGAGGAACCGTGCTAGTTATATATTTGAAGTACAAGGCTGTTTTTTAGTCATCTGCTCTGAGCTTTCTATTGAACCAATTTTGCTAATTATTTTTTAATGAAAACTGTTCATTTGTAGATGTGCACGCTAGCTAATTTTAAAACCATTCCCTTTTTTATATTTTAATTTTAATTAAAAAATTTTTTATGAAATTTCTTGAAAGCGGTGGATTACTTCTATTGTTTCAGATAAAAGAGAAATAGTGAAAAATATTCAGACAGTTTTGGACGTATGTTTTTCAAGTTATTTTCGGTGATAAAAAAAATTAAAAAAAAAGTACGTCTACTTTATTTTCATAAGCGAATAAAAATTCCTGTTTATTGCGAAATCACGATAATATTGTCTGGGTTTACTTTACTTTATTTTTATGCATTATAACTGTATTTTTTCATTACAATTAAAAAAAAATATTTTTATTTGAATACACTGTAATTAAGCATAAAAGTACGTATATAAAGTACGTTTGAAAAGTTTGCGCCGGTGACCTTATGCTTATTTTGAAATGTAAGTAATAAAACTAAGGAAAAAAACATACTTCATTGTGTCAGCATGACGTAATTTTCACCGATTTCTCATTTCTTAAATCTAAAGATTACATTATGAGCCTTTATTGATCGTTGAACTATTTAAGAAATTGAACATTGAGTAAAAAAATATCTCCATCATTTGTATTTGTAGAGATCATTTGTCATTTTTTAAATTTCCATTTCTACAATACAAACCTTTCAATAATAAAACCTTCATGCTGTTTGTTTGTCTGAAGTCTCATGAAAATAAAACGCGGATCTACATTCCGTCATTTTTGGCGGTTGTGATATAGAGTGTGTCTGTAAAGTCATGGTGCACTTTTGACCGGTCACAGGAAATCAACGAAACAAGATGGAAATGTTAAATCTTCACCAAATAAAGGAAAAACTCTCCAAGTTTCATACCTATTCAGTGCAGTTCGATGTGGCCTCCGTTTGTTGACCTACACACATCTAAATGACATTCAAGATCTTCCCACACACAGTTAAGGGGGCCGTGTACATTTAGTTGAGCAAAAATCGTCCCCAAAATCGGAAATTAGTGTTTTTTTTTTTTTTTTTTTTTTTTTTTCTTTTTTTTTTTTTTTTTTTAACCTTTTGGAAAAATGGTTATTGTCCTCGGTCAGGGTAGGAAATCAAAAACATATCTGAAGCGTTTTATTGGTTGAATCCGCGTTTTATTCGTTTTCTGATTGGTCTATACAGTAATCTGTATTTTCCCTTTACTTTCAACAGAGATGGAGTTACCACTATGACAAAAAAGTAATAAAAACTACAAAAAAAATTAGTAACTCAGAAACAAATTGAGATACAGCTTTCAAACAAATTGCATTTAAAAGTGCATTTTTTTCTCTACACGACGGTGTAAAAAGTAATATTGTGGGATATTTAGAAGTTTAAGAATGAAATTTCATTTAAAATTGGTCCAGGAATATTAATGTTTAATCCATGGCGTACGTAAGGAATGACCAGCTCCGTAGAAGTTTAAAAATTTACAGTACCGAAAAATGTAATCCATGGCGTTTGTAATGTAGGATCAACTCCGTGCGATTTTTTTATGTCTTAAATTTTAGTCTTTGAAAAAATCATTTTCCAAATGGTCGTTGTAATTTGTTAAATTGTATTTTTTTTTCTTTTTTGCATATAATTATTCTCCAGTTTGTTCAGAGCCATTTTCCAAAAATCGCATGTAGATGCGATTATTTTTAGCAAAGTTAGAAGCTTTTGAATTATGTAAAAAAAACTTTTCGGCCTTTTGATATACTCTAAATCTGTTTTTCTCAAAAGTGATTTTTCACCGTTTTTAGATTTTTGAAATGCTCCATGCGTCTTAATTTTCTATCAAATTTAATGAAATCGATAAGGAAGAATCCTGATATTACTTACAAAGAAACTGTGTATGCATTTTAAAATTCGACTTCATTAAGATAATTAAATTGAATTTTTAACTTGTTAAACGTCAAAATTTTGATGAAAATCGATATGGAATTCAGAAAAAAATCTGTATTCAAGAGTTTTAAGTGATTAAAATTCTAAATCGAGAAAATATCTCATAAACTAAGACGCATGGGGTATCTTAAAATTTCGTTTTAAAATTTAAAATTAAAAAAAAATCTTAAAATTATAATAAGATTAGAAGTTTCTTTTAAGGTGTTTTATATACTTATGGTGAAATGTGTATTTCCACAAAAGTTCATATCACTATGATGAAAATTAAAATAAAACTTTTTTAACGTTCACCGTCCCTTAAGGACGCCTGGTGTAACAGAGTGAACAACGTCTGCGATTTTCTGTTTCAAATGGAGGCCTGCATGAATCGATCTGCAATGAACAAGTATGAAACGTAGAGACTTTTTACTTTTATTTGTTGAAGATTTCACATTTCCATCTTTTTTCGATGATTTCCTGTGACCGGTCAAAAATGCACCATAACGTTACGAACACACTGTGCCAGTTTACCATAATCATAACAAATGTGCCATTAGACTGGAAAAAAATGACTTCCTTTCGAAAATGAATACAGTTTTTTCAAATATTAATTAATTAATTAAATTTTAATTAATTAATTTTAGTTTTGCATGGGAAACAAAATGGCGACCATTGGTTATTGGAGATCAATGAAAGTATTTTCAATAAGGGGTTACCATAGGGGGGACCCTGTTCTGTCGCCAATTTGGCTACATATCGCCAAATTTGGCGGCCAAAATGAGTCGCCAAAAGTGACGCCAACTTGGCTACTTATCTCCAAATTTGGCGGCCAAAATGAGTCGCCAAAAGTGACGCCAACTTGGCGATATCTCTAAAATTTCGCCAAATTTCCATAGACTTCCATTGTAAACCTACTTGCTTATAGAAAATAAACAAATTGATATATTTTAAGGCAACAAAAACTAATATTAGCTTAAGGGATTATATTAAATTTTTCTTTGATGACCTAAGTAAGAATTGACTTTAAAAACAAAATTTTTATATTACTTGTTTAATATATCGATATGTTAAAAAAAGTACTCAAACTTTTATTTTTCAAATGGTAATACCCACTTTTGATATGATGTTTGATTTCCTTGGGTTAAAATCAGATTAGAAAAATACATAGTTTACGTATTTTTCTTAAATTTTTATAGAGTTAGAAGGAGTGAAAAATTGTGGATCCTATTTTTAAATCTTCATAACGCACATTTTCACCTTTACTCAATATTTATCCGATTGAAATGGCTCTTTTTTTTTAACGAAATACACTGAATTGAACCAAATGTAATCTACTCATTTTTTTTATTATAAAATATTTTGAAATATGAAAATTATTAATAAATTTATATTAAAATAAATTTTGAACCATGATCTACATAATATTGTAGATAAAAAGAATAAGTATCGTGAAAAATATGTTTATATTATGATCAAACCATAAACGGATATAAACAATATAATAACGGATATAATAAACCGGATATAAACAACAATTTCTCTAGAGAGATTTTTAATGAGTTATGTTTTTTTTTTTTTTTTTTTTTTTTCTCATTTAGAATTATTACCTTCTCTTATCTCTATAATAATAGCCTAAGTCATGTGGCTGTCATCAATAATTCCGGGCTGACCGCTTCGCTTTTTATATGCCAGGTGACCATTTTTTACATTTTTTATTTTCGCGTGGTCAATTAAAACAATGCTTGATATTGAAATTAAAAGTCATGGTTTTTGGTATTATTTATTATTTTTCTTTTCTTTTTCTTAAAAAATGAAAAAAAAGTGAAAGTCATGAATTTTAAATTAAAATTATGCATTTTAAATAAAATGGGTGAAATTATTATATTTTAGATGAATTTAATGAAATATGAAAAAATGCGATTGGAAAGACAATGTTTGATGATTTATCACTTGCGCCTGGCTAACATAAAAAGGTACTGTTTAGTTATACCGTAGACCAATTTCGCCAAATTATATAAATCGCCAAACCACTCGCCAAATTATACAAATTGACATAATTTTTATTTCAAATAGCGAAAGAACAAATAAATTAGTATAACATTAATAAAAATACAAATAAAACATCGAAATAAAAATAACTTGATAATGTAAACACGTGTCACTTGCTTAAAGTCAAGCAAATGTGACATTTATGATCAACCATTATTGGTATTTAATCTTATAGTTTGGCGATAGATTTTTGGTCGACGGGATAGAAAAGTAGTACCCATAAAAATACGGAGTTCTTGATTTCTCTACTAGAAACTTCTGAGAAAGTAAGAGAAAAGAGAGAAAGTAAATTAATTTTTGGATAAAAGTAACATGGTACAATGCTTAGCACTCATCTAGCGGAGACCAAACTGGTCGCCAAGGACGGCTAGTTATGTATGTTGATAGATGTGACCAGCCATGAACTCAGTGACATGTAGTGTTTACAGGCGTCCCGTGTAAATCGGACCTCGAAATACTCTGGACACTAGTATTTTAAAGTAATTTTCGTCGCCTTATCTGTCTTCGATTAAAGATAGCGAAATAAACTGTAAGAAATTAGTGGTGTGAAGAGTATCTGGAGCACTGATCTACGCGGGACACCTCGCAGCATCAGACATGGTATCGGAACTCAATGTTGAAAATGTTGAGAAAGTTGAAAAGCCAAGCATTGTTCAGCATGTTGCCGATGTCATAGCTCGATTATAAATTATTTCCGTTTTGAAAATATTTCTTTGTATTTAAGCGCTGTTTTAGACTATGGACTAAAAATAAATAAATAATAACGAGAAAAAAAAAATTATGCTTCAGACACTGATTAGCGGTTCTCCAACATTAACAGAATGTTACAAATAAATTTCATTTTTTCGTACAATGAAATGAAATATGTTGAAAAGTAATTTAAGGGGTCTCAGGACTCTTAAAGCTTTAAAATTTTCGAAATGAAATTTTTTTTAGATGTTAAAGTTCTATCTTTTCTGAACATTTTGATATAATTGTTCCCTTTAAATTCCCATTAGAACAGAAGTTATGGCTTTCAGAATTATACCCGCTCAATATAGCTGAAGCGGCGTTTCCGAAATTTTGAAGTCATTTTTCTCCAAATGACTTTTTGCGTATAACGCGCAGGATATCTCAAAAACTTCTGAATATTTTTTCATGAAATTTTCAAAACGTATGTTTGATATTAGTCTGCAAAAACTGAACCTAAAATTTCCTTTTTATTGTTAAAAAATGTATTTGTTATGTGATTATATTGTTAAAATTTTCTAAATTTTGCATTAGCTAAATACAACTTTGTATTAGCAATATAAACATGCTTTAAATACAATTTACTTCGGTTCAGGGTAATTATTACAATCTGAAGTATAAGTAGGCACCAAAATTTTCATTCTAGTTGCAAAGTTTATTTTGTAATCCTGCGCGTAATCTGTTATGCCGATTTTCTGCTCGTCAAATATCTGACAGTTTGGAGCCCCCTGTAAATGCTAATTATGTATCTTGCAATTTTTTAAATATTTGAAATGAAAGAACATATTTATATCTTTCATCCCAATAAAAATTGTGTCTTAAAATTAAATACATTTTAAGATATTAAATGTTGAATAAGGACTCTTTTTTCCCTTTTTTCCAATTTTAAGAGTCTTGAGACCTCTTAAAAAACACTTAACCCATTAAAAATCCATTTACAACAATTGATGTCCCTATCCGAAAATGTGTGCTAATTCTTTTGTGCAGCTCTGTATATACGTATAAAATTTATACACCACCACATAATACACTAAAACGTCATAGATAAGTGAAATTTCGTAATTTAAAAGTTTTTTTTCTTAACTTAAAATAAAGATACATAATTCCGGATGGTGAAAATGGTATTTAGATAATTATATTAGGTATTGAGTAATCACCTAATTAAATTAGGCTAAAGTAGGATTTCACGATTGGTGAGGGGTAAACCTGTATCTAAACTGAATCTAAAGAGCAGTTTAAAGTCAAATTCGTGAAAAAAAATCTTTTTTTTTACTTTTTAATATTTTGAATCACTTATTTTATCTCTTTCGAATGGTGTATTACTTTTGTTTCTACGACAACGAGAAGTTAATTTTTTTAAAAGTAATTCAGTTTGTTTACACCATACATAAACATTAAACTGAATTTTCACAAATTGTTGCTTTTTTAGGTGCGTTCGTATTTATATAAATATGTAGCACCTATAATCGTCGTTCGTCCGTCTGTCTGTCTGTCTGTCTGTTCGTCCGTCCGCATATAACAGAGCAAAAACTACCCAACCGAATGGTCTGAAATTTTAAATATATAATTGTTGCAAAATTTTGTCGAGTCATTTCAAATTTTATGAAAATCGGATGTATAGTTTAATTACAAGTGCAGACAAATTTTTTGTTATATTACGGCCAATGGGGAAAAAAATATTTCAAGTGTATTTTAGTGATGTTAGAGCCTTTCGAACAGAATTAAACTGATATGCACCTATGAAATGCACTAAAATATACATTCAGTACAATATGCGGTGCAAGAAATATATATAAAACTAGTTATAGTACGAACGTACCTCATTTGCCATGTTTGACGTGCAATTTCCAACTTGTTGAACTTAGATGCACCTTTTATAGAAACTACTACATATTATTGCCTGTAATATTGCCTGAAAATTAATTTCACACATATTCCTCATCAATCTGAAGTTAACTTTTTTAGGTAGCTTTCATTACAAAAAGCTACCTATTGCAGCCATTCGGAGGAAAGCGATTTCAAAAAATTTTGATATATTTTCATCGATCATGACCCCCAGACCCCGAAACCACCCTCCGTTCAAAATTGATATATATATATATATATATATATATATATATATATATATGACCTTTGTCACACTGTAACTCTCGTATTTATGAACCGATTTAGATGTAATTCGGTGTGTACATAGTACGTACCAATGTCTCGACCGAGTTCGTTGGCCAGCTTCATCCGCCATTTTGTTTCAAAATGGCGGCCATTTAAAATTTAAAAAAAAATTAAATTTGAAAAGTGGTACCAAAAAATTGAAAATGGAAAAATATTTTTTTCTTATGTATTTGACCTTAATACAAAGATTCCGGAGCAGTTTTTGTTTCGTCTATATCTTAAAAAATGGCTGAGTTATAGCATTTTGAATTTCTAGCGTGGCTGATATTTTGAAACGTCCTGAATTTTGTCACGCGATAAAAGGCGTATTTGGATGTAACTTCGTTTATACATAGTACATACCAATGTCTCGACCGAGTTCGTCGTACAGTTTAAACTTGAAATGTGGTACCAAAAAATTGAAAATTGAAAAAATATTTTTTTCTTATGTGTTTGGCCTTGATAAAAAGATTCGGGAGCAGTTTTTGTTTCGTCTATATCTTAAAAAATGACTGAGTTATAGCATTTTGAATTTCTAGCGTGGATGACATTTTGAAACGTCCTGATTTTTGTCACGTGATAACAGGCGTATTTATGAACTGATTTGGATGTACCTTGGTGTGTACATAGTACATTCAAATATCTCGACAGAGTTCGTTGTCCAGCTTCATCCGCCATCTTGTTTCAAAATGGCGGCCATTTAAAAACATTTTTAATTTAAAATGAGATACCAAAAAATTGGAAAATGAAAAAGATTTTTTTCGTATGTGTTTGACCTTAATACAAAGATTCCGGAACAGTTTTTGTTTCGTCTATATCTAAAAAAATGGCTGAGTTATAGCATTTTGAATTTCTATTGTGACTGACATTTTGAAACGACCTGATTTTTGTCACGCGATAACAGGCGTGTTTATGAACCGATTTGGATGTAACTTGGTCTGTTCATAGTACATACCAATGTCTCGACCGAGTTCGTTGGCCAGCTTCATTCGCTATCTTGTTTCAAGAGGGTTGCCATTAAAAAAATAAATTTAAAATTTAAAATGAGGTATTAAAAAATTGGAAAATGAAAAAGATATATTTTTTATGTGTTTGGCCTTGATACAAAGATTCCGGACCAGTTTTTGTTTCTGAAAATTTGTTCTTTTATTTATATCTTTAAAAATGGTTGAATTATAGCACTTTGAATTTCTAGCATGGCTAACGTTTTCAAACGATCTTGTATTTGTCACGCGATAACACACGTATTCGCCTATTTCCATGTAAGAAGAGATGTGGATAGTGTACATCAATATCTCTACCAAGTTCGCTGGCCAGTTTCATCAGCCATCTTGTTTCATAATGGCGGCCATTAAATTAAAAAATATATATATTTAAAGTGAGGTGCAAAAAAATTAGAAATTGAAAAATGTTTCTTTCTTAAGTATTTGACCTTGATATAAGGATTCAGGAGCATTTTTGTTTGTCTTTATCTTAAAAAATGGCTCAGATATAGCAGTTTCAATTTCTAATGTGGGTGACATTTTGAAAAATCTGATTTTTTGCCTGCGACAGCACTCGTATATACCAACCGATTCCGATGTGAGTGAGTATGTGCACAGCAATTACTAAGGTCTCGATCAAGTTCACTGGTTAGCCTCATCCACCATGTTGTCTTAAAATGGCCGGCACTTTAAGAAATCGCCGAATTTGGCAGCCAAATACAAGTTACTTTAAATAAAAGCAGCTTGGATAAAGCTGACTAATTTCGCGAAATTCTCATTCATATTGATTTAGTATTGATAAAAATTAGTATTGAATCTCCTATATTCGGTTTCCACTAAATTGAGCTTCGTGTTTTTGAATAATATAAGTTGGCTTTTTTAAAATAAGGAATATGAAAGCTACCTCTTCCTCCCGGTACTAGCCGGAAATGACTTTTTACTGACATATGGTACAAAATATTTATTAAAAGTTTTTCTTTGGAAAAATGCATGTTTTTTGTTATTTAAAAGTGGTGTTTGTTCCAGTTAAAAAAAAATAACTAAAGGATATCTGTTTATAAATTTGACTTCACTTCATTGGAATTTACTTATATTATGTATATAAAAAATTTCAAATGAATATGTTTGGTACTTCTGAGAAAAGGCAAATTAATTTAACATGGTAGACATGGGAGCTTCCAACTCATCTTAAACCTTAAAGTGGTGCGGGACATATTTTAAAATAATTTTTATTTATTGAGTTAAAAGTTTGAAACTATTGTGATGGTTTACCATATCATTTGTAAACAAAATCGCATGATAAAACTTCTAATTTAAAAAAAAATTATAACTAAAAAAATTATTAAAAAACTGAGGTAATTTAAAATCGTTATAACTCGAAATATTGTTTTTAGAATTTCCTTTTTTTTCATTTAGATAAACAGAAATATATAATTTTTAATTTTGATTCAGAATTTTTAAAAGTATTAATTTAAATAAAAATTAAAAATGTTTAAAGTAAACGTTTTAAAAAAAATGATGTAACATTTTTTAAATCATATTTTCAAAAGTAAATACTTTTTTTTAATTTGCTGAATGAAAATTAAAGAAAAACTATTGAAAAAGGCATGTTCTAAGTTAGAACCATTTATCTTTAACGGGTCTTCATTTATAGCAATTTAAATACGGGAAATGGTAAAAAAAATCCCATCATGAAGAAAAACAGATTTTCACAAGATTGATTCCATGATAACTATTGCTTGAAAGCTAGATTTTGAAAACAGACCAAAACGAAAAAAATATTTTCTGTTCAAATTAAGATAGAAACAGGATTTAAATGTCATTTGCATGACAAATATTGCTTGAAAGCTAGATTTTGAAAACGGACCAAAACAAAAAAATATTTTCTGTTCAAATTAAGATAGAAACATTATTTAAAAGTCGTTTTAAGCAGAAAAGAACAGAAAATTTTTTAATGTATTAATTTTTTTTTTTTTTTTACAAGATTTGAAGATGCTTCTGTTCCGGACCCTCTTAAGGAAACTCTCTTTAAAGCTATTTCAAATCCAATATCAGACAGATCTACGGAGCTAACCCAATTCTATTACTGCTATTCTACGTACTTAATTTTTATTGTCACATTAACAGAAAGAAAATTTGAATATTTACTAAATACTGTTTTCTAGATAAAGTGAAAAAAAAAGAGTGTTTGAAAGATGGCGCAAACATCTAAGCATGCCACTATTTGCGAATAAAAATATTAACAACCTTATCAGAAAAAAAAACCCGAAGAAAAAAGCATAGATTATTGTATTTATATATAAATAGCTCTACGACCACAACTTAATATAAGGCGAAATTTTAAATTTACTACGCCACTGATATAAAAACAAGATTGTAGCATATATTGCAACATCTTTTCAAACAACGTTGTATAAAGTACTGTCCCAGCTTTTAAAGTACTGTTCCAACTTTTTATCTCAGAAAACTATAAAGGTCAATTCCCTTTTTGGATGTATACCAAATAAGAATGAAATATCATCTACAGACAACTCCTGAAGCCATATTTCTCTGAAATGATTTCCGATCTACATATCAAAATGAATAATACAAAAGGAGTTTCACTGGCTTAACAAACTCGTCACTTAACATCTGCGTGGTTGACTATTTTATAATAAAAATGACAAATGTATCCAGAGATGCAATGGACAATACTATTTCATTTTTGACTGGAAACTGAAAGTAGGAAGTTTTTAATGGAACCGGCCTATGATTTATGAAAACTTAGTTTTGATGTGTATCATGGTTTTTATTCTCCATGAGAGATGACTACGAAAAAAATTGAAGCAGGAACTATTCTACAGAGGAAAAGACAGAATGAAAAACGACTACTTTTTTAAAATTTTGTGTAGTATAAGAAAAAATAAATCTGTTAATTG
Source organism: Maratus speciosus (assembly GCA_963932465.1). Taxonomy (NCBI): domain Eukaryota; kingdom Metazoa; phylum Arthropoda; class Arachnida; order Araneae; family Salticidae; genus Maratus; species Maratus speciosus. The sequence continues at coordinate 244,201,402 of OZ010800.1, read as the reverse complement.
CTAGTATCCGTATTGTTTCTTTTTTGTTGTTGTTGTTGTTATTGTTATTTTCGATAAAAGTGATTTTTGAATGTGTCAAAAAGTACCTTTACCGCATTTTTTTTAAAAATATGGTTCAAATAGTGAACTCACTGCATTTCAATGTTCCACTGAAAGTACATTTTGAAAAGAAAAATTAACTGCATATTTAATGAAAAATTTAAAAAAAAATTGAATTCGAATTCTTAAAATTCCTTCTATTTTTTAAAAAATATATATTTTTGCTCAATTTTTTTTAGGACTTTCAAATGTGTATCATACAAGACAGCATGGATTTTTAGAAACATCTAATATTACTTTTAATACAATTTTTTTCTGATATATATAGCGGCAAAATTTAACACATCTTCATACAATAAAAGCGTAAAAACTAGCAACGTTAAAAGCACCAAAGTTTTAAATTTTAAGCATACCGGTTTCGGTAGCATATAGCATACCTTCCTCAGTGCTAAGGATGGCGGAAATTTACTCACATATATAGGAGAGATGGGAATTCCAATTAAAGTTTTATTGACCAATAGGAAAACAGAGGATTGCAGGCAACAGCCAATAGGAAAAAAGATGGGAAATGGAACCGAAGTAGTGAGGGGGGGGGGGGAGTTAAGAGAAAGAAGTTTTTAAGTAATATTTCCAACAGTCTGATAATGGGGGAATAGCGAATACATAATTCACAATATTTTTTATATTTTTATAACATGCCAATACACTTTCTTTTTTTCAAATAACAAAAAATCTGAAGGCTCATTCCGTGCGTTCATTTATCACATATATAATAAGGAACATGTACAAAAAAGTTTAAATCTCTATCTCAAATACAAAAAAATAAATAAATAAACTTTAGCATTTTTAAAACATGGAAGTTAAGAAAATATGAACATGGAGAAAAAGAAATTTTAATTTGTGTGGGTAATTGAGCTGAATGTATTAACAAAATTTACTATATCTTACGATATAATTACCGTAGGCGTGAAAATGAGGTGGCAAAATATTCACTATTAAACAGGATTTTATTTAATATTAAAAACGAAAAATCGTTTTCTGGCGAATTTTAAGATAAATTTAATATCTTCAACATATAACGCTAAATTTTCATTTTCTTTAACGATTTATTTTTATTGTGACATTGCAAAAGAAAAAAATCCGTAGAAATACAGAAATTGTACTGACAAAATACGAAAATTCCTTTTATAGTGTAACAATATGAAATTCATAAAGCCTTGGTGATAATGACAAATTAACTAAAGTTTTAGCACTATTATCTGTCAAGGATATTGTGAAATCTATATTCGCTAATTTCTGACACCTTTATGAAATTATTTCATCGGAGAAAACATTCTGTAAAGATACGGAAATTGTACTGCAAATCAAAGGGATTGTTTTATTACAGTATAATGATTGATAGAAGAATAGACAATATAATGTAAAAATATTACAAATAATTAATTACCTTTCTAAATAAGAACAAACTCATTGCATATTTTAAAACGTAATTTTAAACAACATTTAACGAGAGTTTCTAATCTTAGAAAACTATAAAACTCAATTTCTTTTTTGAATGCATAAGAAAATTAATTAATATTAAATTATTAATTGGATAGCTCAGATGATAAAACTGGTATGTAACAAGAAAAAAAAATCAGTTAATCATATAATTGAAGATAATCTGCGGTACTATACCATCTGTTAAAATTACTATTTGAAAAATCCTAACACTCGGAGAGATTTTAATTGATAAAGAAGGGCGTCTGAAATTAAACGCAAGTAGATATTTGGAGCTTTAGAGCTCATTTTCTCAAAATGATGATTGTGTCATTCAATTCAATGTCATTCATTGTGTCCTTTATCATCTAAGCTCTTCAATAGATAAAAGCTTATTTTTTTAAAATATTACAATCTTCCTTTTTCAATTTATTTTCTAATTTTGCCTTTAAAAATATTCATTGTTCCAGCTTTGCAGCCATTTGGTCCATTTCGGAGGGCGTTTATCGGGGATTTGTTAAATTCATTGTTGTTTCAACGCGTCTACAATTGAACGACTTGCTGAAAATATTTGGCGATTTATCACATATTGCGAGGTATCGAAATAATGGCATAAAATTAATGTATTAATTTGTAATTAAGCTCTACGTTTTGAAATGAAATGAAAGGATTTTCAAAATGGACAAAAGGAATTTTAAGTGCTTCACTCTTTATGTACTGAATTATGCATTCATGAAAATTTTATCTTGTAAAGCATTTTTCGTGAATTTTTGGAACTACATTACACGATTTACATAATCATTTAATAAATTTTAGAAGGATTTTAGAAGGACTGGAAAATTAATTAAATTTGAATTTATAGGTAATTTGTGCAATATTTATAACACCACTCAAATCTTTTATTTTAAATATTTTTCTTAGTATTTTGTAGACAGCGATGACAGCGATGACCACCTCGGGAACTGAGCTTTCGCTTTAGAGTGTAAGTGCAATCCCGAGGGGTAGAACACATCCACTCTTCCCGACTCTCAACCAGAGTCTGAGAGGGAGCGTCGGGTCCCTGATCAAGCTGCTGAGATTTATTTCGGTTACTGTGAGATTTACAATTACAATCACAATTGGTTACCCATTTTTTCTGGGCGAACCGAAGATTTCACATCGAGATATATGACTGTATGTAGTGATTACATGAGGATCATTTCACCTAATGTGATTGCATAATTGTTTACAATTTTCTTGGATATATATACGTCACAGTACATTTAACACACAATATTTAACATGACAATTAGAAACACATTACAACACAATATCAAACACCTACTATTTACATGACTGTATGTAGTGATTACATGAGGATCATTTGAATGTGATTGCATAATTATTTACATTTTTCATGGATTTACAGGGATTTCACAGTACATTAAACACACAATATTCAACATCACAATTAGAAACACATTACAACACACCTACTATTTACAATTTGCACATACAAGAGTTTGGAGAGATGCACAAGATAAAAATTCAAAAGTGATAGAAGTTTCTGCCACCCGCTAATAACCCGTTTCTCCCTCCATGCTACACCCTAGTGATGGAGTCGGACTAGAATGGCTCTGGATTTGAAAAGATGTACTCGTTTGTTTCTATAAACCTCATGCATTGTATGATCTTGTTGAGTAGTTGTGGTTTCTCTTTTACATCCCGCCACCAACTTGCTTAATTCATACGTGTGTGTTTTTTGAGATGATAATGCGATGTTAATGTACAGTATAATACATAGTGTAACGATGTTGACGGCAAGCCACAAATGCATAGTGGGGAGTCTCTTTTGTTAATTTTGTATAAGTGTTCCTGAAAGGGGCCGTGATTTGTTAAAAATATGTGTAAGTATCTGCTGTTTACGAAATACTTAGTATTTTGTAGAATTAGGAAATGTACAAATATAATGTTCTTACAGTAGAAATATAGAAATATTTCCGAATTAAAAAATGCCCCCCCCCCCCAACGCCAAGAAAGCTGAAAACATTGTTGTTTTGTGCAACCAATAATGTTTTTGGAACAAGATAAAGTAAAGCATCTACAACTCATGCTAAACTGTATTACTACTAATCGATTATTAAAAGAATTTTATAACAAGTTATTTTAATGGTACTTATAAGTACCGTCAGTAGGTAAAGGGCTAACAAGCTCATCATCCAACATCTTCGCAGCTAACTATTTAACAATAAAAATGACAAATGTATCCAGATATGCGATTGCCAACGCTAATTCCTTTTTGATCGGAAACTAAAATACCAATTGAAAGTAGAAACTTTTTAGTTGAGCAAGGTTATGAATTGTGAAAATTTAACTGTTGAATCTCACGTTTTTTTTTTATTCTGGATCACTGCAAAATCTGTACACTGATCACTACAAAACTACTGATGAAAGAAATATTTCACCAAGAACGAAAAAATACTATTTTAACCTCTATTAAATAAATGATTAATAGAAAGATAAGATAAAATAACATAAAATGTAGAGAAATAAGAATATTGAAACTAAAACATTTTCTGCTATTCTTCTAAACTAATGTTTATCTTTTATTGGAACATATCCTTTTAGTATTTAATCCATGTGCAAAAAATTTTAATTATAGGCGAAATTGAATTAACATATATTTCTGCATGACCAAGACTAGAAGACATTTGAAAAAATAATTTTGTTGATCTTCTCAATTGAAAATAAGTTCATAATAAATCTCTAAATATCTTTTTAAAGAATATTTTACAAAATACAGTAAAGATTTTTAATTGATTGATGTTAAAATAAATGTTCTTTTTTTTAATGTATACCAAAATCAGAATAAATATCACCCACTGTCAGCTCTTAGAGCCATAATACTCTGGAATTATTTCCGATGTACATTTCAAATTCAACAATAGGAAAGTTATTTCCCTTGCTTAACAAACTCGTCAACCAACATCGGCGTGGGTTACTGTTTTATAATAAAAACGACCAGGGTTGTAGTAGATGGTATACGCAGGTATACGCTGTATACCTTCTGGATTTTTTTAGGACGCTCTGTATACCCTCTGCTTCTCAAAAAGAAATCTAGGAACAGATGTCATAAGTTCTCACGGCCGCCAGCTTGGAATTTTTCTTGGCGTGAAAACCCCTTTTCCGTCAAGTAGTAAATGTCGCCAAGCACCGGTTTATACGCATGTCTCGCTTAACTAAAATAAAATGTAAATAATAAACAAAATTTGCTAAAGTGGCAATCAGTAATCATGTATGAGCGCTTCGCGCACATTAACCGTAAAAAAAAACATCACTGCATTCAGCACTTCTCGCGCTGTAGCATTCACAAAATTCAGCAGTTCTCGCTTTCTAGCAATCTCAAAATGTAAAAAACTCTTAAAGCAGCAAAATATACATAAAAAAAGAAACTTGCTAAAGTGGCAATCAGTAATCTTGTATGAGCGCTTCGCACACATTAACCGAAAAAAATATCACTGCATTCAGCACTTCTTCAGCAACATTTTTTGAAACATATTTTTTTTCAGTGTTTAATCCATGTGTAAAAAATTTTAATTATACGCGAAATTGAACTAACATATTGTTCAGTTCAATTTATTTGATTAGGAGTCAAATTTGTGATTTTAGTTCTTCGGTTTGTTAACAAATGGCAGCACTATGCATCCAGTGCTGTGCTGTAAAGTCATAATCATGACATCATAAGTTACTTGGCCTTTGGTTTCTGAGAGTACTTCAGGGGGCATAGTGCTCCTGTTGCATTGTTGTTTTGATTATGTTTAATTTTTCTGCCCCCAGTATAGGCAAAGGATATATTTTATAATGTAATTTAAGGCTGTCCTGCGATGAAAGTATATTAAATAGAATGTTATTTTTAACTAGTGAAGTTAGATTCTGAAACCAGAACTTTTGCAACTATATATTTCATTGTGTTTGTAAATGTCAAGATTTGCGTTTTTGTGACTGTTCTAATAAATAAGAAAAGTATCAAGAAGGATTTTTTTCTTTGAAAATTCTTTATACATATACAGGGTGTAGATAATTAAACGACCCTACATTAAAGTTGTCTACCTACGAAACTATTGGTCAGAAAGTTGTAAAATTTCGTGACGGACATAATGAAGGAGTGGGAGTTTGATTGAGAGAAAAAAAGATTAGTTCAAAATTTCGCCACCAGAAGGCGTTTCGTAATAAATTACACATTTTGCCACCGCCCGCTGAATACTAGGCCTCAGCTCTGAGAAAAAAATAGCGGCTGTCGTAGGTGAATTTTTTTTTCAGAGATTCGAACACCAATAATCTTTAAAAGTTTTTACGTTTTATTTTTTCGAGGGGGTGGTCTGTATATTTGTCTTATTTAATCCGGAAAAAAGTAAAGCGCAAAAACTTTTAAAAAAGTATAATTCATTAAAAAAAACGCCCTCTGGTGGGGAAATTTTGAACATTTTTTTTCGCTCAAACAAATTCCCATTCTTTCATTATGCTCGTCACAAAATTTCACAACTTTCTGACCAATAGTTTCGTTTGCCGACAACTTTAAAGTAGGTTCGTTTAATTATGGATACCCTGTATTTCTGAATGCCGAACACCAGAAGACATTTGAAAAAATAATTTTGTTGATCCGTTCAATTGAAAAAAAAAAAAGTTAATAATAAATCTTTGAATATCTTTTTAAAAAATACTTTACAAAATACAGAAAATTGATTTTTTAGATTACTGTTAAAGTAAATTTTCTTTTTTTGAATGTACACCAAAATAAGAATGAAATATCATCCACTGTCAACTTTTCGAACCGTATTATTCTGGAATGGTTTCCGATGTACATTTCAAAATGAATGATAAGAAAGATATTTCTCTTGCTTAACAAACTCGTCACCTAACACAGGCGTAGCTTATTGTTTTATAATAAAAACGACAAACGTATCCAGAGATACAATGGCCAACGCTAATTCACGTTTGACTGGGAACTAAATTATGAGTTGAAAGTAGAAGGTTTTTAGTGAAACAATCCTGTGATTTATGAAAATTTAGCTGAGGAACGTCATGGTTTTTAATCTCAATCAAATATGAATCACTACAAAACAACTGCTGAAAGCAATATTCCACTAAGGAAAAAAAAAAAATAGAATTTTTGACTCTAGGAAATAAAGGATTAATAGAAAAAGAATAGAAAATAATATAAACACGTAAGGGAAATGTAAATTTTTAAACAAAATCCTTTTTTTTTGTGTAGAAAGTTTCTGTTCTAAACTGATGTTTAATATTAATTGTAAAATATACTTTATTATTGTTTAAAAATTGTGTAAAAAAATTAAATTATAAAAAAAAGCACAGATAATTGAATTTACATACATTACCATGACCAATTTCAATTCCAAAGACGACATTCGAAAAATATCAGTTCAATTGAGAACAAGTTCATAATAAATCTTGGAATATCTTTCTAAAAAATATTTTACAAAATACAGTCAGAGAACTGATTTTTTAGATTGCTGTTAAAGTCAATTTTATTTTCTATTTCTGGATGCATAACAAAATAAGAATGAAATATCATCCACTGTCAACTCCTAGAGCCATATTACTCTAGAATAATTTCCGATGTACATTTCAAGATGAATGATAGGGAAGGAATTTCCATCGCTTAACAAACTCGTCACCCGACATCGGCGTGGCCTACTGTTTTATGGAGAAAAAAAATGACAAATGTATCCATGGATGCCATGGAATGGCCAACGCTGTTTTATTTTTGTTAGGAAACTAATGTCTGAATCGAAAGTTAGAAAATTTAATGGGACCAGAATGGGATTTATGAAAATTTAACTCTGATGAATTTTATGCTTTTCGTTCTCGATGATATCTGATTCACTATGAGATAAACTTAAAGAAAAACCATTCCATGGAGATAAAAATAAAATAAAATATATAATAAAATATAGCTACGTTTTTATTTATTTATTCACAGGGTGAGTCATAAGTTTCATACAATTTGTTAAAGCGGCGACTATTTTTTTTTTCTTTTTTTTTCCGTTTTCAGGAAGTTGAATATAGGTATTGAAAAGAGATGTCACTAATGAAAGAAGAACGGATCGACATTATTCTGTTGGCTTTGAGTGGTACTACCCGTCATGTAACGCGTACCTTCAATGCAACGAAAGGAACGCAGATAATCCATAACAACGTGGCAAAACTTATCAAGAAATTCAAAAGAACAGGTACTATTGCCGATGCAAGCAGATCTATAAAAAACCAATGGCCAAAGCAGATGAAGATACGTCAACACATGTGCTAGCAGCAATAGCTTGATTCCAACAGAAGGGACCCAACGACCTCTCTCTGCGCAAATGGGGATCAACCAAAAGAGTCTCATTCGCAATTTTCAAAGCCTTGGTAGCATTTGTACGAATAAAATAAACTTTAGTCGCCGCTTTCATCATTTGTATGGCGACTTATGACTCACCTGCATTTTAAGATTATAATGGTTGGTGCAAGAGTAGGAAGAAAATATGATGTAAAAATCAGAAAATAGAAATAAACCCATTTTATAAATCATAAATCGTTTGAAACAATGTATCACGAAAGCTTTTTCTCTTAAAATAATGTAAAGCTCAATTCCCTTTTTGGGTATTCACCTTACATAAGAAAGAAATGTCATTCCTAGTCAATTTTTGAAGATCACATTAACTGCCTTACATCATTGAAGTAAACGAGGTGTGCACTTTGGAGATTAACATTCGGGGAACACTTAGCTGTTATAGGTTCCATGTATTTGCAAGTTTGAATATGAAATCAGTGGTGTGTAATGTCTTCCCAGTGGGAGACAGGTATCGAGTTAGAAGAATTCCTTCTTCCGGTGAAGTCCAAAAATATAAGAACGTCTTTTATAATCCCAACTTTTACTGAGGCTCTTGCTCCTCTGTTCCAGAAGAGTGCTATAGCACAAAAATTGTAACATTTTACGCGCTTTCATGTTCAAAATATAACACTAAAATCACATTTTTGTAAATATGCCTAAAGTAAATATTTCAAAAATAGCAAAATCATCATATTATTAAAAGCGGTTTTATTATTACAATTGTTATTACAATTGTTATTACAAATTTTATTATTACAATTGTTATACTTAGTTTTTCTCAGTCTTAGAAAAAAATAGTTTTAGAAAAGTTAAGTGAATATTGTGTTGTGCTCATAGTTGGTTATACTATTAGATTATATAAGGTTAAAAATAAAAATACATTATTGAGCGATTTTAGACTGCGTTTAGTTACTGATTAAAAATGTCACTGTAACAAAAACTGGTGATTTAGCTTGTTTATTCTAGTACATAAACTGAAAAAATAAGTAAGAGTTGAAATCATTAGACATATACTAGTATTTTGTTATTACTATTATTTGAATAAGCGTTAAACATATATGAAAAAACATTACAACATGCTTAGAAGGTTGTGTAAGCATTATCATACAAAATCTTATGTGGGTATGTCAAATAGTTTCTGAGATACTGATTTTGAAATAAAATATTGTTAGAGTAACTTTTTTGTATTTCAAATATATCTGTCATTTTAATACGAAGATCGCCGCATCTTAAATATGAAAGGAGTTTTCTTCTTTTTTTAGAATTATAAAATTGGTCTTTAAGTATGTGTTTAGTTATATTGATATCTTTCACATAATAGTAACTGGCACATAAACAAATTCATACATTCTTCCCCATATGTTATTAATAACTTCCTTACATAAAATCTATAATGCGAATAGAATTTGCATTGATTTTATATTTTTTTATTCCTATGTGTGCTTACGTGTGATTATAATAACTTATTAACACTTTATTTTGCTTTTAATATACTTATAAAGAAAAACAACACTTTTCACTTCCATTTTAAAACTCTCAAATTTAATGAACAATACAAATAAACTACTAAAAAGCCAAAAACTGCGTACGGTGTATGATACAAATAAACTGGAAAAAATCACGAGCTTTGTCCAACTGTGTACCAATGAAAAATTTATTTTAAATGTGACGCAGTTTTTAAATTGTTCTTTGATTAGAATAGCCAAAGGAAATGAAAAGAAGAAGAAAAACCATGGACAGAGAAACTGCTTTGAACATCAAATTGCAATTAATATTAAATTGCTACTGAATATCACCTCACCTCAGGAGAAATTACCTACCCTCTCCTTCCCCATTAGACTCTTGCGTTTGATGGCAGTGGAAATAACGATTAATTAAAGACCCGTTTCAGCTTGCGATGTCATTAACTGTATCCTTAATTGATGTCATTGTGCGATTAAAATACTTCAGGAGAAGTCTAAATTAAGTGATGGCGGCACATTAGTAAAATTAAGTAATAAGTGCATATTCTGTTAAAAGTAGCTTTTATTTGCGGCGTTTCTATTCTTTTGATGATAATTCAGAGAGAATTAGAATAATAATAGTTAAATTATCTTGTATTATATGCTTTGAAATTATATCAAAAAGGGGTTCAAAGGTTCAATAAATATGATTTAAAGTTAGCCCAGAGCAAATAATTGTATAAAGTCTTATTAAAGAAGTGATTAAATATGAATAAATTTATATTACTCTTTAACTATGGAATTTCTAAGCATCAAATAGTAATAAAGATTTCTATTCTATTTCTTAAGTCAATCATCAATTAATAATTACTCCTTTGAAAGAGAGAAGTCACAGAGTGTTTAAATTTCTCTGTTCTAATAACATCACGAAAATATTTCAGTAATATACATTTACAGCATAACTCATAACATCTATATATATATATATATTACGCTATTGTACGTGCACAGAAATCGCGGTTATTTGTTAGTTGTTTAATGGCAACGCCCAAATGAAACGCATCTCATTGGTTAGTGAACAGCATTTAATACATCTCCGTACCTATAAGGGGGGAATACCATATGGGGATCCCTGTTCTATCGTCAAATGTCGCCAACTTGTCGACCGAAATTAGTCGCCAAAAGTGACGCCAACTTGGTGATATCTCTAATATTTCACCAAATTCCCCCAGACTTCCATTGTAAACCAAAGGGTTTACTTGCTTACAGAAAATCAACAAATTGAGATATTTTAATGCAACAAAAACTAATATTAGCTTAAGGGATTATATTAATTATATTTAAGGGAGTCCAAGTAAAGTAAATTATGAATCAAAGTAACATGATACAATGATTAGCATGCTTTCCCAAACATAAATTTTAAGGGAGACCAAACTGGTCGCCAAGGGCGTATAGTTTAAATTATATTGTAAATATATTTCAGTAATCACTCATTTAGACTATAAAATCTTATTACTACTGATACAAAAATAAAAAAAAAATAAGAAATTACTTTCGTTCCGCTGAAAAACTCATTAAGTACCACTTCGATATTTTGAGAAGACACAAAATTAAACTGTCTTTTTTCCCACTTAAACTAAAATTTTTATTATTATTACTTTTTTCAAAGACGCATTTATTAAGTTCTTAACCTTATTAAGTTCTCAACCTCTTCAGACCCGAAGTTAAAATAATGCTACAAATACTGATTCATTGTTTTTTCTCAAGAAAATTCGATGGCAGGAAAAAGAAAATTTATGAAATTGATCCTTTAGGAGACTAGTAATTTAGATTCACAAATATGGATCTAAAATTACAAACCCCCTTAAAATATCAGTTTAATTATCACTAACCTTAATTCACACAATCACAAATTTAAGGGCTTTAAACAAGTGAATGATAAACAAATCCTAAAAAAAATTATTATAAAGGGTTTAAGTTAAATACAGTAGAACCTCGACTATCCGAAGTAATTGGGACCGACGATCTTTCGGAAAATCGAAAATTTCGAATAATCGGGAATGCTTCAATTTTAAGATTAAGGACAAATATATGCGATCTTTCTTTTTATGATAACAAGTGAATAAAAATAAGGCAGTAGCAAAATAGAAACCCGAATGAATTACCTGAATTTTAATTTTGAAATTAAGTGCCTTTTACATATTTCACAAGGGTTTGAAACAACGTTTTGTTTGTCTCTTTGCTTTGCAACTCTATCACGAAGTTTTTTTTTATATACTATTAGTTCACGAGCATCACGGTCTTTCTGCTGCTCCAACCAAGTCAAATCTTTTGCAAAGCATTCAAAAGCTTCAGTATTGTTAATTTGTTCGTTTTCTTCGCCTGCTAAACGCATAGAACTATTGATAAAGAGGAACTGACATATCCTTAAAATATTGAAGCTTCAACTGTAACTGCTTTCGCAAGGGCTAATTACCTCCTTCGAAAACTTCCATCAGTAAATTTATATAGAAATTTTCTGCCTATTTAAAGGGCTTATTAATGCAAAATTTCAGTCATAAATAAAGGCAGAAACAGATTTTCATTTTTACTGGTGGAAGTTTACTTTTGCGGTAATCAGGCCCTATGTTTCCTCCCTATTGTGACAACCGGTGAAACAAACTGACTGATTTACCAGACAAACTGACACCAGTAAAAATAAATAGAAGGTTTTGCCATATTTCCGAGAAAATATTTCCATGAATAAGACTCTTAAATAACACAAAATTTTTCATTCAATTTTACTGATGGGAAGTTTGCCCGACGCTATTCAGAAACTGTCGATCCGATTTAAAAAAAAAGCAGCCGCCATCTTGTGACAACCTCCTCAGTTACTCACCTCACCTCAGTCACTCTTAACTCGTAGACAGTACACTATATGCTTCCCCCTCTTTATTCATAACTCCATTGTTAGACAACATTCACACATTCCGGTTGTCCCTCCTCTTACTGTGTTCTAGTTCACTCCGCAGTTTACGGGAGCTCAAGTTAAACTGAAAGGAATACTAAAAAACGGGATCCGAAAGATTTATCTGAACTCGTGGTTCAGAAAGGACCGCTTGCACTCAAGGAATGTGATAGTAAAGAAAAAAAAAAAGGATTTCGCTTAACCGAGTGTTTCGGATAAAAGAGATTATACTGTACTTATGAAAATTTCTCTTTTTCTTGACGGCATTTTGCAAAGTCGTATCAAAATAACATTTATTTTAAGAGGAAATCAGCATTAGATGTTGCCATTTATTGGTCATTCAGCTATTAAGAAGGGAAGTAAAAAAGTAAAAAAATGAAACAGCTTGGTTTTTATGAAAAAAAGAATAAAAGTCCACATATGTGAACCCAGGTAGCGAAGAAAATAAGTGGAATAGACTGGACAAAACAATAGAAGAAAACAATCCATGGTCCGAAACATGCATCTTGGAACATCAAATCAAAATTAATACAGAATTGCTTACTGAATATGTATCTCTTCAGGAGGAATTACATCCTTCGACTAGTCTCCTGCGTTTGATGCCAGTAGAAATAACGATTAATTACAGACCCGTTTCAGCTTGCGATGTCATTAACCGTTTCCTTAATTGATACCATTGTGCGATTAAAATGCTTCGGGAGAAATCTAAATGAAGTTATGGGGGGGGGGCATTTGTAAAATTAAATATTAAGCGCAAATTCTGTTAAAAGTAGCTTTCATTCGTGGCGCTCTTATTCTTTTGTTGATGATTCAGAGCAAGTTAGAATAATATTAGTTAAATAATAGGTTATTATATGCTTTGAAATGATAGAAAAGCTGTTCAAAGGTTCGGTAAATATGATTTAAAGATAGCTCAAAGCAAATAATAGTATAAAGTTTAGTAATTAGAAGAATAGTTAATGTTGAATAAATGTATTTTATTCCTCAATTGCATCATTTTCGTAATTGTCGTAAATTAGTTAAGATTTCTATAATATATTCTTCTGTAAAATCTCTTTTAAGTTACATTTGGACAATATATACTAATGTTGATTATTAATGTTTTACTTCAAACAATATTAAATACTTAACAAATAATTCAAAGAAAATTAAATTACCTTTAAACTAAATATTAATAATCTGAAAATTTAGATACCTTAAATTTCTTATAAATAGATAAGCTACAGACCTCCATGGAACACATTTCCTTAGGTGATTCAAAGCTTTTAGAATCTCAAATATTTTATCTTCTTTAAGATTCAAGAGAATTCTTGTATATACAAACAGTACGACCATAAGCTTTTAGGATCTTTCGACGTGTACACAAGATACGGTAAAATCCTGCTGAATATAAATAAGTCCTAAAACAAGCAATATATATTTAAATCCTTTTACCTGAGAAGTAGATTTTTTCCCCGTTACTTTTATGGAGATCATTGTTTCAAACGACAGGTAAAGTTGTTCTGATCTTTTAAATTCAGATCCGTCGGACATTTATCCAGAGTTGCTGAATAAAATTGAAGAACTGAGGGATGAATTTTTTAAAGTGTTTATAAGTTCAAAAAAATACTTTCAGGTAAATTTTCGATTTTTTTTTCATCTTGTAAAACAAACATTTATGATTACATATTTGATTCATTTTCGATTATAAAACAAATACAGAGACAATGTAGTACAGGTAAATACAATTTATTATCAATATTCATTAATTAACTCACTAATACTGATGTTATGAAGCAATCTAGCAATATTTAATACTCTTTTTATTATTATTCAAAGCAATTTCGATTACAATTCATTTGGAAACAATATTTCCTTATCATGTTATATTGCTTCCGAAATGCTAAGCAATAACTGATTTTTGACAAGTAACGTTCCTGACTAATGTGTAACTACAGTTCATTTGGTGAAAATATGCGAAAATATCAATTTTCCAATATTTGGGTTAAAATTTATTTAGACATCCCTAGTATATTCGGACGAAGTTATATAAAACTCCAATGATTATAAATATGCGAAAAAGGCTTTTTACCGCTTCGATTGCACTTTAAATGATTCAGAGTTTCAATCTTTAAATTTACTTTCCTCAGTTTGCGTTTCTTTAATAAATCAGTATGATAAAATGCTAAAACTTTAACCACAGTAGTCCGAAGTAGCCCGCTATCAGTAGCGAAACTACAGTAGTCTCTACTTTTAAGGTAGTTTGTAGTGTAGTATGGCTAGATTTGAAAAATATAACGTAGAGACCTGCACGATAAAAATAATCCGTAGTTTATAGCAAAAATTGATGATACTTTTCATACCACTTCAGAAAGGGGGAAAAATGCCCTTATTTTGATCACCCGGTCGTAACTTTATGTGTTCAGTGCAAAAATTTGCGATTATCAGCAACTCAGCTGCAGCATTTAACAACGCATAGAATGGCGTCATGGAATTTTTCATTGTCATTTGCTTATAAACCCAACGGCCAAAATCAAAATGAAAGAAGTCAATTTTCTTTCTGAAAACACTTTGTGTATTTACTCATTATTTCTATTCGCTTCAGCTCTCCCTATAAGGTAGCTCTCCCAACCCGCTTGTCGATATCTTTAATTTATTGAATTTCGCTTTTATATTTTTTCAGTGGGATCTTCCGTGATCAGCCACCCTTTCCGCCAGACTTGAAGTGGACAGCGATTCTGCCTGTTCCATGAGTTACGGCGGTCGGAACTTAGAACTATACAGGGTGTTCCAAAATTTGACAGACAAATTTAGAGGGGTGGTGGTAGGCATCAAGAGGAGGAAAAATTATCATAGAACACAGGATCGCAAACCACGTATTTAGTCACAAATACTGGGTGTTTCATCCTAACTAAATTTGCGTTGACGGTAATAATTTTGAGAAAACTCAAAACATTACAATGACAATGCAACGATATGCACCTTATTTTGTGTGAAATGCTATAACATCCCGAAAAGTTCGGGAAAAACAGGGTTCTCAAGCAATCAATGATACCGTATGAACAGGTAATCGCAGTCCAAAATGTAGGACGTCAAGTGCATACTGCTGGCGCATAGTGGAAACTTCTGCCACTTTTTTCGATATTATCACATTTACAACCAAGATGAGAATGTCAAAGTTTTATTATAATACACTTCAGTTTTCTGAAAGTTATTGCCGTCAACACAAATTGAATTAGGGTAGAACACCCTGAATTTGCGTTTAAATAAGTGGTTTGCGACGCCATATTCTATGGTAACTTTTCACCCATTTGCTGCTCCTATGATCTCTCTGAATTTGCCGGTCGAATTTTGTATACTCTGTATACTATAAATTGGCAGTCAACACTTCTTTATAGAATAATTGGACCATCTTCTTATACTTTATATTCTTTAACTTTTTAATGCTTTAGGTTTCATCGCATTTATTTAATTGTATTCCAGCAAACGAGATATAACGAGTGGCCATTTTATTAATTAATCCTTGTTCCCAATTTCAAATGTAGATTGGATCCTTTGATAGAATCTGAAAGTAGCAAAGTAGCGATTTCAATAAGAGTCAAAACACTGTAAACCCCCTCACTGACAAGCCCGTGTTAATACGTTCATTAAGCTCTAGGTTTCACTGCAATACAAGCAATATTTAAAGTAATATAATTCTATTGATTTAATGGATTTTTAATACATTGAACAATGATTACTACTTCCAAGGATTGCATTCATATTCGTTATTAAGTTTTTTTATAAAATGCTCAAAGAATCATTTTTTTAGCATTGAAAACAAAATGCAGAGAAAACAACATTACAATTTTGCCCTTTTCCAAGACAGTCGGAGGGTTAAAAACTAGTGTCGTGAAGGAATGTTCACCTTGTCATTAATATAAACTTTACATACTTATAACTACTTAAAAGGTGACACAAACATATAAAAATATCATTTAATACAACCCTGAGACCTTTCGAACAAACACGCTATCATTTTAAAAGGGAAAAGATGACTGAGTGAACACAAAACAAATTTTAAAACAAAATCAAAATACTACTCATGCGCAAGCGGAATCCAGTCCATTTTTCTGCAGAAGGGGTGAAAAGATCCGTTCATATTTTCTGGAGTTCTTGAAATATTTAGGATATTATACCAAATCGCGGAAATATTATAAGAAAGGCCATCGTTACAAACAGAATCCCTCCTAAGTAATATTTCAATGGATTCACGGATTATTGAAGAATAATTGTCGGATGTTGAAATGATCATTTTATCTTTTTCGAAGTTTATCATAATTTTTTTTAATATAATATAAAAGAGCACTTTTCTGATATCAAGTTTAACAAACCAAGTACTGTTTTACCAAGATTGCATCAAAAAGAAAATATTAAAATAAACTTCGAAAAAGCTAAAATGATTATTTGAACATCCAACCATTACTCTTCAATAATCCGTTAATCCCTTGAAATTTTACTTAGGAGTGATTCTGTTTGTAACGACGTCCTTTCTTATAATATTTCCGCGATTTGGTATACTATCCTAAATAATTCAAGAAGTTCAGAAAATATGAACTGATCTTTTCACTCCTCTGCAGAAAAATGGACTGGACCCCGCTTGCGCATGCGTAGTATTTTGATTTTGTTTTTAAGTTTGTTTTCTGTTCAGCCAGTCATCTTTTCCCTTTGAAAATGAACGCGTGTGTGTTCGAAAGATCTCAGGGTTGCATTAAATAATATTTTTATATGTTTGTGTCACCTTTTAAAGTAGTTATAAGTATGTTATAAAGTTTATAGTATCGATTTCTTTTGAAAAGTAGATTGTAGTCGAATTTAACTATATGTTTCCTGAAGTAGTTGTAGTTGTAAATTCGCCACAAAAATAAGCTAGTTTTTTTGTTTCATATATTAACTTTAGTTACTTTTCAATTGACTCGCTATTTTCTGGAACGATCATTAAGGTGCGAGTCACAAATTAGTGATTGGATTTTAAGTAATATAGATAATTTAGTTTTTGAAATTAAACATGTTAAGTAAATAGTCATGTTTACTGTAATTTGACATTTGTCATGACATTTAACCCTTCAGTGCGCTGCTTTGCATATATGCAAACAACAGTGTTTTGAATTTAATAGATTTGCATTATTCGTATATAATTTAATTCACACCAGAGAATTAAAATAGCAATATTTGATTTAAATAATAAGAAACTTTCCTTATTTAAATAATGTTAAATGTTAAGCTTTGTAAAATAAATAATTGTATAAAATAAGGTATTTGGCGACATACTTATTAAAATATTTAGTAATTTGCAATATTTTTGCGTAAAACAGCCACACGACAGTAGTTTTTACTTATATTGCAGATGTGCAACAGAAGAAAAGATTGACGTATTATATGAAAAATGTATCTCTGATTTTTTTCATTATTTTTACCGTGTAATAAAACTTTCAGAGAATCATATATAATTTTTCGAAACAAAATAAAAAATCGCGCATTTAAGGGTTAACTTATTTTTCTTAAACTAATTAACTTGTTTAGAAATCTGATGCTTGCCATTATCAGATACATTTGTAAGAAACGCCTGCAAAAATATTTCTAAAAAATTCAACATTGTAGAAGTATGGGTTTTAAATTTTTATAAATAAAAAAATCACATTTTTCCACAAGAATTGTATTTTTCCTTAATTAAATAATTTCTCTTCTTAAAACTTTTTAATAATGTATCAAACAAGTGCATAAAAGACTAGAATAAAAAAAAACTTCAAGGGGTACCAAAATCCTTTTTAAGGATTAGGAAGGCAATTATATCTTTTCAATATAAATAACAGCGCATATAAACTATTCATTCGTTTGTCATTTTAAGCATTAATCTTTTTTTTTTACTTAACTATTTTATGCAAGCACATTTTAAATATATAATGTAATCTATATTTCTTAATTAATTACGAAAACTGCTGTCATCTGTCACGATAATGGTGGATGCAGCTTGAGAACCAAAAATCCCCCATTAAAAGGGAAATCAATGACAACTCCATTATAGGAGATGGTTATAATAGCTTCAATCTTCCGTCATTGGGTAATATATTTAAAATAGAACAAATAAACGTGTTTTTAAAGGCTGTGAGGTTTGAACTGGTGTTGTTGAGCAATTCTCGTAGGGGCCAGGGTAACCTAATTTATTGAAAAATAATTAATTTTTTCTTCAGTTTATTTTAAGTCTGGAAACAGACTTAAAGTTTTAAGAAGAGAAATCATTTAATTAAGGAAAAATACAATTCTTGTGGAAAAATGTGATTTTTTTATTTATAAAAATTTAAAACCCACACTTCTACAATGTTGAATTTTTTAGAAATATTTTTGCAGGCGTTTCTTACAACCGGAAAATTTTTTTTATTTTTTTATCATTGCAAATGTTACATTATTATAAAAAAAAAAAAAAAAAAAAAAAAAAAATATTCGATGTTGAATCACTTGGTAATAGATTTTAGATTTAAAATATTCAATTTCTCCCAATTTTTCTTAAGGATATGGCAACAGAAAAGAAAAAGAAAAGGCATTATTTAAATCTATTCAGAAGTTCTAAATTTTTTTCTTAACGTATAATCACAAATAGTTAACTATATATTAATTGATTTCAATTGATTAGTTTATTAGTCTATAAATTGGCAATTATGTCTGAAAATATAAAATCATTGTTCAGTTATTGGACCGTACACGATTTCTGTAATTCTTGTACATTAGGAAGATGGTGAAATACGACAATTTCTAATCTTTACCTGCCGGTTGTCCTAAAATGGTCTGATTGATTTCAAAACTCAATAACTGGTAAATGGTGAAGGCTATTAAAAAAATTCTTGCAGGAGGGTTATGTAAGGTGTCAAGAGACATTTTGCTGCGGTTTCTGGTTTTAGTTACAAATAGCAGCGATAGATGGCGCTGAAAGCAACAAGCGCTAAATTGAAGCCCGATTTTTTTTTGCCTCGATTTTCTCCCAGCATTGATGCGAAAGAAGGAGATTAAATATATGGAGTTGGTCTCAGTCGACAATGCAATCATGTTCCTTGGGACCCATTCTATATATTTAACCACATTCCTTCGTATCAAAGCTGGAAGAAGAGCAAGGCAAAAAATCTGCCCTCAGTTTAACACTTGTTACATTGAGAGCCATCTATCGCTGCTATTTTGAACTAGAACTGGGACAAGCAGTAATAAAAAAAAAAAATTCCTGACATCTTACATTACCTGCCTGCAAGAAATTTTTTAACAGCTGCCACCATTTGCAAGTTATTGAATTTCAAATTCAGTCAGTCCATCTTAGTTACACCCGGTACGAGAACAAAGTTAAATAAAAGCATGTAAAAATCATTTTTGGTCCTGTTTTCATTAAGATTTGGGAATAGAATTTCTTTGAGAAAATCCTCTTTGATGCAGAACAAAATAGGCGGAGTTTCTAACTGAATATTTAGAAAGGATATAGTTCTGTTACATATTGCTCTATTTTACAAGCATAAAGGGACTTCGCATGAAGTTTAAATGTGATAAAGAAATAAAAATAAAACATGCATAGCTCTCTGAGAATTGCTTTATAATATAACCTCATATGAGATTTCATGCATTTAAGGGTTAAGTAGGGAGACACCGTATTATGTTTGGAGTATGCAATAGAAATGAGTTCTAGGTTTTATTCGGAGGCTGGTACCGCCCGACCCCGAAGATTTAATCCGAATTAATCCGAGCCCGAAAAATTTTGTGTCATGAGCGCGCTAGCACAATTCCGAAATTAAGCAGAAGAAAATCGTTAATAACATTTGAAAATTATTTTAACATTGATTCATCATTAAAAATCTCTTACATAGAAATAGGCATTAAACCGAAACACCCTTTATGACTTGGTTTCGTGATTTTCATGTACCGAAATTACGCAGACGAAAATCGTTAATAACATTTGAAAATTATTTTAACATTAATTTATCATTAAAAATCTCTTACATAGAAATAGGCATTAAACTCAAACACCCTTTATGATTTTGTTTCGTGATTTTCATGTACCGAAATTACGCAGAAGGAAATCGTTAATAACATTAAAAAAATTTTTAACATTAATTTATCATTAAAAATCTCCTACATAGAAATAGGCATTAAACCCAAACACCCTTTATGACTTTGTTTCGTAATTTTCATGCCCCTGATTTTTGATTTATTTATTTTTTTTAATAGTAAATTTGTTCTTTTTTTAACCATTTTCAGAAATCTGTAATATTCACAGTTTTTACTCTTTAGAACAGCAATGAAAAATTATGCCAGAAAGATATGAGTTTTATTTTCCGTTACTTATGCTAAAGGACATCAAATACAGACAGAAAATTAGAAGCGACAGAAATCGCTGATAGACACGGAACATCCCACAGCTTCTTTATGTTATTAACATTGACCGTGCAAAGAAAAACAGAATATTTATCCTTATAACGCAGCAATAACCATTTATCTTTCTTTTAAACTGATATTTAAAGGATTATTATGCACTTTAAGAAACTTATATCTTTTTGTTTCTCAAACAGCAAGATTTTTTAATTTTTTTAAATTAATAAATAAATAAAATTTTCACTTTGATTCTCTGCCCTAAGACTGACTCACGGATCTCTATCATACAATATGAAAATAATTAAAAATTTATAATTTTAATTTATAAAATTTTCTTTATAAACATGTGAAAATTTATAAACATTATTTAATCTAAATCGAAATATAATCTTAAAGTAAGAGACATTTTCAATTTTTTAAAGGTAATCTTAAAACACAGTTTTTAAATATTAAATGTTGAAGAACCTTGACAGAGTTTTAAAATCCATTTTTTAACGTCTCATTCTTCAAAAACCTGCCACAAGAAGGTGCATAATAATAATAGCATCCAGACCTTCAAAGGTCAACCTTACGAAAAGAGATTCTCGCAATTTAAGGTCATTATCACCAACAAAAGAGTGGCAACAGGGAAAAAAAGACACATCATAAAATGCGGTTATTCTCTCCCTCAACTCGCCTTCTCCTCACGTTTTAGTCAAGAATTCTGTCTGTGTGGGGCAAAAAAATAATAATAAAGTGAAAAAGATTATTTTCTGACTGTTGCCATTGAGCGAAAAGAAACTTTCGGTAGAATGGAAAAATCGTTTGCACGGAGAAGCCGCTGCCAGATTTTCAATTTTCCACTCTCGCGCCTGTTGGGGAAAATAATATAAGGTGTGTATGAGTGTGATCGAGCAAGCTTTCACTGGAAAAAAGTTGAAAGTTTCTCAAATAAAAAGGAGAAATTTTTTGAAAAGGCATTTTTTTAAAATGCTATTTCAAATCAGAAGTTGACTGAAAACTTATCCGTAAAATGATAGGTTCAAAATTCTTAGTCTTGAAAAGCTTTTTAGATAAATGCTTTTTCTTTCTTTTTTTTTATGCTGTGATTTTAAATTCCATAAGTGTATTTAAGCAAGCACTTACTTGAAAAATATATAATGGAGAAATTTCAGAATGTGAATATTTTTTGAATCGGTTTTTTCGACGATCTGTACTTTAGAATTTTAGAAGCGGTTAAGGTAAATAGCTTGAGTAAAGTGGTATTGAAATACATCCATGGGTAGTGGAAAGTATTATTTGCATATCATTAAAATAAAAATTCTTTGGAGTTTATAAATATACTTTCGAAAGAATATAATAAAGTATTTTATGCCTTAAAAATTCCAATCCTTTAAATAATTAATAGATTTGTATTGATGTTGCTCTTTTAGAATTCCACCAGTTACATAGGCACACACACACAAAAAAAATCAATAGGCGCGACAATGTTATGTTAAAAATTAATCTAGATGCAAGAAGTTTCATCAAGGGCTCACTAAATTAAAAAAATTGTAATTCAATATATATAATAAATATAAAAATGAAGTAAGCTGAAATATTTAATACGTACCTCATATGTTTCGTATATAGAAGTTTTGCAAATAGTTAAAATTTTTGGCCGTTTGTGGCACTGCGAAGTTTGAAAGTTCAATGATGCTCCAATTAAAGTCTAAAACTGCATCAAAAGTATTCGATGTTTACTTTGTATTATATTTAACTCTTGAAACTAAATAATAATAACAATAACAATAATGAATTGCTTTTGAAATTTTGAAGTTAAATTTAATATATTTACAGTTCGAGAATGAGCAGCGCCATCTATTGTCAAAAATTTAAACTATTTTTAAAGTTACTTAATGCAAACTTGTTAATATCTACTTGTTAAACATATCACTTACTTGAAGTTTATTAATATAATAAGTAAATTATTGAATTCCAATGTTATAGTGTCCTTTATAAAAAAAAAAAAAAAAAAAAAAAAATTGTAAATCAAAGCTTACTAATACTGTGTAAGATTTTTTACCAAGTTTCGTTTGTTTTATTTACTTGTGAATTTTTCGTAGCTTTTTTTCTTTTGTCTTAATCTATGCAAATCACATGACATCGCAGTCTTACGGAAATTGAATTTGTTTGTTTCTACAGTCTCTTTTCCGGCAATTTAATCGGAGGTAATGTAAGAAGTCGGGAGTTTCTTTTTTACAACATTCCTAGTTTTAGTTCTAAACCGCTGCGGTAGATGGCGCTGTAAGCAATAAACGCTCAATTGAGAGTCAAAACCTACACAGCATTGATGCGGACGAAGAATGAATTATTCTTAATCACAGCACAAGCATGATATTTTAAAGATTAATTTTTGAATTTTCGACTGATTTCTTTGACTGATCAACTACTGAAAAAATGGCAATTAAAGAAACTATTTATTAACCATTTGGAAAAATGGTTCTTGTCCTCTGTCAGGGTAGGAAATCAAAAACATATCTGAAGCGTTTTATTGGTTGAATCCGCATTTTATTCGTTTTCTGATTGGTCTATACAGTAATCTGTATTTTCCCTTTACTTTCAACAGAGATAGATACTTCTGTTGCCACTATGAAAAAAAAGTAATAAAAACTGCAAAAAAAAATAATAATTAATAACTCAGAAACAAATTGGGATACAGTTTTCAAACAAATTGCATTTAAAAGTATATTTTTTTTCTCTATACGACGGTGTAAAAAGTAATATTGTGGCATGTTTAGAAGTTTAAGAATGAAATTTCATTTAAAATTTGTCTAGGAATATTAATGTTTAATCCATGGCGTAAGTAATGAATGACCAGCTCCGTAGAAGTTTAAAAAATTACAGTACCGAATAATGTAATCCATGGCGTACGTAACGTATGATCAACTCCGTGCGATTTTTTATGTCTTAAATTTTAGTCTTTGAAAAAAACATTTTCCAAATGGTCGTTGTAATTTGTTAAATTGCGTTTTTTAAATTTATATTTAGTTGCTATTTAATTTTAGTATTAATTTCGTTTTTGCCCATTATAGGACGTTCATTAAGAGTTGTCGCAATCATATTAATTTGCTTGTAAAATTTAAAAGAAAGGAAATGAAATATAATAAAAACCCCGTAGCAATGACCTTATTTGATCAACTACTGGCTGGGTCACCCTATTTATTTTTTTACTACAACAATTAATGTGTAAAATTACATAACATCTTTAAATTAGAGATTTGGTCAGATTTTGTCATACGAATTTATTTGTGAGAGAGAGGAAGAAGAAAAAAAAAAAAAAAAAAAAAACAGGAATTCTGCTTTTTCAGAATTTAGTGTCGCCCCACATGAAAAAAAAAAAATGTATGTATATAAATTGCACAAAACATATTTCCATTTTAAGACTTACAGCATACGCTTTTATTTTATGTAAAATGACGTCATTCGCTTCCGCTTAAGAACTCCACATTGACGATCCACTCTTAAGCATCTACAGTAAAGTATGCATAGGACGTCACTATCGCGAAATAATGCACAAATGCAGCAAAAAAATGCCGTCATTAAAGAAACCCGACAAAAAAATACGGCTATCTCATGATTCACAGGCCTTCATTTGTTTGTAACATTAATATAGATATACTTAAAATTAAATATAGTTTATAATAGCTCCCTGTTTTAACAGAAATCCGTCGTTTATATTTATTCAAATTAGCACGTATTTTAATTACATTTTCTTTCGCTTGTAGTGAAAAAATGGCAACAGAGATATGTAATTAATAATTTACAACTATTTTTCCTTTACTTTCTACATAAATGGAGTACTTCCGTTGCCAATATTAAGCAAATGGCTCCAAAAACTACAAAAAAAAAATAATATTTCAAAAATAAATTGAGATGAAGTTTTTAAACAAATTGCATTTAAAAGTACTTTTTTTTTCAATACGACGGTATAAAAATTGAAAATGTGCGATGCTTAGAAGTTTAAAAAATTGCTATAGAGTATTTAATCGTACTGCTTTGTTTTACCGCTGGCTTCTGTAAGGTAACGTTATTTTTTGGAGACTACACAAAACAAGCTGGGAGAAAGAAATAGCATACCGTACCGGGGGCTAAAAAAAAAAAGAAAGAAAAATCCAAAAATAGAAGGTAAAATTTAATAACTCATACCTTTAAATTTTAATCGTATATACAGGCTATTCAAAAATTCGACCGACACATTAGTGATAGAAGCATCAAGGGGATGAAAAATTACCATTGAACATGCACTATAAAAAAATGTGATTTCCCGTGCACTTTCTGATGTAATTTTTCAAGCACCTGTGCTGCGGAATCGAATACAAGCACCGATGCTGTGAAATCAAATTCAAGCAACAAGTGAAGTAAAACTTGAGTTTTTATGTCACGTGCTCCGCGCAGCCAATAGCAACACGACTTTCCTTAGATTTGAGAAATTATACAGCACTTTTTAAGACTTGTAAATTTTGCAAAAAGTGCGTTGGCAGCCGGTGCGCCAGCAGCTTTTGTTGTAAAATACAGGGATATTTCCTGTGCTTTATTTTGTCATTTTTCAAGCACCGATGCTGTGAAGTCGAATTCAAACAACGATGCTATGAAAGCGAATTCTAGTAACAATTAAAGTAAAAAGGGAATTCTGTTTGTCACGTGCACAACGTTGCCAATAGAAACACGATTTTCCCTAGACTTGAAAAATTTTACAGCTCTCTTAAAGACAGCATCTTGTAAATTTTACAGTAACTGTGTTGGCAGCCGGAGTGCCGACACAACCTTTTGTTGTAAAATAGAGATTTTTTTTTTCTTTTTAACAATGCGGGTACGCGAACTGGGTATTTATTCAAAAGTATAGGGTGATTTGCCCTAATTAAATTTGTGTTGACGGCAATAAGTTTCCGAAAACTGAAGTATATTATAATAAAACTTTTAACAGGCATTTTTCACCTTTGTTGTAAATGTCATAATATCGAAAAAAGTGATAGAAGTTTCCATTATGCGCGCCAGCAGTATGCACCTCACGCTCCCCATTTTGGACTGCTATTGCGAGCTCATACGGTATCATCGATTTCTTGAGCACCCTGATTTTTCCAGAACTTTTCGAGATGTTATCACATTTCACACAAAATAAGGTACATATCGTTGCATTTTTATTGTAATGTTTTGATTTTTCACAAAATTATTATCGTCAGTGCAAGTTCAGTTAGGATGAAACACCTTGTATTTGTGACTAAATACTTGGTTTGCGATATTATGTTCTATGGTAATTTTTCATCCACTTGATGTCTTCTATCACCCCACTTAATTTGTTGGTCGAACACCGTGTATACTAGAGGACGACAAAATAATGATACACTTTATCTCCAAGCGAATAGAAATAACCAACTTACAATAAGAAACTCAGAAAGCATACAATAATAATGTAAGGAAATGAATGAAATGACGAAAATTCGAATTATTGATAATACATTACAAACAGTATGTCTTAAGGAAAGGTAGCAATTCTACATAAAAAAATATCGTTAAAATAATAAAACTAGTAAATATAACTATAATATGGAAGACATTATAATGCATTATACGAGGGTGTATCAATAACTTGTTGCCCTCACATAGAAATAATTGAGTGAGAATTATGAAATTGCTACAGTGTATTAGTCCTTTTCTATATAGTCACCGTGCGCAGTAACACATTTTTGTAAACGTTTTTTTTCCAAGAGAGGGGGATGATTAATTCCAGGAGGCGCGATAGTACACGCAAATGGAAGCATTTTTCCAACTTTTGCCGACACTCACATGTGCCATATTATTGGAAAGGTCTGTGACCACTTATTCATCTTATGCACTCCGGAGCCCCTCCCCAAATTTCCCCCGGGGGACATGATTGGTGTCCGCAAAATTTAGAAAAGTGCACCCTAGAGGGCAAATTTTGGAGAAGGGCCTCCGCAGGTGCATAGCATGAATAAGTGGTCACAGACCTTTCCATCAATATGTCACATGGGGGAGCGGCAAAGTTATAAAAATTCCCACCTTTGGGTCTACTATTGCGCCTCCTGGAACACATCCTCCCCCCTCTCTTTGAAATACCGTTTGCAGAAATGTGTTACTATGCACGGAGACTATATAGAAAAGGAATAATACAACGTAGCAATTTCATAAGTTTCACTCAATTATTTCTATGTGAGGGCAAAAACTTATTGATACATCCTCGTATAGAAAGGCAGAAGTTTCGCATACAAAATGTGATTAAAATAATAAAAATGGTAAATATAACTATGATACTGACGACATTATAATTCATCATACAAAAATGGAAGAAAATGAAACATGAATCTATTATCTTTTATGATGAATTATTCAAAAATGCTCAAACTGAAAAAAAAAAAAAATGGAAATCTACAACAGAATTTTCACGCTCAAATTTCTATAGATACATTTGCTTTCAAATCTTTCTGTTTTAATCGTTATTTCTGATTTAAGTTATCATTAAGTCATATTGCAACATCATTTCCTGTGTGCTGTTACAAATCTAAGATACTTAAGCTAATTCGTGTACAAAATGAACAGGTAATAATGATTATTTAATGTATTATAATCATGGCTAACGCTATCATTTATAATTTTACGAATAATTATATTCTACTAGTGATCAATTTAAGCAAATGGTTAATGTAATATTGTCAAAATTATGAGTAAAATTATGAAAGAAGTACAGCAACGCTCTTAATGTTTATGCGATAAGAGAAATACGAACCCAAGTAATGTCGATTTTAAAATAGCTTTCAAATATCTAATCCCGGGAAGCATAATTAAGAAAAAGAATCTTATCTACTTTATAGGGCGTTGTCATTAATGTCTAGCTGATTAACCCTTTAAGGATCGCTTAATATTTATAAAAACCATAAAAAAGTGCCTATTTTTTAATTACAGAAATTGAGTAATTAAAAGATTTCTAAATAAAATATGCAATTAGCTCTATCTTTGAGGCAAAAAAAAAAAAAAGATGTTATAGAAAAAAAATCATATTTGCCGAAAAGCCCTCATGCGGCAATTTTCCATCTTAATGTTTGTTTTACACCATACAGTACGAATATTACGAATTTATACCAATACGAATACAATCCTTATTTTTAAAATTTTTACTACTTTACAATTGTTTGCAAATAATATCAGTGATGGAACAGTGGCACAGCAGTTGGCCAGCATTTCGAATACCAATATTTTCAAACAATAACTTTTGTTGTATATATTGTATTGCAAATGTTGTAGAAATTTACCATGGATATTTTTATTTGAAAAGTGGTTTAAAAAAACACCAGCAAGCGTATTGTGATGAAACTCAGAAAATAGTTATAGTATTTCGTACAAGGTTTGAAAAACATTTTGATATTCTTTTGAAATTCAAAACAGTCTCAGAGCATATTCCAATGCAGTGAGAACACTTACTAAACACTAAACATAATGCTGTGAAGTGTTTTCATGCAATTACCAACTGAAACCTTTATTGTTCAGTTCGTGCTTTATGTACAGAAAAAACATTTAGAAATTTACTATGTCATGTTGACAGTTATTGTGAAACATAATCTCCAAATCGAGGACATTAAAATGATCAAACTAACTAAATTGTTTTTCATGTGTCAAATGTGATTTATAAAAGCAATTATGAAAAGTGGTTATTATCTGAAACAAGGAAGAGAAAAGTGATTCCACAATTGTAAATAAACATTCTATTATAAACATTTCATCATATTCAAGAACTAAAGACATTAAAAACATTAATAAACTTCTTTTTAAATTGCTATAAGTATAAATATTTATATAAATAATTTAATATTAAGATAAATGTCACTAATTTCCTGTTTTTTATTGTCAATAATGTATTGTATATATTTTTCTACCTTCACTTGTAAACCAAACTCTCCAAAGGAGAGATGTATTTCTTAATGCTGAATTAAATGTTAATTTTCTTTCTCTTTAAAAATTCCAACATATTTAAAATTTTATAAGTCACAAAACCATGTGTGTTTTTAATAAGACAGAATACCACACGATCACATATGAACTAGAACAGACATACAATGAGAAGATGTAGATGGAATTACACTTGGCAATGTCGGATACCAGATAGTATATGGATATACATAAATACAAGGTAAGACCAATTTATCTTACCTATACTTTTGTTTTGTATTGGGAAAATAAATAATTTACCACTTAAGGAAAATGAACTTCACGCAGGTACTGTTAGCAAAGTTAAAATGCAGCTAACATGTCATTTAAACTTACAGAGCCTCTTTAGAGAACACTTATGTTCATAATTACAGTGTGACATAATGATTAGTAAGATTCTAAAATTTAATAAGATTTTTTCCCCTTTTTTATTGTTTTAGAAAAGTTTTTCGGAGAAGAGATAACATAGTTCAGAAAAAAAAGTATCCAAAATTAGTGCTCAACTTTATGATTCAACGAGTATATTGAAGATGTTCTAATCACTTCCCGTAAGGCATGGTGACGTCACGGCGACGTCGTTGTGAAGTCACACTGTGACTTTGTGACCGTCGATGTGACGTCACGTGACGTCGATGTGACGTCATAGTGACTAGAATGCGAGGTCGTTATGGCCGTTTTAGAGGTCGTTTGTGACGTCACATTGTGACCACTCTGTGAAGTCACGGTGTGACAAATTTGTGAAAAGTGTGTCATTTGTGACTATTTTGGCATTAACTTTGTGACGAACCTGTGACGAAAGCGACAATGCTTTGAAGTCACACTGTGACCAATTTGTGAAATATGTGTCATTTGTGACGAACTTGTCATAAACACTGTGATTTCAAATGAAAATCAAATTTCAAATTAATTGCTTAAAAGACGCAAATAGTGAAAATGATTCCATGCTGGGACTCGAACCCGGGCCATCAGTACAGTGCACTGACATTCTACCGACTAAATCACATGGAACGATACCCAGGCTGAAAAATTTCTCACTATTACATGTTGGCAAGGCTACAAACCCAGCACAAGATGGAATATTTAGCGTGAGCCACCAACATGATGCAAACACGAAACTTAATTAAATCCAGCATCGATTGAAATTATATTAATACTTGGAAATTTTTCCAGCGAGAACCATTCGCTTTGCATACAATATTTCCAATGAAAATCAAATTTCAAATTAATTGCTTAAAAGTCAATTTTAATTTGAAATGTTGTATGCAAGGCGAATGTTTCTCCCTGGAAAAATTTCCAATTATTAATATAGTTTCAATCGATGCTGGATTTAATTAAGTTTCGTGTTTACCCCATGTCGGTGGCTCACGATAAATATTCCATCTTGTGCTGCGTTTGTAGCCTTGCCAACATGTAATAGTGAGAAATTTTACAGGCTGGGCGTCGTTCCATGTGGTTTAGTCGGTAGAATGTCAGTGTGCTATACTGATGGCCCGGGTTCGAGTCCCGGCATGGAATCTTTTTCACTCCTTTGCGCCTTTTAAGCAATTAATTTGATATTTGATTTTCATTTGAA
Organism: Maratus speciosus; assembly: GCA_963932465.1. Taxonomy (NCBI): domain Eukaryota; kingdom Metazoa; phylum Arthropoda; class Arachnida; order Araneae; family Salticidae; genus Maratus; species Maratus speciosus. The sequence goes on along the minus strand of OZ010800.1, from coordinate 244,171,229 downwards.
ATATTGTATATAAGGCGAATGATTCTCTCTGGAAAAATTTCTAAGTATTAATACAGCGATGAATTTTAAAATAAACTTTTGCTGTAAATATAAAATCTTATCTTTTTACCGTACTTTTTAGCAAAATATCGCTATTTTGGAGTCCTATTCTTCTAAAACATTTTAAATTTTTCCACTTAAAAAACAATGCTTATCAACTGCCATATTTTTTTATTAAGTTCTATGCTTGATATTGAGTTCAAGCTTGATATTTAGAATGTGCAAGTTTTTTTAATTTGTTGTTATTTGTCATTGCTTTATTAAATATGAACATGGAGACTAACGGATATTAATACAACTATTATTTATAGAGCGGCATGATAAGCGATATTTATTTAAATTTTTTATTCCCGTGTATATTGTATTTTGTGAATATGAGCTAAATAGATTTGGTATGTTTTATAGGAAAAGACTGATCTAGGAAATAGAAAAAAAATAACGATTAAGAAAAATCATGCGTTAAGCATAGATTATAAAATACTTTCCAACACTTTCTGAATGCTTTAACAAGACATCGTAATTTAGGGAAATGACGTAAATAAGATAACTAAGTAAACATTTCAGAAAACGCATAAAACATTTGAAAAACTGATTTCAACAGTTACCGTCCATAGCCAAATATGTTTTCCAATTCTTTTGAACAGCCCTGTATTTGATCTGTAGGTTGATACACTGAAAAAAAAAATGAAGTACTCAAAAATGAGTAATCCGACGTACTCATATCGAATTGAATATTTTTGGATCAAAAATGAACCTATGCTTTCTCAATTTTGAAACATCACATGTTATAAAACCCAAACAAACGAATAGTTTTGTACCCTGTAATGGTTCATTTCATTTATAGCGGCATAGCGGCATAAATGATGTTTATTAATGTAAATATTAAATTATGCACAGCATTTTAAAAATAATTTAAAAGTACTTGGCAATAATGCTCTTGTCATAAAAATATTCGATTTGAGTATCTTGCTAAGAATTTTGCTATTTTTCTTAATAAATAATCAATTAAACATTTCTTGTTAAGAACTTTGAACGGGAAATAAATGTCAGTACATTTTTACTTTAAATTTTAGGTTGTTTTTTTTTTTTGGGGGGGGGGGGGGAGTGCATAACGATTCATATTTCATCACAACCATGGAATAAAAAATGAATACATGTGTTTCTCAACTTTGAGTACATTTGGATCGGAGCTATTTTGAGTATGTGACGCATTTAAAATTGGGTACTTCTTACTCAATTTTGAGTACCCATTTTTTAAGTGTATATATACTATATAATGGGAAAATTTAGTTTAGCAAGAAAACGCCTAACAGGTTGAAATTCTTTTTCAGCAATTTATACTAATGTAAGGAAAGATACTTGAATACTTTTGTACAACCCTGTAGTTTACCTAGAATCTTTATTACACGCTACTATTTAGTTAAAATTTAATTCAAACCAAGACACTCTTAAAACTGCTGAAATCACATTTCCAGAAATTATCATTTATAGACGGCCTTGTATCCATTTCCTTGCGTGACCCTGTGTATCATTTTATCCATATTCTACAAACATTTATTGGTAAATTAAATGCAGTTCAGCGAAAAAAAAACATAACTCATTTAAAAACCACCTTTAAGCAATTTGCGCCCATACCCAGTAATCCTTACGAATACTTTTGTGTAGCCTTGTATAGGAATTATAGCATTTATATACACGATACTATGCATAAATATAGCGAATCATAAAAGCGCATATCATAATTAAAAATACATTTCCAGCAAACATCGCTAATGAACAGTACTTCGGATACAATATAGTATCTGAAATATTTTGGGTGTCCCTGTAAATGCTATATACGTATTATTCGTATTATAAATGAAATAATTTATAGTATGTAAACCTAAGCGACATACATCAATTTCATTATATATGAAATAGATTAACATAATTAAAGTATGCTGCAAACAATTCCCTCCACCCCTATATCATTATGTATTTGAATTCCTTTTTTAGCCCTGTAAATGAACAATAGCTATTCTGTGCATCGCATAGTCAACAGAATGCATATTTTAGTGCCCTTCATAAATGCATATAAATTTTATTATGTTTGAAAGCGTGCGTAAAATCATTAAAAATCATTTGAAACGATTTTTTTCCATAGGCCGTAATGTAACGGAAAACTTTTGGCTGGCCCTGTAAATGAACAAAGCATGCTACAAACTTCATTACAAATAGGTACCGTGCTATAGTAAACGTCAATAACATCCAAAAATTTCAGGGCAATCCGAGTATATTTTCGGGAGTTAGAGTGCGGACAGACTGCTAGACGCAGAGACAAACCTAAGTCATAAGCACTTTTCAACTTATGTCCTTATGTATCCTGTATTATATGAACTTTTAAAAAATTTATACTAAAGCAGTTTAATCTATAACTTCCTATCAGGCGTGAAAAACACTTTATTTCAATGCTTAAATATCATATTTTACTTTTTAGTGCCAATAATTACGTGTATCATAAACGTAGAAAATGAATTTACAATAGAAGAAAATTTAATAACCGATTCAGAATGTCTATAATTAAATGTTTGATTAAAATCACAAGCACAAAAATTCTTACATACAATTTAAAAAAATAAATATACCAATTTGAAAAACACTAAAAATAATAATTAGTATTTATAATTGTACTATTAAACAACAGCAAAATACAATAAATAAATTAAATGCACTATTAGATTTAACAATATCTCAAAAATATTTCCGTATGGTATAAGAAATTACTATTATTTCATAATTTTGGCAAATGTTAAATCTGAAAACATTGGTTTGAAGATTTAGGATTTAAAAAGATAATTTAAAATATTATTAGCACTAAAAGAAAATTCTTTCAAATGTTTCACTACTGTAATATGTAAAAATATATTTTCCCAGTATAATGTTAATTTCTAATCTGAAACAGTTTCGTAATCTCATGATAATCGAACATCATATTTAACCCCAAAATAATAATAACTATAAGTGTTAGTAATCAAAAAATAGTAAGAAGCCGATAAAATAATTCCAAATCATTGTCGTTCCATACATTTTCAATCTCAAGTAAGAGTAAATTAATGTTTATATTAATTCCAGTATGAACTTAAGCCTGAATCAGTCTCTGCGCAGATTTTTTTTTTTTTCAAGCGATGGCAGATTAAGATATTTTTCTTTACAGTTATCGAATTGAAAAATATCGCTTCTGACATAAAGATCAGTCTCTTACAAATATAACATAAAACTATTTAACTCATAATATACAAATCAGGAACAAAATATTTAAATTAAATAACACTTACATATACGTTCCATTAATATCCGTGTATCCTAAAATGGTCATTTCCTTATCTTAAAGTGTTGTAGACTTGGTGATGTTCTAAAAACAGTGAACAATTTCCCGCGTCTTCTCATATTTATTTTTCTGTGGGCAGACGATTTTCAAGCAGGTGTTCTGTTACAGATTATTTGTTTTTGTATACAAGAAATATTGAACTTGAATGCGCAGTAATTTTCTGAAAGTATCGTTAATTAAAATTTTGTATTTGAAGACATGTCCTATATATTTAACCTTTTCTTTTTATCCGTACCAAATAATTCAAGTTAAATGTATTGTAAAGTTCCTTTTTTCTAAATAATCATAATAATAATATTCTTAATTAGAGTTTATTAGATAAAACATTGTTTAAATTTTTAAAAGGTGTAAAAATAAATTTAATGGTATTAACGACACCCCCCCCCTTTTTCTTCTTCTTTTTTTTAAAGTAAAGTTTGTTTTGCACAAATTTTATATATTTCTTTTATTTTCGGAAAATGCTAATTTTATTTAAAAAGTCTGAAAGAAGTAGAATTTATGACTTGAATACAAATTATAAAAATATTCTAAAGCAAGAAATGCATAGATGACTAAACTCTGAAGACTCTTTCTACGTGCTCATTAAAAGGTGCAGATTTAACTGTAATAGAAAATTTTTAGTTTGAAACCACAGAAGTGTTTCGAATAATGCTGGTCGGTAAAAAAAGAAAGAAAGAAAGAAATTTCCTCCCAGCAAACTAAATATGTAAAGTGTATAAATTTAATAATCCTAATTCTAAATATATTATCCAAATGCTAGATAAAATTGAAATCATGAAAAAGTATACATTCACTGTCTTAGATATCAAATGGATAAAATATAGCCTGAAAATTTAGTTTATTAATGCTTGTATCGTGCACTTTATTTATTATGCCCCCCCCCCTCTCCCCTTTAGTGACAGAATTTACCATTTGCTATCCACTAATATATTTTCATTCCTTATGCCGCTATAACTCGTGACTGCTCAAAATATTTCTCTTCATTTTCAAAGATTTTTGAAGTTCATATTTTTGTCACACTGTGACTTACAATATAGTGGTTTTTTTTGTCACATATGTGACGTGACGTACGTTACATAGCAGTGACATAACAGTGACGTCACATTTTTTCTTAATTGCCAGAAAAATATAATTTTTCAGTAAATAACATGTTTTAAAGAATTTTCGTAATTTTTTAAAGTTTTCTAAGAAGTTCACATCTCAGTCACAACGTGACATCACTGAGTGGTGGCATTTTGGTCACAGATGTGACGTGACCACAGTGACTTACAGTGACGTCACAATGACGTCACTGTGACCATGCATGCTATGAGGGTTACCATCCTCCGTCGTCAGTCAATGCTACAGAGATTTTTTTTTTTTTTTTTTTTTTTTTTGGCACAACAAGTTGATGTACGGCGTATGAAGCGTTCTTGAAAATGTTCAATCTCTCCGCACCACGTCCGACGCATTCATTGCGTCCTATCATCGAGTTAAAAAAAATTACTTCATCACTTACAGTAACTGACGTATCACCTAAGAAATTTCTAAAATAAGTTTTTTTAATTAACTGTCAATTTAAATTTAATGTTTTATGTGAAAAGAGTTGCAAGATTCCTTCATGTATTTTTTTTTTTATGTGTGCGCAAGCTTTTTGTAGAAAATGCATATCTCCTAAATTATGCAAACTATCATTGCATCCGAAAAAAAAATTATAAAATTAATATTTCTAATTTAAAAGAATGACTTTCTTCGTCACCCAGGAAAGGGTTTGTGATGGTTGGAGTTTATGCTTGCCATACACACACACACACACATATATATATATATAACCATTATATGTAACAAATCGTATAACATATCGTCATCGATTTTCAATTACTGAAATTAAATTTATAAATATATATATATAAAACATTTAAAAAAAAAAAGTTCTACACTTTTTAATTTTTAGGTTTTATTTTCTATTTTTTTAGAAAAACGTTTCATTGTTGCAGTTTCAATGCCAGTTGGCACATTTTAGCGAACATGGTTTGGATCATAATTAACTTCATTGTAGTAACACCGTAAAAAAAAACTGACTAAAAAACGGAAATACTACTGGCAATCTAGACGTCAGTACTATTTCCGTTTTTATACGGGAATTTTTACCCATAAATTAGATAAAATTTTCCGTTTTTCTGATTAAAAATGGAAATTTTTCTGTAATTTATGGGTAAAAATTTCCGAAAAAAACAGAAATAGTACTGGCGTCTAGATTGCCAGTGGTATTTCCGTTTTTTAGTCAGTTTTTATTTTTTACAGTGAACACGCATACAGATGTAACCACGTTTATTTGAAAGAATATCTGGCTATTTATCACTCGTCTCCGGCTAAAAATTAATTTATTATTTTATAATTAAATTCTAAAAATATTAAAATGATATATTGTAATCAGAAATACGCGTGTGTACATTTTTATTTATATATATAAATCTAGCTTTCAAGACTGACGGAAAAATTCGTTTTCTATAAAATTTAATATAAACCGAGATTTATATATTATTTTATTAAAAGAGTAATTTAATTTTTATAAATAAACATTGAATCTTTTCAATTACTTTAATTTCAAAAGATTAAAATTATTTGCTGTGTAAATGAAATGCAAAACTAAAGTTGAAAGTTCAATGTTATGTTACCTTATAATAAAGTCTATCAACAATTGAAAAGTCTATAATAGAAATTGTAGAAGAATAGATCTGTAATAGAAATCTTTTATGCAGATAGAAATATTTGAAGATAACATTTCGGAAAATTTTTCTCGTCATAATATTTTTCCTCATCATATATATAAAAAAAACTAATAAAACCAAAGTAATTTTAAACCATAAAATCTGAAAACACATTTCAATGAAATGACCCTCTCACGAAATAATAATTTACTGGCTACGGATTTGTGTTTTGCATTGAAAAAGAATGAAGGAACAGAAAAGAAAGAAAAGAAAAATCCAACCTTTTATTTTGTTTAATGTTAGTAATAATTAAAAATTCGAAACGGAAAGCGAGATATATTTACGACGCTTTTATAATTTTCTATGATGGAAAGAGAAAATAAAAAACAATTGTAAAAGCATCTATCATTGGAAAGAAACACGTATTCAATTAGCGTGAGAAGTGGAAAAAAATGCAAAATATGAATGTTTTCTGGGGAAAAAAAGAAGCACGATGGAACAAAATGAACACGTTTCGAACACGTAACTGAAAAATGGATTCCTTTATAATGTGCGCGCGTGTATGTTGGGTGTACAGCTCTTTTATGGAACAACAAAATGTGCATTGAAAGGGCTCAGAACGTCAAAAATGAGTTAAATAGCTCAAAGTTAGAAGAAAAATGTTCTCAAAAAAAAAATGTTTGATGTACAATTGTGAATAAAAAGGCAAAATTAACACGTTTTGACCGTAATTATGAGTGATAGCTGGATTCCTTTATAATGTGCGTGCGTATTCCTTTATAATGTATGTTGGGTATACGCTGTACGGCTCTTTTATGGAACAACAAAATGTGCATTGAAAGCCTAAAAAATGAGTTAAAAAGCTCAAAGTTACAAGAAAAATATTCTTCTAAAAAAATATTGTTTGATGTACAATTGTTAATAAAAAGGCAACATCCCTCCCTTCTCCCTCCTATAATTCTGTGACAAACTATCGTATAAAAATATTTCTGGTTCCAATCGATCAATAATAACGTATACTTTTAAATTTTATGCACTTGTTTCGGTTTGGAGACCGTCTTCATATTAAAAGTTGCGCCAACTTTCATTTACCAAATAATAATATTTAGTTTGGATTCTGTTTCAGTCTTTGTATCATATTTGTATTGAAAAATATATAATTTAAGCATCTGTTTTTTAAATCTTCATAAAGTTAGCAATAATCAAAGTTAGAAGGAGCTAATGTAAAATCCACGAAATAAAGTATAATTTATATTTTCCAGAAAGTCATCTGATTGATTTTTATTTTATGAGATACAATGAATGCACACAAACATAACCTTGCAATTTTTTTATTTAAAAGTCTTTTAAGGGCAAAGTATTCCTGTTGCTCAAATGGTAGCGAGATTGAGTGAAACCAGAATTTACAAAGAAATTTATTTGAAAATAAGTAAAATGTTTTCTTCGCATACATTATAAGAACAAAATTTCATTACAAAATTTACCACCTTTCAAGAGGATAAGAAAATATTTTTAATCTAAAAAGTTATGAATTCACATTAAAAACATCAATTATGCGCTACAACAATTTTTACATGAAAAGAATAAGCATTACAAAAGCATAGTAGTATGTAATAGCAATTCTTTCCTATCAATAGTTTTCGAAGACTACATAAATTTTGTAGATGAAACAGCACCGCAGAACTGGCGATAAACCACAATCAAATAATAAAACTTTGTATAAATCACCATTAAAGTATAAAACACACAGGACGCGTTTCGGGGACGGAAATTTTAACAACCAGTCATCAGCTGACGGGCTGTTAAGATTTTCATCCAGAAATACGTCCTGTGTGTTTTTATATTTTTATGGGATTTATACAAAGTTTTATTATTTATTTACATACATTTTGCTTTTAGACGGTGTACACTGAAAAAAAAAAAAAAAAAAAAAAAAAAAAAAAAAAAAAAAAAAAAAAAAAAAACGGGATAACGTACGGAAATTGTACCGGCAATCGAGACGCCAGTGCTATTTCCGCATTTTAATGGAAATTATTTCCCGTAAGTTACAGAAAATTTTCTTTTTTACTGGAATTTACGGGGGGAAATTTCCGTTAAAATACCGAAATAGTACTGGCGTCTCGATTGCCAGTACAATTTCCGTATTTTAGTCCGATTTTTTTTTTACAGTGTAGGAAAGGCGTATGTTATAGTTTGCATCCGCAGAAAAGAAAGTTTTAGAACGAAACCGTAAAAGTTGCATGAAATAATCTTTTATATAAAATTAGTTTATTGTACAATTTTTCTAATTATCAATTCAATGACTGACCTCCATATTTTCCCCTTTAGAATTTTATTATTATTTTTTTTTAATTTATGGATAAACCTCTAAAAAGCTTTCTGTTATAATTAATTCTATGAAAATTTAAGAAAATATTATAAACTATATTCTTATCAAACCGATTCGATGGAAGGAAATCAAATAAACTACCAAAAGTGGTGTTACTTTTTAAAGAATGATAGTGGCACAATATTTAATATAGAGAGGGACTCCAAATGGTTATCCCTGCTTAGCATTTTGTAATAGTAGACTGTATTACCTATGAGTTGCTAGCAATATAATTTTTGTGCAATGAATTGGGGCAGTATTAATAGGAGGGCTCCTTTTTTCACGACTGTACAGTATATGTTTCAATATTCAACATATTTTGAAAATAGTCGAAGAGTTATGACTTATTCTCAAATTTTTTCTTTACAGTATACGTAATAGCACTTTGTATGCAAGTAAGTTATTTTACAAATAATGTTACCCACAGATTAGGGGATTAATACAGGATTTTTTTTTTCAGAATAGTATGCCAAATTTGTAAATTTATGTATAATGTAATGTGACGAGTAACAATAAACCTCGAGAGTAACAAGTAGTCTTCAACCAGATACGAAGGTATTTGATTGCATTTACTTATACGATTTCTTCCAGTATACAATATACAAATCTCTATACGCTACATAATTATGTATGTATGTAGAATAGATTGAAGAGTCAGTAAAGATTGTTGAAAATTTTAATTGCATTGGTGATATAAAAAATATTGACGACCAACCTTTAACCCTTTATGTCTGGAATTATAAATCAGAAATTTGCTCTTCTTCAATAATTATCTTCGTTAATGTCTTGAAAAAAGAAAAAAAAAAAAAAAAAAAAAAAAAAAACTTATATAATAACAATTTGATTTTTAGAGTTTTGATTTTTCTTTTTAAATAAAACTGATTTAACCCTTAAATGCCTGATTTTTCAAAAATCGTTGTAATAACTTTTTTTGGCTTTCATTTTTTAAATAAATCATGGGAAAAATACTTTAAAAAATCATATTTTGTTTTAAGTATGGTTTACGGCTAAAACACAGTTTGTTACTAATCGAAAATACTGGATTTTAATTGAAAAAATAATTTTCCTTGATAAAATTCTATAATATTAAACACACAAGAATTTTAGGAACTATAATAAGGAATAAATTTTACTTGCTCACAGCAGAATAAAATAGGGCATTTAGCAAGCTTCCAAACAAAACAAAAAGAACAAATTGCAACAATTGCAAAAAATAAATCTTCTTTATTCTTAAACAGCACAATTGTTGCCATCTACATATTGAAAATAGATTTAATAATATTTTCAGAATGTATGTTATTGGCAACATTAGGCATTATAGCTTCAATATTATTCTAATAGTATTTTAGAGCCTAAATTGGGTATGTTGCCGAAAAGCAACACCCGGCATTTAAGAGTTAATAAATCGGTAGTTAGAGGTTTTTTTGTAAAATATTTACAAGAATAATTAGATTAATTAACAAAAAATACTGTTATGGAAATCTCACAGTTCTTATAAGAATAATGTAAATAAATGTATTGTGATCCTATCTGTAATTGAGAGGTGTTTTGTAGTTGCAAATTTTTCGTAAAAAAATTTTTAATACGAGAAAAGCTAAATCCGTGTAAATGGTTGAGAAAATAACTACATTAAAAAATATTTAGTTCGACTGTTCGCTGTGCTTACTTAATGTGATCCTGCAAAATATTTTGTATGAAAATTACCATCTACTTTTATTAGTGGACGAATTTAATAAATTTAATATTACATTTTCTTTAATGGGACTTAAAAGTCACATACGGCCATAAAGGGTTTTAAAGCAAAAAATAATATCCTTTAATAGTACTAATAATATGCAAAATGGAACGCTTTAATACGATAATATATTTACACATTACTTTCTACAAAACTCTGAATTGACATGGATAATAAAAAGGAAGCCTCTATGACACTGAATTATCATTTCGTTATCAATTAGTCATTTTTTTAAGGGGGGGGGGGGAGATTTTTGCCATAAATCCAAGAAACCACGTCTCCCATAATTCAAACCCAAAGAAATTGAAAACATCACGAAACAAAACAAAAACATAAAAACGTCGCTTACAAACTTTATTCATAATGTAAGCTTTCGGCATTCCTTTTATTTTCGTAAAAGTTTATGGCTTTATAGGTGACCTTACTTTCGTGATGGTTATTTGAAGCTTCAAGTTAAGCTTAAATAATAAAAAATGGAAAAAAATGACTGCTATTATGCCATAGGTCTGACGCTGATGATTTAGGAGAAACGGGTCGAGGTTAATATGTTCTTAATCTTTTTTTTTACTTCCCCCCCCCCCCTTAAAGTTCTTTGTTATTTATTCGATTCTTTTGTCGGTCTGTACCAGTAGAAGTCTGGAGTAGGTGTTTCTAGGATATCATTCTTCAGTTTTTGATATTAATTTCCGTTATTTTCTTGGTACATTTTTTTGTTGGTTTTGTTTATTTTTTTTTCTTTTGTATTTCTGCAACAATGCCCACCGATCCAAAGGAAGGATTTGCGTTCTATTTAAAAAAATAAATGGGAAGTGATTTCTATGTATAATCTCCAAAACGTGACTATTTTTATCTAATTATGTTGACCTCTTTTCATGAATATGAAAATCATTAGCATATCTGCATTAATGTTTTAGTGTCAAAATGTTATTACAATTATAATACAATTACAATTAAATATTAAGGTTTTTGTCATCGGTGTCACTCATTTAGATCTACATTATGTCAGTGATATCCACTGATATGCACATTGGCTACCCCTCCTCACGTTACTTTTTTAATTTCTTCTACTTGTACAAGAAGAAATTGCTGAATTCATGAAAGATTTCGATTTTCAGTTTTCGACGGATGTATACTTTTTAGAAGATTCTGAACACAATTTGACTATTTTTAGAAAATGCCTGCCCATGAGTCAATGAGTCTGTATGTGACAGAAATTGTGTAGGCGCCCTAACTCACGAACTACTGCATAGAATACGATGAAATTTCATATAAAATTATATCGTTATATACATCTGCATTAATGCTTTCGTGTCAAAATATAAATAATTACAATTAAATATTAAGGTTTTTGTCATCGATATCACTCATTTGGACCTACATTATGTCAGTGATATCCCCTAATATGCACATTGGCTAGCCTTCCTCACGTTACTTTTTTTTGCTTTCTTTTATTTGTACAAGAAGAAATTGCTGAATTCGTGAAAGATTTCGATTTCCAGTTTTCGACCGATGTATACGTTTTAGAAGATTCTGAACACGATTTGACTATTTTTAGAAAATGCCTGCCCATGAGCCAATGAACCTGTATGTGAGAGAAATTTTGTAGGCGCTCTAACTCTCGAAGTACTGCATAGAATAGGATGAAATTTCATATAAAGCTATATGTTTATATAAATCTGCATCAATGTTTTCGTGTCAAAATATAAATAATTACAATTAAATATTAAGGTTTTTGTCATCGGTATCACTCATTTGGATCTATATTATGTCATTGGTATCCACTATTATGCACATTGGCAAGCGTTTTTTTTTTTACTTTCTTTTACTTGTACAAGAAGAAATTGCTGAATTCGTAAAAGATTTCGACTTCCAGTTTTCGACCGATATATACGATTTAGAAGATTCTGAACACGATTTGACTGTTTTTAGAAAATGCCTGCCCATGAGACATTGAACCTGTGTGTGAGAGAAATTTTGTAGGCGCTCTAACACACGAAATACTGCATCGAATAGGATGAAATTTGAGATAAAGTTATATCCTTATATAAACTGGTGCTCATTAACCCATTTATCCCTAGCGTCTCATTTTTGGGACGCTTCGAATTTTAACAAATTTGTATAATTTTCTTCTTCTTTATAACATGAAAATTGTATGAAATAATTATTTATAAATGTCTTTATCTCTTACCGAAAGATGGCAACATACGATGGATATTTATTTGCTTAAATGAAGGCTTTTTCGGAGTTTATAGATTTTCCATTTTTCAAGATGGCGAAATGTTAAAAGCAAGTTTATTTGGGTTTTTTCTACGAAGCATCCAAATAAATAAGTCATAATATTAGCTTGTAGACTCCCTTGAAATGTGTATTTGTTTTAATTGTGAAATTATACGTTCAAGTTTATTTTTTATGCATTTTTTTTAACGTACAAAATATAGGGCGCTTATCCAGAATGGGTACATATTTTTATTAGCCATTTAGGGGACAGTTATTTATGTAAAATACTTTTCAATATTATTGAAACAAATTGTTTTAAGCCTCAAATACGACTTTTCTTTGTTTATTATTACTAATACTTATAATGTTATTAGTCCCTGGTAAAGAAATAAACACATTATTTTATTAATTCATAAAAATACTAATTATAGTATTTAATAGACAATTTAAAACTTATATTATATAAATTTAGAAAAAACATATAATTATGCATACTATTACAAGCATTATGCATATTCCCATATCTACTATGTTTACGTTTTATCAATTAACTACGGAAAAATTTTTAGCGTAATTTTTTTTGGTATTTTCCAGTTCAATGGTGATAATTGCTTATTTATAAGAAAAGAAGGGGAAAACACGGTTTATATAGCAGTATACGTGGACTATATACTCATCGCAGGAAAAGATGAAAATATAAATGACATAATAGATAAACTAAAATCTAAGTACGCACTTGAAGATTTAGGTCAAATTTCCAATCTACCGGGTGTCCCAAAAAGGACTGACTGATTTTAAAATTCAATAACTTGTAAACGGTGACAGATATTTAAAAAATTCTTGCAGGAGGGTTATGCATAAGGTCAAAAGTTTTTTTACAGTGATTTTCAATTTTAGTTCGAATTACAAACAATAGATGGCGCTGCGATCGATAGACGCTAATTTCAGGCTCGATTTTTCGTACTTCGTGGCCCGGATAATACATTTCCATCTCCTTTTTCTGCATAGAACAAGATAAAGGACTAAAAATCGAGCCTGTATTTAGCGACTATTGCTTACAGCGCCATCTATTGTTTGTAATTCGAACTAAAATTGAAAATCACTGTAAAAAAACTTTTGACCTTATGCATAACCCTCCTGCAAGAATTTTTTAAATATCTGTCACCGTTTACAAATTATTGAATTTTAAAATCAGTCAGTCCTTTTTGGGACACCCGGTATATTATAAAGGACAAACATATCTGTGCGTAACGCATACGTCATTTTGCGAATGGCAACACTTTGAAATTTGAAATAAAATTTTGGTTTTGTAATTTTCTCCACTGCAAATTTTTACACTTCTAAACATCGCACATTTTAAATTTTTACATCGCCGTATAACGAAAAAAATGCTCTTTTAAATGCAATTTGTTTGAAAGCTGTATCTCATTTTAATTTTAAGATATTAATTTTTTTGTAGTTTTTATTACTTTTTTTGTAATCGTGGCAGCTTAAGTACTCCATTTCTGTTTAAACTAAAGGGGGAAAAAATGAAAATAGTAGATTGCTTATCTTTTTGTTGCCATTTTCTCATAAAAACCGAAAAAAAAATTGAAATTAAAATACGTGCTATGTCAAGAATATCGTCTGTTATAAAACCCAGTGAGTTTTGGCTTTATTTCGTTGTTATTTATCAATTAAATGATTTTGCCGTGCCGGCTCCATTTCGAAATATTAATAAACAATTTGCACATTAAAAAAAAAGTTCAGAATTTCTCCCCCGCTAATTTTCTACAACGAAATTAAAGCTTCATCAATAAATAAATAAAAGAATAATATATAAAAACGCACGAATTTAACATATATGTAGTCGAACAATTTAAATTTTTAGAGCCGAATTGGGAAAAATATGTGCTTTTAAATGTAATTTGTATGAAATAGAGTTGCTAGGCAACTGTTAAAGTAAAAGAGAAAAAATAATCTATATATTGAAAACACAAGATAGCTTTATTATCCTTGAACTTTCTACTGTACCACTTTTGCTAATAAATCTTTTTTTAAATGAAAGCTGTTCATTTGTAGATGTCCTCGCACTAGCTATTTTTCTAAATATTTTCCCATTTATATTTTTTAATTTAATTTGAAAAGATTTTTTGAAATTTCATCAAAATGGTAGCAATCGTATTATTTCCACTGTTGCAGAAAAAAAGAAATATTGGGGTTTATTTATCCTTATCGATACCATTTACTCATTACAATTAAAAATAACTTTATTTTAAGTCTGAACAGAAAATGACGTCACTATTTAAAAAACATTTTCGCTCATAAATTTAATGTTACAATATATTTTCATTCAGCTGATACCGAATTTGAGACACTTGGCGTAATGCTTCAGTAAGTGCCATATTTACAAGAAAACAATCCTTTTCTTTGATAAAACTATATATTTTTACACGAATATATCTAAAAGACATCAGTTTCTGCAATTTGTACTTCGCGGTACTGAAATTAGACCCTCAAGCCAAAAGAATACATTTTCACATGCAAAGTTTTAGATGACAAACGGAACTTCACGTTTGAAAATCTGTCTATATTATAAAGGAAAAATATGTCTGTTCGTACGGCTGACGTCATTTTGAGAATGGCAACGCTTGACGATAAAATGTCGGATTTGCAATCTTTGCTACTGCAATTTTTTGAATATCTAAACATCGCGCATCTTCAATTTTTACACCCGTTATATAGGGAAAAAAAATCTACTTTCAAATGCAATTTTCTTGAAAATTTTATCTTAATTGATTTATTTATTATGTCTTTTTAAATAATTCTCAAGATTAATGTTTTTTAATCTATATCCATTGCGTACAGGCTCCATTACGGAATAAGCCATTTGCACTTAAAATAATATAAATAATTCAGCATTTGTCCCTGACTAATTTTTTATAGCGAAATTAAAACTTCATCAATCTATTATATTAAAAAGTGACTGTCCATTTATATTCCACAGCTGTTCCTCCTAGAATATGGAATGTTGGGTGATCAAATTAACGCCAGTTATCCGCATGTGTCCGAGGATGTTAAACATGGTCGTAGAATTTTAAAATTTGTTTAGTTTTCGAGATATAAATTTTTACGTTATTTTTGATGACATTTCTGTAATGATGGAAACTAAAATTGCTCCATTTTTGTGGATAAAAAAAGAGAAAAGGGAAAATGACAAGGATTATTAGGTCATTGTTTGAAATCATTTTTAAATTGAAAGTAACATATATTTGAATAAATAGTGAAAAAATGATTGTAGTTTTCAAGAAAATTTCACGAAATACGAACTCACACATATTCAAGCTTCAGGAATCCATTTATTTTAGAAAATTTATTTACAAATTCGACTCTCGACTGGAACATTGAGATAAATTCTGTTGACGTCAAAAGAAAAAAAAAAACATCGTATGTTATTTTCATTTAATTTAAAGTCGTAAAGTAGATTTTCAACCCTTGCCTTAAGATGGTTAATAAAACATTTCAGAAGCGGACATTAAAAATGCGAAAAAGCGAGGAAAAAAAAAGAGAAAAGTTTTAGGGAGAAAAAAAAATAATTCTTTAAATATTTATTTTAATTCATAAATATAAAATGCTTCTGAATAAATTCGTCCAAACAAATTCATTTTTGTATAAGTTGACCCAAATGACATCATATCTACGAACTCCGAAATTCGAAGCAAAATCTTGGATGAACGAAAAGCTCTAGGCAAATAAAGTTATAGAATATGTGCATTTTTATTGGGAAAGTTTTGAGTTAAATTGTAAATATAACTTATTATTTGAAATATTGTATTTAATAAAATTAATATTGCAATGGCTTTCTAAATTTACAATAAAGTTAAGATTTCATTTTTCGCAAAAAGATCGATTGTCTCATGCAATTCAAAAGCAACACAACGAGTTGCTACGCAACTAGTTACAATAAAAATACAAAAGACTCACAACAGCTTTAAACTAAATCAAACAGCAAAAATAATAGAAATTGCAAAAAAATTTAATTTAGAAGATTCTAAGCCATATGGCACTCCAATGGAAACAGGCTTTCAACGATTAGACAATGAGGAAACGCAAATGCCAAACAACACCAAGTACCGACAAACAATAGGTGCGCTGTTATACGTTGCCACAATAAGTAGGCCCGATATTTTACTAGGTGTAAACATTTTGAGTAGAAAAAACGAAACGCCGTCTGAAAGAGATTGGAAAGGTGTTAAAAGATTAATAAGATACCTCTATTCAACAAAAGACTTAAATTTAGTAATCAGCACGGAATAACCACCCATTCTGGAAGTATATACTGATGCAGATTGGGGTGGAGATCTAAAAATAAGAAGATCGACAACAGGCAATTTATTCCTTTTAGGAAAGAATCCAATGCAGTGGATAACAAAACAACAAACTTGTGTTGCACAATCATCTGCAGAGGCAGAGTTCGTAGCAGCGGCGAGCGCAACACAAGAATTAATATGGCTGCTAAAACTATTAGAAGATCTTGATATACCGCAAAAATTGCCTATAGTAATTTACGAAGAGAATAAATCTTGCATAAAAATGATAGAATCCGAAAAATTTTCTAATAAATCGAAGTACACAGACATAAAACATAATGTGATTAAACAGCTGAAAGAAGATATAAATTACTGAATTGCGTTATTGCCCAAGCAAGTCAATGACAGCGGACATACTCACGAAACCAGAGCCCAAGCCTGAATTTCTAAATAATAGAAACAAACTGAAATTACAGAACAATCCTCGTTAGGAGATTAAGGGGGGAATTGTTGACAGCTGTTGTGAAATATAATCTCCAAACAAGGACATAAAAATAATCAAGCTAAGTAAATTGTTTTTCATGTGTCAAATGTAATTTATAAAAGCATTTATGAAAAGTGACTATGATCTGAAGGAAGGAAGTGAAAGTGAAAAGTGATTGCACAATCGTAAACAAACATTCTATTATAAACATTTCATGATACTCGAGAACTAGAGACATTAACAAACTCTTTTCTTTAAAATTACTATAAATATATGGGGGTGAGACTCCATACATAACTCACAACTCACTTTTAGGACGAGCACTGACATTTATTGGGACGAACACACAAATAAAAAATACAGATATAAACACTCTTCTCGTTCTTTAATT
This sequence comes from Maratus speciosus, assembly GCA_963932465.1. Classification (NCBI taxonomy): domain Eukaryota; kingdom Metazoa; phylum Arthropoda; class Arachnida; order Araneae; family Salticidae; genus Maratus; species Maratus speciosus. The sequence goes on along the minus strand of OZ010800.1, from coordinate 244,153,649 downwards.
AGCTTAAAGTCTATAATTCAGGACGTCGTTGAATATTTCAGAGATTTTCTTACGTCGTGTAAATATTCAATCTTATTTCACCGTAATATGTTCTGTTCTTTTTTTAACAAAACCCTGCGTCGTAAAAACTCATTTCATTCTCTTTACTTCCTCCGCATTTCCACTTCACACAGCTTCGTTAAGGCTCGTTTCCTTTTTAATCTCGAAGCGGAAAATACGGGGACACACAGTCTGATGCAGGTGTTGCTTGCGAAATCTCCACAAGCGGCCGTCCTGACATCTGGAGCTGCCGCAGCGACATGTGGTAAAATAGAATCTGAAAAAACAAAAAACAAAAACCAGTAACTGTTCTTAGGGGGAAAAGAGAAAGAAAAAAAAATCTGCACGTCATAGTTGAAGTAGCGTAACACATATTATTTCCAGAAATTGTTAAAATACTTTGTTGAATGATATCTGTACCAATAATAAGATCAAAAGATATGGAAAAATCTGGGACTACATAAACATTAGTTGTATAATTAAAATCATCTATAATAATGTTCGTAGAGAAAAAACCTAGGGGTTTGATTATAGTATTTCCTAATCCAGTTAATGTGATAGTTGAATGTTCAAGGTTCGAAATTGTAGGGAGTTTGCGATAAATACTTTCCTTTAGTAAACTTCTTTCACTACCTGTGTCTACCAATGATGTAACATTTACAGACGAAATAATGACTTGTTTGGTCATGAAAGTGTTCGACGTGACAGTGGAAACATTGGAGGGTTCTGACTTAACTCTAGGCCTCCTTGGTTGATCACATTGAGCCGATTTATGGCCAAAATTCGAACAATTAAAACAACGAGGGCCTTTATCTTTATGTCTGCTTTGGCTACTTTTATGAGTCGACAAACCACAATTAAAGCAAAAAAGATCAGATTTTGGTCGAAAGGATTTCTCTTTCACTGGCATTTCAGGTTTGACTTTACGAAATTTAGTGTTCTCAAAGTCATGTCGAATTTCGTCATAAATTTTGAGCTTTTGCTTGAATTCTACAATGGATTGGCATCCATATAACATTGATTTTCTGAAAACGGGGTCGGGTATGCCGTTTATGATGTATTGCATTAATGCGGAATCCTCGATTTTACCACGCGAGCATATTTGTTTCATGATAAGAAAATATTCTTCTATTGATTCATTTTCTTGCAATTTTCGTTTATTTAATATATCATGTAACTCGGCAGAATTATAAGTGGTGCTAAATTCTGATATTAAGAGTTGTTTAAGTTTGTCATATGTATTGATATGAAATTCTGTTTGTGCTAATAACTGGGCTTTTCCTCGTAATGGTCTTTTACAAAATATGAATTTATGAAAGTCAGATAAATTAAACATATTAGTAACATCCTCAAAATTATTAAACCATACGTGTATATCACTAAAAGAACTACCAGCGAAAGGAGATATTACACTTTCAATATCAGTAAAAGTAATAGACGATGGCATAAAACTTTGAACTGGAAATTGCTGTTGTTTGTCAAAATTTGATAATTCAGTGTTATTACTTGAAGTCATATTATTTGAAGGCAGTTCGGGTTCCAAGTCAGTGTCACTTTCATTTTGTATAATATTATTTTGTAGTAAGGTCAAGTCCGAAAGGTATGTAACTAATCGGGTTGCGAGATCGTTTAAAGATCCCTCATTATCAATACAAATTAGATTGCACACTGTAATCAGATCATTTAATGAAAAATCAATTTGAACTTTAGTTATTTTATTTTTGAATTCGGTGCTGTCGGTTTGAAAACCGAAACCAGTAAAATCACGTATTCTCTTTCTATTAGAGCGATCACCGTCAGCATCAAATAGGAATTTATGCAGCAATTTAATTTTATGCGTTCGTTCGTTTTTAAATGCAACTTCCAGTTCAGGTATCTCAACTAACTTCATAATCAAAATAATAATAATGAACTCACCGTTAGAATAATATCCGGCTTGAATATGTAGGATGAATAACTCTAATTAATCATATTGGTGGGTTAACTGTCACTTCTGACACCAATTTATGGGGGTGAGACTCCATACATAACTCACAACTCACTTTTAGGACGAGCTCTGACATTTATTGGGACGAACACACAAATAAAAAATACAGATATAAAGACTCTTCTCGTTCTTTAATTAGCTTAAAGTCTATAATTCAGGACGTCGTTGAATATTTCAGAGATTTTCTTACGTCGTGTAAATATTCAATCTTATTTCACCGTAATATGTTCTGTTCTTTTTTTAACAAAACCCTGCGTCGTAAAAACTCATTTCGTTCTCTTTACTTCCTCCACATTTCCACTTCACACAGCTTCGTTAAGGCTCGTTTCCTTTTTAATCTCGAAGCGGAAAATACGGGGACACACAGTCTGATGCAGGTGTTGCTTGCGAAATCTCCACAAGCGGTCGTCCTGACATCTGGAGCTGCCGCAGCGACATGTGGTAAAATAGAATCTGAAAAAACAAAAAACAAAAACCAGTAACTGTTCTTAGGGGGAAAAGAGAAAGAAAAAAAAAATCTGCACTTCATAGTTGAAGTAGCGTAACATCATATGGGTTGACTTATAAAATTGTTACAAACACATAAGAAGAAAAGATTTTTAAAAAAATGTTTTTGAAGTTTCAGTTATCGTCAGGCCAAGGTTTCATGTATTCAGCACAGGAGCTAGTATTTATCGGTCCTTCAGTTGATGAGATTTTCGTTACGTCGTAGGTGTCGTTAGACTTCACTTTAATTACTTTATACGGACCTAAGAATTTAGATTTCAACTTTAAACCTGGTCCTTGCTGTGTTCTCTTAATTGCTACAAGGTCACCAAGCTTGTACTTACGGGGTTTCTTACGTCGTAAATTATAGTGCTTGCGGTTTTCTTGTTGAATTTCCAGAATATTCTTCTTGGCTTCTTTACGGAGCTCTTCTCTGTCTTTCATAAATTGTTCTTCGACTGCACTGTTTAAGAGGTCAATAATTTGTACATCTTCTTTCTGTTTCATTTTTGTACCAAATAATATTTCAAACGGTGTTCTCTTAATGCTTCTTTGGTAAGTTGAATTAATGACTTGTTGAACTTTAGGAACATGTTTAAACCATTTGGTCGGTTCGTCTTTGGACATTTTAGAGATTACAGAAATTATGGTGGAATTAAGTCGCTCTACTTGACCATTGGCACGGGGAAGGCCAGTTGTAACTGTCTCGTGCTTTATATTTTCATCTTGACAATAATCAGCAAATTCTTTGCTTGTAAATGCAGGACCTTTATCGCTAATGATAATGGAAGGATTGCCAAAAGTATGACTTTGTTGTCGTAGTTTTGATATAACTTCGGTAGCAGAAGTACTTTTACATGGATACAACCAGGCGAATTTAGTAAATGCGTCTATTAAAGACAAAATATGTTTATAATTTTTGTTGGTTGCTTCAAGAGGGCCTAAATGATCAATGTGGTAGGTTTGGAGGGGAGTCTCTTCTTTAGGTAAGGGATGCAATTCGCCTTCTTGTTTGCCACGTTTGCGATTATACAAAAGGCATGTTACACAATTTGCTATGATTTTATCAATTTTATTTGACATATTAGGGATGAGAAATTCTTCGTTAAGGAGTTCTTCACAGCGTTTACGGCCAAAATGTCCTTTGTCATGAACGTGTTTAATGACATTTAGCTGCATTTCATCCGGCACAACTATCAGATCGATACCTTTATGATTTTTATAGAGAACGTTATTTTTAAGGCAATAGTTGTCATATGGCTTTGTTTTCAAAATTTCTTTGATGGCCTGTATATGTTCGTCAGTGTTCTGTGATTGTATGATTTTGGTAGTAAAACTATCTTGAATGACCATACATATTGGATTTCTACTTAAAGCGTCGACATGGCGCATGCGTGTACCTTGTCTGTGTTCGATTGTATAGTTATAGTCAGCTAACATTAAAGCCCATCGAGCAATCTTGGTGCAAAGATCTTTTTTATTCATAGTAAGGGCGAATGCGTTGCAATCTGTGACTATCTTGAAAGGAATACCTAGAATGTAAACGCGAAATTTTTTAAGGGCTTCTATGACAGCTAAAACTTCTAATTCATAACTCGAATATTTACGTTCGGCATCTGTGGTTTTTTTGCTCATAAAATAGACAGGGTGAAATTGATTGTCAATAGAAGACTTTTGAAGGAGGACTGCTCCGTAACCGTCAATAGATGCATCACAGTGAACTTCTGTTTCGTTACTAGGGTTATAAATGCTTAAAACAGGACCTGAAGAAAGGATGTGTTTCAGCTGATTAAATGCATTTCGTTGCTGGTCGCCAAAGTGAAATTTAGTGTCCTTTCTAAGAAGATCTGTTAAAGGCTTAGCTATTAAAGAGTAATCTTGAATGAATTTACGAAAATATGAAGTTAATCCGACAAATGAATGTACATCTTTTATACTTTTAGGTTCTGGGAAATTAAGGACAGCTTTAGTTTTTAAGGGGGATGGGTGCAGTTGACCATTTTTAATGTGGTAACCCAAAAAATCAATTTCTCGTTGTAGAAAGTGGCATTTTTTGAGATTCAGTTCTAAACCATATTCGGATGCAGTTGTAAGGACGCGTTGTAATTTCTGGAGTCCTTCGACTTCGTTTTCAGCTGGTATTATGAAGTCATCCATATAGACAATAAGTACTTTTTCATTAATGAGGTCTCAAAAAACGTTATAAATATATCTTTGAAACACTAAGGGTGCATCGCTAAGGCCATAATTCATATATAAGAATTCAAATTGACCAGAATGTGTTACGAAAGAAGTATATTTTCTACTATTTTCTTCTACTTCGACATGAAAAAAAGCATTTTTAAGGTCAAGAGTAGTAAATACTTTTGCAGAATGCAACTGATCAATAATGTCATCAATTACTGGGAGGGGAAAACGTTGTTTATGTGTTTTAGAATTTAACTTCCTATAGTCAACACACAATCTATATTAACCATCTTTCTTTTTTACTAGAACAATAGGTGATGAAAAATTACTAGTGCTTTTACGAATAATTCCTTTTTCGAGCCACTCAGAAATTTGTTTTTCGACGAAGTTTTTCTCTATTTGCGCCAAGCGCCTGGGAGGACAAGTAACAGGTTCTTCGTTTTCCAGATGAATTGATAATTTAACATCAGTTGTCTTTATTTTTTTAGGGGAATAATTTTGAATAAGTTCTGAAATTTTTAAACGTATTGTTTCATCGGTAATATGAGATAAATCAAGATTAAGATCGTCTAACACATGAGCAATATTAATCAAAAAATTATTGGACGTATCGTCATTTTTCTTGATTTTTTGCATCGAAATATTATTTCCAGAAATTGTTAAAATACTTTGTTGAATGATATCTGTACCAATAATAAGATCAAAAGATATGGAATAATCTGGGACTACATAAACATTAGTTGTATAATTAAAATCATCTATCATAATGTTCGTAGAGAAAAAACCTAGGGGTTTGATTATAGTATTTCCTAATCCAGTTAATGTAATAGTTGAATGTTCAAGGTTCGAAATTGTAGGGAGTTTGCGATAAATACTTTCCTTTAGTAAACTTCTTTCACTACCTGTGTCTACCAATGATGTAACATTTACAGACGAAATAATGACTTGTTTGGTCATGAAAGTGTTCGACGTGACAGTGGAAACATTGGAGGGTTCTGACTTAACTCTAGGCCTCCTTGGTTGATCACATTGAGCCGATTTATGGCCAAAATTCGAACAATTAAAACAACGAGGGCCTTTATCTTTATGTCTGCTTTGGCTACTTTTATGAGTCGACAAACCACAATTAAAGCAAAAAAGATCAGATTTTGGTCGAAAGGATTTCTCTTTCACTGGCATTTCAGGTTTGACTTTACGAAATTTAGTGTTCTCAAAGTCATGTCGAATTTCGTCATAAATTTTGAGCTTTTGCTTGAATTCTACAATGGATTGGCATCCATATAACATTGATTTTCTGAAAACGGGGTCGGGTATGCCGTTTATGATGTATTGCATTAATGCGGAATCCTCGATTTTACCACGCGAGCATATTTGTTTCATGATAAGAAAATATTCTTCTATTGATTCATTTTCTTGCAATTTTCGTTTATTTAATATATCATGTAACTCGGCAGAATTATAAGTGGTGCTAAATTCTGATATTAAGAGTTGTTTAAGTTTGTCATATGTATTGATATGAAATTCTGTTTGTGCTAATAACTGGGCTTTTCCTCGTAATGGTCTTTTACAAAATATGAATTTATGAAAGTCAGATAAATTAAACATATTAGTAACATCCTCAAAATTATTAAACCATACGTGTATATCACTAAAAGAACTACCAGCGAAAGGAGGTATTACACTTTCAATATCAGTAAAAGTAATAGACGATGGCATAAAACTTTGAACTGGAAATTGCTGTTGTTTGTCAAAATTTGATAATTCAGTGTTATTACTTGAAGTCATATTATTTGAAGGCAGTTCGGGTTCCAAGTCAGTGTCACTTTCATTTTGTATAATATTATTTTGTAGTAAGGTCAAGTCCGAAAGGTATGTAACTAATCGGGTTGCGAGATCGTTTAAAGATCCCTCATTATCAATACAAATTAGATTGCACACTGTAATCAGATCATTTAATGAAAAATCAGTTTGAACTTTAGTTATTTTATTTTTGAATTCGGTGCTGTCGGTTTGAAAACCGAAACCAGTAAAATCACGTATTCTCTTTCTATTAGAGCGATCACCGTCAGCATCAAATAGGAATTTATGCAGCAATTTAATTTTATGCGTTCGTTCGTTTTTAAATGCAACTTCCAGTTCAGGTATCTCAACTAACTTCATAATCAAAATAATAATAATGAACTCACCGTTAGAATAATATCCGGCTTGAATATGTAGGATGAATAACTCTAATTAATCATATTGGTGGGTTAACTGTCACTTCTGACACCAATTTATGGGGGTGAGACTCCATACATAACTCACAACTCACTTTTAGGACGAGCTCTGACATTTATTGGGACGAACACACAAATAAAAAATACAGATATAAAGACTCTTCTCGTTCTTTAATTAGCTTAAAGTCTATAATTCAGGACGTCGTTGAATATTTCAGAGATTTTCTTACGTCGTGTAAATATTCAATCTTATTTCACCGTAATATGTTCTGTTCTTTTTTTAACAAAACCCTGCGTCGTAAAAACTCATTTCGTTCTCTTTACTTCCTCCACATTTCCACTTCACACAGCTTCGTTAAGGGTCGTTTCCTTTTTAATCTCGAAGCGGAAAATACGGGGACACACAGTCTGATGCAGGTGTTGCTTGCGAAATCTCCACAAGCGGCCGTCCTGACATCTGGAGCTGCCGCAGCGACATGTGGTAAAATAGAATCTGAAAAAACAAAAAACAAAAACCAGTAACTGTTCTTAGGGGGAAAAGAGAAAGAAGAAAAAAATCTGCACGTCATAGTTGAAGTAGCGTAACATCATATGGGTTGACTTATAAAATTGTTACAAACTCATAAGAAGAAAAGATTTTTAAAAAAATGTTTTTGAAGTTTCAGTTATCGTCAGGCCAAGGTTTCATGTATTCAGCACAGGAGCTAGTATTTATCGGTCCTTCAGTTGATGAGATTTTCGTTACGTCGTAGGTGTCGTTAGACTTCACTTTAATTACTTTATACGGACCTAAGAATTTAGATTTCAACTTTAAACCTGGTCCTTGCTGTGTTCTCTTAATTGCTACAAGGTCACCAAGCTTGTACTTACGGGGTTTCTTACGTCGTAAATTATAGTGCTTGCGGTTTTCTTGTTGAATTTCCAGAATATTCTTCTTGGCTTCTTTACGGAGCTCTTCTCTGTCTTTCATAAATTGTTCTTCGACTGCACTGTTTAAGAGGTCAATAATTTGTACATCTTCTTTCTGTTTCATTTTTGTACCAAATAATATTTCAAACGGTGTTCTCTTAATGCTTCTTTGGTAAGTTGAATTAATGACTTGTTGAACTTTAGGAACATGTTTAAACCATTTGGTCGGTTCGTCTTTGGACATTTTAGAGATTACAGAAATTATGGTGGAATTAAGTCGCTCTACTTGACCATTGGCACGGGGAAGGCCAGTTGTAACTGTCTCGTGCTTTATATTTTCATCTTGACAATAATCAGCAAATTCTTTGCTTGTAAATGCAGGACCTTTATCGCTAATGATAATGGAAGGATTGCCAAAAGTATGACTTTGTTGTCGTAGTTTTGATATAACTTCGGTAGCAGAAGTACTTTTACATGGATACAACCAGGCGAATTTAGTAAATGCGTCTATTAAAGACAAAATATGTTTATAATTTTTGTTGGTTGCTTCAAGAGGGCCTAAATGATCAATGTGGTAGGTTTGGAGGGGAGTCTCTTCTTTAGGTAAGGGATGCAATTCGCCTTCTTGTTTGCCACGTTTGCGATTATACAAAAGGCATGTTACACAATTTGCTATGATTTTATCAATTTTATTTGACATATTAGGGATGAGAAATTCTTCGTTAAGGAGTTCTTCACAGCGTTTACGGCCAAAATGTCCTTTGTCATGAACGTGTTTAATGACATTTAGCTGCATTTCATCCGGCACAACTATCAGATCGATACCTTTATGATTTTTATAGAGAACGTTATTTTTAAGGCAATAGTTGTCATATGGCTTTGTTTTCAAAATTTCTTTGATGGCCTGTATATGTTCGTCAGTGTTCTGTGATTGTATGATTTTGGTAGTAAAACTATCTTGAATGACCATACATATTGGATTTCTACTTAAAGCGTCGACATGGCGCATGCGTGTACCTTGTCTGTGTTCGATTGTATAGTTATAGTCAGCTAACATTAAAGCCCATCGAGCAATCTTGGTGCAAAGATCTTTTTTATTCATAGTAAGGGCGAATGCGTTGCAATCTGTGACTATCTTGAAAGGAATACCTAGAATGTAAACGCGAAAATTTTTAAGGGCTTCTATGACAGCTAAAACTTCTAATTCATAACTCGAATATTTACGTTCGGCATCTGTGGTTTTTTTGCTCATAAAATAGACAGGGTGAAATTGATTGTCAATAGAAGACTTTTGAAGGAGGACTGCTCCGTAACCGTCAATAGATGCATCACAGTGAACTTCTGTTTCGTTACTAGGGTTATAAATGCTTAAAACAGGACCTGAAGAAAGGATGTGTTTCAGCTGATTAAATGCATTTCGTTGCTGGTCGCCAAAGTGAAATTTAGTGTCCTTTCTAAGAAGATCTGTTAAAGGCTTAGCTATTAAAGAGTAATCTTGAATGAATTTACGAAAATATGAAGTTAATCCGACAAATGAATGTACATCTTTTATACTTTTAGGTTCTGGGAAATTAAGGACAGCTTTAGTTTTTAAGGGGGATGGGTGCAGTTGACCATTTTTAATGTGGTAACCCAAAAAATCAATTTCTCGTTGTAGAAAGTGGCATTTTTTGAGATTCAGTTCTAAACCATATTCGGATGCAGTTGTAAGGACGCGTTGTAATTTCTGGAGTCCTTCGACTTCGTTTTCAGCTGGTATTATGAAGTCATCCATATAGACAATAAGTACTTTTTCATTAATGAGGTCTCAAAAAACGTTATAAATATATCTTTGAAACACTAAGGGTGGATCGCTAAGGCCATAATTCATATATAAGAATTCAAATTGACCAGAATGTGTTACGAAAGAAGTATATTTTCTACTATTTTCTTCTACTTCGACATGAAAAAAAGCATTTTTAAGGTCAAGAGTAGTAAATACTTTTGCAGAATGCAACTGATCAATAATGTCATCAATTACTGGGAGGGGAAAACGTTGTTTATGTGTTTTAGAATTTAACTTCCTATAGTCAACACACAATCTATATTAACCATCTTTCTTTTTTACTAGAACAATAGGTGATGAAAAATTACTAGTGCTTTTACGAATAATTCCTTTTTCGAGCCACTCAGAAATTTGTTTTTCGACGAAGTTTTTCTCTATTTGCGCCAAGCGCCTGGGAGGACAAGTAACAGGTTCTTCGTTTTCCAGATGAATTGATAATTTAACATCAGTTGTCTTTATTTTTTTAGGGGAATAATTTTGAATAAGTTCTGAAATTTTTAAACGTATTGTTTCATCGGTAATATGAGATAAATCAAGATTAAGATCGTCTAACACATGAGCAATATTAATCAAAAAATTATTGGACGTATCGTCATTTTTCTTGATTTTTTGCATCGAAATATTATTTCCAGAAATTGTTAAAATACTTTGTTGAATGATATCTGTACCAATAATAAGATCAAAAGATATGGAATAATCTGGGACTACATAAACATTAGTTGTATAATTAAAATCATCTATCATAATGTTCGTAGAGAAAAAACCTAGGGGTTTGATTATAGTATTTCCTAATCCAGTTAATGTGATAGTTGAATGTTCATGGTTCGAAATTGTAGGGAGTTTGCGATAAATACTTTCCTTTAGTAAACTTCTTTCACTACCTGTGTCTACCAATGATGTAACATTTACAGACGAAATAATGACTTGTTTGGTCATGAAAGTGTTCGACGTGACAGTGGAAACATTGGAGGGTTCTGACTTAACTCTAGGCCTCCTTGGTTGATCACATTGAGCCGATTTATGGCCAAAATTCGAACAATTAAAACAACGAGGGCCTTTATCTTTATGTCTGCTTTGGCTACTTTTATGATTCGACAAACCACAATTAAAGCAAAAAAGATCAGATTTTGGTCGAAAGGATTTCTCTTTCACTGGCATTTCAGGTTTGACTTTACGAAATTTAGTGTTCTCAAAGTCATGTCGAATTTTGTCATAAATTTTGAGCTTTTGCTTGAATTCTACAATGGATTGGCATCCATATAACATTGATTTTCTGAAAACGGGGTCGGGTATGCCGTTTATGATGTATTGCATTAATGCGGAATCCTCGATTTTACCACGCGAGCATATTTGTTTCATGATAAGAAAATATTCTTCTATTGATTCATTTTCTTGCAATTTTCGTTTATTTAATATATCATGTAACTCGGCAGAATTATAAGTGGTGCTAAATTCTGATATTAAGAGTTGTTTAAGTTTGTCATATGTATTGATATGAAATTCTGTTTGTGCTAATAACTGGGCTTTTCCTCGTAATGGTCTTTTACAAAATATGAATTTATGAAAGTCAGATAAATTAAACATATTAGTAACATCCTCAAAATTATTAAACCATACGTGTATATCACTAAAAGAACTACCAGCGAAAGGAGGTATTACACTTTCAATATCAGTAAAAGTAATAGACGATGGCATAAAACTTTGAACTGGAAATTGCTGTTGTTTGTCAAAATTTGATAATTCAGTGTTATTACTTGAAGTCATATTATTTGAAGGCAGTTCGGGTTCCGAGTCAGTGTCACTTTCATTTTGTATAATATTATTTTGTAGTAAGGTCAAGTCCGAAAGGTATGTAACTAATCGGGTTGCGAGATCGTTTAAAGATCCCTCATTATCAATACAAATTAGATTGCACACTGTAATCAGATCATTTAATGAAAAATCAGTTTGAACTTTAGTTATTTTATTTTTGAATTCGGTGCTGTCGGTTTGAAAACCGAAACCAGTAAAATCACGTATTCTCTTTCTATTAGAGCGATCACCGTCAGCATCAAATAGGAATTTATGCAGCAATTTAATTTTATGCGTTCGTTCGTTTTTAAATGCAACTTCCAGTTCAGGTATCTCAACTAACTTCATAATCAAAATAATAATAATGAACTCACCGTTAGAATAATATCCGGCTTGAATATGTAGGATGAATAACTCTAATTAATCATATTGGTCGGTTAACTGTCACTTCTGACACCAATTTATGGGGGTGAGACTCCATACATAACTCACAACTCACTTTTAGGACGAGCACTGACATTTATTGGGACGAACACACAAATAAAAAATACAGATATAAACACTCTTCTCGTTCTTTAATTAGCTTAAAGTCTATAATTCAGGACGTCGTTGAATATTTCAGAGATTTTCTTACGTCGTGTAAATATTCAATCTTATTTCACCGTAATATGTTCTGTTCTTTTTTTAACAAAACCCTGCGTCGTAAAAACTCATTTCGTTCTCTTTACTTCCTCCGCATTTCCACTTCACACAGCTTCGTTAAGGCTCGTTTCCTTTTTAATCTCGAAGCGGAGAATACGGAGACACACAGTCTGATGCAGGTGTTGCTTGCGAAATCTCCACAAATATAAATATTGATACAAATAATTTGTTATTAAGATTTATGTCACTAATTTCCTGTTTTTTATTGCTAGTAATATATTATATATGTTTCTCTACTTTCACTTGTAACCGAGACTCTCCAAAGGAGAGATGTATTTTCTAATGCTTTTATTAAATGTTAATTTTCTTTCTATTTAAAAGTTTCGACGTATTTCAATTCACAAGTCAAAATTCTTTACGCGTGTTTTAAGATGACACAGAATATCGCATCGCGATAAATGGATTAAATCAGAAATACAAGAAGAAGCTGTAGACATATAATTACCCTTACCGACATGGGATGCCAGATCATATATGGATATACATAAATACAAGGTAAGCCCAATTTATCTTACCTATGTTTCGGTTTACATTGAAAAATAGACAGTTTATTTTTGAGGATAAACCGAACATCACGCAATTACTGTTAGCAAAGTTTAAATACTGCTAACACGCCCGCTTGTTCGCATATAAAACACGCAAAAACTACACAACCGAATGGTTTGAAATTTAATACATATAATCGTTGCAGAATTTTGTCGAGTCATTTCAAATTTTATGAAAATCGAATCAAAACTTAAAAAGATATTAATAAAGGTTTTGTTCCTTCTATTAAATCCTTTCATACATAATTAATTCAGTGATATTCCATGATAGGTAATGATTCTAGGTTGTCATGGTGATGGCGTCCTATTTCAAATGGAGTCATATTATTTCCATATTACAGAATTTGATATATATAAATGTAATAAATTTTGTATTCATGCATTTTTGTATAAGAGTGCAACCAATATTGCACCAAGATCTGAATATTTATAAAACTAGTTATAATACTAACGCACCTCATTTGCCAAGTTTGACGTACAATTTCTGACTTGTTTCAGATTCTTTTGTCGATATGGATCAATAGAAATCTGGATCAGTAGGAGTTTTGGGGGATATCATTCTTCAGTCATCCTTATTAATTTCTCTTATTTTCTGGGCATCTTTTTGTTTCGTTTTTTGTTTGTTTGTTTGTTTGTTCGTTTTATTTCCGCAATAACGCTCACCGATCCGTAAAAAATATTTGGATCTTTTTTTTTAGAATTAAATGGGGAGTGATTTCTTTATATAATTTCTCTAACGTGGTTATTTGACATCTTACCATAAATATAAAAATTTTCAATATCAATGCATCATCAGTGATTTGGTGTCAAAATATAAATAATTACAATTAAGTAAAGTATTAACGTTTCTGTCATTGGTATCACTCATTTGGATCTATATGTCAGTGATATCCATTGCTATGTCCATTGACCCCCCCCCCCTCTCACTCCCCTGGTAATTTCCCTTGTTCGATGCTCTTCTCGGATGTATTAGTAGAAGTATGGAGTAGGAGTTTTGTGGATATTGTTCTTCAGTTTGCATATTAATTTCAATTATTTTAAGGCATCTTGCTTTTCCTTTTTTGTATTTCTTTAATAGATCATCAGCGAGATAGAAAGGATTTGCATTCTACTGCCAGAGGTAAATGAAAAGATATTTCTTGGTATAATTTGTCTTTTTTTTTTTTTATCTGGGAGTAAAATAACTTATAAGTAAAAAAAAAAAAATTCAAAGACAAGCTTTTATTATAATCTACTAAAAAGGAAAAAAATGTTCAGGACAATTGATTGAAACACATACATTTTTAAAAAGAAATATATAAAATTGCGAGTGATTTTTTTTTATCAGTTGGTTTAAAAAAAAAATAAAATTGATATACAATTTTAAATCCGGCTTCCTCGCAATAAAAAATATCAATCAACGTCATCGTGAAGATCGAACCCATATCCATTCACATCGTGCAGGTAACTGAAAGACTGCGCATTTACCAACTATGCAACCGCAGAACAGCAGCTTATTTCTGAAGAAATTAATGACATTTACGGTGGTCACATGCGTGATGACATTTACGTGTCTTACTGGACAAAGGTTTTTGCTGCCTTCTGAGAGGTAGCGGAGGCAAATAATTGTTTTTCCTCCTTTCATTTTTCTTTTCTTTTTTTTCAGAATGTTAAACTGTCAACAGCGATTGAAAACTAAAATTGATAACGAATTAGACTACTCTGTATATATATATATATATATATATAAACAAGTTGGATGTGCAAATCCCAAAACTTTCTTCTATTTCATACATTTTAATATTCCAAAATGTTGTTACAAATGTCAATATTTCATTTTTATTAATTCAACCCTATATTAACTTCGACTTTCATCTTAAATTTCTGCTTCAGTCAATTAATCGGAATAAAAACGAGTTAATCTCGATCATGATATTTATTAAAATCACGAATAGTCGCGAATAGTTGGCTTATCAGGATGGGACCCGTCGATTCACGAGCCACTGGTGTACGATAGAACTGCGAAAAATTAAGAAGATTACTCAAAAATCGCTATTACAGCGCCCCCTTCCGTCAGAATATTTCTACATTCAGGGAGGACCTTCTTGCTATGGCCAAAAACATACCCAAAAAATTTGGTTCAATTCTATGCATAACGTCATACACTTTTCGATGGTACGATATTCAAAATGGCACAAAAGTCGCTATTACAGCGACCCCTACTGCAGGATTTTTTCTAAATCAAGGAAGGACCTGCCTTCTATAGCCAAAAACTTAAAAAAAAATTGGTTCAATTCTATGCATAACTTCGTACACTTTTCGATGGTACAATATTCAAAATCGCACAAAAATCGCTGTTACAGCACCCCCTTCCGGCGGATTTTTTTTCAAATTAAGGGAGGACCTGCTTGCTATAGCCAAGAACTTAAAAAATAAATTTGGGTTCAATTCTATACATAACTTCATACACTTTTCGATGGTACAATATTCAAAATCGCACAAAAAATCGCTATTACAGCACCCCTACCGGCGCATTTTTCCAAATTAAGGGAGCACCTCCTTGCTATAGGCAAAAACTTAAAAATAAAATTTAGTTTAATTCTATGCATAACTTCATACACTTTTTGATGGTACAATGGCGACAGACACACAGGCACACGAACAGACGGACACACTGACATTTTCTATAAACATGTTTTTTGGGATCTCTGACACCAAAAACGTGTAAATCCGTCGAAAGCCGGAAGTCGAAAAAAATTTCGATTACTGTACTTTCCTACTGAAGATAGAAGAAAGTAACAATCATAAAATAAGATATTAGCAATTTAGAGAATTTTAAATTTCTACATTAAGGCAACTTACGATTCAGTTTAATTTTTAACGTTGTTCAAGTGAAATGAAAAATATTTCATTTCCAATTTTGAAAATAACGAAATTCTTATAGCGGCTATGATATAGCTTTCTTCAGTTATATAAAGAACAAACGCCCCAGGCAAACTTCTATTCTAGAGCCAATCTGTAATAGTAGAAGAAGGTATAAAACTATACGGTATGCTGGAAAAAGCAGTTGAAAAGCTAGATAAAATAAGAAGTTTTAAATAACATAGCTTCTCAGATCTGATTTTAGATTTATTAAATTGACAAAATTCTCTTTATTCCGTCAATTATTAACATGGAATTTATAACGTAGCCGAAAGATCTTGCTAATAAATTATTAAAGGTCATTTTCGAAACATTCTATATGCTTTTAAAATCCTTGCCGGCCCGCGTACAGGCGGAGGTAGATTTCAAAGCTAAGTATACTAATTTCACCAAAAAAAAAACTAAGTCATAATTAGAAATAAACCCACTTTAATAATTTTATCTGGTCGCTTTTGACGAGTTTTTATTTCCTTTTTAAATAATAGCTGGTTTTATCAGAATCATGTTAAGGAGGTATGCAAAGAAACACTTTTCCATGCTCAACAACTCGAAATTTTCTGGCACATTTTCAGATTCATTTTTAATAGAAAAAATATTAAACTTGCTAATGTGATTTTTGAAGAGATTTAATAAGCGACCTGTGTTTTTATTTTTCGTTCAATTAATTAAATCTTGATTTATAAACAATTATTTTCTCAGTAGGACCCTATTTTTCGTCTCTAGCACAATCGCTTCGGGAAATTCTGTTCAAAATGCCTTCTTTGACATCATTTGTTTAAAATATATTCTGCCTCTATCAAAAAATCGATCATTACGGTACATTATATAGTTTCTGAATAAGAGAATCTACCAATTGGATGCGTCTGAGAGCAAAAATGAATTTAAAAATGAGTAAGAAATTAAGCAATTTGGATTTGAATATACCCTTAATAAAATGATTTTTTCCTTCAATCGCTATGTATTTCTAATTTGTTTTTGCTGTAAGAATTGGTCCTTAAACTTGTCTACATAAATATTGTAGACAATATTAAGAAGATGTATGATAAATTCATTGGAATTTTATATCTTGTGAATTGACGGAGTTATGAATTTTTTTCTTCTTCAACCACCCCTTTTCTTTTCGTTTTTATTATTATTTTTTTTTTTGTGGTATAAATTGGTCCTATTAAAAACTTATGAATATAAAAGTTGTAGATAATATTAAGGAGATTTATAATAAAATTAATTGGATATGATATCTGGAGAATTGACGAAGTTATGAATTTTTTTCTCCCAAAAAACCTATTTTTTGCGCCCTATGAGCCCATTTTTAATTTTATCAAAAATCTGTGGTACATAAATTTTTTACCCTATTTTTAGAAGTAATAAAAACATTAAACTGATTTGATATGTAGAAAAATTAAAAGGTTACGGGGTTTTTTCGGTTTTCACAAAGCCCCTATAGGGTATTTCCATCCCCTTGGTCCGATTTTGCCCATTAACGAACTTGACCGAGATTTTATGCTGCTTGATTTTATGTATCAGTTTGGAAGAGATTTGTGCAGAATTGTGGAAGTTATCGTGTCCAGAAGAAAGTGATATATATATATATATATATATATATATATATATATATATATATATATATATATATATATAAAACCGTTAATTAAACATTACCGACCATCTTCAAAAACCGGAATATTGTGAATGATTGACAACAAAATGCGCCACAAATCAACAATATAGAACTGTATGTATAAAATAAAGTACCTTATATCTAATTACAATAATTAACATGGAAGAAAAAAAAAAAAGAATATGGATTCCGAAAAAAATTAAAAAAATTATATATTGAATTACGTTTTCAAGAGTACAGAGTTCAATGATATAAGCAAATCGGTTGTTTTCTGTGAGAAAGAAGCTATAAGCTGAAAAAAAAATTTCCCCTGTACACAAACAACCATTATGACCAAAAGAATAGCCTTTAAGATGAAAACAGAACATAATCAAATGACATGAAATAGTAAATGGAAAAATGGAAAAAAAACTACAACCCATTAAATATTCAATCTATAGCAACAGAAATCTTACAAAACATACCGAATAATTCCCAGTAGAATTTCAAAATATATTCCCGCACATGGAATCCAAAAAGCATGATAAGATTAAGGTGAATAAAACAGTTAAGTTAACACAGAAATTAAAATCCATGGAGTCAGTTAATCCATGTTGAAACACCGCGATAAATATAATTAATATAATATAAATAAAAAATAATTACATTATTTATAATACCTAAAAGCAATTTTAAATTGTTTAAATACAATTTTACAACATTGCTAGTATTCAGCGTTAATTACCACCTGTTGTAAAAAATTTAAATTATTACTTTATTTTAGAAGCTTTAAAAATACAAAATTTATGGTGCTGCCATCTATTATTTTATTTTAAAAACAATTATTATTATACAAATGTCACAAAAAGAAGAACCTAATACATGCTAATGAAATTAATACTGCATTCCTACACACATCCTAATATAAACAATACCATACTGTATATCATTATTCAAAAAAATTTTAAATAAATTAAATGTTAATAAAATGCTTAAAATATATTCTATTACCATACCTTTAAATCTACACTGAGAAATTAAAAAAAATTAAACTTGATAATATATAGAATATAGCTATATGCTATAAAATAAAATATATTATATATTATAAAAATATATAAAAGTCTTAATATTTACCATTACATATAAAAAATGAACAGGAAAGAAAAAAAAATAACTAATTAATTATAAAATAAATAAATAAAAAATGGATGTTTATATAAGATTGTCAGATTCTAAAATTCCCAATAGCCTAAAGATTACAAATATAGTGTGTGAATTATCCTTATATTAGCCATAAAAAAGCTAAAAAAATATGATTGTGACAAATAATTATCAAACCGATAATTAATCATGGAATACAAAGTTGAAAATAAAACAGTATTAAATAGTATTGAGGAATAATAATATAAACTATTTACCCAATTTTAATGCATACAGTATAACATTAGTTATATCAAATAAACTTATATGCATAATAATCACTAAAAAGATGGTATACTATTATTAATTAATATGATATTGTCCTGAGTAGACTAAATTAAAAATAAGTTAATATTGAATTTGATTAAATAAGTTAAATTTAATATGAAATAAAAAAAAAAGAGGAAAAGTCACCAATTACATATAAAACATCAAATCAACATCCATATAAAATACATAATAGAAATGCAGTCATAATACAAAAGCCCCATTTTTTTATTATAAATTAACCATAGCGTATTATCCAGCCAACACCACCCTCCTCCGTACTCTAACATCTACCCACCCAACCATCCTATAGTAATTGTTTATTATTATTTTACAATTTTTAATTTTTTATAAATATTTTCTTATTTTATAATTTTTTTTTTGGTAATTTCGTTTACGTATGTGTTTTTTTTTTTTTTTTTTTTTTTTTTTTTTTTTTTTTTTTTTTTATAGATCATGTAAGTACTAATTGTATATTAATGAATATATGAATTTTTTTTTTTTTTTTTTGGAAAACCATGATTTAATGCATCATAAATTAGTTTTTTAATATTATTGTTAATTAGATGAGAAAAACATAAACATTTTATTCTATATAAATGATTAAGTAGTATATTTCGATATGCAGAATGATGAAGACAAGATTTAAAATTTGTAAATGTATTAACTTTGAATTTAAATTCTTTACGTTTATCATATAAATCAGTTATACAATGTGTATTATCATTGTTTGTAGTAAGTATATATAATTGATTAAGAATTTTTAATAGAAGTTTATTGACTTTATTATTATATGTATTGCAACCAATAGTTACAGTCCTAAATTTAATTGGATTTTTATGAAATTTGGGAATAAGAACAATTAAAGTTAGTAGATAGAATATTTAATAGTTTATAATAACTTTGAATTTTATGATTATTCACAATTACATTTTCATTAGTTTTTTTAAAAGATTTATTAGAAGAAATAAAGGTTGTAAGAAGTTGGTGATAATAAGATTTACATATGATTGCATAATTATTAGGAGATTTGTCTACATATGTAATAACATAGTTTATTTTTGTAATTTAGTTATTTGTTGGAAAAAATGCTTTGTGTTAATAGAAACCAAATCTTTTTTATGGTGATAGGTTATGTTTAATTTAATGGTTATATATATATATATAATGTTGCCATACTTTATTATATTATATTATATCTCCTATTTATTACCTGTTAAAGATATACTTCTTATGTACTTTTTAGTAATAATTTATTCCAGGATCTTTAAATAGCATAAAATAATTTTTATTATATAGACTATATATGTCAATTATAATTATTATATTTATATGAATGTGAATATTATTTGCTAGCTGTGAATATTTCCAGCCGTAAGTATTCGCTTTCAACTTTACCAATTAATTAGGTGGGATTTTTGCTGTCCTAAAATGGGATACATGTTTGAGTTGTAATATGGTCATAGCAATTCTCTTGCTGGGTATGTCTTAATTTAAATGTTACAATAGCTTCATATCGTTCATTATTACGGATCTTACATTGATTGATAATTTTTTTTTAATTCAATTTATATGGCATGATAAATTTATACTTTTTGGTGTATAGTCGATCGGGTACATAATGGAATTCAATTTTTAACTTATTGCTGGATTCTATTTATGTTTCATCTTTTAATGGTTCAACAATATTTCGCTGGTTATTTGTATCTTTTGTCTTTAATAGGTTATTGTATCAAAATTTTGTGGTTTTTCATATGTTTTATATGGATTAATCGTCCGCAATGTGCTAGTGAATTAGTGGTATTGTGCTTGATTTTGTATTACTAGTTAAAGGTTCCATCTTTATTTTGTTTAATGTCAGTGGTATGAATTGAAGCTAAATTTATTAATTTATTAATTTAATTTTAGTAATTGGAAATAGATGATGATTTGTAATTATATAATGGTTATATATAAAGTTTTTTACTGAAGGTGGTTTTGGGTTCTAGGGGTTAAGATCTGTGTAGATCTGAAAAAATTTTTCGGAAATTCCAACATAGGGGAGAATGTAATAGGTAATATTTCATACGAAATCTGCCTAAAAATTTAAATCATTGAATATATTTAATGATTCAAAAAGATAGATAACAGAAGGAT
Source organism: Maratus speciosus (assembly GCA_963932465.1). Lineage (NCBI taxonomy): Eukaryota > Metazoa > Arthropoda > Arachnida > Araneae > Salticidae > Maratus > Maratus speciosus. The sequence goes on along the minus strand of OZ010800.1, from coordinate 244,132,858 downwards.
ATACAGAAAGATAGATAAACAAAAAAACATTTCAAATTAAATTTTAACCGATTTCAAAAGCGTTTAAATTTTCGAAATACCTATGGAATTGCTGTGATTTTGTTTTAATTTAACAATATTTATTGTGATGTGCAGTATCCCTGCATTTATTTAAATGACGAAGAAAAAAAGAAAATTCATTTTCTTTCTTTAAAAATAAATATTTTTCACATTAGCATATTTTGTATATTTTCATTATTTAAGTGAAAAACAATGAAAAGAAAATTTTTATACTTGTACAAGTTTTCTTTTCCAGCGGAAGTTTCCCTAATTATTTATTCCTCTGCTGGCAAAGAGCATTAGAAAAAGATTCTTGAAACAACTATCTCTTGTTTCACAATATAGATCGCAAATGGACATTTCTTTTTCTTTAAGGTGACCTTGTCAACTTCATAAAAGAAAAATGAAGTTATATTAAAAATGTTGTCTACTTTAGAGGGGGAAAATTGGAGGGAAAAAAGAGAAAATAGAAAAGAATATCGAAGTAGAAAGCCCATTTCATGAAAGTCTGTTAATGGTTTTTGTCTGAAAGAAGTAATTGAATTGAGCAACAAAGAAGTGCATTTAAATTAATACAAAAATTTATTATCCTTTCTTTCTAAAGTTAATTTAAAATGAAAGAACAATTTTAGCTTTTTGATATTTATATGAATGATATCGCCCAAAAACCCCAGTAGCCTAGTGGACAGCCCGTCCCCTACCACACTACAGGTCTAGAGTTCTATTTCAGGCTGGGCAAGGTTCACTCAACCTTTCATCCCTGTGGGGTCAAGTTTATCAAGCATGCTTGGGAGAAAAACCGTTGGAGTCCCGCGTGGGGTTGAGTACATAACTGGGACATATGCTGTATAGCACCTCATGGTCAAGAATACAGAGTTAGACACTGGAGGCCAAAATCCTTAGGGTTTCTAGCGCCGCAAAGTTTGTTTTAATTCCACCTGAACTTTGAAATTTCTACTTATTTTCCTCAAGAGAGGAAAAGGGCTGAAGTGCTAAGATTTTCTTCGGCAGAAAATTTTCTTAATTTTTATCTTCCAGAGTTTTCTGTGGAATGCCTCCTCTGTCTCTGTTACCAGGTGGATTCCATTTCATTATACTTTTTACCAATTGCTCGTTGTCCATTCTTTTGACACACTCGTACGGTTTTTTTTTTTTTTTGTGTCTATACCAGTGGTTCCCAAAATTGTTTTGACCGCGCCCCACATAAGCGTCTTTAAAATTTCGGTGCCCCCCCCCCCCCACACACACACACACACATCCTCCCTTCCGCAACATAACTTATTCCCCATGGAGAAGGTCTAAAAGAGCATTAACTTTGATAAGTCATTTCATATTCTTTAACTTATCAAAAGGATAAAATTTTTGTTACAAATATGTTTTTATTACAATTCTATGAATTCGATAGTGTCATAGATCTTCGCATTTGCACCTAAAAAAGGTTTTTTTTTTTTTTTTTTTTTTTTTTTTTTTTGCAACTTAACTAAAACTTAAAGTGTTATAGGATGATCCATCTGTTGGTTCTTTTTCGAACTATGAATATTTCACAGGTTATCCGTGTCGGCTGTCATGTGTCATACATGTATGAGCTGTCAAATGTATGCCATTTGTAATTATGAACTTGTTCACTGCAACGACAAACACTGCTCGCCAAACCAAAGATTTCCAGATCGCGTAATTTCAAGAAGTTCTGATGTGAATTGGCTGCCAAGATCATGCGATTTAACCCCAATGGATCTTTGGGGGTTTCTGAAAAGTAAAGTGTGCGCCAATGCCAACCCTCCCCCACACACAATCCAAGACCTCAAACCTAACACCCGGGCTGAAATTTTGGTCATGGATCCACTCATTCTGGGAAAGTCATCGCAAATTTTGATGTTCGGATGATGGCATGTAAGCGGAGCCGCGGTGGCCACATGTGCAGTATTGCATTCCATACATAAATGCCATAGACCCACCTTCCATGTTCAATAAAGAATTTCGATTTTCACTCATAAAAAATGCGTTTTCTTTCATAATGAAAAAAGAATCAACAGATGGACCACCCTTTATATAGTCTGCATTTCTGTCTTCGTGAAATTTTTTGAAGATACTTCCACGTTTTGCATTATATTTGATAGGATTGATAAATTTATTATTGAATTTAGTTCTTCATTAAGATATTTTTTTAACACCGAGACTAGGGTAAAGTGCCCATATTTCGTCCCCCTTAATTTCTTCGCTTCTGCAAAAGTGGCGCCACTTATGACGCAAGCCCCCTGGGGGCGGGAGGTAAAAAGGGTCAGTATTGAAAGTTTCGTTCGCTAAGACACATACAGAAATTAAAGACGACGAATTTCCTATTTTTAGAGGACCTGGGTTCTTATTATGTCATTTGTAGAACGTTATTTACTGCACTGTAAGTATTTATTTCTCATTCATTGCATGTATTTTACGGTGCTAAGATGCTGACAGTAGAATACAGTGAGTAGGACGCTCAGTTCATCTTACGGGAACTGAAGATCTGTCATATTGGGAAGTAGCGTGGTCCCAATTTCGTCCCCCTAACAGTTCCCATTTTAGTTCCGGGGACGAAATTAGGAATGCTTTTTCATGACATTTTTTTCAATTTTTTCCTCATTTTTGGATGGCTAATGTTTCGTTATGTTATCCTTCCACTGATAATTAGTACATTTCTTTGTGCCTTACTTTAATATAAATTGAATTACTTACTCCTTTTGAAATAATTTTTGATTTAGTTATAAATTAAGCCTCGGCGTATTGGATTTTTTTTCTTTTTTTTTTTTGGGGGGGGGGGACGAAATTGGGACCATTTTTTTTCTATTGCCTTTTTTAGATACTTTTGAAAAAACAAATTTTCGCATTGTTAAAAAATTTTTGTACGATATTTGGCTATGTATCTATGTGCGTGGGTAGTTAGTCTAGGTAAAATCCAAATTTGGTAGATTTTCACTGAAAATTAGAACTTCCAATGGTCTAAAAGTGACTCGGGGAGATAATAGGGCACCTTACCCTATACAAAAAATATAATTCACAAGTAGGATTTCCGGATTCGCCTTTATCATTTTACAATATCCTTTTTTTTTCACCTTATGAGATACCTCCCTGGTTACTTCTTCTTCTACCTATTATCGTTAGTTGGCCACCATTCATTATCCGATTTAAAAAAAAACAAAACAAAACAAAACAAAACAAAACAAAAAAAGTCCTTCCGGCCAGTGCCGGGAGGAAGAGGTAGCTTTCATAATCCTTATTTAAAAAAAGCCAACTTATATCATGCAAACACACGAAGCTCAATTTAGTGGAAACCGAATATAGGAGATTCAATACTAATTTTTATCAATATAATGAATGAGAATTTCGCGAAATTAGTCAGCTTTATCCAAGCTGCTTTTCTTTAAAGTAACTTATATTTGGCTGCCAAATTCGGCAATTTCTTAAAGTGCCTGTCATTTTAATACAACATGGTGGATGAGGCTAAGCAGTGAACTTGGTCGAGACCTTAGTAATTGCTGTGCACATGCTCACTCACATCGGAATCGGTTAATATATAGGAGTGCTGTCGCATGCAAAAAATCAGATTTTTCAAAATGTCACCCACAATAGAAATTGAAACTGCTATATCTAAAAGGTAAAGACAAACAAAAAATGCTCCTGAATCCTTATATCAAGATCAAATACTTAAGAAAGAAACCTTTTTCAATTTCTAATTTTTTTGCACCTCACTTTAAATATATATATATTTTTTAATTTAATGGTCGCCATTTTGAAACAAGATGGCTGATGAATCTGGCCAGAGAATTTGGTCGAGGTGTTGATGTATACTATCCACATGCCTTCTTACATCGAAATAGGCGAATACGTGTGTTATCGCATGACAAATACAAGATCGTTTCAAAATGTTAGCCATGCTAGAAATTCAAAGTGCTATAAATCAACCATTTTTTAAGATATCAACAAAAGAACAAATTTTCAGAAACAAAAACTGCTCCGGAATCTTTGTATCAAGGCCAAACACATAAAAAAAAATCTTTTTCATTTTCCAATTTTTTAATACCTCATTTTGAATTTTAAATTTAATTTTTTTTAAATGACAACCCTTTTGAAACAAGATGGCGAATGAAGCTGGCCAACGAACTCGGTCGAGACATTGGTATGTACTATGTACAGACCAAGTTACATGCAAATAGGTTCATAAATACGCCTGTTATCGCGTGACAAAATCAGGTCGTTTTAAAATGTCAGCCACAAGAGAAATTCAAAATGCTATTACTCAGCCATTTTTTTTTAGATATAGACGAAAGAAAAACTGTTCCGGAATCTTTGTATTTTGTCAAACACATACAAAAAAAATCTTTTTCATTTTCCAATTTTTTGGTATCTCATTTAAATTTTTAATTTTTTTAAATGGCCGCCATTTTGAAACAAGATGGCGGATGAAGCTGGCCAACGAACTCGGTCGAGATATTTGAATGTACTATGTACACACCAAGGTACACCCAAATCGGTTCATAAATACGCCTGTTATTACGTGAGAAAAATCAGGACGTTTCAAAATGTCAGCCACGCTAGAAATTCAAAATGCTATAACTCAGCCATTTCTTAAGATATAGACGAAACAAAAACTGCTCCCGAATCTTTTTATCAAGGTCAAACACATAAGAAGAAAATATTTTTTCAATTTTCAATTTTTGGTACCACATTTCAAATTTAAATTTTTCTTAAAAATTTAAATGGCCGCCATTTTGAAACAAAATGGCGGATGAAGCTGGTCAACGAACTCGGTCGAGAGATTGGTATGTACTATGTACACACCGAATTACATCCAAATCGGTTCATAAATACGCCTTTTATCGCGTGACAAAATTCAGGACGTTTCAAAATGTCAGCCACGCTAGAAATTCAAAATGCTATAACTCAGCCATTTTTTAAGATATAGACGAAACAAAAACTGCTCCGTAATCTTTGTATAAAGGTCAAATACATAAGAGAAAAATATTTTTCCATTTTCAATTTTTTGGTACCACATTTCAAATTTTAAATTTTTTTAAAAATTTTAAATGGCCGCCATTTTGAAACAAAATGGCGGATGAAGCTGGCCAACGAACTCGGTCGAGATATTTGTATGTACTATGTACACACCAAGGTACATCCAAATCGGTTCATAAATACGCCTTTTATCGCGTGACAAAATTCAGGACGTTTCAAAATGTCAGCCACGCTAGAAATTCAAAATGCTATAACTCAGCCATTTTTTAAGATATAGATGAAACAAAAACTGCTCCGGAATCTTTGTATAAAGGTCAAATACATAAGAAAAAAATATTTTTCCATTTTTAATTTTTTGTTACCACATTTCAAGTTTTAAATTTTTTTAAAAATTTTAAATGGCCGCCATTTTGAAACAAAGCGGCGGATGAAGCTGGCCAACGAACTCGGTCGAGACATTGGTATGTACTATGTACACACCGAATTACATCGAAATCGGTTCATAATTACGGGAGTTACAGTGTGACATAGGTCAGATATATATATATATATATATTAGGTAGCTTTCTTTACAAAAAAGCTACCTATTGCAGCCGTTCGGAGGAAAGCGATTTCAAAAAATTTTGGTATATTTTCATCGATCATGACCCCCAGACCCCGAAACCACCCTCCGTTCAAAATTGATATATATATATATATATATATCTGACCTATGTCACACTGTAACTCCCGTAATTATGAACCGATTTCGATGTAATTCGGTGTGTACATAGTACATACCAATGTCTCGACCGAGTTCGTTGGCCAGCTTCATCCGCCGTTTTGTTTCAAAATGGCGGCCATTTAAAATTTTTAAAAAAATTTAAAACTTGAAATGTGGTAACAAAAAATTAAAAATGGAAAAATATTTTTTTCTTATGTATTTGACCTTTATACAAAGATTCCGGAGCAGTTTTTGTTTCGTCTATATCTTAAAAAATGGCTGAGTTATAGCATTTTGAATTTCTAGCGTGGCTGACATTTTGAAACGTCCTGAATTTTGTCACGCGATAAAAGGCGTATTTATGAACCGATTTGGATGTAATTCGGTGTGTACATAGTACATACCAATCTCTCGACCGAGTTCGTTGGCCAGCTTCATCCGCCATTTTGTTTCAAAATGGCGGCCATTTAAAAATTTTTTAAAAATTTAAAATTTGAAATGTGGTACCAAAAAATTGAAAATGGAAAAATATTTTTTTCTTATGTATTTGACCTTTATACAAAGATTTCGGAGCAGTTTTTGTTTCGTCTATATCTTAAAAAATGGCTGAGTTATAGCATTTTGAATTTCTAGCGTGGCTGACATTTTGAAACGTCCTGAATTTTGTCACGCGATAAAAGGCGTATTTATGAACCGATTTGGATGTAACTTCGTTTATACATAGTACATACCAATGTCTCAACGGGGTTCGTTGGCCAGCTTCACCCGCCATCTTGTTTAAAAATGGCGGCCGTTTAAATTTTTAAGAAAAATTTAAATTTGAAATGTGGTACCAAAAATTGAAAATTGAAAAAATATTTTCTTCTTATGTGTTTGACATTGATAAAAAGATTCGGGAGCAGTTTTTGTTTCGTCTATATCTTAAGAAATGGCTGAGTTATAGCATTTTGAATTTCTAGCGTGGCTGACATTTTGAAATGTCCTGATTTTTCTCACGTAATAACAGGCGTATTTATGAACCGACTTGGATGTACCTTGGTGAGTACATAGTACATACAAATATCTCGACCGAGTTCGTTGGCCAGCTTCATCCGCCATCTTGTTTCAAAATGGCGGCCATTTAAAAAAATAAAAAAATAAAAAAATTTAAATGAGATACCAAAAAATTGGAAAATGAAAAAGATTTTTTTTTGTATGTGTTTGACCTTAATACGAAGATTCCGGAACAGTTTTTCTTTCGTCTATATCTAAAAAAAATGGCTGAGTAATAGCATTTTGAATTTCTCTTGTGGCTGACATTTTAAAACGACCTGATTTTTGTCACGCGATAACAGGCGTATTTATGAACCTATTTGGATGTAACTTGGTCTGTACATAGTACATACCAATGTCTCGACCGAGTTCGTTGGCCAGCTTCATTCGCCATCTTGTTTCAAAAGGGTTGCCATTTAAAAAAATTAAATTTAAAATTCAAAATGAGGTATTAAAAAATTGGAAAATGAAAAAGATTTTTTTTATGTGTTTGGCCTTGATACAAAGATTCCGGAGCAGTTTTTGTTTCTGAAAATTTGTTCTTTTGTTGATATCTTAAAAAATGGCTGATTTATAGCACTTTGAATTTCTAGCATGGCTAACATTTTGAAACGATCTTGTATTTGTCACGCGATAACACACGTATTCGCCTATTTCGATGTAAGAAGGCATGTGGATAGTATACATCAATATCTCGAGTTAATATAAGTTCGCTGGCCAGATTCATCAGCCATCTTGTTTCAAAATGGCGGCCATTAAATTAAAAAATATATATATATTTAAAGTGAGGTGCAAAAAAATTAGAAATTGAAAAAGGTTTCTTTCTTAAGTATTTGATCTTGATATAAGGATTCAGGAGCATTTTTTGTTTGTCTTTACCTTAAAAAATGACTCAGATATAGCAGTTTCAATTTCTATTGTCGGTGACATTTTGAAAAATCTGATTTTTTGCATGCGACAGCACTCCTATATATTAACCGATTCCGATGTGAGTGAGCATGTGCACAGCAATTACTAAGGCCTCGACCAAGTTCACTGCTTAGCCTCATCCACCATGTTGTCTTAAAATGACAGGCACTTTAAGAAATTGCCGAATTTGGCAGGCAAATATAAGTTACTTTAAAGAAAAGCAGCTTGGATAAAGCTGACTAATTTCGCGAAATTCTCATTCATTATATTGATAAAAATTAGTATTCAATCTCCTATATTCGGTTTCCACTAAATTGAGCTTCGTGTGTTTGCATGATATAAGTTGGCTTTTTTTAAATAATGATTATGAAAGCTACCTCTTCCTCCCGGCACTGGCCGGAAGGACTTTATATATATATATATATATCAATTTTGAACGGAGGGTGGTTTCGGGGTCTGGGGGTCATGATCGATGAAAATATACCAAAATTTTTTGAAATCGCTTTCCTCCGAACGGCTGCAATAGGTAGCTTTTTTGTAAAGAAAGCTACCTAAAACATATGTCATGATGTATGTTTATATATGTGGTCTGCACAACAGCCATAAAAACTTTTACTTTTTACCCATTTCCTTATGCGATACTTATTTACGATACTTATACGATATATGATTCATTTAGTTATATATTAATTTAATAAAAGCAATATCATGTTTAGGTATTTCAAATATATTTTAGATTAAATGTGCTCAAAATAGTCTATTTTAGATGTTCCTTTAAGTAATTTCCTATGTAAAAGTTTTTACATGTGACATATTGCACTGTTAATAGAAATGCATGTTTCTTTCAATAAATTGTAAAAAAAAAGAAGGTCTTTAACCCTCTCGCTGTGCAACCCGATATTTCCTTGGGGATGCCTTTTTTCCGACTAATTAACCCTTCTTGATTATTCCCACCAGTTATTTTTTATTGTAAATTTTGCCATATTCAATCGGAGCATTTTCCCGATTAAATTAGACAAAACTTTTTCTTTTGAAAAAACGGTGACAAAAGAATAAAAATTCTTAATAGACACTCGTCGCGAAGGGGTTAAATACGCAATTTTTGAAGCTATTTTGATAAAACAATTAGGCAGCGAGAGGATTAATAATAAAATATTTTTATAGCCAGAAAAATCGTAATTTTTTCAAAACTATGTATAGTGCCTAAATATTTAAATAAAATTGCATAATAATTCCAGTTGTAGTTTGTTTTGAATTTTCAATTGGAAACTTTTTGAAAATTTGTTTTTATATAGGTATGTTTTAAATTCTCATATATTATTTCTGTTTTTAGACTACAACATGCCTTTTATTTAAAAATAAATGATATAAAAGTAAAAAAACTGACTGAAAGCGGGTTAATAAAAAATCTGAAATTGCCTCCCAAAAAAGTCAAATTGCCACCACGTGGGGAATACGTCCCACGTTGGGAGCCACTGGTCCATACGATTAATGATGTTACTTTCTATTTGCATAATTTTCCGTACTTCTGTACTTCTCCTTCATTCTATACGGGATACTATAACAGTTCTTTTACAGTGATTAATTGTTGCTTTTATAAACTAAAATAAAAATAGTACAGTTGGAATTGTGTTTACCTATACGGAAGCGTTCATTAATTTTTTTATTTAGGCACTTTTAAAAAACAGGTTAAATTTCAGTCAACAGGTGGCAGTCATTGACACGCCATCTATGACGCAGATGGAAAAAAATCCATTTCATAAGTCTACAAAGTTCATTTTCTGATATTCCATGCGAAATTTGAACATACCATTTAATATATTTTTTTTTTTTATGATTTATGTAAATTACTGAAAATTTACAAAAAATAATGAGGCGAATAAATAGATGACAATAGAAATATTTAAAATTGAATTTCCAACTTTCTGAAAAGCGTTCAAACAGCCAAAAATCTTAACAAAAGGACTCTGATCTTATTTTAATTGAACAATCCTTTCTGTAACATACACTATCGCTGCATCTGCTTAAACGGCAAGCAAAGTTATCTAAGCATTTATTTAGCTACAACAAAAGTTCCTTTCTTTATTTAGAAAAGCATTTTTCACGTCTGTATATTTTTACATTTCAGTTATTTACATGAAAAAAATAATGTTTGCATAAAATGTAGAAGTTTTCTTTTGCAGCGAAAGCTTTTTCTGATTATTTATTCTTCTACTGACAAAGCGAATTAAAAAAAAAAAAAAAAAAAAAAAAAAAAAACTACTCTCAAAACAAATGTTTCATGTTTCATAATAAACAAAGCAAACAGACATTTTTTCTTTAAGGTGTCCTTGCCAGCTTCATAAAAGAAAAATGAAGATACATTAAAAATGATGTCTGCTTTAGAGGCTAAAAAAGAGGGGGAAGTGAGGGAGAAGATCACGAAGAATATCAAAGTAGAAAGCGCATTTCATTTAAAGGTGTTAATGGATTTTGTCTGAAAGAATTAATTGAATTGAGTGACAAAAAAGTGCAATTAAATTAATACAAAATTTTAATTCCCTTTCTTTCTTAAACTCGAAGAAAAAGTTTAGCTTTTCGATATTTATATGAATGATATCACCCAAAAAGATCAGTAGCTTAGTGAGCAGCGCGTTCCGCTACCACGCTTTCTTCTTATTTTCCTTAAGAGAGGAAAGGGGCTGGGGTGTTAAGATTTCCGCCGACCGAAAATTTTCTTAATTTCATCTTCCAGAGTTTTCTGTGGAATGCCTCCTCTGTTTCTGTTACCAGGTGATTCCCATTTCATAATAATTTTTAGTAATCGTTCCTTGTTCAATCATTTAATGCACTCTTAAATTTCAACATTTTTTTTTTTTTGTCTTCGCAATTAATGATGTTACTTTCTATTTGCATAATTTCCCGCACTTCTGTACTTTTCCTTTATTCTGTGCAGGATACTCTATCAGCTCTTTTCCAGTTACCCACCTCTGTCGGAAGAAGTTTCTTTTCTTTTGTTGCTTTTATAAACTTAACTAAGTATACAGATGGAATTCCGTTTACCTCTACGGAAGTGTTCATGAATTTCATATTTAGGCATTTAAAAGAAATAGCTTAAATTTTAGTCAACAGATGGCAATCATTGACAATGTATGGCTCAGTTGCGAAAAATTCCATTTCATATGCCTACTAAGTTCATTTTCTGATATTCCATGCGAAATTTGAACGTACTATAAAAATTACTGAAAACTTTAAATAATGATGAGAATAAATACTTGACAATAGAAATATTTCAAATTGAATTTTTCAACTCTCTGAAAAGCGTTATAGCCGCCAAAAATCTTAACAAAAGGACTCTGATCTTATTTTAATTGAATAATCCTTTCTGTGTCATACACTACTGCTGCATCTGTTTAAACGACAGGCAAAGTTATCTAAGCATTTATATAGCTACAACAAAAGTTCATTTTTTATTTAGGAAAGCATTTTTCACGTCTGTATATTTTTACATTTCAGTTATTTACATGAAAAAAAAATGTTTGCATAAAATGTAGAACTTTTCTTTTGCAGCGAAATTTTTTTCTAATTATTCTTCTACTGACAAAGCGAATAAAAAAAAAATACACTCAAAACAAATGTCTCTCGTTTCATAATAAACAAAGCAAATGGACATTTTTTCTTTAAGGTGACCTTGCCAGCTTCATAAAAGAAAAATGAAGATACATTAAAAATGCAGTCTACTTTAGAGGGGAAAAAGAAGGGGAAGGGAGGGAGAAGATCATGAAGAATATCAAAGTAGAAAGCGTATTTCATTTAAAGGTTGTTAATGGATTTTGTCTGAAAGATTAATTGAATTCAGTAACAAAAAAGTGTAATTAACCTAATACTAAATTTGATTTTTTTAATAAATTTATTTAAAATAAAAGTAAAGTTTAAGTTATATATTTATTAACTCGAATAATTTATAAGATCTATACAACTACGAGTATATCCTTTTTTATGTGTAGAGGTCGCAACTATAGTTTCGACAATAGTTAATTATCAGTTTTCTTCTCCAGAATCCTTCAGGTTTTGATTCTTTGAAATGTACAGCATCTTGGTAAGTCTGTTCCTTTTTCAGAGAATATTGTACATCATTATACAGAGAGCAGAAAACATATAATTAAATCGATATTATTTATAATAGGACAACGTAAAACGGAGACATCTGCAAGGACTTTTCTAATTGTCAGATCGAAAAGTGCAAAAGGGAAAGGGGGCTGTATGGGAAGAGTAATAAACATGTAAAATACAAATTAAAAAATACTGGGGAAAATGTACAGAATTATAGAATCATATCACTTCTTAGACCGTGGGGGGGGGGGGGGGGGTGGCGACTGCACAAACCATCATCTCATCGAGTTCACGGGCTGAAATTCCACAATTAGTTAAAATTCGATTCGCATATTGAAATGCAACTGGTCTGGCAAGACATACCTTGGTGTAAAACACCTGCAAACACGGTTTTAGTAGTTGACTGGTAGGTTTACCATTGTATTTTTCTGTTCCCAGTCCTCTATGTTTTCATGCCTTTGGATGCAGGAAAACACAAAGATAAATCTCCCGATTAACCACTAAATCATGTCTGCAGGTGGTTTCCACCAAGATATGACTTAGCAGACCAGTTTCATTTTAATACGCTAATCGACTTCTGTCTAATAATGGAATTTCAGCCATCAACTAGATGAGGTGATAGTCTGTGTAGACGCCTCCCGGTCTGTCTGATTATTTCCTTTCTTTTGATTACGGTATAGTTTTAATTCTTTGAGTTGTGCTGCAACTCTGCAAGTCTGTTCCATTCCCAGTATACACTATATGGCCAGTGACGACCGGTCACTTGCGAAGGAAGCAAAAAAAGGTAAGGGGCGGTATCCATACATAGTAGTACGTTCAATATTGTGTACGACATATTGGCACTAATCAATGGATATATGGATACAACCCCACGTCTTTTTGCTTGATTTTGGGAACAACGGATTTCGAGCTTATTCTATCAACGATAATTTTCAGAATTTTCAGGCTATTTTTTTGAGACTTGTACAAAAGTTGCTCTATACATTTAGCTAACACATTATGCACATTATATTTTAATTGCATTCGCGCATGCGCAATGAAACATTATTTAGTAAATCTGCTCATTTTTCATCCATTTTTTTGTTATTTTTTAATTCTGATTGCAGGGTGTTATGTACAATGTTGTTTGCCATGGTTTTCGAAAAGTATTTTTTGTACATTAAGAACTCTGCAAAATTTTAAGCAAAAAACTTGGTAAAATTTGGGACTGTTTTTATAAAAACCTTAATTTTACCACGAGTATATACGTTATCCTCATAAAAATGAACCCAGTTTATTAGAATAAGCCTTTTAATCATGTTCTACAGTTGTATCACTTTTGCTACATTAGTGTTTTACAGTGTTAGTCAGAAGGTATTTGTTATTTTTCAATTTGTTGACGGTCCCCTATGGGGTTTAGTAAAAAAAATCTTCACGGAAATGTATGACCTATATTATTTTGCTTACACACCTGGGGTTCAAGGATAATTCCTCTTGTATATTTTTTAAATATTTAACAAAACGTCTGAAATCGCAAGCGACCGGTCATCATTGATCATATAGTGAATTTTAAAAATTTATCACTCTTACCATTTACCGCCCCTATCAACTTTGCACTTTTAAATCAAAGAATTAAAAATCTCCTTGCAGAGCTTGTTTTTCCGTACACTGTAAAAAAGGACTAAAAAACGGAAATACTACTGGCAATCTAGACGCCAGTACTATTTCCGTTTTTTTTACGGGAATTTTTACCCATAAATTACAGAAAATTTTCCGTTTATCTGATTAAAAACGGAAATTTTTCTGTAATTTATAGGTAAAAATTCCCGTAAAAAAGGGGAAATAGTACTGGCGTCTAAATTGCCAATAGTATTTCCGTTTTTTTTACAGTGTAGTCGGGCTAACTACACTCAACTGCTAATTATCTGAAGAAAAGAACCGACAATTCATTTTCGCAACAATTTATAAAGCGCATAAATACAGTTGAAAACTTATTTAAATAAATTACCGCAGATACACTGTAATGTATCAGAAACACTGCAGAACTGTACATGGTATATACATTTTTAAACAAACCCCATAGTATAGACTCCTTTCTGCTAAAAAATGCATTATGTAACTGAAAAAGCAATTCCGGAAATTACCGCCTATAGACGGCAAAACAAGGTGTCCACTCTTAATGGTAAGCAATGACTAGTTCCGAACCGTTAGGTATAGACATATAGTTCCAGTTACAATAAATTTTTAATTGAGATTAAGAAGTATTTTAAAAGCGATCTGGATCTATAAAAACATTTCTTAAAAAATACGAAATTTAAATTTTTATACGGTTCCCTTGTCTTATAAGTTATATTTAGTAAAAATATTCTATTACACTAAGAAGTAAGGCAAAAAAAAAGTCCCATTCTTCTATGATTACTGACCGAGTAATAGCTGTTTATAGTTCACGCATCTTTTTTTGCAGTGAAATTAATATTACTATATAAATTTGAAATCAATTTTCATTCTGACATATTAAAGAAACTACAGTAGAACCTTGATTATCCGAAGTAATTGGGAAACTACCATCTTTCGGAAAATTGGAATTATCGGATAATCGAGAATGCTTCAATTTTAATATTAAAGAGAAGTATAAGCGCTATTTCTTATTATGGTAACAAGTGCTTAATAAAAATAAAGCAATAACAAAATAGAAACAAGAATAAATGACCTGAATTTTAATTTTGAAATTAAGTACCTTTTACATATATTTCGCAAGAGTTTGAAACAATGTTTTGTTTGTCGCAGTTTCGATTGTCTTTGCTTTGAAACTCTATCCCGAAGTTTTTTTATATAATTAGTTTACGAGTATCCCAGTCTTTCTGCTGCTCCAGCCATGCCAAACCTTTTTCGAAACATTCAAAAGCTTCAGAATTGTTAATTTGTTCATTTTTATTGCTCGTTTTGTTCGTTCCACTCAGCAGCTTACGGGAGCTCAAGTTAAATTCAAAGGAACTCTAAGAAAGGAGATCAAAAATATTAATATGTACTCCTAGTTCGGAATGCACCGCTTGCACAAAAGGAATAATATAGTTTTAAAAAAATCTTGAAAATGGATTTTGCACAAAAGAAATGCAATACTTAAAAAAAAAAAAAAAAAACTAAATAGATTTTGGTCAACCGAGAGTTTCGGTTAAAAGAGTTTCGGATAAAAGAGGTTCTACTGTATACAACTTTTACTAAAAATACATTTCTTTTTGTTAATGAAATGAGGAAAAGCAACGGTTGCAATTCTTTTCAAAATCATACATATTTTAAAATGCTACTAGATCATTTAATCTAAAACACAATTAATAAAAATTTAAACTATCTTATGACTTAGTCAAAATGACTACCTTTTACCGCAATGCCTGCTAAAATAGCATTTTAAACTTATAGAAGAATGCCTTAATGATTCAAAATAAAGAAATAATGGTCAGCAGCCAAAATTTTTTTTATTTAACTGAGGTTTAAGTAAAACTTGCGAGTTTAATTTTCCTTACCATTTTACCCCTATAACTTTCTATTTTCTTCTAAATTTTTACTTATAATGAATTTGCATACTACCCACAGGACATTTAAATAAAAAATAATAAGAGTGTAGTATTTTGCGTGCAAAATTTTCGTATAACATTGTCTTCAGGGGTGTTAAAGAAGGAACGATAAGGGGGAAAAAAAGGGACGGTATAGGAAAAAAGGAATGGTAAGGGGGGGGGGGGGAAGAATGGTAAGGATGAGATGGTAATGAAAATTACCACCTATTATTAGGCAAATCATGTTAAGAGTAAGTGATAGCCACAATGTTCATTGATTTTTAGAAAATAATATTCGGAAAAATTATGAATTGTAAACTATAATTTTTTTACGGAAATCGATTTCTAGAAGCATCGACTATGCTAATCCAAAATTACAATATTTACAATATCAAACAAAACTTTTTTTTATTATTATTATTATTTATCTCCATAAGAGCAAAAAAAAAAAAAAAAAAATTCTTTTAGTTGTTAAATTTTGCTCTTAATTAACATTTAATTTTACTTAAATGAGGCTAAATCACTCTCACAATTTCACTTTGTGCTAACATTTATTAAATGTTCTTTTTGTGTATTTTCAAAGTATTTTCAAATAAATTACTCAAAAGCTATCTATCATGAACTCGCAACGTAGAGAGTTAGCCGTCCACGCACACTACCTACGACCAATGCTTGCGTAGCGAAAACAACTAGGAAATTCCACGTTGAAACTGATTAATTTACCTTTTTTTTTCCTGATTTCGTTAAAAAAAAGTTCGATTGCATTGTTATCTGTTGTTTTTTCTTTGTGTTTTGTGTATTAACCCTTTCAGGGCAAGGTACTTTTAATCATAAGATGTTGAAATAATTGAATGACACCACTATTTACAAGCAAATTTATTTGTAAACATGTAAAAGTATGTTTTCGCGTACTTGTTAAAAGTGAAATTTTCATTCAAAAATGTTGGTGCCAATGTGTCAATTAGGGATTAAAATTAGGTGATGCCATAGCTGCATCACCACTCTTCACGGGCTTACGCTAGTGTTAGTGACATTACGTGTATTGAAATAAATGAAGTTTTAGCATATTATCAGTTGGCATTCATATCAGTTGACACCACATTTTAAAAAGAAGTTTCCTTCAAGTAGACAATTTAAAAAATGCTCTAATTAAATAAGGCAAATTTTATTTTCCTTTATTACTGGTGCTAAAAACAAATTTTGCAAAGAAAGATTATGTCCAGCCAGACTGGGCATACCAGTGCAAAGAGTAATTGATCTGAAATTTCACATAAATTAACTCGGACAAAAAACAAAAAATGTAGATTTGGTAAAAAAAAAAAAAATGCATTTATAAACACGGCGGAAACATAATTGCCAAGCCAGTTAACATTCTATAGCTGACATTACATTTTAATGATCTGAAATTTAACATAAAATAACTCCATAAATAAAAACAGAATGTAGATTCCGGTTAAAAAAAAAAAAGTATTTAAACAAACGGCTGGAACTAAGTTGCCAACCCAATATTTGAAGCTATTACGACTGTTAATTATTTAGATACACCTTTTCAAAATTTATCTTTCTCAAGTTATCAAAATCAGATTCCACAAACTACGAAAATCAGATTGCTAAGAATCAGATTGCTAAGTTATCAAAATCAGATTCCACAAACTACGAAAATCAGATTGCTAAGAATCAGATTGCTAAGTTATCAAAATCAGATTCCACAAACTACGAAAATCTAGGAAAAGAAGAGGCTATGGGGCTCTGTTGAAAGGTTTTTTTTAATTTTTTTAAATATTTTCATGAGACCTTGCAAAAGCAATAGATTATTTTCAATCTTCAATGTTTGATATTACATTTCCTGAAAAACAACGCCATACATTGAGACGCGCCATTGATTATATTTCTAAATTATATCCAACCCTCAGTTTCATTCCTTTTTAGATCAAATTTAGTAAGTACTTTCAGGAGATCTAACTTTTGCTAATTGTAATACGAAATAGGATTATGCAACAAAATACTCTGTTTATTATATATATAGAAAATTTTTATGCAAAAGAGCATCAAATTCATCTTAAAACGTTAATTAAAAAAATGAATACAAGAAATGGTTCAATGTTTTATTACAAAAATAGGTGTAAACACAATTAAAAGTTTTTAAGACATTAAAACCAATATACAGATGTTAAAATATAAAAGAATTTTTAATTGTTTTTACACCTATTTTAGTAATAAAACTGTGAATCATTTGATGTATTCATATTTTTAATTAACGTTTTAAAGTAAATTTGACGTTCTTTTGCATATAGATTTTCGATATATCTAATATTTTCATCGATTCTGGATTTATAATGGAACCCAGTATCTTAATGAAGAGGTTTCTTCTCACTTCATCCCTTGATAATGACCAGGGTTTGGTCGAAAGCGCTCGGGACTCCAGCGAATTTTTTTAGATTTTAACATCTGTACATTGGTTTTAATGCCTTAAAAACTTTTTAATTGTTTTTACACCTATTTTAGTAATAAAACTGTGAATCATGTGTAATTTGATGCATTCATGTTTTTAATTAATGCTCTGTTTATTTTATGTGAAAACATTGTTATATCTGGAGTTCTGCCCCCCCTCATGCTCTATCCCCCTCCCTTCATCTCAATATTTTTATAATCGTAACTCAAAGGTATGCTTTATAAACTATGCTTATTTTACATGAAAACTTCATGTTATATCCGGCGTTCTACCCCCCCCCCCCCACACACACACACATACTCCCCACATGCCCTCAATATTTTTATAACTGAAACTCAACAATACTCTGTTTATTTTATATGAAAACTTCACGTTATATCCGGAGTTCTGCACTCGACATGACCCATCCCCTCCCCTATCGTCTCAATATTTTTATAATCGTAACTATGTAGAATTAATTATCTTAGATATTTCAAATAAAACAATTCAAAAATCTATTTAATATAATGGCTTTAATAATTAGATTGAAAGTTTAATTATTCTCTTAAATATTTTTTGTAATAATTGATAATTTTAATTGTTCAATTTATTTTTAAAGAGCTACTTTATGTCTCCTATAATATTTGAATTACTACGCCACCAGCCAAAATTAACCTTTAACAAGCATTAATTACTTTTTATACCATTTTATTTTTACGAGTCACGTGTTTGATAAAATAAATGCTATTTAATTCTATCGCCACTCCAGTTTTATATCTTTGAGGGGGAAAAAAAAACATGATTACCATTCAGTTTTGTTATTTTTCACCCCAACAATGTTCGAAGTAAAAATCTCAGTTTCGCAAATTCGGAAGGATAGTCGATCTGAAATCGAAAGGGGAAACTTATCGCGAGATATTAACTTCATTTTACGACACGCCTGTTGCAAAGTGCCTCATAAAATTTCAGAGGTCGTAATTCTGCTATTGGCAGTTGGCATATGTCCAGAATAATGAATAGGCCCTTAAGTGATGTGTTCGCAAGCATGTAATTGGTGAATAGTAACTGTTGTAGATGTTACCTTCTGACAGCAATTTTATTGAAACGGTTTACTTTTTATTTATTTTTTTTCCTTAGTATATCGTGTGAGGAAAACAAACAACAACAACGCAAATAAAATAAAATAAAATAAAATAAATAACGAAAAAAAAAGTGAAGTATTTCGCTAGAAGATTGTATTAGTTTTCCGGCGCAATTAATTTTCGCTTTACTTAAAATGCTTTAGTTAATTCCAAATGTATTTACAAATGCGGTGTATTATTTTGCAAATATTTTAATTTTTTCCATTTCTTCCAAGTTTTTGTTCAGCTCGGTCGGTTTAATACCGGTTGATCTAAAAGTTCGTTAAAACTTCAAAAACTTATAAAAAAGGAAGAAATTATGATAAAGGAGTGCGGTTTGCAAGAAAGGGCTCACAAAGTAGTCGGATGTTTTTAGCAGCAAAAAAGAAATTAGTTAAAAAATCACATGTAAGACAACAATAGTGTTGTAGAACGTTCTGGAAGTCATGTTGAAGATTTGTTATTGGAAGAACAATTGAATGGAGCGTATTGTTTTCCTGTTCATTGTGTTTCGGGTCGTCAGCGATCTCTACATGTGATTTTTTTAACTCTTTTTTTCTGCTAAAACAAAATCTGACTACCTTGTGAGCCCTTTCTTGCAATCCGCACTCCTATATTATAATTTCTTCCCTTTTTATGAGTTTTTAAAGTTTTAACAAACTTTTGGCTCACCCGGTATATGACATAAAAAAAAACAACATGAAGAATATTTCACCAGAGTTTTTATTTTTTTCTTTCGTGAGAATCGTTTATGATTTACAGTAATTTTTCAGCTAATTCTGAATAAATTTACTAAAGTAATTTTTTTTCGCTGATTTTTTTTTTTCATGTTTTTCAGGTTGATTTTTTAATTAACTGGATTCGCTGATTGTATTGCGTATGAAAAAAAATGGTGAAGAATATTTCACTGTTTCTAATTTCCTTTGCGATTTGTTTTGGATTTACCTAAGATATTTTAGTTAATATGTAGCATACCCATTCGGAATGTTCACTGAAATGAGAATCGTGAGACAGATCTTAACAAAAAGACCACAGTTTATTTAATAGTATAATAAGGTGGTAGGCGGTGGATCGGACAGACTTGGGTATACGCCATGCAAATCAATCTCAATTTTACTAAAGGCTGAGAGGAGAATTTATTTCCTTTTCCAAATGATTTATTAAATTGAAAAGCCCTAAACTAAAATCAAACTGATCTCTATATCCGTTCTACAGGAACCTATGAAAGTCACTTTAATATCAATGTAAAATATTACTATAATCACTGTAATGTTAATATAAATTGCGATCCCATGAATTCCAATTTTGATTTATTTTCGTATTACGAAATTTAACTTCTTAGAATTCTGGCGAAACTCACAGCGTAAATTTTCACCGAAACAGCTAACGGAAAAGTCACTTGCAGCCGACATGATTTCGAAATTTCGTGGAAATTTTGACAATTAAATCCAGAATTATATTAGCTTCGCAAAAGCAGGATGCGATTCAAATCCATCGAATATTACTTCTACCACACTATATGTAGCAACTACACTACCACATATACTAAATTAACATATCATTGCAAGAAATACCATGGCAATCAGATTCCCGCAGATTCAGACATACTTTGTGAAACTTAAACAAATGTCGGAATAAGTCTCGTTCACTCACAAATGTTAGAATTCAGGACACTACGATCGCACGTAACATAAAAAAAATTAAACTCGATCACTAGACTAAAAAAGTAGCTAGATAATATGCTACAAATTCAAAAAGTATTTGAAATGCAATTTTATCATTTTACGCACATTTTGATAATTTTCCTATTTAAGGCTTTTAAATGGTCAGTTTAATGTATTACATTTTTTTTTTCGTTTATTTATGAAAAATACTTTGTGAACATTGTGCTAATTTTGCCTGTGCGATTAGTTTTTGTTTTACCTAAACTTCTTTAGTTAACTCTTAATATATACAATATACATATATAAATGCAATTTATTGTTTTATTAGCCCACAACATGCTATTTCTTTCGACCAGCAATTAAAGTGTTGTCTCTGAAAAACAACGCTTCGTTATATAAGCCAGCCTTAAAAAAAAAAAAAGCAGATGTATCATATGGGATAATCGCTACTATAATTTTTTTTAACTTCTAAGTATTGCACATTTTTAGTTTTTATACCGGCGTACAGGGAAGAAAAGTATACTTTTAAATGCAATTTTTTTGAAAAGAGCTTCCCAATTTATTTTTGAGATATTAATTTTTTTGTAGTTTTTAACAATTTATTTTTATGTTGACAACTTAAGTACGTAATTTCTGTAGAAAGTAAAGGAAAAATAGTTGGAAAATAGAAGATTATTATATCTTTTGGTTGCCATTTTCCCATAACAACTGAAAAAAAAATTGCAATTAAAATACATGCTATGTTGAAAAAATATAAATTTATGATGTCTGACAAAACATGCAGATATTATAAATTATATTTAATTTTATTGAATGTTGCATACGTATGAATCATTAGATCCTTTTTTTGTCGAGTTTCTTGCATGATAACATCGCTTTTTTGATGGATTTGTGTATTATTCTAAGATAGTGACGTCCTATTGCATACTTTTCTGTACATGTTGCTTAAGACTGGATCGTAAATATGGGATTCTTCAACGGATGCAAATATCGTCATTTTATGTAAAATAAAAGAGTGCGTTTTATGTCTTCGAGCTAAATTATGCTTTCTACTATCTATCCATCTATCTATCTATATATATATATTTTTTTTTTTTTTTTTCTTTTCATCGGGGGCTGCAGTAAATTCTGAAAAAACAGAATTTTTGTAATTAATTTTTCATACATATATACTTAATGTTTTAATATTTTTAATACACCCCGACATATATTCCCAATTTCAAGCGGCACAGATGTCATATACCATATCGGCATAATTTTTTTCTGATGCTAATTTCATAGATACAATGGGTATTTAACTGGCGCTAAAGTGTCATTATTTTTCTTGATACACTGTTAAAAATTTGCAGCATTCTGGTAGGTCATTTGACCGTTTTTTCCGAAAACGGTTACACAACTGTAATTTTAACACTATTCTGACCATATTATTGGCCATTTTATGGTCAGAATACAGTTAAATTATAGTTATGAAACCGTTTTTTCAAAAAACGGTCGAATGACCTGCCAGAATGCTGCAAAATTTTTAACAGTGTATGGTAACCCGGATGTTGTTGTTTATGCTGTCGATGTTTTGTCCAAATTGGCGTCGGAAAAAAATCTCGCCAATATATGACATTTGTGCCTTTCAAGCTAATCAGAATCCCTTTGATACAATAATCGAGAGACATACATGAATATACACCCACGCGCACACATACATACACAAACGTACATAACGATAAAATTTCAAAATCATTTTATTTCCCAAATAATAGCATTATGCCGTAAATGAAAATCTTCTATTATTTCTGAACGAATCAACCAAATAAATAGCAACAATAACAATACAGACATCAAAAAACTTACCCCTCTCCAACATTAACTAACGTTTCGGCAATAAAATTTTATAAATTTAGTATTTAACTTTTTTAATTAAAAAAATCTTTAATAATGTTAGTAATTCTAACTATGTATTCCAAATATTCGAAATAGTATTTAAATAAATGACAAAACTACGAAAGCGTATTATTTATTTCACTGCACATTTTCAAATCTACGAAAGAATTATCGCAGAACAACGGTAAATACCGAAAATGGCGTGGCAAATTTATAACTACTTACATCGCAAATGGGAAGGTATGGAAGGGGGGGGGGTTAAAAACGAGAATCGGATGCCAGATCTAACATGGGACGATAAAAGGGGCAAACGATTTCTCGTAACAAAATGAGGACCACGCCTAAGATAAAGAACCGAATGTCACTGAACCTTTATATAGAGAAAAGAAACATAATTCCTTTTGTGTTTTATCTTATGATTTAGGGCTCGACTCCTGTAGAAGAATGTTTTATAATAGCCTAATGCTTTAATTAAGTAATCTTTGCTTAATGAAGTACTAAAGTTCATGTATAACATTTTTATGCGCAAAACTCTGTCATTAATTTTAAATGGTCTTTCTTTTTATCTTGCGGGAGAAAAAAACTGGATGAAAAATGTAATATTTCAATGCAAAATGCAGTCAAGACTTCAGCCATTTTCCCAAGATAAATTATTCTGTTATATGGAATAATGCGTTATCCGGGATCATCCATTTTATTAATAATTACTAAAGCTATTAGACAACACTAATGACAATAGTACTATAAGTAATTATAAATCTATTAAACAACAATAACTTCAACAATACTAACAATATTTATAAATCTATTAATGAATAACAATGACGACAGCGCAAAAATAATTTTAAAGATATTGGAAAAAATAATAGCAACAATATTAACAATAATGATAAAACTATAAACAATAACAATGACAACAACAGCAGTAATATAAAACAATAACAAAGAATAATGATATAGTTATAAAACAATAACAATGACAACAATAGAAGTAATATAAAACAATTAATTAACAATAAAAACAATAATAATATTTATAAAGTTATTATAAAATGATGATAATAATTACAAAGATTTAAAGAACAATGGCAAAACAATGATTATAAAACTTACTAAAAAATGATACTGACATCAATGTTAAAGACAAATCAAAATCTATCAAGCATCACTTATGACAGCAGTTATGACAGCATTACTAAAAATAATTATAAAGCTATTAAACTACAAATTAAGTGTACTAATAGTAATTGAAAAGCCACTAAACAGAAATGATGACAGTAATATTATGATGTAAAACCACATATAGCTTCTTATTTACCTTAAAAACATCAGTTATTAAAATATTTAGCTATAATTAATTAAGCTCTCAAATCCCCTAAAAAAGACTTTAAATCTTATCATAAAATACTTTTTTGGAAATTTCCTAGCAAATCTTTTGCTTAATAAATACCATATAAATAATAACTTCAAACTCTATACATGTTTTAATCAAAATGATATTTCCCTTGGAAATACCAGATCATTAATCAAAAAAATAAATTGATTACGGTATC
The DNA here is from genome assembly GCA_963932465.1 of Maratus speciosus. Lineage (NCBI taxonomy): Eukaryota > Metazoa > Arthropoda > Arachnida > Araneae > Salticidae > Maratus > Maratus speciosus. Next base: position 244,108,923 of record OZ010800.1, on the reverse strand, counting down.
AAAACTGGTTCTTACGTTGGATGTTGAAATAATTTATTGAAATGTTATTATATTAATTTTATTCCCTTGGAATGATGAAATAATATGCCAAAATGTCATCATATTAATTTGTACTGCTCCTTCCTTCCCTCCGCCAAATTGTGTCTGTTTCTTTTATCATTTTGTTAAAATGTTGGCGAAGTTGGCTAATTTATGCCAACGCATCAAAACTGATGTACATTGCTATTTTTACTCACTCTGCTCTCTTCTCCTAGTTTTGTAAGATTGGATTTTATGGCGTTTCCCTGCTGCAAAGGCTTGTATTTCTTAAATAAAGATACCTTAACTTTGCAACAAATATGGACTTTATTTACGTTTTGAATCTGCAACAATCTCCTAAGCCTTGTATAACCTGGAGACTATTTATTACTTCATTTTCACATGTTTTATCAGATTCTGTTTTGCAAGTTTAGTTCTCGGAGCTCATTAGCGGGCTACTTCATGCTAACAGTAATTATAAATCTTATAAAGCTAATAAACAACAATAATTACTACTAACAATAATTATCTGCGGCCGTGTGGTCAAAGCACCAGGCTGCTAATCGCTTGCGAGCGTAAGAGATTGTGGGTTCGATTCTCGCTTGTTCCATTGCGCACACTCTTTGTGTGGAACTCCCACGATGTATTTCTCTTGTGTTGTAATATTTTCTTGTGCTACCTTGTCTTCGACTTATAAGCGGGCTCGCATGTCAAGCACACAAGTCGTATGTTTGTTGTTCAATAAATAAATAAACAATAATTATAAAATATTTAAACAACAATGATAACAACAACAATAATAATATAGTAAAGCAATTAATTAACAATAAAGATAAGAGTACTAACACTAATTATAAAGTTATTAAACATGAATAATGGTAATAATAACAATTATAACAATGACAGAATAAGCAGCAGAAATTATAGAATAATTAGAAAATACATAACATGAAAGAAATACTAATTACCGAAACATCAGTTGAGGATCTACTGTCAATATCCGAAAAGTTTTTGGTATCTGTCTGTATCTATGTCTCGCGAAACGGTACACCTGACCCAACAATAATCTGATTAGCTTGAATTTTGGTGGATTGATTGATGATGTATCCGGATTTAGCTGTATACATTGTCTTTCCAATTGACAAATTTGTTCGGAAAATATAGATCTTTTTTTCTCGTGTCATAAAACTTTTCTGTGACATTACAGATGTGATTTTAAAAATTTTAATCATTTATTGTTATTCATTGAAAAGAAAATTAGACATGTGGATAATTTATTTAAATATTAAATTATGGTTGTCAGACGTTTGAAAATAATAATTTTAAATTTGGTGGAATTTTTTACACGTTTAAAAAATATAAAACATTTTACTTTATTAATTTTACAAATTTGGATAGACTGGTGACCGGATGTTTCCGGATTTAGGTGTATACATTTTCTTTCATTTTCATTCATTCGTTCGGAAAATATAGATCTTTTTTCTCATATCATAAAGCTTTTCTGTGAGATTTCAGATGAGTTTTAAATTTTTATTAATTTATTTTTATTCATTGAAAAGAAAATTATGCATGTTTATAATTTATTTAAATATTAAATTATGGATGTCAGACGTTTAAAATTAACAGTTTTAAATTTGGTGGAATCTCTTACACATGTTTCAAAAATTTAAAACATTTTACTTTGTTAATTTTACAAATTTGGCACTATACATAATGTCTATATTTTTTCCTTTACTATTTGCCTAGTTACTGCCCTTCAAAAAGCATAAAACATCTTTAAAATAATTTCGATCGCAAAAAATTAAGCAGAAACTTTAAATGGGGTAAAACAATTCATTAGCTAATCTCCTGCATTCGGGTTTTGAGACAAAGTTGGCAGGGGTGTAGTGAACGTGACTTCCTTTAAAGCCGAAAAAATTCTAGCCGAAACCTACAGGGGACTGTTAAAAATTAAAATACTGAACTGAGATAAGGAATCCAGTTTCTTCTTATTTCCTTTTCACCATCCCTCTCAACCCTGTCGCATTACTGTTCTTCACACCCCAGTCAAACCCTTATCTCCGAGGTCATGAAGGGTCACTATTTCTTTCTCCTTACTGAAATGCAAAAGACACATACTGTTTTTTTTTTCTTTTCGAATAACTCTTACCTTATGGAAGATTATTAGATTTGATTCATAAAAGTTGCTAACGTTGCATAAAGTTGATTAATTAGTGATTCATATAACCGGTATTTTTTTTGTGTGTGTTGGAGGGGGAGGGGGAACAGGGCCGAAACTAGCCTTTTTTGCACCCAGGGGCAAACATGATTTTTGGCACCCCCCCCCCCCCCTCTTCCGCAAACCATATTTACAAAGAGAATTTTACCTAATTTTCTAATCCCCGACTTATTTTAAAATTTAAAATATGTAAGCATAAAATATGTAATACTGAACTACTTAATCTGCAATGGCGGATGTCACGAGGGTCATTAGCCCCCTCTGAACACCAACAAAAATATTCTAAAGATCATTTTTAAAATGAAATATACAGTCAGAGTCCCGATTATCCGAGTCCTGCTTAACCGAGTTTCCGCTTTCACCGAGTTATTTTCTTTTGATGGACTGATGGCTTCTATTATTATGAAACAGCCATTATAAATGAAGTGTTAGGTGAAGATGAAAGAGCAGTCGTAAAAAGTTAGAACTCTGATTTTCTGGTCAGAATGGGAAGAAAAAAAAGGGCCATAATTTTTTAATGGCCATAATTTTTTTTTTTTTTTTTTTTTTTTGACAAAAAAAATTATGGCCATTTTTTTTCCCATTATGACCAGAAAATCAGAGTTCTAACTTTTTACGACTGCTCTTTCATCTTCACCTAACACTTCATTTATAATGGCTGTTTCATAATAATAAAAGCCGTCAGTCAATCAGAAGAAAATGATCCATTCCAAAGGTATAATCCTTCATTTGGTGCCCTTCGTTCTGGCGCCCGGGGCACATGCCCCCTCTGCCCCCCTTAGTTTCGGCCCTGGGGGGGGGAGGCAAATATGCGTAAAAGGCAAGGAGCAGTGGCGTGTACAAACGAGATATTTTATAAAATTCTTAGCGCGAGTATTTAGGCTAATTTAAAAAAAATGTCAGAATAAAACTGTATCAGGTGCTCCTCAGATACGCACAATAAAATCGAAAGACCGCCCCCCCCCCTCCCCCATTCAAGAAAGTTTTGAAAAGAGGCCACTATTTAACTAAGCAATAATGCGTAAAATTTGTTTTTATCTTCAATTTGAGCTTACCTAAGCAAAAAGTACCTGTAATGCTATGTATCTGGAACAAAACAAAAAGGAATAGAAGGTGGGGAGGTGGCGGTGCATTTTTAGTGAACTGTTATTCAAAAACCAGTTAAGTCTCAGTCATAAAATTTACAATTTAACTTTATACTCGTAGTACAAAGATGTTTATTATCCTAAGTTTTCAGAATTTCTTAGTCCGTCCTTTTTGAGATATTAATTAGTGAAAGTTGCCAAAAGCAGACTTAACACAGTTTTTGATGAGCTGTACAAAAAAAAAAAAAAAAAAACTGTTTTCAGGATTGAAATTTATAAAAATGAATAGTCCTATAAGAGATCTTAAAAAAAAAATTATTTAAGGTGAGTCTCATTTCCTTTATAAAAAACAATGGCAGCGTAATGTGGGGTTTGACCTTTTATTTCTTCGGTTTTTAAGCATGTTTTTGGTCTAGATCCTTAATTCTAATGAAAATTTTATAATTACATAAAATGTCGACAATTTTAAGACTAATAAAAATTTTATAATTACATAAAATGTCGACAATTTTAAGACTAATGAAAATTTTATAATTACATAAAATGTCGACAATTTTATGCTGAACATTTTGGTTTTAGATTCCTCTTGATAGGTAGAAAAATAAAGCAGTTACAGCATTTTCCGTAAAACAGGTTTTTCTCCCAAAAATGTCTGTGTAGTTTGTTAAAAATGGCCCCTCCAAAAAAATATATGATAAAAAAAAAAATTTAGTCATGTTTTTAAACTCAGAAAACTATGAAGAAATCTTTGTTAAAAGATTGGTAAAATTAAAAATGTCGAGCGACACCACCTGGGTGATTTAAACTGGATTGACCCTAATATGTTAAATGGTTATTTTGCGTCATTAGTATCTAAATTAAGTTAAATGTATGCGAATGGATAATATGACGCAATGAAATAATTTACATAATTTTTTGTTAAGGTTTCGGATAGCATAGCGCAAAAGATAAATCACATTATTCAATAAATACATTTCAATGCATAATATAGGTTTAGGGAAAGTAATATACTTATCAGTGTATTGAAAAAATAAACGCATAGTTTGGTTGTCTAAATATACTTTAGAAGACAAATCAAAAATAATTTAAATTGAAACTTAATTCATAATTTTATAAAAATTTTATTTTTTATTTCCCCTTACATGAATAAAATGTTTAAACGGCTGCATACGCATAAAGTCTTTAGAATAACTTTCAAAGATTTTTTTATGATTATTTTGATTTATTAAATTACATATATTTATTCTCTTTTTTAATTTTCTTAATGTTTCTCTTTTGTAAATTAAAAAAATAAATGTTAAACCTTTTGGAACTATATGTGCAATGGACATGGATCTCTATTGCTCATATATATATATATATATATATAAGATGTTACAGATTTCAACTCTAACTTGTTTAATAAATTATGTCGTTTTTGCCTTTACAACAATTACTTTTATACAGGTTCTAAAGTATACTTACAGATCAATGGAATTGGTATGGGTACTAGTTACTCATCCACAGCTGCTAACTTATTTTTATTTTTTTATGAGTTTCAGTACAGTATTAATAAAGCTGATCTCCAGTTCTGGCTTACAGATACATAGACGACTTGATCGTCTTAAACTTCAATAATGATTTTAATAAAATTTCTCAAGAAATTTATCCTGATTCCCTGACACTAAAGAAAACTAACAATAATGGTTTGGAGGCTGATTACCTTGATTTAAAAATAATTTTAGAAAGTAACAAAGTACATATTTCAATTTACAATAAACGTAATAGTTTTCAATTTCAGATTAATCAACTTGTTCACTGGTCCTCCAATATTTGCAAACGCATTTATATTAATAAAATTATTAGTCAAATATTTCGATTTTTTAGAATTTGTACAGATAAACATCTGTTTAAGAAGGAATTGTTTAATTTTAAAAGTAATCTATATTACAAAAACAATATACCTTTAATTTTTATAAAAAAATATTCAGATTTTGCAGATTTCCTTCATTACTGAGCGATTGCTTTTCGACGTCAGTGAATGACTCATATTTCCTAAAGCCTTTTCAAGGACGGTTTTATGATGATGTGCTGCGTCGATTGGCAACAGACCTGGAAAGAATTAGGATTGGTTGATTGGATGTTGGATTCTGCTTTGTTTAGTTTGTTTTATGTTTTATATTTGGGTTGTGGCAATGTGGCTAAGTTGGTTGTGTGTGGTTTTTTTCAACGAACATATTTTTAGCATCTTTTACTGTGTTCCAGGTGAGGCATTCATTTAATATTATTGGCGTAGGGTCCGGTGGGGGAGCATGTGATAATAGCCATCTAATGTTTAACATTTGATTTTGCTATCACTGTTCTGGCCGAAACCCACTGCCACTTATGCATATTTTATAGAATGCTCGGCTGCTTTTGAAACATAACCCACTGCCGATGAGGCCGCAGCCTATTTTTTCCTAGTTTTTGTTAAAGTTTTAATGTTTACATAGTTATTTTTCTTGTTCTGTGAGGGGGGGGGGGGGGTGCTGGTTCAGGATAAATATAATCTTATACTGGTTTATATTTAATTTATGTGTTTTACTGCAGCCGTTTGGCGCATTTCACATGAATTTATTTTGTTTTTTGTTGATGATTACTATACTTTATGTTTATATATATATATATATAGTCAAACTTTTTGTAAAAATGAACCATTTTAACAAATGAATTCAATATAACAAAATAGTAAATAATTTATAAATACTTGTGGTTATTCCTTGCAAAATAAGAAATTAAAGTCCTTGAAAAAGTGCTTTGATTTTTTTTTTTTCAAACAAAAAGACGTATATGCACATTACATGTAAGGATAAAAATATATGCTTTTGTGAAGTGTATTTATAAATAACTGCATTAATAATGTTTTTGTATATAGACACTGAAACAGCGAAGAAAGAAGAGGGGGGGGGGGGGGGAATTAAAACTCTTCCCGTGTAAATTAAAACTGTATAAACTAAATGTAAAAACTTCTGTGGTATGATCAGCAATCGATTTGTAAAAATAAACAACCAAAGTAAAAGCAAAAATAGTTTTTTTTTATGTACTAAATTGTTTAATGTATCAATTGTCTCAAGGCTCCATAAAAATGGCACTAACTAGGCTTAAACTGGTATTTATGTGTATTAATATTTTCTGGGATCGAAATTTGGACAATAATCTAGAATATTACTTTTTCTTAAAAGTAAATGAACCCAATCGCGCCAGTCGGCCTAACCGTTCGGAGTTTTCGTGGTTTTCTTAGAACCTTGGATTTCCTTTCATAAATACGTGTTAGGTTCCCTTAGAAAGACCCCCATAGAGGGCACCCATCCCCCCCCCCTTTAGGGCCCATATCCCTCCTGTTGGCAATTGGCCGTAATAAACACAACCAACCTTAAAAGTAAATGAAGAAAAATATATCATTTATATTACAAAATATAATTCAAAATAGCGCAATAGGATATAGGTTCCTTTTTAATTTCTTTATAATTTTCATAAATATCAATATTTCATTATTTGAATAAATATTTCAAATGATACATTTAATTTAAAATCGTCTTCCATTTTCTTTTTTGTTGCCATAGCTTAAATAAGAAAAATAAAAATGTTTCGATAAAGTATATTAAATTGGAATCTTTAATGCATGCTTTTATATGCAAAAGTGATGTGATATTCAGTAGAGAATATATATTTTTTCTTTTTTTAAACCCGAATTTTAAACACATGCAAAAATATTATAGTCATATTTTTTCACATACATTGAAATATATGTATATGTAGATAATGCAAATAAATGCCGATTAAATAATTTAAATAAGATTAAAATAATAGATTAAATTTAATGTACACAGAAAGCTTCTCAACATGATTGTGTTATTAGTGGCATAATTTTCGCCTATTTTTCTTAATAATTGTATATTTAAATATAATATATTTAAAAATTTACTTTTGTGCATATTTTCATAAAATTAAAACAGTAGAATTTTAATCATAGAACATAAAAAGAAAAACAAATGTATTCAATGAATTTAATTAATTTACTTTAAATTTTTGAATGAAATTCTATATTTTCCTTTAACCATAGTGTCAATTTCACTGGCCAGCTATTCCACCTATTCCCTAATCAATTCCAACTAACTTTGAAAGACTAAACAAGTAAAGTATTACTACATGGAATCCTTTCTTAGCAAGATTTTATTTTTTCAGCCAAAAATCAATTTCATTGTCAAAACGTTTAAAATAATAAAGTATTACTCAAATGATTTTCATGTGAAAATTGGCAAACAAAACAAAAGGAAACAAATCAGTAAATAAGGAAACAGTACAAAAAAATTAAACATTTTTTAATTATTAAAAAGAGCTAAAGCGCCCACAAAATTTGAGTAACGCATAGAGAGACGCCAGAAAAACAGATAAATATTTTCCAAAAATAGCCACATGGCATTCAGAAAATAAAAAAAAAAATAATAAAAAAAGCTTCATGAACATAATTTACAACAATAAAAGAAACAGCACACGTACTTTGTTGCTGTTGCTTATAATTCTCTCTTTATTGTCGACACTAACTATGAATTTGTAAATTAGTTACGCCTAAAAATTAAGAATTCAAAAAATATTTCGTACAAATTAGTAATTCGACATAGATTTCATTCAGTAGAATTTTTTTATAGTTTCACGAATCATTGATTATAAAGTTAAATTATGTTTTCTTTTTCTTTTTCTTTTTTTTTTTTTCATTGTGAGAAGATAATTCTGACAGAATTTTCTAGATCTTTTTGTATGGTTACCCTTTTATTGGTTAGATGATACAATGCATAGTAAAACACTACTGAGCTAAGTTGAAAAAAGCAATAAAACGATAAATTCTGCCGAAACAACAGCAAACCGCACAGGGTTCTTATCTAAAATGGAGTAACTCTTCATGATTTTGTTCAGATTCAGAGGGAATCAGAACTAAGCGTTGACACTATGCAACTCCTGTATGACCCCTTACATTTCCCCCTCTTAATGAGTTTCGGCTAAAATCTTTTCGGCTTTAAGGGAACAAACCGTAGTGAAGGGTATACCTTACCTTGAGCGTATACCCTCTGCTTACAGCTTATGCTCTCTGCTTTTTTAACGACTACACCTCTGAATCTTGGCGTCAAACGCGATCAATCTTAGGAGCAATATGATTAAAACTGAATGTGAATACTATAAAAAAATTTTCCCAAAAGCCTTTTTATAGTCTGAAAACGCTTGCTAAAATACGTCAATTGGCAATGACCCTATTATTGATTATTACCCAATGGATTTAAAAGTCTCCACATAACTGAATATACTGTAAATTACACTGGCACTGGATTTCCAAATATAAGTCTAGTGTGATCAGCTTACATCTGTATGTCTTTGTGGCACAAGATTTCATTAAGTTTCTGCAACAGATGTTTCTTAATTGGTAGGTAGGTATTGATATTGGAATATTAAAGCTATTAAGATAAAATTCCTAGACAACGTGATACATTTCCTAATAAAATAAAAATGTAATTCTCACGCCAAGACATACTACAGTCAACAACTAACATAGTTATAGAAAATTGGGAACGTAAAATAAACGAGAAAACGAGGGGTTTATGGTCGCCCCTCACCCATAACACCTGAAGTCCGACTCCGGAAATTTACTTTTTATTTAACAAAAAATTACAAGAATAAACAGTTGAAGAAAATCATTGCGTGAAGTAATGTTTAATGTTTACCACAATTTAATAACTTGTAAAAGGTATAATATTTATGATATTTTATACGCTCATAAATATATGTAACTTAAAATAATTAAATTTCAAATTGTATGATATCAGATATTAATGATCAAAATGAGATCAAAATAAAATTGTGATTTGTGCTGCTCCTGAGTTTCTGAAGTCCCTGACGTCGTTGAAGCCCCTGATCGGCAGATATACTAGTAATAATTTCAAAGTTATTAAGTAGAAGTAATAATAGTAATGTAAGTAACAATGATTGAAAATTTATTACACATTGCTATTAGTAAAGCAATTTCTAAATTAAAATTCAATTTTTAAATAATCAAAAATTTATGGAAATAATTTGGAGTAAAGCTATAATATGAACTAAAGCTATAAAAAGTTATAGCAGAAAATATTCGTTATATAAACAACTAAACTTTGACTTATCGTACTTTTAAAAACTTCTGTATTTAATTCGAAAATGGTCCAACTACACCAATAAATATTAACTCTTTTCAATGCATTTTTTCTTTGAGAAAAATAATTGTCAATAAAATTCCTGGAAACAAACATATAGATCGTGAAAAATAAAATAGATATAAAACGAGAAAAAAAAATCGTACCGGAAAAATAAATATTATAATACTAAACTTAATACTAAGCTTATTATGAAAAGAAGTTGAGTCTCTGCTATTGCGCTTTGCTTTAAAAAGTATTTTATTAGCCTGAAGGAGGGAAAAAATAAACGAAATACTTTTGAGCTTAGGTACTTTAGTCTTGCGTAATAAGGAAGAAGGAGAGATAGAATAGTCATGACAAATTAATGATTTTTCCTAAACTTTTTCTTCTAAACGCCATTAATGTTATAGGCGTTTTGAACTTTTATGGTGAAATGAAATGGTAGAAAAAGATTATATTAGGGTGCTGAAGAAAGTGAAGGTTTTCCAAGACGGGAAATCAAAGAACACTTTAGTAGAAAGCTAAGAATATATGTTTTTTTCTCCATTTTGTTCATTTGTTGAATAAAGTTCATATTTTCTTTATTTTTTAACACTTAGTGTATATCCAAATACAAAAAGTGTTCGTTATACAATTTCCTTACAAAATTAAAAGTCAGATAGCGTGACAGAAAAATAACAGTGTAGTATAAAGATAACACTATGGGAATTTAAGAAATAAGGTAATTTAAATAAAAGGAAAGGTTTTATTTACTACCCAGAGCAGTCAAGATTAAAGAATGCGTTTTTTTAATTACCTTTATTCTGAATATTCCATATTTAATACATTATGTCATATAAATATTTGCTAGCACCTATCTTATATACTTGCATATATCTTATAACATACAACTTGCATACTTACACACAACAAAATCCATTAAATACATGTAGTAGATATGACACCAATTTGGTAACAAATGTACTGTCGGCCAAAAGAAAAACAAACAAAGAAAGTGACAGAGAAAGAGAAAAATTGTGTACGTTTTAATCACCAAATTGCCCCACTCCCCTCCCCCCCTCAACCTACCACACACTCAAAAAAATGTTCATTTGATTGGGAATATGTCTTCTTTCAAATTTAAGTTTTATAAAAATAAATTTATATGGTCGTCTTTTTACTGACATTTTATCAAACTCTGATCTACGAACACATAATTTTGACATCATAATTGGATATGTTGCTGAAATTTAACTCAGGATAGTCGAACGTGAAGTCATTTAGTAAAGGAGTTTAGGAATTATGGAAATTTAAATATTTAAGCCTTTGTTAAATTCATTTGTAATTGTTGCAAAACAGGTTTCAATGCCGGTATTTTTTAAGCATAACGCAAGAACTATAGTCAGGAGGGGTAATTATGACTACTTTTTACATTTTCAACATTGTTATTTATTTATTTTATTTTATTTTATTTTTTGCTTATTTCTATATGGAAAAGTGGTGTTTTTAGTACATAGGAAGTCCTTTAAGAACACATTTTAAAAGTTTTAATTCTCAAAGCTCTTTTTTTTAAGTTAAAAGGATGGTTATAATTACCCAACAAAAAACTCACAATCACATAAGTTTGGGGTAATTGAGAGCACTAGTGGGGAAATTATGGCCACTATATATTCTTTTTACACTTGTCAATATACATTTCTTTGGGTTAATTGTGACCACTTTCAACTCCAAAGTGACAAATCCGTTTATCAAAAATTTTATAGACTTAGTTTCAAATTGCTATTCGGATCTCAAAAAGGCTTCAGACTAGTAATGAAGAATATCTAAGATGAAATATACATTATGAGGTTAACATCTAAGCTTGAAACAAATTTTTACCATACATAGTTTTCTCCAATATGACGGCGGTCATAATTAGCCCCTGGTCATAATTCCCCACCTGATCCTACTTTTTTTACTAAAATTTTCATTCACATATTTGAAGCTTTTAGAAATCAGTTTCTGGTAAAAATATCCATAGGCTGCGATTAATATATCTTTCGAATATGAATTTCAAAATATGTAATATCTGAATCTTATATTCGAAGAAAAAATTATGAATTGTAACATATGAATTTCTTTAAACAGAAATTTATATCTCGGAGCTTCAAATATGCGAATCGAAAATTACAGCTCATTTCTCACAGTATTTTTTTAGTCCTGCTTAAAAAACAACCATCACTGAAATGTGTTTTGCAACGATTACAAGTGGATTTAAGATTAAAAGTTCCTTCATAATTCCTAAACTACTTAATTAGAATGAATTCCCATTTTGTATCCTAACGTAAAACTTGCCTAAAAATCCAAACATGCTGTCAAACTTAACGTACGCATTCATAATTTCAGAGTTTGGTACAATTTCAGTATGAAGATCACCTTCTAAGTATTAAGGATAAAAAATAAAAAGTGAAAGAAGGCATGATTTCCGATCGAATGGCATATTCCACACGTTTTCCTTGTGACTATTCAGAGATTAAAATGTATGGGATGTCCTTTTTAACTTTCTTCTATCTTTACAAGAAGAGAGTATTGGATTCGTGAAAATTTTCGACTTCCGGTTTTCGATGGATTTATACGTTTTAGAAGGTCCTGAAAACGATTTGATGATTTTTAGAAAATGTCTGTCTGTGAGTCTGTCTGTCACTCTGTCACTCTGTGAATCTGTATGTGACAAAATTTTTGTGGGCATTGTATCTAAAGAACTAATGCATGAAATTTCACAAGACTTTAAATTCAGTTAGGCCTTGATATAAACTGGTGTTCATTCTTTTTTGGTGTACATCGTTCAATAGGTGGCGCTGCTGTACTACCTTTTTGCGATTTCCGCAATAGCTATACCTTAAGAACTAATGCACGGATTTTCATAAAACTTCAAATTCAGTTAGTCCTTGATATAATTTGGGGCTGATTACTTTTTGGTGAAAATCGCTCATCAGGTGCTCTGCTATGCTGCATTTTTCACGATTTTTGAAATAGCTGTATCTCAAGAACTAATGAATGAAGCATCAGATTTCGGTTAGTCTCTGTTATAACTTGGTCCTAATTAGTTTTTCGTGCAAATAGAAAAACAGGTGGCGTTGCTATGCAGATTTTTTTACGATTTCCGCTATAGCTCTCTATCTCAAAAGCTAATGCACGGATTTTCATCAAACTTCACATTCAGTTAGAAGTTGATATAAGATTGTTGATGATTAGATTTTGGTGTAAATCACTAACCGGTGGCGCTGATATGGGATGTATTAACATGTATGATATATAAGAAAGTTTTGGAATCGCCACATCCGACTAGATTTCTTTGGTACAGTCGTGGAAAAAAAAAAAAGTAAAAACCCCCTACTAACTCCTCAACAAATTATCGTAGAAAAAAGTTACTGCTACCGAACGATTGGAAATAAAGTCTACTTTTAAATGATGTATAAAAAATTTGCTTAGGGGGCCATCTACATATTGAAACGAATCCAAACTTCATTTTTTTCAATGACAATACCCAATTCTAACGAGATATTTCAAATCTTCGTTTCAAACTATGCCTAGACACCGAATTTCATTTGAATGATAAGTTTTTGAATTATAAACATTCAAAATTTAGTGCTTCTAATGTTAAATTACATTTTCATATTTTTATTTATATCTCCAGAAATTATGCTCCTAATGTGCTAATTTTTTGTGTAACAATAATACTAATATACCCAAACATAAATACGCTGAATTTGCAATTTTTATAACTTTATAATATGAATTATGATTTATGAAATTAATACTCGAAAAAATTATGAATTGCAACCTACAATTTTTTTGATGGATTTAGATTTATTAAGTCCTGCTTTATGGAAATTCATAATTTCACATTTTTCTTCCAAGTAGTTTTCAAATTATGCTTAAAAAACGGCAAAATGATGGTTTAAGGGGCCATCTATAATAGGAGTGACTAGATATTTTGAAATTTCTTCTGCTGTCGTGTAATCTAGCAGGCTTCATCGAGTTCTTAAGGTGCCTTGATCAAGTTGAGGGCTCTCTCGGTTAACAATCGAGTTCCGAAATTTAATTTGGATACAGCCCTTTAAATACGCTCGTTTTAAAATAATTAATTTCTCTGAAACGTATGGTACGAATTGCATAAAAATCTGTTTTTAGGATAATTGAAGGGTGTAGAGTTCATTTATGCTGTTAGAATTGTGTACTGCTATTGAAGAAAACAAAGTTACGGTTCGTTTTAATATATAGATGGCCCCCTAAGCAAATTTTATCTATATCGTTTAAAAGTAGACTTTATTTCCAATCGCTCCGTACCAGTAACTTTCTTCTACGATAATTTGTTGAGGAGTTAGTAGGGGGTGTTTACTTTTTTTTTCCACGACTGTACATATAACGGTACATATAACGGTTAATGAGGGGGCATATTTCATAATCCACTGAATATCCTTCAATAATCAACCTTCGATAATAATCTTTCAATAATCAACTGAAATTTAATATGAAATTAGATTGATGAAAATGTTGACTGCTTTTAATTTCTATTTGAGGAAATGGTATACAGAAAAAAATACCGTAGATTCTCCTTCACAATACTGAAATGGCAAAACGATGATTTATTTCCATGATCGTTACGTTTTATCCTCTTGAAACCCGAAGTTAAAATAATATTGAAAATACTCATTCATTGTTTTTCCCCAAACAAAATAACATCATAGATGACAGAAAAAAGAATGTTTCTGAATTTGATGCTTTAGGGGAGTTGTAATTTTGGTTCACAAATTACAATTTAGGATTAGTAGCCCTCCAAAATATCAATTTAATTATCAATAACCTAAATTCACACATTTAAAAATTAAAGTATCTAAATAATCTACAAAATTTCTGTTTTTTTTTTTTTTTTTTTTTTTTTTAACCATTTGGAAAAATGGTTGTTGTCCTCGGTCAGAGTAGGAAATCAAAAACATATCTGAAGCGTTTTATTAGTTGAATCCCGCATTTTATTCATTTTGTGATTGGTCTATACAGTAATCTGTATTTTCCCTTTATTTTCAACAGAGATGGATACTTCTGTTGCCACTATGACAAAAAAGTAATAAAAAATACAAAAAAAAATTAATAGCTCAGAAACAAATTGAGATACAGCTTTCAAACAAATTGCATTTAAAAGTACTTTTTTTTCTTTATGCGATGGTGTAAAAAGTAATATTGTGGCATGTTTAGAAATTTCTTTTAAAATTGGTCCAGGAATATTAATGTTTAATCCATTGCGTACGTAATGTATGACCAGCTCTGTAGAAGTTTAAAAATTTACAGTACCGAAAAATGTAATCCATGGCGTACGTAATGTATGATCAACTCCGTGCGATTTTTTATGTCTTAAATTTTAGTCTTTGAGACAATCATTTTCCAAATGGTCGTTGTAATTTGTTAAATTGCTTTTTTTTTTGTTTTTTTTGTTTGTTTTTTTTTTTGTTTTTTTTTGTTTTATGTTAAATAATTATGAAAATTACCTACCTTCTTGGCTGCACTGTCTTGAAGGCATTTGGTAAACTCAGTTGAAAATAACATTTATTTTGTGAGGAAATCAGCATTGGTGCTGCCATTTATTGGTTTCGGTTTAACGCAAAAACATTCAGCTATGTAGAAGTAGAATCAAAAAGATTAAAAAATCAATCAGTTTCGTTTTTAAAAGGAAAAGAAACAAGGTACTAATCTGGATACTTAGGACTGAAGAGGTTATGATAAATGACACGACGTTTATTGCAAATGTTACAATGTCTTTTCGACTATTGAAAGCAATAAAGAAACTCTGTCAATTTGAAAAGTAACAAGTTTTTTAATCTTTTATGCCCCGATGATACTTTAAAGTACCATTAAAATAACTTGTTATAAAATTCATTTAAAACATCGATTAGTAGTAATATATTATAGACTTGAGTTATAGATAACTTTACTTTATCTTATTCCAAAAGCATTATCGCTTTAACAAAACAAAAATATGTTTAAAAGGATTATTTCTTTTTCATTTGCATCTCTTCAGCTTTTTTGGCGCCGAAAGATCGTGGGTGAAAAGTTTCAATTTGGAATTATTCCTATTTTTCTATTGTAAGAGCATTATATCTGCACAATTTCTAATTCAATAAAATACTAAAAAACGTATTTTAAATAAAAGATTTGAGTGAAGTTATAAATAGTGCACAAAATCTCTATAAATATAAATTTAATTAATTAATTTTAATTGGCAAAATCCTTCTAAAATTTATTAAATGATTGTGTAAATCTTCTAATGTAGTTTAAAAAATTCACGAAAAATGCTTTAGAAGAGGAAATATGCATGAATTCATAATTTGGGACATAAAGGGTTAATTAGTCGTTGATTGAGATATACTATTACTCTGTTATAAAAATGTTATTTCCATATGTAAAATAAAAATTTCGTTAGATGGACCAAGTAATGTTGTACTTCTAGAAACTTTTATAGTTATTTCAAAAATGCTGCAGCTATTTTCTGTCTTCTATGTGTTTTGTATTTCAAAAAGTAATTGTCAAACAAAACTTCTTCAAACAATCAGATAGTTGCGGCAAAATATAGAAAATGAAGAGAATCAAACAGAAAAAGTATATTTTAATACTAAGCTTAAAGATGATCTTGTTAATAAAAAGTGGAGTGGCTATCTTTGCACTCTGTTTAAAATGGGATTTTATAACTGATTTGCCTAAAGGGAAAGAGAAATCTTTAAGCGAAATATTTTTTAACTTATGCACTTCAGCTTTAATTTCTATGGGAGAATAAAAGCCAGATTACTTATGACAAATAAATAACTGTTTCTAAACTTTTCTTCTCAACCCCATTAATGTTATAAATATTTTAAAATTTTCCAGAGAAATCATTCAGCAGAAAAGTATTATACTCGGGTTTTGAAGAAAATAAGAGATTGTTCAAGATGGGAAATAGAGGAAAAGTTTAGAAGAAGAAAAAAAAGTAGTTTTTTCTTTATTTTATTAATTTGGGGTTTAGTTGAACCGCTATCTTTGTGCTCTGCTTAAAATGGGATTTTACTACATCGCCTAAGATAGAACTAGTATGTTGTGGCCATCACAAAACTTTCTTCTATCTCATACTTGTCAATACTTCAAAATTCATTATCACAGTGCATCTATGCTCATCATGAGGATTCTAAAAAGATGAAATTCCGTGCATTAGTTCTTGAGATATTACTGTCCATGAAATCGTGTAAATCCATCAAAATGCAGCATAGCAGCGCCACCTATTGGGTGATTTACACAAGACCCTAATTATCATCCACATGTGTCAATGACTAACTGAATATGAAGTTCGGGGAAAATCCGTGAATTAGTTCCTAAGATAGAGCTATTGCGCAAATCATGACAAATGCAGCATAACAGCGCCACCTGTTGAGCGATTTACACAACCACATAATCAGTACCAACATTTATCAAGGTGTACTTGAATCTGAAGTTTGATGAAAATTCGTGCATTAGTTCTTGAGATAGAACTATTGAGGAAATAGTGCAAAATGCAGCATAGCAGCGCCACCTATTGGGCGATATTCACCAACACGTAGTCAGCATCATTTCATATCAAAGAGTAACTGAATCTGAAGTTTGATGAAAATATGCCCATTAGTTCTTGAGATACAGCGATTGAAGAAATCGTGAAAAATGCTGTATAGCAGCGCCACCTGTTGAGCGACTTACACCAAAATGTATAAAATGTCAATTCATATCAAGGATTAACTGATTCTGAAGTTTAGTGAAAACTGTTGCATTAGTTCTTCAGATACCGCTATAATGGAAATTCTGAAAAGTGCAGCATAGCAGCGCCACCTGTTGAGCGATTTGCACCAAAACACAAACAGCACTAATTCATATCAAAGTATACATGAATCTGAAGTTTGTCGAAAATCCAAGCATTAGTTGTTGAGATAGAGCTATTGCGGAAATTGTAAAAAATGCAGTATAGCAGCGCCACCTGTTGAGCGATTTACACCAAACTGTACAAAACTTCAATTCATGTCAAGGATTAACTGAATCTGAAGTTTGATGAAAATCCGTGCATTAATTCTTGAGATAGAGCCACTGCGGGAATTGTAAAAAATGCAGCATAGCAGCGCCACCTGTTGAGCGATTTGCACCAACATGTAATCAGCATCAAGTCTTATAAAGGACTAACTGAATCTGAAGTTTCATGAAAATCCGTGCTTTAGTTCTTGAGATAGAGCCATTGCGGAAATCAAAAAAATGCAGCATAGCAGCGCCACCTGTTGAGAGATTTGCACCAACACGTAATCAGCATCAAGTCATATCAAGGACTAACAGAATCTGCAGTTTTATGAAAATCC
This sequence comes from Maratus speciosus, assembly GCA_963932465.1. Taxonomy (NCBI): domain Eukaryota; kingdom Metazoa; phylum Arthropoda; class Arachnida; order Araneae; family Salticidae; genus Maratus; species Maratus speciosus. Next base: position 244,091,066 of record OZ010800.1, on the reverse strand, counting down.
GTGCATTAGTTCTTGAGATAGAGCTATTTCGGAAATCATACAAAATGCAGCATAGCAGCGCCATCTGTTGAGCGATTTGCACCAAAAACTAATCAGCATCAATTTGTATTAGGGACTAACTGAATATCAATTTTTATTAAATTCCGTGCATTAGTTCTTGAGATAGAGCGCCCACAAAATTTGTGTCACATACACACAGACAGACAGACAGACAGACAGACAGACATTTTGTAAAAACATGTTTTTCGGGTTCTCTGACCTCTAAAACGTGTAAATCCGTCGAAAATCGGAATTCGAAAATTTTCATGAATCCAATACTTTCTTCTTGTAAAGATAGAAGAAAGTAAAAATATAGCAAACGACCTGACTAAGAAAATTTTAAGCGAAATATTTTTGAGCTTGGACACTTTAGTTTTAATTTATAAAGAAGGATAAAAGACGGATTAGTCATGACCAATTAACAACTTTTTCTAAACCCCATTAATGTTATTTGATATTTTAAAACTGTATGCGGAAATGAAACGGTAGAAAAATATTATGTTAGAGTTTGAAGAAAGTGCGAAATTGTCCAAGTTGGGACATGAAAGAACACATTAGAAGAAAAAATTATTATTTTTTGCCCATTTTGTTAATTTGGCTTTTAGTTGAGTCCCTATCTTTGCACTAAGCTTAAAATGTGTTTTTATTAACCTAGAGCAGAAGTTCCCAATGTGGTGCGCACCCTTTCCCTCCCCCCTAAGGTGTAATTTCGCTCACCCGCAGGAAAAGTAACACATCTCGACAAAAGTAAATTTCACAGGAGAGGCAAAAGAAAATGTGCATGATTTTAACTGTAACATGAAATTATAGCACTTATCTTTGCATGCAGGAATAAAAACTTGCATAGAAGTCTAAAACTCTTAAGGATGAAGAGGTATGGTAAAGTTTGGAGGTTTGGATAATTTTACCTCTCCACACAATCCACCCCTCTTTTGTGGTCACAAATGGACATTTAGCATAATAAAGTGATTTTCGTCTAACTACACTTATGGAACTGTTTGTGTAGCAAGACACACCTATGACAGAACCATTGGTGGAATAAAACGCAAAATGAATTTTTACGAGATGTGTCAATTTTCTTGCGGGTGAGCGATTTAATGTTTAAGGTAGGCAAATTCCAGATTTGTTATAATTTTTTTCCCTATCAGTTTCTCATTTATTTATTTATTTATTTATTTATTTATTTATTTATTTTTGAAAAGTCAAATTGTGGAACAAAATGCAAAAGTAATACATACAAATTTGTAAAATAAAATGAAAAAATGGATTTATAATTTAATTTTCAAAATTTTAAATAACAAAAATTATAGAATAATTGTATGTAAATGATTTATGATATTTTGAACAATTTAAAGTCCATAATTTTTCTGGTTCCAATGGTGTTTCAGAATTTTTCAACAATTTTTTTCTGCTTTACAAAATAAGATTAGTATTTTTACACTCTCTGCGATATGTCACACAAGAAAACTTTTACATGTGAAACTACTTAAATCTGAAGCTAAAACTGACTGTCTCGAACAAATTTAACATAAGAATATTAGAAATAAATTTTGTGTTTCAACGAAGTTTATAAGTAAATACTTTATAATTTTAAATTAAGCGCTTATTATTACCGTACAATAGTTTAATATTGTTATTAATTATCAATTTATTGTGTATATTTAATGCATATAATGCATGCATATATCTTATATATTTACGTACAAATTATAATGTTCTTCCTTGCATTCTACAACTTTCAACACATATAAGGGATATAACAACACTGTTTTTCAACGAATGAATGTGATAGTTACTGTTGAGGATTCTTTTTGTTATAAATTGCAACATCTCTAGTAGTAATTAATCTCAATTTTATTATTTATATATCTTCCTCAATCTTAAATTAATATTTATTCATTTTAAACTCAACTTCAAATCTAGAAAATTCTCTTCAAAATATTTAAGTTTCCTCTTAATAAAGATATTCTAAATTTTATTTATTTTCCTCAATCAAACTTAAATTCTATCTTTCAATCATTCATTAAAATATATTAAACTAAACAATTACAATAATATGTGTAAACAAAGTTTTACGTTCGTGTTTACTTTTCCGAAAAGATCGCGATTCTACATTCTTTATAAGTTTAAAACAACGAAAATAAAGATAATTTATATTTTAATATTGCGTGCTCAATCTATAATCAACAGATAGTATATATTTATCTGATTAATTTGATATAAGTTGCAGAAAAATCCGTTAACAAATATTGGAGATATTTAATTTAACGTTTTCTGCATTTTCCTATTTTTAGGTGCGTTCGTAATTATATAAATACGTAGCACCTATAGTCGTCGTTCAGTCCGTCTGTCTGTCCGTCCGTCTGTCCGCATATAACAGAGCAAAAACTACCCGACCGAATGATCTGAAATTTTTAATATATAATTACTGCAAAATTTTGTCGAGCCATTTCCAATTTTATGAAAATCGGATGTATAGTTTAATTACAGGGACAGTCAAAAGTTTTTCTTTACATTACGGCCAATGGGAAAAATTATTGCAAGTGAATTTTAATGATGTTACAGACTTCTGAATGGTCTGAAATTTTTAATATATAATTGCTGCAAAATTTTGTCGAGCCATTTCCAATTTTATGAAAATCGGATGTATAGTTTAATTACGGGGACACCCAAAAGTTTTCCGTTACATTACGGCCAATGGGAAAAAATTATAGCAAATGCATTTTAATGTTACAGCCTTCCGAATGGTCTGAAATTTTTAATATACAATTGCTGCAAAATTTTGTTGAGCCATTTCCAATTTTCTGAAAATCGGATGTATAGTTTAATTACAGGGACACCCAAAAGTTTTCCGTTACATTATGGCTAATGGGAAAAAATTATTGCAAATGCATTTTAATGATTTTACAGCCTTCTGCATGGTCTGAAATTTTAAATATATAATTGCTGCAAAATTTTGTCGAGCCATTTGAAATTTTATGAAAATCGAATGTATAGTTTAATTACAGGGACAGTCAAAAGTTTTCCGTTACATTAACTGGAATGGGGAAAAAATTATTGTAAGTGCATTTTAATGATGTTACAGACTATGCACTTATGAAGCGCAAAAAAATATACATTCAGTACAATATGGGTTGCAAAAAATAATTATAAAACTAGTTACAGTACGAACGCACCGCATTTGCCACGTTTGACGAGCAATTTCCAACTTGTTAAATATTGGCGCGATGCTTTCTGTCCGCCATTGATAAAAGGATGCATTTCTGCGCCATTTTTTTCGTACAATTCGGTGACATCGCGAGACACCCACGCGGATAGTTCATTCAACTCATGCGTTCCCGGATGGACGCGCGGTACTTGATTGCATCGGATTGGTCATTTTCAAAATCTTACACATTCTTGCAGGCAGAGAGCTGTTTTTCGTCAGTCAACAGGGATTAAGTCGGAGGGTGAACGTGCAGTTTTAAGAGGCTGCGGGGTTTATCCCCGTAGCGGACGGAGTTAGTTGAAAAATCTTCGTAGTGAAACAAGGATAGTATTTTGTCTACATCAAGAAATGAAATTACAGTGTATGGCTAATAAAATAATATCTTCAATAATGGGAATTTAAGATCTGACGACATTCTACAGTGTTGGAACATCATGCCTTCCTAGAATCAATGATGACTACCGTTCGATCAGAAATAATCTATTGCCTGTACCGCCAAGATAAAGAGAAGTATAACCTCCATCTATTCCTTTGATAATTCATCTCTACCTCACTTTATTGAATTTACTCAGCAAATGTTTGTGAATCAAAAGTGGTATATTAGCGTGTCCTGCATACTTTTTAACTTCTGCTACTCCCTTCAATTTGTGTAATCATCATTATTCCTTCATTTAAATATAAAGCTCCTACGAACAATGAGTTTAAAGAACAGTTTGAAGTATAATCTTTTTTTACAGAACTTTAATAACTTTAGAAAATAAATAATACCTATGGACATTTTCCCTTTAAAACCCATAGAACATTTCTACAACAATATTTTACAATATTGAAATTTCAATGCTTCGTAAGATAATCCTCCAATCGTTTATTAATTCCTGTTGAAGTGAACACACGCTCATTGTGTTGAATTAATATTTTTTTGTGTGATTTGAATAGTAATATATTATTTTGACCCTTCTCTCCCCCCCCCTTTATTTTGAATTTAAATAAATTAGGTTGCATCAATAAATATATTAGTTACATTTATATTGGTAGTTCATTTCGTATAATTACAACATACACAAGAGTTGGGTGAGTAACTTATCTTTTCTTTATTTTTCATTTTTCAACAATTAAATGTTATATATAATTGATAATTTTTAGATGGCTTTGATTCTATTTTCATTTTAACGTAATATCTAACCACTTTACTTTCCGGTCGGTATGCGTCTTTGGATAGAGGGATTTCATACCTTAAGCTTTTAACTTAACTCTATTAATTCAGTGATTTTAATTTCTTAAATATTGCCAACTTAAAAAGTTTATTTCATCAACTTTAAATCCCTTTTTCCAAGCTCGCGTATCACTTTTATAATTTTCTTTAAAAGTATTAAAAAATCTATTGAGCTGATACAAAAATTGATCCCATTTATTTTTTTCATTCAGGAGAATGGCATACAAAAATGGATGAGAAACAGATTCTCCTCCACAATACAAGAGTGGTACAGTAATGGTTTCTTTCCATGATCGTTGTGCTTTTTATCATAAATAGCAGATTACTTTTTTTGTGGCGACTGAAATTCATATTTATCTTTGTCCTTAGAAATACCAAAATCTATCTAACTAATCTTCGTTTCGGATATTATATGAACAAAAGCCGTAAAAATATTATTTCTATACTAAGTAGAAATATTTAACTAGATAAACAGGCTAATTTTTGAAACATTATACTTTAAACTAAAGTTATAACATACTAAAAGGGAAAAAAAAAGTACATTTAAAGGTATATAAATACCTTTTAATCTGATCTACATGTTTCGTAAGCACAAACGGCGACTTTATCAAGATCAATATTGATAAAAAAATTTCCACAAAAATTTAAAAAATAAACTTCGTAAACAAAAATCATGAAATATTAGTTTCTATAAAGTCGCCGTTTGTGCGTAGGAAATATGTAGACCATATTAAAAGGTATTTATAAGCTTTTAAATGTATTCCCCAGAACACCACTTTTAGCATACTATAAATTTAGTTTAATGATACAGAAATATTTTCTTTCATAATCTGACAGTGTATTTTTTAAAAACTTCAGTAGTTTGGGAGACCGAATGGCGTCACCTCGCCTAGTTTTAAAACTAACGGCAGTTTTAGATAGTGAATGTGCCTGCACTAGAGTGGCCAACAATAGAAACAGTGCCTAGCCCTCTCATGCATGAATTATTTTGCAATTGTCAAAAAAAAAATTTCCCTGGCAAATTACCTTGAAATAGATGAGAATAATAACAAGAAACTTGATTTTTATTATTTTTTTAATTCTTAAGGAAGTTACATGAGCAGCCTCATATGAGGCTTGTATGCAGTAATGCTACATCTGTGGGGAAAAAATCAATTTTGGTGAAAATGTTCGAAACATTCTGGACATAAATGTATTTGACAGCGGCCACAAATATATCTAGTTTTACTTGAACAGCTTTCATTTTTGCACTTCAGAGCAAATTTACGATCAGATTTTTTTTTATAAGGTTTACCATTGTCATATCTTAATTCTTTTGCAACTAAAGACGATTTTCTTTTATTTGCTGGACAAGCGAAAGCCGGAGAACCGTTAGCGGATGGTCGACTTGTTGCTATGCTACTTTTGAACTCAAATAAGTCATTAGCAGCTCTGCCGTCTTTTCGCCAAAGAATCCAGACATTTACAACAGCAACATTCAAAAGATGAAAAAAAAATGCGCATATACCAACATTTATTTCTTTGAGAATGACGATAAAGTGCCACAAGTGAATCCATTAAGTCCACACCTCCCATATGCTGGTTATACATTTGCACTGAGTGTGGTCTATCTATTTCTACAATGGACTTAGTTGCATGACAAAAACGTTTTGCTTTATCTGTTGATTGAACTCCAGTAAAAGATGACACCACGTGCACGATAGCTTTATCAACCCACCAAGTCACTGTTATGTTGTCCTCAGAAGTAGTTGCAGAAACTGATCCCCTTCCATCTTTTATGAGATATTTAGTATCTTTTAGCTTTTTTTCGGATCTCTTCATTTTCTTAGCTCAAATAGTTCCAACAAAATACATTTTTCCTTTTTTAGGTGCGTTCGTAATTATATAAATACGTAGCACCTATAGTCGTCGTTCAGTCCGTCCGTCCGTCCGTCTGTCCGTCCGTCTGTCCGTCCGTCCGCATGTAACAGAGCAAAAACTACCCAACCGAATGGTCTGAAATTTCAAATATATGATTGTTGCAAAATTTTGTCGAGCCATTTCAAATTTTAGGAAAATCGGATGTATAGTTTAATTACAGGGACAGTCAAAAGTTTTTCTTTACATTACGGCCAATGGGAAAAATTATTGCAAGTGCAGTTTAATGATATTACAGCCTTCCGAATGATCTGAAATTTTAAAGATATAACTGTTGCAAAATTTTGTCGAGCCATTTCAAATTTTAGGAAAATCGGATGTATAGTTTAATTACAGGGACAGTCAAAAGTTTTTCTTTACATTACGGCCAATGGGAAAAATAATTGCAAGTGCATTTTAATGATATTACAGCCTTCCGAATGATCTGAAATTTTAAAGATATAACTGTTGCAAAATTTTGTCGAGCCATTTCAAATTTTAGGAAAATCGGATGTATAGTTTAATTACAGGGACAGTCAAAAGTTTTTCTTTACATTACGGCCAATGGGAAAAATTATTGCAAGTGCATTTTAATGATATTAGAGCCTTCCGAATGATCTGAAATTTTAAAGATATAACTATTGCAAAATTTTGTCGAGCCATTTCACATTTTAGGAAAATCGGATGCATAGTTTAATTACAGGGACAGTCAAAAGTTTTTCTTTACATTACGGCCAATGGGAAAAATTATTGCAAGTGCATTTTAATGATATTACAGCCTTCCGAATGGTCTGAAATTTTAAAGATATAATTGTTGCAAAGTTTTGTTGAGCTATTTCATATTTTAGGAAAATCGGATGTATAGTTTAATTACAGGGACAGTCGAAAGTGTTCCGTTACATTACGGGGAATGGGAAAAATTATTGCAAGTGCATTTTAATGATATTACAGCCTTCCGAATGGTCTGAAATTTTAAAGATATAATTGTTGCAAAGTTTTGTTGAGCTATTTCAAATTTTAGGAAAATCGGATGTATAGTTTAATTACAGGGACAGTCAAAAGTGTTCCGTTACATTACGGGGAATGGGAAAAAATTATTGGAAGTGCATTTTAATGATGTATCAGACTATGCGCTTTATGAAGTGCAAAAAAGTATACATTCAGTACAATATGGGGTGCAAAAAATAATTATAAAACTAGTTATAGTACGAACGCACCTCATTTGCCACGTTTGACGAGCAATTTCCAACTTGTTTAATTCCTCAGTTAGGGGAATTGAAGTAAATAAATTGTCACAATATATTTTATGATTTTTTCCAGCTATATCATAGAACAAACGCAAAACTACATCACCAGCTGCTCCATATTCTTTTGATGGTGGCATTCTTCCACCATTTGCTCCCTGAAATATTTCAAAACAATAAACATAGCCAGTAACTCCAGCACGAACCCATATTTTAAAACCCCATGGCTTTGGTTTTGATTTTATATATTGCTTAAGGGAAGACCTACCTTTGAAAGGCACCATCGTCTCATCAATTGATTGTGATTCTTCAAGCTTTCTAGCTTCATGAAATATCTTATGAAGGATATCTAAAAACGGTCTTAATCTTATCAAACGATTTGTATTATCTGCAGGAATTTTCAGGTTGTCCTGGAAATGAAGGTAACGTTTTATTAATTCAAACCTATTTATAGACATAGAATAAGCTATAATGCTTAGTCGTAAGCCACCATTTGTAAACCAATATTGACGAAGTCTGGCATAACGTATGTAGTTCATTACAAAATTCATTCCCAAAATAATTTTCAATTCCGGAACAGTAATGTTTAAATTTTCCTTGCCCTGTTGCGTAGCATAAAGGTTGCTTTGATAACATATGTCTTCCAAGTAACATTCAGGGAAAAGCCTATACAAATAATCTAAAGGAGTATCTCCAGAAAATTCAGATTCTTTTTCATGTTGAAATATTAGGGGTTCTTTAGAGAAATCATTATCTTTGTTAGCGAACTAACGTCTTTCTCTGATCATACTGGTTTTTATAGCCTGTGTCTTAGAGGTAAGATGAATGTTATTTTCAATATCATTCTTATTAATGGTTTCTTTGTTATGTGAATGTGTAATGCCGCTTGACGTAAAAGGCTCAATATTGCTTTCCTCATCATCACTCATTGCTTCAATATCATGTTTATTATTCACAGCTGATATGTAATCCAGATCGAAGTAGTCATCATCATGTTCATCAAACATATCATCTTCTAAATCTGAAGGAAGAGCCATAAGTTCTATTTCTTTTTGAGATAAATATCTCTTTCTGGATCTGCCACATTTGTTGTTAGTTATAAAGCCTATAAAAGACAAGAAATAATTTTAAATAATATAATGGCATTTTCTTTAAAGCGTTAGTATAATCTATTATACCGGTCAGTCAATTCATGCAACTTAAAAAATATGAAGCCTATTCTCATAATTCTATTGATATTTAATTTTTAATTCGTTCAAACCATGAAAATTACTTTTAATTAATTTTTTTATTACTTTCATACATTTACTTTCCAATAAAATCATATATATATTTCCAATATCGCACATATTTATATATACAAATTGCAGGGTTACTTATAACATACACATAAACACATTTATATATAATTTGAATTATAATAAAATTAATTAGAATTGCCTTTTTTATAGTTTTAAGTTTCAGAAACTTACATGATATAATAAACAGCCTCAAATGAGGTTTGCATGCACCGAGAGCTGTAATTGCTATAACTGCATGGAAGCCGCATTTGAGGTTTCAGACTAAAACACCTTTAATTCCTCAAAAAAAAAAAAAAAAAAAAAAAAAACTTAAATCTCAATTTTTTTTTTCTTTTTGTAATCAAAATGATGTAAGAAACATGAAATATATTTTTACTTACTTGTTAAATTCCTTTGGGTGGTGGGAAGCACTTTCTAAATCCATTGTTTTAGCATGCTTGACTTTTGACAACAATGGATGCTAAAACCTATACAAACAAAATGAAAGGCACGTGCTACCATCTATTGATTCTTTTCAAATGCTAATTTTGATCTCATATGAGACTACTAAGCAATTCAAAATCCAAATAATTATGAATAACGATTTTTTTTCATTTTTTTATCTGATAACCTCATATGAGGTTTTAATGCATGAGAGGGCTAGAGCGAGAGTGATTTTATTGTACATCGTTCATTTGTTCTAGTAAAAAATTTAGTTTTCATCAAGTTGCTTCTTATTTTGGAGCTTCAAATGAGTAGAGGTAAACATTTTTTATTGTAACATTAGGTACATAAGATAATACTACCCGTAATCTACATGCATTCGTCGACATTTTGGTGCTGTTTGTTGAACAAGTTCGGTTCTTCTTTCGGTTTTGCTGGGGGATTCCCGCTATATTGTCCTCTTGGGGTAATGCCGCCACCATGACAAAGGATGACTTTTGCAACTAGAGTTAAATTGTAAGCTTAGCACATCAATAAATCTAGCTTAAGGAACATTATAATTATTCATTATTCTGCTAAATTACATTGCTTCTAAATATTTTCAGTATATTATGTGTTTCCTAGTACCCATTTTATGAATTTACTAGGTTATTAAAGAGTGGCGTCATTAACCCGATACAATGGCGGAATTACCCCAGTATCCCGGTTAATGCCGCCATTGTACAGAGGTTGAAAGAAATTTGTTTTTATCTGTGCTTACTTTACAGTTATAATTACGGTTAAATTTATACAGATACTAAAGATCATGATTCAGCTTTAGAAATTTTACTATTAAAAGATAACATTTTATTGAGGTGCAAAATTTCAAATACCCTTAAGGTGTCGCACTTCCCCCGGTCTCCCCTACTCCGAAAATACTTAGCCTTTTTTTTTATTCTCCATGAATTTTTTCTTGCAAAAAGAATTGTCAAATAAAATTTCTTGAAACAAATAAGCAGTTGTGCAAAATAATAAAACAAAAAAGAATCAGGCATGAAAAATATTTTAATACTAAACTTAATAGTGATCTTGTTTAGTAAAATCTTGAGTCGCTGTCATAGTGCTTTGGATATAAGAGCACTTTATTAGCCGAAAGGGAAAAAAAAAGAAAAATTTAAGGGATATATTTTTAATCTTAGATACTTCAGTCTTCCGTAACAAAAAAAGGAGAAAAGACAGTAGTCATGACAAATTAAAGACTTTCCCTAAACTTTTCTTCTAAACTGCTTTAATGTTACAAGCATTTTGAACTTTTATGGTGAAATGAAACGGCAGAAAAAGATTACATTAGGGTAGTGAAAAAAATGGAAGATTTTCCAAGATGGGAAAAGAAAGAACACTTTAGAAGAAAAATCCAATTGTTTTCCCTATCTTTTATTCATTTATTGTGTAAAGGTCATACCTTCATTTTCGGTATTGTTTTCGTAAATACAAATATAAAATATAGTCGCTATAAATATTTATGTCTAAATTTTACTAGGAACAAAGTTAATAGTAAAAATTACCAAAAGTGATAATTGCGCTGTATTGATGTACATATTACACTAAATATAATATTATATTTTGTATACAACACTGTAAATTAAAATGTCTGAAATCCAGACACTTAAGTGTCTGAAATGGAGTGTTCAATTTTCAGACATTTTAAAATGTCTGAATTTTTTCAGACACTTTTTGCGTCTGAATTTCAGACACTTCAAACGTCTGAATCGCATCCATTTTTTGTAAGCATCATACGTAGCCATGTTTGACCACGTTGAATCCTGGAAAAATATTTGGCTGTGGTCCTCCCCCCCCCCCCCCCCCAGTACAGCCTGATTTTTTTTGGTGCTCTCAGTTTTGGTATACAATTTTCGTTACGCTGATAATTTAAATCTTTTACGACATTGTACTGATTATAATCAATATCTTGAACTTCAGGAGTAGAACAAGATTAAAAAACAAAAAAATATTTATCTAAATATTAGATTTTTTTAATTTATTTTGTTTTTAACCTTATTTTACTTTAAAAGTTCAAAATATTGATTATAATCAGTACAATTTCGAAACAGATTTAAAATATAAGCTTTACAAATATTGCACATCAAATTTGGGGGCACTACAGTCGTAGGGGGACGGGGCACTTTCCAGTTTGCCCATCATTTAATCAAGAAGTACTTTTGCAAAAAACGCATCCCGCCCTTATATGGACGACAGCTTCTAAGAGACATTTGATGTCAAGCACACACGTCAGATGCATGTATTCAATAAATAAATAATCCAAGTGAATACGAATTTAAATCACAGAACTTCACATTCCGCGAAAAACGAATTAAAATACACGCGTACATAAAAACAAACTTCGTTTGAATTACAACGTATACCAACTTTGAACGAAGACATCTAAAACGCATGCGCGACTGGCAGTGCCCCAGTGGCCCCTGGTGGTTATTGCGTCGGAAGAATCAAAACGTCTTAAATTAAGACACGTTTAAAGCAATGAAGTGTCTTAAAATAAGACGTTTGCGGATATTTTAGACATTATTCTCAGTTCGTTTACACCATGGTCATAGTAAGACGCTTATGTATCTTAAATTAAGACATCTATAGTGTCTTAATTTTCAGATTAAGACACTTAAGTGTCTAAAATTCTTTTTCAGTCACATATGTGTCTAAATTTAAGACGCTTCTATTTGCAGTGAACTGAGAATCCACATTAGCTATAGGGGAGATGGGGGCACATATGAAAAGTTCGCATAAATATAGCTTTTTCTCATAACTGGATTAATTTCTATAAACAAAAACTACTTAATATAGTAAACAGAACTTTCTTTTACACATGGTATTTTTTTAAAAATCACCTGTATAGTTTTTCTTACATTTTTAAATAGTTTTATAAATTCAAAAAATTGTTCACATGTGCCCCATTAGCGGGGTAGTTGTGAACACACGTGGGGCACATGTGAACACAAGGGAAAAATATCCTTTAACATGCTTTTTATTCTGTTATTCATTTCTCATCGTAATCATTAGCTATATTAACTTTTAAATTCACCATAAAGAAAAAAATATAAATATATTTCTCTAGTTTCTGGGTGATAAGTTTAAGCAAAATATTATAGAATGAAAATAAGTTATTTTGGAGGGGAGAGGCTTAGATGATTCATTAAATATTGTTGCAATAAAATAAAAAAAATAAAGAAGCAATTTTAAAAAAAGAAATTAAAACTTTTAAATTTTGCTTGAGGGTTTTTGTTTCGGGTAAATTTTAGGAAGGGGACATTTACATACTATTTATCGGAAATCTGCCGAAATACGAAAGATTCTCACTCCTGTATTTGCCTTATTTACTTGTAAATTATAGATAAAGAAGGGTTTTTTAATGATTAAAAAAATCTCGACTATAACCCCCCCCCCCCCCCAACTTCTTTTACTTTTGAAAGAGGGGGGGGGGTACAATCGGGATTTTACGGTAGTTATCATTTTAAAAATTTTACTTTTTTTAAATATTACTTGTATTTATGGATATGGTATTTTGAATGGATATCTCCATTCAAAGCATCATATACATAACTGTTTTAGAGATGGAAGTAAGCCATCACTGCAAGGTTAGAACAAATGTAACAGAAAAATTTGCAAAGTTGTTCAAGGTAATACTTTTGTATTAACAATGCATGAAAAATATTGTTGTGAACCGTTTAGTAAAATAATATATAACACTTATTGTATTTTAGAAAACATTAAATTTATTTAAAGTACAATTGAAAGTAAACGAGCTTGTTGCTCTTTATGTATTTGCTGAAAGATGTATTTGTGGAAGTTTCAATACAAAATAAACTTTGTGTGAGGAAAATATCTCCTATTTCAGGAAAATTGTAGATAATGGAACTTACATTATTTCTCATTAAGTTAACTGAAAGAAACAGAATCGCAGAATGATTATTGGGGCACTTATGAACTGTTCATATCTGCCCCAACTAGCCTGTTCACAAGTGCCCCACATTGCTGCTTTTGTTAAATTGATAAATCATTAACATTTCTCAATTTTAGAAGAAAAAGAACTGTATCAAAAATGTTTATTAGTATTCATAGTATATGTTGAAACACTCAAACTCAAATAAATGAATAAATAAATAAAGTTATTCGCTTATCAACACGGAACAAAGATTTTACTTTTGAGATCTAAAAACAGAGTTTTGGCTACAGAGGACAAACAAAATGTCATAGAGCTTCAAAAATTTTTTACCATATGTCTACATGTGCTATCATCTTTAGTAATTTTTTTCAAATAAAAAAACTTATAATAACGATCGAAAAATTGCGATGTTCACATGTGCCCCCATCTCCCCTAAATATAACTACATACATAAAGTAGGCTTTTTGTTGTTTTTGTTAATTAATCGGTAATTTTAATTCGATTTGGAGTTCATTTCACTTGAAAGTCGAATTAAAAACCATATTCGAAATTATTAACTGTTTCAATATTTTAATTCCTAATTTTTAAAAGTTTGAATATTTCAATTTTTTACAACTGAACTAACTTTAATATAGGGGAAAAGGGGAGATATATGAACATACGGTAAGTTTGACATACTGCCTTTATTGGTTTTTAACTCTTTTTTGCTGATAAGCATAAGATGGAAGCACACAATAAGCCTTTTATAGTAATTGATGCTGTTTTTTATGCGTTTGGGGTGATAATAAAAAAATAAAGTGGAATTCTGTAATCCTCGAACAAAAGAGAGGTAAGCTTTGCCTTTCTCATTCGTAAGCTTCTATGCTTGTAAATAAAGTTAAGGGTACAGCGGACTTTCAAAATCGCAAAAAATCATCAAATTGTCTATTTTCACTTTTAGCATAATAACAATATATGATCTCTCTGCTATTGAACGCAAAAAGAATTTTTCGATTCAACTATTTTTACTCGAGTTATAAGCCTTCTTGTTCCAATCAGCTGACAATGCCACGCCCCTTTGTTTACTTTTTCACCAAATCTCTGCTGTAAAATTTAGCCTAGTTTTTAGTTTGGCCTTACTCAATGTTATTATTTTGCACTGGATACTTATTAATTTTGTGATTTCGCAAAATAATACTTTAACAGTATCGTTTAATTATTTCTTTTAGCGTTTGTTAACAATATATTTAGAGTGAATTGCATGTTGTTACCAAACTTTTTACGTAAAGTATAATTAAAAAAACAAAGAACAGTAAGTCTTAAAATTTATTACTAAGTATTTTAAACTTCAACTCTTCCTTTAGCGTTTGTTTACCTTTTACAGATACACATTTTTTTAAATTATTATTATTACGACTGTATTCACTGAAGTACTGCATTTTTCGAAGTTTCACATTTTCACACAACTTTCACAGTCATACATCGTCGAAGTCACACATTTTATATGAATTTATCATAAAGTCATAAACAACTTGCATATAAGCCAGAAATGATATTATGTCCGTTATGTGTAACTGAAACTGTGTCAGTAGGAAAATATCAAGCAATTATAGCCATTGTATTTACTAAAACCTGTTTTTCTCAGAATGAATATTTTCGTCGTTTTCATGATTTCAAAATGTTCCATGCGCATTACGTTATGCCAAATTTTACAGATTTTTATTTTAAATACTCTCTATGTATGTGTTAACAAATGTTATTAAAAATAAACTTGATAAGAGGCATTTAAATTTTTAAATTTTCAATTATTTAGAATTTTTAACGAAAAATGTAAAAAAAAAATAATAATAAGTTACAATCATTTTTTTTTTCAATATTTTACAAGTAGTATGCTAAAAATGTATAGTAACATTTATTTGTAAGTATGAAATGATTATTATAGAAAAAATATTGTGCACGTTTTTGAAAAATGGATGCGCAGGAGCATTTTGAAATATTGTCCCCCCCCCCCCCGCCAAAAAAAAAAAAAATCTGTATCTCAAGAACTATTGAATATATTGTAACAAAAATTTGTGAAATAAGAGATATTAATACTATGAATAGTTCCAATTTTTTTTTTTAAAAATTCATTGGAAATTAAAAAAATTAGTTTTCAGAAACCACTGTACCCTTAAAGGAGATTTTTACCCCCCCCCCCCCCCTCGGGTAAAATCTCCCGTTTTTCTTCAAGTTTAATTGAACACATTTTAATAATTGGCTTTCACTATATAAAAAATTATCATAATAACCTTATTTTTTTAATTAATAGCATAGTTTATCTACATGTTTTTTTTTAAATAACGTTGCATCATAATGCAATATTTCTAACGTATGCAAAAATGCCTATTAATAAAAAATGTGAAGTATAAACTCAAACAATGGTGTTTTACAATTCGGAACAAAGTATTTAGAATATGAACACATAAATCTTAAAAATCTATATTTTGTTTATAATATACAAATTCCACAGATTGTCCAAAAATCTTACGTTAATTTCTTTGGAAGATTATTAAGGGGATTCTTCACGCATTTGAAAACATCGACTCCGTAACCAATGAGGAGGTTCGTTTCGAATTTCTCGTTTAAATATGAATATTTTTAAACGATTTTTTTGCATAGGATAGCTGAGTTCAATCTTTAATATGACTCTTTTTTACGTTTCCGAATTTGGTTGCAGATTTTTTTTTTTAAAAGGTACTTTCAGTAGAAACTGAAAGTACCTTTTTTAAAAAAAAAAAAAAATCTGCAACCAAAATCGAAAATTTAAAAAAGAATCATATTGAAGATTGATCTCAGCTATCCTATGCAAAAAAAAAAAAAAAAAAAAAAAAAAAAAAAAAAAAATCGTTTAAAAATATTCATATTTAAAAGAGAAATTTGAAAACAACCTCCCCTTTGGTTTAACATTACGGAGCGGATGTTTTCACGTGCGTGAAGAATCCCCTTAAGCAACCACATCCAATCTCTGTGGTAATTTTTAAAAAAGCTTTTAAAATTATATTCGATTTTCTTTTTATAAAAATAGTTCCTATATTGTAAAATTGTGAACGGAGATATTAATATATTGAGAATCGTTAATTCCATCCAATTCCCAGATAAAAGAAATATGTTTCGAACCTAAAATTTTATTTAGTAAAGTAAATTAAATATCGTGCAAATATAAGTTACTTCTCATAAGATTTCTGATGAAAACATATTTTTTTTTTTCTTTAGTGGGTCAAACGTTTAGGATTGTTCAAGCCTCATTAAAATCGGAGGTTTTTCCCAGTTTGGTGAATTTGAAAAACAGCGTTTTAAACAAGTTGGTAATTGCATGTCAAGCGAGACAAATGAGGTGCGTTCGTATTATAACTAGACTTATAAATATTTTTTGCACCGCATATTGTACTGTTTGTATATTTTAGTGCAGTTCATAAGTGCATATCAATTTCATTCTGTTTCAAAGGCTATAACATCATTAAAATGCACTTGAAATAATGTTTTTCCCCATTTGCCATAATGTAATAGAAAAATTTTGACTGTCCCTGTAATTAAACTATACATCCGAGTTTCATAAAATTTGACATGACTCGAGAAAATTATGCAACAATTACATATTTAAAATTTCAGACCATTCGGTTGGGTAGTTTTTGCTCGGTTATACACGGACGGACGGACAGACAGACGGATCGAAGGACAACTATAAGCGCTTACGTATTTATATAATTATGAACGCACCTAAAAATCATTTATTGCTTTTCAGAATTCTGGCATTTTAAACAGTAAATAAGCTTTTTTACATGAGGCATTTAAATTTCAATTCCCCGATATTTAGCTTCTTTAATCTCTGTAAAAGACAGTCCTCTATTGTACAGTTTTAGATGTTAAAACATTTTAAAAATTCAATGTACGAGAAAACTACCAGAAAATTTAAAGAATTGATTCAGGTAAATTTATATGAATAATTCATTTCAAAATATCTTTTAATTTCGAAATGTTTGAGTATGTCAAAGTTCAAATATTTAAATACTTTAAAACGAGCTGATCCAATTTAATATCGACGTCGCAGATATTAAAGATATAGTTAAGTGTGTAAAATATTCGTTCGGCGTCCAGAATTTATAAATTCCGTATTTATTTAAAACAGATTCAATACATTTGAGATGTTTTATTTGCATTGGTAATTGTATTAAAGCACTTGTCTTAACGCTTATTATTATTTACCTGCTTAAATTTAATTAGTGCTTGTACATTCCGCAAATGTTACGTATGTGTAAACAGTTAAACAGAGAAAATATAGCATAGCAACATAAATAGGGAAATGTAATTTATTCTAATTTTGATAACGTTTTTATTGCATTTATACAATTATATGTCTGAGGTGTGAGTTTATTTGCAATGCTTATACCTTATATTTAAAACCTTTAAGAGACTGTTTTATTAAGTTTAATCTTAAATATAGTTAAAAGCGTTTTAACTAAAGAATTGTATTTCGCTATTCAATTATTCATACGATGAAACATTAAAAAATGTAAATGTAATGAGGTTACACATACTTAATGCAAATGTTATGTAATATATATTTTCAATGCATATGAAGTTTCCATTTGATATATGAGATACCTATGAAAGAAGTGTGCAATAATTTTCTTATTTAAAACTTACATGAGAAATAAAAACTCACGTATAATACTGGAACGCATAATACAGAAAATTTTCATTTAAAATTGCTTTCGGTTTGAAATCTTTACTTATAATTTAATGTTTCATTTTTTTAACACCAAATTTGCCGATTAGCAGTCCGTAACAAATCCTTGTTAGAACCGTATATAACAGAATTGGATAGATATCTATTAAAATAGGGGGAAAATCGAACTTGAAAAGGCATGGTACTCTCGGGTATAGGAGTTTTTGGGTTGGAAAATAAGCTTATTTATGTCTAGGAACAAGATAGAGATATGTAAGATTTTGCATAAAAGACAAAGAGTTTTTAAACTTTTAAAACCAACGTTTTATTCGTTTTTATTGGAAAATGCGGCGTTTGCTCTCGTTTACCTTCCATGTTCACTCGTTGAATATTCCGAGTACATGAGATATCCCTCAGTGATTTCATCTAAACCGAAAAAAACAAGAAAGAAAAATCATACGCAAATTATTAAACACTTTCCAGCAATTCCAGAATATTGTAACGGAAGTTCAATATTTAAAGGGTCTCAAGACTCTTAAAATTGGAAAAAAAAGAAAAAAAAATGCCATTTTCAACATTTAACATCTTAAAATGTATATGATTTTAAAACACAATTTTTACTGGAGATGAAAGATATAAGTAAGTTTTTTCATTTCATGTATTTAAAAAATAGAAAGATGCAGAATTAACATGCATAGAGGGCTCCAAAATGTCAGATATTTGACGAGCAGAAAATTGGTATAACAATTTACGCGCAGGATTGCAAAATAAATTTTGATTCTAGAATGAAAATTTTGTTGCTTACTTATACTTTAAATATAATAATTACCCTGAACCTAAATAAATTTGTATTTAAAGCATTTTTATATTTTTAATACAAAGTTGTATTTAGCCGTTACAAAATTTTGTAAATTTCAACAGGGAATTTCAAGGAAACAATTATATCAAAATGTTCAGAAAGGATAGGAGTTTAACATCTAACTAGTTGGATGTGCCAATTCCAAAACTTTCTTCTATCTCATACATTTTAATATTTCACAATGTTATTACAAATGTAAATATTTCATTTTTATTAGTTCAATAATATATCAACTTTGACTTTCATCTTAAATTTCTGCTTCAGTCAATAAATCGAAGTAAAAACGAGTTCATCTCGGTCATGATATTTATTAAAATCAATAGTTTTTCGTTATTCTGTTGTATATATGCTGTTCGAATATCAGCGTGTCAATAGTCGGCTTAACAGGATAGGAAGTTCCCGTCCATTCACGAGCCACCGGTGTAAAATAGAACTATCAAAAATCTAGAAAATTACAAAAAATCTCCATTATAGTACTCCCTTTAGGCAGAATTTTTCCAAATTCAGAGAGATCCTTCTTGCCACGGACAAAAACATACACAAAAAGTTTGGTTCAATTCTATGCATAGCTTCATACACTTTTCAATGGTACAATATTCAAAATTGCACAAAAAACGCTATTACAGCGCCCCATTCCAGCGGATTTTTTCAAAATTAAGGGAGGCCCTGCTTGCTATAGCCAAAAACGGACTCAAAAAAATGGTTCAATTCTATGCATAAATTCATACACTTATTGATGGTACAATGGCAACAGACATACGGGCAGACGAACAGACAGACATTTTCTATAAACATGTTTTTTAGGATTTCTGACCCCTAAAACGTGTAAAACCGTCAAAAACCGGAAGTCGAAAATTTTTACGAATCCAATACTTTCGAAAGTATTGTCGTTAAGTCGTTGAAAGTTAAGTCGAAAAAAATTTCGATTACAATACTTTCTTCTATTGAATATAGAAGAAAGTAAAAAAATTAAAATTTCGAAAATTTTGAAGCTTTATGAGTCTTGAGACACCTTAAGAAGGTAAATCAATATTTCTAAATAAAATATTTAGAAAATGCGTAACACAGTTGAGCACCCGGATCGGACTTGTAAATTTATGGTATGAGATTTCAACAAAAAGTCGGAATTTTATTTGTTTATAAAAATCGAACTAATTTTAAAACAAAAGCATCTGTCACGACTAAGGAATCATGTAAACTTTCATGATTTAAAAAAAGTCATGGAAATTTGTTTATCTATCACAGAGATATTTTGGGTACTGAAATAAAAACATTGTTTCGAGAATATCGCTTTTATAGTTTACAACAAATACAGATGAACCATGTACTGTTCAGTAAAAAACACTGCATCTTATATATATGTTTAAAATTTTAAAAGCACCTAAAATAAAAAAAATAATAAAACGAATTTTTTTGAAACCCCAAACTTATTTGCCACCTTAAACTAATAAAAATCTGTTCGCCTAAGAAGAAATTTCAGGTTAAATTATATCATTCCTTGTATTGTTTATAAAATTTCTGATGTGGTAATTAGGATATTTAAAATTATTTAAATGTGAAATTTCATGTTGCATTAAATACCTTTTCAGAAATTTAATGCACAATTAATGCAAACTAGCCTCCCATTTCTGTAAAGGGTACAAAACAAAGGCTATTCTAAACATACATATTAATTGAATGCGCTCATTCGTAATGTTTGCATTTACAAACTATTTAAAACTATTCACGTATTCCCATTTAATACGCTATATACTAAGCTTTTGACCACTGAACAGAACATTGCAGATAGTTGTTATAAACATTTCATTAATTTAACGTTAATTTTGCAATTCGAATTTGCTTAAGTAACTAATAATGTTTTAAACCGGCAATGAAATACCGCCAGTTACATTTCCTAATGTTAGTTTGAAAGATTTTTGTGTTTATCTGGATTAACCTTCGGCTACGGCTAGAACACAGGAAATATTTCAACTGAAATTTTCGTTTGATGAGATTCAAATAAAAGTTTAAAGAGAATTTATCGGTGTAGTAAAGAATTAATCGGAAATGCTGATTTTGTATATAACAGAACAAACAGTGTGTACTTATTGAAATGTGTATTGGTGAATTCTACGATAATCAGGTTTCTATAAAATTATATGGATTCTTAAAACTATAATTGTTCAACTAAAAAATACATCAATATGAAGGATTAAATGAAACATTCACTTCAAAGCTGGAAAGTATTTATTGTACGTTTTGTTTTAGTTTGTTTTGTTTTACTTGTACAATTACACAACAGGCAGGCATACAGACGACCAGATAAACCAAATCCATAAACACATTGCAACTATGTTGGAAAGTGTTAAAAAGCACCTTAAAATGTATATAAATATGTAGTCCTTTGCAGACGATATTTTGGTTTTTGCATTTATACAAAAATAGCGAGGTACGAGATTTCAACAAAAAATCGGAATTAGATTTGTTTATAAAAATCGAACTAATTTTAAAACAGAAGTATCTGTCAAGACTAAGGAATTATATAAACATTCATGGTTTAAAAAAAATCAAGGAAATCTGTTTATCTATTACCAAGATATTCTGGGTACTGAAATAAAGCATTGCTTCGAGAATATCGCTTTTAAAGTTTACAACAAATACAGATAGACCATGAACTCTGCAGTAACAAACACTACATCTTATATATGTGTTTAAAAATTTTAAATCACCTAAAATAGAATAAAATAAATTTTTGAAACCCCCAACTTATTTGCCACCTTAAACTAATCAACATCTGTTCTCCTAAGTAGAAATTTTAAGTTAAATTATATCATTCCTTGTGATGTTTATCAAATTTCTGATGTGATAATTAGCATATTTAAAAGGATTTAAATCTGAAATTTCATGACACATTAAATACCTTTTTCAGAAATGTAATGTACAATTAATGCAAACTAGCCTCCGATTTCTAAAAACTGTACAAAACACAGACTATTCTAAACATACATATTAATTGAATGCGCTCATTCGCAATGTTTGCATTTACAAACTATTTAAAACTACTCACTATTCACATTTAATACGCTTTATACTAAGCTTTCGACCACTAAACAGAACATTGCAGATAGTTGTTATAAACATTTCATTAATTTAACGTTAATTTTGCAATTCGAATTTGCGTAAGTAACTAATAAGTTTTTAAACCGGCAATGAGATACCGCTATTTCCTAATTAATGTTAGTTTGAAAGGTATTTGTGTTTAGCTGGATTAACCTTGAGCTACGGCTAGAACACAGGAAATATTTCAACTGAAATTTTCGTTTGATGAGATTCAAATGAAAGTTTAAAGAGAATTTATCGGTATAGTAAACAATTAATTGAAAATGCTGATTTTGTATATAACAGAACAAACAGTGTGTACTTATTGCAATGTGTATACTGGTGAATCCTGCGATAATCAGGTTTCTATAAAATTATATGGATTCTTAAAACTATAATTGTTCAACTAAAAATTACACGAATATGAAAGTTTAAACAAAACATTCGCTGCAAAGCTGGAAAGTATTTATTGTACGTATTGTTTTAGTTTGTTTTGTTTTACTTGTACAATTACAACACAGACAGACATACAGACGACCAGATAAACCAAAACCATAAACACATTGCAACTATGTTGGAAAGTGTTAAAAAGCACCTTAAAATGTATATAAATATGTAGTCCTTTGCAGACGATATTTTGGTTTTTGCATTTATACAAAAATAGCGGATTTGCAAAATTAAGCTACGAGATTTCATCAAAAAAACCGGAATTAGATTTGTTTATAAAAATCGAACTAATTTTAAAACAGAAGTATCTGTCAAGACTAAGGAAATATATAAACATTCATGATTTAAAAAAAAAATCAAGGAAATCTGTTTATCTATCACCGAGATATTCTGGGTACTGAAATAAAGCATTGTTTCGAGAATATCGCTTTTAAACTTTACATCTTATATAGGTGTTTAAAATTTTTAAAGCACCTAAAATAAAATAAAATAAACTTTTTGAAACCCCACCTTAAACTAATCAAAATCTGTTCTCCTAAGTAGAAATTTTAAGTTAAATTATATCATTCCTTGTGTTGTTTATCAAATTTCTGATGTGATAATTAGCATATTTAAAATGATTTAAATCTGAAATTTCATGACACATTAAATACCTTTTTCAGAAATTTAATGTACAGTTAATGCAAATTAGCCTCCGATTTCTTCAAACTGTACAAAACAAAGGTTATTCTAAAGATACATATTAATTGAATGCGCTCATTCGCAATGCTTGCATTTACAAACTATTTAAAACTATTCACGTATTCACATTTAATACGCTACATACTAAGCTTTTGACCACTGGATAGAACATTGCAAATAGTTGTTATAAACATTTCATTAATTTAACGTTAATTTTGCAATTCGAATTTGCGTAAGTAACTAATAATGTTTTAAACCGGCAATGAGATACCGCCAGTTCCATTTCCTAATTAATGTTAGTTTGAAAGCTATTTGTGTTTATCTGGATTAACCTTCAGCTACGGTTAGAACACAGGAAATATTTCAAGTGAAATTTTCGTTTGATGAGATTCAAATGAAAGTTTAAAGAGAATTTATCGGCGTAGTAAAGAAATAATTGAAAATGCTGATTTTGTATATAACAGAACAAACAGTGTATACTTATTGAAATATGTGCTGGTGAATCCTACGATAATCAGGTCTCGATAAAATTATATGTATTCTTAAAACTATAATTGTTCAACTAAAAATTACATGAATTTGAAAGATTAAACGAAACATTCACTGCAAAGCTGGAAAGTATTTATTGTACGTTTTGTTGTAGTTTCGAAAAAAAAATTATAATTTTATTGTAGATTTACTGTATAAGGTAAAAAAACTGTTGAAATCAATCTGTGGGGAAAAAACATTAAAAACTATCCAACTATCGTAACAAAATTCCTGAAAATAATAGAGGAAAAACTATGCGTAACAACAAAAAAAGCTGCACTTCAATGAGAAAGTTCAAATACATCGTTTTTGCCCGTCTGACATTGGCAACGGATTTGGCAACTTTCTTTATGACTTTTCAGAAGAGCGCCTAGCAACTCTTTTCAAAGGGTACTCTAGTAGACGAGAGAGTTTTTAGATTTCGCTTACGATCGTGATGACCTGAATTCAATCATTTGTGCACGAATGAGATATATTCTGCCGTATTTTCGCAAACTGAATACGTACGAGTATCTCCGGGAATCTAGTTGTGACGGCTGCTTTGTGCAATGATATGTAAATTAGGAACTGTGGTTGTGTAGTAGATACATAGTGTCGTAGTAGATGGAATCATAAATTTGGAACTCATCTAACCCTCGGAATATTGAATTCTCTCGTGAAATTCGAGCCGTGTAGTTTCCGTTTAGCAGTTTGAATACGGTATTTCGGTTCTTTTGGTAAAAAGGCAAGCTTTCGTCTTGAGAGGCAACGGAATCCACGGGATTTCATTTATAGTGATATTATCTGCTAAAACGAATTTATTAGGTTCTTGTCAAACTAACGTCGAGATCATTTGGAGCCAAGTTAACAGTTAATTAACTTTAATAAATTTAGATAATGGATTTGCCGCTGTTAGTTCTTCTTAAAATAAGCTTTTTTTTTTTGTTCACCGAGATTCAATCTACGCTCTCTGATTATAAATCCCTGTTTACTGTAGTAAAATATTTATAGTGTTTTGTTAAATCTGTGTTATGGTCTCTTTTCCAGCTGATACCCCCTAAAGGTATGTGGCAACTTTGGCGACCATTATGTCTCCAGAGAAGCTGAAGCTTTACAAAGAAAGTTGAAAATACAGAGAAGCGATCTTACATCGTTAATTAACGTCATCCATGAGAGGAGACACAAAAGAAAAACTTTTCTAGAGAGAGATAGGAAGTTTTATCGCCCTGAATTCTTTATTTTGGTATACGGGACCTAGTCTGGAAACCGCTTTTTCAGAATATTCGCTAAATCAATTGCTTTTTACGACCTAGAACTTGCTTATTTATTAAGAATCTATTTTAGTCGCACAATGTAACGCAATTTGGAAATTTTAACGAAATTGCTCTTATTTAGAAGTAAACAAAAAATAAAAAACAAACAAGAAAGAAAACAATGCGGCATTATACGTTCCCTTGCAATACCACACTGTAAAAACAATAAAAAAACTGAAGCGAAAGAAAGAATTTACTTTTTTGTGAGTGAAATATATTCATTTAAACATATGTAAAGTAAGTATTTTTCAGAACTCATTCAATCTCGAACCTTGAGCTCTTTAAAAATTATTATGGAATATGATGAAAAATTATTATTAAAATGTATGGGACTATAGTTTTTGAACACTGCTCTTCGACTTCTACACTAATTTCCCAATGAGCATATAGCATGTGATTATGCAGTACATCGACAAATGAAGTGGATAAAAGAAAGGTGTGTTGCCGCGTCACCGACAACCGTATTGAAAACAATCCTATGGTATTTTTTATTCCGTATTTTGAATGGGTTTAAATGGTTAATATCTGAAGTCACCGTATTCGCTTCATATATTGTCCTGCATCAAATGCAAGAATTGTGAATAACCTTGTTTATTAAAAATCTTTACTTGCTGGTGATTTTTGAAACCAAATACTAAATAATACAATTAAATTTAAAAAATCAAAAATCCCGACTGCGCAAAAAGAAAACTAATTATTTCTCATTAATGTGAATTATATTACTTAACAATTTTTTTTTATTTACTTGTATTGATGACTTTTAAGTTGTGTTTAATTGTTAGTACCTATCTATAAACACTGTTTTGATGAGGTCTATAGATGTCTATGATGGTTAGAGTTTCAGTGAAGCTAGAGATCCTACCTACACAACTTCCAGATTGTATAATATTTTAACGGAGCTTCTGACTGTAACATAGTCAATGAAACATCGTCTTCATTTTGAAAGACCTATCCAATAATACGCTACTCAATAGGATACGTAATTTTGTTTTCGTCTCTACCGCCATTTTGTGTTTTACGGCCGCCCTTTTTGAATTTATAAAAACAAAACCTAGCCTATAATCATCGGGCTGCTAAGACGAATTGATAGAGACTTCATTCATTAAAATCCATCCAGCCGTTGGGATGTTTCGAGGGTATAAAGAAATTCACATACCCAGATACGCGTGAAACACATAACCCTTCTTTTCTGTCGAGTAATAACTACCTTAATAATACCTAAATAACTGTACTCTTAAAATGCTATTTAATGATGCATTACAACAATTTATTTAACAAAATAATTACGAGAATAAACCGTCGAAGACCATCATTGAATAAAGTGCTGTTTAATACGTGACGCAATTTAGCTGCTTCCAAATGTTATATTATCTTAATATTTGAGATATTTTATAAATTCATAAATAAAGATATGTCACTTAAAATAATTCAATTGCGGATTTAGGATATCAGATAGTATGTAAAGGGAGATCAGAATAAAACTGTGATTTGTGCAGCTGACATCGTTGAAGCTCCTGGTCTGTAGATTAACCAATAATAGTTTTAAAGTTATTAAGGAAAAGTATTAACAGTAACACAAATTACAATAATTAAAAAGTTTTCACACAATAGTAAAAAAAATTCTCAATTAATATTCAGTTTAAAAATAATCAATATAAACTGTCATAATTTAATGTAGCAATTTGAATCAAAGCTATAATATAAACGTCTGTAAAAAATATATATATATATATATATATATATATATATATATATATATCACTTTTTTCTTTTTTCTTCCATAATAATTCTTATAATATATATATTTTTTTAATACTTACAGCTTTAATTCATAATAATTGACGGTGGTAGGTTATGTTTAATTAATGGTAATATATATATATATATATATATATATATATATATATATATATGTTGTAGCAGAAGAAAAATTTGTTATCTGAACAAATATAATATTTGGCTTGTCCTCCCTTTGAGAACGTCTGTAGTTAATACGAAAATACTACAATAACTATTCAAATAACTATTTGCACTTTTCCGTCCAATTTTCCTCGCAGAAAAATAATTGTCAAATAAAATTCCTCGAAACAAACAAATACTTTTTGAAAAAATATAAAACGAAAAGAAGACATACGAAAAAAAAATATTATAATACTAAACTTAATAGTAAGCTTGTTAGGAAAAGAAGTTGAGTCTCGCTTTGCTTTAAAAGCATTATGTTAGCCAGAAGGGGAAAAATATTGAGCGTAATACTTTTGAGCTTAGGTACTTTAGTTTTACGTAATAAGTAACGAACGGAAAGAAAGAATAGTCATCACAAATTAATGACTTTTCCTAATCTTTTTCATCTAAACACTATCTTTTCTTCTAAACTTTTTTATATTTTTTTTTGTATATCCAAATTTAAAGTGTATATTACTTTTAAAATTGTGTAACATGGTAAAAGGCAGATAACATTACAGAAAAATAACATTATAGTAAAAGGTAACATTATAGTGAAAAGACAACATTATAGTTATTTAAGAGATAAGATAAATAAAATAAAAAGAAAGGTTTTCAATAGTAAAGCAATTTCTAAATTTATATTTAATTCTAAAATAATCAAAACAAACTGCCATATTTTATTGAAATAATTTGGAGTAAAGAAATATAAATTATAGTTTCAAAATTGTTTTAGCAAAAAATATTCCTTATATGAACAAATAAACTTTGACTTGCTCTACCTTTAGAATATTCTGTAGTTAGTACAAAAGGAAGAAAATAACTTTTCAAATAACTATTTGGTATTTCATCCGTTTTCCCTTGTAGAAAAATAATTGGCAAATAAAATTCCCCGAAACGAACAAATAGTTTTTTTTTTTTAAATACAAAATTAAAAGAAATCATACTGGAAAAAATATTATAATACTAAACTAACTTAATACTAAGCTTGTCATCAAAAGAAGTTGAGTCTATCATCATTGTTCTTTGCTTTAAAAAGTATTTTATTAGACTGAAGGGTAAAAAAAAAGAAACGTAATACTTTTGAGCTTAGGCACTTTAGTTTTACGTAATAAGGAACTCACGGAAAGGTAGAACAGTCATTACAAATTAATGACTTTTCCAAAGCTTTTTCTTCTAAACACCAATAATGTTAAGCGCGTATTGAACTTTAATGACGAAATTAAATGGCAGAAAAAGATCACATTAGGATACTGAAGAAAGTGAAAGTTTTCCAAGTCGAGAAATCAAAGAAAACATTAGTAGAAAAAAAAATAAATTTATTTTACTTTCTCTATTTATTCATTTATTGAAAAAGGTTCATATTTTACTTTTTTATATTCTTTTTGTACATCTAAATATAAAGTGTATTCCTTGTAAACTTTTGTAACAAGTTAAAAGACAGATAACATTACAGAAAAATAACATTATAGTGAAATGATAGCATTGTAGTGAAATGATAGCATTGTAGTGAAAAGGTAACATTATAGTTATTTAAGTAATAAGATAATTAAAATAAAATGAAAGGTTTTATTTACTCCCTTGGGTGGTTATGATTAATTAATACTTTTTGTTTTTTAAATTACCTTCAGTATGAAATTCCATATTTAATACATTGTATCGTGCATATACTTATTATCATCCATTTTATATACTTGCATATAGCTGCTAACACAGTGTTAAAATTTTGAAGCACACTGTCCAATCATTCTATCGTTTTTATAGAAAATGGTTACATAACCTCTTCAGTTCC
Source organism: Maratus speciosus (assembly GCA_963932465.1). Lineage (NCBI taxonomy): Eukaryota > Metazoa > Arthropoda > Arachnida > Araneae > Salticidae > Maratus > Maratus speciosus. The sequence continues at coordinate 244,062,506 of OZ010800.1, read as the reverse complement.
GAAGCTAAAATAATAATACAAATGCTTAGTCATTAGATTTTTCCAAACAAAATGACATCGTAAATGACAGAAAAAATATTTTTTCTGAATTGATTAGTAATTTAGGTTAAAAAATATGGATCTAAAACTACAAACCCCCTTAAAACATCAATTTAATAACCATTGACCTAAACTAACGCAATCACAAAAAATTAAGAGCTTTAAGCAAGTAAATAATCTACAAATCCTCAAAAAATTTTTATTGAAAAAGACTTAAGTGAAAAACTATATAAATAACTAAAAAGACTTATGAAAATTTCTCACTTTCTTGGTCATACTGTCTTTTGGACATTTTTAGACATTTTGCAAACTCAGATGAAAATAACATTTATTTTATGTGGGAATCAGCTAAGAAGCTGCCGTTTATTCATTTGCTTTGAATGCAAAAAAACATTCAGGTATTAGAAGTGATGTGAAAATGTAAAAAAATCGGGCATTTTATTTTTTATAAGGAAAAGAACAGAGGTCCCCGTTTGGGGACCCAGGGACCGAAGAGGTTAATCGTAATTTAACTCTATTGTGACTACATTATTGTCCTTACTATGGTCAGAATAAATTTAAATTTCAGTTATGTAACTGTTTTTCTATAAAAACGGTTGAATGACTGGACAGTTTGCTGCAAAATTTTAACAGTGCATATACACATGCATACTTACACACAACATTAAACAATTGCAGTAGATATGACAACAAAATTTTAAGCAAACATACACTCAGGCTAAATTAAAATGAAAAAAAAAAAGAAAGAGACCCATACATTTTAATCACCTAATTTTCTCCCAAAAAATAAAAATAGCCATTCGACTGAAAATTGTGTCTTCTTTCAATTTAAGTTAAAAATAACCTTATGAGGTCGCCTTCATACTGAAATTGTACAAAATAATATTTAACAACAACTAATTTTGACATCATATTTAGATTTGTCACTGAATTTTAACTGAAGATTACTAAACAGGAAATCATTAGCTAAAGAAGTTTAGATTGATGAACATTTAAAGTTTTGAACTCCCAATTTTAATTTCATTATTAATAGTTGTGAACAGAACAGCATTATCGGTAATCTTTTAAGCATAATTCAAAAACTATTTAGCAAAAGTGAGGTGATGAATCAGATGCGCATAACTGACGCGTCTAAAAATCTATTTCTTTAAAACTTTGTATTCAAACTGAATACAACTTGCTAAATGTCACATATAACATATAATTGATATTACAAACACGTTAAAAATCTACGTTTCAAATCGCTTTCTCTATCGTTATCAATTTAAAATGATGTTACACAATTCTAAAAGTTCAAGACAGAGATACACGGACAACAGAAGAATTCCTCAACGGAGCGTAGTCACCGATTAGGAATATTTCTGTATTCTTAGACGTTTATGTCCGTTTTGAAATTTTAAACTTCTATAACATCATTGTATCCCGATAACGACAGAGAAAGCTATTCGAAACGTAGATTTTGAATGTGTTTGTAACATCACTTATACGTTATATGATCCATTTAGCAAGTTGCATTTAATTTGAATTAAAAAAAAAATTAAGTATATTTTATGGTGCAATTGTCCAATACGTGTTTATAAATCTATTTGTGTTTAAAAAAAATCATAGGTTACAATTCAAAAATTAACTTAAAAAAAACTAACAATTAAGTTTCGAAAATTAAAAATTTTCTCGAAAGAATGTTTTAAACAGAAATCGATTTCTAGAAGCTTCGAATATGCAAATCCAAAACTACCGCTCATTACGCCGAGCAGTTTTTAATTAATGCTTAAAAAACTACCATCATTGAAATCTGTTTTGCAACGTTTACGAATGAATTTCAGATTAGAAGTTCCACACTTTAAACCTTCATAATTCCTTAGCAACTTGATAAGAATGACTTCCCATCTGGCATCCTAAGCAAAATTTTCCGAAAGAATAAAATATAATATCAACATTAGCTGTTCATGTTGAAAAATTCAGCGTTTGGTACAATTTCAGATTAAAAATGACGTCTATTTTTTTTTTCTTTTACAACATAAATTAACCCTTTATGTACTGAATTATGAATTCATGAAAATTTTATCTTTTAAAGCATTTTTCGTTAATTTTTGAAACTATATTAGAAGATTTGCATAATCATTTAATAAATTTTACAAGAATTTTAGAATTTAGAAGGATTAGTTAAATTTGAATTTATAGGTATTTTGTGCAATATTTATTACCCAACTCAAATCTTTGATTTTAAATATTTTTCTCAGTATTTTGTAGAATTGGGAAATGTACAACTATAATGTTCTTAAAATATAAATATAGAAATACTTCCGAATTGAAAAATTACCCCCCCCCCCCCCCCCCAATTCCAAGAACACTGAAAAGGCGCAACGATAAAAGAAATCATCTTTTTATAAATATTTTTGTTTTGTGTAACCAATAAAGCTTTTCGAACGCGATAAAGTAATGTATCTATAACTCATTCTAAACTGTATTACAATTAATCCATGTACTTATAAGCAGAAGATAAAGGTATTAGATGTAAATTTCCAACTGGGCGAAAAATGTCCGGACCAGGATTCGAACCCGGGATCTTCTGGCTGAAGCCGCCAGTGCTCTGCCATCTGAGCTATCCCGGACGATTCTGGTCGAACTTTTTCACCCAGCTAACCTTGATGATTACAGCATCTGGTCTGAAACTTAGTTCAGCTCAACAGAATAAATCTCAGGTAATGGAACTCCAGAAATCGCTGGATACGAAATTACACTAGATTAATTTTAACACAATTATTCTAATTGGTAAACAGAAGTTCGACCAGAATCGTCCGGGATAGCTCAGATGGCAGAGCACTGGCGGCTTCAGCCAGAAGGTCCCGGGTTCGAATCCTGGTCCGGACATTTTTCGCCCAGTTGGAAATTTACATCTAATATGATTTGTTTACCAATTAGAATAATTGTGTTAAAATTAATCTAGAAGATAAAGGGTTAAGAAGAGTTGATTTCCAGTCAAATGTTTTCGTTTTTTTTTTCGTTTTTTCTGTGGAAATTCGGAGATCAAAATTTTAATTTATGTTTTTATTTTAATGACAGTATATAATGAAGACTGAGGCGGAATCTTTCATAATCCTGATTCAAATAAAAGTTAATAAGAAATTAGGTTGATGAAAAAGTTGGTTGCGTTTAATTTTTATTTGAGAGAAATGGGTATACAAAAAGTATCACTTGCAGATTTTTCTCCACAATATGCAATGAGCTAAAGCAATGATTTATTTCTATTACCGCGGCGTTGTATCATAAATGACAGGACGTTTATTATAAATGTAACGATGTCTTTCCAATGACTGAAAGCAAGAAATGAACTCTGTCACTTAAAGATTTCACAAAATATTTAATTAATCTTCGATTGTAATACAGCATTATCTTTCTATTCTAAAAAAGGTAACTAACGCTGTCACCGCCGCCGCCGGTTTTGAATTTTTTGTGACCGAAAGTCTTTCTTCGTTAATATTAAGAAAAATACTGCATACAAAAATATGAAAACTGGTGGTATTATAGAGAAATGTTTGATAAACACGCTGATGTAGACAGTTTTAGGTAGATTTCGTAAGAAATACTACCTATTGCAGTCGTTACCATGGTGCGACTTTTGAAAAATTCCTTCATAACTTTTCATTATAGGACCCCAGGAACCCAAAATCACCCCCCACATAAAAAGTTTATATATATATATGTATGTATGTATGTATGTACTAAATTTTGTCCGCACGATAAAAGTCGCAATTATGCACGGATCGTCTTCAAACTCGCCAACAACTTTGAGACGGCTAATATCTCGGCGGGGATTGAAAATGGGAAAAATCGGCCCAAGGGAATGGAAATGGGGAGGGTTCAAAATTTTGAATACCGTCTTAACATGATTCTGATAAAACCAGCTCTTACACAACAATGACAGAAAAAAAAAAATATTTTTCGTTATAGCAGTTGCCAACAATAAAAAAAAGCAATAAAATTCTCACCACACCAATTGCTTTTCTATTGCAAGTTTACACGTGAAAAATTAAAGAAATAGTTTGACGAATCGAAACAAACTGAATATTACGTCATAAGTTTTCTAGAGTAAGATTTCCGCATGAAAACTCAAAATAAAATAAATAGTTTGACGGATTAAAAAATATATATATTGCGTCATATTGGAAATAAAATAGACCTCATCAGGTGAATATGTAACGTCATGTGAGTTTGAAGAAACATGATAAAAACCCGACTATGGAAATATTAACTTATTTTAACACTTTGAGGTTCTCTGAATTTGCTTTAGCTATTTTTAAAATCTATTCCATATATATGCGTTTGTGTATTCGTGTATATTAGAATTTTCACAAAATGTTTAACTCCCTAGAGCTCATTCTTAGTAAAGGAACTGGGTTTATCTCTAATCTTGATTTAAGTTTTGTTGGTGAATTTAGTACTTAGCTTCGAAATCTACCTCCGCCTGTAGCCCCGAGCCGGCAGGGATTTTTAAATCGGAGAATTATTTTAAGAGATATTTAATGCTAAAGTTGGACAAAATCGTTCCATTAAAAAAGTTTTATAGGAGCAAAAACTATACATGGGAATTTAATCCTTTTTAGATCATAATATGCATTAGAATTTCCCGGTGTGCAGACTGCATTTATTTCTTTAATTTGACTCATTTCTTGAGGTTTTATTTCTATTTTAAATTCAAATTTTCATCATTTCGAGAGATATTTTTTACATATCTTAGAAAATGGAATTAATTTAAACTGTTACCAACTGTATAAACAGCGCAAACAATAACGTTTGCTTCAAATTAAAAATTTATTTACACGTGACTATTATAAACAGAAAATATAAAAAGCAGCCACTCATTGAAAATTACGTCATAAAAACTATATTTACACGTGAATTTTAAAAGAGAAAGAATATTCCAAAATAATAAATTCATTAACATGCTTTAGATGTCTTAAATAGGATAAATTACGTCACACTTACGTCACATTAAACTTATTACGTAAAATGAACAAAAAATAATATTGCAAAACAGTGTAAATTTAAAAATTGCGCGAGACATTTATTTGATATTTTGAGATGATCTTTACGGCTATTTTTGTTCGGACAGCGCAAATAATAATTCATTTCTAACAAAAGTATTTTCACGTGAATATTAAAAAGAGAAAAAAAAAGTTTGGTGAAAATTACTTCAGTTTAAGAACGACACATATAAAATGTCTTATTTAAAAAAAACTTTCTTTTCGCTTTGTTAAAAAATACCAGGAGACAAAGAATCTGTTTACTTAATTCATTTTATATTAACTTATTTTGAAATGTTTAACTTATTTTATTTAATCAAAGACGGAAACAGCCGTTGTATCTTTTAATAGCAGCTGATTTGGCCTTAAAATTCCCCAATGAAAGAGAAATGAATAGAAACCCGTTTATAGGGAGACCGCCACATTTTTAAAAATTATAATTCAATCTTCCGAAATCTTTTTAAAGCCGGTCAAATTAGCATGCATTTAGAGTCTGTGGTGTCTGAACGAGGGGGGTGGTGAACGTAGCTCGTAGGGGGCAGAGCCCCCTAGTATCGTTATGAAAATGTTATTTCCATATGAATAAGAAAATTTTCGTTAACCCTTTATATACTGAATTATGAATTCATGAAATTTTTTTATCTTCTAAAGAATTTTTCATGAATTTTTGAAACTACATTAGAACATTCACATAATCATTTAATAAATTTTAGAAGGATTTTAGAAGGATTGGAGGATTTAGAAGGATTAATTAAATTTGAATTTATAGGGTTTTTGTGCAATATTTATTACCCAACTCAAATCTTATTTTAAATATCTTTCTTAGTATTTTGTAGAATTAGGAAAAGTACAACTATAATGTTCTTACAATAGAAATATAGAAATAATTCCGACTTGAAAAATCCCCCTCCCCAACGTCAAGAAAGCTGAAAAGATGGAAAGGCACGAGAAATCATCCTTTTAAAAATATTTTTGTTTTGTGTAACCCATAATGCTTTCGGAACAAGATAAAGTAATGCAACTATAACTCATTCTAAACTGTATTACTACTAATCAATGTATTAAATGCATCTTATAACAAGTTATTTTAATTATACTTATAAGTACCGCCAGTAGATAAAGGGTTAAATGGCTCAACTAATGTCTGAAATGAAGCACTGGTTGAAACTTTCGTAGTTATTACAGGTATAGTGTAGCTATTTTTCCCCCACGTATTTTGTCTTTCAAAGAATAATTGACAAGTAAAATTTCTTTAAACAAAAAGATACATGCGGAAAAATAATTAAAATTAACAAAGAGTTAACGCTTTATGCCCTGGCGGTACTTTAAAGTACAATTAAAATAACTTGTTATAAAATTCATTTAATGCATCGATACGAAGTAATACATTTTAGAATGAGTTACAGACACTTTATTTTATCTTTTTCCAAAAGCATTATTTTTTGCACAAAACAAATATATTTTTAAAAGGATGATTTCTTTTTCATTTGCCTCGCTTCAACTTTCTTGCCGTTGAAAGATTGTGGGTGAAAAGTTTAAGTTCGGAATTATTATTTGTACGTTTCCTAATTCTGCGAGTATAAAATAATAATAATAATAATAGAAAAACTTTAAATAAAAGATTTGAGTGAAGTTATAAATATTGCACAAAATCCCTTTAAATACAAATTTGATTAATTAATTTTAATTAGCAAAATTCCTCTCAAGTTTATTGAATGATTGTGTAAAACTTCTAATGTAGTTTCACAAATTCACGAAAACTGCTTTAAAAGACGAAATTTTCATGAATTCAAAATTGGTTAAACAACCAAAAGAATTTTAATGTTACACTTTATGGTAATCTTGTTAAAAAAAAGGGGGTAGGGGTCACTATCTTTGTGCTCTTCCTAAAAAGGGATTTTATTACTTATTAGACTGCAGGAAAAAAAGAAAGCTTTAAGCGGAATATTTTTAAGCCTATGCATTTAGGACTTATTTTAAAAACAATTCAAGACAGATTAGTCATGACCAATTAATAAGTTTTTAAAAACTTTTATTCTGAACCCCATTAACGTTATAAATATTTTAGACTTTTATGAAGAAATGAAACGCTGAAAAACATTATATTAGTGACTGGAAGAATATAAGAGAATATCCAAAATGGGATATGAAAGGACACTTTAAAAAAAAAAGTATTTATTTTTAATTATTTTGTTAATATGCAGTTTAGCTGAGTCGATATCTTAAAGCTTCAAAATTTTCGAAATTTTAATTTTTTTTTTAGTTTTCTGAACATTTTATATAATTTTTTCCTTGAAATTCCCATTAGAACTGAAGTCATGGCTTTTAGAATCATGCTTGCACAATAGCTGAAACGGCGTTTCCGAAACTTTGAAGTCATTTTTCTGCAAATGACGTTTTTGGCGTAACGCGCACGATATCTCAAAACCTTCTGAATATTTATTCATGAAATTTTCAAAACACATGTTTCATGTTAGTCTGTATAAACTGAACCTAAAATTTTCTTTTTATTGTTCAAAAAAATATTTTATGTGATTATACTGTTGAAATTTTGAAAATGTTGCCTTAGCTAAATACAATTTTGCATTAAAAATATAAAAATGCTTTAAATATAAATTTATTTGGGTTCAGGATAATTATTACAATCTGAAGTATAAGTACGGACAAAAAGTTTCATTCTAATTGCAAAATTTATTTTTTAATCCTGCACGTAAGCTGTTATATCAATTTTCTGCTTGTCAAATGTCTGACAGTTTGTCTGACTTTTAGTGGTACCCTCCCGGAATTGGATGCCTGTTCACATTGACAAACTTACTTAAGATATCTCAGTTAGCGTTACTGTGTCTGTGATCTGAAGAGAAGTAAAGTATGCGCATGTGCTTAAAATAAAAACGGCGCAACAGCCAGTCAGTAAAAGCAAAGCTTCATAGCCAACGAGAGTGAGTGATCGTTCCTGTATCTAGATGAAGTAAGTCGAAACTCACTGAGAGAGTTCGCAAACTCTCTCAGAGAGTTCGGCGGCTTGAGATATCTTAAGGTATCCAGTGTGAACATAGCATTACCCATCTCTCTCCTTCAACTCCCTCCCCCCCCCCCACACACATGTAGTAATTTTAAATTTGTTTACTTTTTGGGAGACTTTAAAATATTTTACTTTTTAAAGTGATATTGTAGATTTAAAAGCAAAAGTACATATTTTTAAAATAAAATGAAAAAATATATATTTTTTAATAAATTTGCATGAATTTCAAGTTACAAAGTTTCTAAATGATTTTATGAAAATGTTTAAAAGAACAATGGAACAATGTAGCCTGCTTTATGGAGTACCTAGTTGAGTGGCAACTTTACATCCAGTGGAGAGGTGATCGTGTTGCAAGGGCATTAGGGAGCCTTAAAAAATAATGTTCAGACGTGGCTGGTAGCCACAAAATTAAAATTACTTAAAAAGTTAAGAGAAGAGTAACAATATTAAAAAAGTACATATTTTGATATGTTTAAAACATTAAAAAATTCCTGTAATTTTTCTGGTTGCATTAGCATCTCAGGATTTTTTAGGGATTTTTTTCGGCTTTATCGAATAATACATGAGTTTTTAATTATTGTGCAATATATCAGATGAAGAAACTTTTACATATGAAACAACTTAAGTCTATAGCTAAAATTGACTTTCTTGAACACATTTAACCTAAAAAATGCTTAAAATAAATTGTGTTGTGAAACAAAAGTTTTTAAAAAATACTTTATAATGTTTAAATTAACCATTTATTAATAACACAAGTCTGCGATATTTGTGTTTTTTAACTTTTAATAATAGATTTTTATGTAATTTTAAGTGCTGAATTCGGAAATGTCCTTCATTTTTAACCATCACATCAGGATTTTCGGAAGTCTCAAAGGTAAAAAGTAAAAAAAAAAAAAAAAAGCGAAAATCTGATGCTATAAAATAGGTGTGATGGCTGTGTTTTTTAACTTTTCATAATTGAATTTATGTATTTTTTAGCACTGAATCCAAAAAGAACCTTCATTTTGAACCTTCATGTCAGAAATTTTTGCAAATCGTAAATTTCAAAGTTAAAAATTAAAATAATAATAATAATAATAATAACGGAAATTTGCTACTTTAAAATAGATGTAAAACTTTTTCTGCTCAATTTTATTTTATTTTATTCAACAATTTATTCAATTTTTTGGCTTATACTGGGATTCTTGCAGTTAAACAGCTCAAAGGTCCTCTGAGGGGTGGGGGTGGGGGTCACTTTTAAGTTTGAAATTTGCGATTTGTGAAAAATCCTGACATGATGGTTAAAAATGAAGGTCATTTTCGGATTCAGCTCAATTATCAAAAGTGAAAAAACACAACAATCACATCTATTTTACAGTATCAGGTTTTCGCAATTTTTTACTTTTTTAACTTTGAAATTTACGATTTACAAAAAATCCTTACGTGATGGTAACAAATGAAGGTCATAATGATGGTAACAAATGATGGTAACAAATGATTCAGGGATACAAAATACATAAGAATCAATTATCAAAAGCTAACAAACATGATACAACCCAAATTTTGCAGGCTAGAGTAATTTACAATAGTTTGTTATTTTTTGTTAATTATTTATCAATATATTATATATATTTAATATACATAATACATGCATATCTATTATATACTTACGTACATATTGTAATGTACTTGCTTCCATACTACAGCTTTCAATACATACAAGAAGTATGACAACGTTGTTTTCAAAAACTGTATGTGATATTGACTGTTGACGATTCTTCCCTCATCCTGTTTAAAAAAACTAATAAATATATTAGCTGAATTATATTAGGTGAATATATTAGGCTGATATTGTGTGAATCATAGCCGTAAAAAATTATTCTATATAAAGTAGAAATATTTAGAAAGTTAAAGAGGCTAGTTTTAGAAATATGGTACCCTTAAGAACTTCCATGATTATTCCGAAAATACTGGAAATATTTTTTGTTCTCTACGAATTTTATCTTGCAAAAAGAATTGTCAAATAAATTTTATTAAAACAAGCAAATAATTGAAAAAAAAATCAGATATGAAAAACTATTTTAATACTAAGCTTAATGGTGATCTTGTTAAGTAAAATGTTGAGCCTCTGTCATAGTCCTTTGCTTAAAAAGGTATTTTATTAGCCGAAAGGGAAAACAAAAACAAAGGAACCATTTTTAATCTTGGATACTTTAGTTTTCCGTAATAAGAAAGGAGAAAAGACACAGTAGTAATGACAAATTAATGACTTTCCGTAAACGTTTCTTCTCAACTTATTAATGTTACAGGCGTTTTGAACTTTTATGGTGAAATGAAACGGCAGAAAAAGATTACATTTGGGCATTGAAGAAATTTGAAAATTTTCCAAGATGAAAAAAGAAAGAACACTTTAGAAGAAAACACAAATTGTTTTATCTGTCCTTTATTCATTTATTGTGAGAAGGTCAAACCTTAATTCTCAGTATTGTTGTTGTAAATAATACTTAAAATGTCACATCGCGCCTCACAGAGACTATATTTTTTCTACGCTAAAAGCAACTAAACTTCCGTATTTTAACACAATCTTTTTAGAACATCTCAAGAGACCAGATTTACAAATTCTTACAAATATTTCGAAACGTTCGGACGGGTACATATATTTTTCACAAAATAAAATACATGTGTGAAAATTTCGACGAAATCAGTAAAAACCCGAGTGTTTCGTCACGGTAAAAAAAGTCTTGCGAGCCCTTTTAGCAGAAAATATTTAATATTTTTTTTACGATTTTTTTCACCCACACTACGAAAATATTGTGTTTTTCCCTCCTAAAAATTTCAAAGCGTTTTGCTACCAGTATAGTCTCCCTTAAAATGTATGGTAAGAATAAAAGATCCATCGAAACAGGTTTTCAAGAGCAAAGGCCAAACCGAAACTTAATTTCGGTAATCTTTCCATTTTCGGCCGAAAATGAAAACGAAAATAATTTTTAAACTTTGAGTAATTAATACATACATAATCATATAGAATTATTATATTAATGTACGTGTAATTAATTATGTTTGTGACCCAAGTTGTGCCTCTGACCAAAATTTTTTATTTTCATGTAAAATAAATGTAATTAATTCATGTACGACACAGAATGGTTTTTTAATTATTCGAATTTCACCTAATTAAAAAATGTTTTAGGTATGCATACCTCGATTTATATTTTGTAATTATTTTTGTTAATGATAATCCGTTATACTGGAACTTTCTCAAAAAATATTCGAAACAGTTCTACGGTTTCAAACTAAAAATTTTGTATTACTGTTAAGTAAGCTTTTAATGAGCCTGTGAAAATCCTCATGCACTGCTTGGTTTAAATTTTACGCTCACGTCTTGAGTCAATCCTGACTGATTGTCATAAACAGTGAAGTTCATAGCAGTAAATAAAGAGGGTCTCTTTTGAGCCGATACAGCTCAAAACAATGAGTAATGTTGAACCTTTCTTAAAGAAGAAACGAGATTTTTGGAATACATTTAGTTTCGGTCCGGCCGAAATTTCGGCAGCACATTCACCGAAAACGAATTTTCGGCAAAACTGAAATTTTGAGCCGAAAACGAAACCAAATTTTTGGTCGATCTCTACAAAGAATATCCACATGTTACTTTTATTAATAATTTAATTTGCTCGATTAATTCTTCGCAAAATCGGAGATTCGTATAGAGAAATCAAGAATTCCTTGCGACTATGGTAGCACATTGTATATTTTCTGTCGTTTTGTATTGAATCTTTCTTGAAAAAAAGAAAAGCGCTTGACTCACTTAGTCTTTTCTGTTTTATGTCCTTTCGCAATATGTTTGATTCGGTCCACTGCCAGTTGGTGCATTTTAGCTAATATGATTTGATGGAAAAACGTACTTATTGTGAAAACCCGTTACTGGTATCCACATTTGCTTTAAACCATGTTTTGCTGATATTTTTTTGGCTTTACGCTAACCTTGGCTTTAGACTCGATCATTAACGGTCTAGAGCCAAACAACTAGACCGTTTTAGGTCTGACAGTACTTTTCCACTATAGGGGTGCAGGAGATGGGCGCCGATAGGGATCGAACCGGAGAATCCACGGCCAGAAAGCGAGATCTTACGTGCCGAGCAAGGCTAGCTCGATCGCTTCCTGCGAGAAACTCGTTTTACTTACCGCGCAAGATGGCGTCGCCACAGTACTCCACCCTCGGTGAGAAGAGCATCTCGTTGATGCTGTACGAGCGATGTACAGTCGTGTTGCGTTGGCGGTTGCCAGGTGATGCTGTCGTGCGCATGTGTGTGCCCCGAAGATGCGCGGCGTGACAGGCTTTGTGCTATGAGAGTTGTCATAGGCTTTGCGTGCTGTGAGCGTTTCACAGGCTTTGCTTGTGTGCTGTGATAGTTTCACAGGCTTTGCTTGTGTGCTGTGATAGTTTCACAGGCTTTGATTGCTGGTTGCGTGCTGTGAGCGTTTCCAAAGGCTTTGCTGCTGGGGGTGTTTTCAGTGCTGCCATCTGTTGGTCTCGAAAGGAGATGATGATATTTGTGAAGGTGCGTGTTCGTTTGTCCAAGGTCACCAATGCAGGAGTTGGGCGGCGATAGGGATCGAACCGGAGAACCCACGGTCAGAAAGCGAGATCTTACGTGCCGAGCAAAAGGCTAGCTCGATCGCTTCCTGAGAGAAACTCGTTTTACTTACCGCGCAAGATGGCGTCCCCACAGGAGTCTTTGCGCTTTTTAAAAAGCTTGGCGCAATTTGGGCCTACAAATATGAGATTTGTTGCTAAATGATATAAACAGCCATGTAAACAATCTTGTTGAACTTTTATGCTTGTTTTTATATGAATTTATATATATAGACATTTTATTTATATATGTTATTATTATTGTTTTTATATACAATTTAAATTTGTTTCTATATAGAAATAGATAAATGGCTTATTGATGTTAAATAAGTCATATAAATATTTGAAAAAATGCTTGTGTATATTTAACAGCGAATAGGTTGCCGGAAAATATCCATGAAAAATTTTCTTCTTCATGGCCCATTTTCTTTTCAAGGCTACTGTACTGGAAAATTACCTACCATATCTCATATTCATTTTAGCAGCTATAACATATAGACAAAAATAAAAGATACTTATTAGTTATCCCGTCGACCAGATTACTGTCACCAAATTGTGAGATTAAATGCCAATAATGGTTGATCGTAAATGTCACATTCACTTGACTTACTCGTGTTTACCTCATCAAGTTATTTTTATTTCGACGTTTTATTTGTATTTTTATTAATGTTACACTAATTTACTTGTTCTTTCGTTATTTAAAATAAAATTATGTCAGTTTGTGTAATTTTGCAAATGGTTTGGCGATTTATATAATTTGGCGAAATTGGTCGACGGGATAACTAACAATTCCGAATAAAACTACCTTTGTAAATACCTTAGCTAAAAGCCGTTAATCTAATGTTATGTATTAAAAAAAATTTACAAAATTAATCTTTTGCATTATTTTAGTTTCCTCCTTTATTATTTAAAATTTGAAATACCAACGCCTTCGGCTATTAAACATGGTTAGCGATTAACAACCATATTAGGTGATTTATCTTCCTCGCACGGATAATGCATACGGGACAAATTAACTGATGATTCGTTTTGAAATTTGATTTACTAAATATTATTGCATGAGTTAAGTTTGTTTACACTTAACTTGCGTTAAGAAGAGATCGCGAAAGAAGTCGAGTTGTATAGTACTTCACCTTATAGATTTATGCTAAACTCTGATTTTCTTACAGGGACAAATTATTTTTTGGACAATTGACAGTACTGCAAAGTACACCGCTTTGAAACTTATTTTGCGAATTAGGTACTTGTTAGTTATCCCGTCGCACAGTGGAGTATTTGACCCAAAAACCTGGCCAAAAATGCAAAAATTAAAATTTCGTCAACAATTGTAAAAATGATATTTTTTTATAGCCAACTAATTGGTGCATCGATCTATGTCTATTTTAGGAGCCTGAGTTATATCCGGTGACTCCTGACATCAGCTGAAGAGGAAGTTTCTTGCTGAGAAGACGTGGTTTTTTGTTGTTTTTTGGCATTGTTGTTATGTTTAAATATATATATATATATATGTATATATATATTTTTTTTTTGTGGCTCAATGAATTGTTGAATTGAAACTAAACAGGGCTTACGTGTTCAACAAAAGTCAGAGCTTAGTGTTAAACTTTGTGTTAATTTAAATAGTTTCGTTTTTAATGTAATAAAAAAACATTAAATGTGTGAAAGGGTTATTTTTAAAGCGTTTTTGGCTCTAATTTATACACATCAAAATCTTTTTAAATATGTGCTACGCTTTGCCCAGCCATGTTTGAATTATAATCGTATTAGTTGTAGTCTTGAGTGTCAATTTCTGCAAAAAAATCTTCCGCATATTGTTGCCTTTTTTTTATAAAAATTTTTTTCGAGATCATTAATTAAATGCTCTGTTTTGCGGCCACCGAATTGAAGAGATAAGAACTATATATTTACTGTCGTATTGCAGGTTTTTAGCTCACAGTATATTACCGAACAGCTTCTGCACCTACATAAAAAAAGCACAGAGGAAATTTGCATATGACAGAGGCAAGAATCCGTTTTCTACACTGACTATCTGACATCAAACATGACTATCAAACATATAAATTTATAATAAACTAGCAAAAGCCATGCTTTGTTTGGATTCGCGAAGTATTATTTAATAAGATAAATATTTGAAAGTAACAATATTTTTTTTATTATTATTATTTTTGCATATTTACTAAGCAAAAACGTTATTTTATGTTTTGGCGCATTTTAATTTTAGGAATGTAAATTTAGCCAAATAACTAAGAATTTCCTCGGAATTTTTTATTTATGATATAACGAATTTAACAATTAATTTTATTTGTTTACAATTCTTTTGTTGCCACTTTACAAAAAAAAAAAATCATAATAATTCTTTTAAAATGCGTAAGTATCGTCTGCGCAAATGATTTCACATAATAAGAATAAATTGTGTATTTGAATTCTTAACCCTGAAAAATACTTTTATAATTGAATGTAAATAATTGAATTTTCACAAATTTTTATTCATTAAAAATATGTTATAATTTTCATAAAAAAGTGTATTTTAAAAATTTCAAAAAGAAATCGTGAAACTATGCAATTAATCATGATTCTATCTATAATTACTAACTCCATGATTTATTTTTTCTTCTGAAAATATATGTGTTTCATTTTTTATTTGCAACAATGCGTCCGTAATGGAAAAACATGTAAAATAAATTAATTAAAATAATAAATTTTTTAAGGTTATTCTGTAAAATAATAATAATAATATTGTGCAAATCTACAGATCATAATTTATTTTTATGTTTAATTTCAAGTGAAAATACTGAATAGTTTTTTTGTAAAGTGTACGACAAAGTGTAATTTGTGTAGCCTAGTAGAGGATTTGCTTAGCTCATCCTAAAAATGTAATTTGTGTAGCCTAGTAGAGGATTCGCTTAGCTCATCCTAATTAATAACTTGTAATAATACACTAATTTTAATAGCTAAAAGGTGTAAATTAAAAATTTTCAAAAACAGTAAAAATACGTTTGTTCCACTTTTTACATGTTTCAACTCTACCCGGTTTATTTTTTAAAAAAATAAACAAAATTATTCTAAAATTGCACGGTGTATGAAACGCCATCATTCAATTTTACATGTACTCATTCATATTATGCACGTTATTTTTTACTATATTGGTATGACTAGCAGGAAGTTTAAGTATATGAAAAAGGAGCATGTTGCGGATATTAAGAATAATAGAAAAAACACAGCCCTATCAAAATTGCGTCAAGACCAAACTATCCAGATAAACTTCATTGAAAGTAAGATAATTTTGTCCTCCAGTCTGTACTATACACCCAATATCAGAGCAACTACAGAAACTATAACACGCAAAAATTCAATGTGTAACGATGCAGCTTCATTTAAATTGCTAAAACTATGGCTCGCGTTACTCAATGGTTACGAAAAAGAAAAAAAAAAAAAAAAAAAACGTGCTTAATATAAAAGAGTACGTGAAAAATGGAACGATGGCGTTTTATAGACCGTGCAATTTGAGAATATTTTTATTTATTTATTTTGAAAATGACTCGGGTAGAGTCGAAAGCTCGACACAGTTGAATAAACTTATTTTTACGGTTTTTGAAGTTTTAATTTACATCTTTTAGCAATTAAAATTATTATGAAACTAATAAATTAACAGCACTAACATTAACAATAAATCTAATGTAATTTTCCTACCCCTGCTTATATAAATTCAATCACACAGCTGAAAATGTTTAATTGAGAATTGAGAGCATCCCAAAAACCGATATCTTTATTGGATAAAACTGATTAATACATAATAAAAACTTTTCGGAAACGTTTCCGAAAATCGATGGAAGCAAAGAAATTTTGTTCTTATAAATGCTTCTTTAAGTTTCGAAAATACATTGTTTGTTGCATCTTTTAGCAATTAAAATTATTATGAAACTAGTAAATTAACAGCACTAACATTAACAATAAATCTAATGTAATTTTTTTACTCCTGCGTATATAAATTCAATCGCACAGCAGAAAATGTTTAACCCCTTAACGGCCGCATTAAATTACGGATTAAAAATTCAAATTCTCATTGGCACCACTTTTTTGAAAAAGAAATATTCACCTTATTTAATGACAGGTAAAATGTTACCATAATAAAGCCAATCACACCATTTTGTAAAACTGCTGGGAGTCAAACAATATGAGTAAAAGACAAAGCCCGTGAATAACCCAGGATCGAGAATTAAGGGGTTAATTGAGAATTGACAGCATCCTAAAAATCGATATCTGTATTGGATAAAACTGATTAATACACTATAAAAACTTTTCGGAAACGTTTCCGAAAATCAATGGAAGCAAAAGAAATTTTGCTGTTATAAATGCTTCTTTAAGTCTCGAAAATACATTGTTTTTCGGGGTTTCTGAAGACAAAGAACTCTTCGCGAAATCATTGGTAACTCGCAAGTGGTTGTGGCACATTTTCGATCGAGGTTATATTTTATTTTTGTAGATTAACAAACTTTTTCATTTTTAACCATTTGGAAAAATGGTTATTGTCCTCCGTCAGTGTAGGAAATCAATAAAAAAATCTGAAGCGTTTTATTAGTTGAATCCGCATTTTATTTGTTTTCTGATTGTTCTATAGAGTAATCTGTATTTTCCCTTTACTTTCAACAGAGATGGATGCTTCTGTTGCCACTATGACAAAAAGTAATAAAAACGACAAAAAAATAATAATAAGTCAGAAACAAATTGAGATACAGCTTTCAAACAAATTGCAATTAAAAGTACATTTTTTTCTCTATACGACGCTGTAAAAAGTAATATTGTGGGATGTTTAGTAGTTTAAGAATGAAATTTCATTTAAAATTGGTCCAGGAATACTGATGTATCCATAGCGTACGTAATGTATGACCAGCTCCGTGCGATTTTTTATGTCTTAAATTTTAGTCTTTGAAAAAATCATTTTCCAAATGATCGTTGTAATTTGTTACATTGCATTTTTTTTTAAACTCTGCACTAATTAACTTATGTAATTAACTTTTGTTTTGATACTTAAATTGTCATATTTTTTTCTAATGTAAAAAATAAATTTTAGTAACATTGTTACCTTTTTTTCAACAATTAAAATCTAGATTTAAACATGACCTCCATTAAGAGACCACCTCTCGGAGCGACCAATTTTTATTTTCTATTTGTGTATAGAAGTAAAACTAGACGGATGTGACAATTCCAAAACTTTCTTCTATTTCATACATGTTAATACTTCTTGGAAAATGCAGCATAGCAGCGCCACCGATTAGGTGATTTACATGAAAATCTAATCACCAACAACTTATGTCAACTTCTAATTGAATTTGAAGTGTGATGAAAATCCGTGCATTATTTTTTAAGATAGAGCTATTGCGGACATCGTGAAACGTTCTGCATAGCAATGGCACCTGTTGGACAATTTACACCAAAAACTTATCAGGATCAATTTATATCAGGGTTATCAGAATCTAAAGTTTGATGAAAATTCATACATTAGTTCTTAAGATACAGGTATTGCGGAAATTGTGAAAAATGCTGCATAGTAGCGCCACCTGTTGGACGATTTTCACCGAAATATAAACACCACTAATTTATATTACGGACTAACTGAATCTGAAGTTTGATGAAAATTCGTCTATTAGATCTTGAGCTAGAGCTATTGCGATAATCCTGAATAATGCAGCATAGCAGCGCCACCTATTGGGCGATTTACACCAAATTATATCCAGGACTTACTGAAACTGAAGTTTTCTGAAAATCTGTGATTTAGTTCTTCAGCTATAGCTACTGTGGATATCACGAATAATTCAGCATAGTAGCGCCACCAGCTGGGCGATTTACACCAAAAAATAATCAGCACCAATTTATATGAGGGACTAACTGAATTTAATGTTTTTATTAAATTCCATTCATTTGATCTTGAGATAGAGCGCCCACAAAATTTATGTTACACACAGACAGATAGACAGATTCACAGGCAGACATTTTGTAAAAACATGTTTTTCGGGAACTCTGACACCTAAAACATGCAAATCCGTCGAAAACCGTAATTCGAAAATTTTCACAAATCCAATACTTTCTTCTTGTAAAGATAGAAGAAAATAAAAAGTATGACTAGAAAACAGGAACTCTGCTTATTCAAAATTTAGTGTCACACCCGATGAAAAAAGAAATATGTATATATAAATAGTACAAAACATATTTCAATTTTAAGACTTACAATACACGCTTTTATTTTATATAAAATGACGTCATTCGCATACGCTTAAGAATTCCACATTTACGATCCACTCAAAATCTACAGTAAAGTATGCATACGACGTCACTATCGCGAAATAATACACAAATGCAGCAAAAAGATGCCGTCATTCAAGAAACTCGACGAAGAAAATCGTTTGTCTAATGATTCATAAGCCTTCATTTGTTTGTAACATTAACATGTATACTTAAAATTAAATTTAGTTTATAATAGCTCCAAGTTTTATCAGAAATCATTCGTTTATATTTTTTTCAAAATAGCACGTATTTTAATTAATTTTCTTTCGGTTGTTATGAAAAAATGGCAGCAAAAACATATAATTAATATTTTACAACTATTTTTCCTTTACTTTCTACAGAAATGGAGTACTTCCGTTGCCAATATTAAGCAAATGGCTCCAAAAACTACAAAAAAAAATTAATATTTCAAGAATAAATGGAGATGCAGTTTTCAATCAAATTGCATTTAAAAAGAATTTTTTTCCGAATACGACGGTATAAAAATTGAAAATGTGCGATGCTTAGAAGTTTAAAAAATTGCTATAGTGTATTTAATCGTACTGCTTTGTTTTACGGCTGGCTTCTGTAAGGTAACGTTATTTTTTGTAGACGACACAAAATAACCTGGGAGAAAGAAATAGCTTACCGTACCGGGGGCTAATAAATGGAGATATTGTGATAGTGCATTACGTATAGAACATTCAGTATGAAGGTAATTTAAAATCCTTAATCAGTTTGTTCTGTAAATAAAATTTGCAAATGACGCTGTTTCATTCCTAATCTTTCATTTAAAAAAAAAAAAAAAAAAAAAAAAAAGAAGCATGTTCAATATCTAACAAAGGAAATTTATACCGCATTTTTAGGTTTTAATACCCTGATATTTAAATTATTTAATCTCTGCAAAACACAGTCTTTTATTATGCCTTTTAGATGTTAAAATAATTTAAAAATTCAACACACGAGGAAAATGCCAGAAAACTTTAAGAATTAATTCAGTTAAATTTATATGGAAATTTCATTTCAAAATATATTTAAATTTCGTAATATTTGATTATATCAACGTTCGCATATTTAATTAGTTTAAAACGAGCAAATTCAATTTAATATCGGCGTCGCAGATATTAAGGATATAGTTAAGTGAGTAAAATATTCATTCTGTGTCCAGGATTTATAAATTCTGTATTTACTTATAACAGATTCAATATATTTAAGATGTTTTATTTGCATTGGTAATTGTATTAAAGCACTTGTCGTAACACTTATTATTATTTACCTGCGTAAATTTAATCTATATTAGTGCTTGTGCATTCCACAAATGTTGTGTATGTGTATGCAGTTAAGCAGAGAAAATTTAGCATAGCAACGTAAATATGGAAATATAATATATTCTAATTTAGATAACCGTTTTAATGCATTTATGAAATTATATTTCGGAAGTGTGAGTTTTTGTTATTATTATTATTACTATTATTATTATTTTGCAATGCTTATAATTTCCATTTAAATAGCTTAAGGCACTATTTAATAAAGTTTATTCTTAAATTTAGTTAAAACTGCTTAACTAAGATATTTCTATTTCATCATTTCATTATTCATAAGATTGAACATTAAAAACTGTACAATTATATTTTGTAGATGTGAGTTTATTCGCAATGCTTATAATTTACATTTAAAAGCCTTAAGGCACTATTTTATTAAGTTTAATATTAAATATAGTTAAAACCGGTTTAACTAAAGAAATGTATTTCACCATTCAAATATTCAGAAGATTTAACATTAAAATACGCAATTGTAATGAGGTTACACAAACGTAATATAAATGGTATGTAATATGTTTACAGCGCATACTTCATTTGTTATATGGGATTAGCTATGAAAGAAGTATACAATAATTTTTTTATTTAAAAATTATATGCGAAATAAAAACCCACATATAATAGTGAAATACATCTGCCTCAGAATTATTAAATAACGAAATATTTTGCAGACTATGTTGAAATTTCAGTTTAAATTACACCATTCCTTACATTGTCGCACCCACAGGGGGAGCTAAGGGGGCTGAAGTCCCTCTCAGACTAAACTAGATATTTATTTATTTTTAATTATGGAAGAATATTATTATTATTTTTTAATAGGTCCTTAAAAAATTGGAATTTTTGAAAAGATATTAATTTTGTCGCACATTGTTTTCTCTTTTATAAATTTTATTATGAAATTCGAAATACAGTAGCCTCCTTCTTAACCGGCCTCCTCTTAACCGGAACTCCTCTTTAACCGGCCGACTTTTTTCCCCAATATTAGGCAAAATTCAGGGTTGACGTCCGCGGGAACTCAGCTTACGCTTTCGAGTTGAAGTGCAATCCCGAGGGGAAGGAGGGAAAAATTAGAAAGGAGAACGTCGGTTCTAATGGCTACGCGTTGACCTTCACCAGTGTTGAATTCAGGGTGTTCACCGGTTGGGGAGGGGGTTCCCCCCCAGGAACAATGAGATGACCCCTGGAAGATTTGAGATTTTGTGTTTTTAATGGTCAAAAGTGCAATCTCCTCCCACTCAGAACTCTATGAAACTTGAGGGATGCGAACAGAGAGTCTAATAAAGATCTCAAGCACGAAACATTATTTTACGAGGATATAATTAGGACTGTAACTTATGTTTTTCAATACGAAGACGATCTCGATGTCTATCCAGTTTTAGTTGACACTGCTAAAATTCCTCATACGTAAGGGGTAAACGCATTAGAGTTGGCGCTACGCTATATTGAGCAGCGGTTAACAGCTTCCTCGGTTAAGCATGATGTTAAAGAGTAGGAGGGATTATGCTGCAAAATGTCGGGCATCTTGCATTCAACAGAAGAAGGTTACTGATTTTTTCATGGTTGATTAACTTAAATATACGTAATGTAAAACAATTTCAACTTCTTATAAAAGGTGTGTGACACGATTTTCAACAATTTAATTTGTGTTAAATATTTTTCATTGTTTGTTATCAGTGATAATTTTTCTTTCAATTCAATTAATTATAACTAGTATTCATTTAACTAAATATAGAAAATATGTACTTTATTAAAACTACATAAATTGAAAACTAAATGCATTGTACTGGTTTAATTAATTAAATTACGCAAATAATCATTTATTTATTTTTTTACTTCCCCGCTTTAACTGGTTTTTCTCTTAACCGGCTAACCCTCGGTCCCGTTTAGGCCAGTTAAGCGGGAGGCTACTGTATTAACGTGTTTAAAGTTCGCTTAAATAATTTAAATAATTTAAGACGCCGTGCAACCTCTTGCTCTCTTTACCCTTCCTAATAGTTTGATAGTTTAATAATAAAACTTTAAGTCGTTTGATTGCAAACACACTTTAAAATTATCCAAATACAGGAACACACCAAAATATCGCAAAAACTAAGATATATTTCAGCACAGTATTTCATCTTTTAACATGTTAAAAGCATTCAAAATTAACCCCGCCAAAGCTTTCTAAAGCTTCTTCTTGCTGGTTACGACTCTGCTCAAGTCAGCAGAAAAAATGTAAGTCAAGATCTGATCCGGCAAACAAATCAAACAAAAGAAAGACAGAACTCGGCCGCGGGTTACGCCAGATCTGGGCACATATAGGCCTTTAAAATATGCTAGCCCCCTCCAAAGCGTAATCCTGGATTCGCAACTGATTCCTTAAACCTTTAAGGGACAAGCAATTGTGTTTCTGTAATGTTGAATTCCCACCGGAAATTTGGAAAAATTTTATTTCTAAATAAGGAAAATCAATTTTTCAGCTCTTTTTCGCCAATGTTATAAAAGTAAAACTTAATTATGAGTTTCTGGTGAAAATTTGATGAAATGGAATTCATTAAATTCATTAAAGATTATGCCGCCTGTATTATTTGATTGAAAGGGAAATTCTTCCTAATGTTTTTTAAGTCCTGTCTTCCACAGTCACCACCTACAGCTGCAATATGAGTATTCTAGGAAATAATTGATGGTTGGCAATGATACGGCGGCGTATGTTCGTCATCATACTTTACGGTCATATCCAGATGTATCACATATATGCATATATATATAAGACAAATGCAAACCCGAAAAAAGGCATGCTATTTAACGACCAGGTATATGAGTTTTTTCGTTTGATAGATAAGAATATTCATGACTAAGGATATTATGACTTATTTTCGTCTAGGAGTGGGGTAGAAATAGGGATTTTGCATAAAAGACAAATATTTTAAACTTTTAAAACGAAACATTTACTAGTTTTAATTGAAAAATGTGGCATTTAGAGTAGTTTTCTTTTATGTTCCCTCGCGTAGCGTTCCGAATACACGATATTTCTTTAAGCGGTTTCCTCTGAAAAAAAAAAAAAAAAATCGTGCTAAAACAATGAAACGTTTTCCAATACTTCCAGAATACTGTAATGGAACATTTCTGTTTTAGAAGATAAAAAATTTTGTCTAAATAAACAATTTAGAAAATGAATATTACAATTGAATACACACTTTAAACAATTAGTATCAACAAACCAAATTATTTTCTTTAAATTTAATCAGCAATAAAACTCAAAACACATTTGGAAATATTTTTTCAGCATTTTCCGACCATGTATTGTAACTTCAAATATTTTATACAGGTCTACATGTGATCCACACATTTTTATGCACACCGCCTTTTAAACTGAAATTTCATTCAGATATTAAATGCATAACACAATTAAAAACACACTTCCAGCAATTACAATATATGAACGGTAATATATTCAGTTTTTTGCGTAGCCCTGTATATGAATTTATTTTTAAACAACATATGCCGCATATACTTATTAAATGTAGTTAAGCTGGAAATTTAAGCTGTAGTTAAGCTCGCCACACATTTTTATGTACACCGCCTTTTAAACTGAAATTTCATTCCGATATTAAATGCATAGCACAAGTAAAAACACACTTCCAGCAATTACAATATATGGACGGTAATATATTCAGTTTTTTTGCGTAGCCCTGTATACGAATTTATTTTTAAACAACATATGCCGCATATACTTATTAAATGTAGTTAAGCTGGAAAATGCATAAATTAATTAAAAACACTTGTAAACAATTCACGCCCAAGGAATGTCATGTTTTAGAATTTTTTAGCTATCCGAAAGGCTCCGGACTTGATGGGTTGGGTTGGGTTGATTTTTGACGGCCAATTATCTACACGAGGGATATAGGCCCGGGGGGAGTGCCCTCCGTGGGGGTCTTTCTAAGGGAACCTAATCCGTATTAACGCATGGAAGATCCACGGCTCGAAGAAAACCACGAAAACTCCGAACGATTAGGCCGACGGGCGCGAT
The DNA here is from genome assembly GCA_963932465.1 of Maratus speciosus. Taxonomy (NCBI): domain Eukaryota; kingdom Metazoa; phylum Arthropoda; class Arachnida; order Araneae; family Salticidae; genus Maratus; species Maratus speciosus. The sequence continues at coordinate 244,038,220 of OZ010800.1, read as the reverse complement.
TGGGATCGAACCCAGCACCTCCCGTCTACCAGCTTCGAGAGCAGAACCTCTCGGCCACTGGTGGGGCCCGGACTTGATGGGAAAACAAGTTTTGACTGAAATTACTGTAAAAGGACTTATTTTCGCGAGGCTTTAATTTTCGCGATTTTCGCGAGCCCGGCTTAATCGCGAAAATTTAAGCCTCGCTAAATAGTTTTCTTTCGCCTCAAATAATAATAAAAAATCAGAAATTTTTCACTTATCCAAAATTTAATGATTACAATTACTTAAATAAGAAACAAGTACAAAATTTTTTTAAATACTTATAACTCTTTCTTGAATACTATATAACCATTTCTTGAATAAAAACAATAATACAGTTAATAGAACGAACTTTTCGAACAAAGAGAAGTTTCTTAAAATGCCTTATGCAAAAGGGGCTCTATTTAGGTAGTTTCTGGATCTTTCAACTATCGGTTCTGTTCATGTAAAATTCACGAAATTTTCAGCTCGCGAAATCACCGATATCTTCATTTTCGCGAAAATTACGGCTCGCGAAAATAAGTGTTTTTACAGTTATGTAATTTTGGCTGCCATCCCCTTCAAAATAGTCACCTTGTGAACGCATACAACTATCCCGTCGTTTTATATGATATATGTTTTCCACTTCTTGAAAGCACTCCTGAAGTCACTCTCTCGAAATCTGTCAATGACCGTCTGCGATTCTCGTCGAATGTCGAACACAGTTTCAAAATTTCGTCTTTTCAGTTTCATTTTTAGGTGCGTTCGTAATTATATAAATACGTAGCACCTATAGTCGTCGTTCAGTTCGTCCGTCTGTTTGTCTGTCCGCATATAACAGAGCAAAAAGTACCCAACCGAATAGGCTGAAATTTTAAATATATAATTATTGCAAAATTTTGTCGAGCCATTTCAAATTTTATGAAAATCGGATGCATAGTTTAATTACAGGGGCAGTCAAAAGTTTTCCGTTACATTACGGCCAATGGGAAAAAAATATTGTAAGTGCAGTTTAATGATGTTACATCCTTCCGAATGGTCTGAAATTTTAAATATATAACTGTTGCAAAATTTTGTCGGGTCATTTCAAATTTTATGAAAACCGGGTATATAGTTTAATGACAGGGACAGTCAAAAGTTTTTCGTTACATTACGGCCAATGGGAAAAAAATATTGAAAGTGCATTTTAATGATGTTGCAGCCTTCCGAATGGTCTGAAATTTTAAATATATAATTGTTGCAAAATTTTGTCGGGTCATTTCAAATTTTATGAAAACCGGGTATATAGTTTAATGACAGGGACAGTCAAAAGTTTTCCTTTGCATTAAGGCCAAAGGGAAAAAAAATTCTAGTGCATTTTAATGATGTTACAACCTTCCGAATGGTCTGAAATTTTAAGTATAAAATTGTTGCAAAATTTTGTCGAGTCATTTCAAATTTTATGAAAATCGGATGCATAGTTTAATTACAGGGGCAGTCAAAAGTTTTCCGTTACATTACGGCCAATGGGAAAAAAATATTGTAAGTGCAGTTTAATGATGTTACATCCTTCCGAATGGTCTGAAATTTTAAATATATAATAACTGTTGCAAAATTTTGTCGGGTCATTTCAAATTTTATGAAAACCGGGTATATAGTTTAATGACAGGGACAGTCAAAAGTTTTTCGTTACATTACGGCCAATGGGAAAAAAATATTGAAAGTGCATTTTAATGATGTTGCAGCCTTCCGAATGGTCTGAAATTTTAAATATATAATTGTTGCAAAATTTTGTCGGGTCATTTCAAATTTTATGAAAACCGGGTATATAGTTTAATGACAGGGACAGTCAAAAGTTTTCCTTTGCATTAAGGCCAAAGGGAAAAAAAATTCTAGTGCATTTTAATGATGTTACAACCTTCCGAATGGTCTGAAATTTTAAGTATAAAATTGTTGCAAAATTTTGTCGAGTCATTTCAAATTTTATGAAAATCGGGTGTATAGTTTAATGACAGGGACAGTCAAAAGTTTTCCGTTGCATTAAGGACAATGGGAAATTTTTTTTCAAGTGAATTTTAATGATATTACAGCCTTTCGAACAGAATGAAATTGATATGCACTTATGAAGTGCACTAAAATATACATTCAATACAATATGCGGTGCAAAAAATATTTATAAAACTAGTTGTAGTACGAACGCACCTCATTTGGCACGTTTGACGGGCAATTTCCAACTTGTTTATTTTGGGAATCTTGCAAATTCAAAAGGAGCTAGATCAACGTGAATAGGGTGGGTGGGGAAGAACTTGTTGTAACTGTGTTGTCTTTAGGGATCGTTTGTCAGGAGTCTTGGAACAAACTTTGCAGAAATGCAAAGAATGTTTAAATTCTCCGTCAAAATTTCTTAGTAAACTCCATAACCAATTCAACTTCATCTGCATGTTCTTGGATAGTTAGGCGACAATCTTCTCGTATAAGTTTTCCATTTGTTTCCACATTGTTATCTGTTTTGCTAGTGCTTCGTCGCCTTGAACGATTGTTATCTTCAAATGAATCACGACCCGCCTTGAAACGCGAGTGCCATTCAAGAACCATTGTATGATTTGAAGCTTAATCACAAAAGCCGTACGAAACATTTCAAGAGTTTCTCTTTCAGATTTACTGTGTTCACACAAAATTTGATGCAACACACGCTGCTAACTGCTCATTGCTAAATCGCAAACAGCCCAAAACATGAAGTCGAAAAAAGCTCGTAGAAACAAATTGCGTACTCACACCTTGAAGTCACGCAGTGAAATGAGTAGAGTACGGTTTGGGTAATATGAACTTTATCTACTTTCGCCCCCGCTTTCATAGAGACAGTCGCAGTAATAGCTGTCCATGGAATAAGGAATAGAAAGTCCTTTCAGATATCATCTCATATTCTAAAATTCGTTCAAGCTTTAATGCATACGGCATCCCAAAACGCAATTGGAGCTATTTTCGCGCATAGACAGTACTGTAACCAAATTCTTTGTTGTGTCCCTGTAAATGAATAAATAAATTCTATGTAATCATATTTTACAGAAAGAATCTTGTAGTGAGCCTCAGCAATGCCCATTATTTTCATTAGGCTTAAACAATGTAATTTAAAAAATACACAGTAAATGATTTTTCCCCATAGGCCATAAGGTAACAAAATTCTCGTGATGTAAATGAATGATAAATACCATCAACTTCATATTCTACAGGAAAAATATTGTATTATGCCTCAATAATGCAAATAAATTTAAGTATGTTTGAAATAGTATGAATTTATTAAAATAAACTGCTACCGATTTTTTTTCATAGACCATAATGTATCGAAATTATTTCGTGTGTCCCTGTAAATGAATGATAAATAAAAAGAACTTCATATTCTACAGGAAGAATACTGCATTATGCCTCAAGAATTTAAATAAATTTAAGTATATTTTAAATAGTGTGAATTTATTAAAATGTATTGCTACCGTTTTTTTTCCAAAGACCACAAGGTAACAAAATTCAATTTGTCTGACCCTGTAAATGAATGATAAAGAAATATGAACTTCATATTACACAGGAAGAATATTGTATTACGCCTCAAAAATGTAAATAAATGTAAGTATGTTTGAAATAGTGTGAATTTATTAAAATGTACTGCAACCGATTTTTTTCCAAAGACCATAAGGTAACGAAATTCAATTTATCTGACCCTGTAAATGAATGATAAAAAAATATGAACTTTATATTCCACAGGAAGAATATTGTATTACGCCTCAATAATGTAAATAAATTTAAGTATGTTTGAAATATTGTGAATTTATCAAAATATACTGCTACCGATATTTTCCATAGACCATAATGTAGCGGAATTCTTTTGTGTGCCCTGTAAACGAACTTTAAATGCTGCACATTCCCTATGCTAAACCCCAATAACATATACGAAGCTCGTGGTAATCCAAGTTTATTTTCGGGACTTAGAGTACACTGTAAAAAAAAAAAAAAAATACGACTAGTTTTCCTGTAGGAATCGGAAAAATAGTTGCCCTTATCGTACCGGAACATTTTTCGACCCAGCTTGGAATAAAATCCGTAAAAAAAAAGGAAATAGTCAATAAAACGGTATTTTACGGATTTTATTCCGAGCTCGGTCGGAAAATTTTCCGGTACGATAAGGGCAACTATTTTTCCGATTCCTACAGGAAAACTGGTAGTATTTTTTTTTTTTTTTTACAATGTACAGGCAGGCTGACAAAAGGTCATAACATCTTTCATTTTTGTTGGAAAGTGTTAAAAGCGTGTTAAAATACATATAGTTACATAGTTCTTGGCCGACGATATTTTAAATTTAAGCATTTTTACCAAAATAGTGTAACTTTTACACTTAAAGTACCAAATTTCAACATAAAAAATGAATTTAATTTGTTTATAAAAATCAAACGATTTAATTTAAGCATCTGTCATGGAATAAAGGAAATATATAAACTTTCATGATAAATAAAATCTAAACCAAGGAAATCTATTTCGCCGTCGCCGACATATTCTTTGTACCATATTAAAAACATGTTTCGAGAATATCGCATACACTGCAAATGGAGGCGTCTTAAATTCAGACACATATGTGACTGAAAAAGTAATTCAGACATTTAAGTGTCTAAATGTGAAATTTCAGACATCATAGATGTCTAAATTTAAGACACATAAGTGTCTTACTATGATCATGTTATAAATGAACGGAGAAAAATGTCTGAATAATAGTGTCATGTCTGAAATTAAGACATTTAGAAATTCAGACACTTAAGTGTCTGAATGCGATACAATTGTATCATATGAGTGATGACTGTACGTATAATTGTATTGCAATATGTATATCAGCGCTATCAGAAAATATTTCCGAACGGATGGAAAATATTTAAAATACTCTTTCATCCATTTAATTTAGTATTTATTTATAAATGAAGAAATCATGGGACATCTGAGAAAATTAGAAAAGTTCGTTTACTAAGGTTTGGAGCTAAGTTATTTTTGGCGCAATAAATAATTAAATAATTCCTTTTCACAAAATATAAAGTTTTCCAAAAATTACTTGTTATCATGATCGTATACAGGGAGAATCGCTCACCTAAATACTAAGAGTTATGAGTAGATGGAGAAAGAAACGTACTGAGGAGCAATATTTTAGAACATACAGTAAAACCTCCCTAAAGCGATCACGCTCGTTCTAATGAAAAGTGATCGCTCCTAGAGGTGGTCTCTTAATGGAGGTCATGTTTAAATCTAGATTTTAATTTTTGAAAAAAGGTTACAATTAATGTTACTAAAATTTATTTTTCACGTTAGTAAAAGAAACTATAAAAATTTAAGTATCAAAACAAAAGTTAATTATATAAATTAATTACTGCAGAGTTTAAAAAATGAATACATTGACGTTTGCTTTGATTTTACGGTTTTATATTTTATAACTTTTGTTTCCAAGACTTTTCAAAGTCCAGTCAATAAATGCGTTTTTTTTTTTTTTTTTTTTTTTTCTTTTTTGACGGGAACAAATAAAGACGATTTGATTAAATTATGTATTTCTTTGAGAGTTTCCTGACAAAATAGGGCAGGGGAGTTTATCGACCGTCATTCTTAATTTGTCATCAGAGTTCAATTTATTACCTAAAAAGGCACAAAGGGGTTTAAATATTTAAAAGTTACCGGAATAATAATAAAAAAAAAATCTAAACTTAGTTTAGAAGTTTGATGAATAATGCGCACTCCGGAACTATTTTTCTAATAAAATCTTCTTCAAGCGACCAGGAAAAAACGGGATTTGTTTCATTTTCTTCAAAGAAATGGGTCGCTCATGGAGGGAGTTCAACTGGGATGGTCTCTGAATGGAGGTAAAATTAGTATTGAGCCTATGGGAATAAATTTCGTTCCATGAAAAATATGGTCGTTCAGAGAGGTGGTCGCTTAATGGAGGTGGTCGCACAGAGAGATTTCACTGTATATGCCTGGGGTCCACAGCCCAGTCCGCTTTTGTAAAATGCAGAATATAAACATGAAGTAGGCTAAACTAAGAATTTATGCCAGAGCTCCTCGTGTAAGACAATTTTTAAGAAATTTAAAAATTAAGAAATATTAATCGTTTAAAAATAAGTTTCTAACGATATTTTTCACAATGGAGAACTGATTTCTTTTTCTCTCTCCTCTCTCTGTCTTTTTTTTTTTTTTTTTTTTTTTTTTTTTTTTTGAACTGCCCCTCCTCATTTAAGATAAATTTGATATATATGAACACTAACAGAAGAACAGAATTAAAATCATCTTCTACGAGAAGTTAGGGGTGGGGGGGGGGTGGGGGGGCTCCTCTGGAGAAAAATTCTTAGCAGTATTTTCTCTTAGCGTTTAATTAATATATTGCTATTTGGAAGAGAAAAAAGTATTTTTTAAATAATCAAACGTATAGAAAATATAATTAATTAAATTTCAGGGATGGACAATTGCTCTCTTCATGACCACCGAAAATTCGATATGTTATTTTCTAGTTTTACAATAAAATCTTTATTTAAAGTATGTTTTCTATATGTCTAAAAATAAAAAAACTGCAAAAACTATACTCAAATAAATGTAACACATTAAGAAAAACACCTAATAAAGAAAATAAAGCTTTTCTTATTTCTTCTTATTCAATGATTTATTTCTCGCTGATAAAAAAGTTCAAATGAGCTCATCAAGCACTTTATAACGGTTTATAAACAGTAGGCTGAGATCAGCGACTGCAGTGGTAATTAAAATGCTGATTTCGCCTATTTCTCTTTGTTCAAAAATGTCCGTTGGCAACTGGCGCGTTAAAACGGTTCTTTCAATGCTTTCAATGAGGTAGTTCCCTGTTTAACAAAGTTGGCCGCAATTTTTTTATGTGTAACATTATTTATATTCTGTGACTGTGATATATACATAGCTGGAACAGTTTTTTGGAATAATTCATTTATGGAATAATATATGCGATTATTATAAAAATGATACGTTGAGTAATGTAATTGTGCCTTCCACATAGATGTATATGCAGCTTACTAATACACAGCTTATAAAGTGCATTTTTGGAATTTCAATAATTGTACTTGAGAGATTGGAGAATAAGAAAGTGCGAGTGAAATCTGATTCGAAAAAGCGAATTGAATTAAATTCTGCATTATATTAAATTATATCATTATGAAAAAAATATGTTGAATAATGAAAAAAAAAATGTCTTCGTCATATGTTTTTCAATTATCAGCATTCATCTGAATATTTAGTGAAATATGTAAGAAGAAAGTGTCTATATTTTTGTGTTTCTGTTTATATTACATGGATTTACTCTATTACATTTAAGGAAATACTAGAAAGGTAAGAATGTGATTATTTACAAAAATATAATTTTTATTTGGAAATAGAAATTTTCCTTGAACAATATTAATTATGTAATATTAACTATTTAAATCACTTTTTAAAGAATACATGTGTTTATCATATTTGTATCTTTCTATATAGAATAAATATTTTTCAGTATTACAGTGTTTTTTATTATTTTCGACTAAATTTATTTCATTTTCAGGATTAATTAACTAACTTGCTTGATAATTCTTAAAGTATTAGATTTATAAATAAATGTTTTTCATATAAAATAATATCATCATTGCTTAAATCATTGCTTAAGCATTAAAAGTTATTGCTTGTGTACATTGACACCCAAATTTGTCAACATTTTTAGTATTATATTTTTGTCCAAAAAAAGAAAAAAAAAGCAGTTGCAGCACTATATAGTTTTTGTTGTGGATACAAGCTATTAATCTGACTATAAAAATGTCAGTAAATATTAGCCATTTAATATAATGCCATTTTTTTTATAGTTAATTTTATTAAAAATATTTTTCTATAATAGCTATATAATGATTTACAATAAAATAAGTAAGGAAATAAATCATTATTTACTTTGTTTAATTGCTTAAAATTATATTTAAGTTTTGTACAACTTCAGATATTGAAAATTTTATTAATATTGATTTATTGATTGTTAAAAAGAAATTACAGATTTAGAACGGAAAAAAGACTTTATTTTCATATTTTACTGCATTTTTAACATAAAATTGGGGGGATTTTTTTTCAACGTTTCTTCATTTTTATAAAAGATACAGAAATAACAATTAAATATATAGTTTTAATGCAAAATAAGTTTTGAAATTAGATGTTATTTCTCTTGCATGTTATTAAAAATATATGTATGTTCAACTTTTTAAAGATAGCTTAGTAGCTCTGGTGATTACCATATGCTATATGTAAAAGAAATTGCCTACATGGCAAAATATAATTAAAAAGATCAAGTTATTAAATGATATTGTTATTAATAAACCCTTCCGTTGTAATTTCTAGTTACAGATAATATTAACATGATTTTGTATATGAATTTTTATGTTTAATGACAGATCATTTAATTCTTTTACATTTTCGAAATTAATGTTTTCATGTAACAAAATTAAATTTATGTATAGGAAATGCTATGAACATTTTTGCTTCAAGTGGTGGGCATAAAACTTGAAAAATAATTATAAAAGCATCAGAATCGGAGTTATCGTGAAATTTTTAATGTTTTATAAATGCATTTTAAATTGTTCCTTTGTAACGCTTTATTAAAAAGTTCGAAATTTCTACAGTATTTAATGGCACGATGAAAAAAATTTTTTTTAGACTATGGAAACTTGTTCAAAGTAAAATAACTACATTTATATGTATTTCCTGTGTTTCATCTGTATAACATATTTAAATTTTAAGACAGAAATTTTCTGACAACTTTCAACGTCAAAATTATTCTGATTTTTTATAGGATTATTTTTTATTATCATCGGAGAATGCATCCATTTGTGCAAAGCAATTTATTGTACTTATTATATATCATATTGCATACTTTTAGATTAGTATGAAGTTAATGACAAAGGATATATTTATCCAAACATATATTTACATGTTCATATATATATATATATATATTAAGTCATCAATGTGTTTAAATTTTTGTTGCTGTATATGTAGTAGGGGGAAGGGGGGGGGTAATGAATGTAAGCTGCTGGTACTGGAAGTTATTAGAACCACATTTCCTATACTGTCCAAAAAAAAAAAAAAATTCTAACTTTTTTAGAATATATTTATAACTGTATATATTAAATAAAACCTCTCAATAGCAGACACCCTAGGACCATAGAATTTGCCCGCTATTTAGAGGTTTTATTTTCATATGTAAAAAAAGTCCAGAGTGTACAAATACCCAGCATACCGAGTACAAATTACACAAAATATGCTTCAATATATTATTAATCTGCTTTTCAATCCACAACATTTGTGGATTGAAAAAAGTGATCGCTATATAGGTGTCTGCTATTCGAGAATGTCCGTTATTACTGAAGCATACAGTAAAACTTCTATAACCGGTCACTCCCGAATAGCGGACAGCTCTATTTAGAAAAATATAAAGCGGGGTAGTGTTTCTTCTAGAAGCAGGACCTGATTAAAACATGGAAACTAATCCGCGGCCCTGCCCCCTCACCTTCCCATCGATTTTTGTGCCCCCAAATTTGGTATGCAATTTTACGAATTCAATGTTTTTATATATGTTTAGGTTTTTTAGTATTATAACCACATACAAAATTATCATATTAGGATTATAATTTCAGGAGATATTAATAAAAATATGAAAATGCAATTTAACATTAGAAGCTCTAAATTTTGAATGCTTATAATTCAAAAACTTATCATTCAAATGAATAAAAATTTCGTTTCTAGGCATAGTTTGAACCGAAGATTTAAAATATAGTGTCAAAATTGGGTGCATCCATTGAAAAAAAAAAACAAAGTTTGGTCTAATTTTGATTTGTAGATGGCCCCTATGCAAATTTTAAATGCATCATTTAAAAGTAAACTTTATTTCCAGACGATTGGTACCAGTAACTTTCTTCTATTATTGTTGTCTTCTAGTTGCAGAATTAGTAGGAGGTGTTTATTTTTTTTTTCGACGACTGTTCCAATCATGTGGATAAGAAATCGCTTTTGCGACTGATACTGTTTGTGTGATCGCAAGCAACGTGGGGAGCAAAAATGAAGGGTACTCAAATCATAATGAAGGATTTCTGTGTCCATTGATATTTACTATATTATTTATCGTTTGAAAAGAGCCAAATAAACATGAAGTCCATCCAGAATCTTATAATTACTGCTCGTCTCAGGCGCCGATGTGCGGTTGTCAAATGTTTAAGCATTTCTTGGTAATGATAAATAGTATAATAATAAAAACGAAGGGGGATAAAGAAAAGTAAGTGTTTCGTGCTCAATTTTTTTTTAATGTTCGGATCTCATATGCTGATAATTTTGTGAAATCTAGTGCTAGATTTTATTTAACACAGAAATAAAAATCCAAAAAATGCTTAAACTAATTGACTGGGAATATCTAATTTAAATAGAAAAAAATTGTGCAACAAAGCAGGGATGGAATTCTTTCCGAAGAAGTGAATCATTTTTTTTATAAATGGGAATAATTTGTTACCATAAAGCAGAGCTGATTGCAGCATGGACAAACTGGGCTTTTTCTATGGGACGTTAGCTTTACGGGCCCACAAATTTGGTATGAAATTTCCATAAAGCTGATATTTTAAATTTGTTTTGATCTTATACTTATTTTAATAAATATTTTGTACTTTTAGAATATGATTAGGTTAAAGAAAAGGATATATTTATCCAAATATGTATTTGATGGCATCGAGCAGTCTTTTTTTTTTTTTTTTTTTTGGTAGCAATATATGAAGGTGGCGGTGGTGGGGGGGGGGGGGGGGGGGAGATAAATACTAGGTCTTTGGACTGGAATTAATTTAATAAACATTTTTGATACCGTAGGGCATATATGAAATCGCATAAATACACATTTAGGTGAATATATTTATATATATTATCCTATTCTAAAACTACAAAATACTGAATAATAAAGTCAAAACTGATATAAAGTATCAGCTTTACAAAAATTTTGTACCCAATTTGGGGTACCCTAAAATCAGGGGGCAGAGAAGCATCCTAGTTTTACCACGCTGCAATTAGCTCTGCTTTATGGTAACAAATTATTCTCATTTATAAAAAATGATTCAATGTGGTCAAATATGGCTGCGTATATGACTTAGAAAGAAAAGTGGTCAAAGATGGCTTCATATTGGCAAAAAAAAGGGGCTCAAAGATGGCCGCAATTAAGACACTTGAAATGTCTGAAATTCAGACGCAAGAAGTGTCTAAAATTTTTAAGACACTTTAAAACGTCTGAAAATCGAACACTCCAGTTTCAGTCACTTATGTGTTTGAAATTCAGACGCAAGAAGTGTCTGAAAATTTTCAGACATTTTAAAACGTCTGAAAATTGAACACTACGTTTCAGACACTTAAGTGTCTGAATTTCAGACATTTCAGTTTAGAGTGTATAAAGTTTAGAACGAATACCGCTGGATCATGTGCTGTGCTGCAGCAAACTTTGTATTTTATATGTGTGTTTAAAATTTCCAAAGCATATTCGAGAAAATAAAATAACAATGAATTTTTTAAGACCGTAAAATTTCTATTATGAATTATGCATTATGCATATTAATTATGAATTTCCAAATTATGAATTTATAAAAATTTTATTTTTTAAAGCATTTTTCGTGAATTTTTGAAACTACATTAGAAGATTTACATAATCATTTAATAAATTTTAGATGGATTTTGCCAATTAAGATTAATTAATTAAATTTGAATTTAAAAGAATTTTGTGCAATATTTATAAGTCCACTCAAATATTTTATTAATTTTTTTTTTTTTTTAGTATTTTGTAGAATTAGGAAATGTATGAATATAATGTTCTTACAATACAAGTATAGAAATAATTCCGAACTGAAACTTTCCACTGCCCAATCGTTCAACGTCAAGAAAGCTGAAAAGATACAAAAGCAAAAGAAATCACCCATTTAAAAGTATTTTTACTTTCTTCTATTTTGATAAGAAGAAAGTATTGATTTCATGAAAATTTTCGAATTCCAGTTTTCGACGGATTTATACGTTTTAAGGGTCAGAGATTCCAAAAAACATGTTTTTACAAAATGTCTGTCTGTGAGTCTGTCTGTCCGTCCGTCTGTCTGTCTGTATGTGACACAAATTTTGTGGGCGCTCTATATCAAGAACTAATGCACGGAATTTAATAAAAATTTATATTCAGGTAGTCCCTGATATAGATTGGTGCTGATTAGTTTTTGGTGTAAATCGGCTGCTATGTAGCATTTTTCAGGATTTCCGCAAAAGCTCTATCTCAAGAACTAATGCACGGATTTTTATAAAACTTCAGATTCCGTTAATCCTTGATATGAATTGGTGCTGGTAACGTTTTGGTGCAAATCGCCCGACAGATGGCGCTGCTATGCTGCATTTTAAAGCATTTACACGATTTCATAACAGCTCAATCTCAATAAATAATGCACGGATTTTCATCAAACTTCAGATTCAGTTAGTGCTTGACATGAATTGAAGTTTTGCCCCTTGTGGTGTAAATCGCTCAACAGGTGGCGCTGCTATGCTGCATTTTTTGAGATTTCCGCAATAGCTCTATCTCAAGAACTAATACTTGGGTTTTCAACAAACTTCATGTTCATCTATACCTGGATATGAATTAGTGCTGTTTATGTTTTGGTGTAAATCGCTCAACAGGTGGCGCTGCTATGCAGCATTTTTCACGATTTCCACAATAGCTCAATGTCCAGAACTAATGCACGGATTTTCATCAAACTTCAGATTCAGTTAGTCCTTGACATGAAATGATGTTTTGTACCTTTTCGTGTAAATCGCTCAACAGGTGGCGCTGCTGTGCTGCATTTTTTGTGATTTCCACAATAGCTCTAGATCCAGAACTAAGGCACCGATTTTCATCAAACTTCAGATTCCGGTATACCTTAATATGAATTAGTGCTGTTTGTGTTTTGGTGCAAATCGCTCAACAGGTGGCGCTGCTATGCTGAATTTTTCAGAATTTCCCCTACAGCTCTATCTCAATAACTAATGCACGAATCTTCATCAAACTTCGAATTCAGGTATACTTTGATACGAATTGGTTCTAAATTGATGTAATTTCTTATACTATTTTAATGATTTAATTGACGTGATTTATATAGAAGAAAGTTTTGTGATGGCCACAACATACTAGTTATTTTGTGACACCAATAATGCTTTTCGAATAAGATAATGTGAAGTATATATAACTCATTCTAAACTGCATTACTACTAATTGATGTATTAAATGAATTTTATGACAAGTTATTTTAACGGTCTTTAAAGGGTATAAAAGGTTAAACTCGGTAAAGTCTGTTTGAATAAGTATAAATTTCAGTTTGAATTGTATACCATCCCTTGAGTTATTTCTCAAATTTCTGATGTCTAAATTAGCATATTTAAAATTATTTAAATCCAAAAGTGCATATTACATTTAATATCTTTTTCAGAAATTTAATTATAATTATTTCAAATTAGCCTCTGAATTCTGTAAAGTATACAAACAATGGCTATTCTAAACATATATATTAATTGAATCTGCTCATTCGCAATGTATACAATTACAAACTATTTAAAACTATTCACGTATTCACATTTAATACGCTACATACTAAGCTTTTGACCACTGAATAGAACATTGCAAATAGTTGTTATAAACATTTGATTAATTTAACGTAAATTTTGCAATTCGAATTTGCTTAAGTAACTAATAATGTTTTAAACACCGGCATTGAGATACTGCCAGTTCTATTTCCTAATTAATGTTAGTTTGAAAGCAATTTGTGTTTACCTGGATTAATCCCTCAGCTATGGATAGAACACGGGAAAGATTTCAACCGAAAATTTCATTTGATGAGATTCAAATGAAAGTTTAAAGAGAATTTATTGGTATAGTAAACAATAAATTGAAAATGTTGACTTTGTATATAATAGAACAATCAGTGTTTAGTTATTGAAATATGTACTGATGAAGCCTAAAATAATCAAATTTCTATAAAATCATTCGTATTCTTAAAAATATAATTTCTCATCTATAAATTACATGAAAGGGGAAGATTATTGTCTACCATATTTTTAGCTATATGTCAGAGGGAAAGCCCATATAAATGGAGTTATGAATAAGGTGGAGGGGACATATAGTGTAGAGCATAGAGAAAAAATAGGGGTGGAGTGTGCTTTCCGTAGAGAATTCCCTTGAAAAACGGCACCAACATGGCCGGCGCTACTCATGTAAAGGTTCCAGATTTCGCTCATTATTGCTTGCTTGGCAATTTGAAAATTATTGCCGGTAGTGAAAAAATATATATGTATATAAATACTCAGCATCGACATTATGCATGTGAAGTAGTGCAAAAATATAAACGAAGTAAAACAAAGCAACTTAAAATCTGTTCTAAATTAGTAAAAGAAGATTCTCACTTTAATTTAGCGATACGGTAATTTGATTATTTTTCTTTCGCAAACATATGCTAGCCATTGTCGGTAAAAGTCATGTGACTATTGTAAACACGTGACTATTATGTTGGTTCCACTTTAGGATTACCAAAGAACTCTCCACCCCAATCTCTTATCTACGGTGTAGAGTCCACCAGTTGCGAATGATGTAACTGAGGAGGTTGTCACAAGATGGCGATTCATTTTTTACATCGAATCAACAGTTTCTGATTACCGCCGAAGCAAACTTACACCAGTAAATTTTGAGTAGAATATTTTGCCTTACTTTTGGAGCTTATTCATGCAAAATTTCTCTCACAAATATGGTAAAAAATTCCATTCGTTTTTACTGATGTCACTTGCGCAGGTAATATCATATTTTTCTCTGATACTCACAGAAGTTTTCTAGGTTGTCACAATATGGCGGAAACGCAGAGCCTAACTACTGCTGAAGAAAATTTCCACCAGTAGATATTAATATATTTTTTTGGCCATATGTATGACTAAAATTCTGTATTAATAAGGAATTTAAATAAGGTGAAATTTTCCATTCAAATTTACTGGTAGAAGTTTGTCCTGGATGAAATGATCCACTCCGAAACCGGTTGCGGTTGAAGCTTCACCATTTCGAGAATATGTCAGTTCCTTTTTATTCAAAGTTCCATGCCCATATACTGGTCAACATTAGCGACGAACCATATCTACGAACCATAGAGCATATAGATATAAAACTTGCAGTTGTTTTAGCTAGTGTGCCTCTATAATAGAGTAGATATATGTGGGCAAAAATATTTGCTGTTTTGGGACGATTTTGGACAAAATGAATTGCCAAACATTTTGGCGATCCGGAAATCATCGCCAAGCTAATGTTTGTTGTTTTATCTCACAAAATTAATCGAATTTGTCCACGCAAATATCACCAAGTTCTAAAAAGTAGGTTGTCGTAGTAGGACAAGAAGCATGCATCTTGTGTGTATATCGACACTCTTTTATGGAAATGCTCTAGTTTCAGCTGACATTACGAATTTCATATTTCCTTCAAAATTATGTAGCTTGAAGAAAGAGGTATGCATTATTAGGTCCTACTGCTTCATATTTCTGAAATTTGGAACATCCAAACAGTTAGATTAGACAAGATAGTCCAATCACATAATTATCACTATCTCAGGATATCACAATTTTTGATTTTTTCCTTTAGAAGTTTATGTAAACAGGCAAAACATTTATAGATTGCAATGTAACGTGATAAACTGAAAACATGCATATTAACTGCAATTGAATATGTTTCGAACAGATTTTGTGATGTATTTAATATAAAATTCACGAGTTTCAAATTCTTTTTTAAAATAAAGTATATGATATTTCAAATATTATTATTATAAGAAGCATGCTATAGTGAAATGAACGTTAGTAACATTCATCAATTTGAATCTTAGCTAGATTCAAATAAGAACATTAAAACAAACTTTAAAGCAATCACAGGCTGCAGGCAACAATATACCCAATAAATTTTGTATATCCCTGTAAATACTACGTAAGTTATTTTCAATAATGGAAGTACTTTTGTGCATTTCAGTAGTGTATATAAATTTAATTACAATTGAAACATCATAAAGTTATTAAAATGTATTTTTAAAAAATGTCCTACCAAAGAAAATAATTCAGCAGATTTCTTTTGTGTGTTCCTGCAAACAAATGTTAAGTGTTTCAAATTTTCAATAGGGACATGCTGTACTGAACATCAGTAATATGTATTAATTTCACGTGTATCCAAATATATTTAAGAGTTAAAGTAGGTGGGTAGACAAAAGAATATATAGTCTACTGTATGCTTCACATACAGTAGACCCAGGATTACATGACACTTACGTTAAGACATTTATATTATAAAACTGAGATAGTCAGAAATCGGGAAGGCATTATCAGATGCATTTTTCGATTTTGCAAACTTTAAACTACGCTGGCAAAAAAAAAAAATAAAAAAAAAATAATAAAAAAAATACAGGGTATCGGTAGCAAGCAAAAAAGCAGAGAAAACCATGCAAAACTGCAATTCATAGACCTAAAATGGGAAGTACACATATCATAAAACATAATACAGAAAACTTGCGCAGTACAAAACTTCATCTAGGGAAATTTTACTTCTTTGAAATGATGTCAAGAACATAAAGCGACGCTCGTCGGCACCAATTTGGATACCTATGAATGATTTTTTTTTAAAAAAGTGTTGTTTGGAAAGGGTGAAGGATTTTTAATATGGTGTGGGGTCTTCCCGAACAGCTGAGAGTGTTGCACACCTTTTTCCACGAATGCGGTAAGGCTAACAAAATGACTTTGGAGAATTATTTTCCACTCTTCAAGAAGTGAAATCTCCAATTCTCGAACAGTCAACGGAGGCGTTGATCTCGAGGCAAATCTTCGCATGAGTGTATACAGCACATACTGGATCGGATTTAAGTCAAGAGAACGTCGGATACTTCATACTCTGTATTATTTCCGTTTCAAGAATGTTTTCCACAAGTGATGCTGTATAATGTTTTTCATTATTATGCGTTAAAAGAAAAGAAACGTCTGCTTGTAAGCGTAAGTTATGACATGAGACCTGAGTGTATGGTCTGCATACATTTGGACCGTCAGTGCCATTCCGTATAATTTTCAGGTCCGTACATCCAACAATGCTGATTCCTTCCCATACCATCAGTCCACTTTCGCTGTATCCTGATCTTTACTGTACAAACGTGTGTAGTTTTGAATGCTCCTTTCCCCCATACGAGAAACATGTGAAGTGTCACTCTTCAGACTAAATTGTGACTTGTCAGTGAAAAATATTTGACTCCAACTACGTTGCATTTAATCTCGATGTTTAGAAGTCAAAATTCTTTGGAACGCACTGTGTCTTGAAGTCAACAGAATACAACAATTTTGGCCTACGGGCAAAGAGTCTACCCTAATAAAACTTTTACCGGACTGTTTGGTTTGAATTAACTCCCTCCATCACGTTGTCAAAAGGATATGTTTTTGTAACTGAGTAGCATTGTGTGTTGTGTTTTGAGGAGCTGGTCACAATATATATCGTTCATCAATTGCTGTGGTAGAACGTAGGCGAACTTACCCTGGCCAATGTCTTACAATCCCTGTTTCTTGTAGTTACAATCCCTGTTTCTTGTACTTCTACACCCTAAAAATGACATTAATCGACATCTCAACAAATCTCACTACGTTCCTTTGTATTTGTCCCTATTCCGGTCTCGTGATATGTATGGCAGGACATGTGTTAAAGTAAATCACGTTGTTGCAGCATTTTTAAATATTTTTTTTCTAAAAAGACAACAACGACAACAACAACCAAAATAAAACTGAACAACACAACTGCGTTTTACAAAGGAGACAGTGAAAATATAGGTTTCTTTGAAATCGCGAATTCAGTACTTACATCCTTTTTCTAGAATCTGACGTCATTAACGTTGATTTGCATATGAAGTTTTCTTCTTCTGTTTACTGCTACACTTTGGACTAAAAGTCTGTTTAGTTTTACGTTAATTAGCAACATACTTATTTGCATAATTCTTGTACTCAGATGTACTACTCCCCTATTGTTTGTTTTTTTTCCTAAGCAGTGCGCAATTAAAATCACTATAAGTGGAATAAATAGCAGTTATTGTAAAATAAATAACTTTTGTCATAAAGAAATATTATAAATAAAAATAAAGTTAATTTAAAGAGAAAATTCTGCGATTACGTTCCTTTTATTCTTTATTATATGTAAAGATAAGACAATTTCAAGAAAAAAAATCATAGATGCATTTTTTAATTTCTCTTTAATTGTGATTTGCTTAGAACAAGATTCCCGATTCAAATGCAAATGCACTTGAACTATGCCTACTTTTTCCTGATTTTCAAATCATTTTTGTAGCCAAGGGAATTTAGAATATGCAGAGATGTTTGTTGAGGAGAATTCTTATGGATGTCAGAATTTTTTCAATCACAGTTAAATGACTACACTGTTAAAAATTTTGTTCTGGTTTGAACCAAATTTTGGTGCTCTGTAGCTGCCACCATAAGATGGTGAAATCTAGTGTCAATATTTGGACCCCCGGTTGAACCATAGTTGTAATTGTTGGAAGGAGATTACAATTAGAACTATGGTTCAACTAGAGCTCCAAATGTTGGAACGAGCTTTCACCATCTTATGGTGGCAGCTTCTGAGCGCCGAAATTTGGTTCAAACTAAGACAAATATTTTAACCGTGTATTTGAGAACATTCCGCATTATTTAATTGATTTTACAGTGTCTTAAAATAATTTTACAATATGAATTTTAATATAAAGTTATTATTATTTTAATATAAAGTTAAAATTATTATGAAGTTTGAATTTTAATATAATAAAATTTATCATAAATCAAAAGTAATAAATATCGTCTGGAATTTTTGGACTATATACACCATTATGGTGAAATATGTAAGGGATGTCGTACAACGGGGTGTGTCTTACAATCGAGTGCCGGATAATCAGATGTTTGCTGTATATTAGGTATTGTTAACAGAAATATATTATCAATTAAACATTCAAAGACTATTACTATAACTTAAGGTCATTTAAAAATAATGATGATACATTTGAAAATTTTTCATTTAGATGTCTGTTTACACGAAAAACTAGTGAACTTCATGTGTCAAATGTTTTTAATGAGTGGATGAACTGCGCTTGAGTGAGAGGGAAGCTAGTGACCTCATAACCTCTTGTTGGATCACTTCTGCGTTCTCTTCTCGCAAAAAACGAGCAGGAAGTGAAACAGGTTTATAGAAAGAGAAATGGTCTCTGAAGGACCCTCAAAGAGGGCTTGCTCCAACCTCTAAGGGTGGTTAATGATCTCACAGAATCAATTTTCTTGCATGGGCTCTAAATTTGTACTTGTATATTAAGTGGGACTGAACTATGAACGTGAATCTTTTGAATAAAATGATGGGTGTCTCGTTGATCTCTGAAATGGCCGTTAGCGATGATATTTGTGTCCAAGGATGCACGCAGACCGAATTGAACTACAAAAGCTATAAATTATTTCTTTGGTCTTTCTTTTCCAAATATCACGTGCTCTTTAAAGATTTGAAAGCAAAGCGTATAAAGTTAACAAAATACAGAGGTGTGAAAGTTATTAGAATAATTGTGAAATTTACAACAGAATCTTGTTAGATTAAAGAAATAGCACATTATTTAAAAAGTATTGATACATTTAATATTTAGTGTGCATCCCCTTGTTTTATTATTATTATTATTATTATTAGAGATTCGATATGTTTTGGCATACTTTGTTTGAGTTTTTGGCAATTAATTTGTATTTCGTTCTCATGGTGCCAAATTTGGATGAGTCTTTCTATCAGACCATTCTTGTTTGTGATGTTGCATTTCTTTAATTTTTAATTAAAGAAAACATTTCCATGTCCTGGAAACAGTCCAGATATGAACCCCATAGAGAATCTTTGGGCCATTGTAAAGAAAAAATTAAGGAAATGCAACATCACAAACAACAAAAGTCCGATAGAAAGACTCATCCAAATTTTATGCCATGACAACGAAATATAAATTAATAGCCAAAAACTGATACGTATCGAATCTTTAATAAAAAACAAGGGGATGCACACTAAATATTATAAATGTATCAATATTTTTAAATAATGTATTATTTCTTTAATATAAGAAGATTTCACAAGATGTAAATTTCACAATTATTCTAATAATTTTCACATCTATGTAATTCTTTGCAGGGTATATGATAAATATATTTCCTGTAACAGTCATTGTGTTGTCTCAGGCGACATCGGAACACCGGCACATTAAACAAACCGACAAAGAACCCGAACCTCACTGCCTTCTGTCTGCAACCAGCCATTCTTTCTTTCTTTATTTTTCAATTCCTACTATTAGTTCACACTCTCCCTATATTTATTTATATATCTTGTTCAAATTTTCAATCGTTAATAAAATACTTATTATTCATCCTATCAAGTTCAAAATATTTTTTTTAAAACTTGTACTGGGTGACAATTGATGTTAATACAGGTTTTTCAAATATTAATTCATTAATTAAATTTTAATTAATTAATTTTAGTTTTATATGGGAGACAAAATGGCGGCCATTGGTTATTGAACAGCATTTAATGCATCTTCATATCTATAAGGGGGTTACCATAGGGGGACCCTGTTCTGTCGCCAAATACCACCAAGTTTGTCGCCATCTTGGCGACCAAAATGAGTCGCCAAAAGTCACGCCAACTTGGCGATATCTCTAATATTTCCCCAAATTACCATAGACTCCCATTGTAAACCAATTCTTGCTTATAGAAAATCAACAAATTGAGATATTTTAATGCAACAAAGACTAATATTAGCTTAAGGGATTATATTAATTTTTTCTTCGATGACCTAAGTATGAATTGAGTTAAAAAACAAAATTTTTATATTACGTGTTTCCGCTTAGTATTGTGAAACTTTCTTACAAATTCACAAATATAAATCCATACGTAAATGCAAAAAAAAAAAAAGAAAAAAAAAAAAAAAAAAAAGAAAAGAAAGAAAAAAATGCAGACGGTACTATTCAGCATGCTGTTTTGCATCGAATTGCATTACCATTTTTTCTGAGTTCTAACCGATCGGTTCCCGAAAATAACTTTCACTGGCAGTTGTTCCTCTAACTTGAATAATTAACTTTGTCTCTATCCTCTAACTGATCATTTTCCTTTATGGAGAAAAGAGAAATGCTATTAGATTTCTTCGTATCTGAATAAGAAAACCTGCAAATTTTGTGCATTGAAGAAGTGATAAACAGCCATAACAAAGCTTTTATAATTAAAATCAATTACTTACATCTGATAATTAATCTCTTGCCTGTGGAATATATTTGAGAAAAACTTGCCAAAAATGAAAAAAAAAAAAAAAAAAAAAAAAAAAAAGGTCACGCCACACATTTGCATAAAACAAGATGTTGGAAATAAGAAAAACAGATGGAAAAACTCTCTGAATTCAGCCGTACGCGAAAACTTCGTAGAATGCGAAGTGCCTAACTAAATGAGGGGAAATAACCGGCAATGTGTCGGTGCAAAGGATTTTCCTCTTACCCGAACTCAGGTCCGGAATTCCAAAATTGGCGCACTTCCGTTGGCCGAACTGAGTTATTTGAGAAAAACTTGCCAAAAATGAAAAAAAAAATATATACGGCACGCCACACATTTGCCGAAACATTTGTATAAAACAAGATGTTGGAAATAAGAAAACTGTCACTGCAAGGGATTAAAAGGACAAAATGTTATTAATTTATATTAATAATGAATAGCCCTATCTGACCATTAAATGGATATTTAGTAGCCTTCTCTTCAATCAAGTAACGTTTCGAGAATTAAAACACAAGAGGACATAACATTTCATACTTTTTATAACATTTTGCATCATATAAACGTATGGTTTGCTATTAAAATCGATGCATTCTAAATTAATTAAAAACAAATCTCGTCCTGAGTCCTTTTATTCTCCCCTCTGCAGAAAAAAGTGCTATTCATTTTTTATAGAATTTTGTCATCAGAATTGTTTTAAATTCCTTAATAACTGTCGTGGAATGATGCTAGTAATTAAATGCACAATCTCATTCATTATAAAAGCTATTCGATTGTTAACAATTATTGCGCAGCAACTAATAATCCAGCTAATATTAAAAAAGTTCAACCAATAATACATCGAGCAAGAGTGATTAATACATTTATCTCCTATTTTTTTTTCTGGATTCAAATGAATAAAATTATTATATTTTATTTTACTTACAATAAAATTTATCATTTTACATGTCATTATGTATAAGGATTATTTACAATGATTTTTTTTCATTATGGTGATTTAATTTATCACGATATTTTTAATCCTTAGATAAAATTTTTTAGTGAAAAAATAATGATCACAAAATATCTTTAAACAAAATTTATTCACACCTCTGAGAATTAAAAGAAAACACAATTTTTTCACTTATTTTACTAATAACTGACTGAATTACTAATTTAATACCTCTCTTTCTCGAACATTTTTATCTTTATCTTTAATTAAATAACTTCTATATTTTGAAATTTTCTTACAGAAATGGTATTTTTCATCATAAAAGGCACGGTTTCTCAATAAAATCGACGCAGTCTTACTTAATTTAAAACTGCCCACTTTGTAACCCATTTTAATACCATCTCCACACACACACGAAAAAAGATGTACAGGGTGTTTATAAAGTCCCGGGCCCATTTTGATGTTTAATAACTCATAAAATAATGAATATAGATTAAAATTAATAACATAAATGGTTAGATAGACTCAAAAAGTTTCATGACCCTTGTCAATGAACTTCCACGTGTGCCCCCTTCGCCGCACAGAGAATATCAAGTCGATTTCACGCCCGGTAACGGCAAGCATGTCGGCATCCACAGAGGCTATTGCGATTGTAATTCTGGCTTTTAAGTCCTCAATGTTCGACTCTCTCCTCCTGTAAACATTGTCCTTTACAAATCCCCAAAGAAAAAAGTCCAGCGGCTTTATATCACGTGATCTGGATGGCCAAGGAATTGGACCTCCTCGCCCAATCCATCTTCCTGGAAAATGGTCATTCAAAGAAGTACGAACGATGGTACCCCAATGAGGTGGTGCACCATCTTGTTGCAAAATGACATGTGGCTGAAGCTTTTCCTAATTACAACCGCAATTACATTACATTTAAATTACAACCGTAATAGCCTCTGTGGATGCCGACATGCTTGCCGCTACCTGGCGTGAAATTGACTATTGACTTGATATTCTCCGTGCGACGAAGGGGGCACACGTGGAAGTTCATTGACAAGGGTCATGAAACTTTTTGAGTCTATCCAACCATTTATGTTATTAATTTTAATCTTTATTTATTATTTTATGAGCTATTAAACATCAAAATGGGTCCGGGACTTTATAAACACCCTGTATTATCCAGTTTTCCTTTTGGAAAGGTTTATAATCCAAAATTTCTTTAGTAGGACTCGTTAGTATCTCTAACTCATATTTTATTCTTTTTCTGGGCGTTAATTATAAAAATTCTTCGACCGTAAACCGTTAAACAAATAATTTAAGTCAAGAATATCTGGGTTTTTTACACACACACAATATGCATCCAGTTTCTTTTCGGAAATGTTTATAACCCGAAATTTCTTGGATTCGTTAGTATCTCAAACAGACATTTTCTTCCTTTTATGACCGTAATCGCATTAATTATAAAAGTTGTTCGACTGAAAACCGTTAAACAAATAATTTAAATCAAGGATATCTGGGTTTTTAAGAATGATTTGACTTTTTTTTTTTTTTTTTTTTGGATTGATTGAATATATAATCCGCTTACGTTGCATTTGGAAATAAGATGCTTTTTTTCAGCATTGTACGATTAATAAGTTTTTTGTGAGATGTGATGTCAACAACTATTAAAATTGCCAATTAAAAGTAAATGTAATAGGATGAAAGATAAATTAATCCATCTGTATCTGAAATAATGATTGTCGCTGCACTGATTGGAGTTTTAAGCGGTGGCAATCTAGTTTTTTTTTTTTTAGTTTAAAATATGACATAATTACTTTTAATTGCATAAGAAACTATACTTAAAATATTAAGCTTCTCGGGAAGTTTTTCAAGTGCTCGTATTTTTTTTTTTATTTCCTTTTAATAAAACATTTTTTTCTATATCATTTTTTTTTTTTTACCTTTTTATTTACTGATTACATTTCATTTGAAATTAGATAGGTGGAAAGTAGGAAGTTTCTAGTATATAGAAATAATATCTTAAAACATGCTTTCTCTTTTTGAAGTGGGAAGGAAGAAGCAGATTTTTTCATCTGGGAATTAAAGCCGAGGTTATTATTCTTTATTTAAAGAATATAAAATTCAAACTAATTTTTGGATGATTTTTTTTCAAATTTTTCTTTTCAATTAAACAACGTTTACAATTTCAAACAAGAACAAAAAATCACGCATACAGCATAGAATATAAAACACTTTCCAACATATTGAGAATATTGTTAACAAAACCAGGGCTGCGGAGTCGGTGGGAAAAATGGCCGTCTCCGACTCCGGGATATTTTAACGACTCCGACTCCTCCGACTCCCATACCGGCTCCGGGCTGGCAGCACTAGTATTCGGGCTGGGGTACTAGTGTTGCCTGTTGGTTAAAATAGTGATGGAATATGAGAAAAATAAAGCTAAAATTTAACTATTTCGGCACTGATAATTTTTTTAGGGCTTCAAAAATAAAACAGAAAATAATTATATTTTCCGCTTCATTAATTTTACTATTTCGCGCCCGCAAACCCGAATTATTTTTCTAGTAAAACTTTCTTCAAGCGACCAAGAAAAAGGGAATTTGTTTCCTTTGCTTTAAAGAAATTGTTCGTTCATGAAAGACGTTCAACTGGGAAGGTCTCTGAATGGAGGTAAAATTAGTATTGAGCCTATGGGAATAAATTTCGTTCCATGAAAAAATGATCGTTCAGGGAGGTGGTCGCACAGGGAGGTTTCACTGTGTATAAATTTCAGTATGTTTAAAATAGTATAATATCATTAAAATACACCGCAAACGATTTTTCCCCTAGGCCATCATGTGACGGAATTCTTCGAGTATCCCTGCAAATGAACCGAAAATGCTACACACTTCAATTTCAATATCGAACATGAAACATAAATCTCAATGACATATATCAATTTCAAGGCAATCGGACTATATTTACGCGAGCTAGTGTACAGATAGACAGGTGGACAGAAAAAAGGAATTCAGAAACACTTATCAACTATGTTAGAAAGTTTTAAAAATATGAGAACTTACAAAATTTCCCTGCAAATGAACCAAAAATGCTACACACTTCAATTTCAATATCGAACATGAAACATAAACCCCAATGACATGCATCAATTTCAAGGCAATCTGACTATATTTACGCGAGTTAGTGTACAGATAGACAGGTGGACAGAAAAAACAAATTCAGAAACACTTATCAACTATGTTAGAAAGTTTTAAAAATATGAGAACTTACAAAATTTCCCTGCAAATGAACCAAAAATGCTACACACTTCAATTTCAATATCGAACATGAAACATAAACCCCCATGACATATATCAATTTCATGGCAATCGGACTATATTTACGCGAGTTAGTGTACAGATAGACAGGTGGACAGAAAAACCGAATTCAGAAACACTTATCAACTACGTTAGAAAGTTTTAAAATTATGAGAACTTACAAAATTTCTTTTAAAAAAGAATGAAAAAGAAAGAATGAAAAAAAGAAAAAGAAAGAAAAATCGCATTTTGAATCATGGAAACATATTTTATAAAATTAAAATCGATTTACAGTCGAACCTCGTTATCCCGACACTCTAATGACCAGAAAAAAAACTCGTCATAAGCGGAGTGTCGCGGTAACCGGAGTTGGAAAAAAAGTTTATAAAAATCTGTATTTTTAACTAATTTAAGACAGTTTTAAATTAATAACTGTTCTTGCAGTTTTAAGCAGTAAAACATTGTTATTAAACAAAATAAAAACAAACACAAAATTGAAAAGAATAAAAATCAGATTTTGATGACTTGTTTTTTTACTGTTACATGAAATATTGATGAATTAAGGTTTGTTTATCCCTAAATGTGCTTCCTGCAATTCTTTTTTTAATATTATACAATGAATTGTAATCAATGTTTGTTATTTCAGAAATGGGTGTTTGATAATTTCGGGTCGTTTCAATGCAATGCTTCGGTTTTTGTCCGATGAAAAACGCCATATAACCACTAGAAAGCGCCGTCTAACCATAACAAAAAGACCGCGAGTAGACTGATATGTCTATCTGGAGCTTAAGTGGGTCATTCATAGTGTGTGGGTATATTTATTCCGATAAAGGATTGAAGTAAAATTTCTCATTTATCTCAATGGGTATTTTAAAAACTTTTGTGAAAATTTTGGCTAAGACGTTTCTTACCGCTTAATTTCTATAATTATAAGACGGATTATGAAAAATGGACAATTTTCTTAAACCATCGGTATATCAGGAATTGAAAATTATTCAACCACGAAAAATCCGGATTTTATTTACATTAAAATCAAATACAAAAAATCGGGGCTTTGAAAAACTGACGTGATAAGCGGAGTGACGTGAAAACCGGGTGTCGGGATAACGAGGTCTGACTGTAATTAATTTTACATAGCTTACTTACTTATACATTTATAAGTACTGCCTACTCACATGACAAATAATAATGTAAAATTTTGATAATGGCAAGTTTTAGCTTCAGAAATTTCTTGCATTTGTTAACATCTCAAATGTCTGGCACTGATATGCTTAACCCTCTCGCTGCACAACCCGAGAGTTTCTCGGGCAACGTAAAAGTAGAAAAATTTGCGCAACCCGAGATTTCATCGGGGATGCTTTTTTTCCGCCTGATTAACCCTCCTTGATCATTCCCATCAGTTACTTTTTACTGCAAATTTTGCCTTATCTAATCGGAGAATTTTCCCGATTAAATCAGATGAAAATTTTTGTTTTGAAAAACTGGTAACATAAGAATAAAAATTCTTAAAAGACACTCGTCGCGAAGGAATTAAATCCGCAATTTTTGAAGCTATTTTGATAAAACAATTACGCAGCGAGAGGGTTAATCTCAATAATTATAAAAGTTTTCCGATTGTTAGTGATTGAAAAAATAATGTAAATCACGAAATGGTGTTTTTTATGGATTTGATCGATTGAAGATATCGATTGAAGATCGATTGAATATATAAGCAGCTTGTCGTTTAAAAAGATGATGGGTTTTTTTCAAACATTGCGGGATTATTATTATTATTTATTTTATTTTTATTTTTATTTTTTTTGTAAAATGAAAGGCGCGATAGTTATTAAAAACGCTAATCATTAGTAAGAGTGAAACAGTGTACAATAAACTAAGCCATTTGAATTCGAGAAGAAAGGTTTCGATGAACGGATTGAATTTATTAGTAACGCTGTTCCCCTTTTTTACTTTTAAAAATATTAGACAACTACTTCCAATTCTATGAAATACTGTAGTACTTAAAACAACATATGCTAAAATTGATTTACAGTAAATATAAAGGATTAAAACAAAAAATAAAAACTCTTAGTAAACAGACCTACTAGTTTCCTACACACAATCGGTGACATACTCAAGATCAGTAATTGTAAAATTTATTATTCGCAAACAATTTGAAGAAAATTGATATATTATTAGAAACATACACTATTATTGATATTTCATTGCAAAAGTAGTTCTCTTTATCATTACTGATCTTGATAATGTCACCGATTACATGCACGAAACTAGTAGGTCTGCTCAAAAGAAGACTTTTTTAAAGCCTTATGTTTGTTGCCATAAAAATAAAGCAGTATATCTTATATTATAATGTATAATAACATAAACATTTAGATTATTATAATATTATTATTATTATTTATGGAGACAGGTTAAAAGGGTCTGTATAAATTAATTACCATTTCATCAATTTTAATGAAATACTGTGCTTTCATGATGCAAAATGCCTTCTTTCTGAGAGATTTTGAAAGTGCTTTTTTTTATCCTTTTCATTCTGTAAAAATTATTTAACTTTCCAGAAGGGTAAAAAATATTCAACTAATTTCAAAAGGTTCTAATTATTAAAATAAAATAATAACATTCATTTCTTTTTTTTCTTTAATCTAATTATTTTTAAGCCTGTTAGTGCCCTTGCCTAGTGCATGGGGAACGAACGCGGATGGGCTTCCTCCAGCCCGCTTGGCCGGCGTTGAGGAACCTACCCCCCCCCTTATTTTACCATGAATTCACAAAACAAATCACGGTCCTTAATTCCCGGCGGTCTGAATGTTCCTGTTTACGGCAGCGATCAGAAAGACATGAAGACAGAGGGTGCTAAGAATAACCGGGATCGGCTTGGTTGCTATAAGTTGATGACTTTGACTGCGTATAATGGACGATTCCTATCTTCGGAAAATCGTTTACAGGAACTTGAAGAAGAATTAGAACGAATCAACTGGGACATCCTAGGATTATGTGAAGTAAGAAGAAAAGGAGAGGAGAAGATAGATCTTGTCAGCGGACATGTATTATACTACAGAGGCACAGAAGATGGAAGAACAAGTGGTGT
This sequence comes from Maratus speciosus, assembly GCA_963932465.1. Classification (NCBI taxonomy): domain Eukaryota; kingdom Metazoa; phylum Arthropoda; class Arachnida; order Araneae; family Salticidae; genus Maratus; species Maratus speciosus. Next base: position 244,009,565 of record OZ010800.1, on the reverse strand, counting down.
AGGATTTCTGATTCATAAAAAGTGGAAGAATCACATCGTAGAATATGATAGTGCATCAGATAGAGTTGCAAGGTTAGTAATACAGGTGTCCAGGAGACACAAGCTGCAAATTACCCAAGTTTATGCACCAACAGTAAGCTATACTGATGAAGAAGTTGAGGTTTTCTGTGAAGAAGTAGCTTCAATGCATCAACAGTGAAAATGCTAAATAAAGTTAATAATGGGAGACTGGAATGCTAGAATTGGGGAAAAAGAGAAATGTGAGTTATCAGTAGGAAATCATGGATATGGGGTGCGTAATGAAAGAGGAAACAGATTGATTGAGTTTGCTAAATGTGAACAGTTATATATCATGAATTCATTTTTCAAGAAAAAGCCACAAAGAAAATGGACATGGCGTTCTGAAAATGGCTCAACATGCGAAATCGACTACATCTTAACAAACAAAAAGCATCTTATTCAGGATTGCAGCGTTCTCAATAACTTCAATACAGGAAGCGATCACAGGTTGGTTAGATGCAAACTGCTGTTAAATACTAAAGCGGAAAGAATGAAGCTTTTGCAACACTCAAAGAAATCAATCGATATAATAAATCTCCAGAAACATAAAGAAGAATTCCATTTGGAACTTAAAAATCGTTTCCAAGTACTTAAATCAACTTTAGAAGAAGAGCAAGATGTTACAGTAGTGAACAAGAAACTAACCAATACTCTACAAAATATTGCAAAGAAGATAGCCGGTGATGCACAAGTAAAAGCAGACAAAGAAATAACAGAAGAAACAAGAAGATTGATGAAGAAACGCAGAGAATTTAAAATGAAGAAAAACGATCCTAAATCAAGTGTTGAATATGCTGAATTATGTAAAACCGTAAGAAAAGGTGTTACAGAAGATATCAGAAAATTTCACTGTGATCTTGTCAAGAAAGTTCTAGAAGATAACGAAAGTTTAAAATCAGCTAGGCGCAAACTATGTGTTGGAAGAAAAGGTATTTTTGCACTAAAGAGGGCAGATGGAGCAATTACCAAAATCAATTAAGAAATAGTACACATTGTCGAAAAATTCTATAACGATCTATATAAATGTGAAGATCAAAGGGAAATCAACCTACGTGATCCACGAGAAAACTTAACAGAAAGTGAAGCGATAATCCCAGTGATGACAGACGAAGTTTTACAAGTGATTAGATTTATGAAAAAAGGTAAATGCCCTGCCGAAGATGTAATTACAATCGACCTTATCAAAGAAGCAGGAGAAGAATTTGCTAAAATGCTATCCTTATTGTTTTCCAAATGTCTCAAGAAGTCAAATGTACCAGAAGATTGGAATAATGCTGTGATGGTGCTACTTTACAAGAAAGGAGAGAAGGAAAACATTAAAAACTACCGTCCGATCAGCTTACTATCAGTGATTTATAAAATTTTCACCAAAGTTTTAACGACAAGACTTGAATCAGCTCTGGACTCAGCTCAACCTAGAGAAAAAGCAGGATTTCGAAGTAGATTTAGCACGATGGATCATATCCAAACGGTAAGGGAACTCATAGAAAAACATAAGGAATATAATTCACCTCTCTGCCTTGCCTTTATTGATTATGAAAAAGCATTTGATTCGGTCTACACATCAGCAGTAGTAGAATCTTTGGAGGACATTAGTATAGACAAATCTTACATCAATATCATAAAGAAGATTTACAAGAAAGCAACAGCAACGATCCGCTTGGACAACGGAAAAGCAAAGATCAAACTTGGAAGAGGGGTAAGACAATGAGACACCCTTTCGCCTAAGCTTTTTACTGCTGTCTTAGAAAATATTTTCAAGAAGATGGATTGGGAAAACAAAGGGATTAGAATAAATGGGGAGTATTTATGTCATCTCTGATTCGCTGACGACATTTTAATTTTCAGTAACAATCCTGAAGAATTGGAAAATATGCTAAAAGATTTGGCAGAAGCTAGCATTAATGTGGGATTAAAAAGGAACTGGGAAAAGACTAAGGTGATGTTCAATTCATTTGCATCAAAAAAGAAAATCGTCTACAACAACACTGAAATTAAAGAAGTGCAAAGTTATGTATAGGAATAGAGTTATGTCTTTGGGCATGAAATATCATCGGATAATAGTATCATGAATGAAATCAATAGAAGAATAAGAAATGGATGGAGGGCTTTTGGGAAGAACAATATTATTCTCAAGAGTAACATGCCTCTTTGTTCGAAAAGAAAGGTATTTAACCAATGTGTTTTGCCTGTGTTAACTTATGGAGCAGAAACATGGATGCTAACGAAACGGATGGTACAAAGATTACAAACAGCACAGAGAAGTATGGAAAGACGTATGCTAGGTATAACTAGAAGAGACAGAAAAAGAATAACCTGGATAAGAAGCCAGACGAAAGTTTTTGACATCATTGAAAGAATTAAACGTCTAAAGTGGAAATGGGCTGGGCACATTGCAAGAAGACAAGACAATAGATGGAGCACAAACACCCTACAGTAGTATCCCAGAGATGTAAAACGGCCAAGAAGACGACCTCAAGTAAGATGAAGTGATGAAATCAGAAAAGTAGCCGGTGTAAATTGGATGACTAAAGCACTAGACAGGAAAACATTGAAAAAATCTGGGGGAGACCTACATCCAGCAGTGGATTGAAAACGGTTGATGATGATGATGATATTTTTATTTTAGTGATAAAAAGCGATTTTCTTTATATAATTATATTTTATCCATTATCAATTTTTGTATTTTTTCTGTATTGCTTTTTTACTTATACGATATTTTGCCGTTATAAATGTTTAAGATGTATTATATATACGTATATATATATTAATATAAATACCGATAACCATTAAAAAATCAAAAGTAAGTCTTGACAGAATAAAAGTTTAATATAGCCACTTGTAACAGGGAAAAGCTTTTTGAAAAATTCATTATATATTTTCGCAACGATACTAAAACATTTTTAGAAATTTTTACACTTCAGAATTCAAGAAAAAAAGAAAATAATATTATTATTTTATTTTAATAATCGGTACCCTGTTGTAATTTCTTAAATATTTTTTATCCTTCTCATGAATTTAATAACTTTTACAGATTAAAAAGGTAAAAAAAGCGCACTTCCAAAATCTCTCAGAAGGAAGGCATTTTACATCATGAAGGGACAGTTTTTCAGAAATCGATGAAATCATAATTAATTTAAACACCTTTATTAATTTATAGACCTTTTTAATCTGCCTCCACAAATAATAATAATACAGTAATAATAATCTAGTCTTCTTTACCAGCAAGTTTTATCACCGGAAATTTCTTGGATTCGTTAATATCACGAAAAAGAAGATATCTTGCAGTTATGTACATAATCTCATTAATTAAAAAAGATTTTCGGCGATGAACTCGTTGGATAAATACTACTTTAACTCAAGCAATATTGCCTTTTGTGGGATTTTGTTTCCTCTTTTCTTAAGATTGATAGAGCATATATTCTCTTTGCTTGCCAAATTGGAACAAAGATTGATTTTCAAGCACTGTACAATTATTAATGAATGTGTGAAATTTAAGGGCACTAAGCATTACAAAATTTAATCCAAAGAAAAAGTGGAAGAATGGAAGATGTGTAATTCTAATTATCGATTAATTTATAGCATTTTTGTACCAAGAATTCAATACTTAAAAAATATATACATATATGTATATAAGATATTTATTTCCCAATCCTATGAAATACTAAACGTATAGCTTCTATCGGTTCTCAAGATGTTTAAAGAAAGCAATATGCAAAACATTTAAGTATTTATTTTTAATAAAATTCTATTTATTGTTATATTTTTGTCTTTGTTTTCACTTTCTTTTTAATTCTCTGATATTTTACATTTATCTAAGTGAAACAGATACTATTAGTGCTTTTGTAAAATGTAAAAGATAATAACCATTAAAAAAGTGAAAAATAAAAAATGGTATAATGGAAAGTAAATTAAGCCACTTATAGGTGTGAAAAATATATACAGTGGATTGATTGGATTTTTCAGTAACGTTGTTTAATTTTTATTTCTTTCCAAATCTTGGACCATTGCTTTTAATCGCATGAAACAATATACTTGCAATTTCTTCCGCTTCTCAAGAACTTTGTCTAGAACAGTGGTAGGAAGGAAAAAAAGCACTTTCTTTTAGTAAAACATTATTCTGTATCACGTTTTTGCTTTTAAGATTTTTTATTTATTTATTTATCTGCATTTTGTATTTACAAAGGTATAGGAGGTATGATTACACTGGGGAGCAATTTTTAACTCAATTTCTGTTGACTTCGATTTTTCAGCTGTTTTTTAGTCCAAAAAGCGTGCTGATTTCAAAACTGCAATTAGTTTTCTTCTATCACGTCAAGTTTTTCTCTACAGCTTACATTAATGTGACCACTCTACGCTAAATCAGGCGTGAGTCATCGGAAGAAAAAAGCTTCAAAGCTCTTAGCATCAAGACTGAAGGGGGGAATTTTTTTGAAAAGGGATCTAATGTATCCTAATTTCGATCCAGAGAAAGTGAATTTCTTCAATACTTTCGAAGTAACGGTGGATTTGTTTTTTGCCATAACGTACATGGTTTAATGGAGGAGTTGGAAATTCCATCCTATACTGCAACTGAATGGCGACTGTTCATCGATAGCTCAAAGAGGAGCTTGAAGTGCATGCTCCTTCACAATTTAAATTTATTTGGAGCAGTCTCAATAAGCCATCCAGTTTATTTGCACGAAGAATACGAGAACATAAAGAAAGCAATTGATTTATTGTAATATCATAATCACGAATCGATCATCTATGTTGACCTTAAAACAGTGTGTTTCCTTCTTGGCCAGCAATGTGGATATACCAAGTATCCCTGTTTTTGTGTATGTGAGACAGCAGAGCTTGTGAGAAGCATTGGTTCCAGTTGAATTTGCTTCCAAGGTCTGACCTCAAACCTGGTGATCGAAACATTTTGCATCAGCCACTTGCCAACTGAAATAACATATTATTTCCAACTCTGTATATAAAACTGGATCTATTGAAATAGTTCGTGAAAGCTTTGTCAGTCGAAGAAGACTGTTTCAAGTACCTCATTTCGAAATTCTCAAACCTGTCTTTTGAAAAAGTAAATTTGATGGTCCAAAATTTCGGCAGCTCATTAGAGATTAACATTTCATCGGACAATGACAAAACTCCAAAAAAATGCTTAGTTGGCATTCAAAAACCTTGTCAAAGACTTTTTTTGGAAATATGCGACTAAAAAATTACACCGAAATTGTCCAGCAACTTTTAGAGAGCTTCAAAAGGCTTAGTTGCAACATGAGCATCAAATTTCAGTTTCTGCATAGCCATCTTGATGACTTCCCGGAAAATCTTGATGCATTCAGTGATGAGCAGGATGAACGATTCCACCAAGATTTGCAGCTCATAGAAGAACGATATCAAGGTAGATGGGATGAACATATGATGGCTGACTGTTGCTGGAGCATCAATTGAGATTGTCCACAAATGGAACACTCCAGGAAAAGCTACAAGGGAACATTTTTACCTTAATATGTACTTTTTTCGTTTTGTAAAAGGATTTTATTACTTGTATGAACACAATGTAGTGTATATTAAGTATATACAGCCGTTGTATGAATAGTATATTTGATATTTTTTTCTTTATTTTCCTTTGTATCCCCATTAAATATGATTTTTGAGGTTTCCTGTAGCTTAAAAAGTTGACGTGATAGAAAAAAACCTGAGGTCATTTTTGGATTTAGATACCAATAATTAGCCAAAAACAGGTGCCAGATCTAAGTCAACAAAATGTGTGTTCCCCAGTGTTATTATTGCTTTTGTAAATGCAAACGCTGATAAGCATTAAAAAGAAAGCAATGGTATAATGAGAGGCAAATTACACTGCTTTTAATTGGAAAAGAAAGTTTTCCCATGGATACATAATATATTTTTGCAACTACATTCAATCTTTTTTAGAAATTCATACATCTGGTTTAAAAAAACAAAAAACGAAAGAAACATTTATTCTTTTATTTTAATAAAAAAATATCCTGTGTGTAAGTAGATTAACCCCTTAATTCTCGCTCCCGTGATATTCAAGGGCTGTGTCTTTTATTCAGATTGTTTGATTCCCGCCAGTTTTATAAAATAGCGCAATTGGCTTTATTATGGTATCATTCGACTTCGACTTCGAATACACTTTAAACCGTGGCCCCTGTGGACATCTCCACCCATCCCCGGGATCAGAACTGGTGAAAAAAGGCAGGAGAGCAATCTAAGACCTAGATGGTAGTAATTAAAAAAAAAGAAGGGGGGGGGGGGTGGTATCATTTTACCTGTCATTAAATAAGGTGAATATTTCATTTTCAAAAAAGTGGTACCAATAAGCAATTTGCATATTTAAACCGTAATTTAATGCAACCTTTAAGGAGTTAATAATATCGATTTTTCCGTTTAATCTGATTAATACTATTTATATTTCTGTTAATTTTATGAACGTTAATAAAGATGAGAAAAAAGCACTTGCAAAATATCTTGCAAAAAGGTCATTTACATCATGAAACCATAGTTTCTCGTCGTAATTGATAAAAAATTAATTAATACAATGCAATTCCTTTCAAATTTCCTCTGCAAATAATAATTGTTATAATAAAAATAATAATAACAACTCAGTCTTTTTTATGGTCAGTTTTATAACTGGAAATTTTTTAGATTCACTAATTTCTCAAGGAGAAAATTTCTTGCAGTTATCTACGTAACCTCATTAATTATAAAAATTGTTCGACTGCGAACTCTTGAACAAATTTCACTTTGAACCGAAGAATGCTGTTTTTTATAGGATTCTGCTTTTGCTTTTTAAAATTGAATGGAATAGATAATAATCTGTTTACTTGTCATTTGAAAAGAACATGTTTTTTCGTTGCATTATACGATTATTAACATTTTTGTAAAATGATCAAAACCGATGAAAATTAAAATTGTGAAAAGAAATTGAAAGTTCAGGAATGAAATGCATGGAAAGTAATTTGTGTTAGGGGATTTGATGTATATAGATTGATTTTTTTAGCAATGATATTCAATAATTTGAAACAAATATGTCTAATTCTGTGAAACACCATGTCCACAATTTCTAACGATGTATTTCTGATTTATCAAGAAATTTCTTCTAATTTTTCAAAAAGAAATAAATTCTATAAAAACTTAAAAACTATTTATATGAAAATTCATATTAAATGTATTTTAATTTATGTTAATTGCATTTTTAATTTATAATATTAATATTAATAATATACAATATAATAATAATAATATTAATAGAATAAGATATAATAACAATAAAATATATAATAATACTAAACTAAAAAAACTAAACTCTGTGGCTATACAATCCAAGAAGGATCTGGGCCGACAGTGCCCATCTCTGTTTTCTTGACCCTGGGCCCCGAGTTGCGTCCCGGCCAGGTGGTCAACCTAACGCGAGACCCTCGGTGTTTAGTTCCCAAGCAAGCTTGGTACTCATTTTATCGACCCCGAAGGGATGAAAGGCTGAGTGAACCTTGCTCAGTCGAGAGTCGAACTCTCGACCTGCGGTGCGGCAGACAGACGTGCTGACCACTACACCACTGGGCTTTATATAATAATACAAAATATTAATAATATATAGTTTCTTAACATAATATATATTAACTTATATTATTAATTAATTAATATTAGTTTAATTATAATTTCATATTAATTAAATTTATATTAATCCTTAATTACATTGAAACTTTAAAAAGTTGCATTCCCTTTTAGTAAAACTTTCTTGGAAATTTACTTTATTGAGTTATAGCCCTTTTGATATTTTGTATATTTTAAGGTTATATGAGTATGATTACTGAGATTTTTTCAAAATGTATGCGCCAATAAGAAATAAAACAAATCAAAAGTAAAGGTGATAGAACAAAAGATAAATTAAGCTGGATGCATGTCGGAAAAAGCTTTCGATAGATAGCTTGTATATTTTTCCAATGATATTCAAGCATTTTTATCAATTAATACATCTGAGAAATTGAAACAAGTCGGAAATTGTACGTCAAACGTGGAAATTGAGGTGCGTTCGTACTTTAACTAGTTTTATAAATATTCAGATCTAGGTGCAATAGTTCTTGCACACTTATGCAAAAATGCATAAATACAAAATTTATTACGATTATATATATTAAATTCAAAAACACGGAAATAATAGGACTCCATCTTAAATAGGGCGTCATCACCATGGCAACCAAGAATTATTATCTATCATGGGATATCATTGAATTACAGTCGAACCTCGTTATTCCGACACTCTAATGACCAGAAAAAAGTGTCGTCATAAGCGGAGTGTCGCGATAACCGGAGTTGGAGAAAAATATGTTTATAAAAAGCTGTATTTTTAATTCATTTAAGACAATTTTAAACTGTTTTTGCAGTTTTAAGCAATAAAACATTATTATTAAACAAAATAAACACAAAAACAAAATTGAAAAGAATAAAAATCAGATTTGTGATGGCATTTTTATTATTATTATTATTATTACATCAAATATTGGTGAATTAAAGTTTGCTTATCCCTAGATGTGCTTCCTGCAATTCTTTTTTCGATATTATACAATGATTTGTAATCAATATTCGTAGTTTGAGAAAAGAATGTTAGATAATGTCTGATCGTAATGACAAAAAAAAACGCCGCCTGACCAGAGCAAAAAGATCACGAGTAGACTAATACGTCTATCTGGAGCTTAAATGTGTCATTCATAGTGTGTGGGTTTATTTATTCAGATAAAGGATTGAAGTAAAATTTCGCATTTATCTCAATGGGTATTTTAGACACTTTTATGGAAAGTTTGGCTAAGACATTTCTTACCGCTTCATTACCGTACTTATAAGATGGATTATGAAAAATGGACAATTTTCCTAAACCGTCGGGATATCCGGAGTTGAAAATTATTCAACGACGTAAAATCCGGAGTTTATTTACCTTAAAATCATATACAGAAAATCGGGACTTTGAAAAGCTGACGTGATAAGCGGAGTGACGTGAAAACCGGGTGTCGGGATAACGAGGTCCGACTGTAATTATGTATGATAGGATTTGATAGAAAGAGGAAAACTTTTATTAATATCTTTTTATGTTTGTACTCGATTTCCATAAAATTTGAAATGACTCGACAAATTCTACAATGATTATATATATTAAATTTGTAACCTATTCGGTTGGGTAGTTTATGCGCTGTTATATGCTGATAGACGGATAGACATACAGACAGACGGACCAGACGCCGACTATAGGTGATACGTATTGGTATAATTCCAAACACACCTAAAAAAGAACATTATTCTTTTAGCTAACAATGAACACCTTGTGCGTAATTAGATGAATATTTTTTATCCTTCTCTTCAATTAAATAAATTTTCTCGAATCAAAAAACAACCACATTTTCAAAATGTCTTATAAAGATATCATTTTACATCGTGAGAGCACGGTTTCTCTTTAAAATCAATAAAATCTTAATTAATTTAATACAACCCTTTTTATCCAAACTTCACGAGGAAAAAAAAATAATTATCCAGTATTCTTTACAGCAAGTTTTATTACCGGAAATTTCTTGGATTCGTTAAGATCTCAAAGAGAAAATATCTTGCAGATATGTGCTTAATGTCATTAATTATAAAAAGTTGTTCGGCTGTGAACTTTTTGATTAATACTACTTTAAATCATGAAATGCTGCTTTTTGTTGGAATTTATTTTCTCTTTTTTTTTAGGATCGATTAAATACTTAATCTGTTTAGTCGTTCTTTGAAAATAAGATTTTATTAAGCATTGTTCGATTATTAATCTTTTTATGAAATGTTAAGGTCGATAATCACTAAAACTTTAATCAATAGTAAAAGTGGCAGAATAAAAGATAAAGTAAGACATTTCAGTTCTACTGAGAAAATGTTCTATTCATTAAGAAATTTTTTTGAAACATCCTTCTTAAAACAATGATGCCAGTTTTCGTTTATTTAACATTTTCCAAAATAGGTTAAAAAAGTCCTTCCGGCCAGTACCGGGAGAAAGATGTAACTTTCATATTCCTTAATTTTTAAAAGCCAGCTTATATTATTCAAACACACGAAGCTCAAATTAGTGGAACCCGATTATAGAAGATTCAATACTATTTTTTGTCAATACTGAATATGAAAGAAAATTTCGCGAAATTAGTTAGCTATATAATAAAAAAGGAGCATAAAGCTGATATTAAATATGATAGAAAAAACACAGGCTTAGTAAGAAGAAACCATCCAGATAAAGGATCAGAGTCCATAAGCCGCGATTTTGGCCCAAGAAATTTGACTAAAATTCAGTTATGTTGTACTAACTTAATTATTTTTCATTTTTTAATATTAGAAGGTATATATTGTACGATTTTAACAATAGTTTTTGTATTTTGTTCGGATTTATATGGCTTACACAAGCTCAAAATTCGTAAAATTCGTAGTTTTGATGAAATAATACGCAATTTCTGCTATTTTTTAACTCAATTTACTCTCTTATTTTTAATATTTTACTATGAGCGCATCTTTGCAACACTTTTATTTTAACATATTTTGTGTATTTTGATGTGTTTTAAAACATATGTAAAGAAAAAGTATAGCACGATTGCGCGCATATAAATAATTGAGGTAAAAATAGCAGGAATTGCGTATTTTTGACGTATTATTCCCGATAATTGAGAACTAAAGGTAGATGGCGCTAAAAGTACAAAAAAATCGAAAACCTTTTTTTTTTTTTTTTTTTTTTGCGAAAAAAGTTTTAAAAACCAAGGTTAACAAACAGGAAAAAGCTTGAAATGTAAACCCTTGTCATAGTAGTTCAAAAAAGAGTCCAAAAGTATCGCTAATTGAATGTGCGACACAAAGTAAAGAAGAGAACGCTGAATGTGCCACACGAAGTGAAGTGGAGACCGCTGAAAGTACCAGTGATTAGATGCTCGGCGACTGGTGGCCATTACACAACTTGATCATGTTGTAATTGTTTACAACAATGCGATATTTTTGAACAAGGTTAAAAATATTAAAGAAATAAATAAAAGAAATGTTTGCAACTGATAATTTTATTGATAATGGTATTTAAACACTGAACGAAAAGAAGCTAGGAACCTACATTTTAAACTGTTGAACTAAGAGCTCCAAAAGGACAGAAGTGGAAAACACTGTAAGTACCAAGAGCCCAAAAGGAGTGAAATGGAAAACACTGTAAGTACCAGAAAGAGGAATTTTTCTTTTTTTTTTTCGCTCTCTTGAACAATTTTATTCGAAAACCTTTTTTTTTTTTTTTTTTTTTTTTTTTGCAAAAAAGTTTTAAAAACAAAGCTTAACAAACAGGAGAAAGCTTGAAATGTAAACCCTTGTCATAGTAGTTCAAAAAAGAGTCCAAAAGTATCGCTAATTGAATGTGCGACAGAGAACGCTGAATGTGCCACACGAAGTGAAGTGGAGACCGCTGAAAGTACCAGTGTTTAGATGCTCGGCGACTGGTGGCCCTTACACAACTTGATCATGTTGTAATTGTTTACAACAATGCGATATTATTGAACAAGGTGAAAAATATTAAAGAAACAAATAAACGATATGTTTGCAACTGATAATATTATTGATAATGGTATTTAAAAACTGAACGAAAAGAAGCTAGAAACGTACATTTTAAACTGTTGAACTAAGAGCCCCAAAAGGACAGAAGTGGAAAACGCTGTAAGTACCAAGAGCCCAAAAGGAGTGAAATGAAAAACGCTGTAAGTACCAGAAAGAGGAATTTTTCTGTTTTTCGCTCTCTTAAAAAATTTTATTAGAGCCGATACAGCTGAAATCAATGAATAATACTGAAAGTTTCTGAAGGAAGAAACAAGAATTTTAGAATACAGATAATTTCGGTCGAGTTTCGGTCCGAACGAATTTTTTGTACTATTTTCAACTAAAGCGAACTTTCGGCGAAACTCTGATTTTGTGCCGAAAAACGAAAACTAAAACGAATTTTCGGTCGATCTCTATATGGAATAAAAAAAAGAGACTAGAATAGCATTTATATCAAATGCACACTGTAAAAAAAACGGACTAAAAAACGGAAATACTACTGGCAATCTAGACGCCAGTACTATTTCCGTTTTTTTACGGGACTTTTTACCCATAAATTACAGAAAAATTTCCGTTTTTCTGATTAAAAACGGAATTTTTTCTGTAATTTATGGGTAAAAGTTCCCGCAAAAAACGGAAATAGACTGGCGTCTAGATTGCCAGTAGTATTTCCGTTTTTTAGTCCGTTTTTTTTTTACAGTGCATAATTTCCCATTAAAATCGTAGACGTCATAATTAATTTAGGACAATTTTTTTTAAGCTACTAACATGGGGCAAAACTAATAATTAAGTCAAGTTTCTTCGCAATAAATTTCTTTGATTCGTTAACATCTCAAACAGAGAATTCATTGAAGTTAAGTAATTCATCTCCTAAATATAAAAGTTTTTGGACTATGAATTGGTGATTAAATACTACATTAAATGAAGAAATGCTGATTTTTTTTTTTTTTTAGATTTTGCTTTCTCCGTTCTTAGGATCGATTGAATATAAAATATGTTTACTTGTCATGTAGAAAGAAGATGCTTTTTTCGAGCACTGCATGATTACTAATGATCTTGTCAAATGTAAGGGAGGATAACCATTAAACATGTAAATCAAGTGAAAGCTGTTGAAGAATGAGTGATAAATTATGAATTTTATGTATTGGGAAAATTTAATTATTTAGATGAATTTATTTATTTATTTATTGCAACGATATTCTTTTCTTTTCTTTTTTTTTTTAAATCTCAGATATTAACATTTTTATGAGATACTCCACATACAATTTCTGTCGCTTCTCAAAACTTTTTCTAAGTATAAAAATAAAAAAATCGACTATAATTTTGTAAAGTAATTTCCATTCAACAAAACATTTCTTCATTATAATTATTAAGGTATGTAACGGAGTCATCCTAGGTTACATAACATAAATGAAAACCATTTTTATTAAAAAACTCTAATAGACTTATTACATTTAATATTTATAATTTTGATTGCCAGCTAACAATACCAAAAAGCTTTTTTGTATGGAAGATATCAATAATTCCAGTAAAATTTGTAAACTTTATTAAAATCGATACATTCGTATTAGCCGCACGTCATTATTTAATAGTCGAAGAAATCACCAACGATTTCGCTATTAACAACAGCCTTTTAAAGTCTGATCATTTCAGTGATTGAAGCACGTAGTTCGATTACATGTCTATTAAATATGTGTTTTTTACATATAATTTTATTTATTTATTGATGACAATTTTATTTTGATATAACAAATTAGAAGAAAACTAATATTGAACTATTTATAATGTTTTAAGTTCAAACGGGTTAATCAATTGTATTTGGACTACGCGATACAGAGACAGATTTTTACAAAAATCATCCTTGAAAGTTATTTTAAAAACAATTTTAAGAAAATATGAAAATCGAAACACAATTTTCAAACTAATTGTATTTCAAGGAAAATATTTTCTATTCGAAGGTGTAAATATGGAAGTTACAGTTTTTTTTTTTTTTTTTTTTTTAATTGCCGTAAAAGCGAAATTTATCAGTCAGGTGTTGCCACCATCAATTTGCCGCCAGTGTTACTCAATAACAGTTTCTACCTTATAACCTTATAGTATAGACTTTACTTTCTTTTTATTTAATATTGTGCATTTACAAAGGTGTAAAGAGAAATAAAAAAAAAAATGATTCAATGATACAACGATAATTTTAATAATTTGAAATCCTTTCAATGTGAAGAAAGGAACTTATTTATACATCTAAAAATTTAAAGAATAATTTATTTTATTAGTTTAAAAATACCCCCCCCACACACACACACACACACCTTATTTGATAATTAGACGAATGATTTTATTGTTCTCTTTAGTTAAATATTTTTATCAGAATTTAAAAAATATTAGTACACGAAATAGTTTTTTCAGATAAGATATTTTGAACCAGGAAAGAATGGTTTTATTTAAAAATCAATGCATTCTTAATTAATTTAAAAACAATTGTTTTTAGATCTACTTATACCATAAAAAATATCTTCAATTTTCATTCAGGTCAGTTTTATCATTAGCACTTTCTTAGATTATTTTTAGATCTAAAACAGAAAATTTCTTGTGTTTATATGCATAATCCTATTAATTATAAAAGTTGTTCGACTGTGAATTGCTGGGAAAATATTTTAAACCTAGAGATGCTTTTTTCTTTTCTATTCAGTTTTTGTCTTTTTTGAAATCGATTGCATATATAATCTAATTACTGAGATTTAGAAAAAATATCTTTCAATAAGTACATGATTATTAATGATTTTCAGAAATTGAATTGATGACATTAAAAATTTAAAGCAAAGATAAAATGGATGAATGCAATGTAATTATGTGGAAATTTTTTATTCATCTCATCACTTAAACAAAATTTACAAAATTAAGAGTACTTGATTAATTTTAACAGAATTATTCTAACTGTTAAATAAATCACACGAGTTGAAATTTTCCAACTGGTTAAAAAAGTGTCTAGGCTAGGATTCGAAACAGAAACCTTTTGGCTGAAAATGCCAATGATCTGCGTACTGATTATCCTGGACAATTCTGGTGGACACAATTCACCCAATTAACTTTATTGATAATGTCATCTGGTGTGTTATCTAAAATAGCTTAACAGAATATATCTCAAGTAATGGAGCCCCAATAAACGCTGGGTACATAATTACACTTGATTAATGTTAACACAGTTATTCTAATTGCTAAATAAATCACTTGAGTTGAAATTTTCCAAAGTGAAAAAGAGTCCAGTTCAGCATTCAAACCAAGGACCTTTTGGCTGAAGCTGTCAATATTCTGATATATTTTGTTATGGTGTTTCAAGAGATATTCTGTTAAGCTGTTTCAGATAACAGACCAGATGACATTATCAATAAAACTATATGGGTGAATTGTGTCAATCAGATTCGTCCATGATAGTTCAGTTTACAGATCATTTGCATCATGAAAGATTAGTTTCTTAATTAATTAATTCAGTATTAATTAATTTTAAACAACTCATTTGGACCCCTCCCTCTAAATCACCCTCTACCACACCGCCCATAAGATTACCACACATACACACAATACATACATATCGTCTTCTTCATGAATAATAATTTTATGAAACGAATATATCTCTATTCGTTAATAACTTAAAAAATTAAGTTATATTCGTAATCTTATCTTATTAATTATAAAAGTTGTTCGACTGTGAACTGTTGGGAAAATGCTACTTTAATTTTTTTTTTTTTTTAATCTGTTATTTGTTGAATTTCGTTTTCTCCTTTTTTAAGATCAATTGAATATTTAATCTGTGTCATTTGCAAAGAAAAGTTTTTTCTTCAAGTATCGGGATATTATTAAAGTTTTTGTGAAAGGTAAGGGCCAATGAGCGATAAAAATGGTTTCAGAAGTAAAAGCAGAAGAGTGAAATATAAATTAAGTTATATCTGTCTGGGGGAAATGTTTTCAATACAATACTTTATTTTTTTTTTACTTACTGTATTTGCAATTTCTATCAAAATGTAGGATTTTTTCCAACATTTAAAAATATAGTATTATCTTATAATACGAGCAAAAATTGTGCGTGTATATGTGTGTGTGTAAGTAAATTTTATCTTAAAAACGGCTCAAAAAGATTTTGACTAAATTTTGTATTTTACCATTTTCGGGCATGAAAAGACCATTGGCTAGGTCATGTGTTCGAGAAAATTCGATTAGTGGGTCATTTTGGGTCGTAATTGGTCAGGGTCAAGTTAATTATATCTAAAAAACTGCTCAATCGATTTTGACTAAATTTTATATCCAACCGTTTTGGGGCACGAAAAAACTATTGGGCTAGGTCATATGTTCGAGAAATTTCGATTAGTGGATCATTTTTGGGTCACTTCGGGTCACGCAAATTTTATCTAAAAAACGGCTCTAACGATTTTGACGAAATTTAGTAATATACTGTTTTGGATTACGAGAAGACCAATGGGCTAAGTCACATGTTAGAGAAAATTCGATTAGTGGGTCATTTTTGGGTCACTGTGGGTCAAGCTAAGTTTATCTTCAAAACGGCTCTAACAATTTTGACGAAATGTTGCTTTCTATCGTTTTCGGGCATGAGAATGCCATTGGACTAGGTCGCATGTTCAAGAAAATTCGATTAGTGGGTAATTTTGGGTCACAATGGGTCAGGTGTGAAGCTAATTGAATCTAAAATAAAGGCTAAAAACATTTTGACAAAATTTTGTAATATACCGCTTCTGGGAATGAGAAGACCATTGGGCTAAGTCACATGTTCGAGAAAATTCAATTTGTGAGTCATTTTTTGGGTCACTGTGGGTCAAGCTAATTGAATTGTATCTAAAAAGCGACTCAAACAATTTTGACAAAATTTTGCATTACTAGCTGACCCGCCCGGGGAGAGACGATGCAAATTACCAAGGCCCGACACTTGCTCAGTTCCATAGTTGTGTAAAGTCACAGGTTAAGTTTTTTAATTTTTATATGTCCCATTTCCCATTCTTAAAACTTTTTCTCAAAAAATAACGTTACCTTACAGAAGCGAACCGTAAAACAAAGCAGTACGATTAGATACACTATAGCAATTTTTTAAAATTTCTAAGCACATTTTCAATTTTTATACCGTCGTATAGCGAAAAAAAGAACTTTTAAATGCATTTTGTTTGAAAACTGTATCTCCATTTATTTTTGAAATATTAATTTTTTTGCTATTTGTTTAATATTGGAAACGGAAGTACTCCAGTTCTGTAGAAAGTAAAGGAAAAATAGTTCTGAAATAGTAATTATATATTTTTGTTGCCATTTTCTCATAACAACTGAAAGAAAATGTAATTAAAATGCGTGCTATTTTGAAAAATATAAATGAAAAATTTCTGTTAAAACATGGAGCTATTATAAACTATATTTAATTTTAAGTATCTATAGACGCTTTCAGTGTGACGCCAGTCATGACGTTTTGGTTGTAAACTGACTCCAAACAAATGGTTGCAATGCGTCATTTCGTTTTAAATATACAGTGAGCAAAAGAAGTATTTGCACACCAGGTAAATTTGTTGTAAAATATGTATAAATAAATAAAAAGCAACTAAGAATTAAAAATACCAACACTTTTACAAAACAAATAAACATATTAATATCTGACTTAATAATTATATTTAAAATATGAAAACATAAAAAAAGTAGCATTTGTGCTGCCAAAAAATTATTTGCACACTAGCAATAAAAATAGAACTAGAGGAATTATTTATAAGTTAAAAACAGTGCTAATATTTAATATGCATGCCCTTTGCTTCAATTACAGCTTGTAATCGTCTGGGCATTGATTCTATTAAGTTGTGACATGTTTCACTTCTGATTTGTAGCCATTCTTCCCTAAGAGCTTTCTTAAGTTCTGATTTGTTAGAAATTTTCTTTTTCCTTATTTTCACATCCAAAATATGCCATAAATTTTCAATCGGATTGAGGTTTGGTGATTGTGGTGGCGTTTTCAATTGATTTTTTACATCATAAAGCAACCATAATCTCGTAATATATGCAGTGTGTCTCGGATCGTTATCCTGTTGGAAATAATATGAACTAGGAATTCCTAATTTCAGAGCAGTATTAGATAAATGATCTCGCAATATATTTATATTGTTTAGCATTCATATTGCCTTTAATAAAGGTCATTTCACCAACTCCGTTAAAAGGCATGCATCTCCAAATCATTACATGACCACCGCCATGTTTTACAGTTGGTTTCAAGTTTTTAATTTGAAGTGAAGTATTTGGCTTTAGCCATACAGTTTTCTTACTATCTGAGCCAAAAATATTGAACTTGCTTTCATCGGAAAAAATAACAGTTTTCCGAAACTCTAGTGGTCTGCTGGCATAAGCTTTTGCAAATTCAAGTCTTTTCACCCTATTTGTTTCACTAATAAATGGTTTTTTTCGAGGGGCTCTTCCTCGAATATTTGTATCCATGAAGAATATTTCTAATTGATTGTGGTGTAACTATTGTTCCCGACGTTGAAGCGACATCAACAGCCAATTCTCGAGCACTTAGAAAAGAGTTTTTTCAAGATTCATTTATGATGGCTCTCCTTTGCCTGGTATTTAGCTTTCTTGGACGCCCAGTTCGCGGCTTATTTATTGTCGAACCAGTTTCTTTTTTCTTCTTAATTACATAACGAATACTAGAAAAGTTTAGATTTAATTTTTTACCTATTCCTCGGTAACTTAATCCAGAATTGTGAAGAAATATAATCTTCTCACGGGTAGCAACAGACAGTTCACACGTTTTCGGCGCCATTAGAACAAAAACTCCCCAGAATCCCTGCTCCAGTTAATATATTACGTGACTTTAAAGTGCGGGAATAATGTACTGCGGGACTGATATGCATAATGTTCACATTTAATGCCCTTTTTAATAGTCAATGCCTCTTGTGCAAATACTTTTTTGGTATGAGAAAATATTAATTTATTTTTTAAAATGTGTAATATTACTGTTTAAGGAAAATGGGTAGTTATTTTTATTTTCTTCTTATTTAAATAAATGAATAATTAAGAGAATAGTATCAAATTTGTTTTCTATGGTTACTTATGCAAAAAATCTTCTGCGTGCAAATACTTTTTTTGCTCACTGTAAATCATGGAAAATGCTAGCAGTACATATCAAGTATTAATACACTTAGATGTGATATATATATATAAGATATAGCTGCAACACACAAACAAACAAAATAGGAATTACCACATAGCAACCGTTTGTTTGTTATCAGTTTCTAACCAAAACGTCATGACTAACGTCACGACTGAAATCGTCTATATTAATGTTACAAACAAATGAATACCTATGAATCATTAGATAGCCGTTTTTTTTGTCGAGTTTCTTTAATGACGTCATGTTTTTGCTGCATTTGTGTATTATTTTGCGATAGTGACATCCTATGCATGCTTTACTGTAGATGTTTAAGAGTGTAATCGTAAATGTAGAATACTTAAACGGATGCAAATGACGTCATTTTACATAAAATAAAAGTGTGTGCTTTAAGTCTTAAAATTGAAATATATTTTGTACTGTTTATATATACATATATATTTATTTCTTTTTATCGGGGGCGACACTAAATTCTGAAAAAGCAGAATTCCTGTTTTCTAGTCATTTATATTATTTTCTAACTCCTAATATTTGGAGCGTTCAGAGCTAAAGTGTATCAAATGCAAAAATATAGAAAATTTGTCTGTTAAGGATTAATACTTGTTAATGGCTTATATTTTTAGAGCTATGGTGAACTAAGTTCCTTCTATATTACTATTGCTATTTTCTAGCTGATGGCCTGTTTGAGGGAAAAACATTTCAGAGCCAAAATGGATCGAGTCTAGTAAATTCTGATTTAAACTTGAATTGTCACCTTAATTATTGTTTTTGAATTTTCAAATTATGACATATTTGGGAACGGTGTACGCAAAAAATTATTATTTTTTTTTTCATCATAGAGATATAAAATTTTGTGGAAATATACATTTCACCATAAGTACAGTCGTGGAAAAAAAAGTAAACACCCCTACTAACTCCTCAACAAATTATCGTAGAAGAAAGTTACCGGTACCGAATGATTGGAAATAAAGTCTACTTTTAAATGATATATATAAAATTTGCTTAGGGGACAATCTATATATTAAAATGAACCATAACTTCATTTTTTTTTCAATGGCAATACCCAATTTTAACTAGATATTTCAAATCTTCGGTTTAAACTATGCCTAGACACCAAATTTCAAGTCATTTGAATGATGCGTTTTTGAATTAAAAACATTCAAAATTTAGTGCTTCTAATGTTAAATTACATTTTATTTATAGCTCCTGAAATTATACTCCTAATGTGCTAATTTTCTGTGTAGCAATAATATAAATATGCCCAAACATAAATGCGTTGAATTTGCAATTTTCAGAATCTTATGATATGAATTATGAAATTAATATTCGAAAAATCATGAATCGCAACCTACAATATTTTTTGATGGATTTAGATGTATTAAGTCCTGCTTTATGGAAAACCAAAATTTCACATTTTTCTTCCAAGTAATTTTCAAATCATGCTTAAAAAACGGCAAAATGATGGTTTAAGGGGCCATCTATGATAGAAGTGACTAGATATTTTGAAATTCCCTCTACTATCCTGTAATCTACCAGTCTTCAATGACTGCTTAAGTTGCATTGATCAAGAATAAGGCTCTCTCGTTCAACAATCGAGTACCGAACTTCATATTAGATGTAAATTTCCAACTGAACGAAAAATGTCCGGACCAGGACACTGCAAATAGTCCTAAATACTTACATTCAAAATTTAATTGTGTTAAAACTAATCTAGTGTACCGAACTTCAATTTTGATACAGCCCCTAAAATACGCTCGTTGTAAAATAATTAATTTCTCGGAAACTTATCGTACGAATTGCATAAAAAATTTTTTTTAGGCTAATTGAAGGATGTAAAGTTCATTTATGCTGTCAGAATTGTATATTCCTATTGAGAAAAACAAAGTTATGGTTCGTTTTAATATGTAGATGGTCCCCTAAGCAAATTTTATATACATCATTTACAAGTACACTTTATTTTCAATCGTTCGGTACCAGTAACTTTCTTCTATGATAATTTGTTGAGGAGTTTGTACGGGGTGTTTACTCTTTTTTATCCCACGACTGTACATAAACTACCTTAAAAGAAATTTCCAATCTTCTTATAATTTTAAGATTTTTATAAAAAATTCAAATTTTAAAACGAAATTTTAAAATGCTCTATGCGTCATAATTTTTGAGATATTTCCTCGATTTGGTATTTTAATAACTTAACTACAAACAAACTACAACTAACTACAACTATTACAAACAAATCTATGCATCGATTTTTTAATCCCTTGAATACTTAATTTTTCAGAGATTTTTTTCTGAATTCGATATCGATTTTTATCAAAATTTAGCCTTTAAATAGGCTAAAAATCAAATTTAATTATCTGAATGAAGTCGAATTTTAAAATGCATGCACAGTTTTTTATTAGCAATATCGTTATTCATCCTTAATAATTTCATGAATTTTGATCAAATATTATGACGTATGAAACATTTTAAAAATCTAAAATCGTTGAAAAATCAGTTTTGAAAAAAAAATAGATTTAAAGTGCAGTAGAACCTCGGTTATCCGAAGTAATTGGGACCGACCGTCTTTCGGAAAATCGAAATTATGGAGAATGCTTCAATTTTAAGATTAACGAAAAATATATGCAAATTTTCTTATTATAGTAACTGGTAAATAAAAATAAAACAATAGCAAAATAGAAACAAGTATAAATTACTTGGATTTTAATTTTGAAATTAAGTACCTTTTACATAGATCACAAGGATTTGTAAAAATATTTTGTTTGTCGCAGTTTCGATTGCTTTTGCTTTGAGGCTCGATAACGGAGTTTTTTAATATTGACAGTTCACCAGTATCAGAATCTTTCTGCTGCTCCAGCCATGACAAACGTTTTGCAAAACTATGAAAAGCTTCAGAATTTGCTCATTTTTTCGCTTTCTCCGTTCCACTCCGCAGCTTACGGGAGTTCAAGTTAAATCCGTAGGAACTCTAAGAAAGGGGATCGAAATTATTTATATGTACTCTTAGTTGGGAAAGGACCGTTTTCACACAAGGAAAATGATAATTTAAAAAAAAAAAAAAAAAAAAAAAAAAAAAAAAAAAAAAAAGCTTTCAAAATCGATTTTGCACGCAAGGAATGTGATAGTTAGAAAAAAAAAAAGGCTTTCAAAATGGATTTTGCACACAAGAAATGTGATAGAAAAAAAAATTATTAAAATTGGATTTCGGTTAAAAGAGTTTCGGATAAAAGAGATTCTACTGTATATTAAAGGATCGAAAAATCGTTTGTGTACAAAATTCAAACGCTAGTAACTTTGAGGAAAAATAATCGTATCTGCATTTTTGCAAATGGCTCAGAACAAACGGGAGAATAATAATATGTACAAAAATAATTTTCGATTTTTTTGATCGATTTTCGCTCAAATAAAGAAGGTCCGCGTTCCCCTTAAGTTGGTATTGATACTGCAACAATAAAAAGAAAATTATCCTTTAAATCACTTTAGGATTTAACTAGCGTTAATAAACTTTAACATTGGTTATCTCAAAACTATAATTTATGGACTTGATCATCTTTAGCTTTGAACGCCTCATTTAATTCTGTCATCGGCCTCTGAAACGTTGTTTTCTTGGCTCAACAAATATTACACTTGAATATTATATTCTATTTTACTTTAAGATTAAAAATGCAACCATAAGAGCAAACCTCTGTGTTAACTACGGTTTGGATTGAAGTTTATTTAGCTTTGGAGTAGCATAGAATGTTTTTGAAATATAAATATTTGTGAAAATGGTAACATTTATAAAACATCAATTTGGACCCATAAAAATGGCTTTAAAATACAGAAAAATGAAAATATGGATAGAAAAATCCTACGTAGTGCCATAGAAAATTCTATTCTGAACTTTCGTATTAAAATTTAAAGAAAATCGGTCGAGCGGTTCTAGGTCCAAATGGCTAGGTAAAAATAAATAAATAAATAAAATAAATAAATAAATAAGCAAATTTCGTTTCGTGTTTGAATTTTGAAGAACGTTACACTGGCAATTAGTTACAGCGGGATATTTATCACTGTAACTTTTGCAAATTTTCAAAATAAAAAATTTATCGTTTTGGAGCTGTATTCTAGACACCATAAACCATCAGTAAATTCAAAATAAATAAATAAATTTTTTAAACATCGATTTTCAAAATGCGCAGATAAGTGTTGGTTTTGGGCTGCCGACAGAGTGAAAGTTTGTCTTTAGTTTTTCCCAGTTGTTTTGATTTTTTTTTTCGATAAGATTTAATAAGTATGTTACATGTTCTATAATTCATTTTTGTCAAAAGATTATTTTAAATATGTTACCCATGAGTTTAAACATAGCTTGCTTAGATAACTATAATGTATTAAGACATTTTTTTTAAATATTCAGTCTGACTTTTTTTTTTCATTTTTTCATATCTAGAATATATATGAAATGTAGAATACGTTGCTCTTCCATATTTGAAGCAAAACGTATAAAAATAAATTAGGCTTATGTTATGAATGCTTCTAAAAATTTAAATTGGTATGAAAATGGTTTAAGTATATTAAATATTGTTAAATAAACTTCTGTTTGTGATTTTGTATAACACAGATCATACAAGAACATAACATGTAACTTAATTTATGTTGAGTGAGTTTCACAGATGTATGCCCGTTAGGTCATGCTGGTAGGAAAAATTTAGTATACAGATCATTTTTATATTGTGTTCGGTTCTGATGCAATTGTTTTATAGACCAGAAGGTGGTTGCACAGACAATCATCTCATCGCGTTGGAAGCTGAAATTCCAGAAGTAGTTAAAACTCGATTTGCTTATTAAAATGCAATTGGTCTTCCAAGTCATATCTTGGTGGAAAAAAAACCCTGAAAACTCGGTTTCAGTGATCTGACTCGTAGGTTTATCATCGTATTTTCCTGCACACAAAGGTATGAAAAAATGGAGAACTGGGAGCAGGAAAACACAATGATAAACTTGCGAGTCAACCGCTAAAATAGGGTTTTCAACTAAGATATGAATTGGCAGACCAACTGCGTTTTTGTATGCGAATCGAGTTTTATCTAACTCTGGAATTTCAGTCCCCAACTCGAGGAGCTGATTGTCTGTGCCGCTGCCTTCCGGTCTATTAAGCAAGTCATACAATAAACACCTGTGTTAAGAATGAGACAGTCGAACATTCAACAAATCCCTTTGCAGACATATTAGTCCAGGGAATAGGGAATTTTACCTAGCAAAATAAATGGTAGAACTGGAAATCGGCTTTCTAGACGTTTTTTGGGTCGCTGAATCCAAATTTGTAACTTCCCACCAAAATTTCCCCCGGCAACCCCCAAATTTTGGTAAAAAGCCCCCCCCCCCTCCCCAAAAAGGTTTTTATTAAAAAAATCACTTTAGGATTTAACTAGCGTTAATAAACTTTAACATTGGTTATCTCAAAACTATAATTTATGGACTTGATCGTCTTTAGCTTTGAACGCCTCATTTAATTCTGTCATCGGCCTCTGAAACGTTGTTTTCTTGGCTCAACAAATATTACACTTGAATATTGTATTCTATTTTACTTTAAGATTAAAAATGCAACCATAAGAGCAAACCTCTGTGTTAACTACGGTTTGGATTGAAGTTTATTTAGCTTTGGAGTAGCATAGAATGTTTTTGAAATATAAATATTTGTGAAAATGGTAACATTTATAAAACATCAATTTGGACCCATAAAAATGGCTTTAAAATACAGAAAAATGAAAATATGGATAGAAAAATCCTACGTAGTGCCATAGAAAATTCTATTCTGAACTTTCGTATTAAAATTTAAAGAAAATCGGTCGAGCGGTTCTAGGTCCAAATGGCTAGGTAAAAATAAATAAATAAATAAAATAAATAAATAAATAAGCAAATTTCGTTTCGTGTTTGAATTTTGAAGAACGTTACACTGGCAATTAGTTACAGCGGGATATTTATCACTGTAACTTTTGCAAATTTTCAAAATAAAAAATTTATCGTTTTGGAGCTGTATTCTAGACACCATAAACCATCAGTAAATTCAAAATAAATAAATAAATTTTTTAAACATCGATTTTCAAAATGCGCAGATAAGTGTTGGTTTTGGGCTGCCGACAGAGTGAAAGTTTGTCTTTAGTTTTTCCCAGTTGTTTTGATTTTTTTTTTTCGATAAGATTTAATAAGTATGTTACATGTTCTATAATTCATTTTTGTCAAAAGATTATTTTAAATATGTTACCCATGAGTTTAAACATAGCTTGCTTAGATAACTATAATGTATTAAGACATTTTTTTTAAATATTCAGTCTGACTTTTTTTTTTCATTTTTTCATATCTAGAATATATATGAAATGTAGAATACGTTGCTCTTCCATATTTGAAGCAAAACGTATAAAAATAAATTAGGCTTATGTTATGAATGCTTCTAAAAATTTAAATTGGTATGAAAATGGTTTAAGTATATTAAATATTGTTAAATAAACTTCTGTTTGTGATTTTGTATAACACAGATCACACATGAACATAACATGTAACTTAATTTATGTTGAGTGAGTTTCACAGATGCATGCCCGTTAGGTCATGCTGGTAGGAAAAATTTAGTATACAGATCATTTTTATATTGTGTTCGGTTCTGATGCAATTGTTTTATAGACCAGAAGGTGGTTGCACAGACAATCATCTCATCGCGTTGGAAGCTGAAATTCCAGAAGTAGTTAAAACTCGATTTGCTTATTAAAATGCAATTGGTCTTCCAAGTCATATCTTGGTGGAAAAAAAACCCTGAAAACTCGGTTTCAGTGATCTGACTCGTAGGTTTATCATCGTATTTTCCTGCACACAAAGGTATGAAAAAATGGAGAACTGGGAGCAGGAAAACACAATGATAAACTTGCGAGTCAACCGCTAAAATAGGGTTTTCAACTAAGATATGAATTGGCAGACCAACTGCGTTTTTGTATGCGAATCGAGTTTTATCTAACTCTGGAATTTCAGTCCCCAACTCGAGGAGCTGATTGTCTGTGCCGCTGCCTTCCGGTCTATTAAGCAAGTCATACAATAAACACCTGTGTTAAGAATGAGACAGTCGAACATTCAACAAATCCCTTTGCAGACATATTAGTCCAGGGAATAGGGAATTTTACCTAGCAAAATAAATGGTAGAACTGGAAATCGGCTTTCTAGACGTTTTTTGGGTCGCTGAATCCAAATTTGTAACTTCCCACCAAAATTTCCCCCGGCAACCCCCAAATTTTGGTAAAAAGCCCCCCCCCCCTCCCCAAAAAGGTTTTTATTAAAAAAATCACTTTAGGATTTAACTAGCGTTAATAAACTTTAACATTGGTTATCTCAAAACTATAATTTATGGACTTGATCGTCTTTAGCTTTGAACGCCTCATTTAATTCTGTCATCGGCCTCTGAAACGTTGTTTTCTTGGCTCAACAAATATTACACTTGAATATTGTATTCTATTTTACTTTAAGATTAAAAATGCAACCATAAGAGCAAACCTCTGTGTTAACTACGGTTTGGATTGAAGTTTATTTAGCTTTGGAGTAGCATAGAATGTTTTTGAAATATAAATATTTGTGAAAATGGTAACATTTATAAAACATCAATTTGGACCCATAAAAATGGCTTTAAAATACAGAAAAATGAAAATATGGATAGAAAAATCCTACGTAGTGCCATAGAAAATTCTATTCTGAACTTTCGTATTAAAATTTAAAGAAAATCGGTCGAGCGGTTCTAGGTCCAAATGGCTAGGTAAAAATAAATAAATAAATAAAATAAATAAATAAATAAGCAAATTTCGTTTCGTGTTTGAATTTTGAAGAACGTTACACTGGCAATTAGTTACAGCGGGATATTTATCACTGTAACTTTTGCAAATTTTCAAAATAAAAAATTTATCGTTTTGGAGCTGTATTCTAGACACCATAAACCATCAGTAAATTCAAAATAAATAAATAAATTTTTTAAACATCGATTTTCAAAATGCGCAGATAAGTGTTGGTTTTGGGCTGCCGACAGAGTGAAAGTTTGTCTTTAGTTTTTCCCAGTTGTTTTGATTTTTTTTTTCGATAAGATTTAATAAGTATGTTACATGTTCTATAATTCATTTTTGTCAAAAGATTATTTTAAATATGTTACCCATGAGTTTAAACATAGCTTGCTTAGATAACTATAATGTATTAAGACATTTTTTTTAAATATTCAGTCTGACTTTTTTTTTTCATTTTTTCATATCTAGAATATATATGAAATGTAGAATACGTTGCTCTTCCATATTTGAAGCAAAACGTATAAAAATAAATTAGGCTTATGTTATGAATGCTTCTAAAAATTTAAATTGGTATGAAAATGGTTTAAGTATATTAAATATTGTTAAATAAACTTGTGTTTGTGATTTTGTATAACACAGATCATACAAGAACATAACATGTAACTTAATTTATGTTGAGTGAGTTTCACAGATGTATGCCCGTTAGGTCATGCTGGTAGGAAAAATTTAGTATACAGATCATTTTTATATTGTGTTCGGTTCTGATGCAATTGTTTTATAGACCAGAAGGTGGTTGCACAGACAATCATCTCATCGCGTTGGAAGCTGAAATTCCAGAAGTAGTTAAAACTCGATTTGCTTATTAAAATGCAATTGGTCTTCCAAGTCATATCTTGGTGGAAAAAAAACCCTGAAAACTCGGTTTCAGTGATCTGACTCGTAGGTTTATCATCGTATTTTCCTGCACACAAAGGTATGAAAAAATGGAGAACTGGGAGCAGGAAAACACAATGATAAACTTGCGAGTCAACCGCTAAAATAGGGTTTTCAACTAAGATATGAATTGGCAGACCAACTGCGTTTTTGTATGCGAATCGAGTTTTATCTAACTCTGGAATTTCAGTCCCCAACTCGAGGAGCTGATTGTCTGTGCCGCTGCCTTCCGGTCTATTAAGCAAGTCATACAATAAACACCTGTGTTAAGAATGAGACAGTCGAACATTCAACAAATCCCTTTGCAGACATATTAGTCCAGGGAATAGGGAATTTTACCTAGCAAAATAAATGGTAGAACTGGAAATCGGCTTTCTAGACGTTTTTTGGGTCGCTGAATCCAAATTTGTAACTTCCCACCAAAATTTCCCCCGGCAACCCCCAAATTTTGGTAAAAAGCCCCCCCCCCCCTCCCCAAAAAGGTTTTTATTAAAAAAATCACTTTAGGATTTAACTAGCATTAATAAACTTTAACATTGGTTATCTCAAAACTATAATTTATGGACTTGATCGTCTTTAGCTTTGAACGCCTCATTTAATTCTGTCATCGGCCTCTGAAACGTTGTTTTCTTGGCTCAACAAATATTACACTTGAATATTGTATTCTATTTTACTTTAAGATTAAAAATGCAACCATAAGAGCAAACCTCTGTGTTAACTACGGTTTGGATTGAAGTTTATTTAGCTTTGGAGTAGCATAGAATGTTTTTGAAATATAAATATTTGTGAAAATGGTAACATTTATAAAACATCAATTTGGACCCATAAAAATGGCTTTAAAATACAGAAAAATGAAAATATGGATAGAAAAATCCTACGTAGTGCCATAGAAAATTCTATTCTGAACTTTCGTATTAAAATTTAAAGAAAATCGGTCGAGCGGTTCTAGGTCCAAATGGCTAGGTAAAAATAAATAAATAAATAAAATAAATAAATAAATAAGCAAATTTCGTTTCGTGTTTGAATTTTGAAGAACGTTACACTGGCAATTAGTTACAGCGGGATATTTATCACTGTAACTTTTGCAAATTTTCAAAATAAAAAATTTATCGTTTTGGAGCTGTATTCTAGACACCATAAACCATCAGTAAATTCAAAATAAATAAATAAATTTTTTAAACATCGATTTTCAAAATGCGCAGATAAGTGTTGGTTTTGGGCTGCCGACAGAGTGAAAGTTTGTCTTTAGTTTTTCCCAGTTGTTTTGATTTTTTTTTTCGATAAGATTTAATAAGTATGTTACATGTTCTATAATTCATTTTTGTCAAAAGATTATTTTAAATATGTTACCCATGAGTTTAAACATAGCTTGCTTAGATAACTATAATGTATTAAGACATTTTTTTTAAATATTCAGTCTGACTTTTTTTTTTCATTTTTTCATATCTAGAATATATATGAAATGTAGAATACGTTGCTCTTCCATATTTGAAGCAAAACGTATAAAAATAAATTAGGCTTATGTTATGAATGCTTCTAAAAATTTAAATTGGTATGAAAATGGTTTAAGTATATTAAATATTGTTAAATAAACTTCTGTTTGTGATTTTGTATAACACAGATCATACAAGAACATAACATGTAACTTAATTTATGTTGAGTGAGTTTCACAGATGTATGCCCGTTAGGTCATGCTGGTAGGAAAAATTTAGTATACAGATCATTTTTATATTGTGTTCGGTTCTGATGCAATTGTTTTATAGACCAGAAGGTGGTTGCACAGACAATCATCTCATCGCGTTGGAAGCTGAAATTCCAGAAGTAGTTAAAACTCGATTTGCTTATTAAAATGCAATTGGTCTTCCAAGTCATATCTTGGTGGAAAAAAAACCCTGAAAACTCGGTTTCAGTGATCTGACTCGTAGGTTTATCATCGTATTTTCCTGCACACAAAGGTATGAAAAAATGGAGAACTGGGAGCAGGAAAACACAATGATAAACTTGCGAGTCAACCGCTAAAATAGGGTTTTCAACTAAGATATGAATTGGCAGACCAACTGCGTTTTTGTATGCGAATCGAGTTTTATCTAACTCTGGAATTTCAGTCCCCAACTCGAGGAGCTGATTGTCTGTGCCGCTGCCTTCCGGTCTATTAAGCAAGTCATACAATAAACACCTGTGTTAAGAATGAGACAGTCGAACATTCAACAAATCCCTTTGCAGACATATTAGTCCAGGGAATAGGGAATTTTACCTAGCAAAATAAATGGTAGAACTGGAAATCGGCTTTCTAGACGTTTTTTGGGTCGCTGAATCCAAATTTGTAACTTCCCACCAAAATTTCCCCCGGCAACCCCCCAAATTTTGGTAAAAAGCCCCCCCCCCCTCCCCAAAAAGGTTTTTATTAAAAAAATCACTTTAGGAGTTAACTAGCGTTAATAAACTTTAACATTGGTTATCTCAAAACTATAATTTATGGACTTGATCGTCTTTAGCTTTGAACGCCTCATTTAATTCTGTCATCGGCCTCTGAAACGTTGTTTTCTTGGCTCAACAAATATTACACTTGAATATTGTATTCTATTTTACTTTAAGATTAAAAATGCAACCATAAGAGCAAACCTCTGTGTTAACTACGGTTTGGATTGAAGTTTATTTAGCTTTGGAGTAGCATAGAATGTTTTTGAAATATAAATATTTGTGAAAATGGTAACAGTTATAAAACATCAATTTGGACCCATAAAAATGGCTTTAAAATACAGAAAAATGAAAATATGGATGGAAAAATCCTACATAACGCCATAGAAAATTCTATTCTGAACTTTCGTATTAAAATTTAAAGAAAATCGGTCGAGCGGCTCTAGGTCCAAATGGGTAGGTAAAAATAAATAAATAAATAAAATAAATAAATAAATAAGCAAATTTCGTTTCGTGATGAATTTGTTTGAATTTTGAAGAACGTTACACTGGCAATTAGTTACAGCGGGATATTTATCACTGTAACTTTTGCAAATTTTCAAAATAAAAATATATCGTTTTGGAGCTGTATTCTAGACACCATAAACCATCAGTAAATTCAAAATAAATAAATAAATTTTTTAAACATAGATTTTCAAAATGCGCAGATAAGTGTAGGTTTTGGGCTGCCGACAGAGTGAAAGTTTGTCTTTAGTTTTTCCCAGGTGTTTTGATTTTTTTTCCGATAAGATTTAATAAGTATGTTACATGTTCTATAATTCATTTTCGTCAAAAGGTTATTTTAAATATGTTACACATGATCTTAAACATAGCTTGCTTAGATAACTATAATGTATTAAGACATTTTTTTAAATATTCAGTCTGACTTTTTTTTTTCATTTTTTCATATCTAGAATATATATGAAATGTAGAATACGTTGCTCTTCCATATTTGAAGCAAAACGTATAAAAATAAATTAGGCTTATGTTATGAATGCTTCTAAAAATTCAAAATTGGTATGAAAATGGTTTAAGTATATTAAATATTGTTAAATAAACTTCTGTTTGTGATTTTGTATAACACATTTAAACAATCTTCAGTCAAAAATTAATAAGAAAGTAACAGTGAATACATATGATAAGTTATATCTCTATACTGCGCAATGCATATATAGCTCTTGTGAAGTCGAATAGTTGGTGGCAAGGATTGAACCAGGGACGTCAGGAACAGCAAGCGAGCGACATAGCGTCGAGCAAAAAGCCATGCCAGTTACTCTAAGCTAATAGTAACTGCTATATACTGTTCAGGTGAGATGACATCGCAAAACACTCCATCCACAGTGAGGAAGACATTTTGTTTCCTAGCGTCGGAAGAGCGATGTGTATTCGTGTGCAATGCTGTCGTAAACGTGCGCATGTTTTGTGTTATTATTCCGCAGGTTTTGAGGTGAGCATATCACAGTCTTTGCGTGCTGGGGAGGATTTATTTGGCGTTGCCATCTGTTGTGAAGATTGTGAGTTTGATCACGTTGAAGCAAAGGCGTTGGCGAGGATTGAACAACCAACCTCATGAACAGTAGGCGAACAACATAGCATAGAGCAAAAGACTAAGTCAGTTACTTCAAGCTAGTAACCCGTTATATACTGTTCAAGTTTGATGACATCGCTATACGCTCCTTCCCGTATGAGGAAGAATCCCCGTTGATGTTGCGACGTGCACTCTTGTTACCTTGCTCACATGTGATGCACAGTACGACAGGCTTTCTGCTATACGCATTTCACAGGATTTGCGTACTGGGGATGATTTATTTGGTGCTGCCATCCGTTATGAAGGTTACGAATGTCGGATAGGTGCAGGTAAGGATTGGACCAGCGATGTCGTGAAGAGTAGGTGAGCGACATAGCGTTATGCATAGCGACATAGCAAAAGGCCAACCCAGTTATCCTGAGCTAGCAGTAATTAGCTATTATATTGCTCATGTGAGATGGCATCACTACAGATCAATTTAAATGTAACATATAATAAATAAATTCAGTTCCACGCTACCACTACATTTAAATAAAAATATTCGTTTTATGTAACCAGAGAAGTCTGCTATTAAATAAAGTGAAGAATTACTCTTTAAAATTTCGTGTAACTAACCCTAAATATCAATTTAAAAAAAAAAAAAAAAAAAAAAAAAAAAAAAAAAAAAAAAAAAAAAAAACATACTTCGAAAAGGAAAATTTTTGCAGTGTTCACACATAAAACCAACATAGAGTTACACAGAAAAAATATTTTTTTCACAACATCGGGGGTGAGGTGAGGCAAACGTGAACCTTATCTACCTCTCTCCTTTCGATGTGGAATTTTTCTACGTACGTAATTTAACAAAGTAATTCAAAGGAAAAAGTGTAAACTTTTGGAAAAGTGTATTTTATAGAAAAAACCTGATAAAAATGATTTATTAATTTAGAGAAGAGAAAAGAAAAACATAAGCGCCTGTTATAAAATGCTAACGTTTCATTAATAAAAGTGACAAATCTGTTAGATTGTAGATAAATGTATTTGAAATCACATTCTAAAATTAATGGAAATTTAGAATCATTTTTGACAGCTCTATTAAAAATGCATTTGCACCTTGGATATTTTGATATTTCTTTTTAAAATGATTTGATTTAATTGATAAGTAAATGAAACATAATGGACACTTTAATAAATTAGATTATTAGTATAAAAGAAGCGATACAAAGAAAAGATCTAGATCAATATTTTACTTACAAAATTTTGTAAAAGGGATTATTATTTGAATAAGCTAGTTAAAAAATAATGTTTTGAATTAAATATGAAATAAATATAATCTTATTTCAGATTTAAAAGATGAAAGGTGTTTGTTAGTTATTTATATATTTTGCATGAAATTGTTCTTTATTTGTATCAGTATATTAATAGTCAGTGAGTGTTTGTTGTGAAGAACACATTTAAATTTTTTTAATGAAATTTTAAAAAATGC
This sequence comes from Maratus speciosus, assembly GCA_963932465.1. Classification (NCBI taxonomy): domain Eukaryota; kingdom Metazoa; phylum Arthropoda; class Arachnida; order Araneae; family Salticidae; genus Maratus; species Maratus speciosus. Next base: position 243,976,620 of record OZ010800.1, on the reverse strand, counting down.
CTTTTAAAATTGAAAAAGGCTGTTCAAGTTTAAAGAAAACGACTTTAAAATATTTTATACAGCTTAAAAAGTATATTTTCTAATACTAAAAATTTTAAGCGAAAGAGGTGTTAATATATTTCAGCCATCCGATGAATGGTGTGCTTTGTTTGGCAAATGCAACCCAATTACCAAATAGAACCATTGTAGTAAATTCTGTGTAGCGTGTTGTAGGGTTATGAACGATTCATTAATATTTTACTCTCAGTTTCATTGTTGAAAAAGAATTATTAGGGTAAGGTGCCCTATTATCGTCCCCCAGTCACTTTCAGGTCCTTGGATGTTGTAATTTTCAGTGAAAATCTACCAAATTTGGATTAGACTAACTACCACGCACATAGAAACACAGGCAAATATCGTACAGAAAAAATTTAACAATGCAAAAAATTGTTTTTTCAAAAGTATTTAATAAATTCAAAAGAGAAAAAAAATGTCCCAATTTCGTCCACCCAAAAAATCCAATGCGCCGAGGCTTAACTTATAACTAAATCAAAATTTATTTCTAAATGAGTAATCAATTTAATTTACATTAAAGTAAGGGACGAAGAAATGTACTAATTATCAATGGAATAATAAGATAATGAAACATTAACCATCCAAACATGAGGAAAATTTTGAAAAAAATGTCATGAAAAAGCATTCCTAATTTCGTCCCCGGGACGAAAATAAGAACTGCAAGGGGTACGAAATTGGGACAACGCTACTTCCTAATATGGCGGAGCCTCATTTCAAGTAAGAAGAACTCAGCGTCCTGAAACTCACTGTATGCTACTGTCAGCATCTTACCAACGTAAAATACATGCAATGAATAAGAACTAAATACTTACAGTACAGCAAATAACGTTCTACAAATGACGTAATAAGAACTCGGGTCTTCTAAAAATAGGAAATTCGCCGTCTTTAATTTATGTAGGCGTCTTGGCGAACGGAACTTTCAACACTGACCCCTTTTACCTTCCGTCCCCTGAGCCTTGCGTCATACGTGGCGCCACTGTCGCAGAAGGGAAAAAGTTAAGGGGGATCACATTAGGAGAGGAGACGAAATATGGGCACTTTACCCTATATCTATTGTATGTATTGAATCCAGATCATACAAGTACATAAAATGTAACTTAATTTATGTTGAGTGAGTTTCCCAGATATATGCCCGTTAGGTCATGCTGGTAGGAAAAATTTAGTATACAGATCATTTATATATTGTGTTCGGTTCTGATGCTGTTGTTTTATAGACCAGAAGGTGGTTGCACAGACAATCATCTCATCGCGTTGGAAGCTGAAATTCCAGAAGTAGTTAAAACTCGATTTGCTTATTAAAATACAATTGGTCTTCCAAGTCGTATCTTGGTGGAAAAAAAACCTGAAAACTCGGTTTCAGTGATCTGACTCGTAGGTTTATCATCGTATTTTCCTGCACACAAAGGTATGAAAAAATGGAGAACTGGGAGCAGGAAAACACAATGATAAACTTGCGAGTCAACCGCTAAAATAGGGTTTTCAACCAAGATATGAATTGGTAGACCAACTGCGTTTTTGTATGCGAATCGAGTTTTATCTAACTCTGGAATTTCAGTGTCCAACTCGAGGAGCTGATTGTATGTGCTCCTGCCTCCCGGTCTATTAGGCAAGTCATACTATAAACACCTGTGTTAAGAATGAGACAGTCAAACATTCAACAAATCCCTTTGCAGACATATTAGTCCAGGCAATAGGGAATTTTACCTAGCAAAATTAATGGTAGTACTGGAAATCGGCTTTCTAGCCGTTTTTTGGGTCGCTGAATCCGAATTTGTAACTTCCCACCAAAATTTCCCCCGGCAACCTCCCAAATTTTGGTAAAAAGCCCCCCCCCCCCCAAAACGTTTTTATTAAAAAAATCATTTTTTTTTATTGTTTTAGAGAAAAAGTATCTAGAAATTCAGAAAGTAGACAAAATTTCCAACAAATTAGATATATGACATTATGACTTAGGATGAAGGGAAAGAAGGGATCTGCATTGGAACATGCGCGTGGTGCTGCGTAAACTAAGTTGCGCAATTCCACTTAACCACTCACACGTTTACAGTCGCCCTCCCATCTCCTCTCCGAACTTTCTCTATAACGTTTACTTTAAGATTTTTGGGTCGCTGAATCCGAATTTTTAACTTTCGCCCAAACATTTCCCCCCCGAAACCCCCACAAATAGTTGTTTTTAACCTAAATTTCTTATTGTTTTAGGGGAAAGCATTACGAAATTCAGAAACTAGACAAAATTTGCAACAAATAGCATATATGACATTAGGAATTAGGAAGAAAGGGGAGGGTGAGGGCTTCCTCTGAACATGCAATGCGGCGCTACGTGCACTAAATTATGAAGTCCAGGCAATAGGGGATTTTATCTGGCAAAATTAATACTAGTTCTGGATTTCGACTCACTTTATGTTTTTTGGGTCGCTGAATCCGCATTTGTAACTTCCCACCAAAAATTTCACCCGGCAACCCCCCCAAAAATTAATTTTTTGAAAAAATTTGGTTTTTGAGAAAAGCGCGCGGGGGAATGTTCCGAGGCAGCTCCCTCTCTCCCCGTTTATCCTACGTCATAGTCATATATCCTATTTGTTGCAAATTTTGTCTAGTTTCTGAATTTCGTAATGCTTTTCCCCTAAAACAATAAGAAATTTAAGTTAAAAACAACTATTTGGGGGGGGGAATTTTGGGGGTAAGTTAAAAATTCGGATTCAGCGACCCAAAAAACTTAAAGTAAACCTAGAGAAAGTTCGGAGGGAAGATGGGAGGGTTAATGTAAACGTGTGAGTGGTTAAGTGGAATTCAGCAACTTAGTCCACGCAGCACTGCGGCGCATGTTCCGAGGCAGATCCCCCCTTCCCCTTCATCCTAATTCATAATGTCATATATCTAATTTGTTGGAAATTTTGTCTATTTTCTGAATTTCTAGATACTTTCTCTCTAAAACAATAAAAAAATTGATTTTTTTTAATAAAAACCTTTTTGGGTGGGGCATTTTACCAAAATTTGGGGGATTGACGGGGGAAATTTTGGTGGGAAGTTACAAATTCGGATTCAGCGACCCAAAAAACATCTAGAAAGCCGATTTCCAGTACTACCATTAATTTTGCTAGGTAGAGTCCCTATACGGTCTCTATTGCCTGGACTATATTAACAATGCCCAGGCTCAACCACTGGTCCTAAAACAATACAATTCATAGGCACATTTTATAACGTAGGAAACCATAAAAAAAGGATTTGAAGAATATTTAACACTCTCGTTCGCAAATGCGGAAAAAAATTAAAACAAAAAAAGCCTTGAACTTTCTCCCTCCCTTCCCCCCCTCCAAAAAAGGAAGAATATTTAAAAGTCTTAGAACAAAGCTGTTTACGCAAAAGTTCCATGTTTATGAATTTGTATGTAACTACTCGGACAGCTAAATTTAATTGAGACATTATATACAAATTTATTGAACTTTCAAAATTTCAATATGAACTCTCTCTCTCTATATATATTTTTTTATTTGATTTTTCCTTTCCTATTTATTCTAAATATAAATTTTATGAACAAAAATAAAATTTAATATGAAAATGCATGCAAATTTTACGAACAAAACTACTAAAATAAAATTGGTTTCTTCTTTCTTTTTATACATGCTATTGCGGTAGCAAAGCAAAATATGTCTTTGTAGTTTAAAGGCAATTAAAATGATAATGTATTACACTGGCCTCCAAAAGTTAAGATACAGGGGCTGGATGCTTTCGATTGCACACGTTTCGTCGAATATCTACCAACATTATGGGCGAATTGTTCTTGAACTTCTAGAATGTAAAGAACATGTTTGATTTTATATTTCTCGGTGAAGATTTATCGGGGGGGGGGGGTACAATTAGGGGGCTAATAATAAATTTAATAATAAAATAATATTTGCGATCACTTATGTAACAGAAAAGTCTGGAAATGGTTTGCCACTGTGCTAAATGACTATTTGGGTCCTATTCAACATTTGTATGCATTTGTGTAAGCATAGCACTCATACTCGTGAAGATGTTAACGTTTTTGTGAAAATTTCAAAAAATTTCTGTTTATAGCATACAGAGTTTACAACCAAATTTAACACAACTTTCCGAAAGCTTGCCAAAGAGTATTAGCAACAGTATACTGCAATTAAATCAGAAATATATTGAATATATGATGAGGTATGGGCATTTTTATGAGATAGTTTTTAACTGCGCATGCGGGGAAGATTTCAAAATTTTTATTTCATAATTTAGTAGTCAGTATTTTGGGGCAACTTCTATAAAAAGTCCAGTCAAATGTTGTGAAAACTTAAAAAGATATAGTGAGCTGATTGAATAGTTGTGGAAAATCCCTTATAATAAAGCTATTTTTAGGAAGCAACTCACTATATCGACCCTATCTTTGTGAATTTTCGCGACATTCGACTCGACATTTTATATAAGTTGCCCTAAATAGCTGACTACCAAATTATATAATAAAAATTTTAGGATTTTCCACGCATGCGCAGTTAAAAATTATTTCATACAAATGCCCATATCTCATCAAGTATTCAATATATTCATGTTTTAATTGCAGTATACTGTTGCTACTGTTCTTTGTCTGGTTTTTTGAAAGTTGTGTTAAATTTGGTTGCAAACTCTGTATGCTATAAGCAAAAAACTTTTGAATTTTTCACAAAAGCGTTAACATCTTCACAAGTATGAGCGCTATGCTTACACAAATGCATACAAACGTTGAACAGGACCCAAATAGTTATTTACCATAGTGACAAACCATTTCCAGCCTTTTCTGTTACATAGGTGATCGCAAATATTATTTTATTATTAAATTTATTATTAGCCCCCTAATTGTACCCCTCGATAAATCTCCACCGAGAAATATAAAATCAAACATGCTCTTTACATCCTAGATGTTCAAGAACAATTCGACAATAATGTTGGCAGATATTCGGCAAAACGTGTGCAATCGAAAGCATCCAGTCTCTGTACCTTAACTTTTGGAGGCCAGTGTATTATAATAGCTCAAAAATGGAAAGGAAAATATCTGAAAATTGAATGGCAATAGAAAAATTTAACAATATTTTCCTTTTTAACGCCTTAAAATCTATAGGAAATACGCGATTTATATTGAGAAATAGAAAGATCTAAAATTATATAAGGAAAAAAATAATAACTTTCGGTCATCCAATTAAACTCCAGGAAGGCGAGGAGGTAACGACGGTAGTATATATATATATATATATTTTTGTTGTTGAAAAAACAAATTATTACTTGATTTTATTATTATTCATCTTGAGAAGGACACCGTTTGAGTATACAAATCTAGCAGGTCTGTTAAAAAAAAAGTTTCAAGCCGTTATGTTTGCTGCAGTTATTTTTAGCAGATATATTTTTGTTTTAACAGAAAGTTCGTTAAAATTTTTTTGAACTGTATTATGTTTAAAAAGTGTTAAAAGATTACTTCCATACAAAAGTCTGAATTTTATAACCTTAAAAAATGATGCCTTCTATTTTACAATTCTTAAAAAACTTTAAAAGTCTTATTTTTTTTTAATTCTTCCACTATTTTACTACCTTGAGTGTACGATACGGTTTTAAATTTTCATTATTTTTAAAGAGAATAATATGGCATATATTTTTTTCTTTCATATTTTACTTGGGCTTTTTTATTTAAAATCCTTGTCTTTTTACAGACTTTTATAATGTTTTTATTTGTTAAATCGGATTCTTTCTTTTTTTCTCTAATCCTCTGATAACAAAGAACCTTGATTCCCTGCCTGGCTGAATATGTCACTCAGTAGGGATTAATACAGATTTTGATTTTCCAGACCGCTTGTTGTGCACAAATGGTGATATCTTGATTTTCAACAAAAACTACGGCAGACATCGCATAACAATTTTCTTTGTAATATTTCTTAATATGTCTGGCAAACAATGTGACGACTATCCGGAAGAAGATTATATATATATATATATATTTGAAGAAGAAATAACTTTAAAGCTTTGTATTTCACTTAATAAAAATAACAGCTCAAAATTTTAAATTGTTTGTTCTCGTATTTTGATATATTGTTAATCATATAATGCTTGATAAAATTTTATTCAGCATCTTTGCTATCTTTTTTCCAGAATTCGATTTTTTTTTTTTAATACTTGATCTAATCTATACATATCTATTTCTATATACATGGTGTATTTGAAATGCTTCAACAAACTTAGGGGGATGATAGTACTCATCAAGACGAACACAAAATGCAATGCAACATCGGATCGCAAACCACTTATTGAATCACAAATACAGGGTGTTTCAGCATAACTGAAGTCGGCTTGTCGATAATAATTTTGCGAAAAATTAAAATATTACAATAAAAATGTAACGATATGTACCTTATTTTGTATTAAATGTGATAACATCACAAAAAGGTAGTAGAATTTTCCATTGTACGCACCAGCAGTATGCATTGGACGCTCCCAATTTTGGACTGTGATTATCAGTTAATAAGGTATCATCAATTGCATGAGTATCCTGTTTTTTTTTTCCAGAACTTTTCATGATGTTATCACATTTGATACAAAATAAGGTACATATCGTTGTGTTTTTATTACAATGTTTTTATTTTTCGCAAAATTATGACCGACAAGCCGACTTCAGTTAGTGCGAAACACCCTATATTTGTGATTCAGTAAGTGGTTTGCGACCCCATGTTCCACTGCATTTTTGTTCGTCTTGATGAGTACTATCACCCCCCTAAGTTTGTTGAAGCATTTCAGATGCAACCTGTATACATCGTAAAATTGTACTTTCTTTATGTTCACTGTAAAATGTATTTTCTTTATATGCATTAAAATTTCTTTAAATTTATTAAAAGCTATGTTCAAGAAATTTTTTCTAACAACATAGAATATTATAAGTATGGAAAGTATGTTAAACATCTATCAAATTTCTAGTTGTAATATAAATAGAATCTTTCCAGACTATTAAACTTAGAAATCTATACGCTCAAAAGTGACGAAATTGAATTTGAATTTCGATAATAGTTAGAAATCAATATTTCCAAGACTCTTAGTGTCGCAATTTAAAATCTGCAGGAAATAGAATTTTAGATGACTTTCAGTTTAAAAATATTATTCTGAGTGAGTTTATGTTATAAAATATTCTAAATGGAAGGTTCAAGATATGATTTTAGTTTATTTTTGTTATACCATTTTTTTTTTCTTCTTGATGGCCTCAATTTAAAAGATAATGTACATAATTTTGTTTAAAACTCATCAGTTATTGTCTGGAAGATTTTAATACATGCTTTATTTTGATTTAAAAAAAAAGAGTTATTTTTATATTCACAATTTAAAAATTTATCTTAAAAAAAAAAAAAAAAAAGATAATAGTGCGATTTTCTTTAAATGCATGTTTTAAAGAAATCACATTAATATTATTCTGCTTTTAATATTAAATCTCATGAGGAATGTAAACTTCATGTAATTCAACGAAATAAAAGTTTTATAAGAAAGTGATAGATGTACTCTCTCAGTTTAAAACCCTCTAAGTGGTTTGCCCATGTTTTTCCGTTTCTCCCAAACAACTTGAATCTGCTGTACACAAACATATTTTTAAGAGAACTCTATTTTAATATGTATCTAAAATAAAGAAATATGAAGTGTATTTTCGAAACAAACAGGAAAAGGAAATTTAAAGGAACATTAGTTTTGCGATTTTTTTTATGAAAATCCAGGAAAGCCCTCAGACGTTCAATGGGTTAAAAGAGATAAAGTCATTCAGATACTAAATGAAATATTTCTTGTTGTGTTTAAATACACTGGCCACAAATAAATAAATAAATAAATCACCGTCGTCACAATACAAATTCGAAACACTTCATAGCATATAAATTTATCAATCTTAAAAAAAAAAAAAAAAAAAAAAAAAAAGATAATAGTGCGATTTTCTTTAAATTCACGTTTTAAAGAAATCCAATTGGTATTAATGTGTTTTTAATATTAAATATCACGAGGAGTGCAAACATTTATGATTCGACGAAACAAAATTTTATAAGAAAGTGATAGATGTGCATTCTCAGTTTAAAACTCTCTAAGTGGTTTACCCATATTTTTCCGTTCTTACCAAACAACTTGAATCTGCTTGTAGACAAAAATATTTTTAAGATAATTGATATTTTACGAAATACCTAAAATAAAGAGATATGAAGTGTATTTTCGAAACAAAGAGGGAAAGAAAATTTAAAGGAACATTAGATTTGCGAATATTTACCGTCGTCACAATATAAATTTGAAATACCTCACGACATATAAATTTATAATTAAATATATATATATATTAGTGCAATATTATTTAAATTTACGTTTTAAAGAAATCCTATTGGTATTAATGTGTTTTAGGTAGCTTTTTTTACAAAAGAGCTACCTATTGCAGCCGTTCGGAGGAAAGCGATTTCAAAAAATTTTGGTATATTTTCATCGATCATGACCCCCAGACCTCTAAACCACCCTCCGTTCAAAATTGATATATATATGTATACATACATATATATATATATATATATATGTGTGTGTGTGTGTGTGTGTGTATATATAAACGTAAAGCACAGTAATCACCAACAAAAAACAAGATAAATTCATGTGAAATGCGCCAAACAGCTGCAGTAAAACACATAAATTAAATATAAAGCAGTATAAGATTATATTAAATATAAAGCAGTATAAGATTATATTTAGCCTGAACCAGCGCACCCCCCCCCCCCTCACAGAACAAGAAGATTTCTTCTTGTTCTGTGAGGGGGGGTGTGCGCTGGTTCAGGCTAAATATAATCTTATACTGCTTTGTATATATATATATATATATATATATGACCTATGTCACACTGTAACTCCCTTAATTATGAACCGATTTCGATGTAATTCGGTGTGTACATAGTACATACCAATGTCTCGACCGAGTTCGTTGGCGAGCTTCATCCGCCGTTTTGTTTCAAAATGGCGGCCATTTAAAATTTTAAAAAAATTTTAAAACTTGAAATGTGGTACCAAAAAATAAAAAATGGAAAAATATTTTTTTGTTATGTATTTGACCTTTATACAAAGATTCTGGAGCAGTTTTTGTTTCGTCTATATCTTAAAAAATGGCTGAGTTATAGCATTTTGAATTTCTAGCGTGGCTGACGTTTTGAAACGTCCTGAATTTTGTCACGCGATAAAAGGCGTATTTATGAACCGATTTGGATGTAATTCAGTGTGTACATAGTACGTACCAATCTCTCGACCGAGTTCGTTGGCCAGCTTCATTCGCCGTTTTGTTTCAAATTGGCGGCCATTTAAATTTTTTAAAAACTTTTAAAACTTGAAATGTGGTAACAAAAAATTAAAAATGGAAAAATATTTTTTCTTATGTATTTGACCTTTATACAAAGATTCCGGAGCAGTTTTTGTTTCGTCTATATCTTAAAAAATGGATGAGTTATAGCATTTTGAATTTCTAGCGTGGCTGACATTTTGAAACGTCCTGAATTTTTTCACGCGATAAAAGGCGTATTTATGAACCGATTTGGATGCAACTTCGTTTATACATAGTACATACCAATGTCTCGACCGGATTCGTTGGTCAGCTTCATCCGCTATCTTGTTTAAAAATGGTGGCCATTTAAATTTGTAAGAAAAATTTAAATTTGAAATGTGGTACCAAAAAAATAAAAATTTAAAAAATATTTTCTTCTTATGTGTTTGACCTTGATAAAAAGATTCGGGAGCAGTTTTTGTTTCGTCTATATCTTAAGAAATGGCTGAGTTATAGCATTTTGAATTTCTAGCGTGGCTGACATTTTGAAACGTCCTGATTTTTCTCACGTAATAACAGGCGTATTTATGAACCGACTTGGATGTACCTTGGTGTGTACATAGTACATACAAATATCTCGACCGAGTTCGTTGGCCGGCTTCATCCGCCATCTTGTTTCAAAATGGCGGCCATTTAAAAAAATTAAAAAATAAAAAAAATTAAATGAGATACCAAAAAATTGGAAAGTGAAAAAGATTTTTTTTGTATGTGTTTGACCTTAATACAAAGATTCCGGAACAGTTTTTCTTTCGTCTATATCTAAAAAAAATGGCTGAGTAATAGCATTTTAAATTTCTCTTGTGGCTGACATTTTAAAACGACCTGATTTTTGTCACGCGATAACAGGCGTAATTATGAACCTATTTGGATGTAACTTGGTCTGTACATAGTACATACCAATGTCTCGACCGAGTTCGTTGGCCAGCTTCATTCGCCATCTTGTTTCAAAAGGGTTGCCATTTTAAAAAAATTAAATTTAAAATTCAAAATGAGGTATTAAACAATTGGAAAATGAAAAAGATTTTTTTATTTGTTTGACCTTGATACAAAGATTCCGGAGCAGTTTTTGTTTCTGAAAATTTGTTCTTTTGTTTATATCTTAAAAAATGTTTGATTTATAGCACTTTGAATTTCTAGCATGGCTAACATTTTGAAACGATCTTGTATTTGTCACGCGATAACACACGTATTCGCCTATTTCGATGTAAGAAAGCATGCGGATAGTATACATCAACACCTCGACCAAGTTCGCTGGCCAGATTCATCAGCCATCTTGTTTCAAAATGGCGACCATTAAAATAAAATATATATATATATTTAAAGTGAGGTGCAAAAAAATTAGAAATTGAAAAAGGTTTCTTTCTTAAGTATTTGACCTTGATATAAGGATTCAGGAGCATTTTTTGTTTGTCTTTACCTTAAAAAATGGCTCAGATATAGCAGTTTCAATTTCTATTGTGGGTGACATTTTGAAAAATCTGATTTTTTGCATGCGACAGCACTCCTATATATTAACCGATTCCGATGTGAGTGAGCATGTGCACAGCAATTACTAAGGTCTCGACCAAGTTCACTGCTTAGCCTCATCCACTATGTTGTCTTAAAATGACAGGCACTTTAAGAAATTGCCGAATTTGGCAGCCAAATATATGTTACTTTAAAGAAAAGCAGCTTGGATAAAGCTGACTAATTTCGCGAAATTCTCATTGATTATATTGATAAAAATTATTATTGAATCTCCTATATTCGGTTTCCACTAAATTGAGCTTCGTGTGTTTGAATGATATAATTTGGCTTTTTTTAAATAAGGATTATGAAAGCTACCTCTTCCTCCCGGCACTGGCCGGGAGGACTTTTTAACTTTAAATATCACGAGGAGTGTAGACGTTTGTGATTCGACGAAGCAAAATTTTTATTAGAAAGTGATAGATGTACTTTCTCAGTTTGAAACACTCTAAGTGGTTTGCCCATATTTTTACGTTTTTCCGAAACAACTTGAACTGAATCTGCTATAGACAAAAATATTTTTAAGATAAATGTATTTTAAGATATATCTAAAATAAAGAGATGTGAAGTGTATTTTCGAAACAAACAGCGAAAGGAAATTTAAAGGAACATATTAGTTTTGCGAACATTTACCGTCGTCACAATATAAATTTGAAATACTTCATAACATATAAATTTATCATTCTTTTTTTAAAAAGATGATAGTGCGATATTCTTTAAATGAATGTTTTAAAGAAATCACATTGATATTAGTTTTTATTATTAAATATCACGAAGAGGGTAAAAGTTTGTGATTCGACGAAGCAAAATTTTTATGAGAAAGTGATACATGTACTTTCTCAGTTTAAAACACACCAAGTGGTTTCCTCATATTTTTCCGTTTTTTCAGAAACAACTTCAATCTGCTGTAGACAAAAGTATTTTTAAGTTAATTGTACAGTACACTGTTAAAAATTTTGCAGCATTCTGGCAGGTCATTCGACCGTTTTTTGAAAAAACGGTTTCATAACCATAATTTAACTGTATTCCGAACATAAAATGGCCAATAATATGGTCAGAATAGTGTTAAATTACAGTTGTTTTAACCGTTTTCTGAAAAAACGGTCAAATGACCTGCCAGAATGCTGCAAAATTTTAACAGTGTAATATCTCGACTTACGTCAACAATTCGTTCCAAGACTAGCGACGTAAGTCGAAAACGACATATGTCGAGGTACATTTACATAAGGAAAAATGGGTTAACTAATAAAAATTTTCAAAATCTAATGAACATATTCTATTGTATTGAGGAATTATGTTACATACATTTAACATTAGCAAAGAAAAATGCGTTTGCAATGCAAGAAATTGGAATACATCAATAAGTTGTTAATTTACAATTTATTGATCTTCTAGCTGAACCGTTTGAATCATTGAGGATGTAAAAAATCATTGCAGTGAAGTTTGAACCGACAAATTTTAGCCTCCGGTACGGTATGCTATTTCTTTCTCCCAGCTTATTTTCTGTTGTCTTCAAAAAATAATGTTACCTTCTATAAGCCAGCCGTAAAATAAAAGCCGATGTTTCATGTGCGATTAAGTACTCTACAGCCTTTTTAAAATTTTCTAACCATCGCACATTTTCAATGTTTATACCGTCGTATTGGGGGGGGGGGGGGAGTGCTTTTTAATGCAATTTGTTTGAAAACTGCATCTCCATTTATTTTTGAAATATTAATTTTTTTGTAGTTTTTAGCGACATTTGTTTCCTTTTGGCAACTCGAGTACTCCATTTCTGTAGAAAGTAAAGAAAAAATAGTTGAAAAAAAGCAATTATAATTTCTTATTGCCATTTCTCCATAAAAACTGAAAACATGTAATGAAAATACGTGGTATTTTGAGAAAAATATAAATGAATGATTTATGATAAAATATGGAGCTATTATAAACTATATTTATTTTTAAGTATCTATATTAATGCAAATGACGTCATTTTACATAAAATAAAAGCGTGTGCTTTAAGTCTTAAAATGGAAATGTGTTTTGCACTACAGTAGAGTCCCTATTATCCGAGTCCCGCTTAACCGACTTATTTTCTTCTGATGGATTTGTGGTTCCTTTTATTATGAAACAGCCATTATAAATGAAGCGTTAGGTGAAGATGAAAGATACGACTGCTCTTTCATCTTCACCTAAACGCTTCATTTATAATGTCTGTTTTATAATAATAGAAACCACCAATCCATCAGAAGAAAATGAAGTAATGGAAATGTGGGGGGGGGGGCGGCACTAAATTCTGAAAAAGCAGAATTCCTGTTCTCTAGTTTCTTATTTTTTTTTCTCTCTTAGAAGCTCTTTGTAACAGCAGAGTGAGTTTTTTAAGCTTTTCCCAGCGATTTTTCTTATTTGTTTGTCACTATCACGTGACTGTCACGGGAAAATTTCCACGCATAGAATCAGGTGTCATCAAAAAGTTCAAAATCTGTCTAAATTAAAGATTTTTTTTTTCCAAGACAGACGACGTAAATGCGGGATGACGTAAGTCGGGGTACTACACTGTAAAAAAAAAACCGGACTAAAATACGGAAATACTACTGGCAATCTAGACGCCAGTACTATTTACATATTTACCGGAACTTTTTACCGGTAAATTACAGAAAATTTTCCGTTTTTTTGGAATTTAACGGAAAAATTTCTGTAATTTACCGGGAAAAAGTTCCGTTAAAATACGGAAAAAGTTCCGCTAAAATTCGAAAATACTACTGGCGTCTAGATTGCCAGTAGTATTTCCGTATTTTAGTCCGTTTTTTTTTTTTTTTTTTTTAGAGTGTACTGTATATCTATAGATATATCTAAAATAAAGAGATATGAAGTGTATTTTCGACACAAACAGGAAAAGAAAATTTAAATTAACATTAGTTTTGTGAACATCTTTATGAAAATGCAGTAAAGCCCTCAGACGCGGCTCAGAGGGTTAAAAGTAATAAACTCATTCTGATACCAAATAAAATATTCTTTATTTTATTTAAAAACACTGATCATACACTGAAAAAAAAGGGGGGGCATCGTCGTCACAGTATAAATTTGAAGCACTTCATAACATACAAATGACATTCTAAGTATAAATATGCACTGTACAAAAAGACAATTGTTTCGTAATCTACAGAAATATAAAAAAAAAACAAGTATGAAAAATTAAAAAACTCTTTCGAGTTACGCATGATTCCGAAATGCATTCTTTATCCTAGAAACCAATAAATTTTCAGGATTTAAAGAATCATTTATAAAAACAATTGCTTTTCCTGCCTCCCATTTTCAGAAACGTTTCCGAGTACTTCTTATGACGTATTTAGCAGTATTCTGAACACGGAATATTTTTGGAAGCTAACAATTCTCAATTAAAAACGTTTTCAATTTGCAAATGAATTTAGATCTGCAAGAGTAACAGAGAATTTTAATGTTACACTGTTTAAAAAAAAAAAAAAAAGACTAAAAAAACGGAAATTCTACTGGCAATTGAGACCTGCCAGTACTATATCCGTATTTTAACGGAAAATTTCTCCCATAAATTCCAGAAAAACGGAAAATTTTCTGTAATTTATGGGGGAAATTTTCCATAAAAATACGGATTTCTGTAATTTACGGGGGGATTTCCGATAAAATTCGGAAATAGTACTGGCGTCTCGATTGCCAGTAGAATCTTCGTTTTTTTTAGTCCGCTTTTTTTTTCTTTCTTTTTTTTTTTTTTACGGTGCAATGTTAATGTTAATGATGCTATTTTATCACGTTTGCCTGTAAAATACGTTGCTGAATATGAAAATGTTTAATTGACAATTAATAGCATCCTAAAATCGATATTCGAGTTTGATAAAATTCATTAATGCATTTTAAAAACTATTCAGGAGAGTTTCCAAGTTCAATGGCAGCAAAAAAAGCTTTGTTTTTATAAATACTTTTTTAAATCTTGAAGAATATTAGTTTTTGAGGTTTCAAATGATAAATTAAGCTATTCGGAATAGTGGGTAACTCTCAAGGGATTATTTTATATTTTTGTTCATGTTTCTGTTATCTTTTTTTCCTTTATTATTATTAAGAAACCTTTGCATTTTTTAAAGGTGTAGTTCTATCATTCTGCTTTTAGTTTTTTTCAGTTTTTCTACTTTTTGTGCGTGTTCTATCCTGCATTTTTTTTTTTGTTTACTTTTCTTCACCTTTAAGGTATCAGCACCTATTAAACGTAAACTTTGTTCAAGAATGCTATTTTCAATTTTTGACCTAATATTAAAAAAAGATTTTTTAGCTAAAATTAAATCATGTAATTAAATCGCCTTTTGAGATATACAAACATACACTGTAAAAAAAAAAAAAAAAAAAAGAAAATACTACTGGCAATCTAGACGCCAGTACTATTTCCGTTTTTTACGGGAATTTTTACAGATAAATTACAGAAAATATTCCGTTTTCCTGATTAAAAACGGAAATTTTTCTGTAATTTTTGGTAAAAATTCCCGTAAAAAAACGGAAATATTACTGGCGTCTATATTGCCAGTAGTATTTCCGATTTTTAGTCCGTTTTTTTTTTTTACAGTGATGCTGTTACAAGGTCTGAAAAGGAGTTCTTGAATATTTTTAATTTCACATGTAAAATAGAAAGATTTACTAAAAGACGTATACTACACACAAAAAAAGATAAAAACTTTCAAAACATTAAATAAAATTTTAAAAGTCTAAAACCCACAAGTTTCAGCCACCCTGTGGCCATCATCAGGGTCTTACTTCAACTCAAGAGAGACAAATACTTATTAGTTCGTAAATGCCAACATAGTGTGTTGAACACGTCACAATAACAGTGCCATCTGTAATACCCGCAGTCCAACCATCCAACTTCAAAAAACATCAAAAAGGAAAAACTTCATGAAACCAGATTATTGCCAATAACTGCGTTAGACCTCTTTAACTTTAAGTTAAATTCTGTTTAAGAAAATTTAATCACAATCTATGTATACCGTAAGAAACGCCTTCATTACAAACATCTCCAATTCTCAATTCAATTTCTAGGGATTCTCTAATTATACTTTTTTGAGGATAATTGCACGGTCAAATACTTTTTTACATTTTCATAATCTATTGCTTTAATCTGATTTTTAGAACAAATTCTTCCAAGAACTGTGGATTGTGTATTATATTTTATATCTGCTTTATGTTCTTTTAATCTTGTTTCAAATTTTCTTTTTGTCATACCTATATAATATATTTTCTGACTGTTATCTAAAATAATTGGAATTTCATACACACCAGCTAAACTCAGAGGGGGGGGGGGGGGGTTAGTAGGGTTAATTTTACTTGAAAATGAATCAATAATATTAGGTCTGGGAATTGCTATAAGGTGAATATTAAACGGTCTGAAGTACTTATTCAACCTTTCGTAAATACCTGTGACATAACCAAATTTTCTGTAGATAATTTTGGATTTAGAATTGTCTTGAATCTTGAGAGGGGGGGGGGGGCTTAATGGGCTTTACAATAATTTTATCAATAAATTTGCAGGGAAACCATGTTCAGCTGCGATTCTTCTAATAAAACTAAGTTCTGTTTGGACGGATGTACCGGAGCATATCAGAAAAGGGCGTTTTATAAATGAGGAAAAAGTAAAAATGTTGTAGTTAAATAGTTAATCAGATTGAAAAGGAATGGCTACGTTTGACTTGATTGGTTTTCTGTAAACGTTAAATGAAAGACTTTGATCTACCCTTAAAACATCCTCATCAAGGAAAGCTTGCCTTCCCTCAATTTCCGTTTCCATTGTAAATTTTATATTTGAGTCCAGTTTATTAACTTCACAGAGGAATTCATTCAAAGCTGTCATCCCATGTGCCCAACAGATGTAAACACCATCTACTTATCTTACCCAAAAATTTCGGTCCACCAAATTTTAAAATATCTTCTTCTAAAGGTCTTAAAATAAATTCATCAAGGAATCCCAATATTGGAGAGACAATAGGCGCCCTCCTTATCTGCTTATAAAATATATTGTTAAAGAAAAAAACATGTTTATTTACCAAGAGACTGAGTCCAGATTTTAGTTAAATTCTTAATGTGATATCATTATCGTCTTCAATTTCATTAATTATTGTAAAAATTCTACTTAAAGCAATCTTAGTATCAATGGATGGAAAAAGAGATACAACGTCGAGACTTGCAATAATTATATCTTAAAATTGTAATTTACAATTTTATTTAATGTTTTGAAAATTTTTACCTTTTTTACGTGTATTATACGTCTTTTAGTAAAACTTTTTATTGTATATGTGATGTTAATTTCAAGACTTAACAGTCCTTTAATTTATTAACTTATTTTTAATTTGATCAAAAAAATTAGCTTGTAATAATTTAAAAATATATTTAATGATGCTGCCATCTACGTTCTTATTGATAAAGAATAAAATGTTTTGAAAGGTATATTAAACAAGTCCTTTATGGGATTTTCGATCACATTTACCCACTTTTTATTTTGTTTTATTTTTATTTACTTTTTACTTTGAGCGAGGCAAATGAATTTTGAAAGTTTCTTTCAAGTATATCCGTTGTATCTCAAAGCATTTAATAATATCAAGAGGCACTGTATCCTCAGAGAATTATAAGAAATCGAAGAGAATAGGAAAGGACTCAAAATATTATCTTTCCACAGAATTATTGGTTATTATTTTTTCTACTAACTTGTTATTTATCTATTACTTTGTACATTTGTACATTTGTGCTTTTAATATGTGTGCTGATATTGTTTTGCTATGTTAAATTCAATTTATTGAAGAAATTAAAAGTGTATACAAAATATTTCAGCTTGATAAGGTAAGAGAAATCATTAAAGCTTTCTTTCATTTAAGAAAAAAATATCTTAATTGAGAATACTATAATATAACCACAAACAAAAATATAAAATAACCTTTTCCGATGTACCTACAACATCGTAAAGCGTTCTTTATCTTTAGAAATTCCAGAAACCAATACATTTTCGAG
This sequence comes from Maratus speciosus, assembly GCA_963932465.1. Classification (NCBI taxonomy): domain Eukaryota; kingdom Metazoa; phylum Arthropoda; class Arachnida; order Araneae; family Salticidae; genus Maratus; species Maratus speciosus. Next base: position 243,958,730 of record OZ010800.1, on the reverse strand, counting down.
ATTTAAAGGAGCATATTTATGAAAACAAAGTTTCTCTTGCTGCCACTGATTTTCGGAAAATTTTTTAGAATGTATCAGCCACTTTTCTCAACCCGTAATTGAAGTTTTTCGGATGCTATCAGTGCTCAAGTAAACCTTTTCATATACAACAATCGTGTTTTACAGACAAATACGATAAATTAACAGCATTAACATTAATATTAAAATGAATGGTTCTTTTTTTGTTTGTTTGTTTTCTTTTTACCCTGCCAAGTATAAGTTCAATTACGCAGCTGAAAATGTTTAATTGAGACGTGATAGCTTCAGACAAACTTTTATTACAGTTTGGCAAAATGATAAATATAGCTTAAATACTACTGGAGAATGTTTCAGAAAGTTCAGTAAAATAAACTTTTAATTTTATTAATGCATCTTGAAATCTCGTAAATATCTTGGTTTCTGAGGCTACTAATTACAAAGTGCGTTTAGAAATAGTAGGTAATTCGGAAGAGGTCATTGTGTGCGTTTGTACATAGTTGTATTATACTTCCGCAGATTAAAAATCATTTACACTGTTTTACAGCACTCAAATGAAATTTAGAAACCATTAAGAACAATCAATCGCACTTCATAACGTAGTGCAAAATTACGTAGCAATAGCTCATGATGGCATTGATTGTGCAAATCTACGCAGATATAGTTTTTATCTCGCCATTTATTAGCACAAAATTTTAAAACACAATAAATCAATGGGTGGAGCTTTAAGAAATTATATACGATTATGATTTTAATAACTTTATTTTTTTCCTTTCCTTATTTTTTATTTATTTATTTATTTTTTATTTTTTATGGATGCAAGTTTCCCTTAAAAAAAAAAAAAAAAAAAAAAAAAAAAAAAAAAAAAAAAACAAGGCACAGGTGTCATAAACGCACCATATTGCACCGATTTTTTTCTGACACCAATTTGCCGAAAACATCAACACCATAAACAAAAATATCCGGGCTACCATATCAAGCAAAATATTGACACTTTGGCACCAGTTAAGTACCCATTGCGTATATGACATTGGCGTCAGAAAAAAAATCGCGTCAATATGGTGCGTATTTACATGTGTGCCAAAAAGAATTCTTGTTGATGTAAATTAAAAGCATAAGTGTTTAAAAATAGTTGGAAAATTTTACAAGGAAATTATTACCATGATTTCTGTCTTATAATAAATCAATAATCTCTTAAAAAGAGTCCACATATTTAAAGACATGACTGTGCTCAACTGCGAATGATCCGAAAAAAAAAATTGCTACGGAAATTTAAAAAATATTTCGTACTTGTTAGTTATCCCGTCGACCAATTTTGCCACATTATATAAATCGCCAAATCACTCCACAAATTTTACAAATTGACATAATTTTTATTTTAAATAATTAAAAAACAAATAAATTAGTATCACATTAATAAAAATACAAATAAAACGTCGAAATAAAAATCATTTGATGAAGTAAACACGTGTTGTCAAGTGAATGTGACATTTACGATCAGCCATTATTGGCATTTAATCTTACAATTTGGCTACAGTAATTTGGTCAACCGGATAACTAACAAGTACCAAATATTTAAATAGTATATATGCTAAAATTCTGAAACCTTTCTTTGTAATGCGTTCTCCAATACCCGCGGGTGTTGCGCTGACGCAACGGTAAAAATAAATCCGCATTCTTAAATTAACTATCGAGCTACCACTATTTTTGAATTACAAAATTTGCCTTATTTAATAACAGAAATTTTGACATTAAATAAAGAGAAGATTATGTTTCAAAGTTTGTGGTGGCAAAGTAAAAAAAAAAGTTGAAGACTCTTAACTTATAGTTTCGGTGGTTAATGGGTTAATTGGATTTGGCTCTAAAGAAAGGAATTCATCATAATTTGTAATGGTATTCTAAAACTTTCTGTGTAATGGATTATATAATCTAAAAATTTCATCCGAAGTTAACCTGAAATTCGGTTCTTACCCGAAAAGAAACTTTTAGTTGGCTAAAACTAGCGCGATCCTGAAAAATATACTTCCATCGACGAACCCGAAGTAGGAGTACTCATTATATCTTTAATAAATTAAAAAATGTGATATGATATACAATTTGTTAATTTTTATTTATAGGGAACCATTCACTATCATTTCTAAACTCCCTGGCTTTGAAAACACGAGGGACGAGGGGGGTGGGATTAGGAGGAAGAGATAAATAAAAAGAACGAAAGAAAAAGACCTGTTTGAAAGGAGGAGTTTTTTATGAACTCTGTCCATCATTTACTATTCACTAGAAATATTGATTTATGGGGCTATTCATTTTTCACTGTATCCGTGACGACTTACAGATAATACTGGTAAAAGAATAAGAAATGGGAGAAAAGTATGTGAATTGCCTTTACAAATTACCTACTTAATATTTTATGGGGAAAAGAAATATATTACTTTGTATTTGCGGACGTTAACTAAATAACTGAGACTTACTTCAATTTATTTTGCTTAGATCATAAAATTTATACTAAGTTCTTTAATTAGTTTAAGAAATAAGTGGAAAAGGTCTATGATGAAGCCAGCTCTATTCATTATGGTATGTTTTCTAAGAAGTACTTTGCCATAATTCATAGAATATTTGTTATGCAAGGATTTTAATTAATTTGCTACTTTTAAAGTGATGGTTAATTTACGCAGTCTTATTAAAATAATATAAAAGAACAAAACTGATATGGTGAGACTTAACGAGGAGAGATAAATTTTACACGAATCTGGGATTTTGTGCTTTTCTTTACATAATTCAAGATATATGATGATTATTTCATCACAATCTGTCTAGACAACGGATTTTCTCGCCTTTCATAATCATCTTGAGAAATACATATTTTTAATGAGATTTAAGGGTATTTACAGTTCAAGATATTTCTTTATTTGTAAATTTAGTTTATAGCGTTAAAAAAAAAAAAATCACAGCTCCATCAATACACTCTAAATTAAAATGTCTGAAATTCAGACACTTAAGTGTCTGAAATGGAGTGTTCAATTTTCAGACATTTTAAAATGTCTGAATTTTTTCAGACACTTTTTGCGTCTGAATTTCAGACACTTCAAACGTCTGAATCGCATCCATTTTTTTTTTAAGCATCATACGTAGCCATGTTTGACCACGTTGAATCCTGGAAAAATATTTGGCTGTGGTCCTTCCCCTCCCCCCCCCCCCCCCAATACAGCCTGATTTTTTTGGTGCTCTCAGTTTTGGTATACAATTTTCGTTACGTTAATAATTTAAATCTTTTACGACATTGTACTGATTATAATCAATATCTTGAACTTCAGGAGTAGAACAAGATTAAAAAACAAAAAATATTTATCTAAATATTAGATTTTTTTAAATTTATTTTGTTTTTAACCTTATTTTACTTTAAAAGTTCAAAATATTGATTATAATCAGTACAATTTCGAAACAGATTTAAAATATAAGCTTTACAAATATTGCACATCAAATTTGGGGGCACTACAGTCGTAGGGGGACGGGGCACTTCCCAGTTTGCCCTTCCTTTAATCAAGAAGTACTTTTGCAAAAAACGCAACCCTGCATTATTGTTGTCTAAATTGAGATGTCCGATATTCGGGAGTATCCGTTGTGGAGGTTAATGAACATTCTCGAATAGCGAACACCTCTATTTAACGAATACTTTTTTAATCAGCAGACATACATATTTGTATATTTTTACCTCAAAAAAGTAGACATCTCCAATTATCGGACAAATTCCGCGTTCCCGAAGTGTTCGCTATTAAGGGCTTTTAAGGTACATAGATAAATATATATATATATATATTTTATAATCTTGTCCTACTCTAAAAGTTCAAAATATTTATTATACTCGGTTGAATGTGGAAAAAGATTTAAAATATCAGATGTACGAAAATTGCAAAAATCCCCCCCCCCCTCAAAAAAAAATGAAAATATAAAAAAATATATTGCCACATAGGCAATTTTACATATACATCACTTGATAATCACAACAGCCATTTAACTATGAATAATGAAAATAAATAAATAAATATTCTACTTTAATAACATTGGGGAAAAAATGACTTTGGTATTTTGTTAAATATATTTGCGTTTTTAAACCTGTCCTACTCTAAAAGTTCAAAACTTTCATTATAATCAGTGCAAGATTTAAGATATCAGCTTTACAAAAATTCATGCAAAATCCCCCCCCCCTCCCCCCCCAAAAATGAAAATACTTATTTAAAAATTATGTTTTTAAAAAATTTATATTTCCACATGGGCAAGTTTTTATGTAGATCAGAGGGTACTCACAAAAGCTATTCAACTATCAATAAAAACAAATAAGTACATATTCTATATTAAAAACATGAGGAAAAAATAACTTATGATTTCCAAACTTCTTTCGTCTTAAATATATACAGTAACATCTGTCATTTTTGTATTTTTCGTATAAGTGCATATAAATAAAGTTACCACAATTTTAAATACGAAATCTAGTTAGAGGTTTTTACTTTTTCCCATTATAAATTTCAAATTACTTTTTTATTAAAAATAATAAAAAAATCCGTATTAGAGTTGATTGCAAATCAAATACATATGTATATTTTTACAGGCAGCTTCATATAATAGACGAGTCTCATTTACTTTATTTATCTTTTTTTAATCTGCGGTTTTATGCCAGGAAGTAAGAAAGCATTAGGTCATCTTTCAAAGTTTTTTTTTATCTTTACTTCCTTGTGGCCGTCATTTACTGCGAGATAAAAATTATTAATTGAAACTAAGAACTGACATTGAATATATAATTCGTAATAAAAAAGAACGTCATAAGTTTAAAAATATATACTTCTAGAATTAGTGGGGTTTTTTGCGAACAGATTCAAAACTAATTAAATTTCATGCAGGATTTTGTTTAGTACAATAAATAAAATCATAAAATACACTAATTTTACTACTATAAAGAAACTTACTTGAGTTGCTGCAAGAGGTAAGAAATATTCCTCGATTTGAAATTTTAAAAACTACCACAACCACAGTGAGGGAGAAAGACTTTCATCAGTTTAAAAGGTAATCCATAATACATCCGACTAGCCATATTTAAAGGATGAGATGTTTCATCCTAAAAACAGGACCCGCCAGACAAAAGTTTCTTTTTTTTTGCCAGCTTCGACAGGACGAAGATGAATAACACAATATTATTGATATAAATTGATACGAGTTAACACTAAGCCCATTGCACACGCTTTGTAGAATTTCCGGGTGTAATCTTCAACCGTCGTCTACTTCTGTTCTGTGTCTATCCCGCCCTTGTATCGACGACAGCTTCTAAGAGACATTTGATGCCGAGCACACACGTCAGATGTATGTATTCAATAAATACATAATCCAAGTTAATACGAATTAAAATCACAGTACTTCACATTTCGCAAAAAACGAATTAAAATACACGCGTACATAAAAACAAACTTTGTTTGAATTATAACGTATACCACTTCGAACGAAGACATCTAAAACGCATGCGCAACTGGGAGTGCTAGTGCCCCCTGGTGGTTATTGCGTCGGAAGAATCAAAAATTAAGACACGTTTAAAGCAATGAAGTGTCTTAAAATAAGACGTTTGCGGATATTTTAGACATTATTCTCAGTTCGTTTACACCATGGTCATAGTAAGACGCTTATGTATCTTAAATTAAGACATCTATAGTGTCTTAATTTTCAGATTAAGACACTTAAGTGTCTAAAATTCTTTTTCAGTCACATATGTGTCTAAATTTAAGACGCTTCTATTTGCAGTGTAGCTATATCCTTAGCATAAACAGCTTAATTTATCTTTTTTGCATAAAAAATGTTGCGTGTCTGCATCTAAAATGTCCATTTTGATTTCTTTCTGCGTGTATTTTAGCATTTTGTATGCCATGAAAATTTCATTCGTACTTTTACTATATATCGGTATAGTATCTATGGGAAACTGACCTAAAATGACATACCATTACGAAAAAATGCTTTTATTTATACAAATGTTTTCTCATGGCCTTTATTTTTTACAAACTAACTTTGAAAAGTATACAGAATGCAATGGTGCTTTTTAAAAAGTAACAAATACTATCACAACGTAATAATTAAAATATAGATAAAGCACAAATAATTATACAAAAATCACTTTTAGGTGCAAAAATATAATATAAAGATATTTAAAATATCTCAAAATACATCAGAAAAACCTAGAGCGTTTTCAACCATTAAAAGACTGTCTTCAGTAGGATTTAAACGTTGTTATTATTTTCTTTGCGCTTATTCGAGAATTGCCCAGAAGAAAAAATTTAATTTAAATTTAAATGTTGTACGTCAGATGAGATGCCACATAAAGTTATTCAAATTTTCAACAAAACGAGTTTTCCTCTATTATGCAGCAAATATCTCCATACACCATGGATATCGTATGACAGTGCATCGTTACAAGATGTATCTTTATTAGCAATTATTTCAATTGATTCTCTTATGATGGCTTCCTAGTAATTATTTGTACGAAAGATAATTTTTGATTTATTAAAATCTACTTTTATAGGTTCAGTTTGAGCTAATCTTGATAATGCAGTATGGGGTCTATTTAATCTGAGATCTGCTTCATGTTTTTTTAATTCTATCACAAAATTTTCTCATCGTCATGCCAACATAAATAAAATATTTACTTTTTTTTTTTTTTTTAATAGGTTGAGTTTGAGCTAATCTTGATAATGCAGTATGGGGTCTATTTACTCTGAGATCTACTTCATTTTCTTTAATTCTATCATGAAATTTTCTCATCGTCATGCCAACATCAATAAAATATTTACTATCTTTTCTTTACTATCTATCTTTAAAATATAGTAAAAATTTTAATCATAAAAGTAATTTTAAAAAGTAAGTTTTAAAGTAAAAAGCACCTAAAGGTAAATTTTGTACAATTGTTTGTGCTTTATGTACATTTTAATTATTTAACTCAAGGTGAATACAACACTAGAATTTCAATTTTCATTTATTGTCGCAACGTAATAATAACAATTTATACAAAATGCTGCACTGTGTCATTTTATCTGCAGCGCTGTCCTAAAATGACACACCCGTAAGTTGCTATTAATTGTACTTGGCTACAGCACAAATATATTTGTTTGCACACCAAGAAAGTGACCACTTTGAACATTTAATATAGTTTACCACTTATCCTCCGGTTTTGAGTGACTGAGTAAATGATTGCAATAAAGATATGGGGCATTCTCACAATCTTTTGACTTCTGGGGGGAAAAATCTGGTGAAATTAAACTTGCTAAAATAAAATTTTAATCTGATAAAGAAAAAATGGTCAGCAGCGAAAAATTTTTTATTTAACTGAAGATTATGTTAAATTTGCGAGTTTAATTTTCCTTACCATTTTACCCCTATAACTTTCTATTTTCTTCAAAATTTTTACTTATAATGAATTTGCATAGTATCCCCACAGGACATTCAAATAAGAAAAAAATAACAAGTAGTACTTTTAATACAGAATTTTTGCATAACATTGTCTTAAAGGGGTCTTAAAGAAGGGACGGTAAGGTAAAAAAGGGGGATGGTATTGGAAAAAGGGACGAAATGGTAAAAAAAGGGACGGTAAGAATGGAACGGTAAGAAAAATTGCCACCTATTTTTAGGAAAATCATGTTAAGACTAAGTGACAGCCACAATGTTCATTGATTTTCAGAAACAGTTGTTAACATAGGATTTTTTTTTTTTCTTTTTCTTTTTTTTTTTTTTTTTTAATTTACCTCGAAAAGTTCAGAAATAAACCTTGGGGACGGTGAGACTACCAATAAAGACACGATGCTTGAAATTGATATTTAAATGCTGATTTAAATTCTACAGTAAATTTCCTGCCAAAGAATTTTAGACATTATTTCTCTAGCATACTTCTGCATGAGAAAAAACTTGAAAAAAATTCTGTGGCTGCATCTGAAATGATTTTCTCTATCATTTTAGAAGAGGGATGGTAAGGAATCTAAAACAAAGGGACAGAGTTTAAAAAGTAATAACAACCCTAAAAATGTGTGCATGTTAATTTTTAGCTTCATATTTATATAAAACAATAAATCCAGTTTCAGAAAAAAATTACATCGAATTATTTTTATTGAAACAATTTTATCCAGACAGCACCAAACTTAAAAATGAGCATCAGGGACACGGGACGGTAGATGAGTTTTCCTGGTATTTTGACCCCCAACATCGTCCAAAACTTATTTCTCGCGTTAATATTGTTATGCAATCATGCTATGGGATGTTCCCCAGTATATGAAAAAAAAAAAAAAAAAAGTGTATTAAATAAAAAATTATTATTCAGGGACAGGAAAGTCAAAAGATTGTGAGAATGCCCCATATGCTTCGTGATCATCATCTGCAGAAAGATCAATGTCTTTATCGTCATCATTTTATCTAAAAAAGCAAATTTTCTTCTGAGCCTGTAGAGCTGCACTTCTTGATTGTGAATTATGTTTCTCAGCAGGTTTTGCTTTCGCTTCGACAATATTGGGACTGCTAGCCAGATTAGTGCACCTCCATGCTTCCTCGTTTTAGAGGATGGTCTAACATGAGGTGCACAATAAAGGGGGGGCATATACAGTCGAATCTCTATTTAACGAACCTCTATTTTGCGAACATTTCCTTGGAACCAAGAACATTTTGCGAATTTCCTTGTAAAATAACCTCCAAATAGCGAAGTGCATTCTCTATTTAATGGATTTTTCTTGTGATCAAATTTTTTTTCCTCCTTATATTTCAAAATATTTCTGGACATTTCAAACTTATTCTTTCTTTAAACACATTTTATGATGTTCAGTGGCCTTGAACTGGTTTCACCAGGAGCCTTCTTTGTCAGCAGTGAGAATTCGCTAAGTACGGAGGACGAAGACGATAATCCCTTAGAGTAACTTTTAAAAAATGTGGATACAGTGAGAAAAAAAGAAGAAATTAACCATGATGTGCTGATTGATGATTGTATTTCACTTAATTCTGAAACTGAAACCTCGGAAACACTATCAGAATTGGATATTTTCGGCTGTGTGAAAAATAAAAACAATACAGCAATGAATTGCGATGAAGGCGAATATGATGATGATGGAAATGATCATTATGCAGGAATTAACAAAACTTGGTATGATGAAATACTGAAATCATTTGAAACAATCCGACGTGGATTATAGCTAGAAGAAAATACGCATGAAGGGGTTTTCGGTGCATTGCAAAGATGCGAGACGTATTATGAGAGAAAGCACTTTTTTAAATAAAATACTCAGGCAAAATTATCAGAGTTTTTCAGAAATTAAATTTAAGGACGCATAGGTTAATGTATGGTTAACATTATTTGTTATAGTAATAATAAATAAGATAATGTCATTAAAATTCGTTAATTTTAATGTAAAACTATTTATTTTAAACAGAAAATAACAGTGTATTCCTGGACAGTGTTTTTTTTTTCCTTGCAGATTTCAAAGATTTAAACACATAGAAAAAATGAATTGATGATGGATATTGGCGGGTAAAATACATGAAACAAATCGATATAATTTATTTAAAAAATGTGATTAATTACTTTTAGTAAAAATATTTAGTGTTTATGAATTTGAAATCTGTTTTATGTAGTTTAAAGTATTTTAAAAGGTGAATCTCTATTTAATGAATTTTCAATATAACGAACTTTTTTCCGGGATTTAGCGACTTCGTTAAATAGAGGTTAGACTGTAGAGTGGTCTGATAAATGAAGAGGATGAACTTGTAGATGCTGCTTGTTGAAAAGATACATTACGTCTTCGTGTATCAGAAACAGATGCTGTCGGCGTTGGAGTTGGAGGAGGTGACATTAAAACTGCGAAAATTGACGGATTAGGTCTAGATAGGCTGTTGTTATATATAGAACTTGTGTTGCTGTCGTTGCTTTCCTTATTTTCCAGTGAACTTTCTGTCACAACTGAAATACAGAAAACATGATCGGGAAAGACGTCTGGGTTCATGGGAAAGATTTCAGTTTTCAAAAAACAGCATGTCATCTTACCTGCAGTCACCATATTTTATATTATATACAGAGGCAGTATTCGAAACACATGTATTTATAATTTTTTCCATATACAGAAAATAATCTAAAAAGATTAGTTCACTTCATGATATGTAATCTCTGAAATGAAACAGACGTGAATTAGCAGCAAAACATTGTACCAAGAAATTTCTGACGAAGGTGTAAACAATTTATTTGTAAATAATGAAAAATGCAAACTTGAAAGCTTCACCATTAAATGCTTATCGTTGCTGATCGTGTCCACAACATAAGTGTGTATCATTAAATGCTGTCCTAACGACAATATTAAGAAATATAAGGCACATCATTTTACCTACTTATGTTAATTTTGAACAATTTCCCTTACTTTTACTATTGTCGTAAGCTGCTTTTGTAAAAAAAAAAAAAAAAAAAAAAAAAAAAAAAAGAGAGAAACGATAGTATCTATCATATTGAATAATTTATGTTTAGAAAATTTATGGTTGAAACTTACTTATTCAGCCAAAAAAGAAGGGTGTACTCAAACCTAATTTTCTTTCTTATCTTTAACATTAAGATGTTTTGAACAGACTTAATTTGTTCTCTGTGACAAGTAATGATGTCATGGTTGCCATAGCCGACTATTTTTATATTCTACTCGCACCAATGAGTTTAAAATATAAATTTTGCAGTATATTTCTCTTGCACCTGTTGCTAAAGTGTATGTAAATGATTTTTTTTATTAATACATGGAAATTATTCCAGAGAGAAACATTCGCCTTGCATACAATATTTCAAATGAAAATCAAATTTCAAATTTCAAAGTAATTGCTTAAAAGGTGCAAAGGCCAACATAGTGAAAAAGATTCCAAGCCGGAACTCGAACCCGGGCCATCAGTATAGCGCACTGACGTTCTACCGACTAAACCACTTGGAACGATACCTAGCTCAATAAAAATTTCTCACTATTATATTGTAACCTTGCCAACATATAATAGTGAGAAATTTTCCGAGCTGTTACATATGTATTTTTATATTATTTTCTGTTATTTTTAAAATGAAATAACAATAAATAAAAAAAAATTAATTAATAACTATAGAACAAAACAATTTATAACATGTTTTGTAAATAAAAAGAAAATAAATTCAAATAAACATTTATTAATAAATAAGCAACAATAGCCGGGTTATGATGTCAGGCAAAATAACGCCATTTTGGCGCCAAATAGGTACCCCGTTGCGTATATGACATCTGTGCCTAATATTTTTCTTTTCGTTTCGTTTAAAAAAAAGAATGAAGTAAAAGCCATTTATTTTAAAGGTTTCAATTTTAAATGAAAGTTTTGTATTAAATAAAATGATAATGAAATACAAATTGAATTCTGAATAAAAGTAACATGATGTATTTCTTAGTATACATTTAAGGGAGGCCAAACTCGTCGCCAAATTAATTTAAAATAACCTTTTCTAAAATATGAAAAAAAAATATCTGTTATGATTAAAATTTGAGTTGCCATCATTAGAAAAAAAGTATTTAAAATTAGAAAAAAATTATATTTCGAAAACTAATTCTAATTTTAAAATTCTAATACCAGTTTTGAGATCTTTGGATCAATACGGATTTTTGGTGTTAATTTCATCGCAAAGTATTCCATATTTTAGGAGAAATCGCCGTAAAACGTAATCAGTTGTTTAATCATTCGTTTCATAGAATCGTTACATAAATTCGTTTCAATTCGATTCATTAGGATTTTATATATATAGGGTAGATATATGAGGACCGCAGAAGCCAAGGGGTAAAAGTGAAAAAAATATGTTTGGAGTACATTGAGCTCAAAGTTGAACATCCATAGTAATCGACTGAATTAACCCCTTAATTCTCGCTCCCATCAATATCACGGGATGAGGTGTCGTTCGTTATTTCTCGTGCCCGTCATATTTTCGGGCTGGAGATTTATTGTTGGAAAAAACTTCTGGAACCAGAAAAATTTAACTGGCATTTCGGTGTGAAGTTTTGAATATTAGCGTTTGAGCATGATTTTTGGCGCTGATTGTGATGTTGGACTTTGCATTACATGTTTGGAAATATATCACACTCGAAAAGCGTATTAAAAATCAAAATTTAATGTATATTATATTATTTCAAGTATTATTTGTAAAAATTTGTTTGATGATGATAAATAAAGATCTAAGATGTGAAAAATAAAGGTCTAATTCGCATTAATTTGTATGGTGTAAAACAAACATTAAAACACAGAATTCTCGCATGATGGCTTTTCCACAAATGTGAATTTATTCTATATCTTTTTTTTTTCGTCTTAAAAAAACTAATTGCATATTTTATAGAGAAACCTTATAATTATTCAATTTCTGTAATAAAAAAATAGGTACTTTTTTGATGGTTTTTCCAAATATTAAGCGACCGTTAAGGGGTTATAGTGTGAAATTGTTGCTTATTTCATAGTGCTCTTTAAATTCTTAGATTAAATAACTGTGAAAGGAAAGGGGAGTACAATATTTTTTAAATTTTAAGAAGATATTAAAGAGGTTAAGTACACTGTAAAAAAAAAACGACATTTTTACAGTACAAAGTACTGTTCATCTCGGGCACAAACTCGATCACAGTTGAATGTACTGTATCTTTCTTTGGTTTCCTGACTATTTAAACATGGAAAATACAGTAGTTGCGTAAAATTAACAGCACAATGTGCTGGCAATTTGGACGCCAGTAGTTTGTGCTGTGGTCCAAATGCGTCCAAAATTGCTAGTACATTGTACTGTTAATTTTACGCAACTACTGTATTTTTCATGTTTAAACAGTCAGGAAACCAAAGAAATATACAGTACATTCAACTGTGATCAAGTTGTGCTGGCAGATTTACAGTGTTTTTTTTTACAGTGTAGTTAAATAATTTAAAAAGCTTAAGTAGTGAACGCAGCATATAATAAGAAAACTCAAGAGTATATCATTGGGAGCTTAAAATATGAACTAATATAATAATTATCATTATTATCAGCTGTACTTTTTTATTTTATGTGATTAACTTAATAGTTGAGATTTTCTTTTTATTATTCTTTCTTTTTATTATTACCTCTGTTGATGAACTTCAACTACAAAAATCTAAAAAGTAATTTAATTTTGAAGCATTTACAATCAACTGACGTTTAATTCGTACTTTTGTTTATTCTGTTTCATTAATGTAAAAATATATTACTATATAAATCGATTTTTTCCTTTCCACCAGATTTATTTAAACATTTATTTTAAGATATCGTTATTTTCACCACTTTCATTATTCTTTCATACTTAACAGTAATTCTTTGACATTTTCCATGACAAAATTCCTGTTGAATATCCTTTTTCATTTAAATTGTCTTTTAAAAAGGAGCTCCTCATTACCGAACTTAGACGATTTCGAATTCAAGTGCTTTTTTAATGATTGGGAAATGTATTATGTCTTTAAGAAAATCCACATTTCCTTCATAAATGTGTGAGCAATTTTAATTTCTTTCGATGATGTTGAGCATTAAAACTTATTGAAATATTGAAATATATTTAATAACTCAAAACAGATACTGGACGAATGAGAATTTTAACAACAAGAAACAAAAAAGAAAAACATTTATTATAGTTTTAAAAATAACTAATAAAGAAAATCAATTGTATTTTTATTGTAGTAAACACTCATTTTTTAAAAAAATTATTGGTATCTATATTAAAAACAACTAAATTTCAATGTTTGAACACATTTTTGAAAAAAACATTTTTTTTTCAGTTTAATCTAAAAATGAGGTGCTAATTATTGATTTTCATGAGCATAAACTTTTGTACGTTTATTTAAAATATTTTCTTTCCTTCTTTTTTTCTATATATATGCATATTAATTGGTGTAATGTACTATATTAATTCGTGTGTTTGAATATTGCGAAAAATGTATTAATACTTATATATTCTTAATCATACAATTCACGACGAAATTTAAATACTTTTATTTAAAATATGAAAATTTAATCTTTTTTGCTCATATCTTGCGCTATAATATTGAAATATGTCTTTATTTTTCTGCTGCACTCCTGAGGATATGCCGAATTGCAAGATGTAAAGATCAGTAATTATTCGTAAACATCCCAAAACATTACAATATTTCTTAAATTTAGTGGTTTAAATTAAAACAATTATTCTATCTATATTAATTCAGTTTCATTATTATAAAATAACATAAAGATACTTTGAATTTGAATTGATAAAGGTTAAGATCTGTGGTTTAATATGTAAAATGATTTTTCGGATTTTTTTTTTTTTTTTTTTAAAGCGCATTTTAATACAACAAGGTTGAATTTTTTTTATATAATTACATCAAAATGACGGTAATTTCAATTTTATTTTCATTCCACAAGTTCCGAAATTAAAACCCAAATCTGAAAAGAATAAAATGCTTTCATCAGTAAAATCGTGTTTTTTCATGTATAAAACTACAACAATTTACTGTAATTGAATCAAAATTACATAATTTACGCTATGTAATTTTAGTGATTTTCGTTTAATCCACATTGTAAATAGGAATTCTGACTTATTACATGAAATTTAATAAAATTAATATTATTAATCTTGTTAGTAAAATAAGAAAAAATATGCATGTGTATATAAAAATAGTATAAAATTTTAATCTAAGGTAAGAAAACTAGATTGCCTCAATTATTGAAAACTGATTCTGTAGCACACAAATTGCACAATTAATTCTAAACCACAGTTCAATCTAACACAATTGATATTGCATTTTGATATTTTTTGAATCACACACTCGAATGGACATTATTTATAACATACTACAACAATATACACAATTTTACACGAATGACAAGAATGGACTACAAGAATGGAGAATTCTACAGGAATGGAGAACTACACTGTAAAAAACGACACATGTTTCCTGATCTAGAAAAATATAACATAACCACTAATAAAGATGTACATAATAACACCGTCCGACTCACCCGCGATTTCGACAAGCGTTTTTTATCTGAACCTTCTCAGCGCCGTAAATTGATACATCCGTTTTTGGTTTCACTGTAATAGAAAATTTTTTTAATTAATGTAATTCTAAAGATATAATGCAGTTTTAAAACATTGAGTAATGATGAATGCTTTTAAGAATATTATTCATATACGTAATTAAGTTTTTTATATCAAGGTGGAAAAATTATCGTCTTTTCTCATAAAAAAAAAAATAGATAAATAAAAAATAAATAAAATGTACAGAGGAAACAGCATTACAATTTCGCCCTTTTACTCGGCAGTCAGAGGGTTAAAGAACCTTAGGAACCAATATGTTTTGAAAGTTTAAAGAATCATTTATAAAAACAAAATTTTTTTTTCTGTCACAGATTTCCGGAAGCGTTTTTAAAGTGCATTAATCACTTTTCTCAACCACGAATATCTGTGTTTCGGATTCTACCATTGCTCAAGTAAACGTTTTCATGTTCGACACACATGTTTTACAGACAAACAGGATACATTAAGAACATTAACATTAACATTAACATTAACATTAACATTAACATTAATATTATTTTAATACTCTCTCTATATAAATTCAGTTACGCAGTTGAAAAGGTTTAATTGAGAATTAATAGCATCCTAAACACCGATTTGAGAAATCTCATCAATACACTATAAAAGCTTCTCGAAAACGTTTCGAAAATCAGTGGCAGCAAAAGAAATTTTGTTTTTATAAATGCTTTTAGATAGATTTTGTATGAAATAGTACCTATTACATTCTCCCCCATGTTGAATTTATGAAAAATTTTGCAGATCTACACCGATCATGACCCCTAGAACCCAAAACCACCCTATTTTTTTTTTTTATCTATCTATCTATCTGTTTATCTATCTAACTATATCACTTTTTCATGGACACGATAACTTCCATAATTCTGAATAAATCGCTCCCAAACGGATACATAAAATCAAGGGGGCATAAAATCTCGGTCAAGATCGTTAATGGGCAAAATCGGAGGTGGTGGAAATAGGGAGAGGTTTTGTGAAAACGGAAAAAAATTCCATAATTTCTTAATTATAATACATATGGAATCAGTTAAAGTTATTATTACTTTTAAAAAAGGGCCAAACATTTATGTATGACAGATTTTTGATAAAATTAAAAATTGTCTCAAGGATCGAAAAAAATAGGGTTTTGGTGGGAGCAAAATTCATAACTTCGTCAATTCTCACGATATCAAATCCAATTAAATTTATTATAAATCTTCTTAATATTATATATAACTTTTATATTGTCAAGATTTTGATGGATCAATTCGTACCGCAAAGAAAAAAATATTAAAAACGAAAACAAAAAGGGGGTGTTGAAGAAGAAAATCATCCATAACTTCGTCCATTCACAAGATATAAAATCCGCATGAATTTATTATATATCTTCTTAATATTATCTACAACATTTATATTGACAAGTTTTTAATGGGACCAATTCTTACAGCAATATATATATATATTAAAAATACATAACGGTTGAAGAAAAAATCCTCGTATTAAGCGTGCACTTAAATCAAAACTGCTTATTTTCTGGCACATTTTTAAATTCATTTGAACTCTCAAACGCATCGAATTGGTAGATTATCTTATTGAGAAACTATATGATGTACCGTAATGTTCGATTGTTTGATAGAGGCAGAATATATTTAAAAAAATGATGTCAAAGTAGGCATTTTAAACGGACTTTCTCGAAGCGATTTTGTTGGAAACGAAAAATATTGTCCTACTGAAAAAATATTTGTTTATAAATCAAGTTTTAATTTATTGAATGAAAAATGAAAACACAGGTCGCTTATAAATCTCTTCAAAAATTACGTCAGCAAGTTTTTTTTCTTTTAAAATTGAATCTGAAAATGTGTCAGAAAATTTCGAGATGTTGAACATGGAAAAGTATTTTTTTTTTGAATACCGCCTTAACATGATTCTGATAAAACCAGCTCTTATATAAAAATGAAATTAAAAACTCGTCAAAAAACGCCAGATAAAACTGCTAAAGTGGGTTTATCTCTAATCATGATTTAGTTTTTGTTGTTGAAATTCGTACTTAACTTCGAAATCTACCTGCGCCTGTAGGCCAAGCCAGCAAAGTTTTTTTTTTTTTTAAATATTGAGTATAGGTTGATTTTTGAAATTCCTAAAGACAAAGAACGGTGTTTAGGATCGTTATTATATATTTTGTTAGTGGATTTGTCTTTTTTAAGTGCGTTCGTAATTATATAAATACGTAACACCTATAACTGCCCTCTGGTCCGTACTCTCTCTATCCGTCTGTTCGCATATAACAGGGCAGAAATTACCTAACCGAATGGCTTGAAATTTAATATATGAGGACATCAGAAGCCAAGGGGTACAAGTGACAAAATTTCGATTTCGTGTAAATTGAGTTCGAAGATTGACGTTGAAATAGAACATCAATAATAATTGACTGAATTGAAACTGCTGCTTGTTTCACAGTGGTCTTTGAACTCTTATTTCAATAAATGTGAAGAAAGTAGAGTGTAATTTTCTTTACATTTATAATTAATCAATATTGATCATTATCCGGCAAAAGTGGTTGATCTCTAAAACACAACACATAATTCGAAAATCACTTATATTTCTTTACCAGAAAAGAAAAAAGCATATCTCCAGGTCGTCTGTGCACTTAGTTCAATTTTTTCAATTTTGTCACTTATACCCCTTGGCTTCTGGGGTCCTCATATATATAGCATCATTGCAGAATTTTGTATATCCGTTTCAAATTTTATGAAAATCGAATCTAAACTTTAAAATATATAATAAAAGTTTTCTTTATTCTATTAAATCCTATCATACGTAATTAATTCAATTATATCCCATGAAAGGTATTGATTCTAGGTTACCATGGTAATTGCATCCTATTTAAGATGAAATCATATTATTTACGTATTACTGATATTTAATGATTATCGTAGTAAATTTCTTATTCATGCTTTTTTGTTAAATAGTGCAACAGCTATTGCACCAAGATCTGAATATTTATAAAACGTAGTTATATTACAAACGCACTTCATTTGCCACGTTTGACGCATAATTTCCGACTTGTTTACATTGTACACGATCGATAGTTTTGAAATGCAAGCAACAGAGACCTGAGATAAATTCATTTTAGTTCATTTTAGAGTTTATTGCTTGGTGACGCGCCAAACAAGTAGTTAAATGTTTTATTCAGAAAATATCATGAATTACAAACCTTTTCTAAGTACGAAATAAAAAGTTTCTTTTATTTTCAAAATATCGAATGACGAATTGCCATTCAGCTAGTAATTCTTATTAGGTATACATTTGAACTTTTTTGTGGTTAACTTAATGGCACAGAAGGCAAAATAATGCGTTTAATTTTCTTAATTTCAAGTTTGAGCTTAAACGATAAAGCAGAAAATGTCTAAATGTATCATTAGGATGAGCGAAGCGAATCCTCTACTAGGCTACACAAATTATATATTGTCGTACACTTTACAAAAAACTATTCAGTATTTTGACTTGAAATTAAACATAAAAATAAATTATGATCTGTAGATTTGCACAATATTATTTTTTTTTTACAGAATAACTTTAAAAAACTTATTATTTTAATTAATTTATTTTATATATTTTTCAATTATGGACGCATTTTTGAAAAAAAAAAAAAAAAAAAAAAAAAAAAAAAAAAAAAAAAAGCACGTACATTTTCAGAAGAAAAAATAAATCAAGGAGTTAGTCATTAAAGACAGAATCATGATTAATTAAATAGCTTCACGATTTCTTTTACAAATTTTTTAAAATACCTTTTTATGAAAATTATAGCATATTTTTAACGAATTAGAGTTTCTGAAAATTCAATTATTTACATTCAATTATAAAAGTATTTTTCAGTGTTAAGAATTCAAATACAATATTTATTCGCATTATGTGGAATCATTTACGCAGACGATACTTACGCATTTTAAAAATAATGGTATTATGATTTTTTTTAAGTGGCAATTAAAGAATTGTAAACAAATAAAATTAATTGTTAAATTCGTTATATCATAAATAAAAAATTCCGAGGAAATTCATAGTTATTCGCCTGAATTTACACTTCTAAAATTAAAATGCGCCAAAACATAAAATAACGTTTTTGTTTAATAAAGATGCAAAAATAATATAAAAAAATATTGTCAATTTCAAATATTTATCTTATTAAATAATGCTTCGCGAATCCAAACAAAGCATTGCTTTTGCAAGTTTATATAGTTCCACATTGTATAAACTTGAAAAACTTGAACTTTAAGTTCGTAAGCAAACAATGTCATGCAAGTTAATGTAAACATTTTTTAGCCATTGTCAAAATGAATATTTTACTATATTATATTATATATATTGATATTGGCAAGTCTCGTGGGTAACTTAGGTGTAGCGCCATTATCTACCGGCGCTGAAACTCAGCGACGCATTAAAATTTGTACTTGAAGCTTCTGGAATTCCTCCTGGCCGAGAAGCGTAAATGTTGCTTCCTTAAATTACTCAAAAATACTATATTATGATTTAAAGGTTAATTGATGTTTGCGCTTGTGAGTTTTAATGTTTAATAATAATAATAATAATAATAATAAAAACTTTCCAGTATCAGATTAACTATCACTCTCAACTATAGGGCTATCGAATTTATGGATAAAAATTACACAAAAATTACCCTGGATTACAAATTGATTTCTTGGATTTTTCAATATTTTTTAATACATAATTAAGTACAGTTTTTGTAAAATCTATTAAAGTTTGACTTTTGTAAATTTCAATGTTTGCAGAACTATTTTTTTTTAATTATCTAAAACAACGAATGTATCTGTGATATTGCAGAAGTTATACAGGAGTTTTTATTTTTTCCCATAATTTTCTGAATATTTCAGTAACTATTTTTTAATTCCTTTCTTTTTTATGAAAATGAAAAAGGATTATTATTGTTATTATATAATGTAATGTTTTAAAAAGTTCTCAGCGTAACTTTCTTTGAAAATTGTATCTCACGGATATAAATATTATATCTCTCATAAATATTGTGAATAAAATTGAAACACCCACACTAAAGATAATGATAAAGTTAGTATTTTTTGTTTTTTTAAATAAGCTAAACTATATCTATTTTAAAGGAGAAAGAGAAAATGTATATATTTCTATCAACAACCTTATCTTGCGTTGGCCGTGCTAATATAAAAAAGGGGGAGGGAAGTTCCGATTAAAATTAAAAAAAATGGGATAACCTAAGCAATATGTCGATTATTATAACTGGGTCTTACACGTTTTGCTACCTTAAATTATTAATACAGGGATCAACATAACGAGGCCCTGAGTGCTTCGCAGCCATATATCGTTTATCGTTCTACAAAAAAGTCCTATGTGGTTCGCACATCATAATTCATTAAAACGATAATCACTATAACGGTGCCCTGTGAATTTTGCATAATATACCCTTAAAACGACAAACATCTTCATGGTCGTGTGCGCTTCACGCCATTAAGCTGTTAATACGGCAATCACTATAACAGATGCTTGTGCGCTCCGAGTCAATAAATTGCCCATAAATATGGCGATCAGCATTTAAATCGTAAATATCTATTTCCCTAACATTTTTTTAAGAAGTTGAAGAAATGTACTACATTTTATAAAGATTCAAATCTAATCTCTAAAAGGCGAAAAGCGAAAAAACAGTTTATAAAACATGAAATTAAAAGGAAGACTAAACATAAATTCACTTGTAAAAACCGAAAATATCTAATCCAAAATCAGCAACAGTTGTCTTATTCGTCGAATCTTCTATAATCAGTTGCATAGCCTAGGATGGTCCATCCTTGACTATGGAGACAAAAATGAAAGATACTAGCAAGAATGTAGTTTAAAGATTATGAGAGGCACAACAATAGTCACAAGAATAAAATTAATATTGCACCAAACCATACTTGCTAAAATACACAATTGGATGTAAATCTATCGTATTGGCCGTAAATCGATAACGGCAGTATCTTTTATTTTGATGTTCAACATCCCTTTTCACACCATACCCCCCGCATTAGTGGTTTAATTTGCAAAATCGCTGAAATACATGTTTAATCATGTTTCTAATAGATTTTTTATCCTACATATCAGGCTCCTACCTAAAACTGTTCGATGCGATATGGCGAAATGACCTGAAAATTTCGACAACCCTTTAACAACCCCCACCCCCCTTCTCTCAGGGAGTTGAATTTAAAAAAAAATTCTTTTTAAGAGGATCCCTATTACGAGTTATGAATATATATATATAGGTGTTGAAGATTCTAGCTTAAATAGTTTCGTGTGTCCGTTGACAAAGCATTCAGAGCAAAGTCTCATATATATACAGGGTGTTTTCGAATTCGACCTAAAAATTCAGAGGGGTGATAGTAAGCATCAAGAGGATGAAAAATTGCCAATGAAAAGGCAATGATATGCACCTTGTTTTTTGTGAAATGTCATAACATCCTGAAAAGTTTTATTAAAACAGGGTGCTCAAGCAATCGATGATAGCGTATGCACTGTTAATTGCAGCCAATAATGTGGAGCGTCAAGTGCGTACAGCTGGCGTTGGACGTTTTTTTTATAGGTACTTTAAGGAATTATTTTGTGACAGAATTCCTTTTTATCCTTTTTACTTTCTTCTATCTTTACAAGAAGAAAATATTGGATTCGTGAAAATTTTTGAATTCCGGTTTTCGACGGATTTATACGTTTTAGGGGTCAGAAATTCCAAAAACCATGTTTTTACAAAATGTCTGTCTGTGAATCTGTCGTCTGTCTGTGTGTGACACAAATTTTGTGGGAGCTCTATCTCACGAACTAACGCACGGAATTTAATTAAAATTTATATTCGGTTAGTACCTGATGTAAATTGATGCTGATTAGTTTTTGGAGTAAATCGCTCAACAGGTGGTGCTGCTATATATAGTTCTATCTCAATAACTCTATCTCATATTAGCTCTATCTCAAGACATAATACACGGATTTTAATCAAACTTCAGATTAAATTAGTCCTTGACATAAACTGATGATTTGTGTATTTTGGTGTGAATCATCCAACAGGTGGCGCTTCTATGCTGCCTTTTAACGATTTCTGCAATAGCTGTATCGCAAGAATTAATGCATGGATTTTCATCAGACTTCAGATTCAGTTAATCCTTGATATGAATTGGTAATAGTTACGTTTTGGTGTAAATCGTCCAACAGGCGACGCTACTATGCTGCATTTTTCCCAATTCCCGCAATAGCTCTATCTCAAGAACTAACGGACGGATTTCTATCAAACTTCAGATTAGGTTAGTCCTTGGCATGAATTCATGAATTCACATTCAATGCCATGCTGCATTTTTCACGATTTCTGCAATAGCTCTATCTCAAGAATTAATGCGCGGATTTCTATCAAACTTCAGATTAGGTTAGTCCTTGGCATGAATTCATGAATTCACATTCAATGCCATGCTGCATTTTTCACGATTTCTGCAATAGCTCTATCTCAAGAATTAATGCACGGATTTCTATCAAACTTCAGATTAGGTTAGTCCTTGGCATGAATTCATGAATTCACATTCAATGCCATGCTGCATTTTTCCCGATTCCCGCAATAGCTCTATCTCAAGAACTAACGCACGGATTTCTATCAAACTTCAGATTAGGTTAGTCCTTGGCATGAATTCATTAATTCACATTCAATGCCATGCTGCATTTTTCACGATTTCTGCAATAGCTCTATCTCAAGAATTAATGCACGGATTTCTATCAAACTTCAGATTAGGTTAGTCCTTGGCATGAATTCATGAATTCACATTCAATGCCATGCTGCATTTTTCCCGATTTCCGCAATAGCTCTATCTCAAGAACTAACGCACGGATTTCTATCAAACTTCAGATTAGGTTAGTCCTTGGCATGAATTCATTAATTCACATTCAATGCCATGCTGCATTTTTCACGATTTCTGCAATAGCTCTATCTCAAGAATTAATGCACGGATTTCTATCAAACTTCAGATTAGGTTAGT
Source organism: Maratus speciosus (assembly GCA_963932465.1). Lineage (NCBI taxonomy): Eukaryota > Metazoa > Arthropoda > Arachnida > Araneae > Salticidae > Maratus > Maratus speciosus. The sequence goes on along the minus strand of OZ010800.1, from coordinate 243,935,617 downwards.
CCTTGGCATGAATTCATGAATTCACATTCAATGCCATGCTGCATTTTTCACGATTTCTGCAATAGCTCTATCTCAAGAATTAATGCACGGATTTCTATCAAACTTCAGATTAGGTTAGTCCTTGGCATGAATTCATGAATTCACATTCAATGCCATGCTGCATTTTTCCCGATTCCCGCAATAGCTCTATCTCAAGAATTAATGCACGGATTTTCATCAAACTGCAGATTCAGTTAATCATTGATGTAAATTGGCACTGTTTACCTTTTGGTGTAAATCGCCTAACAAGTTGAGCTGCTATGCCGCATTTTTTCGTAATAACTTTATCTCATGAACTAATGCATGAATTTTCATCTAACTTAGGATTCAGTTATACTTTGACAAAAGTATTTGCTGATCAGGTTTTAGTGTTAATCACCCAACAGGTGCGTTGTTATGGTGCATTTTGAAGGATTTACATGATTTTAGCGATAGCCATATCTCAAGAACTAATGCACGGAATTTCATATCTTTACAATCCTCACGATGGGCATAGATTGCGATTTATTTTTGGTACTATGATAGTGAATTCTGAAGTATTAACATTTATGAGACAGAAGAAAGTTTTGCGATTCTGCCATCCGACTAGTTCTTATATTACCACAATTACAACAAAGATGAGAATGTATGTTAAAATTTTTATTATGATATACTTCAATTTTTTGAAAGTTATTACAGCCAACCCAAATTGAGTTAGGTTAGAATACTCTGTATTTTTGATTAAGTACATGGTTTCCGATCCTATGTTCTGCGGTAATTTATCATCCACTTGATGCCTATTACCACCCCTCTGAATTTGTCTGTCGGACTCGGCAATACCCTGTATATACAATACAGATTACGTAATTATAAAGACCATGCTAAATCTGAAGCTTTTACGCAGTTGAAATGCCATTATTTCCTTTATAATTTAAATTTTCTTTTACCTTTTTAAGGATTTTTCGACGATCTTTTCTTAAATATATTCATAAAAAATATGTATGAAGGCAATTAGTTCTAAATTAGTTAAATTAAACTAACATTTAATTCGCAAAATCGTTTCTTCCTTTTCCTTAATGTGAACATACTCGTATATTATAATATTAATTGGTTATCAGATTGTCTTTTTACTAGATTTATTTAAACAACTGATACTTAAGAGATCTTCATTTTCATTTTTCCCTACTACGTAATAGTAAGTATTTGCTTGTTAAAATAAATAGAAACTTGAGATGAATATCCCTTCTCATTTAAACTGTCATTTAAGAAGAGTGCCTCATTACCTAAGTTAGACGCTTTCCAGTTGAAGCACTCTCCTTAATGATTAGGAAATGTATTATGCCTTTTTAAAATGTCCCCCCATTTCTTTATAAATGTAACAGCAATTATAATTTTACTGGGTCATTTCGAACAACGTTAGTTATTTAAGTACTGAAAGAAATTTAATCACTCATAAAAAATGCAGGAGCTACTACTACTTGAATGAATATAGGGAGCATGAAATGAAAAAATAATTTCATTGTAAAAAAAATTCAGGAACTTTCCTGGAAATTAATGGGCAGGACATAGCAGCAAAATAATTTCTTCAAAAATTCTGGTTTTCTATTCTGGAACATTCCTGGTCAAAGATGACAAATAAGAACATGCGAATCCAGATTCCTAGATAGGGAACATGAAATGAAACAATAATTTCGTTGTAAAAAAATTCAGGAACTTTCCTGGAAATTAATGGGCGGGACATAGCAGCAAAATAATTTCTTCAAAAATTCTAGTTTTCTGTTCTGGAAATTTGTGGTCAAAGATGACAAATAAGAACATGCGAATCCAGATTCCCAGATAGGGAACATGAAATGAAACAATAACTTCATTGTAAAAAAATTCAGGAACTTTCCTGGAAATTAATGGGCAGGACATAGCAGCAAAATAATTTCTTCAAAAATTCTAGTTTTCTGTTCTGGAAATTTCTGGTCAAAGATGAAAAATAAGAACATGCGAATCGAGTTCCCTAGATAGGGAACATGAAATGAAAAAATAATTTCACTGTAAAAAAATTCTGGAAATTTCCTGGAAATTAATGAGCAGGACATAGCAGCAAAATAATTTCTTCAAAAATTCTAGTTCTCTGTTCTGGAAATTTCTGGTCAAAGATGAAAAATAAGAACATGCGAATCGAGTTTCCTAGATAGGGAACATGAAATGAGAAAATAATTTCATTGTAAAAAAATTCAGGAAATTTCCTGGAAATTAATGAGCAGGACATAGCAGCAAAATAATTTCTTCAAAAATTCTAGTTTTCTGTTCTGGAAATTTCTGGTCAAAGATGACAAATAAGAACATGCTAATCGAGTTTCCTAGATAGGGAACATGAAATAAAAAAATAATTTCATTGTGAAAAAATTCAGGAACTTTCCTGGAAATTAATGGCAGGACATAGCAGAAAAATAATTTCTTCAAAAATTCTAGTTTTCTGTTCAAATAAGAACAGAAAAGAAGTACTAAGAAGAGTTCTAGTTCAAATAAGAACATGAAAATAGTGTTTCCTAGAAGTTGCTGATTTTTTTTTAAAAATCGTAGCTACTTGAAAATATATCTGTAAAACCTGCTTATTATTTCCCTTGGGATGTTTCAGGATTTTTATTTATGTTTTTTACTTTCTTTTATCTTTACGAGAAGAAAATATTGGATTCGTGAAAATTTTCGACTTACGGTTTTCGACGGATTTACACATTTTAGGGATCAGAGATGCCGAAAAATATGTTTTTACAAAATGTATGGCTGTGAGTCTGTCTGTCTTTGGGTATGTGACACAAATATTGTGGGCGCTCTATCTCAAGAATTAATGCACGGAATTTAATAAAAATCTACATTCAGTTATTCACTGATATGGAGCTGATTAGGTTTTTTTGCAAATCACCCAACAGGTGGCGCTTCTATGCAGCATTTTTCACGATTTCAGCACTAGCTCGAATCCAAGAACTAATGCACGGATTTTCATAAAACTCCAGATTCACTTAATCCCTGATATAAATTGGTGCTAATTACTTTTTGGTGTAAATCGCCCAGTAGGTCGCGCTGCTATAATGTATTATTCATAATTTCCGCTATTGCTATATCTCAATAACTAAATCGCAGATTTTAATCAAGCTTCAGATTCAGTTATACCTTGATATAATTTCGTACTGATTACGTATTGGTGTAAATCGCCCAACAGGCGGAGCGGCTAGGCCTCTATTTTTACGATAGCTCTATCTTAATAACTAATGTTCGTAATTTAATCAAATTTCACATTATGCTACACTTTCACATTAAATAGATCCATTAGAATCTTCATGATGAACATAGATTGTCATTTAATTTTGGCACTGTGACGGCGAATTTTGAAGCATTAACATGCACCAGATAGAAGAAAATTTTATGATTAGCACATTCGACGAGTTTTTTTTTTCTGTTGTTGTTTTGTTTTCCATATACAGCGTACATCAGGAAAGGTACTTACTACTCTTTTAAGGAGTCTCAGGCCTCTTAAAGCTTCAAAATTTTAAATTTTTTAGATGTTAAACTCCTATCTTTACTGAATATTTTGATATAATTAGTTCCTTGAAGTTCCCATTTGAACAGGAGTTAAGGTTTTTAGAATTATACCCACTCAATAGCTGAAGCGGCGTTTCCAAAACTTTCAGGTCCTTTTTCTCCAAATGAAGTTTTTGGGCAGAACGCGCAGGATATCTCAAACTTCTGAATATTTCTTCATGAAATATTCAAAATATATGCTTCATGCTAGTCTGTATAAACTGAACATACAATTTTATTTTTATTGTTCAAAAAAATATTTTTTTAGGTGATTATACTGTTGAAATTATAAAAATTTTGTATTAGCTAAATACAAAAGTGCTTTTAATACAAATTTACTTAGTTTCAGGGTAATTATTACAATCTGAAGTATAATTAGGCACCAAAATTTTCATTCTAGTTGAAATATCTACTTTTTAGTCCTGAGCGTAAGCTGTTATACCAATTTTTTGCTCGTCAAATGTCTGTCAATTTGAAGCCGCCTATAAATGCTAAATTTGAATGTTGCAGTTTTTTAAATACATGAAAGGAAAGAACATACTTATATCTTTCCATCCAATAAAAATTGTGTTTTAAAATCATATACTTCTCAACATATTAAATGTTGAAAATGGTCTTTTTTTCATTTTTTTCTTCTAATTTTAAGAGTCCTGAAACCCCCCTTAAGGATAACAATCATAGAAAAACTTATTATATATTTCTAATATAGAAAAGTGTTGTTATTTAAAAATGTTATTAATATCTATTAAAAATAAAATTAATAATTTTTAGCATATCATGATTCAGTTTGTCTTAGTAAACGAATTTTACATAGATATATATATATATATATATTTGTTATATTGTTTGAGAGATTACAAATTATTAAATTCTGTACATTTTATGACATTACATGATTGAAAGATAACGTAATGTTTTAATACAGAAAATTTCTCAAATGAGCTAAAAATTAAATACATATATAATCTTAAATCAATTAAAAAAAAGTTGTTACATTTAATTAAAATTATGTCTTATGATTTCCAAACGAAGCTTAACTCTTGAACTTTAATTATAATTCACGTTTTCTTATTTCATACGAATTACTTAAAACAACGCAAGGACAATTGAAAAGGCTTTTCGTTTATTTGGATTACTAAAAATTTATTTTGATGTAATTTTCAAGAAATCACTTTTGACATGTCCCTTAATATATAATTCTAGCAGATTTCTTAAAGCTTTCACATTCAAAAATTAAAAAGGAAGAAAAGGATAATATTGAATGGCTTAGATTTCTAATTCTGTTCGGTACACTCTATTTACTTAACTCAAAGAATTTTCATTAAATTATTTTATTAAGGTGTCAAGAATAAAATGTTATATTTTACATTTTAAAAATTATACATGACATTTTTTATTAATGAAATTAGTAATTAAAAGCTTGATAAACATTGGTATATACTCATTCTCCTTGTCCCACAATATTTAAAAAAAATACAATTTAAATTTTTTCTTAAATATTTAGATTGTTTTAATATAATTTATTAGATCTATATTTACTACCAGTCGTTTAAAATTTTTAAAAGATTATTTTAAAAATTATGTGAAGTCAGATATATAAGTTTATTTAGTGAATTTTATAATTATGCGTACTTTAATTAAAATTTTAATTTTGTGTTAATAAAATTAGTAACTAAAAGTTTGACAAATAAAAAATATTAGTAGATAAACACTGATATTTGGCGATTCCACTCTTCCCCCGATGCAAAAAAGTATAATTTAATTTCTTTTTTTAAATATTTAGATTGTTTTGATATAATTTAGATTATATTTACTGCCAGTCGTTTATTTTTTTAAAAAGATTGTTTAAAAAATTATGCAAAGTCAGATACATAAGTTTATTTAGTAAATTTTATAATTATACGTGCTTTAATTAAAATTTTCATTTTGTGTTAATGAAATTAGTAATTAATATCTTGTCAAATAAAAGAGATTGGCAGATAAACATTGGCATTTGCTCATTCCCCCTGTCCCCCGATACAAAAAATAGAATTTAATTTATTTTCTGAAATATTTAGATTGTTTTAATATAATTTAGATTATATTTACTGCCAGTCGTTTAATTTTTTTTAAGATTGTTTAAAAAATTATGCAAAGTCAGATACATAAGTTTATTTAGGAAATTTTATAATTATGCGTACTTTAATTAAATTTTTCATTTTGTGTTAATGAAATTAGTAATTAATAGCCTGTCAAATAAAAGAGATTGATAGATAAACATTGGCATTTGCTCAATCCCCCTGTTCCCCGATACAAAAAATACAATTTAATCTCTTTTCTAAAATATTTAGATTGTTTTCATGTAATTGAGATCTATTTTTACTGCCAGTCGTTTATTTAGTTATTTATTTTTTTAAGATTGTTTAATAAATTATATAAAATCAGATACTTAAGTTTACTTAGTGAATTTTATAATTATATGCACTTCAATTGTACAAAAAAAGGCAATCCAACCTAGACTATCCTTATCACAGAACATTTTTTAATTGAAAACTCTAATAGATTTTTTACATTTAATATTTTTTTAGATTGTTCAATTATAACAAAAAAAAAAGTATTTTGTATGAAAATATTTAATAATGAATTCAAATAAAGTTTTGAAATGTATTAAAAGCGATACTTTTTAATTAGTCGCATATAAGGAGTTAATAGACCAAGAAATATCAAAAGATCGCTACTTACAGCAAAATTTTTTATTGTGATTATTTCAGCGGTTTAAACGCGTAGTTCTACCATATTTTTGTTAAATTTGTATCTAAGTTATATTATTTCATGTATTTATTGGTAGAATTTTGACTTCGTTATGTAATATTAGCCGGAAACAAATGGTGAACTGTTTATATTGTTTTAATTGGAAAGACGATAATCTTTCGTAATCGGGTTTCACGCGATAGAGATACAATATAAAAAATAAAAATATAAAAAATCAGTTTTCATACAAATTACTTTTGAAAGGTTATTTTTTTCCTTATTCGACGATGTAAAAATTAAAATTGTGCGATGTTTAGAAGTTAAAAATTTTAATGTAAAACCAAAATTTATTGGTCTGGTGTTCTCCAAGTTCTATATGACGTCAGGATGTCTGCGACATGTTTTTGCTTTATAATATACATTTGGATTTTTTTCGATACGCACACCGATGGTCACTTATAAAACTATCGTAGTTATTACACTATGACGCAAAAGTTTAGACAATGAAGAAATTCTTACATACTTTGAAAAATATTTATTCAATTTTCAAATCACTGCTTGAAATTAATGTGCTGTTCATATAAACAATATTTATAACAAAGAAAAGTGGAATTGTGCATATTGCAATAAATTAAATGGTAACAAAAATAAACTGCTGTCTCAAAAGTTTAGACACAAATTAAATAAAATCGAAATAAACAATTTTTAAAACCTGGTTGCGCATCCATGCTTATGTATTACGTCATATACACGAGATTGCATGGAAGAAAATAAATCTTGCATAGTTTGTGGATCGATATCGTACCATGCATTCTCAATAGATGTCTTAAGTTCCTTTTCAGAAGAGTATTGTCTAGCGTTGCTATAAACTTTGCGACACATGATGCTCCAAAGGTTTTCTATAGGGTTAAGATCTGGGCTACATGCTGGCCAGTCGAGAACTCTTATATTATGGGAATTAAACCAAGATTTTGAATGTTTTGCAGTGTGAATTGAAGCATTGTCTTGCTGAAATTCCCACTGAGGACCCCCTAGAAGCTCAGCAAATGGCAGTAGGTTTTCTTCTAATGTCTGTGTATAATGCTGTGAAGTTGACGACCACTGGTGAAGGTCAGAGATACTTGTCCATTATAGCAAAAGGCTGCCCAAACCATCACCGAGCCCCCTCCTTGTCTGCGACTAAAAAAACGTCGAGGTTCCTTCCGCAAGTCACGCCAATACGATAAACAACCATCTGGACCATCCAGATTCCACTTTTTTTCATCGCTAAATATGACTGACTGCCATTTCTCTCCATATGACATATGCTTTCGAGCCCACATAAGTCTTTGTAACTTATGATGTGGTTTCAGAGCTGGTTTCTTCTGCATTTTGCTATAAACGATTGTTCCTTTTTCCAAAATTCGTCTACGAATCGTATCCTTTGATACAGAGAGTCCCGATGAGCTTTGAACTCCACGTACGCTCATTTGTTGAGTACTCGCTAGTCTTTGTATCAGGCGATCCCCTCGTACATTTGTCACACGTGGCCTCCCAGACCGACATTTTGCTTTATATTCGGAACCACTCGATAAAACTCGATAAATAGATTTTTTTGACCTATTAATAATAGCAGAAATTTCAGAAACGCTCTTCCCTTCACCTTTCAACTGCCAAATCCTTGAAACCTCATTCACTTGAATTTCTTTAGCTCTCGGCATGTCGACTATGAAGCGCAATCGTTTGCAGAACTTAAGTATTCCAAATTTGTGACATCATCGATTCTAAATTTGCATATGCCAGCGAATATTCAAAGAAATTTAGAATAGTGTCTAAACTTTTGCGACAAGCACATTTGAATTTTTATGAAAAAAATTAGTATTATAGCAAATAAAACGACTGTCTTTTGTACATAGCATTTTAAATCAGTTTTTGAATATATTTACAGGTTTTTGTAATTCTGACGTCATAATTCTACATTTTAAAGCTGAATGACGTCATTGTCTAAACTTTTGCGTCATAGTGTACATATACTTTACTTTTCGTGTATTAACTACGACGGTGTTTCAAGCGGTTCTTATAAAGAAATGAAATTGTTAAAACTAACATATAGTAAAGTTTTCTAAGCAAGCCTATGTTTCAAATCTTGTATAATACATTTAACCCTTTCACCGTCCGAGTGTTTTCCAGTATTTTTATAACAATGCTTGTAAATCCTAGGATATATATATATTTTAATCGTGGTTTGATGCTATAATATCTTTAATATCACATCTTTCTATATAGAGTTCAAAATAGGATTCCGTTTAAAATATTTTTGTCTACAGCCATTTTAACGTGATTTCTAGAGACGAAAAAATCCAGGCCAATCGACAGTCTGCAAACAAAAATTAATCAGATCTGCGATAAATATAGACTTCAAACTATATTTAAAAATTCATAACATATCAGAAAAAGAAAGAATGCTTTTAAACTAATATTTGAGGTGGATAACAAAAAATAAAAAATCTGAAACTCAAATACATTAGGACCTGCCTTGGACTGTCCTCATCTAAATTTTTAGACCTCTGCGTGTGGTATATTTTCCTAGCCATAGCACACACACACAAACTCTTTTCTTTTATTAGTATAGCTGTATTGGATATATAAACACTTTTCAATGGTACCGCAATGATGTAAAATGACTAAGAAGACGTCTTGTGATAAAATGGAGCGACAAACTCAGAAAAGTGGCTGGAGTTAAATGGAGGATCAGTGCAGTAGAGGGAAACAGGGGCAACCTACATCCAGTAGTAGATTGAATACAATTGATGATTTATATATGTATATTTATAAGTGGACGGGTAGTATTTCTATATTTTTTATTTACTTTTTCTAATATTATTATTTATTTACTTAATTTCTTCTGAATTATAATTTAAAAACAGTTATGAAAACATTACATTATAGATGCTAATTATCTGTTATCGATATTCTAATAAGATGATTTAGAATTATACATGTTGTGCTCTTTGATTCTTTTTAAAATTTTAAGAACAAATCTGGATTTATGATATGCAAACTTACATTAAAATTCACCCTACTTAATTTCAATAATTTTAGATAGATGTCAGCACAAATTATATTTATGCTTAAATATAATTTAAAACTACTTTATAAATTCAAGAATCATCAGTAGAGGGCAGCATTATAAAATTATTCACATTTTTTGTGTTGCTTACTTATATAGTTATTGTCATTCCTACCACTCAAATTAATAACTATGTTTCTGTACAATCTATAAATCTATGAATCTATACAATTCTGTAGATCACACACAGAGCAGCAGAAAAGAATTGGAGTATCCTTCACGCAATGGGAGGTATTTGTTGAAATCTGATTTTGAAATGTGCTATGCATTTTCTAAAAGGTTTACTTAGGTGTCTGTTTTACACTTTTTAACGGCAAATTTTTGTGAAAGTACTCTGGAAGTGTTGGCTCAAAACTCTCAAAATTGGTAAAAATGAAAAAAAAGGACAATTTTCATTCATTGTTAAATCATGTACATTTTAAGATATTAATCTTAAAATGTGCATGTTTTAATTTTTATTGGGATTAAAAGATATAGGTATGGTCTTTCATTTCATGCATTTAAAAAGTTTCAATATACAAAATTAGTATTTATAGGGTGCTTCAAACTGTCAGACATTTGTCGAGCAGATGATTGGTATAACAACTTATGCGCAGGATTACAAAATAAATTTTGCAACTAGAATGAAATTTTTTGTACCTAATTATAATTCAGATTATAATAATCACCCTGAACTTAAATAAATTTGTATTTAAAGCATTTTTATATTTTTAATACAAAGTTGTATTTAACTAATGCAAAATTTTGAAGTTTTTAACAGTATAATATCCTCAAAAAATAATTTTTCGAACAATTAAAATAAAATTTTAAGTTCAGTTTATACAGACTAATATGAAACATATATTTTGAAAATTTCATGAAAAAATATTCAGAAATTTTCGAGATATCCTGCACATTATACCCAAAAATGTCATTTGAAGAAAAATGACTTGAAAGTTTCGGAAACGCCGCTTTAGCTACTCGGCGGGTATAATTCTAATGGCCATAATTTCTGTTCTCATGGGAATTTCCAGGAAATAAACATACAAAAATGTTCAGAAATGTTAAAATTTTGAAAATTTTGAAGCTTTAAGAGTCTTGAGAACCCTTAATAATCCATGCTTGGTGCATAATTTTTCTTTCTTGTTTTTTTTTTTAAACAATACTTGCTCATATTTGTATTTATTATATCTGATGAATTATTAATTTCAAAATTCGCATGTCACTTTCTGGAAAACGTATTTTCCTTTTATTTGCTTTTTAAAATTAATTTTCAATTTCAAAACTTTAAGTATTTATTTTGCTGAAATCGTAATTTATCACATTGAAAAAAAAAAAAAAAATACAGAATCTAATAATTTTATCAGCTTGTTAAATAATGAAATATCTTTTTAAAATTAATGCAGATTGTCATTATTTAATTTTTTTAAATGCTTCGGAATGGTGAACTAAAAAATATAAAAAAATTCAGTCGTTGTTTGATGCATCATTTTATTTAATTAAAAGTTAATGAATATTAATAATCGCTATCAATATTACATTAACAGTGGGAATTTAATTAATATTGGAAATGTGGATGCACTCCTTTTCATTTCATAATGTAAAGGCAAAGATGGTTCAGTGTAAGTTATTCAGAGATGATGAGTTTGAGAAATTTAATAATGGTTTTGTTAATTAACCGAAAAGTTTTTTTACTATTTCCAGTAATTTAGCAGATATTAATAAATTCATCAGCAAGAATTATTCGTTTTCATAAATATTTCAGTGCTTTCTGCTAATTTGAGTTATACGCAGAGCGGTTATATTTGACTGTTTTCAGCTCATAAATTTTGTATACAGTTAATTAGAAAAAAGTACTCAAAATGTATGTCAATAGATGGCATTGCAGACACTCTCTGAACTTTTTACCTCGCACAACTTAAAATATTTGTTTGTTGTACACTTTTACGGGTTGAAAAACTGTGAATCGTTATCTATTGACTCAAATATATATATATATATATATATTTTATTATTACTACTCTATTGAAAATTTATGAGCTACGTTATAAGAATGCAACTTTTTTCAAATTTTCTAATTATTGCCGAAACGTCAGTGAAGGCTTACTGTGGAGACACGAAAAGTTTTGGTTTCCGTTAGTCTGTCTGTCTGTTAGTCTGTCTGTCTGTTCCGCGATAACTGCCGTAAAAAGCATCCGATTATCTTAAAATTAAGGATGCATGTTGGTGAAATCCCCGGATTTAGCTGTATAGTTTTTGGTTAAATTTGGTTCATTCGTTCGAAATATATAGAACATTTTATTTTGCGACTTAATGCTTTCCTATAGCAATTCAGACGATTTTTCCATTTTTATTTGTTGAAAAGAAATGGCTCATATGATTGAAGGATTTAAATGCTAAATTAAGGATGATGAAATTTCCTAATTAGAACCATATATTATTCATATTAGTTTGAAATTTTGTGTATACATTTGTGAGAGTTTTTAAATTCGGTGTATAACTTTTATGGAGATATATTATACATGTGTTTCAATAATATAAAATATATTTTTAATATAAATTTTCTTTTTAAGCACATATTTAATTTTTTTTATTATCTTTTAACTGTTACCCAGCAGCGAACTACACCTAAAAATATCGTAAATGTGAAAGTATGTGTAATTGTTTGAAGTTAAATCAAAGTCAAAAGGGCCGAATTAATGCCTTTGAGTCTTTACATATAGATGGAATTTACCACAGAACTAAAGAAAGACTATGTTCTATTTATTTTGTTCAAATATTTTTCTTTTAAATTAAAAAGTTCATTATTTTCATAAGGAATAAATCGACATTTGCTATGAAATCGTTTTTTTTTTTTTTTTTTTTTTTTTTTTTTTTTTTTTTTTCCGTTGCCACGAAAATTCAATCCTGGAATAAAAATTTATCCTAAACAGTTAATTTTGATTTGAAAGAATTTTATGCGCGAGAGGAAGATGAAATAAAAAATAGACATGAATACGCCTTCATATTAGAAATAAAGTGAAAATACGAAAAGAAGGTGAATTTGATCTCATATATCAAAAATAAAATGAATACGCTTTGAGTTTGAAATAAAAGGGGCTTGTGTTATGATATTAATTCTTATTATTAAAAGAAAATGTTACTAATATCTCATGGTTTATCGTCTGCACACAGCTAACAGAAATGTTAATTCTCAATCAAAAATTCCAATGAAAAAAAAAAAAAAAAAAAAAAAAAAAAAACTTTTGAAAAGCAAACATATAGTAAATATCAAAATTATGTACCGCAAAATTATCGCTGTCGAAAATGTCGTCATTGTATCGACAAATAAATATTTTCATCCTTAAAAACCAAGCATTAACTAGATTGCCTGAAAAAATGTTTTTTGACGGGTGTTACTTCTTAATGCCGCCTCATTTCAGAAAATAGGAATGAAAATTATTTTATTTTTAAAGGAAATTACATTTTCATTCATAAAACATAAACGTTTAATATAATTGCGTCAATGTAAATCATTTTCTGTGTTACCAGTATTGAAAAATAAGGTTCGGAAGTGTAAAAAGAAATCTAAGATTTGCGCTAACCATTAGCGCAATCAATAAAAAGTTACGTATGTAAATTATTAAGAACACGGGGGGGGGGAGCCCCCTGAAGAAATCTACTTTATTATTTAAAAAATATACCAGAATTAACAGCTCATGAAAATTTCGAAATATCCTTCCATAACGTTTTTAATTTAATGCTTCTAATGTCTGAAAACTTCGTATTTTTTTTTCTTATAAATAATTACTTACTGAATATTACCAAAGTGAGTCTAAAAACAATGAATTGCAGAGCTGACGTTGAGGCTCCTGATCTGCAGATTTACTAGTTATAATTAATGATTAATACACTTTTATCATTCAGATGTCTTTTTGTGAATATTTCTCTCTCTCTCTCTCTTTTTTTTTAATCTCTCGATGGGAAAGTTAACATTTCATTTCTGAAACCGAGTTTTAATCTTATTTAAGCGAACGAATTGCAGATTTTAATAATTTTAAAAGTTTGTTACATAAAGAAATACCATTTTTTAAATTAATGAATTATTGACTTTTAACATACAAGTAACTATTTTAGAATATTTTTCTCTAATTTGTTTTCATAAATTATCTCTCAGTCTGAAAATTAACATTTAATTTCTAAATGTCTAATTAATTTTATTTGAGCAAAATGCAGACTTTAATAATTTTAAAAGCTTGTTACATAATGAAATATCATTCTTTAAATTAATGAATAATTGACTTTTAACATTCAAATGTGCTTTTTAGAATATTTCCCTCCTTTTTTTAAATAAATTATCTCTCAATCTGAAAATTAACATTTAATTTCTGAAACTCTAATTCATCTTATTTAAGAGAGCAAATTGCAGGTTTTAGTAATTTTTAAAGCTTGTTATATAATGAAATACCATCCTTTAAATATAATGGTTAATTGACTTTTAACATTCAGATGCCCTTTTAAGAATATTTTCTTCTAATGTATTTATTTATTTATAAATTATCTCACAATCTGAAAATTAACATTTATTTTCAGAAACTGTAGTTCATCTTATTTGAGAATAATGCAGATTTTGATAATTATAAAAGCTTGTTATACAATGAAATACCATGCTTTAAAGTAATGGATAATTGGCTTTTCACATTCAGGTATCCTTTTAGAATATTTTTATCTAATTTGTTTTTTATATAAATTATCTCTCCATTTTTTTTTTCTAAGACCGTGATTCATCTTATTTAAGAAGGGAAAATGCAGATTCTAATAATTTTAAGAGCTTGTTACATAATGAAATACCATGCTTTAAAATAATGAATAATTGACTTTTAACATTCGGGTGTTCTTTTTAAAATATTTTTCTCTAATTTTTTTTTTTTTTTTTTTTTTAAATAAATTATCTCTCAATCTGAAAATCAACACTTTATTTCTGAAACTGTAATTCATATTATTTGAGAAAAATACAGATTTTAATAATTTTAAACACTTGAAAAATAATGAAATACCATTCTTTAAATTAATGAATAATTGACTTTTAACATTCAGATATCCTCTTTAAAACATTTTTCTCTAATTAGTTTTTTATAAATTATCTCTCCAATCCGAAAATCGATATTTTTTTTCCAAAATTATAATTCATCTTATTTAAGAGAGAAAATTGCAGATTCTAATAATTTTAAAAGCTTGTTAAATAATGAAACACCATACTTTAAATTGATGAATAATTGACTTTTAACATTCAGGTGTCCTTTTTAGAATATTTTCCTCTAATTTTTTTTTTTTTTTTTTTTTTTTTTAATTTTCAGATTAAGAGATAATAATAATATTTAATTTTTGAGACTGTAATTCATCTTATTTGAGAATAATGTAGATTTTAATAATTTTAAAAGTTTGTTATATAATGAAACACCATTCTTTAAATTAATAGATAATTGACTTTGGGCATTCAGGTGTCCTTTTTAGAATATCTTCCTCTAATTTGTTTTTTTTTTTATAAATTATCTCTCAATCTGAAAATTAACATTTTATTTCTGAAACTGTAGTTCATCTTGTTTGAGAAAAATGCTTATTTTAGTGATTTTAAAAACTTGTTAAATAATTTAATGCCATTTTTAAAATTAATAAATAGTTGACTTTTAACATTCAGGTGTCCCCTTTAAAATATTTTCCTCTAATTTGTATTTTATAAATTATCTCTCCAATCTGAAAATTGTTTTTTTTTCTTTTCTGAAACTGCAATTCATCTTATTTAAGAGAGAAAATTGCAGATTCTAATAATTTTAAAATCTTGTTAAATAATGAATACCATTCTTTAAATTAATGCAGATTATCTTTATTAAAATGAAAAAAATGCTTCACAAAGCAGAAATGGAGCATACAAAATCTCTCGGTCGTTTTTCGATGCGTCATTTGTTAATTAATTTTTAATGGATGTTAGAATAACTATGAAACTTAATTAGTACTGGAAATCTGAAACCGTTTATTATTATTAAGAGGCTACTTCAGTCAAACGTAAACACCCGTTCGCCAATGCTAATCCTATGGAAGAAATTTATAAAAATATCTCGGTCGCATTTCATTATTTTTAAATGATTTATTTTGCAATGAATAGTTGAGATCGATCTGTACAAAGGCCATTGTTTACTTTTTCGATTTTGTTTACAGGTATTTCTTATGAGGACACTTTCATTTTCGGAACCGGTTTCGAAAGTAAAAGCATCCTCATAAAAAATATGTGCAATCAAAATCGAAAAAGTAAAAAACGCCCTGCATACAGATCGATCTCAACTATTCAATGCAAAAGAAATCATTTAAAAATATTGAAATGCGACCGAGATATCTTTATAAATGTCTTCCATGGGATTAGCATTAGCGAATGCGTCTTTTCATTTGACTGAAGTAGCCTCTTAATACTTTTCAACATAGTTGAAAAATGTTTATAAATTCGGTTTGCCTGTCTGCCACCTGGCGTCTGCCCGTGCTCTAACTCTCGTAAATGTGCTCGCTTGCCATGTACAGTAAGCTTTGTCTACGGCGAACTCGATCGGGACCAAGAAAATTTTCCGCAGTAGACAATTTTTAGTTAGACAAATTTTACTCTATGTCTGTGGATTCGCATGGACTTCAAAATCCTTCCGAGTTAGAGAGATTTTCGTCTTACACAGAGATTTTACTAAAACTTATATGCCTGATTGAGGTTAACTACGGCATGTTCGCTATTCAAAATGGAGTGTTTAGCATTTATAGTTCGTTCAGAGGAGCAGTCAATATAGAATTCCGTTACATTAAGGAAAGAAGAATCGTTTGTGGTGTATTCGAATGGTTTTGCACTATTTCATACATAATGAAATTGATGTACATTTGTGCACTAAAACATGCTTTCTGTAGAATATGGAGTGCAAAACATTTATAGTTCATTTACAGGGTCGTACGAGAAAAAAAAAAAAAAAACAGTACTGTGTATGGGCGATAAATGTTGAAAGTGAGTTTTAAAATTTGACTTTAAGTTTAAATATATTTTCTACACTACTTTGTGTGTGAAAATTCTATAGATCATGTACAGGGCTTAACAAAAGGGATTAACACTGTGACATGCTGGACAATTTCCAAGGATTACTGTGTATAAACGGGAATTTCTTGAAGGTGTTTTAATTGACTTATCAATTTTCCACCTGAACTATATTTTGTATACTAAGAGTTGTTTGTAGAATATAAATAAATTTATATCCAGGGTTACGCAAAGAGCTGGATACATTGCGCCCTACCAGTGGCCGACAGGTTCTGCTCTCGAAGCTGGTAGACAAGAGGTGCTGAGTTCGAACCCAATCGCGCCCGTCGGCCTTATCATTCGAAGTTTTCTGTGGTTTTTTCGAACCTTGGGTATCCTTGCGTAAATACGGGTTAGGTTCCCTTAGAAAGACCCCCACGGAGGGCCCCGGCCTATATCCCTCGTGTCATAAACACAACACTGGATACATTGCCGTCTATGAATGGTTATTTCTCAAATTTTGTTTTCAGTTGCTATACGTTGTTAAATTGCTTACTAAATATATCTTCCTTCAACTTATTAGATGTTGAATTTCCACTATAGTATTTTGGAAGTGTTGGAAATAGTTCCATAATCTACGCTAGACGGAAGATTTTTCTTTTTTGTTTCATAATTTATTAGGAAGGGATGAAAATGGCTCACTGAAATTTTTTTCAGATACAGTTTACGAAGTTTCTTAAAGGTATTTTAATTCACTGGAAGCTTGATTTATTATTTGCGGTTATTTAGAATATATTTATTAATTGATTATCGTATGTTATGTATAGTAGTAAATATCTTATATTTTTTGGTAAAATATAGTCAAAGTTGGATGCAGGGCCGTTATATTTGACGGTTTCAGAGGTTTCGGAAGCTCATAAATTATGTATAAAGTTTATTCAAAAATAGCTCAAAATTTTGTCGATAATGCACTGCAATTTCTCACGTTTTAAGAAAGTCATGGATTCCCATGGAGAAAGTCGGGATTGCCTCACGCAAAAATTCCCACTCGCTAATGTTAATCGGAGTCGGTTTCAAAAGTTTAAGTATTCTCATAAAATTAAAAACCTTCACATAAATTCGAAAAAGTAAAAAGATGTGACCTCAGTTATCCAATATAAGAAAAAAAATCTTTTAAAATATTCAAAAGGTGAACGAGAAATTTTAAAAGAATTGTCCCATACCATTAACTTTAGCGAACGACTGTTTTCCTGTGAGTGAAGAATCTAATGAAAGTTTGTTTGAGCATTTTTAAAGATTGGGACAGTACAGTGCCATCTATTGACTCAAATGTGAATAATTTTTTTAATTACTGTAGAGAATATTCGAGAACGTCCTTATATACATGCCACTTTTTTTTTCTCTTTTCATTGATTTTATTTAATGAATTTTTGAATTGTGTCATTTTTGGGTTACCGTATTTTCTTGTAATTTGTTTTTATAAATTGTCTCTCATTTATAAAACTATCATTTTATTACTGAAGCCGTATTTTATCCCACTGAAGAAAGCAAAACACAGAGACTAATAATTTTAAAAGCTTGTTAAATAAAGAAATGCCGTTCAAATTAATATAGATTATTATAGTTACGAAAAAATAATTTGTAATAATAAAGAAGCTTTTAAAAACTTCCAGAGCGTGTCCAAAGTGTCATTTTCTTTAATTATCTTTTAATTAATATTAATGATTTCAATCTATAATACATTAACAGTAGAAAATTAATTGAAATTTTAAGTATGAAAGTGTTTTTTATTAGATAATTTAAGAGAAAGTGTAAAAAAGAGTTTACTGAATGTTTGTTCAGATATATAGTACGAAATTTAATAATGGTTTTGTCAATTAACAGTGGATACCTTTTTTTTTTCACGTTTCGGTAATTTAGCACGCATATTAGAATGCATGATGCATGCTGTTAAATATTTTAGTGTTTTCTGATAACTTTCGAAAAAATTATATGCGGTGTGATTACAGCTGATGGTTTTAGACTTTTTGATTGTTTACAAATTTTGTACGCAGTAAATTAAAAATAGTTAAAATTTATTTCCAGATGTCCACTATTTCAATTTAAAAAATGCACAACATAGATCGTTAGTTAGTTTAAGTATTTTCACTTTCTTCTATCTATAACGGAAGAATGTATTGTAACCAAATATTTTTTCCACTTCCGTTTTAACGGATCTACATGTTTTAGGGATCAGAGATTTAAAAAAAAAAAAAAAATACATGTTTTTCCAAAAACATTTTCAACACGTTTACCACGTTTTTACAAATTATCTGTCTGTCCGTGTGTCTCTGAATGCGCTTTTGTCATCTTTGTATTATCGAAAAGTGTATGAGATTGTGCCTAGAATTTAACCAAACTTCATATATATGTTTCTGGTTATGTCCAGCCTGTCCCAGTAAATTGGGGATATTCCGCCGGAAGAGGGCGCTCTGATAGCGATTTTGTTGCATTTTGCTCATTGTATCATCGGATAGTGTACGACGTTATCCATTGAATTAAAAGAAACTTATATACAGGGTCATTCAAAAAAAGTTTACAAAATGACATGGCAAATCAGGCATACAGCAAGGGTAAAAAATCTCATCGAAACACAGGTTCTCAAACCACTTATTTAGTCGCAAATACAAGGTATTACATCCTAACTGAACCCAGGTTCACGGTAATAATTTCGAGAAAAATAAAAACATTGTAATGAAAATGCAACGATATGTACCTTGTTTTATGAGAAATGTGATCTGGAAAAGCATATTGCCCAAGCAATTGATGATATCGTATGAATTGATAATCACAGTCCAAAATGTGGGGCGTTCAGTACATACTGCTGGCGCGTATAATGCGAACTTCTACCATTTTTGTTTGGTGTTATCACATTTGCAACAAAGGTGAGAATGTCTATTAAATGTTTTATTATAATGTACTTCAGTTTTCTGAAAGTTATTACCGTTAATCCAAATTGAATTCGGATAAAACACCCTGTATTTGTGACTCAATAAGTGGTTTGCGACCCTATGTTCCTATGTGATTTTCCTCCTTGTTGTATGCCTGATTTGCCGTGTCATTTTGTAAACTCTTTTTGAATCACTTAGTTTAGGTTTTTAACCATGGCTCTCAAGTCCTAGTTGAAATTGGAGGTATTTCCCTTGAAGGGGACGCTGTGACATCAATTGTTGTCTGATTTTTAACCATTCGGAAAAATGGTTATTGTCCTCGTCAGGGTAGGAAATGAAAAGCATATCTGAACATTTTCATTGGTTTAATCATCATTTTATTCGTTTTCTATTTGGTCTATATAGTAATCTGTATTTCCCTTTACTTTCAACAGAGATGGACAACAGAGTGTTGCCACTATGACAAAAAAGTAATAAAAGCTACAAAAAAAAAATTAATAACTCAGAAACAAATTAAGATACGGCTTTCAAACAAATTGCATTTAAAAGTACATTTTTTTCTCTATACGACGATAGAAAAAGTAATATTGTGGGATGTTTAGAAGTTTAAGAAATAAATTTCATTTAAAATGGACCGTCAGATTACTTGGAAATCTGACGATGGAAAAGCCTTTTCCCGAACAGCCAATGAAATGCTTGGATAATACGTAAGTCTCAGGTGGATAATACGTACGAGTCGCAGGCGATTTCTGTCTCTTGCAATTTTTACGTGTAATAACACTATTAATGTTTAATTCATGGCGTACGTAATGTAGGATCAACTCCGTGAAATTTTTTATGTCTTAAATTTTAGTCTTTGAAAAAATCATTTACCAAATGGTCGTTGTAATTTGTTAAATTGCATTTTTTTTTTTCAGCATCCGAATGTGTATGAAGTTATAGATGGATTGAACCAATCTTTATTTAAATGTGGGGTTGAGAATGAACAGCAATGTTCATACGAAGAGTATCAACTCAATGGAATGTAACGGTTGCGGGCTGGATGAATACAAGTTCACGAAATACGAGAACGGAATACACCAGAATACTAAGGGACAGTAGAAAAGAACATCGAAAGAGATCGGTTGATAAAAAATGGAAAGCAAGGTTTCATAATCATCTGTTTACGTATTAGATCCCTATTTGTATACTTTATGTCCCATTAAACGTTTCTATTTGTCTTTATGTTCGAGTGTGATCTATGTTGTGGTAAATAATCCAGATTAATCCCATACATATATATATATATAATTATTATGGGCGTCAGTCCCCAGTTGAATATGGGGAAACTCCCCCAGAAGGATCGCCGCGATAGCGTTCTAGATTGATTTTCTCCATTTTTTGCAGTTTAATTGAAGAATTTATAAATAGGATGATTTCTTTTGCCTTTGCATCGTCTCAGCTTTCTTGGCTTATGGGGGGGGGGGGGGGGGTGTTACAATTCAGAAATATTTCTATATTTCTATTATAAGAACATTATATTTGTACATTTTCTAATTTTACAAAATACTAAGAAAATTATTTAAAATAAAAGATTTGAGTGGGGTTATAAATATTGCTCAAAATCCCTATAAATTTAAATTTAATTAATCCTTTTAAATCCTTCAATCCTCCTAAAATCCTTCAAAAATTTATTGAATGATTATGTAAATATTCTAATGTAATTCTAAAAATTCTCGAAAAATGATTTAGAAAATAAAATTTTCATGAATTCATAATTTAGTACATAAAGGATTTAACAATTGGTGGCTTTTTTTTTCTTTTTTTTTTTCTTTCTTTCTTTTTTTTTTTTTTTTTTTTTTTTTTTTTTTTTTTTGTCATATTTTTAGCAAAATCTCATGCTTATGTCATGACAGCGTTCACTCAGTTCAAGTAAATATAGTTGAATTTCTTTGTACTATATACTACTATTACACTTAACTACGTACTGAACTAGGAGTTTTATAATATCTTCAAAATTAACTGAAATAAGTCTAAATATGTCGATCAATACATATTTTTATTAAAAATTATAATTTTTTTTTCATATTCAAGCACACATAAAGTATTTACATTATCAAATAGTGCTTAGATTCTAGTTCAGAACATAGTGAGAAATATGGAAAGCATTCTGTATGACTGAAATATCTTTAAAACATTTTAAGTAATGAAGATTATCGTACATGGAAATAACGGAAAAATTTATTTTCGAGAAATCGCATTTAGCGTTTTTTAATCTGTAAAATTAATCTGGAAGTATCAAATAAGTTTTACCAGCATTTTTATGTAAAAAACGGGGAAAAAAAATTATGCATAGAGGCATTGTTTACATTTCTGTAGGCCTTCCTGATCACTTCCGGTATTTCACTCATTACTTCCTGTTTATTAAATCGGTACTCCTCTTCTGATAATCGCAAGAATATAACTGAAACAGATATGGAATCTTAAAAGATAGCTCTTTTAAATAAAACAATTAAAAAAATGCGAAAATTTTCACCAAAATCGCTATTTTCATGTAGGCCTCTGTAAATTGTCCCTTAAACGAATCACGGAAAATTCCACCAGAATATGTGATCGTTCTGAGATGTATACTGCCTGGTGAATTAATATTTTAAATGCATATTTTTGAACGTGAACATGTGTAAACAACAGCTCTGGGTTTCGACTGACATTTTACTGATAAGAAGCTTGCATAGAATTTGAATTCAATTAACTTTATTATGGGGAAGAGTTCGGTATCCTCTTTTGGTCGGCGCAATTGGTGAAGGGATCCAAAATGGCGCCAAAAGGCCTTTTTAGCATCTTACAAAATTTTTCAAGATGACAGAAAAACATGGTTTTAAAATTTTGATATGGATAAATTTTTATATTATAAATGTTATATATGTAATATTTTTCTATATATTATACTTGCAATTATATATATATATAGATATACATATATAAATACATATTATAAACACATATAAATAAATACTTTATATTTATACATTTTTTGTTTTTCATATTTTACATATTTATTTTATATGTGAAAGTAACACAAAACATTATATTATAAACGTTAATGTTATATACATCTTAAAATATGTAAAAACGCTCAAAAAATATATTCACATAATATTACATCTACAGAAAAATATCGTTTAAAAAAATTCGGAAAAAAAAAAAAAAAAAACCAATAATAAAAAATATGTATGCAAAAGCATTACTTATCCACCAGTAGCATTCAAGTTCTAAAAAAAGTAACCCCAAATGCTGAAGATCGCAACAACCGCAATGAAACATTTATAGCGAAAATAAGCTCTAAAAAAAAAAAAAAAAACATGATATGGAACTCTTTTCTTATTGTGTGATATTATTGCGTTTTTTAGTTTTATTAAATATCCGATTTTAAATGTCTTTTTAATTTTAAAATTCTGATTCACACGTGATATATTTAGTTATTACCGTGTAGAATTTTTATGAGCTATTTTATAAGCGAGTCACTTTTTTCATATTTCTGTTTATTATGGTACTTACGTATTATCCGGGCCAGGCAGATAAATCGCCAAAAATGGTTGTCGATTGCCAACTCTGTTCATTGTTGTCAATTGCCAATCATATTCAAAATAGTAATCTATTTATATAAAATCCAAATCTCTGTGTGTCCCTCACAATTCCGGTTGGACCGCCTCATTCATCGCGGCCATGTTAGGATTCCTATGGAGAAATCGGTATGAGCTTCAACAATAAGTATTTGTTGAAAAGTACTTATAGCAGCCACAATAGGTTATCACAATACAGCCAAATTTTGACCAACTTGGCAAGATATCGCCATATTTGGCGGCAAAAATAAGTTGCCAAATATGACGCCAACTTGGCGATAGCTGCCTAATTTGGCGAAATTTCAATGGAAGCGCACTAATTTTTCATAATCAAGCTCATTGAAATTTAGTTTAAACTCCGTGCATTTAAGGTTTTTTCAAAATCTATGGGCCAGAATTTAAAGTGTAATGTACGAAAATGTACGTCTTTACATCTTCAATCCAATGCTACTAATAAAATAACCGCCACTAGACGGCGCTGTATTATCTGGAATTCTAATTGCCCGATTTTAATACTTTACATAGCCGAATACAGAAATTAAATTCTCGGACTTTTCCAGTATGGGGAGGTCTTGGCAAAATAGTGAAAATTGTGTCTTGATATCTCATTTTTCGTCAATCTTGACGGGCTACCTTCCTAGTTTAATATGTTTTTTAAAAATGCATTATGTTGTTGCAAATGATAAATAATATAACGACAGGCTAAAATAATACAAAACAGTAATTTAGTATACATTTATTAAAAAAATAGGACTAAATTGAGGGTTTTTAGCAATAAACGATATTAACAAACGTAGTTTTATTACCATTGGCTTGTTATGCCCACGAGAATAAAAATTTATAAATATAATGTAATGAAAAAATATACTGTATCAATGAATATAATGTATTATATATATCTCTATATATATGTATATGCAGGGTGCATCAGGTATTTCAGAACAAATCAACGCCTGCTTTCAAACAGGAACATTCACTAGAGATATAACATTTTTTTAAATGTTCTGTACAATTGAGCACATAAACACTGAATGACATCTTTCATTGAAACCACTGCCAACCGCAATAACCGCCTCTACAAGCTGTCAAAATTGACGGTAGGTAATGATCAGTTGAGTGTTGGGAACCTTTGCCACTGCATACACAACGACTGCCTTTAGGGTCGCAACATCACTGTGTGGATGACTATTGGTGACCCTCTCAACTACGCCACATACGTAATAGGCCATTCGGTTAATAGCTGGCGGGCCAACAAGTTGAGGATGACAGCGTCGTGAATGCTTTAGCCATCCATTTTTGGTTTGTATCGGCCGTATGGGATAGTGCAAAGTCTTGTTAAGAAACGTACGGCCTCTCGCGTGTTACAGAATTAATTTAGTGGTTTAACATGGTTCGTACGGATACCGTTGTTTCTCCAGGAAAACTACCAGTATCTTTTTATAAAAAATAAATCTACGTTAAACGCGCAAAATTTCGCCTTCTTTTAAGAAGAGATTTTCTATAACATAATACTGGTGCCGAAAAAAATTCTGGTCTGCAAAATTCAAGGAGGCGTATGAACCATGTTTGACAGCTCGGTATAAGCAGCGGCGTTGAATCTGGCACCTTGGATCTTGAAGAAAGAAATGTGGATGCATCAGATTGTCTTCGTTTTTCAGGACACCCTAGTGTCCGAATCATCAGAGAGGTTGAAATTATTCTGCATGTGTCTGTCAAAACCTCTTCGGGGATTTTATACCATCACCGTTCTTTTTGCGGTTCACTTTCTTGACCTGGGCAAAATTTTTCTCATTGGAAAGAAAAAAAGAGCATTCCTGGCTCCTCTTGATGTTTCAGCCTGTTAAGGAGGCGCTTGTCTCTGGTCAGGGAATTGTTCCTAGCTCTCTCGGGCAAAAACTGTACTCTCCTCATCACGTACGACCTCTAACAAAGGTTCCCATGAATCATACATCAGATTGAAGTCTCGTCAACTTGCTTCTGTGCTCTTATCGACTTCGTAGGATTTTCATCGAATCAAGTAACGAGGTCTGGTGTTTTTATGATTTCATATAGCTGACAATGCTGTTTCCTGTGAGAAACATTTGCCACATGAAACCTGACACCCTTCAGTTCTCTCCTTACATTAAAGACAATTGACCGGACGAGTTTCAAGAAGGTGGCTATCTCTAAATCGAAGTATTCTTTGGCCAGCTGCCTCAGAATGAGCCTAATGACAGCATGCCTCTTGATTTTCTCAGTTAATCTAAGATTCTGACATGTTTATATGCCCAGTAGCAGAAACGGTGCAGCACGGAAGCGGGTGCTGCAGATTATTTTAAACTTGCAGATCAATCCACAAGGTTAAAAAGAAATGCTGAGCTTAAAAAATAGCTAAAATTTACTTTAAGTCTCTAGATTTATGGTATTTGTGTTATCTTTTTGTTATAGTTTCTTTATAAATGCAAATTTTGCTTATTTTATGGGTTTATATTATTTCTTATGACAGTAAGCTTGGAGACTACTGACCAGGCGCCTACCTACCGGGGTTAACCCAGCTGAACGGGTTTGTAATTGCCTGGAAAGCAGGGCGATGCATTGTGAGTACATACGCCAGATCGCCGCAGGCGGCGGACCACACCAGCAAGCACCCGGGCCGACTATACTAAGCCAAGTTGATGAGTCTAGGTTGTTTATTGCACTTTGCAAAACTATGATTGCTGCCGCACACCACGTTCTTGCCATGCCAGTTGGAAAAGGGCTGAATTATTTTTTATGCCTAAAAGGTGGTAAACTTCTTAGCTGTAGAAGAGGGCAATTTTGAGGGAAAATTAAAATTAAAATGGCCGAAAAGCTAAGATTTACCGCTGTAGGGATAATTTTGGGCCGAATTGCAAGGTAGACGAATCGCTGCAGAGGGAGACGGGAATAAACCCGACATCATTGCCTCGATCGTCATCCTATCTGCAGTGCCTACTGCTCGTTTGTGTTTACTTTGTTTTGCCGGTTTCTTAACGTTATATCCTGTTGATTGGTATCTGCACATTGCTACTCAAGTTGATCTCGTAATTTAGAACCTTGATCAGATGACGAGACTTATGACAGTAAGCTTAGTCTAGCATTGTTAGGTCGCAGATAAATTTTAGTTTCCTGCAGACTGACACAGAAAATTCTGCTTCTGGGTTTATATGTAACGCAAAAAGATTTCGATTTATGAAATACAGAGTGATATTTCCCCTATAACGTGTGTTCTAAAATACCTGACGCACCCTGTATATATGCTATTTCATATTACATTGTTATACGTATATAAATACTTCCAGAACTGCCTTTAATATGGCAACTATCTAATATTAAATATGCAGCTAAAATATGAAATAATAATAATAATAATAATAATAAGTTGGAAATTGCACGTCAAAAGTGGCAAATGAGATGCGTTCGTACTATAATTAGTTTTACAAATATATTTTGCACCGCATGTTGTACATTTGTACATTGCATATTGTACATTGTGGAATGTATATTTTAGTGCACTTGATATGTGCATATCAATTTCATTCTGTTCGAAAGGCTGTAACATCATTAAAATGCACTTGAAATAATTTATTCCCATTGGCTGTAATGTAACGGAAAACTTTTGACTGTCCCTGTCACTAAACTATACATCCTATTTTGATAAAATTTGAAATGACACAACGAAATTTTGCATCAATTATATATTTAAAATTTCAGACCATTCTGTTGGGTAGTTTTTGCTCTGTTATATGTGCACGGACGGACAGACGGACGTACAGACAGATGGACGGACCGAACGACGACTATAGGTGCTACGTATTTATGTAAGAACGAACGCACCTAATAATAAGTGTTAATGTTATTAATATGTTCTGGTCATTGTTGGCGCAGCGAAATCGACCTGGCCAGGATAATACCTTAAGTACCTTTATTTTATTAAAATAATGAGGGATTTTTAAACCTAGAAAGTTATTGTTATACTAAAAATTCTAAATTTTTTTTTTTATATAAACTATATTTCAAATCCAAAATTATCATTTTTTAAATGAAACTGTAATTCATCTCTCTGAAGAGAAAAAAAAGATGAAGAATCATTTAATAATTTTAACAGCTCGTTAAATAAGGAAATATCATTCTTTAAATTAATGCAGATTGTCTTTATTTAAACGAAAAAAAAAAAAAAAAATTCGCAATGCTGAAATGAATTATATAAAAATTTTCAGTCCGTATTTCATACAACATTTTGTTTAATTAAATGTTAATTAATATGAATAATCGCAACCTATATCAGACTAACAATGGAAAATTAATTAATATTGGAAAAGTGAAAGTGCGCCTTTTTTGTTTAAGGATTTAATAGAAAAGAGCAAATATGGTTCACTGAAAATTTGTTCAGCAATAATACATTTGTGAAATTTAATAATGGTCTTGTTAATTAATTGGAAAAACCTTTTTTTTATTATTTTTTCCAGTAACTTAGCACATATTTCTAAATTTACAAGAATAAGTCATGCATATTAGTAAACAATTTAATATTTTTTTGTAAATTGAGACATAGCATATAGAGTGGTTATAATTGACTCTGCTTCAAAGCGGTTTAAATCAATTTATGCATATGAAATTTTAAATTTGTTCTATTTTAAAATAAGTGGAAGAATGACTGACAAAAAATTGTTTCACCATGAGAGGGCGTTCTTCAACATTTGGTATTGCTATGTCAACAAGTGTCTGCAAATATGAATATCCTAAATAAAATAAAATAATAATAGGTTCTTTAAATCAAAATTGAAAAGTATATTCTAATAAACATTAAATGCATAATTTCAAATTTTTAATTTTTAATATTTTTTTTTAATTTTTAATTGCATAATTTTTCTCTTTTAAATGATGAACTATCTGACATTAATTTTTGTAGGGTTTTTTATACAAAACATATTTTTCGCAATATTTTGTTTACACTCACTGGGTCCCACTTTCAGTTATCATTGTTAGGTAACCAATTGATTAAAATTTGCTGTATTTTACAGTATTTTTATAATTTAGAATTTTTTAATGCGTTCGTAACTATAGAAATACTTAACACCTATAGTCGTCGTCTGGTCTGTACGTCTGTCGGCATATAACAGCGCAAAAACCGAATGGCGTAAAATTTAATACATATAGGATCGTTGCAGAATTTTGTAAATCCTTTTCAAATTTTATGAAAATCGAATCAAAATTTAAAAGGATATTAATAAAAGTTTTCTTTATTCTATTAAGTCCTACACTGTAAAAAAAAAAAAAAAAAAAAAAAAAAAAAAAAGAATCTGTAGTTCTACAAAGTTACATGCTTACTAGACTTTCATGTGTAACTGTACAAAAAAATCTGCAAATCTACAAAACTAGTTTTTGTAAAGCTACAGAAATCTCTAACTTTACAAATTAATCTGCTAAAATTACAGTAATCTTACTAAAATTTTATCTGTAACCCTGGTTGCAGTTACATGAAAAGTTCTAGGCATCCCAGTTTCCTAAAAAATTCTTAGTAACCTTACAGATTTTTAGATTTTCGGCGAAAAAGCGCGTCTGTTACAGGAATTTTTGTTGTTGCCGTTACATAAAAAGTTCTAGGAATCCCAGTTTCCTAGAACAATTTTAGTAAATTTATAGATTTTTTTTTTCTACAGTGTATCATACGTAATTAATTCAATGATATCCCATGATAGGTAATGAATCTAGGTTACCATGATGATTGCGTCCAATTCAAGATGGAGTCATATTATTTACGTATTACTGATATTTAAGTATAATCGTTGTAAATTTTATATTCATGCATTTTTGCGGAAGAGTGCAACAGCTATTGCAACAACATCTGAATATTTATAAAACTAGTTATAGTACGAAAGCATCTCATTTGCCACGTTTGACGTACAATTTCCGACGTGTTATTAATTGCATCAACTTATAAGTTAATTTACTTTTCGCATTCAGCACTTACCAGTGTAAAGTTTTTTCATATGTTAGGAGAAATTGAAAATATTCCGAAATCTATTTACAATTTTTGTTTATTACGTAAATGTACAGTCTTTTTTAGCTCACAGGCTATCAAAGCCTGAGAGCTAATGTGCCCGCCCGTTCTGTATGTATGTATGTATGTATGTACGTACGTACGTATGTACGTAACGCGATAACTCTTGATAGAAACATCCGATTTGCTTCAAAATTTCTTCCTAGGTTCACTGTGATAAGGCGCTTCCCTGATTAGTTTTTGGAGTTCATTGGTTAAGGACAAAGGGGGAAAAACGGGGTTAGTCCACAACCCCCCCCCCCCCTTAATTCAGATAAATGGGTTTTTCATGCAAAATGATTCGATTTGCTCCGAATTTGATATACCGGTTTATTATGTTAAGGAACTTCCCTGATTAGTTTTGGGAGTTCATTGGTTAAGGATAAAGGGGGAAAAACGGGGTTAGTCCACCCCCCTTAATTCAGATAAATGTGTTTTTCATGCAGAATGATTCGATTTGCTCCGAATTTGGTATACCGGTTTATTATGTTAAGGAACTTCCCTGATTAGTTTTGGAGGTTCATTGGTTAAGGGTAAAGGGGGGAAAACGGGGTTAGTCTACCCCCCTTAATTCAGATAAATGTGTTTTTCATGCAGAATGATTCGATTTGCTCCGAATTTGGTATAGCGGTTTATTATGTTAAGGAACTTCCCTGATTAGTTTTGGAGGTTCATTGGTTAAGGGTAAAGGGGGAAAAACGGGGTTAGTCCACCCCCCTTAATTCAGATAAATGTGTTTTTCATGCAGAATGATTCGATTTGCTCCGAATTTGGTATAGCGGTTTATTATGTTAAGGAACTTCCCTGATTAGTTTTGGGAGTTCATTGGTTAAGGATAAAGGGGGAAAAGGGGGGTTAGTCCACCCCCTTAATTCAGATAAATGGGTTTTTCATGCAGAATCATTCGATTTGCTCCGAATTTGGTATACCGGTTTATTATGTTAAGGAACTTCCCTGATTAGTTTTGGGGGTTCATTGGTTAAGGATAAAGGGGGGAAAAACAGGGTTAGTCCAACCCCCTTAATTCAGATAAATGTGTTTTTCATGCAGAATGATTCGATTTGCACCGAATTTGGTATACCGGTTTATTATGTTAAGGAACTTCCCTGATTAGTTTTGGGAGTTCATTGGTTAAGGATAAAGGGGGAAAAGGGGGGTTAGTCCACCCCCTTAATTCAGATAAATGGGTTTTTCATGCAGAATCATTCGATTTGCTCCGAATTTGGTATACCGGTTTATTATGTTAAGGAACTTCCCTGATTAGTTTTGGGGGTTCATTGGTTAAGGATAAAGGGGGGAAAAACAGGGTTAGTCCAACCCCCTTAATTCAGATAAATGTGTTTTCCATGCAGAATGATTCGATTTGCACCGAATTTGGTATACCGGTTTATTATGTTAAGGAACTTCCCTGATTAGTTTTGGGGTTCATTGGTTAAGAGTAAAGGGGGAAAAGGGAGGTTAGCCCGCCCCTCTTAATTTAGATAAATGCGTTTTTCATGCAGAATGATTCGATTTGCTCCGGAGTTGGTATACCGGTTTATTATGTTAAGGAGCTTCCCTGATTCGTTTTGGCGATAAATTGGTTAAGGATAAAGGGGGGTTAGTCCACCCCCTTAATTTAGATAAATGTTTTTTTTGCAAGATTATTCGATTTGCTCCAAGTTTGGTATACCGGTTTATTATGATAAGGAGCTTAACTGATTAGATTTGGAGGTTCACTGGTTAAGTATAAAGGGGGAAACGGGGGCTAATTCCCCTTCACTTATTTTTTTGAGTGGCATTATTCTTTAAAATAAGAGTATAATATACAATTAGTGTGAATAATCTGTGAGCTCAATGCCATCAGTTTAGCTGGGCACTTTTCTTTTTTATTAATATTTGCGTACAGTATAGCAAATCCTTTTCGTCTGCAATTTTTTTAATTATGTAGAGGCACTGATTGGGGAAAAAAATATTTAGGGAAGACTAGGGAGGGTTGACCCACTTTTTACAAAATGATTTTTTATTTTTAGCTCACAGGCTATCAAAGCCTGAGAGATAATGTGCCCGCCCGTTCTGTATGTATGTATGTATGTATGTACGTACGTACGTATGTATGTATGTACGTAACGCGATAACTCTTGATAGAAACATCCGATTTGCTTCAAAATTTTTTCCTAGGTTCATTGTGATAAGGCGCTTCCCTGATTAGTTTTGGGAGTTCATTGGTTAAGGATAAAGGGGGGGGAAACGGGGTTAGTCCCCCCCCCCCTTTAATTCAGAAAAATGGGTTTTTCATGCAAAATCATTCGATTTGCTCCGAATTTGGTATACCGGTTTATTATGTTAAGGAACATCCCTGATTAGTTTTGGGGTTCATTGGTTAAGGATAAAGGGGGAGTTAGTCCACCCCCTTAATTCACATAAATGGGTTTTTCATGCAGAATCATTCAATTTGCTCCGAATTTGGTATACCGGTTTATTATGTTAAGGAACTTACCTGATTAGTTTTGGGAGTTCACTGGTTAAGGAGAAAGGGGGAAAAACGGGGTTAGTCCACCCCCCTTAATTCAGATAAATGAGTTTTTCATGCAGAATCATTCGATTTGCTCCGAATTTGGTATACCGGTTTATCATGTTAAGGAACTTCCCTGATTAGTTTTGGGAGTTCATTGGTTAAGGATAAAGGGGGAAAAAGGGGGTTAGTCCACCCCCCTTAATTCAGATAAATGGGTTTTTCATGCAGAATCATTCGATTTGCTCCGAATTTGGTATACCGGTTTATTACGTTAAGGAACTTCCCCGATTAGTTTTGGGGGTTTATTGGTTAAGAATAAAGGGGGAAAAAGGGGGTTAGTCCACCCCCCTTAATTCAGATAAATGGGTTTTTCATGCAGAATGATTCGAATTGCTCCGAATTTGGTATATCGGTTTATTAAGTTAAGGAACTTCCCTGATTAGTTTTGGGGGTTCATTGGTTAAGGATAAAGTGGGAAAAGGGATGTTAGACTGCCCCTGTTAATTTTGATAAATGGGTTTTTCATGCAGAATGATTCGATTTGCTCCGAAGTTGGTATACCGGTTTACAGTGGCGGCTCGTGCCAATCTTCACTGGTGGGGCCCGGTCCTCATAACATATTGTAAATTTTTATGTATTAATATTTGTTGTTTAAACATGAAAACAAATTATTTAAAACTAACTATTATTTAAAACTTTTATTTCTTACTTTTGTAAAAAAAAAAAAAAAAAAAAAAAAAAAAAAAAAAAAAAAAAAATTAATTATTTTTTCAAGTAATCAACGTTAATTTCAAATTTATCAAATTAATTACAATTTTTAACATACCATTAATTGCCATTATTAACATTGAACATACTTTGATAAATCATTATTTAATTAAAAAACAAATATACAAAATAATAATAATAATAATAATAATAATAATAACAATAATAACAATCTCACAACGTTACAGAAAAAAAATATAAACTTTACTTGCAAACATTGAAACTGTTCAGAAATTAAAATTTAGTACATTATTTAAATAAAAGTTTGGTATGTTTTTAGATGCGCAAATCTTTCACTAACTTTAAATTTAATTACCATTATTCACATTAAACTTACTCTGGTCAAACATTATTAAATTAAAAAACAAATTCACAAATCAAACAAAAAAATAATTATCTCATAATTTAATAGAAAAAAATACATATTTTTCTTGCAGAGATTTAATCCATTCACAAATTAAAATTTAATGCATTATTTAAATAGAAATTAGGCACGTCGATTTTTTCGACTAGCAAATCTTTCACTTACTTTTACATCAAATTTTGATATTGTACTAATAAAATCTTTGTGGACTGAAAGAACAGCAAGAGTGTGCTTAATCATTCCTGTCCCATAGAGTTTTTCAAAAATGTTTTAAAATTTTCTCTAATTCGCTCTTGAACTCCAGTATGACACCCGCTCACAACAGCGCACCGTCATATGCTTGCGCAACAAGCTTATCTTTTAAATAAAACTTTTCTAAATTTTGAGTTAAGATTATAGTAAGTCCCTCTGCTGTTTTATCATAGACATCAATAAATTGAACAAACCTTTTCAAGGGTTTGTTGTTTTTTATATATCGTAAAATGATAACAAATTGCGAAGTGCAGCTTACATCAATATAGGTTCGTCAGCTTGTAAATCTACAAAATTAGAAGCAGAAATCTCATTTTTAACTTCATGCATATACGTTTCATATATACAATCCAACAGCTCATATTGTATAGTTTTTTAAGTATTTTTAGATACTGTAGCATTGTTTAAATGGTCTTCCAATATAGTGTACAGTTTTGAGGCGTATGTGACCAATTCTAAAAACATACCTCGGTTTACGATTTAGCACATACCTGTTCTTCTCAACCATTTCATTATGTTTTTGTAATGAAATCCTGTAACCTTCATCCAACTGCACTACAATATTGACAGTTCCGAAGGTTTTATGCCCCACCAGTGGCTGAGAGGTTCTGCTCTCGAATCTGGTAGACGGGAGGTGCTGGGTTCGATCCCAATCGCGCCCGTCGGCCTAATCGTTCGGAGTTTTCGTGGTTTTCTTCGAACCTTGGATTTCCAAGCGTTAATACGGGTTAGGTTCCCTTAGAAAGACCCCCACGAAGGGCACTCCCCCCTGGGCCTATATCCCCCGTGCAGATAATTGGCCGTCATAAATACAACCATACAACCAACCGAAGGTTTTATAGTTAAAAGCATTATTTAAATGAGTAGTATTCATTTCATGTTTTTTTTTACTCTTTCAGAAAAATGCTTCAAATCGTTACAGCCGGCCATACTCCATAATTTAATCCTTCCAAACAATAAAAAATAAAAACAGAACAATGCTTTTTTTTTTCTTCACTTGCTGAAATACACAGAAATTTTTGATACCACTGTGTAGAGAAATAGCGTAGTTTTCCCCCATCTTTTCGTTGCATTTTAAAATTCTTCGGTTGATAAGGTCCCAGGCGTTTAATTTCAAGTTTTTCTTCCAAATTCATTGTTGAAAAGGGCATAATAAATCATCTACAGAATTCATTTTTTTATTTCAAGAATTTAAGGGTGTGTTCGAAAAAATATTTTTCCACCCTCAACAGCTCGAAATTTTCTGGGACACTTTCAGACTCATTTTTAAAAGTAAAAACATGAAACTTGCTGAGATGATTTTTGAAGTGATGTTTAAGAAGCCGTGTGGTTTTATTTTTCGCTCAATTCAATAGAATTTGATTTTAAAACAATTATTTTCTCATTAGGACCCCTTTTTTCATCCCCAGATCTCCCGCTTCAGAAAATTCGGTTCAAAACTCCCACTTTGATAGCATTTTTTTTGCAATATTTTCTGCATTTTTCAAAAAATCGACAAGCACGTCCCATTATGTAGTTTCTAAATAAGAGAATTTGCCAGTTTGATGCGTTTGAGAGTAAAAATGAATTTAAAAATAAATCAGAAAATAAGC
Source organism: Maratus speciosus (assembly GCA_963932465.1). Lineage (NCBI taxonomy): Eukaryota > Metazoa > Arthropoda > Arachnida > Araneae > Salticidae > Maratus > Maratus speciosus. Next base: position 243,901,148 of record OZ010800.1, on the reverse strand, counting down.
AGTTTGGATTGGAATACACCTTAACAATAACATGTGTCTCCGTTTAAAGAGAGTACAGAGTACTTAAAGATCGCGTAATTCAACGAATAAGCAGCAATAGTAATACAAATGTCGACGAATATTTTTGAGAATTCCCGTATAACAAACTTTGGATCAAGGGCACTCTCGCCCAGTGCCTCCCATTGCAAAAAAAAAAATACGGAAGATTTAGCTCTAAAAGAGCAGTACATCGCCAAAATTGAATGACACGTGAGGAAGGGAAATACTCATTATCGCGCCAAATGGGCAAAAATGTCTTGTGCCCCGATACAGTAACCTTGGTGTTCAGAAGTAAGTAGTGGCCAGTAAAGTGATTTATTGCCTCTGAGAAAGAAATAGATGCTGAGAGTCGATAACGGATGAGTGGGCACGATGTAAAGAGTTTCTTTGCAATATATTTTTAGTAAACAGTTCTTTTTTTTTTTTAAGTTTTAAATTAAAAACATGAATCAAAATTTTTTAAATGAACAGAAAATTCTAGTGGGGCCTGGCCCCAGTGGCCCCAATGGACCGGCCGCCCCTGCCGGTTTATTATGTTAAGGAACTTCCTTGATTAGTTTTGGGGGTTTATTGGTTAAAGATAAAGGGGGAAGGGGGGGCTAGGCCACCCCCCTTAATTTATATAAACGGGTTTTTCATGGAGAATGATTCGATTTGCTCCGAAGTTGGTATACCGGTTGATTATGTTAAGGAACTTCCTTGATTAGTTTTGGGGGTTTATTGGTTAAAGATAAAGGGGGAAGGGGGGGCTAGGCCAACCCCCTTAATTTATATAAACGGGTGTTTCATGCAGAATTATTAGCTTTGCTCCAAATTTGGTATACCGGTTTATTATGATAAGGGGCTTCCCTGATTAGATTTGGAGGTTCACTGGTTAAGTATAAATTTGGAAACGGGGGCTAATTCCCCTTCAATTATTTTAAGGGGCATTATTCTTTAAAATAAGTGTATAATATACAATTAATGTGAATAGCCTGTGAGCTCAATGCCATCAGTTTAGCTGGGCACTTTTCTTTTTTATTTAAATATTGAACGTAAAATAAAGTTTTATATACAAAAACATGGAAACATTTAAAATGCTTCATTTAAACACATTACTACATATACCTTCCCCCCTCCTTCAGTTTAATGGGTACGACCACCTGCAGGCTTCCTGAAGAGAGTTTCCGGTCAATGTGTAGCAGTGAACATCGAGCATCGAGTGTTTTTATCAGACAATTCTCTTCTCCTTGGCAAAGGCTTAATGTTAGCCGAAAGTGCTTGGAGTAGCTTTTTATCATTTTAACATCTAGTTTAACATTCGCCTTGAATACAATATTTCAAATGAAAATCAAATTTCAAAGTAATTGCTTAAGAGGCGCAAAGGCCAACATAGTGAAAAAGATTCCATGCCGGGACTCGAACCTGGGCCATCAGTATAGCGCACTGACGTTCTACCGACTAAAAGTCGACTTTAGTCGACTAGTTGTTCTACCGACTTTAGTCGGTAGAACGTCAGTGCTCTATACTGCTGGATCTTTTTCACTATGTTGGCCTTTGCGCCTCTTAAGCAATTGCTTTGAAATTTGATTTTCATTTGAAATATTAACATCTAGTGTTTTTAATTTAAAAAAACTATTGTATATATTTTATCACACCTATTTAGTAATGTATTTAAATGAAGCATTTTAAATGTTCCCATGTTTTTATATAATAAACAAAGGTGAATCTTGCTTTCAAGATTGGACTATTTTATTAAGTCAATTTATTAATGTTATTTTTCGATTCTGGATATGATTATGGAACGTGAGGATATCAAGAGGAGATTTAAGACCGAAAGACTGAGACTTGACAGGGAAATCTATAACATCAGATTTTTACAGGTATGTAAGTACAATAGAATTACTCCAAAGTTCCTATTGATTAATAACTTTTGCATCGACACGGAATTTCCAGATTTGAAGAAAAAATTTGAAATGTGCAGTTTAAGAATCATTATTAAAAATAAGTTTAAAAGCATAGATTTCTTATCAGAGTGTGTCAGAGACCTGTATGATGATTTGGTATGTAATTTGAACCAGAAAGATTATGATGAATTCCTCCGTATTGTTAATGTTTATAGAGAAGTGCAGAAAATTAAAAAGGAAAGGGTTATTTATCGGAAGATTAACGGATTAAGGGGTCCGGGACACAAAAATCTTCAAATTTTCAAATTTTTTTATTGGATTAAAAATATCTCTGTCGTTTTCTGCTTAAAATGATGTTTAAATCACGTTTCTATCTTAATTAGAACAGGAAATATTAATTTTTTCGTTTTGGCTTGTTTTCAAAATCTGCCTTCCAAGGTTGTCAAGGAAACGAGTTCTTGTGAAATTGCGTTTTTCTTCATGATATGTTTTTTCACCATTTCTCATATTTAAATTCTTATAACTCGAGAACCGTTAAAGATACAGGGTTGAAACTCGGAATATATCCTTTTCAATTATTGTACTTTACTTTTGAGCCAGCATATTTGAAAAAAATATTTACTTTTGAGAATATGATTTTTTTTTTTTTAAAGTTGCACCACTTTTTTTGTAATTTTTTCGTTAAATATTTTTAATTTTTTTAAAAATTAATATTTTTTATAATGCTAAATTAAAAAATATATATTTCTGTTTATTTAAATGAAAAACAATTTAAATTCTACAAATAATATTTCGAGTTATAACGGTTTTTAGTTATACCACTTTTTTCATAATTTTTAAATTTAAAATTTTTTTTAAAAAGCTATGAGAAGTTTTATCATTTGATTCTGTTTACAAATGGTATGGTTAACCATCACAAAAAAATTCAAAATTTTAACTCAATAAATAAAATTTTTTTGAAAATGTTCCCGGACCCCCTTAAGGCACTCTAATTGCTCAAGGCAGCCCCAGAGTGTTAAACCGTTACCAGTTGAGTATATTAACCTTACAGGGCAAGAAATTGATTCAAAGTTGCATAAATTGTTATCATTGGGGCCGAAATATTCGGTTCCAAGAAATATTAAATCAAAAATGTTAATTAGAGATTGTGAGCAGATTTATAATATAGAGCACCACTTAATTATAAAGAAGAAATAAGGGGTTTGCTGCATAATAGTGTTCAAAGACATATTAAGAAAACGTACAATAGCAGTGATGTTAACGATAGCACTATATTATTTAAACAACTCAAATGCTATTCTAACTATGCCATCATACCTACGGATAAGTCTAACAAACTCGCGGTTTTATCATCGGATTATTGATAAAATCGAAAATTTTATTAAGGATTTAAATTGCGTTATTCAAAAGAAAGATCCTAATTCCTCTATTGATAGAAAAGTGCAAGATTTGGTTAAACATGGAACATGGCCCGATAACTTAAAAAAGAACTTAAAGCTAAACAAAACATCTGTGACACCTTGTATTTATGGTAGATTATAAGATAATAAGGCGGACTTCCCAATCAGGCCAATAGTCTCGAAGTGCAGCGCTCCAACATATTTTCTAGAGAAAGCATTTGTACCATTTTTAACTTCTATCCTCCTCCCTTCAGAATTTGTTATTAAGTCTACATTTGAACTCATTCAAATAATTAAAGATATAAAGCTTAATGACAATAGCATCTTAGCCAGCCCTGACATAATATCACTTTATCCTTCTATAGATATATAAGAAGTGCAGGACTATATTATAAATTCGATCAATAACAATCAGGGATTTAGTGACAATATGAAGAATACCGTTATATCTGGTTTAAACCTGATTACCAATAATAATGTGTTTGCGTTTAACAATATTTATTACAAAAAAACAGAGGGGGGTCCCATGGGGTCACAAATTTTTGGTTTGTTGGCCGAGTTAAAACTTAGACCTTTGGAGACCAAGATTATTTCAAATTCCACTTTTAAACCAAGTTTATGGGTCAAATTTGTCGACGACATATTAATTATATGGGATCATGGCCTTAGAGCGCTTAGGAATTTTCTTAAACATGCCAATGTAAAGTTCTGGTTCAATTCAATAGCACTCTGTCAATAGAGGCAGATGTGGCTCCTAAATATCCCTCTTTTGCTACAAGACCGATGCATTTTGTGTATCATAAAATCTCTAACGACCCAATTAAACTTGCAATATATTCCACTTCAACTCTCTGCAAATGTCAGACTGGAAATCATATTTCAAGCCAAGATTTAGACATTTTGGGTATAATAATTCTTACAATACTTGAAGCACTCCTCAAGCATTCTCAAGTGCCGCTGGATATCAAAGAAATCTGACTTACATATACCTAAAGGCCTGAGGCCGTTTCGGCGACTCTCGGCTGAAAACTTCGAAAGTGAAGACTTTCTTTTTCTACGCTCCCGGCGTAGGTCTGTCCAGAGTTAGGACAGGTTGCGGAGATAACCTCTCCGGACAGAGTACAGAGTACTCTAAGCTGTAACCCACGCGCAGTACTGATAAATACTGCGGACAGTGCTTACTTAAGCTACAGCGCCTAGAAGATACAGTGTGGAAAACGGCTTGCAAAATAGTGCTAAAAAATTGAATCCCATAAATGTACAACGATGCTTAATAACAATTTTTATTTATAGTTTCCGACATTTAACATTCTATATTTTTTGAAAACACAGTGTTTATATTGAAAAGAGTTACGAGATGGCGCTCGTATCAGCATATTGCCGCTGAGCATTGTTGGAGATTTATGGGATACAAGTTTTTAGCACTTTTTAAAGCATTATAGGAATAGCCGTTTTCCACACTGTATCTTCTAGGCGCTGTACTTAAGCTCTAAGTTGTAAAACCCCATCTCTTTATCTTAACTTCTGAATAGTTTTTGGAGCTGTGCCGTGCTGCTTTAATAAAGTACTTTTTGTCGCTAAACCATCCTGCATTCCTGACTCACGACGGTACACCAACAATAGTGACAATAAGATAAAATTCACTTTGTAATTAGAAACAAATAGAACGTTACCGTTTTTGGATGTTTCCCTCACTAGGAATGAACTAACTCATTGCGTTGATAGGACAGTTTACAGAAAATCACGTCGTTCAAACAATACAATTCCTTATAATAGCCACTCTCCATTTCATTATAAAGCTTCAGCTTACCGGTTTTATATTAGACGTGCATTTGAAGTTTGCTCTGATACCCACCTGCAAGAAGAACTGGATAAAATTAAGTCAATTGCTAATAGTAATTGTTTTTCTACTAAATTTATTGAAAAATTGATTTATAAGTTTAAGCACGCAGAACCAGCTAAAATAGTGTGTATTAGTAAAAAAGAAATTACATTTATGGCAGTTGATTACATTCCTCGTTTATATGAAAAATTAAAATGCATCCTAAGAAAATATAGTATAACGTTAATAGCTAGAGATAACACCAAATTAATTAATCTTGAGCAAAGAAAAGCTGATCCCATTAGCATGGAAAATAAGTCGGGAGTTTATATCATCCCATACAAAAGTAAAGAAATAAATAAAATACTAAATTACATTGGTATGACCACAAGAAAATTCCAAACAAGAGTTAAAGAGCATATGCAGGATATTAATAAAAACAGACCGGCTACCGCCCTCTCAAGGCTGTTTCAAACTAAAGATATTGACATCCTTTTCAATAGAGCGAGAGTCATTATGCAGGCTTTCTATTTTAATAGTTGTGCTATTTTAGAGTCTTTGGAAATTTTAACGCAAGCAGAAAATTGTTGTAATGACGTATTATCATACCAGATTCCGCGTATCTGGTTTAATTTACTTCATATTACTGGAGAGTTCGGTCTCTCGGAGGATTGAGCTTTCTCTACCTTCCCCCCACTTTCAGTTTAATGGATACGACCACCTTCGGAATTCCTGAAGAGAGTTTCCGGTCAATGTGTAGCAGTGAACATCGAGCGTCGAATGTTTTTATCAGTCAATTCTCTTCTCCTTGACAAAGGCTTAAGGTTAGCCGAAAGCGCTTGGAGTAGCTTTTTATCATTTTAACATCTAGTGTTTTTAATTTTTAAAAACATTTGTATATATTTTATCACACCTATGTAGTAATGTGTTTAAATGAAGCATTTTAAATGTTTCCATGTTTTTATATAATAAACAAAGGTGAATCTGGCGTTCAAGATTGGACTATTTTATTAAGTCAATTTATTAAAGTTTTATCTATCATTTTATTTGCTAAATAATCAGTTATCAAAATGAAATTTCTACATAAGTCTAACATATAAAAAATTTGAAAAAATATTGATTTTAATCATGAAAAAATAATGGGCCAAGGCTCCCATCATATGGGAGGCTTGACCCACTATATGGGAGACTTGACCCACTTTGTTTTATATTGCAATATTTGTAAAGAGAAATAAAATCATTTAAAAAAAAGCAAAATAACTTTATGCTACATTCTTTAATTATTATATAAAAAATATTTTTTTAAGTATGATGCTTAAACAAACCTCTTGAGACTCAATCGCAAGTCAGAGGAGACAAATTTTGTTTTAAACAGGATATTGTCTGAGCAGGTATAATCGTACAGCAGCGAAAATGAAATTTTAACATTTATGGCAGTATTCTGTTAAAGACGGGTTCCGTTTTGATAGTGTTTCGTGTTATTATGTCCGGAGCCACTGTCCCGCTTTTTTTTTTTATCTCCTTGTTCTATTTTTTGTGACACTCGATCTAACAATTCTAGTTGTCACATAGTTTGGCTTCACCTCACTGTATTCCCTCTGGTGAAATTTGTGTCTACATACCTTCCTAAAGTTTTTCGATCGATGCTATGTTCTTTTGCAGCCGCATGAGCTCTTAACTTATCATTAGCATGATTTAAAGCTTTAAGGAGCAAAGTACTTTCAGTACTAAAATGTTAAAATAAATGACTGGCACCGGAATTTACGAACAAATTTATTTGGAAATAAGAAAATCTCTATATTTTACATAAATATTAAATGGAAAAACTTTTAGCAAAATTCTGGTGCCATTGTGACGTTTCTGAATTAAAATTAAGTGGTTTTATAAACATATCACTGCCCCTGAAAGGGTTAAGACTGCTGCTTTCATCCTTTCTAATCTTTTCCACTATTTCTATTTATCTATTGTAAGTAATAGTTAAGTGGAAAAAAGTTCCTATCAACTTTCCCGATTTCTAGCAATTTTTCACATCTTTCTTTAGTCAGTTTAAATTTTTTTTTTCTCATCACACCATTTTACTATAGCTTTACAGAATAAATTTACAATATTTTATGTACGTAACCATTAACTTTTCATTATGCACAGTGTATAATAAAAAGATTTCCAAAACCACTTAATTAAGGGAGCCTTGAGCATCTGGTCAACCCTCCCTCACATAGACTGGGTCATGCCCGTCTGCATAGACCTTTTCTAATAAATAGCACATTGTTGTGTTAAGCCTAACTTACTATACAATTTTTATACCTGGGTTGAAAGCTCTATATTTCTGCATTACTTTAAAGCTACTTATTTAAATTTCTATGATATAATTTATCTGAAAAAAGCTTACAAAATATTTCTAAAAAACACAACTTTCAGGTTGAAAACCCTCACAATTGATTTTTTTCATACCTATTTCGATTATCTCTATGAAACGAAGACTGTTGTTTGAGCATCCAGTAGCTTTGTTTGACACCTATTGATAAAACTCTGAAATTCTTTTAAATATGAAAATTGATGTGTGGATCAAGCCTCCCGTATGGCCAACCGTCCCTAGACTCCCCTATTGAACTTATGTGTGTTTCAATAACAATGTTGGAAGATTCAATAACAATGTTGGAAAATTGTTGGAAGATTCAAAATATATTAAATTATGTTTGACGAGTATTTTTCTTTTTTTTTAATTAAAAATTTCAGACTTCATCCTTGGCATCCATGTAAATGAGGGCTTTCTGCAAATTTAGTGCTAGCTGGTCGCTTCCACTAAGCTCTCCTAAAACGTCGAAGAAAAATATCTTATAGCATATTGTCGGTGATGTAGCGTAGGATATTTTCAAATTTAAAATATTTATAAAAATGTGGACAATTGGAACAAGTTGGAAATTGCACGTCAAACTCTGACAAATGAGGTGCGTTCGTATTTTAACTAGTTTTATAAGTATTATTTGCACTGCATATTGTACTAAATGTACGTTTTAGTGCACTTCATAAGTGCATATGAGTTTCATTCTGTTCGAAAGGCTGTAACATCATTAAAATTCATTTGAAATCATTTTTCTCCATTGGCCGTAATGTAACGGAAAACCTTTGACTGACTCTGTAATTAAACTATACATCGGATTTTCATAAAATTTGATATGACTCGACAAAATTTTGCAACTATTATATGTTTAAAATTTCAAACCAATAGGTTGGGTAGTTTTGCGCTGTTATATGCGGACGGACGGACAGACGGACCGAACGACGACTATATGTGCTACGTATTTATATAATGACGAACGCACCTAAAAAGCATAAAAATCAATTTTGTCACAAAAGAATCCCTTAAAATACTAATAAAAATAGAAAAATGAAAATATACAAAAAATACCACTTTGTGCTATAGATAATTAAATTATAAACGCCTTTATTAAATAATATAAAATCACAAGACAAAATGTAATATATTCCACCTTAATTAAATCACAAAATGCAGAATATTAATTTATAGATGTTAAACGTTAAAAAATAAGCATTTTATTTTAAAATTCTTAGTACTTTCGGCCTGCAATTCCCGTGGTCATCGCCAGAGAATATTTTGATTATTAATTGCTGTCCATTCATACAAATATGTACTCACATACATACGTAGTAGTGACGTATTAAAATAAATGGAACGGAACTTAAATATATTTTTCTCTACGCAAATTCAATCCAAGTCACTACTACTTCTACAAGGCACTACTACTTCTACTTTCAGCTACCTTAATAATTATAGGCTCTCCCATTTCAAACATATTTGTATGGATGGAGCAGCAATTAATTGTAAAAGTGTTGTTTAACGATGTCCGCGGGAATTGCAGGTCGAAAGTATTAAGAAATTTTAAATAAAATGTATATTTTTTAACTTGTAACATATTAATTATTATTATTATTGTTGCCTTTTGAGTAAAACAGTGAGCTTTTAAAAATTAATATTGTGCATTTTGTGCTTTTATTAAAAATTAAAAAAAAATCAGTCGAGCGGTTAATCCAGGTAAAATAAAAAGGTCTTTTTAATAAAAATGATTTAAAAATTTTAAAGTTTGGTGTAGTGGTAATCAGTAACCACAGCATATTTGTCGCTGAAACTTTTGAAGTAATTCTATTTCAAACACTCGTTATTGGGCCTAAAAGCAACAATCTATTAAAATATAATAATAATAAATAAAACCAAAGAAAAAAATCGCAAAAAAGCTTCAAATTTCACTTCTCTCTTTGAAGCTTTCAAAGCTTCTTGAAAACCTGAAACTGTTTCTTCTCTTGTAAAAAGAGATAAGGATTGTTAAGAGATATTAGCCCCTTCTAAAAATTTCAAAGGCTATCTCCTGACTTTGGTTTCTGTGTTTATCGATTCGGTTCAGAATTCTCGATCATACTAATTTTTTGTTAGTTTTATACAAAGTATTAATTTTGTACAAATTGATTTCAAAAACGTCAAATTTTAGATATTTTTAAACAAAATAAGTATAGTCTCTTTTAATGAAGTCGGTGCAAAAGCATGTTTATTTATTTTTTAAGGACTTGTAATTGCCAAAAAGGCACCTGGGGTCAGCTAATCCTAAACATTCTTACTCCTACAAAAGAGGAATGTAAGGTTAAGGAATGTAGAGGAATGAAGGGGATTGTTGGCCATTAATTTATATAATACATATATATATATATTTTAGTTTATTAATTTTTTTTCTTTGTACAATCAGCGTATCTTAAAGCTTATTCACATGTGTTAAAATTTGAAAAATATTAATTAATAGTTTCTATATGAAGCTCAGAAAGACATGAAGTGACTGGGCTAACCTGCTCCATCGAACGAGTAAGATGTCCCTTTTAAGTAACTTGATTTTGGGATTACTAACGGAATTGAAAAAAACGAATAAATATCAAATGTAATTTTAATTTGGTGTATAAAAGATAGAAAGGAAACGAAAAGATATTTTGTTCAACTTAACTACCGCCTTCGCCGAAATCTTTCACATTATCAGAATGAATGCAAATATAAAATATCCTGTACCCAGTGGCACATGATTCGTGTGCCCAAAGTTTGCAACTGGTAAATTGAATCTACTGTTGTCTTATTTGCTTTTTAGTTAATACAACCCTAACCAGTAACACACATAACTCTGCAATTTCATTGACTTTTATAGACTTGTGAATGTGGAAAACAAACTTTTGGACCGCGGGCTAGTATGTCCCGGATTAAATGGAATAACTTGCCCCGTTTCGCCATTTTGTTTTTTTGTTTGTCGTTTCAAAATATTCTGTTGATATTTTTAAAAATCAGTAGATATAAAATGAGCTCTGGACAACACTGTTTTACTCTGGTATTCAGCAAAGTGAAACTTTAATTTAAAAACAAATCAGAAACGATTATTTATAAGTACAAAAGAAAAAATTACCTGAGCAAAAATTTCAAAATTTGAAGTGTCTTTCGCTTGATTGCTTCTTCGCTGGTGGCGCTGTTGTGAGTGAAAGAAATTATCATGCGTTTTCTATAAGATTTAGAATGCCATTTACCGAAAAAAGTTTGATAATTATCATGGATACTTGCCCCTATGGCCAACACATGTTTTGTAGGATATAGCGGGATCACGACTTTACAACACAAAATTGTTGAAAAAAAAAGCAATACATAGGTATCAAATCTAAATTAATTAAAAATACATAGATACGCTCAAAATTTTACTCACAAAGTGAAAAAACACAGTTTACAACAATATAAAAAATTGGACTTACGGAACATTTTTTTTTTTTCATAAGTAACTTATTTTTGGTTTTCACATGCTTTTCCTTTTCCTGATACATTTACTTCTAAAAATGAGTCTAGACGATTTGTAAGGGAAAAAAAAACATATATGCTTTCTCATGCTGTGGTATTAATATAACAACTCTACATAGTAAATAAACCTCTAGAAAATACATACAGTTTTTACTTATATCGTAGAAATTCGTCGTTTTCTAACATTGTGCACACTGTAAATTAAAATGTCTCAATCGGAGTGTTCAGTTTTCAGACATTTTAAAATGTCTTAATTTTTAAGACACTTATCTGCGTCTGATTTTCAGACATTTCAAACGTCTGAATGCGCATCCATGTTTAACCACCTTCTCATTTGTCGGCAATAGCAACAATTTTCTCACTTTTTTTTAGTAAGCATTGTACACGCTAAAATAAATATCCTTTAAAATAGGGAAATGCCATTATGTATATTTTAAAGGAAATTTTCTGCAGCAAATCCCAGAAAATTTGGCTTTTTTTAAATTCCTGTATTTAAAAGTTTTACATTTAAAATTTAATTTTCTGAGGACAATCCTACATATTTCAGCCTCTACTCTTTCAGAATCAGGAATAAAATTACAGGAATTGCACATTTCATTCAAACTAATTATGACTTGCCAGTTGAGGATACGAACCCGAGACCTCCAGCTTACGAGAAGGATGCCTTGACCACTGAGCCAAGTTTTATCAATGCATGACTTCAAATATCGTTATTTATGTATCAAACACAACCAATGTGGTGTCAGTAGGACTATATATTTTTTTCACAATTATAATTCTGAACGTTTTATACAACATCTTTCTAGAATTTTAAATATTTGGCTCTTTAATTTCATGCGTCAGCCATAAAGCTTTCTTTTTCTAGTGAAAAAAAAAACTTTTAGAGAACAAATATTATTGTTAAAACAATAATATTTGTTCTCTAAAAGTATTTTTACTAAACAGAGGATACGTTATTTTTGAAATATTAAAATATTTAAAATGTTTTAAGTGTGTATACGCGTGTATATATATAGTCTGATATCGGCAGGTTTGGGAAACGTTATTAGTGTAATACCGATGCTTCTTGATGCTGTGTGAATTTATTACATATACTTGTATATATATATATATATATATATATATATATATATATATATATATATATATATATATATATATATATATATATATATATATATATATATATGTATATATATATATGATTTTATATCTTTAACTCGATTCTGTCTGAATTTATATTTTTATAGGAAAAAACGCGAGTAAAAACGTTCGTAATTACGTTTTTCATTAGAGTAGCAGGATTTTAGTCTCTGTTACACAATGTTATTTTTCACAGACATGTCGTACAATTTTCATCCTTTTATTGTCCCAATGCTTAATGATTTAGGCGTGTTATATAAAATACCTATCCGCTGGTTTTGCGAAAAATCGGTTAAAAGAGATAAAAAGTAAAAAATAAAACTGATAAATTTACAGACGTGACTACTTTTGCATTTGATAGATTCCGCCACCATTGTCCTTAAAGAAATATTATTAGAATATATTTTTAAACTCAAAGATGCAATATGACACAATTTTTATCGGAAACGCACGAAATTGACACGTGATGGTAATGTTATTCAAAAACAATGCAATCGAAATGGTCTTCCATTTTTTGATAAATAAATTACCTATCGAGTTATAATCGATAAAGAGTTTTCATGTCCTATACACTTGATTCTTGAATGTGGATGTTGAAATATGTGGGTTTGTATTTGAAAGATTATATTTTGTCTTTTAAACGGAAATTTTTAAATACAGAAATATGCAAAGAAATAAGGGGGGGGGGGGGCATTTTTCTGCAATTTACGGAGGAAAATTTGCATTAAAATATGTAAATAGCACAAGTGTCTAAATTGAGAATGCAATTTACATAAATTAACGGTCTCTCTCTCTCTATATATATATATTCACTGGTGTCCAAAATTAAGGAGCAGTCACAAAATGCTAATTTTTAAGTAAGCAAATACACAAAAGGGAATAATATAATTCAAATAATTACTATCCCTACAGCACAGCTACTCCATATAGCATCTCATTCATGTCACACATGGTCACAAGTGCCACAACAAAAAAATAGGAAATTCTACCTCAGCAAAGAAAGAAACAGTGGGCCATCAGCTGGAAAAAAGATGGCAGCCAGCACTGCCATCAGCGGTAATGTGCAATAGGGCCATTACTTAAACCTGTCGAAAAGTGTCCGAGAGGAATGCAGCTGGCCCACCAGTGAGGGCCAACAGCAGGCCAGCATTGGTATGCCATCACATTACTTCAATCCGGCACTTTTCCTGCAGTGCTAGCACCTATCCCACTACTATTCCTTTGCTGGCCCAGCACTTTCCCTTACAAAAATTACTTATAGAATCCTTCTCTATATAAAAAAAAGTTTTGATTCGGATATGGATCAATGAAAATCTGCGTAGATATTCCAGGCAGATCGGCATCCAATTTGAATGCTTAAGCATGGCTTTTCTTCGTTAATATTAAAAAAACTGTTGCATACAAAAATATAAAAGTCGGTAGTATTATAGAGAAATGTTTGATAAACACGCTGATGCAGACAGTTTTCAAATCGAAGAATTATTTTAAGAGATATTTAATGCTAAAGTTGGAAAAATCGTTCCATTAAAAATGTTTTATAGGAGCAAAAACTGTACATAGGAATTTAATAATTTTTAGATCGTTTTATGCGTCAGAATTTCCCGGTGTGCAGACTGCTTTTAGTTTTTTAATTTGACTCATTTTTTGAGGTTTTATTTCTATTTTAAATTCAAATTTTCAGCATTTTGAGAGATATTTTTTACATATTTTAGAAAATTGCATTAATTTAAACTGTTGCCAATTGTATAAACAGCGCAAACAATAATGTTTGCTTCCAATTAAAAATTTATTTTACACGTGACTATTATAAACAGAAAATATAAAAAGCAGGAACTCATTGAAAATTACGTCATAAAAACTATATTTACATGTGAATTTTAAAAGAGAAAGGATGTTGTAAAATAATAAATTCATTAACATGCGTTAGAAGTCTTAAACAGGTGAAATTGCGTTACATTTACGTCACATTACACTTATTACGTAAAATGAGCAAAAAATAATATTGCGAAACAGTTTAAATTTAAAAATTGCGCGAGACATTTATTTTATATTTTAAGATGATCATAATATTTCATTTCTAACAAAAGTATTTTTACGTGAATATTAAAAAGAGAAAGGAAAGTTTGGTGAAAATTACGTCAGATTATAATTGTCATATTCAAATTATAATTCAATCTTCCGAAATCTTTTTAAAGCCGATCAAATTAGCGTGCTGTTAGAGTTTGCGGTGTCTGAACGGGGGTTGACGAGCGTAGCTCGTAGGGGGCAGAGCTCCCTAGTTCTATAAAAAAAACGACGTATTATATAATTATGGCTATTTTTTCTATAAGTTAGTTTCACCAAGAGCTATAGAAATATTTGAACTTTCAGTGGTTTCCATGTAGTCACCCTCCCAAGAACTAACCACGCTCGATGCTGTTTGGTTTTCGTGATCTGTCATGAACAAGCACTTTCAGCGTACGTGCTAACTTCTCGTAGTTTTTAGGCTCTCATTACACAATTTCAAGTTTGTTTCATTTGTGATTTACGTTCCCAATCGTTAAACTGGTATAGAAATTATTCTATTGTATAGAAATCCTGTATATTTTATACTCTTTTTATTATTATTATTGATTCTGAACTGTGTAAATTATGAAAACCGAAATCCTTTGTAACCTAGCAAAACCAGATTTAAGGAGAGAAAAAAAGTGCGTTGAAATAAAGAATTTATTTATTTATTCATTTACTTATTTATTTTGTTGGTTGCAGTGGTGCTATTTTTTTACAGTTTAAAAAAAATTAGCTACGCAGCTTAAATTGTGTTAAGATATTCATTACAGATTTGTGTTCAAATACTCAATGTCTTCGATATTCGCAGCGCCACCTAGCGTAAGGGTTCCCAGCAATAATACTGCAAAAGTTCGTGCACTTCCATGTAGGGGTGGGCCAGCGCATGAGATAAAATGGATGCCCACCAGAATTTTATCTGATGATTTCCAACAGCAAAGTTGACTGAAGCTGTCCAGCAGTGGTCATGCAGTGGTAGACCATCAGCCAGCACTTCTCCATCATTGCCAGCACCTATCTTGCTGCTGGCCAGCAATTTCCTCTTTGCTGGGACACGTCTCATTGTGAGTCTCAATTGATCACTATATGTGACTCCACTAGAAGTCAATGTGACTACTGCTTTGTGACGAGTTACCAGGTGACTTTACAATGTAGTTACATTGTGACTCTCATATGACTGTTATTTTTAGACTCAATTTCAATGTCATCATGAACGCTGCATTATGATAAGTCACCAAATAATATCACATTATAGTCATATGGTGACTTTTGAAAAAAGAGCACAATGGTAACTTCACAGTAGTCTCTCTGTCACCTGAAAGTCATCATGTGACTTTAATGTGACGTTATTTGTAACTTATCACAATGCAGCGTTCACGAAGTCTTTGAAATTGACTCTGCAGATGACAGTCACATGACAGTCACATAGCAGTCACAATGTAACTACATTGTAAAGTCACATGGTGACTTGTCACAAAGCAGCAGTCACAGTAACGTCTCAGTGGGGCCCCATATAGTGATCATTTGAGACTCATAATGAGATGTATGGAATTTCCTATTTTTGCTTCACCGTAGTGACTGTGACACTTGTGACCATGTGTGACATGAATGATACGTTATATGGACTAGCTGTGCTGTAGACATGGTAATTATTTGAATTATATTATTTCCTTTTGAGTATTCGCGTACTTGAAAATTAGCATTTAGTGATTGGGCCTTAATTTTGGACCCCAGTGTACATATATACAGTAAATTCTGTCTAAAGCGGAATCGATCGGGACCAGAAAATTTTCCGTAGTAGACAATATTCCGCCTTTGATTAATTTTACTCTATATATTTGGATTCGCAGGGACTTGAATTCTCTTTGAGTTAAACAGTTTTCCGTGTTACACAGAGTCCACCTTACAGGAGTTTATTGTATTTTTTTTTTGTTACAGTGTACAATGCTTAGGAAAAAAAAGTGAACAAATGTCTAACTATTGTCGACAAATTAGACGCGGGTCCAACGTGGATGCGGTTCAGACGTTTGAAATGTCTTAAATTCAGATGCATATAAGTGTCTTAAAAATTAAGACACTTTAAAATGTCTGAAAATTGAACACTCCATTTTAAGACACTTATATGTCTGAATTTCAGTCATTTCTACTTACAGTGTTTATGCCTTGATCATAGTAAGACACTTAAGTGTCTTAATTTCAGACATCTATGGCATCTGAAATTTGATATTCAGACACTTAAGTGTCTGAATTTTTCTTTCAGTCACATATGTGTCTGAATTTAAAACGCCCTTGTTTGCAGTGCAGCGTTGTCAAATGTGGAATACGCAGTGTCGTTCAGCATAAAACAAAACGAATTTTTTTAAAAACTGGAACACAATTTTCACTATTCAGGGTAGACGATAGGAGGTCTGGAATCAGAAAATGTTCTTAATTAGTTGACTACTAGTGCAGCCACCCTATATCTTTTATTTTCCTACCTAAACTTTCTCCGTGGTTTGAAGCTAGTCTTTGGGGTCTTATTTTCATTTGCTCCAATTACATGTTTAAAAATCTTATATATATATATGTATATATTTTTAAAGATGAAGAAGAAAAAAGAAAGCTGAATTTGTAGATTACAACGTTGTTGATTGAATACGTGATCTTAGGAATAAAACTATACACACACATTTTAAAATATACATATCGCTCACCCGCAAGAAAAGTGACACATCTCGCAAAAATTCATTTTGCGTTTTATAACACTAATAGGTCTGTCCTAGATGCATCTTGCTATACAAAAAGTTTCATAAGCGTAGTTATACGGAAAATCACTTTATTACGCTATATGTCCATTCGTGACCAGAGAAGAGGGGTAGATTGTGTGTGGAGGTAAAATTATCTAACCTTCTAAACATCATCCTACCTCTTCATTCTTAGCGGTTATATGCTTTTGTGCACTTTTTTTGCCCTTGCGTGCAGAGCTAAGTGCTATAGTTTCATGTTATAGTAAAATCATGCAAATTCCCCCCTTTTGCCTCTGCTGTGAAATTTACTTTTGTCGAGATGTGTCACTTTTTTTGCGGGTGAGTGATATATAATCATAACTTCTTAATTTTTTTAAACAGTGAACTTTATATTTATTTTAATCACCATCCTTTTATTTATAAGTTTGTTAAAAAGTACCTATTTAAAGCTAAGGGGAAAAAATCAGATTAGTTAGAGCATATTTTTATATTTAACCATCTTTGTAAAAAAAAAAAAAAAAAAAAAAAAAAAAAAAAAAAAAAAGCATACTTTTTAATAATTTTTAACCGTTAATAAAAATATTATATATTTATTGCGAATTGTTTATTTCACCCATAACAAAATTTAAATCGATAACCCTACATAATTTCAATTTCGCATTATCTTTAAACAATCATTCTTACTTCAGAAACGGCTTGTTATAAATAATTATATGCCGATTAATAAGAACGGAAAATTCTTTCAGATTTTAATTTAATGAATTCCGAAAATTTATATTCTTTATAAAATGTTAATTGTTATTCAATATTATGTGCTTATTTGTTATCAATTTAAAATAAAATTATAGCCAAGATCATAAAGCATTTACTACTCATTTTTATTTGGAGTATAATTTATCAGAGACAAATGCTGAGATATAAACTGAGGTCCCTTGAACTCTAATTTATATATTTCCTTCGTTATAAATATTGCCAGTATACTTAAGGCAATATAGAAATTCGTTTACATTTAATTCTAATTTCTCAAGTTTTCGTCAATTTAAAATTTGCAATGAGTAATTTCCATGGAAATGTACGTTTAATTATTGAAATGCATCTTGATTCATTATTTTTCCTACAATTGAATGAATACTTATCATTTTAATTAACTACTGCGAGAGGAAGCATGATTAAACAGATATGATTTCAGTATTTCAATTAGATATGCGTAATTTTATTTAATCGTTTAACATCTTTGAACTTCTTAATCAGATTTTTGCTCTACGTTGTCAGTTTATTCATTAAGTATTAAAAAGTTAAATAGTTAATGATGTTGAAGAAAATTTTTTATGAACACAGTCTTTTGAACATTCCGCGCATTTCCATTCAAATGTAATATCATATTAATTAATTAAATAAAAGGTTCCGATTGTTAATTAATTAAATTCACCTTGACAATGTAATTGAAAAATATCAAAAGATTGATTTTTAAGTGGTTCAAAAGAAAGATAAAATAAAATAAAAAAAATATTCCAAACTTGAAATCACACCGCATACACACACGCACTCACACTCCTTAAAATAAAAGTAAATATTCAAATTCATACAAAGTGCATTTAAAAATTTTTAAAGTATTCCTTCATTTCCTTAACTTCCTATGAACCATTATTAAAGTTTATATCTTCATACAGTATGTGGTGTGGAACATTATTGCGTTTAGTGCAAGTATATAGAAAGTCCGAGTACACTAAAATAACTCATGAAAAGAAAACGCTAGAATAGTGGTACACGTGTCTATCTATAGCAGTGTCTATGTATTACTACCTCAGTGTAAAATAACTGTGCTTTGTAACATGAGTGCGACTGCAACGCCTACTAACACTACACTGCAAAAAAAATTGGTGTCATTTTACACCAAAAATGGTGGAAACTATATTGCTACCAAAAGTGGTGTACGGAAACACTACCAGCAAATTTTTGTAATGAAACACCACCAATTAACTGGTGTAAAGAAACACCAGTTTTGGTGTAAAATGACACCACCGCTGATTTTGTGTACTTTAACACCAAAATAAAAAATAATTTAATGATTCTTTTGAAAATCGTTTCGAATGTTTGATGACACTTAATTCGGTGTAAACACGATAAAAAGTGCATATTTGAACCTACTTTGGCATTTCATAAACATCAAATTAAGTGTAATAATACTCCTTTTTTTTACAGTGTATCTTTAGCCTATGACGATGCGGTAGCACTGTTGTAGGCTGTCCCCTATCTCGAAAACTAAGAAATATAACGAAAAAAGTCAGTTACAAGGTTGTAGGATGGCCTCAATTTAGTATGAAATGTAAAAATAACTTTAGTAAAGTGCTGAAATGTGAATTTGTTGATAACCAATCAGCTGCTTAAATGTGTTGTAAATACCTTAATTTCTAGCCTATAATCCGCGGATCAAACAATCATGTTTAGGCCCAGAAAATGTATTTAATAAAATGTAACTAATTTGCAGTAAATATTTAACTTCAATTATTAAATAAAATTTCTGGGTCAAAAATGACTGTTTGGTCCGCGGACTATATACGTCAGAAATTATGGTGTAGGTGTGCCATTATAAGGAAGATGTATATTTACAAATAAAACTAACTCATTTAAGCAAGTTGAAATTAATATGAAAATAAAGTTATGTACACTGAATGTGTCCAACACTGGTAGCAATACACATATACACAATGCATAAACATGCATTGTCGCTGTAGGGGATCGATACATTGAGCATGTTTAAAAGCAATTGTACCGCACGTACGAATATTTAAGGGGACAATTCGCCTTCAATCGGTCAAAAATGCTAGAAAACTGATTCAATTTCCATACCTTTTCACAAATAAACTAATAAAGAAAATTCAATGATTTTTTTTATTGTTAAGTACAGCACTACGTGTTATAATAAACAAAACAGATTGATGAAAAATATTTAAATTAATTAGGAAAACTTAATTTAGTAAACTGCTGTTAGGTAGCTTTCATTACAAAAAGCTACCTATTGCAGCCTTTCGGAGGAAAGCGATTTCAAAACATTTTGGTATATTTTCATCGATCATGACCCCCAGACCCCGAAACCACCCTCCGTTCAAAATTGACATATGTATACACTGCTCAAAACAATTAAAGGATATTTGAAGTTTTATATAAAATAAAGATATAAACGAATTTTTTTTTGCCGAAAATAGAAGAAGAGAATCACAAATGCAAATTTTTCTGGTTTTCAAACTGTGGAGTATGCAAATTTGGAGTTCGACGCCAAAAACGTCGCTTCAGCGGCAGCGAATGAAATTTGACTTTCAACTGGATAAAAGAGAATGAAGACAAGGAAGATCGGCATTCAGTGATTGCTTTGTTTCGATGAGTACGATGTCTCAGCGAAGTCATTTGACAGATTCAGAAGCTCTGAGAATTGTTGGTAGGTTAGAAGGGGACCAAACTCAAGCCGAAGTAGCGCAAGCCATTGGAGTGTCACAAAGTGTCATTTCTAGGATCTGGAACCGTTTTTTGGAGAGTGGATGTGCAGGCCGAAGACCAGGGCAAGGTCGTAGACGGGCAACAACGCCCAATGAAGATCGGTATTTAGCGTTAACAGCTCGGAGACACCGAACCATGAACGCTACTCTTCTCCAACAACACCTTCGCTCGGCTACAGGCACCACGATTTCAACTCAGACTGTCCAAAACCGGCTCCATGCTGTAGGTCTGTATGCTCGCCGACCGATGGTATGTGTTAGATTAACATCAAGGCATCGTCGCGACCGCAGGGAGTGGGCAACCGAGCATGTCAACTGGAGGAGAAATGAATGGAGCAATATTCTGTTTTCTGAAGAGTCCCGTTTTTCTGTGCATCCGGATAATAGGCGTATTTTCATCTGGAGGGACCGTGGCAGTAGGAATAATCCTGCGTTCGTGCACGAAAGTGTCAGATTTGGCGGTGGAGGAGTGTTGGTGTATGGTGGCATCTCCATTGACGGGCGCACTGACCTCTACATCATTCGAGATGGACCTCTGACTGGTCGCCGATATAGGGATGAGATCCTCAGACCTATTGTAGTCCCTTACGCTGCAGCAATCGGAGATAACTTCATTTTAATGGACGATAACTGCAGGCCACATCGTGCAAACCTGGTGGAGGATTTCCTTTTCGAGGAAGGAATCGTTCGAATGGAATGGCCAGCGTGTTCTCCAGACATGAATCCAATCGAGCACGTTGGGGACGCTCTAGGAAGACGAGTTTCTGGCCGCCAATAACCCCCACAAACTCTCCAAGAACTGGAAAGAGCTCTTCTGGAAGAGTGGGGCAGAATACCCCAACTCGTCATTAATAGCCTCATTGAGTCCATGCCTCAAAGGTGTTCAACGTTGCTGGCCGCCCGTGGAAACCATACCCCCTACTGAAAATGATTTTCTTTGAAGAAAACACCTTTTCTTATTTTTTTTTTCTCATATGCACAAATCGTGTTTTTTTCTTTTAGTACACAAATGCGCAATAAAATGCATTTTTTTCTGCCAAAAATGTGTAATTTATTCTCATATAACCAACTATGTCTATCGACCATGTATCAATCAGCTAAACAGTTTACCAGATACAAAATCCACCTAAAACTGCAATATCCTTTAATTGTTTTGAGCAGTGTATATATATATATATATATATATATATCTGACATTTGTCACACTCTAACTCTCGTATTTATGAACCGATTTGGATGAAACTCGGTGTGCACATAGTAAATACCAATGTCTCGACCGAGTTCGTTGCCAGCTTCATCCGCCATTTTGTTTCAAAATGGCGGCCATTTAAAAATTTTAAAAAAATTCAAAATTTGAAATGTGGTACCAAAAAATTGAAAATGGAAAAATATCTTTTCCTTATGTATTTAACCTTTATACAAAGATTTCGGAGCTGTTTTTGTTTCGTCTATATCTTAAAAAATGGCTGAGTTATAGCATTTTGAATTTCTAGCGTGGCTGACATTTTGAAACGTCCTGAAATTTGCCACGCGATAAAAGGCGTATTTATGAACCGATTTGGATATAACTTTGTTTATACATAGTACATACTAATGTCTCAACCGAGTTCGTTGGCCAGCTTCATCCGCCATCTTGTTTAAAAATGGCGGCCATTTAAATTTTTAAGAAAAATTTAAATTTGGAATGTGGTACCAAAAAATTGAAAATTGAAAAAAATATTTTTTTCTTATGTGTTTGACCTTGATAAAAAGATTCGGGAGCAGTTTTTGTTTCGTCTATATCTTAAAAAATGGCTGAGTTATAGCATTTTGAATTTCTAGCGTGGCTGACATTTTGAAACGTCCTGATATTTGTCACGTGATAACGCGCGTATTTATGAACCGATTTGGATGTACCTTGGTGTGTACATAGTACATACGAATATCTCGACCGAGTTCGTTGTCCAGCTTCATACGCCATTTTGTTTCAAAATGGCGGCCATTTACAAAATTTTAAAAAATTTTAAATTTAAAATGAGATACCAAAAATTTGGTAAATGAAAAAGATTTTTTTCATATGTGTTTTACCTTAATACAAACATTCCGGCACAGTTTTTCTTTTGTCTATATCTAAAAAAATGGCTGAGTTATAGCATTTTGAATTTCTAGCGTGGCTGACATTTTGAAACGTCCTGATATTTGTCACGTGATAACGCGCGTATTTATGAACCGATTTGGATGTACCTTGGTGTGTACATAGTACATACGAATATCTCGACCGAGTTCGTTGTCCAGCTTCATACGCCATCTTGTTTCAAAATGGCGGCCATTTAAAAAATTTTAAAAAATTTTAAATTTAAAATGAGATACCAAAAATTTGGTAAATGAAAAAGATTTTTTTCATATGTGTTTTACCTTAATACAAACATTCCGGCACAGTTTTTCTTTTGTCTATATCTAAAAAAGTGGCTGAGTTATAGCATTTTGAATTTCTCTTGTGGCTGACATTTTAAAACGACCTGAATTTTGTCACGCGATAACAGGCGTATTTATGAACCGATTTGGATGTAACTTGGTCTGTAGATAGTACATACGAATGTCCCGACCGAGTTTGTTGGCCAGCTTCATTCGCCATCTTGTTTCAAAAGCGTTGCCATTTAAAAAAAAATTTAATTTAAAATTTAAAATGAGGTATTAAAAAATTGGAAAATGAAAAAGACTTTTTTTATGTGTTTGGCCTTGATACAAAGATTATGGAGGAGTTTTTGTTTCTGAAAATTTTATCTTTTGCTTATATCTTAAAAAATGGTTGAATTATAGCACTTTGAATTTCAAGCATGGCTAACACTTTGAAACGATCTTGTATTTGTCACGCGATAACACAAGTATTCACCTATTTCGATGTAAGAAGGCATGTGGATAGTATACATCAATATCTCGACCAAGTTCGCTGGCCAGCTTCATCAGACATCTTGTTTCAAAATGGCGGCCATTAAATTAAAAAAAATTATACTTAAAGTGAGGTCCAAAAACATTAGAAATTGGAAAAGGTTTCTTTCTTAAGTATTTGACCTTGATATAAGGATTCAGAAGCATTTTTTGTTTGTCTTCATCTTTAAAAATGGCTAAGATATAGCAATTTCAATATCTATTGTGGGTGACATTTTGAAAAATCTGATTTTTTGCCTGCGACAGCACTCATATATATCAATCGATTCCGATGTGAGTGAGCATGT
Organism: Maratus speciosus; assembly: GCA_963932465.1. Lineage (NCBI taxonomy): Eukaryota > Metazoa > Arthropoda > Arachnida > Araneae > Salticidae > Maratus > Maratus speciosus. Next base: position 243,877,544 of record OZ010800.1, on the reverse strand, counting down.
TCACAGCTATTACTAAGGTCTCGACCAATTTCACTCATCCACCATGTTGTCTTAAAATGGCAGGCACTTTAAGAAATCACCGAATTTGGCAGCCAAATATAAGTTACTTTAAATCAAAGCAACTTGGATAAAGCTGACTAATTTCGCGAAATTCTCATTCATAATGATTTAGTATTGATAAAAATTAGTATTGAATCTCCTATATTCGGTTTCCACTAAAATGAGCTTCGTGTATTTGAATAATATAAGTTAGCTTTTTTAAAATAAGGAATATGAAAGCTACCGCTTCCTCCCGGCACTGGCCGGAAGGACTTTTTTTTTTTTGTTTTCGTAATTACTGTATATCACTGTCCGCATGATATCTCGTGTTAATTTTAATTTATTAACTTTAAATAGACTTTAATTTAAAAATAACAGTTTGCCTCACACATTGAACTAAAATCTTTTAATTATCTTCATTTATAATATTTATAATTAATAATGACAATTATACAAGAAAATCTGCAAAAATTTCTCGCGTATTTTAGGTAGCTTTCATTACGAAAAGCTACCTACTGCAGCCGTTCGGAGGAAAGCGATTAAAAAAAAATTTGGTATATTTTCATCGATCATGACCCCCAGACCCCGAAACCACCCTCCGTTCAAAAGTTGATATATATATACATACATATATATATATATATATATATATATATATATATATATATATATATATATATATATATATACATATATATATATACACACACATATATATATATATATATATATATATCTGAGATTTGTCACACTCTAACTCTCGTATTTATGAACCGATTTGGATGAAACTCGGTGTGCACATAGTAAATACCAATGTCTCGACCGAGTTCGTTGGCCAGCTCATCCGCCATCTTGTTTCAAAATGGCGGCCATTTGAAATTTTTTGAAAAATTTTAAATTTTAAATGTGGTACCAAAAAAATGAAAATGGAAAAATATTTTTTTCTTATGTGTTTGACCTTGATATAAAGATTCCGGAGCAGTTTTTGTTTCGTCTATATCTTAAAAAATTTCTGAGTTATAGCACTTTGAATTTCTAGCGTAGCTGACATTTTGAAACGTCCTGATTTTTGTCACGCGATAACAGGCGTATTTATGAACCGATATGGATGTACCTTCGTTAGTACATAGTACATACCAATGTCTCGACCGAGTTCGTTGGCCAACTTCATCCGCCATCTCGTTTCAAAATGGCGGCCATTAAAAAATTTTTTTAATTAAAATTTGAAATGTGGTACCAAAAAATTAGAAACTGAAAAAGATTTTGTCCTTATGTGTTTGACCTTAATACAAAGATTCCGGAACAGTTTTTGTTTCGTCCATATCTAAAAAAATGGCTGAGTTATAGCATTTTGAATTTCTATTGTGGCTGACATTTTGAAATGACCTGATTTTTGTCAGGCGATAACAGGCGTATTTATGAACCTATTTGGATGTAAGAAGGCATGTGGATAGCATATAGCAATGTCTCGACCAGGTTCGCTGCCCATCCTCATCCGCCATCTTGTTTCAAAATGGCGACCATTAAATTTAAATATATATATATTTAAAGTGAGGTGCAAAAAAATTAGAAATTGAAAAAAGTTTCTTTCTTAAGTATTTTACCTTGATATAAGGATTCCGGAGCATTTTTTATTTTGCCTTTATCTTAAAAAATAAATGGCTCAGATATAACAGTTTGAATTTCTTTATGTGGGTGACATTTTGAAAAATCTGATTTTTTGCCTGCGACAGCACTCGTATATATCAACCGATTCTGATGTGAGTGAGCATATGCAGTGCACAGTAATTACTAAGGTCTCGACCAAGTTCACTGGTTAGCCTCATCCATCATGTTGTCTTAAAATGGCAGGCACTCCGCCGAATTTGGCAACCAAATTTAAGTAACTTTAAATAAAAGCAGCTTGGATAAAGCTGACTAATTTCGCGAAATTCTCATTCATAATGATTTAGTATTGATAAAAATTAGTATTGAATCTTCTATAATTGGTTTCCACTAAATTGAGCTTCGTGTGTTTTAATAACATAAGCTAGCTTTTTAAAAATAAGGAATATGAAAGCTACCTCTTCCTCCTGGCTGGAAGGACTTTTTTAAAATGAAATTTTTATTATTTAAGATAATTCTAAGATTTTGTTCATTTCATCCAGAAGTATAATATTAATGCACACAGAAAATTTCAAACCATTACCTTTAACAGTTTTTGAGAAGTGATATTCGCGAAGTGATATATAGTAAATACGAAAACAAAAAACAGTAGGTTATTTAATTGAGTTCAACTAATTAATTTAAATATTTTAATCAATCTGTTTTGCTTATTTTAACAATCCAAAAAAATTCATTTAATTTGGTTTATTATTTAGTTTGTGAAAGGTATGGAAATTGAATTAGTTTTCAGGCATTTTTTACCGGTTGTAGGTGAACTGTCCCTTAAAAGCAATATTTTATTTTCAAGCACGTATGATCAGGGTCCGACTAGCAAGTTTCTGTGCCCAAGGCACTTCCAATTTTTCGTGCCCCATTAAATTGGTTGATTTACTGATAGCAGTTTTTTTTTCTTTACATATTACATACTCAGTCGAAAAGTGTCAACTCGAAGAATTATGTTTTCCAGAAAATGGAAAAAAGGTTGCAAGAATAAAAACAATTTTTTTTCTATCATTTGATGAAATGGGTTTTTACAATATATTGAGATATGTTTTTGTAATTTCATGGTATTATTATCTAAAATATCGAATTTTTACACAATTATTTTATTTTTTAATGGAAATTTAGATGAAAGTGAAAAATTTCGTGCCCAAAGCATGGGCCCCCGGGAGCCCGTGCGATAGTCCGGGACCCCGTCCAGGAGCCTGCGTATGATTACTTATATTAGAGCATGTACTGTATTTATTATTATTACTTAACTTTTAATTTTGTGGGATTTCTAAAGCTTTACATATTATTCTATGGAAAAAATGTATATTGCAAAAGATTCTGATTGAGGCTTGTTCTGGAAATAAAAATATGCCATACAGTAAAGAAATGTAGGAAATGTTTTTCCTGATATAGCCAAAACATTTTTAAAATGTTTAATACAGAGTGATTAAAAAAAGTTTACAAAATGACGTTGCAAATTAAGCATACAGCAAGCATAAAAAATCACATAGGAGCATAAGGTCGCAAACCACTTATTTAGTCGCAGATACAAGGCATTTCATCCTAACTGAACCCGGGTTGACGGTAATGATTTCGAGAAAAATAAAAACATTGTTATGAAAATACAACGATATGTACGTTACTTTGTGTGAAATGTGATAACATCACCAAAAGATCTGTATAAATATGTTGCTCAAGCAATTGATGACATGGTATGAACTGACAATCACAGTCCAAAAAGTTGGGCATCAAGTTCATACTGCTGGCGCGTACAATGCAAACTTCTACCACATTTGTTTGGTGTTATCACATTTGCAACAAAGGTGAGAATGTCTATTAAATGTTTTATTATAATATACTTCAGTTTACTGGAAGTTATTGCCGTCAACTCAAATTGAGTTAGAATGAAACACTCTGTATTTGTGACTAAATAAATGGTTTGCGGCCCTATGTTGCTATGTGATTTTTCATCCTTTTTGTATGCCTGATTTGCCATGTCATTTTGTAATAAATTTTTTTGAATCCTTTTAGTTAAAGATTGTACTGAAAACCTTCCCCTAATGGAGTAGAAACCATTTGAGAATTTGCTTTGTTATTTCGATAATTATTTAAATATATCGGAGCTATAAATTTATAAAAGCACATTCTCATCTTGAATACAATCCTTTCATACAAGCTTATATTTTATTTTACCAAAACAAAATTTGTATCAAAAACAGATTTCACGTAATAGTCAGGGACTAAATTATAGTATACATTTTGAAATTATGTTATTACAAATATTTTTGAGCAATAAAATTAGGACAATCTTCCAGATATGTCAGGAATTTTCAGCTTGAATAGAATACTTTTATATAAGTTTATAGTTTGCCAAAACAAAACTTGTATGAAAACAGATTACACTGCAAATATAGGTGTCTTAAATTCAGACACATATGTGGCTGAAAAAGCAATTCAGACACTTAAGTGTCTGAATAAGAAATTTCAGACATTATACATGTCTGAAATTAAGACACTTAAGTGTCTTACTATGATCGTGGTATAAATGAACTGAAAAAAATGTCTGAATATTGGTGATATGTCTGAAATTAAGACATTTAGAAATTCAGACACTTAAATGTCTGAATTTTATGTAATTGTATTTTATACGTGACGATGGTGGTACAATCGTATCACTACATATGCTAGTACTACCAGAGACTTTTTTATATAATTAGATTAAAGATATTTAAAATAGTTTTCCATCCACTAAATGATGTTAATTTGTAGAAGAAGTAACTTCCGTATCAAATATTTGTTTCAAAATTTTACAAGTCTACTTACCAAGTCTCGAAACTAAGTTATTTTTTGTGCATTAAGTTAAGTAATTAAAGAATTACTTTTCACAAAGTACAAATTTTCTCAAAAATTGTTTGCCCTCATTGGCCTACACAGGGGACGGTAAAAATAGACTGCCTCCCCGCCTAAATATTTGAAAATATTAAAGATATATATCTCGGAATGCTGTAAAACATGGCCGCAGGCAAAAAAGAAAAAAAATGTACGAAAGGGCTAGATTTTGAAACAGATATGCCTATGTCCCACAAACTTGTCCGCATTTTTTTTAAAGCAAATTTTAAACCTAAAAACTTTTTTTTTGTCAGATTGTATCGTGCAAGGTAATATTGAAATATATCAAGTTTAAAAGCAAAATAAAAAATTGCAGTCAAAAAATATTATGTATTCAAACATAAGTTTCTAACAATATTTTAAAAAATAAAGAACCGAAATTATTTTTTATTATTATTGTCAGGAGACTGTGCTGTCCCAAGCCCCTCGTTTAAGATAAATTTAAACTGCGCGTACGTTCAAAAGAAAACACAATTAAAAATGTTTTTTACAAGAGAGACCCTCACGAAAAGTCTTTACATCATTTTTCTGCTAGCCCTTAATTAATCTATAGTCACCTGGAAGAATAAATCCTTTTTTCAATCAGATCTAAATAAAAATTAATTAATTAATTACCAAAATCTAGAGAGGGTAAATGGTCTTCAATGCACCTCTTCTTCAGGCGATTGTGCTTAAAGTAGGTACCAAATAGGCATACCCCCCGCCCCCCTCCCTTAATACTGGCATAACATGGATTTTGTACTTCTGGGGTAACATAATATTGCGCCCCTTCTTTAATAGATATCGCTTTATGTTATAATTTTTTGGGCAACAATTAACTAAAGCCTCCAAAAAATTTCTTCCTGGCAATCATTCTCTCTGCCCTTTTCCGAATATGTGACGTCACTGCCTTTTAATGAAAATCTTGCGTGCGCACATGATTGTCCATAACTATTTTACAATTTGATAAGGAAAAGTCGGAAATTTTGCTGGAATTATAACTTAATAATTCTTCTTTTATTGAAAGATCAGATTTAAATATGAAAATTCAATACAAAACGAATTCTAAAACACATCGTGAAAGTATTATATCGTGCCAGCCAATCAGAAAGCTCGTTTGTTTACTACTCCTTTGGCCAGCAACGGACATTTTTTAACGGCGCGAAGATCGATTACAGTACCTCATTCAGTAGTAAAGTAAATTTGCTTGATGTATAAAAGTTTGTGTTTTATTTACAAGATGTTTCATTGCCCGCTGATAAGAACTTTTAATGATCTCTCCATCTCCACTTGTAAATAGTCATTCGTCATGCAAATCGTTGTCGCTGAACCAGAGCATTATAAATTTAGAAGAAATGGTGACAAGTATCTACTTTCTTTTGGAAAAAGACATGCATCTATATCTATTGGTATATTAGTACTTAACAGCAACTGATTGTGCACGTGTCTGCCTTTTATGGATGGTAGGCGAAACTTTGTTTATTACAATTTGCAAAAACTAATATGCTGCATATGCATATTCAGAATGGTATTAATTCGTCTTATTGAAATGTTTTTTGTGCTAGAACGTGGTTATTAAATAACGTTTCGATTGTGAAGACATTGAAATTTCTGTGTTTCCCTATGAAAAAATGTTTCATCTCTATTTTTATTGATAATTTATCATTCATAATTCAAAGGATAAAAGAATTCATAAAATGTATAAAAATACAGCGCCAAAAAATAGGAATACAATGGCGTATTTAATCATTTAAAGTGTGAAAGTGTATTTTCATCATAAATATTACATTTTTTGGATATTACCAGCCAAGGTAAGTGATAGTGATTTGTGTGAATAATAATTTGCAATTAAGAAAACTTTTTTTCGGACAATATTGGACGTTCTTTGCATATTTAATATTATTTATTTACTATTTAAATTATTTTTATTACATTAACCCTTAAGTGGTGAGGTGATTTTTTATAACATAAGTGGTGAGGTGGGGTGTATGACACCCTAAAGTTTGACTTCTTACACACTCCACAAAATTTGGCGAATTAAAATAAGAAAATTTCCTGTGAATTTTGCATTATTTAATTATATAAATACAACAAAAAAAGTTCTGTAAGTGTACATACATATACATGTAAATTCACGTATCTAAATACCAGAAAAATTTTGTGTGCAAATATAGAGCTCATGCACAATTGCTATATATATAAAAAAAAATAATATCAAAATTACAATCAAGCTACACCATATAGAAGATAAATAACTGAATTAAGTATAAAATAACAATAAACATAAAAAAAAGTTTTTAAAGTAAAAATTACAAGTCTTCATTTCTTTCATTTCTGCATTCATCGCAAATGGGTGCTGAACACGATGCACATACAGGCAGTTCACAAACTGCACAAATAAATTTAGTTTTTCGGTCATTTTGTCTTGGGCACTTTGCACACCTAGTTTAATTGCTCAGGACTCTTTTCTTACCAGTTTCTGGCTTTATTTTTAGAATATTGTGAATCATACTTTTCATAGCACGAGGAAGTCGAGTATTCATTAAACGGCTCTGCAGTTGCGATGCTATTAATTCTTGTGCCAATGATTTTATGAAATCAAATCTGCTTTGTTTAGGATTATCTGGGAATGAAGAGAAAATCACGTAGGAATTAACAAGAGAAATATTTAAAAGATTGAAGAAAATGGCCATGGGCCACCTTCGTGTTCGCCGGCTTGTTGAGTATTTTGTGCATTTCTCATCTAGTGCATCCACTCCTCCTTTGGTAATATTGTAGAATTCTATTATCTCAGGTTTTCCACTTTCAGAGTCTATTGATTTATCGTGGTGCATAGATGAAACTAAAATCACAGCTTTATTTCTCTTTGGTACGAAGGAAACAAGTGTAACATCATTTGCAAATCCAAATAGGCAAGAATTAGTTTCTCTTTTTTTTTTTTGCAGGCAAAAAAGACGAAGGGATCTATTTCTTATTTTTCTTAATTGTTCCTACATATGTGAGACCTCTTTTCTTCAGTTCAGATAATAATCCTACAGAAGTAAACCAATTGTCGGCAGTAATGTTTCTGTTGGTGCCTTCTAAGGGCTTCACCAGATTGAGTACAGCTTGAATTGGCTTAGCAAATTTTTTTTCTATCTCTGAAAGAGTATTTCCATCACTGCCCTTTCCAGTATATATATATCCATTCCAAAAATAGTGAGTCTTAGCATCGCATAAAACAACAAGTTTTATTCCATACTTTCTAGGCTTACTTGGTATGTACATCCTAAATCTGCATCTGCCACGAAATCCAACTAGCATTTCATCTATACAAGCATATTCTCCTATCGAGTAATTTTTTTGACAGTTTTCTACAAATTTGTGAAATACCCAAGAAATCGCCGCAGAAGGATCAGTTTCCTTCCTTACGTTTCTATTTTCTTCGTTGTCAAACCGAAGACATATTAATAACACATACATTCTTTTCAAGGGCATACAGCATCGAAATATTTCTCTTCCTGTTCCATCAGTCGAGAATAGTGATTTCAGATCCTCATCATTAGACTTGAAAATGGCTGTTAAAAACAGAAGTCCCAAGAAAGCTTTCAATTCTGTCAAATCTAAATCTCTATAGTCCATTCTGTCAGCATCAGAAATTTTCTGCCTAATTTTAATTAACTTCTCGTTACTTCGAAGTACTATCTCGGTCAAAATATCTTCTGTGAAAATTAAACTCCAAGCATCGGACTGAGAACAAGATTTACCGAACTGCCGAGCAAGTCCTATGTTTTCTGGTAAGTGAGATATAATATTATGTGCTCTTGTACGTGTTCTACTAATTGAAGGTACATTTGACCACTTGTACCTATTTCGTCCGTAATAATTCGATGAGGATTTGGATTGCCCAGATGATGGATGATCAAAGTCTCCCGATTTATCATATGCACGAGCCTTTTTTATTAATACAAAAAATTCTTCGTCACTTCCACATATTTCGGAATCGCTGCTATGATGACTTTCAAAATTTGCGTCATTTTCTGTGTTGTCACTTCCACATATTTCGGAATTACTGCTGTGGTCACTTAGAAAATTTGGATCATTTACTGTGTCATCATTTCCACTCAGCTCACTTTCTTCATTGAGGATTGTATTAACCCAGTCACTAAAACCAGGGTCATTAACATTTATTTTTTGCGGAAAAAAAGCCATAATTACTGCCAAAAGAAATTTCTGAAATACGTAAAAAACTTTCACTTTTGGTGAGGTGGGGTTGATTACACCCCCGAACGCAAAATACTGGAATACATCCAGAGATAACTTGCTCTATTATGCCGAGTCATTTGCCACATAGCTTGAAAAAAAAGGTACATAGACTCGTAGCGCCATCTAGTAATGTAAAATGGCAATATTTTAGAATTTAAATTTGTCTGGGGTGAAAAACACCCCACCTCACCAGTTAAGGGTTAATTTGAATTTTTCATATTTTTGCCTTTTTCATCCAATAAATATTTTTGGTGCGAAAAGATTTGTGTGTTCATTTGTGATGATTTTTAATGAATGAATATAATTTTCAGTACTAATGAATGTATTAAAATTTTTTAGACCTTTATTTATAAACAAAATCTCTATGTAGTAAATAATCTAATTATTTCTTGAATTATTAGCATCTACGTGAAAACTTGTGATAATCACTTGATCTAATGTAATAAGAAAATTTGCTCAATATAAATTTTAAAAAAATCTAATGATATTGCATAAGATTTTTCTTTGCAATTTCAGTTTACTTTATATTATTGATATAATTGCACTTATGATTTTTCATTTTAGTGACAAGAGTATCATTTAACTCTTTCACAGAATATATATTATTGAAATATAAGCACAAGAATAAAAGTTTTCATGTATTCAGAATCAGTGTTGATTACGGGGGGGGGGGGGGGGAGCATCTCCCCGTAGCAATGAGTTGTCCTCCCCGGTAGATTTGAAATTTTGTTTTCAATAGTCAAAAAGTGCAATTTCCCCCCGGAACACTATGATGCCCCCCCCCCCCCCCGAAGCCACAGAAATCCCTCCCGGAGAAAAGGGTCTGAATTCAACACTGTACAGAATAGTTTATAAGTTTCAGTTTTCCAATATGAAATAAATCTTCTATAGTATTCAACTGAACGACTGTACTATTTTAAAAGTGTTTAAAGTAAAAAACTACTTATGTATTTACTGTGTTACATAACATATTTAACCCAGAGGATTAATGCCGGGCTTGATAGACACAGAGTGTGTATGCTTTTTGCAATTGTCACCACTGTATGTTTTAAAAGTAATCTTCAACTTATTTGATCGCAGAATTTGTAACAATTGTCTGCGACTAAATAAGGTGACGACTATTATTTGTATTTATTGGTAACAAAGTAAAATACATACACACCCTGGGTATATGTGCGGGTTCTCCCGTGTTGAATTTTAAAACGAAGCCATATTTAAAAAATACTTTAAGCAAATGATAAAATCTGTGTAATTAATCCAATATGCGCTAAAAATTATTTAAAAAATCAAGATGAATATCATACAGATAAATGAAAAAAATATGAGAAAAAAAATTATATGGGTATAAGTAAGACCCATTTTCGGCCCATGACAGGGGAAGATACTTTTCTAATGGTTTAGTACAGTCTAATTGGTGAATTATAACTTCGCTGATTCTTAACAATTTGTGAAAAATGTGCTTTGCAAATTATTCTTAAGATTATGTTTTCTCCATGTACGTATATATTTTTTCATATTATTCCATTCTTTTAATTTATAGTTAAATAAATTATTTTTATTACGATGTTTAAAGGGAAAAAATATTTTTAGAAGTTTCTTTTCACCTCTAATATATTTTTTTTATCTGGATGTAAAAAAAAAAAAAAAAAAAAAAAAAAAAAAAATCGGGAAAATTAATAATAAAAACAAACTAATAAAAAAAAATTAAATAGGATTTTAAGTCTATTAAGTATATTTTTTATGTATGTGTTTGATAATGTAAGATCTCAACGCACGTTATCTTTGCTGCATTTGAATTTTGTCTTTATATGATAAGAAAAAAAAATGTATAAATGCACATTGTGATGCTACAAATAGTCAAGTAAACTTGTCAAGTACTAATTAATTGGTTGGTTTGCATGAATGGATATTTAGATTCATGTGATTTAAAGTAAATTTGCAGAATATTATTGATTAATGTCAACCGCTGGACCTAGAATTTATTTAGAACATCACTGCTACACTGTCACAAAAAAAATCTTTTTATTTATTTAGAATGCGCAGCGCATATAAATGAATATATAGCAAAACCTCTGAATAGCGGGTGCTTCGGTAGCACGTAATTATTCCGCTATTCGCTGGTATCCGCTATATAGAGTGGAATTAATTGGTTCTATGATTTTTTTCTTCATTGTTTTTCTTTTTACTCTAGACTGTTTAAAAATGCTGTACAATATATGCATAGACTGCTTAGCAAATTTTATTATATTTGAACATTTTTCAAAAATTCATTATTTTTTCTTTTTTTTTCTCACTTAGAAAAAATGAGTTCATAATACCAGCCTGTTTTTTTGAGATGTTAATATTTGTATGACAAATTTAAAACATTCTGAGAAAGTGAAAACTTTAATATATTATTAATACTATTATTTTATTGAATTATTTTATTTAAACGTTAGAATATTTCAAAGCACACTGCAAGGAAAGAAATTTGTACTTTCTACTAAGAAAATGAACAGAATAGTACAAGATATTTACCTTATATTGATTTCAATTTGGTTTCTTTCTTAATGTAGTTAATCATATACCAATCATTTGGATAAGAAATGGCTTTTGCAACTGCCACCGCTTGTGTGATTGCAAACACTCCAAACACCGTAGGGAGCAAAAATGAAAGATATTTATAATGAAGGATTTCTGTTTCCAGTTAAATTTATCATAATATTTATCGTTTAAAAAGTGTCAATTAGACATACTGTCCATCCAGAATACTATAATTACTGTCTCAGCCGCCGATGTGCGGTTAACAAATGTTTCAGTATTTCTTGATAATGATAGATAGTATAATAATAAAAACGAAAGTAGATTAAAAAAAAAAAAAAAAAAATGTAATAGTTTTATACTCAAGTTTTTTTTTTATGTTGGGATCTCATATACAGCAAATTTTGTGAAATCTAGTGTTAGATTTTATTTAACACAGAAATTAAAAATGCAAAAAAAAACGCTTAAACTAACTCACTGGGAATATCTAATTTAAACGGGAAAAAAATTGTACAACAAAGCAGGGATGGGATTCTTTCTAAAGGAATAAATCATTTTTTTTTATAAATGGGAATAATTTGTTACCATAAAGCAGAGCTGATTGCAGCATGGACAAACTGGGCTGTTCCTATATACCTTTAGCTTTACGGGTCCCCATATTTGGTATGAAATTTCCATAAAGCTGATATTTTCAATTTGTTTTGATCTTATACTTATTTTAATAAATATTTTCTACTTTTAGAACATGATTAGTTTAAAGAAAATGATATATTTATCCAAATATGTATTTAATGGCATCGAATAGGCTTTTTTTTATTTTATTTTATTTTTTATTTATTTATTTATTTATTTTTTTTTTGGTAACAGAATATGGTGGGGGTGGGGAGATGAGTACTAGGTCTTTGTACTAGAATTAATTTGAAATTTTCACTAAAAGCAATAAATATTTTTGATGCCTTAGGGCATATATGATATCACATAAACACATATTTAGGTGAATATATATATAGATATTATCCTACTGTAAAACTACAAAATACTGATTGCAATCATCATAAGGTCAAAACTGATTTAAAATATCAACTTTATGAAAACTTCGTACCCTATTTGGGCAACCCTAAAATCAGAGGGTAGAGAAGCATCTCAGTTTTCCCATGCTGCAATCAACTCTACTTTATGGTATTAAATTATTCCCCTTTATAAAAAATGATTCAATGTTTCCAAATATGGTTGTGTATATGGCTTAGAAAGATAAGTGGTCAAAGATGGCCGCAATTAAGACATTTGAAATGTCTGAAATTCAGACGCAAGAAGTGTCTAAAAATTTTAAGACATTTTAAAACGTCTGAAAAACGAGCACTCCTGTTTCAGACACTTAAGTGTCTGAAATTCAGACGCAAGAAGTGTCTGAAAATTTTCAGACATTTTAAAACGTCTGAAAATTGAACTCTGCGTTTCAGACACTTAAGTGTCTGAATTTCAGACATTTCAGTTTACAGTGTACTGAATATATACATAGACTATATTATAATATACAGGGTGTGTACAAATGATGGACCCGATTTAATAAAAAAATCATATTTTCGAAATTATTGCACAAAGTACGATAAGTGATACATGAATTTAAAGATAAATATACCAAGTTTTTTTCAGTTACAAATGATCGATGTGTGACCCTCTTGTTATAAGGCATACGTCCATTCTGTAATCCAGTTCGTTCTAAACATTTTGTAGCATCACTTTGTCAAAGGTTCTGAATGCTGCACAAATGTGTTCTTTAAGTTCTGGCAGTGTTTTCGGCATTGATGGTACATAAACAATGCTTTTGACACTGCTAGATCTTAAAGAACGCATTTGTGTAGCATTCAGAACCATTGACAGAGTGATGCTACAAAATGTTTGGGACGAACTGGATTACAGATTGGACTTATGCCATGTAATAAGAGGGTTACACATCGAACATTTGTAACTGAAAAAAAAAAAACTTGGCATATTTCTCTTTAAATTCATGTATCACTTATTGTAATATGTGCAATAGTTTCGAAAATATGATTTTTTTTTTAAAAAATCGGTTCCATCATTTATACACACCCTGTATATTATAATATAGTCTATGTATACATTCAGTAATCTGTTTTCGTACAAATTTTATTTTGGCAAACTATAAACTCATATAAAAGTATTCTATTCAAGCTGAAAATTCCTGACATATCTAGAAGATTGTCCTGATTTTATTGCTCAAAAGTATTTGTAATAACATAATTTCAAAATGTATACTATAATTTAGTACCGTACTATTATGTGAAATCTGTTTTTGATACAAATTTTGTTTTGGTAAAATAAAATATAAGCTTGTATGAAAGGATTGCATTCAAGATGAGAATGTGCTTTTATAAATTTATAGCTCAGATATATTTAAATAATTATCGAAATAACAAAGCAAATTCTCAAATGGTTTCTACTCCATTAGGGGAAGGTTTTCAGTACAATCTTTAACTAAAAGGATTCAAAAAAATTTATTACAAAATGACATGGCAAATCAGGCATACAAAAAGGATGAAAAATCACATAGCAACATAGGGCCGCAAACCATTTATTTAGTCACAAATACAGAGTGTTTCATCCTAACTCAATTTGGGTTGACGGCAATAACTTTTAGTAAACTGAAGTATATTATAATAAAACATTTAATAGACATTCTCACCTTTGTTGCAAATGTGATAACACCAAACAAATGTGGTAGAAGTTTGCATTATACGCGCCAGCAGTATGCACTTGATGCCCAACTTTTTGGACTGTGATTGTCAGTTCATACCATATCATAGATTGCTTGAGCAACATATTTATACAGATCTTTTCGTGATGTTATCACATTTTACACAAAACAATGTACATATCGTTGTATTTTCATAACAATGTTTTTATTTTTCTCGAAATCATTACCGTCAACCCGCGTTCAGTTAGGATGAAATACCTTGTATTTGCGACTAAATAAGTGGTTTGCGACCTTATGCTCCTATGTGATTTTTTATGCTTGCTGTATGCTTGATTTGCCACGTCATTTTGTAAACTTTTTTTTTATCACTCTGTATTAAACATTTTAAAAATGTTTCGGCTATATCAGGAAAAACATTTCCTACATTTCTTTACTGTATGGCATATTTTTATTTCCAGAACAAGCCTCAATCAGTATCTTTTGCAATATACATTTTTACCATAAGAATAATATGTAAAGTGAACAGCTTTAGAAATCGCACAAAATTAAAAGCTAAATAATAATAATAAATTCATTACATGCTCTAATATAAGTAATCATACGCAATGATTTTTTAAAATCGGGTCCAACATAGTACTCACACTGTATATTTAAATATTTTATACATACAAATATTTTTGAACACTGAAATTATGAGCTTACTCTGTATGTATCAGGAATTTTCATCTTGAATAGGATCTTTTATACAAGATTCAGCTTTATCAAACCAAAATTTGTATCAAACACAGATTTCTGATTATGACCAGAGTCTAAATTATAAATACCTTAATTAATATACATTAAGATATTATATTCATACAAGTGTTTTTTAATAATAACATTAGGAGCATATTTTGTATTTATCAAGAATTTTCAGCTGGAATAGAATCCTTTTACATAAACTTTCAACCATTAATTTATGATTATAGTTGGATGTTATGTTATAATATAACTTCTAGAGATTATATTAATACAATTTTTTTAACAATAAAATTAGGAACATCTTTTGTATATATCAAAAATTTTCAGCTTGAATGGAATCCTTTTACACAAGCTTCCGCTTTATCAAACTAAAATTTGTACCAAACACGAATTTATGACTATAGTCAGAGACTATATTACCATATAACATCTAGATATTATATTCATACAAATATTTTTGAACAATAAGATTAGGAGCATCTTTTGTATCTATTAAAAATTTCCAGCTTGAATAGAATCCTTTTACACAAGCTTCCGTCTTACCACACTAAAATTTGTATCAAACACGAATTTATGACTATAGTCAGAGACCAATACAGCATCTAGAGATTATATTCATACAAATATTTTTGAACAATAAAATTAGGAGCATCTTTTACATGCATCAGGAATTTTCAGTTTGAATAGAATGCTTTTATACAATCTTATATCTTATGAAAATAAAATTTGTATCGAAATTAGATTTCTGATTATAGCCAGAGACTATATTATAATGTATATTTAGAAAGTATTCTCATACAAATATTTTTGAACAATAAAATTAGGAACATCTTTTATATGCATCAGTAATTTTCAGCTTGAATACTATCCTTTTATACAAGCTTCGCTTTATCAAACTAAAATTTTTCATCAAAAACACATTTCTGATTATATTTAAAAATATATTAACTAGAATAGTTAAAAGCATTATTGCACTTATTCCGCTTTACCTTCGTTTATACAAAAGATGAGAAGATAGGAAGTATCAAACTTAAATTACGATTTAGAAATAAGCAAAGCGTGAGCCTTTTGCTTTCTTATAAATTTTTCTGAATAAATCCGAAAGCTCATTATATGGAATGAGATAAAGCTCTTGATGCAGTCTTTAATGAAGGTTTAATTAAAATTCCCATTGGAATGCATTTATCTTTCAAGCCGAGGTGAATGAATTACTGGAAAATCAGCTCAATGATGCAATTAATTGAAATGAAAATGCATCTGTCCTTCTTTAACTCCTTGAAAAGTATCTAGAGTGTAATTACATTGTTGCGAGAATGCAACTTTGAGCTTTCTGAACAGGAACAGACGTCGAGTTTAAAACTTAATTTCTTAAGAATGTATCATTAAACTGCCTGCAGTAATTTTATATTCGCAGTAGAATTTTTGTTAGACTATTTTAGAATTGTTTCTGTCTGGGTTTCTTGCTTTTTGAAATAATGTTAATTGCAAAAAATGTTATTTGTTATAAAAATGTATTATTTATTCATAATTATTGATTAATTCAATAGTCATTAAGCTGATTGATAAAACGAATGAATATTTCATCGTACAGTGTAAAAAAAAAGTGTAAATCTACAAAACAAGTTTTTGAAACAGCTGCAGAAATCTGTTACTAAACTGGAAACTTCTTAAAATTTTTTTGTACACTTTAAAGGAAAAAGATGTAAATCTATAAAACTAGTTTTTGTAAAGCTACAGAAATCTGTATGATTACTAAAATTGTATGGGTAACCAGAGATAATTATATGATTGTTTTGTATCAATTACATAAAAAGTTCTAGGCATGTCAGTTTCCTAGAAAATTCATAGTAATATTACAGAATTTTTTTCTTTTTTTTTTTTAATAGTGTAAATGTGAATCTGTCACATGATTTTTTTTATTGCAGTTACATAAAAGTTTCTAGGCATCCCAGTTTCCTAGAAAATTCTTAATAACGTCATAGGTTTTCTTACAGTATAGTGCCAATGAAAAAAAAAAGAAAAATTGGACAAAAAGTCTTAGTAATATTTAAAAAAATATTTTTTAATTTTTAATTTCTAAATACTGAGATTTCTAATGCATTTTGCTTCATACGTCATTTTTCTAAAGGAGAAAAAAAAAACTAAATTATATCTACTCTTTCAATATAAAATCCTTATGAAAAGATGTTAGGAAACGATTCGGTTACATGAAATGCATTTATGAAATAATAATTGTACAACTGGAATGCAAAGAGAGTAACATTTCCTCCATGGTTTTCATTTCAATTTCAATGAGAAAATGGCGTTAATAATGACAAAATGAGATCATTTCGCTATTTCTCTCTCTCATACACAGCAATGAAAAATTTTGTTGCCACTATTATAGTAATGGCATTAAAAAATGTAGCACAAATTTCTTTTTTAATATTTGAAATACTTTGGTTCTATGCGAATAAGTAAAATATTTTTGACATGGAGATTGAATATTAGTAAATAAAAAAGTTTATCGTTGGAGAATTTGATATAATATTTCGCAGCAATTGTTTTAAAATCAAAAACAAAAACTGCATCAAAGCAAAATGGCTTTTTCATTTTTTTTTTCCGTGAGTCCCATGTTTGCCAAAGAGGAACTGGATTTGTAAAGGGTAAAAATCCCATGCCCTGGAACTATTAAAAAAGTTATTTGTAAATATGTATTGTAATAGACTGGGAGGTTGCAGCACAGACAATCACCTCATCGAGTTCACGGTTGAAATTCCACAATTAGTTAAAACTCGATTAGCATACTAATTCACAATCGTTCTGCCAAGTCAGATGACTTGACACACATATTGCGGTTTAGTATGAGTTTTTAGGGGAATCGAGTTTTAACTAATTGTGGAATGACTTGGCAGACAGATTGCGTTTTAATATGCGAATCGAGTTTTAAGTAATTCTGAGATTTCAGCCGTGAACTCGATGAGGTAATTATCTGTGCTGCTGTCTCCCGGGTTATAAGTATGTATTTAAATAATCAGTGAAGTGCTAGTATTATTCGTGCACAGACGATTCATACAATAAATATGTTAATTAGTAGCTGTTTATTACAAAAAATCGTTGCTAAAAGAATAATGAGACTTTGTAATAAACTATACAACGTAGGTTAAAATAGCAATTATAGCCTTTGTGCAGGAATATTTAAAAGCAGTAAACCAACGTTTAAAATGCACAAATAATGGATGAAAAGCAGCAAACAGCTGTTTCGAATCCTTGTTATTCCTTGTTATTGTATTGTTATGTCCTTGTTATTCGTAGTGAAAATGGCTTTCAGACTACCGTCTTTCGTAAACCTTTTGCTGTCAGTCTCCCACCTCACAGGCATTCTTCTCACCCCCCTAACCAGAAATTCGCTGCTTTCAATAATTTTGTTTTTCGGGCTACCAATATTTGTTCCACTCCTGAGTTACTTAGTGCTGAACTTAATAACATCAAAGCTATTGCTGTTGATCGTGGTTATTCCTCTAATATTATTGATTCTATTTATAAGAAATTGACGAAATCCGTCCATTCTGAAAAGCATTCTAATTCCAACTCTAATACTTCAGTTGTGTTGCCATTTTTTCCTAAAATTAGTCAGCAAGTTGCTAAAATCCTAAGAAGGTTTGATTTTAATGTTATTTTTTCTCCTGTTAATAAAATCACTTTTTCAAATCTCAAACACCCCGTTGATCGCCTTGACAACTGGGGTATTTACCAAATCTCTTGCCAGTGTGGCCTTTCTTATATTGGCCAGACTAAACGTGCTCTTAGATTTCGTTTAAAAGAGCATGAAGGTTATGTTAAAAATCAGGAGCTCAAACGTTCTTCTATTGCTCAACATTCTTGGACTTCTCAACATAGGTTCGATTTTTCCTGAGCCACCATTATCCAAAAATGTTCTTCTAACCTTGATCTTGATTTTTGGGAAGCTTACCACATCATTAAAATTTCTCACTCTTTAGTCAATGACTTATCTAGTACTCCAGATTTTCCAAGTATTTGGAAAGCATTAATTTAATTTCCTCTTTTTTGGTTTCTTTTTCTCTCCTTATCCGGTAGATGTCGCTACTTGTCCACCCAGTCGTTTCCACTGCTTCTCTCTCATTGGTTGTTTCTGGCGCTTTCGATACCCGCATAGGGTATATAAGGCAGCGCGTCTCTGTCTATCATTTTGCTCAGCCTTGCTTTTTCTAGCACGCTGTTTCTTTTTCCCTATCTTGCACTGAAGAAGAATCTCACTGTAGATTTGAAACAGCTGTTTGCTGCTTTTCATCCATTATTTGTGCATTTTAAACGTTGGTTTACTGCTTTTTAATATACAACGTAGGGTTGTGTACAGCTGTATATACTAGAAAAGTATAAATGGATATACCATGAAAGTTCAGAGAGGTACGAAGCCTAAATTGTATCAAATATTGCTATTTAGTATAATTCTTTTTTTTTTAATCTCATCCTGACCTGTCTTTGCTGAACTTAATTTGGTGCTGACAATAAAAGTAGTGCATATTTAAACTTCATTTAGCATTTCAGAAACCCAAATTCAACATAGTAATAATCTTTTCGTTTTACAGTGTACCTAAAACAAAACCCTTGTTCAAAGTTTAAACTTGGAATTGTGCTAAGCACACTTCGAAAGGAGATCGCAAAGTGTTGCAACACTGCCTTGGTCCGTACCGCGCTTTTCCAGATAGGTTTTTAACTAACCTTTAAAGGCACGGGTGGTGCCATTCAATGCAAACTAGTCTCGAATCTCAGAATAATTATGTGACTAAATTAAATTAGTCTGTTTTTAACAGTTTGACGTTTATTGCTTTTATACTACTACTGTGCATGCATTACAGAAATATA
Organism: Maratus speciosus; assembly: GCA_963932465.1. NCBI lineage: Eukaryota > Metazoa > Arthropoda > Arachnida > Araneae > Salticidae > Maratus > Maratus speciosus. The sequence goes on along the minus strand of OZ010800.1, from coordinate 243,857,914 downwards.
TCATTAAAAGTTGTTATCTAAGCTTCAAAAGCCGATGGCATGTAAAGTACGCCGCCCGTGTGTTTATGTACGTTCAAACCGTCCGTCACTTTAAGGGTTAATATCTCGGCTAATTACCCACATTTTTTTCGAAAATCATGATCACCAATTCCTTTATACTTCTGCGACGATAGGCACTTCCAGCGCTCCTCAACTCCTTTGCTGGACGACCACAAATTGAAAGTTGTGTGTAACGGAAAAATATGCTTTTCTCAAAAACTATGTGACCTAGGATAATCGCTATGGTTTTCCTGCAATGTTTAAATTAACTTCTACTACCTCTAAATTTTTTTTATAATTTTAGTATCAGTAGATTCGGAAATAGGGGGGGGGGGTGAGGGTATATTTTTGCATTACATTTTCCACGATATCTCTGAAAATATAATACCTAAAATTAAAAGAAATGTATTTTTCAGTTCGGCGTTACGAAAGGTTTCACATTTTCTTTTCTTTTCTGCACAATAATATTATGATTAAACAATGTGGGGTGTATAATTCAGCACTCCTCAACTGCTTTGCTGAACGCCCGCTAATCGAAATTTGAGTGTAACGAAAAGATGCGCTTTTCTCAAAATCAATTTGACCTAATGTAATCGCTATAGTTTTCCTGCAAGATTTAAATTCACTTTTACTACCCCTAATTTTTTTTATAATTTTAGCTTCAGTTGATCCAAAAATAGAGGGAGGGGGGGGGGATATTTTTACATTACATTTTCGGAGAATATCACAAGTAAAAAAAATCAACACAATTTTCTAGAAATATCACAAATTTTCTTTACCGATTTCCCTATACACATAATTATTTAAAATTAAATTTTAAACATAAAACTAAAGTTTAAAAAAAATCAAAATTTATAAATGTACATTTCAAGAAAGTGTTCAACATATGCCTTTAAAATATTTGCGATCTCTCTTAAATAGGTGCACCTGAAATCATAAATTCAATTTTGATTTAAAAAGGTTTTAGAGAACAACCGAAGTAACCGAAGTATATAAAGCAACGAACTTTTCAATTTACACTTTGAAAAACTCGTAATCTTATTTTAGTTCAAAGAAAACTAATTTAAAAGTTTAAAGTAGTAATGGAATGATCATAAACATACATTTGGATTACTTCCATAATTGAAAAGTAGCTGAAGTTTGTCTTTAAGCGCTAACAACTTTTAATTTTACATTTTATTTGCTGAACCCAATGTAAAATGCACACGCATTCCATATATAAAAAATTCAGTTGTGAAACACATGAGTATGAAATTAGTATGCTAATTTTTTCAGAATATAGTCATAATTTTTTTTTTGTATTATAGCGAAACATTGTGATTATCCAAATTTTTCATTGGCGCATATATGAGTGCATTTTAGTAATTTCTCTTTTATTCAGAAATTCCGCTTTCATAACACAAATTCTGAATGGTACTTTTTGATTTATGTAAAGATACACGATTTGTAGTTACATAAAGAAAAAAAATTCTGCATAAGAAAGAAATTCCTGAAAAGCACTCATATATGCACTAATGATGCACGTGTGTTAAAAGCTGTAAAAGTCTCTATCATGTTAAATTTTTTAGAATATATTCATAATTCTTTTCGTATTATAGAGAAACATTGTGATTACCCAAATTCTTCATTGGCGTATATATGAGTGCATTTTAGTAATTTCTCTTTTATTCAGAAATTCCGTTTTCGTACCAGAAATTCTGAATGGTACTTTCTGATTTATGTAAAGATAGACGATTCGTAGTTACATAAAGTAAAAATTTTTCTTCATAAGAAAGAAATTCCTGAAAAGCACGCATATATACACTAATGATGCACATGTGTTAAAAGCTGTAAGAGTCGCTATCCGAAAAGAATAAAAAACTCGACGAAAAGTTCATCTCATCAAGCCATCTCTTTGGTTCTCTCCATCTACAGAACTTTAAGTAGTGTTCGATGGCAACAGGAAAATGGGTAAGAAGTTTTCGGAACTGGCCGATAGTGGAATTGAATGAAAAATGAAGAAGTGCATTCTTTTAAACTTTGTGAATTTTGTTTAAGTTTAGTTTTGTAAATATTTTTGCTGTGTTGTGCTGTTATTAAAAACTCATGTGTCTCAACAATCGTCTGCTCTCTTCGCTTTCGCCGCACATAACGACGAGAAATGGTATCGGAAGTACATGATTAAAAAATTTAGTGAATAATAAAATTTCAAATACAGTAGAACCTCTTTTATCCGAAACTCTTTTAACCGAAACTCTCGGTTAACCGAAATCCATTTTTAAAGCTTTTTTTTTTTTTTTTTTTTTTTTTTACTATCCCATTCCTTGTGTGCAAAGGCATTTTGAAAGGTTTTTTTTCTTTCTTTTTAGGTGCGTTCGTAATTATATAAATACGTAGCACCTATAGTCGTCGTTCAGTCCGTCCGTCCGTCTGTCCGCATGTAACAGAGCAAAAACTACCCAACCGAATGGTCTGAAATTTCAAATATATGATTGTTGCAAAATTTTGTTGAGCCATTTCAAATTTTATGAAAATCGGATGTATAGTTTAATTACAGGGACAGTCAAAAGTTTTTCTTTACATTACGGCCAATGGGAAAAATTATTGCAAGTGCATTTTAATGATATTACAGCCTTCCGAATGATCTGAAATTTTAAAGATATAACTGTTGCAAAATTTTGTGGAGCCCTTTCAAATTTTAGGAAAATCGGATGTATAGTTTAATTACACGGACAGTCAAAAGTTTTTCTTTACATTACGGCCAATGGGAAAAATTATTGCAAGTGCATTTTTATGATATTAGAGCCTTCCGAATGATCTGAAATTTTAAAGATATAACTGTTGCAAAATTTTGTCGAGCCCTTTCAAATTTTAGGAAAATCGGATGCATAGTTTAATTACAGGGACAGTCAAAAGTTTTTCTTTACATTACGGCCAATGGGAAAAATTATTGCAAGTGCATTTTAATGATATTACAGCCTTCCGAATGGTCTGAAATTTTAAAGATATAATTGTTGCAAAATTTTGTTGAGCTATTTCAAATTTTAGGAAAATCGGATGTATAGTTTAATTACAGGGACAGTCAAAAGTGTTCCGTTACATTACGGGGAATGGGAAAAAAATATTGGAAGTGCATTTTAATGATGTATCAGACTATGCGCTTTATGAAGTGCAAAAAATTATACATTCAGTACAATATGGGGTGCAAAAAATAATTATAAAACTAGTTATAGTACGAACGCACCTCATTTGCCACGTTTGACGAGCAATTTCCAACTTGTTTTAATCTATCATATCCCTTGTGTGTAAGCAATCCTTTTCGAACTACTAGTACATTTAAATACGTTCGATCCCCTTTCTTAGAGTTATTTTGAATTAAACTTGAGCTCTCGTAAGCTGCGGAGTAGAACGAAGAAAACGAACAAATTAGCAATTCCGAAGCTTTTGAATGTTTTGCAAAAAAAATTGCATGGCTGGAGTAGTAGAAACGCTGCGGTACTTGTGAACTAATAATATTAAAAACTCCGTGATAGAGCTTCAAAGCAAAGGCAATCGAAACTGCGACAAACAAAACATTGTTTCAAACCATTGGGAAATATGTAAAAGGTACTTAGTTTCAAAATTAAAATTCAGGTAATTAATTCCTGCTTCTATTTTGCTATTGCTTTATTTTTATTAAGCAATTGTTACCATAATAAGAAATAGCGCATATATTTCTCCTTAATCTTAAAATTGAAGTATTCTCAATTATCCGAATTTTTCGATTTTCCGAAAGGGGATCGGTCCCAATTACTTCGGATAATCGAGGTTCTATTGTATTAGAAATAATAATCTCTTCAGAGAAAGACATCATAAATCTCCTGAATAATTGTTATTACATCCAGTGTTTATAACTACCAATATCTGTCAACATCTCATCATTCCCAAATCGTTAAAGAAATATTACTTCCTGATTACAACCAATAAATCACCTAAATAAACATTCATATGTCAACGCAGAAGAACTTAACAAGAACATTTCAATCAAAGCGTGTAATAACAAATATTTAAATGAACAGTGTTTATCCAGCTATAAATAAATTTTATTATGGACCAAACACATTAAACTAAAATAATAATTTATCATTTTAAAGAACCTATTATTTACGTAGATATTTTATATGTAATATTTTTTTAATGTAGTTTAATCATGTAATCTAGATATAAAAGGAGCAGTGTTGTTGCTCTCCAAAATGGGTAACCTAGTTATTAAAATTTTGCTCCTTTAGTGCAGTGCAGAAAAAAGCCACAAAACATAATTTGTTAAGGAATAACTTGTGTTACATCACCCTGGCCTAAATCATAGCATTAATTAATGAATTTACAGAAAATTAAGTTTGTCATATGAAATTGTGGCAGAAGATTAAAAGGTAAGCGATACTTTCTTACCTTAATTTATTATTGTGAAAAAAAGGTTGTAAACATTATTTCATAAAATATTCATCACGATTAGATAAAAAGCGTTTAGTCTCTATCGAGTAAATATATTACGATTTTTTATTTCAGGAAATAGGATTCCATGATACATAGTTTGCGCCTTCGAATCATCATCTGTGCATACCATGAGATTATTGAATCTCTATACCTGATTCCAAAGTTTAATGAGTATTTGAATTGGGAAATGATTCTAAACTTAATTGAGTTACTAAATTGAAAATAGCATTGCAAACATTTTTAGGGCATACGTTAGTGATACTGGTTTTTCTGGAATTTATCGATAGGTAATCTTAAAACAATGTAGAGTTATTTTTAAATTTATCATTTAAATTTCAATATTTTTAAATGATTTTTTTAATATATAGGATATTCGGAGTTGATGTCTAACCGTGCACATTTCAAAATTGTCTTCAGAAAAATAAATAAATAAATGTGCAATCAAATTTGAAAAAACATGAAAATACTCGGGTAAATGTCTACCTCAGATATCCTATGCAATAAATAAATAAATAAAAATAAAAATATTGAAATTTAAACTAGAAATTTGAAAGAACGTTACTATTGGTTTAACATTACCTTGAAATGGTGTTCGCAGTACTAGCGTAGACTGGTAAATGAATAATAAAGTTTTGAGAATAACTCAAGTAAAAGCACATGTAAAGCAAAGAACTTTTCAATTAACACATTTAAAAAATTGTAATCTTACATTAGCTCGAAGCAAATTAATTAAAAAGTTTAAGTAAGTAATAGAATGGCTATAAATATGCTGTTAGATTGCTTTCGTAATTGAAAACAGGTGAAAGTTTATCTTTAGGATCTAACTACTTTTAATTTTACTTTTAGGTCGGTAAACTCAGAATGAAAAAAACGACCCATTTCATAATTTAAAAATGCAATTGGGAATAGATTAATCTTAATTTAGTTTTTCACATTTTTCGGAATATAAAATCAAATTTACTTTCGTATTTTTTTGCAGATCATAATTATTAAGTAAAATTTGTGAAAAGTTAAAAGAGATTATTTTAAAATTTTAACTCGATTTGAATTATTTAAATAGGCAAATTAGATTATTATCTTTTTTTTTCCTTGCATAACTTCAGTTTTACCGCTTTTTTTTAATTATTATTATTAATATAACAAAAATAAACTTTTCTCGATATTCTTAAGATACACGTACATTTTAATGTCTGAATTAAAATATTATTTAAACTAAATATTAAAAATTAGACAGACTTTAATATATTTAAAAAGTAATTAAATTTTAAACCGTGATACCTTATATCCTGATATCTTATTCCGAGCTTGATTGAATGTAATTCACATGTGCACAATGCATACTTATTTATTCTTGTCAAAACATGTTTCATGATTTTAAGGCTGCTAGTCACTCAGCTTCCGAATTCCCCTCGGTAATGCTAAGTATTTGGTCGTTTGATGCCTTTTTGTATTCAAAATATCTCCTCAGGATATTAATATTTTTAATTTCTTCTTTCTGTGTTCTCTTCTTAAAGGATGCCTCTTCTTTTCTTAGTGCAAAAACTAATTCTAAAATCTATGCTTAATTTAATATTTCATGTTTTAAAAACAGACGAACTGGGAGTAAAATTTTAACATTTCATATAAAATTATGCATAGATTTCAGAAATATTTTGAAAGCTAAGAAAGAAAAAGAGACATCCTTTAAGAAGAGAACACAGAAAAACGAAGCTAAAAATATTGATTTCCCGAGGAGATATTTGAAATATAAGAATGCATCAAACGCCCATAGACTTAACATTACCGAGGGGAAATCAGAAGCTGAGAGACTAGTAGCCTTAAAGGTGCATTACAGTGAGAAAAGTATATATAAATATCCTTTAATTTATATATTTTAATTATTATCTGCCATATAAGTAAAATCTGATAAAATTGTGTTGACATGGGCTAAAAACTACATATTTAATCGGATAAAATTTCTCTCTCGCTGATTTTTATTCCTTTTATTTCCCTTTTGTTTTCCATTTTTCTTTTTTTTTTCTTTACAAATTTGTATTTTTGCAAAGATTCTAATTTATATATATATATATATATATATATAATTGAAGTCAAATTACATGTGCAAAAGTCAAAGGACAAGGTAATACAAAATTGAAGCCATATAAATAAAAATGCAAATATGAGAAACTATGAATATCTTATGGATTCGTCAGAGGAACTTCTTTTAAATAATTCGTAGTAAATATACGTTGCTCCGAGAACTGCTGTTAACATTAAGTGTAAAAATTAAATTTATTAAGCTCCTTATAAAATATCGAAAAACCACTTGGTTGTGCGTTTCAAGCTTATAACTCACACTACTGGTTCGTACACTTACACACAACAAAATGGACTGTAAAATGCGATTTTATTTTACACCAAATATAAGTAAGCCATCACACGACTTTCTACATTCTATCATATTTCACATTCCACAACAAAAAGAAACAAAACAGAATAAACACAGAGTGTTGTCACACGCGGCAAGAAAGAAAAAGAAAATTGCATGGATTCGGAGCTCACGAAACCAAGGAAATGGAACTTTAGCTCGCTGAAGAAGATACATACATTAAACACGAATAACCGAAAGAAATCAAGATAACCAAGAAATAAATGAAAATGCAACAAATGTTGTACATATAATTAATATTTAAAAGAGAAAAAATAAAATTCAATAAAAAAATTTCGTTCGATAATAAGAATTATACAATTAGGAATAATAAGAATAATACAATACGTATACTTTTTTAAATTTTCAGTTGGATAGTTCAGTTATCGTCTGTTCTACTGCATGCCCACAAAATTAGCATTACCCACAAAATTTTCTTAGTTTGAACAAGACATTTTTTTGTGCCTGCTTATAATCATCCCCCATTTATGACAATTTTCCCCAATTTTTCTCTGCCAAGGTCTGTTATATTTTTTAACCCTTATATGTTAGATATTGAACATTTTGCTTAACTACTGTTTTATTGTGTGTAACAAACATTACACAATTTTTTTTTTTTTTTTGCTCGGCGATATTTTTGAACTTTTCAATTGTTGTTGGTATATGTTATTACCCGACTGAAAAGAAGGGTTATGAGTTTCACGCGTGTATGTGGATTTCTTTATACCCTGGAAACATCCCAACGGATGGATGGATTTTAATGAATGAGGTCTCTATCAATTCGTCCTAATTGTCCGATGGTTATAGGATAGGTTTAGTTTTTATTAATTCAAAATGGCGGCCGTAAAATACAAAATGGCGGTAGAGACGAAAAAAAATTACGCACCCTATTGAGTGGCATATCATTGGATAGGTCTTTCAAAATGAAGACTATGTTTCACTGACTATTTTACAGTCAGAAGCTCCGTTAAAATATTAGAAAACCTGGAAATTGTGTAGGTAGGATCTCTAGCTGTACTGCAACTCTAACCATCATAGACATCTATAAGCCTCATCAAAACAGTGTTTATAGATAGGAACTAACAATTAAACGCAACTTAAAAGTCATGAATACAAGTAAGTAAAAAAATAAGTATGTAATATAAAAAATAGTTTTACATTCATGAGAAATAATTAATTAGTTCGCTTTTTACGCAGTCGGGTTTTTTGATTTTTCAAATTAAATTTTTATTACCAATTACTCACACGAGGGATTTAGTCCGAGGGGGGGGGGGGGGTGAAATCTTTATAAGTAATCCTAATTCATATATACTTTAACGTTTGAAGAAAATCACTGAAGTCTCCGAATGATTAGGCCAGTGAATCCGACATAGTTTTGAACCCAGAACCTTCCGTGAACTAGCTTTGAGAGCAAAGTCTCTCAACCAATGGTTGCACTGGTGGCGTCGAACTTTTCCGTTGGAAAATTAATATAATTTTTTCTTATCTTTTTTTTTTTTTTTTTTTTAAGTGTTTACTACAAAATATACAAATATTTTTCATCATGCTACGCAATATTATGGAGCTTTTTAGCTGAATAGCTCAAGTACTTTTTGCCTAACTGTTGTTTTATTGTGTGTACCAAAAGTAACCCTTGTTAGACTTAAAATCTTTTATTAGCCACCTTTCTTTTTCTAAAAATTTCTGGATACCATTCTGACAATAAAAATATAAAATGAAAAAAAAATCAATACCTAATATTGTGTTCTGTTGAAAATATATAACATCATCGAAATATAATTTAGAATTACATTACTCAGAAGGAAACCACATTTGGCGCTGCTCGCAACTAGCATCGAGACCAGGTACATTTTGTAACCCTATACATAAAAGTTAGAGAACTGATAAAATTTCTCTGTTAAAATCACGTTTTGTTTATTTTTTTATACTTTTATTTTTTTTATTATTTGATTTTTATTTGTTTATTTACGCCAAAAGGGAGTTAAGTCGCCAAATATGGCTCTAAACATTTTTCGCCTGCTTTATCCCTCAAGTGTCTAGTATATGTACTAAAATACGTATTAGAATTAAATCAGATTGCGGTTTGTTTGATAACAGCATAAGAAACAAGTATTAGCTTTTTTTGTACGCAGACGATAAATGTATAAATAGTAAATATTTATCCGTTAAAAGCTTTCAAGATCATTAAAAACTATTTTTTTTTTAAATGCAAAATAAGCGAACTATTTTCTTTCGAAGTCAGATATTAAAGTTTTGAATGTTTAAAATGAAACGTTGTGTCTTTTGGTAAAAGTAATCCTAAAGTAAATTAGTATTTTTGTACAATTTAGAAAATTTACTGCGCCTAATTAGGTTGGACATTACAATTTCTAGAGAAGTCCAAACCACTGCTCACTCACGCACAACAAGTAGCTATAACATTTGGATAGGGTTACCGGAAAGCTCTACTTTTCATGAAACGCCAACTTTTCTCCCGTCAAAAATGTGAATGTAATGTTGCAATTTTTCAAAATTAATTTCGTAGGTTCTTGAAGGAATTTTAAAACTTATTTCAATATTTTATACTTATTATTGAATAATTTTTTAAATGCTTTTCTTTGAAAAGGAAAAAAAAAATCTATGTTAATAGTCAGATAAGTGGTTTTGAAAATTGCATTTTCAGAAAATTATGTTGCTGTAAAAAAAAAAAAAAAAAAAAAAAAAAAAAAAAAAAATGATTTTAATAGAAAATTTTTATCTATTCTCAAACTTCCTAATATAGATCTTTAAAATGCACAAGGTCTCAATGATAGGTGCGAGCAGCACCAAAATTGGTTTCCTTCTGAGTAACGAAATTCTAAATTATATTTCGATGATGTTATATATTTTCGACAGAACACAATATTAGGTATCGATTTTTTTTTTTTTTTTTTATACATGCTAACACTGGAATAATAATAAAAAAAATCTCAAACACAATGCAATCTATCAGTGGCTACTCCTTAAATCTCATTTTAATTATTTGATACGGTTTTTTATAGACGCAAAAATTTTGTACGCCATGTGTGATCAATAGTTTTCACAAGCGATGTCAACTGATAACGAGCAAGTAAGCACTGATAACGAGCCTTAAGGCTGTTCTCAAATGCAGAAGGGCAACTTTATGTGGTGGGGAGACAATACCGCACACCACATGCCTTGAGAGGTCGAGGTCCGATTCCCAGGAAAAGAATTGTTAACCCAGCAAAAACTCAAGGATGAGCACCGAGGTATCTGGGGACAGAGGACAGATGCTTTTAAGCGTTGACTAGAGAAAGACCTCTCTGCCGACCGGTGTTTTGATGATCGGGCGTAGCCCCTTTCTTTTATTCCTAATGGAATAACATCATGTTGACCCGATCAATAATTTAATCTTTAACTATATTTTGAATAATGTTTTACTGTAGATAATATTTATAACCAAGAATCTTAATGTTTGTACTTTTACTTACTAGTCAAGAAAGTTATAATTAAATATTTCTTAGTTTGAACAAGTCACAGTTTTGTGTGCCTGCTTATAATCATCCCCCATTTAGGACATAAGATTTAATTTATTTTTGTTCGAAAATGCATGAAACTAGCAGGTGTTGCTGTTCATAAACTGTGTAATCGAACTGTTTTTTCCGGGTTTTTTTTGCAAACGCAATAGATCTTTCAGAAAATAGTGTCAAAATGGACGTTTTGAGCAGAATATCCGCGCGAAAGAAGAATAACCACTCAACGAAAGGAGGAAAACGTCTTTGTCACGTGATCAAAATCGCTTATAATTCAATCGGTAATTTATTTATAAAAAAATGAAAACAGAGTTCGATTCCAAATCGCTTCCATAGTCAGGCATTCCAATTTTGTATCTTTCCGTTAAAAAATGAATTTGTAAATGTGTCAAAACTTTTTGCCCTTGTTGAGCAGAGCAGTTGAGAACAGACTTAACAACGATATCCACATCATAATTGCACATTATTCTGATGAGAGGTAATGAGCCTGCTTACAGCGGAATTGCATGTTGGTTTACGCACAATTTTCTTGCTAATTATGAATATATTCTTTCGTTACAAGACAGACTGGTTTAAGGGGTCTTGTACCTTTTAAACGCGTCGAAAATTAACGAAAAACTTCACGGTTTGAATTAGTCTATCTTCAAAACCTTTTTATGTATAAACATGAAATTTTGGATATTGATTAAACAGATTGTGCTTTGTAATATACTACCAACAGAAATTTATTAACCCTTTAAAGAATTTGTGTATTGTTGAAATCAAAATAGCTCTTTTTTTTACCCCATAAGTCATTGCGCGCATGATATCTTGAGACAGTATGTATGGATTGTCATGAAATTTAATAAATATACTAAACAAATATGTGTGTTTAAAATGATCTACTTTTAAGTATTTACAATGGTAATATTTTTAGTTATGACTATTTTTATTCTTTAAAAATACAAAATTTTTATTTTTTTTTACGAAAATATTTTTTTTATATAGTGAATGAAATAATTTTAGCCTAAGAGTAGATCATTTTAAACACACATATATGATTAGTATCTTTACCGAATTTCATGAGAATCCATACATACTTTCTCAAGATATCATGCGCGCAATGACTTATGGGGTAAAAAAAAGAGCTATTTTGATTTCAACAATACACAAATTCTGTAAAGGGTTAATAAATTTCTAATGGTAGCATATTACACAGCACAATCTGTTTAATCAATATCCAAAATTTCACGTTTATACATAAAAAGTCTTTGAAGATAGACTAATTCAAACTTTGAAGTTTTTCGTTAACTTTCGACGTAGTTAAAAGGTACAAGACCCCTTAATCTAAGTAGACTATGCTTTGAAAACTATGCCACTGTAAAGAACAATATTCGTTGATTTCCAGAACAATTTTCATATTTTTATGCAATATTTTTACGGATGAAACAATTTTGTGAATGTGTCAGAATTTTGCTAATGTGGGTTTAACAATATCCTTGACAGATAATAGGATTAAAAATCTAACAATTTGTCCGTTTTATTAAGTCTTCTTCTTTAAGTTTTTTTTTTTTTTTTTTTTTTTTTTTACTCTGAAAATGTTCCTTATTTTGCCAGTACAATTTTCGAGAGGAAATAAAAATTTAACATTATCTGTCATTGATAGTCTCAAATCCATATGTTTTGACACATTCCCGAAATCAATTTCATCGAGGTAAAAAAAAACAAAGAAATTCAGTAAGAATTCTGAAATTATTCTGGCAATTGGAGGATTTTTTACAGTGTATCTTAAGAATCAATACAACGCATTTCAGGAAATAATGATTTATATTAATAAAATTAATGAAATTAATACGAAACTTCCACAATTAGTATATTAAGATGACAATTTAGGACTTTTAAAAGAGTCTTTTTTTTGAGAAAACTTCAAGTAAAACAGAGTTTATTGTAGGTTAGAATGAGTGAAATTGTAATCATTTAAACTATTTTTTTTCCCCGACTAATAATTCTTTTAATTTAAATATACAAATTGCATACTTTTCTAATAATCTCGACGGCACCTTTGAAAGTTCTTTATGTTCTTGAAATTGTGGAAATTAATGTACATTACATTTATAAATGCTTCAAAAAAAAAACCGATCAGAAAAAAAAAAAAAAAAAAAAAAAAAAAGAGGTATCGGTTTAAAACAGCTTAACTCTGCTCACATTTTGGTATGATTTAAATTAATTAAACACTACTTATTGCGTGTAACTGAATACGTTGCATTTAATTGCATGAGATTCTTCGAGTGTTTGGGATGAAAATAAACTTTTTGATAACTTTATGAAAATAAACTTTTTGGGATGAAAATAAGCAAAGAAAAAGTTTAATTCTATGAATTTAGAAAAGATTTATAATATTAATTTTAGTAAATTCTGCATTTTTAGCATTTCAGTGACGTCGTTTGTTACAAATATTTCTTTCTGTTTAGATTTGATTCTAATTTCAGAGGTATTAGAATAGAAATAAAATTATATTGACTAACTTATGTAAAAATATCATAGTTTAATGAAATTAAATTTATGTTTAAAAAATTACTCATTTTTACTCGCTAAACCAATCCAATTTAGCGTCCATGTAAAGAATTTTAACGTTCATCTTTTAGCAATATAAATTGAAAATCTGTTTTAATTTTTTTTAATTTAATTTTAGTTCTTATGTATAGTGATAATAATTCTTCTACTGCAAGTAGTTTAAATTTGATTGATCTCTTTTGTAAATGCGAAGCAAAAGAAATAAAGAAGGAAAAAACCCTACCATGTAATGATTTAATTACAATATTCGTTACAATGAATTTGTTACAATGATTTTATTAGTATTTACAATTTACCGTCAGACGATTTTTCCTTCTCTAAAATAAACTGGAGTGAGAAAAAATATTTTTTTAACTTGAATTTTTTTGAAAAATTTAATATAATCAAAATATTTTCATCATCATATTTTCAAGGAATATAACATTTTTCTTTTGAAATTTTCTGAGAAAATAACATTAATAAAAATAATTATATTAAACCTTAATAGTTACCCTTTTCTCACTAGTACACTCTAAAAGAAAAAGAGTGACTATTCACTCCGGAGGAGGGAATACTCACTCTATCGCAGAGTCAAAATATGCCCAACCTCTTTAGAGCCACTAATCTCTGTAAGCAATGGAGGAAAAGTGGAATTGTTAACTCTCTGAAAGAATGAACAGTAAATACTCACTCCTGGGAAGTGGATGATCACTCTATCGGAGGAGTGATTATTCACTTTTGCAAAGGAGTGCGCTTCTTTTACCCGTTGTAGGAGTGAATATTCACTCTTTCATAGGAATGTATGTTCACTTTTCATGGGGTGAATTTTTTTTTAGTTGCGTTTTAAGAATCATATATTTTAGAGTATGCAATAAAAATAGATACAAGCGTGGTAAAGATGGGAATAAAATACTTTATTGGCAACATTTATTTAGTTCATAGTTTGTGACACTAATTGAACTTTTAAGGAAAAATCCAATTAAAATTACATATGAATTAAATTTGATTACTGATAGAAATAAACTAAAATATTTTATTCAAATCTTATCCCTTGTGTTTGCTTTCATTGCATGCCCAATAAATATATGATAGTTTTAAAATGCCATAAAGGCAAGTAATTAACCGAAATCTTAATCAGTTAATATTATTTCTTTCCTTTGAGATACCCATTAAGTTGTATTTAGTATTTTAATAATTCCCGTGATGTGCGTTAATTATGTTCTTTTTTTTTTCGTGTGTTATTCAAATTTCTAATATTTAGATCTCAGTATTCATTGCTAATGAATTTAAATCTAATCAAACGTTATTGTTTATTGTATTTTAGTTACTTTTAAAGTTCTATTAATAACTGTATAATAGGAGGATGTTATGTGATTAACAATGTGTGATTTCATTTTAATTTTTATTTTAAATATGAAATCTTATCTTTTTACCGCACTTTTCAGTAAAGTATCGCTTATATGCAGAGTCCTATTGTTATAAAGCATTTTCTTGGTCCAAATATTAAGAATGTGCAAGAATTTTTTTATGTGTTGTGATTTGTCATTGTTATATTAAATATGAGCATGCTGTCTAAATTTTTACATCCTCTGGAATATTTATATATTTTTATTTTAAACATATTCCTTGACATAATCATGATTTCGAATTTTCCTTCGCTATTAAAGAAAAATGGATATTTATACACCACTTATTTATGGAACGACATGACAAACCATATTTAATTGAAATTTTTTATTATTGTACTTTTTGTATTTTGTGAATATGAGCTAAATATATTTCGTATGTTTTGTAGGAAAAGATTGATTTTGGAAATAGAAAAAAAGAAGGAAATATAAAAAGAAAAGAAATGACTGCATATGTATTATTTTTATTGTTTGAAAAAACTTTTTTAATGTAAAAAGTAGCTATTTATCGCTTTAAAAAACATTCAATCCTATATTATATAAGTGATAATATGAACTTTTTAAAAATATACTAAAGGAGTTTTTTCCATAAACTTCATATCAGGCACAATATCTTTTTCAATGATTAAACATCATATTTTATTTTTTAGTGCCAATAATTACGTGTATCATAAACGTAGAAAATGCGTTTACAATAGAAGGAAATTTAACAACTTTTGCAGAATGTCTATAATTAAGGCTGTTCTTAACTGCTCTGCTCAACAAGCGAAAAACGTTTTGACATATTTACAAATTCATTTTCAACGGAAAGGTATAAAATTGTAGCCTGGGCATGGAAGCGTTTGGAATGGAACTGTTTTTTTCATTTTTTGATCAATCAGTTACCTTTTGAGTTATAAGCGAATTCGATCACGTGACAAACCCGTTTTTCACCCGCTCTTGAGTGGTCTTTCTCCCTTCGCGCGGAAATTCGATTCAAAACGCCCACTTTGATATTATTTTCTGAAAGATCTATTGCGTTTGCAAAAAAAATGGAAAAAACAGCTCAATTATATAGTTTCTGAACAGCAACACCAGCTAGTTTCATGCATTTTCAAAAAAAAAAAAATAATTAAAACTTATGTCAGAAAGTTGCCCTTTTCGATTTGAGAACACCCTTAAATGTTTTGCTTAAAATCATAAACAGCAGAAAAATGCTTACATACAATTAAAAAAAAATGAATATGCCAATTTGAAAAATACTACTAATATTAATTAGTATTTTTAATTATATTTTTAAACAACAGCGAACTACATTAGATGAATTAAATGCATTATTAGATTTAACATCGTCTCAAAAATTTTGCCATATGATATAAGAATTCCTATTAATTTTAGAAATTTGATAAATAAATCTGAAAGCATTAGAACAAAGCAGTACTTAAAAAGAAAGTGTGCAGAGATTAAAAATTACCCAATAAGACAAAAAGGGAAAGAATATAAGAAAAAAAAATCCGTCTTTGAATGTATAATATTTAATTGCATCTGTTATCTATGAAGCAATTCTGTCATCCACATAAGGATGTACCGATTTATTCTGTATTACAATAAGTAAATAAAAAAATTTCTTACTTTTGTGAACTTAATATACAATTAACAACAATTAAATACAATCGACAATAATTGTTATAAGAATACTTAAAATAATTTTGAACAATAATAATGATAAAAATATGATACATAATGATACGAAACCTTGAAATTAATATAATCATACGTCAATGCATATTTTATTATTATAAATTACCAATGTATTTGATTCTAATTTATAAGTCGCATGATTGCAAAATAATTCAAATACTTTTCTTTCGCATCTAATTACATTCATATTCTCTTATGTTTAGCCAATATTTAATAAATCAAACAATTCAGCGAAATCCTTCTAAATACGAACTATTCTTCATTTAACAAAAATGGTTTATGGACAACTTTATCACTCCCGCAATTCTGACCGATCTGAAGAAGTCGTAAAATTTCTTGTTAGCGGACAGATCTGAAAATAAAGCTCAGTTTTATTACACGTTTTATATAAAAAAAAAAAAGGACGTAAAAAGGAACAAAAAAATGTACATGAAAAATACTAAAAATAGTAGAAACATTTCCCCAGACGTGGGGAGTGTTATTGTTTTTTCTCCTTATCCCCGGTGATTTAGCAATGAACACGAACAGTTTTAGAAGTAAACGATATACGAAAATCAAACATTATTCAATAAAAAATGAAGAAAACACTATCTTTTCCCTGCATAATTAGCAATTTATTTAATAACTAGCTGACCTGTCCGACGTTGTCCAGGCCTTCTACAATGAACCTGAAATTTCCATGATTTTATAACTTTTAACTCGATTTTGGCTGAAATACGTGCCCGCTGACTGTGTGAAAAATCGGTAAAAATAAAACTTGTTATTTAGTAGTAAAAAGGCTCAAAATAACTACAACGGGGGGGGGGGGGGGTATGTTTCAGGCGACTGCGTAATTTTCGGGCCAAAATATTGATATTTAACTGTAAACATCACCGTTATACTTATAACTATATATTGTTTTTCACATCGAAATCCTGAGTGAATTTTTTTTATTTTCAAACTGATTACATCACCCTTAACCCTTTGAGGACGAGCGTCACGTATACGTGACGCATAAGGTGCTTAGATGAAGTGCGTATTCCCACCAGTTATTTTTTATTGTAAATTTTACCTTATTTAATTAGGACATTTTCCTGATTTAACTAAGTAAAAAAATTCTGTTTTGAAAAACCGTTGATAAAAGATTAAAAATTCTGTAAAATACGGTCGTTGCGAAGGGGTTAAATCCGACTATATGTGAATGAAATCGATACTTGAACATTAGCTAAATGGATGGTATATATTAAGGACGGCGAACCTTTTCACATCCATGTGCCAGATTTTTCGAAAAAAATATTTTACGTGATCATGACGGGCCAACATTACAAAAATTTTAATGGATCAAATAATAGTGAATCAAAAGTACCTAATTTTTTGTAGAAATTTTGCAGAAACAATTGTGAAAATAGGAAGTGCCAAAAGCTACAGCTTTTAGTGACTGAAATTGAATTCAAAGTTGTTACAATTTTACCATCGAATTAATTCTTACAATGCCTTTTAATCTTTCTTTTGCAAAAATCTCCTAATTTTCTTCTATTGTTAAAATTTTGTGAGTCAATATTGAGCTAGATTAAAATGCATTATGTTAAATTTTAGTTTCTTAAATCTACATAACAATGGCAACCAACCGAACTAACTGAATTCGGATAAACGGAGACAACATCTACATTAATTAATGCATTTTATGAAAATCTACTATATTTTACTGTAGAACCCGAATCTATGTCGTGCCAAAAATAAACTGCAGCGTGACACTTATGGCACGCATGCCTTAGGTTTGCCGACCTTGTATATAGTACTAAAATTTCAGAGCTATTATATAAAATTAAGTGTATTTTTCTAATCAAATATGCGTAATGTTCATCCTGCGGCAAAAAACCTAAACGCAACCAAATTGTAACGTAACCGTACTCTAATTGTAACTTGACCGTATCCTAATCGTAATTTAATTGTTACCTAATCATAATCTAACTGCAACGTAACTGTAACCTAACCCTAACTTAAATATAAGCTAAATGTAACTTGACACTAACTTAACTGTAACTTAACCGGAACCGTAACCTAACTGTATCCTAGCCGTGCAAGCGCTGCAAAGTACTTTACTTCCATTTCCCACCTCCACGGGGCGCATTATTCTTTATACTAAAATCCTACGCGGGTACCCGCTGCCTGCACCATGGTATAGCAGGCGTGCTGTGCACGCTCTGCAAGATCTGTTAATTATAATTTCCACCGCCAGGGTGCGCACTCTTTTCTAAACAAACCTATATCCGAGCGAAAATCGGATTTTAATCCTATCCGTATATACAGTTGAACCTCTATTTAACGAAGTCGCTAAATCCCGGAAAAAAGTTCGTTATATGGAAAATTCGTTAAATAGAGATTCACCTTTTAAAATACTTTAAACTACATAAAACAGATTTTAAATTCATAAACACTAAATATTTTTACTAAAAGTAGTTAATCACATTTTTTAAAATAAATTATATCGATTTGTTTTATTTATTTTACCCACCAATATCCATCATCAATTCTTTTTTTCTATGTGTCTCTTTGAAATCTCCAAGGAAAACAAAACATTGCCCGGGAATACACTGTATTTTCTGTTTAAAGTAAATAGTTTTACATTAAAATTAACGAATTTCAATGACATTATCGTATTTATTATTAATATAACAAATAATTTTAACCATACATTAACATATGCGTCCTTAAATTTAATTTCACAAAAACTCTATTAATTTTGCCTGAGTTTTTTATTTTAAAAAGTGCTTTCGCTCATAATACGTCTCGCATCTTTGCAATGCACCGAACACTCCTTCATGCGTATTTTCTTCTAACTATAATCCACGACAGATTGTTTCAAATGATTTTAGCATTTCATCATACGAAGCTTTGTTAATTCCTGCGTAATGATAATTTCCATCATCATCATCATATTCGTCTTCATCGCAATTCATTGTTGTATTGTTTTTATTTTTCACACTGTCGAAAATATCCAATTCGGATAGTGTTTCCGAGGTCTCAATTTCAGAATTAAGTGAAATACAATCGTCAATCAGTACATCATGGTTGATTTCTTCTTTTTTTTTCACTGTATCCACATTTTTTGTAAATCACTAGGGGGCTCTGCCCCCTACGAGCTACGCTCGTCAACCCCCGTTCAGACACCGCAGACTCTAAAAGTACGCTAATTTGGTCGGCTTTAAAAAGATTTCGGAAGATTGAATTATAATTTAAAAAACAATGGCGATCTCCCTATAAACGGATTTCTATTCATTTCTCGTTGACTGGGGAATTTTAAGGCCAAATCCGCTGCGGAACTACTTGATTAACCCGTCGACCAATTTCGCCAAATTATATAAATCGCCTAAGCACTCGCCAAATTATACAAAATGACATTATTTTTATTTTAAATAACGAAAGAACAAATAAATGAGTGCAACATTAATAAAAATACAAATAAAACGTCGAAACAAAAATAACTTGATGACGTAGACACGTGTAACGTGCTTAAAGTCAAGTTAATATGGCATTTACGATCAACCATTATTGGCATTTAATCTTATAGTTTGGCGAATGATAGATTTTTAGTCGACCGGATAACTAAGTAGTACCAAAAATACATATGTCAATCGCTGTTTTCGTCTTTGATTAAGTAAAATAAGATTAAACAAAAACCCAATTTGCAGAACAAATTAAAAAAAACAAAATTTATTTCCTAAATTGTTTAAGCCCGAGAAGGGTCAGATATTAAGATATTTCATTCAATTTGTTCTACATTTAATGTTAAATTTTTGTAACAAATAAGTTAAACCAATTGAACATTAAAAAATAAAAAATGAAATTCATACAATATAATACTTTAAACACCTATGTAACTTAGATTCCGTTCAAATGAAATCGAAATAAATCTTAGACTTTTTTAAAGTTTTGTATTTTGCATGTAACTTATCATATTATGTACGATAGTCATAAACATAATGCAGTACAAATACAACTTAAAAATGGAAAAAGTCTAAGATTTATTTCGATTTCATTTGAACGGAATCTAAGTATATAGGTATTTAAAGTATTATATTGTATGAATTTCATTTTATTTTTTAATGTTCAATTGGTTTACCTTATTTGTTACAAATATTTAACATTAAATGTAGAACGAATTGAATGAAATATCTTAATATCTGCCCCTTGTCGGGCTTAAACAATTTAGGAAATAAATTTTGTTTTTTAATTTGTTCTGCAAATTAGGTTTTTGTTTAATATGTCAAGTTTTTTAATAACTACTGAATTTAGACGAACACATTTCAAAATTAATGGATATCATCATCAGGCTTTGATTTGTGCGATATCGCATCACAATTTGTGATGCAATTTACCTATGTATAATTCAAAATGTTTCACCAGTGCAGTAATGTAAGTTGCTGTAGTTTGGTCAAAAAATTACAATCTGAACTTAAAAAAATTCTTGAAAATGTCATTTTTATTTCCACTATGACGCCATATTCATCTTCTTTTTAATTCTTAAAAAAAAAACTATTTCAGTTTCTTCAGTTTCATGTTTCACGTGAAAATCATACAACTAAATATAGGCAAATTATTATTACGGCTTTTGAATTATTTACAACAATGAAGGGAAAAAAGTTAAATTTTATTAGAAAATGTCCGTTGATTCGCAATGAAAAAAGCGAAATTTGGAATTATTAAGAAAAATATTTGAATCTCTCTATTCTAAAAAAAAGTAACTACCGCTGTCACCGCCGCCGCCGCCGCCGGTTTTGAATTTTTTGTGACCGGAGGTCTTTCTTCGTTAATATTAAGAAAAATAATGCATACAAAAATATGAAAATCGGTAGTATTATACAAAAATGTTTGATAAACACGCTGATGCAGACAGTTTTCAAATCGAAGAATTATTTTAAGAGATACTTAATGCGAAAGTTGGACAAAATCGTTCCACTAAAAAAGTTTTATAGGAGCAAAAACTATACATCGGAATTTAATAATTTTTAGATCATTTTATACGTTATAATTTCCCGGTGTGCAGAATTAATTTATTTTTTTAATTTGCCTCATTTTTCGAGGTTTCATTTCTATTTTAAATTCAAATTTTCAGCATTTCGAGAGATATTTTTTTCTTATTTCAGAAAATTGTACTAATTTAACCTGTTGCCAACTTTATAAACAACGGAAACAATAATGTTTGCTTCAAATTACGTGACTATTATAAACAGAAAAAAACTTTCAAATTAGAATTAAATAATTACTTATAAAAAGCAGGAACTTGTTGAAAATTACTTCATCTATAATTACACATGAATTTTAACAGAGAAAGGATATTGTAAAATAATAAATATATTAACATGCGTTAGAAGTCTTAAATAGGAGAAATTACATCACATTTACGTCACATTACAGTTATTACATAAAATGAACACAAAATAATATTGCAAAACAGTATAAATTTAAAAATAACGCGAGACATTTACTTGATATTTTGAGATGAATTTTTCAACAGTTTTTTTTTTTTTTTGGACAGCGCAAATAATATTTCATTTCTAATAAAAGCATTTTCACGTGAATATTAAAAAGGGAAAGAAAAGTTTGGTGAAAATTACGTCAGATTAAAAACGATATATTTAAAATGTCTTATTTAAAAGGACTTTCTTTTCGCTTTGTTAAAAAATACCGTGAGACAAAGACTCTGTTTTACTTAATTCATTTTATATTAGATGATTTTGAAATGCCATTGTATCTTTTAACAGCAGCTGATTTTTCAGTAAAATTCCCCAATCAAAGAGAAATGAATAGAAACCCGTTTATAGGGAGATCGCTTTTGTTTTTTTAAAATTATAATTCAATCTTCCAAAATCTTTTTAAAGCCGATCAAATTAGCGTGCTTTTAGAGACTGCAGTGTCTGAACGGGGGTTGGCGAGCGTAGCTCGTAGGGGGCCGAGCCCCCTAGTAATGTAAATAAAAATTAGCCCATGTTACTCTCTAGATTATAATCCACCTACATGCAAAGGCATTTTATGATCCGTTTTGTCCCTGACGTCAGGCAAATGTTTTTACACTTTGAATTTATAATATTATTAGAATTAGCAAAGAATTAAAAATGAGTGACATCAGGGACAAAAAGGTGGGAAGAAAAAATGAAAAAGTTACCATCTCCATAGGCTTTTCTATGTTAAATTAACATTGAGAAGTGACACTGGAAATAAATAAGTATTGCGCTGCCGCGCAATACTTAAATAAACATTTCAAACTAAGCTAATATAAAAGGAATTAAGTAAACAGAATCTTTGTCTCCCGGTATTTCTTAACAAAGCGAAAAGAAAGTTCTTTTAAATAAGACATTTTAAATTAATCGTTTTTAATCTGACGTAATTTTGACCAAACTATTCTTTCTCTTTTTAATATTCACGTGAAAATACTTGTGTCAGAAATGAAATATTATTTGCGCTTTCCTAACAAAAATAGTTGAAAAGTATCCTCTCAAATTATCAAATAAATGCCTAGCACAATTTCTAAATTTAAACCGTTTTGCAATATTATTTTGTGCTCATTTTATGTAATAACTGTAATGTGACGTAAATATGACGTAATTTCTCCTATTTAAGACTTCTAACGCATGTTAATAAATTTATTATTTTAAAAATTCCTTTCTCTCTTAAAATTCATTTAATTATTCTTATTAAATTCATGTAATTATAGTTTTTATGACGTAATTTTTAATAAGTTCCTGATTTTTGTACATAATTATTTAATTCTAATTCCAAATGTTTTTTTCTGTTTATAATAGTCACGTCTAAATCAATTTTTAATTTATTACACGTACAGATATATATTTTTTTTTGAAGCAAACATTATTGCTTTCGCTGTTTATACAGTTGGCAACAGTTTAAATTAATATCACTTTCTAAAATCTGTAAAAAATATCTCTAGAAATGCTGAAAATTTGACTTTAAAATAGAAATAAAACCTCAAAAAATTAGCCAAATTTAAAAAGAAATACAATCTGCACACCGGGAACTTCAAACGTATAAAATGATCTAAAAATGATTAAATTTCCATGAATGGATTTTGCTCCTATAAAACTTTTTTAGTGGAACGATTTTGTCCAACTTTAGCATTAAATATCTCTTAAAATAATTCTTCTATTTGAAAACTGTCTGCATCAGCGTGTTTATAAAACATTTCTGTATAATACTACGGATTTTCATATTTTTGTATGCATTATTTTTCTTAATATTAACGAAGAAAGACCTCCGGTCACAAAAAATTCAAAACCGGCGGCGGCGGTGACAGCGGTAGTTACTTTTTTTTAGAATAGAGAGACTCTTAGGGATTATCGTCTTCGTTCTCCGTACTTACCGAATTCTCACTGCTGACAAAGGAGGCGCCTGTTAAAACCCGTTCAAGGCCATTGAACATCATAAAATGTGTTTAAAGAAATAATAAGTTTGAAATGTCCAGAAATATTTTGAGAAATGGAAAGAAAAAAAAATTATGATCTCAAGAAAAAGATCGTTAAATAGAGAATGAATTTCGCTATTTGGAGGTTATTTTACGAAGAAATTCGCAAAATGTTCTTGGTTCCAAGTAAAAGTTCGCAAAATAGAGAAATTCGCAAAATAGAGGTTCGTTAAATAGAGGTCCGACTGTATATTACTCCACGTTGTGGGGACTCAAATAAGAATTTAAGAAAGTTTCTGACATTATTATTCGGAAATAATGGTAACCACCACTTAATTAAGGTAGTAACATTATTTATTAGAACTTCTGACACGGCTTGCTGCTGCTTGCTTCACCGCATAGCAGGAGCGCGCTCTGCAAATTATTTTAGTTCCACTTTCCAACGCCAAGGGGTGCACTCTGTTCTAAACAAACCTATATGCGAACGAAACTCAGCTATTCAACCTATCCGTAGATAATATTAGTCGAAGGGGTGGGAATTTAAGAAATCTGCTGATATTATTATTCGGAAATCATGATAACCACTACTCATAAATTAAGGACGCAATATATTCTGTGCGAACATCAGTCACGGATCTAAGTTGCCATGATATCAAAATTTGGAACACCAGGACTTACTGTTGCAAATTTCCAATTTCTAGCGGTAAAAAGACCAATAAGAAGTGTTCTAATTTCTTATTTAACGTTTAAATAATATATTTCTTATCTAAATAGATCGGTTATAACCGCGTGACCACGTGCCCCCAATTTTCCGCTAACCAACCAAAATCGCGAACTATATTACCGCTCAATCAATCAAAGTAGAGAAAAACCGGCGGGCAAACAAAATGCCCGCTGTGTGGACAAGTAATTGTAGCGAGGCTAACGAAAAAGACAGGCTACCGCCGTGCATTCCACGTATCTTTTTTTACAGATCGCGGGAGTCACGTGATGCTCCAATGCACCAATGCAGATGCACGAAAAGAACATCACGTCACTAGCGGTCTGTAAGAAAAGACACTTGGAATGCACCGCGGTAGCCTGTCTTTTTCGTTAGACTCGGTTGCTAGGGTGTGACGTCAGTTGAAAGTGATCTGTTATCAAGTTGTTGATCTGTTAATGAGTTATTAAGTTGTTGAATAGTTGATAGTAAACGAAGTAGCAAGGTTGGCAACATTTCGCCAAATTTGGCAAGATTTGCCACAATATTGGCGAGAAAATCGACTTTCAAGATTACTAATGCCTAAATACATGCTTGGTGCGAAATAAAAGAATGTCTTCAAATTTGGCGAATTTTGGCGAAAAAAAAAGACGCTTTTGGAATATGAAAGAATTTTCTGCAAATTTCCAATAGGAGCCGAAATACATGATTCAACCAATCAGAATCCATAGAACAAGTACGTTCTCGAAAACAGAATTCAACCTATCAGGGTACATAGAACTTTCGCAACACATGCTTGGCGTCGAGTATAAGGATGTCATCAAATTTGGCGGCATTTTTCGAAGAAAGTAGCTTTCAGAATCTGACGGAATTTTCTAAAAATTCCCAATTGGGACCGAGATGCACTATTCAACAAATCAGAATCAATATAACGTTCTCGAACACAGAATTCATCTAATCTGGGTACATAGAATTAAAAATGTAGATTTGAATTTCTTTTCGTTGTTATAATGTAGGTGATGTGAAATTTAGAAATACGTACATAGTTTTAATACTGATTGTTTCAGTAAATAATACTGTTATAAAATAAAATGCTTTATAGCAATAATACAGTGAGAATTTTTGGTTATATCGAGATGAACACAAAGCGATTTTCAACAGACATGGATACTTCTGTTGCCACTATGACAAAAAAGTGTTAAAAACTACAA
The DNA here is from genome assembly GCA_963932465.1 of Maratus speciosus. NCBI lineage: Eukaryota > Metazoa > Arthropoda > Arachnida > Araneae > Salticidae > Maratus > Maratus speciosus. The sequence goes on along the minus strand of OZ010800.1, from coordinate 243,832,579 downwards.
AAAAAGAATAATAACAACTAAGAAACAAATTGAAATAGAGCTTTCAAACAAATTGCATTTAAAAGTACTTTTTTTTCTCTATACGACGGTGTAAAAAGTAATATTGTGGTATATTTAGAAGTTTAAGAATGAAATTTCATTTAAAATTGGTCCAGGAATATTAATGTTTAATCCATGGTCTACGTAAAGTATTACCAGCTCCGTAGAAGTTATAAAATTTACAGTACAGAAAAATGTAATCCATGGCGTACGTAATGTATGAAATTTCATTTAAAATTGGTCCAGGAATATTAATGTTTAATCCATGGCGTACGTAATCTATGACCAGCTCCGTAGAAGTTTAAAAATTTACAGTACCGAAAATTGTAAAACTGAAATTTCTTTTAAAATTTGTTCATGATGGGCCCAGGAATGTTAAGTTTAATTCATGGCGTACGTAATGTATGATCAACTCCGTGCGATTTTTTATGTCTTAAATTTTAGTCTTCGAAAAAATCATTTTCCAAATGGTCGTTGTAATTTGTTAAATTGCTTTTTTAACCATTTGAAAAATGGTTATTGTCCTCTGTCAGGGTAGGAAATCAAAAACATATCTGAAGCGTTTTATTGGTTGAATCCGCATTTTATTCGTTTTCTGATTGGCCTATACAGAAATCTGTATTTTCCCTTTACTTTCAACAGAGATGGATACTTCTGTTGCCACTATGACAAAAAATTATTAAAAACTACAAATAATAATAATAATAATAACTCGGAAACAAATTGAGATACAGCTTTCAAACAAATTGCATTTAAAAGAAAATTTTTTCTCTGTACGACGGTGTAAAATGTAATATTGTGGGATGTTTAGAAGTTTAAGAATGAAATTTCATTTAAAATTGGTCCAGGAATATTAATGTTTATTCCATGGCGTACGTAATGTATGACCAGCTCCGTAGAAGATTAAAAATTTACAGTACCGAAAATTGTAAAACTGAAATTTCTTTAAAATTTGTTCATGATGGGTCCAGGAATGTTAATGTTTAATTCATGGCGTACGTAATGTATGATCAACTCCGTGCGATATTTTTGTCTTAAAATTTAGTCTTCGAAAAAATCATTTTCTAAATGGTCATTGTAATTTGTTAAATTGCTTTTTTAACCATTTGGAAAAATGGTTATTGTCCTCTGTCAAGGTAGGAAATCAAAAACATATCTGAAGCGTTTTATTGGTTGAATCCGCATTTTATTCGCTTTCTGATTGGTCTGTACAGTAATCTGTGTTTCCCCTTTACTTTCAACAGAGATGGATACTTCTGTTGCCACTATGACAAAAAAGTGTTAAAAACTACAAAAAAAGAATAATAACAACTAAGAAACAAATTGAAATACAGCTTTCAAACAAATTGCATTTAAAAGTACTTTTTTTTCTCTATACGACGGTGTAAAAAGTAATATTGTGGTATATTTAGAAGTTTAAGAATGAAATTTCATTTAAAATTGGTCCAGGAATATTAATGTTTAATCCATGGTCTACGTAAAGTATTACGAGCTCCGTAGAAGTTATAAAATTTACAGTACAGAAAAATGTAATCCATGGCGTACGTAATGTATGAAATTTCATTTAAAATTGGTCCAGGAATATTAATGTTTAATCCATGGCGTACGTAATCTATGACCAGCTCCGTAGAAGTTTAAAAATTTACAGTACCGAAAATTGTAAAACTGAAATTTCTTTTAAAATTTGTTCATGATGGGTCCAGGAATGTTAAGTTTAATTCATGGCGTACGTAATGTATGATCAACTCCGTGCGATTTTTTATGTCTTAAATTTTAGTCTTCGAAAAAATCATTTTCCAAATGGTCGTTGTAATTTGTTAAATTGCTTTTTTAACCATTTGAAAAATGGTTATTGTCCTCTGTCAGGGTAGGAAATCAAAAACATATCTGAAGCGTTTTATTGGTTGAATCCGCATTTTATTCGTTTTCTGATTGGCCTATACAGAAATCTGTATTTTCCCTTTACTTTCAACAGAGATGGATACTTCTGTTGCCACTATGACAAAAAATTATTAAAAACTACAAATAATAATAATAATAATAACTCGGAAACAAATTGAGATACAGCTTTCAAACAAATTGCATTTAAAAGAAAATTTTTTCTCTGTACGACGGTGTAAAATGTAATATTGTGGGATGTTTAGAAGTTTAAGAATGAAATTTCATTTAAAATTGGTCCAGGAATATTAATGTTTATTCCATGGCGTACGTAATGTATGACCAGCTCCGTAGAAGATTAAAAATTTACAGTACCGAAAATTGTAAAACTGAAATTTCTTTAAAATTTGTTCATGATGGGTCCAGGAATGTTAATGTTTAATTCATGGCGTACGTAATGTATGATCAACTCCGTGCGATTTTTTTTGTCTTAAAATTTAGTCTTCGAAAAAATCATTTTCCAAATGGTCATTGTAATTTGTTAAATTGCTTTTTTAACCATTTGGAAAAATGGTTATTGTCCTCTGTCAAGGTAGGAAATCAAAAACATATCTGAAGCGCTTTATTGGTTGAATCCGCATTTTATTCGCTTTCTGATTGGTCTGTACAGTAATCTGTGTTTCCCCTTTACTTTCAACAGAGATGGATACTTCTGTTGCCACTATGACAAAAAAGTAATAAAAACTACAAAAAAAAATAATAACTCGGAAACAAATTAAGATACAGCTTTCAAACAAATTGCATTTAAAAGAACATTTTTTTCTCTATACGACGGTGTAAAAAGTAATATTGTGGGATGTTTAGAAGTTTAAGAATGAAATTTCATTTAAAATTGGTCGTCAGACTTCTTGGAAATATGACGATGGAAAAGCCTTTTCCGAACAGCCAATGAAATGCTTGGATAATACGTAAGTTTCAGGTGGATAATACGTAAGTTTCAGGAAATCTGACGAGTCGCAGGCGATTTTTGTCGCTTGCAATTTTTACGTGCAATAACACTATTAATGTTTAATTCATGGCGTACGTAATGTATGATCAACTCCATGCGATTTTTTATGTCTTAAATTTTAGTGTTTGAAAAAATCATTTCCCAAATGATCTCTGTAATTTGTTAAATTGCTTTTTTAATTATTATTATTATTATTATTATTATTATTATTATTATTATTATTATTATTATAACTGTTAACTCTTTATAACTATAATATTCAATTTTCGTCGACAAATGCCGCTGTGCAGTTTTTTTTTTTTTTTTAATGAAAATATATATATATTATTTTCCTTTAAAAAAAGGTGTAATGAGCAACTCATGAAGCTTTTGAACTTTTTAATAGTATGAACTGATTTACATTTTTCGTTGATGTATTAGCTTTCATTGAATGTTTACATTGTTGACATAGGTAGAAAATGTGCGGCAAGTAAGGTAGTTTTATTATAACTATAATTCAGCAGGACACATTGAAAATTCGTTCTATTATTGTAATTAACACTTGCTGTAAAATATTAATGTTTATATAGTATCTTTTAATAATGGAGTCTCTAAGAGAGCCCCCTTGTGGTGAAAATTTTAATTATTGTTTTATTGGGGGGGGGGGGGTATCCGACTCTTTGAAATGTCTTTTTTAAACTGCTTCCTGATTTACGGAACACTCACTAGATGATATTTTCATATGTTTAATGGAAAATCTGATGCTACCATTTTAAAGACAAAATAAAATAATTAAGAATGAATTGTTTGGCTAATTCTGGTGTTTTTATGACTTAATTTATAATTTATTTACCAAACAGAGATTCTGGATTTGTTTTGATATTGTACATGATTCAGATTTTTGAATATTGTTCTCCAAAATCATAGATCAACAAGAAAGAAAAATCATGTAAATACCATAGATTATACACTTTCATTATATTGTTTCGAAACTTCATCTTTTGATATACCGAAAGCATGATATCTAAAAAACAATTTAAAAATGCATAATAAAATTGAATATCTGCTTTCTACTTTGGATATTAACTCTACTTCGCCTATAATCAGAATGACGTTGGATTATTTTTTTTATTTTTATTTATTTTTTTATTTATTTTTTTCCATCTCTGAATATGATCTATAGATTTCTTTACACACCCCTTATTATGTTAATTTTATTTCAGATGAAAAACGCATACCACAACTAAAAATGCATTTCATTCAATTAATATACGTATATGGTAATATATAAAAAAAAAATTCGCAGCCTGTACACAAATTTATCCTTATTCTACAAACATCAGTTAATATGCTAAAAACCTAGTTTATGAAAAAAATGCATAATGCAGATAAAGCGCACTTTAAGCAATTTACCCTCCATAGACGATAATGCTTACGAATTGCTTTGTGCATTACTGTATATGATCTATAAGAATCATCGTACTGTAAAAAATTAGCTTTAAAATCCACTTTCGGCAATTATCGCTCAAAGACACTATTGTAAAAGAAACCTTCTGTATGTCACTATAAAGGAACGATAAATAGTACGCAGTACATCGTTGTAGTGAACATAATTAATGCATAACAATTTTATTATATTTCAAGTACAATGTGTCACATCATTAAAATACGCTGTAAACATTTTTTGGTATAGACTTGTATAAAACCAAAAACTTTCTGCACACACAAATATTGGGTCAAAAACCTTCTGCAAATTAATTTAATGTTTAACAAAATAACGAGTTATATTATTTTGATAATTTGAATTAAAAACAGTAGATTTAAAATAATAACCATTTAAATTAAAAATTAATTTATATTAATTAAAGAATAATTATTTTGGTTAAAAAAATAATAAAGCTAAAAATCCATGATAAGAAAGGGTGAATTTTTATCAATTATTTTGTCAATGAATTTAGAAACAGCCTAATTCTTAATATTGTGACCTCTTCACAAAAAACGCCAGTCACTTTGTTCACAGAAATAGCGTGGCATTGCTTCTGAAATAACTGAATCCCATTTTATAGGGAGAGGTCCATTCATAGGTATCATTATTAAAGAGACCGATGCGTTTTTACCGAGGCCCTTTGACGAATTTCTCGTATTTTCTGCGCTCATTTGATGAAATTCCCGTTTTTTTCGCGATCATTTAACGAAATTCTCGGTTTTTTTACAAGATCATTTGATGAAATTACCTTTTTTTCGTGATCCTTTGACAAAATTTGCGTGTTTTCATGAAATTCGCTTTTTTCTGCGATCCTTTGACGAATTTTTCATTTTTTCTGCGATCTTTTGACGAAAATCACGGTTTTTTTTTCTCGATCCTTTGACGAAATTAGTTTTTCCCACGATTCTTTCCATAGTTTTTTACGATCTTTTGATAAAGTTCGAGCTGTTTCCGCTCTGCTTTTACGAAATTCGTTTTTTTCCTGTGCTATTTTGACAGAATTTGCGTTTTTTCTGATATTCTTTGGCAAAATTCGCTTTTTTGCGTTCTTTTTTCGAAATTCGTGTTTTTTTAGCGATCTTTTCACAAAATTAGTGGGGTTTTTCACGATCCTTTGACGAAATTCTCGCATTTTCCGCAGCTCTTTGACGAAATTCGTGTTGTTTTTTTCGCGATCCTTTGACGAAATTAGTTTTTTTCTCGATTCTTTTACGAAATTTTCGTTTTTCACGATCCTTTGACAAAATTCGGTCTTTTGTCGCTATGCTTTTACGAAATTCATTTTTTCCTGAACTCCTTTCACGAAATTTGCTTTTTTCTTGCGATTCTTTGAAGAAATTCGCTTTTTTCTGCTTACTTTTTTGACGAAATTTGTGGGGGTTTTTTTCGCTATCCTTTGACGAAATTAGTTTTATTTCGCAATCCTTTGACGAAGTTAGTTTTTTTTCGCGATCTTTTGATAAAATTCGGGCTTTTCCGCTATGCTTTTACGATTTTTTTCCTACGTTCCTTTAATGAAATTTGCATTTTTTCTACGATTCTTTGACGAAATTACCTTTTTTTTCACGATTCTTTGAAGAAATTCGCTGTTTTCCGCAGTCCTATGGCGGAATTCGAGTTTTGTCCACGATGCTTCGACAAAACGGGTATTTTTTTCATCGAACTATTGACGAAATTGTTTTTTTTTTCGGCGACCATTTATTGAAATTCGCAATATTTTTCAGTGATATTTTTTTATGTCTGAATTTTCGGACTGATGGCCGATTTTAAAAAAAATTTGGAAAGAAATGCCTTAAATTTTCGGAAAATTCAGAACAGAATCACCCCTGGCAAATATCAAATAAATCGTACATAAAATTGGGGAATATTTTTATTCTTTGGTATAAAAAAAAGTTTACAAGAACAAAATTACTTTTTTTTTTCTAAAAGATTTTCCTCATAGTTCCGAATTTTGCGAAAAATTTTCCGCGCACGGCGTGCATGCGTGCGTGCGTCTATATTATACAATCCATTACATTATGGAATTATTTTGAGTGCCCCTGTAAACAACCTATCAGTGCTATATACCCCATTTTCAGAAAGTTATAACCTGTTGTAAACTTCATTAATAAATATCATTATCTTCAGAATCCAAGTATATTTACTGGTATTAGAGCATGGACAGGCAGACAGACAAACAGAAGTCATAAACAGTTTTCAGGTAATTTTAAAATTTCTAAAAATGCATAAAAAACGCCCCTTATTTTAAATAGGAAAAAAATATTTTAGGTCTATAAAGGTTTTTGATCGATTGGGTATTATCGATATTTTGCGCCACTGATTGCGTATGTTTTTTTTTTTGTTTTTTTTTTTTCCCGGACATTTTGAAGTGTTTTGTCTAAATGTTGTTTCCGCCCATCGAATACGTCAATAGCAGTTATCTTGTTACATCGGCAGATGCACATCTTTTCTTTGAAACACCTGCCACTCGAATACACGCATTTTATATTTCAAGAAGTGTTCTATTATTTTCTATTTATACTGATAAATTTGGAAGATAGCCCATTCGATTTCATAAAAGTAGAATTAGAATTCGTAATAATTACTTTATATTTGTCTTTTGAGAATGATAATTCTTATACGTTAGAAAATAAAATTATTTGTTAAGTAAATGTGGAGGACTATTTCTAACTGACATCCAAATTACCCGATCCCTGAAGTCGAAAATTTTTTTTATAATTATAAATACCTTTTTATTTCTCTAACAAACAAAAGAATTTTTTTGTTAAAGTTGTTTGCTAAAGTTAAATAAAATTAACTTTTTTTAACCCTTTATGCGACGATGGTACTGTAATGTACCATTAAAATAACTTGTTATAAAATTAATTTAATACATTGATTACTAGTACTACAGTTTATAATGAGTAATAGATACTTTACTTTATCTTATTTGAAAAGCATTATTGGTTGCACCGAAGAAAAATATTTTTAAAAGCATGATTTCTTTTGCCTTTGCATCTTTTCAGCTCTCTTGGCGTTGGGGGAGGGGGGGGGGAATTTTTCAATTCCGAAATATTTCTATATTTCTGTTGTAAGAGCATTATATTTGTACATTTTTTAATTTTATAAAATACTAAAAAAATATTTATATAAAAGATTTGTGTGGATTTATAAATATTACACAAAACCCCTATAAATGGAAATTTAATTAATTTTAATTAAAAAAATCCTTCTAAAATTTATCAAATGATTATATAAATCATCTAATGTAGTTTCAAAAATTCACGAAAAATGAGTTAGAAGATGAAATTTTTATGAATTTGTAATTTGGGATAAAAAAGGGTTAAATATTTATTATCAAAACAAATATTTAAAACATTTCCATAAAAATCCTTACACTATCTTGTATTTAGCTGCAAATACTTTTTTACTGTTTCTTTTAAGCGTGGTTTATTAAAATATAAAACTAATTATGTGAAGTTCTAACTTTATTTGAACATTTGTTTCAAAAAAGAAAAAAAAAATTAGCACAATTTTATGTTGACCGCAGCAGTTCTTCAGCTAAAAATATGCTATATTAAAGTTGGCACATAACATAAACACACGGTATTCTTTAAATTTAATAAACTTTCTAATGAAAATCATGGAAGCATAAAAAATTCTTTAAATGAAGGAAAATTTAGAATTCTTTTGATGGTGATTTACGATTACTTTTAATTGTTTTGCAGGATATTAAATTTTGAAAACCATTTTTCATGCTTCTTTTTAATGTGCATAGAAATACAGAGGTGTATTGAAATTTTTATATTGACTCTAGTAGTTTATCAGAAATTTTGATTAAATAGTGAACTAAAAGGAAAAAAAGAATGTATTTAAGAACAAAATAGATATTTTGTTTGTGTACTTTCATATAGAAATTATGTCAAAAAATAGAATTGCAGTAAATATTTGAATAAATTTGAAATAACTATATAGAGTGCATAATGATTACCTTTAAAAATTTGAACCTTAATGAGCCTAAAAAAAGAAATAAAATAAGACAAGGACGAAAAATTTTACAACAGGATTTGGAAAAAATTTCATTTTTTCCTAGAATGAAATGAAATATATAAATAAGCAACTTAACCCTTAAATGCCTGATTTTTCAAAAATCATTGTAATAATGTTTTTCGGCTTTCATTTTTTAAATAAATCATGGGAAAAATACTTTAAAAAATCATATTTTGTTTTAAGTATAGTTTAAGGCCAAAAAACAGTATGTTACTAATCGTCAATACTGGTGTTTAATTGAAAAAATAATTTCCCTTGATAAAATTCTATAATATTAAACACGCAAGAATTTTAGGAACTACAATAAGAAATAAATTTCACTTGCTCATTGCAGGTCAAAATAGGGTATTTCACAAGCTCCCAAACAAAACAAAAAGAACAAGTAGTAAGAACTGAAAAAGTAAATCTATCTTTATTCTTAAAAAGCACAAATGTTGCCATCTACATGTTGAAAATCGATTTAATAATATTTTCAGAATGTATTTTATTGGCAACATTAGGCATTATAGCTTCAATATTATTCTAATAGGATTTTAGAGTCTAAATTGTGTATGTTGCCGAAAAGCAACACCAGGCATTTAAGGGTTAAGAAAATACATCACTCAGTAAAGATCCATTTTTAGGTGCGTTCGTTATTACATAAATACATAGCACATATAGCCGTCGTCTGTTCCGTCCGTCTATCCGCAAAAACTACCCAACCAGATGGTTTGAAATTTAATTCATATCATCGAAACAATAATTTTGTCGAGTCATTTCAAATTTTATGAAAATCGAATTTAAACTTTAAAATATATTAATAAAAGTTTTCTTCATTCTGATAAATCCTATCAAAAGTAATTAATTCAATGATATATCATGATAGGTAATGATTCTAGGTTGCCATGGTGATTACTTCATATTTAAGATGAAGACCTATTATTTCCATATTACTGATTTTAATATACGTAATCGTAATAAATTTTGTATTCATGCATTTTTGCATAAGAGTGCAACAGTTATAGCAGCAAGATCTGAATATTTATAAAACTAGTTATAATACGAACGCACCTAATTTGCCACGTTTGACGTATAGTTTCCGACTTGTTAGAAATTGCTGTTCATATCCGGTAATGTGTACGATATCAATAGAATTTACACACGCCACCTAAGACTTTTTGATAACTTAAAAATGCATACCACAGCGGAAAATCCACTTCCACCTATTATCGATCTTAGTCGGTCAGGTAACCGAATGCCTTTGTGTGTCTCTGTAAATGAACAATAAATACTTTCCATTCAATAATCTATTTAAAACATAACTTATATTGTATTATGAAATCGTTAAGTTTGAAGTATCACATCATTAAAATTCATCACAAACGATTTTCTCCGTGGATCGTAATGGAATGGAATTGTTTTGTGCGTCCTTGTATACGAAATATAAATTCCACTAATTGTATATTCCTGAGTATGGATGTCGTAGTCCATCTCAGTGACGCAAATCAATTTCATCATGTTTGAAATAGTGTAACATCAATAAAATACACCTCAAATGACATTTTTCTATTATCTAGACCATAATGTTAGAGAATTCATTGTGTGCTACTGTAAACTAACTGTAAATGTTACACATTTCATTTTCAATGCCAAACATTATGTAGTAAACTTTTTCTAATATATAAAATGAAAATTTGCCTTTCTGTCTGTAATTCTATACAAATCCATAGTTTTTAATCCAGAATTGTGAAATATTTCGTACATGTGTATTAAAAGGAGGTCGAGGCAACTAAAGTAATCCGAAGTCGAAATAATTTATAGTTAATTTTTAATTAAAAAAAACCCTTCAGTTTAACAGCAATTTCCTATCAAAGTAGAACATTTTTCGTTACAGCAGTTGCCAACAATTAAAAATGCACAATAAAATTCTTACCACAACAATTACTTTTCTATTGCAAGTTACGACGTGCAACCGCCGCGGCGAGCGGCCTCTTTTCGCCCTTTATTCTTCTACTATATTCCGACTCTTTTGCGGAAGCAAGGTTCATAGATCCCCAGCCACGTCCCGAGTAAAAGACACTCTAGCGAAAGCCAAGTTGGAAAAAAAATTCAAAAATTGAAACCGGACAAATTTAAAAGGGAAATTGCACAAATTAAAGACACCGAAAAGCGGGAAGGTAGGGCTTGGGGCGATGAAGCTACCGAACGACTCCTGCTGCTTCTGGCTTATTATTAGTCTCGGTCGGCGGTTGGGGGTGGGCGGGTGAGTCAACCGCCGCGGCGAGCGGTCTCTTTTCGTCCGCAGTCCTTTATTCTTCTACTCTATTCCGACTCTTTTGCGGAAGCAAGGATCATAGGTCCCCAGCCACGTCCCGAGTAAAAGACACTCTAGCAAAAGCCTGGTTGAAGCTACCGAACGACTCCTGCTGCTTCTAGCTTTTTATTAGTCTCCTTCCACGTGAAAAATAAAAATGAAATAAATAGTTTGACGAAGTTTAAAGAAAGTCAATATTACGTCACAACTTTTCCATTGCAGGATTTTCACATGAAAAATGAAAATGGAAATAAATAGTTTGACGAATTAGAAAAAAAAATAGTGAATACTACGTCATATTGAAATATAATGGACGTCAGCAGGGGAATATATAACGTCATATGAGTTTGAAAAACGCATTGAAACATAATACAAACTCGATTATGGAAATATTGGCATATTTTAACATTGTGGGGTTTCATGAATTTGTTTGCGCCATTTTTAAATCTATTTCATATATATACCGGTGTATGCGTGTATATTAGAATTTCCGCAAAGGTTTAGGTCCCTAGAGTTCATTCTTAGTGAAGAACTGAAATAAAGATTTCAGATTTAAAAACAATAACATTCACAGAATTTTTGTACTTGCTAGTTTTCTTTAATCATGAAAAAATATTTAAATAAAAAAATACTCGGAAACAACTTTTCATCAAAAGGTTTTAATCTCATTCTCAATCCAGATCATATATTATATTTACTAAGTAAGTAGATAACCTGTCATGCGGATTAAATGTAAAAAAAAAGAGTGAAAATTACGTAAATTAACACGCAATCATTTATTTTTCAAAACTGATTTTTCAAAACAAGCATTCTTAAAATTCTGGGCAATGCCGGGTACTTTAGCTACTCACATATAAAAATTTCATGATAAGTTGAGCATATTTAGGATAAACAAACTTAATTCGGTTTGTCTATCGTAGGTTTAGATACACTTTTCGTACACTTTTCAACTATGTTTGTTGTACACTTGTGGAAAACAAAAGTTTACTCCCCCTCCCCCCTCCGAAGCAAATTATCATCAAAAATAATACTGGGCGCCAACCGATTGGCGATAAAGTGTAATATTAAACGTTATGCGTGCATTAGGTATTGAAGGTCGTAATGTTTTAATATTACAGCGGTAATATTTTATTATTTTATTATTATATATATAAAATTTTTAATATTTCCACAGGTCAAAAATTGTTTCAACTTTGATTTTATTAACTAGATTTTAACTAGTGGTATTATTTTTGACTAACTAGCTTTTAACTAGAAGTAAATTGAAATTTCTATTATAAACTGTAGTAGTTCATCAGAAATTTTTATTTCATGGTGAATTAAAAAGAAAATCAGTGTGAATATTAAGAAATAACGGCAATGTATTTTTTAATTCTTTTGTTTTGATATTTAATTGAAACATTGATTTATTGTAAATGTTTGAATAAGTTTTAAATCAATATATAGGGTTAATGATAATTACCTTCACAAGTTTGTCCCTTAATCAAATCCAAAAGGAATAAAATAACTATATTATATTTGTTGTATATACTTGTCGAAAACAAAAGTTTACTTCCCTTACCCCTAATCCTGAATCAAATTATCATATAAAAATTATACTGGTATTAACCGATTGGTGATAACGCATACTATTAAATGTTATATATGGATTAATGGTTAATTAGATTTTTTTAAAGTAAAGATTATGTTACAAAGAAATTATAAAATTGTGGACATGAAAAATATCCATTTTTCTGATTTCGACGGAACCCTTTTTATGAAAGAAGAAAAAAAGAAATTATATTAAATTCTGTTACCTAAATGTTGTGCACGAGTTGTCGAAAGAAAGTAGCTTGTGTAAGTGTATGTAGAAAGCATATGTAGAAAATTAACATTTTTCCAAATAAATCACTAACAAATCCGATTAAAACTTGCAAGCCAGATGCGTTTTTAACACTATATTTTCACATTATTTTACTTTAAGTAATTTCAAGACAATGGAATGTCCTTAATTAATATATGACTACAATTGTTTTTCTCTCAATTGAACTTAACTTTCTAATAAACTCCCCACATATTAAACATTGATAAAATACAGCATCATAAAAATATTAAGGTCATTGAAATTATAAAACAACAGACGTTATTCACTGTTGAATGATTCCTTTTTTTAAGCAGAAAATAATGACAGAAAGCATGTGGTAAATGTGAAATCCCCGTAAAACTTAAATAAAAGAAGGTCGAAACACAATAGAAATCATTATGATGTATCATTGCATAAGGTGATTCTGTGAAGTTTAATTTAATGTGCCAAACAAATTTTTTACAGCTATCTGTCATAGAATAGAAAGGCAGTGCCACCCACCAACCACACTTACATTAAGAAGTCTGCAGAGATGGAAATTTTTATGCTCTGCCGAATGTAAAGCCTAAAAGCTTAACCTGTACCCAACCGATCATGAAAATGTCGCTGAAGCCAGGGCCGACCCATTCCAGTCTGCAACAAAAGTTAATATTTCTTAAGCAACATTAACCTACATTTCAAATTCTTTTAAAGTTGTATAATACAGAAATACAATAACAATAATCACTTGGGAAATTATTCGAAAGTCTCATTAAAAATGTATTATAGAATAAATATATATATGTGTAGTTAAAGTCGTAAAATAGAAAAGTAAATTAAAAAAAATATTCTCTGTAATTTGTGAAAATTTTAATGTAGTAAATGTAACTTTTTTAATATATTTTTCGAATATTCTGTTAACGAGATGCAAAAAATCACCAATTTTTAACTTCTAGTTTTACAGTATTTAGAATGTAATTCTAAAATTGTGCGAGCCTTATTATTTTCTATAACGATAATCACTTTATAGAAGTACTTAGGAGTTCAGACCCCTGCAAGCTACGCCCACCAATCCCCATTCAGGCTACGCAGTCTCTAAAAATATACTAATGTGCCCTGTTTAAAGTATATTACCAGGTTACGGAAGATTGAATGTTATTATCAGTATAACGGCCGGTATCTTCTGTAATCGCGTTGCCATGCTTTTCCGTTTGGACGGGAATTTTTCGGTTACCATGGCCTCATCCATCGCTGTCTTAATGACTGACGTCTCTTTTAGAGATTGATGAGTAAATTCTATTACACATTTGAAAATCAGCTTGTGTAAAATGGTTAGGTAAAAAATGTCGCTATCTTTCTGAGTTTTATAACGACGCTAAAGGACAATATGCTTCCTTTAGCCTTGAGGCTAAAAATCTTTGTCTTCTTGCTTTCAGATCCACGTATTGAAAAGCATTATATTTTGAAATTTTACGCTTATATTTTATGCTTTGATCGAGTTTTAAATATTTCAGGAATAAGTATAACTTATTCATGAATTCTCTTATCTTTTAGGTAGATTTCGTATGAAATACTACCTATTGGGATCGTTCCTATGTTGGAATTTCTGAAAACTTTTTGCAGATCTACACCGATCATGACCCCTAGAACCCAAAACCACCCTCAGTAAAAAACTTTATATATATATATATATATATATATATATATATATATATATCACTTTCTTCTGGACACGATAACTTTCGTAATTCTGCACCAATCTCTTTCAAACTGATACATAAAATCAATGGGCATAAAATCTCGGTCAAGTTCGTTAATGGGCAAAATCGGACCAAGGGGAGGGAAATAGGGAGGGGTTTTCTGAAAACAGAAAACCCCCCATAACTTCTTAATTTTTGTACATATCAAATCAGTTTAAAGTTTTTATTACTTCTAAAAATAGGGCCAAAAATGTATGTATCACAGATTTTTGATAAAGTTAAAAATGGGCTCAAGGGGCGCAAAAAATAGGGTTTTTGGGAGAAAAAATATCATAACTTCGTCAATTCTCAAGATATCAAATTCAATTAATTTTATTATAAATCTCCTTAACATTATCTAAAACTTTTATATTCACAAGTTTTTGATAGGAGCAATTCGTACCGCAAAAAAAAAATTAAAAACGAAAACAAAAAGGGCGTTTGAAGAAGAAAAAAATCCATAACTTCGTCAGTTCTCAAGATATCAAATCCAATTAATTTTATCATGAATCTCCTTAACATTATCTACAACTTTTATATTCACAAGTTTCTGATAGGACCAATTCGTACCGCAAAAAAATTAAAAACGAAAACAAAAAAGGGGTTTGAAGAAGAAAAAAATCCATAACTCCGTCAATTCAAAAGATATAAAATCCCCATGAATTTATCATATATCTTCTTAATATTGTCTAAAACATCTATATAGACAAGTTTTGGATAGGACCAATTCTTAGAGCAAAAACAAATTAAAAATACATACCGGTTGAAGTAAAAAATGATCTTAGTAAGGGTGTATTCAAATCCAAACTGCTTATTTTCTTACTCATTTTACAATTCATTTTTGCTCTCAAAGGCTTCCAATTGGTACGTTTTCTTACTCAGAAACTATATAATGTACCGTAATGGTCGATTTTCTGATAGGGGCAGAATATATTTTTTTTAATGCTGTTAAAAAGGGCATTTTGAACCGAATTTACCGAAGCGGATTGTGTTGGAAAAAGCATTGTATTAAGGATGCGCTTAAATCCAAACTACTTATTTTCTGACTGGTTTTTAAATTCATTTTTGCTCTCAAACGCATTTAATTGGTAGATTCGCTTATTCAGAAACTATATAATGTACCGTAATAATCGATTTTTAGATAGAAGCAGAATATATTTTAAAAAATTATGTCAAAGTGGGTATTTTGAACGGAATTTCCCGAAGCGATTGTGTTAGAAACGAAAAATATTGTCCTTCTGAGAAAATAATTGTTTATATATCAAGTTTTAATTAATTGAACAAAAAATAAAAACACAGGTCGCTTATAAATCTCTTCAAAAATCACGTCAGCAAGTTTCATATTTTTTTTTTAATCAAAAATGAATCTGGAATTATGCCAGAAAATTTCGAGTTGTTGAGCATGGAAAAGTATTTTTTTGAATACCGCCCTAACACGATTCTTATAAAACCAGCTATTATATGAAAATGAAATAAAAACTCGTCAAGAGCGGCCAGATAATATTGTTAAAGTGGATTTATCTATAATCATGATTTAGTTTTTGTTTGTGAAATTAGTATATTTGACTTCGAAATCTACCTCTGCCTGTAGGCCGGGCCGGCAGGGATTTTTTTAATACGTTATCATGCATATTTTCATGTTATTTTTGCAATGTATATTGTTTATATTAATTAATAAGTATAGCCGAATTTTCTAATACGAATTTATCGAATTGTAATTCGTGCAAAATAAATCGAAAGTATTTTGCGCATACATTTACCTGTATTAATTATGCATCAAGTGATGTAATATATAAACAAATTTGTTAGCTGCACTACTTTTACACCGTGTGACATCAGATTAAAAATTTTCGGAATGAAAATCGTTTTAAATGTATCGGCTTAATACATGGCGTAATTGTTCACATTAAATGCATTTCTCATGCAATAATTAATTTAATTTTTATTTTATTTTAATGTTCACAGGTACACATATTTATTGACTTAAAAATATTTGGAAATATTATTTTAAATATTAACTAATGGACCGTATTCTTCCTTTAGGTTCGAGGCTATAAAAATTGTCAGTTTACTAATTGTGACGTCAGAGGAGTACTGTTCATATTCACCATTAAAAAATTTTCATAGGTAATAATTTAATTATTGTAGATACTTTAAATATTCAGATATTTATTATTTGGGCATTTTAAATATGACGTAATTATCCTCTTTAAATGCGTTTCACTTATGATAATTTTATTATTTTAAATTTTTAGTTCTTTTTTAATATTTACGTATCAAGATTTTGACGTTACTTTATTTTTTTTCTGCTTTTAACACGTGATCATTTAATTATTATTTTAAAATTTTCATTATGTTTTTAAGATTATTTATTTCTTTTTCTCTTTAAAATTGAAAACAAAACTTTTTTTTACGTCTATGGAATTTAAATGTGACAGGCGGTTTTGGGTTTCTAAAATGAACCGATTCCAATGATGAAAATGTGGAATTTTTTTTTCCTGAAAAAATATAATTTATTCACAATATTGTCTTCATTATCGATTGAAATAAAATATAATTTCATTCTGAAAATGAGGAAAAAGAAGAAATGTAACCCTCCGAGCGTCTTGAGGGCTTTCCTGCATTTTCATAAAAATACTTATAAAAATAATCTTAATTTAAATTTTCTATCCCTGTTTGTTTCTAAAATGCACTTCATGCCCCTTTAATTGAGACATATTTTAAAATACAATTCTGTTTAAAAAATTTTTTCTACAACAGATTTAAATTGTTTTTGGGAGACTGAAAAATACACCCAAACTGCTCAGAGGGGTAATAATTCCTGTGTTTTTCCCCTTTCTCCCTTCTTTCCACAAAAATGGGGTAATTTTGATGCCATCAGTAGAGGAATGTCATTATAATTAGAAAAAAAAATCATATATCAAAAACTAAGTAAAATTTAAAAATTCTAATACTACTTTTAAAATCTGTGGATCAATACCGATATTTGGAGATAATTTCACAACCAACTGTTCCATAGTTTGGGGGAAATAGCTATGAAACATAATGAGTCGTTTTATCAGTTTCATAAATTTGTTTCACAAATTCGTTTCATTAGCATTTTATATATATAAGGCAGATATATAAATCAAGAAATTTCTCTATGAATTCCAAAAAGTTTTAAAAAAAAGTAAAAAAAAAAGATTAGAAAAAAGGGATAATTGAACCATTTCAATCAAGGATATTTATCCATCACCAATGAGACACCTTTTTTTGAAAAAAAAGTTCTTTGCTTTTTCTTAAATAAATAAATTAAATATAATAATGATGAAACTTTATACTACTGAAAAATAAAATAAAACAGTATGATAAGGAAAAAACATACATATTAATTTGCACATATTTGTTTTTAACATTTCACGAAATGAAATCCTGAAAGTTATGAAAAAATAAAAAGATATCCACAATGATGTGTATGCATAATGTCTATCCCACATGGATAAAAAATAATGAAGTTCAGGCCCAACCCGCCCGAGTCTGCAGTGAAATGTAAGTCTAATGAAAGAAAATTATCCGGAGCACAGTACGCGGTCAAAACTCGTGAAAACCTGCCAGTGTTTCCAGATTGAAAAATTTTTTATCGCATTTTGGCAACCTCCACAACTCTACTCAGGCTACGCCAAAAGCTAAACACGGTAGAAACAAACCGCTGGAAAACTTTTCCAGAGAAAAAAAGGACATTAACGTGGAACATTGCTAACCTGAAATACAAAATTCATCTCAAGAATATCTCATCATTTTTCACAGTCATATTTTATAATACCAGCCAATTTTGTACTATGTGTGTGTATATGTATAATATATAAACATATATATATATATGCAAAATTTATCTAAAAATCTTCTTTAACGATTTTGACTAAAATTAGTATTTTACCGTTTTGGGGTACCAGAAGACCAATGGACTAGGTCACATATTCGAGAAAATTCGATTACTGGGTCATTTTGGGGTCACTACACGTCAAAGCATTTCGATGGAGGTTGAAAAAGTCCTTCCGGCCAGTACAGGGAGGAAGAGGTAGCTTTCATATTCCTTATTTTGAAAAAGCCAGCTTATATTATTCAAACGCACAAAGCTCAATTTAGTTGAAACCGATTATAGGAGAATCACTACTAATTTTTATTAATACTAAACCATTATGAATGAGAACTTCGCAAAATTAGTCAGCTTTATCCAAGCTGCTTTTATGTAAAGTAACTTATATTTGGTCGCCAAATTCGGCGATATCTTGAAGTGCCTACCATATTAAGACAACATGGTGGATGAGGTTAGCCAGTGAACTTGGTCGAGACCTTAGTAATTCCTGTGCACATACTCACTCACATCGGAATCGGTTGATATATACGATTGCTGTCGTAGGCAAAAAATCAGATTTTTCAAAATGTCACCCACATTAGAAATTCAAACTGCTATATCTGAGCCATTTTTTAAGATAAAGACAAAACAAAAAATGCTCTGGAATCCTTATATCAAGGTCAAGTACTTAAAAAAAAAACTTTTTCAATTTCTAATTTTTTTGCACGTTACTTTAAATATATATTTTTTATTTACTGGCCACGATTTTGGAACAAGATGGCTGATAAAGCTGACCAGTGAACTTGGGCAAGACATTGCTATATACTATCCACATGCCTTCTTACATCGAAATAGGTTAATAAATACACGTGTTACGGCGTGACAAATATCAGATCGTTTCAAAATGTCAGCCATGCTAGAAATTCAAAGTGCTATAATTCAACCGTTTTTTAAGGGTGTATTCCGATCCAACCTGCTTATTTTCTAATTCATTTTAAAATTCATTTTTGCTCTCACACGCATCAAACTGGGAATTTCTCTTATTTAGAAACTATATAAGGTGCCGTGTTTCTTAAGTTTTTGATAAATGCAGAAAATACTGTAAAAAACGCTGTCAAAGTTGGGGTTTTGAACCGAATTTTCCGAAGCGGGCGATCTGGGAATGAAAAAAAGGGTCATACTGAGAGAATAATTGTTTAAAAATCAAAAACTAATTAATTGAGCTGAAAATGAAATCACACGGCATGTTAAACATGTCTTCAGAAATCACCCCAGCAAGTTTCATGTTTTTACTTTTAAAGATGAGTCTGGAAATGTCTCAGAAAATTTCGAGCTGTTGAGGGTGGAAAAATATTTTTTCGAATACACCCTTAAGATATAGACGAAACAAAAACTGCTCCGGAATCATTGTATCAAGGTCAAACACACACAAAAAAAATCTTTTTCATTTTCCAATTTTTTGATACCTCATTTTAAATTTTAAATTAATTTTTTTAATGGCAGCCCTTTTGAAACAAGATGGCGAATGAAGCTGGCCAACGAACTCGGTCTAGACATTGGTATGTACTATGTACACACCAAGCTACAGCCAAATCGGTTCACAAATATACCTGTTATTGCGTGGTAAATATCAGGTCGTTTCAAAATGTCAGCCACAATAGAAATTCAAAATGCTATAACTCAGCAATTTTTCTAGATATAGACGAAACAAAAACTGTTCCGGAATCTTTGTATTAAGGTCAAGCACATACAAAAAAAGTCTTTCTCATTTTCCAATTTCTTGGTACCTCATTTTAAATTGTAAATTAAAAAAAAAATTAAATGGCCGCCAACAAGATGGCGGATGAAGCTGGCGAGCGAACTCTGTCGAGACATTGCCCGTAAGGCATGGTGACGTCACGGCGACGTCGTTGTGAAGTCACACTGTGATTTTGTGACCGTCGATGTGACGTCACGTGACGTGGATGTGACGTCACAGTGACTAGAATGCGAGGTCGTTATGGCCGTTTTAGAGGTCGTTTGTGACGTCACATTGTGACCACTCTGTGAAGTCACGGTGTGACTAATTTGTGAAAAGTGTGTCATTTGTGACTATTTTGGCATTCACTTTGTGACGAACCTGTGACGAAAGTGACAATGTTTTGAAGTCACACTGTGACCAATTTGTGAAATATGTGTCATTTGTGACGAACTTGTCATAAACTCTGTGATGATTTCAAATGAAAATCAAATTTCAAATTAATTGCTTAAAAGGCGCAAAGGCGAACTAGTGAAAAAGATTCCATGCTGGAACTCGAACCCGGGCCATCAGTATAGCGCACTTGCATTCTACCGACTAAACCACATGGAACGATACCCAGCCTGGAAAATTTCTCACTATTACATGTTGGCAAGGCTACAAACGCAGCACAAGATGCAATATTTATCGTCAGCCACCGACATGGCGCAAACACGAAACTTAATTAAATCCAGCATCGATTGAAACTATATTAATACTTGGAAATTTTTTTCAGAGAGAACCATTCGCCTTGCATACAATATTTCAAATGAAAATCAAATTTCAAATTAATAGTGTAAAAGGCAATTTTAATTTGAAATTTGATTTTCATTTGAAATACTGTATGCAAGGCGAATGGTTCTCTCTGAAAAAAATTTCCAAGTATTAATATAGTTTCAATCGATGCTGGATTTAATTAAGTTTCGTGTTTGCGCCATGTCGGTGGCTGACGATAAATATTCCATCTTGTGCTTCGTTTGTAGCCTTGCCAACATGTAATAGGTAGAAAATTTCCAGGCTGGGTATCGTTCCATGTGGTTTAGTCGGTAGAATGTGAGTGCGCTATACTGATGACCCGGGATCGAGTCCCGGCGTGGATATTTTTCACCATGTTGGCCTTTGCGCCTTTTAAGCAATTTATTTGAAATTTGAATTTCATTTGAAATATTGTATGCCAGGCGAATGTTTCTCTCTGGAAAAATGTCCAAGTATTAATACTGTGATGATTCTTGTCATAAAAACTACGATAATTTTAAAGTAAAGTTTTGTTTGAAATATAAAATTTTATCTTTTTACCGTACTTTTTAGCAAGATATCACTATTTTGGAGTCCTATTCTTCTAAAATATTTTTAATTTTCCATTTAAAAAACAATGCTTATTAACTGACATCTTTTTTTATTAAGTTCTAAGCTTGATCTTGAATTCAAGCTTAATATTAAGAATGTGTAAGCTTTTTTTAATGTGTTATGATTTGTCATTGCTTTATTAAATACGAACATGGAGTCTAACGGAAATTAATACAACTGTTACTTATAGAACTACATGATAAGCCCTATTTATTTAAATTTTTTATTCCCATATATATTGTATTTTGTGAATATGAGCTAATTAGATTTGGTATGTTTTATATGAAAAGACTGATCTGGGAAATAGAAACAACAAGTAAGATATATCATGCGTTAGGCATAGATTATAAAACACTTTCCAACTCTTTCTAAATGTTTTAACAAGACATCTGGGGAAATAACGTAAATAAGATAACTAAGTAAACATGTAAACGCGTAAAACATTTGAAAAACTGATTTACGCAGTTACCATCCACTAAGGTGTAAAAAAATCATAATTTTTTTTTTAAAAAAATAAAAAAAAATCGGATTTTTTTATTTAAATCAGATTTTTTTTATTTAAATCAGATTTTTATGATTTTTTTCCCAGCTTTCAAATACTGAATAGCTATCATGAGTTTTAGGTTTCCAAAACAATTACACGACTAATTGCTAACATAATCTATGTTTTTACACTTTAATTAATAAAATTATAATTGTTAGTTAGTAATTACAGAAATAAAAACTGCAAATTAGTAGTTTCATTAGGTAGTATTATACAATAATGTTATATACATTAATATTGTAATAATTATGTAAAACTTTATAAATACTAGTGATACTTAACATTTATGAAAATTATTAACTGCATTTTATATTAAATAGCTAACATTACTTCAAATTAATTATTAAACAATCAACTCTCTAATCAGGAACATATTATACATTTTTAAGCCTTAATTATTAAAATGATAATAATTCATTTTAGAAAGAAAAAGGGACAGGATGCTAGTTCAAAAAACAGGCACTATTTCATGAGGAAATATATTAGTAATGTGTTTAGTAATGATGTAAGGAAAAAAAAAAAGAATATTTTTTAGCATTATAAGTAAAGTGTCCTTAATTTTTAATAATTTTATGAATAACAAATTGAAAAATACAGTTAAATAACATATTTTAATAATATCCTGTTTTTTCTAAAGAAATAAAGTTCCATATTTTTGCAAGATTTTTTCCACATGAATTTAGAATACTGTTGAATGGGGAAGTTTTTTACAAGAAATCTCTGGCTACAACTACAGGTAAATTTCAACTTTTTTTTTCTTTTTGTAAGGCAGGGTGCATTTTGCCAATTTCAAAAGGGGCATGGTGTGGCACCATTAAAAAAATGGCCTAGAAGAAGCAGTATAAGTAATTACAGAATTAATAAAAACTGCAAATAAGTAATTTCATTAGTTAGTAGCACAAATAACAAAACTAACAAATATTATTTGCAGCTCATTTTGCATTTGTATTTAGGAAAATTTCTGTAAACCACCAAAATCTATACTTACACACATGTACGTGTATGCTAACCAAAAAAAAAAAAAAAAAGAAAATGAGTTAAACCCATTCATATAGAATAAACATAAGTTAGCCACTAATATCTGAAATCCTCAAAATATTTAACTAACAGCATTATTACCTCTATTAGCTTTCAATGGTTCAATTTTTTATTTTTTAATATATATGAGTTACAAAAAAAAAAAAAAAATAATAATAATAATCATAATAATAATAATAAACATTTATTTAACCTATACCAAAGAAGCTCTTGCTGTGCTTAGCATTTTTATACCAATTATTTCTTTTTCTCTTATGCATTCATTTACAATTTAGCTGCTGAGCAGATGTCATTCTTTCATTCTTCTTTAACTTGAGATTGCTATTAATTACTATTTATTCTTTTACTTGTAGAAATATAATTATACTTGCTATGTGTATTTTATATAAAATAATGCATAAATTGATTGCCTAAAGGGAATTATGACATTGCAAATTATGTTAGATTTAAATATCATTTTTAAATGAAACTGTTTTAATTTGGATAAAAACTTAAAAACAATGCTTTTTACAAACTCAACTGTTTTTAATTTTTTTACAATACTAATGAATTAAGCTTAGAAACAATTATTTAAAGCTCTTTTTTTGTTTATTCATAAGTCAAAATACCTGTAGAAACTTTCAAATTATGTTCATGTTAAATTTTAATACTTTTTTTGACATTTTAAACATTTAGAAAATTTTTGATTTTAATCAATGCTTTTTTTAAAAAATCGGTTGTTTAAAATCATGATTTAATCGCTGATTTAAATCAACCGATTAAAATCGTTGACACACTACCATCTACAGCCAAATATGTTTTCTAATTCTTTTAAAGAGTCCTGTATTTGATCTGTAGATTGATATATATATACTATATAATGGAAAAATTTAGTTTATCAAGGAAACGCATAACAGGTTGAAATTCTCTTTCAGCAATTTATACTAATATATGGAAACATACTTAAATAATTTTGTACAACCCTGTAGTTTACCTAGAACCTTTATTACACGCCACTATTTAGTTAAAATTTAGTTCAAGCTAAAACACTCTTAAAACTGCTGAAATCACATTTCCAGAAATTATAATTCTTAGACGGCAACGTATCCAATTCTTTGCGTGACCCTGTATATCGTTTTATCTATCTACTACAAACATTTCTTAGTAAATTAAATACAGTGCAGCGTTAAAATGCATAACTTATTTAAAAACCACCTTTAAGCAATACCCAGTAACCCTTATGAATACTTTTGTATAGTCCTGTATATGAATTATAGCATATATATATACACCATATACTATGCATAAATGTAGTGAATCATAAAAGTGCATATCATAATTGAAAATGTATTTCCAGCAATCATCGCTAATGAACAGTACTTCGGATACAATATAGTATCTGAAATATTTTGTGTGTCCCTGTAAATGCTATATACACTTCGTATTATACATGAAATAATTCATAGTATGTAAACCTCAACGACGTATATCAATTTCATTACATATCAAATAGATTAACATAAATAAAGTACGCCGCAAACAATTCCCTGCACCTTTATATCGTTCTGTAACGGAATTATTTTGTGTGGCCCTGTAAATGAATAATAACTATTCTTTGCGCCATATATTCTACATAATGCATATTTTAGTGCACTTCATAAATGCATATCAATTTTCTTACGTTTGAAATCATGTAACATCATTAAAAACCATTTTAAACGATTTTTTCCCATAGGCCGTAATGTAACGGAAAAATTTTGACTGTCCCTTTAAATGAACTAAACATGCTAGAAACTTTATTCGAAATATGGATCTTGCTATGGTAAAGGTCACTAACATCCAAAAATTTCAGAACGATCCGAGTATATTTACAAGAGTTAGAGCGCGGACAGACGGCCAGACAAACCGAAGTCATAAACACTTTTCAACTTTATCGGGCATGAAAAACACTTTATTTCAATTCTTAAATATTATATTTTATTTTTTAATGCCAATAAAATAAATGTATCGAAAATATAGAAAATGAGTTTACAATCAAAGAAAATTTAATAACTGACTCTGAATGTCTACAATTAAATGTTTGATTAAAATCACAAACAGTAAAAAAACGCTTAAATACAATTAAAAAAAATATATAGCAATTTGAAAAACACTAAATAATTAGTATTTATAATTGTACTATTAAACAACAACAAACTATAATAGATGAATTAAATGCAATTAACAATTTCTCAAAAATCTTTCCATCGCCATATTGCTTTTGAAAGGAATACCAGATCAGTCTCATTGCATATGACATACAACTATTTAACTCATGTAATAATCTGTCAAAAAGGAACAAAAAATTTAAATTAAATAAGACATACCTTTTAAGTTCCATAAATATTTTAATAATATCCCTATTTTATCCTAAATTGTCAGGCATATTTCTGTTAGCTTAAAAAAACTAACTCTCCGTGTCAGAAGTTCTCTGATCCTTATTTTATTCTGCTGTTTTCATCGAGCGCAGGCGATATTTGACCAAGCAGGTGCTCCTACTGTATTATTATTATTATTATTATTTTTTTTTTTTGTACACAACAGAGTTTAAATGCGCAGTAATTTTACCTTTATGAGAGTATCTGTAATGAAAATTTTCTATTTGAATGAAACACCTGCCTTTTTCCTCTCTTTTTTTTAAAGTACAGTTTGTTTTACACCTAATAAATAAATACGTATCTTCTTAATAAATGAAAAGAGAGTATACAGGATAAAAAAAATTTCTTTGTCAATCTGTCATTTTTTTCATATTCATTTTCTGTAGAATAAAACAATTTTAAAATAACTTTTTTAAAAGTCATATCTCTAAAACACGAATTTGAAATACGAATAATTATATCATGGGTTTTGTATAAAATTTGTATACATATTTTTTCGGAAAATACTAATTTTATTTAAAAAGTCTGAAAGAAGTAGAATTTAAAAAAAAAATAGTTATTTAAAATAGTTAAACACTAACAGGAAAAAATATGACTTGAATGCAAATTCTAAAGTAAGAAATGCATATATGACTAAACTCTGAGTATTCTTTCTACGTGCTCATTAAAAGCTACAGACTTAACTGTAATAGAAAATTTTAGTTTGAAACCACAGAAGGGTTTAGAATACCACTGGTCGACAAAAAGTAAAATAAAATAAAATAAAATAAAATAAAATAAAATAAAATAAAATAAAAAAATAAATAAAACAACTTCCTCCTTGAAAACTAAATATGTAAAGTGTACAAATGTAATATTCCTAATTCTAAATATGTTATTAAAATTGCTCCAATACGTACCATTTTCCCGAGAAACATTTTTATAATAATAACAATCAGTGAAGGATTAAATTGCAATGGTAGATAAAATTGAAATCATAAAAAAGTATACTTTCACTGTCTTAAATAAGAAATTGATAAAATA
Organism: Maratus speciosus; assembly: GCA_963932465.1. Taxonomy (NCBI): domain Eukaryota; kingdom Metazoa; phylum Arthropoda; class Arachnida; order Araneae; family Salticidae; genus Maratus; species Maratus speciosus. The sequence continues at coordinate 243,806,345 of OZ010800.1, read as the reverse complement.
TAGCATGAAAATCTAGTTTGTTGATACTTCTACCGTGCATATTTTTTTCTGCCCCCCCCCCCCTCCCTCTCTTTTCGTGTCCGAATTTACTATTTCCTATCCACTAATATATTTTCATTCCTTATGTCGCTGTAACTCGAGCATGTAATATTTCTGTTCATTTTCAAAGATTTTTTATGTTCATATTTTTGTCACACTGTGACTTACAATATGGTGATTTTTTTCGTCACAAATGTGACGTGACGTACGTTACATGCAGTATCATAACAGTGACGTCACAATTTTTTTTAATTGCCAGAAAATATAATTTTACATAAATAACATGTTTTGAATATTTTTTGTATTTTTTCAAAGTTTTCTAAGAAGTTCACATCTCAGTCACAATGTGACATCACTGAGTGGTGGCATTTTGGTCACAGATGTGACGTGACCACAGTGACTCACAGTGACGTCACAACGACGTCACCGTGACCATGCATGCTATGAGGGTGGTATGTACTTTGTATACACCAAGGTACATCCAAATCGGTTCATAAATACGCCTGTTAACGCGTGAAACAAATCAGGTCATTTCAAAATGTCGGCCACGCTAGAAATTCAAAGTGCTATATCTCAGCCATTTTAGGTAGCTTTCTTTACAAAAAAGCTACCTATTGCAGCCGTTCGGAGGAAAGCGATTTCAAAAAATTTTGGTATATTTTCATCGATCATGACCCCCAGACCCCGAAACCACCCTCCGTTCAAAATTGATATATATATATATATATATATATATCAATATATATATATATTTGACCTTTGTCATACTGTAACTCTCGTATTTAGGAACCGATTTCGATGTAATTCGGTGTGTAAATAGTACATACCAATGTCTCGACCGAGTTCGTTAGCCAGCTTCATCCGCCGTTTTGTTTCAAAATGGCGGCCATTTAAAATTTTTAAAAAAATTTAAAACTTGAAATGTGGTACCAAAAAATTAAAAATGGAAAAATATTTTTTTCTTATGTATTTGACCTTTATACAAAGATTCCGGAGCAGTTTTTGTTTCGTCTATATCTTAAAAAATGGCTGAGTTATAGCATTTTGAATTTCTAGCGTGGCTGACATTTTGAAACGTCCTGAATTTTGTCACGCGATAAAAGGCGTATTTATGAACCGATTTGGATGTAACTTCGTTTATACATAGTACATACCAATGTCTCGACCGGGTTCGTTGGCCAGCTTCACCCGCCATTTTGTTTAAAAATGGCGGCCATTTAAATTTTTAAGAAAAATTTAAATTTGAAATGTGGTACCAAAAATGGAAAATTGAAAAAATATTTTCTTCTTATGTGTTTGACCTTGATAAAAAGATTCGGGAGCAGTTTTTGTTTCGTCTATATCTTAAGAAATGACTGAGTTATAGCATTCTGAATTTCTAGCGTGGCGGATATTTTGAAACGTCCTGATTTTTCTCACATAATAACAGGCGTATTTATGGACCGACTTGGATGTACCTTGGTGTGTACATAGTACATACAAATATCTCGACCGAGTTCGTTGGCCAGCTTCATCCGCCATCTTGTTTCAAAATGGCGGCCATTTAAAAAAATTAAAAAATAAAAAAATTTAAATGAGATACCAAAAAATTGGAAAATGAAAAAGATTTTTTTCGTATGTGTTTGACCTTAATACAAAGATTCCGGAACAGTTTTTGTTTCGTCTATATCTAAAAAAATGGCTGAGTAATAGCATTTTGAATTTCTCTTGTGGCTGACATTTTAAAACGACCTGATTTTTGTCACGCGATAACAGGCGTATTTATGAACCTATTTGGATGTAACTTGGTCTGTACATAGTACATACCAATGTCTCGACCGAGTTCGTTGGCCAGCTTCATTCTCCATCTTGTTTCAAAAGGGTTGCCATTTAAAAAAATTAATTTTAAAATTCAAAATGAGGTATTAAAAAATTGGAAAATGAAAAAGATTTTTTTTATGTGTTTGGCCTTGATACAAAGATTCCGGAGCAGTTTTTGTTTCTGAAAATTTGTTCTTTTGTTGATATCTTAAAAAATGTTTGATTTATAGCACTTTGAATTTCTAGCATGGCTAACATTTTGAAACGATCTTGTATTTGTCACGCGATAACACACGTATTCGCCTATTTCGATGTAAGAAGGCATGTGGATAGTATCCATCAACACCTCGACCAAGTTCGCTGGCCAGATTCATCAGCCATCTTGCTTCGGAATGGCGGCCATTAAATTAAAATATATATATATATTTAAAGTGAGGTGTAAAAAAAATTAGAAATTGAAAAAGGTTTCTTTCTTAAGTATTTGATCTTGATATGAGGATTCAGGAGCATTTTTTGTTTGTCTTTACCTTAAAAAATGGCTCAGATATAGCAGTTTCAATTTCTATTGTGGGTGACATTTTGAAAAATCTAATTTTTTGCATGCGACAGCACTCCTATATATTAACCGATTCCGATGTGAGTGAGCATGTGCACAGCAATTACTAAGGTCTCGACCAAGTTCACTGGTTAGCCTCATCCACCATGTTGTTTTAAAATGACAGGTACTTTAAGAAATTGCCGAATTTGGCAGCCAAATATAAGTTACTTTAAAGAAAAGCAGCTTGGATAAAGCTGACTAATTTCGCGAAATTCTCATTCATTATATTGATAAAAATTAGTATTGAATCTCCTATATCCGGTTTCCACTAAATTGAGCTTCGTGTGTTTGCATGATATAAGTTGGCTTTTTTAAAATAAGGATTATGAAAGCTACCTCTCCCTCCCGGCACTGGCCGGAAGGACTTTTTTAAGATATAAACGAAACAAAAACTGCTCCGGAATCTTTGTATTAAGGTCAAACACATAAGAAAAAATATTTTTTTATTTTCAATTTTTTGGTACCACATTTAAAATTAATTTTTTTTTTTTTTTAATTTAAATGGCCGCCATTTTGAAACAAGATGGCGGATGAAGCTGGCCAACGAAGTCTGTCGAGACATTGGTATGTACTATGTAATATCGCTATTTAGCGATATTTAGGAGACATTTTGGCAACATTTGAAAAAAAAATAGCTTTCAAAATCTGAAGGAATTTTCTAGAACTTCTTAATAGGAGCCGATATACGTGATTTAACCAATCAGAGTTCATAGAACGTCCTCGAAAACATAATTCAACCAACGAAGGTAAATGGAATTTTTATAACTCATGCTTGGCTTCAGATGTGACGATATTTAGCGAAATTTTTAGGCGTACAAACCTTTCTACCAAAAGAAAGTGGGCAATGAACTAAAATTGTACTTTGGAAGGATGCCCTTTCGTTGTAAATATGCAAGCAATGTAAAATTTAGAAAAAAATGTACATAGTTTAAATACTGGTTGTTTCTGTAAATAATACTATTATGAATTTTACAGAAATAATACAGCGAGACTTTATTGTTATATCGAGATGAGCACAAAGCTAATTTTAACCAAGCGTAGCGTTCTCTTCCCCGCACATTACAAAGTAATCTGCCAATCGGTCATTTAATAATTTGACAAAAATTATAATACAATTATGAAACTGATTAAACAATTTAATTTTCATATTAATAAATAAAGAAATTCAATTAAAGAAATTAATCAAGTAACAAAAATCATGCGTTAAGCATAGATTATGAAACACTTTCCACCACTTCCTGAATTCTCTGACAAAACTTCGTGATCTCGGGAGATAAGGTAAATAAAATAACTAAGTAAACATTTTAGAAAACACATAAAACATTTAAAAAATTGATTTCTACAATTACCGTCCATAGCCAAATATGTATTCCAATTCTTTTGAACAGCCCCGTATTTAATATGTAGGTTCATATATATACTATATAATTGGAAAATTTAGTTTAGCAAGATAACGCATAGCAGGTTGAAATTTCTTTTTCAGCAATTTATATTAATAGATGGAAGCATACTTGAATATTTTTGTACAACCCTGTAGTTTACCTAGTACCTTTATTACACGCCACTATTTAGCTAAAATATATTTCAAACTAAAACACGCTTAAAACTTCTGAAATCCCATTTCCAGAAATTATCATTTGTAGACGGTCATGTATCCAATTCTTTGAGTGACCCTGTATATCATTTTATCTATATTCTACAAGCATTTCTTAATAGACTAAATGCAGTTCAGCGTAAAAATGCACAACTCATTTAAAAACCAACTTTAAGCAATTTGCGCTTATACCCTTACGAATTCTTTTGTGTAGCTTTGTATATGAATTATAGCACTTATAAAAACCATATAGTAAACATAAATATAGTGAAACATAAAAGCGCATATCATAATTAAAAATGAATTTCCAGCAATCATCGCTAATTTAAATTACTTCGGATACAATTTAGTATCTGAATTCTTTTGTGTATCCCTGTAAATGCTATACACTTCGTATTATACATGAAATAAGTTATAGTAAACCTCAGCGACGTATATTAATTTCATTATATATGAAATAGTTTAAAATAATTAAAATACATCGCAAACAATTCACTCCACACCTATATCATTATGTAACGCAATTATTTTGTATGGCCCTGTAAATGAATAATAACTATTCTTTGCACCGTACATTCTACCAAATGCATATTTTAGTGCACTTCGTAAATGTATATCAATTTTTTTATGTTTAAAAGATTAAAATCATTTGAAACGGTTTTTTCTCATTGGCCGTAATGTAACGGAATTCTTTTGACTGTTCCTGTAAATGAACTAAACATGCCACAAACGTCATTTAGAATAGGGAACGTGCTATGGTAAACGTCAATAATATCCAAAAATTTCAGGGCAGTCCGAGTATATTTACGAGAGTTAGAGCGCGGACAAGCGGACACACAAACCAAAGTCATAAACACTTTTCAACTTTGTTGGAAATTATTAAAAACACAGCATTTTTCTATTCTGTTTATAGAAAATAGAACGACGAATTAAATTAAAATGAGAGATTTCGCTGGAATTGACGACAGACCACGTAGCTACTTTTCATTCTTTTACTTGTATATTACACAATATTTCCAAAAAGCACACACAGCTAAATATAACGCGCAAAATATGTACATATTTACATTTAACGATAATTTTGTTTCGAAATATTTGTTCTGAAAATCTTACATATCAAAATAAAAGCGTTTTGGTTTCGCGTTCCATAGTTACGACTCAAAAACGTCGAACATAACTTTAACAACATTCTACATCAACAAACCTGCCGTTGCCATTCGCAACAAAGTAAAAGTGGCTTCGGTGGGTTTCTTCTTCTCGCGACACTGTCCTTTGAAACTTGTTTGTGAAATGCCAAAAGCAAACGGGTCTTCTTTTAAATAGAGATAATAAAACTTTTCGAATAATAGTCCAGGCAATAGAGACCGTATAGGGACTCTACCTAGCAAAATTAATGGTAGTATTGGAAATCGGCTTTCTAGATGTTTTTTGGGTGCTGAATCCGAATTTGTAACTTCTCACCAAAATTTCCCCCGGCAACCCCCCCCCCAAATTTAGGTAAAAAGCCCCCCCCCCCCAAAAAAAAGGTTTTTATTAAAAAAATCAATTTTTTTATTGTTTTAGAGAAAAAGTATCTAGAAATTCAGAATGTAGACAAAATTTCCAACAAATCAGATATATGACATTATGACTTAGGATGAAGGGGAAGGGGGGATCTCCCTCGGAACATGCGCCGCAGTGCTGCGTGGACTAAGTTGCGCAATTCCAAACCACTCACACGTTTACATTAGCCCTCCCATCTTCCCTCCGAACTTTCTCTATAAGGTTTACTTTAAGTTTTTTGGGTCGCTGAATCCGAATTTTTAACTTATCCCCAACATTTTCCCCCCCGACCCCCCCCCCCAAATAGTTGTTTTTTACTTAAATTTCTTATTGTTTTAGGGGAAAAGCATTACGAAATTCAAAAACTAGACAAAATTTGCAACGAATAGGATATATGACATTATGACGTAGGATAAACGTGTAGATAGGGGGCTGCCTCGGAACATTCCCCGCGCGCTTTTCTCAAAAACCAAATTTTTTCAAAAAATCAATTTTGGGGGGGGGGGGGGGGGTTGCGGGTGAAATTTTGGTGGGAAGTTACAAATTCGGATTCAGCGACCCAAAAAACATAAAGTTAGTCGAAATCCAGAACTAGTATTAATTTTACCAGATAAAATCCCATATAGCCTGGACTTCATAATTTAGTGCACGTAGCGCCGCAGCGCATGTTCAGAGGCAGCCCTCAACCTCCCCGTTCATCCTAATTCATAATGTCATATATCCCATTTGTTGCAAATTTTGTCTAGTTTCTGAATTTCATAATGCTTTTTCCCTTAAACAATAAGAAATTTAGGTTAAAAACAACTATTTGGTGGGTGGGGTTTCGGGGGGGGGGGGAATTTTTGGGGGAAAGTTAAAATTCGGTTTCAGCGACCCAAAAATCTTAAAGTAAACTTTATAGAGAAAGTTCGGAGGGGAGATGGGAGGGCGAATGTAAACGTGTGAGTGGTTAAGTGGAATTGCGCAACTTAGTTTACGCAGCACCGCGCGCATGTTCCGTGGCAGATCCCCCCTTCCCCTTCATCCTAAGTCATAATGTCATATATTTTTTTAATAAAAACCTTTTTTGGGGAGCTTTTTACCAAAATTTGGGGAGGTTGCCGGGGGAAATTTTGGTGGGAAATTACAAATTCGGATTCAGTGACCTAAAAAACAACTAGAAAGCCGATTTCCAGTACTACCATTAATTTTGCTAGATAAAATTCCCTATTGCCTGGACTAAAAGAATACATCACTAGTAATTTTAGGCAAAATTTAGTGGTCGCTTTGAAATTCTCCAACAATATTCTTTCATATTATTTTACTCATATTTATTTTATTTAAGTGGCTGAATATTTTTAAGAGAATTCATACCGGTCATTTCGTCATTTGCCAAAAATGACGAAAATACCATTTTTCCAATTTCTTGTTGAAAATGTACTTAGACATCATTAGTATATTCTGAAAAAGTTGCGTAAAGATCCTACAATTATAAATTTGCGAAAAAGCTTTTAACCGCACCCACTTCTCTTAAAAAGAGTCAGAATTGCAATATTTAATTTCATTTTTCTCAGTTTGTGTTTTTTTTTTCATATAACAGTATAGACTGCAGTGTCTTTTTCAACTTTTTACTTGATTTTCGTTCTTTTTATTTGGGGGAGATGTGGTGTTCCTTTCCGTGTGTTTTACGAAATTAATGCAATGATATAAACAGTTTACATCTAAAATCAGAAAAAAAGGTTAATTAAATAGTCATTTTTAATGTATTTTTACATATTTCATTCTGTATATCTTTTCTTTTCTACTGAACTAATCAGATTTTTTGAAATCTGAACCTTACAGTTATAGATTATCACACTTGTAGAAAGGGTGGGAAAAAAATATCGCAAAAAGTTCAAAATTATGGAAGAAATGTGGTTTTAAAATTTGGTTAAGCTTTTTAATTTAAATTTTTCATATTTTAGAATAAGAATTGCACTTTTTTCTTAATTAAATCATTTTCTTTAGTAAAAACATATAATAAATAAGTCAAAAAGTTATAAAATCCATAAATTAAAAAAAAAATTCTTAAACGGTATTAAGTCACCTTAAACATGCAAATTTATCTTTTCTTTTTCATATTAAATCTACATATGTTGTTCATATACTCAACATTAGCAAAATAAAAAAAATCTTAAAAACATAATTACCTGACAAAAATATTAAACAACAGACTTCATTCAAACAACATTCAGTGTTTGATGATTTTTATACTTGGTATAAAAATAGTAATGATAAAAAACATACGATAACTGGGAGATTCTGGTAAAATTTAAGCAACAAATATAAGAGGCATGGTAGAAATAACAATAAAAATCATTACGACGACGTAGAATTGAGTTAAATGATTCCGTGAGTTTTATTTTATTGTGCCATTTTTTCTCCGGGTATTTCTTTATCTAAATAACTTCACTATTCCTTATAAATATTTTATTGTTCGAAAATCTTTCATAACTAAAACGATACATGCAAAATCTACCCTATAAAAATCCGTGCGCGTATCTATGCAACCTCAAAATCTCGGAACCCATAGAGCACAGGGCTACAAAATTTGGCACACGGGTTACTGGTAGGGGGCTAATGAACGATTGGGGCCAAAAATTCGAAAATTTTAAGTAGATTGTTTTATTTTATATTTTTGACGATTTTTTTTCCTTTTCTTAAGTTTAACCCGTAATCTCGCGAGTTCTACCAGCTCTACACTGTAAAAAAACAAAAAAAAAAACAAAAAAAAAAAAAAAAACGGACTAAAAAACGGAAATACTACTGGCAATCTAGACGCCAGTACTATTTCCGTTTTTTTACCCATAAATTACAGAAAAATTTCCGTTTCTAATCAGAAAAACGGAAAATTTTCTGTAACTTACGGGTAAAAATTCCCGTAAAAAAAGGGAAATAGTACTGGCGTCTAGACTGCAGTAGTATTTCCGTTTTTTAGTCCGTTTTTTTTTACAGTGTAATTGTTTACTGAAATGTGAGATACACATATTACGTACGCCACGCTGCAATACTAAGAAGCTGTAGCGGGTATTACGATAATTCTTTTACCTCATCATTATTTGTGCTTAATTTTACCTTTTTTAAAAAACAAATTTTTTTTATCGCAAACATCAAAAAAACTTTTTATCCTATTTTTTCTCTTATTCCAAAGATATCGTTCCATCGTCTGCTGCAAATTTAATTTAATTTTAAAAAATGCACAGTAGTTGAAAAATATTCTTTAAATCGAATAGTTATTTTTACTTTTGGTTATAGAAGTAATTCGTGAATTAAACAGCTATTTATTCACTAAAATATGATCTTCTGCTTTTTGTGTAAAGATAAATCAATATATTCCATACGTGATTTCGATTTTTTTTTCTTAGATATACACAAAACATTCACTATATAATAGAAATACATGCACTACATTGCAAAATATTGCAGAACTGTATCTTTATAGAAAGTAAACATTTACGAAAATTTATAATAATTACCTACAATTCTCGAAACATTCCCGTAGCATTAATGCATAATTTTTTGACGTAGCATTTCATAACTTGATTTCGTAAGGAATTATTTATTTTCTCATGCTAAATTTTTACAGCCATATGTCGTAGTACTTATAGGGAAGAAAATTGCAACCAACAACTATACGCAGTCTAGGGCAAAAAATAAATTCATAGAAAACAAACCAGAAAATCTTCACAGATTTAAAAGGAAAAAAAAAGGGCGGCATCTTTTTTTGATCGAAAATTCCAAAGCAAGTTAATTATTTGCTACAAGGCTACAAGTCAGTAATCTGCCTATTGACATTTAATATATTTTCAAATAATAATAATAACGAAAATAATAATAATTGAAATAATAAAAAATAACATACCAATTCTTATACACTGTAAAAAAAAATCTGTGAAGTTACTAAAGTTTTTCTAGGAAACTTGGATTCCTAGAACTTTTCATGTAACGGCAACAACAAAATTTCATGTAACAGACACACTTTTGCGCCGAAAATCAAAAAATCTGTAAGGTTACTAAGAATTTTTTTGGAAACTGGGATTCCGAGAACTTTTCATGTAACTCCAGCCAGGGTTACAAATAAAAGTTTAGTAAGATTACTGAAATTTTAGTAGATTCATTTGTAAAGTTACAGATTTTTGTAGCTTTACAAAAACTAGTTTTGTAGATTTGCAGCTTTTTTCGTACAGTTACAGGTGAAAGTTTAGTAAGCATGTAACTTTACATCTGTAGAACTACAGATTTTTTTTTACAGTGTACCAGTAAATAAAGAGTTATCATAAAAACAGAACAAACAAAAACAGAAAACAAAGAGAAAAACGCTAAGTGTTTTTCTTAATTAAGTCCAGTGAAAATTGTTGGAGAATTGCCGAAATAAAGCAGTTTTTGTCTTAAATATTTGATAAAGAAAACTTATTTCGAAAAAATATATATATCTGTAACAATTTTATAAAAAATTTAAGTGCCAAACTGAAGTACTCTAACAATATTCTTTAACGTTATTTTACCTCAAAATGTCAAATAGCTTTAAACATACGAATGTATATTTTGTTCTCTAATTTAGATCAACATATTATGCTGTTCATATAATGAACAATGGCAAAATAAAAGAAAAAGGAAATCCTGAAAAATAATTAGCTCAAAGAAATGTTAAACAACAGACGTTATTCACCGTTCGGTGATTTTCATACTTGGGCTGAAGTAAGTAATGATATAAAGCATACGGTAAATGGGAGATTCCAGTAAAAGTTAGGGCCAAAAATTAAAGAAAGAGATAGAAATACAATAGAAATCCTTACGCCAAAGCATTGTGGTTAAATGTTTCCTTGAGTTTTAATTTATGGTACCAATTTTTATCTTGATATTTTCTACTTGTAATTAATTTCTCTTTTCTTTATACAATGTTTTATTGTTCAAGAAAACCTTTACAACTAAAGCGCAAGCTGCACTAAAATATGATCTGCTACTTTGTGGTAAAAGATAAAGAAATATATTTCCAATATGCTATGGATTTTTTTTTGTGTTGTTGTTGTTGTTTCGCAGATATATACAGCGTATACTATTTAATAAACATTGATATATTACGGTAAATGTGATTAATCCGGTGATTATTCATAATCACTACTAAACTTGTTAAATGTGATAAAATATTAAAATTAATGAATATTTATCAAATTTAAAGGTTAGTTTATAATATCCCCAACTCGTAATGGATAATGTAATATAAGTCCATAACTGTACCAAAATTCGTTCAGCCTGATAAGTGCAAATGTAAAAAATCTGACAGACTTTGTAATTCTAAATGTCATAACAGTGTAATGTGTCTAAATAAGTAAACTTACGAGTAAATGTAAGTAAATTCTTTTTTTTTTCTAGAAAATGGAATAAGTTTGTTTTTGGCATGTAACTGTTTTGTATAAGTTCTAATAATAAAATTGTTTTCTTTATTTATGTCTTTGTTTGACAAGACGTAAAAGTTATCTAGAATTACTAATTATTTAATTCAAGGTTCTGTTTTGTTTAGATAAAAAATAAAGTATTTACTAAAATAACAAGCTAGTCTTTATTTTATTTTTAGCAGTTATGGCCATTTTTTATTTTTCAATACCTTTTACGGCATATATTATACAACTTATGCTATTATCTAACGTATCTGTTCTAATATATCTAAATGAAAGTAAAGTATAAAAGCGCCATTTTAATTTAATTTCTTTAATTGAAATATTATTGTAAGTTTTATTAGCCATCACGACGTTCTTCTAATTCTTAACAGCGAAATTTTTAGTGTTATTTGAAAATATTCATTTTTTGGAATTAAAACCTCGTTAAAGGTAAATTTGATAAATATTCTATAATTTATCACATTTTCCAAGTTTAGTGGTGATTATCAATAATCATTGGTAATTATATATAGTCACCGGTTTCTTACATTTACCGTATATTGTACAAAATTGCTACAATTTTTGGCGAGGTAGAAGAAACGTTTACCAAAATTCAGTGTTATTTTATAATTACCCATGATTCTGCTAACTTTTCTCTTATTATCTCAGACATTTAAGAGACATTTCAACCTAGAAAATGATAAGGTTTTCAAGTTAACGGATGTTCATAAATATACAGTAAAATCAGTCTAAGGCGGAATCGATTGGGACCGAGAAAATTTTCCGCCGTAGGCAATATTCCGCCTTATGCAAATCAGTAAGAAAAAAAAAAAAAAAAAAACCGACTTGCGTATTTTTTACGTTTGTAATCTTCAGAACCGTTCTTAAAGTAAAATATTAAAATATTATTTAGTATAAATATTTTTGGAGTTCGAATCCCAGCAAAACTACTATTGCTTCCCAACAAACATATGGTCTATTATTTTCACACCATAATAATGCATAACGTATTTTTTTTTTAATTTGAGACAAATAATAATAAAAAAAACATGATTTTGCACATTTATTTATTTATTCATATATATAGAGAGAGTTTTATGTATGAAATTTTGCATTTTATGAATTTAAGGCTGTTCTTAACTGCTCTGTTCAACAAGCGAAAAACGTTCTGACACATTTACAAATTCATTTTCTAACGGAAAGATATATAATTGGAAAGAATGACCATGGAAGCTATTTGGAATGGAACTGTTTTTTTTTTCATTTTTTGATCAATCAATTACCTATTGATTGCCTATATAAGCGAATTCGATCACTTGACAAACCCGTTTTTCGCCCGCTCTTGAGTGCTCTTTCTCCATTCGCGCGGAAATTCGGTTCAAAACGCCCACTTTGACATTACTTTCTGAAAGATCTATTGCGTTTGCAAAAAAAAAAAATGGAAAAACAGCTCAATGACATAGTTTTTGAACAACAACAACAGCTAGTTTCATGCATTTTCGAACAAAAATAAATTAAAACTTATGTCAGAAAGTTGCCCTATTTGATTTGAGAACACCCTTAATGAAAAATATATAAAAGACAAAAATCTACAGATTTTTATTTGTTCAATCGGCATTTTCTTTTTATTTACAATTGTTTACAGTTTTTTACACAAATAAACTCCTATTTTTTCAGCGAAATGGATTAAAATACGGTATATAAAATTAAACTATACTATTCTAAATTTTTTTTTTTCAACTATCCTAAATATTTGAAAAAAAATATGATTTTTAAAAATTTGCTTTTTAAATTTTAAATGTATGACTTTTTTTTAAATCTCGTAGTCTTGTATTTACAGTTAGAATATAGGTCTCTATTTTTTTTTAATTTCTATTATAAGGGTAATAAAAAAAATAAAAACGCATATTTTAAATGTAGCACTATAAAAAAAACCAGAAATCTGAGTTAAAAATTATATGAAAAAAAAAAAAAATGTTGTCGGCTAGACAAATGGAAACTGCGTATTTTCTTAAGCTTTTTATCAAATCTGCAAAAATGCAAAATTTCCTAAAAATTCTTTCGCTGTAAACAAATGAAGGAGCAAAAATATGTTTTTATTAATATTTGTATTTTATATGTATTTATTTATATGTATTTGATCTATAAATCAGTTTTAAATTTTCGTTTACTAAATGTTTTTTATTTTTAAAAATCCTTTTTTCCGTCTTATGGAAAAATTTGTTTTCGGCGGAACCTTAAAATCCTTTCCGTTTCCGCGTTAGGCAGATTCCGGCTTATGGAGCACGTATTAATGTTATTTTCTATGGATTCGCAGGGACTTCAAAATATTTCCGCGGTAGACAGATTTCCGGCTTACACAGAGTCCGCCATACACAGATTTTACTGTACCAAAAGAAAAATCGTTCTTCTATTTCATAAACATTTTCGTAATTATTAGAAACCTATTGTTTCTTAGATTTTTTATTGGTCCTAATCTAAATAGTTTCTGGTAAAAAGGGAATGTTTCCTGAATCATATTAAACTATGAATAAGCTAACTATCAAACAATGAATTTAGCACTAATATATCTATGCTATAAAGTAAAAACTTATCCGTAAGTAACACTGACGTCACATCAACAGTTTCAACGATCTGGGCAATCAATTTTACTTTATTGGAAATGTATTGACTTCTGAAAATTGCACATTTAAATTTTTACATTTTCATTATACTTTTTAATTTTTTTGTTAAACATTTTACTATAAAATGCAATTTCTGGAAAACTGTATTTCAATTTACAGATTTTTTTGGTGTTTTTATAAATAGTTTTCGAACTTGAATTTTTTAAAAATCTATAGGGTACTGCCCGATTACATAAAACTTTGAATATAAATAGTTCAGCATTTGTTTTCGTTTTATATTCCATACCCAAATTGCAATTCCATCAGTAATAAATAAAGAAATAAAATAATACAAATGAAACAAAAATTTAATAGATTGGTAATAGAATTATGCTCTTAAATACTGAAATAATCGGAATCAAAATGTTTGCTATAAATATGAAATACCTTTTAGCTCACAGGCTATCAAAGCCTGAGAGCTAATGTGCCCGCCCGTTCTGTATGTATGTACGTATGTATGTACGTAACGCGATAACTCTTGATAGAAACATCCGATTTGCTTCAAAAAATTTTTATAGTTTCATTGTGATAAGGCGCTTCCCAGATTAGTTTTCGCAGTTCATTGGTTAAGGATAAAGGGGGAAAAGGGGGGTTAGTCCACCCCCTTAATTCAGATAAATGGGTTTTTCATGCAGAATGATTCGATTTGCTCCGAATTTGGTATACCGGTTTATTATGTTAAGGAACTTTCCTGATAAGTTTTGGGGGTTCATTGGTTAAGGGTAAAGGGGGAAAAGTGGGGTTAGTCCACCCCTCTTATTTCAGATAGATGGGTTTTTCATGCAGAATTATTTGATTTGCTCCGAATTTGGTATACCGGTTTATTATGTTACGGAGCTTCCCGGATTAATTTTGGGGGTTCATTGGTTAAGGATAAAGGGGGGAAAAGGGGGTTAGTCCACCCCCTTAATTCAGATAAATGGGTTTTTCATGCAGAATTATTCGATTTGCTCCCAATTTGGTATACCGGTTTATTATGTTAAGGAACTTCCCTGATAAGTTTTGGGGGTTCATTGGTTAAGGATAAAGCTGGAAAAAGGGGGTTAGTCCACCCCCCTTAATTCAAATAAATGGGTTTTTCATGCAGAATGATTCGATTTGCTCCGAATTTGGTATACCGGTTTATTATGTTAAGGAACTTCCCTGATTAGTTTTGGGGGTTCATTGGTTAAGGATAAAGAGGGGAAAAGGGGTCTAGTCCACCACTCTTAATTTAGATAAATGGGTTTTTCACGCAGAATTATTCGATTTGCTCCAAATTTGGTATACCGGTTTATTTTGTTATGGAACATCCCTGATTCGTTTTGGGGATTCATTGGTTAAGGATAAAGGGGGGCTAGTCCACCCCTTTAATTTAGATAAATGGGTTTTTTTGCAGGATTATTCGATTTTCTCCAAATTTGGTATACCGGTTTATTATGTTAAGGAGCTTCCCTGATTAGATTTGGAGGTTCACTGGTTAAGTATAAAGGGGGAAACGGAGACTAATTCTCGTTCACTTATTTTTTTGAGGGGCATTATTCTTTAAAATAAGAGTATAATATACAATTAGTGTGAATAGCCTGTGAGCTCAATGCCATCAGTTTAGCTGGGCACTTTTCCTTTTTATTAATATATAATTTGGCCATTTCATTCGCTGTTAACCGATGGCCTGCAACTAATACGAAAATATGGTCTTAATTACATTTCAAAGCTTTATTTAAATACACGATTAATATTTTTTATTAAAATATTATTTTGGTGTTATAAGCAAGAATTCTAAAACATAATAATTATTAATAACGGTAAAAAATCTATTAGAGTTTTCAGGTAAAAATGATTTTCACCAACGTTCTGTACCCTTGAATCCAGGGTTGGATCCCCCTGGTTTATATAAAGATAAAACTGAAAACGTAGTTTGATGAAATTCCGTGGATTAGTTCTTGAGATATAACAATTACGAATTTGTTAAAAACTCCGGACAGCTTTGCCACCTTTTGGGCAATATACGCCATAATGTAACCAGCACCAATTTAAATCAACGTCTAAGAGAATATAAAGTTAATTTGAATTCCATGCATTAGTTTTGAGTTAGTGAGACTACAATTTTTGTGCAACACACATACAGCCGACCTTCAGAGGCTGACATTTTCCAAAACTCGTATCCAGGACATCCCCAAATGCGTACATGCAAAAAGAGAAAATAAGAAAAACGGAGGTTGAAGACTTCATATAAAGATTTCATATCCGTCCACGAATTCCATACTTTCTTCATATAAAGTGTATGCGTTATTTGTGTCTATTATGCTATACTTCATAAGGTTTAATTTCTGATCTTAACCTCTTCGGTCCCTGGGTCCCCATACGGGGACATCTATTCTTTTCCTTATAAAAACTAAAATGTCCGATTTTTTTACATTTTCAGATCACTTCTTAATAGCTGAATGTTTTTTACGTTCAAAGCAAATGAATAAATGGCAGCATCTAAGCTGATTCCCACATAAAATAAATGTTATTTCCATCTGAGTTTGTAAAATGTCTAAAAATTCCCAAAAGACAGAATGACCAAGAAAGTGAGAAATTTTCATAACTATTTAACTTAAATATTTTTCAATAAAAAAAAATTGAGGATTTGTAGATTATTTACTTGTTTAAAGCTCTTAAATGTGTGATTGCGTTAATGTAGATTAATGGTTATTAAACTGATGTTTTTAAGGGAATTTGTAGTTTTAGATCCATATTTTTTAACCTAAATTACTAAGCACCTAAAGGACCAATTTCAGAAAAGATATTTTTACTGTCATTTACAATGTCACTTTGTTTGGTAAAAACCAACGAATAAGCATTTGTATTATTATTTTAGCTTCGGAACTGAAGAGGCTAATGTATTCCATTGTTCATTTTACGAAGACATAAAACACGGTCGGTCACACACGAAGACATAAAAAAATTTGGAGTGACTCCACTCAACTTTTCGAACAATTGTATATGTATCCAAAAATGGAATCGAATGGATTCGAACGCTGGACATCAAAGACTGCGCTAGTAATGCTTGTTTACAACGCTACAATAATTACCACTTCTGTACATATTCTTGTTGATTTTACTTTTCCTATAGAATCTGTTGCAAAATGGGCTGCAAATGTGTTAAAGGTGAATTCTTTCGGCCGATTTTTACGAAAGTCAAATGAGAATCAAAAGAAAAGTTATCAAATGAGAGCTCAACCAAAAGTATTGTTTGAGTGTAATCGGGTTTACTGACACAAGCACACATACAAATGGTGATTACAATGCTTATCTTACACTATATGTCTTTGAAAAGTAAAAATAAACACATGAGGACCATTTCATGTCACGTGTGGGGCAGCTTTTCTACATATTATTGCTATTTTAACAATGTTATAATATCCTCAAATTAAAAGAACTATGCTAATGTGAAAATCTATGGTTTTTTGTAACTTTTAATATACAGTTTATATTTTCACAACTAATGAGTTAATAGATATACGTATTTATGTAAGTGCCACACGAAGGACATTTTGTCTATTTGTCATTGGATGTCCCTGGAACGGGTAGATTACTTAGGTCTAGGATTTAAAATGTGGAGATTTTTAAACGTTTTAAAAACAGGCAGCTTACTTAGGTACGATGCTTAAAATCAGGACGATTTAAAACCTATTAACCCTTTCAGGGGCAGTGGTATGTTTATGAAACCACTTAATTTTAATTCCAAAATGCCACATTCCCACCAGAATTTTGGTAAAAATAATTTTGATTTATTATGTATGTGGAAATAGTTTTTTCTTCTTTCCAAATAGATTTGTTTGTAAATTCCGGTGTCACTTATTCATTTCAACATTTTAGCAATGGAAATTCTCTGCCCCTGAAAGGGTTAAAGGGCCATTCCATGTCATGTGTGGGGCATCTTTTCTACATATTATTGCTCTTTTAACAAGGCTATTGTATCCTTATTAAAAAAAATAATAAATAAAAATAAAAAAATAAAAAAACCTATGCTAATATGGAAATATAGGATTTTCGTTATTTTTAATGTATTGTATAGTTTATATTCTAACAACTTATAAGGTAATAGATATAGGTATTTATGTAATTGTCACGTACCGTGACGCGGACAAACGGACAAAACTTTTGTACTTTTTTTCTTTCGCAAGACAAATTCCTATTGCTTAACGTATACTTACATGAAATATCAGGTCATTCTGACCAGTGGTTCTTTTTTTACAGACTTTTGAAAGTGAAACTTTGATTATAATCACCCTGTATTTTGTTGCCTTACTTGCAAATAGGACTTACTATGGGTGAAAAACATTTGTCATGTCATTTTCTGAATAATTACAGTGATAATAAAGTCATTTATTAAAATAAATATTTATTTAGTGTATTTATGAACCCCAGGCCCCCTCTCTACTTGCAAACGAAAAAAATGTTTTCATATTCACATCCTAATTTTAATTTAAAACGAGAAAGCATAATACATATTTTTGTTGTTGTTGTTGCTTTTTTAAACTTTTCTTCAACACTTATTTTTATTTATTTATTTTTTTACAATAAACTTTCTATGAATATAACTAAGTTGTTTTATTATTTTTTTATTTATTTATGTTTTTATTTTTTTATTTATCAAGTCAAGTTGTTTTTCTGTGGTAATTTATAGAGTTAGTCCATAACTTTTTATAGATAACACGAAACATTAATTATTCTCAGTTTTTAATTTTTTTTTTTTTGTATAATGTTTCTTTAAAAATGCAAGCAGTAATAATTAAATTTAGAACATGTTATTTTCTTGCATTTTTCTAAAAGTTAAGATGATTATTTTTTGAAAAAATATTTCAATCTATTTTTTTATTATTACTCTTACGACGAAAAGAATTTTTATGCTACAGCGAAGGAATATATCTATTTTTTTATTCTTTTGTTTTTTATCCAGTTAAAACTATAATGAAAAAAGAAATACTGAATAAGATATCAAGCTAAAGTAATTTTAGATTTCTGTGTTTTTCTTTTTTTCTTTTTTACTAAAAATACAAAAGGGAGTTAGTATAAGTAAGTTTAATCATGCATTTTCGTTTTTAATTAATGAAAAAGGTATATTAAAAATTTACAACAGATTTCATATATCTTATTCTTTTAATTGTTTCTTTATCTATCTAAATAATGTTCTTCAAATGAATTTTTTTTGCATTTCATTTTGATAATCATTTAACGCATTTTCTTTTATAATACAAGCCATTTTTTTGTTTTAAACAGGAATCAATTCCCCCTCATTTTACTCTTGTAGGTTTCCTTATTTAAAAAATATATCCATGTTTACATTAGGAATGACTACATTCAATAATGGTAGTAGTTTCTTATTGAATTATTTATATGCATAGTACACCAATATTGTATAAACTACAACTGTGTACATATTTTTTGACTAAAAATGTAACATATGAAATACAAAAGTAACTTCTGTAGGCGTAAATACATATAGACAAACAATACCAATTCACGTCATCCATAAGCAATATGTTAACCCATTAAAGAGTACCTTTACCATATGATCACAACATAGCTTTGAACAAACTCATTTACTGTTTAAATACTAGTAACTCTGGAGAAAAATATTCGTTTTCTTTGATGTGATAGCAATTTCGAGATAAAATAAAGTAAGCAGTGTTTTTTTTTAAAAAGTGATATTAAATGCAATATTTGAATTTTGCACTGCAAATAGAGGCGTCTTAAATTTAGACACATATGTGATTGATAAAAAAATTTTCAAACACTTAAGTGTCCTAATGTGAAAATTAAGACATTATAGGTGTCTTAATTTAAGACAGATAAGTGTCTTACTACGATCATGGTGTAAACGAACTGAGAATAGTGTCTAAAATATCCGCAAACGTATTATTTTAAGGCACTTCGTTGCTTCAAACGTGTCTTAATTTAAGATGTATCGTTTCTTCCGTTCTTCCTATGTAATAACCACGAGGGAGCATTCTCAGTTGCGCATGCATTTTAGATGTCTTTCTTGCGAGCTTGGTATACGTTGTAATTCAAACTGAATGTTTGTTTTTATGTACGCATATATTTTAATTTGTTTTTGCGGAATGTGAAATTCTGTGATTTTAATTTGTATTCACTTAGTTTATTTATTTATTGAATACATACATCTGACTTGTGTGCTGGACAGCAAAGCCTCTCATAAGCTGTCGTCGATATAATGACGGAATAGACACAGATGTAAACAACACTTGAAGATTACATCCGGGAACTCTACAAAGTGTGTGCAACGGATTTACTGTTAATTTGTATTAATTTATATCAATAATATTGTGTTATTCATTTTCATCTAAAAAAACCAAATTTTGTCTGGCTTGTTATGTTTTGAGGATGGAACATTTCATTCTTTAAATATGGCTAGCAGGATTTATTAAGGGATTTTCTGCTAAAAGGATGCAAGTCTTCCTTGCTCACCGTGATAGTTTTTAAAACTTCAAATCGCGGAATTTTTCTCATATCTTGCAATAAAGATTCAAGTAGGTGTCATAGTACCATGATTTTCTTTATAGTACTAAAATTAGTGTATTTTATGATTTTCTTTATAGTACTAAATACTAAATAAAATATTACATGAAATAGAATTTAGTTTTGAATCTGTTTGTCAAAAAAAAAACCACTAATTCTAGAAGTATGTATCTTTAGACTTATCACGTTCTCCTGTGTTACAAATTATATATTCTAAATTCTTATCTTTTTACCCAAATTTAAAGTAATAATATATCTAAAAGAAAGACATTTTAAGTTAAATTCATTCTCTTGTATTCAATGGCAGCTGCTATAATCGTTATCTAACAGTGACCGACCGCAAGTAAAAAAAAAAAAGTTATAACAGATCATCTATCTAATGCTTTTAAAAATATCTTTCTTGGTCTTCATTAGGCAAACGAATTCGTCAGCTAGTTTCTGTTCTCAACCGCAGATAAAAAAAAAAAAAAATGATAAATTAAATGTATGAAATGCATGACGTTGCCATAATACTCATCTATTGTGTGCTGTTAATCTATGAGTAATTGCTAGTAAAAATATACACATATGTTTGATTTGAAATCAATTCTAATATTAATTTTTTGATTATTTTTAGTGAAAATTAATTTGAAATTTAAAATGGGTATTAATAAAAAGCTATTACTAGATTTTGAACGTAAAATTGTGGTTTTTATAACTTTATTTATATGCACTTATATGAAAAACACAAAAATGACAATTAGATGTTAAGATATAAATTTCAGTTCAGACAAAAGAAGTTTGCAAACTATAAGTAACTTTTTCTTCGTGTTATTAATATAAAATATTTATTTATTTTTGTTGACAGTTAAATAGCTTTTGTAATTGTGATTATCATCTAATCTATATAAATACATTGCCCATGTGACGGTGTATATTTTAAATAATCTAATTTTGGAATGATATGAATTTTCATTTTTTTTTTTTTTTTTTTTTTTTTTTTTTTTTTTTTCGGGAAGGGAGGGATTTTGTATGTAATTTTCGTAAAGCTGACATCTTAAATCTTTGTCGACATTTGACTGATTATAATTAATGTTTTGAACTTTTAGAGTAAGGCAAGATTAAAAACACAAAATAAATTTAACCAAATATCGGAAAAGCTCTAAATAGCTGACATTTTGGGATTGCGGAATTTGTTCAATAATCGGAGTTCTTTTTTTGTGAGGTAAAAAGGATTAAAAAGAGTTTTTCTAAGTTGTGCGGCATTAGGGAATGTATAATCTCTATAACGGACGCTCCAGAACACCGAACACCTCTATTTAGCGAACATAATGCAAAGTTAGAATTTTTGCAAAAAAAGGATTTGATTGAAGATTGGGCAAGCTGTGCAGTTTCCCCTTCTCTCCCTACCATTTTAGAAGCCCCAAATTATATATGCAATTTTTGTAAAGATAATATTTTAAATTTGTTTCGACATTTTTCTGATTTAAATCAATATTTTAAACTTCTAAAGTAGATTAAGGTTAACAACTAACTAAATAAAGAAATATAAATACAGTAAAACTTCTCAATCACTTTGGGAACGCTGAATTTGTCTGCTATTCGAAGGTATTTGCTTTTCTGTGGTAAAAAGTATATGCTTATGTTAAAAAAGGTGAGTGTTCACTAAATAAAGTTGTCCGTATGAAGGTTTTGCAGCAAAACCTCCATTGGACACTCCTAAATAGAGGACACCACTATTTAGAAAACATATTTTTTATTCACAACATGTACATTTTTTATATACTTTTATCTCAGAAAAGCAGACACCTCCGAACTGAGGACAAATTTCCTATGTACCCCCTATTGAGAGGTTTTATTGTATTTAGACAAATATTTGTTTTTTGTTTTTAATCTCGTTCTACTCTAAAAGTCCAAAATATTGATTATAATCAATGCGATGTCGGGAAAGATATAAATTATCAGCTTTACGAAAATTACATACCAACTTTGGGAGCTCTTAAATCAGGTGGAGGGCCAAGACCATACCCAAATATTTTTCCAGGATTCAAAGTGGTCAAAAATGGCTACGTATAATGCTTCCAAAAAAAGTGACTGTGATTTAGGCACTTGAAGGCTCTGAAATTCAGACGTAAAAAGTGTCTGAAAAAATTAAGACTTTTAAAACGTCTGAAAATTGAACACTCCGTTTCAGACATTTCGATTTACAGTGCAAAGAGAAACATAATTCCGTCTTTAACTGGTTAAAATTTAAAACAAAGTATCAGTTTCATATATAAATATGTAGGTAACAAAAATGTAATTGCATATATTTAAAACCAAAGAAAATACTAATATTTTGCGTGTGGAATCTTTCGTAATGATTTAACAGAAACAGATTAACTGAACAGCAATATAATCCTATTTTAAAAATAACCTGCGAGGAATAAATGAAATGTGAATTGCGTTTGTTGATATTTTTTTAACTAAACTAACTACTCCGATGTGCCAATCACAAAACTTTTTTTTATCTCATACATGCTTATACTGTTCGTTTTCGAAAGCCACGGCTAGCACTCTGAGACAATTCTATTATCAAAAGGGATGTTACGCTGAGATGGGTATTTTCCGATGTTCTAATTTGACTTTCACTTGTACGTTGTCACTACGATTGCCAATGAGCCAAACCCAGCTAAACAAACTTCGTTCATCTCTACTTTGATAAAATCAAAGATCTGGCACAAGCGCAAAAGAGCGGAAGGTTTTGCTTTCTGAAAACAAAAAGTAGGGGAGACCAGGGTCGTTGGCTATAGGGGTAAATAGGCGCAGTCCTCATAAATCGGCTGTTTGTGGATAGATTGCGCAGGAGTACCTTTCTTATTGCTTTTTACAATCCTCATTGTAGTTTTGCATCGTTACCTACGTGCAGTGGACATTTATTACGATTTTTCTGTTTTTTGCACTCATAAGTAATTTTTTGTTGCTTCATTCTTTTTCTAATTTCTAATACTTATCTTAATAATTGCGAATTAACTTGTGCAGTTTTTCTTAGTGTATGATTAACTGTACCTACCCCATATGTGATTTACTTGGATTATTTATACTTAGAGGATTACGTGTCCCTTTTGTGAAGAAATTTATTATGGGCAAGTAGGCGCATTGAACACGGGGCAAGTTGGCTCGGTGTTTGGTGTGTGCTGATAGCTTGAAAAACAGCAAACAACGATAAAAGGGGTTGCAATGCAAGATTTTGGGCACACGAGGCTTGCCCAAACGGAGACACTCGATTTTTTATTTGTGACAACTGTAATTCTGATGATGATATAGAGTAGGATAGAAGTTACTCAATGATAATGTTTTATCCATTATTTTTATGTCTGTATAATTTAGAATTTACATTGTACGGCTATAACGCCTTTGTGTAAACTTACTGGTAATAATGAAATTGATTTCGTTTAACTGCGTGTCTTATTTGAGCTTCATTTAAATTTTTATAACGCGTGCGCCAACTTACCCCGATGGGTATAGGCAGCTTGCCCCGTGGCAGGGTAGGTTGGCGCACAATTTTCCTCTTACTTTAGGTTTCCGCTAAACATAAACTACAAAAGCTACAAACTCAAAACTCCGGGTATTTATAGCCAAATGTCTGTTCTTTAAAAGTGCAGTTAAAGTTTGTTAAAAAATTTAAATAAAAAATTTATAAAAATCAAAAACTAAAAACTGCGCCTACTAGCACCGATCTCCCCTACTTCAAAATTCGCTATCACAGTACCAGAACAAAATGACAATCTATGCTCATCATGAGGATTTTAGAGGTTTAGATTCGTTGAATTGTGTGAAATTAAAAATGATGTATAAGCATCGCAACTTTCAAATAAATCACTGAATTTCGGCACCCTAAGATGTCTGCAACCAAAATTCTCAACCCAAAGAGTATAAAAGCGACACCTGTTGATCAGTATACACCCAAGCCAAATAAGATCTATTTATGGGAAAGTTTAGTAGAATATGAAGCTTGATTAAATTCCGTGCATCAATTTTTAAGATATAGCTATTGCGTAAATCTTGAAGGAAAAAAAATAACAGTATAGCAGCGCCACCTGTTTGGGCGAGGTACACCAAAACTTAATCAACAACAACTTATGCCGAACTCTAACTGAATTTGAAGTTTGAGGAAAATCAGTAAGATAGTTCTTCAGATAGAACTACTGCGGAAGTCCTGAAAAATGCAGCATAGAAGCGACACCTGTGGGGAGATTTACACCAAAACCTAATTAGAAGTAACTTATTTCAACGTCTAACTGTATCTGAAGTATGATAAAAATCCGTGCATTGGTTCTTGAGAGAGGGCTATTGCTGAAATAGTGAAAAAAACAACATAGCAGTGCCACCTGTTGGGCGATTTGCACCAAAAAACAAATCAGCACCAATTTATATCAAAGTCTAATTGAATCTAAAGTTTTATTCAATTTCATGGCTTAGTTCTTGAGATAGAACGGCCAAAAGATTTTTTTTCACATACAGACAGACATACTCACAGACAACTATTTTCGAAAAACAGTCAAATCGTGTTCAAGACCTTCTAAAACGTATAAATTCGTCGAAATTTTTGACGAATCCAATATGGTCTTCTTGTAAAGATAAAGAAAGTAAAAATACATGAAAGAAATATTTCAGATGTTATTTTAAATAATATTTAATTATTAATTATTAATTATTTTTACTTTCTTCCATCTTTACAAGAAGAAAGAATTGGGACTCGAGAAAAAATTCGACTTCAAGTTTTTGACAGATTTATACATTTTAGAATGTCCTGAACACGATTTAACTGTTTTTAGGAAATGTCTGTCTATGAGTCTGAGTCTGTTTCTCTGTATGTGACACAAAGTTTGTAGGCGCTCTATCTCAAGAACCAATGCACGGAATTTAACAAAACTTTAGATTCAGATTTACCTTGATAAAAATAAGGTGCTGATTAGTTTTTGATGTAAATCGCCCAACAAATGGCGTTGCTATGCTGCATATTTCACGATTTTCGCAATAGCTCTATCTCAAGAACTAATCCACGGATTTTCACAAAACTTGAGATTGAGTTGGACGTTGACATAAGTTGTTGCTGATTAGGATGTAGTGTTAAAAAACCAATAGGTGACGCTGCTAAGCTAGATTTTGCACGATTTCTGCAATAGTAGCTCTATCTCAAGAACTACCTAAAGCAGGGGTTTTTATCAAACTTTAGATTCAGTTAGACGCTGACACATAAGTTATTGCTGATTCGGTTTTTGGTGTAAATCACCCAGCAGGTGGCGCTTCAATGTTGCATTTTTCACGATTTCCGCTATAACTCTATCTCAAGAACTAATTCACGAATTTTTGCAAAACATCAGATTCAGTTAGACGTTGACATAAGTTGTTGCTGATTAGGTTTTGGTGTTAATAGCCAAATAGGTGGCGCTGCTATGCTGCATTTTGCACGATTTCTGGATTAGCTCTATCTCGAGAACTACTAAGATTTTTACAAAACTTCAGATTCAGTTAGACGTTGACATAAGTTGTTGCCTTTTAGGTTTTGGTGTTAATGGCCCAATAGGTGGCAGGCACGGATTTTTATTAAGCCCAATATGTAGCAATAACGGTTTTTTATCAAGCCTAATAGGTAGCAATAACGGATTTTTATCAAACTTCAGATTCAGTCAAGTTGACATAAGTTTTTGCTGATTAGGTTTTTCGTGTAATCCCCCAACAGGTGGCGCTGGTTTGTTGCAGGGTTGCCAGTTTGGTCTTTTTTTTAATTCCGAAATTTCGCATTCATACAAGAAATTTTCTGATATTCCTTTCTTTATTTAATGACAGACTTTTTGTGATTGACTAAAGTAAAATTTCTTGTTTAAGAATTTCCGCTGTGAATTCGAAATTTTTGATTTAAAAAAAAGATCAAACTGGCAACCCTAGAATATTGCATTTTTGAGGATTTACAACATTTTAGCGATAGTCATATCTCACGAACAAATGCACGGGATTTCATCATTGTTAGACCTTGACATAACTTGGTGTTGGTCTAAATAATATAAAAGGTGGAGCTGCTAGGCTGCATTTTTCACTATTTTTTCAACAGCTATATCTCAAAAACTAATCCACGGAATTTAATCAAACTTCATATTCTTTTACACTTTCACATAAATAGCTCCTTATTAGGCTTGAGTAGATTCAGTGCGACTGGTGCCTCTTTTATGCTCTTTGGGTTGGAAATTTTGGTTACAGACATCTAAGAAAGTTGGGTGATGAAATTCAATGATTTGTTTCAAAGGTGCGATGCTTATACGTCCTTTTTAAATGCTCAGAGTTCAACGAACCTATCTATATCTTTAGAATTCTCGTGATGGAGATAGATTGTCATTTAATTTTGTTACTGTGACAGCAAATTTTGAAGTGTTATGATGTATGAGGTAGAAGAAAGTTTTTGGATTGGCACATCCGACTAGTTTATTTATTTCATCATTTTAACTTGCTAATAAGGTATTTTGGGATGTATTTATTAAGAAAATTGTATGTTGTGGTGATCGCATATCGCAAAGCTTTCTTCTGTATACAAGGTGGCCATAATTAAACTGACGGTACTCAGAGTGTTCTGTAGCGCGATCTCATTACAAAAATGGCGCCAAATTTTGTAAGAAGATTAAACAAGACGGGGGACGCAGTTTTCCCGCGAAAAAAAAAGTTCAAATAGTCACCGCTAGGGGAATATGTGGCGCTGTGTATTCGAAAAAAGAGAGTTTCAAAAAAGAAGAATCAATACTGAAATAAAATTACCGTTTATTTAACGAATTTAGCAATTTAATCCAAGCTCAAAATAGTAACAGTTTATAAAAAGCTAAAAATTTACACAAAACACTGCTAAAGTTTCTTTATCTGCAATTTCACTTACAGAGCCCCAAGGAAAGTAACAGCAGAAGAAGAAGTTCTTTATTCAAATTTCACATTACATCTTTTGGCCCAGTGCCAGCTTGTTCGGTTTTAAAAGATAATGTGCTACTGTTAGAAGCAATTTCATTGAAAGTTATCTTTCATAATGTCTCCTTCTTTAGTCGAGCGAGCTCTACTAGTCAAATTCTTTTACCTCAACCAGTGCAACGCGCCTGCCGCTCTTCGTGATTTTAGAAACCACAAAAAAATGCGTAAAGGTAACGGTCCTTTGTCAGTTAATGGTTTAAAAGCAATGGTTAGAAATTTGAGAAAACAAGTTCTCTAAATGTTCAGTGAGGCAGAGGACGAAAACCCGTATCATAGGATACAATCGAAGAAGTGGCAACGGCGATTGTCGACAGAGCACCAGAAAATATTGCTACCGCTTCCAGCGCTCGTGAGATAGCTCGGAATCTGAATATGCCTTATTGTACGGTATGGAAAATCCTACGAAAGATTATATACTTCTATCCGTACAAGATCAGCCGTGTACAAGAGTTACGTCACTCCGAACATGATAAGCGATTGACTTTTGCTCTCACTTTTCTTGCCAGAATGGAGATGGATGATGCTTGTCCCTGGAAAATTTTATGGTGAGACGAGGCCCACTTTTACCTGAATAGTAAATGCCCAGAACTGCCGAATTTAGGGTAACAAGTCACCAAGAGCATTCAAAAAAATTCCTTTGCATTCACCAAAGATAACTGTTTGGTGTGGTTTCACAGCAGATATGATCATAGGTCCATTCTTCTATGAGAATATTACTCCGACAGGACCTGTAACTTGTTCTGCTACCGGAGACAAATATCGCCAAATGCTAAACAACTTTGTTATTCCGGCACTTCAACAAAGACAGTGCCTGGAAAAAATCATTTTCATGCAAGATAGAGCCTCTCCACATATTGCTTTGCGGGTACAACAGCTGCTACGACAGAAATTCACAACAGAAAGAGTCATTAGCCGCTGTTTTCCAACTGACCGGCCACCTCGGTCCCCTGATCTCACACCCTGCGTCTTTTGGCTATGGGGTTACCTAAAGTCCAAGGTCTATCACGGAGATGTCCAAGACCTGGCTACGTTGAAGGATAACGTATCGCGAACTGTACGGGAGATTTCTGCAGACATGTTATTCTCTGCTGTTGTAAATGCTGTGTACAGAATGCAATATGTGGTCCACAAAAACGGCGGCCACATCGAACTTGAGATGGATGTGCTAAATAAACGGTAATTTTATTTCAGTATTAATTCTTCTTTTTTGAAACTCTCTTTTTCGAGTACACAGCGCCACATATTCTCCTGGTGGTGATTTTTGGAACTAATTTTTTTTTCGCGGAATCCTTCGTCACCCGTCTTGTTTAATCTTCCTACAAAATTTGGCGCCATTCTCGCAATTAGATCGCGCTACAGATCACTCTGAGTACCGTCAGTTTAATTATGGCCACCTTATACATAAAATCGCCTGAAAACAAAAGTAAAATACAATCTATTCGTTCTTATCCATAGATATCGAGGAATTCGAGAAAAACAGAGCATAGCAGTGGCACCTGTTAGGCGGTTACACTCAAACCTAATAAGAATCTACTTATGTCAATGTATAAAACAAGTTGGAAATTGCTTGTGAAACGTGGCAAATGAGGTAGTTCATAATATAACTAGTTTTATAAATTTTTTTTGCATTGCATATTGTACTGAATGTATATTTTAGTGCACTTCATGAGTGCGAATCAATTTCATTCTGTTCGAAAGGCTCTAACTTCATCAAAATGCACTTGCAATAATTTATTCCCATTGGCCGTAATGTAAAGGAAAACTTTTAACTGTCCCTGTCATTAAATATACATCCGATTTTCATAAAATTTGAAGTGACTCGACAAAATTTTGCAACAATTATATATTTAAAATTTCAAACCATTCGGAAGGTTGTAACATCATAAAATGTACTTGCAAATATTTATTCCCATTGGCCGTAATGCAACGGAAAAACTTTTGACTGTCCCTGTAATTAAACTATACATCCGATTTTCATAAAATTTGAAATGACTCGACAAAATTTTGCAGCAGTTATATATTTAAAATTTCAAACCATTCGGTTGAGTAGTTTTTGCTCTGATATATGCGGGCAGATGGGCCGAACGACGACTGTAGTTGCTACGCATTTATATAATTACGAACGCACCTAATAATATGAAGTTTGAGGAAATTCCGCGCGTTATTTTTTGAGATAGAGCTGTCACAGCATTGGGGGGAAATGCAGCATAGCAGCGCCATCTGTTGGTTGATATACACACAAAACTTGTCAGCACCAATTTATATTACGGTCTAAATGAATCTGAAGTTTGAATAAATTCCGTGCAGTAGTTCGTGGGTTAGAGCGCCTACAATATATGTGTCACACAGAGACACAGAGACTGAATAAATTCCATGCGGTAGTTCGTGGGCTAGAGCGCCTACAATATATGTGTCACATAGAGACACAGAGACATTTTTAAAAAACCGCCAAATCCGGTTCAGGACCTTCTAAAACGTATAAATTCGTCAAAAACCGGAAGTAAAATAATTTTACGAATCCAATATCTTCTTATAAAGATAGAAAAAAGCAAAAAAAACATTACTTGCATTACTTCATGGGATTTTCTTTTTGCTTCTTTATGCAAATCATATCTATTTATTTTTGAGATAAATCTTATTTGAGAACAGAAATGTATCTCTACCTTCTAATTCTTTCATATCATATTACCTTAACTTAATACAGCATTTTAAGCTTTTTTGCTTTCAAATCGAATGGCGTTTCTCGTTTTACGATAAATCTTATTATAATCAACTAATTGTTCCTTTGTGACGATCTTTTGACTTTCTTCTATCTCCAATAGAAGAAAGTATTGTAATCGAAATTTTCTTCGACTTCCGGTTTTCGACGGATTTACACGTTTTAGGGATCAGAGATCCCAAAAAACATGTTTATAGAAAATGTCTGTCTGTGTGTCCATCTGTCCGTCTGTCTGTATATCCGACTGTCCGTGTGTCTTTCGCCATTGTACCAGAAAAAAAGTGTATGAAGTTATGCATAGAATTGAACCATTTTTTTTTTTTAAGATTTTGGCTATGCCAAGCAGGTCCTCCATTAATTTGGAAAAAATCCGCCGGAAGGGGGCGTTGTAATAGCGATTTTTGTGCCTTTTTGAATATTGTACCATCGAAAAGTGTATGAAGTTATGCATAGAACTGAACCAGTTTTTTTTTTTTTTGTATGTTTTTGGCCATGGCAAGGAGGTCCTACATGAATTTGGAAATATTCCGCCAAAAGAGGGCACTATAATAGCGATTTTGTGTAATTTTCTTGATATTTCGTATTTTTATTATACACCGGCGGCTTGTGAATCGAGGGGAACTTCCCATCCTCATAAGCCGATTATTCGTGAACAGCTGATATACAACAGAATAACGAAAAACTGTTGATTTTAGTAAATATCATGATCGAGATTAACTCGTTTTTATTCCGATTAAATTAACTGAAGCAGAAATTTAAGATGAAAGTCAAAGTTGATGCAGCATTGGACTAATAAAAATGAAATATCGACACCTGTGACAACATTTTGAAATATTAAAATATATGAGATAGAAGAAAGTTTTGGGATTGGCACATCCAACTAGTTTCAATTCTCGTGTCTCATAAATCGACTTCAGTTTTAAAGCACGGATGTTTTTCTAATAACATAAAGAAACGGATAGACAAAATTGAGAACTGTATTGAAGAGTCTTTTGGGAGAAAGTAAATGGAGCACAGATGTTAATCAGGTAACTTCGAAAATTCGCAACAATTTTTAGCTCACAGGCTATCAAAGCCTGAGAGCTAATGTGACCGCAGGTTCTGTATGTGCGTACGTAACGCGATAACTCTTGATAGAAATATCCGATTTGGTTCAAATTTTTTTTATAGGTTCATTCTCATAATCCGCTTCCATGATTAGTTTTGGGGTTCCATTGGTTAAGTATAAGGGGGGGAGGGGTGTTATGAAGGGGCTAATCCCCCCCCCTTAACTTAGATAAATGGGAATTATCAGATTATCAGAATTATCAGATTTGCTTCAATTTTGGTATACCGGTAATAACTCTTGATATAAATAGCTAATTTGCTTCAATTTTTTTTTCTAGATTCATTCTCATAAGGCGATTCCCTGATTAGATTTGGCGGTTCATTGTTTAAGTATAAAGGGGGGGGGGATTGGGGGATAATGCCCCTTAATTTAGATAAATGGGTTTTCTTATCCAATTTGCTTCGAATTTGGTATACCTGTTTATTATTATAAGGCGCTTCCCTGATTAGATTTGGAGGTTCATTGGTTAAGTAAGTATAAAGGTGGGATCAGGGGAGGGGCCTTCCCCCTTAATTTAGATAAATGGGTTTTTTATCCGATTTGCTTGAAATTTGGCATACCCGTTTATTATGATAAGGCGCTTTCCTGATTAGATTTGGAGGTTCATTGGTTAAGTATAAAGGCGTGGGGCGAACAGGGGGCTAATACCCCTTAATTTAGATAAATGGGTTTTTCTATCCGATTTGCTGCAAATTTGGTATAGCGGTCTGTTCTGATAAGGAGCTTCCCTGATGAGATTTGGAGGCTCATTTGTTAAGTATAAAGATGTGGAAAAGGGGGAGGGTAATCCCCCCTTTAATTTATTTTTCGAAAGGCAATTATTCTTTGAAGTAAGAGTATAATGTACAATTAGTGTGAATAGACTGTGAGCTCAATGCCTTCAGTTTAACTGGGCAATTTTCTTTTTTATTCCAATGAGTGGCGAGCTCAGCAAGTACGATCTTCATATGTTTTTAAAGGTTAAAAGTCATTCTTTTAGGGATCTTCTTCTTCATAGAATAAATAATAACGCTGTTATAATTATACTGATTAGTTGTGAGCATAAAAACAAAAATAACTTCGTGAATGTGGCAAAAAGTAACGAGTCATGATTTGAGAACAACAGCCTTAAGGCTGCTAGTCACTCAGCTGTCGAATTCCCCTCAGTAATGTTAAGTTTACGGACGTTTGATGCGGTCGTATATTTAAAATATCTCCGCGGGAAATTATTTTTTTTTTTCAATGCACTCTTCTTAAACGATGTCTCTTTTTTCCTTATTCTCAAAATATTTCTAAAATATATGCTTAATTTTATATGAAGTGTTAAAATCTTACTCGCTATTCGTCAGTTTTTAACACATAAAATGTTAAATTAAGCATAGATTTTAGAAATATTTTGACAACTAAGGAAAAAAGAGACACTCTTTAAGAAGAGCACACAGAAAACAGAAATCCTGAGGAGATATTTTAAATATAAGAATGCATTAAAAGCCCAAACGCCCATAGGCTTAAGGATTCACTTGAAAACACCCGCTTGCTAATGCTAAACCTATGGGTAGGTTGATTTTGAATTTCTCCTTTAAATTTTAGTATTTTTAAAGAATTTTTTTCATAGGATAGCTAATGTCCAATATGATTTTTTTTTACTTTTTCGATTTCGGTTGCACATTTTTTCAATAAAGGTACTTTCACTTTCGGAACCAGTTTTAAAAATAAAAGAGCCTTTATTTAAAAAATCTGCAACCCAAATTGAAAAAGTACTAAATGGCCCTATTAGAAATTTTATTCCATCGCCAACTGGTGATGAATCGCCAAACAACGAAATTTTCATTATTTTTTTTACGGACACTCTAACGAATTGCCGCCGAAATCTTTTTAATAAAAATATCTATCCTCATGAGAAGAACATTTCATCATTTTTTCTTATTTTTCGGAGTATCCCAGTATGGAGATCTTCCTTGTCAGTTGTAACCCTAAATAATATTTGACGATTTATCGTCTGCACCCAAAAAACAGATCAATGCCTTAAAATTAATTTGTTAAATTATAATTAGGTTTTTTTAAAAATATAAAGATTTTATATTGTCATCGAAAACACACCTATTTGCATATTTTTTATAATTGTAGCGCACCAGGAAGTGAGTGAAAATTTTAATTTCGAAATTTCACCTTGCACATCTTTCCACATTCATGGACGAAGTTAAGCTGCATATTATGAAAAAAGTGCTAAAAATATTTAATACCGCGTTGCTTTATCCTGGATAATTTCAGCTATCCTATATACAAAAAATCCTTTAAGGATACATAGAACATCTCGACAAGTAAAATGAAGCAGTTTTTGCGAAGTATTTATCATCATGTATAATAAATAAATAGTTAAAAATAGAGATAGAAATTATTTTTTTTACAGTAAATATAAACATTATAGCCCATATATAAATCAAAAGAAATTAATTTCATACATAAATTAGTTTTCAAGAACTAATTAACTTTTTACATATACCTATGAAAAATTTTGAACAATTCTGTCTGTTCGGTACACTTTTCTAAAAACGGTTGAATATATCACCTTAAAATTTGTTATAGTTTCAGAAATAAGTATTCAGTGTTAAATATAAGAATTCATCAAACGCCCATAGACTTAAGGGGGCTCTTCACTCACTTGAAAACACCCGCTTGCTATTGCTAAACCTATGGACAGGTTGATTTCGAATTTCTCGTATAAATTTTAATATTATTAAACGATGTATTTTAGTAAATGATTTATTTCTTTTACAGTAAATATAAACATTATAGCCCATATATAAATCAAAAGAAGTTAATTTCATTCATAAATTAGTTTCAAGAACTAGTTAACTTTTTACATATATGTATGAAATTTTTTGAACAATTATGTCTGTTCCGTACACTTTTCTAAAAACGGTTGAATATATCACCTTAAAATTTGTTATGGTGTCAGAAAACATGCTATTTGAGAATAATAAGAAGCAATTTTCATTTTGATTTAAAAGAAATAAATTGAATAATATTTTAATAAAAAACTTTGAAAATCCTAAAAATTTTAAGAACATATTTTTCATTATTTAAAAACTTTTTTCACTCAGACTAATAGTGTTACATATTTTTAAAGAAACATGTTAGTTACACAATTTTGAAAGTTTAAACTGTTTATCTGAAAAAGAATTTTAGAAAAATGTATCGAAGCATAAAAAAACGCATTTCGAGAAAAAGGCAAAAAATTATATACACACCCACAGTGCTTAAAGTATATTATTTTAAAACCTTACAGCGCCATAATCTTTTAGGTCCATAATCATTTAGCACCATAATCTTTTAGCGCTATTTTTAGGGTGATAATTGTAAACTCAAAAATATGAACCATTCTATGTTTCATGTGCCCTTAAAAATATATAAATTTAAAATAGAAATTCGAAAACAACCTGCACATAGGTTTAACATTAGCCAACGGATGTTTTCAAGTGAGCGAAGAGTTCCCTTAAGGGGTCTGGCCACTCAGATTCGGAATTCTCCTCACTAATGTAAAGTCTATGGGCATTTGATGCATTCGTATATTTAGAATATCTCCTCGGGAAATTAATATTTTTAACTTCTATCTTTTGTGTACACTTCCTAAAAGTTATATCTTTTTTTCTTAGTTCTCAAAATATTTCTAAAAGTATAGACTTAATTTCATAGGAAGTGTTAAAATCTTACTCACAGTTCGCCCGTTTTTAACACATAAAATATTAAATTCAGCATATATTTTAGAAATAGTTTGAAAACTAAAAAAAAAAAAGAGGCATCCTTTAAGAAGAGTACACAGAAAAAAGACGTTAAAAATGTGAATTTCCCGAGGATATATTTTAAATAGACGAATGCATCAAAAGTCCATAGACTTAACATTACGGAGGAGAATTCCGCAGCTGAGTGGCCAGACCCCTTAAGTTTTCGGGCAGAGCAAAATCCATTTAGCGAAATCCGCAATTTTCGTTACAAAGTTAGCAACCCTCATCAATATATATCCTCTTTTTAAAGTCCACGGATGATCCTTAATCAATCTTCTGTTTCCTTGTTTTGACTTCTGAAACCAGCAGGTGGAATCGAATTGCCTCTCATACTCCAAAAACAAATCACATCTTAGAAAATCATCGAAGTGTGAGATTAAACCGTCATTTCTCTCTTTGTCTAGGCAGTTAAAAAAAAAAAGTGAAGAATTGAAGACGGAAAAAGCATTCTTTATTTAATTATAGCGAAATGCTCTTTTTGGGGACATCTAATCACAATCGGTGCCAAAAATTTTTGATAGATGTTGCTATATAATACAAAAACTAGGGAAAATATTGGAGATCGTGTTGTTACGATCTTGCATGTTTTATCTGAGGAAAGAATTATTTTTTTATTGTTTATATTCATACCACAGAAATATATAGAACTTTTTGTTTAGTAAATTAGAACCGCGCCGCAGGTAATGTCAGAGTGCGTTAAAAGAATGACAGCTGTTGTAGTCCTCCCTTCCCCCTCCTTCCCTCTCATATATATACACTTGTCTGTGAATAAAGCTAAGAATGAAAAGAAAAAAAAAAACAATTTCCTGACCAGACGATGTAATTGAATGATAATAAGCTTAGAAGTGCCACCAACGAAGCATTGTTCAGGTAATTAAGGCACTTTAATGGAAGACCTTTGGCATTTAATTTGAATTCTCTTACTCATTATTACTTTGTTGATTTGAGAATTTTTTCTTTTCTATAACTGAATTTTTGACAGTATCATCAGTAAATATGTTTTTGTAGATCAGGTTGCCAGATGTTATGCGATATTTATTCCATTACTCTGTCGATGTTAGTATATATATTTCTTTGCTGTGCAATGCTGTGTATATCTAATAAGCAGACCCGTCCGGCATTGCTCGGGCAATCACGGCTAAAAATAAAATTGACGTTTTCCGGGATTACTTTAAATGTATCCCGCATTTCGAAATCGATAATATAACTTTTCAAAAATAAAAAATAAAAATCTCATTAAAAATTTCATAAAGATTTATCTCTTACTTATGAAGGTGTATCGTCGCCTTAAGAACAGGCTTCTTGTCTATAAAAGGTAACCTTACCCCTTTCTTGGAACATCATTAGGTCGTATGGAATTTATCTTCCCTTATAATTTATAAAAATTCATAAAAATGTAAATCATTTAAATATTTTTTAATCGATTCCCAAAATTCTGCTCCATAAAGATGCGCAAATATAAGATTGGATGGATAAGCTATCAAGTAGATATTGATTGATAAGAAATCAACTCCATATTTTAGGTTAAATGGGTACTTATGTTTGTTTTTTTGTTTTTAAATCACTGTACGAATTTCAAATAAACTTTATTGTAAAGACGGCAAAATTTACTAGATCGGGTGAAAAGAATTTCGATTGATTTTATCAGCGGGTGGAAATTGCCATCGATCTTGGGATATAGAGAAAATACGCGAATTGCATGACAACAATTTCTTGCACGTTGAGCTATAGTTTTCACAATAACTATTTTATAGAGGCAAAATTATCAGAACTAAAATTTAAGTATAGACCTGAAATTTAAGTATACCCTGCCTCCCATAAAATCGCTGTTGATAAAACCTTAGCTCAAAAAAAAAAAAAAAAAGTAGTAATGATGAAGTCTTTCAGCTTAGAAAAAGAGAAAATCTTTAACGATTTGAAATACAATGGTTATCATCTACTATGACCAGAAAGATTTTTTTCCAGAGCAACCAGTATCATCCTCCGTAAACCACAGGAGTCATGCATGTTACGTCTTTATTCCATATTGTAATAATCTGTCAGAAAACATGTCCGATTGATTCAAATCAATTAATATTGGTACATACTTTAAACCTTAGAATCTTATGAAGAATATGTTACGCTAATTCAAGTCTAGAATCCCCTCCCCCTTTCAGAATACCGGTATAGATTACAGTTTTTCTTGAACAGATATATTGTTGAAACCGGGCGATCATGTAATACCAGAGCATAAGCGCTGTTACAAATTCTGCAATTTACAATTAAACTGTACCTCAATTTACAATAAAACTGTACAATAATACTGTATCTCACTCTGAGTCCTTTGGAAACATGAGTTGTGATAGATTTTTACACGATACTTGGAGTATGCACATTCTATGTCGCTTCTTTTTAGGATATCACTTGTTTTTAAGACAGTCATTTTAGATTTCTGTCTTGGCAGGATCATTTACAACGAGTTGTTTTTTTATGATATATACTTTATACATGTTTCTGGAATTCTAGTGGAAGTACGCTTAAATATATGAAAATATATTTTGCAATATGAAAATATTTTTACAGTGATGAAATAAATAACTGCAGCGACAAGCAACATAAATATGTAATACAAAAAATATGTGCATTAAACTTTCTTATTGTGTAAGTTTAAATTTATTAAATATTATTTACACTCATTCTAAAACTCAATTAACAAAAAATTTTCAGATGCATTAAAATCGTTTGCTTTTGGCGACGAAAAGTGCAGCTCGCCAAATCGCGTTGACGCTTTCGCCTTCTCGCGCGAAATACTAGAAAATATTTCATTTTTTTTTTACAGACTTTGTACCGTAATTCCGCCGCTAAATTTCATCGATCCTTTATTACATACATAAGTAGATTAATTGGTATATATTTTTAAAAAATATTCTGAGTATGCTCAGTAAGGAGACCTTCCTTGTGAGATATAACTACACTCTCTAAAATATGTCAGCTGGGTGGGAAACTTCAACAATATCAAAAAATAAAGAGTAGAAAATAAAATAAAAATAAAAAATAAAGAGTGACCTTTTTTTTTCTTTCTTTTTTTAACTTTCTTCTATCTTTAAAGCATTGGATTCGTGAAAATTTTCGATTCCTGGTTTTTGACGGAGTTTTACGTTTAGAAGATCCTTAACATGATTTGACTGTTTTGAGAAAATTTCTGTCTGCGAGTCTTTCTGTGTGTGTAAAAAAAAAAATGTGGTTGGTGTATCTCAAAAATTAATGCACGGAATTTAATAAAACTTTAGATTAAATTATATGATGACATAAGTTGTTGCTGATTAGGTTTTGGAGTAAATCGCCGAACAGATGGCTCTGCATTCCTGCATTTTTCAGGATTTATACAATTTTAGCGATAGTCATATCTCAAGAAAAAATACACGGAATTTCATTAAGTTTCAAATTCTGTTAGACATAAACATAAGTTGATGTTGATTATTTTTTCGTGTAAATCATATAGCTATGCTGCTTTTTTTTATTTTTTTATTTATTATTATTATTATTATTATTATTGTTTTTTTTTACAATTTTTGCGATAGCTATAGCATAAGAATTAATGCACTGAATTTAATCAAATTTCATATTCTGTTACACTTTCACATAAATAGATCCTTATTAGATTTGGGGGGTATTATGCTCAACAGGTGTCGCTTCTGTGCTCTTTGCGTTGGGAATTTTGGTTTCAGACATTTAACTTGCACACAATTCAACCAGGGGCGTAAATCCTGGGGGGTACAGGGGGGTGCAACACCCCCCCCCCCTCCCTACGAAAAAAAATCAGTCGGAAAATTTCCCGTTCGATCGGAAAAAGTACGTTTAGTCGGAAAAAATGGTATTAACCTATAAAAGCTTATAAATTGGAAAAATGAAAAAATCAGTCGGAAAAATTCCCGTTCGATCAGAAAAAAGTAAGTTTAGTCGAAAAAAAAAATGGCATTAACGTATAATAACTTAGGAATTGGAAAAATGTTTTTGTAGTTTTTAATTAGTAAATAAGAAAAGCAAGTTAGAGCGAAGAAAACCTATAAAATTTTATTCTTAGTCGGATTTTTTTCCCTTGTAGTTTTTGATTAGAAAATTAGGAAAAACATTTTAGAACGAAGAAAACCTGTATAAATTATATACTTAGTCGGAAATATTACGGATTTTATTTTTGTGATTAAAACTATTCAGAAAAACTTTGACTTGTCAAATATTGTGAACTCGAAAACCTCGATATGAAGAAACAAAATATTTATATACATATTCCAGCAATGTTAATATTATTTGTAACCCTGATATTTTGATCGAAAACTTTGATATTCCGAACTTTTTCTGTTCTCTTTGACTTCGAGATATCGAGATCCAGCTGTATATTTATAGTCGGAAAGTTTTTAGTTTAGTCTGGAAATTTTAAGACATACTGATTGAAGTGAAGAAACTTCAATTTTTTTTTTAAATCTAACTTTAAATTTAGTTAGAAACGTGTATCACGGAATCAGGTCTCCCACTGGTCCGTTTTTTGAAAACCAATAATTTTTTAGAAAGAAATTCGTGGAGGCTTTCTGCAACAATTGCAAGAAAAACGCGATTCCCGGTAGGTTGCTGCGAAATTTATAAAGAAGATTTTTCTTTAAATAAAAGTGGTGTTCAAAAAACGGACCGAGTGGCAGCCCTGCGGAATTTAGGTGATATCCGATGAAAATTCAAAACTGAATTGCAAATATTTAGTACTTTACCCTATCAAAATCTGGATATTTTCCACTCTACACGAATTTTACCTTTAATCGAAAATAATTATGGCTTTATTTTTTCTACTAATTTTGTGTTTTCTTTTTATTTTATTAAAAAAAGATCTTAATTTATTTTTACTTTTTTGCCTAATTTTAAGACTGATTTAAAAATGTGTTTCAAGAAATTTATATGATACCGGATGAAATTGAAAACACCCAAATACTTTGAATTTTTATCTCGAAATAATCTGGATATTTTACAATCTATAAGAGTTAACTTCTATCAGAAATAATACTTTCGTTTTCTTTTTCCTTTCTCAATTGTATTCGATTTTTTTAAATATTATTATTATTACTGAATTTTGTTTGGTTGGAAAAAACAGGGGTGACAACAATTTTTTACCCTGCTTTAAAGTATGTCGTTAGAAAGAATTAAGAAATCCCGTATTTTTGGCACATTTTTGTCTTTAAAATATTCCCCAAGTAAACACATTTCAATTTTACTCATAAAGAAACAATTTCAACCGATTACTTACGAAATTATTAAATTTTATAGATGAAATTCACGAGATAATTATGACTTCGCGTATCGTATTGAGATAGTCAAATAATTTTAAAGCGCTGATGTCGATTCTTTTCGAATTATTAATAAATTTATCTAAAAATTAGGGGAGAAAGTCTATGATTAATATGTATATGAAAATGCGGATTAGAATCAAAAACTGCTTTGTTACATAGCGATATATCTTGTTACTAAACGTACAAAATTTGATTAACTTTTATATAAGTACTAAGAAATGGATATAAGTTTTGTTCATTCGAAAATTTTCGATCTTTTAAATTTTGACTTTTTTTATGTTGTAGACGTACATTGTACACTGGTAACAGGATTCCTTATGCTTAATTCAGAATTTGAATTTCTATCCGGAGTGGATTCTATGTGAATAAATATGCCATACACAGTAAAAATAAAATGCAGTAAGCCCTTTATTGGTAAGAAAATGGGCATCGAATCCCCAGCTCTTCAATCATCCAGTTTCATCAAATTTTGTACATTTAGAAACAAGATATATCGCTATCAAACAAAGAAGTTTGGAGTTCCAAACCGCAATTTTCTACACATATTAACCATAGTACGTCACCACTAATTTTTAGAGACATACATTAATAATTCAAAAGGAATCAACATCAGCGCTTTAAAACCTATTTGACTATCTCGATAAGCTCAGTCATAATTATCTTGGGACTTTCATCTATAAAGTTTAATAATTTCGTAAGATATTTACGATATCCTTTCTTCGTTTTTATCATACATGCTAAACTTTTGGACATGAGTGTATATATATGTATATATTAATTAGTCGGCATTTTATTGGCAATAGTACTCGGAAATTTTTCTTCTCGGAGTCAGAAATTTATGAGTCTACACCCCCCTACGCGACCAGGGTGGTTTACGCCCCTGAATTCAACGTACCTATACCTTTATAATCCTCAAGATGTGCATATATTGTCATTTAATTGTGGCACTTTGATAGGGCATTTCCAAGTGTTAACATGTATGAAATAGAAGGATGTTTTAGGATTAGCACATCCGACTAAGTTAAAATATTATTTTACCAAATAATAGATTGGTTTTAACTAAAGTAAAATTATACTGTGAGAAGACAATTTAGAAATCTGATATAAATAGTTTAAATAATGCTTTTACTTATTTTCTGTTGCCATATCTAAAAAAAAGAGCAAAAATTGCAATTTCTTTAGCACGCAGTTTTTACCAAGCGTAAACTAATGCGGCGAATTTTCCATAATCGGAGCTTAAGCCAAATTAACGTATTATAACAGAAATTTTAAGGACAACATCAATTGCAGTCTAACACATGCGTAACTTTTAAGGTAAAATTTGAATGATAAACATTAAACTTTTTCATTCGAGTTTTTTTTTATATTTTTACTTTTATTTTTTTTAAAAAGGTACAGACATAATCAAGGTAGTTTCTAGATTAAAAAAACAAATTTCTGTTTTATTCATATATTTTTTATTAATTATCTAATTACACTGATTTAATTTTAATTATTGATCTTAGTTATATTATTTGACAAAATAAAAATAAAATTAATATGCCTTGTTTTTCACAATTTTTAGGGTTTCGTTCATCTGACGAAACCCTATTCGTCTCGCTCCTATGTCTGTCTGTCTGTCTGTGTGCCTGTCTGTCACAGAGCCCGTTCTCAGAAACTATATATATGGGAGACTTGAAATTTTGCATACTAATAGCTGAACATCTCACATCAAACGACAAATCATAAACTTTTGAAAAAGTCTTATATTTAACCCTCTGGGTTCTAACTTGTGTATTTTAAGCTTTTTTTTTTTTCTAACTGAGCCCCTAATTAAGTTGAATACATGAAATTTGGCATACTTATAGCTGAACACCTCACATCAAACGCCGAATCATAAAATTTTGAAAAAGTCTTATATTTAAACCTCTGGGCTCTAACTTGTGTATTTTAAGCTTTTTTTTCCTAATTGAGCCCCTAATTAAGTTGAAGAGTTGAAATTTTGCATACCTATAGCTGAACACCTCACATCAAACGACAAATCATAAAATTTTGAAAAAGTCTTATATTTAACCTTCGGAGATTTAACTTGTGTATTTTAAGCTTTTTTTCTAACTGAGCCCGTAACTAAGTTGGAGACTTGAAATTGTGTATAATTATAGCTGAACACTTGCGATCACACAAAAAATCATAAAAATTTCAAAAAGTCTTATATTTACCCCTCCGGTCTCTAACTTGTGTATTTTAAACAATTTTTCTAACCTCCCCCCATTGTACCCGGTAGGTACTTTTCTAACTTTTGCCGACACTCCTTTGACCACTCTTTCATATTATGCACATAGCCTTGCATCTTTCAGTTCCACTTTTAACCGCCAAGGGGCGTCTACCTATCTCGGGTGTTATGGGCCCGATCCCCTCGACTAATATAGCTGCGAGTAGTTTGTAAAACGAAGTTTCGTTCGGATAGAGGTTTGTGTAGAATAGAGTGCGTCCCCTGGTTGCGAAAAGTGGAACTAACAGATTTTGCAAAAGGATAAAGTGTTTTGAAAGGAATATTAAACGAAACCCTCTGTGCGATCTGTGATCACACTTACCCACTTGTTTTCTTTCTTTAGAGGAAATATGCAATTTAACTTGTTAGTCAAAATCAAAGAGAAAATATATCCACTAAATTCATATAATTAATAAAATGTTTTAATAGTTTAAAGTAAAATTACGACAAACTGCACAATCTCCGATTATATTGTTTTGTTAGTATTTTGATATTAAAAGTTTCATTAGTCATACAAATTTCATTTAATTTTTGCTTTCACTCCATTTATTTGACTGGTGAAAATGGAAAAATACAAGGTATCCATAATGTCCCAGTTTTAAATTTTAATAGCAGCAATCGTAAGCATTGCAGAGTGTTGGTTTAAGTTCACAAATAAAAAGTAACTAAAATATGCGCAAGTACTGCTTTGTTATTTACTCGATTGTTGTGCCAGATACGCAAAATATCGACTCCTGACGGTAAAGTGTTATTTTAGGACTAAAGATTTAAAAGCGTACACTACCGAAAAAACTTTCTTTGGGGGAGGGGGGGGGGGTGGGCTTTGTAGAAGATCTTGTCTACGTTCCACCGCTACCTAATGATTTGCCAGAGTTGAGACACAGAATTGAACAGGCTATTGCTACGATTACTCCGGACTTGTTAACCGAAGTGTGGGAAAAATGGGACTTTAGGTCAGATATTTACCGTGTAACTAAAGATGGAAATATTGAACATTTGGAAGAAAAACTAGGCTAGTTTACCTTCAATTTGATGTATGATTTGTTGTAAATATTCTTGTAACAAATCGAAGTGATTTACCGAACAAGCTCATTAAATATATAGAAATTGGCTGGTATAGGAAAACCAATGTGTTTGTGAAAACCCTGTGATTTTAACTAAGTCCTGCTTTTTGCCGAAAGGATCAAACCAAGTCGATCCATCTAAATTCATCATCGCAGATGGCACTTCACCGGCAGGCAGTTGTATAGAAAAGCCGGGCTGATATTCTTATGATACGCCGCAAATGTGAAACTACAGCAAGTTAGAGAAAAGTTCCCACGGCAGATTCTGCAGCGTGGGATAACTCACCATCGGCATAAGCTTCCAGATCCCGCGTTGCTAGTTTATTAAAAAAATACAATATTATTTAACAGTTGTTAAACACACATAAATTAAAGATAAGTAACAAGGATAAAATTTAAGTTAAAAATGCTAAGGACATTTAAGGCTGTTCTTAACTGCTTTGCTCAACAAGCGCAAAACGTTTTGACACATTTACAAATTCATTTTTTAACGGAAAGCTATAAAATTGGAAAGCCTGCCCATGGAAGCGATTTGGAATTGAACTGTTTTCCATTTTTCTTATAAATCAGTTACCCATTGAATTATAAGCAATTTCGATCACGTGACAAACCCGTTTTTCACCCGCTCTTGAGTGCTCTTTCTCCCTTTGCTTGAGAATTCGGTTCAAAACGCACACTTTGGTGCTATTTTCTGAAAGATCTATTACGTTTGCAAAAAAATGGAAAAACAGCTCAATTACATAGTTTTTGAACTACAACACCAGCTAGTTTCATGCATTTTCGAACAATAATAAATGAAAACTTATGTCAGAAAGTTGCCCTTTTGGATTTGAGAACACCCTTAAGAGAATTAAATATGATATGTAAAAGTAATAAGCAAAACAGACGAACTGGTCGATTTACAGACGAACAACACATGACAAAACATAACATTTAAGTACTATTCACAAATTTATGATGTGAATATAGATATTTACGTTGCCCCATTCATTAAATTTAGTTTTAGAGCCCAGTAAAATTTGTAATGGCGTGTTAAAGTTGTAATTGGGAGATTTATTAAATATAAACATTTTGTTAAAACGCTCACGGAAGGTTTCTGTTTTTTAGATGGATTTGATAAACTGGGCAACTTCTTGAGTTGCGTATGTTCGAAATAATCTGGTGAGTATAAACAGTTGGTACAGCAGTGCCTTGATGGGTCATTTCTAACTGGACACACCGAGGTCATATGATCACTTGCGCATTATGCGAATATTGGTTTTTTCCTACAGTTGGCCTGAGAATGACCATATAGTTGGCATGTGCTGCATCTGATTATTGGACGGTAGGGACTTATTTTACATTTATTAAATCCGATTAATAGACTTTTCTGGGATAAAATGTATTTTGTTGTTGCACTTTCTGCTCCCAGGACTAGATGGTAATTGTAGGATTTTTCATTTTGTAGAGTTCTTTTGGTCATAATATTTGGGTCAGAGGTCTGACCTATGAAATATTTGATAAGTTTTTCTGGAGTTGTGCTTCTTGAA
Organism: Maratus speciosus; assembly: GCA_963932465.1. Classification (NCBI taxonomy): domain Eukaryota; kingdom Metazoa; phylum Arthropoda; class Arachnida; order Araneae; family Salticidae; genus Maratus; species Maratus speciosus. The sequence goes on along the minus strand of OZ010800.1, from coordinate 243,761,490 downwards.
ATACCCAGGACAATAATTGTCTTAAGATCCGTTAATTTGAAGGTTATATCTGTCTTATCTTTTATCTTTTCTATTTTCTTCGATAAAAGTTCTGTATTATCATCCGTGTTAGATTTTATAATTAATTGATTATTTTTCCTAGAACGTTTACAGCTCATTGGTGGGATAATTTCATCTTCTTCCAATGCTTGACTGAGTTTTGAAGTTCATTTAATGTTAATTGCTTCGCATTAATTTCCAGTATATGATTGCTGATTTTGAAATTTCGTTTTCTGTGCTCTGAGCTACATTTGTTTTCCGTTCCTGATTGTACTTGAAACTTAGGTGTTTCCAATAATTTTCTTGCTTCTATTTGGACTTCTTCTAGTTGGTTGATTTTATTGCTGAGTGAAGAGATTATTTCTATTTGTCTTCCTTTAATTCTTGATTTTCTGTTGAGGAAAGTGAAACTGTGATCCCGAAATTGGGGTAGGAATATAATTGACCTATCAAAAGATAGCTTAAAGATAACATCACGAGCCAAACACTCCTAGTGTCTAAAGAGGTGCTATTATTTTTAATCAAGGGATCGAGACGGAAATCCTTGATGAGAGGTTTAACCTGGTTGAGAGAGGCTGTCTCTCAGTTCTATGAAATAAATATCTCGGAGGTGTTCCGAGGGAAAACTTTATCTTCCGCCGGACCACTGGAGAGAAGACTAAAGCGAGGTTGGCTGTCAAAGTCGTGCGTTTGTCCAGGCATCGGAGAAAGGAACATTATTAGTCAGTTTAGACCAGACACGGTGAACCTTTTTGCTTACGCGTGCCGAAAATTCGCAAACAATATCTATTAGCAAATGTCACGTGCCAAACTTTTGTGCAGCGTACGATATTTATACGAAACACTGTTTATAAAATCAGTTTGCTATCATGCATTAATAATTAATAAGTAAGTAAATAATATTCTTAACCGAAATGCGATTTCTCTCTAATAATGGAATCAGCCATTAAATTAATGAAATTTTAATTCGTAAATATGATTCATTTATGGAGTACGTACTGTAATCAGGCAAAAAAAAAAAAAAAAAAAAAAAAAAATGCTAATTTTTATTTTAGTAATTTTTAACTTAGTATGCAACATCTAAGTTATACCAAGTTGTTTTAAACAATGTATTGATAATGTATTGGTGAGATTTTTGCAGTTGTCAATTCAATGGAAAATGCTTTATACCTTGTACATATTTTGCTATTTTTGTTAATATACATATCAAAATTGGGTCCATTTACCCTTTTATTGTAGCGGCTATCTAACTTTATTCATCTGAAAAATACAGATTTTAACTTCCTATAGAAAGGCAATAGCGTATGTCTAAAACATTACAAAGCATCACAGGAAAAGGAAGTTATGAAATTTAAATCGAAAAAAATTAATTTTCACGTGCCAGAGAAATTGCTTTGCGTGCCAACTCTGGCACGCGTGCCATAGGTTCGCCAACCCTGGTTTAGACTAAAGTAGCGAATTTATTACTTTGTGGACACTGTGCATCTACTTATTGAGAACTTATAAAATTCTCACGGCAATCGTCGTATATCGTATAACTTTCCTACTCATCAACTTTATTTTTTGTTGTAAATTGACTAATATATAGTCAAGAAGTTTGCTTTTATTAGTTATCTAATAAAGTCATTTTTTGTTACGAATTGTGTCTAACCCTTCGAAGATTGCCTACGCTATCCGTATTTATTCAAGGTCCTACAGTCAAAATTAAACTGTTATAATATACGATTGAAACTGAGCATTGTTTTATGGACTGGACACACGTTTTATAATTTTTATGTTTCAGAATTACTTTGTATTTCAATGGCAAGAATTACACAGTTTTAAATTTTATTTATAACACAAACAGAAAAAAATCACTCAAAGTCATATAATTGTTAAAATATTGAATAAAACACCTTATTTCAAGAAATTACTATTAAAATGAAATATGATTATTGTTATCAAGTTTCAGTAGTTTTGAGTTTTTTTTATAAAATGCCTATAAACTTTAATGTTTTTAAAATTTAATTATTATTAAACACTGCTCTAAATTAAATATGTAATTAAATTTCGAAAGAATTTTTAATGTATTTTTTTTTTATTTCTTTGTCAAACTTTTAGAGAAAAGATCAATTAATAAAGTAGGAATAATTTTGTATCTCGTTAAAAGCTTTCAAGCAAAATTACCTCTTATCTAATTAATGCCAACAACATAATTTAATAAGGAAAAAAGTAAGTAAAGAATGGGGAATAAAAGTGGTTATTATTGCAAAATTTTCGACAAAGTTTTTCCGATTATTGGAAAGTGCACTTTCTAATAATTAAGAAGCAGTGAATTTTTTTGCAAACGAAATTTAATGAAATATACTGGGACATCGAATGCTGAAAATAAGTAACTTCTGTATAACACGTTCCAAATCTAGATTTAAGTAACGTACACAAATCATTATAATTTTCAAAAATTCCAAAACTTTTTTGACTATGCATTTTTTTTTTATTATTAGTTTGATGATTCGTGAATATTCAATTAACAAAAATTTAACTGGAAATTCTTCTAAATTTTTTTCTAAAGTAATTAATATAAATTAAGATGTTCTGCTGGGTTGAACAAAATTTTGGTTCTGTTAGAGCTGCAATTATAAGGGGGTGAAATGTCACCATCTTCACTGCAAATAGTGGCGTCTTAAATTTAGACACATATGTGACTGAAAAAGAATTTTAGACACTTAAAGTATCTTAAACTGAAGTTTAACACATTATAGATGTCTTAATTTAAGATACACAAATGTCTTACTATGATCATGGTGTAAATGAACTGAGAATAGTGTCTAAAATATCCGCAAACGTCTTATTTAAGACACTTCGTTGCTTCAAATATGTCTTAATTTAAGATGCTTTGATAATTCCGGCGCAATAACCACCAGGGTGCACTCTCAGTTGCGCATGCGTTTTAAATGTCCGTCGTTCGAATTTGATATACGTTGTAATTCAAACTGAAAGTTTGTTTTTATGTACGCGTATATTTTAATTATTTTTTTGAGGAATGTGAAGTTCTGTGATTTTAATTCGTATTCGCTTAGTTTATTTATAAATTGAATACATATATATGACGTGGGTTCTTGACACCAAATGTCTCTTATAAGCTGTCGTCGATATAAGGACGTGATAGACACGGAAATAAACAACACTTGAAGATTACACCCGGGAACTCTACAAAGCGTGTGCAATGGACTTGGTGTTAATTTGTATTATTTTTTCGTCTTCTTCCTGTCAAAGCTGGCAGAAAAAAAAAAGAAACTTTGTCTGGCGGGTTATGTTTTGATGATGAAAGGTTTCATTCTTTAAATATGGCTAGCCGGATATACTATGGGATTTACTTCTAAAATGATGTAAGTCTATCTCCCTTACTGTGGTAGTCTTTTAAATTTCAGATCGAGGAATTTTTCTTACCTCTTGCAAACAGCGATTGAAGTAAGTGCCATAATTTCTTTATAGTACTAAAATTAGTGTCTTTTATGATTTTATTTATTGTACTAAGCAAAATCTTGCCTCAAATTCTATTAGTTTTGAATCTGTTCGCAAAAAAACCCCTCTAATTCTTGGAGCATATATTTTTAAACTTATGATGTTGTCTTCTATTACAAATTATATATTCAATGGCAGTTCTTTGTGTCAATGGCTAATGCTTATCTCACAGTAAACGACGACCACAAGGAAATAATAATAATAAATGCTTTGGAAGATCGCCTAATGCTTTCTTACTTCCTGGCATAAAACCGCATATTAAAAAAAGATAAATAAAGAACATGAGACTCATCTATTATGTGAAGCTGCTAGAAGAAATATACACTGGTGTCCAAAATTAAGGACCAGCCACATAATGCTAATTTTTAAGTAAGCGAACACTCAAAAGGAAATAATATCATTCAAATAATTACTATCCCTACAGCACAGCTAGACCATATAGCATCTCATTCATGTCACACATGGTCACAAGTGTCACAGTCACTACGGTGAAACAAAAAATAGGAAATTCCACACGTCTCATTAAGAGTCTCAAATGATCAATATATGTGACTCCATTGAGACGTCAATGTGACTGCTGCTTTATGACGAGTCACCAGGTGGACTTTACAATGTAGTTACATTGTGACTCTCATGTGACTGTCATTTTTAGACTCAATTTCAAAGTCATCATGAATGTTGCATTAAGATAAGTCACCAAATAATATCATATTATAGTTACATGGGGACTTCTCACAAAAGAGCACAATGGTGACTTCACAATAGTCCCTCTGTCACCTGAAAGTCATCATGTGACTTTAATGTGACATTATTTGGTAACTTATCACAATGCAGCGTTCGGGATGACTTTGAATTTGAGTCTGCAGATGACAGTCACAGGAGAGTCACAATGTAACTACACTGTAAAGTCACATGGTGACTCGTCACAAAGCAGCTGTCACAGTGACGTCTCAGTGGAGTCACATATAGTGATCCTTTGAGACTCACAATGAGATGTATGAAATTTCCTATTTTTTTGCTTCACCGTAGTGACTGTGACACTTGTGCCCATATGTGAGACCAGTGTACATATTACACTATATGGCCAAAGGTGACCGGTCACTTACGATTTTAGACGTTTTGTTAAATATCTAGAAAAATGCATGAGGAATTAACCTGAAGTGCAGGTGTGTAAACAGTATAGTATGGGTCATATATTTCTGCGAAGATTTTTTTCCCGAAACTCCTTAGGGTACGGTCAACAAATTGAAAAAGAACGAATATTTTTTGGCTAACCCTGTAAAATATAATGTAGCAAAAGCGTTCACACTTGAGATTATTAATAAGTGGCTTATTATAATATATTGTGTTCATTTTTATGAGGATAGCATGTATACTCGAAGAGAAATTAAGGTTTTTATAGAAACAGTCCCGAATTTCGCCAAGTTTTTTGCTTATAATTGCAGAGTTCTTAATGTAAAATAAAAGGTCTTATCAGAAAATATGACAAACAATATTGTACACAGTACACTGCAATCAGAATTTAAAAATAATAAAAATTGAATGAAAAATGAGCAGGTTTACTAAACAATGCTTCACTGCGCATGCGCGAATGCAATCAAAATATAATGTCCATAATGTATTAACTAAGTATATAGACCAACTTTTGTGAAAGTTTCAAAATCATAGCTTGAAAATTCTGAAAATTATCGCCGGTAGAATAAGCTCGAAATCCATTGTTCCCAAAAAGAAGCAAAAAGATGAGGGGTTGTCTCCAAATATACTAGTACGTGCAATATTGTGTACGATATTTTGGCACTAATCAACAGATATTTGATATAACCCCTCATCTTTTTACGTCTTTTTGGGAACAACGGATTTCGAGCTTATTCTATCGACGATAATTTTCAGAATTTTCAAGCTATGATTTTGAGATTTTCACAAAAGTTGTTCTATGTAATTCGCTAATATATTATGCATATATTTTGAATGCATTGGCGCATGCTCAGTGAAACATTGTTTAGTACTTCTGCTCATTTTCCATCAAATTTTTAATATTTTTTAATTCTGATTGCAGAATATTATGTACAATGTCGTTTGTCATATTTTCTGAAAAGAATTTTTTTTTTTTTATATTAAGAACTTTGCAAATTATAAGCCAAAAAACTTGGCGAAATTTGGGACTGTTTTAATAAAATCCTTAATTTCTCTGCGAATACACATGCCATCCTCATAAAAATGAACACAGTATATTACAATAAGTCACTTATTAATAATCTCGAGTTTGAACGCTTCTACTGCATTAGTTTTTACAGGGTTATCCAAAAGATATTCGTTTTTTTTTCAATTTGTTGACGGTCCCCTAAGTCATTTCGGGAAAAAATCTTCGCAGAAATATATGACCTATACTATACTCTTTATACATCTGCAGTTTCAGGTTAATTCCTCATGTATTTTTCTAGATATTTAACAAAACGTCTAAAATCGCAAGTGACCGGTCACCTTTGCCCATATAGTGTATTTGATTTGCAGCCTTAATATTGATTTTTTGATTATTTTTGATACAAAAAGTAATTTGAAATTTATAATGGGAAAAATAAAAAGCTATAACTGGATTTTGCACTTAAAATTGTGGTTTTTATAACTTTATTTATGTGCACTTATACAAAAATACAAAAATGACAGTTAGATGTAACTATATATATTTAAGACGAAAGAAGTTTGGAAGCTATAAGTTATTTTTTCTTCATGTTATTAATATAGAATATGTTTTTAATTATTTTTATTGATTGTTGAATAGCTTTTGTCATTATCCTCTGATCTAGATTAAAAAAAATTGCCCACGTGAGAATATAAATTTTTGAAAAATCTAATTTTTAAATGATAAGGATTTTTATCTTTTTTCGGGGGTGGGAGGGGGGGGGGATTTTGTTTGAAATTTTCGTAAAGCTGATATCTTAAATCTTACACTAATTATAATGAAAGTTTTGAACTTTTAGAGTAGGGCAAGAATAAAAAATCAAATATATTTAACAAAATACCGAAGTAATTCTTTTCTCAGTGTTATTAAAGTAGAATATTTATTTTTTTTAAATTCATAATTAGATAGCTGTTGTGCTTATAATCTGATATATATACATATGTAAAATTGCCTATATGCAATATAAATTTTTTTTAAAATCTATTTTTTAAATTATATGAATCTTCTCTTTTTTTTTTGGGGGGGGGGGGGGGAGAGATTTTTGCAATTTTCGTACATCTGATATTTTAAATCTTTTTCGACATTCAACCGAGTATAATAAATATTCTGAACTTTTGGAGTAGGACAAGATTATAAAAAATATATATATTAAACCATGTACCTTAAAATCCTTAATAGCGGACACTTCGGGACCGCGGAATTTTCCCGATAATCGGAGATGTCTGCTTTTGTGAGGTAAAAATATACAAATATGTATGTCTTGCGGATTTAAAAAGTATTCGTTAAATAGAGATGTCTGCTATTGGGGAATGTCCGTCCATTAACCTCCACAACGGATACTCCCAAGTACCGGATATCTCACTTTAGATAACCTTAAAGCAGGGTTGCATTTTTTTGCAAAAGAACTTTCTGATTAAAGCATGGGCATACTGTGCAGTGTCCCGTTCCCCTACGATTGTAGTGTTCCCAAATTTAATGTGCAATATTTCTAAAGCTTCTATTTTAAATCTGTTTCAACTGTACTGATTATAATCAATATTTTGAACTTTTAAATTAAAATAAGATTTAAAAAAATCTAATATTTAGATAAATAATTTTTGTTTTTAACCTTGTTCTACTCCTGAAATTTAAACTATTGATTATAATCAGTGCAATGTCGTAAGAGATTAAAATTATCAGCTTAACGAAAATTGCATACCAAAATTGAGAGCACCAAAAAAATCAGGCTGTATGGGGGTGGGAGGGGCAGGACCACAGTCAAATATTTTTCCAGGATTCAACGTTGCTGCATTATTTATTATTATTAGAAAACGCTTTCTCGGGAAAATGGCGAGTGTTGGAGAAATTTGGATGCCATGTTTAAATTTTGGAATGCCAGCTCTACACTGTAAAAAAAAAAAAAAAAAAAAACGACCAGTTTTCCTCTAGGAATCGGAAAAATAGTTGTCCTTATCGTACCGGAAAATTTTCCGACCCAGCTCGGAATAAAATCCGTAAAAAAAAAAAAGGAAATAGTCAATAAAATGGTATTTTATGAATCTTACTAGCAGGCTACACCCGCTTCGCTGGTCCATTTTACAAATGATCCTTGATCAAACAAAATTATGAATTTGACCTTGTATTTTAAATTAATATGGACCTTCACCGGGAAAATCTTTCCGCATTTGTTGAACACTATGCGAACGCTATTTAGCTATTATATTATCTTATGGGTTACGCAAAATTCGGGCTATTCATAAGAAACTCTTTTTACAGTATATATTTAAAGTAGAGGTTGGGAAGACAATACGGCCGTTATGATAATCAGAAATGTTAAAATGTTCTCTAGTCACCACACTACTAAAATGAGAGATAATTACATTGATTGCAGAGAGTGACCACTGAACATTAATTATGTTCGGATTATTAACTTTCGTTTGATAGTTCTTGAACTCCGGGCTCCTCAGCTTGGTGCTATGTGTGGTTCTGGTAGCTTAAATACAATTTCTCTCTACGTTGCATTATATTTTTTAATATACGTCTTCTAGCAGGTCTACTGCAGTTTTCTATCTTCGGATTACAACAGAGTAAATACGGTAAAAAAAATGTAATAAATTGTTTGCACACAAAAAGTCTTTAACTTTCATTAAAAGAAATGTGAATCACATAAAAGTGGATTTTTAAAAATAAAGTGTTTGAATAAAATTGAAATAATGTCATTTTCATTACCATTTCGTTTTTATATGTATACCACTTGTAATTATGTAACTGTTAACCTGAAAAAAAAACCCTCGATAACCGATTATGATAGAAAACTAAACCTCTTGTTTTAATCCAATCAAAATCTTCCCAATCTTCCATAATCGAGTGCACAGCTACGTTTTACGGCAAACATTAGAAGTGTTTGCAAACTATATGGTTACAAATTTACCAGAGTTAACACACGTAAAACATACGTAATTATGCGCCAAACTACATTCCATTAAATAAAGTCAAATTGCTGTCGGCTGAATTATAGATCTTTCGCCAAAAGTACTCTTTGTAAATGACAAATAAAGTCAGTTATGCAAAACTTAATAACCTAACACGCTATAATATAACGAAATAATCATTTTGATGCACCGAAGACCTTTTTTCATTTCTCTAAAGAGTACAATAACACGGAGAAATAAATACACTTTTTATTTTCAAAATCACATTATTCTTCAGTCTGCTGCCTAAATAAACCTAAAATCGTTAATTTTTTCCTCAGTTTAGCGAATAGGATTGTGCGTCAAAACTTGCTTTATAATGATTTCTATTTTAAATTTTATCTGCATTTCAGGTGCTTTTTTTCTAGGCTAAAATGTGTTATCTAGGCTAAAATGATAAATCAACAAATACTGTTCCACCAGCCACCATTGGAATTTCAAATTTTTTTCCAAGTATTTATTTTTTAGTGATAGTAAAATAACTACAGATAAAAAATATATAATACTAAATCTTCTGTTCTCCGTTTGCTTCATAATGAAAAAACATAAATTTACTAATCGCTAAGTACAAATTTCATGTAATCTTCTGCAATCGCGATCACTGTCCAGAGACTCTTTCAAATATAAAAGAAACATCCAAATAGTTCAGTAAATACACTAATTAGCGGGTAACCTGATTACGGAAGATTAATCCAATATCAAAAACCTTAAAAAAAAACGGAAAAAGGGATGACGAATTAAAAAGATAATCGAAAATTTATTTCAGTAGACAATTTTTATTGTAAAATATTTTCTTTTGTGGTATTAATAACGCAAAATTGCATACATTTTCTTAAGAATAATCTTTAGTACTTAACATTTGAAACAGCAGACTTTTCTAAAAGGGAAATTGGAGATATATATACCGGGTGTCCCAAAAAGGACTGATTGATTTTAAAATTCAATAACTTGCAAATGGTGACAGATATTAAAAAAATTCTTGCAGGAGGGTTATGCATAAGGTCAAAAGTTTTATTACAGTGATTTTCAATTTTAGTTCGATTTACAAACAATAGATGGCGCTGTAAGCAATAGTCGCTAAATACAGGCTCGATTTTTGGTCCTTTATCTTGTTCCATGCAGAAAAAGGAGATGGAAATGTATTATCCGGGCCACGAAGTACCAAAAATCGAGCCTGAATTTAGCGACTATTGCTTACAGCGCCATCTATTGTTTGTAAATCGAACTAAAATTGAAAATCACTGTAATAAAACTTTTGACCTTATGCATAACCCTCCTGCAAGAATTTTTTTAATATCTGTCACCGTTTGCAAGTTATTGAATTTTAAAATCAGTCAGTCCTTTTTGGGACACCCGGTATATATATATATATAAAAGAGTGGACAATATTTGTTGATCTGAGTTCGAGGTTATAAAAGTCGTAAGTTTGGGGAAAAACAAAATAGCATGTTTCCGTAGTAAAGTACGCGAAAAATATTTTAAATATCTGAAATTATTTATAATATGTGTGTGTGTGTGTGGGGGGGGGGGGGGGAAACGTTTGCATTAAAATTTAAATATTTGACTCCACTTTTATAATATTAAGTGCTATTTATATAATATCGTCATTTTTATAATTACATCTGCTAGAGATACATAATAATAATAATAATAATAAAAATTGTTATTCACAAGAAAGGTCTCCTTGAAACGCATACTCAAAATATTTTGAAAAAGGAAATGATAATAAAATGACTCATGCATGTAAAAAAGACCGGTAAAAATATTGCGGTGGAATCCCAGTAGAAAATTTGGAAAAAAATATTTTTTCGAGTATTTGGCGTGAAAAGACGAACGCTCCACGCTCTTTGGCGAACCAATACGTTTTCTCGCCAAATGCAAGAGATTGAAATGCATTTATAAATTCCTTGTTAAATAAGTAATTAAATGCCTAATGCTCAATGAATTTAAACTTAAACTGTGGATTAGTTTACTATTTTTGCTGTAAGCGTATATAATATATGCAAATTGCGTGTTATTTGTATTGAGCTATTTAATTTTATACGGTGTCACCGGCTAGATAAGTTTTAAGGGTATTTTAATTAAGAATGCTATCATTAAACATTTCGATATTAAGTTGCTGTTTCCATGGCAATAAAACTCTCTTGTTGTCTCTGACACTAACAATATCGAAGTCAAATTGCCAATGCTCAGAATCGGACCTTAATTTGAGTTTGAAACACTTTTAATCCATTTAAATTTCGTTGTAAACGGCATAAATACGATCGTTAAATTTCATTATTGCATATATAAATGTATATGACAAAACTGCAGTTATAAATATGTATTTATTTAAGTTAAACTTACTTAAACTAACTTCGTATCGAGAGTTGAAAAAGTTTTTCTTAAAGAATCTTTATCATAGTATTATTCAAAATTTTATCGTGTCGCCAACCAGCGCTAAATCGCAAAAAATGAAATTTTCATTATTTTTTTTAGGAATGCTAAATAGAGGTTCTGCCGATTTTTTTATGGGTATACCTATGAGAAGAATATTCTCTATTTTTTTTTTCAAATATTTCTGAGCATGCGCTTATGGGGAACTTCCTTGATATCATTTTATCTATTTTTCAGATGCATTTTTCTTAACCTAATGCAAAAGATAAATCGCCAAATATTATTTGAATTGCAATATTTCAACTGAATAATTTTTGAAGTATTACGAACATTCTCTTTCATGTTTAAATTAAATATTTTCGTTCTTTAATATTATCACTCATTAAAATGGATTTTTTTTTCTTTTTTAAAGATTTCAAATAAAATTAGTAACAGTTTTTTGTCTTTTATTTTACTAGGTATAATAGCCGTTTCAATTTTTTCAACAACAAAAAACTTCGCCAAGAAATAAAATGGTAACCTTATCGTCCAAAATAATAGAACTTTTCGTCATAATTCTATAACTAATCTACGTAGAACGATATGTTATAGCTTAAAACCTTCCCTGAAACGATACCTATCTAACAGCATAAGTTCCGTCAAAATCCATGCGGTAGAACTCGAAATCTAGGCGTTCGGAACGAAATTTCCGTTTGGATTTTATATATATAATAGATAATAGATAATAGAATAGATAATAGATTATGTGTTATGAACTATCTCAAAGTTAAAACAGATCGCATTGTTAGATTTCCTAATTTTAACAATATCGCGTTATGTTAGTTCCACATTCCACCACCAGGGAGCGCACTCTATTCTCTACGAAAGCGTATCTGAACGAAACTCCTTCATGCAACCTTTCCGTAGATACATCAATCGGGAGGGTGGCGGTCTTAACCAATAATTTAAGATAATTGCTGAAATTACTACGAAAAATATTTTAAAGGGGCCCTACGCAGGCCCCTAACAGAGTTAGAGGAAATCGGAAGACGGCAAAATAATCGCGGGGAAAAGTTTGCTTTGGTGCTTCGGAGCTACTTTTGGCGCGATATCTAAGCTCTACGACCAATAGGAGCCCAGATATTTAAGGAAATATGAAGTAACAAAGTCCAAAATAATAGAATTTTCCGTAATAATTCTATAACTAATCTAGGTAGAATGATGTGTTATAGCTTAAAACCTTCCCTGGAACGATACCTATCTAACGGTATAAGTTCCGTAAAAATCCATGCTGTAGAACTCGAAATCTCGGCGTTCGGAACGAAATTTCCGTTTGGATTTTATATATATAATAGATTCCGATTTTACAGATTTTTTTGTGAGCTGGGTCGGAAATTTTTCCGGTACGATAAGGGCAACTTTTTTTCCGATTCCTACAGGAAAACTGGTCGTATTTATTTATTTATTTATTTATTTTTTTTTTACAGTGTATATAGTTCAGATATTTGCTTCGGAGGGCGGTAAATTTTTTTTTATATCTTTTTAGGTACGTTCGTAATTATATAAATACGTAGAACCTATAGTCGTAGTCTGGTCTGTCCGCACTGTAGAAAAAAATACCACCAGTTTTCCTGTAGGAATTGAAAAAATAGTTGCCCTTATCGTACTGGAAAAATTTCCTACCCAGCTAGGAATAAAATCCGTAAAATACCGTTTTATTGACAATTTCCTTTTTTTTTTATGGATTTTATTCCGAGTAGGGTCGGAAAATTTTCCGGTACTTAAAGGGCAACTATATTTCCAATTCCTAAAGGAAAACTGGTCGGATTTTTTTACTGTGCCTGTCTGTCCGTCAGTCCGCATACAACAGCGCAAAAACTAGCTAACCGAATGGATTGAAATTTAATATACAGGGAAGGAGATAGTGTTTACTAAATTAATCGAGAGAGAGGGCACGGTTTAAATTTAAATTGAAAATGATTCCCGCTTAAGTTTGTTAATCTTTTTAAGGTGAAAAGTCAAGCGCAGGAGCATTTGTGTCGTAGAATGAAATTTGAAAAGAAAAAGAAAATGGCTTTTGAAAGTATTCGAACATAACAATTAACTTCACTCAGAATATGATAGGTAGGATAACTTGTAAGGTTTATGCAGGGGCCTAAAGCTTTAAATTAAGGTTTTGGAATAAGATATTATTGATATACGCGTTTTACATTAAGAGGAATTTAAATAAGAGTAAATGATAGATATTATTAAAAAGTAGGGAAATATTGAGTATGCTGAAAAATAGAATAATTTAAGGAATATCGCGAATAATTTTTTTTTTATATCCTTCTATATATAACAAAAGTAACGATTAGAAAATTTTCCAAAAGATTTGGAAATGGACCGATGCAAATCTGCTTAGATACCGCGAAACGCATCTGATTGGTCAGGGCTTTCTGTTTTTTCTTACCGGGAATTGTGCTTCGTGAAAACCATGAAATTAGGGAATTTAGATAGGATGGGCGGGGAAAGGGAAAAATCTTCTAAATTTCGATAAACTTCTGTGTTTTGGGAGTTTTTTTTAGAGGTCGATGGCAAAAGTGATTTTTACAGAAAGAAGTTAATTTTCATTAATTAATGAGAAAGTGGGAATGGTCATCTGCGTTTGAAATAAAATAAATGAATGTATGGAAAATAAGACCCAGAATGGAAACACGAAACAATTATGTCTGGGGTTGGCTAGAAAATAGGGATTGCTTTGCGATTACGCGGGGTGTTGGTGAGCGTAGCGAGCAGGGGGGCAGTGCCCCTCCTAGTAACATATATAATCATAAAATTTCATAAAATCCAAAGGACACACTGTTATCTTTTTCATTTTTCTTTTGCAATGCTTACTTTTTTTTTTTATATTAACTTACTAGCAGACCCACCCGAGGTTCCCTGCTTTAACTATGAAAGCCTTCCTGGTAAAATAAAGAAACATGTAACATTCTAAAAAAAAAATCCCTGCCGGCCCGGCCTACAGGCAGAGGTAGATTTCGAAGTCAAATACAGTGGAACCCGGTTAAGACGCGTTTCAAGGGAGTGGACAAAAGTCGCGTATTAAGCGGGATCGCGTATTAAACGTGATTTGTATCATGTTGCAGGAACTGGGCTTATTTACACATTTAATCGTCTAAATGAACTTTTGAGCTTTCGTTTATATGTTTACGGTCGAAAATTGTGTCTTGTACATGTGTTTAGTTTAAAATTAAATTGTATTCAACTTTAACTCCTTGTTTCTTTTGACTGAATGGAATAAAAAAGGAAAATAAATGTGGATTCCAACCTGGTTTTGTTGTCGATTTGTACTTTGAAAGCAAAAACAAAACAACAAAAATAATTTTCCTACTAGATTAAAAATTTTTTAACAAAAAGAATAAAATATCAAAACTTTGAAGCACAACCCATTTTTAAAAATCAAATTTAGTACTTGTATTAATAAGTACCATTATAAGTGACCCTTCTTTTTAATATAAGAAGAAACTATTTTTATTAATCTTCGTGTACATAATATTGTTAGCATAACAAAAAGTAAAGAAAACATAAAAGAATTATCCAATCGCAGTCGTATTTATTTAATCTTTACGAGTTTCATTTTTTGTTGCCTATAACATGCATTATAAAACATAGTAGTGATTTAACGTACATTTAAAAGCTCACTAACAACAGGCATGATTATCTCTAATCATAATAATTTTTATGATGTATCTGAGTAACCTGAATTCGTCTATATCTCTCTTACTACTGTAAAAACATACACGAAGCGAGAGGCAAAGAATGTTAGAAGGCGGAATCAAAGAAGAATTGCAGTTTTACTAATTTAGCGGGGTTTTGTTTTATTCAAATATCTACCACTATTTCTGATTAGTAATTTTTGCGTTAATTAATCTGTTATTAAATAAAGTAAATAATACTATTCGAAAACAGTGTTTATCTGAATAAAAATAATCCGCAAAATTGCCAACACTTGAGAAGAGAGACGGAATTCGCATCTTGATCAATGAATCCGCGTCTTAAGCGTGATTATTTTCCCTCAAAGGACCAAAAATTTATCGCGTATTAAGCGGGATCGCGTAATAACCATTCGCGTATTAAACGTGATATTTTTACATTAGTCTTATGAGCGATATTCAAGGGATCGAAAAAAATCCGCGTATTAAGCGGGATCGCGTATTAACCGTGAGCGTCTTAACCGGGTTCGACTGTATACTAATTTCACAAACAAAAACTAAATCATGATTAGAGATACATCTACTTTAACAATTTTATCTGGCCGCTTATGACGAGTTTTTATTTCATTTTTATATAATAGCTGGTTTTATCAGATTCATGTTAGGGCGGTATTAAAAAAAAATACTTTTTCATGCTCAACAACTCGAAATTTTCTGGCATAATTCCAGATTCATTTTTATTAAAAAAAAAAAAAAAAAAAAAAAAAAATGAAACTTACTGACGTGATTTTTGAAGAGATTTATAAGCGACCTAAGTTTTTATTTTTTGTTCAACTAATTAAAACTTGATATATAAACAATTATTTTCTCAGAAGGACAATATTTTTCGTTTCTAACACAATCGCTTCGGGAAATTGCGTTCAAAATGCCCACTTTGACATCATTTTTTGAAATACATTCTGCCTCTATCAAAAAATCGATCATTACGGTACATTATATAGTTTCTGAATAAGCGAATCTACCAATTAAATGCGTTTGAGATCAAAAATGAATTTAAAAATGAGTCAGAAAATAAGCAGTTTGGATTTGAGCGCATCCTTAATGCAATGATTTTTCCAACACAATCCGCTTCGGCAAATTCGGTTCAAAATGCCCCCTTTAACAGCATTTAAAAAAATATATTCTGCCTCTATTAAAAAATCGACCATTACGGTACATTATATAGTTTCTGAGTAAGAAAACGTACCAGTTGGAAGCCATTGAGAGCAAAAATAAATTGTAAAATGAGTCAGAAAATAAGCAGTTTGGATTTGAATACACCCTTACTACACTGTAAAAAAAAAAAAAAAAAAAAAAAAAAAAAAAAGTAAATAAATAAAATAAAAAAAATAAATAAATAAATAAAATAAAATAGGACCAGATTTCCTGTAGGAATCGGAAAAATAGTTTCCCTTATCGTACCGAAAAAGTTTCCGACCCAGCTCGAAATAAAATCAGTAAAATCGGAATAAAATCAGTAAAATCGGAATAAAATCCGTAAAATTGGAATAAAATCCGTAAAGTACCGTTTCAATGAATGTTTCCCTTTTTTACAGATTTTATTCCGAGCTGGGTCGGAAAATTTTCCGGTACGATAAGGGCAACTATTTTTCTGATTTCTACAGGAATACTGCTCGGATTTTTTTACAGTGCAAGATGATTTTTTTCTTCAACCGCTATGTATTTTTAATTTGTTTTTGCTTAAAGAATTGGTCCTATCCAAAACTTGTCTATATAGATGTTGTAGACAATATTAAGAAGATATATGATAAATTCATGGGGATTTTATATCTTTTGGAGTTTTGGATTTTTTTTCTTCTTCAACCCCCCTTTTTGTTTTTGTTTTTATTTTTTTTTCTTTTGCGGTACGAATTGGTCCTATCAAAAACTTGTGAATATAAAAGTTGTAGATAATGTTAAGGAGATTTATAATGAAATTAATTGGATTTGATAGCTTTAGAATTGACGAAGTTATGAATCTTTTTCGCCCAAAAACCCTATTTTTGGCGCCCCTTGAGCCCATTTTTAACTTTATCATAAATCTGTGATACATAAATTTTTGGCCCTATTTTTAGAAGCAATAAAACCTTTAAACTGATTTGATATGTACAAAAATTAAGAAGTTATGGGGGGTTTTCTGTTTTCACAAAACCCTTCCCTATTTCCATCCCTTTGGTCCGATTTTACCCATTAACGAACTTGGCCCAGATTTTATGCCCATTGATTTTATGTATCAGTTTGGAAGAGATTGGTGCAGAATTACGAAAGTTATCGTGTCCAGAAAAAAGTGATATATATATATATATATAGATAGATAGATAGATAGATAAAGTTTTTTACTGAGGGTGGTTTTGGGTTCTAGGTGTCATGATCGGTGTAGATCTGCAAACATATTTCAGAAATTCCAACATAGGAACGATCCCAATAGGTAGCATTTCATACAAAATCTACCTAATACGGCGATCACAATAACGGAGAATTGTGCATTCTTGTCCATAAATATTATGGCAATCATAAAAAAATATGTTACTCAAATAAATGATGCAATCACAGAAAGTAACTCTGTTTTTTTAATGAGAATGCACGCTTTCTTTGGAGCATGTATTGTTACAACTTGATAATATATGATTAATATATGGTCAATATATGAATTCCCTAACAATACCGAAAATAGAAATGTACTAAATTCATCCAAGTGGCGTAGCATTTAAAATTCTATTCGTGTGGAAATTCTGAATTGACATTCTATTTCGTACGGCCTGAAAGTAAAATCTTTTTATGTGTGTGTGGATAGTTATCGTTAATTTCAAAAGAACAAGACTTCTCCATTGATGTAAAACAATAATTTTTAAATGGAAATTTACATTATTATTCATAAAAAATAAATCTGCAATTATCAAATGAAAATGGTGCCATTTTCTTTTTTTCTCCAGTTCGTGCGAATCCTAATTTGAATATCTTTAAACGATTTTTTTTTCAATCAAAAGTAACATCAAATGTAGCAGGATTTTCTTAAATGTTTTTTTCCCTTTAATTTTATTTTTTTTTCCCGAAACTCAAATATCTTTACTATAGTACAAAGTACTTTAGTTTTAAGTACAAATACATTTAAATGAAGTTATTACGTCATTTTGACGGACTTAGAATAATTTGATTTTAATTTCATGTCCAGAAAACGCGCATGATCTGCTCAATATAACATCAGCTATAGATGCGAAAATAGTGGAGTGGATAAAATTTCGTGTGGCAACAGGAAAGAAAAATCCATTTGAAAAAAAATATAGATTAACATAAAATTAAAAAATGGCAGGGGTTGGAAACAAAGAATAAAGTTTAGGAAAATAAAACCTCAGAAACATTTAACCCTTTCGGGTCTGGTGTACTATTAATAGAACATGTCTTTTCATGTCTTTCGAGTATTACTTTGTCTTAACAATTACTATTGTTACTATTTGCAGATAGTAATGATAGTATATGGCCTTTCTTATTATGACTTCTATTATGTTTTGAGATTTAGTAATAACAGTAATAATAAAAGTTTGCTTAATTCTCTTTGCAACGTTGTCGATTCCTTTATTTTATTCATACATTTATTTTATTCTTTAAATTTGAAATATATGTTACTTTTCGGAACGAATCATGTGTGATAAAATGCTAAAAACATTAGAAAGTTGTAATATCTGTTAAACCCTGAAGTAATAACGATATTTTCCAAACGTCTCCAAAAACACTTCCTTAACCTATTATGCTATAAATAAGAATTGAATAGTACACAAAAAAAGTACATACGTAAGATTTCAGACAATGAGATAATCTTTAAACTTCAGTAAATCTATTTGGATAACTGCGATTAACATTATTAAAGTAAATGTAACTTTGTCCTCAAAATTCAAAAAGAAATCGGACCCGAAAGTTTTAAAGAAACCGGTCATTATAACGGGTTCTAAAAATTCAAACATTGTAGATTTGTTTAAGAAACATGCACACGCACGCACACACTAATTTTTATATGTAGAGAAAGTGAAAATAAAAGACTAGAAAACAGGAATTCTGCTTTTTCAGAATTTAGTGTCGATCCCAATAACAACAACAACAAAAAAAAATGTATGTATAAATAAATAGTAGAAAACATATTTCAATTTTAAGACTTAAAGCACACGCTTTTATTTTATGTAAAATGACGTCATTCGCATCCGCTTAAGAATTTCACATTTACGATCCATTCTTAAACATCTACAGTAAAGCAGGCATAGGACGTCACAATCGCAAAATAATACAAAAATGCAGCAAAAAGATGCCATCATTAAAGAAACTCGACGGAAAAAAAATGGCTATCTAATGATTCATAGGTCTTCGTTTGTTTGTAACATTAATATAGATACTTAAAATTAAATATAGTTTATAATAGATCCATGTTTTAACAGAAATCATTCAATTATATTTTTTTAAAATAGCAAGTATTTTAATTACATTTTCTTTCGGTTGTTATGAGATAATGGCAACAAAAATGTATAATTGCTATTTTAGAACCATTTTTCCTTTACTTTCTACAGAAATGGAGTACTTCCGTTGCCAATATTAAGCAAATGGCTCTAAAAACTACAAAAAAATTAATATTTCAAAAATAAATGGAGATACAGTTTTCAAACAAATTGCATTTAAAAGCACCCTTTTTTCCCAATACGAGGGTATAAAAATGGAAAATGTGCGATGCTTAGACGTTTAAAAAATTGCTATATAATATTTAATGATCTTGAAGATGTTGTATGTGAAAAATTTTTGTTTAAAAAAAATGGTGCGAGATAGAGTTTAAAATAGTCGCCTGTGGCAGCCCTACTAAAGTGACTTCATGACTGCCATTGAATTGAAATGAAATAGATTTTAAGTAAATTTTTTCCCCTATGTTTCTTTCTTTCTTTTTATTAGCCCCCGGCATGCTATTTCTTTCTTCCAACTTATTTTGTGTCGTCTCCTAAAAATAACGTTATAACGTTATTTTTGGATTAAACTCTGATTTTCTGGTCAGAATGGGTGAAAAAAATGGCCATAATTTCTTTTTCATCAGTCCATCAGAAGAAAATGCAGTAATGGAAATCCCGGGGTGACACTAAATTCTGAAAAAGCAGAATTCTTGTTAGTTATTTTTATTTATTTATTTATTTATTTTTTTTTTTTTTTTTTGTACATTATACGAAAAAAAAGGTTAATAAAATTACTTTTAACAATGTGAAACATTTTTTTTATCTTTACAGAAAATTATTCTTGTAGTGGTAGCACACTCGTTGGGAAATCAAAGGACCATGGTTCGGATCCCAGGTGCGTCGTGCTCCATAACTAGCACAGGAACAATGCAATTATGATTCATTATCGAATGTCGACGGAAAAGGCAAAACGAGATAAATGAGGGATGTTTACGGGGGACACTGACCCGGTCAAGAAAATTCTAGGATGGTATGGTATAAGGCGCGCCGGCATCCACTTCTCTATGATAGAAAAGGTTATGAAGAGACAGAAGAAAAGACGCTATTCTGCAGTAATAACACACTGATTTTCAATTGAAAGTGCCGTGGTTCGAATACTTACTGCAAGAGGCATCACTAATTGTAGGCGATCTCCACTATATTGCGTGCGCACTTTAGCTATTTTTCTTTTCTTTAAATATTTTCAGACTTATCTGAACGAGAAAGTTAGTAGCAGTGAGCTGATATTTTGTATTTTAACAAATAAAAATAACAATATGTTTTCATGTTTACTTTAGAAATTACTACTATCTATGAATAGATAGTATCTATGAATTTCCGTTTTCATGTGAATTTATTAAAGATATAAACAGTAATAGAGCTACAGTAAAACATTTCCGTTTTCATGTGAATTTATTAAAGATATAAACAGTAATAGAGCTACAGTAAAACATGCGGAATTATTTGCAAGTGACAGGGAAAAACAGGTCAGAAAATTATAGCTATATACAATATAGACTTTGCAGAAAAAGTATAAGACTCCTTCCGCATGAAATATTTTGGTTATAAACAGGTTCCACTTTCAAAAGTAATACAGTATTTTTTAATGAAAAATCCAAGGCCAATTCCTACAGTCTTTTTTACAAATATATTTTTAATTTTCTTAGTTAGTGTGGATAAAGATATGTTTTCACAATTTATTTTCATCCCCAAACTTTTAGATTCCACATCCTAAGTAGTAGATTATGATAAAATGAGTATAAACGTCTGAAGTTTTATATTTTTAAACCACGTATTTTAACCCCTAATATATTCAGCAGCAGTTATGTTCGGTACAGTCGTTTCACGCAACTCTAATTAAAATTCATCTAATTTACTTCAAAATATATTCATAAAAAAAATACTTTAAACTTACGAAGAGCTGTTTCTCAGAGCTACAATTAAAAAAGTGGTAAAATTTCATGTACACCAGCTTCAAAACAAGTGTGCGTTTTTCCTGTTCTAACTCGCTGAACATTTTTTGAATATCATCTGTCATGTTTCTTGACAGCATTCCTGGGACAGGTCTAATTAAATAAATTTTCATTTTAGATTTTGAAATTGGCAACACTAGTAGACAATGAAATTGAGAAGTCACCTTACAACTGAATGATTTTTGCAGAGGTATCCGTTTACAATTCTTTTTTCAGCCTTGTTGAAGTTCAATTCCATGGTTCGCTTGAGAAGTAGAAACCTTAATATGACATACTGAGAGTTTTTTTTTTTTTTTTTTTTTTTTTTTTTTAAGTTTTAGTTTTACTTATATGACGCTTTTATAGGAAGTTCGGTTGCGTGTATCCTCAGTTTTAATTAAGTGTCGGCAAAACTGATTAGCCAGTTTTGCCGACACTTAAGATGTAGTAAGTTGACCAAGAAGATAAAACGTTAATTAAATTAGGCGTTTTTTTATAACGAAAATTATTTTTACAGATTCGAAAGTTTTTTACATAACTTCAGTGTTCATATTTCTAATAATCATATCAGAATTTACATACTCAATATTTCAGACAATCATATCTTATGCAGTCATGTTTTTATATGTCATATCATGTTGTGGGTTGGCTGTACCAATTATACGTTCTGACATGAATTGTTATTTTTGTAGTTTTTAAAAAATGCACATTTTTTTTTTCTTTTTTATATTTGCGTTTACGAAAGAAAAAAAAATCGCATATACTAAATTTCAAAAGTAATCTTATAAAAGTTTGATGTTGTCCAATTTTCATGCTGCTTTCATTATCCTTAAAATTACAATGTTTTTATAAAGTAAAGATTAGAAAATTATTCATACTTCAGTTTGAAAAATAAATATGATTTTTTAAAAATCGAGCTTTCTTAGAAAATTGAACATTTTCAGTTTTTAATTTTTTGAACTATTATAATTTATAATTTTAGAATTATCTTTTAATTAATTATTGCAAGTTAAATTAAATAAAACTGACTTTCAAAATTCACGAGTTCTTAGATTCTTCTGTTTTAAAAATAATACGTTATAATAGATATATTTTTACAATTATTATTTTTTTATCCCATAGTTTTCATAGTCTAAATGCTTCCAAAAATACCTATTTTCGCATATATACTATAAATTCTAATTATTTTAATAATAATGAAATCGAATAACGTAATACATTTTACGAGTTCTCTTTCTGGGATCAAAATTTCAAAACACTTCTAAGCAGTGCAGTAGTCTTAGCACAAAAATGAAAATTATGGGTATACGCTTTAGGGAATGACATAGCAAAAATATTCTATTGGGAAGAGCAATGTTCCCGTGAATATAGAAATTAGAATTCGTTAGTCATATTTTGCATCTGTAAATTTCATTTTGACAAAAAAAAAAGTCTGGAAAATTTTGTGAAACTTTATTTGTTTATAATTTTCCAAATTCTAATAAAACTTTCATAAATAAAATGTTTTTAAAAGTAAAGATAAACAAATAAATAAATATTTCTTCGTAATTGAAACCAAGTAAAAAAAAAAAAAAAAAAAAAAAAAAAAAGGTATAACATTAAAAAAAAAAAATACGTTAGTGTTATTAATTTATATATGCATTTTATTGTTTTGCATTGCATTGAAATATTTTATTAAACATATATTAAGTTTTAAAGTTCCCCGTTAGTGAAAATATTTTTTTGACTCCACAAAAGTACAAATATCTAAAATAATAATAACAAAAAAAGGTTGTAGTTTAAAAGTATTAACGCTGAAATTTTTGGGATTGTTATAAAGAAAATTTTATGTGTAGATATATTTTAGAAACAAAAAGTATACGAAGTTGTTTTTCTTGTAAGTTGAATTTTGACGTCCAATATCTGAAAAACGTATGTCTTTTAGAAAAAAAAATTGACCAGGATAATTTTAAATAGAATCGCTATAATTTATTGTCATTAAAACCCATTAGTCACATTTTTGGCACTTTTTTATTAGATTATTAAGGGGACAAGGAACCTTCAAATTCATCTTTTAACTTGTTTTTAACTTTGTCTTTAAACACTATTCAAGAGGATACTATATGTATTACAGCATATATTTATCACACATGAAAAAAAAAAAAAAAAAAGAAAAAAAAAAGGGGGAAGAAAAATAAGGAATTTTCTTGAATATTTTAAAAGTTATGAAAAACTTTTCAAAATGCCTCAAGCGCATTCTAAATCGATTAAAATCCCCAATATTTTTTATAGGTGTTTGTCATTATGTATGTCATAAAACTGTGCATCGTTTTTTGAAGCTAAATATAATTGGAAAAGTTAAGGTAGCTAATTACAGAAATATAATGCAAAAAAGTTGAAAATTTCATAAAATTTAGAAAATATTTTTTTTCTTACTTTTATATTCAAATATATAAAATTTGATGCACGCACAGTCTTATTTGTATGTATTAAAAAAAAACTTTCATAAAAAAATATTGTGGTTTTTAATTGATTTTTAATGAGCATGGAGCATTTTGAAAAGTTCTTCATAACGATTAAAATATTCAAGAAAATTCCTTATTTTCTCCTTCCATTATTTTTTTTTTTAATTTCATGTGTGATAAATATGTGCCATAATGCATGTAGTGGGCCCTCGAATAGCATTTATAGTGAAATTTTAAAAAAATGAAAAAATGAATTTGAAGGTCTCTTGTCCCCTTAAAACTAAAACTAAATACCATATAAGTAATCCTGCTTTTCTTATTCGATAAAATATATTTAGTTTATTGTTTTGAAGCTTTCACTCCTTGAAGATACTGTAATTACAGTAATTATCAAATTAATTTGATATTTTTCGTATTCCGTTTAACTAACAAAACATGAAATAGATAAAACGAAGTATATTGAAATTGCATGTTTTCATGTTTATTTCTGTTTTTATAATAACAAATAATAATAGATGCATTTTTCCAGTTCACCTTTTCTATTAGCCACAGTTCAAATGCATCACATAAACATCCAATTTTGTATGCATGCTATGCATTTTAATTTTTTAATATTCGCACAAAAGAAACAAAACATTTAAATAATAATAGAAAAAATCCACGAGTTCTCATTTCGCGTTCTAAATTACAAACCGCATTCAAACAATAGCATGCTTCCATTAAAGTCTGTCTCTTAAAATGGCTAAAAGTCTGTAATTACCACCACATTACAGATAAGCGATTCAAGCTTCGTCCAAAAATAAAGAAGATATTCGGAATTGCAAATGTTAAACCCGTCCAAACCATCACGAACTGGCATTTTATGTTGTGCGGACACGAGCAAGAAAAACTGCTATGTAATAACCCCACCAAGCTGCCAGGTACGAAACATTTACCCGTCTAAGAGCTTGTGCACTTTTTTACTGTTTCCATCATTTGATGAATGCAGTTTAATAATGTCTTCATTAAGTATACTCAATAAATCTTCTCTAGGTTTTTTTTTTCTTGCCATTTTTTTTCCCTTTTGGATCTCGTGCGCCAGAGATCATGTTTTTACCTCTCCGAGGGTGGGCCAGAGGATTGCCGAAAGGGATCTTCACTTTGCAGATATCGCTTGACCTTCCCTTCCTACATCATCTGAGGAGAGATTTTCGTTCTTCTATTTTATTTATTTATTTATTTTTTATTTTTTACATGTTTTGTTTTCAGGAATTCGGAGAGGGGGAAGGGCAGCGATATTGCAGAAGTTGTAGTTTGTCTTGAGGAGACAGATCAGAGACTGACTAATTGATCCGTGTAGATGATTATGCTTTCGATGCATGGGGGGATCGTTGAAAAATTCAGAACCTTCTATTTTGAGTTCTGGAATAAAATGTGTTTTTAATATATATATTTTTTATAATACGTAACGTACAAATATATATATTTTTTTTATTGTAAGAACTTTTTATGAACTTTTCCGTATATGTTTTATTTTTCACGAATTTGGAGAAAAATATTGCAGAAGTTGTAGTCTTCTTCAGAAGACAGATCAGAGACTGACTAATTGATCCGTGTAGATCATTATGCTTTTGATGCATGGGGAACCGTTGAAAAATTCAGAACCTTCTACTTTCAGTTTTGGGATAAATTATGTGTTTTTAATATATATATATATTTATTGCAAGAACTTTTTATAAGTTTTTTCGTATATATGTTTCATTTTTCACGAATTTGCAGAACAATATTGCAGAAGCTGTAGTCTTCTTCAGAAAACAGATCAGAGACTGACAAATTGATCCGTGTAGATGATTATGATTTCGATGCATGGGGGGACCGTTGAAAAATTCAGAACCTTCTATTTTCAGTTCTGGGATAAATTATGTGTTTTTAACACATATATTTTTTTATAATACAGTTTCTTACAAATGTATATATATATATTTATTGCAAGAACTGTTTATGATCTTTTTCGTATATGTTTTATTTTTCGCGAATTCGGAGAACAATATTGCAAAAGTTGTAGACATCTTCAGAAGACAAATCAGAGACTGACTAATTGATTCGTGTAGATGAATTATGCTTTCGATGCATGGGGCGACCGTTGAAACATTCAAAACTGCTATTTTCAGTTCTAGGATAAATTATGTGTTTTTAATATGCATTTTTATAGTGCAATATGAATAGACATAATGCAGATTTCAAATTTCAGCTATCGGATAATATGTTTTTACTTTCATCTATCTTTAGAAAAAGAAAGTATTGGATTCGTGAAAATTTTCGACTTTCGGTTTTCGACGGATTTACACGTTTTAAGGGTCAGAGATTCCGAAAAACATGTTTTTACAAAATGTCTGTCTGTGAGTCTGTGCATCTGTGAGTCTGTGAGTCTGCCTGTCTGTCTGTCTGTATGTGACACAAATTTTGTGGGCGCTCTATCTCAAGAACTAATGCACGGAATATAATAAAAATTTATATTCAGTTAGTCCCTGATATAAATTGGTGCTGATTAGTTTTTGGTGTAAATCGTTCAACAGGTGGCGCTGCTATGCAACATTTTTCACGATTTCCACAATAGCTCAATCTCCAGAACTAATTCACGGATTTTCATCAAACTTCAGATTCAATTAGTCCTTGACATGATTTGATGTTTTAAACATTTTGGTGCAAATCGCTCAACAGGTGGCGCTGCTATTCTGCATTCAGGTATACCTATGAATTAGTGCTGTTTAGTTTTTCGTGTAAATCGCTCAACAGGTGGCGCTGCTATGCAGCATTTTATCGGATAATATGTTTTTACTTTCATCTATCTTTAGAAAAAGAAAGTATTGGATTCGTGAAAATTTTCGACTTTCGGTTTTCGACGGATTTACACGTTTTAAGGGTCAGAGATTCCGAAAAACATGTTTTTACAAAATGTCTGTCTGTGAGTCTGTGCATCTGTGAGTCTGTGAGTCTGCCTGTCTGTCTGTCTGTATGTGACACAAATTTTGTGGGCGCTCTATCTCAAGAACTAATGCACGGAATATAATAAAAATTTATATTCAGTTAGTCCCTGATATAAATTGGTGCTGATTAGTTTTTGGTGTAAATCGTTCAACAGGTGGCGCTGCTATGCAACATTTTTCACGATTTCCACAATAGCTCAATCTCCAGAACTAATTCACGGATTTTCATCAAACTTCAGATTCAATTAGTCCTTGACATGATTTGATGTTTTAAACATTTTGGTGCAAATCGCTCAACAGGTGGCGCTGCTATTCTGCATTCAGGTATACCTATGAATTAGTGCTGTTTAGTTTTTCGTGTAAATCGCTCAACAGGTGGCGCTGCTATGCAGCATTTTTCAGATTTTCCACCATAGCTCTACCTCAATAACTAATGCACGAATTTTCATCAAACTTCAGATTCAGGTAAACCTTGACATGAATTGACGTTTTATAGATTTTGGTCTAAATCTCTCAAAAGGTGGCGCTGCTATGCTGCATTCTTTGCAATTTCCGCAATAGCTCTATCTCAAGAACTAATGCTTTAATTTTCAACAAACTTCAGATTCACGTAGGACCTTGATATGAATTAGTGTTATTTATGTTTTTGTGCAAATCGCTCAACAGATGGCGCTGCTGTGTTGTATTTTTCAGAATTTCCACCATAGCTCTATCTCAATAACTAATGCACGAATTTTGATCAAACTTCAGATTCCGGTATACTTTGATATCAATTAGTGTTATTTATATTTTGGTGTAAATCGCTCAGCAGGTGGCGCTGCTATGCTACATTTTTCAGTATTTCCGCTATAGCTCTATCTCTAGAACTAATGCACGAATTTTCATCAAACTTCAAATTCAGATATACTTTGATATAAATTGGTGCTAAATTCATGTAATTTCTTGTGCTATTTAAATGATTTAATTAACGTTATTTTTATAGAAGAAAGTTTTGCGATGGCCACAACATACTAGTTATACTGTAGTTTCGTACAGCCAATTTTGTTATTACATGAACTTTTTTACAGGATTTTATTTAGCACGAAATAAAAAAAAAGCTTGTTTTCCAAGATTTTTCCAGTTTAAAACGATTAATGCAAATCCATGTTTTTTTTTTTAATTACTAGGGGGCTCGGCCCCCTACGAGCTACGCTCGCCAACCCCCGTCCAGACACCGCAGACTCTAAATGCACGCTAATTTGATCGGCTTTAAAAAGATTTCGAAAGATTGAATTATAATTTAAAAAACAGTGGCGATCTCTCTATAAACGGATTTCTATTCATTTCTCTTTGATTGGGGAATTTTAACGCCAAATCCGTTGCGGTACTACTTGATTATCCCGTCGACCCATTTCGCCAAATTATATAAATCGTCAAACCACTCGCCAAATTATACAAATTGACATAATTTTTATTTTAAATAACGAAAAAACAAATAAATTAGTACAACATTAATAAAAATACAATTAAACGTCTAAATAAAAATAACTTAATGACTTAGACACGTGTAACAACATTTCAAAATAAGCTAATATAAAAGGAATTAAGTAAACAGAGTCTTTGTCTCCTGGTATTTTTTAACAAAATGAAAAGAAAGTTCTTTTAAATGAGACATTTTAAATTAATCGTTTTTAATCTAACGTAATTTTGACCAAACTATTCTTTCTCTTTTTAATATTCACGTGAAAATGCTTGTGTTAGAAATGAAATATTATTTGCGCTTTCCTAACAAAAATAGTTGAAAAGTATCCTCTTAAAATATCAAATAAATGTCTAGCGCGATTTCTAAATTTAAACCGTTTTGCAATATTATTTTGTGTTCATTTTATGTAATAACTGTAATGTGACGTAAATATGACGTAATTTCTCCTATTTAAAACTTCTAACGCATGTTAATAAATTTATTGTTTTACAAATTCCTTTCTCTCTTAAAATTCACGTGTAATTATAGTTTTTATGACGTAATTTTTAATAAGTTCCTGCTTTTTGTGTATAATTATTTAATTCTAATCCCAAATGTTTTTATCTGTTTATAATAGTCACGTGTAAATAAATTTTTAATTTATTTACACGTATAAATATATATTTTTTTTTAAGCAAACATTATTGTTTCCGCTGTTTATGCAATTGGCAACAGTTTAAATTAATATCTTTCTAAAATCTGTTAAAAATATCTCTAGAAATGCTGAAAATCTGAATTTAAAATAGAAATAAAACCTCAAAAAATTAGTCAAAATAAAAAAATTAATGCAATCTGCACTCCGGCAAATTCTAACACATAAAATGATCTAAAAATGATTAAATTCCTATGAACAGTTTTTGCTCCTATAAAACTTTTTTAGTGGAACGATTTTGTCCAACTTTAGCATTAAATATCTCTTAAAATAATTCTTCGATCTGAAAACTGTCTGCATCAGCGTGTTTATCAAACATTTCTGTATAATACTACCGAGTTTCATATTTTTGTATGCATTATTTTTCTTAATATTAACGAAGAAAGACCTCCGGTCACAAAAAATTCAAAACCGGCGGCGGCGGCGGTGACAGCAGTAGTTACTTTTTTTTAGAATAGAGAGATTATTACTCTTCTCTAAGTTAAATTGGAGTATTTTTATTTGATAAAAACAATGTTTATTAAATAGCGTAAGTGAAAAGAACAACTTGTAATTCAGTTAATATCTACACACTTACAATATGAAACAGACTTGCACAGATGAATCTAAAATAAGCGTAATAAAATTATACTTTATCACGAGGAGACGTTACAGACTGATTTAATGATCCATGTAGCTAATTATGCAATGGATGCATCAGGGGCCGTAGACAAAATGTAAATTTCAATTTTTAGTTATGCAATGAATAAGTATTTAAAATAAATTGTTTTATTGTGTAGTTTTGAACAAACAATTTTGTTATTAAGTAAACTTTTTAGGAGATTTTTTGTGCATGTTTGTTTTTAGGAATTCGAAGAGGCAGAAAGGCAAAGAGATTGCAGAAGTTCTGGTTTGACTTTGGAAGACATATCAGAGACTGACTAATTGTTAACTTTCGATTCACCGGGGGACAATGCACAAAATGCAAATTTCTATTTTCAGTTATGAGTTAAGTGCTTGAAATAGATTTTGATTTTTGTAGTTTGTATTTAGCTTGAGTGTAATTTTATGAATAAATGTCAAAGTCCTTAAAAATCTTTCTAAATATGATTCTTTTGTGGCAAGAGGGACATTAAAATGTAAATTATTGTTTCTAGACATGTAGGTAAAATTTCAAAGCTTCACATTCAGTAATTGAAGAAATATTAAACTTTAACTGTACATCAGGAATCATGCACGCCTGAAGAAAATCTTACACATTTTCAACTTACGTATAGTGAATATTGTTTTTGATGGGAAAAAGTTTGCAGGGTCTGTACAGTAATTTTTAAATAAATTTCTACGAAAAATTATTGAAATCCTCAATTATTCTGAAAAAAAAGAAGAAAAAAAAACATTTTGGAGGAATTGCGTCCTTGCATTCCAAAGGAATCGTTTGGTAATTTGTTTTTGGTAAAGGCTAGAGAAGTAAAAAATATTTTACATTTATCTATTTGTAAACTGGAATAAATTAAAATGACAATATTTTCTTCTGTTTAAACTGTTTCATTTGTCCACTTCGAATAATTTCATGCTTTGAAATTTTATGTGTATTTTCTTCGTGTTTATTAAAGCTTTCATGATAAAAGACTTCTGAGACTGTTTCGTAAATAAGATATTCATACCATTTACTTTATCTGTTCTTGAATGTATTGTTGATAAAAATGTGTATGACATTAATTCTAGGATTTGTATCTATTTAGTTTCTAAAATCTGGGGATAAGAACATTTAATATTTTTTTGCTTTTTGGGAATGAAAGACACTAAACCTTTCGATTTTTATAATCTTTACACATTCAAAAATCCTTTTCCAAAAAACTTTTCCATTATACACGGTGTGTTTAAACTATGACCGTACAAACTTTTAAATTTTGTACAGCACACCAAAACAAAAGAGTCTTTGTCTAGGAAATTAAGGTCGCAGTTAGTACCAGACTTAGATTATCTGGTGCCCCGAGGCAAGCATCATTCTGGGGCCCCACTTCTATCTAGCAATACAAATACTTATTGAATTATGCTGAAGTGATTTATAGCTATTTCGTTTCTAAAATCTCAGGATAAGAACATTTAATATTTTTTTGCTTTTCAGGAATGCAAGACGCTAAACCTTTCAATTTAAAAAAAAACTTTATGCATTTAAAAACCCATGCAAACTTTTGCATAATATACAAGGTGATTTAAATATTACCGGACGAACTTTTAGAATTTGTACCGTGCACCAAAACAAAAAAGTCTTTGTATGGAAAATTAAGGTCTCAGTCAGCACCCGACTCATTATCTGGTGCCCACACTGTAAAAAAAAATCTATGAAGTTACTAAAGTTTTTCTAGGAAACTGGGATTCCTAGAACTTTTCATGTAACGGCAACAACAAAATTTCATGTAACAGACACACTTTTGCGTCGAAAATCAAAAAATCTGTAAGGTTACTATGAATTTTTTTGGAAACTGGGATTCCGAGAACTTTTCATGTAACTGCAGCTAGGGTTACAAATAAAAGTTTAGTAAGATTACTGAAATTTTAGCAGATTCATTTGTAAAGTTACAGATTTTTGTAGCTTTACAAAAACTAGTTTTGTAGATTTGCAGCTTTTTTCGTACAGTTACAGGTGAAAGTTTAGTAAGCATGTAACTTTACATCTGTAGAACTACAGATTTTTTTTTACAGTGCAGAGGCAAGCATTATTCTGGGGGCCTCCTTCTGTCTATCTATAGGAATGCTTAGTGAATTATGCTGAAGTGACTAGTACTGAACCTCGTATCTATTGTATGCATACATAAATTTCGAAGCAGGTACTATTCGATCTATATACAGGGAATCACAAGAAAGATCGTAATAACTTTAACGAATGATAGAATACACCACTTTTTTGAATAAGAATATAAAGTCTCGTGTGAGCCTTTGAAGTATAAATAGTAAACAGGTCTTTCTGTCACTTTTGGCTATTTTTTATAACATGAAATTTTCTACCACATTTTGAAATCTAATCTTTGTATTGCATTAACGTGCATTTCGATAATTTCATGATATGGAAAGGCAAGTGGAGGCATACACTTAAACTAATAGAAACAAATTTCAAAATCGTTATGTTGTTACTGCATTCTTCATGCATTAAAGTACTTTTGTGTAAAATTTTATAACCTTAGTTTTCTGATGATGTAGTTCGTTTCTTTTTTTTGGAGGAGAGGAGGGGGGGGGGGGGTTGCATGGGCTACGGGAAGGAGAGAGTGGAAGTTAAGAGTTACCGAAAATCCTCATAAGTCCACAGGGGTCCCCGTAAATGCACGGGGCAGCTGTCCTGGGTTATTACTCATGTCCTGGTCATAATCCGTTATTTCACTGGAAAATTCCAAGTGTTCTCATCTCCAATTCAAACATAACTATCAGTAATACCTTTAACTAAAATAAAGATATTTGAAAAGAATTTCCAATAGACTTAAATAAGTCTATTGCTCTGTATTTAGTATAGTGACGTTTTAGTATAGTATTGAGTACAGTGACAAATTAAAAGGTTATTGTAGTGCACAACACTTCGTTAAGTGAAAATCTATGAAGTGTCAGTTGCATAATAGAGAGTCTTCATCTCTGTTTGGTTAATGGTACACTGTAAAAAAAAATCTGTGAAGTTACTAAAGTTTTTCTAGGAAACTGGGATTCCTAGAACTTTTCATGTAACGGCAACAACAAAATTTCATGTAACAGACACACTTTTACGCCGAAAATCAAAAAATCTGTAAGGTTACTAAGAATTTTTTTGGAAACTGGGATTCCGAGAACTTTTCATGTGACTGCAGCCAGGGTTACAAATAAAAGTTTAGTAAGATTACTGAAATTTTAGCAGATTCATTTGTAAAGTTACAGATTTTTGTAGCTTTACAAAAATTAGTTTTGTAGATTTGCAGCTTTTTTCGTACAGCTACAGGTGAAAGTTCAGTAAGCATGTAACTTTACATCTGTAGAACTACAGATTTTTTTTTACAGTGTAATAGCTACTTTTACTATTTCTACCGATATTCTTATATTTCATACAAAGAAAGTGCAGTCTATTTCAAGTTTCGTTAAAATATCTTCGTTATTGTTAAAGTTATGAACAACAATATTAATTAGATAACAGATAATTTATTTATACTTTTCTTAATGAAGAACTAGTGCTGTGTTTAATATATGAAACTTTTAAAAACCATTTCCCGATTAATGATTTTCTTGTTACAAAATGTAGATTGTTGGTAAAAATATCACATATAGCATTATGGAAAATACCGTTTATGCGCTGTAAAAAAACAAATCTGCAATTCTGAAGATGTAAAGTTTCGGATATCTGTCTGCTTACTAAAACTGTATCTGTGTAAAAGAAAAAAAATGTAAAACTACAAAACTAGTTTTTGTAAAGCTACAGGCTACAGATTTCTGTAGCTTTACAAAAGAATGTACTAAAATTACAGTAATCTTACTAAAATTTTACCATGTAACCGGGTTGTAGTTACATAAATGTTCTAGACATCCCAGTTTCCTAAAAAATTCTTAGTAACCTTACAGATTTTTTGATTTACAGTGCAAATATGTATCTGTTACACGAATTTTTGTTGTTGCCGTTTCATAAAATGCTCTAGGAATCGCAGTTTTCGAGAAACATTTTAGTAACTTCGCCGATTTTTTTTTACTATGTGGTGAAGCTTAAAAGATCTCTACAACAAAATGAAAAAGTTATTACAGGTTATCTATAAAATTTTGTAAATACTGAATTTTTTAGGTTGGTTTCTTCAA
The DNA here is from genome assembly GCA_963932465.1 of Maratus speciosus. Lineage (NCBI taxonomy): Eukaryota > Metazoa > Arthropoda > Arachnida > Araneae > Salticidae > Maratus > Maratus speciosus. The sequence continues at coordinate 243,727,971 of OZ010800.1, read as the reverse complement.
ACATCGACCTAAGGAAATCCCTTCTTTTATAAATACATTAGTGTCCAAAATTAAGGACCAGTAGCAAAATGCTATTTTTTAAGTAAGCGAATACTCAAAAGGAAATAATATAATTCAAATAATTACTATCTCTACAGCACAGCTAATCCATATAGAATCCCATTCATGTCACACATGGTCACAAGTGTCACAGTCACTACGGTGAAACAAAAAAAAAGTAAATTCCACACGTCTCATTATGAGTCTCAAATGTTCACTATATGTGACCCCACTGAGACGTCAAAGTCACTGCTGCTTTGTGACAAGTCACCCGGTGACTTTACAATGTAGTTACATTGCGACTCTCATGTGACTGTCATTTTTAGACTCCATTTCAAAGCCATCATGAACGTTGCATTATGATAAGTCACCAAATAATATAATATTACAGTCACATGTTGATTTTCACAAAAGAGCACAATGGTGACTTTACAGTAGTCTCTCTGTCATCTGAAAGTCATCATGTGACTTTAATGTGACATTATTTGGTAACTATCACAATGCAGCGTTCACGATGACATTGAAATTGAGTCTACAGATGACAGTCACACACTGTAAAAAAAAATCTGTAGTTCTACAGATGTAAAGTTACATGCTTACTGAACTTTCACCTGTAGCTGTACGAAAAAAGCTGCAAATCTACAAAACTAATTTTTGTAAAGCTACAAAAATCTGTAACTTTACAAATGAATCTGCTAAAATTTCAGTAATCTTACTAAACTTTTATTTGTAACCCTGGCTGCAGTCACATGAAAAGTTCTCGGAATCCCAGTTTCCAAAAAAATTCTTAGTAACCTTACAGATTTTTTGATTTTCGGCGTAAAAGTGTGTCTGTTACATGAAATTTTGTTGTTGCCGTTACATGAAAAGTTCTAGGAATCCCAGTTTCCTAGAAAAACTTTAGTAACTTCACAGATTTTTTTTTTACAGTGCATGAGAGTCAAAATGTAACTACATTGTAAAGTCACATGGTGACTCGTGACAAAACAGCAGTCACAGTGACGTCTCAGTGGAGTCACATTTAGTGATCATTTGTGACTCATAATGGATGTATGGAATTTCCTATTTTTTTGCTTCACCGTAGTGACTGTGACACTTGTGACCATGTGTGACATGAATGATATGTTATATGGACTAGCTGTGCTGTAGCGATAGTAATTATTCGAATTATATTATTTCCTTTTCAGTATTCGCGTACTTGAAAATTAGCATTTTGTGATTGGTCCTTAATTTTGGACAACAGTGTATAACTAATCTACTAATTTTAATTGCTAAAAGGTGTAAATTAAAACTTTAAAACCATTTAAAATAGGGTTTTTCGGCTGTTTACATGTTTCGACTCTACCCGTGTCAATTTCAAACCAATTAAATACATTCAAGTTATTTGTTAAGCATGTTATTTTCTTTGAAAATGACTCCGGCAAAATTGAAACATGTAAACAGTCGAATAAACCTATTTTTACCGTTTTTAATGTTTTAATTTATACCTTTTAGCAATTAAAAATTATGTATTATTATAATATGTTAATTTGCTCTATATTTATAGCACTAATTTTTTTATCTATCTATGTGTAATGCAAATATTGTCATCACAATAACGCCCGAAATACTGAACCGATTCGAACATGATTGGGACAGTAGTTTGATCTTACCAGCATCTTGAATGAATTCGTTAACCGAGTATGTAGCTTTGATACTTCTTTTATAGAGACACACAAAACAAAGAGACATGCTAAATTTGTCATCATGATAATGACCGAAATAATCAACTGGGACAGTGTAATCCTGCCAGTATCTTGAATGAGTTAATTAAGGGGGCTGGTCACTTAGATTCCGATTTCCCCTCACTAATGCAACGTCTAAGGGCATTGGATGCATTCGTATATTTAAAATATCTCCTGGGGAAATTAATATTTTTAACTTCTATTTTTTGTGTACACTTCCTAAAAGATTTCTCCTTTTTACTTACAAGGGAACCACTTTTGGTGTTGCTCGCACCTAGCATCGAGACCTGGTGCGTTTTGTAGCCCTATACATAAAAGTTAGAGAACCGAAAAAATTTCTTTGTTAAAATAATACTTTATATACTTTTTTATACTTTTAATTTTTTATTATTACATATTTATTTGTTTATTTCACGCCAAAAGGGAGTTAAGTCGCCAAATATGGCGCTACAATTTTCCCGCCCGCTTTATCCAAAGAGAAAATGTACAGAACATATTACTAGAATTACATCAGATTGCGATATTTTTTTATAATTGATAGCATAAGAAACAAATATTAGGTTTTTATTTATTTTTTCTATGCAGACGATAAATATATAAGTAATAAATATAATTCTATAAAAGCTTCAAAGATCCTTGAAAACTACTTTTTAGTGAAATACAAAATAAGCAAACAATTTTCTTTTGAAATCGAATGAAATAAAGTTTCGAATGTTTAAAATGAAATGTTGCTGTATTAAATGGTCCTTCGGTAAAAGTAATCATAAAGTAAATTAATATTTTTACACAATTTAAAAAAATTGCTGTGGCGAAATAGGTCGGGCATTGAAATTTCTTGCTATTACAAATTCAGCTATGACATTTGACTAGGGTTGCCGGAAAGCTCTACTTTTGAAAATAAACGTCAACTGTTTCCCCGCCAAAAATATGGACATGAAGTTGCAATTTTTCAAAATCAAATTCGTGGTTTTTTGAAGGAATTTTCAAACTTTTTTCAATATTTTATACTTATTATTAAGTAATTTTTATTTTTAAATGCTTTTCTTTAAAAAAAAAAATTCAATGTTAATAGTCCGATAAGTGGTCTCGAAAATTGCATTTTCAGAAAGTTATGCTGCTGTATAATCAAGAAATATTATTTTAACAGCAAAATTTTATCGATTCTCAAACTTCATAATATAGGGCTTTAAAATACACCCGGTCTCAATGCTAGGTGCGAGCAACACCAAAAGTGGTTCCCTTGTTAGTTCTCAAAATATTTCTAAAGTATAGACTTAATTTTATAGGAAGTGTTAAAATCTTACTCGCAGTTCGTCTGCTTTTAACACATAAAATATTAAATTCAGCATAAATTTTAGAAATATTTTGAAAACTAAGAAAAAAAGAGACATACTTTAAGAAGAGTACACAGAAAAAAGATGTTAAAAATATGAATTTCCCGAGAAGATATTTTAAATATACAAATGCATCAAAAGTCCATAGACTTAACATTACGGAGGAGAATTCCGAATCTGAATGACCAGCCCTCTTAAGTATACATTGTTCTTATAGTTCGTTTATAGAAAAATAGAAATCAAAACATGCAAAACTCGTCATCATGATAACATCCGAAATACAGAAACAATTTAAACCTAATTGGGACAGTATATTGATCCTGCAAGGATCTTGGATGAGTTCATTAATCAAGTATGTTGCTCTTATAGTCCGTTTACAGGTACTCACAAGTTTTCTATGGCATTCATGGAAGGGTTTGGGTTATATTATAGCCTACAGCCACTTTTTAAATTACAATTTCGACAAATTTTTAACATTTTTTTATATAATTGTCTCATATCCATTCAATTACATTTCGTAAGTCTAATTTGAATTTTTCCGGCAAATTACTTTTCTGTCAAAAAAAAAAGAGAATTTGGAAGCAGTTAGACCAAATTTATTTAATTTGCATTAAGTCTAGTGTATGTACAGTATGACCTCCGAAATCCGGCATTCAGAAATCCGACAACTCCCAAAATCCTGCATCAAAGACAACTTCTACTCTACCCCCCTCCCCCCCCCCTTTTTCACAATTCCAACTTACGAGGGAACGAAAAATAGCAATTATTTATTTATTAAAAACTTCGAGATCGAAAGCGATGAATTAGCGGACAGCCAGATCACTGACGCTGTGCTAAATAGAACCTCCGATAACTCTGGTTGCAGATCAATTGAACGAAGACGTGGAAACGGCAGGAGAAAAGATGTCGCTGGAAAAATGCATAAATTTCAATGGAAATTTAATTGCTTTATAGAAACAAGACTGTGTTTCCGAAATCGTTATTCTTCACTTGTATAAAATACAAGAAAAACTTGTTGGAGAACGGCCGAAAAATGGATGTAAAAAAAATTTGGCAACGATATTTCGGAAATTACACGAGAAAAAATGAGTCCAGTGTTTATTGTATATACATATATATATATATATATTGTAACATAGAAAATAGCAATTAAAGTATTTTTTTTTTCTCATTTCTAACATAAATATCACTTGGCCATGAGTTAATCCTTTATATCCCAAATTATGAATTCATGAAAAATTCATCTTCTAAAACATTTTTTGTGAATTTTTGAAACTACATTAGAAGATTTACGCAATGATTTAATAAGTTTCAGAAAGATTTTGCCTGTTAAAATTAATTAATTAAATTTCAATGTAAAGGGGTTTTGTGCAATATTTATAACTCTACTCAAATCTTTTATTTATAATATTTTTTTTAGTATTTTATAGAATTAGGAAACGTACAAATATAATGTTCTTACAATAAAAATATATAAGTATTCAACCCCACCCTCCCTCTTCGATCTTTCAACGTTTAGAAAGCTGAAAAGATGCAAAGGCAAAAGAAATAATCCTTTTAAAAATATTTTTGTTTTGGAAAAATATAATGTAAAGTATCTCTAACTCATTCTAAACTGTATTATGTATCTATGTATTAAATTATTTCTATAACAAGTTATTTTAATGGTACTTTAAATCATCGTCGGGGGATAAAGGGTTAAATTATGAATGAAGGCACCATTAATAATATCTGAAGTACTTTTAATAATTCTTTCAGGAATCCGGAATTTTCAAGAATCCGACTTAGGCTTGGTTCCGACGATAACGGATTTTCACGATTTTACTGTACCTTAAAATAGAAATAATGAAAAAATCATTCTACTCTTCCGTTGCAGTCGAAAGGACTTGTTTCGTTTTCATCAATAATTATCATTAAGGAATTCGCCTCAGGATTCTGGTAGTATAGCTAACTTATATCGCATTTTTTTGTTATAAAGACTAATCTATTTATATAAAATCCAAGTCTCTGTGTGTCCCTCACTATTCCGGTAGGACCGCCTCATTGAAATGAGTAATTGTTGAAAAATACTAATGCAGGGTTACCACAGTAGCGCCAAATGCCAGCCAACTTGACGATAGCTGGCTAATTTGACGAAATTCCCATTTAAAACCATTAATCTTTCATAATGGAGGTCACCTAAATTTAATTTAAACTCCACTCTTTTAAGATATTTTTTCTAAATCTATGAGTGAGAATTTAAAGTACATCTTTACATCTTCCTCCATATGCTACTAATAAAATAACCGCCAATAGACAACGGTGTACTGTGTGAGCTCCTAACTGCGCTATTTTAATGTGCTTTATGTACTTTTCCAGTATAGGTGCCTTGGCGAAAAAGGAAATTTGGTAACATATTTTCCGGGAACCTATTCACTGTTTCATTTTATATACACACGCATTTTTTTCGATATTTATACGATTTATTTAACATAAAAAAGCCGTTTCTCTAATTTTATACAGAAACAGATGTAATTTGTACATAAAAACATCAATAATATACATATAAAACAATCAAAAACGCTCATCAAATTTGTTTTCATAGCTGTTTATATGATTTGAAAACAAATCTCGATATTTTTCCGTTATACGGACACCATGCCAAAATGTATGCTAATGCGCCAATTATTTCAAAATGCTAAAAGATATTTGTAATTTTATGCCAGCAGTTTAATGTGAGTTTTATTTTATTGCTTTATTTTATAACAGTTATTTGCTCATTTATTTTAAGTATATACAGGGTGATTCAGCTCGTCGGTGACAAACTTTAAGGATCGATAGAGCACACCTAGACGAACATTTTTGAATAGGGAATGTAGGGTCCCTGACGCGATGGTAAGGCGCTAGGCGCTTTCGAAAATTTGGGTGCCGAAATTCGAAACGTCATAAAAACTAGGGAAATGGTTAGATTTTCTTGCTTGTTGCGTCGAAATGATTCTGTTTGTTTAGACTTTCTTCAGTACCAATTTGATAAGCGTATCTCTTAAAACATGGATAGGGGGCGCTGCAGACTTTGGAGAGCTAGACAACAACTTTAAGCCCGTTATTTTGATAATTTAACACATGCTCGCCAAAGTTTATACTCTAACTTAAAGTTTGAACCCAAAAGTAGAGCCCTGCAAAAAGCGTAAGAGCCGGAATAAAATGTCAAAGTACAGGGTGGTCGAAACTCGAAGGCTCCTAAGAGATAAACAAACAGATTTCTTGACTTATGGCATGCATTTTCATGATTCTGTTTACTGGGGCTCTCTGAAACTCAGTTGAACGGTACAAAAAGAAACATCGATAGTGGGCGCTTTGGGCAAAAAACATAATTCGTTGACATTTCGGACGCTAACTGGAAACGGGGCGCTACGATCAGTTAGTAATAATGAAAACACATTTTCTACCTCTGCTCAACACTTCTGAATAAATTTAGACCAAAAACATCAATGATACTGGAAATTTATTTACAAAAAATAACACTACAGAAGATGCTCGAAATTTCGACCTTGGGCCATGATGCAGGCTTCGCACCTCCGTCGCATTGAGGAGTGTGTGTTTCCAACAATGCCAGGAGTATCTCTGATCTGCCCTGCAGCTGCCACAATGCGCGCCACAGGTTCTTCAGCACTGCTGACAGGTGTATGGTATACCTCGGCCTTCAGGTAACCCCAAAGGAAGAAATCCAAGCAGGTGAGGTCTGGTGATCGGGCAGGCCAGTGAACTGGACCCCCACGCCCGATCCACCGCTGGCCATACCTTGCGTTTAGATGGAGACGCACGTCGTTCGTGTAATGGGCCGGAGCTCCATCGTGCTGGAACCACATCTGGCGACGCGAACCTTCGGGTACGTGCGCCTCATCCAGAAGCTGCGGCAGCACTTGATCCAGGAAAATCAGGTAATTTCCACCTGTCAGCCGTTCAGGTAACAAATAAGGGCCAATGAGGCAATCCCCCAGAATGCCGGCCCACACATTTACTGAGAAACGCTCCTGGGCTGCTCGGCTTCTGGTTTCATGTGGATTTTCATCACACCACACATGACTGTTGTGGGCGTTCCACATTCCCTCCCGGCTGAAGGTGGACTCGTCCGTAAACAAAATGCTGTTTACAAAACGGGGATCCCTGGATCTCATCGCCAAGTACCATCTTGAGAATTCCACTCGAGGGCCAAAATCCTGCTCTCTGAGCAACTGCACCCGCTGGATGTGGTAGGGGTGCAGATTCCGGGAACGTAAGATGCGCCACGCAGTTGCTTGCGAAATGCCAACATGTCTGGCGATATCTCTCGTGCTAAGACCTGGGTTGTCCTCAACCAGGTTAAGCACAGCCTCTTCGTTGTCGGGGGTGCTCACTGATCGCTCCCGTTCAGGCCTGCCTCCGTCGAAAGATCCCGTTGTGGACAACCTCTGGTGTACTCGAGCGAAGAAGGCATGGCAGGGGATTTGCCTGTTGGGGTAACGCTCGGCGTACAACCGCTGAGCGGCTCGTCCATTACAACCAGCAGCGCCATACGCCAAATGCATGTCAGCCAATTCAGAGTTTGTGTACCGTTCCATCCTACTACCGATCTGCAGACAAGTAACCCGAAGCTTAAGTAGGTACCGCACGTTCAAAAGACGTGTCTGCGCATACAACTACGTCATCTCGCGTTGTCGTCTACGCATTACGTATCTTTTGCATATCGATATGGTACGATATCTTTTGCATAAATCAGCAAAAAGCACCTTATGTAAATTTTATTGCGCGCATTGTGCATGATTGAAACCAGCTATGTTTGTTAAAAAAAACAAACAAACTGCAGTTTTAATAGCTTCTTATGATAAGTAAATTACTCTCTTGTTTTGTTTCTAACTGATCGTAGCGCCCCGTTTCCAGTTAGCGTCCGAAATGTCAACGAATTATGTTTTTTGCCCAAAGCGCCCCCTATCGATGTTTCTTTTTGTACCGTTCAACTGAGTTTCAGAGAGCCCCAGCAAACAGAATCATGAAAATGCATGCCATAAGTCAAGAAATCTGTTTGTTTATCTCCTAGGAGCCTTCGAGTTTCGACCACCCTGTACTTTGACATTTTATTCCGGCTCTTACGCTTTTTGCAGGGCTCTACTTTTGGGTTCAAACTTTAAGTTAGAGTATAAACTTTGGCGAGCATGTGTTAAATTATCAAAATAACGGGCTTAAAGTTGTTGTCTAGCTCTCCAAAGTCTGCAGCGCCCCCTATCCATGTTTTAAGAGATACGCTTATCAAATTGGTACTGAAGAAAGTCTAAACAAACAGAATCATTTCGACGCAACAAGCAAGAAAATCTAACCATTTCCCTAGTTTTTATGACGTTTCGAATTTCGGCACCCAAATTTTCGAAAGCGCCTAGCGCCTTACCATCGCGTCAGGGACCCTACATTCCCTATTCAAAAATTTTCGTCTAGGTGTGCTCTATCGATCCTTAAAGTTTGTCACCGACGAGCTGAATCACCCTGTATTTGTGATTTGATGAAATAGTTCGTAAAAGTCTGGAATTATCAAATGTTATATTTTTTAAATGGTCACTTTAGTATCGACAATGGTTTTTCTTTTATTTTTCAAATGCTTCAATTCACGATTTTGCGCCAACTATTACGCTTGGCGACAATGGTGTACGCATAACGGAAAAGTACCCAAATCTCACTTTCTGATGCCCAAATTACACCAAGCTTTTTAAAAAAAATGCCAAAGCCCCTACAGTGGAAAAATATCAAACTGTCTATTATTTTGCGCTATCCGTGTTATAGTTTGTACTATATGCAAGGGGAGTGGAGCGAAGAGTTTAAACATTAAATATTAAAGTTTCAGCACAGATGTCAGATATAGGCACATATATTGGCGCGATTTTTTTCTGACGCCAATGTCATATACACAACGGGCACTTAACTGGCGTCAAAGTGTCGTAATTTTGCTTGATATGGTAATCCGGATGTTGTTGTTTATGCTGTTGATGTTTTCGCCAAATTGGCGTTGGAAAAAAATCGCGCCAATATATGATAACGTATATGACAACTGTGCCAAAGTTTCTAGAAAGCAGTATAAGACTAAAAAATTAAGAATAAAATAAATGCAAAATAAGACTAAAGAAGAAAGAAAAATCAAGCGTTAAGCATGGAATATGAAACACTTTCCAACACATCCTGAATGCTTTAACAAAACTTCGTTATTTAGGGAAATAAGGTAAATAAGATAACGTTACTTCTTAGATATCCTGTCGATCAATTTTGCCAAATTATATAAATCGCTATATCAATAGTAAAACATTAATAAAAATACAAATAAAACGTCGAATTAATGGTTTTATTGGCCATTATTGGCATTTAATTAATTAATTAATGGCAACCATTATTGGCAATTAATCTTACAATTTGGCGACAGTAATTTGGTCGACGGGATAACTAAGAAGTATCAAGATAACTAAGTAAACATTTTAGAAAACGCATAAAAAAATGTAAAAATTGATTTCAGCAGTTACCGTCCATAGCCAATAGTACCGTTATTACATGCCACTATTTAGCTAAAATTTAATTTAAACTACTCTTAAAACTACTGAAATCACATTTCCAGATATTATCATCCATAGACGGTTATGTATCCAATTCTTTGCGTGGCCATGTATATCATTTTATCTATATTCCACAAACATTTCTTAGGAAACTAAATGCAGTTCAGCGTAAAAATGCATAACTCCTTTAAAAACCACCTTTAAGAAATTTACTCTCATACTCAGTAACACTTACACGAATTCTTGGTACAGATGTCATATACGCCCCATATTGGCGCGATTTTTTTTCTGACGCCAATGTCATATACGCAACGGGTATTTAACTGGCGCCAAAGTGTCGTTATTTTGCTTGATATGGTAACCCGGATGTTGCTGTTTATGCTGTTGATATTTTCGCCAAATTGGCATCAGAAAACAATCGCGCCAATATGGGACAAATATGACATCTGTGCCGAATTCTTTCGTGTAGCCCTGCATATGAACTGTAGCATTTATACACACAGTATAGTATGCATACATATAGTGAAACATAAAAGCGCATATCATAATTAAAAATGCATTTCGGTACTTTTCGGTTAGCCGGGCGCCAGTGTTATATATACATATGTATGTATATCTATATATACATATATATATATATACACACACACATATATACATGTATACATATAGCTTTTATGCATGTGTAAATATACATATATATGTATATATATGTATACATACATATATATAACACTGGCGCCCAGCTAACCGAAAAGTACCTGCATTTCTAGCAATCATTGCTTATGTACAATACTTCGGAGAAAAGTTTCTTGGCGAGAAAAAAATTTACCAACGTTTTTCTGGCAACCTATTTGCTGCTTCATACTCACAAGCAATTTTTTCCATATGTATACAATTTGGCACAGGTGTCATATACTCTCTTTATTTATTTCCGACGCCAATTTGGCGAAAACATCAACAGCATAAACAACATTCGGGTTACCATTACAAGCAAAATAACGACACTTTGGCGCCAGTTAAGTACCCGGTGCGTATATGACATCGGCGTAAAAAAAATCGCGCCAATATGGGCGTATATGACATCTGTGCCGACAATTTAATACAAAAAAAGCTATTTACCCATTTTTATAAAGAAACAGAAGTAATTTTTGCACAGATGTCATATATGCATGGGGGTTGGCGTGATTTTTCTATGACGCCAATTTGGCAGAAATCTCGCTTTCGAATCCCAGTTACTTATATATTTTTCAATTATTTGCTATCATTTTGAAAAGGAAATAACTATAAATAAATAAAAGTTTGAATAATAACTATAGAACAAAGCAGTTTATATAATTAAAAAACAGAAAATAAAAGTAAATAAACATTTTATTAATAAATAAAAAACAATAGCCGGGTTACCATAGCAGGCAAAATAACACCATTTTGGCGCCAGTTAGGTATCCCGGTTCATATCTGAAATCTGTGCCGTAATTTGTATATAAAAAAAATTATATATATTTAGAAACGATTTTTTATGCATATAAGTGCATATATAAACAAAGATAAAAGTTCATTAGATTTGTTTTGATAGCTGTTTATATATTTTCGCAACATATCACACTTTCTGATGCCCGAATCGCGCCAAGCTTTTTTTTAAAATGCGCTATAATGGAAAAGTACTTAAATAAATAATTAACAGAAATAACAAATTATACAAACTAAAACTTTTTATTTCGAGATCAAAGCATTGTTTTTAATTTCGATTAAAAATACATATATCCTTGGATAACTTCAATTGAAATTAGTTTCACAGCTTAATCCTTAATATCTCATTCCATAAACCTAAACAAACACAAGTGATTCATTCATTGTGAAACGTCAAAAATATTAAATCATTGAGGCAATCATTCACAAAGTAAGTTCTCCAACAATCAATGGGCAATATTCTAATGACGTCATAGTAGGTAAAATGGTGGCGGTATCGGTTGTTTATGGTTTGTAATCACAAGGATTTAATTTTGCTATGTCTCTTAGTTACATTATTTTATTGTCATATTTATGAGCTCAGAACAAAAGCCTATTTTTTCATTATTTAGTTATTAAAGACGGAAAAAATCATAAATGCATGATTTGAAAATTTTAAAATAATTTTCTTTCTTAATGCTAAAAAATAACATCGGGAAGTAACGGCGGGTTTAAGTTAAATAAGTTTAAATGTTTAATTATGTTGTAATGTTCAAAATAACTATATTTATTAGATTTCAGTACTCAACATCAGGGCCCGATTAAACTTTGAAGTTAGAGGAATTACAATGTCATTTCAGGACCTTTCTTTTGGAGAAGCTTTTCTAAATTCCATCTATACATGGAAAATCTTCAGTGTTAGAAATATTATTCCTAGGACTGACATAACACGAGAACGGCCTGCAATTTTACACAAGTTTTTGAAAGCTACTTTATATCAGATATTTTACTAAAACCTGGTTACTTTTTTGTTATAGCGGCCCACACTATTAGGATTATGACAAGTTGCAGCCAATTTCGCCAACGTCGTAACCAAGATCGTGAAGCACACACATATAATGCCATTTCATGAAATCGTATACGATTGTTTAATAGTTTTTAACCTTACTTCAAGTGTGTTATGTATTTATTTTTAATGCTCAACAATCTAAATTGTCCAATATATGAATTTAAAAAAAATGTAAACAAAGATTGAATAGACATGACCGCAAAAAGCCACAAATCTGTATGACAGTTGGAACCAAACTGTGCAGATTAGTGGTCTTCTTCTGTACACAGTTTTTCATAAATGTGTTTCGTTCTTAAAATGTGTTATTTTCATCTATCACGGCGGAACAAGCGAGAAAACTCATAATCTTGCACATGAGTTGTATATATCTTTATATCTAAATTTCCGTCATTTTTGACGGGCTACCTTTCTAGTACATAATAAATTACGTGATTTATTTCATTGAGTGAGTGTTTAAGCAGTAGCATAACATTTTTTACATTCAACATAACAACGATAATTCATTTATTGTTTTTCTAGAATTTCGTATCCTCAATGAAGATGTAAAACAGCTCGACAATTCTTTTATATCCCCATTTACATATGTCTAATCTATTATTTGTATAAGGCTACAGAGGATCAGCAGCAAAAAGAAGTATGCTCTTATGGTTCTTTTATAGAAAAAAAGAAATCAAAGCACGCAAAACACGTCATTATGATAGCTTCCGAAATACTGAAACAATTCAAACCAGTGTTGATTCTGTAACAGGGTTCATACTCATCAGGGATTATGGGATTCAGGGAAAAATCAGCAGATAAATGTTGGGTTGTATAAATCACGGGAATCTCAGGGGATAATGCAAAAAATTACCAAAAGCTGGCAAAATGACTGGCTACCCTGGAAATTAAGGGCAATTGTTCCTATTTGCATTCTTTATGATTTCACATCTGTCGACATCCATTCAGCCACTAGACACACCTTCTAACATTGTAGGGTTTGGCAACAGCTCAAGAAGATCTTAAGAAAAATAAAGGGCATTTTTAAATTGATATTGGCACTTGTAGCCTTCATATTATTCATAATGCTTTTCAAAGAGGTAATAAAATCATAAAGTGAAAATTAAAAGCTACCAAGTTTTTAAGGACAGCCCCCACCAAGGCACACAGGCTTAATCTCTGTTTTACAAAAATTAATGTTTTTCCATTAAAGGTTTTCGTCCATTTTTTTAAAGGTTTTGCATACTGATTATATAGGTGATGTAGAAACTTCATTTTTGAGTTCACCTTGTTTTTATTTTATTTTCAGAAGGTGGGAGCGCCATGATACCGGTTTAAAAAATTTTGTTAATTGTTGATATTTCGAATTGTACATGACGAAAAATACATCAGGGAATTCTCAGGGAATTTTTTCTTGAAAAATGAGTCTAAACCCTGTGCAAGTATCTTGGATGAGTTCATTAATCAAGTATGTTGCTCTTGTAGTTCGTTTACAGATACTCACAAATGATTTCGATGGCATTCATGGATGAGTTTGGATAATATTACACCCTACGGGCGCTTTTTAAACGATAATTTCAACATTTTTTCAACATTTTTTATATAATTGTCACATAACCATTCAATTACATTTATGGTAAGTTTAATTTGAAATGTCACTGCGAATTACCTATCTCGTAAAAAAATGAGAACATGGAAGCTGTGAGAACAGTTTGTTTAATTGCGTTAAATAATTGTACCTTATACCTTAAAATATATACCTTATTAGTATACCTTAAGGTATACCTTATAGGTATATACCTTAAAATAACAAGTCGGAAATTGTACGTCAAACGTGGCAAATGAGGTGCGTTCGTACTATAACTAGTTTTAAAAATATCAGATCTTGGTGCAATAGCTGTTGCAGTCTTATGCGAAAATGCATGAATATAAAATTTATTACGATTATATATTAAATTCAGAAATACGGAAATAATAGGACTCGGTTTTAAATAGGACCTAATAACCATGGTAACCTAGAATCATTACCTATCACGGGATATCATTGAATTAATGACGTATGATAGGATTTAATAGAATAAAGAAAACTTTTTATTAATATCTTTTTTTAAGTTTTGATTTGATTTTCATAAAATTTGAAATGGTTTGACAAAATTCTGCAACGAATATACATATTAAATTTCAACCTATTCAGTTAAGTAGTTTGTGCGCTATTATAAGCGGACAGACAGACGGACTACACGACGACTATAAGTGCTACGTATTTATATAATTACGAACGTACCTGGAAATAATAAAGAAATCATTCTAACTCTTCCGTTGCAGCCGAAAGGACTTGTTTCGTTTTTCTCAATAATTATCATTAAGGAATCCGCCTCAGGTGGTGATCCTGGTTGTATCGCTAACTTCTATTGCATTTTTTTTTTGTTATAAAAACCAATACATATAAATTGCGTGATTTATTGTCAATGAGTGACTCTTTAAGGGTCCTGTCCCTGCCGGCGAAGACACTCACGAGCTAATGTTAATCCTATGGGGAGGGATTTTTCTAATATCTCGTTTGCATTTCGACATTTTTAAATATTTTTTTTTGCATTGGATAGCCGAGGTCCGTCTCTACAGCGCACCTTGGTTACTTTTTCGATTTTGGTTGCAGATATTTTTTAGAATGACTCTTTCATTTTCAGAACCTGTTTTGAAAATGAAAGTAGCTTTATTAAAAATATCTGCGACCAAAATAAAAAAAAGTAACCAAAGTGCGCTGTAGAGACGGACCTCGGCTATCCAATGCAAAAAAAAAAAATGATTTAAAAATGTCGAAATGCAAACGAGATATTAGAAAAATCCCTCCCCATAGGATTAGCATTAGCTCGTGAGTATCTTCGCCGGCAGGGACAGGACCTTTAAGCAGTAGAATAACATTTTTAACATCCATCATAACAACGATAATTCATTTATTGTTTTTCTAGAATTCCGTATCCTTAATAAAGATGTAAAATAGCTGGACACCAAACAATTCTTGTATATCCTCATTTATATATGTCTAATCTTTCATTTGTATGAGATTACAAATGTTCAGCAGCAAAAATAAGTATGTAAAGCTCGTTTATATGGAACCAGAAATCAAAGCATGCAAAACATGTCATCATGATAACTTACGAAATACTAAAACAATTCAAACCAGTGTATTCCCCCAGCAAGGATCTTGGAAGAATTAATTAATCAAGTGTGTTGCTCTTGTAGTTCGTTTACAGATACTCACAAAAGGTTTCGATGGCATTCATGGATGGGTTTGGGTAATATTACAGCCTACGGGCCCTTTTATTTAAACTATAATTTCAACGTATTTTTAACGTATTTTATATAATTGCCTCAAACCCATTCAATTACATTTAGTAAGTCTAATTTAAAATGTCCCTGCAAATTACCTACCTTGTAAAAAAAGAGAAAATGGAAGCTGTGAGACCTGTATGTTTAATTGCTTTAAATATAAGGTATATACCTTAAAATAACAAGTCGGAAATTGTACGTCAAACGTGGCAAATGAGGTGCATTCGTACTATAACTATTTTTATAAATATTCAGTTTTGGTGCAATAGCTGTTGCACTCTTATGGAAAAATGCATGAATATGAAATTTATTACGATTAAATTCAGTATATTATTATATATGTGTATATGTGTATATTAAATTCAGTAATACGGAAATAATAGCACTCAATCTTAAATAGGACGTAATAATTATTGCAACCAAGAATCATTACCTACACAGTAAAAAAAAGTCTCTCAAATTGACAGAAAAAACTGTCAATTTTGGAACCAGTGAAAACCGTTTATTTTACAGATAATATCTGTAATTTGTCATTAAAACAGTTTTTCTGTAAAAAATACAGTTTTTTTCTGTAAAAATTACGAAATCCAGTTTCTTTAAAAGAAAAAAACTATTTTTCTTTAAAACAGCTTTTTTCCATAAAAAATAGAATTCTTTTCTGTAAAAATTACAGATTTTTTTACAGTGTATCGTGGAATATCATTGAATTAATGACGTATGACAGGACTTAATAGAATGAAGAAAACTTTTTATTAATATCATTTTTAAGTTTTGATTCGATTTTCATAAAGTTTTAAATGATTCGACAAAATTGTGAAACAATGATACATATTAGATTTCAAACCATTCAGTTCAGTAGTTTGTGCGCTATTATATGCTGACAGACGGACAGAACAGACGACGACCACAGGAGCTATGTATTTGTATAATTACGAACGAACCTAAAAATAATAAAGAAATCTTTTCACTCTTCCGTTGCAGCCGAAAGTACTTGTTTCGTTTTCATCAATAATTATCATTAAGGAATCTGCCTCAGGTGGTGATACTGGTTGTATCGCTAACTTCTATCGCATTTTTTTTAGGTGCGTTCGTAATTATATAAATACGTAGCACCTATAGTCGTCGTTCAGTCCGTCCGTCTGTCCGTCCGTCTGTCCGTCTGTCCGTCTGTCCGTCCGTCTGTCCGTCTGTCCGCATGTAACAGAGCAAAAACTACCCAACCGAATAGTCTGAAATTTCAAATATGTGATTGTTGCAAAATTTTGTCGAGCCATTTCAAATTTTATGAAAATCGGATGTATAGTTTAATTACAGGGACAGTCAAAAGTTTTTCTTTACATTACGGCCAATGGGAAAAATTATTGCAAGTGGATTTTAATGATATTAGAGCCTTCCGAATGATCTGAAATTTTAAAGATATAATTGTTGCAAAATGTTGTCGAGCCATTTCAAATTTTAGGAAAATCAGACGTATAGTTTAATTACAGGGACAGTCAAAAGTTTTTCTTTACATTACGGCCCATGGGAAAAATTATTGCAAGTGGATTTTAATGGTATTAGAGCCTTCCGAATGATCTGAAATTTTAAAGATATAATTGTTGCAAAATTTTGTCGAGCCATTTCAAATTTTAGGAAAATCGGATGTATAGTTTAATTACAGGGACAGCCAAATTTTTTCTTTACATTACGGCCAATGGGAAAAATTATTGCAAGTGCATTTTAATGATATTACAGCCTTCCGAATGGTCTGAAATTTTAAAGATATAATTGTTGCAAAATTTTGTTGAGCTATTTCAAATTTTAGGAAAATCGGATGTATAGTTTAATTACAGGGACAGTCAAAAGTGTTCCGAAAAAATTATTGGAAGTGCATTTTAATGATGTATCAGACTATGCACGTTATGAAGTGCAAACAATTATACATTCAGTACAATATGGGGTGCAAAAAATAATTTTAAAACTAGTTATAGTACGAACGCACCTCATTTGCCACGTTTGACGAGCAATTTCCAACTTGTTGTTATAGAGACTAATACATATAAATTACGTGATTTATTGTCAATGACTGACTCTTTAAGCAGTAGGATAACACTTTTAACATCCATCATAACAACGATAATTCATTTATTGTTTTTCTAGAATTTCGTATCCTCAATGAAGATGTAAAACAGCTGGACACCAAACAATTCTTGTATATCCTCATTTATATATGTCTAATATATGTCTAATCTTTCATTTGTAAGATTACAGAGGATCAGCAGCAAAAAGAAATAAAAAGAAAGAAAGAAAACAGTGCTTGAAAGCAATTTTGTAACGAATATTTCTCACAATCCATTCATCAATGTTAGGAGAAACGTCTTTCGGTAAATAACAAACTGTGATGAATTATGAACACGTTGCATTGTTGCGTGATATATCGTTCTGACGTAAAAGACATTTAAGAGGAGGGTAATAGTTTGAAGTCATGATTTTGAAGATTAATGAATTGATCTAATGGATGGAATTCAACTATTTGTTTTAAGATGATTATTATTTCTTGAGAAACAATATATTTCATGAAAATGATGAAAAGAATTTTTTTTTTCCGGTATGGGCTCGTCTATAAATATAAGTAGATTTTCTCCGATAAATTTATATAATATTTTTATTGTTACGGACTAGAAAAAAATAGTTTTTTTATAGGTACTGAAATTTTAAGAATGATATATTACTATTACTTATAGTTTTTGTAGGGTTATTGCAAACTGAGGCTTATTGAAAACTGACGTATAAGACGTTTAAGAGAAAGATAACAGTTTGAAGTCATGATTTTGAAGATTAATGAATTGATATAACTCATAAAATTCAACTCTTTGTATAAGATTTGTAGTATTTCTCGAGAAACAATATGTTTAAGATAAATGGTGAAATGCTTTCTTTCGGGTACGAGCTCGCCTATAAATATGTTTAGATTTTTTTTTTTTTTTTTTTTTTGGATAAATATATCAAAATAGTAACAACAAAACTGTGATTGTAGATAACCTTTTTATAGATACTGGGATTTTAAGAATGGGATATTACAAAGACATGATATTTGGTGACGGTTATTACAAACTGGTAATATTCTTTTTGGTGTTATTTCCCCTAGAGCTATTTGTTTTAATTTTTAAGTTTTATAGATGTAAATGTTTTGCCTTTTAAATGTTTAATTCAACTTGTTTTATATGCCTAGTTTTTATTATATTTTATTTTATTTATTTTATTTATTTATTTTTTTCGAATATTTTGAAACTCTTATTATTTGGATTTATACGAATTGAAATAAGAAGTTTGATTTCTAATTTTCAAATCTTTAAGAAAGGTAAAGTTATGCTATATTCGAATTTTTATAATGATAAGTAATAGGTTACACATACCTATTGTATTAGGTAAGACAGCGACACCCAGTTTTGTCCAAATTTATTTAGCTGATAACTACAGCACGTAGTTATGAAGCTATATATATTTTTACAGGTTATAACATGTAATTTAATTAGACATTTTTATGGAAACTGTTTAAATTTCTTGGGGATTAGTTTAGTCAGATTTGAGGGGCTAACAATCATAGATAAAGTCCATTTAAGAACTAGACGGATGTGGCAATCCCAAAACATTCTTCTATCTCATACATGTTAATAGTCCAAGAGCTGTTAAACATTTTAGGGAAGGTATTTGAGGCACTCTGAAAATTTGTGCAACACTTCTTTTGTAATGGCTGAATACAAAATCGAATGTCTGGCTGAAGGATCGTGGCCCAAAAACTGTGCCAGACACGTGTCAAGTGCCATTTTTTGACTACCCCCCAAAAAAGGTATTTGAGGCACGCTGAGATTGAGACAGAATAATATTTATACTTAGAAAAAAAATATTTTGAAAACGACAGACACTTTAGTCGGCCCCAAAACGGTGCCAGACACGTGCCAAGTGCCATTTTTTGACTACCCAAAAAAGGTATTTGAGGCACGCTGAGATTGAGGCAGAATAATATTTATGCTTAGAAAAAAATATTTTGAAAATAATAGACACTTTAGTCGGCCCAAAAACTGTGCCAGACACGTGTCAAGTGCCAAATGGCACTTGACACGTGTCTGGCACAGTTTTTGGGCCGCGATACTTCAGCCAGACATTCGATTTTGTATTCAGGCATTACAAAAGAGGTGTTGCACAAATTTTCAGGGTGCCTCAAATACCTACTCAAAAATGTTCAACAGCTCTCCTACTATAATATTTCCTGAAAAATAAAGCATATCAAAGCCACCGGTCAGGCAATTTGCAACAAAATCTAATCAGCAAAAACTTATGTCAAGTTGTAGCTGAATCTGAAGTTTGATGAAAATCCGTGCATTAGTTGAGGTAGAACTATTGCGGAAATCGTAAAAAAAATCGACATAGCAGAGCCACCTGTTGCTCGATTTACTTCACAAACTAATCAGGACCAATTTATATCAGGGACTACCTGAATCTGAAGCTTGATGAAAATTCTCGCATTAGTCCTTGAGATACAGTTATTGCGGAAATCGTGATAAATGCAGTCTAGCATCGCCACCTGTTGGGCGATTTACACTAAAAACTAAACAGCACTAATTTATATCAGGGACTAATCTGAAGATTGGTGAAAATTCGTGCACTAGTTCTGGAGATAGAGCTATTGCGATAATCATGAATAATACCGCGTAGCAGCGCCACCTGTAAGGTGATTTACACTAAAAAGTAATTAGCACCAAATTATATGAAGAACTAACGGAATCTGAAGTTTTATAAAAATCTGTGCATTAGTTCTTGAGATATAGCTATTACGAAAATCGTGAAAAAGGCAGCATAGCAGCGTCACCTGTTGGGCAATTTACACCAAAAAGTAATCAGCACCAGTTTATATCAGGGACTAACTGAATCTAAAGTTTTATTAAATTACGGTCATTAGTTCTTGAGATAGAGCGCCCACAAAATTTGTGTCACACACACAGACAGGCAGGCTTACAGACAGACATTTTGAAAGAACATGTTTTTTGGGTTCTCTGACGCCTAAAACATGTAAATCCGTCGAAAAGCGGAATTCGAAAATTTTCAAGAATCCAATACTTTCTTCTTGTAAAGATAGAAGAAAGTAAAAAAAAAAAAAGAGATACCCTATTTAGAAGGTGCATAAAATCTGTTTTATCCACTCCCACAGTAAACCAAGCCTGTAAGCAGATGACATATATGAGATGTATGTAAAAATAGACTTGGTTCACTGTGGGAGTGGATAAAACAGAATGGATTATCTCATTTTTTTCCAAAATGGACTTGGTCTACTTTGGTTCTGAACCCCTCATTTAGTACTAAATTAAATTATAAATTGTTGGAATGGAAAGACATACAACGGTGTGGTAATAAGTTAAAGTCATGATCAATGAATTGATATAGTTCATCTATTTGTTTAAAGACAATTATTATTTCTTGATTAGAAATGCATTTCAACTAAAAGATAAACTGATTTATTTTCATGTACAAACTCACCTTTAAATTCATGTAGAATTGTTTAAAAAAAAAGAATGATAGCAAAAGTTTTATAAAAAGCTTATGTTAAAAGTTAGAATTTTAAGAATGATATCGTGGTATTTCAGGAAACTTATTGCAATTTGATTGTATCTCTCATCTGGATTATTCCAACAACATCTAGTGTTGTTCCAATTCATGTAGCTGATAACTACGTATAGTTATATAGCTATATAAATTTAAATAAATTTTTTCTAACTTTACTATCTTTCTACGTCTAATTTAATTATGTTATTTTAGATGATAATTATGTCTCCAGAAACAATATATTTTAGGAAAATTATAAATTTTCTTTTCGTGGTATAATATCTCTTATTAATATACTTATAATCTATTTATTCTCTTTTATTTAACCCAACATGGTTTTTAACACTTTCCAACTTCCAACAAAATTGAAAAGTTTTTATGACCTCGGTTTGTCTAGCCGTCTGTCCGTCCTCGAACTCTCGTAAATATACTCGGATTGCCCTGAAATTTTTGGATGTTATTGACGTTTACCATGGCATGTTCTCTATTTCAAATGAAGTTTGTAACATATTTAGTTCATTTACTGGGATAGTCAAAAGTATTCCGTTACAATACGGCCAATGGAAAAAATTCGTTTCAAATGATTTTTAATGACGCCTTCAAACATAATAAAATTGATATGCATTTATGAAGTGCACTAAAATATACATTCTGTAGAATATACGGTGCAAATAATAGTTATTATTCATTTACAGGGCCACACAAAATAATTCCATTACATAATGATATAGGAGTGGGAGGAATTTTTTGCTGCGTATTTTAATTATGTTAAATTATTTCATATATAATAAAAATTATATACGTCGCTAAGGTTTACTGTAACGTATTTCATGTATAATACGAAGTGCATAGTGTTTACAGAGTCACACAAAATATTTCAGATACTATATTGTACCCGAAGTACTGTAGAGTAGCGATGTTTGCGGGAAATGCATTTTTAATTATGAGATGCGTGCTATGTTTCAGTATAATTATGCATAGTATATGGTATGTATATATATAGTATGTATATATATAGTATCTTCATATACAGGGCTACACAAAAGAATTCGTAATAGTTACCGGGTATGAGCGCAAATTGCTTAAAGATGGTTTTTAAATAAATTTTGCATTTTTACGCTGAACTGCATTTAGTTTACTAAGAAATGTTTGTAGAATATAGATAAAATGATATACAGGGTCACGCTAAGAATTGCTATCATTACTAATCATTACGCAATCATTACTAATATACAGTAATTCGGATACAATATAGTATCTGAAATCTTTTCAAATACACCGCAAACAATTCCCCCTATATCATTGTGAACGGAATTCTTTTGTGTGGCCCTGTAAATTCTTTGCGCCGCATATTCAACAGAATGCATATTTTAGTGGACTTCATAAATGAATATCAATTTTACTTTGTTTGAAAGAGTGTAACGCCATTAAAAATCATTTGAAACTTATTTTCCCATTGGCCGTAATGTAACGGAAAACTTTTGACTGTCCCTGTAAATGAACTAAACATGCTACAAACTTCATTTGAAATAGGGAACATGCTATGGTAGGGGTCACTAACATTCAAAAATTTCAGAAAGATCGGAGCATATTGACGAGTGTTAGAGCGTGGACAGACGAATAGACGGACAGACGGACAGACAAACCGAAGTCATAAACACTTTTCAACTTTGTTGGAAAGCGTTAAAAACGAACATCGTAATATAAAAGAAATACGCTTTTATCAGTTAATATATTAATATTAATTAATTTACGATCAGTAATACGTTGCGGATTCAATTTGTAATTCCTAAAAATATAGTTTAATTAAAGATTCATTTTTTCTTTTTTGTAGAAACAGGGCAAAATTTATATATTTTTAATAAATTCGCTTGCTTACGTTTTCTACTAAATGTAAAATTAATAGTGAATTTTTTATAATGCAATTTGGCGCTCACAAACGGGCCAAATTAATGTATGGTAACGGGAATTTTGGGGGGAAAAAAACATTAATTTCAGCCATGAAATTAGGCGTAATTTTCAAGATGAACATTCAATGTTTATAAAAGTGTGTTAAATTTAATTATAAATAGGAAAGATAGATAAACATTTAAGAGAAGGGTCGTTACTTAAAGTTGTGATCAAAGAAGAGATTGAATTAAATATAGTCCAGTCAAATTAGGGGTTTTTTACTGGACATAATTCCGAAAGTTTTGAAACTTTATAATATTGTTTAGGAGGGTTTTTGAGGGCGTCACCCAATTGCACTTTGAATGCAGTACTTTGAGATACTGGATCTTATAAAAAGTTTATGAATACTAAAAGTTCTGGAAATTGAAATTCTCACTTGCACTGCGTTCAGATCATGATTGTATACTTCCATGCATGTGGGTATTTTCCTTATGCAAAAGCATGCCCCCTTTATCTTCAAGACATGTTGAGCCTTCAATCCGTCACCAAAAAGCAATACGACAAGTTTGTTCAACCGAGCTATTTCACGATTCGACACAGCAACAAGATTTGGACAGGAGTTTGGTCTGATAAGACCATTGAGCAAACACTAATGCGATTTATGAAATGCTCTGGAAGACACATAAGTGGACTAAGACTAACTGACAGAGTTTTTAAGAGACAGCGTGTGTTCTTGGCGCCACAGTTACCTTTCATATTTGCACCTCCTTGGAAGATCTCTGTGGTTTTACTCTTTTTCTTATCGACAGCATTCGTGATGATCGGATAAATAGAGATGCTGCGGATAGCTCCAGACATTCAACTTGGTTTTAAAATCACCCTCCCTTTCCTCAGATACATAAAATTATATCAATAGCTTCTGGGGTTATTGGAGATGAAACTGTCACCTGTTACAAAGCTTTGTAAATCGGGAGTAAAAAGATGATTCAGATGTCTAGAAATGCTTCTCAGATGTAAAACTATCACGGAAAGGTGTAGCCCAATGATCCAATAGTAAGCACAATTCAATCAAATTTCATGATACCACTATAATTGTGGATCCTCTTGTTATATTCCAACGTATTTCCTTGTGCAAATGTAGCACAATATGAATTTGCTGTTTATGCTCTCTTTTCAATGATTTCGGAATGCGCAAGATTAAGAAGAGTGCTTTGTATCAAATATTTGAAAAATCGGATGAGATAGTAGATTTCCAACAGCAAACAATTGTTATACATGGTGGCAGGGTTGGCATTAATTGATTACTTTTTTAATCGATTGATTAGTCGATTACTGATTCAATCATACAAAATTGACGCCTAATTCAATTTATCAGGATTGAAATTGAAAAAGCAATTGCTCTTCAAAAAGTTTTTTTTATGATTTTTTCAATCTGGATGAAGTCAATCTTGATTAATTTAATCGTGATTAATTTAATCATTAATTACATAGATAAGAATTAAATATGACCGCCCTGTTTACTTTCTTAAACTGTTCTCTTAATTCCTGTTTACTTTCTCCTTGTAACAGGAAATATAAAAAAAATTCATAAAAATGTATTTTTTGTTCCTTCTTGAATGGCAATAATTTTCAAGTTAAAAATAGAAAAGATTCAACTCAACTTTTTTATAAGTTTCTAGTGTAGTAACTCCTAACGGAAAAGTATATATATATATTTCAAAAGTCAAAAAATGAAATCCCCCCCTCCCCCTCCTCTGAAGTCACAAAAATCCCTCCCGGAGAAAAGTGCCTGAATTAAACACTATTAATGACTAAAAATAAAATCTTCAGATTTGTGTACTAAGTGTATTTCCCTTAATTCCAACTCATTTAAACTTTGGAACAAAATAAAAAAAAAATTACACATTTTTTTTGTTGGAATTTTAATCTAATTAAATATAAAGAAATGATGTATAAATATTATTTATTAAGCTTACAAATATTTTTACAGTGCACATTTCAAATATTTTACAGTAGAGCGTAGACACATGCTCAGCTTGCTGGCTCAGGTCAGAAGTTTTTGTCCAAAATTTAGCAATCCACATTTTAGAACTTGGTTATTCTCGTCTGGTTGAATTCGCTTCGACGAGTTAATCGAGTAAACGAAAATTAACTTGGAGATACCTCCAGGTTTACCAAGTTTAAAACCCCTAAACTCTTTTTTTTTTGACACAATAAATTAAAAATAAATATCCGGCACCACTTTTTTTTACTAAAATATTTGGCTTTGTATAATCGAAAAAGGTATGTCATTTAACAAACCAATTACTCTTAAAATTAAGTGGTACCCAAAAGCTTTTAGTATCGAAGATAGCAAACTCTTTTTGCCCGAGCGGTACTCGGGCAAAACAGTTAAGAGGTTAAAATAATGCCAGGATTAACATGTTTTTGTCCAAAATTCTCTCTGAAATTGTATTGCCTATATGTCTGTATTCTGTTTAAAAAGCGTTCTACTATAATTTTACCAAAGTAACAGAATTTGTATGTTATTTTCATAATTTTCATAATTTTTAAATTTAACTCCTTACATAAAAGGTAAAAAATATATAATTAATATTATAAATGTTGTAAAAAGAGGAATACAATCTGATTCCCTTTTACAGAAAAAATTGAAAGGTCTTAATTATACTGTAGAAATGCAACACAAGAAGTTGATAAGCGGCCGATATTGAATTAACCTTTAACTGATGTCACATAGATTGTCACATAACTACTGTGAAGTGGTCTGTGAGACCGCTCTATCGAAAGATGAATAAAAGGCGCGATTAAGTTTCAGGATAGTGTTTTTGTACAAAACTTTTTGTGCAGCACTGTTATAATTAAAATTCCCTTATTCAAAAGACTCTGGTGACAGTATTAAAGTTCCAAACGAAGCAAAATTTCGGTGATATTTGTAGTTAAACTGAAAGTTACAAGTTAAACTATGAAAATTGAAAAAAGCAGTGGTCTGTGAGACCGGTAACATCAGTTAAAGATTAATATTTGCCTGTCCTTTTGTAGTTTTTTGTACTCCTTTGTGTACTCTTGGAATATGGTATGTTGGATAATGTTAAAAACTTAAATTTAAGAAGTTTTTATTACTTATTATTTTTTCTGTTTTTTAATCAATGCTTAGTATTTAATTATTAATCATCTAGTATATTTTAGATAACCTTTACTCCAAGTTGTAAGTATCAACTGTTATAGAGCGGGTGTCGTGAATAAAACTGACTCGGTCATAGAATTACGAGAAAAAATTTTGATGTAGGACAACATTATTAAGACTAAATAAAATAATGATTGGCCTGCCTCGGCTTCATTGTATTTATATACAGTTTTCTTCATTCGAAAAATATTCAGAACTTAAAAAAAAAAAAAAATCGAGTCATACCGAGCCCGACCAGAAAGAGTCAAAACCTACTCGAAACCCAACCAAACATCCAAAATATTTAAAGAGAACCCGATCCAAGACAAGGCATCCAGGCAAGATCCATGCAAGCCTTAGCAGCGATCAAGAGTGATTAAACCAGAAGAAGCTTGAAAAAAGATCAAATAAAGGTCCCAAAGCCAGAACAATACATGAAATTTTCAATCATAAATCCTTCATTAGATTGACTAATTAAATTGACTATTTAGATTAAGAATTGATTTAATCGTAAAAAAGCAAGCGATTACATCCAAATAATCATTGGTCATTAGTCTATGAGTAGGATTGAATTGATTTAATCGTAATCAAAGCATTGATTACATTAAAATAATCACTGATCGTTAGTCTATGAGTAGGATTGAAACTAAGCTTAATCGGTCAATCTTTAGTCATGATTTAAAAAATAATCGTTAACTTTCAATCATTAATCTAATTAAAATTTTGCACAACCCTCCATGGTGGCTTCGTGTTGCATAAGGTAGTGTGAAAGAAAGGAACAACAGTTCAGTATATTAGCAACACCTGCATAAAGTACGTTAAAAAACACTATTGTATATAGAGCTGCAAAATTGTTTTCAATGGATACATTGATACTGTAAACAGTACCAAAGTAGCTGAACAAAATAAAAGGTACTCACTGAAAAAGTTAGTTGATATACATTTTGAAGAACATTTTGTCATCAGAGAGCCCCAAAATCAGTTTCTCTCAAATAAGAACAAGACAAAGTTGATTCACATTCTATCCTCTAAACTGAATGACAAAGGAGTCTCATGTCAGGAAAGTCTTAAGGACGCCGACACTCTGATTGTTCAGAGTGCTATAGATGCACTGAGTGAGAGTGACAGCGTTACTATTGTTGGACAAGAAGTGGATATACTTATAATATCATAAGACGAAACGCAATTTTTCACCTTGATTCAACATAAAATAAATAATGTGAACATTAAAAAGGTCCACAATCTTACTTTAAAGGCGACTAATGTAATGAAAAAGATGTTACAAGTTTAAAATATACATTTTATTTAAAACTTCTTAGTACTTTCAATCCTACCCGGCTCATCATCAGAGAATAAATTTAATAACTAAATGTTGTTTATTTATACAAATACGTCACTTTGTTTTGAATGTTAATTAATAATTTTGAATTTTGTTTGTTACTTCTGCTTTCAACTCCAGTAATTATTGGCTCTCTCATTTTCAAAACAAAGTGTCGTATTTGTATAAATAAATAACATTTAGTTATTAAGATATTCTCTGATGATGAGACGGGAAGGCTTGAAAGTACTAAGAAGTTTTAAATAAAATGTATATTTTACACTTGTGACATCTTTTTCATTACATTAGTCACCTTTTAAGTAAGATTGTGGATCTTTTTAATGTTCACATTATTTATTTTATGTAGATATACTTGTTCTTATCACAGCGTTAAACCCTTCAGATAAAAAAAATATATACTTATACAAACGAAGCCACGGGAAAGTAGAAACTCGGGTATTTTCGTCACTACAACAGTAGTAAAAGGGCTTAAAACTTGCTCATTCATTCTCTGACTTTGGAACAGCATTATCTTGTTACAGAAGGGGAAAGAGCCTATCTTCAAAGTGTTTATAAGATTATTCTTAATATAATATTATACTTAAAATATAATTAAATAATTTAATTGCGTATATGCAGTCTTTGGTGAGCCAAACTCGTCACATCAGCAGATGGCAGAGGCTAGTTTGTTGTTACAGAGCTAGTAAAATGTTTTTGAATATGTATGGATTCCACATACAACAACGTCACTCAATCTACATAGGTTTCGTGCCTTTACAAAGTCCTTTTAAAAGATAAGACCAGAATTAGTATCCCCGCCTCCCACAGATGGAGCCGCGATGCAACACTCTTACCAAGTTTTTCATCACATACAGCTGTGACAGGGAAATGAACTGTCGCCTGAGCTTTGGGGTTGGAACATAATCTCGATCATACTTTAGTGCCTATAACGACCACCGATCCTGTTGACCCTGAGGCAATACTAAACCCCGTCCTCTAGCAGTGTACAATCGGTTGTGGGCATAAATGTGGGTGTAAAAAAATAGGAATCACATGCATTTCCGTCTGCCACTACTGCCATGGAGATTGCTCAAACAGTCTATCACCTGTTGAGGAGTGTGTCCTAATGAAAAGGTACATAAATCAACATATTTTGAAATTTACCTGCGAAGCCGGATTATTCAAAATGATCGCGAACTTGGGTATATTGTCCATTCATATATTATTGTATTTTATGCATTTTTCATTTTTGTATGGTTTTAGTTAGTAAAAAATGTCATTTGTTAAGTTATTGTTCAGGCTTAAATTCACCTGGCCACAACATTTATTAAAACTAGTTTAAGTCCAAGTTAAGTAGATACAATGTAAGTGCGGCTGATACGCTCTGTGGCACTGGTGTTACTTTTGGCAAATTTCTTCATTTTTGAATGCGACTATCTATCTATATGAACTATGGACTCTACAGAAAAAGGCATATATGTATATATTTTTTTTTCGTAGAGAATTTATTTGTCTTTATCTTTGATAATAGCAATATTTCCGTAGGACTTATAGATTACGATATATTAACAAAAAACCAAACAAAAAAAAGATACCTCCTTTTACCTCCTCCTTCTCCCTCTCATTCCCCATCCACAAGGACTTTTGGTATTTTCAGTAGTAGACCCTCTCAAACAATATTACAAAGTTTCAAAACTATCGGAATTATGTCCCAAACTGCTTCAGAATCTTTCTAATTTGACTGGACTGCTAATATTTGTTTTAATATTATTATTAATTCTCGAGACACAATATATAAAATGGTGAAATGTATTTTTATTTTATTTTATTCTTCTGTTTTGTGATTGCCTTATAAATATGTAGAATTGTATTAAAACAATATGATTGTAATTAGTTTTCGAAAGCTTTTGGTAGAAATTGAAAATTGAATAATGAAATATTAGAAAAAGTATAGTATTTGGTTAAGCTTTTTATAAACTGTTCATTTTTCTTGAGGATTATACAATCCAACTCTAGAGCTTTTCAAATTTATAAATTGCAGCGATGAGAATGCTTGCTTCTAAGTTTTAGTAATTACTAATCTGGTTCTCTTTTGCCAAGAATATTTTTAAATTATTATTTCTATTTGTATTTATACGGAGTAAAAGAAGAAGTTTATTTTGTGATTTTCAAGTCTTGAGCAACGTAAGAAAGGAGTTTCGGGACATTTACGGAAAGTAACATTGCTCTAAGTGTTATTATATTACTTTTAGAACAAATTTGAAAGTCAAGTTGTTTCTGCTAGCTTCATTAAATTAGTAAACATCACCTATCCCGAATTGTAAACTAAAAAACGGTCAAGAGCGAGTATTACTCGCGCTCAAAGTGTTCCGTACAGTAAATATTTGAATTAGTAACTGTATTATTAAAAAAATCGTTACTAAAACAACAATAAGACTTTGCAAAAAAACTATACAACTTAGACTTTGGTATAGCTGCATATACTAAAAAAGTATGAATGGATGCACCATAAAAGTTTAAAGATATATGAAGCCTAAATAATATCAAATATTGCTATTCTGTATAACTATTTTTTAATCTTATACTAATATGTTTATGATGAACTTAATTCTGTACTGACAAAGAAGCAATGAAAACTTCAAAAATCCCTTAAAAACAACTCCAGTGGCGCCATCTGTTATTCAAAATAAATAAAAGAAGGGGGGGGGGCAAATATGGAAACATCACAGTTCATTCAAAATGCTGATCCAGATTGCCGGGGAAATTCGTTTAAGGAACTAGGAAATATGCCATGGTAGTCTTTCATTTCTTATTCCGAAAATCTGGGTCAACATTTTTAATACATTGTGATGATTCCATGTTACTCCACCCCCTCCCCTTCTTTTACTTATTTTGAATAACAGATGGCGCTACTGGAGTTGTTTTTAAAGGATTTTTGAAGTTTCCGTTGCTTCCTCCAGTTTGAATATAATTTTTCAGGATGTAGCATGTAGACTGGTTCCTGTCGATTTATGTTTCTAGAAAATTTTAAGCCGTGTCTAAATCAAGAGCTGTATATGAATATCAAAAAACGTGCTAAGGTCATTTAGTTACACATCATACACATAAATCAGTATATTGCTAAAAGCCAATATTTCTTTTTAAGCATCTTTACATCTTCTACAGCCGTTTTTGTGAATTTCAAAAATAACTGTGCCCACTGTAGTGCAATTAAAAAGAACAAAAACAAAAACAAAAAAAAAAATACAACGTATTACCAGTGAATCGCTTTAATTTTTTTTCTAAACTGTTTTATTGGCATTGTGTCCCACTAGGGTTCTTTCGACATGTTGCTAAGATGGTACTTAGATTAATGTTAATCATAGTAACCTCTGAGGAGATTAGAACCCGTCTAATCCGTTGAAAACATTTCTGAATTTTCCCTAGGTAAAATTCCAAAAATATCTTATTACTTAAAGACTTTGCGTTGTAAAATCGAATACTAAACACAATAGAGGTTACTATCCAATGTATAGTTTATTCGTAAATTTTAAGACGATGTAAAATTAAAAACACATGAATAAAATAAAACTCAACGTTTCGATTTAATATTCAAAACCATCTTAAGGAGTAAAATTTTCTAAAAACATAAATCGGCAGGAAACAATCTACGTGTTACATTGTCAAAAATTATATTAAAACTCGAAGAAGCAAGGAAAACTTAAAAAATCCTTTAAAAAAACTCCAGTGGTGCCCTCTGTTATTCAAAATAAATAAAAGAAGGGTGGGGGGGGGGGGTTAAAAATGGAAACTTCACAGTCCATTCAAAATGCTGATCTCGATCTCCGGGGAAATTCGTTTAAGGAAGCAGGAAATATGTAATGATAGTGTTTCATTTTTTATTTCGAAAATCTGAGTCGGCATTTTGAATAGACTGTGATGAGTCCATGTTTCTCCAGCCACCCCCCTTCTATTTATTTTGAATAACAGATGGCGCCACTGGAGTTATTTTTAAAGGATTTTTGAAGTTTCCGTTGCTTCCTCCAGTTTGAATATAATTTTTTACGATGTAGCATGTAGATTGTTTCCTGGCGATTTATGTTTTTAGGAAATTTTAAGTCGTATCTAAGTCAAGATCTGTGCATGAATATAAAAAAACGTGCATAAGGTCATTTAGTTCCACATCATACACATAAATCAGTATATTGCTAAAAGGCAATATTTCTTTTTAAGCATTTTTACATCCTCTACGGCCGTTATTGTGAATTTCAAAAATAACCATGTCCGCAATAGTGCAATTAAAAAAACTGAAAAAAAAAAAACAGTGAATCGCTTTAATTTTGTTTCTAAATTGTTTTATTGGCATTGTGTTCCGCCAGGGTTCTTTCTACTTGTCGCTGAGATGGTACTTAGATTATTGTCCATCATAATGACCTCTGAGCAGATTAGAACTCGTTCAATCTGTTGTAAACGTTTCTGAATTTTCCCTAGGTAATTTTAAAAATGAAAAATAAGGGATATGATAGACATATATAAATAAGGATTTTAAATAGTCCGCTACTGCCCTTTACGTATTTAAACCTACGTCATGTAATATAAACAAAAAACTAGGTCTTCCTAGAGTTACAACATCTTTGAACGATTTCTAATTATTGTAATTGGTCATATGCAACAGACAATCAAAAGTATGAGTAAAGTATTATCAGTATAGTTGACGCTATGGGAAAATCTGTAATAGATGAATGTTTGAGAAGAATCTTGACAAACATGACTTTCATTCATAAAGGCCAATCTCGCAATTCTCTGGGAGATACATCGATGTCTGTCTCAAATCTTGTCAAGAATACATCAGGTGGACCGTGGTCTATTGGAAAAGGCTTATATGCTTAAGAGTCCAGATTCACATTGTTGTTAGATGTCCGACCGGACCTGATTACCACAAGGTAAAACACTGACCAGATCCCTCAACTCTAAAACAGTCTACAAAGTCAAAAATCTGTTTTTTTAATGAGTACAGATTATGAGATTAAATTTGCTATAGTGACCTCCAACTCGAGCTTTCTATCTGGTACCCGTAGAGTCTGACGACCTATGAATTTTTTTTGAGGAGAAATGCTAGTATACGGTAGCAAATTTTAAACATCATTCATCATCATCTATTTTCTGTCGCTGTTTCGTTGCATATGATATTTCCTTGCGTAACTGCTTCCATTTTTTTTTCAACAGTACTATAACCAACAAAAGATTAATTTCGTGATTCCTTATTTCCCTCCATATTTGGATAACGTTTTGAGTTTATTCTTGATAGAAAATACTCGTACCATATAGAGTTCGTACCATAAGCGATTATTTACAGGGAGTTTACCAAATGGAGTAGTCAGCATAGTCCCCGAACCAAACGCAATAATTTATGGCTAGCTCTCGAGAAAGCTGTAAATTCCTCAATAAGTTTCCAAACACTATATTCCTGTACAAGAATGACGATTAGAAAATTCATTGAATACTTAATTATTGGCGTGAATATTAGTTATGAAGCCTTAATTAGCGCAAGATGGCATCGTATTCCTATTTGACATGTATTAAAAGTCACGGCTTTTTTTTATTATGTGATCTATGTAAGCTCTGTTTTGTACGCAAATAATTGTGAAGAGTCATATTCTATCATATTATTATAATACGAGCAAACCTTCTGTCTATGCCTGTGTGTGGAAATTTTATTAAAAAAAACGGCTCTAACTATTTTGACAACATTTTTATCCTATCGTTTTGAGATATGAGAAGACCATTGGGTTAAGTCACATGTTCGGGAAAATTGAATTAGTGGGTCATTTTGGGGTCCTTACAGGTCAATGAATTTCAATGGGAATATAGATTGAAATAGTTATTAAGTTGTTGAACAGTTGGCAGTAAACGAAATCGCAAAGTTGGCGACATTGGAGAGATTATCAATGCCAAAACACATATTTGGCGCCAAATGAAAGAATATCGCCAAATAGCGAAAACACTTAGCTTTCAGTATCTGAAGGAATTTTCTAGAAATTCCCAATTGGAGACGAGATACATGATTCAACCAATGAGAGACCGTTTCAGTCCATCTTATCTTCTCAATCGCATAAAAGCTACTGTTTAGTGTTTACACCCGTTGAACAAAAAGGTAATTTTAGTCAAGAGTACTGTTCGTTTTCGTAAGCGGCGCCTAGCACTCCGAGACGATTCTACTATCCAAAGGGGTGTTAACGCTGAGATGGGTGCTTTCCGAAGTTCCACTTGTACTTTGTCGCTAAGATTGGCACTCAGCCAAACGCAGCTAAACAGCGCCCAAGCATCCCTATTTTGATTAAATTAAAACAGACCTGGCGCATGCTCAAAAGCGCGGAGGGTTTCGCTTTCCGAAAACAAAGAGCAGCTCGGTCTTACCCGCTTGTACTACTACCGGTACCCCAAAAATGACTGATAGATTTTAAAATTCATTAACTTGCAAACGGTGACAGATATTAAAAAAAATTCTTGCAGGAGTGTTATGTAAGATATCAGGAGTTTTTATACCGCGATTCTTAGTTTTAGTTACAAATAGCATCGATAGATGACGTTGCAAGCAATAACCGCTAAATCCAGGCTCGATTTTCCGGCCTCTCTCTTCTTCCATGCGAAAAAAGGAGGATAATTGTATTGAATGGATCCCGAAGTACCAAAAATCGATAGATGACGTTGCAAGCAATAACCGCTAAATCCAGGCTCGATTTTCCGGCCTCTCTCTTCTTCCATGCGAAAAAAGGAGGTTAAATTGTATTGAATGGATCCCGAAGTACCAAAAATCCGGTCTGGACTGAGCGTCTATTGCTCTCAGCACCATCTATTGCTTGAAATTCAAACTAAAATCAAGAATCAGAGTAAAAAAACTCCTGACATCATACATAACCGTCCTTTAAGAATTTTTTTAAATATCTGTCACCGTTTGCAAGTTATTGAATTTTAAAATCCATCAATCATTTTTGGGACACCCGGTATACACTTTCAAACAAATTTTTACAAATGTTTCTGATTAACGCCTCGTTTTCATTTTCGCATACTACGAGCAGGGATTTGTCGTATTCAAGTATAGTTTAGCAACAAAATGGACATATGTATGAGTAATCATTGAAAACGTGTTAATAGTACAAAAGAAGTAATCGCGTAGAAACTAAATTTGTAAACAACTTTGCACGAAAGAAAATTTTTTTTCCGCAAATATAGAAGGCATAGTGCTACAAAAAAAGGGTATGAATGCTTACATTCTTTCTTTTTTTTTAGTTTTTATTAATATTTTTGTTAAAGCATTTTTTTTTTAGTTTAATTATCCAAAAAGCAATTAGAAATGCATATGACAGAAACAGAAATGAGTGCAAATTTTATTTAATTTAAAAACATCTAAATTACAAATGAAATGCAGTCGTAATGGTATATTTTCACAAATGTACATTTATTTATGTAGTTAGTTGAAATTATTAACTAGATTTTCATAAGTAAAGCAATCAAAAGGGGAATTTTAAATCAAAGTACATCATGTTCATCAGAGTAAGTACTGTAATTTATCATATCAATTCTTATTACCATCAAAATATATCAATAAGAATTTGTTCGCCCGCATAAGTTGATTTATCATATTAATTGAATAAAAATAATTTTATGCAACTAATGTACGCAAAAATTGATTTTATTATTAGAGAAAAGAAAGTTATTCGAGAGATTATTATTAAATTTGAAAATTATAGTAATGAAATCCTTCTGAGCGTTTGCCAATAATTTCACATATAGCTTTAACACTTCACTAAATAATATATATTAAAAGTACTACTATACAGGGTGCAAAAGAAAGTCCCTTTAACCTGAAAATACTTGCAAACGGAAAGAGCTACAGCTATTCAAGTGAGGTAATGGTATATTAAAGCGACTATGCCCGACCTGATGCAAGCAACAGCAGCGCCCCCTAGTGGCGAAATTTGGAAGATAGCCATTGCAAATTGAAAACGAAAAGAGATAGAGCAATATTTCCCATTAGAAAGTTTTAGAGCATCAATTAATTAATACGAAATGACACTTGGTTCACACGGATGAGATAAATCGTCCCCTGTACACCCAAAAATGTCCGAAATCGTTGAGCGACGATTCTACTTTGCATATTCACATTCCGAAAATGTATCAGTGCAAAATTGCAGATGGTGACGTTGTACTGTGCTCTAATGTCTGTAAAAATTTAATTTTCAATGCATTTAAAATTTTAGATTAACCCTTTTAGGGGCAGAAGAATTCTGTTAGTAAACTGACGAAATAATTGACTGACATCAGACTATTCAAACGAATTTCTTAGAAAATAAAAATCAGCTAATTTGCACTTTCATTGCAAAAGCAAAATTCTATTAAAATATTCTTCGTGTCATTTGTCAGTTTTGGAATTAAAATTAGGTGGCTAGACCGTCTAGCCATCGCCCTTGAAAGGGTTAAATCTACGTCGTCGTATTGAAGAGGCTTGCAATAGACGTTCCATGCTGAGAAATGTGCATGCAGAATTACTCTCGCGAATACAAACCTGTATCGTGAGCAATGGCGAACTTTTCGAACATATTGAATAGTATTAAATTTTTAACGCTGTGAGACAGTTTGTCTTTTTTTTGTGTGTGTGTGTGTGTGATTTTATCACAATGTATTGAGATAAGTAAGTATTTGTACAATAAATTGTGCGTATTTCTTCATACTTCAGGCTATTCCATTCAAACGTTTACACAAAATGGAGTGCATCGATTTCGGACATTTTTGGGTATACAGACGAAGATTTATCTTATCCATGTAAACCAAATGTCGTTTCGTACTAATTAATTGATGCTCTAAAACTTTCTAACTGGAAATTTTGCTCTATCTTTTTTAGTTTTCGATTTGCAATGGCTATCTTCCAAATTTCGCCACTAGGGGCGCTGCTGTCGTTTGCATTAAATCCGGCGTTGTGACTTTACTATACCGTTACCTCACTTGCATGTCTGTAGCTCTCTCCGTTCGCAAGTATTTACAGGTTAAGGGGACTTTCCTTTGCACCCTGTATACATACATATGTATTTATTGGTATTTGAATAACTTGCATATTTATTTACTTATGCAACAGCAAAAATCAAAATTAAGGGTGTTGTTCGGGAGATCTCAAATTCACTCGCTAATACTAAACCTAAGGGCATGAAATGCATTAATTATTAAAATATCAATTCAGGAAATTAATTTATAACCTTCTGTATATACTTCTTAAAGGATATGGCTCTGTTCTAGTTGTCAAAATATTTCTAATATACAGGATAAATGTTATTTGGAGTGTTAAACTCTAAATTACTGATCATCTTCTTCGTTAAGATATTGGCACGTAAATCATTATTTTAAGAATATATACTAAACAAAATATATGTTATTATCCACCATATACTTTATCCATAAATTTAAAGAGGATGTAAAAATAAAACTACAATAAAACAAAACTCAACGTTTTGGTTTAATCTCAAAACCATCTCCAGACGAGCATTTTCTAAAAACACAAATCAGCAGGCAAAGTTCTACATGCTACATTGTCAAAAATTATATTCAAACTGAGAGAAGCAGCGGAAATTTCAAAAATACTTTAAAAACAACATCAGCGGCGGTATCTGTTATTAAAAAAAATAAATAAAAAAAGGGGAGGCTTTAAAAACATTGAAACATCAAAGATAGACAGACAAAGATTCTAGAAACATTTTGTCAAATGAAAAAAAAAAAAAAAAAAAAAAAAAAAAGAAAAGAAAAGAAACGTATTTTAATAGTAGGAGAGCTGTTGAACATTTTTGAGTAGGTATTTGAGGCAACCTGAAAATTTGTGCAACACTTCTTTTGTAATGCCTGAATACAAAATCGAATGTCTGGCTGAAGGATCGTGGCCCAAAAACTGTGCCAGACAAAAAATGGCACTTGACACGTGTCTGGCACAGTTTTTGTGCCGACTAAAGTGTCTGTCATTTTCAAAATATTTTTTCTAAGCATAAATATTATTCTGTCTCAATCTCAGCGTGCCTCAAATACCTTTTTTGGGTAGTCAAAAAATGGCACTTGACACGTGTCTGGCACAGTTTTTGAGCCGACTAAAGTGTCTGTCGTTTTCAAAATATTTTTTTCTAAGTATAAATATTATTCTGTCTCAATCTCAGCGTGCCTCAAATACCTTTTTTGGGTAGTCAAAAAAAATGGCACTTGACACGTGTCTGGCACAGTTTTTGGGCCACGATCCTTCAGCCAGACATTCGATTTTGTATTCAGCCATTACAAAAGAAGTGTTGCACAAATTTTCAGGGTGCCTCAAATACCTTCCCTAAAATGTTTAACAGCTCTTGGACTATAAGAAAATTGCCTGGAATACAAATGCTTCCATTCCCATAGCGAGAAGAATTTGAGATTTCACTGATGAACACCCTTTAAACAATCACGTTAAAACAGACTTATAATGCGTCCACGATATGATGAAAAGAGACTGACCAAATTTTTTTAGGATTAAAATAACCTTTATAATTATTCTGGAGTACTTTTATATTTCAAAGAAATTTTCAAGATTATAATAGCAATAATTTAAAGTAAGATTTCCTTTACTTTAATTCTTACTTTACATCAGTGTTTTTCAAAGGCTTTTATCTAAAGGCACACAAAAAATTTTGATACGAATTGACTATTTCAAACTGAGCGAAAAAATGCCCTGGCTGGAAATCAAACCCATATTCTTGGCTTACAGGGCCAATGCTCTACAGTTTAAGCTAACTGGGCCGACAACCGGTGAGCATATTTCGCTCAGGTAACCTTATTGGTAATAACATCTGGTCTTTCACGTAGACAGCTCAACAGAATAAACCGCAGGTAAAGGAACTCCATATAAATGATGGGCACGTAGATAAGCTATTATTTTAACACAGGTTAGCATAAACGGTAGTGCATCGGCCCTGTAAGCCAAGGATATGGGTTCAATTCCCGACCTGGACATTTTTTTGCGTCGATGGAAATATTCAATTGGTATGATAACTTTACCAATCGGTTTGATTGTGTTAAAATAATAGTTTATCTACGTGCCCATCGTTTATATGGAGTTCCTTTACCTGCGGTTTATTCTGTTGAGCTGTCTACATGACGGACCAGATGTTATAACCAATAAGGTTACCTGAACAAAATATGCTCACCGGTTGTCGGCCCAGTTAGCTTAAACGGCAGGGAATTGGCCCTGTAAGCTAAAGATCTGGGTTCGATTCCTGGCTTGGGCATTTTTTCGCTCAGTTGGAAATATTCAATTCGTATAATAACTTTACCAATCGGTTTGGTTGTGTTAAAATAATAGTTTATCTACGTGCCCATCGTTTATATGGAGTTCCTTTACCTGCGGTTTATTCTGTTGAGCTGGCTACATAACGGAACATATGTTATAAACAATAAGGTTACCTGAACAAAATATGCTCTCCGGTTGTCGGCCCAGTTAGCTTAAACGGTAGGGAATCGGCCCTGTAAGCTAAGGATCTTGGTTCGATTCCTGGCTTGGGCATTTTTTCGCTCAGTTGGAAATATTCAATTCGTATGATAACGTTACCAATCGGTTTGATTGTGTTAAAATAATAGTTTATCTACGTGCCCATCGTTTATATGGAGTTCCTTTACCTGCGGTTTATTCTGTTGAGCTGTCTACATGACGGACCAGATGTTATAACCAATAAGGTTACCTGAACAAAATATGCTCACCGGTTGTCGGCCCAGTTAGCTTAAACGGCAGGGAATTGGCCCTGTAAGCTAAAGATCTGGGTTCGATTCCTGGCTTGGGCATTTTTTCGCTCAGTTGGAAATATTCAATTCGTATGATAACTTTACCAATCGGTTTGATTGTGTTAAAATAATAGTTTATCTACGTGCCCATCGTTTATATGGAGTTCCTTTACCTGCGGTTTATTCTGTTGAGCTGTCTACATAACGGAACATATGTTATAAACAATAAGGTTACCTGAACAAAATATGCTCTCCGGTTGTCGGCCCAGTTAGCTTAAACGGTAGGGAATTGGCCCTGTAAGCTAAGGATCTTGGTTCGATTCCTGGCTTGGGCATTTTTTCGCTCAGTTGGAAATATTCAATTCGTATGATAACGTTACCAATCGGTTTGATTGTGTTAAAATAATAGTTTATCTACGTGCCCATCGTTTATATGGAGTTCCTTTACCTGCGGTTTATTCTGTTGAGCTGTCTACATGACGGACCAGATGTTATAACAAATAAGGTTACCTGAACAAAATATGCTCACCGGTTGTCGGCCCAGTTAGCTTAAACGGCAGGGAATTGGCCCTGTAAGCTAAAGATCTGGGTTCGATTCCTGGCTTGGGCATTTTTTCGCTCAGTTGGAAATATTCAATTCGTATGATAACTTTACCAATCGGTTTGATTGTGTTAAAATAATAGTTTATCTACGTGCCCATTGTTTATATGGAGTTCCTTTACCTGCGGTTTATTCTGTTGAGCTGTCTACATGACGGACCAGATGTTATAACCAATAAGGTTACCTGAACAAAATATGCTCACCGGTTGTCGGCCCAGTTAGCTTAAACGGTAGGGAATTGGCCCTGTAAGCTAAGGATCTGGGTTCGATTCCTGGCTTGGGCATTTTTTCGCTCAGTTGGAAATATTCAATTCGTATGATAACTTTACTAATCGGTTTGATTGTGTTAAAATAATAGTTTATCTACGTGCCCATCGCTTATACGGAGTTTCTTTACCTGCGGTTTATTCTGTTGAGCTGTCTACATGACGGACCAGATGTTATAACCAATAAGGTTACCTGAACAAAACATGCTCTCCGGTTGTCGGCCCAGTTAGCTTAAACGGTAGGGAATTGGCCCTGTAAGCTAAGGATCTGGGTTCGATTCCTGGCTTGGGCATTTTTTCGCTCAGTTGGAAATATTCAATTCGTATGATAACTTTACCAATCGGTTTGATTGTGTTAAAATAATAGTTTAAAATTGTGATGATGGAAAAAGTATGTAAAAGGAATATATATCATTTTTAACACTTTCCAAAAGTGTTGAAAGGTGTTTATGATTTCAGTTTGTCTGTTTGCCGTCTCTCAAAATGCTCTAACTATCTTACAGGGGAATCGCCATGTATATGTTATTGAGATTCAATATGCCGTGTTCGTTATTGAAAATGGAGTGTGCAGCGTTTCTAGTTCGTTTACAAGGACACGCGAAAATATTCTGTTCTACTCTAAATAAAAAGGAGTGACTATTCACTCTGGAGGAGTGAATAGTCACTCTATCGCATAATCAAAATATGCCCAACCTCTTTAGAGTGACTATTCACCCTGAGCAAAAGTGAAATTTTTGACTCTCAGAAAGAGTGAATATCCACTCTAAACAGGGGTGGCTAATCACTCTTTCGGAGAAGTGACTATTCACTCTTGATAAAGGAGCGCATTTTTCACCCCTGGTAGGAGTGAACAGTCACTCTTTCTTAGGGGTGAAAGTTCATTTTTTATGGAGTCAATTCTTTTTACTTTCTTCTTTCTTTACAAGAAGAAAGTATTGGATTCGTGAAAATTTTCGACTTTCGGTTTTCGACGGATTTACACGTTTTAGGGGTTAAAGATTCCGAAAAACATGTTTTTACAAAATGTCTGTCTGTGAGCCTGTGCATCTGTGAGTCTGTCTGTCTGTATGTGACACAGATTTTGTGGGCGCTCTATCTCAAGAACAAATGCACGAAATTTAATAAAAATTTATATTCAGTTAGTTCCTGATATAAATTAGTGCTGATTAGTTTTTGGTGCAAATCGCTCAACAGGTGGCGCTGGTATGCAGCCTTTTTCACGATTTTCGCAATAGCTCAATCTCCAGAACGAATGCACGGATTTTCATCAAACTTCAGATTCAGTTAGTCCCCTACATGAATTGAAGTTTTGTACATTTTGGTGTAAATCGCTCAACAGGTAGCGCTGCTATACTGCATTTTTTACGATTTCCGCAATAACTCTATCTCAACAACTAATGCTTGGATTTTCATCAAACTTCAGATTCAAGTATTCTTTGATATGAATTAGTGCTGTTTATATTTTGGTGCAAATCGCTCAACAGGTGGCGCTGCTATACTGCACTTTTCAGAATTTTCATTATAGCTGTATCTGAAGAACTGATGCAATAATTTTCACCAAACTTCAGAATCAGTTAATTCTTGACATGAATTACATTTTGTACGTTTTGTTGCAAATCGCTCAACAGGTGGCGCTGCTATGCTGTATTTTTCAGAATTTCCACTATAGGTGTATCTCAAGAACTAATGCAGGAATTTTCATCAAACTTTAGAATCAGTTAGTCCTTGACATGAATTGACATTTTATACAGTTTGGTGAAAATCGCTCAATAG
This sequence comes from Maratus speciosus, assembly GCA_963932465.1. NCBI lineage: Eukaryota > Metazoa > Arthropoda > Arachnida > Araneae > Salticidae > Maratus > Maratus speciosus. Next base: position 243,686,154 of record OZ010800.1, on the reverse strand, counting down.
GTGGCACTGCTATGCTGTTTGTTGTGTTTTCCGCAATAGGTCTATCTCATGAACTAATGCTTGGATTTTCAACGAACTTCAGATGTATACCTGGATATCAGTTATTGCTGCTTATGTATTGGTGTAAATCACTCAACAGGTGGCGCTGCTATGCTACATTTTCAGAATTTCCATTATAGCTCTATCTCGAGAACTATGGCACGAATTTTTATCAAACTTCAAATTCAGATACACTTTGATATGAATTGGTGCTAAATAGATGTAATTTCTTGTACTATTAAAATGATTTAATTGGCGTGATTTATATAGAAGAAAGTTTTGTGATGGCCACAACATACTAGTTTTATTTTGATTTTATGGGCATTTTAAAAGAATCACAACCTTTACAGCATGCAATGAAAATAGGTACAAGCGTGCTAAATATTGGAATGAAATACTTTATTAGCAATATTTATTTAATTCATAGTTTGTAACACTAATTGAACTTTTAAGGAAAAATTTAGTTAAAGTTACATATGAATTTAAATTAGATTACTGACAGAAATAAACTACAATATTTTATTCCAATCTTATCCTCTGTGTTTGCTTTTGTTGCATGCCCTATAAAGATATTACTTTTAAAATTTTATTAATAACTTTTTAATAGGTGGATGTTATATCTTTAACAATGTTTGATTTCATTTTAACTTTTGTTTTAAATATAAATTCCTATCTTTTTACCGTACTTTTCCGTAAATTATTGCTATTTTGCAAAGTTCTATTGTTCTAAAATATTTTTAATATTTCCATTTAAAAACAATGCTTATAAACACACATCTATTTTAAATAAACTCTAAGTATGATCTAAATATTAAGAATGTGTAATTTTTTTTTAGTCGTTGTGATTTGCTTTTGTTTTATTTAATGTAAACACGGGGTTTAAATTTTAAGTTCTTTGGAATATGTATATTATTTTTCTTTTAAACATATTCCTTAATTTAACCATGATTTCTAATTTTCGTCCGCTATTGCTGAAAAATGGAATTAGTACAATACTTATTAATGAAACGACACGGTAAGCCGTATTTAATTTAAATTTTTTATTCCCGTAGATATTGTATTTTATGAATATGTGCAAAATAGATTTTATATGTTTTATAGGAAAAGATTGAACTAGGAAATAGAAAAAAGTAAATATAAAAATAAAATGAATGAATCCATATGAACTGTTCTTATTGTTTTAAAAACATTTTAATATAAAAAAGTTGTTATTAATCTTTAAAAAAAAATATTCAATCCTATATTATGTAAGTAAATATGAACTTTAAAAAATATATACTAAAGCAGTCTTATCCATAAACTTCAAAACAGGCATAAAAAACATTTTATTTCAATGCTTAAATATCATGTTTTATTTTTTAGTGTCAAACATTACGTGTATCAAAAACGTAGAAAATGCGTTTACAATAGAAGGAAATTTAATAACTGATGCAGAATGTCTACAATAATTTTTTTTATGTTACTCAGTCTCGAAATTTTAAAATCATAAACCGCAGAAAAATACTTACATATAATTAAAAAAAAATTAATATACCATCCTTTTCGTAGTATCATAATCATCAAATATCATATTTAACTCCGAAATAATAATAATAATGATAAATACTCTAAGTGTATATATTCTGAAATCAGTAATAAACAAAAAACAAAAACAAAATCTCATATAACGGCAAATTATTGTTTACATCCTATCTGCCATGAATTGAAAAAATAAAGAATCTATAAGAATAAAATCTTCTGAGTCAGTCAGCCTTTCAAACGAAACAGATAAAACTTTTTTTTCGATCGTTGGCAAAAGTATTTTACATCACAGTATTGAATGGGAAGAATAAAATATTTACACTCATTCCTTTTTTTATTCCCACTGACCGAACTAATGAAGTTTTGATTATTTTTTGCAAGCATTGTGTTTTATTCAATTGTTAAAACAATTATATTTCAAAACGCTACATGGAGAAATATAACAGACAATCACTTTTGACATCAAGAGAACACTCCAAACAACTCACAATCTTTTTCTATACAACATAAAACTATTTAACTCATAATCTTAACATACCATATCTACACGAATAAATGATTAAAATTAAATAACACTTACCTTTATGTTCCATAAAGAACCATTTTAATGATGCCCTAATATGTTAATCCTAAGATTGCGGACGAAAAAGTTATCCTTTTTCTTATCTTAAAAAGGCTTCGTCGCCTTGCTGTTCTGATTGATTGATAACCAATGCATAGATAAGTCACTCTTTCAGGAGTGACTATTCAATCTTGTAATAAGAGCACACTTTAGCACCAAATGAGCGTAATTTCCAAAGTTACATTATGAAATGGAGTTTTGAAAATTAAGAAGCACCATATTTTGGTGCTTTTATTTAGTTTACTCAATATATTGGTTCAAAGTTCAACGAAATTTTTTAAAAGTGTTTAATGCCAGGGTTTCACTCACATCAGTGGAGTAAAATATTTCACTTTTGACAAAGGAGTGAAATATTTCACTCTCGATAACGCAGTGAAACATTTCACTCCTTTCTAGAGAGTGGAAAATTCCACTCTTTAAGGAGTTTATTTTTACAAAATTCACTCCAAAAAGAGTGAAAATGCCTGTCACTCTTTCAAAGAGCGAACTTTTCCTTCTTCCCAATTTTAGAGTGTACATTATGGGGACAATTGTTTATAGTGTATTTTAATGACGCAATGTTATTTCAAGCCTAACAAAACTGATATGCACAACTCAGGTGCTTTATAAGATGTATGGCGCGCATAGTATTTATCGTTCATTTACTTATTAACCCAATTTCCCATAAAATAATTCTAAAGTATCGTTAAACGTAAATTTCTTGAAATTCAAATTTAAAGCTTTTATCTTCTTTCTTTTTTAATTAAATGTGTTTTTTTTTCTTGTTTTCTTTTAAGAACATGAATTTGCATAATAAAAATCTTTAAAAAGTGTTATTAAATCATAAAATTCAGTATTCAAAAGATTCAAGTATGATTCAAAAGATACAAATATGTCAGTCAATGAGTTCTATATTTTATAAACTCATTTTCCTTTTATTTTTTACATATTGTTTTCATTTTTAAGTTATCATGAAATTTGCGGATTTTTTATGTATTTTTCTATAAAATAAACAAAATAAACAGCTAAATAATTATAACAGCTGGATAACAAGCAATTTCATCTTTTTTAAATATTATTTTCTGACAAAACCAATCACTTTTTAATGCAATATTTGCAACTTAAAATTGATTTTTTTTTAAGAGTATGAAAGTAAAGAGTATGAAATTTCATCATAAATTTAAAATAAATGTTTTTTTCTTTATTTATAAATAAATCTTTCGCAATGTATGTATATATATATCACATCTTTTAAATTAATAATTTTTTTTTCACTGAACAACAGCTGTCAACAACCTAAGAATAAAAAACATCATTGTATAACTAAATTGGAACAAAGAGAGTTAATGCAGGCGAGAAAAAGGGGGGAAATGTAACAGCTGCAGTTTCTTTGTCTCTTTTATTCTCTGAAAGAGAAATCCAGATAATAAAATATTTTAAGTGTTAATTTTAAGACAGGAAATATGTTTTACACCATTTTTCACTTTCATGCAAGAAATTTAAGATTCTTAGTAATTAATGCCTAAATACACTGCTCAAAACAATTAAAGGATATTTGAAGTTTTATATAAAATAAAGATATAAACGAAATTTTTTTGCCGAAAATAGAAGAAGAGAATCACAAATGCAAATTTTTCTGGTTTTCAAACTGTGGAGTATGCAAATTTTGAGTTCGACGTCAAAAACGTCGCTTCAGCGAATGAAATTCGACTTTCAACTGGATAAAAGAGAATGAAGACAAGGATGATCGGCATTCAGTGATTGCTTTGTTTCGATGAGTACGATGTCTCAGCGAAGTCATTTGACAGATTCAGAAGCTTTGAGAATTGTTGGTAGGTTAGAAGGGGGCCAAACTCAAGCCGAAGTAGCGCAAGCCATTGGAGTGTCACAAAGTGTCATTTCCAGGATCTGGAACCGTTTTTTGGAGAGTGGATGTGCAGGCCGAAGACCAGGGCAAGGTCGTAGACGGGCAACAACGCCCAATGAAGATCGGTATTTAGCGTTAACAGCTCGGAGACACCGAACCATAAACGCTACTCTTCTCCAACAACACCTTCGCTCGGCTACAGGCTCCACGATTTCAACTCAGACTGTCCGAAACCGGCTCCACGCTGTAGGTCTGTATGCTCGCCGACCGATGGTATGTGTTAGATTAACATCAAGGCATCGTCGCGACCGCAGGGAGTGGGCAACCGAGCATGTCAACTGGAGGAGAAATGAATGGAGCAATATTCTGTTTTCTGACGAGTCCCGTTTTTCTGTGCATCCGGATAATAGGCGTATTTTCATCTAGAGGGACCGTGGCAGTAGGAATAATCCTGCGTTCGTGCACGAAAGTGTCAGATTTAGCGGTGGAGGAGTGTTGGTGTATGGTGGCATCTCCATTGACGGGCGCACTGACCTCTACATCATTCGAGATGGAGCTCTGACTGGTCGCCGATATAGGGATGAGATCCTCAGACCTATTGTAGTCCTTTAGGCTGCAGCAATCGGAGATAACTTCATTTTAATGCACGATAACTGCAGGCCACATCGTGCAAACCTGGTGGAGGATTTCCTTTTCGAGGAAGGAATCGTTCGAATGGAATGGCCAGCGTGTTCTCCAGACATGAATCCAATCGAGCACGTTTGGGACGCTCTAGGAAGACGAGTTTCTGGCCGCCAACAACCCCCACAAACTCTCCAAGAACTGGAAAGAGCTCTTCTGGAAGAGTGGGGCAGAATACCCCAACTCGTCATTAATAGCCTCATTGAGTCCATGCCTCAAAAGTGTTCAACGTTGCTGGCCGCCCGTGAAAAACCATACCCCCTACTGAAAATGATTTTCTTTGAAGAAAACACCTTTTCTTATTCTTTTTTTCTCATATGCACAAATTGTGTTTTTTTCCTTTAGTACACAAATGCGCAATAAAGTGCATTTTTTTCTGCCAAACATGTGTAATTTATTCTCATATAACCTACTATGTCTGTCGACCATGTATCAATCAGCTAAACAGTTTACCTGATACAAAATCCACCTAAAACTGCAATATCCTTTAATTGTTTTGAGCAGTGTAATACAAAAGTAGTGACGTAGGAAAAAGGAGGGAATCATGAGACTCATACTCTCGTCATTTTTCTTTTAAATATTGACACAAAATCTTTTCTGCTAATAACACATGAAAAAAAAAATAACATGTATTTTTCGGCTATGAATTATCAACTAAAAACTTTGAATTCTATGATTTCTACAAGAAAGTGTTGTAATCGAATTTTTTCCGACTTCCACTTTTTGAAGGATTTATAATAGGATTTAGAGGTTTTAGAGGTCAGAGATTCAGAACAACATGTTTTTACAAAATGCCTGTCTGTCCGTGTGTATGTGTGTCCCATTTGTGTCATAAAAAACGCATGAAGTTATGCAGAGAATCGAACCAAATTTCAGATATAGAGGAGGGTAGTACACAGTGAGACGAAAATTATTATTACTTAACAAATGGCGACGATTTTTATTCTTTTGAAATTTTTTTTGCTACATCTTTAAGCTACACAAATGCGCTACACATTAACGTATAAATTGTTTTAAAAAAGTTATTTATAAAAGCAATGAAGCAGCATAACGGAGTATCAAAAATTGTCTCACTGTGTACCACAAGCAGTACACGGTGAGACAATGTATGTATATATTTTCATAAATCATACATTTTTACACTATGCAGTTTATGATTTCTAATTAATATTGCTAGATTTTCAAAATATTAAAAATATGAGCCTCGGGTGGACAATGGCAGACTTTAAGCTACCTTCATGCAAATTTTCAGCCTCTTACGTTTAGTAAATTTCCCTAGCCATCGCACTCCCACACACACAGAGAAAAAGAGAGAGAGAAAAAAAAAACCTTCTTTTATTAATAAACAACTTTTTTAACACCAGAACCACATAGTAGGTACACAATGAGACACGTCTCACTGTGTACCACAACTGTGTGTCTCACTGTGTACTTTCCTTACGTTGTAACAAAATGGATGCCACATCTGTTACATCAATTTCATCGCTTTAAAAAGTTTATGTTGTTTTCTCGAAATAGTCTATTATTAGATGTAGCTACGTTAGGTTAAGTAAATATATGTCATATTGCAGTAAATAAACGAAAATAGACGTTTATGTAGCTTTAACCACTGTAAATTAAAGAATTATTTACTATTTTGTCGGACGAGTTAATGAAGTGCCGAAACTACATCCACGTTTTGCATAAGATGAGTCGTTATGTGTGTGCGCCAGCTTGAAGAAATAGTTACAACTATATGTCAAAGTGGCTGCTGTCTCACTGTGTGCCATGTCTCACTGTGTACTCTCCTACCCTATATTTTTTACTACACTGAGAGAAAAAATATACCGCTTCATTTGCACTGTTCAAAACAATTAGGGGAGCACATGGTTTTAACAAAATTATGGAAATATTTACACCGATAAGTAACGTAAAATAAAACATCCATAATTAAAGAGTACACTGCAAAAAAAAAGGAGTATTATTACACTTAATTTGGGCTTCTAAAATGCCGAATGAAGTTTAAATATGCGCTATTTCTGGTTTCAACACACTTTTAAGTGTTATAATAGATTAAAAATGGTGCAATTTTATTCCTTTAAAGAAATTATGGAAGCCTTACACCAATTCAGGTGTTAAAATTTTAAACGACGTATGACTCAGCGACGACGTATACGCCATTTTGAAATTCATTTATAGTGATGTTCCCGGGTAAGCATTTTGTCCGATTTCCGATATATTTCTGAGTAATGATTACTCATTAAAAAACGGTTAACATAGTCCATGTAGCAATTTTACCCGAGCTGCAGCTGTGTTTATTTTAATATGCTTGGACTAATTAATCGAAACCAGCCAGGCTGGCGCTGAATTTACAAAAAAAGAAAGTCAAGTATACGTGACGTAAGTCCATATGTACTGAACGAAAGATTTGTGAAAGGAAAAATGTGCTACCCTGTGTTGTCTTGGAATAAATTTTAGAACTGTTATGAAAACTCAGGAGATAGTAAGTTACTTATTGTTTATTTTGTTACAAACTCTAAAATAAGTATATAACTGTGTATAATTAGTTTTGGTTTTATAGTATTTAGCAATTTTAATCGTACTAGATTAATATTAACACAATTATTCCAATTGGCAAACAAATCATATTAGATGTAAATTTCCAACTGGGCGAAAAATGTCCGGAACAGGATTCGAACCCGGTACCTTCTGGCTGAAGCCGCCAGTGCTCTGCCATCTGAGCTATCCCGAACGATTCTGGTCGAACTTTTTCACCCATAGAATAATTGTGTTAATATTAATCTAGTGTAATTTCGTATCCAGCATTTTCTGGAGTTCCATTACCTGAGATATATTCTGTTGAGCTGAACCACGTTTCAGACCAGATGATGTAATCATCAAGGTTAGGTGGGTGAAAAACTTCGACCAGAATCGTCCGGGATAGCTCAGATGGCAGAGCACTGGCGGCTTCAGTCAGGAGGTCCCGGGTTCGAATCCTGGTCCGGACATTTTTCGCCCAGTTGGAAATTTACATCTAATATAATTTTAATCGTGTTTAAGAATTTTAAAGCTAAAAACAGCTTTAAAGTATATGTTATAGCACAGTGGTTAGGGGGTTGAATTCGGAATTAATGAGGGGAAAGCTGGAAATTGTTTTAATTCCTTCTGTTTAGGTCTAGAATGAATATGCTATGTTTTCCCCCTCGTACTAGGTGAGCACTAGGAAATATGTATAGAATTATAGTAAAAGAACACGTTTTTTTGAATACCATAACAATATCTCAAAACAGTTAACTTTTTCATAATATTGTCAATACAAATGTTGTAGAGCTTAAAATTCTGAGTAAAATGAGTACCTACACTCAATACTTATGTTGAATATTAAGGTCACATTACTACTTCAAAGTTTTAGACACATCATCAGGGGGATGACCTCAGAATTCATTAAGAGAAAACTGGAAATATTTTTAATCCCTTCAGTTTAGGTCTAAAATGAACGTACTATGTTTTCTTTCTCGTACTTGGGTAAATGTTAGAAAATATGTACATATTTATTTTCGAAAAACACGTTTTTTTTTAATTTCCTTAACAATATCTCAAAATAGCTAACTCTATAAAAAACATTGCCAATACAAATGTTGTAGAGCTTAAAATTCTGAATAAAATGAGTACCATCATTAATATTTTTGTTCAACATTAAGGTCGCAATTCTATTTCAAAATTTTTCAAATCAAGAGCTTGAAGCCAGGAGAGACCAAGTTAACTTAACAATACCTCAAATTGCGGCCTTAATATTGCACAAAAAATTAAGTGTAGGTACTCATTTTACTCAAAATTTTAGGTTCTATAACTTTTGTACTGACAATGTTTTTCATATACTTAGCTGTTTTGAGATATTCTTAGGTAACTTGGTTTCTCCGGACTTCAAGCTATTGATTAGCGATTAAGGCAAAATTTTGAAACAGAATTGCGACCTTAATATTGAACGAAAATATTAATGATGGTACTCATTTTATTCAGAATTTTAAGCTCTACTACATTTGTATTGACAATGTTTTTTATAGAGTTAGCTGTTTTGAGATATTGTTAAGGAAACTAAAGAAAAAAACGTGTTTTTCGAAAATAAATATGTACATATTTTCTAACATTCACCCAAGTACGAGGAAGAAAACATAGTACGTTCATTTTAGACCTAAACTGAAGGGATTAAACCAATTTCCAGTTGTCTCCTAATTAATTCTGAGTACACCCCCCTGATGATATGTCTAAAACTTTGAAGTAGAATTGTGACCTTAATATTCAACGTAAGTATTGAGTGTAGGTACTCATTTTACTCAACATTTTAAGCTCTACAACATTTGCATTGACAATGCTTTTGACAGAGTTAGTAGTTTTGAGATATTGTTATGGTATTCAAAAAAACGTGTTTTTTTACTATAATTCTATACATATTTCCTAACACTCACCTAGTACGAGGAGGAAAACATAGCATATTCATTCTAGACCTAAACAGAAGGGATTAAAATAATTTCCAGTTTTCTCCTAATTAGTTCTGAATTCGGCCTTTTTTTGCTCCCCTACCACTGGGCTATATGCGTATCTATTGTGCCATATGTCCAAGTTTTAACAATATAGCCCTTCACTTGATCGTACTTATTGCTCATTTGATAATATACACCGGAATGTCTAAGTAACCAAATATGTTTTCCTTGCATTTGAAACTCTTGATTTTGTGATATATATATTTGCTTTACATATATATATATATTAAGCTGATACATTCAGGGCTTAATTTGCGTCGGAGCCCACCGGAGCTCAGCTCCGGTACTTCTCTTTTTTTAGTAAATATTTAAACATTGGCCGGAATTCACCGGAGCTCATAAATACAGGGCTCCGGAGCCCAGTGCAATAGCTCATCCGAAAAACCGAAGCCTAAATTTCTGTTTCCTTGATGTAATTGCCATGTAATGTTATTCTGATAGAAAGCAATCGAGCAGTTTTTCTCCTTTTTGTATAGAAGCATGAAATCTTTCCGATAACGGTGCCAAGTTTTCAATTTAATATGATTTTCAGGGACTCGCCACAAATTATTGTTATGCGGAAGGATTCGGTTATAGTTTAAGATATGCAACTATTATAGGAAAATTGTAAAACGTTGTTCCATTCTTCAGCATATAAATATTAATTTCTGTACATTTCATTAGTTTTTTTTCATAAAAATGCATAGCTGCGAACTATTCATTTTTTTGTGTTAACGCTATTTCCGAATCATAATCCTTACCATATTTAATCGCAGAATTCTTCACTTAATTAACATTAAAATTAGGCAAAGATTTCTATTCGGAAGGAGTGATAAATAAAAAGTGGAATAATTGACAGCTAAGTATATGCTGATATATTTAAAATTTTTATTTTGCTAAAGAAAAACAGAATCCCTTAAGTTTTGCTAACAATGCATGAAATATAAATATATATGCAGATTGGAGTGACGGGGGTGGTGGGGGGGGGGGGGGGGGCACGCTACGGTTGTTAGTACTGCATAATATTAAGGCTTCGGTACTTCTTTTGTTAGAAATTAAGCCCTGTACATAATACTTGTAAAATATAACGTAGTAGACTAGTTTTTCGATATTTTAAAAATCAAAATTACTTATAATGCAAACATGTAAAAATGTCACTTTCGTATAGACCTTTGAAATGCTACTATTACTTTGAAATATAATGTAAACATGTAAAAATGTCACTTTCGTATAGAGCTTTGAAATGCTATTAGTTTTGATTATATAGTGTTTTATATGATTTAAATCCCATTAGCTTGAACTGCTTGAGAATAGTATTACAAATAAACATGGTGTTAGTTCATTTGTTTACAATACATTCTTTCAATTCATATTTGTATTTGTATTTTTTTTCTACTATTTAAGTTTATCTGAGGTTTTGTAAGTAACACTTTAAGATAAGTATTTTAATAATATGTAAAACACTAAAATTGTTTTAAATTTGAAAGCAAAAAAAAAAAAAAATATATATATATATATATTTATTTATCATCGTAAATGTGTAGTTTTTTTAAAAAATTCAGTGCTTATGCTGTAAGGATAATTAATGCTGATTAATTGTATTTTCGTGTAATATTTGACAATAATTTTGGCAATAATTTGGCGACATCGTTTCCTTTCTGAGAGTGCCAAAAATTTTCTATTTGAATGGAAAATCTGTTTTACTTTATCATAAACAAGAACATTTTCACTAGAACACATTGCAATGGGAAGGGTTTAAAATTTGAAGTATAATGCTATTATCTGGGTAATAATAGGTGGGAAATCAATTTACGACATATAACGCTGATAAATTCAGGTTCTTTTTCTCTCTCTCTCTTTTTTTTTTTTTTTTTTTTTTTTTAAATGAATAAAAGTTAAATCTAAAACTTTGTTAAAATAAATCAGTAAAAAAAAAAGTAGGTGTGGGGGGAATGGATCAAAACCCCTGCAAAAGCTCTAATGTCAGTATTAATAAATATAGTTGCAATACTAAATACGCATAATAATGAGATAAATATGGTAAGGGATGGGATAATATGGAAAGTTTCGTTCATTATTTTATTTGCTTTTGCATTAAATGTTTTTTAAGAGTGACATTTGAAAATTGATATCTCACTTAAAATGAAAAACATTTTCCTTAAGATACTATTTTTCCTGAAAAACTTGAGAAATTTATACAGATAAAACAATGTTTAGCAGCCTCTTTGCGTGAAACTATTTATTATAAATTATGGTTGCATTAGATTTAAAATGTAATGTTTAAATTGTTTTTTATTTTACTGTTAAAGTGCAAACCAAATAAGCAGTAGTGTTATTTTACACCAGATAAGCAGTAGCGTAACTTAACACCAAAATTGGTGGCAACTAAGTTGCCACTAAAAGTGGTGTTTGTTTACACCATTTGATAGTTGGTGGCTCATTACACCAATTTACAAGTGGAATTTCATTACACCACTTGGGGTGGCAACTACGTTGCCACCCTTTTTGGTGTAAAGTAAGGGAAATATTTTTTACAGTGTAGTAGAAAACAGATAAAAAAAAAACTTCACATGCATTTTAAAGTTTATGACATCAAAAAGTAGAAAAAGGAGATAAGTGTAGAAATCGGGATTTTGCAGAAATGTCTGATTCACTGTCTCAGTTGTGAAATTCAATTGCTCAGCTTGTGCTTTTAGAAAAGATGACTTGAAAATGTCAATGTGATTTAACGAATTACATGGCTTGGCGTGTTATCGGGACAGTTAAATCTGGGGAAACATAAAGGAGTGCAGAGGACGCTATTAGGATCAAAGAAGTGTCAATGCAAAGCTGTGGAATCGCTTCCAAGACACATGGAATGGTAGACATCGATAAGGGCAAGGTCGGCCATGTGCTACCACAGAAACTGATGAGCGATATATCCTGTTAACAGCTCATCGAGACAGATCGGGAAGGATTTTCAGCCCTACAGTCCGAAATAGGCTTCATCAGGGTGGTCTCAATGCACGTAAGCCAATGGTCTGTATTCCGTTGATCTCAAGCAACTGTGCGGCCCAAAGAAAGTGGGCAACTGAACATGGAGTGTGGGGGCAACGTTGTTGGAGTCAAATTCTGTTTGCAGACGAGTCCCGATTCAGTCTGGTTGTGACATCTTATGTGTTTTGGCATGGAGAGAAAGAGGCAGCCAAAATAATTCCACATTTGTTCGTGAAAGATCACATTACAGACGAGGTGGGTTGATGCTATGGGCTGGAATCAGGACAGGGGTACGTAAGGTCCTGCATTTCATTCGAAAGGGCACTTTGACGATCCGAAGTTATACAGACGAGATACTGAGACCTCGTGTCGTATTTTATGTTGCAGTAATTTGTGATTTCTTTTTTTCCATGCATGATAATGCCACACCTCATGCAGTTCGTCTTGTGGAAAACATGCTTGAAGCTAAAACAATACAGCGTATGGAATGACCAGCATGCTCTCCTAACCTAAATCCGATCGAACATGTTTAGGACATACTCAGACGACGCATTGCTACGAGAACAAGGCCTCCTTTTACTGTCCAGGACGTGAAGATTGTAATTCTTGAGCAGTGGAACGGTATTCTCAAAAGTCTTATCGATAACCTCATCGCACCCATGGAAAACAGGTGTGCAGCAGTCTTAGCTGTTTGAGGAGACCACACTCCATATTAAAAATCTTGCATCATTTCTAGACAATACTTATTTTTAATCATTTACATGAAACCAAATTGTTCTCCAAACCATCTTTTAATGTTCTTTCCATCTTTTCAAAGAATAAAGGCTCCCTTAGAATTTTTTTTAGTCTTTTTTTTTCTGTACTGCACTTTGATACACGTGTACTATCCATTTTATGCCCATACATGGCTGTCTTGCACTGTTCTCTTAACTTTTTTGCTTGCTCCCCTAATTTTTTTGAGCAGTGTAGAACGAATAGGTATCATTTTCTAAATCCCGAAACTAGACATATAGATTTCCGAGTCATGTGAAAATAAAACAAAATACAACACATAATAAAACAGGTAAAAACATAAATAAAACAGGTAAACAAATAAACTGAATAGGCAAAATAATCGATAATTTCTAGTCTATCGTTTCCTAGGTGATGAAATTGTACATTATATTATGAATCGTTTGAATTGCGAGAAATTATTACTTGATTTCTAGAATTAATTCATAAACTAGAATTATAGTTACTACAACACACTTCGAATTTACACTGTAAAAAAAAAATGGTAACGTTCCATGTAAAATCCAGGAACGTTTCGCCTTTTCTCAGGTTTTCAGAATAATTTAGCTCTTTCCTGTGAAATTCTGGTTTTCTTGTCTGAAACGTTCCTGAACCCTGAACAAAAGTTGGAAACAGCAAAACGCTGCGGCCGCCATTTATTATTTTTTTGCTATAATCCGTTGCTCGCGCGCGAGTGTCGAAAACGAATTCCTTAAATGATGTAAAAAAACCAATATGGAATGCAAATAAATCAAAAGACGACATAATCCTTTACGTCTCTATTATCAAGACAATTCAGATGAAAATACAATACCTCTGTGACATCGCTAAGAGATTATCTCTCGTACTTGTCTGTGGAACGTTTAACAAGCAGACTGTGTAAAAAAAATACACCTATTATTTGGATCTCCATTAACCAGGGGACCATCAAACATGATTCTCACCGATTTTGATTAATTTAAAGTATATTTTAGAGTTCTTATCTCTAATTATTCTTGTGAAAGGATTTCTTCAAATGGGACTTAGATTTTGAGAAATTAGATGCCGAGGTTTAGCATACGTTTCAAATACCCATTAGTTTGCAGCTCTCAACGTGTCTTTCGTGGTGTGGACGCAGAAAGCTCGCACGCCACCCGTACGGCCCGAGTTCGATGCTACCTCTTGACTTTTTTTTTCTTTTTTAATTAATTTTATATTTTAACACTTTATTACAATTTGATTTAAATTTGATATATATTTGACACTTTGAATTGCTGCAAATTTGATTTTTTTTTATTTTCGGAAAAAATATACAATTACGTTTAGGTTTTTTTTCCATGAAAATTTATATGTATTTTATCTAACTTGTAAACTAACATAATTACTGACGAAAATCCAAAATATTTTATGTCTAGATTTTTTTTCTAATTATTATTTACATTTATATATTTTTATATTTTAAGCAAAGTTCAGAAACAATATATCATATATATATTTACTTTATTGAATTTTAACTGAAAATTTATTTTTTCGTGTAAATTATAAATAATAATTTTGATGTCAATTTCAAAATATTTTTTCATTCTAACAAATAATGATAATAAAGCGAAAATTGCCAACTGGAAATGTAAAAATCGTCTGCGGATCCCGCATGCTGTGAAATGCCAGTAATGTTTTGCTGTCAACAGAAATATTCCTGGTATTTCGCAGGAAACTTACTGGCATTTCTGTAGAAAGTTTTTAATATATACAGTAAAGTTCCAGTCATTTTCAAGAAATATTTCTTGGAAATAATGGGCAACTCAGCTGCCCATTTTTTCCCCAGGAACGTTGCGGAATTTCTTTTACAGTGTACTTGCAGAGATTTTTAAATAAGTTTGACCATGATCATATATCAAAACGCCCTTGAATTTTAATAGGGATAACTAGAACTTTCTAGCAAAGGGAACTAGAATTTATAAGGATAACATGGATCTATTTTTTTTAGAGGAACAATTTATTTCATAGATACCAGTGGCAGATTTTTTTTTCAGTGTATGGTCAGCAGGTCCTACGTGAATTTGGAAACATTTCGCCGGAAGGGGGCGCTGTTACAGCAATTTTGGTGCCATTCTTATTATTGCAGCATCGGAAATTGTACGAAGTTATGCATAGAACTGTACCAAACTTCATATATATCTTTTTCACTATGGACGTAAGGTTCCAGTTGATAATTGAGATTTTCTGCCGGAAGAGAACGCTGCGATAGCGATTTTTCCCTATTTTTTGTAGTTCTGTCGTACATCGGCTGTTCAGTTTTCATGCAGTAACCAGTAATTCGCGTCTAGTTAACCCGGCAATTTTCAAGCAGCTGACGTACTATCTATTGGTTTTGTTAATTATGATTAAGGATCGACCGAAACAGGTTTTTAGGACGAAACCAAAGTATTAAAGTAACTAATACATACACAAATATACATAATTATTAATTAATTATCCGTATTTATTAAATAAGCATAATTATTAATTAATTATGCGTATTTATTTAACATACACAATTATTAATTAATTATATGTGTGGCCCATATTGGCTCTTTGTGCCTTAGACCCAAAACTTTTTATTTTCATATAAAATAAAACGTAATTAATTCATCAACGACACAGAAATATTTTCTAATTATACGAATTTCATTTAATTAAAAAATATTTTAGTTTTATGTATACACACCTCGATTTATCTTTTATAATGGTTTTTGTAAATGATCATCTGTTATACTAGAACTTTCTCAAAGAGAATTCGAAACACTTCTGCTGTTTCAAACGGAAAATTTTCTATTACTGTTATATCTGCAGCTTTTAATGAGCACGTGAAAAAGTTTAGTTTTATATGCATTGCTTGCTTTATAATTTGCATTCGCGACTTGAGTCAGCCATGACTGATAATTATAAACAGCGAAGTTCGTAGCAATAAATAGTCTCATTTGAGCCGATAAAGCTCAAATGAGCTTTTTAAGCGATAAAGCTTAAAAATTTTCGAAGGAAGAAACAAGATTTTTGGAATACCGATAGTTTCGGTCCGGCTGAATTTTCAGTCGCATTTTCTCCGAAAACGAATTTTCGGCCAAACTCAGATTTTGAGCAGAAAACGAAACCCAATTTTCGTTCGATCTCTAATTATTATTATCAAGATTTACCCGTTTTTACTCCGATTATTATCGGATTATTACAGAGTGAGCTCCTTCGACGGCGGAATTAATCTGGACAGAAAAAAATTGCCCGTCTTGGACAGAATTTTACGTTCGACAGAGTTTACTGTATTGAAAATCGTTCTGTGGGACAATAAAATATTACCTTGCTAGAGCCACATTTCTATCTTACACAGAGTCTGCCTTAGACGAAGTTTTTTATAAAAGAAAAAAAAAAATAAAACTAGAAACCAAGAATTCTGCTTTTTCAGAATATAGTGTCGCCACAGATGAAGCAAAAAATATGTATGTATAAATAGTACAAAACATATTTCAATTTTAAGACTTTAAAGCACATGCTTTTATTTTATGTAGAATGACGTCATTCGCATCCGCTTAAGAATTCCACATTTACGATCCACTCTTAAACATCTGCAGTAAAGTATGCATAGGATGTCACTATCCCGAAATAATACGTAAATGCAGCAAAAAGATGCCGTCATTAAAGAAACTCGACAAAAAAAAGAACAAAAAAAAAAGAAATAATCTCCTGATTCATAGGCCTTCATTTGTTTGTAACATTAAGATAGATACTTAAAATTAAATATAGTTTATAATAGCTCCCTGTTTTAACAGAAATCATTCGTTTATATTTTTTTCAAAATAACACGTATTTTAATTACATTTTCTTTCAGTTGTTATAAGAAAATGGCAACAAAAAAATATAATTTCTATTTTACAACTATTTTTCCTTTACTTTCTACAGAAGTGGAGTACTTCCGTTGCCAATATTAAGCAAATGGCTCTAAAAACTACAAAAAAAAGAAATAATATTTAAAAAAGAAATGGAGATACAGTTTTGGAACAAATTGCATTTAAAAGTACTTTTTTCCCCAATACGAGGTATAAAAACTGAAAAAGTGCGAAGCTTAGAAGTTAAAAAAATTGCTATAAAGTATTTGATCGTACAATAATACATCTGCTATGTTTTACGGCTGGCTTATACAACGTAACGTTATTTTTTGGAGACGACATAAAATAAGCTGGGAGACAGAAATAGCATACCGGTTGCTAAAAAGCTAATTTCTCACATTTATTTGGAATATCTTATTATGATGGCCACTAGATCATCCTTGTGCATGGTTAGTCTCGCAAACGACCAATTCTAATAGTCTATATCTCAGAACATCAAAGCAGTGCAGGCAAAAAAATAGAAAAAGGAAAAGAAAAACATTAATGGTTCTGTAATGTAATATTTATTTATGTATACTTTTACTGGTCTGATACTTTTCTTTATTTAACGAACGTAAAATCCGAAAGAAAAGGAAAAGTAACACAATAAAATATTATTCTATCAATTTCTTCTCATTTTTTCCCCTCCAACTTGTGAAAGGCATGCATTAAAAAAACACTCATAAACAAACCAGTCTTGCAGGTGATAGCATGTAACTTGCATAACTATAATCACTTCTACTTTCTTTTATTTATTTATTTTATTTTTTTAATGGCAATGTATTTAGTTGTTTTTTCAGTGGGCGGGGCCGAAGTGTCCAAAACCCGGCCACGATTGGATTCTGCGTGGACACCCACGTGGCACGGTGTGTGGCATCTTTGAGGCAGATCACTCTGACGTCACGAAGTAATTTCCAGTTCTGGCTTCAAAGAGGTTGGAGAAACTCTTTTGGAATTACTTAAAGACAGGGTGTTTCAACTGTTTTTTTTTTCTCTTTTTCAAATCTCAGAGCACATTTGAATGTATAATTATATTTTCTCGGTGCACTTAGTTGTATAGTTATAGATACGCGGCACTGTTAAATTATGATGATAAGAAGGCATTTAAAAAGAATATGGCATTTTCAAACCTATATATGCAAAATCAAAATATATATTCTTTATACAAACTTATAATTTTTGTTCAATGCGCGTTATACGTGGCATGCATACGCTTTAGAATCAGGTGAAAAATACTGACTGTTTTACAAATTCACCAGACCACACCTCACCACTTTTTTTCTACGATCAGAAATAATTTCCCTTTATACAAATTTATAATTTTTAACCGATTCTCACCAAACCTGGCATACCTACTTTTTAGGCACATTGCTAGCTACTTTAAAAGTTTCTCAGTCAGCACCACATACCTCTTCTTTCAACCACCTGCCATACAACGGGTGTCCCATAAATTCTTCAATACTTTACAATTTCTTAAAAAGTTGAAAAATTGGTTTGTTTGAATGCGGATTGCGGAAAAAAGTATTCTCACGTAAAGTTGTTTTTTTTTTTTTTTTTTTTTTTTTTTTTGGCAAAGAGAAAAAAAATTAGTGAAAATGTTTGGCCATAGAGGCCGCTTTAACATCCAAATAACAAAATGGAAAATTACGTTTATTATCGAAAGATACGGAATACCGATGTCTTTGGTATGCCAGTTATTCTCTGTATTTCTCTTGCGCTACTTACGTCCTAATGAACTGTTTACTTCAGTGTCCATTTGCAAAGCTATAGCAGACATATGGGCTTCGGATAAACGCGGTTCACCACTGTGAGATTGATCACACAAACTTCCCGAATCTTTGAAATGTTGGACAAGGGACATCAGTCCAGAAAGCGTTATTGGGCCTATTCCTAATCCAATCGAATGAAAAATCATTCCTTTCTGTGCCCGAAACCGGCAGTCGTAAAGCTTCGATCGGCAATTCCTGACTAAGGTAAAACATTTAAAATAATAAAACTTTGTAAAAAATCACCATAAAATTAAAACAAAACACAGGACGCGTTTCGAGCTAAAAACATAACAGCTCGTCATCCGCTAAGCATACACGTGTCCAGCTGATGACGAGCTGTTATGTTTTTAGCTCGAAACGCGTCCTGTGTTTTGTTTTAATTTTATGGTGATTTTTTACAAAGTTTTATTATTTTAATTGCTTCATATCGCCAGTTTTCGGTGCTGTTTCGCTAAGGTAAAACATTTTCACCAACAGTGCCTTATCCACCACCGTCAATATTACATGGGAAAACGTACGTCTGCGTTAGTATCGGGATATTTAAAATGACATACGTTAAACGTGCACTCAGTATTTTATAAGAATCTAATTTGCATATTTCTTGTAATTGAAATGTGTGAAGCGCCATCTATTGACAACAATTAGTTTTTTCTCTTAAAAAAAAAAAAAATAATAAATCCTACCATATGTGAACAATTTTGTTGCAAACTGCATTCAAATAAACCATTTTTTAAAACCTTTTTATGAAATTTTAAAGTATTAACGAATTTATGGGACACCCGGTATTATCTTCATACAATTCTAATTTTTTAAATTTTCAAATGCATTTGCTTTACACATTAAAAAAACTGCGCAAGAACTTATTATGCATATATATATATATAAAATGGATGGACAATATTCTGACCCCCCCCCCTTTTTTTTTGACGTATTTATTTAATTTCGATGTAAGGAAAATGTGTCTAATCACGTGTGCTTTGTTTTTATAAGCCGATAAAAATTTACATTTTTAAAACTGCCCCCTGAATTAGACCTGCGCTTTGACACAAAACTAGAGGCTGTGGTAGACTATTTTTTTCAGCATTTGTACAATCCCTTGAATTTGAATACCAATAATTTCTTTAAGTGTACTCTGCTTTATTTTCCTGAAATTAAATAAGTCAAAGAAAACTTTTAAAAAGTACTGGTGTCTAAATTTAGGGAACTATACAAAAGCTGAAAAAATAAGCGTACAACAGCAGCCATTTTTGTGTTACCACTTAAGCCTAGAATCCAGAGGACGGTGATTATATGCACAGTGACGTCGCGGAAATAATGTCTATTAGCCCCGGTATGCTATTTCTTTCTCCCACCTATTAATGTGTCGTTTCCAAAAAATAACGTTACGTTGTATAAGCCAGCCGTAAAACAAAACAGATGTATCATTGTACGGAATAATCTCTACTGCAATTTTTTAAACTTTAAAGCATCGAACATTTTCAATTTTTAGACCTTCGTATTGGAAAAAAAGTACTTTTAAATGCAATTTGTTTGAAAACTGCATCTAAATTCATTTTTGAGGTATTATTTTTTTGTTGTTGTTTTTAGCACCATTTGTTGGCAACTCAAGTACTCCATTTCTGTAGAAAGTAAAGGGAAAATATTTGAACAATAGCAATTATATCTTTTTTTTTGCCATTTTCTCATAAAAACTGAAAAAAAAATAATTAAAATACGTGCTATTTTGAAAAAATATAGATGAATGATTTCTGATAAAACATGAAGCTATTATAAACTAAATTTAATTTTAAGTATCTGTATTAATATTACAAAGAAATGAAGACATATGAATCATGAGATAGCCGATTTTTTTCGTCCAGTTTCTTGAATGACGAAATCTCTTTTTTTGGATTTGTGTATTATTCGACGATAGTCACGTCCTATGCATATTTTACTGTAGATATTGCTTAAGACTGAATCTCGTAAATAAGGAATTCTTTAGCGGATGCGGATGACGTCATTTGTCATAAAATAAAAGCGCATGTTTGGAGTCTTAAAACTGAACTATCTATATCTATATACATATATATTTTTTTTCATCGGGGGCGAATCTAAATTCTGAAAAAGCAGAATTCCTGTTTTCTAGGCTTTTTTTTTTCCTTTTACAGTAAAAAGTGATGTCAAATTTAGCAAAAAATGTGTAATTTCATTTAATGAATTTTAATCTAGATACAGATTTAACTTATTACTGACAATAAAATTATTTTTTGATTAATTATTTTTTTTTTCTTTTAAGATTAGATTACCTTGATATACAGCAATGGCTAATTCTTAAATCGTTAGTCATAGACACATAGTTCCAGGTACAAAAATATTTTAAATGAGGTAAAGAAACATTTTAAAACCGATTTGGGTAAAAAAAAAAAAAAAAAAAAAAAAAAAAAAAACATTTCTTAAAAAATTATGAAATTTAAATTTTTATACGGTCACCCGGTCCTATAAGTTATCTTTAGTAAAATTTTCCTGTTACACTGACAAAAGTAAGACAAAAGTAAGACAAAAAAAAGACCCGTTACTATATGATTAATATTGACCAAGTAATTGCTGTTTAAAGTTGGAGCATAATTTTTGCTGCAAATTAGTGGTCATTCACAAATTTAGTAGAAATATAATTTCGTCAGATATATTTAAAAAATGATTGAGAGTAAAATTATCATTGCAATGTAAATTTGAAATCTTTAACCATTCTGACATATTAATGCAAAATATACAATTTGTAATAAACATATAAAAAGAAAAAAAAACAGAATTTTTGTTAAATAAAATGATGAAAATCAGCAGCCTCAATTCTTTACAAAATTATACACATTTTAAAACAATATTAGCTAGCCTGCAAAAGTTGGGTTAGGTCATGTTTTTTATTTTTTGATAATTGATTCATATGTATTCTGTACCGTTGAATCCGAAATTAACTTTCATTTTTTAGTATCACGTAAAGATTTTTTGCAAATCGCAAATTTTAAAGTTAAAAAAAGAGAAAAAGCGAAAATTTGATACTATAAAATAGATGTGATTGTTGTGTTTTTAACTTTTCATAATTGATTTTTATGTATTTTTTACCACTGAATCGGAAAATGATTTTCATTTTTAACCACCACATCAGGATTTTTCGCATATTGTAAATTTCAATGTTAAGAAGTTCAAAGTTAAATTGAACTTCCGCCCCCACCTCATCGGACTCCTAAGTTGTTTAGCTGCAAGAAACCCAGTATAAGCCAAAAAATTGAATAAATTATTGAATTGAATAAAATAAAATAAAATAAAAAAGTTTTAC
Organism: Maratus speciosus; assembly: GCA_963932465.1. NCBI lineage: Eukaryota > Metazoa > Arthropoda > Arachnida > Araneae > Salticidae > Maratus > Maratus speciosus. Next base: position 243,664,242 of record OZ010800.1, on the reverse strand, counting down.
ATATGTTTTACAGTATCAGATTTTCGCTATATTTTAACTTTGAAATTTACGATTTAAAAAGAAAGTTTAACGTGATGGTTAAAAATGAAGGTCATTTTCAGATTCAGTGATAAAAAGTACATAAAAAGCAATTATCAAAAGTAAAAAAACACAGCCATTTCCTCTATTATAAAGTATCCGAATTTTGTTATTTTTTAACTTTGACCATTTATGATTTGCGAAAAATCCTGATATGGTGGTTAAAAATTAAGGTAATTTTCGGATTCAGTGCTAAAAAATATATAAATTTAAAAACACAACCATCGCAATCTTGTGTTATCTAATCTAAAACTTTTCTTTAAACTTCTTGGCGGTAATCTATCCGAAATGTTTTGTGTTATCCTGTAAAATAAGTGTAAATGGTAATCGCCGAAAATCATAATAATATTAGATTTTCATCGAATTTACGTCAGATTGTAAAATTTAATCTCAATCGGATATTTTAAAGTGAATTAAAGTTCGAATACAAATTTTGAACTGGAAAAACATACATGCGATCGTTGAAGTTAAATAAAAACTTATAAAAATAACTAAAAGAAAAAAAAAATAGTACAATCCAAATATATGGCATCTCCATAGCTCGTAACTTAATCCATATATTTTTTTTTCTAATATGATTTATCATAAAATTTTAAGTTAAATTAAAAATTCCTCCAAACTCCAGTTTCTTGTCCGAAAGTGCAGATCTGTTAAGGGGGCTAGTCACCCAGCTTCGGAATTCTCCTCCGTAATGTTAAGTGTGTGGACTTTTGATGCATTCGTATATTTAAAATATTTTCTCGGGAAATTCATATTTTTAACATCTTTTTTCTGTGTACTCTTCTTAAAGGATGTCTCTGTTTTTCTTAGTTTTCAAAATATTCCTAAAATCTATGCTGAATTTCATATTTTATTGTGTTAAAAGCGGGCGAACTGCGAATAAGATTTTAACACTTCATATAAAATTAAATCTATACTTTAGAAATATTTTGAGAACTTAGAAAAAAAGGGACATCTTTTAGGAAGTGTACCCAAAAGATGGAAGTTGAAAATATTAATTTCCCGAGGAGATATTTTAAATATACGAATGAATCATATGCCTATAGACTTTACATTAGTCAGGGTAAAACGGAAGCTGAGTGACCAGCCCCCTTAAGCCCTATTGTAAAAAAGGTAGCTGTAGTAACAATCAACCAACCTAATACCAATCAATAAAACTATCTATATATACAATAATTATCATCTAATACAATAATAAACGAAGTTTTTGGAAGACTATGGGGGGAAATCGATGTTTTTCTGTAATTTTACCTCCAAAAATATTAATTAATTAAATTAATAATGAATAAGTTATATAAATTTTGTGGCATTGTTCTTATGGGCGGACCTCTAGGTTCAGTGTACAGAATTGGGGTTCAGCTCTACGTTCTATTATGAAGCTCAATGGCTAAACACTAAAAAAATATACAAAGAAGTTTAAAAACTATAAAAAGGATTTTAAATTTAGAGAAAATTAAAGCAAGAACAAAAAAGCATGCGTCCAAGATAGATTATAAAACACTTTCCAACAAATTCAGAATACTGTATATCAATAGTTGGAATAACATCAGAATTTTTTTGTCCATTCCTGTATATGATTTATAGTATTTGTACTACAGAGCATGCTAAAAATTAACACAGATTAAAATTCCCACTCAACAATTTCCGTCAATAAACGGAAATGCACTCTATATTCTTTGTGTATCCCTCTATGTGATCTATAAAATTTATACGCACCAAGTAATATACAAAAAATTGGTTAGATTTTAAAGCATGCACCACAACTGAAAAGCACTGCGAGCAATTATTTTTCATAGGCAATTGTAAAAAAAAATGCTTTTGGGTGTCCCTGTAAATGAACGATAAATTATATGCACTCCAGATTCTAAGCGCTTGTAGTACACCTCAGTGATATATACAATTCTCAATATGTTTAAAATAGTGTAGGGGAGACCGGGGCTGGTAGGCGCAGTTTTTAGTTATTGATTTTTATTAATTTTTTGTTTAAGTTTTTTATGAAACTATAACTGTACTCTTAAAGAGCAGGCATTGGGCTATAAATACCCGGAGTTTTGAGTTTGTAGCTTTTGTAGGTTATGTTTAGCGGAAGCCTAAACATAAAAGTAAAAGGAAAAGGAAAATTGTGCGCCAACTTACCCCGTCACGGGGCAAGTTGCCTGTACCTATGGGGTAAGTTGCCACACGCTTTATAAAAATTTAAATAAGACACGCAGTTATTATAAATCAATTTCCTTATTACCAGTAGGTTTAATCAAAGGCGTTATCGCCGTACAATGTAAATTCTAAACCATACAGACATAAAAATAATGAATAAAACATTAACATTGAGTTACTTCTATCCTACTCGATAACATCATCAGAGTTACAGTTGTCACAAATAAAAAATCGAGTGTCTCAGTTTGGGCAAGCCCCGTGTGCCCAAAATCTTGCATTGCAACCACTTTTTTCGGTGTTTGCTGTTTTTCAAGTACCAGCATACACCAGACACCGAGCCAACTTGCCCCGTGTTCAATGCGCCTACTAGCCCCATAATAAATTTCTCCACAAAAGGGACACGTAACCATCTAAGCATAAATAATCCAAGTAAATCACATATGGGGTAGGTACAGTTAATCATACACTAAGAAAAATTGCACAAGTTAAATCGCAATTATTAAGATAAATATTAGAAATTAGAAAAATAATGAAGTAACAAAATATTACTTATGAGCGCAAAAAACAGAAAAATCGTAATAAATGTCCACTGCACGTAGGTAACGCTGCAAAACTACAATGAGGATTGTAAAACGCAAGAAGAAATTTACTATGTGACTGGTTACACAATCTATCCACAAACAGGCGATTTATGGGGACTGCGCCTTCTTACCCCTGTAGCCAACTAGCCCCGGTCTCCCCTAACATCTTTAAAATACACCGCAAACGATTTTTCGTCATAGGCCGTAATGTAATGGAATTCTTTTGAGTGGCCTTGTAAATCAACCGTAAGTGCTACAAACTTCATTTTCAATACAGAACATACCATAGTAAACACCAATAGTATATATCAATTGCACAGTAATTCCACTACATTTGCGCGAGTTATAGCACGGACAGACAGACAAACTCAATTCATAAACACTTTTAACTTTGTCAGGAAGTGTTAAAAATACATTTGACTTTTCTCCAAGAACTTCTTTTCTCTCTCTCTTGTTTTCATTTTTAGCACTTTCCAACATAGTTGAAAAGTGTTTATCAATTCACTTACTCTGTCTATCCGTCTGTGTGTCTCTAACTCGCGTAAATATAGTCAGATTTTCATAAAATTGATACAGTAAAACCTCCATAAAGCGACCACGTTCCGTTCCGATAAGAATTGGTCGCTCCGAGAGGTGGTCTCTTAATGGAGGTCATGTTATCTAGATTTTAATTGTTGAAAAAAAGGTAACAATTGATGTTACTAAAATTTATTTTTCACATTAGGAAAAAGGATAAAAATTTAAGTATATAAAAAAAATAATTACATAAGTTAATTTCTGCTGAGTTTAAAAAATTAATACATTGACGTTTGCTTTGATTTTACGGTTTTAGCATTTATAAATTTTATTTCCAAGTCCTTTTGAAGTTCAGTAAACAAATGCAATTTTTTTTTGGACGGGAACAAATAATGACGATTTCATTAATTTACCTATTTCTTTGAGAGTTTCCTGACAGAATAGGGTAGGTTAGTTCATTGACCTTCATCCTCAATTTGTCATTAGAGTTAAATTCATTGCCTAAAAAGGCACAAAAAGGTTTAAACACTTAAAAGTTACCGGAGTAAATAAAAATTCTAAACTTAGTTTAGAAATTTGATAAATAATGCGCCCTCTGGAATTATTTTTCTAATAAAACCTTCTTCAAGCGACCAGAAAAAAACGGAATTTCTTTAATTTTCTTCAAAGAAATGGGTCGCTCATGGAGGGAATTCTTCTGGGATGGTCTCTGAATAGAGGTATTTAGCCTATGAGAACAAATTTCGTTCCATAAAAAATGGTCGTTCAGGGAGGTGGTCGCTTAATGGAGGTGGTCGCACAGGGAGGTTTCACTGTATATGTTTTGGGGGTTTAGTATGTCATGTTCGGTATTGATAATGAAGTGTTCATTTATGGATCATTTACAGGAACATTCAAAAGAATTCCGTTACATTACGACCTATGGGGAAAAATATTTGTAGTGTATTTTAATGATATTACAGTATTTTAAACATATTTAAATTTATATATATCACCGAGGTGTACTACTAGGTGCTTACTATAGAATCTGGTGTACATATAAATTACCGTTTATTTACAGGGACACACAAAATTATTTGCCTACAGTACTGCATATGAGGAATAATTGCGCGAGTTTTAAAATTTAGCTTATTTTTCCATATTACTTCGTGTGTATGAATTCTGAATCTCATATACAACATATACAGGGCTTTACAAAAGATCTCAAGTACATTTCCGCTTATTGACTGAAATTACTGACTTCGAATTTTCAACTGCGCTATGCTTTTAATTGAACTAACTTTTAGTATATCTATGTAGTATACATAAAAATCTATAGATCGTGTACATTGTACAGAGATGCCAAAAATAATTCTGATATTTCCTCGATTATTGATGGTGATTTCAGAAATTTGGTTTTAAAATGGGTTATGCATTTTCTAAATTGTTTTATTTAAGTATTACGCGGCAGCGCAATACTTATTTATTTCCAGTGTCACTTCTCAATGTTAATTTAACATAGAAAAGCCTATGGAGATTATAACTGTTTCATTTTTTCTTCCCCCTTTTTGTCCCTGATGCCACTCATTTTTTATTCTTTACTAATTTTAATGATATTATAAATTTAAAGTGTAAAAACGATTGCCTGACGTCAGGGTCAAAACGAATGGTAAAATGCCTTTGCATATTGGTGAATTATAACCTAAAGAGAAACATGGGCCAATTTTTTTTTTTTTTTTTTTTTTTTTTTTTTTTTTTTTTTTTTTTACATTATTCAAATATTTTTCTTAATAATTCCAATTTTCGCTTTTTTCATTGAAAATCAACGGACATTTTTTCACAGAAAATGTAGCATTTTTACTTCATTGTTGCAAAAATTTCAAAAGCCGTAATAATAATTTATTTCTTTTTAGTTCAAAGATTTTCACGTGAAATATTAAATTGAACTAGCTTTTTTTTTCCAAAAATTACAAAAAGTGAATATGGCGTCATAGTGGAAATAAAGGGATATTTTCAGAATAAGTTTTTGCTTTGGTCAAGTTTATATTTTAGTAAAAAGTTTCTAATGGATAGCTATTTTTACGCAGGTAGCGAACTTAGTGGGGAATTACATAACTTAATTTTTTAAATGTATTTTTTTTTCCGATATGAGAACTATTTATACCCCAAGTTAAACTTAGGTAATAATTTTCTGATGTGTTTACATCATCCCTTGGGAGAGATTAAGGTTTAAAAATTTAAGTAAAACTTTTATTTTTTTACTTTTTACTGTATCACAGCTATAATATTGTTAAATATTAGAAGTAAGGATTCAACACAATTTATATTTACATTCAAAGCGTTCCTGAGTGGGAAATGGGGTATCTAAATTTAAGTGAAGTTAATTTTTTATGTTTTGATTATAGATTTTTACGTTCGGATTAGAAGTTTTTATCCGAATTACCGCAACCTGCATTACTACACTGGTGAAACATTTTGAATTACACATTGGTATTACACATTTGAGTAACACATTGGCATCCCACATCCTGATGCAATACCGCATACATCAAAGCCTGATGATGATACTCTCTATTAATTTTGAAATGCGTTCGTCTGAGTGCAGTAGTTATTAAAAAACTTAACATATTAAACAAAAACATAATTTGAAGAACAAATTAAAAAAACAAAATTTATTTCCTACATTGTTTAAGCTCGAGAAGGGACAGATATTAAGATATTTCAATCAATTAGTTCTACATTTAATTTTAAATTTTTGTAACAAATTAGTTAAGCCAATTGAAGATTAAAAAATAAAAATAAAATTCATACAATATGATACTTAAAACACCCTAAAAAATTAGATTCCGTTCAAATGAGATCGAAATAAATCTTAGACTTTTTTTTAAGTTTTGTATTTTGCATGCATCTTATCATTTTATGCACAATTGTCATAAACATAATACAAAATCTGCAATAAAAATATTTTCAATTAAAAATGGAAGAAGTCTAGGATTTATTTCGATTTCATTTGAACGGGATGTAATTTTTTAGGATGTTTTAAGTATCATATTGTATGATTTTTTTTTTTTTTTTAATCTTCAATTGGCTTACTAATGTGTTACAAAAATTAACATTAAATGTAGAACTAATTGAATGAAATATCTTAATATCTGTCCCTTCTCGGGCTTAAACAATGTAGAAAATAAATTTTGTTTTCTTAATTTGTTCTTCAAATTATGTTTTTCTTTAATTTGTATACATCTGTAATTAGACATAATTTAATAAACTGTATTGTTTTGTCATAATATGGTGAATGTGTGAAAAAGGGTTTGATAATCAAGGTTTTTTCTTTCTTGTTTCTTTCTCGAGAAGCTCTTGAAAAATTTTCTTCTTTATAATAGAATTTAATCTGAGACATTTGTTAGTGATCCACAGACGAATCACGAATTTTCCGGGAGATTTTCAGTTGATTGTAGAATAGCAATCTAGAAAAAATAGTAGGCGTGACAGATCAAGTTCAAGAAGCATTAAATTCGAACTTTCGTGCTAAGCGAGCACTGTTCAATAGCGTCACGTTTGGATCAAACGCGATTACAGTCATTCCCTTTAGGGTGAGAGTGCCTATTAGTATTTAGAGTAATGAAAAGATGAATAAGTATTCATACAAGCACGGAAATATTGCTGATATGGAAATCAACAAAGTCTGCTATTAAACCCTAAAAGCGATCACTAAATACAATTAAAAATGAGCGCTGTCGTAGAAGTGACGTTTTAGAAGTAACACCGTGTTATTAGGATCAAGAACTGCGAATTTGGAGTATTTTATTTCAAAAGTAAATTTTAAAGCAAGCTTAATTTGTGATTAAAAAATTTTTTTTAGCGAATGAAAATACCTCAAATTATTTATTTCTATGGAAAGAAAATATATTTTTCTTTGTTTTTTAAAAATGAAATAAGTATAATGTTGCACTCTCATTTCTGTGATAAAGAAAATAATAGTATTTTCTATATTCTTGTAACTCTGATGCAAATTCAATTAGAATCTAATTTTCAATCCTATTTGCGAGAAGTTTTAATTTACTCTCATTCAGGAGAGAAAAAAAGAATATATTCTATTTTCTTTTAACTCTAATAGGAATTAAATTAGAAACAAGCTCATTTTTATTACTATATGCGTTAAGTTTTTATGTACTCTCATTCAGGAGAAAAAATGAACAATATATTCTATATTCTATTTTCTTTTAACTCTGATACGAAATTAAATTAGAATCGAACTCATTTTCAATCATATATGCTTGAAGTTTTCACGTACTCTCATTCAGAAAAAAAAAATCTATTTTCTTTTAACTCTGATATGAATTCATTTAGAATCAAACTCATCGTTTATACTATATGCGAGAAGTTTCGACTAACTCTCGTTCTGGAGAGAAAAAAAAGGACAATGTTTTTTATTTTCTTTTAACTCTGATACGAATTTAATTAGAGCCAAACTCAGTTCTAATCCCATATGCGTGAAAAGTGTAGATGTACTTGTATTCTGGTTAAAAAAAAGAATAACATTTTTATATATTTTTTGCAATTCTTATAAGAATTCAATTTTCAAATATCGAGTTAAAATAATATCTCTGACAGAGTTATTTGAAAGTATCTTAACAATTACAGAAAATTTAACAAACTGTTTGATTTTTTAAAATTTATATAAAAAAAAATATTTTTAGTTTTTTGGCATGTACGAACAAAAATTAATTTTTTGAATATATCATTCATTTTTTAGATTAGATTTGGAATCACGATTAAATACAACAAAAATTCTTCAGCGACTGAAAATACAATGAAGTGTCTAACACACTCTCAAGATCCTGTGAAAACTTTCGCAACATAGAAAAATTGTTAAACATATTTTTTTTTTTAAATATAAAATACTGTATCTTAAAGAAATGTTTTCAATGATTTCTTGCAACATGTTTTGTTTAGTATAAAAACTGATACTTCATAAAATTTAAAATTCTTCAAAATTAGATTTGAATACTACTTTCATTTTAAATGCTAGCTCCGTTTTAAATGATTGTCATGAAAATTTTATGAGGAATCCCAAGCTTAAAAGCAAAATCTTTTTTTCTGAAGCTTTCGTCAACTTCTTTTAGGATTTCAAATACCTGTTGCGTCGAGAATTATTTTGTTTTAGACATATCCTGGTACTATCAGAGCTAAACGTGAAACAATTTTTATTGTTATTTTTATAGATATATTTTATTTTAGGCATATTTGGATACTATTGGATCTAAAAATGAAACAATTTTCATTGATATTTTTATAGATATAGTTTGTTTTAGGCATATTTGGTTACTATCAGATCTAAAAATGAAACAATTTTCTTTGTTACTTCTATAAATTTCTTCTTTCAGTTCTTTTAAGATTGCATACACATTCCGAAAAGCGTACACACGTTATGTCACTGAAAATATGATAGCTATTGATTGCCGCTTGTAATAAAACAAATGAAAAATTCTTATCTTATACAGTCGTGGGAAATTTTTGTGTAAAAAAAGGTGAAAAGTTTGCTATAAATCCGAGTCATACAATTTATTAGAGACGTCTTAGTCAGGAAAAAGTTCACAAAAGCAAAAAGGTTTAAATGGAAGTTTTATTTAATTCAAAATACCTCTTTATTCAAAGTTCTGAAAAAACATTTATTATTTTTAAAAAATTTTCTCAACGAAAGTTCACTAAATTAAAATTTCGATGAAATAGTATTGCATCGCCAACGAAGTAAAACGAAATCATACTGAAAGCTATCGAAGCACTTTGCACATTCATCACACCTCAGGTTGATTTTATCTCAATAATAATATCTATATCAGATAAGTCTCTTGCACCGTCCATTGCTGGTTGACTTTTTGATGGATTTGTATCATTAGCTGGATCACAAAACTCTCTACATAAAACTAATTCAGCGGAGAAGAGGTTGAAAATTTAATTTATCAGACATTGTCTGCAAAGTTACATTACATAAGATACAGTTAAGCACCTTTATGGTAACCTCTAGAGAAGATAATCAGAAAAGACGTATAAAATAATGTACATAAAATAAATAATAAATAATAGCTTAAGCCATGGACTGTCATCAACAGTTCCGAGTTGACCGCTTCGCCTTTTATATGTCAGGCGGCCACTTTGGTAATTTAATATTAGCCGGGCGCAGGTGATAAATCGCCAAATAGTGTTCCATCGACATCATGTCATCAGTATTATAATAGTTCACTTCATGCGACTGTAATAAACAATTTTTCGTGAGGTAAATTAAACAGGGTTCGCACCGTTCCTAAAATTTTCGCACTGTGCTACCAGTAAATTAAAGCGATAATCTTTGTTGTATAATTCTGCTAAAGATCTTAAAAGAATCTACCACGAAGAATTCTTATTTAAAATACTGGTAGCAAAGTACGAAAATTTTAGGAACGGTGCGAGGCCTAATTAAAACAAAGCTTTGATGTTGAAAGGAAGTCTTGGTTGAAAATAAATGTTATGTTTTATAGTATTATTTATTACTTTTCTTTTTCTTTTCTTTTTTTAAAAGAAATAATTGAGAATCACAAATTTGAAATAAAGTTAGTGAAGGTATTATATTTTAAATGAAATCAATGAAATACGAAAAAATACTACTGGAACAATGTTTGGCGATTTATCGCCTGAACTCGGCTAACATAAAAAAACAGAGTGCATGATTTCTGTATTAGAATCTTCCGATTTGGCGGAGGATTGAGCAAATAAATTATGAATAAAAGTAACATGATACAATGCTTAGCATACATTTAAGTGAGACCAAACTGGTCGCCAAGGGCGGCTAGTAAATAATAAACCCATATCATATTATTACAACCGAAAATATATTTTGGATAATATCCAAATGCTGAAATATTTGTTCTCCATATTTAGATACACTGTAAAAAAAGACACATGTTTCGTAATCTACGAAAATGTAAAATAATCCCCGAACGCAAATATATAATAACTTCTTCCCAGTCACCTATGATTCAGAAAAGTTTTCTTTTATCTTTAGAAAATTCAGAAATCAATTTATTTTCGAAATTTAAAGAAGAATTTAGAAAATTAAATTTTTATTAGCTGCCCATCATTTTCGGAAACGTTTCCTAGAGGCTTTTACAATGCATTAATCAGTTGTCTGTACCCGGAAAATCGGTTTTGCAGATTCTATCACTTCTCAGTAAACATTTTCAGCTTCATAACTGAAATTTTGCATACAATTGTAACAAAATAATGTTAATTTTTATAATAATGTTAATGCTGTTAATTTTGTATGTTTGCCTTATAAACATGTTTTCTGAATATCAAAATGTTTACCTGAGAATGGAAAATATCCAGAAAAGTGATATTCCAGTTTCAGAAAACTGATTATTGCACTGTAAAAGCTACTCAGAAACGTTTCCGAAAATGACAGGCAGCTAATAAAAATTTATTTTTATAAACTCTACTTTAAATTTTGAAAATAAATAGTTTTCTGAATTTTTTAAAGATAAAAGAACGCTTTTCGGAATGTTCGGTGACTTAGAAGAGGTTATTGTACATTTTCGTTCTTGATTATAGTACATTTTTGCAGATTTATAAACATTCGTCTTTTTTTTTACGGTGTAAACAAAATTGTTTTGCCACATGATTGGACAATTTTATCTAAGACTGGATTATTTTTCTGACTAAAGCATTCATTATATTCTACTTTATAAAGTTCTAGTAGTTTCCTTTCTTACAGCATAGAAAATTATTTTTAAAATTTCGTTGTAATGATTACCGTTTCTCATTATAACTAAATTATTGCCAATTCAATGTCGTAAACAAGGGTGTTTAGAGACCTTTTTATACCCAATATATGGATTATTTCTTTAAAAACTATGTTTAAAAAGAATATGGAAACCCATGAGAGGATAACCCCTTTAGTCATGGTCCCGGTCATAGAGTTTATATATTTGTATATAAACGTTATGGACTCGGTCCAGTTGTTCCTTTTACCCTCTCACTATGTTTTATGTACCCATCGTAAACCAAACAGGGATTAAACAAGAACCGAAAGACGTGCTTAAAATTTTCTTATATCACTGCAATAAAAAATCTGTAAAGTTACTAAAATTTTTCTAGGAAACTCATATTCCTCCTAGAACTTTTTATGTAACGGCAACAACAAAAATTTATGTAACAAGTACACTTTTGCACCATAAATCAAAAAATTTGTAAGGTTACTAAGAATTTCTTAGGAAACTGGGATTTCTAGAACTTTTTATGTAATTGTAGACCGGATTACAGATAAAATTGTGGTAAGATTGCTGTCATTTTAGTAGATTATTTTGTAAACTACAGATTTCTGTAGCTTTGCAAAACTAGTTTTTTAGATTTACATCTTTTTTGTACAGTGTACAGATAAAATTTTAGTAAACATACAAATTTCTCTAACTTTACATCTGTAGAATTACAGTTTTTTTTAAGTGTTTGCTTTTTTTCTACTTTTTATTTTACAAGACGATATTAAAATGATTTTCTCTGTTTAGAGGCATCTGTAGATTAATGCTGAGGACACTGTATTTTTTATTTAGACTTTTGAAGACACAGGACGATAAATTCCATTAAAAGACCACACCAGAATCTGAATACCAATGTTTCTTTGCACGATAGCAGTGTAAGTATGGGCACACTCTGAACGCAATTCCTCTGTAATTCAAATGAATTTTTCACTTTGGATTTTTCGATGATTTTTCAAAGATTTTGTAGCTCTGGTACCACTCATGTACAGTCGTGGAAAAAAAAGTAAACACCCCTATCTATCTCTACAAAAAATTATCAATGAAGAATGTTACTGGTACCACACGATTGGTAATGAAGTCTACTTTTAAATGATGTATATAAAATTTGCTTAGAGGGCCATCTACATATTAAAGCGAACCATAACTTTGCTTTTTTCGATATGAGTACACAATTCTGACAGCATAAATGAACTTTACACCCTTCAATTAGCCTAAAAACAAATTTTATGCAATTCATACGATAAGCTTCCGAGAAATTATTTATTTTAAAACGATCGTATTTTAGGGGCTGTATCCCAATTGAAGTTCGGTACTCCATTGTTGACCGAGACAGCGCCCTTCTTGATCAAGGAATATTAAGCGCCACACAAACTGCTAGATTATAGGATAGCATAAAGAAATTTCATAACATTTAGTCACTTCTAGCATAGACGGCCCTTAAACCTTCATTTTGCCGTTTTTTAAACATAATTTGAAAACTACTTGGAAGAAAAATGTTAAATTTTGGATCCCATAAAGCAGGACTCAATAAATATAAATCCATCAAAAAAAAAAAAAAACTGTAGTTTGCAATTCATAATTTTTTCGAATATTAATTTCATAACTCATAATTCATATCATAAAAATTGCAAATCTAATGTGTTTCTGTTTGGGTATTTTAGTATTATTGCTACACAAAAAATTAGCACATTCGGAGTATAAATTCAGGATATATTAATGAAAATATGGAAATGTAATTAAACATTAGAAGCACTAAATTTTAAATGTTTATAATTCAAACACTTATCATAAAAATAACTTGAAATTTGGTGTCTAGGCATAGTTTGAACCGAAGTTTTGAAATATCTTGTTAAAATTGGGTATTGCCATTGAAAGAAATGAAGCTTGGGTTCGTTTTAATATGGAGATGGCCCCTTAAGCAAATTTTATTTACACCATTTAAAAGTACACTTTATTTCCAATCGTTCGATACCAGTAACTTTCTTCTTCGATAATTTGTTGAGGAGTTAGTAGGAGGTGTTTGCCTTTTTTCTTTTCCACGACTGTAAAATTAATTTGCATAATCATTTCTTATTTGTGATTAATGAAAGTATTTAACTTTTTCGACTCCAATACTTACAAAATTATTTTGTACGTTAATACTCTTTTAATTTTATATAATTTTACGGATACATATATTTAATAATAATATCGTCACATTTGTGGAAATAAGCGAAGTTATTCGACAAAAGCATTATATCAGGAATACCGTGATATTGATAAATCAAATAATAATGTAATCTCTTTTCAAACAATATTTCAAGATAGATTTATTTTCTTTTATTAACAAATTCTATGCGGGAAATGTAAAAATAAGTTTTATATAGATTAATAGTAGAAATTAGTGTTTGTACCAGAAAAAAAAAAAAAAAAAAAAAAAAAAAAAAAAACTTAAGGCCTAATCCAAGCGTGTTTGCTTCGGATTGGTGTCAAATTTGGTATATGACTATTGCGTAAATAAATGTTTCACTGAATTGTGAAAAATCCGCATGTAGTGTGTTAATAAAAAAAAATTTCGTGATCGTTTTCATACTTTTCCTAATATTGTAGAATATATTTAATCATTTTTTTTTCAATATAAATATTTTTTTCTAAATCGTATTGCATCTAAGTTTTAACTAAATATTACTACAACTATTCATAATTTTAACAAAGAAAAGCAAAATATTTTAAAATAATTTTTGGTCAAACATGGTAACTAATGACATTTTTCTAAATATTAATCCATCATTATTAATGTCTTTTAAAACAGTTAAGCATAAAGATATCGACCAAAAACATGTATGCAAGTTCAAAGCAATTATCAGTGAAATTACGAAACGGTCATTAATATTTTCTCCTCAAACTTCATATGTGAAAGAAAAATGGATTTTTATTCTGTAACTAATGACTTCTGTTCATGAATAATGCCACAAATTGAAGCCACAACAAATGATATTCTCGACAATATTTCTTTCCTTTTATAAAGACATCACTGGGGTCCGATCATTATCTTGGTTTTGAATCATTAATTGAATCGCCGCACATAAGAATAACTTTAAAAGATGGCTTTTCAAAAAGGATTCATGCTTTTTACAGTGTATTTAAGTTAACATTTTTATCTGACTTAAGGACAATTAAGAAAATAAATACAGTTTCAAAAAATTCTACTCATTAATGAGGAGTTGAAAATACTCGTTTTTAATCTTCTGAGACCTGAAATTAAACTAATACCGCAAATACACATTAATTGCTTTAGAAGAAAAAAAACCCATAGATGGCAGAAAGTGAAAGTGTGAAATTGATACTTTAGGGGACTAGTAATTTAGGTTCAGAAATATGGATCTAAACTTACAAGCCCCCTAGAATATCAATTTATTCGTCAGTATCTTAAATTCACGCAATAACAAATTTAAGAGCTTTAAAGACATGAATGATCTACATATAGAAATTTTTTTATTGTAAAGTGTTTAAGTTGAAAAACTATAGCTCGATTTTGAACTCAGTCGGAATCATTTGCTTATGATTGGTGTCGGATTGGAATTCAAAAATAATATCATATATAACCATATATACTAACAAGGAAGGTCTCCTTACTGGGCATACTCAGAATATTTTGAAAAAAATACCAATTAAACTACTTATGTAAGTAATAAATGATCAATCAAATTTAGCGGCGGATTTACAGTAGAAAGTCTGTAAAAAAATAAAATACTTTCGAGTATTTGGCGCGAAAAGACGAAAACGTCACGCGATTTGGCGAGCAGAACATTTCCTCGCCAAAAGCAAACGATTTTAATGCACCTGAAAATTGTTTGTTAATTGATTTTTAGAATGTGTAAAAAGTATTTAATGAATTTAAACATAAACAATGAGAGAGTTTAATAAATACATTTTTTTGTATTACATATTTATGTTGCTTGTTACTTAATTTTATTATTTTAAACACAATTTCATATATAAAAAATACTTTCATATATTTAAGCGTATTCCAAAATAAAAGCAAGATTCATTTACCAGTTATTCAATTCAATATCAAAGAATTCGTCGTTTCCATAGCAACAAAATTGAATCGACTCGACAGTGCTCAATTGGACTTAATTTTGAGATATTGAAACAATTTTAATTTATTTTAATTTTGTTTTAATTCATAAAATTTGATATTTAACTTTTATTATAAATATATATATATACATGCCAAAACTATAGTTAAATCAAACTAAAACTGACAAAACTAAAGTTATTTACATTAAATTTATTTAAATAAGTTCAATATGAAACATTTATATCTTAAAGAGTATTCGACATAAAAAAGCATTTTTCGAAATTTCATTTCATTGCCAACCGATGATAAATTGCCAAATAAACGAAATTTTCATTATTTTTTTACGAACGTTATATCCAGGTTCCGCCAAATTTTTTTTATTAACATATATATCTACATGAGAAGAACACTCTATAATTTTTTCAGATTTTTCTGAATATGCCCGTATGGAGACCTTCCTTGTAAGTTCAGAATCGAGAACCTAAGAACAAAATTGTATCAACGAATATGACCCACTCCATACATTTGGCCTCCTTCGTTGGTACCACAGCTGAGTAATTTCTGCTTATGCCTCGATTAGACATCTATTGCTTGCAACGCCGTCTGTAGCTGGTAATAGGAAGTAAAACCAGGAATCACAGAATAAAACTCCTGAAATCATGCATTAATCTCCTGCAAGAATTTCTTTAATAGCAGCCACCGTTTGCAAGTTATTGAATTTTAAAATTAGTTGGTTCATTTTAGGACACCCGGTAGTCGTATGTTGTACTACAACATACGTGAGTATTAGATCTTAAAAATCGTTTTCTTTTCTTTAAAATTTTGATCTATTTTGCAAGCGACCAATCTTATGACTTTAGATAGCCCGACCAAGTGTAGGACCTAAAATGCATTTGCAACAGTTTCACTTTTGTGAATGTATTGTGTCCCGTCTTTGCACACTTGTCGTATTATAGATAAATCGGACTTTCTGCTATTTTTAAAATTAAACTTTGCAAAGCATTTTTTTAAAGAATATGTAAAATGAGGAATTTTACTATGAATTTTGCACATTGCAGTCTTCTTTGTGCCATAAACTGAAAAAAAAAAATGTTTGCTTTACTGTATAATACTGATACCCCAGCTGCCAGTATATAAAACCAACAATAATAAACCGTTAAATAATCACTAATATACCATTAAGCAGCAATAGCCAGTATTATACCGCAAAATCAACAATTTTTTTCAGTGTATAAAAGCAGCTTTTCTAAATCAGACTTTAACCCTTACCGGCGCGGAGTAATTCTGTTTATAAGCTGATGAAATAGTGGACTGACACCGCAATTTATAAACGAATTTATTAGAAAATACGAACTTATTTTCATGTACATTATAATAGGAAAATTTTAGTTAAATATTCTTGGTGCCGTTTGTCAGTTTTGGAATTAAAATTGGGTGTCCTGTTTTATGGACACTGCGCCGGAAAGGGTTAATGCTAGACTGTATTCCAAAAACTACTCAAAAAACGGTAGGGAAAGGTTGGGGGGAGGGGACACCTTTTAGAAAAATGGGAAAATCAACTTTGTTTAACACAAAAACAAAAATTTCAATTTATAGAGTACAAAATGTAAAACTTTCTAACGGCCTTGAACAATATAGAGACATAATTTGCAGAAACAATTTTATAATTAAAAAAATTGTAAGTTTCAAAATCTGCCACATAGTTCCTCACTAACAGGGAGGCACGGAGCAGCTATAAAACAAAGTATGATAAGGCACAAATAGTTTGGTGTCGTCTACATATGCAGTCTAACAAAGATAATGTCTGTACCACAGTATTAAATTCGTATCTTCATCACTGGAAGGAAAATTCAGAATTGTCAGTCACAGATGACATTAAAAAATCATCAGTTCGATTTATTGACATTTCGAAGTAAATGAATATATTATCAATATTATAATTAATATATTACAATCTAAAAATATTTGCATATTAGCAATTTACATTCGCCTTATTAAAAAGAAGGAATTGGACTTGTCCCATACCTCCCTTTTCTGGCATATCCCATTCCTCTCCACTACCTTCATGTATAAACAAAAATACTGCTTTTGGGCTTAGTTTAAATTATGGATAATATACAGTATAATGTTCCATAAATAGGGAAACTATTACATCTACGTATAAACAAGGCATTAATATACATAAAGTATAAAAATTAAATGAAGGAAATTTACTTTTGATTCTTGAAATAATCTTTTCCTTTATACAATTGCAAGCTTATGCAGATCAGTAACTTTTTTCAACTGAAGATTGGGCTACCATTGCTTCATCTAGCGTGTGATTGCACTGTAAAAAAAATTCCGCAACGTTCCTGGGAAAAAATGGGCAGCTGAGTTGCCCATTATTTCCAAGAAACATTTCTTGAAAATGACTGGAACTTTACTGTATATGTTAAAAACTTTCTACAGAAATGCCAGTAAGTTTCCTGCGAAATACCAGGAATATTTCTGTTGACAGCAAAACATTACTGACATTTCACAGCATGCGGGATCCGCAGACGATTTTTACATTTCCAGTTGACAATTTTCGCTTTATTATCATTATTTGTTGGAATGAAAAAAAATTTTGAAATTGACATCAAAATTATTATTTATAATTTACACGAAAAAATAAATTTTCAGTTAAAATTCAATAAAGTAAATATATATATGATATATTGTTTCTGAACTTTGCTTAAAATATAAAAATATATAAATGTAAATAATAATTAGAAAAAAAATTTAGACATAAAATATTTTGGATTTTCGTCAGTAATTATGTTAGTTTACAAGTTAGATAAAATACATATAAATTTTCATGAAAAAAAAAAAAAAAAAAAACCTAAACGTAATTGTATATTTTTTCCGAAAATAAAAAAAAAAAATTCAAATTTACAGCAATTCAAAGTGTCAAATATATATCAAATTTAAATCAAATTCTAATAAAGTGTTAAAATATAAAATTAATTAAAAAAGAAAAAAAAGTCAAGAGGTAGCATCGAACTCGGGCCGTACGGGTGGCGTGCGAGCTTTCTGCGTCCACACCACGAAAGACACGTTGAGAGCTACAAACTAATGGGTATTTGAAACGTATGCTAAACCTCGGCATCTAATTTCTGAAAATCTAAGGCCCATTTGAAGAAATCCTTTCACAAGAATAATTAGAGATAAGAACTCTAAAACATACTTTAAATTAATCAAAATCGGTGAGAATCATGTTTGATGGTCCCCTGGTTAATGGAGATCCAAATAATAGGTGTATTTTTTTTACACGGTCTGCTCCTTAAACATTCCACAGACAAGTACGAGAGATAATCTCTTAGCGATGTCACAGAGGTATTGTATTTTCATCTGAATTGTCTTGACAATAGAGACGTAAAGGATTATCTTGTCTATTGATTTATTTGCATTCCATATTGATTTTTTTACATTCATTTAAGGAATTCGTTTTCGACACTCGCGCAACGGATTATAGCAAAAAAATAATAAATGGCGGCCGCAGCGTTTTGCTGTTTCCAACTTTTGTTCAGGAACGTTTCAGATAAGAAAACCAGAATTTCACAGGAAAGAGCTAAATTATTCTGAAAACCTGAGAAAAAGCGAAACGTTCCTGGATTTACATGGAACGTTACCATTTTTTTTTTTACAGTGTGATGAAATGTTTAGAATGATACATAAAGAAAAAAACCTACTGTCCCATTCCACCCCACTTTCCCCTTCCTTTTGTGTATTTTTAGAAGTCTCTTTTTAGTACATTTACCTAATATTATTAAACCTATTAATAAAACTATTTGTAGCAGCTAAATATATAGATCAAATAAAAACATTCTAAAAAATTGCTGTTTAAACGTTTGTAACTAATGGCATTTTTGTACACAACGATGCACCATTATTAACTTTTTTATACCGTCCAAAATAAAGATATCGACCAGAAATATTTGCAGAAGTTGAAAGTAATTAAAAGTAAACTTACTGAACGGCCATTAATATTTTCTCTTTAAATTTTAAAAATCAAAGAGAAGCGAATTTTTACTTTGTAACCTATGATTTTTGTCTATGAATAATGTCACAAATTGGAGACCTGAAAAATGAACTTCTTGACAATTCTTTTTATCATTTTATAAAGACATCACTAATATGATCTGGCCAAACGTCATAGGACACGTTTGATTGTAGGCGTTTTGTCCAATATCTAGATAAATACTTGACATATTCTTTTGGAACTTCAGGACTATAAAGAATATGTTTGACCTTACATTTTTCAGCGAAGGTTTGATCATAGGGGCAATTAGTGATCAAGAAATATTTTTTTCGATTACTCTGTAAATTAAAATGCTTGAAATTATCTGTACTTCTAATAGCACATTAGTATATTGACACTGTGCAACGTTTGTGTCTATTTGCGTAAGAAAAGCAGGTATATTCATAGATATATAAAGGTTTCTTTGAAAAATTCAAGAAATTTCTGCATGATTTTTGTTTATATTACGCAGGATTTTCAACTAAATTAACGTCACTTTCAAGAAACTTGACAAAGTACAGTAGAAACAATATATTGCAATTAGAGTATAAATATAATTAGTATTTAATAAAATAGTACACTGTAAAAAAAAAAAAAAAAAAAAAAAAAAAACGGAGATTCTATTGGCATTCTAGACGCCAATACTATTTCAGTAATTTTACAGAAATTTTTCCGTTTTTAATCAGAAAAACGAAAATTTTTTGTAATTTATGGGGAAAAAGTTCCGTAAAAATACGGAAATAGTACTGGCGTATAGATTGCCAGTAGATTCTACGTTTTTTAGTCTTTTTTTTTTTTTTACAGTGTATGAGCATCTGTATGAAATATATTTTAACTGTGTATGTGTTAAAAGTGACAAAACTTTTTTAGATAATTTATCTGTCAAATATATAATGCTACTCATATCCAAAGACAAAGCGAATTTTATGAAAATCCAAAAAGATATATCCGGTATAGTAAGCTGACTTTCAGTTGCTTTCTAAAAGTAGCTGTATGATAAGGGATTTTCCTTCTGTTGTGAAATTGCTTCCCGCTGCATTTCATATTCTAGGAGGAATAGTTGTAAAAATGTGAAATACAAACATACAGTCAGATTTGAATATAGTAAATGCAGCTTATTATTAAGTGCTTTTTCATTAAAGATTTTTTATTAGATCTTTCGAGTGATTTTTCAGGATATTCATTTCAATGTTGTTAAAAAATCTGACGTGATAAAGCAAAAAACTTGACACTTTAAAATTTGATTGCCTAAGAACATAAAAAATACCTAATACAGCACAAAAAAATCCAAAAAGCATTATTCTGTGAGTTTGTGTCATTAATTGAGAAGGAGTGTAAAACAATAGGGTAACTCAAGGATAGATGGCCATAGAGGAGAGATGGCCAGTCTAAATATCTCCAAAACTTGATCATAGATTGCAACATAAACTTTGGTCGTATGAAATAGTTCAACGAGTTTATTTATTGCGACGTGCAGTTGTGTTTTTCGATTATAAAAGTATGTGTAATTTTAATGTTTATTTAATTAGGTGGTTGAATATTTTTTTTGACTTGGAGATCTGAATGTTTTGCAGTAGGTACGTTATATATATATATATATATATATATATATATATATATTACTATATGGACTTTTAAGGCACTTATATAATATAATCTTTACTTCTAAGTCTAAAATAAAGTAGTACAATGGCTATTAATGCTTTAAATTGGCCGACCATCAGTCCTTCAATTTCTGGAGAGATGGCTACATGAAATCGAGGAGAGATGGCCACCTTTAATCAATATTTCAAAATTATACGGAGAGATGATTTTAATTAAATATAATTAAATCTAAAATAAATATATAACGTTTACATTCATAAATATATTAATTGATATAATTATTTAAATTTTAACTAATATAAATATTTTAATAATAATAATAATAATAATAATATAATAAGAACGATTTATTTGTTTTAGAAAATACTGAGAAACGTCGGAAATTTTCATAACAGAAACTGATAAAATTGATAAATTAACTAAATTTACATAATAAATCTACAATGAATGCGAGAAAAAAAAAACACGACACTTCCAGTAGCGAAAAAACGAAATACACTTAAATTATCAGATACTACAGATTCCGAGTAAATAGAATTGGATTAGGATCACTGTGTTGGTCGTGCAAAACAATATAACATCACTTCCAAAAAGAATGTCTGGATATAATGCATAAGGTACCTAAAGTGGTTCCATGAAACGTGTACAAATTATCAAGACCTTTGCCAAACATGTGGTAAGATTTTACGAAAAGTGAAGTATTGAAATTATACTTCAAATTTTGTTTGTTCGAGTTTTATTCACTCATTCTCCATCCTATAACTATATCTTTACGAATCGCTATATGTTTTTCATGATTAACTATATGAAATGTGTTATTCTTTTGCTATTTAAATTAACTTTTTCTTTCTTGTATTGGACGGCCATCCCTCCTTGGATGGCCATTTGCCATTTTAATTTCTATTTTGTTTAACACTTTTTGTTTTCAATATTTAATTATTTTTAGCATAAAATATCATGAGTATATGTATAAGAATTTTGAAATATGCATAAATAATTCTTGTATTTGCATTCTAAGAATTTTTATTTCAATTTTTAAAAACTATGGCCATCTATCGTAGAGTTACCCTAAATCTTCAAGATACTTTTCCAAGTGGAGAAGAGCGCAGCGCGTTTATTTTAAAATATTTTTGCAGTCTTGGGGACAATTAAGAAAATGTTTTAATGTGACTGCAAATCGTTTGACATTTCTTAGTACTTTATTTCTTTCAAATTAAACCAATTTCCTGTGTTTTAAAAGTGTTTCCATCAAATTTTGAAACATTTGTTCAATGCACCTTTTATAATCGATCTTTTAAATACCCCAACTCTAATTATGTATACCTTGCAGTACACCAGAATTTAACAAAGAAGAAAGAATATTTCTTCCCTTACTGAATTCATGAATTGCGGTAATTGTTTTACTTCTTGTGCCATGTATTTCAATTGGTTATTATTTGTCCATTATCTTACTTGTCGCCCTGTGATTTCCACAGTCAACACTGTAAATTCAAATGTAACTAGCAATGTCTGTTCGTCACGAAATTATTGAATAATTTGCGATGAACATGACCACATTCTAGGAAACACACACAGTTGTAAAAAATTATCATACCAAAATCATGAATATATGTATGAGAGGCCACCAGTGCAGTATTTATTCTTGTTTTTAATATTTATTCAAATAGATGAATGTTGTCGTTTTCATTAGGAATGGCCTACCAGAATGGCCTAGCAGATGTGACATTTACGTTTGTAAATATTCATATAATACTTATCAGGCATGATGAACTACTAAAAAATTCAAGGAAATAAACAATGTAGATTTTGCCGTAATACGAGTAATCGACTAGCATTAGCTTTGGCATCATTTATATTATATGAGGCGTTTAAATTGGCAGTTGTTGTGTAAATCACATTTTCTCAATAATGCTCAAAAGAAACGGACTTTTGATTGCGCTATAATAAGTTCTGATGTGATAAATTGTTTTTAGTTATTTTAATTTACAGTTAGTTTCATGGAATTGGAGTTTATACCGATCTTCCTATGAATAGATCAATATATACGAACTCCATGAGCTTAACTCTAATTTCCAAAATTAGAAACCTACACCAGTAAATGTCTCTTTTATTGGAATATATTATACATATTAGGTTGGGATTCGTAATTGACGTTCAATCAGGTCAAACATTTTATACATTTCTAAAACTTTTATTTATTTATTTTTATTGGTGGGAAGACGATTTTTGGACAGTTACTGCCTAGTTAACATACTGTATATACTATATTATTTTCGCTACTGGGGTAATGTGAGATTCTCTAAACTGTTTAAAAAAAAAAAAAAAAAAAAAAAAAAAAAAAAAAAAAAAATTCTGTAATTTTACAGATGTAAAGTTACAGAAGACTGTATGCTTACTAAAATTTTATCTGTACACTGTACAAAAAAAAAATGTATATCTGCAAAACTAGTTCTTTTAAAGCCACAGCTTCACAAAAGAATCTACTAAAATTACAGTAATCTTACTAAAAGTTTATGTGTAACCCGGGTTGTTCCATAAAACGTTCTAGGCATCCAAGTTTCATAAAAAATTCTGAGTAACTTTACAGACTTTTTTTTTATTTACGGTGCAAAAGCGTATGTGTTACATGAATTTTTGTTGTTGCCGTTACATAAAAAGTTCTAGGAATCCCAGTTTCCTAGAAAAAATTAAGTAACTTTATAGATTTTTTTTTACAGTGTGGGGAAAGCAAGTTCTTAGTGGCACTGGCGTAACAGTTCAAAAATTTTAGGTCTGATTGAAAAATTTTAGGCATTTTCAAATAAGATGAATAATTGTGATGAGTAATAATTAATGAAATATTTATAAGAATATCTATCCGTTCAAACTAATTATTATTGTAGTTATTACAAAATCAATAGTTTAGAAGGTTTATGATTCTGAATATGAAATTAATGAGACAACAAGGGATTCTGTGGGACAAAAAAAAAAAAAAACTGATGTCCTAAAATTTTCACATAAAATATACATTCCTGGAGTATCAGTTCATCAAATTGTATTTTTCGTTATAATTCATAAAAGTTAAATCTTCTGAAGTTAGTAAGTAGTAAATACTAATAAAAAAAAAATAAACAGCGGGTTTAAAATTTCAAATATTAAGTAAAATGAGTTCTAAAAACACTTTGAAAACGCTGATCTGTAAATCTCCACTAAAACTCATTTAAGAGTAGCTGACATTAAAGTAAAGTAAAAATCGAAGGCTTACATGTCTGTCGACAGAATTGGAGCATTCCTTCAGCTTCTGCTTCACAGATGGCACCTTCGCACAAATTAAATTCCTGATCAATTAAAAGGGTCATAGAGTTTTTAGTGCCAGTGAATATTTTTCGTTTCTATCAGATAACATCAAAGTAAGTCGTTGTTCTTAAAAAATAATTATTATGTTATAATAACGCTAACAGCACACCACTAAGTTTCTGCTGCAATTCATTTTCAAGGATTCGCAGAGCCATGTTCATAATTTCTCCTTACTTTTTGTGATATGGGATAGTTATGAACAGCTTTTTACTTTCTTCTATCTTTGCAAGATGAAAGTACTGGATTCATGAAAATTTTTTAATTCCGGCTTTCGACGGATTTACACGTTTTAGGAGTCAGAGAACACGGAAAACATGTTTTTACAAAATGTGTGTCTGTGAGTCTGTCTGTGTGTGACACAAATTTTGTGAGCGCTCTATCTCAAGAACTAATGAACGGAATTTAATAAAAATTTATGTTCAGTTAGTCCCTGATATATATTTGTGCTGATTAGTTTTTGGTATAAATCTCTCAACAAGTGGCGCTACTATGCAGCATTTTTCACGATTTCCACAATAGCTCAATCTCCAGAACTAACAAACGGATTTTCATCAAACTTCAGATGCAGTTAGTTCCTGACAGGAATTGACGTATTACACATTTTGGTGTAAATCGCTCAACAGGTGGCGCTGCTAAGCTGCATTTTTTGCTCTATCTCAAGAACTAATGCTTGGATTTTCAACAAACTTCAGATTCACGTATGCCTTGATATGAATTACTGCTGTTTATGTTTTGGTGTAAATTGCTCCGCAGGTAGCGCTGCTATTTCCACTATAGCTCTATCTCAATAACTAATGCACGAATTTTCATCAAATTTCAGATTCAAGTATACCTTGATATCAATTAGTGCTGTTTATGTTTTGGTGAAATCGCTGTGGTGGTGCTGCTATGCTACATTTTTTCAGAATTTTCGCTATAGCTCTATCTCAAGAACTAATGCACGAATTTTTATCAAACTTCAAATTCAGATATACTTTGATATGAATTAGTGCTAAATTGATGTAATTTCTTGTATTATTTAAATGATTTCATTGGCGTGATTTATATAGAAGAAAGTTTTGTGATGGCCACAGCATACTAGTTTCTAAATGATTTGGTTCCATATTAGATCGTTTTAAGGTTTATATGAAGTCAAAACTGTTTGTTCAGATGAAACTTGTTTAATATGTCTAAATGCCATAAATTAAACCTGCAATCAGTATAACACGCACCCCTTAAATCCTTTGTAAAGAATTTCATTTAAAAATATAAAGCAGCGGGGCCCCCAACCTTAAGTTTGTTTGGAAAAAATTTTGTTTAAAAATATAAAGCAGTGGAGCCCCCAACCTTAATTCGCTTGAATATAAATTCAAAACAGATTGGAAAGTCAGTAGCATGCCCGGTATACGCGGTTGAAAACAGTGGAGTCCGCAATTGTAAATTTTTTTCAATAGATTTTAGTTTAAATTCAAACGAGACACGGCCAGAATACGTGGCTGAAAGGCATTAGACTCATTAAATCCAGATTCGTTTAGATAGATTTTCATTTAAACATATAAAATCATATAAAGACGTGGTCTACGCTGCCGAAGGCAGTGAGACTCTCAACATCAAGTTCGTTCGCTAAGATTTTCGTTTCAAAATATAAAACCATTGAGCATTTTTTGTAGGTATATCTAATGTTATTATCATGGACTCGGGCAAGGCCGGTCGGGTAGAATAACATGCGTATGCACTTTTTGTTGAACAAAAGTTGTGCATGAACGTGATATTTTCTGCTTTATACCATCCCGACAAAAAAACAGATGTGATGTTCACAATAATGCCGTAATTTTGGGGAAATTGGGAACATCTGGGGAAATTGTGAACAGGTAATTTTAGGTTCTTAATTAACATCCCACAGCATCAATAACTTATGGTAAGTGAACTATAGGAGTGAAACAATAACTCTTTTGCGGTTTTGCAAAGTTGTACATGGATTAAGTGTTCCTTAAATCTGTCAGTAATTGAAACTAAGAAAATTTCGTTCGCAATTACCTCAACTGACCCTACATCTTATGCCCGAGCGTCATTTCAGATTTGCCTCGAGGGGACAGACGAATATAGTAAATCCCAGTTCTCTTCCCAGTTATGAATAAACTACTTTCTCGCATTTATTTTTCCATGGTGGAGAAGTTATAGTAAATTTTAAATTAATAGATACTATTCTCAAGACGTCAAAGTGAGTATAACTACCATATTTTATCGGCTTATAAAACAAAGTACACGTGTTGTAACATGTTTAACGTAATATAACATGCGAAATAAATTTGTCCAAAAACGACAAGTACATATATTGTCCTAATTTATTTTCTCGCGCAGAATTATTTTAAGGCGTAGCTACAGGAAAGAAAAGAAAATCAATTTAATGTTTGAAATAAACACTATTTTCCCGAAATATTCCATAAAATAATAAACAAAGATTTAAAAAATATCTATTTTCATAAAATATTTTAGTGACAGCGTGCATTTGAATCAATAACTAGAGATTGACAGAAAAGTCGTTTTAAGACCTTAATCTAATTCCGGTTCACTGTAAAAAAAAATCTGTGAAGTTACTAAAGTTTTTCTAGGAAACTGGGATTCCTAGAACTTTTCATGTAACGTCAACAACAAAATTTCATGTAACAGACACACTTTTGCGCCGAAAATCAAAAAATCTGTAAGGTTACTAAGAATTTTTTTGGAAACTGGGATTCCGAGAACTTTTCATGTAACTGCAGCCAGGGTTACAAATAAAAGTTTAGTAAGATTACTGAAATTTTAGCAGATTCATTTGTAAAGTTACAGATTTTTGTAGCTTTACAAAAACTAGTTTTGTAGATTTGCAGCTTTTTTCGTACAGTTACAGGTGAAAGTTTAGTAAGCATGTATTTTTACATCTGTAGAACTACAGATTTTTTTTACAGTGTTATCTTTCTGTTTTCGGCCGAAAACGAAGATGTCCAAAATTTTTTAAAGTAATTAATACATAATTAATTATCAATTAATGATACGAGTGTATAAACACATGTCTAACAAACAAACAAAAAATTACATATATATATGTATGAGAGTGTATTTTTATTTCAGATATGCATAACAACATGAAAATAAATATTTGCTCTCTCTCTCTCCCAGAAAACTTTGCCCTCGCCTCCTTAAGAAAGTTTGTAAATGACCCTATTGTTTGAAAATTTTATCACCGGGGTCCATGTTGATTCTCTGTGCCTCTAACCTATTTTTTTTTTCATATAAAATTAAATGCTATTAATTCATCAACAACACAGAATGATTGTCTAATTAAAAAATATTTTATGTATACGTACCTCGATTTATCTTTTATAATGATTTTTGTAAACGATCATCTGTTATACAAGAAATTCCCTAAAGACATTCGAAACACTTCTGCGGTTTAAAACTAAAAATTTCTTATTACTGTTAAGTCTGCAGCTTTTAATGGGAGCATGGGAAAAGCGTCTTCAAAATTTTGTCATATATGCATTGCTTGCTTTATAATTTGCACTCACATCTTTAGTCAGTTATAACTAATAATTATAAACATTGAAGTTGATAGAAATAAATAAATAGCGTATCATAAGAGCCGATACAATTCAAAACAATGAGTAATGTTGAAAATTTACGAAGGAAAAAATAAGGTTTTTGGAATACAGATAGTTTCGCTCGAGTTTCGGTCCGGCAGAATTTTCGGTACCATTTTCACTGAAAACGAAATTTTCGGCAAAACTCAGATTTTGGATCGATAATGAAAACGAAACCGAATTTTCGGTCAATCATTATCGATTACTCAATGTACTGTAGATGCACTGTAAAAAAAAATCTGTAAATTTACTAAATTTTTTCAGGAAACAGGGATTCCTAGAACTTTTTATGTAACGGCAACAACAAAAAATTATGTAACAGGTACACTTTTGCACCGTAAATAACAAAATCTGTAAGTTACTAAGAATTTTTAACAAAACTGGGATGCCTAGAACTTTTTATGTAACTGCCACCCGGGTTACAGATAAAATTTTAGTAAGATTACTGTAATTTTTGTTGATTCTTTTGTAAAGCTACAGATTTATGTAGCTTTACAAAAACTAGTTTTGTAGATTTATATCTTTTTTCTCGACTGCCAAGAAGGGTTATATGTTTCACGCGTATCTGGAACGCGTATAAAGAACGCGTATAAAGGACCGCGTATAAAGAAATCCACATACGTGGATTTCTTTATACCCTCGAAACATCCCAACGGCTGGATGGATTTTAATGAATGAGGTCTCTATCAATTCGTCTTAACCGTCCGATGGTTATAGGCTAGGTTTTGTTTTAATAAATTCAAAATGGCGGTAGACACGAAAAAAACTTTTTACGCATCATATTGAGTGGCATATCATTGGATAGTTCTTTCAAAATGAAGCCGATGTTTCATTGACTATTTTACAGTCAGAAGCTCCGTTTTAATACTACACAACCTGGAAGTTGTGTAGGTAGGATCTCTAGCTTTACTGCAACTCTAACCATCATAGACATCTATAGGCCTCATCAGAACAGTGTTTATAGATAGGAACTAACAATTTAACACATCTTAAAAGTCATCAATACAAGTAAATAAAAAAAATTGCTAAGTAATATAAAAATAGTTTAATATTTATGAGAAATAATTAATTAGTTCGCTTTTTACGCAGTCGGGTTTTTTGATTTTTTTAATTTAATTATATTTATTTTGTACAGTGTACAGATAAAATTTTATTAAGCATACAGATTTCTGTAAATTTACATCTGTAGAATTACAGATTTTTTTGCAGTGTGGTTCGGATGCACTAAATACTGTAGGCGCCTATACAGTACACTAACCGAGCAGCAAACAAACAAACTTATATGCATATTAAATTTAATAGATTTAAAAAATGAAAAGAGACATATTTCTATAGTTTTAAATTAGAATAAGATTTATAGATTTTATTGAAACCTATTCAGCAGTTTCTTTTCTTTTTTTTACATATGTGTAATATCAAAATTTTTATCTTCAGATCGATCTGAACACAATAAATAAACAATCCCGATTAACAAAGCTGTTCTTCGTGCTTTGATTTACCTGAAATTTTATTGAAAATAGCTTAGCATATTATGAATATAAACAGAGAAGTCAATATTTCCACTCCATAGAAAGTAAATCAAATATTTATCCAATACATGTGGAATGAGATAACTTATTTTTCTCTAATATAATAAAAAATAAAATAAAAAGTGTGTTATGAGTTAAAACTACTTTTGGTCTTTAATTTGCATGCACATCACGCCATAAAGCCATATGAAAACAAAATCATCTTCCGAAAGAATTAAAGTCCATTTAGGAGTCGTGTACAATCATCATTTCGCTGCCTTATTACAATGCGAATCTGAAAACGCAACGAAATGTTCGACAGCTCGATCGCACACAAATCAGTTTTTAAGCTGGTATTTTCATTCTTTGTTTTGGCAACGCTCCGACGATCACAACAAAAAATATTCGTAAACTTTTGTTCTTGCATAATGTTTTCCCAAATTTATGCCTCCCCTTCGATTTAAGTACACACAGCGGAAACGGAGTTACAGCTAAATGCGTCGAACAAAATAAAACTGGGGAAAATAATAATAAAAAAAAAAGGGCGAGGAGATGGCGGAGACACGTATCGTCTGCGCTCCAACTGAAGTGAAGACATCTAAGTAGAATTTTGATGTTGGTAATGGCGGCGATTGGACATGTAATTATGAGTCTGTCTTTTTATTATTCTCGCTTTGAAACAATTTGGGGTCTTTCGCTTTTATGACGTTAATAGATTACTACGAAAACTGGGAGAAGTGAAAAGGCGACGTTGCGCAAACTTATATTGACATTTTGTGAGTGAGTATTCAATGGGCATGAAAGAAAAAAATTAACCTCAAGCTTAAAGGAATTATGCAAAGTGGCTCTGCTAATAGGTTAGATAATGTCAGAACTCACTTTACGTGAAAAATTAAATAAAGCGTGTCCTCACACAAGTTTAATAAAAATAAATTTTAATAAATATTTTAATGAAACTTTATTCTCCTAACAGTACCATTAAACTAATGAAAATTTATTTTCATTAAGCTAAAAGTATCTTTAAACTAATGAAAATGTACCAATAATTCATAAATAAATAATTAAATAAATAAACAATTAATAATAAATAATAAATAAAAAATTAATTTAAAAATAATTAATTGAATCGTTGATAATTTAAATAAATAATTAACAGTTTAAAAAAGTAATTAAAGCTTTTTTGTGAAAAGCCCTAAATTTCCGAGAAATATTCGGTAATCTATACTAATAAAAGAAAGCTTTGCTCTTTGTGTCTGTCTGTCTGTGTGTGTCTGCGATTATTAGTGAAATCTACGGCACATACGAGGCGTCAAACTTTTTTTGAAGATAGTCTAAGGCCTCTCTTTATGCACCTAAGAATCGGAATTTTAAATTTCTAATAATTAGCTGGGATATTAATTGAAAACTTATCAAGCGGCCCAATTAAAAAAGTATTTTTTTCTTCAAAACCACAAGATGACTAGAATTGGACCCTGGTGCGAGGGTCGGGCACGACTGTCAATCAACACGCTCCGCTTGAAATCGCATCCAGGCTAGCGGTTTGCGGAAGAAAAAGGAGTAGATTTTAACACGATGCATATCTGCATTTATTTTTATTTAAATCTTAGCAACCACTATATTTCTATAGAAATATTAATCCAGTAAAAAATTATAAAAATTTGCTACTAAATAAAGTTAAAAATCTATCTTAAAATTTCTGGTGTTTAATCTTTAATATATAAATAGAAAACACAATTCTGAAAGAATAATTCGTACACTTAAGGGTTAGGTTTTACGAAATAAAAAATGATATAAAATAAGGTATTTAGATTCAGACTTATTAAAATATTTACTAATTTGTAATATATTAGTTATGACTGTAGTTTTTACTTCCATTGCAAATGTGCAACATAAGAAAATGTCGACGTACAGTCGTGGAAAAAAAAGTAAACACCCTACTAACTCCTCAACAAATTGTCGTAGAAGAAAGTTACTGGTACCGAACGATTGGAAATTAAGTCTACTTTTAAATGATGTATAATAAATTCGACATATTAAAACGAACCATAACTTTGTTTTTTTCAATAGCAGTACACAATTCTGACAGCATAAATGAACTCTGCACCCATCAATTAGCCTAAAAACGAATTTTTATGCAATTCGTACAATAAGTTTTCAAGAAATTAATCATTTTAAAACGAGCGTATTTTAAGGGCTGTATCCAAATTGAAGTTCCGTACTGGATTGTTAACCAAGAGATCCCCTTTCTTGATCCAGGCACCTTAAGCGCCACTCAAGGAAACAATGAAGCGTGTTAGATTACAGTACAGCAGAATAAATTTCAAAATGTCTACTCACTTCCATCATAGATGGCCCTTAAACCATCATTTTGCCGTTTTTTAAGCAAAATGCAAAAACTACTTGGAAGGAAAATGTGAAATTTTTGAATTTCCATAAAGCAGGACTTAATAAATCTAAATCTATCAAAAAAATTGCAGGTTGCAATTCACAATTTTTTCGGATATTAATTTCATAATTCATTTTATAAAATTATAAGAATCACAAATTCAGCTTATTTATGTTTGGGTATATTAGTATTATTGCTACAAAAAAAATTAGCACATTAGGAACATAATTTCGAGAGATATAAATAAAAATATGAAAATGTAATTTAACATTAGAAGCATTAAATTTTGAATGTTTATAATTCAAAAACTTATCATTCAAATGACTAGAAATTTGGTGTCTATAGTTTGAACCGAAGATTTGAAATATCTCGTTAAAACTGGGTATTGCTATTGAAAAAAATGATGTTTGGATTCGTTTTAATATGTAGATGACCCCCTAAGAAAATTTTATGTACATCATTTAAAAGTAGATTTTATTTCCAATCTTTTGGTACCAGTAACTTTCTTCTACGATGATTTGTTCCGGAGTTAGTAGGGGATGTTTACCTTTTTTTTTTTCCACGACTGTCCGTGTATTATCCCCTTGGGGACGAGCGACTGATATTCGTGCCGCGTAAGGTGCTCAGAATCGGGGATTATTCTCACCGGTAAATTTTTATTGTAAATTTTGCCTTATTTAATCCGAGCATTTTCCCGATTCAATTAGGCAAAAATTTCTGTTTTAAAAACCGGTGATTAAAGATTAACAATTCTGTAAAAGACATTCGTCCCGAAGGGGTTATACGAAAAATGTAGGGGAGACCGGGGCTAGTAGGCGCAGTTTTTAGTTATTGATTTTTATTAATTTTTTGTTTAAGTATTTTATGAAACTTTAACTGAACTTTTAAAGAACGGGCATTGGGCAATAAATACCCGGAGTTTTGAGTTTGTAGCTTTTGTAGTTTACGTTTAGCGGAAGCCTAAAGTAAAAGAAAAGTTGTGTGCCAACCTACCCGTTACGGGGCAAGTTGCCTATACATATGGGGTAAGTTGGCACACGCTTTATAAAAATTTAAATGAAACTCAAGTAAGACACGCAGTTAAGAGAAATCAATTTCATTATTACCAGTAAGTTTAATCAAAGGCGTTATCGCCGTACAATGTAAATTCTAAATTATACGGAAATAAAAATAATGAATAAAACATTAACATTGAGTAACTTCTATCCTACTCAATATCATGATCAGAGTTACAGCAGTCACATATAAAAAATCAAGTGTCTCCCGTTTGGGCAAGCCTCGTGTGCCCAAAATCTTCCACTGCAACCACTTTTCTCGGTGTTTGCTGTTTTTCAAGCTACCAGCACACACCAGACACCGAACCAACTTGCCCCGTGTTCAATGCGTCTACTAGCCCCATAATAAATTTCTTCACAAAAAGGACACGTTCAACCATCTAAGCATAAATAAGCCAAGTAAATCACAAATGGGGTAAGTACAGTTAATCATACACTAGAAAAAACTGCACAAGTTAAATCGCAATTATTAAGATAAGTATTAGAAATAAAGCAACAAAAAATTCCTTAAGAGCGCAAAAAACAGAAAAATCGTAATAAATGTCCACTGCACGTAGGTAACGCTGCAAAACTACAATGAGGATTGTAAAAAGCAAAAAGAAAGGTACTCTGTGACTGGTTGCGTAATCTTTCCACAAACATACGATTTATAATGACTGCGCCTACTTACCCCTGTAGCCAACTAGCCCCGGTCTCCCCTATCTCTGATTTTTTTTTCATTATTTCACCTTTGTAATAAATCTTTCTGCGAATCTTATAATTTTTTTTTAAACAAATAAAAAATCATGCATTTAAAAGTTAACAGGGCCACAAAGAAAATGTTTTTTAATTTCTTCTTTGAGAAGAGTAAGGTTCGCCACAATTTGTAGTTCACCGGGTTGCCACATTTCAATGTACACTAGGAATGTTTAACCCCTTGATGGGTGGTTGTATATATTATATCCCACCTACGATTAATGAAGATTTGCATCAGAAAAATTTTATTAAATTTTACTTTTCTAACTTTGGTGGGAAAATGTGTAGTAAAATTGCTCGTAGTAAAATTGCTTTTCCTTATTTTGCAATAAAACTTTTGAAAGATTCCTGTGCCAATTCGACATTACAGAAACACAATTATTTGCCTAAAGGGTTAAGGAACGTTATTATATTTTTTAATATTGCTTTTATCGATTTAAAATTAATACACCTATGCGTATTTTTTAACGACGAATCCAAATATGTAACGTTCTTTGAAATTCGATTGCAAATTCATGAATGATCGTAATTAAGGAATATGCATTAAATAACGATTTTAATTTTTGGAGTCTTTTTTTATCGGGCAGCTGTTGGATAAACAATTTGAACAGCGCGTGCGCAGCAGATATAAAATCATACAAATTTAAAGTTTATTTAAGAATATTATCATGGGCCTGGGCAACGCCGAGTGGCTTAGCTTGTAGGAATATAAAGTCTGCATTTTAAAGATAATACTTTAATTCCACATAATAATTTTGCAAAATAACTTTCTAAGAAATGAAGTATGTTTTCAAAAATTATTAGACAAATGGAGATATAGATGTGCACAGTTAACACAGGAATTTTTTATTTTTTATTTTTCACTTTTTATTTTCTTTTTGCGCTGTTTTAAAGTCTTTTGTTTCAAAGTTAATTTCAATGAATATGTTTGCACATGAAATACATCTCCTTAGAGAATTAACAAACACTGCCAAATATTCATTAATAAAAATATACGTAAAATTGAAATATTGATTATTTGAAATAATTTTTTTTACGGCGATCGAAATTTTACGCAAATTTGCTGAAAGCTGATGAAACGGTTTTTTTTCTTTTTAGGAAAATGAATAATGAGAATTCCTAAACGTGAGTTGAAGTTTGAGTCATTGAATATTTTCAAATAAACGTGGACTTCATAAAAATTTACTAAATGTAACAAAAAAACGTTTCTCGAAAAAAATTATACATGAAGAAGTGATGTGAAACTATTCGGTCGAAATATTTATGTTACCACTAACCGTCAACTGGGATAACTTTGGCCCAAATTTAGGAAACGTTGGCTCATGTTGCCACGGTGGAAACTTAGCGAATTATTTATAATGAGCTGCCAACCTCACGTTAACACTGCTACCTATATTTTGAGAACAAAACTTTGTCGATTACTTAAGCTATATAACAGATTTAATCTGTTTTCTCTTTTGGGCCATAGTTACCCCAATTGACGGTAGTCGGATTTATGCAATATGTGTCCTACGTACAGAAAAGTTAAAAGGGTATACAGAAATAGTTTTTTAATTGAATCAGTTTCGAGCAGTTAAAATTCAAATTTTCAAAACAATCATAATGTGGAGATGATAACACATTTATTTTAGTTTAAACATTTTTTTGTTTCTTGTAAGGTAGAGTAGAGTACTTTAGAGTACTTTTTAATGAATGATTTTTGCGCGTTTTATGCTTAGCTCAATTTTTAGACAAGGAGTGTTTAAAATTCTTTGTTCCCTTGGCTTAGTAAAAAAGAAATTATTGATAAGAGGCTTTAGAAAATGCTTATTTAAAAGAAATGCAGAATCGTTCAACTGTTTAACACTGTAATGCATGTTATTTTAACTGTTGTCATGCATTATTCAGTAAAGTAAGATTTGATCTCGTAGTGTATTATAAATTATAAACTCACCAGGTTTAATCTATCTCAGACTTACTCCTCTCACCAGACTTGAGATACGAGATTAGAATCACTGAAGTGCAATACAGTCGGACCTCGTTAACGCGAACACTCAAGGGGAAACTTTTTTTTGTTCGTGTTAAAAGTATTTCGTGTTATCCGCACTTAATTCATTCCATACAACTGGACGGGGCAATCGGAAACCGTTCGTACTAAAAGTAATTCGCGTTAAGCGTGTTCGTGTTACCGAGGTTTGACTATATTTATTTAAAATATTTGCGAAAGTATTCGTAATTGTAATAACTAACATTTTATTATTAAATAATTGTTAATTTTCTCACATTTGTTAATCGTTAGCTCTTTAAGTATTAAAAATAGGCATTTTGGCTACGTTAAGAATATTCCGCTCTGTATAACCTATCCCACTTCCAAAATAAGCTAAAAATTGCTAAAAGTGATTAAAAATACATTTAAAAGGCATATAAATACCTTTATTCAGATCGACATATGTTTCATTGCTCAAACGGCGACAGTTTCAAGATTTCTGTTGATATAAATATTTTCGCAACAATTTTTTTTTTTTAAACACGAAATTGGTAAATAAAATTAGGAGACCACATGTATAATGAAAAACAACTTTCTTGTTTTTAAAAATGTTTGCGGAAATATTTGTATGCACAAAGATCTTGAGAATATCGTCGTTTGAGCGATGAAACATGATGTCGATCTGAATAAAGGTAATTTATAATCCTTTTAAGTGTATTTTTAATCACTTTTGTAATTTTTAGCTCAGTTTGGATGATTTTAAGTGATTTTTATACATAATTCTATCCCACTTTTATTTGCTGGTTTTACAATTTCTGCTTGTTAAGCTTGGGGATTTTTAACATTTCATATCATGATAAATATGTGCAATTTAAAAGTTTGCATTTTTAAAAATATTCCTTCTACTAAATAGGTACATTTACACAATAGAACAAAGTTACTGCAACGTTATTAAAACAAAGAAAGTTGATGTAACTTAGAACTCATTAAAATTACTGTACTTACTTGCTTAATTTGAGCCCCGCATATTTTACCTATTCCGTACTCTTGAAAGAATATTTGGGTAAAAAGCAAAGATTCGCATGAGTCAGAAGTAGCAAAATCATTGCTACCAGCAAGATCTTTTAGATATTTCCTTAAAAATAATGTGTTTATAGGCTTTGTAAAAATTGAGTAGACTTTTATTATGTCATTTTCTTGGCTTCAATAATTTACAATTAAAACTGAACATTACACTGAATTTCAGGTAGTAGAGAGGAAACACGTTCCTTCAAACGAAATTAAAATGTTATATCTAAAAAAAAGAAAAAAAAAACAAGAATGTGAAAAATGTTTTAGAATGAAATTGTCATTATCCTGGCATACATATGGCAAGAAAATGACATATAATTATAATTACATAAAAATAAACTTAAGCTCATCAAACTTCAACAATTTTACGTGTAAACTCCTTTATTTAGCTGCTCAAAAAAAGCTTTGAAACGATTTAAATTTTCAAAAAAAATTGTTTTCAAAATCTCACATTTTGTGATATTCACCCACACATTTTTTTTTTAAATTATTAGTATAAAGGAAATGAAATTTACTACAAACTATACCTGAACAAAAAATTGAAATTATAAAAAAGAATATAATCATTTTTTATAGTTTTAAATTTTGTATTAAATATTTTTTAATTTTTTTTATGTATTTATCGTTGTTTCAGGTATAATGGTGTGACAACGACATAAGAATCATAAAGAAGAAGTGATGGCTCCAAAATATGGAGCCTGGACTTCAAAATCATGGAACACTATAGTTTTGCCTGATTGATTTTGTCGTTCAATACTAAATTTTTTTGCTGTTGTTGTTTTTATAAGTTAAAAAATCTTTTTTATTTATATAAAAGGAGAATAAAAAATAAAGCAATTTAACAAATTACAACGACCATTTGGAAAATGATTTTTTCAAAGACTAAAATTTAAGACATAAAAAATCACACGGAGTTTATCATACATTACGTACATTAAAAGAATTATCGTAATACCTGCTACATCTTTTTAGTATTGCAGCGTGGCGTACGTAATATGTATAATTCTAATTATTTGCATGTGAGGTAAAATAATTGTCGTAATACCCGCTAGATCTTCATAAGCGTGGCGTACGTACTATGAACTGGTTAGAACTCGCGCGACTACGGGCTGAACATTAAAAACGGCAAAAATTCTTCAAAAGCATAAAATAAAATAATATTTAAAAATTTCGGATTTTTTGCCCCAATCATTCATGGGCTCCCTACCAGCAACACGTGTGCCAAATTTCGTAGCCCTGCACCCTGTGGTTTCCGAGTTTTTGAGGTTACATAGATACACGCACGGATTTTAATAGGGTAGATTTATAAAAAAGTTCTTTTTCAGCCCATAATTTTCAGAAACGTGTTCAAGTAGCCTTTACTGTGAAATAATCAGTTTTCTCAAAGGTTTTTCGGGTGCGAAGAATTTCCATGTAAAGATTTTTATGTTTAACAAACATGTTTTACAGACAAACAAGTTATTTAACAACATTAAAATTAACATTAAAATTAATATTATTTTTATACTCTTGCATTTATAAATTTAGTTACGCAACTGAAAATATTTACTTAAGAATTAATAGAAACAGAAACTTGGGTTTTGGAAAACATGTTAATACACTGGAAAGACTATTCAGAAACGTTTCTGAAAATTACGACCAACAAAAGAAAGTTCGTTTTTATAAATACTTCTTTAAATCGCAAAAATATATTTGTTTCTGAGGTTACTGAGGTTTCTAAAGATAAACGAACATTGCTAAGAATAGTCAGTAACTCAGCACAGGCTATATTATATATTCGTTAGTGATTATATTTTCGTAGATTTTAGTGCTTCCCTTCGTTCGGAGAGCTTTTTTAAAAATATATACAATATTGAATAAATACACACATAAGTGCACTGAACTGGGATTTTTATAATATCTTCAAAATTAACTGAAATATTTTAAACTATCTCAAAAAACACATATTTTTTATAAAAAATTATCCTTTTTTTATATTCGACTACCTATAAACTAATCATATTCTCACATAGAGCTGATTCTAGTTCAGAACATAATCAATAATATGGTGAGCATTCAGAGAAACTTTCTCTAAACTATGTTTAAAAATTTTATGTTATGAGTATGTTATGTCATGAGTATAGTTATGAGTATTTTATGAATTTTATCGAACAAGGAGATAACGGAAAAATTTACTTTCCGGAAATAGCATTTATGCATTTCTTTTATATCTTTCAGATACATACAAAATTAATGTAGAAGTGTCAATTAAGGATTATTAGTATTTTTATGTAAAAAATGTAAAAAAAGGGATGCAAAGAAACAATGTTTACATTTCTCCTGGTCTTTGTACGCCCACTTCCAATATTTGACAAAATACGTCTTGTTTATTATTAACTTGGCCATAACTCCTCTTCCAGTGATAATATAAATAAAATTAAAACGGATTTGGAATTGTAAACGATGTGGAATATATTAAAAGTATTCTATGTTATGAATATTTTATGTTATAAGTATTGTTATGAGCATTTTATGAGGTTTATCGAACAAGGAGATAACGGAACAATTTACTTTCCAGAAATCGCATTTATGGATTTCTTTTATCTCTTTCAGATACATACAAAATTAATCTAGAAGTGCCAATTAAGGATTATTAGTATTTTTATGTAAAAAAAGGGATGCAAAGAAGCAATGTTTACAGTTCTCGTGGTCTTCGTACGCCCACTTCCGATATTTGACAAAATACGTCTCGTTTATTAAGTTGGCCATAACTCCTCTTCTAATAATAATATAAATAAAATTAAAACGGATTTGGATTGTAAACGATTGTTCTTTCAATTAAAATCATTAAAAGCAATCGCAATTTGTTTTACGAAAACCGCCTTTTTAATATAGGCAGGTAAGGTCATTATGCCTAAATGAGACGCGATTCCCCATTATCTTTGTCGCATTTAGGGTTTATTTGTCATTTTATTATATAAATATATATTTTATTAAGCAGCAAATTACTGAATAATGTACCTATAATTAAAAACTAACTTGCTTTGTATAAATTTAATAATTATCTGTAGTATAAAACCACAATATACGATTGTCACATTTACGACAGTTAAAACCTAAATAAGACGTCCATAGTCCAAAATGTGATAATGCATTTTACACATGACAATTCGGCTGAAAAAGTTCATTTAACACTTAACTGCTGTTTCAAAAAATTGCCACACAACAATTGTGAGCGGTCTGCGAAACCATTCGATTGAAAGATGAATAAAAATCGCGATTAATCATAGAATAATGTTTTTGCACTAAACTGTTTGTACAGTACTATTGCTAATAAAATTTCGCTTTTCCAAACATTTGAAACAATTGTACTTAGACTCCAAATGAAGCAAAATTTCATTGTATCGATAGTTAAACTAGAAATTACAAGTTAAACTGTGAAAATTTAAAAAAGCAGCACTAGCAGCGGTCAAGGGTTAATAAGGAGTTGAAATACATAAAATTGAAAGATAAATAACTTATTATTGAATCACTAAATAAATTTTATTTAATAGTAATTTAAATAATAAAACATTAACTGAGGTGCATAATACTATTAAATTCCAATATTCATACTTTACAACAGATCCATCAAGTTTGAATTGCTTATCATGGGCAGCACCGCTGTGTTTGCCAATTTTACACTGCTAATATGCAAAAGCTCCGTAATGTTATTTGAATGCTGTGTATAATACTTCTGTTCCTAATATAAATAACTCTCATTCCCTCTTACCCATAGAACTATGGCCATAACTACAATTAAATGATTGTCGCGGAAAATTTCTTTTAAAATTCACGGAACCATAATTTCTACGTAATAACCCATAATTTCTACACTAGTACGATATGGGTTTCCGTAACTTCAACTCCGCATAATTTTGATTACAATCTAGTGATAATGAAATATAACTACATGATTCATACACGAAATTTAACAAGAAATCGAAATGAGATATTGGATGTTATTAAAAGTCTTATTTTGTTAATGAAAAATACTAATTAATTAAAGCATGTTTTAAATAAAGCCGACATTTCGGTCGGTGAGAATTCGCATTAGTGAGGAATTTACGGGTTAAAACAGTATTTACAAGATATTTATAATATTGTTAACAAGAATATTACATATAATTTTATCTATTATAAAATGTCACATGATAAATATATGAGCCTTATAAATAGATAAAATCGTACAACATTTCTAATAATTCTGATTAAGTCAAAGAGAAGCCCTGTGCCTGACGGTCTGTTGCGTCATATTTTTGACTGAATAAATAGATTGCGATCGAAACATATCACACTAAAATTGTTTGTTTTATTCACCTTTATTCAAATATGACGCGTATGTTTATTGCGAATTTTCATGATTGCTAAAGTTAGGAATAAATTCCGGTTTCGGATTGTTGTGAAACGCTATATTTTTGACTGAATAAATTGACTGCGATCATAACACATGACACTAGAGTTGTTTGTTTTATTCACCTTTATTCAAAAATGACATGCCAAGTTTAAAACTGTTTGGTTTTAGACGGTATCTATTCCCACTAATTCGCGAGATATAGTTACGTTTTACAAGAAGCGAGGCATATTTGTTGCAAATTTTGATAAAATATTTTCATTATTGCTAAAGTTAAGAAAAAATTCCGGTTTCAGATTGATGTGAGACGCCATATTTGCGGCTGAATAAATAGACTGCGGTGATAACAAATGACACTAAAATTATTTGTTTTATTCGCCTTTATTCAAAAATAACACGCCAAGTTTAAAACTGTTTGTTTTTAGATGGTTCCTATTCCTACTAATTCGCGAGATATAGTTACGTTCTACAAGAAGCAAGGTATGTTTGTTGCGAATTTTTTAAATATATTTTCATTATTGCTAAAGTTAAGAATAAATTCAGGTTTCGGATTGTTATGAGACGCTATATTTTTGATTGAATATATAAACTGCGATCATAACGTATGACACTAAAATTGTTTGTTTTATTCGCCTTTACTACAATACAAAATATTGATTATTTGTTCGGCATCACTCTATATTTATGAGGACTTCGTTAAAGATAAACATTTAAAAATTATTTCCCGCTTTTCTTCTCACAAGAGAAGTCTATTATTCTACAAACCTTAATAACCATTTAAGTAACAGATCAGTAAATCTGCATATTTTGGAAATTTTCTTCTATCTCTTAAATCAGCAAGTATTTATTTATTCATTCTGCCAAATCGGAGTTTTTCGATTCTATTAATATTTCTTTCTTTAATAGCCGACTATTTATGATGAAAGAAATAAATTTACATTTTGTGCATGAAAAGAACTAGAAATTTATTTCTTTATGACGACTGCTTTCAAGCGCAAATAGTTCTTCAAAATTTCAAAAGAATTTCGAGGCTTCACCTTCTGCATCAAAGGAATTCAATATCCTGAATTTGTAAACGTAAAATTTGTTTTGTATGAATTAGCGAAGCTTTAAATTAATGCATGTTTATCGTTATATTTACTTCTTCCAGTGGATGATTGCAAAAAATAAATTGAAAAATGCTGAATAAAATTGTCAAATGAAAAGGCAGAAATAGATTTTCAGACAGGGATTTATAATAACGAATTGTATAATGAAGAAATTGCTATTAATGAGGTTCTAGTACAATAAAAAATGAATCTTTCTTTATATCAGCAAAAAGCAGTCTTCCTATATAAAAGAACCTTCATATCTTGAACTTAACGTAACATTCATAAGATGTAAGAAGTCTTTCTATATAAAAGAACCTTTGTATCTGAAATTGACTAAACATACCTCGAGATATAGGTTGTGTTTCATACACTGTAAAAAGAGACAAATGTCTCTTCTTTTATAATCCAAGCAAATATCTAATATATAAAAACAAAAATTTGTCTGTCTGTCTGTCTGCAGTTCTATACAAATCCACAGTTTGGAAGCCAGAATTGTGATATGTTACGCACATGTGTATTAAAGCACGGCCGTAATCCGGAATCGAAATAATTTATAGTTAATTTTTAATTAATAAAAAACCACCAATTTAACAGCAATTTCCTATCAAATTTAAATATTTTT
This sequence comes from Maratus speciosus, assembly GCA_963932465.1. Taxonomy (NCBI): domain Eukaryota; kingdom Metazoa; phylum Arthropoda; class Arachnida; order Araneae; family Salticidae; genus Maratus; species Maratus speciosus. Next base: position 243,621,693 of record OZ010800.1, on the reverse strand, counting down.
GTTATAACAGTTGCCAACAATTAAAATCCACAATGAAATTCTTATTGCAACTATTACTTTTCTACTGCAAGATTTCCGGATGAAAAATGAAAATAAAATAAATAGTTTGCCGAATTAAAAAAAAAAAAAAGATGTCCAAAAAAGGTGCGTCATAACTTTTCTATTTAAAGATTTTCACGTGAAAAATGAAAATGAAATAAATAGTTTGGCGAATTAAAAAAAAAAAAAGGAATATTACGTCATATTGGAAATATAAAGGACGAATTTAGTATAACGTCATACGAATGTGAAAAAACGTATTGAAGCATGATAAAAACCCGATTATGGAAATATTGGCGTATTTTAACATTATTGTTCCAAAGATGAATTGAAATAAGTTCATTTATAGCTGCATTCTTTTGCGTCTGTTATGTAAATTTATACATTTTTATATTGTGATTTCTTTTGATTCATGTGTACAACACTTCGACTGCCTTTTTTTTATTGTTTGTTTTATTTTGTATGTTAAATTTTGAAATTGATTTTTCAGAACAAACATTCTTCAAATTCCGGGCAACGCCGCGCACTTTACCTAGTAATATATATAACCACGAACGAAAATATAATATAACCTCTTCCGAGTTACCCATGATTCCGAAAACCCTTCTTTATCTTTAGAAATCTCAGAAGCCAAATATATTTTCACAATTTAAAGAAGCATTTGTAAAAACAAAGTTTCTTTTGGCGCCATTCATTTTCGAAAACATTTCAGAGTAGTTTTTATAGTTTACTCATCAGTTTTCTGACACTGGAATAGAGGTTTTTAGGACGTCATTATTGGCAAAAAAGCCACCTCTGCTTTGCGCAGTAGTACACGCGCGCTAATATTTAGATGTTAAAACTGGCTTCTCTAATTTAATCAATCAAATATAATAATATAGGTAAATTTCTTACCTTTATGTTTCTTTCACAGCAATCCTCATGTTCCAGTATGGCCGAATAATCCAGGGCGGGTGTCCATTTATCCAGAATTCCTACTTTGGGATCACTCTATAGTATAATTAGAAAAATGATGTGTTTTTAATATTTTCTAAACAAGTGAAGTAAATCATTGCTGAGTACTTTTCTTTCTTTGTATTAAATATTATATTCAATTGCTAGATTTTACAGAATTAAATTAACTATTTTTTTTTATCTATATTACGCTGCATTGTACAGCAGCAATTTTATGCTTTTACATGTTTACAGAAAGAAATCTAACAGAACAACTAAATTAATAATAAACAAGTTTATAAGTCATTTTGAGTTCTTTTTGGGTAGTGACGTTAAACTCTTGCTTCATGCGTGGGATGGAATAATCATTTTTTATTTATGGCTGTAATTGTTAGTTTTCGATGAATATAATTTTGTTAATGTAAAAAGTTTGATGATTGCACAATGATGGATTGCTGTCTGATCTATTTTGATAAGTATTAAAGAGTTGTTGTCCTTGAAAATTATGACTTTGATTTCCTGTTTCGTTGTTTATTGCTCATCTGAGAATGGTTATAAATCCATCAGTCATGAAGTCTCAATTCAACGTAATCAGCTGCATAATTGAAACTAGGCATGCAAGAGTAACAAAATAATAAAAATTTTAATGTTATTAATTTATCATGGTTATCAGTAAAACATATTTTTTGAACATGAAAATATTTAATTGAGAATAAATGACATCCGAAAAACCGATATTCCGTGTTTAGAAACCCATTAATTCATAATAAAACTACCAGGAAACGTTTCTGAAATTTAGTAGCAACAAACGAATCTTTGTTTTTATAAATGCTTCATTAAATCTCGGAAATCTATTGGTTTATGAGATTTCTAAAGATAAATAACAGATTTCAGAATCGTCGGTAACTCGGAGGATGTTATAGCACAGGGACGGCGGACCTATGACACGCGTGCCGAACTTGGCACGTAAGAAAACTTCTATGGCACGCGAAAAAACTTACAGATTATATTCAGTTTATGGAGAATAATCCATCTTATGTTTGTTTGTTTTTTTCCCAAAACGTATAGTTTTCTGCGTAATAATTTACTTTAAAACAATCCGTTACTTTTGAATGAATTAAGATGTTATAAATTTCATTGAAAGCGCCATGTAGCGTCATTTTCTCGCCAAACCATTCAACAAATAGTGTTTTCCATATCATCTTGCTTCTCTATCATATTTCGAAGGTTTTATTTTTGAAAATTGAATTTTAAAAGATAGTTTGCATTGTAATACACTTAATTGACTGCTTCAGATTAGGTTTTATTTTATTTAGGTTTAGGGTTTAAAATTATTTTAGGTTTTAATTTTTCAAAATGAATTTTAACTGTTAGTGTAAATAATTATGTATCTGCTTCTACCTGAAGAACTAAAAATGATCTGATTTGGCAGCATACAATAAAAGACAAAATAATTTATAGATTATTTATGCTGAATTCGATCCGACATTATTGAGTAAAAAATGCAATTAGAAAAAAAATGAATTTAGTATAAGTGTAAAAATATTTAAGTAAAAATTCTATAAAAATTAATTATTGGATTTTATCCGAGGTAAAATATTTCTATGGCACGTTAGAATTTTGGTACATAAAAATTTTGAAAATTTTGGCACGCATAGTTTAAAAGGTTCGCCATCCCAGTTATAGTATATTTCCGTTCTTAGTTATATTATTAAGACACACATACATTTTTAACGTCTGAATTAAAATATTTAAACTAATTATGAAACACTAGATAGACCTGACTACAATAAAAAAGGAAATTAAATAAAAAATATACATGAAAACATTTAATTAAAAACAAAAATATACAAAAATAGACGTTTCGCTGTGCAACGCACAGCCTCATCAGTACTAACATCAGCTATAACAGAACATCGAACATGTCCTGGACACAGTCAAAGTTAAAGTTATTCTTTTAAAAACACGAAATATTCTTCGGAATCGAACCTGAACAGTTGATCGTGCAATAATAGCCTAGTGAATCAATTTTCCATGAATAATATATAATGATAAGTGCTGCAGTTATTTTTCAAAATTAACGAATTTTTGAAGCACGGCGTGACGTTTTATCTGAGAGGACTCAGAGACCAGATGCCCATAACGAAATAAACGTTTTAATTGGAACATCCAGATGCCTACTATAACTTCACATGTCAATGTTTCACAAAATCCAGATGGAACGTGTAAACATATTTAATCACGTAAATATCTTGAGAAAAGTGCTGCGTAGAAATTGTGTAAACTGAACTTGTTGACTAAGATGACTCAAGATCTCACGTGGGGTATCGAGGAGATGAATTGGTCTCTGAAAAAAGGCCCCGTGGAGAGTCTCTTCTGTGACACGACCCCAGACGGTCATGTTTTCTCGGCTCTGCCGAAGGAGCGATCCGCTCCGAAAAGATTATTTTTTTTGTCATGTAAAATACTAATGTGTGCTTGTTATGTGTGTGTCCTAGTGTCGTCAAATAAAACTCTGAAAAAAAAAACGAACGCCAAGTTCTTTTAATTTCTAGTTAAGCTTCTTTCTTAAGTGAGTTTCTTATACGGCGGTACAACGGGTTGGGGGGAGGGGGTTCCATTTCAAAGGCATGCTGTACTAGTTTAGAATTTAATTTTCCATTTTTAAAAGCGCCGACAAGCTCTTTTATGCGTGTTTTTAAAAGTATGACTCGTGTTTTTAAAATAATAACTATATTTGACTGTGTCCAGGGCATGTTCGATATTCTGTTATTGCTGATGTTAGCACTGATGCGTTGCACAGCGAAACGTCTACTTTTGTATATTTTTGTTTTTAATTAATTTTTTTAATGTAAATATTTAACTTAATTTCCATTTTTAATGTAATCAAGTCTGTCTGGTGTTTTATAATTAGTTTAGTTATATTATATTTTCTGAGATTAGATCATTTGTGCCTTTTAGAATATAGGGTAACCCCAGTAACTGACACCTTAAGGTTGCTTACTTGTTAAAATCCCTATTACAAAATTTTAAATCCATTTTATACTTATTTTTCATTTTGAAAGAATAGTACAGATACATTTCAAAAATTATACATTGTATTATTAAAAATTAATTTTTTTCATAAATATTGTGAATAACTGCAGTAACTGACGCCAACCTTATTTTGAAAAACCAATAACTGACTCAAAGTAAACCAGTGTCTTGCACTTTACTTGCAAATATATACAAAAGAAATGGTATTTCATATTTCAAGGAATTTATTCTTTAAAAATACTTTAACCTATATTATGAAAACAAAGTACCCGAATCTTATTTATATATGATATACTACAGACACATGTGCCCCTTTTTTCATGTTTTAAATTATTAGTAATGCAGATATCCAATAAATGACATTTATGAACTAGTAACTGACAAATATAGTTAGGCCCTGGTTGAACAACTTAAACTTTAATGGTGACAAGTTTAATACAAGATAAATTTAATATATTATAATGAGTGATTTTTAAACAGGTCAAACAATAGTTTTCAACTTTCTTGAATATTACCGATTACCAATAACTAACACCTGTAGACTGGTAGACTGGTGAAATGAAATTACTGTAGCCAATAACTGACACCCCCCCCCCCCCCGCACCCCCCCTATTAAGCTAAATTAAATAACCATAAACTAAAAATCATATACCTAACGTATCATAGTCATCTTTTAACTAATTTCTACAAGAAAAGTTTTAGAACCGTTGTATTGCAAATAGAACAAAAAAAGCACTACCTTAACCGTTTAGTGCGCAGCTTTGCATATATCCAAACAACAGTGTTTTGAATTTAATATATTTTTTATTCGTATATACCTAATTCAAACCAGAAAATTAAAATAGAAATGTATGTTTTAATCAATAACAGACATTTCGTATTTAAATAAAGTGAAATTAACCATTGAAACTTTTTGGTGTAAAGTCAGATTGTCTGAACTACGTAATTTCTAGAACGTATTCTATCATTAGAATTAAAGGGTTAAAAGTTAAGTTTTATATAATAAATAATTATAAAAAAATAAGGTATTTGGAGAGATACTTATTAAAATATTTACTAATTTGCAATATTTTAGCGTAAAACAGCCACACGTCTGTATTTTTTACTTGTATTGCATATGTGTAACAGAAGAAAAGATTGACATATTATATGAAAAAAGTATCTCTGATTTTTTTTTTCATTATTTTTCCTGTGTAATAAACCTTTCAGAGAATCATATATAATTTTTTTGAAACAAAATAAAAAATCGCGCATTTAAAAGTACATTTCAGAAATAAGATACAAAATGGTATTTTTGTGTTCTCAAAAGTTTCTTCCTCATTGAATATTTTTTCCAATTGGCATAGCAGTGAATAAATTGATTCCAAAATCAAAATAAGTGTCTAAGTTATCCTAGATGACATTACTTTGCAGAATTTTACAAGAAAATGCGTATTTCAGTTAGATTTTTGTTGAAGTGACAGTTACTGGTTAGGTGTCAATAACTGGGGGTTTCACTCTTCCTGAATCATACATAGGCATTGTTTCATTAGAATACATTAAAGATGCTAATTTCGTAAAATTGGTCTAGACTGTGTTTCTAAGTCTATTTTATTTCACGGCATACTTGAGCACATGATTTAACTTCCGCAACACATTGAATTTTTGATGATGAAAAACCTATCAGGGGCATTCTCACAATCACAATCTTTTGACTTTTGGGGAAAAAAATCCGACAAAATTAAATTTGCTAAAATCTGATAGACGAATGCCTTAATGATTCAAAATAAAGAAAAAATGGTCAGCAGTGAAAATTTTTTTATTTAACTGAGGTTTAAGTTAAACTTGCGAGTTTAATTTTCATTACCATTTTACCCCTATAGCTTTTTATTTTCTTCTAAATTATTACTTATAATGAATTTGCATAGTACCCACAGGACATTCAAATAAGAAATAATAACAATGTAGTACTTTTAATACAGAATTTTTGTATAACATTGTCTTAAAGGTGTGTTAAAGAAGGGACGGTAAGGTAAAAAAAGGAGATGTATTGGAAAAAAGGGACGAAATGGTAAAAAATGGGACGGTAAGGATGGAACGGTAAGGAAAATTACCACCTATTTTTAGGAAAATCATGTTAAGACTAAATGATAGCCACAATGTTCATTGATTTTTAGAAATAACTGTTAACATTGGATTAAATAAAAAAAAAAATTAACTTACCTCGAAAAGTGCAGGAATAAACCTTGGGGGCGGTGAGACTACAAATAAAGCCACGATGCTTGAAATTGATATTTAAATGCTGATTTAAATTCTACAGTAAATTTCCTGCAAAAGAATTTTGGACATTATTTCTCTAGCATACTTCTGCATGAGAAAAAACTTGAAAAAATTTTGTGGCTGCATCTGAAAGGATTTTCTGAATAATTTTAGAAGAGGAAGAAAGGAATTTAAAACACAGGGACAGAGTTTAAAAAATAATAACAACCCTAAAAATGTGTGCAGGTTAATTTTTAGCTACATATTTATATAGAACAATAGTTCCAGTTTTAGAAAAAAATTACATCGAATTATTTTTATTGAAACAATTTTATCCAGACAGGTCCACACTTAAAAATCAGCATCCGGGATACGGGACGGTATTGCAGTTTTTGGGGTGTTTGGACCCCCAACATCGTCCGAAACGTATTTATCTCGTTAATATTGTTGTGCAATCATGCAATGGGATGTTCTCCAGTATATGAAATAAAAAAACACAAAAAAGTGTATTAAAAAAAAAATTGTTTTTCAGGGACATGAAAGTCAAAAGATTATGAAAATACCCCATAAAAATAATAAATTCATATAATTTTAATTAATTTTCAGCAGCGAAATTACGCTCGAAATTATTCAATATATAACACGTGCTTTATCACATTGCTAACGAAGCGTAGATCCAACAATGTGAAAAATGTCCAAGCCAGGAATCGAACCCGGAACCCTTGGAATAGCGCTCCAAGTGCTCTACCATTTAAGCTACGATGACGATGCCCAGCTGAGCATTTCCCATGTTCGATGTTCACCGATTCTGGGTTTGTTTGTGTCTCATGTTTCGCCCCAGGATTTTCGGTTCATGAAGACCATTCCATCTTGTGGTGCAGTTGCAGTCTTACCAACATATGTGGGAAATGCTAAGCTGGGCGTCTTTCTCGTAGCTTAAATGTTAGAGCACTTGGAGCGCTATTCCAAGGGTTCCGGGTTCAATTCTTATTGCTGAAAGATGAAGGGTATGAGTTCGAAGTTGTACGGCTTACGCCACATACCCAGTGATGCACTAAACTTAAAATGTTTATAAACAATAATAGAATGTAAAAGGAATTCTCTTACCTTTTCTGGTAAGCACACGAAGAATCTTCTTTCGTGATCATGTAATCGGCTGAAATGTTTAAAGTGATTTTATTTGAAGATAAATATGGGTCGTGTGAACGAGCTTTTCATCAGGAATGAGTCGGACGTTCAAATACTTCTTTTTTAATTAACGAATATGGTCTTGGATAAATATGGGTGCACTACAAAAAATATAAGAATAAAATGAATTAGTTAACATGATATTAAATGTCAAATTCACACAGGAGAATTAGTATTTTTTTAAATAAAAGGCATCGCACAACGAATTTTTGCAGTCCTGCTTGATCAAAAACCAGCACACACACTGAAGCTATTGGGGACTACAAAAGTTCAGATGAAGTCTAAAACAAAGCAAAAAATGCAAAGTTCGCATATTTCTTTCTTTTCTCTGGCGTACTTGAGTTTGTCTAACTAAATAGAATGGTGCGGCAAATATCCATGGTGCTGCCATCTTGTGACTGTTTCGGATAACATCTGCTGGACACTGAATAAGTCCTTTACTATTAGCGCTTGAATGTTAACACGTTTTAATTGAAGCACTGATTAAAACATATTTCACAAACAAATAATTATGTAGGGAACACACCTCACAAGAAAGTGGTTGTTTCACAAGCGAGATAGGGGTAGGCACAAAATACGCACATTTGAAAAGAAATTCCATCAATTCCCGGCTTGGACATTTTTCACATTGTTAGATTTACGCTTCGTTAGCAATGTGATAAATCACGTGTTATACATTGAGTAATGAATTCATTTTAAAATTTACTTAATACCATAAACTAAATAATTTGCTGCAGCCAAAAAAGTAAAATATTTTGCTGCAGTTTTACAACGGCTTTTTCCTAATAAACGACTTGCTTGCAAATGTGCAAAAAACCCTGGATGTTAACTTTCCCTATCATTTTATTTACTTATTGAATGGCAGTTGACGTAATTTAGCGGCAGCATAAGAGAATATTTTTTATTTTATTTTCTGACAACGCAATTCAGTTTAAGATACATTGTTGCTATTTGAGTGTCTTTACAAATAAAAGTGCGGTAGCATACGGACATGACGCATGCACAGATTGGAAAATTTTGTTCAAACTGTTGCCAACACAAATTCCAAAACTTGGCAGTACTTGGATACCAATTTTTAATAGCCGTCTTTGGTATTTTTCATATAAATGCAACGACATTTTAAGTCTGTTTTTAAATTCAATCTGCAAAAATTCTGGATATTTTCCCATGAAATTTTGAAAACATATGTTTCATGTTAGTCTATATAAACTGAACCTAAAATTTATTTTTTATTTTTCAAAGAAATATTTTTTTAGGTAATTATACTGTTGAAATTTTCAAAATTTTGCATTAGCTAAATACAACTTCGCATTAGAAATATAAAATGCTTTAAATACAAATTTATTTAGGTTCAGGGTAATTATTACAATCTGAAATATATGTAGGCATGAAAATTTTCATTGTAGTTGCAAAATTTATGTGTAATCTTGTGCGAAATCTGTTATATCAATTTTCTACTCGTTAAATATCTGACATTTTGGAGCTCCCTCTATATGCTAATTCTGCATCTTAAATTTAAAAAAAAAATACATTAAATGAAAGAACATACTTATTTCTTTCATCTCAATAAAAATTTTGTTTTAAAATCATATACATTTTAGGTTACTAAATGTTGAAAATAGCCTTTTTATTTCATTTTTTCCAATTTTAAGAGTTCTGAGATCCCTTAAAGTTATGTTTTAATGTTCCCCGACAACCGACTATTATTATGCAAACATAAATAACCATTTGAATACCACATAAATACAATAAATTTGCATATTTATGTCGATCTCAAATCAAGAAATATTTATTTATTTATATATGGCAATGCTGCAGTTTTTCGATTAAAGTAATAAATATATATATTTTCTCTTTTCTTTTTTTCTTTTATAACCAATAATTTAAGAAAAGAACAACAAACTTTCGATTTGTGTATGAGAAAAATCTAGAAATCAATTTATTTATGAAGAATGTTTTCATGCAGAAATACTTTTTCAAAAATTAAAAAGACTTTGGATACCCCCGCTGCTTTGTAAAGGAATTCAATTTCCTGAAATCGTAAAAGTAAAATTTGTTTCATAAGAATTAGTGAAGCTTTAAATTAATACATGTTTATTGTTATATTTACTATTTTCAGTGGACGATTTTAGAAAATAAAGAAAAAGTGCTTAATAACTTAATAAAATGAAAATCGGAAAAAAGATTTTCGAACAATGGTTTATAATAATGAATGCTATTGAATTCTTTACTGGATAATTCGTTATCAATTACTTTAAAGCATAGTAAAAATAAAACTACTTATAAAAGAGTAAAAAAAAAAAAATCTTAGTGTTTAAAATTAATGAAATTTAACTGAGATGTGTCGTATTTCAAATTAATTACAATATATTAAGAAGTTTCTTAAATTTTTTATATAGCTAATTAAATAAATAAATATTCCCTAACTTTTATTCGCCGAATTTTTATAATCTGTATAAATTAACTATGCAATATTCAAATTATTATTAAATTTTATTATGATCAAACATTTTCATTTCCATGAATCTCTGAAGTTTATTGGAATGAGATATCAGAAAATTGAACGTTTTGAACTTCTTTCGATCTCAAAACAGTGAACGTTCATTTGTTCACGCTGCTAATCCTCAGTTTTCTGATTTTGTAATACTTTCTTGCAAATTTGTGAAACAACCCTTTTTATTTCTTTTTAAACACAGTGACAAGAATACTGTTCTCACAATTGAAATAAAAATGGTTGAAAAATATTAATTAGTTTAGGGGAGACTAGAGAGGGTTGACCATACGGGAGGCTTGACCCACCCATCCGTTTTCATATTTAAAAGAATTTCAGAGTTTTATCATTAGTGCCAATCAAAGCTACTGGAATACTCAAACAACAGTCTTTGTTTCATACAGATAATCGAAATAGGTGTGGAAAAATCAATTATGAGGCGTTTTCAGCCTAAAAGCTGTGTTTTTTAGAAATAATTTGTAAGTATTTTTCAGATAAAATATATCATAGAAATTTAAGTAAGTAGGTTTTAAGTAATGCAGAAATAATGAGCTTTCATTCCAGGCATAAAGATTGTACAGTAAGTTAGGCTTAACATAACAATGTGATATTCTTTTGAAAACGGCTATGTCGGAAGGCTTGACACAGTTACTGTGAGGGAGGGTTGACCAGATGAAATCTTTTTATTATACACTATGCATAATGAAAGGTTAATGGTTATATATAAAAAAGAATGTAAATTTATTCGGTAAAGCCACGGTAAAATAGAGTGATGGAAAACAAAATGTTTAGATTAAAGGAAGATGTGAAAAATTGCTATAGTATTCACTGCAAGAAAAAAAATAAATGAAATATAAATGGGAAAGTTGATAGGAACTTTTTCCCTTTAAATATTACTACAATAGGTAAATAGAAACAGTGTAAAAGAGTAGAAAGGACTATAAAGTATGAAAGCAGCCAATTTAAACCTATCAGGGGCAGCTGTATGCTTATGAAACCACTTAATTTTTATTCGCAAACGCCACAATGGCACTAGAATTTTGCTAAAATCTTTTCCATTTAATATGTATATGAAATATACCCTTTTTCTTATTTCCAAATAAATTTGTTCGTAAATTCCGGTGCCAGTCATTTTTTTCAACATTTTAGTACTGAAAGTACTTTGCCATTGAGAGTGATGAAGAAAATAATAATCAGTTAAGTGCACATGCGGCTGCAAAAGAATATAGTATTTATCGAAAAACTTTTGGAAGATATGTAGACAAATTTCATCAGCATGAATACAGTGAGATAAAGCCATACTAGGTAATAATTAGAGTTGTCAGGTCGCGTGTCACAAAAAGTAGAAAAAGGAGAAAAAAAAAAAAAGCTGAACAGTGCTATAAATTCCGGGCATAATAATGCATGAAACCCTATGAAAACATAACCTGTCTATAATTGTCTTAAATGTTAAAATTTCATTTTCCCTGCGTTACAATTATACCTGCTCAGACGAAATTCTGTTTAAAACAAATTTTTTTCTCCTCTGACTTGCGATTGCGTCTAAACAGGTTTGTTTAAGCATCATATTTTCAAAAACTTTTTTTATAATAATAAAAGCATGTAGCATAAAATTATATTGCCTTTTTTAAACAGATTTTATATCCCTTCACAAATATTTTAATATAAAACAAACTGGGTCAAGCCTCCCAAATGGGGGGGAGCCTTGACCCATTATTTTCTCATCGTTAAAATCGATCGTTTTTCAAATTTCTTATATATTACACTTATGTAGCAATTTTATTTTGATATCTGATTATATAACGAATGAAATGATATATAAAACTTTATTCTACTTTCAATATTTAAAAAATTAAACATCATTTTGTAAAAAGTGGGTCGACCCTCACTAGGCTCCCCTAAAGTTTGAGTCATTTTAAACGCAGCTAATATTTCTAAAATCACGACATCATAATATCTTTATGAAAATAAAATATCACATGAGTATTCATATAAAAACGTGAAAACACACACACACATTATTTTCTGCTTTGTATAGTTTGACTAAGTCTGCCTAAATTTGCCTAAATTTGCCTAGGTTTGAGGTACATGTATATGCCAGATGGACTGATATTTGAAGGCGGCTACACAATAGCAAAAGACATAGGTTTCTGAACGTAGGAAAATACAGTATAACCGAGAACGAAAATAAACGAGGAAAAGTCAGTATAAGTAGATCTCAAACTGATATGAGAGGTCGGAAATTAGTAGTAAATTGTTTCCAAATATGCCAATAGGTGGCAGCATAATCCAACTATAAGATGTTAATTTCGAATTTATGAAACAGCAGTTGTACAAGATGAGCAGGTTCGTTCAAAAGTTGTTGACGAAGAGCAAAGTGTTCGTTCAGTTGAATTTGAGACAGAAGAATCAGTCTGGAAGGTTGAGGAAACGATTGCTATGCTGTGTATTGTTGTGCGCATGTCAGTTCTAACCATTTCCTCAACCTTCCGTACTGATTCTTTTGTCGCAATCTCAACTGGACGATTCTTTCGCCCTTCGTCAACAACTTTTGAACGACCCTGCTCATCTCGTACAACTGCTGTCTCAAAAACTGCTGTCACACTGCTGCGTCCTATTGGCATGTTTGGAAACAATTTACTACTAATTTCCGACCTCTCATATCAGTTTGTGGCCTACTTACTGACTTTCCTTCGTACGATAACCTATTTTGAGTTACCCAGTACCGAGTACAAACGTGTTTTATCTTTAAAAAAATTAGAAGACATGATTTTTTAAAACATTTAAAGAAGCATTTGTAAAAGAAATTTTTTTATTTTGTTGCCGCTGGTTTTCGGTAACGTTTCAAAGTAGTTTTTACAGTGTATTAATCAGTTATCTCGAACTCGAATATCAGTTTTTATGATGGTATAAATTCTCAATTAAACATTTTCGGCTGCGTAATTAAATTTATGCATGCAAGAGTAACAAAATAATATTAACTTCAACGTTAATTTAAATGCTGTTTATTTATCATATTTGTCTGTTTTAGTATTCTTAATTAATTAATAAATAATCGCATTACTCAAAGAGGAGGTATCTTTGAGATAAATAATTAATATTTAATTACAGATATGAACAAACGAGCACCAGTTACACTTACAGACGATCACATTCTATACTGTTCCATTTACATCAGTAAATTTATTTTCATGAATTTGGGAGAGTATTGTTTAGTGTTGCCCCTCTTATATCTATTTGAGAATAGATAGCATCCGAAGAAAGAATTAGAGAAAGTTCGGGTATTATGGAACGGTCGGACAATAGGGACTACTTCAATATCTGTTGCATACGGTGTTGCAATAAAGCGTAAATCAGCCATATGACTTCCTTGTATTACCATGAAGCACTGTGATGAGTTCCATTTTGGATACCTGTTCTTGAAGCGACGCGGTGAAATTAAATCTTATTCTCAATTTTTGCAATTTTTTTACAGGTAAATATTATAAAATTCGCATTAATTATAAAATCTCATTATCAGTCAAGTTAACCCAGTTCAGTATAATGATCAACAGTTATATTTATTGCTGTATCAGTCAGTTTCCTCCTATAATATTTTGTTGACGAGTGAAGAACGTTACGTTTTTAAGAGGGTGTGTCGGGTAATAGGGAATATCATCTAGCAATTATTTCAAGACGAGTCTAAAACTAAAATAAATTTTCAAAGAATCAGATGATTTATAGAGGAAGTACTAAGGTTTACTCATTAAATAATTTTGGTTATTCTATTAAATCTTTGTTTTTCTTGCAATTTTAATATTTCTTATAAACCTATTCCATATTACCCAACAGATTGTCACTACACGAATTGTGTAATTAAAAAAAAAAAAGCTAAATATTGATATTTTTTTCTTCCTCTTTAAAGGCATTAAAAATGTGTCAAGGAATTGTCAAAGTTTGTTTTTTACTAATTTTAAATGCATCTCAATTATTTTATGTTGCTTTACAAATAAAAATGGAATGGTATTCCTCAATACCCGAACTTGCTCTATATTTTTTTCATTCAATTAAATCGTTTATAATCCATTCTGTAAACAAATTCTTTTGGGCGTCTCTGGAAATGGACAACATATGCTACGCGTTCCTTATTCTACAGAAAACGTGGTACAGTGCATTTCAGTGACACTTTTTATTTGAAATATAACATCATTACAATTCACCACAACAGGTTTTTCCTTAATAGATCATAATGTAGCGGAATTCTTCCGCACTCCTCTGTAAACGAATTATAAAAGCTAATTATTCTATACTCCAGAGAAAACATGTTTTATTTTCAATATATTTGAAGTATAACATCATTAAAATTCACCACAAAAGGTTTTTTTTCTAATAGATAATAATGTAATGGAATTCTTCCTCACTTCTCTGTAAACGAATTATAAAAGCTAATTATTCTACAATGTAAAAAAAAAATCCGCAACGTTCCTGGGGAAAAATGGGCAGCTGAGTTGCCCATTATTTCCAAGAAACCTTTCTTGAAAATGACTGGAACTTTACTGTATATGTTAAAAACTTTCTACAGAAATGCCAGTAAGTTTCCTGCGAAATACCAGGAATATTTTGTTGACAGCAAAACATTACTGCAATTTCACAGCATGTGGGATCCGCAGACGATTTTTTCATTTCCAGTTGACAATTTTGGCTTTATTATCATTATTTGTTAGAATGAAAAAATATTTTGAAATTGACATCAAAATTATTATTTATAATTTACACGAAAAAATAAATTTTCAGTTAAAATTCAATAAAATAAATATATATATGATATATTGTTTCTGAACTTTGCTTAAAATATAAAAATATATAAATGTAAATAATAATTAGAAAAAAAAATCTAGACGTAAAATATTTTGGATTTTCGTCAGTAATTATGTTAGTTTACAAGTTAGATAAAATACCTATAAATTTTCATGAAAAAAAAAAAAAAACCTAAACGTAATTGTATATTTTTTCCGAAAAAAAAAATTCAAATTTGCAGCAATTCAAAGTGTCAAATATATATCAAATTTAAATCAATTTGTAATAAAGTGTTAAAATATAAAATTAATTAAAAAAGCAAAAAAAAAAAGTCAAGAGGTAGCATCGAACTCGGGCCGTACGGGTGGCGTGCGAGCTTTCTGCGTCCACACCACGAAAGACACGTTGAGAGCTGCAAACTAATGGGTATTTGAAACGTATGCTAAACCTCGGCATCTATTTTCTGAAAATCTAAGGTCCATTTGAAGAAATCCTTTCACAAGAATAATTAGAGATAAGAACTCTAAAACATACTTTAAATTAATCAAAATCGGTGAGAATCATGTTTGATGGTCCCCTGGTTAATGGAGATCCAAATAATAGGTGTATTTTTTTTACACGGTCTGCTCGTTAAACATTCCACAGACAAGTACGAGAGATAAATCTCTTAGCGATGTCACAGAGGTATTGTATTTTCATCTGAATTGTCTTGACAATAGAGACGTAAAGGATTATGTCGTCTATTGATTTATTTGCATTCCATATTGATTTTTTTACATTCATTTAAGGAATTCGTTTTCGGCACTCGCGTGCGAGCAACCGATTATAGCAAAAAAATAATAAATGGCGGTCGCAGCGTTTTGCTGTTTCCAACTTTTGTTCAGGAACGTTTCAGATAAGAAAACCAGAATTTAACAGGAAAGAGCTAAATTATTCTGAAAACCTGAGAAAAGGCGAACCGTTCCTGGATTTTACATGGAACGTTACCATTTTTTTTTTACAGTGTATACTCCTGAGAAAGTATTATTTATTTTCAATGTATTTGAAGTATAACATCATTAAAATTCACCACAAAAGGTTTTTACCTAATAAATCATAATGTAATGGAATTCTTCCGTACTTCTCTGTAAACAAATTATAAAAGCTAATTATTCTATACTCCTGAGAAAGTATGTTTTATTTTCAATATATTTGAAGTATAACATCATTAAAATTCACCACAAAATGTTTTTACCTAATACATCATAATGTAGCGGAATTCTTCCGCACATCTCTGTAAACCAATTATAAAAGCTAATTATTCTATACTCCTGAGAAAGCATGTTTTATTTTCAATATATTTGAAGTATATCATCATTAAAATTCACCACAAAAGGTTTTTCCCTAATAGATCATAATGTAATGGAATTCTTCCGTACTTCTCTGTAAACGAATTATAAAAGCTAATTATTCTATACTCCTAAGAAAGCATGTTTTATTTTCAATATATCTGAAGTATAACATCATTAAAATTCACCACAAAAGGTTTTTTCCTAATAGATCATAATGTAATGGAATTCTTCCACACTTCTCTGTAAACGAATTATAAAAACTAATTATTCTATACTCCTGAGAAAACATGTTTTATTTTCAATATATTTGAAGTATAACATCATTAAAATTCACCACAAAAGTTTTTTCCCTAGTAGATCATAATGTAATGGAATTCTTCCGTACTTCTCTGTAAACAAATTATAAAAGCTAATTATTCTCTATTCCTGAGAAAGCATGTTTTAGGTTACCTCAATAATGGATATAAATTTCAATGTACAGTGTGGTTAAGAACTATCGGTCAGAATGTAAAGGCAGTTAAAACGGACCTAAATAATAAGATTTCGTATAGGAATGTAAGTTAGGAAATGCAGCGTTGAGATAGTAGACGGCGCTGTTGAGAGCGGCGGATAAACGGTCTTCGCTGGCTTTAATCGTCATTTTCCGTACGGATTTCGAGCAACATGCATTATTACACAAATGCCGAGCTTACCGACATGCATTTCATGTATGGAGCTGCGCAAGGAAATGACTTATACCAAACGCACGTCCAACAGCTCTCGAGATTATAGAAGGACTATCCTCTACTGTGCGTAATACTGCTTCTGCAACTGCATGAATTCTGCGATATCTTCAAGCGCCTATATCATACCGCGAAGCATAAAAAGATCCTCTCGCGGACAACTCCCGATGAAGAGGCTCAAATGTTTAGAGATCAGGCAGATGTTTCCTGGTACCCTGGAATGTACCCTTATGTACCCTAGAATCATTCCATGTACATCCTTTGAGCAACCATTCCATTTCCTTCTGCAGCCCAATACATGAAATGCATTTCAGCAAGCTCCGCATTGGTGTAACAACGTATGTTGCTCGAAATCCGAGAGCCGAATGACGATTCAAGATTGCGAAGTGCTTTTATCCGCTGAACTCAACAGCGTCCTCTACTGTCTCAACATTGCATATTCGCACCCACATTCCTAAATGAAATCTGCTTTTTTTATGTCCTCTCTACCTGCCTTTACATTTTTGACATATATAATTCTGAACCAAACTTTATTTGAAGTATAATCCTTTTTAGTTTCAATATATTTGAAGTATAAAATCATAAAAATGCATCATAAAATGATCTTTCCTAATCATCAGAATGTGATGGAATTCATTTGTGCTTCTCTGTAAAGGAATTATAAACTCTAATTATTCTATATTCCGGAGAAATCATGTTTCAGTTTACCTCAGTGATGGATATAAATTGCACTATGCTTGAAGTATAATCCTTTTTATTTTCAATATATTTGAAGTATAACATCATTAAAATGCATTGTAAAATTATTTTCTCTAATAGATCATAATGTGGCGGAATTCTTCTGTACTTCTCTGTAAACAAATTATAAAAGCTAATTATTCTATACTCCGGAGAAAAAATGTTTTAGATTACTTGAGTGATGCATATAAATTTTAATATGTTTGAAGTATAATCCCTTTTATTTTCAATATATTTGAGACATAACATCATTAAAATGCTCTGTAAAATGTTTTTCCCTAATAGATCATAATGTTATGGAATTCTTGTGTGCTTCTCTATAAACGGAGTATAAAAGCTAATTTTTCTATACTCCGGAGAAAGAATGCTTTAGATTACTTCAGTGATGCATATAAATTTTAATATGTTTGACGCATAATCTTTTTATTTTCAATATATTTGAAGTATAATATCAGTAAGATGCATTGTAAAATGTTTTTCCCTAATAGATCATAATGTATTGGAAGTCTTTTGTGCGTCTCTGTAAACGATTTCTAAAGTCTAATTATTCTCTACTCTGGAGAAAGCATATTTTAGATTACCTCAATGATGGATATAAATTTCAATATACTTGAAGTATACTCCTTTATATTTTCAATATATTTTAGATAAAGCATCATTAAAATGCATCGCAAAAGGTTTTTCCCTAATAGATAATAACGTGATGGAATTCTTCTGTACTTCTCTGTAAACGAATTATAAAAGCTATAATTATTCTATAGCCCGGAGAAAGCATGTTTTAGATTACCTCGGTGATGGATCAAAATTTCACTATGCTTGAAGTATAATAGTTTTCATTTTCAATATATTTGAAGTATAACATTATTAAGATACATTGTAAAATGATTTTCTTTAAGGGGACACAGGACCTTAAAACTTTCAAAAAATCAGTTTTCGGTTTGTGTTTTATTCTGAATTTTTTAATATTTCTGAACAGTATGCAAAAAAAAAGAAAAAAAAAAAAAACGTCCAAAAATCTGCATTATTTCTTGAGTTATAATCATTTATAGACGGTGAGTATAATTGAATGTCCGTAAATGTTGAAACTTTAAAACGCGTTTTCTCAAACTTCAATTTGGAGTTTGCGCGCAGTTACTTTCAAACTATGTAAGCTACAGCTTAAAAGAATGAATGAAATATGCATTTCTTTATAGTCTACATGCTAAAACCCAAAATAATTACATATTTTGGTTTATTTTTATTTTTTGCGCTTGAAAAAAAAAATTTTTTTTAATTTTTAATTTTTTTTGTATTTTGTGCTAAAAATAGATTTTAAACAAAGCATTTTAAGTACGTTTTGGTTTAATTTAGAAGTAGGTGTGTTTGATTCTATTTTTTTTTATCAAAAATTGTTTTCTATATGCATAATAATTCACGCGTTAGTGACATTAATTTTTAAATTAAAAATTTAAATATTAATTTTGTACATACAACATTTATTTTTCTGGATAATATAGTTTAAAAAGGATAGGGGAAGTAGGGGAGATTTGATACATAGGGAGGGTTGATACATTGACAATTTTTCTCAACAAATGGCACTAACAGCCATTGTAACAGATGTAAAATCTTCTTTTATTAGCAGAGGTCATCATTAGCTGAACTTAGCAGCGAAGAACTGTGACAACATTTTTTTTTTCTTTTAATTTTGAAGACTTTTGGAATGCCAATGTAAATTTTTTTAAATGTTGTTTTTCTTTCATAACTCTTATTATTGTGAAGATAATATCTTGTAATTTTTTTTATTTGTAACGCACATTGTTAGAGTGAGTTTTACCAGAAAGCAGATTGTCATTTTGCAACTGCATTTATACAATGTGATTGAAAATCCAATAAGGCATGATAGGAAGAAATGATACATTAGTGCTGGGAGAAATGATACACTTGTATATTTGAAATTTAATAGTTTTTTTTTAAGTTGTAAACTAATATAGGACTGTAATATTTATTATTGTTTTACAGCAAGAGCTACTGAAATTGATAAGGAAGAACAAAGAGACTATTCATAGACATTATGTAGGTTACATTGAAAAGCAGTGCGATGATAGATGGTTAGTTCGTTTTGCTCGTCATTTAGAAGGAAAAAAGTTTAAATGGCCTGAAAAGGAAGATGTTTCTATAAATGACGAATGGCAAATTAAAAAAAAAAAAAACATTAAATCCAACCGATTTTACTTACCAAAATGATAGAGTTATTAGTTTTTCTTTTAACCATTTCAGGCGTGGTGGTATGTTTATGAAACCACTTAATTTTAATTCCCAAACGCCACATTGGCAACAGCATTTTGTAAAATATTTTCCATTTAATAAGAAAGTGAAATATAGCCCTTTCCTTATTTCCAATTAAATTTGTTGGTAAATTCCGGTGCCATTCATTTATTCAACACTTTAGCATTGAAAATGCTTTGACCTGAAAGGGTTAAAGAAATCTTAAATGTGCTAAATTTATGCTAAATTGTTTGCAAATCAGCAATGTTCACTTCATTTTTTCTTGCAGCAAGATCTCTAGGAGTTTTTTTTTCATTATTTATTTTCTAAAAAGTGTGTTAATAGAATTGTTTAAATAATAGCAATTGTTTAAATATTTTTGTAAAAAACATTTCTGAAACAAAAATATGTCAATGTCATTTCTTTTTAAATTTTACTTAAATATTTCAAGCTTTATCAAAAAAAATTGTATGACACATAAATTGAATTGTCTGCATCTTTTTTTTTCAATTTACATAACAATGTATCGAACCTCCTTGCTAGTGTATCATCCTCCCAGCAATGTGGAGTTTTGATACAGTAGTAACCATTTACAATAACTGGAATATATATATATTGAATGATTATTTTTTAAATTCACAATATTTTAATAAATGAATAAAAGGTCACTTTATACGAAAACACGAAAAATTTGTTTAACTATAGATTTCTAAGGGTAGTAAAAAATTAGTAAAAAAAAAGTGTATCATACCTCCCCTACCTCCCCTACTTCAGGCTGAAATGAAAAAAAAAAAACATAATTACATACTGTAAAAGCACTTATTTTCGCGAGGCTTTAATTTTCGCGTTTTTCACGTGCCTGTCGTAATCGCGAAAATTTAAGCCTCGCGAAATATTTATTTTTTCCGCCTCAAATAATAAAAGAAAAACAGAAATTTTTCATTTATCCAAAATGTAATGATTACAGTTACTTAAACAAGAAATAAGTACAAAAATTTCTTGAATACTTACAACTATGTCTTGAATACTATACAACTATTTCATGAATAAAAACAATAATATAACTAACAGAATGCAGCTCATTCACTTACAATATTTATACAACCTTCTTTGAAGCCATTCAAAATTATCTCCTGTTTGACTTCAACACCGTTAAATGTGCGCACAAGCCAAGAAGCGTGAATCCGTTTTAGTCGTGATATTCGCAGGTCCACAGATTCTCTTTCCTCTAAAAATTTAAACTCATTAGAATACCACTCAATAAACTCATTCTTGAGCAAACGCTTGAACACGCCGTTTACATTTAAGTCCAAAGGTTGGAGCTCTCTTGTGCAAGAAGCGGGTACAAAAACTGGAATAATATTCCTCTTCTCTAGTTCAGCCAGAAAAAGAGGATATTTGGTGTGCCTTAAAAACTAATGTTACACCAAACAATGTTACACCAAGTTGTTCTGGAACTAGCCAGAGAAGCTCTCTCTGCTTGTCGTAATAAGGTACAAAAATATTCTCGATGTATGGAATCATTTATTTATGTCAGAACAAAAGGAAGTTTCTTAAAATGCCTTATGAAAAGAGGTTCTATTTAGGTAGTTTCGGGATTTTTCAACTTTCGGTTCTGTTCACATAAAATTCGCGAAATTTTCAGCTCGCGAAATCACCGATATCTTCATTTTCTCGAAAATTACGGCTCGAGAAAATAAGTGCTTTTACAGTATTACTTTTTTTATGATACTTTGAAAAAGACAATGTTTTGGATCGTTTCGACAACTCAAAGGTCCTGCACTCCCTTAATAGATCATAATGTGAGGGAATTCTTTTGCTCCTCTCTGTAAACGTATTATAAAAGTTAATTATTCTATATGCCGGGGAATGCACGTTTTAGATTATCTCATCTATGGATATAAATTTCAATATGCTTCTTTAATATCCTTTTATTTCCAATATATTTGAAGTATAAGATCATTAAAATGCATCGCAAAAGGTTTTTCACAAATAGATAATTTAATGGAATTCTTGTGTGCTTCTCTTTGTGCTCTTTAAACAAATTATAAAAGCTAATTATTCTATACTCCGGAGAATCGTATTTTTGATTATCTTAGTAATGGCTATAAATTTCAATATGCTTGAAGTATCATAACTTCATCAAAGTGCATTGAAACTGATTATTTCTAATACACCATTGTGTAACGGAATTCTTTTGTGTGTTCCTGTAAGCGAACTATAAATTCTACATGTTTCATTTGAAATACAAAACATTCTATAGTAATCATAAATAACACATCAATATTACATGGCAATCCGAGAATATTTACAAGAGTTAAAGGGCGTCCAGACGGTCACAGAAACCATATTCATTATTTATATATTATATTTAATATTTTATATATTATATTTTATATTATATTATTCATATTTCTACCTTTCAATAAGTTGGTAGGTGGTAAAAAAAATGAAAAATATATACTGAAAAAAGCCAGTATGTATATGCTTAAAAAATGAGTATTTCTCCAAAAAAGGAGTATATTTTATTAGTTTTTAAATAGCCATTTGCAGCATTGAACATAAAAAATCTCCTTGTATAACATAATCACTATAGATTATCTCCCTGATACGTTACATTTTTTTTCACCCTTCTACAACTATTGTTTAACAACCCAATTACTGCCCATGAGAAGGGTGTTTCAAAGTCTGACATAAACTACACTTATTTTCTACTCCAATTAGCATAATTCCCTTAAACACAATTATCTCGACTTTAATGAACTATAAATTCTTCATACTTCATTTTAAATATAGAACACTACAGGGTGCACATAAATACTGTGATGTGATGAAAATATAAATTTAGTTTAATGTTTTTTTCGCGGTTTTGAGCTGAACTATAGTTCTATTCATGTTCCTCGTGCATTTTGTTGCCTAATTGCTATTTCCGCTGATATTAATTCACTGTTTTGCAGGAAAACATGGTGTGCAAAGGTTAAACCTGCATTCTACCAACAACCCCTCCCCCGCAAACAAACTTCGTTGTTTGGGGAATCCTGGAGAAAAAAATTCTGTGCAATCAAGCACGAGTCCCTGGATTCCCTGAAGCGCGCTCTCGAAACAGACAGGGCCGAAATCACGCCAGAAAAAATCTGTCGTGGCCTTCTCAAAAAATTTCAAGAAGCGCCTAGACCCCCTTCATCGCCACAGGAGGAAGCCATTACGAATGATGCTGATTGTTTCTTATACAAAATTTTCTTTTCTTTCTAATGGTGTATAAAACGGATTGTTTTGTTCCTTTAGTTAAACGTTATGGAAATTTATTTGCGTCACCGTATTTATGTGTCACCCTGTATATAGGAATTATAAATAACGCATCAAAATTGCATGTAATTCGAGTATATGTATAAGAATTAGAGGGCTGCCAGACGTTCAGAAAAACCCTATTCATAAATACTTTTCAACTAAGATTTTAGGCGTTAACAAAAATGCGAAATGTATACTAAAACAAATCTTGTACGTCTATGTTTAAAAAAATGAGTGTTTTTTAAAAAATAACTATATTTATTCATTTTTAAGTACCCATTTCCAGTATTGAACTTTAAAAAACTCCTTGTATAACTTAATCACTATCGATTTCCTCCTTGATACATGACATTTTTTCACCCTTCAACAACTATTGTTTAACAACCCAATTACTGCCGATGAGAAGGGTGTTTCAAAGTCTGACAAAAACTTCACTTATTTTCTACTTCAGTTTGCATAATTCCCTTAAACACTATTATCTCGACTTTTCACGGGAAACTGCGCACTCACACCAAGTTCACGCTACGTCGCACCTTTATTTCTTGTGCTTCTCTGAACAATCAATTTCCACCAAGGTGTTTGAAGATTTATTATCTGAATTACCACATGTTGAAAAGAAAAATTAGATACTATGTTGATAATACATGTTTAAAACCGTAATTTAAATAGTGATACGTTTAAAAATAAATAAATAAATGTTCCGAATGTTTATGCACACTAGGGGGCTCGGCCCCCTACGAGCTACGCTCGCCAACCCCCGTCCAGACACCGCAGGCTCTAAATGCACGCTAATTTGATCTGTTTTAAAGATATTTCGAAAGATTGAATTATAATTTAAAAAACAGTGGCGATCTCCCTATAAACGAATTTCTATTCATTTCTCTTTGATTGGGGAATTTTAACGCCAAATCCGCTGCGGTACTACTTGATTATCCTGTCGACCAATTTCGCCAAATTTATAAATCGCCAAACCACTGGCCAAATTATACAAATTGATATAATTTTTATTTTAAATAACGAAAGAACAAATAAATTCGTACAACATTAATAAAAACACAAATAAAACGTCGAAATAAAAATAACTTGATGACGTATACACCTGTAACAACATTTCAAAATAAGCTAATATAAAAGGAATTAAGTAAAGAGAGTCTTTGTCTCCTGGTATTTTTTAACAAAGCGAAAAGAAAGTTCTTTTAAATGAGACATTTTAAATTAATTTTCAAAATATCAAATAAATGTCTAGCGCAATTTCTAAATTTAAACTTTTTTGCAATATTATTTTGTGTTCATTTTATGTAATAACTATAATGTGACGTAAATATGACGTAATTTCTCCTAAGACTTCTAACGCATGTTAATGAATTTATTATTTTACAATATCCTTTCTCCTATAAAATTCACGTGTATACTTTTTATGACGTAATTTTTAATAAGTTCCTGCTTTTTATACGTAATTATTTAATACTAATTTGAAAGTTTTTTTACTGTTTATAATAGTCACGTGTAAATAAATTTTTAATTTGAAGCAAACATTATTGCTTGCGCTTTTTATACAGATGGCAACATTTTAAATTAGTACAATTTTCTGAAATCTGTAAAAAATATCTCTAGAAATGCTGAAAATTTGAATTTAAAATAGAAATAAAACCTGAAAAAATGAGTCAAAATAAAAAAATTAATGCAATCTGCACTCCGGCAAATTCTAACGCATAAAATGATCTAAAAATGATTACACTGCCCTGTATAGTTTTTGCTGCTATAAAACTTTTTTAGTGGAACGATTTTGTCCAACTTTAGCATTAAATAACTCTTAAAATAATTCTTCGATTTGAAAACTGTCTGCATCAGCGTGTTTATCAAACATTTCTGTATAAAACCACCGATTTTCATGTTTTTGTATGCATTATTTTTGTTAATATTAACGAAGAAAGGCCTCCGGTCACAAAAAAATCAAAACCGGCGGCGGCGGCGGCGGCGGTGACAGCGGGAGTTACTTTTTTTTAGAATAGAGAGATTTTTAAATTTTTGGTAAAACAAGGGGGTAACCCGGGCTTCCCGGGTTACAAAATATAGGTCAAAACCAATATATATATATATATTATTTCTGGTGTTAACATCATTTTTTATCTTCACATACTAAAGGCACAGTAATGAATGTAGTATTTTTCGAAAGGTTCAAGCGGCTTTCGACATAATATACTTATATACAGTAGGCGCTCGATTTTACGAACTCGGTGGGACTCATGCAATGCGTTCGTAAAATCGAAAGTTCGTAAATGGTAGTAACATTAGTTCAGTGGGATGTTGGTCGGGACCAGTACATCAGTTCTTAAAAACGAATAGTTCGTAAAAAAGCAATTCGTAAAATCGAGCGTCTACTGTATCTTTAAAACACGTTGTTTGATAAAAAGAATTGCAGTTAATCAAAAATCGATGATTAAACGTATCAGCAAATAATCTCAAAGATTGCGGTAAGAAAGCCTCGCAAGGGTTTGCTTGTTTGTTTTTTATTTTTAATTGATATCTCTAATTGATTTTTTACATTTAATATATTTTTTTAAAATGCCCACTAACAACACTAAAATCATTTTTATATGAAAAATAGCAATAATGCGTTAAAATAAAATTATGAAAGGTGTCAAAAGTGATATTTTCATCTAGGCCTCACGTCAGGAGCGAACAGATGACGAAATATCCAAAGATAACTATTTACAATCAGCCATTTTGATTCAGTTTATTTCAGTGAATTAAGCGCGAAATTTCTTTAAGGATCAATATCTGAAAATGGGACAATTTCACTCCAGAATTTTTATTTTTTTTTAAATTAAAGTACCAACTTCCAAATACAATTATATACTATGATACATGTTTTGTCATTTGAATGCTGTAGTCTTTTGAGATCGAGGATGTATATTTTATGCGTAGGATAAACTTTTATGGAAGAAAGTGTCTGATAACACCATAATTAGTGTCTAATAATTGGGACTGAGATGATGGGGACTGAGGTGATGTTTTTGTCTTAAAAGCTGCACAGCCATTTTGTTGAATCATTTTGCCCACATGTAAAATATTAAATATGCCATGTGACATTAGTATGTTACGTAAATAAAGTTGCAATAAACTTTTTTTTTATAAATAAAAAGTTAAATAGGAGGACATTAATGATGCTATAAAAAATACTCATCCCTATTCAGAACAAAAACTAAATATTTCTCAATATGAAACAACGAGAAAAACAACTTACCCTCATCCACGGTGGCTAGTTGAACTTTAGTTGCTGTTGCAATGGAAATGATTCTGCCAGCGACGCCTAGTATCTGTTGACCTAAATGTGTGTTTAGAGGGGCTGAGATTATGGTCAAACTCAGGGACAAATATATTTACTACAATATTTTACTATACAATCTATACAACGAAATAATAATTATATTTTCCCATACTTTATATAAGTATAAATATATAATTGCAAAAGTTAATAATATTTATAGAAATGTTTACAGCACACATTTAATATTGGATATTTGTACCTGGGGACAGGGACTGAAATGATGATTCCGTATGTTTAAAGATTAAAACTAATTATTTATACATCATTATATCTCCATTTATAATTGGTAATTGATATAACAAATGTTACAATAAATTACGTTTTTCAGTTTTTGATTTTAGTATAATTAATGAAATTTTATTGGCAGTGAGCGCAAATTGTCCAATTTTCAGATATTAACCCTTAAATGTCTTAAATATATGTTTTATTTATATTTTATTATTTTATCTATTGATTGATGGATTTTGAATTTCGTCATGAAATATCAGCTCGAATCAAATGAGTAGAAACGGACTAATCTTTCGTAATCGTCGGCACGCGTTAGTGATAGATTTGAAAAAAAAAATCATGCTTGAAAATTAATTAAAAAACAATAAACATTGAGTAAATTGCGATTCAGTTTCCAAATGAATTGCGATACGGTTTTCAAACAAATTGTATTTGAAAGTACGTTTTGTTCCCCATTAGACGGTGTAAAATTTGAAAAAGTGTGATATCTAGAAGTTTAAAAGAATGCATTAAAAGTTAATAAAAGTTAAATTTTATGTCTGCTGCTGCCAACTTGAAAATGAAGTCAGCGTTACGCACAGACACGTTTATCCTTTATAATATAGATACTATTTAGTGTGCTATGGAAATTTGACATTTGTATTAAAAAATTCAGGGTTTGAAACAAGTTCATTATGATGACAGACAACTAAGCTTATTTGTTAAACATAAAGTGAAAGAAGACATAATTTCAAATATAATGGGTATTTTTGTTTTCTCTGCGGAATTTAGGGGATTAAATTTCATGGGTTACATCGATTTTTTGTACTAAATGTATTATATTTTTTCCACACAATTTTAAAACAGATCAAATTCGGTGTGAAAGGCAATGTGCAGAGAAATTTTTAATTGCAGAGAAATTTACAATTTTAAATTTGCAGCTATTTTAAGATATTAAGATATTTCAGAGAATGTTTTAATTTGATATTAATGCCATCAGTATAGCGCACTGACGTTTTACCGACTAAACCACTTGGAACGATACACAGCTCGGAAAATTTCTCACTATTATATGTTGGCAAGTCTACAAACGCAGCACAAGATGGAATATTTATCGTGAGCCACCGACCTGGGGCTAACACGAAACATAATTAAATGCAGCATCGATAGAAACTATATTAATACATGGAAATTATTCCAGAGAGAAACATTCGCCTTGGATACAATATTTCAAATGAAAATCAAATTTCGAAGTAATTGCTTAAAAGGCGCAAAGGCCAACATAGTGAAAAAGATTCCAAGCCGGGACTCAAACCCGGGCCATCAGTATAGCGCACTGACGTTCTACCGACTAAAGCACTTGGAACGATACACAGCTCGGAAAATTTCTCACTATTATATGTTGGCAAGGCTACAAACGCAGCACAAGATGGAATATTTATCGTGAGCCACCGACCTGGGGCTAACACGAAACATAATTAAATCCAGCATCGATAGAAACTATATTAATACATGGAAATTATTCCAGAGAGAAACATTCGCCTTGGATACAATATTTCAAATGAAAATCAAATTTCGAAGTAATTGCTTAAAAGGCGCAAAGGCCAACATAGTGAAAAAGATTCCAAGCCGGGACATCAGTATAGCGCACTGACGTTCTACCGTCTAAACCACATGGAACGATACACAGCTTGGAAAATTTCTCACTATTATATGTTGGCAAGGCTACAAACGCAGCACAAGATGGAGTATTTATCGTGAGCCACCGACCTGGGGCTAACACGAAACATAATTAAATCCAGCATCGATAGAAACTATATTAATATAAGTTTATAGTACATTAATATTGTTTCTATCGATGCTGGATTTAATTATGTTTCGTGTTAGCCCCAGGTCGGTGGCTCACGATAAATATTTAATCTTGTGCTGCGTTTGTAGCCTTGCCAACATATAATAGTGAGAAATTTTCCAAGCTGTGTATCGTTCCATGTGGTTTAGTCGGTAGAACGTCAGTGCGCTATACTGATGTCCCGGCTTGGAATCTTTTTCACTATGTTGGCCTTTGCGCCTTTTAAGCAATTACTTCGAAATTTGATTTTCATTTGAAATATTGTATCCAAGGCGAATGTTTCTCTCTGGCATAATTTCCATGTATTAATATAGTTTCTAGCGATGCTGGATTTAATTATGTTTCGTGTTAGCCCCAGGTCGGTGGCTCAAGATAAATATTCCATCTTGTGCTGCGTTTGTAGCCTTGCCAACATATAATAGTGAGAAATTTTTCGAGCTGTGTATCGTTCCAAGTGGTTTAGTTGGTAGAACGTCAGTGCGCTATACTGATGGCCCGGGTTCGAGTCCCGGCTTGGAATCTTTTTCACTATGTTGGCCTTTGCGCCTTTTAAGCAATTACTTCGAAACTTGATTTTCATTTGAAATATTGTATCCAAGGCGAATGTTTCTCTCTGGAATAATTTCCATGTATTAATATAATTTCTATCGATGCTGGATTTAATTATGTTTCGTGTATTCCCCAGGTCGGTGGCTCACGATAAATATTCCATCTTGTGCTGCGTTTGTAGCCTTGCCAACATATAATAGTGATAAATTTTCCGAGCTGTGTATCGTTCCAAGTGGTTTAGTCAGTAGAACGTCAGTGCGCTATACTGATGGCCCGAGTTCGAGTCTCGGCTTGGAATCTTTTTCACTATGTTGGCCTTTGCGCCTTTTAAGCAATTACTTCGAAATTTGATTTTCATTTGAAATGTTTTAATTTGGTTTGGCGAAAGTGATTGAATGAACGAGAGGCAATTACATAAAAAATGCTCAATATGTGTTTATGGTTTAAAAATTGTCTATAAGACATAGTATATTTATAACGCTCAAACCCGATTCGAATCCAAACCATTCAATGAATGTTATCAAAAACGCTCTTTTGCCCCTGTAAATGAACTATAAGAGCTACATATTTGAATAATGAATTTATCCAAGATAATAACAAGATCCATACAGGCAAAGATTAGGCTCAGATTGGCTCAGCATTTCCAACATTATCGTTATCACAAGACTTTCATAATGAGTATATACATAGAAAGATATAAACGGTGTAATCGCAGTAGGTCAATTTCAAAAGAAATTAGTCCCTCTCCCCCCACACACACAAAGACAAAAAAATATAATTACAACTTTTTGATATATGAAATATTAACTCACCGCTTACAAAGAAATCTCCTTAGAGCGGTTTTTTCTTTAAATTGTGAATCAAATACAATAACTTCCATTGTAAAAGCAACCTTCCTAAAAGAAAATAAAGCACACGGAAAAGTATGTTAATATGAAAAACTGTCATTTAAGTTATTCTTAAAAATATGTCATGTATGTTTATCTAAAAAAAACAATAACTGCCATGTGGACAGGCAATTTTGAAAATGTATTCGTAACAAAATTTTCTTCTATGGAACACATTGAAAAGCATTAAAATAGATAAAAAAGAAAATAAATTTTTTTAATAAAAAATGCATAACATTTCATTCTAAATGGAAAAGTCCTTAAGCCAGTGCCGGGAGGAAGAAGTAGCTTTCATATTCCTTATTTTTAATAAACTAGGTTATACTATTCAAACACACGAATCTCAAATTAGTGGAACCCGTTTATAGAAGATTCAATACTAGTTTTTGTCAATACTGAATATGAATGAGAATTTCGCGAAATTACTTTGCTCTATCCAAGCTCCGACTTTATTTAAAGTAATTTATATTTGGTCGCCAAATTCGGCGATATCTTGAAGTGCCGGCCATTTTAAAACAACATGGTTGGGGGAAACTAACCAATGAACCTGGTCGAGGCCGTAGTAATTCCTGTGCACGTGCTCACTGACATCGAAATCGGTTGATGTATACGAGTGCTGTTGAAGGCAAAAAATCAGATTTTTCAAAATGTCATCCACATTAGAGAATTCAAACTGCTATACCTCAGCCATTTCTTAAGACAAAACAAAAAAATCTCCGGAATCCTTGTATCACGGTTAAACACTTAAAAAAGAAAACTTATTCAGTTTCTCATTTTATTATTATTATTATTTTTTTTATTTTTTATTTTTTTTTTTTTTTGTACTCCATTTTAAATTTGATTTTTAATTTTAAATGGCCGCCATTTTGAAAGAAAATGGCAAATGAATCTGGCCAAAAAACTTGATCCAGACATTGCTATATACTATGCACATGTCTTGTCAAATCTAAATCAGTTAATTAATACGAGTGTTATCGCATGACAAAAATCAGATCATTTCAAAATGTCAGCCACACTAAAATTTCTAAGTGATGTAACTCAGCCACTTTTTAAGATATAGACCAAACAAAAAATGCTCAGAAATCTCTATAACAAGGTCAAACACATCAGAGAAAAATATTTTTCAGTTTCTGATTTTTTAATACCTCATTTTAAATTAAAATGTTTTTTAAAAATTTTAAATCGCCGCCATTTTGGAACAGAATGGCGGGTGAACTTGGGCAACGAACTTGGTCGAGACATTGGTATGTACTATGTACACACCAAGTTACATCCAAATCGGTTCATAAATACGCGCGTTATCGCGCGACAAAAATAAGATGGTTTCAAAATGTCGGCCAGCCTAGAAATTCAAAGTGCTATAACTCAGGCATTTTTTAAGATAAGAACGAAACAAAACATGCTTCGGAATCTTTGTGTTAAGGTCAAACTCTTAAGAAAAAATATTATCCAGTTTTGAATTTACTTGCACCGCTTTTTAAATATTAAATTTTTTAAATGGCCGCCATTTGGGAACAACATGGCGGATGAAGCTGGCCAACGAAGTCAGTCGAGAAATTGGTATATACTATGCATACAATTTTTCATCCAAATCGGTTTATAAATACGAGAGTTATCGCATGACAAAAATCATATATATATATTGCACTTCTTAAGTTTCATATTAATCAATATCATAAAGTTTTTACTTCAAATACATTCAATACCCACTTTAGTGATACATTTTTTGATTTACTCCATTATAGGCTAACTGCTCTTAATGTCAATATTAACAAAAAACCACAAAAATTAAATAAAAGTAATTAATATTTAATAGTTGCCTTTACCAATCCTGTTTTTAATCAAATTAAAAATAATCAATTATTTCACAACGAGCAATGTAAATTCCCATTTCAAAGTGTTAATCTAAAAAGCTCTTTTAAATATCTTATTAGTTTAGGTCGTAAAATTTTCAGTTATAATAAGTTTTCTAAAGATTTCAAACACACTGATACTTTTACATGTAAAGGCAATGATCCCCATCTAAATAGATATAATGCCCATCATGGTCATGTTATAACTGGTAATTTAGACATTGTCAATAATATTCATTTAAGATCTTTGACGCGTCATGGTACTAAATATCGTATTCCTTCACAGAGTAATATACAGTCCATCATTAAACAATTCACATATAATTTACTTCACTTCATTTACAAAATAGCTATCAACTATAATAAACCTACTGAATATTTTGTAGATTGGAAGCATTATGTCATCTTTCTTTTGAAACAACAATTACTAAAACTGAATATTGCCAAAAATTCAGTTTCTTTCTCCACCCTTTAACCCCATATTACAGCACTTCAAAATAATTTCATCATTACAGATGTAGATAAGGCTGCTAACAACTATGCTATCATCTGCAAATATTACTATCATCACCTTCTAACTAAAGCAGTTACTTCTAATAATTTTTCAAACTTCATCATGTTACTTTAAAGGAAAATAATAATCATATATTAAGCTATCATAAATTACTAGGCATAAAAAATTACAACCTGAATTATCCTTATGTAGTCATGATTCCAAAATTTCACAAAAATCCTCTTAAATTCCGCACAATCACTGTAGGTTTTAATGCATATAATACTCGTGCTAATACATTATTTTTAAATATTCTTACAGAAATTTATGAGTTATCAGTTAAAAAAGACAACACTCACTGCAATAAAAACAGTTTTGAATTGGTGGATAAAATAAAGCCATTAACAAATGTCAATAATATTATTACTCTAGATTTCAAAGACCTATTTAATAATGTCATTCTAAAAGACTTACTTTCTATTAACAATGTATTATTTATAGAATATTTCCCTTTATTAAATTTACCTGATAACATTGATACTGACTACTTTACATCTTTGACTAACTTTCTACTATTTCATGATTTTGTTTTCCAAGACAATTCTTTTTTTATTCAAATACAGGGCATCCCTCAAGAATCTGCTACATCAAGCATGTTACCCGATTTATATCTTTACTTTTATGAACGAAAATTTATTAACAAAAATATATTGCTCTACAGATATATAGAGGATATAATTATTCTTTCTGTTAAAGATAATAATTCTATATCTCTTCCTGTAAAATACCCTTCTCTTCTAGAATTTAGTACTACATTTTCAAATAATTCTAGTATCAATTTTATGGATGTTAAAATTAATATTCTACCTAATAACATCCTAACATTCAATATTTATGATAAACGCAATGAATTTTCATTTAATGTAATTATTTTTACTAACTTCAATTCCTGCTTATATATTTCAGTATATAGAAATATTGTACTTAATCATAGTCTTCGTATCAAACACTTAAGTTCCTCCCAATTCTTACAGCCTAACATTTTTAAATTAAAGCAATTAGCATTGTCCTATAATTATCCCATCTCTTTTATATCTGCATGGCTTAAATCTTAATATTAAATTTTTCTACTTTTTACCAGTACAGGCATATAATATGTTTATAAAACAATTAAAAAATCGAAAACACTATTATGGAGGGTGGAATGTGGATTGTTGAAAAAATTATAAAAGCATACACAATATATATATATTTCTATATATATATGTATTGTATATATATTAAAAAAAAGTATGTGTGTGTGTTTGTTTTTCCATACATTATACACTATTTAAAAAAACACAAAAAATAAAAATTCCATTACGGAGGGTTGAGATCGGGAATGCTATAAAAAGTTTAAAACCTTATATGTTTATATGTGTGTGTGCGCATATATATATGCGTATGTATATATGCTTATATATGGATATATTTATAAAAAAAAAAAATACGGGGTATCATACATTTAACATCATAAATTTCTCATATATTTTCACATGTTGTTCCATAATACAAGGCTATATTTTACTATCTCAATATTCCTGACTGTTTTTTTAATTTTCACATTTTGTTACATAATACAAGGCTATATTTTACTATCTCAAAATAATCCTCATTGTTTTTTAAATGTTATTTATATTCTCATTTTTTATATTATAATATTTGTCTTTAAAATAGTTAATTTAATCAATGCCCTTTTATTTATTTATTTTTATATAATACTTTATTTTATTTTGTATTAATTTATTCCTATTTTTTATTTTATTTTGTATTTACTCAGTACTTATTAAGTTTATTCCTATTTTCTCATTCTACTTTAACTCAATGTTAATCTATTTCTTGATTTCTTCAATAAATTTCATTTTTTTTGGGGGGGGGGGTTGGAGGGGGGGAGATGGCAGCACTAAACATTATTGTTAATAATCCAGTTCCAATTTATATTTTATCATTTCTCACACCAGATGGTAGCAAAGTTATGGGTTTCAGTCAGATACTCAACTGTGACCCACATGTTAAAATAGTCCCAACTCTGTTTTGCATCCTGGCATGCTGAAGTTTTGATTCCTAGTATGTAATTTAGGTATTGTTCTCTAATAATTTTTATTATACTGTGTGAGGTGTATCTTTCTTTAGGTCTCTTGGATTTTTATTATGTATTTTCTGTTTTGTTTGCGTTATAAGGCGCCAAATATTGTCATTTTAAGTTTAATGCCGACAAAATTGGATGAAATAACGCATCTTCTATGAATGAACCTACAAGCTCCTCTGAAGATTCTGTGGGTTATTCATAGTTTCTTATTTTACATACTAGTTTCCTATGTTCATATCTAATTCATCTTTAGAACTTTACCAATTTGTTCATATATTTGTGATTTCAAATTTATTATGTATATATATATATATATAATAAAGATAAAATCACAAATATATGAACAAATAGTAAAATTCTAAAAATGAACAAGATATGAACATAGGAAACCAGCATGTAAAATAAGAAACTATGAATAACCCACATATATATATACAGTGTGTCCAAGTATAACCTGACCGACCTTTATTTTAGCAACCGTTGGTCCTAGATGCTTACTTTCAATTACAAAAGTTGTCAAAATTAAGTGTAGATTTAAGATGAAAAATTTTGAAGCGAAAAAACAATTTGGCGAAGAATTACAGAATTTAAATTTTTATACGGTCCCCCGGTCCGATAAGTTATATTTAGTAAAATTTCCCTGTTACACAGACAAGTAAGGCCAAACAAAGTCCCGTTATGCTACGATTAAAATTGACCGAGTAATAGCTGTTTAAAGTTGGAGCATATTTTTTGCTACAAATTAGGGGTCATTCACAAATTTAGTAGAAATATAATTATCGTCAGATATAATAAAAAAATAGTTGAGAGTAAAATTAACATTGCAATATAACTATGAAATCTTTAATCATTCTGACATATTATTGCAAAATATACAATTTGTACTGAACATATAAGAGGATAAAAATAACAGAATTTTTATTAAATAAAAAGATGAAAAACAACAACCTCAGTTCTTTACAAAAATGATACATATTTTAAAATGCTGTTAGATTACACCGTCTTTCAAATTTTAGGTTGTGCTACGTTATTTAGCTTTTGAAAATTGATTCACATGTATTTTTTAGCGCTGAATCCAAAAATGACCGTCATTTTAAACCATCACGTTAGGATATTTTTCAAATCGCAAATTTCAAAGTTAAAAAGCTCAAAGTTAAAATTGATCCCCCATCTCCTCCCAATCTCATCGGACCCCTGAGCTGTTTAGCTGTAAGAAATCCAGTAGAAGCCACAAGATTGAATAAATTATTGAATTAAATAAAATTGAACTGAATAAAAAAGTCTTACATCTACTTTTTAGCATCAGATTTTTCGCTATTTTTTAACCTTTAAATTTACGATTTGCGAAAAATCTTGACGTGATGGTTAAAAGTGAAGGTGATTTTTTTATTTACCGTTAAAAAATACATAAAACGTAATTATAAAAGTTAAAAAACACAACCATCGCATGTTTATGTTATCTAATCTAAAACCATTTCTTAAACTTGTTGACGGTAATCTATCCGAATTTTTTTGTATTTAAAATGTATGGAAAAAGCGAATAAAAATTAGTAAATGAAAAAAAAAAAAAAAAAAAAAAAAAAAAAAAAAAAACACATTCACATTACACGTTATACATTTTTATTGAAAATGTATAACGGAAAAATTCTCATGAAACTGTGCAACACTTTTTTCAAGTTGAGATTTTCCCTTGTTTAAACGAATATTTAATTTAAAAAACAAAGCAATTGTTTTCATTTTAGAGAGGTTAAAAAGAAATCATAATAATGAAATAAAATTGAGAAGCACTTTTTTTTCTAAGTCCCTTTTTTCATTCACATTAGTTTTTAATGTCAAACAACGTTTTTTTTTTTTTTTTTTTTTTTATACGTTTGCGTTTTTTAATTCCCGTTTATTTACTTGCAAGATATAGAAAGGAATGCAATAGACATTTTTAGTTGAAAAATAATTTCATTAATTTTTTATATTTTTTCACATCTGACTATTTCAGTAGATTTAAGATCAGCATTTTACTTTATTTTATTTTATTTATTTATTTTACGAAAAAAAATCCCACTATTTTTTAAATATTTATTTTATTTGAAATAACTTTAAAAAAAGAAAAAACAGTTAACTGTTTACTTAAAAAAGCCTGCTTAAAAATGTTTCTTTTTTCAACGTTAGATAAGCTGAAATGCCTCTCATTGTTGACAAACACTTTCTTAAAAAACAAAAGTACGTAAAAAAGTATTTTAATCAGAAAAACTGTGTATGACAGTTTTCCATAATATCTTTCACACACAAATTTCATTTCAATACAAGATATAAAAAAAGAAAGTAATAAAGTGTATGGAAGATAAAAGTTAAAAATAAGATACGACCACACTTTCATTATAAGTGGAAAAGATAAAAATGTTCCCAGCATTAAATTTATATATATATATATATAACCATTATATAATTACAAATCATGATCTATTTCAAATTACTAAAATTAAATTAACACATTTAGCTACAATTCATAATACTGACATTATACAAAATAAAGATGGAACCTTTAACAAGTAATACAGAATCAAGCACGATACCACTAATTCACTAGCAAATTGCGGACGATTAATACAAATAATATATATATATATATATACATATATATATATATATATATATATATAAGAAGCAACAGAAATATATATATATATATATATATATATATACATATATATATTTCTGTTGCTTCTTTTAGAGTAATAATTTCAATTTTTTTACACTAGGTGGTACTGAATGATGGATATTGGCGATATTGCAAAATAATAGTTTTGGTATCTTTCACTTTAATTAAGAAAATAAAAACATTTAAAAGTGTTTATATGTATATTGGATATTAATAATGTAATTATTTTCTATTTATATTATATTAATTGAATTTATCATGGTATTTCAAAATGGATTAATTGAATCCATTAGGTTTTAATATCTGTGTTAACTTAACTGTTAAAATAACCTTAAACTTATCGTGCTTTTGGATACCATGTGCAGGAGTCTATTTGGATAAAAACTGGTGTTTTATTCGGTATGTTGTGTAATATTACTATTTTTCCATGCTATAAATTATATATTTAAAGGCTTTATTGCTTTTTCCATTTCTTGGCATTTAATTATTCTGTTTCATATTGAAACTATTCTCTTGGTAATATTCGTCGTTTGAGTACAG
Organism: Maratus speciosus; assembly: GCA_963932465.1. Classification (NCBI taxonomy): domain Eukaryota; kingdom Metazoa; phylum Arthropoda; class Arachnida; order Araneae; family Salticidae; genus Maratus; species Maratus speciosus. The sequence goes on along the minus strand of OZ010800.1, from coordinate 243,584,179 downwards.
GAGAAAAAGAAATCAGCTTTTAGCTTTTTTTCTCACAGAAAACGACTGATTTGCTTATATCATTGAATTCTATACTCTTGATAACGTAATTCAATATATAAGCTTTTCAATTTTCTTTATCGGTATCCATATTCTTCCTTTTTTTTCTTCCATATTAATTCTTGTAAAATTGTACAAGGCACTTTATTTTATGCATAGGAGCTTGTATATAATATGTTTTTGGTATCCATATTAAGTGTGATGGGGGAAACTGTATTATTGTCATTTCATTCATACTATCGCGATTTTGATGCTGGTCGGTAATGTTTAATTAATGGTTATATATATATAAATATATATATATATATATATATATATATAACCATTAATTAAACATTACCGCCCATCATCAAAAACCTCAATATTGTGAATGATTGACAACAAAATGCGCCACAAACCATCAATATAGAACTGTATGTATAAAATAAAGTACCTTTTACCTAATTACAAGAATTAACATGGAAGAAAAAAAAGAAGAATATGGATTCCGAAAAAAATTGAAAAACTTATATATTGAATTACGTTTTCAAGAGTACAGAATTCAATGATATAAGCAAATCGGTTGTTTTCTGTGAGAAAAAAGCTATAAGCAAAAAAAAAATTTTCCCTTGTACTCAAACAACCAATATAACCAAAAGAATAGTTTCAAGATGAAAACAGAACATAATCAAATGACATGAAATGGAAAAAAAACTACAACCCATTAAATATTTAATTTATAGCAATAAAAATCTTACAAAACATACCCAATTAATTCCTAGTAGATTTTCAAAATATATTCCCGCACATGGAATCTAAAAAGCATGATAAGATTAAGGTGAATAAAACAGTTAAGTTAACACAGAAATTAAAACCTATGGAGTCAGTTAATTCATGTTGATATACCGTGATAAATATAATTAATATAATATAAATAAAAAATAATGACATTATTTATAATACCTAAAAACAATTCTAAATTTTTAATAATAATTTTACAACAATGCCAGTATTCAGCGTTAATTACCACCTGGTGTAAAAAATTTAAATTATTACTTCATTAGAATCTTTAAAAATACAAAATTTATGGTGCTGCCATCTATTATTTTATTTTAAAACAATTATTATTATACAAATGTCACAAAAAGAAGAAATGCTAATGAAATTAAAATATATCAACTGCATTCCTGCACACATCCTAATATAAACAATACCATACTGTATATCATTATTTAAAAAATTTTTAATAAATTAAATGTTAATAAAAAAATGCTTACAATATTACCATACCATTAAATGTACACTGAGAAATTAAAAATTTTTTAAACTAATAATATATAGAATATAGCTATATGCTATAAAATAAAATAAATTATATATTATAAAAATATAATATATATATATATATATATAAGCAGGGTGATTAAAAAAAAACTTTACCAAATGACATGGCATATCAGGCATACAACAAGGATGAAAAATCACATAGGAACATAGGGTCGCAAACAACTCATTTAGTCACAAATACAGAATGTTTCATCCTAACTCAGTTTGGGTTTACGGTCATAACTTTCAGAAAACATATTAGAGTAAGTATAGAGTTGAAGTATGGAGTAAGTTAGAGTTGAAGTATATTATAAAAAACATTTAACAGACATTTGCATTATACGCGTCAGCAGTATGTACTTGACGCCCCACATTTTGGGCTCTGATTATCAATCTCAGCCTGGATTTCTTGATTGGATTTTGGTGGATCTGTGGTGTTTTCTTGAGAAATATGTTTTTCCAGATCTTTTCGTGATGTTATCACATTTCACACAAAACAAAGTACATATTGGTGCATTTTCATTACAATGTTTTTATTTTTCTCGAGATTATTACCGTCAACCCGGCATCAGATAGGATGAAATTAGGGATAGGATGAAAATCAGATGGACCCTGTATTTGCGACTAAATAAGTGGTTTGCGACCCCATGTTCCTATGTGATTTTTTATCCTTGCTGTATGCCTAATTTGCCATGTCACTTTCTAAACCTTTTTTTTTAAATCACCCTGTATATATATAAGTCGCAAGATAATCGACATTAAATAACTTAATCAAGTATTAAACGTTAAAAAATAACTTATTTTGTTCAGTTTATAAATTATATTATTTAGACGAGACTTTAATTTAAGGAACTAATAAATATATTTTTTTGTTTTAAAGAAATTAAAGGGATGGAAACTTTTTCCCTTAATTTATTTTCTCTATTCACATATGTATTTTAATGTCACCTATTTCTTTTTAATTTGTGTCTTCATTTCTTTTAATTATTTAAATTAAAAAATACACAAAAAATATTTATTTACCACATTGTTTCATTAATTTTTCTTATACTTTCCGGAAGTTTAGAGCAATATTTTTTCCGTTTTAGATAAACATTACTTTTTTTATACATAATTTTATTGATCTTTTTTGGGGGGGAGGGACGGGAGGATAATTTTAATGAATGAAAAAAAAAAAAAAAAAAAAACTCCACATTTTTGTTATTTTTTTAACTTATATATTTTATATTTTTCAACATATTTTACTTGAAAAAAATTTTTTTTCAAATAATAAATGTTTTATATGGTTTTTTATTTACATTTAACCCATTGAAGAATGTTTTTTTAACACAGTATCTTTTCTAAAATTTGATTAAAATAAAAAATATAGGCAAAAAATTAAAGTTTTGACTCTGAAGGAGTTTTATCTCACCAATTTTGAAAATTCATGTTTTTTTTTTTTTTTAAATAGAAAGCAAAGCTTTTAGACTGAAATTAAAAAAAAAAAGTTCTTTTTGATGAAACATTAATAAACGGATTATTAAAAATTGCTTACAACTTTTTTCTCTTCTAAACATCGGTAAACTCCAAAGCTTCCATTACGAAAAACAACTTTCTTAAAACGAAAAAAAATGCACGAAAAATGTTATGCTAATTTCAATAAAATCTCAATGTAAAACAGTTTTTAATAATTCTTTCATAACAAAAAAACTCCCTTCTTTTATTCGAAATATAAAAAAAAGTATTAAGAATGCATAAAAAAAAGAAGTGCTCCAAATAAAAACAATTTCGTATTTTTATTCTAAATAGAAAACGAAAAAATATATATTATCTCATTAAATTGTAGGACACTTTTTACAGTTGAGTTTCTTTGCTGTTTAGATGAAAATTTAATTTAACGTACCCAAACAAACATTTGCATTTTCTAGAAGCTAAAAGGAAAGAGAATACACTATTTTGTAAAACATCTTTTTCTAAGTTTCTTTTGTATTCACACATGTTTTTTAATGTCAACTACTTTTTTTCTTCTCTGTTATTTTAAATTTACTACATCTAAATACACTGGCCTCCAAAAGTTAAGGTACAGGGACTGGTTGCTTTCGATTGCACACGTTTTGTCGAATATCTACAAAAATTATTGGCGAATTGTTCTTGAACTTCTGGGATGAAAAGAACATGTTTGATTTTATATTTATCGATGAAGATTTAGTCGGGAGTACAATTCGGGAGGTAATAATAAATTTAATAATAAAATAATATTTGCGATCACCTATGTAACAGGAAAGGCTGGAAATTGTTTGTCACTGTGGTAAATGTCTAATTGGGTCCTGTTCAATGTTTGTATGCATTTGTGTAAGCATAGCACTCATATTCGTGAAGATGTTAACGTTTTTGTGAAAAATTCAAAAGTTTTTTTGTTTATAGCATACAGAGTTTGCAACCAAATTTAACGCAACTTTCCAAAAACCTGACAAAGAGTAGTAGAAACATTATACTGCAATTAAAACATGAATATATTGAATATTTGATGAGATATGGGCATTTTTATGAGATAAGTTTTAACTGCGCATGCGCGGAAGATTTCAAAATTTTTATTCTTTCTTTGAAAGAAAATACTTTTGAGTAGTATTTTGTTATGAACAATGAATTAAAAATCCTGGCAAAGTGGCCATCTGACCAATTTACCTGATCTATTTGTGGTTACTTTGTCCGCAATTACTGTCCGCAAAAACTGTTGCCTAGCATCTAATCTACATAACTTAACGTTTTCAAACGCACATCATTTAAAAGGTTATTTCCTACTTATGAAACAACATAAGAACAAATAATTACAACACTACATATTATTTAACTATAAACAAGAAAATGGACCACTTGTCTAAAATCAAATAAGCGAAAAAACTATAAAATGAGTTAAAAACTAGAAAAATGTAGCCTTCCATTTCAAAATCTCAGACAATATTGCTAATTCTGTGACGACTGTTTCGTCCAGCTTCAGCTTGGTGGGGACACTATACAGCAGAAAAAAACTTATTTGCCATATTCGTCCTCACTGGGCACTTTACCCTTCCTTCCCCTATATATTTTTTAATCTAAGAAAATATAACACAAACGAAAATTTATAAAAAAGTCTTCCGAGTTATCAACGATTCCTAAATGCGTTCTTTATCGTTAGAAATCTTAGAAGCCAATATATTTTCAACATTGACAGAAGAATTCTATAGAAATATTGTTTCTTTTGCTTCAAGTAATTTTCGAAAGCGGTTCTGAGTAGTTTTTATAGTGTATTAATCATATCAATATGTATGATAATCACTTATAATGAAACAGACTAAGGTAAAAAATGATAAAATAAAATTATTTAGATTAACGTACGTTTCATTGCACAAACGGCGACATTTTCAAAATCATTCTTGGTAGAAGTATTTTCGCAAAATTTTTTTAAAACAACAACTTGGTAAATAATGTCACGAGACCTCATGCATAATGAAAATCAGTGATAACATAAAATAAAGAGGAACTGGATATTTGTGAACGTGGATTGATTTTTATTAATCATTATTAATTTTATGTTTCACTGATTTTCATTATGCATGAGATCTCGTGATATTATTTACCAAGTTATTGTTTTTGAAATTTTTGCGAAAATATTTCTATCAAGAATGATTTTGGAAATGTCGCCGTTTGTGCGCTCTTTTATAGCATTTTTTTGCTTAGTTTGTGCGTTAATCAGTTTGCTCAAACCGGAATATCGGTTTTTAGAGTGATTTCAGTTCTGAATCAAACATTTTTATCTGCATAACTGAATTTATACAGGCAAGAGTAACAAAATAAAATTCATTAATCCTGTTAATTTATTATGTTTGTCTGCTTTTTTTTTTTAAATCTGAAAATGTTTATTTGAGAACGAATAGCATTTTAAAAACCGATATTCGGGTTTAAGAAAACTAACTTACATACTAAAAAAAAAACAAAACTCGTAAACGTTTCTGAAAATACATTTCAGCAAAAAAAATATTGTTTTTATACATGGTTCATTAACACTCAAAAACATATTGGTTCCTGAGATTTCTGTAGATAAAAAACGCTTTTCGAAATTGTAGGCAACTCCGAAGTGGTTATTTATATATCTATATATATAAAATAAGAGATGTCTGTCTGCCTGCCTGCCTGCCTGACCGCGGAAAGCTCCGAAATTATAACACCTAGACCTCTGAAATTTTTGTCATGTGTAGATGCTGTTACTGGAAAGTGTACTTCGCCGCCGGATTTTAAAATTTCAATTTAGATATTTAAAAAAAATTAAAACGTAATTAAAACGTTATGTGTTAGAGGCTATTTACAGCTCTGATCCAATCCGCTGCAATAAAACGTTATGGGTTTCAGGCTATTTGCAGCTCTAAGCCAATCCGCGGCAAAGAAGAAACCAGCCAATGAGAGCAGGTGGTAAATATGAGATACAGCAGCTGCATTTCCTAGCCTAACTGTAGCGGGAAATTGCACTGTTTATTTTTCATGCTTTATTTATTTTGTTACTATAAGATTTAATCTTATTGACATTATTTTATAATGTTTATAAGAAGTGATATAATACAATTCACGTAAGTTACTTTAAATTATATTCGTTCTTCGTATTAATATCTATTTACATACGCGTAGTCGCCCAAGAATGAAATAGTATAATGTTTCTTGAACTTTCTGGGATCTTAAAGTATTTTTTTTTTTCAAATTTGCTGATTATTTTTTTTTTTCAAATTTGCTGAATCAACGCTTCACTGAATGTTTTCATTTCTTAGTAAAAATAGAACTGTACATTTTATAGTAAAGTGTAAGATGAAAACTGTACTTTCTATGAAATGGAAACATTCAGTAAATAATTTCCGTTCTCGGGTGATTAAGAGATGTATGTTGTCATCGCCCAAGAATAGGAATAAAACAAATATTTCTTTTCAGGGGAAATGAATGAAGTTATTTGGGTTTTTCTTTTATCTTTTTTTTCCACTTCCCCATATATTATGAGTTTCATAACAAATCCCAATGAAAACATATTTTTTACACTTTACTGAGTGTTTTCATTTCTTATCAAAGTCATGATATGTAACAAGCACAGGGATCTGTTTAGGAAAAATTGGGTTCTTTAAAGGACCCCTCACAAAATTTTTCATTTCAAAACAGGACCCCTCACAACATATTTCATGTCAATACTGGACCCTGCACAATTTTTTTCAAATCAAAGCAGGACCCTTCACAAAACTTTTCACCTTAAAAAAAGGACCCTTCACAAAATTGTCATAAAAGTAGGCTTTTTATAAACTTTTTCACCTGAAAACTAAACTTTTCACATATTTGCTGAATCAACGCTTCACTGAATGTTTTCTTTTCATTTCTTAGCAAAAGTATAAGATGTATGTTTTGATTTTAAGATTTGTTATTGAACTTTGTTTCATTTAAGGAGGTTTGGGACATACCTATTTTAAAATAATTTTTATTTATTGAGTTAATATTTTGAAATTTTTTGTGATGCTTAACCATAACATGATAAAACTTATTAATCGGTATAACTCGAAATGTTATATGTAGAATTTAAACTTTTTTTCATTTAAATAAACAAAAATATAAGTTTTAATTTTGATTCTGCATTTTTAAAATTGTTATTGAACTCAGTTTGCTTCATATACAAATATTCAATGTTTTCATTTATTATTGTTGACATTATTGGCCGATGACAACGTACATTTTATACCTGACTGCATGTCCATTCTTGGACGATTATTCTGAAACTCCAAATTTGTCTAATCGCCCCAAGAATCGAATGTTTTTTTAAAACATTCAGTAAATAATTTCCGTTCTTGGGCGATTAAGAGTTCATTCATGTGCGATTCTTATGAAACTCCATGTCACAAAATGCACATCTTAACTATTTTACGCACTCAGAATTTTCCATTTTCAGTTCTTTTCCTTTTGTTAATCTTTTCTCTCCACTTTCCCACTGATAAGAAATCGTAATGAAAACATATCTTGCACTTTACTGAATGTTTTCATAGTGCCAGGTCCAGTAGCAGAAAATTCAAGATGGGAGACAGACGTCACAGATTTTCTTATCTCTTTTGCAGATTATTTTTCCATCAAACCTTTTATTATTTCACTTTACAATTATGTTTAGCTCTTTATTACTTCATACAAAACTAAGATTATTATCTATAAAAATTAATAAAATGCTTAAAGACATTGCAGGTAAGTGGTGGTTTGATTAATTAATGCTTCAATTGTAAAATATTTTACCAGCAGATTATTTTCTGCCACTGAAGTATCTGTCACAGACACTTGGAGAATTTTCTGCAACTGTGGTGCCAGGCATAGCAGTTTAAAGTTTAGGTGTAAAGCAGTGAAGAGAAATTATGATTTTTTTTTTTGTTCTGTCGTCATTTGTCAAAGTTCCCGACATTTCTCAGCGACAGATTGGAAAAATTCAGCGTGTGCTTCTGCACTCTTTTGTCAAAATTTGTTATACATTTCCGCGATCTTTTGATGAAATTTTCAATTTATTCCCTCGACTGTTTATCGAATTTTGTGTTTTATTTTTATAGTGATTGTTTTTACAAGATTTTTCATGAAATTCGCGTTATTTTTTTTTTTTTTTTTTGCGACCATTAGCCAAAGATTAGACAAACTTTGCTATGCGTTTCTGCTATCTTTTGATGAAATAAATGTACAATATCTTTCTTCGTTTACTGAAATTCACGTTTTTTCAGCAATCGTTTCACAAAATGCACGATCTCCCCCCCCCCCCCAAATCGTTTCACGAAATTTGCAGGGTTTTTTTTTTTCACGATTTTTTTTAAACGATCAGTGACAAAATTTGTTTTTCTTTTCCGTGGCCATTTGTCGAATTATCCTATATTTCTCAGCGACATATTGGCAAAATTTGTAATCTGCACTCTTCAAACAAACTTTGCTATGCGTTTCTGCGATCTTTTGATGAAACTTGCAATATTTTTCTTCGTTTACTGAAATTCACGCTTTTTTTTTCAGTGATCGTTTCACAAAATGCACGATCCCCCCCCCCCCCCAAATCGTTTCATGAAATTTGTGGGGGTTTTTTTTAACGATCAGTGACAAAATATGTGTTTTTCTTTTCCGCAGCCATTTGCGTTCTGCGTTTCTGTGATATTTTGATGAAATTTGCAATATTTTTTTTTGTTCACTGAAATTTACGTTTTTTTTTTCTGCGATCGTTTCACAAAATGCACAATCCCCCCCCCCCCCCTCCCAAATCGTTTCATGAAATTTGCATTTTTTTTTTTTCAACCATCAGTGACAAAATTTGTGTTTTTCTTTTCCGCGGCCATTTGTCGAAGTTCCTGATATTTCTCAGTGACAGATTGGCATATGCTTCTGCACTTTTTTGACGAAATTTGCCATGCATTTCCGCGATCTTCTGATGAAATTTGCAATTTTTTTTTTGTTTTTTTTGTTTGTTTTTTTGTTTGTTTACTGAAATTCGCGGGGTTTTTTTCAGCAATCGTTTGACGAAATTCGCGTTTTTTTTTTTTTTTCACGATTTTTTTTAAACGATCAGTGACAAAATTTGTTTTTCTGTTCCATGGCTATTTGTCGAAGTTTCCGATATTTCTCAGCGACATATTGGCAAAATTTGTAATCTGCACTCTTTAAACAAACTTTGCTATGCGTTTTTGTGATCTTTTGATGAAATTTGCAATATTTTTCTTCGTTTACTGAAATTCACGTTTTTTTTTTTGTGATCGTTTCACAAAATGCACGATTCCCCCCCCCCCCCCCTCCAAATCGTTTCATGAAATTTGTGGGGTTTTTTTAACGATCAGTGACAAAATTTGTGTTTTCTTTTCCGCGGCCATTTGACAAAATTCGTAATGTGCACTCTTTAGACAAACTTTGCTATGCGTTTCTGTGATCTTTTGATGAAATTTACAATATTTTTCTTTGTTTACTGCAATTCACGTTTTTTTTTCTGCGATCGTTTCACAAAATGAACAACTCTTCCCCCCCCCCCCCCCTCAAATCGTTTCATGAAATTTGCATTTTTTTTCTTTTCAACGATCAGTGACAAAATTTGTTTTTCTTTTCCGTGGCCATTTGTCGAAGTTTCCGATATTTCTCAGCGACATATTGGCAAAATTTGTAATCTGCTCTCTTTAGACAAACTTTGCTATGCGTTTTTGCGATCTTTTGATGAAATTTGCAATATTTTTCTTCGTTTACTGAAATTCACGTTTTTTTTTTTTTCAGCGATCGTTTCACAAAATGCACGATTCCCCCCCCCCCCCCAATCGTTTCATGAAATTTGCATTTTTTTTTTCAACGATCAGTGACAAAATTTGTGTTTTTCTTTTCCGCGGCAATTTGTCGAAGTTCCCGATATTTCTCAGCGACAGATTGGCAAAATTGGCATATGCTTCTGCACTTTTTTGACGAAATTTGCCATGCATTTCCGCGATCTTTTGATGAAATTTGCAATGTTTTTTTCGATTGTTTACTGAAATTCGCGGGGTTTTTTTCAACAATCGTTTGACGAAATTCACGTTTTTTTTTCAACGATCTAGGATGAAATTTGTTATTTTATTTATTTATTTTTGGTGACTATTTGCCAAAGTTCCCGATATTCCTCAGTGACAGATTGGCAAAATTCAGTGTGCGCTTCGGCACTCTTTTGTCAAAATTTGCTATACATTTCCGCGATTTTTTGATGAAATTTGCAATATTTTTTTTCGATTGTTTACTGAAGTTCGAGCGCTTTTTGCAGCGATCGTTTCACAAAATGCGTGATTTTTTCCCAAGATTGTTTGGCGAAATTTGCATTTTTTTTTCAATTATCTGTGACGAGTTTGATTTTTTTTTCTGCGACTATTTGTCGAAGTTCCCGATATTCCTGAGTGACAGATTGGCAAAATTCAACATGTGCTTCTGCGATCTTTTGATGAAATTTGCAATTTTTTTCTTCGATTGTTTCACAAAATTCATGATTATTTTTCCAAGATCGTTGGATGAAATTCTTTTTTTTTTTTTTTCTAATGATCACTTCACAATTTTTTTCAACGATCTATGACAAAATTTGTGATTTTTTTAAAATTTGTGACAATTTATCGCATGTTATGTGTTCTGCCGTTCATGGTTCCGCCGTACACCGTTCATGGGTGTCTAAAAATGTAGTCAACAATTTTAACAGGAAGATAGATTATAAATAACGAACACTCAAAATTTTCGCTTTATTGAATTATGCCTAAACTTTACACTGCACTTTCAATGTGAAAACATTCAATAAAGTATAACATATGTTTTCATTAGGATGAGAAAACATTAACAAAAGAATAAGAACTGAGTGAAAAATCCTTGAGTTCATGAAATACTTAATATGGTGTGCATTTTGTGATATATTAGGAGTTTTATAAGAATCGCATGTGAATGGACTCTTAATCGCTCAAGAACGGAAATTATTTACTTCATAAAAAGTTCAAGAAACACGTTCCATGCTTGGGCGACTATGCATATGTAAATTGCCATTAACACGAAGAAAGAATACAATTGAAATTAACTTACGTGAATGATAACTTTTTAAAATTTTAAAGAAGGTGGGAGAGTTGAATTTCGAGTTTGGAAGGCGGGTGACGATAATTGTCCTTACAACTGTAGCGTTTTCTTCGATGAGTATCCTTTATATGTTGTTTTCTGACAGAGGTCGTTTTAAAGCTTTTGGCCTGTACATTACTAAGCACTCACTCCTCTCCTCTTAACTAATTTTTTCATCAGTAGAGGGTGTTTTAAAGTTTTAATTTGTTCATGACTATGGCATACAATTTTACAAAAATTTATGAATAAAATTTGCATAACATCTCAACAATTTGCAACTGCTTCTCCCCCATTTTCACACTGTGAGTGGATACGTATTTCAAACAAAATCGAGTTACATATAAAATCATATAAATTAAAGGTTTCTTTATAAATATTACCACGGACCCGGGCAACGCCGGGCGGGTCAGCTAGTGTATATATAAATATGTATATATAAATATGTATATATAAATAATAGTGGTTATTTATATTGCATATTTTAGTTTCTGATTTATATTTTCTTAGATTAAAAAACATTTCTCTTTATTACAGTCTTGTGTACTGTGGATTTACTGAAATTTATGCTAAAGGTCACTTACTTAAAAAAATAACTAAATAAAGGTACGCAAAATGCATGTTAACCATTTATCTACTGACAGTACTTATAAGTACCATTAAACTTACTTGTTATAAAATTCATTTAATACATCGATTAGTTCTAATACAGTTTAGAATGAGTTATACATACATTACTTTATCTTCTTCCAAAAGTATTATTGGTTACACAAAATAAAAATATTTTTTAAAGGATGATTTCTTTTGCCTTTGTATCTTTTCAGCTTTCTTAGCGTTGGCGGAGTGGGGGGGAGGGGGCGGGGGTCAATTTGGAAATATTTCTATATTTCTATTGTAAGAACATTATATTTGTACATTTTCTAATTTTACAAAATATTAAGAAAAATATTTAAAATAATGGATTTGAGTGGGGTTGTAAATAGTGCACAAAATCCCTATAAATTCAAATTTAATTAATCCTTCTAAATCCTTCTATCCTTATAAATATCCTTCTAAAATTTATTAAATGATTATGTAAATCTTCCAATGTAGTTTCAAAAATTCACGAAAAAATGCTTTAGAAGATAAAATTTTCATCAATTCATAATTCAGTACATAAAGGGCTAACCACAAAAACTTCCAATCTGTGAGATATTTTAATAATTTCTTTTTGACGCTATTTCTTTTTTCCAGTGCATTATAAATGAAGTAAAAAACATTAAAATAAATAAAAAAATTACATCTAAAATGTTGAAAAAAAAATAAGTTCACATTTTTATTTTATATGGAGAAGAAAAAATATATTGCCATCATTAAAATGTATAAACCCTTTTTTTCAGTTTAGGCCTTCTATTGTTTAGGCAAAAATTTAATTAAAACAACCAAAAGAAACATTTCCATTTTGCAGAGGTTTAAACAAAAGACATTACTTTTTTTCTTTTTTTTTTAACATTTTTTCCAAGTTGTTTTTCTTTTTCATTCACATTGAGATTTTTTAATGTACACCATTGTTTCACTTTAGAATTATTGTATTTTTTACTTACTGTATATATTTAAAAATACACTAGAAATATTTAATTACTAGATTAATTCTGTATAAATTTATTTATTTTGTTTTTACGTTTTCAAAGTTTTGACGATTTACTTTAAATCTTAACAAAGTAAAAAGCTGTACTTTTATTTCTTAAAAGGAAAAAAAATTCTAATTGTTTTATTATTTTTAATTTGACTTCTACGTTTTAATTTTTTTGTTTATTCTAAAAAGAGTTATTATTAGATTTGTTCCTTTTGTACCCACTGAAACTTCAACGTAGTTTATTACTTTATTATTTTTAACTCAATTATACTGATAGGCAAAGAGATCATACGAACTGAATTTTTTCCAAATGAGTGTAAAAATGCACAGGCTGGTAGTCAAACCCAAGACCTTTGATTTAAATTGCCAAGGCTCTACCTAGTGAGCTACCTGGGTCGACTCCCGACCTGGTCGTTTTTCAGTTGTATCACAAATCTTAAAGCTACCTTTTAAGCTATGTGGAAAAAAGAGAATTTCTATGAATTTCTTCGATAATGTCTCCCCGTGGACGAGGCATAAGAACATCGGGTTCCCAAGGTGGTAGTGTCGGGTTCAATACCCGTCAGTTCCATCGCACACATTTAGTGTGGAACACTTGGCTGCTTTTACGAGGGTCATCCAGAAAGTAAGTTTCTCATGGACTAAAAAGAAACAAAGCATAATTACCAGAAAATTTTTATTACAAAAGATACAGAAATGTTTCAGCTACTTATCAACATAAGAACCACCGGAAGTGTAACACTTGTTATAGCGTGGGATAAGTTTTTGTTGTCCAGTGTCATCGAATACTGCCGCTTAAGAATGGAGCCAGCTTGTTACAGTCGTCAACACACGTTCCATCGCCCGTAACGATCCTCGTTGCCCTCATCGTGGTATCGCTGCAGAAAAAAGCAGAAAAGACCGGAGATGGATGGAATCATCAAGAAACACATGTTGTTCCTGAATTTGTGCACCAGGTGGGTGCCGAAGAATCCTAGACTCGAACGCAAAATCAAACGCGTAGGAGCAGCATTTAGATTTATGCAGCAATACCAAGATGAGGACAACGAGGGTCGTTACCATGGAGCTATAAAGATTGAAAGGATACGACATAACAGTCTAGCCCCGTGGAGAGTGTTGAAGCTGAATGACGGGTTCTTTCCCCCCTATCCAGTGTCCGCCATATTTGACTTTTCCGCAGTTGGTTTGCGCAGCGAGAAGAACTGGTTCACAGCGCAGCTCACCGCCGTCAAATATGGCGGAAGCAGGGGTGTAGGAACAGCTTCAAGTGACGCCATTTATGTCGTCTCCTTTAGTCTTCATTCCTCCATGGTCGTTACGGATGATGAAGCTTGGGTTGACAACTGTGACAAAATTGCTGCATTCCCAGGTGGCAGATTTTTATGGGACTGGACTACAAAAACCTATCGGACGTTACAATTCCGGTGGTTCCTATTTTGAGAAGCAGCTGAACCATTGCTGTATCTTTTGCAAAAAAAATTTCAGGTAATTATGTTTTGTTTCTTTTAACGGGCCGCGGAAAACTTACTCTTTGAATAATCCTCGTATGTTGTCCAATGAATCATCAGTATTGCGGTTATCACCTTGTATACGGAAGTAAAAATATACGAAGATATATGTAATGTAAAAAAAAAATCAAGAACTGTATGTATTTTACATTTCTGTTAATAAAATTGATCATTCGAGGCAAAGGCAATAGTTATAAATTTCAGAGCAATCACCACTAATTGTAATTGTAATCTACTCTATTATAAAATAACGCAGAACAAAAATATCAAGATTTAATATTTAATTTTGATCACGTTAGTATTTGTATATTTAAATTCACAGATGTATTGGAAAAGGTGTTATTAAGTATATAAAATACATATCTGCACCGGAGTAACATTTCGTAAAAGTACTGAAAGTTAAACTGTTTATCGATATCAAGAATAATTCTGGATACTGTTAAAAGTTTGATGCAATATTTTACCAAAACTATTGTTATCCAAAAACTTATTTTGAATAAAATATGTGTATATTTGAATAAAACATGTTTTCTTTTCTTTACTTCTTTATTCTTAATTGAAATATGTTTTGTTTCTAAAATTTATTTTTAATTATGAAAATCATTAATAAATTCAAATTAAAAAAATATATGAACTATTTCCTACAATAATTTTTACAAGAGAAGAACGAGCATCATCAAAATCTTCAAAAGTGCCCAACATAAGAGGGTGAAACTTTGTCTCAAATCTTGTGTAAGTGGACCATAAATTAATAAAATGTTGAAATATGACTGATATTGAATCAAAAACTAGTACATATTGAACTAAAAAGTGTCTATCTATCTATATTATAAAGGACAAACATATCTGTGCGTAACGCATACGTCATTTTGCGAAGACAAACATATCTGTGCGTAACGCATACGTCATTTTGCGAAGACAAACATATCTGTGCGTAACGCATACGTCATTTTGCGAATGGCAACACTTTGAAATTTGAAATAAAATTTTGGTTTTGCATTTTCTCTACTGCAAATTTTTAAACTTCTATGCATCACACATTTTAACTTTTTACACCATCGTATAAGGAAAAAAATTCTCTTTTAAATACTATTTGTTTGAAAGCTGTATCTCAATTTGTTTTTGAGATATTAATTTTTTTGTAGTTTTTAATACAAATTTTGTAATTGTGGCAACTGAAGTACTCCATTTATATTGAAAGTAAAGGAAAAATATTCATGGTTTATTATTTTTATTCATTATATCCTTATTGATGCCATTTTCACATTACAAATAAAAGTAACTTTTTTATAATTTTTGAACAGAAAATGATGTCAGACATTAAATAAAACACGCATTCTTCTTCATAAATCAGCTACATTTTTAATATTTTTACATTACGCTGATAAATGAGTTTGAGGCACTCGGCAAAATGATTCATTGAGTAAAAATGATATATTTAAATCAAAACGTTCATTTTTTTTTTTATAAAACTATATATTTGACCAATACTATAAATGGCGAATACTATGACAACTAAAGTCAAATTTCTGAATTTTCTTTTTCGCGGGTACTAAGATTAGAACTTAAGGTTTGTGCGAATGCTCACATGAAAAGTTGTATCGGACAAACGTGACTTTAACTTTGGAAATGCATTCATTAATAATCTATTCTTTTGCGCGTTAAAATATTTTCAAATTGTGAATTTGAGTGGTGCGTATGTAAATTACGAGAATGTGAAAATAACGTACAGTTTAGATTTTATGGGGAAAAATTTTATGATGTGACAAAGCGAAATGCTTTTTACTGATTTTTCATCCCGTAAATCAAACATAAGAGCTCCATCGATAACTTCATCATAATTACTCATCTTGATTACGTAATCTAATACAGTTTAATTTTTCACTAATTTAAGCAGTTGAAGTTTGTAGAAGTAATATTTTGGTAATTTTGGGTTTAAAATATTATTTGTTTTAAAGTTTTAAGAGTTAGACAACCAATGTAAGATGATTTTTTTGTTGTAATTATTTTTGTAGGTTTATTATAATTTCGATCTGACAGTTCCTTTCAAACATTTTAGTTCGTCGAATTTCGACGGGTTCCAACTCGTTGTTTTAAACGAAGAGATACACATACTGAATCTCTATTTGAAGTTTATTTACGTTAAGGACATCCAAGATTCACCAGGAATTCGAACCTAGCGTCTCTTGACTTTAAGACTTGCTCTACACCAGGGACGGCGTACATATGGCACGTAAG
This sequence comes from Maratus speciosus, assembly GCA_963932465.1. Lineage (NCBI taxonomy): Eukaryota > Metazoa > Arthropoda > Arachnida > Araneae > Salticidae > Maratus > Maratus speciosus. The sequence goes on along the minus strand of OZ010800.1, from coordinate 243,567,892 downwards.
AAAACTTCTCTGGCACGCGTAAAGTATTATAGATTATACTCAGTTTATGGAGAACAATCTATTTTATGTTTGTTTGTTTTTTTAGCATGGTTTTGTGTAACAGCTATATAATTTACATTAAAATAATCCCTTACTTTTTTGAATTAATTAAGGCATTATAAATTTCATTGAAACCTCCGGCGTCATTTTTACACCAAACCATTTAACACTGTTGTGTTTTCCATCTCTATCAACTTTCAAAGCTTCTATTTTTGAAAATTCAATTTTAAGACACAGTTTGTATAGTTATATACGTAACTGGCACGCTTCTACTACGGATTAGGTTTTAGTTTAGTTTAGTTTAGCGTTTTAAGTTGCTTTAGGTTTTATTACATTTAGGTTTTAACTTTTAAAATTGAATTTTAACTGTTAGTATAAATAATTGTGTATCTATTGAACCTGCTTCCACCTGAAGAACTAAAAATGATCTAATACGGAAGTATATAAAAAAAGAAAAACTCATTTATGGCTTATTAATACAAAATTCGATGAGACATGGCTGTATTATTGAGTAAATACAGAATAATAAATAAGTTAAAAATCGAATTTAGCATATGTGCAAAAATATTTAAGTAAAATTTCTATAAAAATTGATTGTTGGATTTTATCTAACAAGGAGAGGGCCAACCTTGTTAATCACAGATTTTGATTATTTTAATATATGTTGTAGGGTAGACACCCCTTAGTGTCAGGTTCAACGGATTTTATCCAATGCCCCTTAGTTCTTGAAAAACCGGGGGGGGGGGGCTAATATTAGTACACAACTTAAATACTTACTTCGCAACCAAAATTATAGGTTAGTCGTAGCTCAGTTGGCATGGCGTTTGCCGGCTGATCCGAGGGCCCGGGATCGATGCCTGAATGCGCTACATTTGTTTTTCTCATTTTTTGTTTTATAAATATAGTTGTAATTATAATTTAATAATTTCAATTAAAAATTTTAACATCATACATTAATTATAATGTTAACAAACTTAAATTTATCATTTCTTATTTTTTAACTATTATTTCTCATCCATTACGGAAGAAAAAAAGAAATTGGATCTATTATTGAATGATAAAAATTCCAAAATCGTGACAAATTCTGTTGTGGTGCCATCTAGTTATGATAAAAAAAGGAATATTCAAATAAAATAAAAATAAAAGCAGAAAGAATATAAAGGGAAAAGCAAAATAATTGAAAGCGCAAGCATGCTTATTACAAATTTAAAAATCTTTAATATGCAAAAAATCGGTTGTAATTTAATTCTGATGCTAATTTTTAATATAATTATGCTTGTTACATTAAAAACAGAATAATAGTATTATCGCATTGACTCCCTTTGTTAAAGCAATGCGTAAATGATGTTTCTTTAAAATCACGAATTGACACAATTGCTCAATATCATTGCATCGATAAGGATTATATGAAATACATTTTAAAAGTGATTTAAAAAAAATAATAATAACTGTTTTATGATGTTTTATTACAACTATTTAGTTAAAAGTAAAAAATTAAATAGGTTAAAATTATAATTGATATACAATATTAAAAATTTTAATTGACAATGAGATTATTAAATTATACTTACAAGTAAATTTATAAAACAAAAAAAAAAATGAGAAAAACAAATGCAGCGCATTCAGGTATCGAACCCGGGCCCGCGAATCAGCCGGTAAACACCATACCAACTGAGCTACGACTAACCTGTCACTGTGGTTGCAAAGTAAGTATTTAAGTTGTGTACTAACATTAGACCTCCTGGTTTCTCAAGAACTAAGGAGCATTGGATAAAAGCCGTTGAACCCGACACTAAGAAGCCTCTACACTACAACATATATTAAAATAATCAAAATCTGTGATTAACAAGGTTGGCCCTCTCCTTGTAAGTTTAAACATTTCTGGCGCATTAGAATGTTTGCACATAATAAATTTAAAATTTTTGGCACGTATACTCAAAAAGGTTCGCATCCCTGCTCTACAGTGTAAAAAGAAAAAAAAATCCGTGAAAAAACGAAACAATGTTCTGGCAGTAAAGGTGCCGCTTATTCTTCACAAAACTTCCGCTTTCATATTCCCCTAATTTGAAAATAGAAATTTTCATCTATTCAAAAGGAGAAATTTCTCTTATAAAATATGAACAATAGTGCATAATAAAAAACAATCTACACACTAATAATATTTACTGATGCATAGTTACATAAAACAGGTATTTGTATTTAATATTATCACACTAGATTTTTATCGCTTTGTTTCCCCCGGTTTCAAACATCGGTACTCATCATTGGAAGATTTATGCTCCGTCCACTAAGCAAATAGGCAACATCAAACGAATTGCTTATAATAAATAAGCTAAAATCTTTAACAACGATTTAATGCACAAATACGTACAGACACAACACAGAAAATCACATACGATCGTTTCGAGGATTCCCAGATCCCCTTCCTCAGTGCCAGAAAAAAGAAAAAAAAATGTGTTCGAAGAACGCCTCGGTTATAGCCTGCTGGATAATCGACTGATTGAAAAGGCGAAAGCAAGAGTTTATATTTCTTTCTTTCTAACCGATGACCAGGCCCCTACCTGTCGGGAAGCCCCCGCTGAACGGGTTTGATCCCTGGTATCGGGGCGGGTGACCGCCTAATCACCGCGTAGCGGCAATAAGCCTAACGAGCGCCTAGAACGTATCGGCAGTGCCTTTTGCTTAGTTGTGAACGGTGATATGTTGGTTGCTTAACATTTATACCCTTTTGTTTGGAATCTGCACATTGCTGCTCATGTTGATCTCGTAATTTGGAACGTTGGTCAGGTAACGAGACCTTCACCTGGCAAGGCACCTCCAGAGGTATAATTCATAGGTAACTTGGAGGACTTTGCACCCATGACGGATTTTACATGCACCAGGCTCCATTAGCGTACATGGCGGATTATAGCCAGCAGTAGGCCTCGATCCCGCGGCCTTAGCTGCGGATTCGATGCTCTGCCAACTGAGCCACCGCTGCCCGACCTACTTTTGATTGATCTGGAGTTTTGAAGCTGAATTGTTGATGCAGACTTGTCGTAAGAAAAGGAATTTTGGAGGGGGGGAAGCAAAAAAGAAAAAAATGGAGGCCGCAGATAGACAAGTTGCACCGAAAGTTAATTTTGGGCCGAAATGCTAGACAAACATAACGATGCAAGGGGATGAGATTCCGCCTATCTACCATACCCAACCGAGTAGAAACTGGCTCTTGTAGACTTCCCACGGGAGAGGGTCCGGTAGCTTGTACATGTTATAGCCTATGTGCAACTACGAATAATAAAGAGACAGCAGTTAAAAAAAAAAAAAAAAAAAAAAAAAAAAAACCTGAAAGGGAAAGGGGTTAGCTTGAACATGTTATTACACTTAAGACTTACGTGTAGCTATTTACTTATCTCTTATAGCTATTAACTATCTTTTATTGCATGTATTGTTTTAATGTTATCCTAGCACTAGGTCACATATTAAACTAACTAGAGTAATTTACTTTAGATTACTTAAATATTGCCTGGCTATTGAGTTTATACATCTTAAAGAATTGGCGTAATGAACGAATTAGTTATAAGCCAAAAAAATCGGTGAAATTTAACTGGAATTTTTCCGTTTTCTCTCAATTGAAAAGGAACATTTCCGTTTGTCTGTCTTGGAAGAAATATTTTCGTATTTAATATTCAATGAGTAAGGACTTAAAAAAAGGGAGGAAGAAGAAATTCTCCTTTTTGATTATTTAGTGCCGCCCCCGATGAAAGTAATATATATAAATATAGATAACACAAAACATATTTCAATTTTATGACTTAAAATACACGCATTTGTTTTACATTAAATGACGTCATTTCCATCCACTGAAGACTTCCGCATTTACGATCCAGTCTTAAACCAAATCTATAGAGAAGTATGCATAGGACGTCACTAACGCGGAATAATACACAAACCCAGCAAAAAGCGATGTCGTCATTCAAGAAACTCGACAAAAAAATCGAGTATCTAATGATTCACATGCCTTCATTTGTTTGTAACACTACTATGGATATTGAAAATTAGATATCGCTTATAATAACACCATATTTTATCAGAAATCATTCATTTATATCTTTTCAAAATTCGGAAAATGTTATTACACACGGCTTAATAAAACTGCATACTTTTTGATTTTTCATAGAAATTAAGTAAATGCGACGAAAATGAGTCACGCAAATATTCTTTAAAATACATTTTTATAGCAGACATATATATAGTCTATATAGTCTATATAATCCATATAGTCTTGGCATATCACGTATTTTAATTGCATTTTTTTTTCACCATTACAGAAATTGCAATAAAATTTAATTCAAATTCACACCAGCATTCCCTTACAGCTTTACGTAGTTCTACGGCATTTATGATCCTCCGAAATTCGATTTTTTAAAAAAAATATATTCCACAGATTTTCGATGGGATTCAGATCCGGACAATTGGGCGGCCAAATCATGGTTTTAATTGGATTATTGCCTACATTTAGTAGAAATTTCTTCAATGATTTGGTGCGATGGGGAGCTGCGTTGCTATCTTACGAAATAAGACATCATTTTGATCCCCGAACCATTGATCGATGCTAGGAATCAAAAAGTTCTCTAAAATGACAATGTAAACTTCAGAATTTACTGTACGTAACACAATACACAACTTGCCGGCGCCTTGTGATGTCATACAACTCCAAACTGTAAATGCAGGTGAAAATTTATTCCTCGTATTGAAACACTTATCATTGAACTTTTCACCAACTCTCCCCCAAACAAATGTTTCACAGTCATCACCTGTTCCGAGAGATATGCAAGATTCATCGCTAAAAATAACTTTATTCCATTTATCAAGTGGCCAGTATACACGTTTTTTACACCATTGTAAGCGCTCTTTTCTGTGCTCCTTTGTCAAGTAAGGTTTCGTTTTAACTTTACAAAATTTAAATCCTGCTGCATTTAGACGATTACGTACAGTGCGGTCACATACCTTTACGCTAAACTTAGACTATTCGGCATTGAGTTGTTTTGATGTTGTTCGCCGCTTTCTTTTCGCTATTTCCACAAGTTTTCTGTCCTCCCTAGGCGTTGTCAATCGTGGACGTCCACTTCGAGGCAAATTTTCCACGCTGTTAGTCCTGATATTTTTCCCGAATATCGCATACCGTACTTTGAGCGCAGTTTAATAAAGCAGCCACTTTCCTTTGTGGATTTCCCTCTTGCAACAATTTAATTATGTGGATTTTTAAATCGCAAGACAGGTTATTCACACGAGCCATTGTCCAGTACTTCAGAGCTGCTTTTGATCTCGCAGCTGGAAGATTTCTTCTTTTAAATGGGATTCAGATATTGTACGCATTCGCAAGCACACCTATCTGTCTTCAGTGTGCAAGTATCAAACTTGTTTCATCAGTGATCGGTTACTGTTTTCCAACTTCTGTCTTGATCGGATAAAACGACCGCCAAAGAATCTTTTGCAACCTTTTGACCTTATCCATTCAAGTTGTGGGGGTGTCGAAGCGGCATTTCCCCAAGCATGTTTTTTTTTTGTACGATCTTCGCGTCACATTTCAGCAGAAACGATATTTACCGAAGTGTCTGTTCTTGTCACCGGAGATGGAGACCATAGTTGATGGGTTTACTGTATTTGATTTGCGCCGCGAGAAGAATACCTCCATGGTTTCATTTTTTTAAATGAATCAAGTGAATGACTCGCTACCGCTTATTTACGCTTTACGGTACGTATGTCTTAAACTCGATTTCTGAAATGGTTTTTTAACTGCGTAAATCATTGAAATTTTGTTAGTTTTGAATCTTTTACAGAAAATTATGTTGAACAGAAGGTATTTCAGGTAGAAAAGATTTGTATTTAGGCAGATAAGTTTTCTCTTACACACTTCAAATCGAAATTAAGCCTAACGTGGCTCCATCTTATCGGAGACTGGTAAGATCGATGGGTTCGCCCCGGATTCGTTTCACTATGTTTTATTATATAGAGATTTTTTTGCAATATTTTTATTTTTCACCAAATTATTACCGTCAAGTCGACTTGAGTTAGGATGAAACACCCTTTATTTGTCTTCTTCGACACCATATCTATTCAACACCACAGTTTTTCATCCTCTGTATGCCTAGTACCACCCCTCTGAATTTGTCGGTTATAAAACATTGTCCAAAATGATAATTAAAAAACGATTAGATAGTCATGACTTTTAATCTGTAAATAGTCTCAAATGAGCCAAATTCGTGGAAGTGAGCTGGGCTGATAAGCAGCCTGTGTATAGCTATTAAAATTATTCTTTGATAAAATCAAATTTTAAGTAAAAATGCCATCTATCATAAACCTTGCGACATGACATACAGAGAGGCATGTCTGAGGGCATACATTCAGATGCACTGTCAATTCAGGGCAAATAGAATGGTTATCACACTGATCACCAAACACATATAAGAAAACTAGTCGGACGTGCCAATCGTAAAACTTTTTTCTTTCTCATATGTGTTAATATTTCAAAAAGGTGTTAGAAATGTTAATCCTTCAGTGTTATTACATCCATGCTACTACGAACTTTGACTTCATCTTAAGTTTGTGCTTCATTTTATTAATCAGAATAAAAACGAGTTAATTTCGATTATAATATTTAACCCTTTAAGAGGTTCTTTTTTTTTTGACGCAATAAACTAAAAATTGAGGACCATTTACCACTTTTACCGTACTAAAATATTTTCCTTATTTATCTTTATAATCGAAATGTGTCTGCCATTAAATAAAGCGAATATTGCAGTTTAAAATTGGTTTTTTCGAAAAGCTTTTAGAAACGAAGTAAGCAAACTTTCTTTGCACGTATGGTGAACGGGCAAACCTGTTAAGGCGTTAATAAAATCAATATTTTTCGTTATACTGTTATACATCTGCTGCATGAGAACCGCTGCGGCGAGCGGCCTCTTTCCGTCCACAGCCCTTTATTCTACTCTTATTCCAACTCTTGCGGAAGCCAGTTTGAAAAAAAAATAAATCAAAAGAAAATAAATCAAAAACGAAAAAAATTGAAAATTAAAATTGGACAAATTTAAAAGGGAAATTGCACATATTAAGGACACCGAAAAGCGGGAAGGGGGGGCTCGGGGCCCTGAAGCTACCGAAAGACTCCTGTTCCATCGAGCTTATTCGAATGTTCTATGTTCGAAATTTAGTTATCGTCTGCCAAGGCTCAGTGTGAGCATTTTTGTGTAAATTTAATTTCTAAAAAATGGCAACGTTCTTTTCTGTTGACATGTAATTTATTCTATTCTCAGAGAGTTGTGAAAACAAGAGGGTTTAAAATTAAAAGCGTAATGCAGTTCATTTTTTGTTTATTTAATGTGTTTTTGAGTTATTGGTGAGTTCGTGCTTATTTAATTTCAACCAGCGCGCTATCAAAAGTTTGGTTACGTCTCCCGGAGCTTGATACATTTTTTTAGCTTGATGCTAATTGACGTCGTTGCATGAACAGGCGATGTATAACAGAACTAATCAAGAAAAAGCGCTATTACAGCGTCCATTCTGGCGGATTTTTCCCAAATTCATGTGGGACCTGCTGGTCATATCCAAAAACATACACATGAAATTTGGTTCAATTCTATGCATACCTTTATATACTTTTAGATGATATAACATTGAAAATGACACAAAAAATGTTATTACAGAGCCCTCTTCCGGCGAATTGTTCCAAAAATTCGCGTGCGACCTGCTGACCATAGCCAAAAACATGCACTGCACATGAAATTTGGTTCAATTCTACGTATACCTTCATATGCTTTTCGAGGATGTAATATTGAAAATGGCACATAAAGTGCTATTTCAGAGCCCTCTTCCGGCGGATTGTTCCAAAAATCCATGTGGGACCTGCTGCCCATACCCAAAAACATACACATGAAATTTGGTTCAATTCTATGTATACTTTCACATAGTTTTCGATGATATAGTATTGATAAGGGCAAAGAAATGCTATTACAGAACCCTCTTCCGACGGATTGCTCCAAAAATTCACGCGCGACCTGCTGACCATAGCCAAAAACATGCACATGAAATTTGGTTCAACTCTATGCATAATATCATAAAATTTTCGATTTTACAAAGCAGATATACTCATATACGGACTTACGGACACACTGCCAAGCAAACATTTTGTATAAACATGTATTTCGGGATCTCTGACCCCTTGAACGTATAAATCCGTCGGAAACCGGAAGTAAAAAAAAATTCGATTACGATACTTTCTTCTATAGAAAGAAAAATGTAAAAATTAAATAATATATTTTTTTCAATATAAATTAAGTTTGTCTTTCTGAAAAATTTAAAAGAAAACTTTTGATAGTTTTCATTAACAGATTATTAAAAGTTTCTTTGAATTGGGTTCTTCTTTAAACACTTGATAAGCTGTAATGCCTTCTGTCAGCAATAGGAACTTTCCTAAAATGAAATAAGGTTACGCAAATATATATATATATTAAACTAAAAATTCTGTCAGTGTATGACAGATTTTAATAATTTCTTCGTGAAACAAATTTCTTTCACTGGAAGATATTAAAAATTTTAAGTGAATGGAAAAGAAAGATAAAAGTTACGAATAAAAATAAATTCACCTTTCCCACTCTAAATGAGAAAGATGAAAATATACATATATATATTTCCATCATTAAGTCATGCTAAACTTTTTTGCAGTTAAGTTTTTCTGTTATTTAAACGAATGCATAATTAAAAAAGCAGAGTAAACATTTGTATTTTACAAAATCTAAAAGCAAAGAAAATGTGTTGTCTGGAGAAAAAAAAAATTCTTAGGTTGTTTTTTTTTCATTTACGTTTGTTTTTAAAGTCAACTAGCTTTTTTTTTTTTTTTAAATTTAGCTCTCTTTTCTTTTTATTACCATAATTTGAGGCGTATAAGCCGCGGATCAAATAAATTTGTTTCAGAGCAGAAACTTTATTTAATAAAAAGTAACTTAATTTTAAATGGTGCTTTTTTCATTTCATTTATCAAATAAAATTGAAAGTTCGAAAACAACTTAGTTTAGCCGCGGTTTATAAGTTGAAAATTGCGGTACTTAATAAATATATTAACAAGTTGGAAATTGCACGTCAAACGTGGCAAATGAGGTGCGTTCGTACTATAGCTAGTTTTATAAATAACTTTTGCACCGCATATTGTATTGAATGTATATTTTAGTGCACTTCAATAAGTGCACATCAATTTCATTCTCTTCGAAAGGCTGTAACATCATTAAAACGCACTTAAAATAATTGTTTCCCATTGCCCGTAATGTAACGGAAAACTTTTGACTGTCCCTGTAATTAAATTATACATCCGATTTTCATAAAATTTGAAATGACTCGACAAAATAATGCAACAATTATATATTTAAAATTTCAGACCATTCGGTTGGGTAGTTTTTGCTCTGTTATATGCGGACGGGCAGACAGACAGATGGGCTGAACGACCACTATATGTGCTATGTATTTATACAATTACGAACGCACCTAAAAATACTACAGAAATAAATATTTTGTTACTACATTAACTCATTAATCTATTTCTAAAATATTATCCCAAGTTTAATAGTTTACTTTAAATCTTAGCAAAATCCCCCCCAAAATAATATCTTTCAATTTTTTGTTTCTTCTTCTTCTTCAGTTTTTTTAAACAATCTTGATGATTGAAAATATACTTTTAAAACTTTGTTGGTTTTTAAATTCAATTTGCATATATATTTTTTTTATTTTCTCCAGTTCAGCTGAATCGGAAGATTTTGTTTTTAAAAAAATATTTGTTTTTGTCTATTGCATGTTAACGTTAACCATTAAAAAGGCGTTTTAGTATGGTTGCATTTTTTATTCTAACATAATAGAGATACAAGATAGTGTACAAGATATGCAAATATACAAGATGCGGAAAAAAAATATTACACGAAAGAATGAAAATATATATATATATATATATATATATATATGAATGTGATACACATACAGAATTATCAGAGGAGCCTGGTACCAACAATTCATAGTGGAGTTACGCTATTTCGTCGAATATTGTAGATATAAAGCCTAAATATGACAATAATAATCTCTAAATAAGAGTAATAAGTCTTAATTACGCCTACTAAAAACCATATCACAATATACACTGCAAAAACATTCCGTAAAAATGCGGAAATCGTACTGGAAATCGAGATGCCAGTACTATTTCGGTATTCATTTCCGTAAATTTTGTGAAAAAAATTGAATTTCTTCTGGGATTACGAAAAAAATTCCGTTAAGATACAGAAATAGTGCTGGAGTCTAGATTGACAGTACAATTTCCGTATTTTAACGAAATTTTTTTACAGTGTATTCCAAACAGAAAAGTAAAAACATATATTAAAATATTTATTTGCTTTAAAGACGTTACTAAAAACACATTCAAAATCTATATTGACATGTTTCAACTCCTTCATTGAGTCGTCATCAGAATGTATAACAGATTATTTATAGATATTTATTTATTGTAGATGTATTTCTGTTATACATTCTGATGAAGGCTCAATGAAGGTGTTGAAACATGAATTTTAATGTATTTTTAATGTGTTTTTAGTAGCGTTTTTTAAGCAAATAAATATTTTAATATATGTTTTTACTTTTCTGTTTGGAATATACATTGTGAAATAATGATCTCCTTATATTATATCGAAAACCCCAGGATGAATGAAAAAAAAATTAACTAACCAAGAGATAAATGAAAATTCAACAGAAGAATACAAAAAGCTTAAAAATCATTTCGCCAAGCAAAAAAAAAAAAAAAAAGTCAAAGATGCAACGGGATTTACTGCCGTCTTTGAGGGAGAGTGAAAAAAAATATGTATTAAAGATATTTATTAATGTATACTTTAAGCTTATATATTAAATATAAAGGTTAAGACATTATATATTAAAGGTAAAATAAGGTATTAAGGTGCCATTTGAATTTAATAATTGAAAATTAAGTGTCTGATTTCTATAGAAAATAAATCAAACGAATATGTGTTGTTAAGAAATAATTGGACGTTAGACCGCACAAATTGCAAATATGTATATACAAAAGGGTGCGGACACCTGTTTCGGAGCTTCTAAAGCTCCATCATCAGTACAAAGGTTAAAATTGGTGTTTAAAACATAGAAATATGCGCGTGACAGCAACGCAGCTCATAGCTTGCGGTAAATGGCGAAATGGCTGTGAGTTTTGAAAAACAGCAGCAGCGTCAATCGGTCCAGCGCACACGACGAGAGCTATGAAAAGCGTTTAGCCATTTTGGAAGAACTTAAGCAGAAAGGAGAAAGGGGGAAGAGGGAAGAAGGTGAATTAAAGAAATGGGAGCCAGACTTTAGAAAAATTGGGCGCACTGGACATATCATTAACCAAGCTGTTAGAATTCTCCCTAGAAACTAACGGTAAAATTTCTAACATTAAACGTTCCGCTATTGCTAGCCATTATTGGTCTAACATTCACAATTTTAACTTTTCCGAAGGTTCAGTAATTGAGAAATGTTCATCAATTTGCGACCTAGATGTTTGGGCAGCTTATCATATATGGAAGAATTCTGGTCCAGTACGCTCAATTTTTCTGGCTCCCATTTTTTAATTAGCTCGCTTTACCACCTTTTCTCCCTTCATCTTCAGCTCTTCTAGAATGGCTAATCGCTTCAAATTGATCTCCTTGTGTGCACGGGAAACGATTAACCTCTGTGTTCTTTTTCAAAACTCACGGCCATTTCTTCGTTGGTCGCAAGCTGTGAGCTGCGTCGCTTTTGCTTGCATATTTCTGTGTTTAAAATACTAATTTCAACCTTTTCAGCTAATTTTCAACTAACTAACCTCTTTTACTAATTTCAACTTCCTGTTTCGAATTCGAAACAGCTGTCTGCACTTTTTGTTATACGCACATTTACAATTTGTGCTATTTAACGTCGTGATAGTGAGAATTTTATATGAAAAAAGATATTTTATCAGGTATTTTATCCAAAATAAATAAAGCACATTTACATAAACTAAGTCGTATAGAGTTACTTGAGATCTTTACTGGCTAGTTCCATGAGTACTTGTAGAAATCTCACTTGTAGAAGACTCACATGCTACGATTTTTGGATACCGGTATTTTAGAACGGAAAATGTGACTTTTTTTAATGGAGATATCTCATTAATTGAATAAGGCGGAGCAAACTTTTCGAAAATAATGATGACCACAACAAGCATAGCAATTGTTAGCTATGTGACTCACACTACAAAAACCCATGGAACTAGCCTACTATGAGTTCCTGCTTTGTTAAATTCAGAATAAACTTTGAATGACACCGTTATTTTTCTATCCTATTTCTTTGTTACAATGTTTATAGAACTGTTTTATTATTATTATTATTATTATTATTATTATTATTATTATTATTATTATTACATCTGCACTGTAAAAAAGAAAAAAAAATCGTTAGGAAACGGAAATTGTACTGGCAATCGAAACACCAGTATTATTTCCGTAATTTTTTTCGTAAATTTTGTTAAAACCCTTTCACCGTCCGAGGGTTTTGCAGTATTTTTATAAGAATGCTTGTAAATCCCGGGATATATATTTTTAAAATCTCAGTTTGATGCTATAATATCTTTAATATCACTACTTTCTATATAAGGTTAAAAATAGAATTCTGTTTAAAATATTTTGGTCTACAGCCATTTTAACATGATTTCTAGGAACGGGAAAATCCGGGCCAAACGGTTAAAGGGTTAAAAACGGATTTTTTTTTCTGAAATTTAAGGGGAAAAAATTCCGTTAAAAAACGGAAATAATACTGGCGTCTCGATTGCTAATATAATTTCCGTATTTTAACGCTTTTTTTTTTTTTTTTTTTTTTTTTTTTTTTTTTTTTTACAGCGCAAGATACCGTATCTTAAAATCTCTTTTTAAATTATTTTCAAAATATACACTAAAGCAGAATGTTTTCGACATAATATTGTTCATTTTACATGAAATACAAAAATCTTATTTCTTGTTACATTTATCTCTAAGACTTCCAGAAAAATTAAAATTGGGATAAAGAAAGAAAGCGAAATGAAGCCATGAAGGACATTTAATATGTAAGTGGGTTTTGTTTCTATTTACCAAATAACGTCTCCAGCTCTGAATTGTTTTTCATGGGGGAAAATAGTCCGCTTTATTTTAATACATCTGCGTTTCTTTTTACATAATTGAATGGGTAGAAATTCCCCCTAAAACAAGTTCCTGGAAACGACGTCTACTTATTTCTATGGTTTCATTTGGAAGGAGGATGACAGTTTTATTGAAATGTCATATGGGTTTATCTGTAACGGTTCTTGCAAAAAAAGATTAATAAATAAATAAATAAAAAATCCAAAGGAAAAGAACAATATTGTGTGTTAAACTGGAACATACAATGAGTTTTCTTTTGTTAACCAAACATCTGTGATAAAAATAGACCAGGATCACCTTACTATTAAAAATTTTAATTGTAGACCATTTCGCTTCATTAAAAAATAAATATATTATGTCCTTTACGTTATGCGCTTCCACTTCTTAATAACACTGCGTTCTTTTTAACGTGCTTATTTTTTTTTTATCACAATTCTTCTATGCCATCCTCTCCACTTTATCTTCAACAATTTAAAATTAGTTACCGTGTTTATTGAAAGAAAAACTGAATCAACATTTTAAAATTAGTTACCATGTTAATTAAAACAAAAACTGAATAACATAATTTATTCGCCACATTTATGCAATTATCAATTGAATATAAGTTCGACAAAATAGTATCATACCCCCATTTCCAAACCAATTTAAACAAACCGATCATAAAATAATAAATATAGGTTAAACCAAAATAAATATTTAAGAATCTACGTAACTGCTCATTCCCATACCTCAATCACGTTGCATGATTAGTTTTCCTTTATGCATATATACATGATATATTTTAAATTTATGTATTTTCCCCATTTAATTTACTCATTTCCACCTTAAAACATTTTTCTTTATTTTCCAAATCACACTATTCTACGCCTGGAATCTTAGTCCTCCGTGTTAAAATTTATTTCATTTTAGAATATTCTTTTTTTTCATAAGCCATTGTTTTGTTTTTTTATTTTACTGAGGACACGTTTTAAGATTTCACGCTTCGTTTCCGGAGCCCAATTATACTTTTTTCTTCATACGCAGTTTTGTCGGAACAGAATTGTTTTCGTGAGTTTCTTTATTTTACGTTCCATGCTGGTTATCATCGTCCACGTCCTCTGGAATATTTGTGTTATCATGGAGTTTGATTTAATTTAGCCTAATTTATTGGAATTTATTGGATTTTAGCCTAATTTATTGGAAGTCTACCAACTTTAGATGTGGTGAAGCCGTTTATACTTAATATTCTGGAATCTTTCCTAGATCTGTAAGCTATCTCTACCGTAATAAAAACCTTGAACTTGACTTATGGCTAATGTCTAAATTACAGGAATCTCTTTCTGAATGAAAATCCTAGACTACACTGCTAAAATTATTATACTGGCAATCAGATTATTAGATTCGGCATTTTTAGAAATAACGTAATCACAACATGATAGTTGAATGACCACCGAGATCTTGCAATCAGCTATTCAAATCCAAATTTAAGCAAAAGTGGAAAATTTTCTAATTCTCCAATTATTGCTTAGCACCAATGCCAAAAATAAACTCAATTTAATTCCGCCATTTAATTAAAATTTGCTCCATCAAATTTGAATTACTACAAAACTCATAAATATAGTAAAGTGGGGACAGATGCCGCGGTTTCTCTTTTCTTCTTGTAAAATGTACAATAAAGCAAAAATCAATAAACTAAGTTCCAGAAATCATTGATCAAACCCTTCAGAATTTCTATGTTAAATAACTTAAAACACTCTTAATAAAGTAGGCATAATTATTTTCTCACAGGTCCTTTTATAACATCATTTTTTATGTGCTGGATAAGATGCCGCATGGAGAAAATGCTAGACTGATTATTTTTTTTCAAGCAAATCATATTTTTATTTTCTCAAACTACTTAAAACGAAAATAAATAACATTAAACTTACAAAAATTATATATATCACTAAATTGTGAAAAGTTTAACGAAAATGCAAAAATGTAATCTCTATAAACAAAACTTAAGACAAAAATTGAAAATGAAAAGAAAATCATTTGAGTTTACATGAATGGATAGCTTAATTACTGGAAATAATAGACAGCATAATTACAAAAAATATATAAATCACTGGTATACATCCAGGCAAACATTGCAGTTTGCTCTTAATGTAAGTATTAGTTCTATTCGATTTAGGCCCTAGTCTGTTTATTTTTGGCCTTTCTTCTCATTCTTTGATTTTGTATTTCCATTCGCAAACAATCACACTACACTACCCGTTGCAAATGTAAAGTAAGCGTTTTTTATGCAGCTATCGATAGAATTTCATGCGCTGAATCCTGTCCGCTTTAGATTTTGCTCCTTGATAAGAATCCAGCCACCCAACATATGCAGAGTCATCAAATTCCAATCCAGTTCTGCCATCAGAATCCATAAGAGGAACATTTTACCCATTGTCGGAAGATGACTCATATTTTAGTTTTTACCTCAAGTAGCACGTTTTCAAGTTGATCTTTCCCTTCCTTTTTTTACAAATTTTAATTCCGCCAAGTTGTCGTTATTTCACGCTATCTAGTTTCTTTTGTTTTTCATTTCCTTCTACTTTTTTATTGTTTATAAACTCTGGGCTTGTAATATTTGTATCCTTTTACTTTCTCTTACTTGGCTGTAAAGATCTTTTGACCATTGGGGTAGGAGATATTTTGTTTAAAAGTTTAGATGGTGATAATTGTAAACGACCTTATTCACACATGGTGAACCAACATTGATGCTGAAAATATTTTGATAAGTAGCAGAATGCGCTAATATACATTCATTTAAATGTAAGTTCTACTTAAATCGCAGTGACGAATTTATTGAACCGAAAAACAAAAATATATTTTGCGGCATCTGTCCCTCAACCTCGGTGCGGCATCTGTCCCATAGTGGCGGGTAAGATGCCGTGCAGCCATTTTGTGTCATGTGAGCGACGCGAGAGAAAGGCAAGCACATGTGTGTATTCTACGAGGATCTAGACTATAGTTGCAATCGATTTTGGGATGATATCTCTGTTTATTTTTCTTAAAATATATAATAAAACTTCCTTAGAATAATTTTAGCAACTTACCACGCAGGTTCGAGCCATAAAAAGTGGCTTAAATATGTAAATATGGACAATTAAGCGGTGGAAATGCATGCAACACATCACACATCACAGAGGAACACTATGAACTTCTAAAATTGGTCTAGGGAACGCTAGTGTCGCCTACACAATCTCTGCGGCATCTGTCCTACCGCGGCATCTGCCCCCACTTTACTATACATAAATTTATATTAACCTTTCTTATTTTTATTAATTCTTTCATAAAATAATGATTATTAAAATGTTCCCTTAATAAGAAACAGAAAAATTTCGTTTATTCACATTGATTAAAATCTCAACTAATTAAAAGTCTGCGAAGTAGAACCTTTCATTTTTTCAAAAAATCTTTTAACAAGTGGATTCTGGGAATAAACAGAATCTAAACCAAGAATAGTCATTAAATATTTCTATACACTTATTCACGTACCTCGATTACATTACAACACTTAATTATTTTTCTTATACAGTTTATCTTTTCCTTTTTTTAGTAATGCATGAATAATATAAAATTGGTTACAATGTTGTAAACAATTGAATAAAAGTCTTGACAAAATATAAGTTTGACAAATATTCCCTTTATTTTCAAAACATTTTAAAGAAACCTATCATAAAAGATTAAATGGAGGCTAAACCAAAGTAAATATTTAAAAATCAATGTACCTGCAAATTTTAAGTACCCCGATGACATCGCGGAATTATTTTTTCTCTTATAGTATTTATACTTTTCCCATCTTTATTATGTTTCAACAATGTAACATTAGGTACAGAGCTCATTCAAAGAACAGCACAATAACATTCTTTATTCACCATTAATTAAAAAATCCTGGACGAAATATAAGCCGAAGTAATACAGTTCACCTATCTTAATAATTAAAATATGAAGAGTTATCAAAGAATAAATAGAAGCCAAATCACAGTAAATATTTAAAATTCTTTTGTCTTTTCATTTGTGTAATTTGATTGCTCAAAATTTTAATTTTCCGAAAAGTTCTAATCTGCAAATGTTCAAGGATATAAAACACTAGAATTTTGCGAGAATAGAATACAAAGAAAAATAAGTAGGATTTTTACATTCAATTTTTTCGTTGTATATGAGTTTGTTGAAACAGGGTTAAATTTATTAAACGGCGCAGTCATTTAAAGGACAATATGAACAAGGAAAGTTTCCTAATTTTGAATGTTTGTTTAAGGATTTGAAAAAAATATTATATATTCACAGAATGTTGATACATTTTGCTAAAATTTTGTTATCTGTTTTTCCTTTGGAATCAGATGCAGAATTTTGTATATTTATCAAGAAGTATATATATTTTGAAGATATATTACAATGTTAAATCAGTCTACAATTAACATAAGCTGAAAATAGTTTGGAATTTATATGCACCTATTCACTTGACAATTAAAAAGAATAAATAATACACTGAATGCTAATGTAATTTGCATAAGAAAATATATATAGTAAAGTGAGGACGACTCCGCGGTGGGACAGATGCCGCATAGATTGTATTGGCAACACTAGCGCTCCCTATGCCAAATTAAGAATTTCGTTGTGTGCCTAAGTGCTGTCTGCTGTGTTGTATGCGTTTCCACCACTTAATTGTCAGTATTTACATATTTATGCCAGTTTTTATGGTTCGAAACTGCATGGTAAGTTGTTAAAATTATTCTAATAAAGTTTTATAACATATTTTAAGCAAAGCAAACAGAGATTTCATCCCAAAACCGATTGCAACTGTAGACTAGATCCTCGTAGAAAACAGACATGTGCTTTTCTTTCTCTCGCATCGCTCACATGACACAAAATGGCGACGCGGCATCTTACCCGCCACTTTGGGACAGAAGCCGCACCGAGGTTGAGGGACAGATGCCTCAAAATATATTTTTGTTTTTCGGTTCAATAAATTCATCACTGCGATTTAAGTAGAACTTAGATTCAAATGAATGTATATTAGCGCATTCTGCTACTTATCAAAATATTCTCAGCAACAGTGGTGGTTCACCAAGTATGAATAAGGAAAAGGTAGGCCGTTTACAATTCTCACCATCTAAACTATTAAACAAAATGTCTCCTACCCCAATGGTCAAAAGACCTATACAGCCAAGTAAGAGAAAGCAAAAGGCTGCAAATATTACAAGCACAGATTTTATAAACAAGAAAAAAGAAGAAGGAAATAAAAAGCAAAAGAAGCAAGAATGAGTCAAAGAACGACAGCTTGGCGGAAGTAAAATGTGTAAACAAAGGAAGGGAAAGATCAACTTGAAAACACCTCGCTTGAGGAAGAAACTGAAATGTGAGTCATCTTTCGACGGTAACGAAAGTACTCCTCTTATGGATTCTGAAGGCAGTATTGGATTGGAATTTTATGACTCTTAATGTTCTGAGTGTCTGGAGTCGTATCAAGAAACAAAGTCTAAAGCGGGTTGAATTCAGTGAATAACATGCAATTGGTGGCTGCATGAAGCATGCTTACTTTACTCTTGGAACGGAAAGTGGGGTGATTGTGGTCGAATAGATATACGAAACAAAAAAATTAGAAGAAAAGCCAAAAATAAAAAGACTACGGCCTAAAATGAATGGAACTAGTACTTAAGTGCAAACTATAATGGTCGCCTGGATATAAACAAGTGGTTTATATCTTTTTTTGTAATTATGCCGTCTATTGTTTCCAGCCAAATGTTTTTTTTCTTTTTTTAACCTTAAGTTTTATTTTTTGAGCTTGCACTTTTGTAATTTCGTTATACTTTTCACAATTTAGAGATAAATATAATTTATATAAGTTTACTGTTATTTATTTTCATTTTAAGTAGTTTGAGGAAATAAAAATGTGATTTATTGAAAAAGAATAAAAATCATAACTTTTTTCTCCATGCGGCATCTGTACCACACCCCATGCGGCATCTTACCCAGCACATAAAAAATAATGTTAAAAAAGCGCGTTTGAGAAAATAATTATGCCTGCTTTATTAAGAGAGCTTTAACTTGTTTAACATAACAATTTTATTCTAAAGGGTTTGATTAATTATTTCTGGTATAGTTTGTTGTTTTTTGCTTTATTGTGCATTTTAAAAGAAGAAAAGTAAAACTGCGGCATCTGTCCTCACTTTACTACACAAGTTGCACAAAGAGTGGAAATGGCCAACCCCGTTCCCAGTCTGTATTTCGGAATGTACAGTCGAACAAAAGAAAAAAAAAGGGGGGAGACAGAGAGAGGTCATTACAAAAATTCAAATATCTTTAGACTCTAATTGTTTTTGATTTTTTAAGCATTATCATCTATTGAAAAATGTTTTTAATAATTATCCTTCATGAAATGAACTATTCAGTTGTTTTACATAATCATAAAGTAGTGTTTAGTCAGTTGCTGTCGAGCAACAATTCACGTACTGAAAAGTACAGTCGTGGAAAAAAAAAAGTAATCACCCCCTACTAAGTCCACAAAAAATTAATTGTAGAAGAAAGTTACTGGTACCGAATGATTGGAAATAAAGTGTACTTTTAAATGATGTATATAAAATTTTCTTAGGGGACCATCTACATATTAAAACAAACCATAACTTCATTTTTTTTAATGGCAATACCCAATTCTGACAGCATAAATAAACTCTACACCCTTCAATTAGCCTAAAAACAAATTTTTATGGAATTCGTACCATAAGTTTCCGAGAAATTAATTATTATAAAACGTGCGAATTTTAAGGGTTGTATCCAAATTGAAGTTCGGTATTCGATTTTTAATCGAGAGAGCCTCCTTCTTGATCAAGGCACCTCAAGCACCACTCAAGCAGTCAATGAAGCCTGTTAGACAACGGGACAGCAGAAAAAATTTCAAAATATCTATTCACTTCTGTCGTAGACGGCCCCTTAAACCATCATCTTGCCGTTTTTTAAGCATAATTCGAAAACTATTTGGAAGAAAAATGTGAAATTTCGGATTTACATATAGCAGGACTTAATAAATCTAAATCCATCAAAAAAAAATTTGTAGGTTGAAATTCATAATTTTTTCGAGTATTAATTTCATAATTCATAATTCATATCATAAAATTATAAAAATTGCAAATTCAGCGTATTCATGTTTTTATTGCTACACAAAAAATTTGTACATTAGAAGCATAATTTCAGGAAAATCATAGAAGCATAATTTCAGATAAATAAAATATGAAAATGTAACTTAACATTAGAAGCACTAAATTTTGAATGGTTATAAATCAAAAACTTATCATTCAAATGACTTGAAATTTAGTGTCTGGGCATAGTTTGAACCGACGATTTGAAATATCTCGTTAAAATTGGGTATTGCCATTGAAAAAAAATGAGGTTTGGGTTCGTTTTAATATGTAGATGGCCCCCTAAGCAAATTTTATATACATCATTTAAAAGTAGACTTTATTTCCAATCGTTCGGTACCAGTAACTTCCGTCTACAATAATTTGTCGAAGAGTTAGTAGGGGGTGTTTACTTTTTTTTCCACGACTGTACATGCAACAAAAATAAATTTAGAATTTTGATTTGCAACGTTTAGTACAAGAGGATTCTTCGTTAGTCTTCAGGGTGATTCTAAAAGAAAGGCAGTACGCAACAGTGTAAAGAAAACGAGTCAGTTGACTTATGCGCTTACTTAGCTACTGTTGTCAATCATTAACTTTGCACTAGAGAAAGTGATTTTTCTATAAACCTTGAAGTCTGCTGCTGGCGTGGTTAGTAGCGGAGGTCTCTGCCACGCTTAGGGCCCGGGTCCGAATCCCAGGAAAAGCATGGATTGTGTTCATCATATGCATCTACAGTATCTCGGTTGTCCTCTTGTATACAAAATAAGAAAAAAAGAAGAAATTATGTAAATGTTATAGAAATAAAAGTTGTGTCCCGATTCTAATATCTGCTTCAGTGTAGGAGAGACCGGGGCTAGTAGGCACAGTTTTAGTTATTGATTTTTATAAATTTTTCGTTTAAGTTTTTAAACAAACTTTAACTGCACTTTCAAAGAACAGACATTTAGCTATAAATATCCGGAGTTTTGAGTTTGTAGCTCTTGTAGTTTATATTTAGCGGAAGCCTAAAGTGAAAGGAAAATTGTGCGCCGACCTACCCGTCACGGGGCAAATTGCTTATACCTATGGGGTAAGTTGGCACACGCTTTATAAAAACTTAAATGAAACTCAAATAAGGCACACAGTTAAGAGAAATCAACTCCATTATTACCAATAAGTTTAAACAAAGGCGTTATCGCCGTACAATCTTAAATTCTAAATTATACAGATATAAAAATAATGAATAAAACATTAACATGGATTAACTTCTATCTTACTCGATATCATAATCAGAGTTACAGTTGTCGTAAATAAAAAATCGAGTGTTTCCGTTTGCGCAAGCCCCATGTGCCCAAAATCTTGCATTACAACCACTTTTCACTGAGTTTGTTGTATTTCAACCTACCAGCACACACCAGACGCCGAGCCAACTTACCCCGTTTTCAATGCGTCTACTAGCCCCATAATAAATTTCTTCACAAAAGGGAGACGTAACCTTCTAAACATAAATAATCCAAGTAAATCACATATGGGGCAGGTACAGTGAATCATACACTAAGAAAAACTGCACAAGATAAATCGCAATTATTAAGATAAGTATTTGAAATTAGAAAAAGAATGAAGCAACAAAAAATTACTTATGAGTGCAAAAAACAAAAAAATTGTAATAAATGTTTATTGCACGTAGGTATCGCTGCAAAACTACAGTGAGGATTTTAAAAAGCAAGAAGAAAGGTACTCTGTGAATGGTTGCGCAATCTATCCGCAAACAGGCTATTTATGAGGACTGCGCCTACTTACACCTGTAGCCAACTAGCCCCGGTCTCCCCTAATGGAAAATTTGAGGCAACAGCCGTAGTTGCTATAGGCCTCAAGGAATTCTCCACTATGGTGGATGTCAAATGTCAAATAAACCTTGAATTTTCTTAGACCAAGAAATGTTTGCATGTTTATGCTTTTCTTTAAAGTGTTTTATACGCAACATGTATTAATCATACATCAAAATGATTCAAATGCATCTTATCAGTTTAAAAATGCCCTTAGAACTATTAAGCCTTTATAACACTCCACTGGCGGTCGCAGTTAATCAGCGTGAAATTTCTCTTTTTATAATTAATTTTCCTATGTAACTTTTGTTTTATATTTTACCTTTTAATCCTTGAACAATCTAAAATCAGTTTCTTTAAAGAAAAAGAGAATAAATGTATTTATTTTTCATTTTTATAAAAGTCTGTGGAATTAGTACCGTCCTTATAGGTTCACAACAATTTAAATAAGCAAATCATTAAAGAATGAATAAAAGTTAAACGGAAGTAAATATGTTAAAAATATTTGTTTCGTTCCTCTCAAGTAACTCGATTGCTTAGAATTTTAATTTTAGAAGAGGTTCTAAACTCCAAACGTGCCGAGAAATAAAATTCTAGAATTTTGTGCGAAAGGTATTAACCTCGTAATATATCTTCAGAAAGGGAACTCAAGAAGAAATAGTTAGATTCTAGAAATGTCTATAATTTCAACTTTCTATTTTTTTTAACCCTTTGTGCACAAAATTATGTGTGAAGAAATAGCTTCACCTCATTAAAAAAATCATATAATAATAATAATATGAAATTTAGATAAGTATTTTCATTAAATCTTATTTAATAAATCGGTAGTTATAACATTTTTATTAACATGTTTATATGTATAATTAGATTAGCCAACAATAAATATTGTTATGGAAGTTTCGCATTTTTTATAAAAACAGTCAAGTTGTGATCATATCTGTAAATGGAAAGGTAGTTGCAAATTTTTCAAATAATATATATTTAATAAGAGAAAAGCTTCAGTTGAGATAATCACTATAAGGAATATTTAGTTTCGACAGTTTAGCTGTGCCTTCAAAATGTGTTCGAGAAAAGAGTTTAGGTTAAAACCAGGGCCGAAACTAGCCTTTTTTGCACCCGGGGCAAGCATGGATTTTGGCGCCTCCCCTCCCCTCTTCCGCAAAGTATATTTACTAAGAGAATTTTACTAGTTTTCTGATAGCCAACTTATTTTAAAATATGTAATCATAAAATATGTAATACTGAACTACGTAATTTACAATGGCGTATCCAAGGGGAAGGTCACGTGAGTCATGACCCCCTCTGAACACCATCAAAAATATTCTAAAGATCATTTTTAAAATAAAATATACAGTGAAGTCCCGATTATCCGAGTTTCCACTTTCACCGAGTTATTTTCTTCTGGTGGACTGATGGCTTCAATTACTATGAAACAGCCATTATAAATGAAGTGTTAGGGGAAGATGAAAGAGCAGTCGTAAAAAGTTAGAACTCTGATTTTCTGGTCAGAATGTGAAGAAAAAAAATGGCCATAATTTTTTTTGTCAATGAAGTGTTAGGTGAAGATGAAAGAGCAGTCGTAAAAAGTTAGAACTCTGATTTTCTGGTCAGAATGTGAAGAAAAAATGGCCATAATTTTTTTTTGTTTTAACACTTCATTTATAATGGCTGTTTCATAATAATAGAAGCCATCAGTCCAACAGAAGAAAATGATCCATTCCAAAGGTATAACCCTTCATTTGGCGCCCCTTCGTTCTGGCGCCCGGGGCACATGCCCCCTCTGCCCCCCCCCCCCTTACTTTCGGCCCTGGTTAAAACAAAAATATACTTTTATTAATAGACTAAGTAAATAAGTATTACATTTAATTTTATTGAATAGTACTTTAATGTACCGCCAAAGCATAGAGGGTAATAGCAGTTATTTAAAGTGAATGAGATTTACGAAACCGTCCAGAGATTTCTATAGTAATATAATTATAGAAATTTAGTTAGTTTTAAAGGTTTATTTAGGGGTTTAGAAAATGACTCATTTTTATTAAAATGTAGAATTTCGATAAATTTCACTAAAAGTACATTATTTTATAATCGTTAGATTTTAAATTGTCATAGTTACAGAAAATATAACAAAATATAAAACACACAGTTCTAAATGTTTGGATCAATTTTAATAATTGTAAATTTTATGTAATGAATAATGAATTATTGAAATGTTATTAAGTTATTGCTAGAATAATTTTAAAGAAAAATAAATTAACTTTAAAGAACATTTGAATAACATTGTTCATTCACCATGGTTAAACATGTCTGGAATAAATATAAGTCGGATGAAATAGTGCTATTCTTTAATCTTAATACAAATTTCATGTTCAGTTGATAGTATAGTTAATTATCAATAATTCGTGAATTTGATAACACAATCAAATACTTATACTCAATTTCACGTTCTTGTAATAGTTTAATGAAACACAAATGATGAACTGTTCATATGATTCCTAGAATATACACATTAAAGTTGTACCATTCTTTTATTGCCACAACAATTTCATGTGCTGTTCATATGTTCCAATAGTATAATCAATAATCAGTCTTCAATAATTCACCCCTTTCTTCATTTAAGGGGGTCCAGGGGGGCGGGATTCTAAAAAATGCATTAATGATATTATTTTTTTACTAATAAAATACTTCAAAGTTAAATGAACTAAATAAAGCAAATGACGTATTTTTACGATAATTACAAATACTACGGTAAATCAATTTACGTGTTGTACTATCAGTCTTGCCCCACCCGTAACTAAAACTTTTAAGTCCATTCATCTCAGAAGGGATTGTTTCATTATTTGCTATGTTTAAATAGATATATGTCAACTTTCTTGCATGATATGGGTATGAAATTTTACATAGAGTTCTTTTGTTATGTTTTTAATAAATTATCTTCAGGATCTTTAATTTCATGTTAAATTTTTGAAAATATATTCCTCAAAGTAAAAATGACTCTCAAAAATTGAAAAGTTTTTACTTTTAAATTTATTATACATTTTGTATGTAATATTATTAGAGATCACGAAGACAAATTAACAGGAAATGTTTTTCTGCACAGTATAGTGAAGAATAAAGTGAAATTGGCTGATGGATTCATCAGTTATATCAAAAATTAAATGAGTTTAAAATTTTAAATTTTAACTAAAAATAAAGGATTTCAAAACTGTTTATCTGAATAGTAATCTTTACAGAAAATCACATTTCAAGGAATAAAATCCTTGAAAAGTTACTATAAAAAAAGAAAATTGTTTTGATCCCCGGACACTCTTAACCCTTTCAGATCTGGCGTACTATTAATAGCACATGTCTTTTCATTGAATATTATTTAAGGGGTTCACAACCATAGTGGACCAAGCCCATTTTTGTTTTTTTAAATGAGATAGTCCATTTAGAAGATGCATAAAATCTGTTTTATCCACTCCCACGGTAAACCAAGTCTGTAAAGAGATGACATATATGATAAAATATGTGAAAACATACTTGGTTATCAGTGGGAGTAGATAAATTAGATTTTATGCACTTTCTAAATGTACTGTATCATTTTTAGGGTTCCGTACTTAAAAAGTAAAAACGGAACCATTATAAGATCATTCCTGTGTCTGTCTGTCCGCCCATCACAGCCATTTTATTCGTAAACTATGGAACATGGAAAGTTCAAATTGGGGGAAGAAATACAGACTATTGACCCACATACTTACAGATTATTAAACATTCACAAATATATTTAGGGAAAATGTATAGGGGCTAATTAAGCAATAAAATATAGTTCAAACTATAATTATTGAACGTCATATTCACCTTGATTAACATATAAATATACGATATTACAATTCTGATAAAATTTTACTTAAAAGGTGCTAAAATACATAAAAAGGTTTCTACAACATAAAAATTTTAACATCTTTGACGGTTTTTATGTTGTAGAAACCTTTTTATGTATTTTAGAACCTTTTAAGTAAAATTTTATCAGAATTGTAATATCGTATATCTAATTAAGCTATTTGAAAAAAAAAAAATCTTTTCTTTGTACATCTTGTGGGGTATTGTGGGAAAGCTTTCGTAACACTGAACTCAAAAACATATTTTTTCCCCCTTTAGGTATTATATTTTCAGAGATATCGTGGAAAATGCAGTGCAAAAATATGCCCTCCCCGAATCTATTTCCGAATCTACTGAAACTAAAATTATAAAAAAAATTAGAGGTAGTAGACGTTAATGAAACCTTGTAAGAAAATTATAGAGATTACCCTAGGTCACATAGTTTTTGAGAAAAACGCATTTTTCTGTTACACGCAAATTTCGATTTGCGGGCATTCAGCAAAAGTACTGAGGAGCGATGGAGGTACTTATCGTATTAGACGTATAAAAGCATTGTTGATACTGATTTTCGAAAAAAAATAATCGGTTATTAGCTGAGATATTAACTCCTAAATACACGGACGGTTTGAACAACCATAATGACTTGGCCGGCGTACTCTATGTACCATCAGTTTTTAAAGCTTAGATAACAACTTTTAATGATATATTTGTGTAATGCAATACTCAGTATCAGTAGAAATACAATAAACGTCAAATTGTTAAAAACAGACTAAGTTAATTAGAATTGATCACATAAATACTCTGGGATTCGCGACTAGTTTCTATTGAGTGGATCTCTCAATACGCCTCCCGTGTCTTTAAAAGTTAATTAAAAACCTATCTGGGAAAATGCGGCTCGGACCAAGGCGACTTTGCGACCTCCTTTCAAAACGTGCTTAGTACAACGCCAAGTTTAAACTTTGAACAAGGGTTTTGTTTTAGCTACATTATAAAAAGAAAAGATTATTAGTACGCTGAATTTAGTTTTATGAAATGCCAAATGAAGTTTAAATATGCACTACTTTTATAGCCAGTACCGAATTAAGCTCATCAAAAAAACATATTAGGATAAGATTAATAAAAGGTTTATACAGAATAGCAATATTTGATATTATTTAGGCTTCATATCTCTTTGAACTTTTATGGTATACCCATTCATATTTTTCTAGTATACACAGCTATATCCAATGCTACGTTGTATAGTTTTTTACAAAGTCCTATTATTCATTTAGCGACGATTTCTTTTAATACTACAGTTAATAATTCATATATTTATTGTACGGAACCCTCTGAATGCGGGTGATATTCGCACTTGACCGTTTATTATTTTTTTTATGGACTTGGTCTACTATGGTTGTGAGCCGCTCATTTTGTCTTAACGAATACTTTTGTTAATATATACATGTAGTAATGGTAGTACATATTTATGCATTTCTTATTATAACTCCATTTATGTTTTGGAATTTAGTAATAATAATAATAATAATAATAGTAATAATAATAATAATAGTAATAATAATAATAAAAGTTTGCTTAATTCTCTTTGCACCATTGGCTATCCTTTTATTTCAAACATATATTTCATGCTTTAAATTTAAAATACAGGTTACTTTTCTGAACGAATCATGTCTCCTGAACCCCCCCCCCCCCTTATCTCCTCCCATGTGTTTCATGAAAGAGTCATGATAAATCGCAATAAATATTAGAAAGTTGTAATATTTGTTAAATCCTGTTGTAATACGATATTTTGTAAAAAGTCCCTAAAAGATTCTTCCTTAGCCTATTGTCATATTAATATGAATTGAATGCAAAAAATACATTTGTAAGATTTCAAACTATGACATATTCCTTAACCCCATAATTCTCGCTGCCGTCATATTCACGGGCTGTGTCTTTTATTGTTTGATTCCCACCAGTTTTATAAAATAGTGAAATTGGTTATATTTTAGTAACGTTTTACCTGTCATTAAATAAGGTGAATATTTCTTTTTCATAAAAGTGGTGCCAAGAAGCAATTTGAATTTTTAAACCGTAATTTAATTCGAGCGCTAAGGGGTTAAACTTCAGTAAATCTATTTAGATGGTTAATATTAACATTATTAATATAAAATTATTTTTTCTTCAAAATTGAAAAAAAAGGACCCCGAAAGAGTTAAATATTTATTTATAATAAATTTTATGCTCATTTGATAATACCCGTATAACCAACCTTCACCTTTATTGTTTATGCGATTCCTCATTGAATCCGCAATAAGCATAACAAGAAACAATATATATATATTTTATAATAAATAATTTGAGTAATTAAACTCCCTGAAACTTTTTGTTTTATTATTACAAATTTCCTCTCTAAACCTTTTTTCTCTCTTAGTAATCTGCTAACAATGTAACATTGGTTACGGAATTTAAAAGGAAAGAGAATGATTTTGTTTATTCGTCAATATTAAATGGATCTTTATTAAAAATGTCTGACGAAGTAATACAACTCTTCATAACAATATAAATAAGCGGATTATCAAAGAATGAATAGGGGCTAAACCAAAGTAAATATTTAAATATCCTTCCAAGTTTTCACTACCTTAAGTCGATTGTGTCCAATTTTAATTTTTGAAAAGTTCTAAACTACAAACGTGCCCGGAAACAAAATTCTAGAATTTTTCGCAAATGAAACCCAAAGAGAAATAGGTAAGGCTTACAAATGTGAATAATTTTAACATCCTAATTTTTTTCTTTTAGAGAGTTTGTTCATAAACCTTGAAATTTAAGGAAGCCGTTGAATGCAGTCATTTGAATGAAAACATAATGAGAGAATGTTTGTTAAATATGAATACTTGTTTAGGATTTTGAAACATAATTTATATATTCAAAGAATTTTGATAAATTTCGTTCAAATTGTTTTGTTTTGGATTTAACACTACTTCTACCAGTTTCAAATGTCACCTTTTAAAATTTTGTTTTATGTTTATTTTACTTGTATAGTTTTTAAAGCTAATAAGTATAAAAATAATTCCTCATTGTATTAAAAATGAAATGTAATAGTTTTTGCCGAAATGTTACAAATAAAATAACCATAAATCGAAATCTTGACGTGTCATTTCAAATTGGTAGAAATACTCAAAGAATTTTGATTCAAAAATTGAAATTAGAATTCAAAGAATTTTGATATATTTCGTTCAAATTGTTTTGTTTGGATTTAATGCTACTCTGACAGTTTCAAATGACACATTTTAAAATTTTGTTTTATATTTATTTTAATTTTCATTTTAAAAGCTAATAAGCATAAAAATAAGTCCTCAGTGTATTAGAAATGAAATGTAATAGTTTTTGTCTAAATATTACAAATAAAATATCCACAAATCGAAATCATTTCAGGCGTATCACTTGAAATCGGTAGAAATAGTGTTAAATCGTTACAGTTAAACAAAACATGACAAAATATTAAACATAAATTCGCTTTATTATTAATTGCAAAAATTTTGAGTTATTTAATGAAAAGTAATAGTGAAAAAGTTATTAATACGTAAGGAATTTAAATGTCAGACAGTTAACGATTGGTTTAACGCCTGTTTCTTTTCTTAAATAATAATAGACACAATTGTCCAAAACTTTACAGTCATTTGTAAATTTTGTAACTCTTTTGGAATTTACTTTTCAAAGTTGCAATATATTGAATTTTTGAATACATATTTTCCCACGAAATGTTTAACAATTGTGTGTTGCGAAATACGGTGGTGGAGCTCGGTGTCTTTGCATTTAAGGTGTAAAGTAGTGGATTCATCGGCCGATAGTTACAATACCGCATTCCTTGATAGT
Source organism: Maratus speciosus (assembly GCA_963932465.1). NCBI lineage: Eukaryota > Metazoa > Arthropoda > Arachnida > Araneae > Salticidae > Maratus > Maratus speciosus. The sequence continues at coordinate 243,538,024 of OZ010800.1, read as the reverse complement.
AGAGTATTTGATACACTACTTTAATATATAAAGTTAAATCTGGACCACTTTTATCCAAAGTTTCGAAGTCTAGAGGAATTTCGACAATGCATTTACGTGGGTTTTGGTAAATAACAACCTTAGTTGAAAATGTAGTTTTGGAATGTTGTGGATGTATTTTTTTGCATTTTTGTTCAATGAAATCATTTTTTAGTTATGACTATTCTTTTAGATATATTTTTTAATTTTACTACGTAGGAATGCCTCGTCGGGAGAAGCATTAACTGCCTGTACTAACGTAAGCGGGTTAAGTCATTTGCCGATTAATCTACCCTATTAAAATCCGTGTGCCTATCTATGTAATTTCAAAAACTCATAAACTACAGGGCGCAGAGCTACGAAATTTGGCACACTGGTTGCTGATAGGTAACGATTGCAGCCCATGAACGATTGGGGGAAAAAATTTGATAATTATTACAATTATTTTTATGTTTTTCACGAATTTTTGCCATTTTTTATGTTTAATCCATAATCGCGCGAGTTCTAACCAGTTCTAAATGTTTAGCGCAATCTGAGATATTCATATTATGTACACCACGCTGCAATACTAAGAAGCTGCGGCGATTAGTACGATAATTATTTTACCTCGCATGAAAATAACTAGAGATTACTTAATTGCGCTTAATTATTACCTTATTTTAAAAATAAAGGAAAACATTTTATCACAAACATCAACAAAACTTTTTCTTCTATTTATTCCCTTATGCCAAAGATATCGTTTTATCTTCTCCCGTAAGGCATGGTGACATTACGGCGACGTCGTTGTGAAGTCACACTGTAATTTTGTGACCGTCGATGTGACGTCATAGTGACTAGAATGCGAAGTCGTTATGGCCGTTTTAGAGGTCGTTTGTGACGTCACATTGTGACCACTCTGTGAAGTCACGGGGTGACAAATTTGTGAAAAGTGTGTCATTTGTGACTATTTTGGCATTAAGTTTGTGACGAACCTGTGACGAAAGCGACAATGCTTTGAAGTCACACTGTGACCAATTTGTGAACTATGTGTCATTTGTGACGAACTTGTCATAAACGCTGTGATTTCAAATGAAAATCAAATTTCAAATTAATTGCTTAAAAGACGCAAATAGTGAAAAAGATTCCATGCTGGGACTCGAACCCGGACCATCAGTACAGCCCACTGACATTCTACCGACTAAATCACATGAAACGATACCCAGGCTGGAAAATTTCTCACTATTACATGTTGGCAAGGCTACAAACGCAGCACAAGATGGAATATTTAGCGTGAGCCACCAACATGATGCAAACACGAAACTTAATTAAATCCAGTATCGATTGAAATTATATTAATACTTGGAAATTTTTCCAGAGAGAACCATTTGCCTTGCATACAATATTTCAAATGAAAATCAAATTTCAAATTAATTTCTTAAAAGGCAATTTTAATTTGAAATTTTTTATGCAAGGCGAATGTTTCTCCCTGGAAAAATTTCCAAATATTAGTATAGTTTCAATCGATGCTGGATTTAATTAAGTTTCGTATTTACCCCATGTCGAAAACTCACGATAAATATTCCATCTTGTGCTGCGTTTGTAGCCTTGCCAACATGTAATATTGAGAAATTTTACAGGCTGGGTGTTGTTCCATGTGGTTTAGTCGGTAGAATGTCAGTGTGCTATACTGATGGCCCGGGTTCGAGTCCCGGCATGGAATCTTTTTCACTATGTTGGCCTTTGCGCCTTTTAAGCAATTAATTTGATATTTGATTTTCATTTGAAATATTGTATATAAGGCGAATGATTCTCTCTGGAAAAATTTCTAAGTATTAATACAGCGATGAATTTTAAAATAAACTTTTGCTGTAAATATAAAATCTTATCTTTTTACCGTACTTTTTAGCAAAACATCGCTATTTTGGAGTCCTATTCTTCTAAAACATTTAAAATTTTTCCACTTAAAAAACAATGCTTATCAACTGACATATTTTTTTATTAAGTTCTATGCTTGATATAGAGTTCAAGCTTGATATTTAGAATGTGTAAGTTTTTTAATTTGTTGTGATTTGTCATTGCTTTATTAAATACGAACATGGAGACTAGCGGATATTAATACAACTATTATTTATAGAGCGGCATGATAAGCGATATTTATTTAAATTTTTTATTCCCGTGTATATTGTATTTTGTGAATATGAGCTAAATAGATTTGGTATGTTTTATAGGAAAAGACTGATCTGGGAAATAGAAAAAACGAGTAAGAAAAATCATGCGTAAAGCATAGATTATAAAATACTTTCCAACACTTTCTGAATGCTTTAACTAGACAACGTAATTTGGGGAAATAACGTAAATAAGATAACTAAGTGAACATTTTAGAAAACGCATAAAACATTTGAAAAACTGATTTCAGCAGTTACCGTCCACAGCCAAATATGTTTTCCAATTCTTTTGAACAGCCCTGTATTTGATCTGTTGGTTGATACACTGAAAAAAATGAAGTATTCAAAAATGAGTAAACCGACGTACTCATATCGAACTGAATATTTTTGGATCAAAAATGAACCTATGCTTTCTCTATTTTGAAACATCACATGTTATCAAACCCAAACAAACGAATAGTTTTGTACCCTGTAATGGTTCAGTTCATTTATGGCGGCATAAATGATGTTTATTAATGTAAATATTAAATTATGCACAGTATTTTAAAAATAATTTAAAAGTGCTTGGAAGTAATGCTCTCATCCCTGTCATAAAAATATTCGATTTGAGTATCTTGTTAAGAATTTTGCTATTTTTCTTAATAAATAATCAATTAAACATTTCTTGTTAATAACTTTGAACGGGAAATAAATGTCAGTACTTTTTTACTTTAAATTTTAGGTGGGGGGAGGGGCAGTACATAACGATTCATATTTGATCACAACCATGGAATAAAAAATGAGTACGTGTGTTTCTCAACTTTGAGTACATTTGGATAGGAGCTATTTTGAGTATGTGACGCATTTAAAATTAAGTACTTTTTACTCAATTTTGAGTACCCATTTTTTTAAATGTATATATACTATATAATGGGAATATTTAGTTTAGCAAGAAAACGCCTAACAGGTTGAAATTCTTTTTCAGCAATTTATACTAATGTATGGAAACATACTTGAATACTTTCGTACAACCCTGTAGTTTACCTAGAATCTTTATTACACGCCACTACTTAGTTAAAATTTCATTCAAACTAAGGCACTCTTAAAACTGCTGAAATCACATTTCCAGAAATTATAATATATAGACGGCCATGTATCCAATTCTTTACATGACCCTGTATATCATTTTATCGATATTCTACAAACATTTCTTAGTAAATTAAATTCAGTTCAGCGAAAAAAGCATTACTCATTTAAAAACCACCTATAAGCAATTTGCGCCCATACCTAGTAATCCTTACGAATACTTTTGTGTAGCCTTGTATAGGCATTATAGCATTTATATACACCATATACTATGCATAAATATAGTGAATCATAAAAGCGCATATCATAATTAAAAATGCATTTCCAGCAATCATCGCTAATGAACAGTACTTCGGATACAATATAGTATCTGAAATATTTTGTGTGTCCCTGTAAATGCTATATACGTATTATTCGTATTATACATGAAATAATTTATAGTATGTAAACCTCAGCGACATATATCAATTTCATTATATATGAAATAGATTAACATAATTAAAGTATGCCGCAAACAATTCCCTCCACCCCTATATCATTATGTATTTGAATTCCTTTTTTAGCCTCGTAAATGAACAGTAACTATTCTTTGCATCACATAGTCAACAGAATGCATATTTTAGTGCACTTCATAAATGCATATCAATTTTATTCTGTTTGAAAGCGTGCGTAAAATCATTAAAAATCATTTGAAACGATTTTTTCTCATACTCCGTAATGTAACGGAAAACTTTTGTCTGTGCCTGTTAATGAACTAAGCATGCTACAAACTTCATTACAAATAGGTACCGTGCTATAGTAAACGCCAATAACATCCAAAAACTTCAGGGCAATCCGAGTATATTTACGAGAGTTAGAGTGCGAACAGACTGCTAGACGGACAGACGGAGAGACAAACCGAAGTCATAAGCACTTTTCAACTTGTGTCCTACATTATGTACCCTGTATTATATGAACTTTTAAAAAATATATACTAAAGCAGTTTAATCTATAACTTCCTATTAGGCATGAAAAACACTTTATTTCAATGCTTAAATATCATATTTTACTTTTTAGTGCCAATAATTACGCGTATCATAAACGTAGAAAATGAATTTACAATAAAAGAAAATTTAATAACCGATTCAGAATGTCTATAATTTAATGTTTGCTTAAAATCACAAACAGAAAAAATGTTTACATGCAATAAAAAAAATAAATATACCAATTTGAAAAATACTAAAAATAATAATTAGTATTTATAATTGTACTATTAAACAACAGCAAACTACAATAGATAAATTAAATGCATTATTAGATTTAACAATATCTCAAAAATATTTCCATATGGTATAAGGAATTCCTATTATTTAGTAATTTTGGCAAATGTTAAATCTGAAAACATTGGTTTGAAGATTTAGGATTTTAAAAGATAATTTAAAATATTATTAGCACTAAAAGAAAAATCTTTCAAATGTTTCACGACAGTAATATGTAAAAATACATTTTCCCAGTATAATGTTAATTTCTAATCTGAAAGAGTTTCGCAATCTCATGATAATCGAACATCATATTTAACCCCAAAATAATAATAACTATAAGTGTTAGTAATCAAAAAATAGTAAGAAGCCGAAAAAAATAATTCCAAATCATTGTCTCAACACATTTTCAATCTCAAGAAAGTGTAAATTAATGTTTATATTAATTCCAGTATGAATGTAGGCATGAATCAGTCTCTGCGCAGCTTTTTTTTTTTTTTTTTTTTTTTTTTTTTTTTTTTTTTTTTTTTTTTTTTCCTCAAGCGATGGCAGATTAAGATATTTTTCTTTACAGTTATCGAATTGGAAAATATCGCTTCTGACAGTTAAAGATCAGTCTCTTACAAATATAACATAAAACTATTTAACTCATAATATACAAACCAGGAATAAAATATTTTAATTAAATAAGACTTACATATACGTTCCATTAATATCCGTGCATCCTAAAATGGCCATTTCCTTATCTTAAAGTGTTGTAGACGTGGTGATGTTCTAAACAGTGAACTATTTCCCGCGTCTTCTCATATTTATTTTTCTGTGGGCAGACGATTTTCACGCAGATGGTCTGCTACAGATTGTTTGTTTTTGTATAAAAGAAATTTGGAACTTGAATGCGCAGTAATTTTCTGAAAGTATCGTTAATTAAAATTTTGTATTTGAAGAAATGTCCAATGTATTTAACTTTTTCTTTTTATCCGTACCAAATAATTCAAGTTAAAATGTATTGTAAAGTTCCTTTTTTCTAAATAATTATAATAATAATATTCTTAATTAGAGTTTATTAGATAAAACATTGTTTAAATTTTTAAAAGATGTAAAAATAAATTTAATAGTAATAACGATCCTCCCCCCCTTTTTTTCTTTTTTTTTTAAGTAAAGTTTGTTTTGCAGAAAATTTTGTATATTTCTTTTATTTTCGGAAAATGCTAATTTTATTTAAAAAGTCTGAAAGAAGTAGAATTTATGACTTGAATACAAATTATGTATCAAGAAATGCATAGATGACTAATCTCTGAAGACTCTTTCTATGCGCTCATTAAAAGGTGCAGATTTAATTGTAATAGAAAATTTTTAGTTCGAAACCACAGAAGTGTTTCGAATAATCCTGGCCGGTAAAAAAAGAAATAAATAAATAAATTTCCTCCCAGCAAACTAAATATGTAAAGTGTACAAATTTAATATTCCTAATTCTAAATATATTATCCAAATTCCTCCAGCACGTACCATTTTTCCAAGAAACACTTTTATAATAATGACAATCAGTGAAGCATTATTATATTAAATTGCAATACTAGATAAAATTGAAATCATGAAAAAGTATACATTCACTGTCTTAGATATCAAATTGATAAAATATAGCCTGAAAATTTAGTTTATTAATGCTTGTATCGTGCACTTTATTTATTATGCCCCCCGCCCTCCCCCCCCCCCCCCTTTCGTGACAGAATTTACCATTTGCTATCCACTAATATATTTTAATTCCTTATGCCGCTGTAACTCGGGACTGTTTAAAATATTTCTCTTCATTTTCAAAGATTTTTGAAGTTCATATTTTTGTCACACTGTGACTTACAATATGGTGGTTTCTTTGTCACATATGTGACGTGACGTACGTTACATAGTAGTGACATAACAGTAACGTCACAATTTTTTTTAATTGCCAGAAAAATATCATTTTACAGTAAATAACATGTTTTGAAGAATTTTCGTATTTTTTTAAAGTTTTCTAAGAAGTTCACATCTCAGTCACAATGTGACATCACTGAGTGACGGCACTTTGGTAACAGATGTGACGTGACCACAGTGACTTACAGTGACGTCACAACGACGTCACCGTGACCATGCATGCTATGAGGGCTGCTGCCATAGCAACATGATAAATTAAATTTCGTTAAAAAAATGCACAGTAGTAGAAAAATAAATTTTTAAATCGAATAGTTATTGAACATGAACTAGCGTGCGTTGAATGGGTTAAACAGCTAGTTTCTATGTAAAATGTAGTATTATCTTTGTGGTTGCGTGTTTTCTAGTATATTGTCAATTGATCTGACCAGCAGTCTGAACCTCGTAGTATAAACAATCCTAAATTAAATTGAACAACGTTTGTTTGTTGAGATCGCGGATTTCCAATTTATTTATGCAAGTTGCAAAAACGTTAAATTGAAATGTCAATTGATACATATAAATTTTTAACTGATAATCAAGTCGAAGATTTCTTAGTAATTACGTACATTTACAGGTGTTTTGTGGCTCTCGGAATATAATCAAAATGTCAACGCTGTCTTTTCTTTTTTGGATTTTAAGTTTTAGATCTAGACGGCTGTTAAAAATAGTACATTGTAAAAAAATAATAATAATGCCTGTTTTCCGGTAGGAATCGGAAAAATATTTGCCCTTATCGTACCGGAATAATTTCCAACACAGCTCGGAATAAAATCCGTAAAATCGGGATAAAATCCGTAAAATACTATTTTACTGACTATTTCCTTATTTTTTACGGATTTTATTCCGAGCTGGGTCGGAAATTATTCCGGTGCGATAAGGGCAACAACTACTTTTCCGATTCCTAACTCCGATTAAACTGGCAGTATTTTTTTTACAGTGTAGATAAAATAACTATTTCAGTTAAATCAAGCATAAATTTTATTTATTTTGAAAAAAAAGTCCTTTTATTTGAATTCGTACATGTGACATGGAAGGAACTTAAGTGACATGACACTTAACAATCAAAGCGGTTTAGAGGGGTTGCCACAAATGATAGTGTAATTAATCATCAACTATTAATGCGATTCCTTTTTCTGTTTGAAATAAGCATATCCACAAACACTCATGTTTACAACAAATAACAAATAAATTTGAATGCCATTAAAATTTTCTGTTTATTGCAATTAATTTCCCTCATAACTCTTCTTTACCGTTAGTAATCCTCTAATACAATAAAATTGTTTAGGGAGTTTCTTTATTCGCTTTTGCAACGGACATCCATTACAGAGTTTTTAATCATTCATTTTTAATCACCAATTATTCCATGCAGTAAAGTTTTCCTAATTTAATCACATAAATTTTATCATTGAACAAGGTAAAAGTTTCTTATTAAAATTACTGGAATGTAAAGTCAACTATTCGCAGCACCATGTACAAGATTCGTGTTCCAACGGTGTTAAAGAACAAGAGAATACTTTCGTTTGTTCGTCATTATTAAACAAGGCTGACGAAGTAGTACCATCTTTCATCTTCATAAAAATTTAAATAAACAAATAATCAAAGAATAAACTGTGATTAAACGAAAGTAAATACATCAAAATCTTTGTATATTTTCACCCTCGTATGTTGATTGCATCGCATTTCAATTTTTGAAAAAGTTCTAAACGGCAAACGTGCCTGGAAATAAAATTCTAAAATTTTGAGCGAATGAGGACAAAGAGATATAGTTGGGGCCTGCAAATGTGAATAATTTTGTCATTTTAATTTTTTTTCTTTTAAAGAATTTGTTCAAATAAAATGACATTTAAAAATCCGTGCGAACAGTTGAATGCCGATAGAATCAGGAAAGTAAGTTAATTTGGAATATTCATTTAGGGTTTGGGAAGATGATTTGAATATTTAAATAGTGAATTTTGATAAATTTTATTTAAAATGAATTTTTTTTTGTCTGCAGTTTAAACCGCACATTTGATTTAGTTATTTAGTATGCTTATAATATTATTATATTATTGATTACAATAATTTTGAATTATTTGCAAGTAAGCTGTAAGGGAAGAAATAAAAAATAATAAAATTTAAATTTAAATTATTTTACAAAATGTTATTTTACACAATTTATTATACACAATTCATTCTTTTATACGATTTGGTTCGATAATGTTTCAAAATATTAATGCTTAGTTCCAAAGTGTACAAATTAAGGAATTTATTCCGATACTTATTTAAATAATGTAACATTACAAACATTATGAAAAAAATTCCGTAAAATTAGAAAACATAGTATGTAAGAAAACAGACTCAATAGAACAAAATCCATTATCAGGGGAATATGAAATACCTTTCACTAAAGAAGATGGAATAGTCTTATTATATAGGAATGACAAACAGAAAGCTTAAAACTAGGATCAAAGATCACATAGCAGACATAAAATACAACAGGAAAACTATAGATTTAGCCAGACTATATAACAAAGAACCTTTACAAATTAATTTTAAAAATCGCAGACTAATTTATCTATCAAGATTTTATTTGCCATCCATTATTCGAGAATCAATAGAGATCTTTTTATGTAGTGAGAATATATGCAATAATTCAGCCTCCATGGAGCTTCGTAAAATTTGGTAAGAGATGCTCTACAGAATAATGAATCAATAATATAAGATAATTCTCGTTCACAAGTATCCCTTTTTAATACTGCAGTTCATTTAATTATGCTAGAGTTCGTGTGATTTTTGTTTACCAGTTTTCGATTTAAAAAAAATTGCGAAAATATTTGTATCATTTTAATTCTTGAGAATGTTGCCGCCTGAGCAATGAAACATTTCGAATCTGAATAAATAAAGATATTTTTAGCCTTTTAAATGTATTTTTATCACTTTAAGCAAATATTAAAATAGTCTGATTATAATCATTGTTAATAATCTCATTTTTCTGCCTCGCATTTAAGTTGTATTATTTTCTTAACCATTGGACGCAGTACAATCGAACCTCGTTAACGCGAACACTTAAGGGGAAACCTTTTTTTTTTCGTGTTAAAAGTAGTTCGTGTTATCCGAACTTAAATACATTATATACAACTGGACGGGCAATCGGAAGCAGTTCGTGCTAAAAGTAATTCACGTTAAGCGTGTTCGTGTTAACGAGGTTTGACCTGTCGAACCTCGTTAACGCGAATACTCAAGGGGAACCTTTTTTTGTTCGTGTTAAAAGTAGTTCGTGTTATCCGAACTTAAATACATTGCATACAATTGGATGAGGCAATCGAAAACAGCTCGTGCTAAAAGTAATTCGCGTTAAGCGTGTTCGTGTTAACGAGGTTTGACTGTATTAAGTACGTTGTTACAAATAAACTTAATAATTATAATAATAATAATAAGATATGAATACTCAAAGTGCTTATCGCCAGTGTGATTGTGTCTTTCAATGTTCATTTTGTAAACGTTTTCATAGTATGAAAAACAATGCAATTTCAGAAATATTTTCCCCCATCAAAATCAGTTTCTTACTGTACTTTTTTTCGAGTACATAATACACACTTATGAAGCCTTCTGGCTGCAAATACTTCCGCAGGCTCGAAGTTAGTCACTTCTGATTTACAATATGTTAACCCTTTGTATCACTTCGTTGCATATTTGCAACATACCCAACAGTCAATGTTACTTATATATACAGTAGGAATTAAAAGACGATTTTATTTATTGCTGCTATCTCCCAAAACAGAATATAAAGTGTACATTGAATTCTCAAGAGACGGCGATACTGAGTTAATTTTACATGCCGAAGTTTTATTTATCATTTAAGGAGTTTGGCATCGTTATTGCTAAAATGAACTTCGTGAATTTGTAAAATGAAAATAGCTCTAGAGACGTCCAAAAATAGATTTTTTATAAAGACAAGTTTGTATACTTTACAATTTTGTATTAGAAAATTGACAATAATTATAAGAAGTATCTACGAGGGCTGTTCAATAAATAATGATCGTAATTCTTTTATTGACATACTTTATTGCGCACAAATTTACTTTTATGTTCCATTGTTAGCTTAATGTGTAATGAATGCGTGTTAATTTTTTGTTCATTTATTCCCAGTAGTACGTCAGTGGCAGCCATGAAAGTTCAGATACTTTCAGTATGATGTAGATAACGCGCAATGAGCAAGTATGCTCTTGCCTGCTGGAAATTTTGTTTTCGCCAGAAGAAATATCAGTCGAAGAGTATGCTACAGGAGACTTACGGAGAGTCTGTTCTTCTATTTATTACAATTAAATGATGGTTTGAGATGTTTAAAAACGATAAAGTCGATCATCTCCAAAGGAAGATGGGCACGGAGTTCCTGTAACTGAGCTTACAGAAATCAACATAATACCGTCTCTATGTAATAATAAAAAAATTTGCCCTTTTACCTTAGTAAACTATTCCAAATTCTTAATATTTACCCTTTTCTTACCTATCTTTAATAATATCTTAATATATTTTATCTTTTATTTCATGCATTTAAACCTGCATATTCTTTATTTATTCTAAAAACCTTAATCCATTCGTGACTTACTTCTTAAAACCATTAAAGTACTTTCTTTCATTTATTCTAAGAGAATTCTTTTTCTTTCAATCTTTTTAATATTTTTGTTCGATGGTATTCCACATTCCAGAATTTCTTGGAAGCTTCCCGCCAGCATTTGATTGAGTTATAAAACTAACGCTGAAAGTAAATAGTTAGGTCATCTACGTCATGCGTAACACGCCCCCAACCCGGAGCTGATCCTATCGTTTGTTATTCTACTGTCCCGTTCCCCCCTCTCTCTGCTGGAGTTGGCTCTCCACTAGTAACGTATCCATCCGCGATCTATTTCTTCGAGTATTTATACTGTTGCATCGACTAGGAGCCAGATATTTCTTACGTTTTTAGTTTGTTTAATAACAAGACGTCGCTTGGTATGAATGACTTTTAATGTGTAGACTCTAATACCTTTTAACATCATAAGTTTATTATGAAATGGAGCAGCGATTATTTGAGAGCTGACGGATCTTCTACTGAAAATGTTTACAATATGTGTCTGCTAAATAAACCACTTTAGATTCTTGATGTCTCTATTATTCATTGAAGGAGAAATTCTCCCAATGTTTTCTTGAATCTGCCTACTGTTCGCCACCACGACTGCGCTCCAGTTGTCTCATGATGACGGAGGGTTGGCAAAGTATTTAGCATTGATAACTGTTCTACATTTTCGTCGATATATAAGATAGTCGTCGATATGTCACAAAATTGTCAGAGAAGATCGTTAGATGGCAGAACTCTTTTACATATTGCAGTTATAATGGCGTGCCACCCAAACGTTGGTAACCGAAAATTGAACATTCAATTTCCAGACTTCTCATACCCGACGTTCGCGTGGAGATTGCACGAAATTGAAGGTAATGTTATATGAACATGAGATGAATCCTTAATGTAATAATATACTTTGGCTGACGATTTCTTCAGGCGAAAGCAAAATTTTCATCAGGTAAGAGCAGTGACCCGGAGCCGAAGAATTTTTGATGCTCCAGCTCCAACTCCGCTCCTAGAGAAAATACTGTGGCTCCAGCTCCGGCTCCGGCTCCAACTCGGCTCCGACTTCGCGCTTTTGAGTTGCAGATTTTAATTTACACGTTTAATTTTTTGCTTACAAATACTTTCTACCTCATTAAAGATCTTACAAAATGCATTTTTCTTCTCATCAAACTTCAAATGCTTGTTCAGTAAGTATGACATCTTTTAGCTTTTGCTTTTAAAATAGAAAGTTTGGTGGAATTTTAAACACAAAAATCTTAAATTTCTTCTACACTTTTCAAACAGCAAAAATTGTGGAACTACACATGTAAACAACAGGCGGCCATATTTGTTTTCGAATAGTGTTGTCACTTAGTTCAAGTAGAAAGTAGAAGTAAAGTAGTGTTACCATGTTTTGAGAAGGTTTCCTTCTCTAATAATAATAATAAAAACCTAAAAAATGATATAATTAAAATACTGAATAATGATGTACAGTAGAAGATCTTTATAACGCAAACCTAAAAACGCAAGGTTGTGCGTTATATAGAATTTTTCATTATATGGATCACATTTCACACATCATTAAATTTACCTTATAAACACGACCATATAAATCTGAAACATACCAAAATACATTAGAGTATCTTTATACTGCACTTCTTGTCACCAGGAATTATCCAAATTATAAATTTTTGTATTATATGATCATTTTATATTGTACATTTTATAAACATGGTCCAAATATACCTGAACCCAATCATTCATTATATTACTCATTTCCAAAAATATAATATTTATTGTAATAATAGCAATTTTTTTTTTCATTAAAAAGTTTTGAATTAAGGAGATAAAGTTGAATTAATGTATCAAATGTAGTTTTCTAGAGAGTAGCAATTTTTACGATGTGGGATTTCAGGTGCTTCTTACCTGCAAAATTCATTGTTTACATCTGAGAAGTTGTGCGTTATATGGAGAATTGCATTATATAGAATCGCGTTATAAAGATCTTCTACTGTAATTAAAATATTTTAAGCCTAGAAATTTAAAAAACTGAAAAAAAAAAAGATTTAAAAGAATATTAAAAACTAAAGGAGCCCTGGAGCTGGGGAAAATTTAGAGCTCCAGCTCCAGGAAAAACACAGCTCCGGAGCGCTCCGGCTCCGGGCTCCAGCTCCAGCTCCGGGTCCCTGGGTAAGAGCATACTTGCTCATTGCGCGTTGCAACCATCGTTTCCATAAGAGATACTGAAAGTATCTGAAATTTCATGACTGCCACTGACCTACTACTGGGAATAAATAAACAAAGAAATTGCCACGTATTCATTACACATTAAGCTAACAATGGAGCATAAAAGTAGGTTTGTGAGCCATAAAGTATGCTAATAAAAAATTATGATAATTCTTTATTGAACAGCCCTCGTAATTTTATTTTTGTAGCAAATGTGACACTGAAAAAAATGAAGTATTAAAAAATGAGTAAGTTGATGTACTCATATCGAATTGAGTATGTTTGGATCAAAAATGAACCTATGCGTTCTCAATTTTGAAGCATAACATGTTATCAAACCCAAACGAAACGATAGTTTTGTATTTTATAGTGTTTTATTTCATTCATGGAGGCTTAAAAGATATTCATTAATGTAAGTATTAAATTATGCACAGTAATTTAAAATAATTTAAAAGTGCTTGAAAATAATGCTCTTCTCATAAAAATATTTGACTTGGGTATCTTGATAATTATTATTCTACTTTTTCTTAATAAATAATCAATTAAATGTTTCTGGTTAATAATTTTGAGCGTGAAGTAAAATGTCAGCATATTTTTGCTTCAATTTATAGTAAACGGGAGACTCAGGGGGACAGTACATAACAGTTTATATTTGAACACATCCATAGAATCAAAAATTAGTACATGTCTTTCTCAATTCTGAGTGCATTTGGATCGGAGCTATTTTAAGTACTTGACGTATTTAAAATTGAGTACTTTTTACTCAGTTTTGAGATACCATTTTTTTTCAGTGGAAAAAGTACCTTTTAGTCAATAAATTTTTTTTTATGTTTTATTTATTTATTACTTTTTTTAAATGCTTATAATCAGGTATTCTAAAAAGCAATTAAATATTTTTCAAATGGGATTTGTTGAGTGACGAATGATTAACTATATCTTAAATCCATGCTCTCTAACTTTTAAATAAGTAAAGCAAATTTAGATGAATTTATTCGTCAATTAATGCGACAGTCACTACTATCAGAGAGTAATTCTTAATTAGATAATATATATCTTGCTCTTTTTGTGTCTGTTAGAAATTTTCACATCCCGTAGTATCTCGAACAATTTTAAGGTCATCGGTCAAATTATCGTGAACGGGCTATAGTTTTGGAATGCTGCTTATAAATTTCTATTTAACTATGTTGTTTTTTATTATTCTTGATGCTTCATTTTTTCAAGAATTTCTGTACAAGCATAAGAAAAGCTTTTTAAATAACGTAGATTGAAAATGTAAATAAGTACGAGTAACAAGCCAAAATTACGTCCACTAATAACCATATCACAATATTAAAATATTTATTTGCTTAAATGACGTTATAAATAATAATTATAATATTTAAAACGTCTTTTAAGCAAATAAATATTTTAATATTGTGATAACGTAGATTCCTTCAAAATTTTTTATAACAACAGGATTCTTAATTTTCTTTTCGAAGTGACTTTAATATTTTGTTTTAAAAAATATTAAATATTTGTTTTAAAAAATTGCTTAATTTTTTAACTTTTCTCGAATTTAGTTATTTTTAACAATGTTCACTCACCCAATTAATTTTACGTTCCTCATGGCTCTATATTCAAAGAAAAAAGAAGAAAACCCTCAATGCTTTATGCCTTCTGGAATTTTATTAAAATTCTAAAAAGGTTGATAAACATTAGTTCCACTTTTTTAAAACTTTAATTTTTTTTAATTCTTATTTTTCCTTGCAAAATAACGTTGGCAAAGTTAAAATATTTTATATTGTTTCTATTTTAAAAGCAATAGACAAAACTGTATTTAAAAATCCTTAATTGATTTTTATATAAGGGCTAAAATAATTTTCATGCTTAAGTTAATTTATAACAAGATACATTTTTTTTTTAAATTTACCACACTTATTCGACATTAGCAACGGAGATTCTCAGAAATAATTTTTTATTCCTTAAAACATTTTTTTTTAATTCAAGCTCTATTATCGTCGTTATTCTCGCTTATTTTTTATTTTAGCAAAGAAAAAAATATCTTGTTGGTCAATTTTTTACAATTTAGAGACACAAAAATATTTAAATACCCACATTTTTATACTTTACGTAATTCCTCATGTAGGATTGCAGTAACTTCTGTTGTTGTCATTGTTTAATTTAAAGTTTGAAATACACTTATTATAATAATATGTAAATAAAAACATTGTAATAACATATCAAATAAAATCTCAACTATGGGAAAATATTTCATTTGAGCTTTTCTGCAGTTGTGACAAACAAAATTAAGACATGACTATAACAAAAGACTTCTTAATTGTACAGACATTGATGAACTTAGCAACTAGGGGAAGGTGGGGTAGTAAGAAACAGAATAATAATATGTAGGGAAGAAATAATAAAATAAATCAAAAACACCCAAAATATATGTATTTAAATTTTTTTAAAAACATACTAAAATATAGTTTATTATTACTCATTTGATAAAAATTCTTCATTGTATATGTATGTGTGAATGAGCGTGCTGCATGCGCGAGTGTGTGTATGTTATGTCCACGAAACATACATTTACTTTGAATTACTCAACATTACCAATGTTATTGTCCTTGTTTAATATCAAGTTTGAATTATACTTATAATAGAAGGGAAATGTTATAATAATATGTCCAAAAAAATTAAAATAAAATAAAAAAAACTCTTAACTATACAAAAATCTTTCCCCCAAGAAACAGATAACTACTTGAAAAATATGAGAATGTGTTAATATTACCTTTTCTGTGTATACGAAAAATAAAATTAAGAAATGACTATAAAAAATTCTTCTAAATGTTACAAACATTGCTGAAGGTAGCAACCAGGGGAAAGAGGGATAATCAGGAAAATTTGCCGATATATGAATACCTAGCTGCCGCTCCGATGAGTCAATTCAAGTGAAATATGAGATATAATTATTTGAAGCGATTGCTATGAACAAGAAAAATAGAGCCTACGCGGCTACCGTTAAAGTGAAAAAAAATCGAAAATTTCGAATAGCAACACCCATTTTTTCTCCTCCTAAAATTATCAGCCCATTGAAAAACATAAATGGCGTTGGAACGGTACATGTAGCAAGAAAAACGACAAAATCGGGTACATGCAAAGAAAAGCATTGTAAAAAATTAATAGCAACAGAGATGACAGGAAAAAAAAAAAAACGATGATTTACGCTTGGTGTTCTATGTTTGGTGCTTGTGCGCTTGTCTATCGATTTATATTGGTTGTGTATAATGCTGTTCTTTAGATGTATCCTACGGCGCCGCTTTTTTTGAGCTACATGTACCGTTCCAACGGCATTTATAATTTTTTAACGGGCTGATCATTTTAGGAGGCTAAAAAGTGGTTACGGTCACTCGAAAATTTCGATTTTTTTCACTTTAACCACAGCCGTGCATTCTCCATTGTTCTTTTTCATTATTTTTGCGGGTTCGGGTCGGGTTGCGGGTTGAATTAAAATGAGATTTGTGGGTTCGGGTCGGGTACAACAAGACCCGTGAAGCACTCGTTTCTTGCATTTTGGAGCAATTGTCCCCCTTCCTATGCTGTGAAAACATAGAAGATATATAAGATTCTGTTAGGCTCGATTTTGATATAGCTTCTAAAATTCCGATGTTTATTCTGATGTCTAATCCCATTCAAAATTTTCTCAAGGATATTCAAATTAAATTTCTTAATCTTACATGTCTCATTTTTCACTATAATTTCTTCCTATAATTTGCACTATTCACGACTTTTAAAAGAGATATCAATAAATTGCTGCTTTCGCGCATATACAAAATAAATCCAAGAAATCTAAGAAAAATAAGAAACTTTAAACGTGCTATCTTAACATTCAACAAGACACAGCTCATTAAAGTTTAATTAAAAAATATCTTATGTACTTAGAATAAACAAAATATTATTAACCAAACAAGCATAAAACCTGCACTTTGCACAAAAAGTTCCAGCTATATTTTATATTCATTTGCTGAAATGGACTATTTTAGTTTTTTAGCTGTTATATTACAAATTCAAATATGCAAAAACCCATACAATAAATAACGAGTATTTCACAATAAAACTATCATATTAATGCTAAATTAAGAAGATCATCTTATACATGGGAAGATCGGAGCTGTATGATTTGTTATGGGAGATGACATATCCTTATTTATACTTATATTTCGTTCACTGCAAAAAAAAAAAAAAAAAAAAAAAAAAAAAAAAAAGATGTAATTCTACAAATGTAAAGTTACAGAAGTGTGTATACTTACAAAAATTTTATCTGTACACTGTGCAAAAATAGATGTAAATCTACAAAACTAGTTTTAAAGATACAGAAATCTGTAGCTTTACAAAATAATCTACTAAAATTACATTAATCTTACTAAAATTTTATCTGTAACCCGGGTTGCAGTTCCATAAAAAGTTCTGGGTATCCCAGTTTCCTAAAAAAAATCTTAGAAACCTTACGGACTTTTTGATTTACAGTGCAAAAGTGTATCTGTTACATGAATTTTTATTGTTGCTGTTACATAAGAAGTTCTAGGCATTCCATTTTCCTAAAAATTCTTAGTAACTTACAGATTTTTTTTTTTTTTTTTTTTTTTTTTTTTTTTTTTTTTACAGTGTAGAAGAGATAATGTTTATTATAATTCTAAATATTTTAGTAAAGATGTTGTAATTATCACCCGGATTACAAATATTCTTCAGTGTACAATTCTATTATAGGAATAATAAGAATTGATTTTTTTTTTCTAATATTTCGTGATAAGCTTTAATTAAAATAATTTTGTGAATAGCATTTATTTATTCCTTTACAAATTATTCTCATCATCATATATAACTCTTTCACAGAGCATTAAGATATAATCGCTTCATTGACTTAAAAAGGGGCCCATTGTGTATAAACTCAAATCTAAATTTCTTTCTTATTTTCTTTGTTCATTCCTGCTTCTTTAACCTACCAAAATAAGAAGTTTGGAACAAAATAGATTGTCACTGGTGTTTATATTGTATTATTTGGATTTATTTTACTTTTATTAGAGAGGATGAAGTTTAATTTGATTCTAAACCTTTCCATTATTCTTCCAGTAATCTTTTATTATTTTATATCAGTTTTTTATGTAGAAAATCTCAATTTTCAACAAAGTAATTGGTGTCCTCTTACTTTTAAAAAAGATTTTTTAATAATTAAAAAATCACGTCTTACGCCCATTTTTTAAATAAAATATATTGCTAAATATATAAAATATATTATTGAAATCTCCTTCAAGGAAGGGAACACGTCACATAATTATAATCCGTTACACTTAAAATTTATAGAAGATAACATTTAAATACACATAGAAAGCTTTAAAAGTTCGACAATAGGGTAATTCCGGGATTTATGCCGCACATTTTTTTTAAATTTGTGTATAAAGTCCCATGGTGGGCATAAAAAAAAAAAAAAAAAATCATGCTGTGCTATTTAATATTAAATATACAACGCGTGTTGTGCGACAAAAAAATTCAAAATAAATTATAATATTTTTTAACAAATTTTTCTAAAACATTACACTGCGGCGCGTCACACGTACATTCAGGCTGAGACGCCGCACTTTGCTGTAGTTATGCCGCGCTTGTAATAAGAACAGAAGGAAATTATAAATAAAAATATTTTTAAAAAAATGTTCATATCTGGACTCTAATTAACGATGTAATAACAAAACAAAACTAAATGAGTACAATGAAACGTATTAGTAGATTCAAATTAATAATTGTTGCCTACTATCACTATTTAAATTATCGACTTATTTATTTATTTTTTTTTACATTAAATTTTAATTGTTATTTCAGCAACAACGTAACATCAATGTATTAGAAAGGGAAAAGAAAAAAAAGTAAAATTATGTTTACATAATTTATTTGTTAACCCATTCGGGACCGGTGGCTTTTACACGAATTTTATTCGGTTGGTACCACTTTTTTTAAAAGAAGTTACCTTTATTTAAATAATCATGAAAATGCTCTAATTAAGCAAAGCAACTATTACTTTTCTTTTTTACTGGTGCCAGAAACAAATTTTGTAAGCTCTTTATGAAGGTGCTTATATGCATCTATGGTCTCGAATGGGTTAAGAGACCTATATTTTCTATTACAATCTACAGAAAAAGTGTCGAAAAAGTACAGTCTTTATGTAACTACATTTAAAAACATGATGCAACGGAGCCAATTACACTTCCTCTTTTTTGGAGTAGTTTGCAAAGAGCGTCTGCGTTCGCGCAATCCAATTTTTCATTATTATCATCTTGACTTCCATCTTTCTTGCTCTTCTTACTTTTTATTTTCCCCCTTTTCTCCTTTGGTTTTAGTAAACATGGTAACATGCCTTACATGGTTAGTCTGTGCAACAAGAAAAGGAAAAGTTAATAACACTTAATCACCCCGTACAAAAGAAACTGCGGCATGTATACCGGAATAGAAGTGCGGCATGTATCCCATTTTGCATGGTGCAGACGTCGGCTATCACAGTTACCTGCCATCGTTAAGGGGAATAGCGTAACCATACACACAGTACTCTATACAAACACTACATTTAGTTTTGACTTCGAAATCATGCATGTATTTAGTAATTAGTGTACGAAAAGTATACATAACGTGTTTAAAAGTTTGGACAGTGAAATCATGCACTTACGCCAAATTAAGGATTGTACTTCTACAAGTAAACATCGAAATAGGATTCTCGCTATACACTGGTTAAAATAATCTCATTGCGCACCTATACTGTGCGTTTGACGATCATCTATCAATAATTACAAAAAATACAAGGGATGCGGCATCTATCCCGTATGCCGCGACTCTCCTGGAGTTACCCTATATGCTATTTCTTAATTCTCTTTAGTCTTACGGAGATAAAATGAAGTAAAATAACTTGCATATCGTATTTATTCATTATTTTATAAAGATTTTCATTAACGTTGAATTCATTAACGTTGAATTTAAAAGATTGCTGTTTCGTTGACTTATAAGTGGACTATAAACATAGATCTACATTTGTTTACTTTTCTTTGTGCATTGCTACTTCTTTAATATGCTAGATTAAGAAGATTCGAACACCGGGATTTAATATAGAAACGTAGAAAATGTCATTGACTTGTATTGAATTATTTTGTTTTAATTAGGAGATATTTTTAACTAAATTCTAAAAAAATTCATTACTACAAAATCTTTTTGACAAAAAGTGCAAAATAATAATTGAAGCTTCATATACCGATCATAAGACATATATAATATGTAACGTATCGCGGTATGGTCAAATTTTAACCATTATTTCTTTTTTAGGCACAAATTTAATTATATTTGAAGATGGAAAATAATAATAAGTTTATAATGAAGAAATAAAATATTAAAATGGGATATTTTCGAAGATTTATTAGAAAGCTCTTCTAAAAAGCTAGGCAACAGAAAAATTAGAAGATTTAAAAAAATGAATTATTGGAAAATTTTGATTATGCATTACAGAGATTAATAAATGATTTTTATATTTTAAATCCCGCAATGTCCATACTTAAGTATATCCTTTTTTCTACTTCCATGTTTCTTACACTTTACATACATCTTACATAATTACATACATTCAGCTTTCTAATTTACATAAATCGTATATATTTATTATATATTTAATTTACTATCTCTCTTCTTATAGGCAATTCTTATTTTTATGTTTACATATATCTTACATACATATATGCAACCTAAGCATTTATACAAATTTTATAAAATACGTACATTAATAGTTACAAACAGCAATTTTTTAAAACGTGTAATATACGATATATAAAACATACTTTTGTCAACGAATGAAAGTTTTAGTCTTTAATGAAGAACTTCCATAATCCTAACCCGCAATTCAACGTTCGTTACAACAATGGGTTTGTTTTATGATCAGGCTGTTTTTGTTATAGATAATAAAAAAATATTTGGAAAATTCATTGCAACCAGCTACTCTGCTCTTAAAAGAAATTTCCTTCCTTTTGAGATGTATTTAATCTATGTTAAACAAAGATTAAAAAATGGCCTAATATCCATTTTTTTTCCAATCATGGTGTTAATGCAATATTCAGTGTTCATTATTGTGCATAGTAGGTTTAGAAAGAGGTAATAAAAGGATTTTTTTCAAGAGGTAAAAGTACTCCTTAAAATGTTTTAGACTTCATTTTATGTGTTATAAAAAATACAAAAATTAAATGAGGCATCAAAGCAACCATTAAAAAAAAAAAAAAAAAAAAAAAAATGCTGAATTTTAGAAGACGGAGAAGAGGGAGGGAGAAAAGTACATAACATACTGAACTGTAAAATGTGGTAAATTAAGTTTCAGTTATGTAACACGAAGAGAAGAAAAGTATATACTTTTCTAAATTTTAGTTTTTAACATATTCTACCGTAAAACGTGTGTATTAAGTTTAAGTTTTATAACAGGAAATCACCAATTTTAACAATATTATCATTTATTATATTGTCGATTTTTTTATAGTATAAAATCAAAGCCTTATAACATACACAAAAATATTACTAACTGCACAATCTTTTAAAAGATGGAAGAATTACCCATAATACTTTTTTATTATGAAAGAAATTAATGCAAGTTTGAGCTCATTCTTGACCTAGCATTGGAGATTTTTGGTTTGATGAAAATTTATAATTATTCTAAGCATCAGAACATTTTTTCATAAGCATTAAAAATTTATGAAAAAATAATTGTTTATTTTTGACGAAGGGGGCCTTTGTTGATGAGAAAATTCATGTAGTAGAGACGAGAAATACGGTTTAAACGATAAAATAGGATAAAATTTAATTAAAAACTAGTAAATCATCAGATAAGGATCCTCAACGTCAATTTTGCAAAACATTTAAATTTTCACCCCAATTCCTGAAATCCACAATAAATAATTTTACATTGTTTGTAAATTTCTAAGCATATAAAATTTTCCAAAGTTTGAGAAAATCTGTCCTTTAAGACTGTCAAATTAGGTAGATTTCATTTAATTTTCTCTTTTTCATACGCTATGAAATTCAGTTGTTAGGCAACCGTTAAATCAAAACAGGAAAAAGGAAAAGGAAAGGACATACGTATCTATATTATAAAGGACAAACATATCTGTGATAACACATACGTCATTTTGCGAATGGTAACACTTTGAAATTTGAAATGAAATTTCGGTTTTGCAATTTTCGCTACTGCAAATTTTTAAACTTCTAAACATCGCACATTTTCAATTTTTACACCTTCGTACAGGAAAAAAAAATTGATTTTAAATGAAATTTGTTTGAAAGCTGAATCTTAATTTATTTTTGAGATATTAATTTTTTTGTAGTTTTTAATGCAAATTTTGTAATCGTGGCAACTGAAGTATACTCCATTTATATTGAAAGTAAAGGGAAAATAGTCATGGTTTATTATTTTTATTGATTATATCCTTATTGATGCCATTTTCACATTACAAATAAAAGTAACTTTTTTATAATTTTTGAACAGAAAATGACGTCAGAAATTAAAAAAAGCACGCATTCTTCTTCATAAATCAGTTACATTTCAATACTTTCACATTACGCTGATACTGAGTTTGAGACGCTAGGCAAAATGATTCAGTGACTAAAAATGATATCATATTTAAAACAAAATGATCATATATATATATATTTAATTAATGGTTATATATATATATATATATATATATATATAACTAAATATTTGACCAATACTGTGGCAACTAAAGGCAAATTTTTGATTTTTTTTTTTTTTTTTTTTTTCGCGGATAGTGAGATTTGTGCGAATGTTCACATGATATTATAAATTCGATCTGACAGTTCCTTTCTAACATTTTATTTTAGTTCGTCGAATTTCGACGGGTTCCAACTCGTTACTTTAAAATTGTATAACTGATAAAGAAAATGTTTTATACGTTTAGAACATATGCACAAAATTCTATAAAAAATTAGACTCAGAGTTGCCAATGGCCGAGAAAATTATTTACGAAATTTGAAACTAATTAGATTAATTTAAGACAGTGCATAGTACGTATTAATCATCCATAATTTAAGATTTAAATCACCTATTCAATTGCGTAATTTTCATTTCAGTTGCATGATAAAATGCGAAAATTGCCTGAATTGCTACAGAATCATTATGACAAAAAATAAAATGCTCCATATTTTTCGAAGGAACCCAGCAAAGAGGAAATTGCTGGCCAGCAGCAAGATAGGTGCTGGCAATGATGAAGAAGTGCTGGCTGATGGTCTACCATTGCATGACCACTGCTGGACAGCTTGTCAACTTTGCTGTCGGAAATCCTCAAATAAAATTTGGTGGGCATCCATTTTATCTCATGCGCTGGCCCACCACTACATGGAAGTGCACGAACTTACGAACTTTTGCAGTATTGTTGCTGGGAACCCTTACGCTAGGTGGGGCTGCGAATATCGAAGACGTTGAGTATTTGAACACAAATCTGAAATGAATATCTTAACACAATTTAAGCTGTGAAGCTACTTTTTTTTAACTGTAAAAAATATAGCACCACTGCCACCAACAAAATAAATATGTAAATGAATATATAAATAAATTCTTTATTTCAACGCACTTATTTTTTCTTCTTAAATCTGGTTTTACTAGGTTACAAAGGATTTCGGTTTTCATAATTTACGCAGTTCAGAATCAATAATAATAAAAAAAAGCGTATAAAATACATAGGATTTCTATAAAATAGAACAATTTCTATACCAGTTTAATGATTGGGAACATAAATCACAAAAGAAACAAACTTGAAATAGTGTAATGAGAGTTTGAAAACTTGAGCAGTCGTAGCGTACGCTGAAAGCACTTGTTCATAACCGATCACGAAAACCAAACAGCATCGAGCGCGGTTAGTTCTTGGGAGGGTGACCACATGGAAACCGCTGAAAGTTCAAATATTTCTATAGACATTTCTATTATAGACACTTCTGCAGATATTTCTATAGCTCTTGGTGAAACTAGCTTATAGCAAAAAGAGCCATAATTATATAATACTTTGTTTTTTTTATAGAATTCTATAAGAAATTTTTGTAAGGGAAAGTGCTGGACAAGAAAAGGAATAGCAGTGGGATAGGTGCTAGCACTGCAGGAAAAGTGCCGGATTGAAGTGATGTGATGGCATACCAATGCTGGCCTGCTGTTGGCCATCACTGATGGGCCAGCTGCATTCGGCTTGGGCACTTTTCGACAGGTTTGGCACCCTTGAACTTTACCGCTGATAGCACTGCTGGCTGCCATCTATTTTCCAGCTGATGGCCCATTGTTTCTTTCTTTGCTGGGAATGAACCAAATTTAACCGAATGCTACACAGCTAATGCCGGGTACATTACCAAAATATCTACATAATTACAAGCTAATCGTATGTATATTGCAGCAGTTTATCGAGTGAGATACAAACAAGCAGACAACAAAAACTTTTCGGATGTCAGTCTCACACTGATGTTTCGGCAATGAAAAGTGTGAAAATACGCATGATTAAATTTTTTAAAAGTTCTTTTTACTTTTAATACGTATGTTTGTAGAGGAGTTTAATTTAATATATATTTGGTTATTAACCCATTTATGCCTGAATTTTTGTTTTCTCAAATTTGTTGGTAAAATCAATTTAAAATGTTGCAAGATGAACTGGAAAAATACTGCTAAAAAATTACGCTAAATTATTTTTGTATTTATTTGATAAAATGTAAACTATTAAATATGGGAATACCCGTATGTTGAAAAATGCATAATTATATGCGTTTTCTATATTTATATAAATTAAGCTTTTAAATTGTATATTATATATTATAAATAGTATTTTTATGAACTATTAACAAAATATATTTATTTCTTTATAGAGACAAATAGCATTATAAGTATTATAATTAATAAATTAAGTATAATCGTATTTGAGGCTAAAAAACAATTTAGGTTTCAAATATAATTTCGCAGTTCAAAAAAATACGTATTTCAAAGAAGTCTACAAGCTAAGATTATGACTGATTTATTTGAATCCTTGATACAAAAAATACGAATAAACTTACTTTTTACATTTCGCTATCTTGAAAAATGACAAATTTATAAACACCGAAAAGAGGCTTTCATTTAAGCATCTTATGCTGTCATCTCTCGGTAATAAAGACATTTATAGACAATACAATTTTAGTGTTGTAAAGAAGAAGAAAATTATAAAAATTTATTAAAATTCGAAATGTCCCAAAAATGGCACTCTAGGCATAAATGAGTTAATTTAAACAGAAATCCCAATCTTCATAATAGGGAAGAGATTGTTCATGCCGCTAAAAATTTATGATAAATCGCTTATTCAAAAGAGACTTTAAGAAGAAAGTTATTCTCAATATTTTATCTATTGTGTTTAACGTGAAATATTTACCATACTCCAACGGCAAACTATTATACGAAAGCAGTCTGAAAAAATAACCCCAACTGAAACCACTATACAAATGTAAATTTTGAAATTCTACAAATATATAATTATATAAAAATATATATATATATAAATATTTATATATAATTATATATATTTATATAAAATCTTTCATGCGGATTTAATAACAGACTGAAATTTTGTCTTTAGAATAAATAAATGTTCTGTATGATAATTAATTTTATGTCCAAAAGAATCTTTTTCTTGACATCCCAAGTAAATTTTATTGACATCACAAAATGCGACGTTTGTCTACCTGTATGCTCAGCATTCCGAAATAGTTTAAACTTTTGTAAAATAGGAGACATTTCCCTCATGTAAATTTTATTGAAATCACAAAATGCAACGTTTGTCTGCCTGTATGCTTAGCATTCCGAACTAGTTTAAACTTTTGTAAAATAGGAGAAGTTCCCATGGAATTTAGATATAATATTAAACAAGGATGTTGTATGTTCCTAAGAATAATTATTGCGTCTTACACTGCAAAAAATAAAAAAAAGACCAGTGTTTCTTAATCTACTAAGAAATATTATAACCAAGAACAAAAATATGCCATAACGGGGAGAGGACCTTAAACTCGCAAGTCAAATTTCAGTATTTGCCAACTAGTTTTATAATTTTGCCAAGTTACCACAATTAAAAAATGTAATGTAGTTCTTATTTGTAAAAAAGATTAATAGTATCCCCCATTAGATTTGTAACTTTTGCCAAGTGTATCAGAAATATAAAGTGCATTATACTTTTTATAAAGATTTAAACAAATTTTCCAACTAACATGGGAAATTTGCAAATGTAACAGCATTCGCAAAAGTTTGGGGGGGGGGGGGGGTCAACCCCCCGTTCCCCATCTTAGCGAGGCCCCTGCCTCTTTCTAGTTACCCTTGATTCCGAAAAGAGTTCTTTATCATTAAGAAACCTCAGAAACTAATATATTTTTGAGATTTAAAGAACCAATTATAAAAGATCGAGGAATCAAACATAATACCTTTCATTAGAAATGTTTCTTTTATTGTCACTGATTTTCGTAAACTTTTACGAATATTTTTTATAGTGTTTATTAATCAATTTTCTCATATTGGTTTTTAGTATGCTATCAGTTCTCAATTAAACGTTTTCATTTGCTTTATGAAATTTATACATGCAAGAGTAAAAAAAAAAAAAAATAATAATAATAATCGTAATGTTAATGTTTTTAATGCTAGAACAATTGTCTGTAAAACATGTTTTTGTTGAACATGAAAATGTTTATATACTGCAAATTAACACCTTGTAATAATATACTAATTTCAAATGCAAAAAAGTGTAAATTAAAACTTTAAAACCAGTAAAAAAAAAAAAAAAAAAAAAAAGTTTATTTCGACTGTTTACATATTTCGACTCTACCCGTGTTATTTTCAAAACAAATAAATAAAAATATTCTAAAATTCTAAAATTGCACGATCTATGAAACGCCATCATTCAATTTTCCGCGTATTCTTTCATATAATGCACATTATATTTTTATTTTACTTCGATATTTATTTTATTTTTATTTTCTATTTTTCTCAAAAATTTCATAACCTTAGCTTCTCGACGGTTATGAAAATAAAAACAAAATAAACATCCAAGTAAAATAAAAACTTAATGTGCATAATATGGAAGAATACGTGGAAAACTGTGTGGATAGCGTTTCATAGATCGTGCACTTTTAGAATATTTTTATTTATTTGTTTTGAAAATTAATCGGGTAGAGTCTAAAATTGTAAACAGTCGAAATAAACGTATTTTTATCGGTTTTAAAGTTTTAACTACACCTTATAGCATTTGAAAATAGTATATGAAAATGTTTACTTTAGAATCGGCAATATCTGAAAAAGATATTGCATTACTCTGTCAAAAAGATACTGCAGATACAAAAAAGAAAAAAAAAAGAAAAAGAAAAAATGGATTATAGAGAGTCTCAAACAAGTTGAAATTAGTTTTATTTTTATTTGTATTTACTTGTGAAAAGAAGTTGACAATGTAAACTACAAAATTGTTTTTTTTTTTTTTTTTTTTTTTTTTTTTTTTTTTTTTTTTTTTTTAATGGGAATAAGATTATGTTGATAAAATGGTTATCAGATTGGTTTTTAAAACGTTATTTTTTTAAAATCTTTTTTTATCCCCTTAGACAAAATTGGTCAAGAAATTTTTTCCTTCTTGCTTTATCAAGATCGTTACTAAAAACTGCATATCTGTATAGTTAAATTTAACTGAATTATGATAAAGAAAAAATGTTGACTTATGCCACGTTTTCCTATTATTTAATCGTAAATGGCAACATACCTTAATTATTCTGGAGTCTGAACCAAGACGAACATGTTTTCAATCGGAAATTTTACTTAATCAAATATTTTAAAATGAAATCTCACATGTGCCTTATAGAAAGAACACACAAATCCTTATATAATATATTTTCCGTTTGAACCCTCTCGCTGCGTAAGTAATTCTTCGCGATGAACGTCTTTTACAAAATCTTTAATCGTTTATCACCGGTTCTTTAAAGCAGAAATTTTTGACTATCGTAATCGGGGAAAATGTCCTGATTAAATCAGATAAAGTTATCTCTCTATTCTAAAAAAAGGTAACTACCGCTGTCACCGCCGCCGCCGCCGCCGCCGGTTTTGAATTTTTTGTGACCGGAGGTTTTTCTTCGTTAATATTAAAAAAACTGTTGCATACAAAAATATGAAAATCGGTAGTATTATAGAAAAATGTTTGATAAACACGCTGATGCAGACAGTTTTCAAATCGAAGAATTATTTTAAGAGATATTCAATGCCAAAGTTGGACAAAATCGTTCCATTAAAAAAGTTTTATAGGAGCAAAAGCTGTACATAGGAATTTAATTATTTTTAGATCATTTTATGCGTCAGAATTTCCCGGTGTGCAGATTGCAGTTAGTTTTTTAATTTGAATAATTTTTCGAGGTTTTATTTCTATTTTAAATTCAAATTTTCAGCATTTCGAGAGATATTTTTTACAAATTTTAGAAAATTGTATTAATTTAAACTGTTGCCAACTGTATAAAAAGCGCAACCAATAATGTTTGCTTCAAATTAAAAAATTATTTTACACGTGACTATTATAAACAAAAAATATAAAAAGCAGGAACTCATTGAAAATTACGTCATAAAAACTATAGTTAACGTGAATTTTAAATGAGAAAGAATATTGTAAAATAATAAATTCAGTAACATGCGTTAGAAGTCCTAAATAGGAGAATTTACGTCATATTACACTTATTACGTAAAATGAACAAAAAATAATATTGCAAAACAGTTTTAATTTAAAAATTGCGCGAGACATTTACTTGACATTTTAAGATGATCATAATATTTCATTTCTAACAAAAGTATTTTGACGTGAATATTAAAAAGTGAAAGAAAAGTTTGGTGAAAATTACGTTAGATTATAATTGTCAGATTCAAATTATAATTCAATCTTCCGAAATCTTTTTAAAGGCGATCAAATTAGCGTGCTGTTAGAGTCTGCGGTGTCTGAACGGGGGTTGACGAGCATAACTAGTAGGGGGCAGAGCCCCCTAGTATCTAAAAAAATAACTGGTGGGAATAACCAAATAGTATTAATTAGACGGAAAAATGCCTGCCCGAGAATATCTCGGGTTGCGCAGCGCGAGGGTTAAAACATGCTTGTCTTGTATCAGACTCCGGAATAATTAAGAGATGTTGGCATCTTTGATTTAATCGTCGTAGCCTAGCATCATTAGTAAAAATAGGGACTACTCACAAATAAATAATGACGTTTTTTAGATCAAAAATATGTTAACAAGTGTTTAAAAATTTCAAATCCATTTAAATGAAATATTAAACAGACAGGGATTATATAAAGAGATAAATATAGTTTTAAACAGTGGTGCAATCGTAAAAAACAGAGGGTATACGCTCAAGGCAGAGGGTATATCCTAGTGTATATATACTATAGCTTTCTTGGGAAACAGAGGGTAGGGGAGACTAGGGAGGGTTGACCCACTTTTTACAAAATTATTTTTTATTTTTTAAATATTGAACGTAGAATAAAGTTTTATATATCATTTTATTCGTTATACAGTCAGTTATCAAAATAAAATTGCTATATAAGTGTAATATATATCAAAGTTGAAAAATCATTGATTTTAATCAGGAGAAAATAATGGGTCAAGGCTCCCCACGTATGGGAGGCTTGACCCACTTTGTTTTGTATTGAAATATTTGTGAAGAGGAATAAAATCAGTTTAAAGAAGCAAAATAACTTAATGCTACATGCTTTAATTATTATAAAAACATATTTTTGAAAAAATTATGCTTAAACAAACCTGTTTTGACGCAATCGCAAGTCAGAAGAAAAATTGTTTGTTTTAAACAGGATTTTGTCTGAGCAGGTATAATTGTAGAGCAGGGAAAATGAAATTTTAACATTTAAGACAGTATTTCGTTAAAGACAGTTTCTGTTTTCATAGGGTTTTGTGCATTTTTATGTCCGGATTTAGTATCCACTGTCCCTTTTTTTTTTTGGTCTCCTTGTCCTAATTTTTGTGGCATTCGACATGACAATTCTAGTTGTTACATGGTTTAGCTTCATCTCAATCTATTCACCATGTTGAAATTTGTCTACATACCTTCCTAAAGTTTTTCGATCTAAAGTTACAATACTATGTCCTTTTGCAGCCGCATGAGTACTTAATTTATTATTAACATCTTTTAACCCTTTAGGGGCGAAGTACTTTCAGAGCTAAAACATTGAAGTAAATGACTGGCACCAGAATATATGAAAAAAATTATTTGGAAAAGTGAAAAAGGCTATATTATGCATAGATATTAAATGTAAAAGATTTTAGCAAAATTCTGGTGCCATTGTGGCGTTTGGGAATTAAAATTAAGTGGTTTCATAAACACACCACTGCCCCTGAAACGGTTAAGGGTGCTGCTTTCATACTTTCTAGTCTTTTCCGCTATTCCTATTTACCCATTGTAAGTAATATTTAAATGGAAAAGTTCCTATCAACTTTCCCATTTATATTTCATTAATTTTTTTTTCTTGCAGTGGATACTATAGCAATTTTTCTTTAATCAGTTTTAAACGTTTTCTTTTCCATCAGCCCATTTTACTGTAGCTTTTCAGAATAAATTTATCGTAATTTCGCGCGCATCCGCCGCACCTCAGATATCTCGATTTCCTACCAGAATTTATTTTAAATACAAATGAGACTTCCTTCTGCTTAGCACTTATTTGACTTCTTTTTTTTTCAATAAAATTTCCGGTTTGAAAAAGACTTAATTAACCCGCGGCGGACACGCAGTAAATTAAGGCACATTCATTTTATATAGAACCATTAACCTTTAGTTATGCACAGTGTATAATAAAAATATTTCCAAAAAAATCCCCAAATTAACACATTGAGGACGGGCAATTTTTATTAAATCTGAACTTTAA
Organism: Maratus speciosus; assembly: GCA_963932465.1. NCBI lineage: Eukaryota > Metazoa > Arthropoda > Arachnida > Araneae > Salticidae > Maratus > Maratus speciosus. The sequence continues at coordinate 243,506,871 of OZ010800.1, read as the reverse complement.
AAACAGTAGAAACTCCTCACTGTTCTGAAAGTCGTTTGTAAATTTGTGTTCCAGATAAGTTTCCTAAGTTTATGCATCGGTAAATATTTTCCAATGTACGAATTTAATATAAAATGTCTTACAATCTAAAAAAATATGGACAACATGATATCGGTGTATTTTCTGTAAGGTGGCAGCCACGCCCTTAGTCAATGATGTTTTTTGAATGAAAACGAAAATTCTCGTTTCCCGTCGTGAATGTGTTAAGGCAGCCTTGAATATATGGTCAACCCTCCCTCACTCTGACAGGGTCAAGCCTCCCCAAATAGCCCTTTTCTAAAGAATAGCACATTATTATGTGGAGCCTAACTTATTATACAATCTTTATATCTGGAATGAAAGCTCGATATTTCTGCATTACTTAAAACCCAATTACTTAAATTTATATGATATATTTTATCTGAAAACAGCTTACAAAATATTTCTAAAAAACCCAACTTTAGGCTGTAAACGCCTCACAATTGATTTTTTCTACACCTATTTCGATTATCTGTATAAAACAGAGACTGTTGTTTGAGCATTCCAGTAGCTTTGGTTGACACCTATTGATAAAACACTAAAATTCTTTTAAATATGAAAACTGATGGGTGGGTCAAGCCTCCCGTATGGTCAACCGTCCCCAGTCTCCCCTATACGATGTTCCTTAAAAAAGTCCAGATGGTATACGGCGTGTACTCCCGTATATCCTCCACTACATCCCTGTAACTCCTATAAATATATTTAGAAAAAGAAAAACAGCTCACAGATGACTTTTTCTCTCATCTGCAATGGATATCTCTTTAATGCTAGAGTAAATATATTTTAATACTTTGCTACTAATATTATTGTAAGTATTGATTATCTATCGTTTAAGGTTAACTGCATATATAGTTTCATACCAGTTTCCTTTTTCTTACAATATACCACATAAGATAGATTTATAATTTGATAATGCACCGCATTTACAATGGTCAATTTTAATTAACAATAACTCATTCAATTTCATCAAAGATACATAAATGTTTTTTTTGGTAATCAGGTTTCTGCAAAAACCAAAAATTTTATGAATGACCAATCTTGTATAGATGTGTCCCATAAAAAATTAAGAATTGCGCTTTTTTTTTATTATAATGGACAGTCTTTTTCATTAGCATAATCTTACACCTTATTTAAAAAAAATAATAAATAAAACTTTTGCAATTTACAATTTTTACTAATCTCCAACAGGTAAAAAAAAAAAAATAATAATGCGCGTTTCAACCTTTTTGAGATACTCTGTATAGAGGTCTGCACGGGCCGGAATGTCCAGGCCCGGACCCGGCCCGGCCCGAACGAAAGCTATCTTGGCCCGGCCCGGTGTAAAAAGTGGAAGTTCGGCCCGAGCCCGGCCCGGCCGAAATGCAAAATGCCGAAAAATGCAAACGGCCCCGGGCCAAACGGCCCGGCCCGTTTGCATTTTTACAGTTCTCGGCCCGTACAAAAATCAGTGAAAACAGGCCCGGCCCGACACAATTTCTACACAAAAAAAAAATCCGTTTTTTCTCAACATACAATTAAAATTCTTTTAATGAATACTACATACATATTTATGGGAACATTTTACAGTATACTTTACATTACTATGATGTTCGCAAAACAGAAAACACACAATAGTAAACATTAACGATTACTTACAGTGTTTTAGTAATCGTGTCTACAGACATTTCAAAATGGAAATAAGGATTCATTAAAAGATTAATGTAGTTCAGAATAAAGGATTAAAAACATGATAACTTTTGAAGCTGTATAATAAAAAGTATATTTGTGAAAATATTTCTCTCATTTTTAAGGTTTTTCTCAAATCCAAAGGAGCTACATTTTGACACATTTAGGAATTCTTTTCGGAAACGCGTAAGATTGGCAGGTATTCCTATTCAGAAGCTATGCAAATGTCATTTTTTTTTTCATAGATAAAAGCAATATATCTTTCTGAAAATACTGTCAAAGTTAGCGTTTTGAATCGAATTTCCGGAAGCGATAGCACAGGAAAGGAGAAAAACGTACAGTCACGTGACAGGAATCTCTGTTATCTCTGTAAGTAATTTACCAAATATGGAAAAAGCTATTCGTTTCCAAATGCCTTCAATAGGCAGGCCTGTCAATTTTATGCCTTTATAGTTAAAAATTTTGTCAGAAAATGTGTCTGAAAGCTTCGCATTGTTGAGCAGTGAATATGAGAACCACCTTAAGGTATATTTTCAAAGATACTGTTAAGAGAAGTTCATTATCACTATTAATACTACAAAACACAATGACTGTTCTACATATCCTGAGATCGATTAAGACCAGTTCCGTCCCGGCACGAGTCTGTTGAAAAAAAATCAAACTCGGAATCAGACATCTTGTAACTGTAAGATGCCGATCTCTACGTTGGACATGTCACATTTCTGTATTGATGTTGTTAAACTCGCATCGGCTCGTGACGCACATTTATACTTCTCGAGAAAATCATATTCATTGAAAATGGCTCGTATTTTATCTGCTTCGCTTAAATTCTTATATCGGGCCGACAGGCTCGATTAATTTTTTTGCCGGCCCGGCCCGGCCCGTTGAAAAAATTGTCCTAATTCTGCCGGCCCGGCCCGTTTGGAAATTCGCCTTCATTCCGCCGGGCCCGTGCAGACCTCTAACTCTGTATATATTATTTTAACTAATAAGACATACATAAAGAAAATTAATGCTCATGTGTAGAAGGATCAATAGCAAAAATATACATATTTCAACAAAGATGGATAATTAAACCAAGCATTTTAATATTATTTGACTTTGTACATAAATGACATTTTTATTAGATTTCCAATATACATACATGTAGCATCTGAATTTGAAATTTTTAAATGTCTAAATAAAATAAAAAAAAAGAAGGAGAGATTTGAATACATTTTAAAATAAAACTTATAAAAAGTTAAAAAAAAAAAAATTATTTATATAAATTTTATTTTCAAATACCTTCAAAGTCTGTCTTACTTTATTTATTTTATTTAGTCATTTAACAATTAGATTTATTTATTAGTTTTATTTTATTTATGAACTTCTTAAAAATAATGTTTAACTGAAAATAAAAATAGCCTGCGCATTTACATAAGTTTTGATTTTATTACGGAATAATCTACTTCTGTATAAAATCTCACTTAACTTCATTTTATGAAAAAATAAAAAATAATAAAATAAAAATAATTTTACAAAAAAGTGTTTTTCAAGTCACAAATATTACATTTATTCCTCGAAAAAAAAAAAAAAAAAAAAAAAAAAGAATTCTTGTAATTTTCAATTTTATGCATCAAGTACAGCATATTGAAATAATAATCATAGTAGAAAAAAAGTATAAATGAAGCATACATTTTTCATACATACAAAAACAAATTTCATTTGTGTAATTTAATAATGAATTGAAGTTTTTTGATATATTCCAGACACAGTAGATATATACGTTACAGATAATCAAATTATGCCGTGAAAATAAAATACAATTCAAAAGTCGATAGGCTGGAAAAAGGCTTTTAAGTTCTTCTTTTTAAATTCTCTTTCAAAACTGCGGATAATCAAATTTGAAGCAAAAAGGGAAAAAAAAAATGCAGTTTGAAAGCATAAAAATTTCGAGTATGAATCCCATTTTAAAACTGCTATTTTATTATCATTTAAATATCTTTCTTTTCCTTATCGCTTAAATTCGCACTAAACACTTTGAGTAAAGTTTTTTGGGCCTTTTCAATAATTTAAATTTATTAGTTATTTAAAAAGAAAAAAAGTGTTTCTGTTATTCAGGTAATTAGGATGAATGATAAAGCAAACATTTCTAAAGCATGATATTTTGTATCTACTTTAAAGAAAGAAAGTTATGCAATCAGATAATATTTATACATTTTATTTGTTATGTATATGCTCACGCACAACTTTTGAACGAATTTTCAAATCTTGAATTTATTTTATTTTTATTTTCCGGACACATGGTGTAAGGGAAATATTGTAATTATAATTCGTATTTGAGTGTATTTTACTTTCAGAACACGTAGTGTAAAGGAAAACTGCAATCATGATTTGTATGTGAATGTATTTTACTTTTCGGACACATACTGTAAGGGGAATACTGTAATCATGATTTATATGTGAGTGCATTTTACTTTCCGGACACTTAGTGTAAGGAAAATACTGTAATCATGATTTCTGTGTGAGTGCATTTTATTTTTCATACACATAGAGTAAAGGAAATACTGTAATCATGATTTGTATGTGAGTGATTTTACTTTTCGGGCACACAGTGTAAGGGGAATACTGTAATCACGATTTGTATGTCAGTGCATTTTACTTTCCGGGCACATAGTTTAAGGAAAATACTGTAGTCATGATTTGTATTTGAGTGAATTTCACTTTCCGGTCCCATAGTGTAAGGGAAATACTGTAATCATGACTTGTATGTGAGTGCATGAGTGAACAGGTAAGTCCAATACGGTACTGCCAATTGTGCTCCATTTGGCGGATATGTTTACACCATTGTCGCTAGAATATTATAGATTTTGTAAAAATCTGCCGATGGATATTTAATACACTTTTAAGCCATTTGCGATTCTATGGCGAATATTTCCAAAGAATTATGACAGAGTATGAGTGATAACTATGTCAGCGATGTAATCAAGTATTAGGGTCATTCTCTGAAAAGTGGTTGTTAAAAAAAAAAAAAAAAAAAAAAAAAAATGTTGCCAAATAAAATTGCCTCAAAAATCTCAAAATTTAGCCTACAAGTGCCTTATTGCTATATTTTTCAAAAAATAATATGAACCGAACTGTACCTGATAGATCTTCTGCGATTTTACTTTCAAAGCCCTTTCATTGCTAAAATGTTCAAATAAATGATTGGCACCGGAATTTAAGAACAAATTTATTTGTAAATTTGAAAAATGCTGTATTTCACATTCATTTTAAATAGAGAAAAGTTTATAAAAAGTCTGGTGCCATTGTGGCGCTTTGTAATTAAAATTAAATGGTTTCATAAACATACCACCATCCTTGAAAGTATTAAAAAACAAAAGAAATTATAAATAGAAGTCATACTGTCATAAATAATATTTTTTATTGTTATTTGTGTATTTCATTGCATTAGATTTTCTTATTTTACTGTTTAGTACATATATAAATGGATTTAGATCATTCCCTCATATATTAAAATTATGAGGGAATGATGGAATACCTCTGAAAACCATTTTATGCAAAAATGATTAGTCTAATGTATATTTTCAGTTACTAGATATCTTTTGAAACACGTTTCTAATAATATAACAAGATAAAAAAGATATTTCATTAGTTTTTATTAAATTTATAATAGATGAGGGAATGACGGATAATAAAAATACTTACTTTGATCTAGTACTTGAAAGCCATGTTCTAGCTATTCAGGAATGTTTTTGAGCAAACAAAAAGATTGTTGCTTCACTTTACTCATGTAGAAACTGTCCTAGACATATATAAAGCGTGTGCTGCTTTCTACTAAGTAAATAGGGGCAAATTTATAGCTATGTGAGGGAATGATGACGAATACTAGAGACATCATTAAAGAGTGCCCTAATTCTTTAATTATATGAAATATAAATATAATTAAATGGCTAAATGTTTATTTAAGTATGTTTAATGGATTGAGAAAAAAAATAATTATAAACATACGTGCTGCAGTGACAAAGAAAGCATTTTCTTTCCTACATGTGTGACTGGGGACATAGTGAGGGAATGATATTTGTATTAAAAATACATTTAATTTATCATATTTCAATTTCAGTAAGCAAATAATTATAGTTTATATGTATAACTGATTAATATTGATAGTTTAAATCACTTTTTCTTTTTGTAATTTTAAAAATATGCCTTCAAGGCACCTGGGACATAAAATTGCCACTTTTCAGAGAATGTCTCATTAGTATCACAGAAGTAATGGCCCTTTTCAAAACAAGAGCTTCAGCGTTTGAATCCCGCCGTTTTCATTGAAAATTTTAATTTTTCATTTGAACATGTACACGAGGAATGTTGATTGGAGTCACTTTATATTTTTTCAACAAGGTTATTTTCATGACGTTTACCTATTAATTTTATAGTGATGGAAAATTGTCACGCATTTTTGTTTGTCTATTTCACTGTTTTCTGTATTTTTTAAAAGTAGATGACTGAAATTTGGATCCGCTTAAGGTGTACATGTGTTATTCAGATTTTGTAATAGTCTTCTTGTTACATATATAAGTTTTTTAGAGATAAATAATAAAAATGAATGCATTATCACGCGCATCGTTCATAAAACGGTTCAAAGGTCTACAAAATTTGAGTGTGTTATTGAATTAATGTATTGTGATACCTCTTTAGGGGATGAAAATCCAGTCACAGTAAAGGGTGCTGACTGCGCATGAGTGCTCTAGGGCTCAACCATCTTCAGAATTGTTTCTCTATCAATCTACAGTCAAGCCCTGATTCATTGAATCGCGATTTAACGAATTATTCGATTTAGCGAATTTTTTTTTATGGTCCCGGCGAAAATGAAACAAAAATACTTCGTTTTAACGAATTTACAATCCCGATTACACGAATAACTTCCTATGTAAAAAAAAGGGAAAAATTGAAGAAATTTTCTAATATCTAAAAAATACTTTCAGTGTTCCTGATTGTCAATTTTCTGAATATATATCATATGACGCAGAAATATCTTCTACATGCGAAAATGTACATTATACCGAGGTTATTTATGCTGTAGTTATAGATCGGAAGAAGAAGATGAAATAGAGATGAAGCATTTTCAATGTTCAAAGAAGCAGTTAGTAGTTTAGGTTCTTTGAAACGGAATTTGATGGCTTATAATGTTAATAATATTATTTTCACTGCTTCAGGAAAATATCGATAAAGAAGTTTGGAATACAAAATTGAAATAACGCAAACAAACATCTATAAAAATGTCTTATAATTTATCTACAAAATCTGAATAAATGAGATTCTTTCTTAATAAAAAGGATTGTGATTTATAGCGGTGCATAAAAAAGAATGAATTTTTATACAATGTATTTTCGTAAAGCAGTAAATGTTTAAAATCATTATTAAGGTAAGCGAGGAATATTCCTTTTATTTACAGCCATTTTTTAAACTTGTGCTGTTGTATAATAAAATTCCTTTGATTATCCCAATTTAACGAATAATCCCGATTTAATGAACAAAGTTGCTAGTCCGGAACGATTCATTAAATCGAGGTTCGACTGTATTGCACTGATAAGCCTGAACCGAAAAAAACCTACCATCTGAGAAAAAAAAAAAAAAAAAAAAAAAAAAAAAAAAAACTAGTTTAATCCTGTATTTTTGCAGTAAGATCTTGCTTTACAATGAAAACCAATGGATGCAGTTAGAGATTTTTTACGAATTCCCAAAATTGGATTTTCTGGGTAAGATGAGTTATGAAACTTACGTCCACATATAGAACCCTAGTATGCATTTATAGTATATATAACGCATGTGTGTATAGATATATAGATCTGTATGTATTACTATAATAATTATGTAAAATATAATGTGCATGCCACCTTTAAATAAGAAATTATGTCAGTTTTTGTTGTATGGACGTCTATTCTTAATTTTAATATTTATTTTTAAAGAATTTTATTTTTATGTATATGGAAATATATTCCCCAATATATATTTTACAACAAAATTTTCAACACTTCATATGATAATACTGCAGCACATTTGAAATATAACGCAAAGTGTTCAGTTTTGAATGTTTCTCGCAGTAAACACGTAACCATCCTTTATGTCCGGTTTTAAATGTAATATCTTCAGTCTTGAGCACACGAATTTCATTTTTCTTGAAGTGCTTGCGGCAGCATTTGCAGCAATTTCATGAATGCCCTTACATTACTCATAGACCTCAAGACCACTCCAAGCATTTCCTACGTCAGGTACTTTTAATTCAAAAAGAGGAGACTTCTGGATTTCAAGTCCATTCACTAACCAGTGGTACTTTTGAGAGGGAACCCCCTACTCTACCGCTATTAGTTACACCCTTTTCTGAGATTCTCCAGGACGTATAAGTACCCGAGGTCCATTGTGTCCCATCCAGGTGGAAGTTCGAATAATAAAGGACCGGTCTTTAAAAGCAAGGATTTATTTCAAGAATATCTGCTCTTTAAAAAGGAAAGAATTGTTAAGTTATCGACGAGATGAAATCGTCGAACAAAAGATATCTTTTATTGGTAGCCAAAAGTGAAGAAAGGTTGAGAAGGGATTTATGTTTAAGGACTTTAATCGAATCAGTTGAATAAGGGGGGGAGAGTAAGTTTTCGGCGTTTTGTTAGCTGTCAGGCTGATGGAATATGAAAGAACGGGAAAGGATTTGAGCGTCTACTTCAGGTATTTTATTTATTATTGTAGAGAAGGATCTAAAAAGCGTGAAATTGGAAGCAAATCAGATGAAAAGAAATGGATTTATGAATGACAGTCAGCATTCGTTTTTTATTTTCTTTATAGAGTGCTCTGAATTTTAGATGCTATTTAGCGTGAACTATGCAGTGCAAAAAGAAAATACAAACAAAATTAGTTCACTGGCGTTTTTCTTTTTCGTTCCTTTTTTTATTAAAATTTTAAACTCTGCTGCAGATTTACTGCTACAAGAAAAAATAAATGCAGCACTGAAACTGAGTTAAAAAAAAAATAAATAGTTAATTTCTAAAATAAACGCTCTTAAGAAGTCATCCTTTTTTATGTTAAATAATTTAATATATTGATTTAATAATTTCAAAATTGATTTTTTTTTTCGATTTTAATCTAGATTTGTTAATAAAAAAATTAATTCTATGAATAATTTACTTTAAAGAAAAGTCAAAATCGAAAACTCATTTTTAAATTTCAAGAATAACAAATATACTTAAATTATTTAGTGTAAATCAATAGATGGAGTTAAACTTACACTATATGCAAAATTACTTAAAATATGACACAGTATTTAAAAATTGTTAAATTATTTGAATACCTTAGAACTTTCAACTATAAAAAACATAGTCTTCTTCAGATGAATATAAGAAATACAACAGTTATTGACGCCTAATTTTCAAAATCCACGTAGATAGTGAAGAAAGGAGTGAAAGTGGAAGTTAATTTATAGATCCGGAAACATTGCGAAAATAAAACATGGATATAGGGAAGTGGAAAATTACACGTTTTATCATTCTTTAAGTAAACTGAGCAAAATTCTGGGTATGTTGTAGGATAAAACGTCATTACAAACAGTATTTTCTTTAGTAATAATTTCTATTGATTCGCGGATAATTAAATCATGATAATTCTTTGAGGGATATATAATTTTTGCGTCTTCGAAATTAACTTGTATAATCTGCTTCTGGTTAAGTCTTGATAGAGCTGTTGTAGGTCGGTTATACTTTAAATCTCTCAAATGTTCCTTAATACGAACTTTAAGTTTACGCGAAGTCATGCCTATGTATTCGAGATAAATATCTTCTGTTTTCAGTGGAATTACATATACCCCAGAAACTTCATACCTCGGGATCGGGTCCACTTTGGCACTAATACTTGTAATTTTGCTTTATATTCCTCTGAAGAAGACTATGTTTTTTATAGTTGAAAGTTCTAAGGTATTAAAATAATTCAACATTTTTTAAATACTGTGTCATCTTTTAAATAATTTTGCATATAGTGTAAGTTTAACTTTAACTTTTAAAGATGAATTAAGCATTTCTATTTATTTATTTACTGATCAATAGATGGAATTTCATATAGTTTTTCATAATTTCTATTACTCAAGCGTCTTTAGGATATATTAAATCTACAGTCGAAAAAGCCAACAAAAGCCAAAAATCATCGTGAGTGCGAAAAAGTTGTCTAAAAAACGGCACTTAAGTATGATAAATATCATCTATTTATTTACTAAGCAAATAATCCTTATTGTGTTTATTTTTAACTAGCAAAACTCGCGGCTTTGCTCGCGTAATAGTTGAAATATGCTAAGTGATATTTGTATGTCTAATTTTTATTGGATGGTATTATACGTTTAGGAATAATTCAAATATTAATAATAAAGACACTATATAAATATTAATAATAAAGGAGTTTGACTGAACTCCATTGTTACACTACATTAGGCAGAAATGAGACTTAAATTAATAAAAAGAACTAAAACTAATTCTAAATAGATGATTTAGAAAGTATTTTGAATCTTTTATGCTCATTTCAGTATTCATTTGAAGTTTTAAATTTTTTAGAAACCGTTCTTAATACGGTATTCATCCACACATCCGGTCACATCCACACTTTCAAGATGCATTTACATCATAAATTAACCATCATGTCAAATTCCAAACTTCTTGTGTAACGGTCTACCACCTATCCGGTTGTAGTGGCACTAACATAAAATGTTTATGTTGAAACAGAGACTGTCATCATTAATTTGCCAAAATTCATTTTGAAATCGGTTTTGTTTATGTTGAAACAGAGACTGTCATCATTAATATGCCAAAATTCATTTTGAAATTGGTTTGATATTTTCTAATATTCCATAGAAAACGTAATTTAGAAAATATTTAAAGGATTTTTTAGAACCTTTGTTGTTCATGCCCACCCCAGGTGGTAGTGGCACTGGCATAAAATATAGCCTGTGTAGGATAAGAGACTATCACCATTGATTTTCAACCATTACTTTTGTAATCGGTTTATTATTTCACTGAGATTGCATAGAAATCGTAATTTAGGGCTTTTTTAGAATGCTTTTCGCTCCTTGCCTTTGCTTCACTCCTTTTATATTTCGAATTTATTTTCGACTGTTCTTAGAGGTCACTTATAACATGCCATATTTAAAATTTCTTGCCTCTTCAGTATCACAGAAATCGTAATTTAGGACGTGTTTTGCTCCTGCAACCCTCTGGTGGTAGTGGCACCGACATAAAATATCGCTTATATTTGAGCAATTTCTATCATGAATAATTTGCAACCATTATTTTTTAAATCATTTTGGTATTACTTAAGATTGCATAAAATTCGTAATTTAGAATGTTTTTAGAACGCTTTTCGCTCACTTCATCCTTTTAAATTTGGAATTTTCTTCCGACGCGACGGTTCGTAGAAAGCATTTAATTCTTTTAAGTAATTACCATGCCAAAATTCAAAATGTCAGACTTTCAGTATCACAAAAAAAGCAATTTAGAACATTTTTTGCTCATTCAGCCCTTAAATGGCAGTGACCACAACATAAAATATAGGTTATGTTGGAGCGGATAATGGCACCATCAATTTGCAACCTTTTTAAAAAATCGATTTGATATTTACTGAGATTGCGTAGAAATCGCACTTTAAAACGTTTTTAGAACGTTTTTCGAGCATTTTCACACGTTTTAAATATTGATTTCTTTATAAACTGCTCTTAGAGAGCATTAACATCTTATAAGTAAGTAACACGCCTAATTCCATGTTGCTAGCTACTGGCAGTATCACAGAAATCGCAATGTAGAACGTTTTTTTTGCTCCTGGTGGTAGCGACACCGACACAAAATAGAGCCTATGTTAGAGCAATGGCTGCAGGATTCTCGCTGGCTTTTGACCAACATTAGCGATTTGGCGAATAAGAAATAAAAAATAGTAGTCAAATGAAAAGAAATCTTAACAAAATAGATTCTGCGTGAAACACTGAAAAATGTATATTTTATCCCTTTTTTTTAAATGTTCTAAAATAACCTAATTTTTAGTAATTGCTTATAAAATAGAAATTCGACTATCCGCTACAAACAAGTTTATTCAAATTGTCTCCTAAATGTGTAAATGTTTCAGACATTCTTTTAGCAGTCAAAAAGAAAAATTAAAAACAACTGTCTTTGATTTACCGTTTTGAAAATATACACTAAAAATTGCTATGAGATTTTGACTCTTAACCAATCGAATTTTTTTTTTTTTTTTTTTTTTTTTTTTTTTTTTTACCGGCCAATGATACTTTGCATAAAACTGATAAATAGCATGGTAAAGGCTAATTTCAATACCTTATTCCAGAAAAATTTTTCTCTATTTGGCGCTTGATGCGAGTAATTTTGTTTGTGTTTTTACTGGCGCGACGCGGGTGCATAGATAGTAATTAACTGACAGTAGGGAAATAGGTAATGCATAATCCTTTCTATCTTTTGCTGTTGCTAAACTGAATTGATGTTGAGTCAGTATCTCTATAAATAGAGTAATGTAAATAGCAAGGTACGATTGAATATGAAAAGCGAAATAAATCGTTCAGCAACGTAGGTTAGAATCTTGACTTTATTGACACTTACACAGGGCCGAAACTAAAGAGGGGGGGGGGGGGGTGGCAGAGGGGGCATGTGCCCCGGCGCCAGAACGAAGGGGAGCCAAATGAAGGATTATATCTTTGGAATGGATCATTTTCTCCTGATGGGCTGCTGGCTTCCATTATTATGAAACAGCCATTTTAAATGAAGTGTTAGGTGAAGATGAAAGGGCAGTCGTATAAAGTTAGAACTCTAATTTTTTGGTCAGAATGGGAAAAAAATGGCCATAATTAAAAAAAAAATTAAGGCCATTTTTTTTCCATTCACCCCCACCCCCCCACCCCCCCCCCCCCAAAAATGGCCATAATTAAAAAAAAAAAAATGGCCATTTTTTTCCCCATTCTGACCAGAAAATCAGAGTTCTAACTTTTTACGACTGCTGTTTCATCTTCACCTAACACTTCATTTAGAATGGCTGTTTCATAATAATAGAAGCCATCCGTCCATCAGAAGAAAATAACTCGGTGAAAGCGAAAACTCGGTTAAGCAGGACTCGGATAATCGGGACTCTAACTGTATATTTCATTTTAAAAATGATCTTTAGAATATTTCTGTTGGTATTCAGAGGGGACTCATGACCCCCGTGATCTCCCCCTTGGATCCGCCATTGTAGATTACGTAGTTCAGTATTACATATTTTAAGATTACATATTTTAAATTAAAAAATAAGTCGGCTATTAGAAAATTACTAAAATTCTCTTTGTAAATATATTTGAGGAAGAGGGAGGGGGTGGGGGGGCGCCAAAATCCATGCTTGCCCCGGGTGCAAAAAAGGCTAGTTTCGGCCCTGCACACACACACACACACACACACAAAAAAAAAAAGAGCAGAAATAGAGCGCTCGCAATTTGGGGATCCTGATTGTTCTTTTACTCGCCAAGTGAATCATTTTGTCGCGATTTGGCGAAATGGCGAGCGGCAGCAAGAACGCTGAATGGCTGTTACCATCAATTTCCAAACATTACTTTTGAAATCGGTTTGATATTTCCTGAGATAGCGTAGAAATCGCCATTTAGAACGTTTTTCAGCACGCTTTTCGCGCATTTTCACCACTTTTAAATTTCGAGTTTTTTTAGGAAATGTTCTTAGAGAAAATTTATATTTAACAAGTAACTACCATGCCAAATTTAATATATCTAGGCCCATCAGTAACACGAATGCCATATTTTTAAGACTTTTTTGCTCCCGCACCCCCTTTGGGGTAGTGACCCCGACAAAGAATACAGCCTATCTATAACAAAAATACATAAAATTTCTGTAAAAACTATCTATACATAAAATACAGCCTAAAATACAGCAAATGCTGTCATGATCAATTTCCAACCATTTCTTTCGAAATCTGTTTGATACTGCCTCAGATTGCATAGAAATCTCAATTTAGAACGTTTTTTAGAACGCTTTTCGCGTATTTTCATCCCATTTAAATTTCGATTTTTTTTTAGGAAATGTTTTCAGAGATCATTCATATGTTTTAATTTACTATCATGCCTAATTTCATGTTTCTAGGCCCTTCAGTATTATAAAAAGCGCAATTTATAACGTTTTTTATGAGATACACAGATAAAAGCGTACGCCACTCACTTCCTAGACGCTTTCGGGTATTTATCGGTGTTGTTGATGGCATATTTGAGCACATACTGTAATTGTTATGTCAATAAAACCTTTGTTAGCATTTCTGCACCATTTCTTGTTTTTCGTCAAAACTTTTCATTTCTGACCCCACATTACTACACCAAAATTGCTTCTTTATGTGTACTTTATCTTCCCTTATAGTTTGGCCCATGAATTCGGGGACACCCTCTATGCTAAGACAGACAAAAGTTTTCATAAAAAAAAAAAGTTTTATTTTTATAAATAAATTTATCGCATTTCCATATTTTAATGGTACCTGATACTTGTTTTAGAAGAGCCTTGTATTTTTTATTGTCACATATATGTTTTTGAATTTGGCAACCCACGAAACTTTTTGCGTGACTCCCACAGGGACACAACCCATGGTTTGCGCATTACTGCTCTCGACGACTCAAAATTATGTTTATTCTTGAAAAATCGGCTGCTCCACAGTTTCTTCTTACATCGTTTAAAAAATCATGGTGAATTTTGGGGAAATTGTTGAAATTTGGGAAACTTTCCCTAAGTATACACTGTAAAAAATATTTTCCTTACTTTACACCAAAAAGGGTGGCAACTAAGTTGCCACCCCAAGTGGTGTAATGAAATTCCATTTGTAAACTGGTGTAATGAGCCACCAGCTATCAAATGGTGTAAACAAACACCACTTTTAGTGGCAATTTAGTAGCCACCCTTTTTGGTGCAAAGTAACGCTACTGCTTATCTGGTGTAAAGTCACACTACTGCTTATTTGGTTTGCACTTCAACAGTAAAATAAAAACAATTTAAATATTACATTTTAAATCTAATGCAACCATAATTTACAATAAATAGTTTCACGCAAAGAGGCTTCTAAACGTTATTTTAACTGCGATAATTTATTATCTCAGTTAAACATTCATTTTAAACATTTTAGTTTTGGTAAACAACGAAATTTCCTCACAAATCATTCGTTCGTTACATCTGGACTTGCGTCACGTGTACTTTACTCTTTCTTTTAAACTCAGCGGAGGCCTGATTGGTTTTCAAATAAATAGTCTAAGCAAATTAAAATAAACATACCATAAATACAACCATACATTGCAAATTGTACAAAAATCAGATACAGAGAGCTAAAAACCATACCAACCTCTCAAGTGCTAAAGAACAATTTTTATCACTTTTAAAATGCAAATTAAAAATACTTAACGGCATAATTAATTAATAAACAGTACATCGCTAGAAAGCTTGAAGTTTAGGCTTTAAAACAATACTAATAGTTAAGAAAAATTACAAGGTTTAAATAGTTAAAAAAAGGTTCAAAACAAAGTAAACAAAACGTAACGCTATGGGCAAGTGGTCAGAGACAAAAATTTTTATACCAAATTTCATGAATTTTTTAAACATATCTAAACTCAACTCAGGAATACACGGTGGATGATGGAGCAAAGCCCGTACTTTATAGAACATAAAACAAGTATTAGTTTTTCAAAATAATTAATAAAAAGTTGAAAACAAGCTATGTAACTATGTAATATGTGTCAACAACAGTAAAAATCCCGCATGTATTTCTATGGGCGAGTTCTAACTGGAAAATCGAATAATGTCAACTTTTGAAACGCTCAGCAAATACACAAAAAGTGTTCAAAACTTTTAAAACTGGATAGAATATTGAAGCTTAAGCTTTAAATGAGCTAAATATGACATTAGTTTTTCAGAAAAAGTTAGTTTTTGTAGTTAAAAAGCTTGAGAATATCGTTGTTTACGTAATGTATTTCATATGGGAAAATGAAAGTCGTAATCCTAAAAACGATACTTTTTAAAATGCCTCGCAAATAGTTAAAACTTATTGAAAACTTAAAATTCTTGATTAAAACATAATCTACGATCTTTAATTTAGTTGAATCGAACATTATTTTAAAGTTAACAAGCGAAATTCATTGTATACTGAGCGTCTCAAAAGTGACAAAAATGCCAAAAATTGAAAATGACACTGATACAAAGTAGATTGACTTCATATACTCATAAAATTATAAATATAGCAGCTAGAGATACATAGGGGGTAAAAAATGCTGGAAAATGATTGGTAATTTTTCAAAAATATGAAGTTAAATATAAGTTTTAAGTTCTTACCCTATTCCGAAGAAATTAGCCAAAGAAGACATTCAAAATGGCGGACTCAATCATGTGTCGTTTAAAAACGACACATGATTGAGTTTAAAACCCGAACTGGTGTTCGGTTTCCACAATTTCTTTAAAAGATTAAAATTAAACCGTTTTGAGTGTATCATGACACTTTATTCGGTGTTTACACCGAACTTAGAGCATATTTAATCCTCATTTGGCATTTCATAAACTCAGCCCCCTGACCGCCACGCAAAAGGGCAAATTTGTAATGTTGTTTTCACATTAAATATTTTTAAAAACTGAAAAAAGATGATTTTTCCAACATGATATAAAACAAAAATTAATTACGTGTTAGGAATATAAGCCTTAAGAGTATTAATCCTAACAAAATGTTCTAAAACTGCATTACATTTGAACAATTATATTAATTTAAATAATTCTTCTAATACAGTGAAAAATGCAGCTTAGTGAACGGATATATCAGTTCGCGGCGGTGAGAAGGTTAAGCGTAACTATAGTCCCTTTTTTTAAAGTGTAGCATACAAGTGCCCTCAGTTGTTTGGTCAAAGTATGTCTAACAGAATATGGAATTTGATGAATTTCCTTGTATTAGTTTTCAAAACATAACCATAGCAGAAATCGTCATGAGCACAGTATAGCAGGACTAGTAGAATATGAAGTCTGATGGAATTCCGTGCATTAATTCTCGAGATATGGCTATTTTGAAAATCGTGAAAAATGCAACATAGCAGCGCCACCTGTTGCGGCGATATGCACCAAAACATATAAGCAGCTATTTACGTCAAGGTCTAACAAAATATGAAGTTTGATGAAATCCCGTCCATTAGTTCATGACATATGTCTATTTTGATAATCGCGAAACGGCAGCACAGCAGCGGCATCACCCAGATAGCATGAACATTAATAGCAAGCTTAATTTTTTCTGATATTATCTTGCCGTGACAAATTTGAATAGAGAAATTCGCAGCAAATCTCTCGCAAGGCGTCACCCACTTGCATGAGTAGTTTGTTGTGAAACTGATGGCAAGACTTTCTTTAATCACGAAAGTTACGAGAGCAAGAAATCCCTCTGTTGAGAGAATAGAGAATCAGCACATATGCAGAAATTTTATTCGATTGGCACAGCTTTTTCTAAACGCTGTACTTATCAAGTCCCAAAAAAAGGCTCGAATTGAAAAGTACATATATTACCTTAACTTGTTTCTGGTGATGAAAACGATGCATGCTTCTTCTGACGGTGCGTTCGCATCAATAGACCTGTTCAGGTCTATGCACCCCTTCGAAAGGTTAAACTTATATTATAACAGGAGTAAACAAAGCGTGTGGCATGGAAAGATTACTATTTTGCAGTATTTTTGATTACTTGTTTGCCGTTAAAATAAACTTGATTCAGCATATAACTTGCACGACAAGTTAGCTGCAAGTTCAAAGTGTAGTGACTTTGGCGTTTGCGTTATCTTGCTGCAGTCTTGGTATGAACTTTCAGTCTTG
This sequence comes from Maratus speciosus, assembly GCA_963932465.1. Taxonomy (NCBI): domain Eukaryota; kingdom Metazoa; phylum Arthropoda; class Arachnida; order Araneae; family Salticidae; genus Maratus; species Maratus speciosus. Next base: position 243,489,295 of record OZ010800.1, on the reverse strand, counting down.
TCATGCTGAGCTTGCTACAAACTTTGCAGGTTTTCAAAGCAAGACTGCTGCAAATTTTCTGCAAACTAAAAATGCTATGTGGGCAGTTGTGTGAAATACACGAAAACCTCATCAGCACAATATAATACTAATTCCGTAATCAGCATCAATTTAAACGATTCTGCTTTTTTATTAAAGTTCGTACGGTAGTTCGGGATCTAGATTGCTACAAATTTATGTCACATACTGGCAGACAGAGTCAAGGACAGACATTTTCTAAAATTAGTGAAATTTTGTTCAGAACCTTTTAACCCTTTATCTACTGACGGTACTTATAAGTACCATTAAAATAACTTGTTATGGAATTCATTTAATACATCGATTGTTGTAATACAGTTTTGAATGGGCTATAGAAACATTACTTTATCTTGCTCTAAACGCATTATGGGTTACACAAAACAAAAATATTTTTAAAAGGGTGATTTATTTTGCCTTTGCATCTTTTCAGCTTTCTTGGCATTGGGGGGGAGGGGGAGGGGAATTTTCCAATTCGAAAATATTTTTATATTTCTGTTATAAGAACATTATATTTGTACGGTTCCTAATTCTACAAAATACTAAGAAAAATATTTAAAATAAAAGATTTGAGTGGTGTTATAAATATTGCACAAATTCCCTATAAATTCAAATTTAATTAATCCTTCTAAATCCTTCAATCCTTCTATAATCCTTCTAAAAATTTTTAAATGATTATTTAAATGTTCTAAGGTAGTTTCAATTCAAAAAAATTCACAAAAAATGCTTTAGAAGATAACATTTTCATGAATTCATAGTTCAGAACATAAAGGGTTAAATCGTATAATTCCGTCGAATTTTCACGAAACAAATACTTTCTTCTTGTATATAGAAGAAAGTAATAAAGTATATAAAGTCAAAACTCCTTTGAATATATTCAGTTAAAAAAACATATTATTATTTTAGTAAATTAATATTCTACTATTTTATAATTTTTATCAATTACCTGAATAACCGAAAAATAAAATCTATTTTTCAAGCAACCAATAAAGATAATTTATTTAAAAAAAACCACTGCGCAGTAAAAACACCGTTTTGTTAAAAGTGTTTAGTGCTGTTTTAAGAGATACGAAAAAGAAAGATATTTTAATGCTAATAAAATTCTTAGAACGAAATAGTAGTTTTAAAATAGGATTCAATTTAAAAAAGAAATTGTGTTTTCGAATTAACTTTTCTCTGTTTTTTTTTTTTTTTTCTTTTATTGCTTCAAATGTGATTATCCATAATTTTGGAAGTCATTTTAAAGATTGGAACTTAATCTTTTTTTCCGGTCTACCAGATTTTAAATTATATATTTTTTTTATATCAGAATTTGATTATATGTGGTGTCTATATCCATTAAGCCTGGAATATGTCAGAAAATGTACATTAAATCATAAATTGTTTTCTTTTCTTACATATAAAACATATACAAAATATATATGCCTGATTAATGGTAGTCTGTTTATTCTCCTGATATATTTTTCACTATAAAAAGAATGAAAATTTAAGGGTTTTTGTTTCTTTAAAAAAAAAAATTAAATATAAATTTGGTTTTTTATGTAAAACTAGCTATTTAACCCATTCAACGCACGGGAGTTCATGAATCTAATTCTAAACAAAAATTAAAAATAAAATTTTGCCGAATTATCTTGTTGCTAATGGCAGCAGACGATAAAACGATACCTTTGGAATAAGGGAATAAATAGAATAAAAAGTTCTTTTGATGTTTGTGATAAAATGTTTTTCTTTATTTTTTCTTAAAAAGATAATTATTAAGAGCAATTAAATAATCTCTAATTATTTGCATTGAGATAAAAGAATTATCGTAATGCCCGCTACAGCTTCTTTGTATTGCAGCGTTGCGTACGTAATATGTATATCTCACATTGCAGTAAACATTTACGATTACGGCTGGTTAGACCTCCAATCGTTCATGGGCCTCCTACCAGCAACCCATGTGCCAAATTTTGTAGCCTTGCGCCCTGTGGTTTTCAAGTTTTTGAGGTTACATAGATACGAGTACGGATTTTAATAGGGTAGATTAAAGTTTTTAACATACATGGTGTTTTAATAAGATCGAAGTGCGTTTTAATTATTTACTTGTTGTACATACGTATGCGATATAAATTGCAAAATAAAGTAGGAATTAAAACTATGTTGATGAAATAATCCTGCCATTAATTTTCAAAAGTTACGTTTTTTAAAGTTTTACACAGTCTTTGCGTTCTATAAGTTGTAATTAAAAAAACATTCCTTTATGGTATGACAAGTGCAACAGTACAAATTCCATTCTTATCCGTCCAAAATTATGTTAACGATACTTTGAACAAAGTTATGATACTTTGAATTTCAAGCAATTTTGGAGCAGTGGCGTGGCGTGAAAATTTTCGGTGGTCGTCGCAATTATTTAAGTTTGTGGTGAAAAATTATTAACTCTAAAATTCAATGGTTGAATGTTCAAAAAAGAAACTTTAAATCTTACCTTCACTTATACATGAACTCCAAATGTTCTGCTAAAACTGGATCGTAGAGTTTTAAAAGCTTATTAAGAGTTTTAAAATATTGCTTGGTCATCGCCGCATCCAGCGATGACCGGACGCCACGCCACTGTTTTGGAGCTTTCCGGCAATTAAACAACAACAAAAAGTTTTTAATGCCGGAAATCTCCGAAATTTCATAAGATTCAAAGAATCGTAACCCAGCGAGCTTTGGGCATAGAACAATAGAATTTATACTGTTGTCAGAACATAGAATTATTTTTTTTTTCCGAAATGTAATTTAGAGGACACGGGGACCGTATAAAAATTTAAAAAGTGTAACTTTTTAAAAATTAATGGCAGGACAATTTTATCAATATTCTCTTCACTACCACTTTATTGTGAACAGTTTATCAATTTAAATTCCTACTTATCTCAACAGATAAAAAATTAAAGCGTGTTTCTATCTTTATGGGGTACCCTGTAGACTGCTGTTACAGAATATATATATATACTGAACTGGATTCCTTCTTAAGGGTTACAAAAATCCCGAAAAATTTGCATAATTATTAATTTTTATTATTATTATTAATATTATTAATATAATAATTATTATTATTATTAATTTTTTTTCGCTTATAAAAATCTGGAAATTTTTGAATAAAATAACGTAACCCTGTGTAAAAACTATAGTAATATGAACAAATATAATTAATTTTTATGTTGTTATATCGATGTCATTATTCGTGCGCAATAATCTTTATATGATATACTAGCTGTTACCCGTGACGTCTTTCAGCATTAAATAAAAAGATAAATGCATTAATTATGAAAAACTTTTTACTCCCAATGATTAAAAGTATATATATTCCATTACCAATTCTTTATCACATTTTGTGGCGATATTATGGTATTTCTTATTCATAGGCACCTTGAAGTAATTCAGTCTTAAAAAAGAGAATTTTTGAAATTATTGTAATAATATAAACAATCTCAAAAATGAAATTGCAACCATTGGAAAAAGGATGACCAAGTAAGATTGTGGAAATAGACAAATAAATAAACTCTTCGTAAAATTAAAAAAAAAAACTGGGAGACTTATATTACCACAGGTGCTATTTGGTGTAAAATTTTTATATGGATGCACTGCATGCTATAGGACTACAAAAATCCACTATAAAAAACATTAAAGAAAGATATTTATAAAAATGACAATATATTTTAACTCTTGTAAAGCTAAAAGAAATCTTAAATTAAAATTCGGATGCCAAACAACGATTTACAAAAACTGTCTCCAATATACTTCGAGCTCCTGGTCGATACTGACAGATAATTTCGATATTGACAGAGGGAAAGTGATGTTACTTTCACGCAATCATATTAAACGTTTAAGTTTTATGAGCAGAAATGCACCTTCCTATTAAAAAAATAAAGTAAATTTTATTAAATATTTTCTGAAATGAACGTCTTTAAGAATTAACACTTGTCAAAAATTGTGTTTTTGTGTCAGACAATTGATTTATTTCTTTTATTTTTGAGAATGAAAATAACAATTTCTCGCTAATCATGACTTCGATTGCGACGTGTATAACATTGCGGTGCATATTATTGACATTTACTATCCATTTTCTTTTCAAACTTTTTTTCAATTTTAAACCGTCAAGTATTGATAGTAATTGACTTTAATTAATTAGAATTAATACCATAACTCAAGACAATTTTTTCAACATAAAAACATATTAGTTTTATTTTTCATTTATGACGTCATATTGGGCTGCTTTCCGTACCTACTCGTATTCATGCATATTGCATTATTAAGAAATACTTGAAAATTTCAAATTTTATTTCCAATATGAGTCATATTAATATTTTTTTCATTCTTAAAATTTTTTATTTAATTTTCCTTTTTAGCGTGAAAATATTTCAATAGAAAATTAATTGTTGAGGAAAAATTATTATTCCTGGTTTCGATTTTCTGGCAACGACAAAGAGTGATGATTAAATTTTTTAGAAAAATGTCAATTGATTCTCTATGAAAGAAGAGAAATTTTGAATTATTAAGAAAAATATTTGAATAAAATAAATAAAGCAAAACATACGTTCATTTCTGTATTATAATTCATCTGTATGCAAAAATAAAATCGCATTAATTCATCTATTTTGACGTTGACGTGATTCAAGCATTCACAATTATAATATTATTGGATGTTCCAATATTTAATACAAAATAATTTATTACATTAATTATGATACAGTGAATTTGGCATATATACAACTACTAAGAAATTTATAAGAAATATCAATCTTGAAACATCATTCAAAAGTTATGACCAAACAGTACGGTAGGATATATGAGGGGCTCAGAAACATAGTAAAAATGGGATAGTCCAAATGCAAGATGCATAAAATCTGTTTTATCCACTCCCACTGTAAACCAAGTCTGTAAACAGATGATAAAATATGTGAAAACAGAATTGGTTTACGGTGGCAGTGGATAAAACTGATTTTATACATCTTGTAATTGGACTATCCCATTTTTCTTCAAAATGGACTTGGTCTACTATGGTTGAGAGCCTTTCATATGTGAAAGTCAGTTAGAAAATTTATAAGAAGGTTTTGTAAATTCTGTTTCATTATATTTCTGACTTTCCTTATTAACCGAAAAACTTTTTTTTTTAATTTTCTAATAACCAATACTACATAAAATTTACTAAAAAGAAACAAAACACAATAAAACGTTCTACTAAAAGTGTTTAGTGCTCTTAGTAGATAAGAAAAAGGAAAATATTTAAATGGTAAAAAAAATATCTAAGACGAAACTATAAGCTTATAAAACAGGATTCATATTTGAAAAAAAAAAATAAAAACGCTTTCAAATTTTCCCCTTTCTCTTTTGCTTTAAATTTGATTATCCATAATGATGGAAGTCAATTTAAAGAGTGGAACTTAAGGCCTTTTTCTGGTCTATCAGTTTTTGAATTTTGTTTTCTTTTCATAGTAGAATTTGATTATCTGGAATATATATATATATGCTAAGCCTGGATTATATCACAAAACTTCAATCTAGTAATAAATTAAATAAATTAAATTTATTTCTGCATATAAAAATTAGGTGCTTCATTTACCGCAGTTTTTTTTTTCATTTTAATTCATTTTTACTGATAAATTAGATTTGAAAATTAAACAATTTTTTTTTCTAATAGTAAGATAACCTTTATGACTTCAAAAGATGCTTTTTTCTTTCATTTTTCTTTTTTTTTTAAGGAGTACACTGTAAAAAAACCACTGTAAATTTGCCAGAACAAACTCGATCACAGTGAACGTGCTGTATCTTTCTTTGGTTTCCTGACTATATTAACGTAGAAAATACAGTAGTTGCGTAAAATTAGCAGCACAATGTGCTGGCAATTTGGGCGCATTTTTTTACAGCAAAAACCGCTGGCGTCCAAATTGCCAGCACATTGTGCTGTTAATTTTACGCAACTACTGTATTTTCCATGTTAATATAGTCAGGAAACCAAAGAAAGATACAGCACATTCACTGTGATCGAGCTTTGTACTGTAAACATCTCGTTTTTTTTTTTTTTTTTTTTTTTTTTTTTTACAGTATAGAATTAAGTTAGATTGTTTATTGAAATAGATTCTTCTTAAAACATCTTAAGTTACCACGGGATGAACAAGGAGTCCATTGTATTTTGAAATTAACCCCTTGACATTCAGGACGTACGGTGCGTACGCCTCTCATTTCTCTAATCAACGACCATGACGTACCCACTGTTGGTCGTTCAATAAACAGTAAAGGTTGAATATTTGAACCGGATTGGTCTGAGATATGCAACTGACATAACAGGGCACTGGTCGAAGGTGAGTTTTCTGACACAAATACAGTGAAATACGTTTAACACGAAAACGCTTAACACGAAAGATCGGTTAACACGAAATGATATAGCGGTCCGGACAGTATACGATGCAATTTAATACATTTTTGTTCTTTTAAAACGAAACAAAAATCGCTTAGCACGAAAAAAATTCGTTTTCGAGCTAGTTAGTTTTAAGTTGAAATTGGTGAATTTTGTGTTAAAACCACTGAATTTTTGGTGAAAATCAGAGAATTTCGTGTTTTTTTTGTAAATTAGCTTATATTTTATGAGCACAATGGCTGAGAAATCTGTGCGAAAACAAATTGCTATTTCGCTTCAAATGAAGATGAAGCTGCTTAATGCAGTTGATGAAAAAGAAGGACAAAAACAGAAATCTGCAAACAGTTTTGCATTGCCAATTCTACATTATCAACAATAATAAAAAAAAAACAGAGATCCCATTACATTAATGTTTGAGCGTAGTAAGTATAAGAGAAAACGTATGAGAACTGCTAAGCACGAAGATTTAGAGACAGATTGACTTATTTGGTTCAAACAAGCTAGATCTCAGAATGCTGAAAACGACACTTCAAAAACAAAAATCTGATTCCCCGCCGAAAAAAAAAAACAATATTTTGTTTACTTGCTTTTTATCCTAATTGTTGCAACTTACTAGTAGTTTAACAGGAAATCGAAATAAAATTTGATGACGTCGAAAATATTTGTGAGTTTTGTCCTTTTTTTAAGAATCTTTTAACACGAAATTCTTTTAAACACGAAAAAATTTTTCAATCCCCTCAGTTTTGTGTTAAGCGTATTTCACTGTATTTAAAAACGCATAGCCTGGTATATAGCTGGCGAAATGAAGTCTGGAGGTCGAGGGATTAAATATAAATAAAGTTTATAAAATCTTTTGTAATTAGTTATTTAATTTTGATTTTCCATGACTGGAATATAACACTAATTATCATTTTAAAGAAAAAAACCTTGTTTGTAAAACAAATTATAAATATTAAGTGCTTTACAGCTTTAATACCCTGTATTGAAATACGCATAGGGTAATTTCTGGATTTATGCTGCATATTTCTTTTTATTTGTGTATAAAGTCCCATGGAGGACATAAAAAAAAAAAAAAAATCATGTTGTTGTATTTAATGTTAACTATACAACACGTGTACTGCGATAAAAGATTTAAAACAAATAATTAATATTTTTTAACAATTTTTTTCTAAAACATTACACAGCGGCGCGTCACTCGTACATTCAGGCTGAGACGCCGCACTTGTGCTGTAGTTATGCCGCGCTTGTAATAAGAACAGAATGAAATTATAAATAAAAATATTCATACCTGGACTATAATTAACTATGTAATAATAAAAAGAAACTAAATGAGTACAATGAAAGTATTAGTAGATTCAAATTAATAATTGTTTGCCTACTTTCATTATTAAAATTATCGACTTATTTCTTTACATTAAATTTTAATTGTTATTTCAGCAACAACGTAACATCAGTGTATTAGAGAAGGAAAAGAAAAAAAGTAAAATTGTGTTTACATAATTTATTTGTTAATAGGCCTGTTTTTTCGACCGCAATCTACACAAAAAGTGTCGAAAGAGTAATCTTTATGTAACTGCATTTGACACATTATGCAACAAAGCCAATTACACTTCCTCTTTTTTGGAGTAGTGTTGTAAGCATTCCTTGCAAAGAACATCTGCGTTACGCGTAATCCAATCTTTTATTATTATCATCTTGACTTGCATCTTTCTTGCCCTTCTTACTTTTTATTTTTCCCTTTTACTCCTTTGGTTTTTGTAAACTTGATAACATGCCTAACTTGGTTAGTCTGTGCAAAAAGAAAAGGAAAAATAAATAAGACAAAATTATTACAAAAGAAACTACGGCATATATACCGGAATTGCAGTGCAGCATGTATCCCATTTTGCATGGTACAGACGCCGCACATCACAGTTACATGCATTCTCTAAGGGAAAAGGCGTAATCATACACACATACTCTATACAAAAGCTACACTTAGTTTTGACTTCGAAATAATGCATGCATTTACTAATTAGCGTATGAAAAGTATTTAAGCATAACGTATTTAAAAGTTTGGATACTGAAATCATGCACTTATGTTAAAATAAGGAATGTACAGCCACAAGTAAATATCGAAATGGGATTCACGCTATATACTGTTTAAAATAATCTTGTTGCGCACCTATACTGCGCGTTTGACGACCATCTATCGATAATTACAAAAAATACAAGTGGTGCGGCATCTATTCCGGATGCGGTGACCTTCCCGGAGTTACCCTATATTTTCTATTGATATCTGTAGTCGTGGACATAATACCACGTTCAGATCGAACGTTTAAGATATCGTAGACCGCCGAACTCGCTGAGGCAGTTTCAATTTTTTTTACTAGATAGATACACTGCCACTCACTCGGACTGGCTATAAAGATCCAGTTTAACTGATTGGCTGTTGCTGCCGGTTTCATTTTATGCGCATGCGCAATCGTTACATATATACATATCTTAGACACAGTGACGTTCACTGAGTTGTCATAGATAAGTTTTGGATGCGAACAGGCATTCAATTGCGGAGGAGAGCTTCCTCAAAAATGGCAGTCTAAGTTACTTTAAACATCCGATTTGAATTATTTTTACTGATACCTGATATAACATGTTATTAAAAATGAATGTTACCTTAGTTTTTATGTTTTAACTTGGGCGTGCATAGAAATGAATTTACAAAATATACCAATCTTGACGCATTCATCCAAAAATAACGAGTGAACAGTACATTGAAAATAAAGGATGCCCACAAAAGTCCTGTCCATACTCTTAAAAACGGTGACAGCTATAATCTTGAACTATGGTCATCTAGGTATATGGAAATGGTCCTGCATGAACGTTGTTTATAGGTATACTGATGAAATGAATATGTTCTACATGATTAGACGCTATAGCGCTACTTAGTAGTAAGCTGTTTAGTTAGCGTCCCGATCTAGAAATTCGTACAAGATACCGGAAAATGCCAAATGCAAAGTGGTTGAGCGTCCTAGATTTACTATGAAATGATGCCTTGCCTGTAAAAATAATTTTATTAGAAGCCCTGGAATCAAAATGTTTTATATTCTATCGTCAAATTAGATAGGCCACTAATTGTATAAGGAAATGCGGCATTATAATGCAGCACATCAGGTCACTACTAAAGCGCTGTTTGAAATTGGAAGACCAGTGTTATAATCCAGCTGACCTTTTATAATATTTATCATTTATATTCAGTCACTTTTTTTTTTTGGAGATTTTGCTTTAGTAGTGACTTGACTTTTTAAACAATTAATATTTCATATTAAACTCACGAATTATATTAGCGTTCCTATCTAGAAATCCATACGAGATACCTGAAAAAAGCCAATTACAAAGATGTCGAGCGTCTTCTATTTACTATGAAATGATGTCTTGCCTTTAAAAATAATTTTATTAGAAGCCCAGAAATCTAATTTTTTTATATCCTACCGTCAAATTAAATGCGTCTCTAATTACATAAGGAAATACGGCATTATAATGCAAGGCACATTTACTAATAAAACAATACATGTAACCATGGAACAGTTTATTTTAAGAATAAATGAAATGAAATAAGATAAATACATGATGTATTTACTGTTGACTGAAGGCACATTGAGCATATTTAACTTGATTTCCATTTTTAAATAAACTGTAACCTGTCCTGATGTGTTAGTTTTATTGTTAAATGTGCGTTCGTCCCATTATGCCACACTTACTGTATGCGATTAATATAACATTTAAGTTCATGATACGATATAAATATTTACATTTCAAGGCTTTTAATAAAGTTATTTTTACTTGTAGGACATAATTTTGCACTAAAAGGAGGACGTTCTACAACTTTGTAATTAGCTTTTATCTCGTACATTGTACCCTTTTCGAGATAGGAACGCAAACTCTGCAGTTTGCTATTAGGTGGCGCTATAGGAGATCTCCTCCTGTAGTGCATAGTCACTTTACTATACCAAAGTGACACCATATTCATATCTATACCTCTCGTTCTCAAGTTAATGAAGGTGTGCAGGAGGTTAATGGAAATATTGTATAGTGTGAAATTTTTTAACTTTCCTTCTTAACGTATTAAAAAAGGATATTAAGCTTTAATAAATTATGTTTCATTATTTTTCGCGATTATCTGAATAACCGACAAAGATTTTTTTTTTTTTTTTTTTTTTTTTTTTGTATTCAAAAAGTCAGTAAAAATAATTGATTAAAAAAGAACTAAAGCAGCGCAAAATCTTATTTTCTAAAAATGCTAAGTGCACTTTCAGAGATAATAAGAAGAGAGATATTTAAATGATAATAAAATGTCTAGAACGAAAATAGTAGTTTTAAAATAGGATTCATATTGTAAAAAAGAAAAAAAAATATTTTGAAATTACCGTTTTCACCTTCTTGCTTCAAATTTGATTGTTACAATTTTAGAAGTGAATTTAAAAAGAAGAACTTAAAAAGCCTTTTTACAATCTCTTAGCTTATTTTATTTTCATAGCGTAGTTTGATTATCTGTAAAATATGTATCTACTTTTCCTGGAATATGCCGGAAATATCCATTACGGAATAAATTAAATAAATAAAATTCGTTTTGGTGTACATTGCAAAATATTTTCATTTATCGCAATCATTCTTTTCCTATTTTTTTTTTTTAAATGCATAACGTTAAAAAATATAGGAATTATTTTCAATAGTAAAATTATCATAAATAAAGACACAATCTTGCTTAATGGTACACAAAACACGAACTTTAATAAGCTAAAAGTTAATTTCCTTTTACTTTTTATTTAACTAACTTTTAGCATACCCTCTTGAGACCCAAGCTCGCATTTTTCGCTCAAATTTTACCATTTTTAGGATTAAAGCTCTTTTTGGGGCTGGAAAACTTTATATATATTAAATTATTTTTAAAACTAAAAAATATATAGAGGTTTGGTTTGTCCAATATAATGGACATTGGGTCTTAGTCCTGTAAAAATCATATTATTGAATTACATGATTCTGAATAAAAAATTCTTAATTGAAAAATATTCTTTACCTATAAATATGTTTTTATCGTTCATACATCACCTTTAAACATTACGCAATTTTAATTTTTTCATTATCAAAGAGAAAAAGTATTTTTGGATGAAATTTATTTGAAAAGTATAAATCAATTTAGGGGCATTCCACGTCAAATCAGGCAGTAAAATATCAATATGTAACCCACCATCACAGATTTTAATGAAACTGCCTGTGTTTGTTCTTACTATTAAGATATGATCACCAGTAATTTTTTTTGCTCCTTGGTGAAATAGTTTCTGAGAAAAAAATTGTCAAAATTTTGAAAAACTGCCGTCAGTTGGCATTCTTGATAGCTCGGTTTTCAAATGTAGCATGTCATATATATAATCATATTTCAATATCTACTCTACAAATCATCTTCAAATAATTTATGCACAATATTTAGGGTGCGCAGCTTATGAAAAAAATATATTGTTACGCTTATAACATTTTAAGTGTGTCTAAAAAAATATTTAAACTTTGAAGTCGTGAATTTTTTATGAAAAATAATGCATTAACAAAAAAAGCATTATCAACAAAAGGCGGTATTTTTATTAAATTTATTTTTTATGGGAGATATACTTAAAGATGTCCTTTACCAGATTCTGAAATAAAAATAGTGGGATTTTGGGTGTTTTTGGTAGTATTTCCTATTTAAAAATATTTTGAGGTGCATTTCATATCAAATCAAGCAGAGTCATTCCATGGCAGTTCCCCTAAGCCATTTAATCACTGTCACAAATTTCAATGAAATTGGGTTTATTTATAGCTTATTTTAAGACGTAATCACCTTTAATTTTCTTGATCCTAAGTAAAATATTTTTTAAGATAAAAAAATATCAAAATTTTGAAAAATTGTTTTAAATTTTTTTAATGACAGTTCGATATTCAAAGACTAGATTTAAAAAAAAAAAAAGTCACTTCAATATAAAATCCCTAAATAGGTTTCAGATAATGTATATGTGACAAATAATGTAGGCTGATTCTTATTTCTTGTTTTTTATCATGTTTAAACACTAAGAGCGTCTTTTATCTTATGAATTTTTAAAATCAAGAATTTTGTCAAAAATAATGTGTTAATCAAAAATTTATTATTAACCGAAGGCAGGGTGTTATTGCTTTTTTTTAATTGTACGTAAAAATATCTTTTAAATGGTTATAAAATAAAAATAGTGAACATATGAGAAAAAAATTATCAAAATTTTGGAAAAATGCCACGAGTTGCCATTAATGATTGTTCAATTTTCAAAGGCCTCATTTTATATATAAAATCATATTTCAATAACTAATAAAGAAATCTTCTTCGAATAAATTAAGCAAGGTAAATAAAGTATGTAGATTATGAAAAAAATATTGCTGTAATGTTAAAAAATATTTAAATGTGTCTAAAAAATTGTATAATCTTTGAAATCAAAAATATTTTACAAAAAATAATGAAATTATTAAAAAATCTTTATCAATCAGAGGCGGAGTTTCTATGACTAATTTTTTAATTTTAAATTGTACATAATACTACATTATAACTGGATCTGAAACAAAAATAGTGGGATTTTGCTTGGTTTTAGTAGTATTTAAATCATATTTAAAATTATCAATATTCTCAAATGTGAAATCTATCCAATATATCATCCCTGGAAATATTTTTATTTATACATTTATTTTATTTTTCAAATTATCTTTTATGTTCGTTTCTTAAGGAAAAAAATAAACAATATTGTTTTTTAGTAAAACTTCTAGGACGAAGAGCAATTATCCCTTTCCAAAAAAGAGAAAAATCACTAGCTCCTCACCGCCCAATAGAAATTTTCAAAATGACAGTCCTAATCTTTAAACTCATATTTGGCTGTTAATATTGAAAATTTAGCATTGAGCTGCTAATATTGAAAAAAAAACCAAATTTCACTCTGTTGAAGAAAATTTTGACGTATTGTGCTTTAAATATATGCAAAAAATGCATAATCCATTATATTTATATCTTTCAAATAACTATATCTAAAAAAATATTTAAAACTTAATAAGTTGCACTTTTGTAACTTTATTCAGTTTCTAATGATATGTACCGTAATTTTGGGTGTATAGCCCGCAGATCAAACAATTCAGTTTGGACCCAGAAATTTTATTCAGTATTTGAAGACCAATATTTACTGTGATCTAAAAAGTTACATTGAATTTTTAAAAATTTCTGGGTCGAAACACGATTGTATGATCCGCGGGCTATACACCGGAAATTACGGTAATTTGATTTATTTCATCACAATATTGATGAAAGATGGATTTTCAACATATATATGTGTGTATATATATCCCTGTTCTCAAACAAATTATTTAAAAAATATTCATTTATGTTTAATAAAGCATATATATATTGTTTATACACTTACAGAAAATACATAGAGCAAATTTTATGATATTATGTCAATAATGTCTAAAAGTAAAGAACTTATCTAATAGTATGTAACGAAAAATTTAACATCAGGTGTAATGACAACAAAATTTTATAATTGTTTTACTTAATTTGGATGAATGAAAAAAGCTTACATGTTTATATTTTATTGAAGTACAGGGGAAAATGTCACAAAGACATACCTCAACAACCACTGAGTATGTCACATTCACACTACAGATGATTTTTTTTTCTTTTTGATCTTTCGGGTTTGATTTCAGATGGTAATGAATTAATTAGTTTTGTTAGAAGTGTCATTGCAGTCAGCATATTAGGCTCACTATTTTTTTTATATAATTTGTTTTGATTGACTTGATGAACAACAATATTTAAAGGGACCATTTCATGACTTTTCAATTAAAAGCTGATTTATAAATTCATCATGTTGTTTAGTTATTATTATCGTCTTAAGATAATAAGTTGATATTAAAATTTTTAAATGCAGTTTATTTATTATTTGAATAGTTGAAAGTATTTTTCAATAAGAGTGCGGGCTGTTGATTTTAAGTCGGCTGTTGAGCAATGTAGTGTTGGTAAAGGAACTGGTACTATTTAATTTAATTTTTATTGCTGTAAATAATATTTGTTATTTTATTATTGTATGTATTATATTTAAGCAAGAGTAGAAATACACGATATCGTAGTCATTTTAGTACATCTTAGCATGAAAAGTTTCAATATTTATCATTAAACATTCACATTTTATGAAAATTTTGTTAAAATTGCTCATATTTTCACTATTTTTATTTTATAACTATTGAAAAGATATTTTTACGTACAATTAAAAAAAGTAATAACAGCCTGCCTTCGGTTAATAATAAATTTTTGATTAACACATTATTTTCCACAAAATTCTTGATTTTAAGAATTCACAAGATTAAACACACTCTTAGCATTTAAACATGACAAACAACAATAAATAATAATCTGCCTACATTATTTGTCACATATACATTATTTGAAACTTATTTAGTGATTTTATATTGAAATGACTTTTTTTTTATGCAGTCTTTGAATATAGATCTGCCATTAAAAACATTTTAAAAAAAATTTCAAAATTTAGATATTTTTTTTATCTTAAAAAATATTTTACTTGTAATCAGCTTTAATTTCCTTGATCCTGTCTTAAAATGAGCTATAAACATACCCAGTTTCATTGAAATTTGTGACAGTGAATTAAATATCTTAGGCGAACTGACATGGAATGACTCTGCTTGATTTGATTTGAAATACGCCTTAAAATATGTTTAAATATGAAATACTACTAAAAACACCCAAAATCCCAATACTTTTATTTCAGAATCAGGTAAAGGACACCTTTAAGTATATCCCCCACAAAGAATAAATTTAATAAAAATACCGCCTTTTGTTAATAATGCTATTTTAGGTAATGCATTATATTTCATAAAAAAATCACGACTTCAAAGATTAAACATTTTTTTAGACACACTTAAAATGTTATATAAGCGTAACAGTATTTTTTTTTCATAAAATACGTACCCTATATATTATGCATAAATTATTTGAAGATGATTTGTGGAATAGATATTGAAATATGATCATATTTATGTCATGCTACATTTGAAAATCGAGCAGTCAAGAATGCCAACTGATGGCAGTTTTCAAAATTTTGACAATTTTTTTCTCAGAAACTATTTGACCAAGGAGTAAAAAAAAATACTGGGAATCATATCTTAGAAAAAGGAACAAACACACGCAGTTTCATCAAAATCTGTGATGGTGGGTTACATGCCTGCCTGAACTGACATGGAATGACCCTTTAGTGACTTTTTAAATGGTTTTTTTAAAAAGAATTTTAAAAAATCTATCACATCAATAGAGGTTTTTTCTAAAAAAAATATATAAATAGTTAGTGGCATGGTTATCACAATTGACATTTGGATGCCAAAAGGAAATTAAAAAGAAACAAAGTGCAGTTTATTTATAATCTTAAATTCTTGTCTTTTGTTATATTTTCTTTGAATTTTTATTTATGTTTAAAAATTTTGTTTCATTATCAATGTGCTTTTATCGTTCATACATCACCTTTAAGTATTGCACAATTTTAATTTTTTTATTATCAAAGAGATTTCTTTATTCATGGATGATTTTTGGATGAAATTTATTTGAAAAGTATAAATTAATTTAGTGACTTTTTTAAATAGTTTTTTAAAAAGAAATCTATCATATAAATAAAGTTTTTTCTTAAAAAAAAATATATAATAAATAGTTAGTGGCACGGTTATCACAATTGTCATTTGGATGCCAAAAGGAAATTAAAAAGAAATATACTGTTTATTTATAATCTTAAACTATTATCTTCAGTTATATTTTCTGTAAATTTTTATTTCTGTTTAAATTCGATTAAATTAATTAATTTAATTATAAACAACATACGGACAGTAAAATAATATTAAAAGCTTGCAATTATTGTTTATAGTTAAACGAATATACAAATACAAGTTTCATTTCATGCACACAACCTTATTATATTTCATACTTTTCAAGTAAGATAATATCGCTACATAGGCTTCAAAAACCAGATTTTTAGCGTCAAGTTCCTCTTTCTTTGACTAATAATTTTGCTGACATCAGAAGTGTGTTTTTATCGTTTATACGTCACTTCCAAATACACATTCAACTTTTGCATCATCAAATAGAAAAAGTGTACTTTAACCAAGAAACGTGTTGATCAATTTAGTAATTTTGAAAAAAAAATTAATAACATTTTGTTTTGTTTTAACACTTCTGAACACCAGTCATTTGTTTGTTAGAATAATGATTACAATTAGTGGCGCAGCTACCACAATTGGCAAGTAAACGCAAAGCAGAAATTTATAAGAAATCAAAATGAGTTTCATTAATACTGCTCTTCATACTAATCTTGTTCTTTATACTGTTATGAACTGTTATTTTTAGTTATATTTTCTTAAAACTTTTGCTGCTAATTAAATATGATTAAATTTATGCAATTATAACTAGCATACTAACAGAAAAATAATATAAAAAATAGTTAATTGTAACCATTTTAATATCAATGAGTAAAAATAAAACAGAATAAAAGCTTAATTAGAAATATCTATATTTACCAAATGCGGAATATATATATATATATATATATATATCGCTGTAATAAAATAAAAAATTTAACAATTCACTGATTTAGAATAGGCATTTTATCAGTAAAATTATACATTTTTTGGATAATATTTAAATATTTTTTTATTTATTTAAGAAAATATATTAACTACTTCTGTATCTTATTTATTTCAATACTGTGTTGATTTTTAAGTCAAAACTAATGCGTCTCTTCAGTATACAAAAACAGTCTAATATGAATAAAAACAACTGACGAAGACCCAACGTCCAATAGAATGGACATTATCAAAAATTTTGTTTATTCTCTAAAATATACGTTAGATTACTTAAACTGCGATGTCATTTCATTGACACAACATTTAAAATTAGATGTGTATAGCATTAATATCAAGATACTATTTAAAAATATATAAAATTAGCATTAAAACTGTCTGCTTACCTTCAAGAGTCTTTCTCTTGTTCTCTGCCACTTTCAAATGATTAAAATACATATTTAGCTGTATTTTTTTTTTTTTTTTTTTTTTTTTTTTTTTTTTTTTTTTTTTGGCACACAGATAGTAGCACTGGACTATCTAGTACAGTGGACACCACGTATTTACAAGTTCCAATTGAAATTAAGTATTTTATATGAAAAATAAAAATGTCCAATAGAATCGACGCGGGGTCTCAAGAGGTTATTAAAGTTCGTGTTTGGTGTACCATTAAGCAAGATTGAGTCTTTATTTATTATATTTTATGGTGTAATTGTCCAGTATGTGTTACAGTAATATTATCATTTGAGACTTTTTGCAGACAAAAACTGCTTTTTGTAAAATTAAATTTCCCATTCTACAAACTCTAGTTACGTGAGATTTTCCATTCAAATGGATTCTTCTTTAAAATAAATGTGAATGCAGTCTTCTGAATTTTCCGAACATGTTATGGAATAGCGCAGTTAAATTTCTGAAATTTTCAACCGAATAGGGCAGCATACTAAAAAAGTGTTAGCTTATACCCCCCCCCCCCCTTCCCTCTCTCTCTAAAACAGCAACAACAACAACAAATAATAATAATAAACAACTAGAAAACAGGAATTCTACTTTTTCATCATTTAGTGTCGCCCCGATGATTTTTTTTTTTTTTTAATGTATATAACTATAGATAGTACAAAACGTATTTAAGGGTTAAGGCTTAAAACACTCTCTTTTACTTTATATAAAATGGCGTCATTCGCATCCACTGAAGAATTCCTCATTTACGATCCAGTCTTAAACAACATCTGCTGTATGCATATGACGTCACTATCGCTGAATAATACACAAACCCAAAAAAAGAAATGTCGTCATTCAAGAAACTCGCAAAAAAAAAAAAAAAAAAAAAAAATCGACTATCTAATGATTTCTATACTTTCATTTGTTTCTAATATTAATATAAATACTTAAAATTAAATATAGTTTATAATAGCTCCATGTTTTATCAGAAATCATTCATTTATATTTTTCAAAATAGCACGTATTTTAATTACATTTTTTTTTTTTTAGTAATTATGGGAAAATGGAAACAAAAAGATATAATTTCTATTTTCAAGCTGTTTTTCCTTTACTTTCTACAGAAATGGAATACTTGATTTGCCAACATTAAAAAAACGGCGCTAAAAACTACAAAAAAAAAAAAAAAATAAATAAATAAATAAATATTTCAAAAATAAATTGAGATGCAGTTTTCAAACAAATTGCATTTAAAAGTACTTTTTCTTCCCCAATACGACGGTATAAAAATTGAAAATGTGCGATGCTTAGAAGTTAAAAAAATTGCAGTAGAGTATTTAACCGTACAGTGATACATCTGCTTTGTTTTATGGTTGGCTTATACAACGGAACGTTTTTTTTAGAGACGACTCTTTAATTTCTGGCCGAAAGAAACAGCATATAGGGGGCTAATAAATAAATAAATAAATAAATAATCAAAAAACTTTAAAATGTACAGGCAGCAATATGCCGTGTCACCCCTGTGGTTGAGAGATTATTTTCCCGTTATTTAAAGAAGTTTCCGTGATTTTACTGGATAATACCAGGAAAGTTTCACCTTAGATTAACGAATAATCGTGTTTTTTTTTCTTTTTTTAAGACATACATAAAAATTTAGTTTCTAATAACAAAAAGTACTACGCAGCTTAGTTGCCAGAACACTCCTGTGATTTGACGAAAGTGCAGCTTTAGATTTTAGGATTTAAAGTAATTTTTTCTTTCAATTTGTTAATTTTCTGTATTTTCGTGGATAATCGGCAAATCAAAGCGGTAATTTTCGTATTTTAACGAAATATAATCACTGTAAATATTCGTTCCATTCATAGATTATTTTGAGAGTGTATGTAAACTAATAACTGCAAGCTACAAACATGTCACCAGTCCGACATAATGGAAACAACTAGACTCGATCACTGGCCTTCACGTTTTGAATCCGGAGATGTTACCCCTTTTCCGTTAACAATTGATTACACCACCGCGATGTATATCATTTATATTCTGTCACGGTTTCTTGGTTATTTTTTCTTAGAATCTGTCGCAAAATGGTTTTAAAACATAATCCGAAGTCTGATTTTTACAAAAATTTATGCAGTTCTAGCGACAATGATCTACAACATATTCGCCAAATAGGAACTCATTTGGAAACCTTGTTACACTCACACAAAGGCACACATATTTCATGATTATAATTTTTTTAGACTATGTGTTCAAGGCCTAATATCACAGAGGCACATGGGGCATATGCCCTCGGGCCATATTTTTAGGGTGGCCCAGAATTAATTTTGATTACTCTTTGAAGATACAAATTAATGCAAATTTCCATTTATAGTTCATAGAAAGAATGAATTTTTCCGATTTGTGTCAACTAATACTATCTCAGTATTTTTCACTAACGACAGAGAAAAGTAATGTAAACTTCAAAACTCAGAGAAAAGCGGATATTACATCAAACATATTTCATTTAGCCCCCAGGTTTTGAGTTTTACTCACTCTAAATAAGATATTGTGTAGAAGATTTAACTTTCCCTTTTATATATTTTTTCATGCGTCTATAATATCTTCTTCTTTCATAAAGCCATTGTTTAATTTTTAAACTGCACATTAAAACATTTGTCATGTTTATAATGGACTTCTGTATAGAAAGGGAGCCCAACTTTCACCGTGTGCCCCGGGTCCCACATAGTCATGTCCTGTATGCGTTCGGAAAGTGAAAATCGCGAATTCCGAAAATGGCACAAATCTTCATTTTCAAATTAGGCATTAAGTTTCTTGAAATTCTTTCGTATTTATTTATTTTATTCGTACTTTTTGCGATTTGAAAACGAAACTAATAAAACATATGGTCCAAAAAGTTAATTTCAATACAAAGTGAAGTAATGTGGAAGTCAATAGCACTCACTGAAAAAAATATCCTATATATATATACGAGTGATTTTATCTAAAATATCTGTCTTTTAACGGAAAATTTCCATTTTGAGTCGAAATCGTGCCTTTTCTTCGAAATAAACGGAAAATTTCTTTTTCATCCGTACTCGTTGAATTAAAAAAATTAAAAACTTCCTTCCAACACAGACAAACGTAAATGTTCCTTATCAGTTGAGGAAAAAAAAAGTCTGTTATAATATCGTAACTGATGTTTTGGCCTGTAATGAAATAATAAAATAAAGGCTTATAGTTGGTGAAGACAAAGCATGTATCCTGTAATTGGGACTATCGAGATTCGAAGGCAAAGCGATAGGCATAGCGAGAAGGCAAAGCGATAAAAACAGGTGTGATAATATCAATATAAATACCGGTTCCATAATTTTGCATCAGTGCATATAATTATTATATAGAGTTTTATTATTATTATTATTGCGCTATTTTTCTTTTCTTTCTTTCTTTCTTTCTTTTCTTTTTTTTTTTTTTTTTTTTTTTTTTTGTATAAAAACAGAGATTTGTCTTGAATAGCAGAAAACGTCCATCTTGAAAACGGGGAGTTTTTGCAAAAACCTGACGCCTACAGTACGAACATTCGGAGAAAGAAACCAGACAGTCACGAGCATCTGAATCATAATAGTCCGATTCATGTGACTGTGGTAAATAATTACAGACTGACCACTTGGCTTTTCATTTGCAAGGGGGTCATTTTTAATCAAAATTATTTTTCGAATAAAACTACATAAAAGTTGCCATGGTCGCAAAGAGGTCTCTCTACTTTTAGTTAGCCGGGCGCAAATCTTGCAAATCTGTGCGTTCGTAATTATAAATATACGTAGCTCCTTTTTCAGCGTAAATGCCCTTGAAGAAGAAATCAAATTTATTGGTTATAATTTAACTCTGTTTATCTTTTAAATTATGAAACATAATTATAAAACTGATTGATTTCTTCTGACAGAAAATCTAATTTGTTTATCTAATTTGTTTATAATCCTGGCTCTTGCTCAGTATTTATGAGTAATATTATGATTTCAAGGTCAGGTAAGATAGATTTATTCACTTTTATAATAATTTTGAATTCTTGATGATGATTAGTTAGTAATTTAATGACTTTGTGATTTCTTGATATAACTGTATGAGTTATATTTATTTTGTTATCATTTAAATAGATTTATTAGTTTTATAGTTACTGGGATGTCATTTAAATGAATATTTTAGCTATTTATAATGATTTATAGCTAATTTAATGTGGTTTATTATATTATTATTAAATTAATTGAAGAAGATTTATAACCACCATATTGTAATTTTTATTTTGATGTGTTTTTATTTATTTATTTATTTATTTGTATAATATGTATTCTTTAGGAAAAGGTCAGTCTTGAATCTGCAACCAAGCAGAGAACATAATGTAACTTGGCTCTGTTAAATACAGTCAATTTGTAATAATGAAAGGGCTATGAAGAAATGTTTAATGATTACAAAGTTTAAAAATTAATTGCTCAAGATACCTGGATTAAAAATATATTTCATTTTATTTAATAAACTATTTAATCTCTAATCGCTCTCCCACTTCACTTGGATTTTGCGATTTATTGACTTTTGAATTATCGGCGCCACACACACCTATATACATCGTTTGGTCTGTCCGTATAAAGCAGCGCAAAAACTACACAACTGCATGGTTTGAAATTTAAAATACATAATTTTTGCCTTATTTTGTCGAGTCATTTAAAATTTTATGAAAATCGGATGTATAGTTCAATTACAGGGACTGTCAAAACTATTCCGTTGCATTACGACCAATGGGAAAAAATAGCTTCAAGTTCATTTAAATGATGTTAAACCTTTTCGAACGTAATGAAATTGATATACATTTATGAAGTGCACTAAAATATACATTCTGTAGAATATGCGGTGCAAAGACTATTTATTATTCATTTATAGGGCCACACAAAATTATTCCGTTCCATAATGGTGTAGGGTGAAACATTGTTTGGGGCGTATTTTAATTATGCTAAACAATTTCACATATAAAAAAGTTGATAGACGTTGCTGAGGTTTACAACAAGTAACTTCCTGTGTAATAGAAAATGCATAGTATTTATAGGGACACACAAAAGATTTTGTATACTGTACTGTATTTGAAGTACTGTATATTAGCGATAATTGATGGAAGTACATTTTTAGTTGTGATATTAGTTTATAAGTTTAACTAAATTTTTTCATATTACGTTGTGTGTATAAATGCTGTAGTCATATACAGGGATACACAAATAATTTGTAAGTGTTACTGAGTATGAACGAAAAAGCTTACAGGTTGTTTTTAAATGAGTTATGCATCTTTACGCTAAACTACATTAAGTATACTAAGATATGTTTATAGAATATAGATAAAATGATATACAGGGCCACGCAAAGAATTGGATACAAGGCCGTCTACGAATGATAATCTCTGGAAGTGTGATTTCAGTAGTTTTGAGCGTGTTTTCGTCTTAACTAAATTTTAGCTTGTAAAGGGAGACCCCCCCCCCATACTTTAAATTAGAGATATGGCCAGATGTACAAGTGTAGTACATTGGGATGTCTCACAAAAACCCATATTTGTGAGCTCTAATCCCCACGACTGCAAACAGATTCAGCAAAGTAAAGGTGAAAATTTTATTGAAGAAATGTTGACATAATATACTGGTGGGGTGGGCCGCTTAGAAAAAGCCGGTCTTCCCACCTACAAAGTATCAGGCCGAATGAATGAATTTACATATCGAATGCACGCCACATCCACTGGAATACCAAGCCAATATGAGAGTTACCCAAATGCCAAATTATCCGTTGCATATAAAAACAATGGGAGAGAATTTAAATTATTGGCGACTAAACTGATACCGACAAAAATGTGAAAATAACTTCAAGCAAACCTACCAAAACAGTAACAATACGTAAAATTTATTTATATTATGGATGTCAAATATAATTTTATGATTAAATTTATTGCCCGAGTTAAAATGCGAGAAATGTATAACATCCCCCTTGTTAATAAAAATGATTGCTTTCTTTTATAAACAACGCAAAGGAAAATTACCCACATAAATATTGTAACAAAAATAGATTAGTATTAAATTAATATCGAATTCTCAAGAGTGCAATTATCGTAAATCTCCCATATAGTTTGTTGACTTGCAGATATCAAATAGCGAAATCAAAATGGTAATGAATCATTTCGTTAAAAAGACATGTTTATTATTTAATGTTTTACTTCCGCATGAAATAGACGTGAAATAAGCCTGAAATTACTTTTTTTAACAAATCCATTTATGACTGACTGAATACATGGAAAGAAAAAGTAAGATTAATTTAAAAAGAATAAAAGGACAACATATGGTGATTGCATCATCATATATTATGACCCCAGCACGCAAAAAAAATGCTGACTCTCGGCATGGCTTGATTCCACAAATAACATAAAAAATATATTGTAGATATCAAATAGCGAAATCAAAATCAAAATGGTAATGAATCATTCCGTTAAAAAGACATGTTTATTATTTAATGTTTTACTTCCGCATGAAATAGACGAGAAATAAGCCTGAAATTACTTTTTTTAACAAATCCATTTATGACTGACTGAATACATGGAAAGAAAAAGTAAGATTAATTTAAAAAGAATAAAAGGACAATATATGGTGATTGCATCAGCATATAGCTAAATAGTGGCGTGTGTATAAATATAGTAGATTAAAATAAAGGGCTGTACAAAAGTATTCATGTATGCTTCCATCTGTTGGGATAAATTGCTGAAAGTGAAATTTCAAAACTATTATGTTTTTTTAACACTTTCCAACATAGTTGAAAATGAATTATGAATTCGGTTTTGTCTGCCCATCTGGCCGTCTGCCTGTCTGAACTTGAACTTGCGTTAATATAGTTGGATTGCTCTGTAGTTAATATATGTTATTGAGATTTGCTTGGCCATGAAAATTATGTATGTAGAGTTCATAGTTTATTTACAGATACATTCAAATGTATTTTATTACATTATAGTCTATAAAGAAATGTCCTAATTATATAAATTCGTAGCACCTATAGCCGTCATCTGGTCTGTCTGTCCGTCTGTCTGCATA
This sequence comes from Maratus speciosus, assembly GCA_963932465.1. Classification (NCBI taxonomy): domain Eukaryota; kingdom Metazoa; phylum Arthropoda; class Arachnida; order Araneae; family Salticidae; genus Maratus; species Maratus speciosus. The sequence goes on along the minus strand of OZ010800.1, from coordinate 243,464,713 downwards.
TAATAGTGCAAAAACTACCCAGCCGAATGGTTTGAAATTTAACATATGTTATCGCTGCAGAATTTTGTCGAGTCATTTCAAATTTTATGAAAATCGAACCAAAACTCAAAAGATATTAATAAAAGTTTTCTTCATTCTATTAAATTCTATCGTAGGTAAATAATTCAATGATATCTCATGATAGGTAATGACTCTAGGTTACCATGGTGATTACGTCCTACTTAAGATGAAGTCATATTTGTTCCGTATTACTGAATTTGATATATATAATCGTAATAAATTTTGTATTCATGCATTTTTGCGTAAGAGTGCAACAGCTATTGCACCAAGATATGAATATTTATAAAACTTCGTTATAGTATGAACGCACCTCATTTGCTACGTTTGACGTACTTGTTCATTTTTCGCATGGTAAATTAAAACAATGCCTTAATGATGAAAATCAATTTCTTATACTGTGATGATATTATTTATTATTATTATCATCTTTATTATTTTTTTTTTGCCTTAAGAAATAAATGAAAGTCATAAATTTTAAATGTTTCAGTTTTAAATTAAAGTTATGCATTTTAAATAAAATGAGTGAAAATATTATATTTTAAATGGAATTATGACATACGAGAAAATGCGACGGGAGCGATGTTTGGCGATTATCACCTGTGTCCTGCTAACATAAAAATGCCGAGTTCTTAATTGTTCTGTCGGAATCTTCCAACTTGGTAAACGATTGAGCAAGTAAATTAAATTACAAAAAACTGTAACATGATACAATGCTTAGAATACATTTAAGAGAGACCAAACTGGTGGCTAGGTTTGGCTAGTTTAAAATAAAATACCTGTTCCTTTGATATTTATGCTAATTTAGAGTGTGCATACAAATGAATTAATAAGAACTGTTTTTTTCACGACTTACTCTCTGTAAATAAATATATATATGTACAATCGAACTCTTTTAATAGGAGCATAGTTGAAACGAGGGCACGAATAAAATGAGCAATTTGAACCTTTTTTAAGAGCCATAAAATCCTGATCAGGGTTGACAGAAAAACATCAGTTCATTTCAACGTAACTTTCGTCGAAAAGTAGAGTAGAATTAGGAAAGAAATCCTTTTCTTAAGAGGCTATTTCAGACCCGTTCGCCAATGCTAAACCTATGGAAGAAATTTATAAAGATATCTCGGTCGCATTTGAATATTTTTAAATGATTTCTTTTGCATTGAATAGTTAAGGTCGATCTGTACAAAGGCCGTTGTTTACTTTTTCGATTTTGTTTACAGGTATTTCTTATGAGGACACTTTCGTTTTCGGAACCGGTTTCGAAAGTAAAAGCATCATCATAAAAAATACCCGCAATCAAAATCGAAAAAGTAAAAAACGGCCTGCATACAGATCGATATCAACTATTCAATGCAAAAGAAATCATTTAAAAATATTCAAATGCGACTGAGATATCTTTATAAATTTCTTCCATAGAATTAACATTAGCGAACGCGTTTTTTTATTTGACTGAAGTAGCCTCTTAACGAAAACTGTTTTCTCTGAGCGATAGCAATTCTCAATTTCAGCTTTAAGTCAAAATGTAGCAATTTATCAATTTTACCAAACAGAATTTCATCTTTCAAAGTGATTTTCCTCCCAAAAAATTGTAAAAGAATGTCTTGATGCTATAAAAAAATTAAAGAAAGAAGAGAGACATAAGGCCGTTTCAAATAACATCCCTTCTTAGGGGCGCTCGTAATTATATAAATACGTAGCACCTATAGTTATCGTTCAGTCCGTCTGTCCGCATATAACAGAGCAAAAACTACCTAACCGAATGGTCTGACATTTTAAATATATAACTTTTACAACATTTTGTCGAGTCATTTCAAATTTTATGAAAATCGGATGTATAGTTTAATGACAGGGACAGTCAAATGTTTTCCGTTACATTACGGCCAATGGGAAAAAAAATACTGCAAGTGCATTTTAATGATGTTACAGCCTTTCGAACAGACTGAAATTGATATGCACTTATGAAGCGCACTAAAATATACATTTAGTACAATATGCGGTGCAAAAAATATTTATAGAACTAGTTATAGTACGAACGCACCACATTGGCCACGTTTGACGAGCAATTTCCAACTTGTTAAAATTTACGATTGAGCCGTAAAAAGGAAAGAATACACAGCAAAACATTTATGTGTTTTTTTCTTTAAATCTCGACTCATACTAACTAGCCATATTAACTAACTTTTTATGCCTCTTATGTCCTGTTAAAAGGAAAAGGATATAAAATCCATAGCTCAAAAATTACAGTGATTGTTGCACTATTAGCCGGGTTTTTCCGAGAAAAATGGTGTAAATAGTTGTATTAACGTACGTCGTTTCTGTCTTGTAGAATTACTATTTTCTTGGACGCAGTTCTGTGATTTTGCCTAAAAAAAAAAAGACTCTGAATATTTTATTTTAACTTTGTAATATTACGTTAATTTTAGAATTCACATAATTAGAGCATTTAATAGTACTTATTAGTTTAATTGCATGTGTGTTTTTAAGATTTTTATTATCTGCAGGGTATTACGTGTAACGATTAATAATACGAGGACTTCTATATTTCCATTGCTTCTCGTACTAACAGTGTTCGACTATATATATATATATATATATATAACCATTAATTAAACATAACCTATCACCATCAAAAACCTCAATATTATGAATTAAAGCTGTAAGTATAAAAAAAGTGCCAAATAATTTATTATAAGTATTATTATGGAAGAAAAAAGAAGAAAGTGGACACCGACAAATAATGGAAAAGTTTATATATTGAATTACGTTATCAAGGGCACAGAATTCAATGATATAAACAATATGGTTGTTTTCTGTGAGAAAAATAAGCTAAAATTATTTTTCCCTGTGCCCAAACAACCATTATAATCAACTGAATAGATTAAATATGAAAACAGAATAAAAACAAATAATATGAAATGGAAAAACAAATAAAACCTGTTTAAATATTTATAGGATATAAAATAGAAATAATACACAACATACCGATTAATATTTCAGTATTTTTCAATATATCCACACGCACATGGCTCCCAAAATATCGTAAAGATTAAGATGAATAAAACAGTTAAGAAATCACAGTGACTGATACCAAAGGATGCAGTTAATACATTTTGAAAACCCATGAAAAATAAAATTAATATAATATAAAATAAAAATAAAATAAATAGAAAGTAATTACATTATTTAAAATAACTAAAATGCACTATTAAATTAATTAATTACTATATAACAATATCGTCAAAATTTAGCTTAAAAATCCACCTGGTGTAGTATATTATAACTGAAAAAGAGTTGCAAAAGACAAAAGTTATATCTTATCGTCATATATATATATATATATATATATATATGATCTCCATAGGCTTTTCTATGTTAAGTTAACATTGAGAAGTGACACTGGAAATAAATAAGTATTGCGCTGCCACGCAATACTTAAATATAGACAAGAATTCTTTGCGATCATGGCAACTTTTATGTAGTTTTATTCGAAAAATAGTTTTGATTAAAAATCGTCACCTTGCATATGAACTGGAAGCGGCCTGTAATTTTTTATGACAGTCACATGACTTGGACTGTTATAATAAAAAAAAAATGATGGCGATGGAACAATTTGGCGTTTTATCACCTGTGTCCAGCTAACATTAAATTACCAAAATGACGGCCTGTAATATTAAAAGGGGAGCGGTCCGCCCGGAACTGTTGATGACAGTCACATGATATAGGCTATTATAATAAAGATTATTCAGTTAATCCCGTTTTATTATTATTATTTTTTCAAATTGAATTTTTTCCCAAATTTATACAAATATATATTTCTTAAATCGGTGAATAACATAATTTATAAGAGAGTCGAAGAATAAAATCTTTACTTTTCTTAAATTTCTTGAATTTTCTTCAAAAGATGAAGAAAATTATGTAAATGATAATAAAATGTTTAGAATACAAATAATATTTTTTTAAATACTATTTCGTATTCAAAAAGTGATTCGATTTCAAATTACAGTTTTCTGATTTTCTTTAAGTTTGACTAAACAAAATGTTGGAAGTTAATTTAAAAAGCGGAACTTAAAAGACTTTTTTTCGGTATATCAGTTTTTGATTTGTATTTTATTTTCATAACGTAATTTAATTATTTGTAAAATTTACATCTATTATGCCTGGAATACATTAAAAAATTTGATGGCTTATCAAATTATTCGTTTTCGTGCATATGGGAAATATATGCTTCATTTATTGTGATAGTTTTTTCTTTTCAGGTTGCGAAGTATTGAAAATTACATATATTCTTCTTTTAAGGGTTAATATAATGTTTGTAACTTGAAAAAACTCTTTTAGAAATATTTAATTATCTGTGTTTATAGACTGAATTTAATTTAGAATTTTCACTGAACAGGAATCTTTTTAAATTAGATTATCAATTATGTGCGTAACAGCGATTATTACGGGTTTAAATAGTTATGCTTATCTTCCTTAAAAACAGAATAAACATTCGAAATTCGTTAATTGGTTTCGTTTCTTTTACGAAATGAAAACAGAATGAATGTAAAGATTTTGCTGCAAAAAAGTTAGTTGAATAAAAAGTCATGGTATGTTGAACACTTTAATAATCATTTTTTACTACCGATGTCTATACCCGTGGGAATAATTTTTAATTGATGCATATTATGTTATTTTATATTAAAAATGTATTATTTTATTATAAATGTAATAATTAGGGATGCGTATAAAGTATCAATATTTAATATTTCTGTTATTGCATGCTATATCGATGTACAAATTTGTTTGGTTTATGGTTATTTGTTTGGTTTGGGTTTGTACAGTGTTTATGGAATGCTTTTCCGGAATCTCAATCACCGATTGCTGTTTGAATTCAAGCCCTGAAAATTATGGGAGTATTCCAAAATTTACTGATTTCGGAATTCCGATTTAGAATTGAGGGCTAAAAATGGAAAACGCTGAAAGTCCAAAAGAGGAATTTTTTCAAGAGAGCGGAGAAAAGAAAAACTCCTGATATTTACAATGTTTTCCGCTTCACTCCTTTTGGGCTCTTAGTTCAACACTTTAAAATGTAGGTACATAATTTTCTTTCGTTCACTGTTTAAATACCTAATATTACCATTTGTAAACATTTCTTTTATTTATATATTTAATATTTTCCACCCTGATTAAAAATACCCCATTGATGTAAACAATAACAACTTGATCAAGCTGTGTAATGGTCACCAGTCGCCGAGCATCTTATCACTGGCGCTTTCAGCGTCTCCACTTCACTTCGTGTGGCACATTCAGCGTTCTCCACTTCACTTCGTGTGGCACATTCAGCGTTTTCCACTTCACTTCGTGTGGCACATTCAGCGTTCTCCACTTCACTTCGTGTGGCACATTCAGCGTTTTCCACTTCACTTCGTGTGACACATTCAACTATCGACATTTTTCTACTCTTTTTTTTAAAACTATTTCTACTAAGGATGGAACCTCAAGGGCTGTCCTGTTTGTGAAGCTTGGCATTTAAGGCATTTTTTCGTTAAAAAATAAATAAATAAAATACCAATTTAACAAATTACAACGACCATTTGGAAAATGATTTTTTCAAAGACTAAAATTTAAGACATAAAAAATCGCACGCAGTTGATCCTACATTAAGTACGCCATGGATTAAACGATAACATTCCTGGAACCATCGTGAACAAATTTTAAAAGAGATTTTAGTTTTACAATTTTCGGTACTGTAAATTTTTAAACTTCTACGGAGCTGGTCATACATTACGTAGGCCGTGAATTAAACATTAATAGTGTTATTACACGTAAAAATTGCAAGATTCCCTGAAACTTGCGTATTATCCAAGCATTTCATTGGCTGTTCGGGAAAAGGCTTTTCTATCATCAGATTTCCAAAAAATCTCACGACCCATTTTAAATAAAATTTCATTCTTAAACTTCTAAACATTCGACAATATTACTTTTTATACCGTCGGATAGAGAAAAAAATGTACTTTTAAATGCAATTTGTTTGAAAGCTCTATCTCAATTTGTTTCTGATTTATTAATTTTTTTGTAGTTTTTATTACTTTTTTGTCATAGTGACAACACTCTGTTGTCCATCGTTGTTGAAACCAAAGGGAAATGCAGATTACTGCATAGACCAATCAGATAACGAATAAATTGCGGATTAAACCAATGAAAACGTTCAGATATGCTTTTGATTTCCTACCCTGACGAGAACAATAACCATTTTTCCAAATGGTTAATAAAATAAAATAAAAAAATAAATGAAAAAGATTTTCGATTTTTTGGTACTTTCAGCGATTTCTATTCTTGGTCCACAGTTATTTTATGGTGGATATTATGAAAAAATCCAATATTCGCCTATTCGAGAAAAGTAGAGATAACATAATGCTATGCTTCATTGAAATATCACAGAAGAGTAGCCTAAAAAATGTCTCTTAATAAGGTAGATTGCTATAGACTAAAATAGCAAATTTTCGTGTTAACTGAATATCAAATAAAATCCTTGGCACTGGGCTTAATATCTGAGTACTTCCTCAGCTGAATACCCGAAAACTCGGCACAAATAAATTTGGTATTAAAATCGAAGCAAAGAATTTCTATGCAAACATAAGTTACCATATAAAAAAAAATTACCAAAATTAATCTGTTGATTTTTCTTAAAAAAAAAAAAAAAAAAAAAACGAAAAAGAAAAAGAAAAAGAAAAAGAAACAAAACTGACGACCATTAAAAAACCCCTTTCTATTTTGAGGTAAAAAATCTGCATTTATCATAAACTGTATGTTTTTTTTTAAAGATTAAAAAAAAAATTAGACTTTCCCACGTAAAATAAAGTGTTTTTTATTTCCGTCTTGGCTGAGCGATTTTTTAAAAAATCTTTAATTGTTTTGTTCGCGCTTGCTTGTCGCAAAATACTTTTGTTTTCAATGGTAATTTCTTCCGTATGATTGACGGTTTGGCTATGGGTAATCCTCTTAGTCCAATTTTATGCGATATTTATATGCACTATTTTGAGGTCAAGCTTTTTGAAACCTTAAAATTTCCGTTCTATGTTCGTTATGTTGATGATGTTTATGTCCTGATTGAAATGAATTCGGATATTAATCATATTCTCTCTAGTATGAATTCCATTGATCCCTGCATTCAATTTACCTCTGAAATTGAGACCAATAACTGTCTTTCTTTCCTGGATATCCTTGTTATAAGTTGTGAAAATGGTTTTCAGACTACCGTCTTTCGTAAACCTTTTGCTGTCAGTCTCCCACCTCACAGGTATTCTTCTCATCCCCCTAACCAGAAATTCGCTGCTTTCAATACTTTTGTTTTTCGGGCTACTAATATTTGTTCCACTCCTCAGTTACTTAGTGCTGAACTTAATTACCTCAAAGCTATTGCTGTCGATCGTGGTTATTCCTCTAATATTATCGATTCTATTTATAAGAAATTGACGAAATCCGACCATTCTGAAAAGCATTCTAATTCCAACTCTAATACTTCAGTTGTATTACCATTTTTTCCTAAAATCAGTCAGCAAGTTGCTAAAATCCTAAGAAGGTTTGATTTTAAAGTTATTTTTTCTCCTGTTAATAAAATCCCTTTTTCAAATCTCAAACACCCCGTTGATCGCCTAGATAATTGGGGCATTTACCAGATCTCTTGTCAGTGTGGTCTTTCTTATATTAATCAGACTAAACGTGCTCTTAGATTTCGTTTAAAAGAGCATGAAGGTTATGTTAAAAATCAGGAGCTCAAACGTTCTTCTATTGCTCAACATTCTTGGTCTTCTCAACATAGGTTCGATTTTTCCTCAGCCATCATTATCCAAAAATGTTCTTCTAACCTTGATCTTGATTTTTGGGAAGCTTACCATATCATTAAAAATTCTCACTCTTTAGTCAATGACTTATCTAGTACTCCAGATTTTCCAAGTATTTGGAAAGCGTTAATTTAATCCCCCTTTTTTGGTTTCTTTTTCTCTACTTCTCCGGTAGATGTCGCTACTTGTCCACCCAGTCGTTTCCACTGCTTCTCTCTTATTGGTTGTTTCGGCGCCTTCGCCACCCGCATAGGGTATAAAAGCCAGCGCGTCTCTGTCTATGATTTTGCTCAGCCTTGCTTTTTCTAGCACGCTGTTCCTTTTGCACTGAAGAAGAATCTCGCTAGTAGATTCGAAACAGCTGTTTGCTGGTTTTCATTTATTATTTGTGCATTTTAAACGTTGGTTCTTCTGCTTTTTAATATTGTTGCACAAAGGCTTTATTTGCTATTTTTATGTATTTGGCGTTAACGGGCATTTATTCTTCTGTATTTTTTTTTCCCGCAATGTCTCAAATCAATAGGTTTTGTAATTTACGATTAAAAAAGTACAGGTTTTTGGAACACTTACATTTCCTACTTGATTGTAGGCGTAAGAAGGTTATTCCTAAATTCATTTCCATTCGTTGTAATTTATTTTCTTCAAATAGGATTGAGAAGGTCTTATTTCGTTCTAAATTAGCTCTTTTAAGAGCTTTGATTCAAGAGACTCGCCACAAAATTGCTCATATAGAGCGCGAGTTATATTCTTTACATATCAGCCTCGCTAATTCTACTCCTGATTTTCAGTCCATTGACAGAAGGTCATGGAGCAGAGTTCTCACAGCTTCTTCTGTTCATCGTTCGGTTTTAAAGAAGAAATTTAATGCGCTTTGTGGAAGTTCTGTCGCTAATAACTGCAGTAATTTGCCTCTTGTTAACCAAAATGCTGTTGTCAATCTTTCTAGTGTTCCATTAAGTAACAATCAGCTCGATGCTCTCAAATTGAATAACAATTTTTCTGTCTCTGCTATTCCTTCTTTACCTAATCTTATTGCTCCTATTGAAAGAGCCTTTAAGCATAGCGCTCTATCTTCTTCTCAAAAAGAGTCTATTAGGCATCTCATTGCCAATACTGTTGATTTCAATTCTAACGTTTATAAACCCAATCTTAAACATCCTGTTAAACAATGTCTGAAAAATTTGCGTTCTGATCCATACTTAATTATTACTAAGGCCGACAAAGGTGGTCAGATTGTTCTTCTCGACAAATCTACGTATTTGGAAAAAACCCATAAATTAATTAATGATGGTCCGTATGTGGATATCCGCAAAGACCCTTCCACTAGTGAAATTAACTCTATTAAGTCTGCCATTAAGTCTTCTTCCATTATTCCTGCTAATTTTAAGAAGTCCCTTATTCCGTCTATTGCGCATTGTGCCAGGTTTTATGCTTTACCTAAGGTCCATAAACCTGACATTCCTTTTAGACCTATTGTCTCTAGTATCGGTACAGCTTCGTATAAGCTTGCCAAATATTTAGTTTCTGTTTTTTTCCCCACTTTTGAGCAGTAACTGTTTCACTGTTAAGAATTCTTTTGATTTTGTTAAAAAACTTCATAATTTTAAGCCACAGGGTCATATGATGGTTTCTTTTGATGTTAAATCATTATTTACAAACGTTCCGGTTGAGGGGGCTTTAGATTGCCTCAAGAAAAGGCTTTGTGAATTCCATTTCTCTTATTTTGAAATCGAGGAACTTATACTTCTCACTCGCGCTTGCTTGTCGCAAAATACTTTTGTTTTCAATGGTAATTTCTTCCGTATGATTGACGGTTTGGCTATGGGTAATCCTCTTAGTCCAATTTTATGCGATATTTATATGCACTATTTTGAGGTCAAGCTTTTTGAAACCTTAAAATTTCCGTTCTATGTTCGTTATTTTGATGATGTTTATGTCCTGATTGAAATGAATTCGGATATTAATCATATTCTCTCTAGTATGAATTCCATTGATCCCTGCATTCAATTTACCTCTGAAATTGAGACCAATAACTGTCTTTCTTTCCTGGATGTCCTTGTTATTCGTTGTGAAAATGGTTTTCAGACTACCGTCTTTCGTAAACCTTTTGCTGTCAGTTTCCCACCTCACAGGTATTCTTCTCATCCCCCTAACCAGAAATTCGCTGCTTTCAATACTTTTGTTTTTCGGGCTACTAATATTTGTTCCACTCCTCAGTTACTTAGTGCTGAACTTAATTACCTCAAAGCTATTGCTGTCGATCGTGGTTATTCCTCTAATATTATCGATTCTATTTATAAGAAATTGACGAAATCCGACCATTCTGAAAAGCATTCTAATTCCAACTCTAATACTTCAGTTGTATTACCATTTTTTCCTAAAATCAGTCAGCAAGTTGCTAAAATCCTAAGAAGGTTTGATTTTAAAGTTATTTTTTCTCCTGTTAATAAAATCCCTTTTTCAAATCTCAAACACCCCGTTGATCGCCTAGATAATTGGGGCATTTACCAGATCTCTTGTCAGTGTGGTCTTTCTTATATTGGTCAGACTAAACGTGCTCTTAGATTTCGTTTAAAAGAGCATGAAGGTTATGTTAAAAATCAGGAGCTCAAACGTTCTTCTATTGCTCAACATTCTTGGTCTTCTCAACATAGGTTCGATTTTTCCTCAGCCATCATTATCCAAAAATGTTCTTCTAACCTTGATCTTGATTTTTGGGAAGCTTACCATATCATTAAAAATTCTCACTCTTTAGTCAATGACTTATCTAGTACTCCAGATTTTCCAAGTATTTGGAAAGCGTTAATTTAATCCCCCTTTTTTGGTTTCTTTTTCTCTACTTCTCCGGTAGATGTCGCTACTTGTCCACCCAGTCGTTTCCACTGCTTCTCTCTTATTGGTTGTTTCGGCGCCTTCGCCACCCGCATAGGGTATAAAAGCCAGCGCGTCTCTGTCTATGATTTTGCTCAGCCTTGCTTTTTCTAGCACGCTGTTCCTTTTGCACTGAAGAAGAATCTCGCTAGTAGATTCGAAACAGCTGTTTGCTGCTTTTCATTTATTATTTGTGCATTTTAAACGTTGGTTCTTCTGCTTTTTAATATTGTTGCACAAAGGCTTTATTTGCTATTTTTAAATAAGTACCGTGTCGGTAGAGAAATTATGATTAACTTGTATAATAGAATATTATAATAAAATGGTATAATAACATTAAACAAAATACTGTATAGAAACATTTATTTAGAATCGTCGGAACAAGACGTAGTCTGGATAGCTGGTTGGGCATCAAAGCAACTCCTATTTGACCAGATTTGTAGATTATATTTGGCTGTGCCATTGTTTTAATTTTAAATATTTATTAGATTAATCAGATCCAATCAAGATCAAAGATTAATTAGAGTTTAAAAGAGGAAAGGGGGAATCCCTCGGAAACAATAACTCTGCATAATAATTTAACCTCTTCGCTACCTGGGTCCTCAAATGTGGACCTCCATTCCTTAATGTTTCATTAATGATACTTGAACATAATTCCAAAATTGATTTCCGAATGATATGCTTAGATGCCAAAGATTCAAAATGAGGCAAATAGATTAAAATTCTTGCTCTGTAGTCAAATTTGAGAAGAAATAATTCAGTAATTATCAATAATATTATATTAATACTCTGTTGCGAAGAGGATAAATGCCCTACATTTAAGTTCTCCCATTTCATATCCTAGATGTCATCCTCAGGTTATACTGTGGATGTGGTAGGTAAGGTTTGAAACAATAATGTCAAACGGCACAATATGGCATTTTTTTCTGGAAGGATACTGAAGTGAATATGCTTCTCGATAAACGTTTTCATAGTGTACATTCATATTTAGGAAAATTCTTTCTAAAAAAATTCTTTGTAATATACAATACAAAATTTTCAGACATTTTTTTTTCATTTATAAATTCATGTACGAGTAAATTGTAACACTGATTTTGCTACCTGTATTTTTAGACAAAATGCTTGCTTACTTGATAGAGACTTCTTAATTTTCATTTGTCACCCACACTAGTTATTAATGCTATACAGCATAATTAGACCACTTAATTTCATTTCTTGTACCTAATTAGAACAATTGCAATGTATAGTTCATAAATACAAAATGTTAAATATGATATGTGCGCTGTAAAAATAATAAACCTCTAAGAAACTGTTTATTTTACAGGCAAATTCTGTCTAAGCAGCAGACATTTTGTAATAAATATAGATTTTTACCAGCAAAAAATATGTGAACTGTTCATTTTAGGACAAAAATCTGTTAAAGTAACGAAAATTTCGTAATAAATAGAGATTTTTCCCGTAAAACTAGCCATTTATATGCATGCATGTAAACATATAAATAAGAAAGGATGTGTGTAATATGGAGATAATGCAATAAAAATGCATGCATAAATATGCATGCATATTTTATTCATAATATTTCTACTTTAAAGTTAAAATTTTGATTATTTTCCCTTTCAAATATATTTAAATTTTGGCCCTTAAAAAATGTATACATTAAAATTTAACCGTATAAATTAAATAAGTTACTAAATATTTTATATGGATATTAATCAGTATATGAATGTTTATTACTTATTCTGCTATCTTCGTTGGAATTTGTTTTAATAATGGGACGATTCAGAGTTAAATTAAACATTATCCCCTTTAATTAATGCTAAATAAATTCAAATAATACAATGTAAATTCTTGTAACTAATCGTACTGTCCCGAACTTCTTAATTTAGTAGATTAAAGAAACAAAGAAAATAATGGAACAAATCTGGATTTATTTTTATTCACAATGGGTTCATTTATAAGCCAAAGAAGCTATAATCTCTTGAATATTGTGTGCGATAGCTTAGCGTTGATGAAAGCAATTTGTAAAAGAATAGATATTTGTGCCGAAATTATTTTAACTCTTTTTTTTTTTTTTTTTTTTTTTTTTTTTATAAATCAGAGAAAAAATATTTTAATTCATGTTATTTCTTAAATGCATTTGTGCTTTAAAGAATCTTTGTACTTCAGATTTTAATTATAGTAACAATTTGAACACGTATTTGTGGTTAAATAAAATTAAGAAATTAAGCTTATTATGAAGAGAAAATGACAGACTTAGCTAATTATTCTTTAGGGAGCTCCGAGTCAGTGATCCTCGTCAATCTTGAAACTCCTTGTTAATCTATCGGGAAGGATTAATCATTACCTATATTTCTCAAAATCTGGTTTCTTTTATCAGAAAGTTTAAATCCGATGCAAATGTACCAAGTTTTCAAAAGCTTTCGTTTTAAAATTACTTACCATTTTTGCGAATAAAAAACAGTAAGTTGTGACTGAATGTCAACATTTTTATAATGAAAATTAAGTGTTTATAAAGGTTTTATGCAACGAGTGTTACAAGATTCAATTTTTTCGAATACGTTAAAACAGAATTTCTTAATCTGTGAAGAATAACCTCTTCGGTCCCTGGGTCCCCATACGGGGACCTCTGTTCTTTTCCTTATAAAAATTAAAATGTCCGATTTTTTTATATTTTCACATCGCTTCTTATTAGCTGAATGTTTTTTATTTCAAATCAAACAAATAAATAGCAGCATCTAAGCTGATTCCCACATAAAATAAACGTTATTTTCATCTGAGTTTGCAAAATGCCTAAAAATGCCCAAAAGACAGTATGACCAAGAAAATAAGAAATTTTCATAAGTATTTAATTTAAATCTTTTTCAGTAAAAATCTTTGAGGGTTTGTAGATTATTTACTTGTTTACAGCTCTTAAATTTGTGATTGCGTTAATTTAGGTCAATGGTTATTAAATTGATGTTTTAAGGGGGTTTGTAGTTTTAGATCCATATTTTTGAACCTAAATTACTAAGCATCTAAAGGATCAATTTCAGAAAAGATAATTTTTCTGTCATTTGCGATGCATTTTGTTTGGTAAAAACCAATAAATAAGCATTTGTATTATTATTTTAGCTTCGGAACTGTAGAGGATAAACATGTTTCTCTAGAAAGTTTCGCTAATTATTTCTTAATATGTTGCGAAGTACTATATGCTAAATCATGCTAAAAGAGACGGTTTATTAAAATTTCTTAACTGCTGTAATATTGAGAATAAATTTTAGTGACTAGTTTCAATAATAATAATGTTTTAGCTTTTGTCTTGGGCTAAAAGTGCTTACTGGAATTTGAAGCGTTTTTTTTTTTTTGTTAAGGCTGTTCTTAACTGCTCTGCTCAACAAGCGCAAAACGTTTTTACACATTTACAAATTCATTTTTTAACAGAAAGATATAAAATTGGAAAGCCTGGCCACGGAAGCGATTGGGAAACTGTTTTTTCCATATTTTGATCAATCAATTACCCATTGAGTTATAAGCGTTTTGGATCACGTGACAAATGCGTTTTTCGCCCGCTCTTGAGTGCTTTTTCTTCCTTCGCGCGGAAATTTGGTTCAAAATGCCTACTTTGACACTCTTTTCTGAAAGATCTATTGCATTTGAAAAAAAAAAAAAAATAGAAAAAATCCCAGCTCAATGATATAGTTTCTGAAGAACAACACCAACTAGTTTCATGCATTTTCGAACAAACATAAATTAAAACTTATGTCAGAAAGTTGCCCTTTCGGATTTGAGAACAGCCTTAAGTGCAGGCATGCTTTGTCTTTTGTGTGATGAAAAGTTTTATTTTAAAAGTGTTGAATTATTAAGCTTAATTTCTGAATAAATGAATAAATGAATACTTAATAAATAAAATGAAGTAAAGCCTTATGTTTCAGTTGTTTCTTAATTTTGTTTGTTATATTTTAAATGCTGAATGGTTGATGCTCATAAGTCGTCCTAATTTAGAAAATTTCGTTAACTGATCAAAACTGTTAAAAAATCCCGTGGCTGAGGTTTTATGTAACTATTACATTTGTCCATTCTGCTGAGTTTTTTTTCTGTTTATTCATTAATGAGTGTGTTGCAGAAATGGAGAATCAATGTAAATGTATTTTGAGCGTAACATTTATTTACTTCCTTAACAATGTGTACCACCTATGACCAATTTATATGTAGATAATTTTTTATTTACTGTATTATGAACTTTCTAGTTTTGAATTCCATGAATAGATCTAAATTTTATTCCGGTACATAAACGAAAAATCTGCCAACCAATTACTTAAACCAAATTTTAAAAATATTTAAAAAACGTTGTTGGAAAAGTCGTCTTCATAGGATCCCGGATGCATGAATAAGCGATTTGTTTCAAAACACTTTAAAACTTTCCATGTCAGTAATCGGTTATTTAAAGTGTAATTTCTGCAGCAAATTATCCAGTTATACAATCACATTTTTTGCATAACTGTTACTAATTGTGTTATGAATCCTTCTCATTGGTCAGGACAGATATTAAATTACAATTATTTTCCAGATTCTTGCAAAATTTGTGAACGAGAATGTTTTTAATACTACAGTGTTAAAACTTTACAGCAAACTGTCTAGTCGTTTGCCTGTTTTTATATAAAAAGGCTATATAAATAAAATTTTACTTCATTCAGATTATGATATATTCAATAATATGGTCATATATGCTTAATAATATGATCAAGTAACATTTTTCTACGGTTGAATGACTGGGCAGCTTGGTGCAGATTTTGAACAGTATAGGTTGAATGAAAAACTTTTATAGTTTAATAGCCTTTCTACAGTTTTCTAAATCACTATAAAAACGCCATTTAATTACAAAGATTTCGTCTGATAAGTTAGTAAAAAAATTCGCTTAGCAATTTTTTATGAATTTGGTAAAATAACGGTAATTTTATCTTTCTACTGACTGATAAAGAAGTTTCATAATCTGGTTAAGTCGGTGTTACATATATAGGAGAGGCTAGGGTGGGTTGACCCACTTTTTACAGAATGATTTTTTTTTCCTTAAATACTGAACGTAGAATAAAGTTTTATATGTCATTTTATTCGCTATACAATCAGTTATCAAAATATAATTGCTAAATAAGTGTAATACATAAGAAATTTGAAAAATGACTGATTTTAATCATGAGAAAATAATGGGTCAAGGCTCCCCACATATGGGAGGTTTGACCCACTTTGTTTTATATTGAAATATTTATGAGGACAAATAAAATCAGTTTATAAAAAACAAAATAGCTTTATGCTGCATGCTTTGATTATTACAAAAAAATATTTTTGAAAATATCATGCTTAAACAAACCTGTTTAGACACAATCGTAAGTCAGAGGAGAAAAATTTTGTTTTAAACAGGATTTTGCTTGAGCAGGTATAATTGTACAGCAGGGAAAAGGAAATTTTAACATTTAAGACAGTATCCCGTTAGAGAAAGGTTTTGTTTTCATACGGTTTCATATCCAGTTTTAGGAGCCATTGTCCCGCTTTTTTTGTCTCCTTGTCCTACTTTTTGTGACATTCAAACTGATAATTCTAGTTGTCACATAATTTGGCTTCATCTTACTGTATTCATCCTGGTGAAGTTTGTCTGTATACATTCCTAAAGTTTTTCGATCAATGTTATGTTCTTTTGAAGCCGCATGGGCACATAACTTATCAGTAACATATTTTAACCCTTTCAGGGGTTAGTACTTTCAGTACTAAAATGCTGAAATAAATGACTGGCGCCGGAATTTACGAAAAATCTTATTTGGAAATAAGAAAAATTCTATATTTCACATACATATTAAATGGAAAAGATTTTAGCAAAATTTTGGTGCCATTGTGGCGTTTAGGAATTAAAATTATAAGTGGTTTCGTAAACATACCTTCAAAGGTCTAACCCTTTCCGGTATAGAAAAATTCTGTTCGTAAAATGATTGACTGTCAACGGAATTCACAAACGACTTTTTTAGAAATTAAAAACTTGTAGTTTTAATCTTTCATTGCAAAAGCAAAATTTTATTAAAATATCCTTGGTGTCGTTTGTAAGTTTGGAATTAGAATTAGGTGGTCCCGACGTGGAACCACTGCGCCGGAAAGGGTTCAGACTGCTGCTTTAGTACTTTCTAGTCCTCTCTAGTCTTTTCCACTGTTTCTATTTACCTATTATAAATAATATTTAAATGGAAAAAAGTTCCTATCAACTTTCCCATTTATATTTCCTTAAATTTTTTCTTGAAGTGGATACTATAGCAATTTTTCACATCTTTCTTTAATAAGTATTAGAGATTTTCTTTTCCATCACCCGATAAATTTACATTAATTTTTATATATGACCATTAACCTTTCATTATGCACAGTGTATAATTAAAAAAAATCCAAAACAACTTAATTAAGGGAGCCTTGAGCATCTGGTCAGCCCTCCCTGATACTGACTGGGTCAAGCCTCCCCACATAGCCCTTTTCTAAAGAATAGAACATTGTCATGTTAACCCTTAAATGCCTGATTTTTCAAAAATCATCGTAATAATATTTTTTTGGCTTTCATTTTTTAAATAAATCATGGGAAAAATACTTAAAAAAATCATATTTTGTTTTAAGTATAGTTTACGGAAAAAAAACAGTTTGTTACAAATCAGCAATACTGGTGTTTAATTGAAAAAATAATTTCCCTTGATAAAATTCTATAATATTAAACACGCAAGAATTTTAGGAACTATAATAAGAAATAAATTTTACTTGCTCACTGTAGGTCGAAATAGAGTATTTGGCAAGCTTCCAAACAAAACAAAAAGAACAAGTAGCAACAATTGAAAAAATAAATCTATCTTTATTTTTAAACAGCACAAGTGTTGCCATCTACACGTTAAAAATCGATTTAATAATATCTTCAGAATGTATTTTATTGGCAACATTAGGCATTCTAGCTTCAATATTATTCTAATAGTATTTTAGAACCTAAATTGGGTATGTTGCCGAAAAGCAACACCAGGCATTTAAGGGTTAAGCCTAACTTACTGTACAATATTTATGTTGGAATGAAAGTTCGATATTTCTGCATTACTTAAAACCTACTTCCATTAATTTCTGTGATATATTTTATTTGAAAAAAAGCTTACAAAGTATTTCTAAAAAAGACAACTTTTAGGTTGAAAACGCCTCACAATTGATTTTCCACACGTATTTCGATTATTTGTATGAAACGAAGACTGTTGCTTAAGCATTCCAGTAGCTTTGGTCGACACCTATTGTTAAAACTCTGAAATTCTTTTAAATATCAAAACTGGTGGTTGGGTCAAGCCTCCCATATAGTCAACCCTTCATAGTCTCCATTACATACAGTTGATTGACAGTAGTTTTGTTTTTGAAATTACAGTTAAAATGATCGTTTTCGTACAATTTTTGTTTAACAATTCAAATCATGTATGAGACGAGAAAATTTATTGGATTTCCTAAAATAATTTTCAAAAGCAAATAGATTTATAGCACTTTCGATATTGATGACAATACACGAGTCTTTTCAGAAAATACACCGTTCTGTGATTTACACAGAATTAATATATATACCCTTAAGAAAAAAATTGTGCAGTATCAAAACTTGTCAGATATTCTAGTGGTCAAAATAACGGCAGTTCTTCCACTGAACTCTTAATTGTATTCAACTTAACTCTCATAAAAAAAGAAAGTTGCTTGTTAGAAAACTGGTAATATATATGAATTTAAGATATAGGGTGTCTGCACTAATCTTTGATAAATCGCCAGTAACTGATCAGTTAAAATTAAATCGTATCCAATGAAGTCTTTTAAGAAGAGGTGTTCTGCTTCTTTGACTTAAAATGTACGTGATTTTTATGATTTGTTTCAGTTAAAAATTAGAGAGATGTCACCTTTGCACTCTTTGCATCATATTTATTGAAATTTCAATTACATATTTAGCTTTTTTTTTAGGGTAGAAGAAATGAATATCATGTCTTGCGCCACTTTAGACAGGCGTTATGGACTTCCAATCGGCCGACGGTTTTCACTGGTCACAAGCATCTCAAACAAATTTGGTCACATATTATGAAAGGGAATTAAATTGTATGGATCTCATGCCAATATTTAGTTTAAAAAGTTGATTTTTTAAGAAATAATTTTTTTACGAAATAATTTTTTTACAGGCGATTTTGAAAATTTCATCCATTTTCTCAGATTTTTTCATGATACACTATAAAGGATTTAACTGCTCAAAAAATTGTCTAACATATTAAATTCTGCATCTTTCCTGTTTTTTTATTTATTTTTTTTTTTTCAAATACAAATTACGAACTTCTATTCAAATATTCAATGAAAGAGATTTTCCTAGAAGTAGTTATGATCTAAAAATCTGAAATATTCTAAACTCCTAATTTCGGGTTTAAAGGTCTGTTTATACATCTCAAATTTTGAATTATACGATACTTGAAGTAGAATTTAAATGCTTCAACTACAGCCAGACGTTTTAAATTCAGAATACCAGGAATTGTTCTGATATATATTTTTTCTTTTTTCAAATGGAAATTACAAATTATTATTCGAATATTTAAAAAAATCGATTTTACGAGATTCAGAATTTCCTAATTCTTAGTTTCAGAGTAAAGGAAAAATGATATTCTCATAGTCAATTTAAAAAAAAATTTTGCTCTCCTTCTCAAATATGTTCATGATACACTATCAAGCATTTAACAGCTCAAAAAATTGTCAAAAAGTTTAAAGTTCTTCTTCTTTTTTTTTTTTTTTTTTTTTTTTTTTTTTCAAATTCAAATTACAAACTTTTATTCAAATATTTAATGTAAGGGACTTTCCTAGAAGTAGTCGTGAAATATTCTAAACTCTTACTTTCGTATTTTAAAAGATATTTTTATTAGTTAATTTTTAAAATCGGTTTATCCATTACAATTTTTTTTAAATATATGATACTTGAAATAGCATTTAAATGATTCAACAACATCCAGACGCTTTAAATACAAAATATCGGCAACGGTTCTGACATATATTTTTCTTTTTTTCAAATGGAAATTACGAACCGCTATTCGAATTCTTAACGAAATCGATTTTCGTAGATTCAGAATTTCCTAATTCTTAGTTTCAGATAAAATAATAACAATAATATTCTTATAGTTAATTTTAAAAATTTCTCTCACTTCCTTAGATTTTTTCCCTAATACACTGTAAACTATTTAACTGCTCCAAAAATTGTTACATACTTTAAATTCTGAATCATTTCGAATTTTTTTTCAAGTTCAAATTACGAACTTCTATTCAAATAATTAACGAAAGCGATTTTCCAAGAAGTAGTCATGAACTAAAAATGTGAAATACTGTAAGCTTTTAGTTTCGGATTTTAACGTCTATTTACCCATCTCAAATTTTGAATTATGTGATACATCAAAAAGCATTTAAAAGCCAGACGCTTTAAATTCAGAATATAAGCAAATATTGTGTAATATATATTTTTTTCAAATATAAATTACGAACTAACTGCTATTCGAAAATTTAACGAAATAGATTTTCCTAGATTCAGAATTTCCTAATTCTTAGTTTCAGATTAAAAAAGTCAATTTAAAAATTTTCACTCACCTTCTCGGATTTTTTTCATGATATTAAAGCATTTAACTGCTCCAAGAATTGGCACACACTTTATATTCTACATCTTTTCGACTTTTATTCCACAATTTCGAATTACGAACTTCTATTCAAATATTCAGCGAAAGAGATTTCCTAGAAGTAGTCATGAACTAAAAACGTAAAATATTCTAAACTCTAAGTTTCGGATTTTAGAGTATATTGCAACATCTCAAATTTTGAATTATGTGATACTTCAAAAAGCATTTAAAAGCCAGACGCTTTAAAATTCAGAATATAAGCAACTGTTTTGTTACACACACACATATATATATATATATATATATATATATATATTCAAATAGAAATTACGAACTAACTGCTATTCGAATATTTAACAAAATAGATTTTCCTAGATTCAGAATTTCCTAATTCTTAGTTTCAGAGTAAAGGAAAAATTATATTCTCATAGTCAATTTAAAAAAATTTCGCTCACCTTCTCAGATATGTTCACGATACACTGTCAAGCATTTAACAGCTCAAAAAAATTGCCAAAAAGTTTAAATTCTTCATCTTTTCTTTTTTTTAAAAAAAAAATTCAAATTACGAACTTTTATTCAAATATTTAATGTAAGGGATTTTCCTAGAAGTAGTCGTGAAATATTCTAAACTCTTACTTTCGGATTTTAAAAGATATTTTTATTAGTTAATTTTTAAAGTCGGTTTATCCATCTCAAATTTTTTTGAAATATATGATACTTGATATAGCATTTAAATGATTCAACAACATCCCGACGCTTTAAATACAGAATATCGGCAACGGTTCTAATATATATTTTTCTTTTTTTTCAAATGGAAATTACGAACCGCTATTCGAATTCTTAACGAAATCGATTTTCCTAGATTCAGAATTTCCTAATTCTTAGTTTCAGATAAAATAATAACAATAATATTCTTATAGTTAATTTTAAAAATTTCTATCACTTTCTTAGATTTTTTTCCTAATACACTGTAAACTATTTAACTGCTCTAAAAATTGTTACATACTTTAAATTCTGAATCTTTTCGAATTTTTTTTCAAATTCAAATTACGAATTTCTATTCAAATATTCAACGAAAGAGATTTTCCAAGAAGTAGTCATGAACTAAAAATGTGAAATAGTCTAAATTCCTAGTTTCGGAATTTAAAGTCTATTTACCCATGTCAAATTTTGAATTATGTGATACTTCAAAAAGCATTTAAAAGCCAGACGCTTTAAAATTCAGAATCTAAGCAACTGTTGGGTTACACACACACATATATATATATATATATATATTTTTTTTTTTCAAATAGAAATTACGAACTAACTGCTATTCCAATTTTTAACGAAATAGATTTTCCTAGATTCAGAATTTCCTAATTCTTAGTTTCAGATTAAAAAAGTCTGTTTTAAAAATTTCACTCACCTTCTCGGATTTTTTTCATGATATTAAAGCATTTTACTGCTCCAAGAATTGTCACACACTTTATATTCTGCATCTTTTCGAGTTTTATTCCCCAAATTCGAATTACGAATTTCTATTCGAATATTCAACGAAAGAGATATCCTAGAGGTAGTCATGAACTAATAAAAAAGAAAAGTGCCCAGCTAAACTGATGGCATTGAGCTCACAGACTATTCACACTAATTGTATATTATACTCTTATTTTAAAGGATAATGCCCCTCAAAAAAATAAGTGAAGGGGAATTAGCCCCCGTTTCCCCCTTTATACTTAACCAGTGAACCTCCAAATCTAATCAGGGAAGCTCCTTATCATAATAAACCGGTATACCAAACTTGGAGCAAATCGAATAATCTTGAAAAAAAAAAAAAAAAAACATTTATCTAAATTAAGGGGGTGGACTAACCCCCCTTTATCCTTAACCAATTAATCGCCAAAACGAATCAGGGAAGCTCCTTAACATAATAAACAGGTATACCAACTTCGGAGCAAATCGAATCATACTGCATGAAAAATCCATTTATCTAAATTAAGAGGGGCGGGCTAACCTCCCTTTTCCCCCTTTACCCTTAACCAATGAACCCCAAAACTAATCAGGGAAGTTCCTTAACATAATAAACCGGTATACCAAATTCGGAGCAAATCGAATCATTCTGCATGAAAAACACATTTATCTGAATTAAGGGGGGTGGACTAACCCGGTTTTTCCCCTTTTATCCTTAACCAATGAACTCCCAAAACTAATCAGGGAAGTTCCTTAACATAATAAACCGGTATACCAAATTGGGAGCAAATTGAATGATTCTGCATGAAAAACCCATTTATCTGAATTAAGGGGGGTGGACTAACCCCGTTTTCCCCCTTTACCCTTAACCAATGAACCCCCAAAACTAATCAGGGAAGTTCCTTAACATAATAAACCGCTATACCAAATTCGGAGCAAATCGAATCATTCTGCATGAAAAACACATTTATCTGAATTAAGGGGGGTGGACTAACCCCGTTTTTCCCCCCCCCTTTATCCTTAACCAATGAACTCCCAAAACTAATCAGGGAAGTTCCTTAACATAATAAACCGGTATACCAAATTCGGAGCAAATTGAATGGTTCTGCATGAAAAAACCCATTTATCTGAATTAAGGGGGGTGGACTAACCCCGTTTTTCCCCCTTTACCCTTAATCAATGAACCCCCAAAACTGATCAGGGAAGTTCCTTAACATAATAAACCGCTATACCAAATTCGGAGCAAATCGAATTATTCTGCATGAAAAACACATTTATCTGAATTAAGGGGGGTGGACTAACCCCGTTTTTCCCCCTTTATCCTTAACCAATGAACTCCCAAAACTAATCAGGGATGTTCCTTAACATAATAAACCGGTATATCAAATTCGGAGCAAATCGAATCATTCTGCATGAAAAACCCATTTATCTGAATTAAGGGGGTGGGGTGTGGACTAACCCCGTTTTTCCCCCTTTATCCTTAACCAATGAACTCCAAAAACTAATCAGGGAAGCGCCTTATCACGGTGAACCTAGGAAAAAATTTTGAAGCAAATCGGATGTTTCTATCAAGAGTTATCGCGTTACGTACATACGTACGTACATACATACATACATACATACATACATACATACATACATACATACATACATACAGAACGGGCGGGCACATTAGCTCTCAGGCTTTGATAGCCTGTGAGCTAAAAATGTGAAATATTCTAAACACTTTGTTTCGTATTTTAAAGTCTATTTATCCATCTCAAATTTTGAATTATGTGGTACTTCAAATAGCATTTAAAAGTCAGACGCTTTAAAATTCAGAATATAATCAACTGTTATGTTATATATATATATATATATATAGAGAGAGAGAGAGAGAGAGAGATTTTTTTTTTTTTCAAATAGAAATTATCAACTAACTGCTATTAGATTATTTAACGAAATAGATTTTCCTAGATTCAGAATTTCCTAATTCATAGTTTCAGATTAATAAAGTCAATTTTAAAAATTTCACTCACCTTTTCGGATTTTTTTCTCATGTTATTAAAGCATTTAACTGCTCCAAGAATTGGCACACTTTATATTCTGCATCTTTTCGACTTTTATTCCCCAAATTCGAATTACGAACTTCTATTCAAATATTCAACGAAAGAGATTTCCTAGAAGTAATCATGAACTAAAAATGTAAATATTCCAAAGTCTTCGTTGCGGATTTTAAAAGACATTTCTAAATGTTAATTTTTAAAGTCTGTTTATCCATCTCAAATTTTGAATTATATGGTTTTCGAAATGGTATTTAACCCGTTCGGGACGAGCGACCGGTATTCGTGCCGGCCTCGTTTGCACTTTCATCCCGCGCGACGGGTATACGTGCCGGCGATTTTGGCACTCACATCCCGAGCGACCGGTATTCGTGCCACACAGTTGGAACGTTTTATTCCAGAAAGTTTAACTCGGAAAAAAAATCGTACTGAAATTTGTATATACATTTGGGAAGAACATATGTCCTTCTACCGGGTGTCCCAAAAAGGACTGACTGATTTTAAAATTCAATAACTTGCAAACGGTGACAGATATTTAAAAAATTCTTGCAGGAGTGTTATGCATAAGGTCAAAAGTTTTTTTACAGTGATTTTCAATTTTAGTTCGAATTACAAACAATAGATGGCGCTGCGATCAATAGACGCTGAATTCAGGCTCGATTTTTGGTACTTCGTGGCCCGGATAATACATTTCCATCTCCTTTTTCAGCATGGAACAAGAGAAAGGACTAGAAATCGAGCCTGTATTTAGCGACTATTGCTTACAGCGCCATCTATTGTTTGTAATTCGAACTAAAATCGAAAATCACTGTAATAAAACTTTTGACCTTATGCATAAACCTCCTGCAAGAATTTTTTAAATATCTGTCACCGTTTGCAAGTTATTGAATTTTAAAATCAGTCAGTCCTTTTTGGGACACCCGGTATCTAGGAAAGCAAATGGTATCAATTAATATATTTTTAATCCATGTCAATTTAATTTTCTTCCAAAAATGACTGCAATGAAAAAAAAAAAGCGTGTTTATTTCACATGCATCTAATGCTTCTGAAACCTGATTTTCTTTCTATCATATATCTATGTGTCAAATGAAACTTTATTTTTTGTTTATCAGAAAAATTTCTACGGCACTTGGGAAAAGGAATGGTTGAGTCAGCTGATCAACTCTAAGCTTATGACGTAAGCTTCACGTACGCATATGGCTAGGCTTCCAGTTGATTCATTTTCAATTACTTTTTTTCTACTTTTATCGCGATTGGAAAGAGTTTATTTGTACGTCGTGGTGATTAATAGTTTTGGATTTTCGTTCATTGAGGAGGAAAGCGGGAGGCCTATTTATATTTTTTATTTTGTTTCAACAAATGCTGCTACCCAGTTTAAATATTTGCGGATACCTGTTCAAAATATTTTCGGTACCGTCAAGTCAAGAAAACTTTTGTGCGCTCTTTTTTTTTTTTTTTTAGTTTTCCTTCAATAGTTATTCATACCGTTTCAAAAATTTTCGTCTTAAATTATCTATATTTATGTATCTTATTTTACAAACTCAGTAAAATGTCTAAAAACGCAGGTATTTTACTGACAATGGAATAGCTGGGATAGGGAAAAATATTTAGTAAAAAAAAAAAAAAAAAGAAAATGCATGAAATTCAGAATGCATGAATTTTCAGAAAGTAAAATTTAAGAGAGTGGTGTGATTCCAACACAGTCATTGAACTCTTACATTTTGAGAAATGTTCGCAGGTTTTAAAGTTAATAGTTTCAATTAATAGTCAGTTTGTCCCTTATAATTGAATACATTTATATAATTTCGTTAATATTTCCATTTTATAAAATACTTTTAACATTAACGGCATTTTTTATCAGTATATTTCAAATTATTACTCAGTTTTATTTATTATTTAAAAATATTATTCAATACTTTGAATTTCATAAATTTATTTATATGTTTAAATATATATTATTAAAAGATGTTTATAAAGGTATTTTAACATAAACAATTTTTTGGAAGAATGCATTTTAAGTTATTCATGTTTACTTATTCTTATTAAATATTCTTTAATTGATATTTCGTTTTATTATACGTTATAATATGTATTATTTCTTTTATTTTCAAAAAATACTTTTAACATCAACAACTTTTTAGAAAGGTTTATTTTAAAGTATAATTCTATTTTACTTATTATTATTTATTATTATTCAGTATTTTTTATTTGATAGATATTTTATGATTGATTATATATTTACATGCAAATTTTGAATTTTCACAAATAGTTTGAATTGAATTAAAAGTTTTCAAACTATTTTTTATGTCTGTATAATAAGCATTAAAAAGTTGCATGCAGAAGTTGCTTGCAAGTTTTATTTAATTATTTTTATTAGTGAATAAATATGCTTTTTAAAAATACTTCTCTTATTTACGGAAAGTGTTAACAATTACTTAGAAACAAAACTATTATTTAAAAAAAAAATATCCTTTATTTGAGCAAAACATTTTATATGTTGCTATATTAAAGGAACGTAAGTGTTTTGTAATCATATAATATTTTTTAACTGAAAAACGTGATTAAACCATGCATTATATTTGTTTAAAAAGTCATTTTTGCATTAAAATATCCGAGAAAATATTTCATTTTTTTGCGTAAATATATATAATAACAACATATTTCATGTATGTGCATTTCAAAAGGTTACATGGAAAAATGAATCTTTTATAATTTTTTGAAGAACTCTTTACAAGAGTTAGGCTTAGTTTCGCAAAATCCTTCGGCCCAGAAGATAAAATCAAATTTTCCCGCTCCGTCCTCAGATGCGCACTTCTGAATGCGCGCGCCGTCGCGAACAGGTTAAATGCTTCAGCGGCAGCCAGATGATTTAAATTCAGAATATCAACAACTGTTTTGATAGCAATTTTACCTATTTCTAAATGGAAATTACAAACTGCTATTAGAATATTTAACGAAACGAAACCGATTTTCCTAGTTTCAGAATTTCCAAATTCTTAGTTTCAGATTTAAAATATTATAATAATATTCTTATAGTCAATTTTCAAAATTTCACTCACCTTTTGAGACATTTTCATGATGCACTATAAAGCATTTAACTTTTCCAAAGTTTGTCACATACACTTTAAATTTTACATCTTTTCTAAAAGTTTTTTTTTTCAAATTCAAGTTACAAACTTCTATTCAAATAGTCAACGAATTTCCTAGAAATAGTCATGAACTAAAAATGTGAAATATTCTGAACTCTTACTTTCGGATTTTAGACGTAGATGCTTCAGACACAGAATGGACAGCCAGACACTTCAAATTCAGAATTTCATCAACTGTTCTGATGGATATTTTTTCTGTTTTCAAATGGAAATTACGAACTATTATTCGAATATTCAACAAACTAGATTTTCCTAGATCAAGAATTTCCGAATTCTTAGCTTCAGATTAAAAAAAAAAAATAATAATAATTTTATAGTCAATTTTAAAAATTTCACTCACCTTCTCAGACATTTTCATGATATACTGTGAAACATTTAACTGCTCAGAAGTTTGTCACACACTTTATATTCTACATCTTTTCTAAAAGTTTATTTTAAATTAAAATTACGATTTTCTATTTAAATAATTCAACGTAAGAGATTTAACTAGAAGTATTCATGAACTATAAATGGGAAACATTCAAAACTCTTGGTTTTGGATTTTAAAAGATATTTCCAATAATTAATTTTTAAAGACTGTTTATCTATCTCAAATTTTGAATTATACGATACTCGAAATAGCATTCAAATTCTTCAACGACCGTCAGACTCTTTAACTCTTAATTGCGCGATTTTTTATTTTAATTCGAAGAAATTATATTTGATTCCCTGAAAGGTTTATAACACAGGAAAAATAATGAAAAAATCAGAGATACATTTTTAATATAATACGTCAATCTTTTCTTCTGTTGCACATCTGCAATATAGTAGAAACTACTGTCGTGTGGCTGTTTTACGCTAAAATTTTGCAAATTAGTAAAAATTTTAATAAATATGTCTCCAAATACCTTATTTTATATGGTTATTTATTTTATAAAACTTAACCTTTAACCCTTTAATTCCCATGATAGAATACGTTCTAGAAATTACGTAGTTCAGAGAATCTGAGTTTATACCAGAAAGTTTCAATGGTCAATCTCGCTTTATTTAAATACGGAATGTCTGTTATTAATTAAAGCAGATATTGCTATTTTAATTTTCCGGTGTGAATTAGTTATATACCAATAAAAAATAATCTATTAAATTCAAAACACTGTTGTTTGTATATATGTAAAGCTGAGCACTAAAGGGTTAAATTCAGAATATCGACAACTGTGCTTATAAATATTTTTTATCTTTTCAAATGGTAATCATTAACTGCTATTCGGATATTTAACGAAGTGAATTTTTCTAGATTCAAAATTTACTAATTCTTAATTTCAGTTTAAAAAAACAATAATAATATTCTTATAGTCAGTTACAAAAAATTCCGTCAACTTCTCAGATTTTTTTCATGATGCACTGTAAATCACTTAAATGCTTAAAAAATTGTCACAAAGTTTAAATTCTTCATCTTTTTTTTTTTTTTTCCAAATTGAAATAACGAACTTAAAATTAAATTCGAACGAACGAATCAAATATCCAACGAAAGAGATTGTGATAGAAGTTGAAATTTTGAATTATATGATACTCGAAATAGCATTTAAATGCTTCAATGACAGCCAGACTCTTTAAATTCAGGATATCAGCAACTGTACTGATGTATATTTTTCTTCTTTTCAAATGGAAATTACGAACCGCTATTCGAATATTTAACGAAACAGATATTCCTTGATCCAGAATTTCCTAATTCTTAGTTTCCGATTAAAATAATAATAATAATAATAATAATCTTATAGTGCAGTTACAAAAATTTCACTCACCTTCTCACATTTTTTATGATACACTGTAAAGCATTCAACTGTTTCAAAAATTGTCACATACTTTAAATTCAACATTTTTTCTAAAAGTTTTTTTAAGATTCAAATTACGAACTTCTATTCAAATATTCAACGAAAGAGATTTTTCTAAAAGAAGTCAGGAACTAAAATTGTTGAAATATTTTAAACTCTTAGTTTTGGATGTTAAAAGATATGTCTACAAGTTAATTTTTTAAAGTCTGCTTATTTATCTCAAATATTGAATTATATGATACTTGAAATAGCATTTAAATGCTTCAAAGACAGTCAGACGCTTTAAATTCAAAATATCAGCAACCGTTCTGATAGATAAAATTTCTCGTTTCAAATGGAAATTACGAACCGCTATTTGAATATTTAACAAAACAGATCTTCCTTGATTCAGAATTTCCTAATTCTTAGTTTCCGATTAAAATAATAATAATAATAATAATAGTCTTATAGTCCAGTTACAAAAATTTCACTCACCTTCTCAGATTTTTTTATGATACACTGTAAAGCATTCAACTGTTTCAAAAATTGTCACATACTTTAAATTCAACATTTTTTCTAAAAGTTTTCTTAAGATTCAAATTACGAACTTCTATTCAAATATTCAACGAAAGAGATTTTTCTAAAAGGAGTCAGGAACTAAAATTGTTGAAATATTTTAAACTCTTAGTTTTGGATGTTAAAAGATATGTCTACTAGTTAATTTTTTAAAGTCTGCTTATTTATCTCAAATATTGAATTATATGTATGATACTTGAAATAGCATTTAAATGCTTCAACGACAGTCAGACGCTTTAAATTCAAAATATCAGCAACCGTTCTGATAGATAAAATTTCTCATTTCAAATGGAAATTACGAACTGTTATTCGAATATTCAACGAAAATGATTTTCTTACTTTCAGAATTTACTAATTCTTAGTTTAAAATATAAAAAATAATAATATTCTTATAGTCAATTTAATAAATTTCACACGCCTTCTCAGATATTTTCATGATACACTGAAAAGCATTTAACTTTTCAAAAGTTTATCACGCACTTTAAATTCTGCATCTTTTCTAAAAGTTTTTTTCAAATTCAAATTACAAATTTCTATTCAAATAATTTAACGTATGACATTTTCCTAGAAGTAGTCATTAACTAAAATTGTGAAACATTCTAAACTCTTAGTTTCGTATTTTAAAAGATATTTCTAACACTTAGTTTTAAATTCTGTTTATCCATCTCAAATTTTGACTAATCTGGTACTTGAAATAGCTGTGCTAAGTCCTCAAAGTGTGGTAGCGAGAGCGGTAAATGTACTTCGAAGGTGTGAAGTTTAGTATAATTCAGTTGTAGAAAATATTAAGTTATTTTATTAAGATAAAAATAAACAGGTATATTTCTTGATTAACGCTACTAAATATCACAAACACAACAATAATAATTATAGTTGAGTACTGGTGAAAATATATACAGTCACGAGGTGGCAGCTATAAGTTCTAAGTCCAAATTGTAGGAGATGAAAAGTTCACAGACTTAATTGTATCTAGGATCAAAATGTGATCTATTCGCTGAATTGTTCTACCAAAGGTTAAGTTTCCCGTCTCAGGGACGCACGGTTAATTCGCCGACGAATCCTTGCTTCTTCACTGGGGTCAGGTTGACCCCTAGTCAAAAGTCAGAGGCGAAGCATCGGTCCAACTGATCTCTGCTCTCCCAAGTTTCGAGGAATCACTCACGCTCCTTAATTATCGTCTCATCTGTTTATTATCTATTATTTGTCCAGGCGCTCTGTGTACCTGGATTTGGGCCAATCTCCAACCTTTTCTCACCTGAGTAATCAGCTAAGGCTTTCATATGACCCGCCTTAGTCTTACGCTGTACACCTGAAGGAGATAACTTTTAAAGCGAAAATACTGATCTAGTTTAACTATGACGAGAAATCGAAGTCGCTCATGGTGGTCTTGCACTTAAGTGCTTGTCAAAAACGGTCGAGCCTTCAATATTGATCATGATGTAACGTTTGTTCTAATGTCCCCGACGGATTAGTGAACTCTGGCCATTTCTTGGTCAATTTAGTAAAACACCTTGCAGTTCCTTATGCTGAGAATCTGTGTCATCTTAGAGTTTTTATATAGAGAATATTGTAATATTCTGGGTCTGTACATAACATTTAAATGCTTCAACGACAGCCAGACGCTTCAAATTCAGAATATCAGCAACTGTTCTGAAAGGTATTATCTCTTTTCAAATAGAAATTACGAATTACTTTTCGGATATTTAACGAACACAATTTTCCTAGATTCAGAATTTCTCATTTCTTAGTTTCAGATTTAAAAAAAATAATAATTTTATAGTCAATGAAAAAAATTTCACTCCACCTTCTGAGATTTTTTTCATGATGCACTGTAAAGTATTTGACTTCTCCAAAGTTTTTCATATAAACTTTAAATTCTACTTCTTTCTAAGTGTTTTTTTTTAATTCAAATTACGAACTTCTATTCAAATATTCAACGAAAGAGATTTTCGCAGAAGTAGTCATGAACTAAAAATGTGAAATATTCTGAACTCTTACTTTCGGATTTTAGACATAGATGCTTCAGACACTTTAAATTCAGAATTTCAGCTACTGCTCTGATGGATGTTATTTCTCTTTTCAAATGGAAACTATGAACTGCAATTCGAATTGTCAAGAAAATCGATTTTCTTAATTCAGAATTTCCTAATTGTTCGTTTCAGATTTAAAAAAAATATTTTTATAGTCATTTTTAAAAATGTCACTTACCTTCCCAGATTTGTTCATGATACAATGTAAAGCATTTAACTGCTTCAAAAATTGTCACACACTTTATATTCTACATCTTTTCTAAAAGTTTTTTTTTTTAATTCAAATTACGAATTCCTATTCAAATAATTCAATGTCTGAGGTTTTACTAGAAGTGTTCATGAACTAAAAATGGGAAATATTCAAAACTCTTTGTTTTGGATTTTAAAAGATATTTCCAATAATTAATTTTTGAAGTATGTATATCCATCTCAAATTTTGAATGATATTATACTCGAAATAGCATTTCTATACATCAAGGATAGTCAGACCCTTTAAATTCAGAATAACAGCAACAGTTCTCACAGATATTTTGTTTTCCCTTTTCAAATGCAAATTACGAAATGCTTTTAAAATATTCAACGAAATGGATTTCCCTAAATTAAGTTTTTCCTAATACTTAGTTTTATGAAACACTTTCCAATACATTCTCAATACTATAATAAAACTTAATAGTTTACTAAGGTGAAAAATCATGTCCAAATGAACAATTTGGAAAACGCACTACCATAACGCATTTAAAAACACAATGTCTGCTATTACCATGAAAACATACGATTATTTGTGCTGCTGTGTATATGATCTACAGATATGTATGTATACTATATAGTATGCTAAAAGTTAGTTCAGTTAAACGCATAGCACAGTTGAAATTTTCCATTCTTTAATATCCACCAATAAACGGGTCTTGTTGAGAACTTTTGTGAAGTCCTGTATATCTATGAACTATGGAATTCATAAACAATAAGTAATATTTAAATAATAGTTAAATTTAAAAACGCATACCATAACTGAAAACGCGTTCCCTACAATTATTGTTCGTAGGCTTCAATAGATCAATTATTATTAATTTTCTTTTGTAGCCAAATTCTTTTGTGTGTCCCTGTAAATGAACGATAAATTCTGTGCACACCATATTCCATAATAAAAACATTTTAGTACTCCTCAGTAATATATATCAATTTCAGCATGTTTAAAATAGTGTAATATCATTAAAATACCCCGTAAATGATTTTTTCCCATAGATCGCAATGTGGCAGAATTCTTTTGAGTGTTCCTGTAGATGAACCGTAAATGCTTCACACTTCATTTTCAACAGAGAACATGCCATAGGTAACCATAATAACATTAATCAATTTCCTCACAATCAGACTATATTTACGCGAGTTAGAGCACGGACAGAGAGACAAACAAGCCAAATTCATAAACACTTTTCAACTATTTTCGAAAGTGTTCAAAATATTAATACCCTTATAGTAAATTTTGAAAATTTCACTCACCTTTATATTTTTTCATGATACACTGCAAAGCGTATAACTGACACAATGTTTGTCACACACTTTAAATTTTGCATCTTTTCTAAATTTATTATTATTATTATTATTATTATTATTTTGCTTTTCAAATTCAAATTACGAGCTTCTTTTCAAATATTCCATGAAAGCAATTTTCCTAGAAGTACCCATGAAATAAAATTTTGAAATCTTATAAACTCTTACTTTCGGAATTTTAAAAGATCTTTCTAATAGTCAATTTTGGATGTCTCTCTATGTTTCTCATATTTTGAAATGCATGATACACTGGATAGTATTTAACTGCTCCAAAAACTGTCAGACGCTTAATAATTCAGCAACTTTTTGAATAGATTTTTTCTTTTGAAATGTAAAGTATGAAATGATATTCAAATATTTTAGAAAACCATTTTCCTAGAGGTGGTCATAAAACAAAAACTATTCTGAGTACCTAGTTTCGGATTTTAAAAGGTATTTCTAATAATCGATTTTTTAAAATATATAATTTTTGCTCTGTTTCTCTTATGAGATATAGCAATAGGATATGCAAAAGAATACATTATTTAGACTATCTGTGAAAGTTTATATCACCTTTAAGCATGTTCTCCACAAGGTGTATGCGGTCTGGAATTATCATGCATAAAAAAAAAAAACCCAGTCACAAATTATTGCAGCGTAAAATGCTACATGAAGTCTCAGTATGTCGTCTGTATAGCTTTGGTCCGTAAAAGTGCCATTCCGAATTATATGCATGTCCGTACGTCTACCTATGCTGATTCCAACCCAAACCATCACACCCACCTCGTCTGCAATGTGATCTTTCACGAACGAATGTGGGATTATTTCGAGTGTCCCTTTCTTTCCATGCCAAAACACATCGGATGCCACATCCAGACTGAATCATGATTCGTCTGTAAACAGAATTTTACTCTAACCACGTTAACTCCAATCTCGATGCTCAGTTGCCCAACTTCTTTGGGCCGCACAGTTTCTTGAGGTCAACGAAATACAAAACATTTGCTTATGTGCACAGAGACCACCTTGATGAAGTCGATTTCGGACTGTTTGTCTGGAAACCCTTCATCCTATGGCCCAGATCGACTGTGTTAGCAGCTGGGTAGCTATGCCTGTTCCGTCTCGACGAGCTGTTAACAGGATATATCGATCATCATTTTCTGTGGTAGCACATGGCCGAGCTTGTCCTGGTCGGTGTCTAATATTCCCTGTGTCTTGAAATCGATTCCACAGCCTTCCATTGACATTTCTTGCGACTCCAGCACTTCGTTGTGTTTGCCCGGATTCAACTGTCCCGATAACACGCCAAGCCATGGTTTCCGATAAATCATGTTGTGATATTTTCAAGTCACCTTTTTTCAAAACACAAGCTGAGCAATTGAATTTTACAACTGAGTCAGTGAAACAGACGTTCCTGAAAAATCACTATTTCTGCACTTATCTCTTTTTCTAGCTTTTGACGTCATAAACTGTTATTTGCATGTGAAGTTTTCTTCATCTGTTTTCTGTTTTCTTTCATTATGGATGTTTTATTTTGCGTTATTTATCAGTGTAAGTAATTACGTAATTTTTTTAAAACCACGTGCTCCCCTAATTATTTTGAGCAATCTATATATGTAATTTCGGACGCAGCTAATAACTACCAATGAAAAAATACTTCCTACGAATTACCTACGCCTCTGAAAAGCGTTCTGTATTTAGCCTCTGAAAAGCATTCTGTTCTGAAATTTTGAGGCTTAAAAAAAAAAAAGAACAATAGAAAATATTTTTTTTTCTTACCTTTAAATTTAAATATATAAAATTCGATGCACAGTTTTATTTAGATATATAAACCAAACTTGTATAAAAAATATTGGGAATTTTAATTGATATTCAGTTCGCATGAGGCATTTTGATAAGCTCTAAAATGTTACCGAAAATTCCTTCCCCCCCCCCCCCCTAAATTCTTTTTTTAATTTTTTTATTATTTTTATTATAAATGTATGCCATAATGCATATAATGTACCCTTGAATAACATTTAAAAGGGAAATTTACAAAAAATAAAAATAATTTTAAAAGTCCCTCGTCCTCTTAAAGAAGAATTTATAAACGCAAAGTTTCTTTTGCTGCCACTGATTTTGCAAAACGATTCTGAGTAGTTTTCATTGTGTATTAATCAATTATCTTGAATCAGAATATATGTTTTTTGGATGCTATCACTTCCGAAGTAACAATTTTAGGTTCAAACACATGTTTTACAAACGAGTATGAAAAGTTCCCAGCATTAACATTAATGTTAAAATAAACATTATTCTGTTACTCTTGCATGTACGAATTTAGTTATTTTGCTGAAAATATCTAATTGAGAATTGAAAGAATTCTAAAAAACAAAACCGATATTCCGGTTTGACAAAACTTATTAATGCACTATAATAACGTCTCGGAAATATTTCCGAAAATCAGTGTCTGCAAATGAAACTTTTTTTTCTTTTATGAATGCTTTTTTACATCTCGAAATATATTGGTTTTCAAGTTTGAAGATAAAGAGCACTTTTTGGAGTTATGGGTAACTCTGAAGAAATTATTGTAGGGAGGAGCAGCCATATTTGAGCCGCCGCTTTAAATGGACCGTTGCCATTCTTCTGTCGTTAATTACAGAAAGAGACGCCTTCTACCGCTGAAATTCTGCTCATTAGAATAACGTTATTAATGATTAGAAGAAGCACCCGTCTTCCATGTGCTGTTTTTTAATGAAACGCAATTAACAATTTTATAAAACCTACAATTAGCTGCTTTGATCGAATTTTTTCCTACTAAACGTAAGTTAATACTTTAAAACTAAGGTACGTTGTTATGCTTTCATATACATGTTACATTATTAGATCTAATTCCGCGATTTCCTTATCGTATTCTAAATTACTACTTTATATTCACTAAATCTTTATTATTAAATAATCTCTATCGTTAACTCTGTTAAATTCCCTTTAATTTAATGTCTCACTTGTCTTAATCATTTAAATATTACGCTTTTAGTATTCTTAAATTAAATGTTCCATTCCCGCGCTTTTTTCTTTCGAGAATATTCTTTTAGCTTCCATTTTTACTTCCCCGCGCATTTTTGAGATTATCCTTTTTCCCTTCAAATTCATTCACGTGTTCTATCCGCACTCTTTATATCACATGACATTCTTAATTATTCATTGGTTGAGAGCGCGACCTATGTCATATTTGTATTCTTACACGTGAGGAACAAAAAGTTGATACTCGCTGTGTTTCAGCAGATTTTGAAAGATTTGAGTCGATTTTCCAGTTCACATCCATCCCCTGGTCACCGTCCTTTTATTCGATTATCTGGAACTTTGTTTAAACCTAATTACTACTACGGAGAGATGGCTAATTATCTTGGTGGAAACTGCACCTTTTGCTAGATGTTCTAATAAAGTGCTTAGCTGATATTATGAGTTGTTTCAATTTCTTCTGGGGAAACTTCACGTTGTATTCCTTTGTTTTCACTCGACAACTGCATTTCAACAATTTGTTCTTCTAATATAACAGATTCGAATTATCCGTTCTGACCACTTCTTTTACGCCATTATCGCTGCATGTGATCCACAACTACTATCGTGGCAGCCAGTACGGCATTTTCAACGATAAAGCCAATCCAATGTTGCTAGAATGCAACATACATATCTAAATTCATCTGTTTATTGCACATATTTTTTTTTTTTTTTTTTTTTTTTTTTTTTTTTTTTTTTTTAATGGCGCAGTTGTCAAAATTGGATCAATTTAAGTTGCGTAAATTGGACGAGATATACGATCATAAATTTGAAAAGTAAGTAATGAATTTCGAGAGCTGTACACTTTGTATACTTTTTTTTTTATTTTTTTATTATTTTATCTTTTTTATTATATTACTATCTCCATGCAAGTTTTTTTTTCTTTTGTATATCTGGATCAATTTCTTCATACAGTTTAAGCCTATATAAACATTAAAATATTTTTACGTTTATGTTATAAATTTTGTTTGCAATTTGTTTTATCTTGTATGTATTTGTATTTTCTTTGAATCCGTTATTTCTACGACGTATTTGATTTACAGAGTCGAATTCAAGCATTTTCCTCCTGGAGGATATTTGAGGTTCCATGAGTGGCTGGGGCAGACTTTTCACAGTTCTGTAGGGTGGAATTACACTTTTTTTGCCATTAAAACGCATAAAATCTCAAACCTTCCGGAGAGGGGGTGGGGGCTGCATTCAGCACTGTTTGAATATAATAATGTTTTGAGTTTGATTAATGGTAGCGTATTTTTTTAATAGATTTTATTATATTTTTAAGCGCTTTTTTTAATATAATTGAAAAATGTTGAAAACGAGCCAGACAAACAGTCCGGAAGAAACACACCCGTGTCAGCAAAAGCTGTTAAAGATATAGGAAACAAAAAAGAGAGAGTGAGTTGTGAAGAAATCCACCTGCAAGAAGGCTGCAGCTACAAATTCCCCTTAAAAGCCAAAGAATCATTAGGATTGTTATCTATCTTGCTAAATTCAGTTAAACCAAAGTACAGAGGGAGAAAAAAAAACAGTTGTGTTAACATCTTCGCGATATAAAGTAAACCTTCAAATGAAAAAAAAAACGACAAAAAGGAAGCTCCCACAGCACAAAAGCAATTGGAACATCAAGTTTTATAAAATAGGCGTAATGCAATTGGAAAGAAAATGATGGAAGAGAAGAACTACAAATATAATGTAAAGAAAACTTCTGTTGCAAAAACAAATGTCTAATGATTCAGAATCTAAAAAGGAAAATCTAGACAGTGATGACTGGATTTGCCTAATTTGTCAGAAGAATAAAATAACAGAAAGGATTTAGTGTTCAGATTGCCTAACACGGTTCCATGTTCTGGGCGTGGAATAAAAAATGAATAAACGAAATTCGTGTGTAAGCTTTGCATCACTTCTTACATGATATTCAAGTAACTGGCAATTAGTTCCATAATTTCTATTCTTAATTACTGATAACTTTGATTTACATTTTGAATATATTTTAATTTAAAACAATTACTCTTATTTTCAGGTATTTGATTTCAGTAAATTTCATTGCTGTTAATTTGATTGATTGTTGCATTAATCGCAAACTTTGCTTTTAATAAAATAAATTTGCATAATTAAATAATGATTTAGTTATATTTCCTAGTCATTAAAACAACCTGATATTATTTGGTACAATTTAGGAGACTCGGGGTCCAACTTAGGCGACCAGATTCTGAATTTGGACCACTTTTGACAATTTTTTCAAATTAAAACAAAACTTAAGATTAAAAAAAAAATTGATCTAAAGATTTATTTAGTTTGTAGATGAGTAGATTGACCCCGTGTAGTGATGTTTTGCGATATTATAAAAATTAAGCGAGTTACAACTGAAAGTAAGTGAAGTGGTCCAAATTCGGCCACTCTCCCCTATTTTTGTTTCGTTTCTACATTATTATCTTGTAGATTAAGCAACATTTGTCTTTTTTTTACCGTATGCACAGTGAGTTGCAGAATGTAGAATGCTGCATTTTAAAATACTTTGTTGGTTCGTAGAATATGGATATAACTTTGATGAAACTTTTCACGGCACACCCGAAGTTCTTACAGGATGCATTAGAATGTGAGGCACACCAGTTGAGAACTATTGAACTAAAAAATAAAAGATCTCCTTTTGTCGAGTTCGTTCAATTCATTCAAGTGTCACAAATCATTGAATCGCTTCTCTTAGTAAAAAGTAAAAGCCTTAAGCGTAGTTGAGTAACTACCAAGAATTTGTTTATTACATAAATAACTACTATAATTATGACCTAAACTTATCAAAACCAAATAAAGAATGATTATTCGGATGAAACTTGGCGCAGTATAATAGGGGAGAGTAGCCGAATTTGGACCACTTCACCTTTTTTTCAATCCTAACTCACTTCATTTTTGGAATATCTGCAAAATATCGCTACACGTGTTCAATCTATTCATCTACTAACTAAATAAATCTTAAAAAAAATTTCTTTTTGAAAACCTTAAGTTTTATTTTAATTTGAAATATTTGTCAAAAGTGGTCCAAATTCAGCAACGGTTCGCCTAAGTTGGACCTCCAGTCTCCTAAATTGGACCAAAAAAAATTAGACTGCTTTAATGAGTAAGGAATATAACTAATTTTATTAAAAGCAAACTTTGCGATTAATGAAACAAACAAAACAAGAGCAATAAAATATAATGAAATCAAATGTCTGAAAGTTAGAATAATTGTTTTAAATTAAAATGCATTCAAAATATAAGTCACATTTATAATTAAGAATAGAAATTATGGAAGTAATTGGCATTTACTTCAATGTCATGTAAGAAGTGATGCAAGGCTTACACATAAATTTATTTTGTTCATTTTTTACTCCGGCGCACAAAACTTGGAACCATATTTGGCAGTATGAACATTGAATCATTTCTTCTACTTTATTTTTATTATAAATTTTGCAAAACCAATCATCAATGTCTTGATGTTTCATTTTAGATTCTGTAACATTGGGCAATTTGTTTGGAACAGAAGTTTTCTATGCCGTATTTATGTGTTTCTTTCCTTTTATCATATTCTTTCCAATTGAATTATGCTTGTTTTTTAAAGCTTGATGTTTCAATTGCTTTTGTGCTTTGAGAGCTTCCTTTTTGTCGCTTTTTTATTTTTTTATTTCAAGGTT
The DNA here is from genome assembly GCA_963932465.1 of Maratus speciosus. Classification (NCBI taxonomy): domain Eukaryota; kingdom Metazoa; phylum Arthropoda; class Arachnida; order Araneae; family Salticidae; genus Maratus; species Maratus speciosus. The sequence goes on along the minus strand of OZ010800.1, from coordinate 243,425,060 downwards.
TTCTTAATATGACGAAGATACTTTGATTGTGTCTGTACTTTGATTTAACTGATTTTGGCAAGGGAGATAACATTTCTAATGATTCTTTGACTTTTGATGGGGTTTTATAGTTGCAGCCTTCTTGTAGGTCAATCTCATCACAACTTACTATTTTCTGTTCTTTTCCTACACCTTTGACAACTTTTGCTGTCACTGCTGTTTTTCTACTAGACTGTTTGTCTGTGCCGTTTTCATCATTTTTTTTTACATTCTTATATTTAGTAGGTTTCCTGATTACTGACACTGACTCCAAAATCTCATTAGCAGGAGAGTCAGCGGATCTATCTGCAGTTCCTATTTTCTCATCCTCGTCAGGAATAAGTGCAGAAGCAACTGAAAAATGATGGCTTTTAAAAACATGCCTGTTAGGAGGCCAAATGCCGCTTCCTTTAAATGCTTGGACGGTGGTTTCAACAGTATCTGCTCTGCTGTAAGCGATAGTTAAAAGCTGGGGGACCTCGATAGATGTTAGAGGGAAATCTTTATGAGCTTGAAGCCACGATTCTTGTGCCTCTACGTAATAGATGTTTAAGGGTTTAAAAAAGGCTACATCCAAAGGTTGAAACCTGTGGGTTGTATATCCAGGTAATTGCAATATAATAGTGTTATTTTCCCGGGCGAAAACTATAGCATCAAGGTTTTGCTATGTGTCGAATGGCCATCGAACAACAACACTACAGCTTTCCCATCAGCCCTTTTCGCATGTTCGTTAAAATGTTTTATCCATTTTTGAAATAAATCAGAATTGATGTACCCGGTATCAGATTTGCCGATCAGCCCACCAGGAGCTTTGTTTATTTCCAGTTGAACACAGGATCTCGCTCGTTTGAAAATGTACATTGGAGAGATATAATGTCCAGCTGCGTTTACACAACAAACAGCAGTTGTGCTTACGTCTCTTTCTCCATTTGTAACTCCTTGAATCTGTCTTTGATCTTTCTCTCCCACAACATTTTGTAATCTTTTCTGCACAGTAGTGAAGCCAGATTCATCCACATTATATATTCGTGTAGTATCGATCTCATGTTCATCTACAATTCTCTCTAGAATGTAAAAAAATTCATAGATTCTTTCCCTGTTGAAACCTTTTGCTCTTGCCAAGGACGTGGATTCTGGCTGTCTAACGGACAGATTAGGACGGGGTTTCTTGAATGAATAAAACCATTTTTTACCTGCCATTTGTTGATCTTTGTTAAAATTGTGAAATCAATTTGTTTACTTCTGCTAATTGAAATGCGAGACGTCTGACGTCCTTGATAGTCAAACCAAACATGCGCGTTTCAAGTTTCAAAATGTGATCAGCTAATTCTTGATCAAATTCCGGTAAGAATATAGTTGTCCGTCCAAGTGCTTTTATTTCGTTGGCAAAAGCGTTTTTACGATCAGCGTGTCTTTTGATCGTTGCTTTAGGCACCTTGGATATTCTCACACATTCATTTAGACCATGGTCCCACTTTTATAGGCTGCAATGGCCAAGCTTAGGTCCTGCAGACTCCATGTAGCATGTTTTCCTCAATTTGGCATTCTAAAAAAAAAAAAAAAAAAAAAAAAAAAAAAAAAGAAAGAAAAGTCATGTATTACAGTATAGATTATGAAAAGATTTCCAACACAATTAAAATACTGTTAAGAAATTTCATTTTTGTTCATACATTGAAATATCTAAATAAACATTCAGATAAAAACAACAGAAATTTTTTTTTCTTCAATTGCTGTCCATAGCCGATAACGTGTACAAATTCTTTCATGCATCCCTGTGTTTGATCTAAACATCTAGTATTGAAAAAAAAAAAATTGCTTAAGTTTTAGCATGCATATCACAGCTGAGAACGCAAACTCATCAGTTATGGATCATAGTTAGAACTGTAACAAAACAATTTTAAATATCCCAGTACATAAGTGATTGGCTCAATAATCTATATAAAACATTTTTTAGCGCCCTTCCCTAATGTATATAATTTTCAGTATGTTTGAAATAGTGTAATATCATTAAAATACACGCAAAACCATTTCCCACATAGATTATTAATTATGTTCATGTGCATCGCTGTAGTATTACTATAGTTGCTACGTACTCTATAGTCTATAAAAATTATGCTGCCATTTATTTCATTGATGTATATAAATTTAATTATATTTGAAACATTTAAAATTATTAAAATGCATTAATACATTTTTCTTCATTGACAGTAATTTAACGAAATATTTTTGAGTGCCCATGCAACGATTCAAATTCAGTCCTAAACATCTAATGGTCAATATCTATAATATATATATCAATTAGATGGCAATCTGAATATATTTACGCAAATTAGAGCACGGCCATACAGACGGCCAGACAACTCAAATTCCTCTATATTTTTCAATTATATTAACCCCTTAATTCTCGTTCCCGTCATATTCTCGGGCTGTGCCTTTTACTCAAATTGTTTGATTCCCACCAGTTTTATAAAATAGTGAAATTGGCTATATTTTAGTATCGTTTATACTGTCATTAAATAAGGTGAATATTTCTTTTTCATAAAAGTGGTGCCAATAAGCAATTTGAATTATTCAACCGTGATTTAATTCGAGCGTGAAGGGGTTAAGAAAAGTGTTTAAAAAAATGCGCTGTAAAAAAAAAAAAAAAAAAAAAAAAAAAGCTACAATTTATCAAATGGAAAAATTGTGTATTCAAACAGTGATGAATTCAGGGTAACCCTCTATGGAGTCTGAAATGCCCTCCCCCACCCCTGGTAGGTTTAAGATTTTATGCTTTTTAATTGCAAAAAAGTGGAATACCCCCCCCCCCCCCCTCCCCAAGAACTGTAAAAGCGATTATCAAATTTGATGGCGTTTTTGTACTAAACTTTTTGTACAGGACAGTTATAATTAAAATTCACCCGGTGATTGCATTAAAGTTCTAAACGAAACAAAATTTTGGTAATGTTTGTAGTTGAATTGAAAGTTACAAGTTAAACTATAAAAATTGAAAAAAGCATCGGTCTGTGAGACCGGTAACACCAGTTAAAGGTTAACTTTGAAGATCAAATAATTCTACGGACGTGAAGGACTACGACTTATGTTCAATGTATTGTCAGTTTAAGAAAAGATTAGAGCAAAATATACATAAAGTTTTAGTGTTATAAAATATTCTATGCATATTGGTGATTTTATTTTCTTCAGATACTTATTAGCGACAAACTGCATACCATAAATGCAGAAAAAATGTTAGGGATTAACGAAGCAAGTTTATATGGGTATCTTTCATATATTGTATTAAATTAATGTATGAAGTAGAAATAGTTTAAGTAAACTTTGTTGAATTAGTAAATTATTAATTTCAGCATGATCCTCCAACAGTGTTTTTCTTTAACCGGGTAATTAAATATGTGTTTAAAATGATCAAAACAGAAAAATAGTCTTTTAGTCTAAACAGAAAATTACTTGTCTTTAAAGTTATTAATTAAAAAAAATGGTGTAAGAATAGCGGTGTACATTCGAGACACAGAATATAGATACACGATTACGGGATTCGCAATACTTGGATATATGGTAACAATTCCACAATATATGGTAACAATTCCGAAAAATTTTGTGTAGATTGAAAACACTTAAATTATGTTAATGCGATTAAGTAAGTTAATTTTACAAATATTAAAGCGTTCGGTAGCTTAAATGCCGAATTTGATTAAAGCATAATGCAGCTGAGTTATGGACTGGTTTGAAGGTCTCCGATTTTTTTTTCACTTTTCTTAAATCTAATATTTTAATTCTGTTTTCAACTATTGCTCATTATAATAAACATTTTCTATTTTTAGATTAGAATAAGATCAAAAAAGAAAACTGTTTATCTAAATGAGTATTTATGCTTCCATATGTATTTTAAGACATAGAAAATGTTCTTTATTTTGTGAAAATGTAAGGAAAAGGAAGGGGTGGAGGCAAAATAATATTAGGCTTTTAGCCTCTCTTTGGCTTAATCAGGTTTCCTTAAATTGAAATATTAGAAACATTGCACGATTTTATCTGTTTACAGGTCTAATATTTTTATCATGTGACATTTTAACTATCGAATTATATATATTACGTATTCTTGTTAACAATGTTAGAAATATCGTGTAAATAATTTTTTAACCCGTGAACTCAACACTAATACGAATTCGCTTCGATCAAAATTTAAAATATCGGCGTTATTTAAAACCTGTTTTAATTAAGTTGTGTTTTTCATTAACAAAATAAAATTTTTGATAAAAATCAATATCCCGTTTTAATTTCTTATTAAATTTCTTATAGGAGTCCTGAGTTAAATTTCATTATCACTATATTGCCAATAAAAATGTACACAGTTGAAGTTACGGAATTCCAAATCGTGCTAATGTGGAGTTTACGGGTTAATTTGTGGCGGGTTACTCGTGAATTTTAAAAGATGTTTTCCGCGACAAGAATTTAACCATTAACTGCTGTTAGCGGCCTTACAGACTACTTCCTTTTAAAACTGTCACGAATTAACTTGAAATTTTCAGCTTATCTATAAATATTTGTGAAATTTTGTAACATTTGGAGCTTTTACTAATGTTAGAAACTTCGGAATAAGTGATTTTAAATTATAATACTCCGGTACATAAAGTTTAGAACAGAAACAGTATCCTACGATTTAGTGAACCTTTTTATTTTACCAAGCGGCCACGGAAACCGTTCACAATAGCTATGTGACAATTTCTGTTAAACAGTTAAAGTTTAAACGAATTGTTTCAGATAAATTGGCATGTATGAAACACATTGCCACACAAGGCTGTGGACGTCTCATTTAGGTTTTAACTGTCGTAAATCCGACAAAATCACCTAAAGGCGACAGTCTTAGATTGTAAGATTATACTACAGATATAGATATTTATTCCATTTCTACAAAAGAAGTTTGTTTTGAACTGAAGGCACAGTATTCAATAATTTTCTGCGTAATAAAATATATGTTTATTTAATAAAATGCCAAATATAACCTAAATGCGACAAAACTATGGAGAATCGCGTCTCATTTAGGCACAATGACCTTAAAAGACACTTTTTATGTTTATATAGCCCTAAACTGTATAAAGAAATTGATCCAAATGTACAAAAGAAAATTAAAATATTTCAAAATTTTTATGGAGATACTAATTTATAATAAAATATTAAAAAAAAAAAAAAAAAAAAGTGTCCAAAGACTACTGCCCTCGTATTTTTTTACTTGCTTTATAAATTTATGATCGTATATCTGATCCAATTGAAGTAACTCAGATTGGTTCAATTTAGGCAACTGCGCCATTTTTTAAAACACATAATCTCAAGACTAAAAATAAAAACGAAAGCAAACAAATTCATGTGAAAAATAAGCTCAATAAACACATGAACTTAGATATGTATAACAAAACATGACAACTTACATTAGTTTTAATGTATTCTGTTACGTTTAGTAAGAAAAAATTACATCAAAGAAGCTAATTTAACTTTTTTCTAAATTGTCTGAAAAACAACACGACGAAGGCGGATGCTTCTTCTAATCATAAATGAAGACGTTCTGATGAGTAGGATTTCAGCGGTAGATGTCGTCTCTTTCTGTAATTAACGGCAGAATGGCAACGGTCCAATTAAAGCGGTGGCCAAAATATGGCTACTCTCCCTTATAAATTTAAAATAACATTAAAATGGTCAGAATATGTAGACTTTAAGCAAGTCTTAACGCCAGAATATGTTGAATTTAATTCTATATATTCTGGCGTTTTTAACATTGTTTTAAATTTGTACAAATAAAGAGCGACTCCAAATAACTTAACGTTCTTATATTTTAAAGGGAATAATGAGAAGTTTTATTCCTAATGTAAAGAATTAATTTAGCCATATCAGACTAGTCGGCTAAAATTGAGAAAAACATTTATTGTCGTCTTATACAACTTTTTATTTAGAAGGATTTTATCAAATATTTTGTCGCGATCCTTTTGTCAAGTTCATTCAGTTCATTCAAGAGTCACAAATCATTAAATCGATTATCTTAGTAAAAAGTAAAAAGCCAAAAAGATCAAACGTTTTTAGATGTTTTTTAGGTGCGTTCGTAATTATATAAATACGTAGCACCTATAGTCGTCTTCAGTCCGTCCGCATATAACAGAGCAAAAACTACCTAACCGAATGATCTGAAATTTTAAATATATAATTCTTGTAAAATTTTGTCGAGCCATTTCAAATTTTATGCAAATCAGATGTATAGTTTAATTACAGGGACAGTCAAAAATTTTCCGTTACATTACGACCAATGGGAAAAAATTATTGCAAGTGCATTTTTATGATGTTACAGCTTTCTGAATAATCTGAAATTTTAAATGATTGATTGTTGCAAAATCTTGGCGAGTCATTTCAAATTTTATGAAAATCGCATGTATAGTTTAATTACAGAGACAGTAAAAATTTTTCGTCACATTACGGCCAATAGGAAAAAAAATATTGCAAGTGCATTTTAATAATGTTGCAGCCTTTCTAACAGGATGAAATTGATATGCACTTACGAAGTGCACTAAAATATATATTTAGTACAATATGAGGTGCAAAAAATATTTATAAAACTAGTTATAGTGCGAACGCGCCTTATTTGCCACGTTTGACGAGCAATATCCAACTTGTTTTAAACGGGAAGAGAATTAAACTGATGATAAAATAAATGGCTAGAAATTGATTTAGTGCTTTGAAAATACAGAACAATGTAAAATTTTTAGTTTCAAAGCCCTTTTGATAGTTCTTAGAATCTTGACATACATTTTTGCTGAAATTTTTTGCTGTCCACCAGAAGCCTTCTCTGGGCGCACCATTGTGTAAGACACACTGGTTGTGAACCACTGAACTAAAGAATAAAAGATCTCCTCCTCTTCCCGAGTTGTCATAAAACATTAAATCGTTTCTCTTAAAAAAATAAATAAATAAATAAATAAAAAAGATCATTTCTTTTTTTGAAACAGGAAGGAAATTAAGCTGGTGATAAAATAAAACGCAGGGAAATGTGTTTGGTTAAGGGAAATACCCATTAAGTTTTTTTTCCTGTTTTAATAATAATAAAAAGAATAAGAATAAGTGTCACAATTCTTCTAAAAGATATTTCACTGATTTTAAAAGTTATACTGTAAAGCTTTCCCTTTCATATTGATAATTATTTATTTAGAAAATATAATTAAATGCTACATCTTCCTTGATACAGCGTGTGAAGCTGCTTCTCTTCAATTTTTAAGTTTTAAAAATATGATATATATTAAAATTAATTTCCTAAAAAGCATTTAGAATTCAATATTTAAGTAATATTTTTATGATTCATCAGCATTAGTGTGTAGTTAAGAATTTAAATTGAAATGCCATAGAAAACAATTATAGTATATCTTTAAAAATGTAGTCTCTATAAATTAAAAATTTTATTTATTTGTAACTTTAAGGGATACGTTAACGATAAAAATATTTTATACTACCGAAAAAGATAAAAAATGTAAATAAAAATCTTTCAAAAATTAAATTTGACGTTGCTGTGAAATTAAAACAACGTTATTTATTCGGAAAAAAATTACCTAGAAATCTCTAGCTATTTTGTATTTAATAAATTAGTTTTATTATAAAATGCTTTCACGTTAAATCGACACTGTAGGAGGTAAATCGATTTCAAATACGCTAACAGAAATAAAATCTCAGTTTATTTTCTTCAATAAATAAATAAGTAAAATGTATCTGTTGTAAATAAATCAAACTAAAATAAACAACTTTCTAAAATTATCTTCACATCGCTATTGTTTTAAAATATTAAATAGTTTTTAGAGTATTAAGAAAATAAACAAAAGTGTTACGATGCTGAAGCAACTGAATTAATGAATTTACATATAATTAATCAAATTGTGCTATATTAGTATGTGCAATAAAATTAAAAGATAATTGATCACTGAACTGATAAAAATACCCTCAACGAAGTCATAAAATATAGATCAAAACGACAAAGCAAAAAAAATGGAACAAAATCTCCGACAATATTTACTATAAATTTTAGTAAAATATTATTCTTACTTATATAATATCAACTTTTCTGATCTTATCAATAAAAAAAACTATTATTCAAGATAACTCCGTATAATGATTTAAATCGCCATAAAATATATATCTCAATTAAAACGATGTTAATATAATATTTTAATAAATCACCACAAATGAATAATTAAAAACAATAAAAAAGAACAACCACAAACAAATAATAAAATCAAAAAACCCAAATATTTTTCCCAACAAAAAATTATAATTTTAACTTAAGGCAAGGTAACAACATACTATTTGATATAATCTGTGAAATTAAGTATTGTTTGGAGTTCACGACAACGGCTGACTTCAGTACCGACCTAGAAAAGTTCAGTTCCGTACTACCGAAAAGCTATTGTTTGTCAGGCGGTGGCTTAGGATGGAATTCATGACTTCAATTCACAAATTCTTCGTCGACACAATCCACCAAAAAATCGTCGTAGGCAGGGGAGATATATACAAGAGCTTTTTCGGCCAATTGAACCAGAAGGAGATCACAGGACCTGACGTCATGAATTGCGTCCCTTAAATGGGTAAAACAAACAAGACCTTCTCAAGCCGGTATCTAAATTGCCCTGGATCCGGCCATACTTTGAGAAAAATGCAAATTGTATGAATTATGTGATCAAGATTCCGGCTGTCCCACAATATGCAAATCTATCAAACCGTACGCAGTGATTATTCAACCAGAAACAAAGTAGAATATTTGAACTGATCGTGCCTTGTATGAGAAAGGAGACGTATGAGAAAAGGGTTAAAATTAAATCACATTGTTGACCGTATGTAGCGTTAGCGTTGTTGACGCGCACATTTTTGCTTAATGATATTGATTGACATTTTGAAGCTTTACTTAACGTATGTGACGACCACGTGATTTTCGATTTATGTATTTATATATTTTTGAGAGCTCGAAATGATAGACAAACAAATTATACGTTACCTTCTTTTTGTTCAAATGAAGGTAATTTGTCTTGAATTTCACATTTTCTTCTCATTTGTACATACAATAACTTTTATTTTAATATTTTTTTCTTTGCCTAATTGTGCAGAATTTTGTACTGATTTATAAGAAAGTGTAAATTCTCTGTCTATAATTTAAAAATGAAGTTATCACTCATGCCAGATTTTAAGTAGATGTTTTGTCTACTTTCATTTTTCTCATTAGGATGCTGACGTTGAGGTTTATTAAACAATCCTATAAGCCCAGGGCGTCCAACTTTTTTGTCTGGACGAGCACATTAGAAGCAAAAAATTTGTTTATCTTATGTACATTGCACTGTAAAAAACGACGAAGATTTCTAAATCCTGGAAAATATAATAAAACCTCGAAAGAAAAAATACACGGTCTGCTAAGACGTTTAATCCATGGTTACAGGTATGGACAAGTCTCACACTTTTTATACATAAACTAATTTTGTACTTAAATTGAGGACTATGGATAGCGCTGAAAGTACCAAAAAATCGAAAATCTTTTCTTTTTTACGAAAAAAATGTCTTAAAAGCCAAGCTTTACAAACAGGAGAACCTGGATGTGCCATCCCTAGTAGTAATTGTAAAAAAAAAGAGTAGAAAAATGTCGATGGTTGAATGTGCCACACGAAGTGAAATGGAGAACGCTGAATGTGCCACACGAAGTGAAGTGGAGAACACTGAATGTGCCACACGAAGTTAAGTGAAGTGAAGAACGCTGAAAATGCCAGTGATAAGATACGCGGCGACTGTTCACCATTACACAAATCATGATCATGCTGTTATTGTTTACATCAATATGATATTTTTAAGAAAGGTGAAAAATATTAAATATATAAATTAAAAAAAATGTTTACAAATGATAATATTAGGTATTTAAACACTAAACGAAAGGAAGCTAGGTACCTACACTTTAAAGTGAAGAACTAAGAGCCCAAATGTGGGAAACCATGTAAGTACCAGAACTAGAAGCTTTTCTCCCTTTTTTCACTCTCTTGAAAAAATTCTTCTTTTGGACTTTCAGCGTTTTCCCTTTTTAGCCTGCAATTGTTTAAAACCCAAAATTTTAAATTAAATATTTTTATTTCTTCCCATTTTCTACCTATTGTAATTTTTTATCTACAGAATTAATTTTCTAAATTATCCTTTTCGAACTTAAAAAATACTTCTTTTCTTTTGCAGGGGAGACATATGTATGAGTTGTGGTTTTAGAGTTCCCATAACACTCTCCGCCTAGCAACAGGATACGGTCGGGACTTTCCATGAGAAACTTGTAACCTCAGAACAGCAGATGGAATTGAATTTGCTGATGTACAGTTTTGCATTCTCTTTGCTTGGGAACAATAACAGCCCAAAGCAGATTTCATTTCGAAGTGGCTGAGATTGGACGTATTTTTCTAGCTCTAGATGAGAGCTGAAGTCGCTACGAAACCGGACAAAAGTCCGATATGAAGTCTCAGATGCTGCGGGCAGATCCGCAAAAAAACCCCTACCCTCCCGTAACTTCGTAAATATAGTATTAACTTGATGTGTAACTTATTATCCAGAACCATTAAACTCCTTTTATTCATTAATTATGGCCTTATTCTTATATCACATGGGGGAATCGATCTTTTAAGCCTAATTACATTGCCGTAGACCACCCCAGCCTCTGCCACTGGATTTTCAAGTAACTTCAATGACTTTTTTTTCTTCAACTCTGAAAAGACAGTGGAGTTATTTACTTTTCATCGACGCAAGACCGTTTTGAATCATCGAAGTTACCGATTTTTTTCTCCTCTCCTTTCCCCTGTGACTGAAAATTGGTTATCAAACTGAATTTCTTATCAGTAAAGACTCTTCATGAAGTTTTTCGGATTCAAGATTCAAGCTGTACTGGAGTAAAACTAGATCAAGAAGAAAGTAGGTTGATTGGACAGCAGTGAAATTCATCGGACGCAACGATTTTATTTTTCTTCTGTTAGTACGGAGGATTCAAGATCCTTTTATCTTCTCCCGTGCGGTGCACATGCAGCATGGAAGCGAAGATACTTCAATTATCTAGTGTGCTTATCAGTTCACGTCAATCCAGGCGTTGATTATTTATTTATTCCTCTTCATAACGAATTAACATATATGAAGTAAGTGGCATATTTTATATTACTTTGCAACATGATGTTAAATGATATTAAAGTGGTCACATGTCAAATCAATTCCGCGAGGACTGATCGCATTAAATTGTTACATAATTTAATTTTTAAAACGGACAGTGGAAGGTTGAATAAGAAGGAATTAAGAGAATTTCGGGGTTTTGATTTTAAAGAAGGAGATGATCAATTTCAAACGAAATTAACAGAAATTCTGGGCGAATTTTCTCAAATTCAGTTAGTTTGTATAGCAAATTTATTGCACTTAGACGTGCACGGAAGTGACTTGGATATTGCAAAACATATATTACAGAATCTAACTGTCTTAGAAGCCTTTCAAAATTCCCCTACTTCACATACAGATTCCAAAACCGAAATTGAAAATGAAAACAGTTCGCGAAATACATTAAATGACACACTATACTCTGACCGCACACAAGCCCTTGCAGATAATACTCCAACTGGCACTCAGTTTGCACCAATCCACACGAGTGCATTTTCCAACATTGAGAATTTGTTACAACCGTTTTCGGGTAAATTTTCCGACAATATTCTAAAATAGTTTGAGCGATTTGAAGGCTTAGCAGATAGCTTTGCGTTAACCGAGATTCAAAAATTCATCTTCGTCGAGAGAGCGCTTACAGGGACAGCTTTATTATTCGCGTGTAGTGAGTCAAATATTACCTCGTATAGCACGCTGCAGCACACCATGATAAATGAATTCAAACACATCTCATCGCCTGCACAAATTCACGAGACGTTGGGAGCACGCAGCTGTAAGTCCAACGAAAAATTCACTGAATATTTCCTCATCATGATGAAAAGGGGCAATGACGACGACGCGTCCCTCATACACTATATTATTAACGGTATACAGAAAACTCCTAGCAATAAATCTATATTATTCGGGTGCGCCACGCTTTCCGAATTCAAAAACAAGCTCCAAATTTACGAACGAATTTGTGAGCAGAGTCCTAAATTTTACCACACAAAGTCACCGGTTACACCCAACACTCCTAAAATTAACCAGACGGAGAAAAACTGCAAAATTAACGTGCTATAACTGTTTGGTCCCTGGTCCCCATTATAGCCAAGGTGTGCATTTAAATAAGGGGGGAAAGTGCATGAAATGTGCACGTTTCTGTCATATTTCCAAAAAGTGTACGGAGCAAACTCCGGAACGCAAGCGTTCGACTCAGGGCACTTCCCCTTCACGCAAGACGTCGCCAAGCCGAGACGAACAAATTCACGTAGTAGAAATGTGTCATTCTCATCCGCGCATGCAGAAGCCAGTAAAAATTTCTAATTTACAAATACATTCGATTTTGGACACAGGAAGTCCTCTGACAATACTGAGAGAAGACATTTATCAACAAATTGGCTCTCCCCCTCACCGGAGCACATGTACAGTTATCTGGTATCGGCAACGGTACTATTCAACCTAAAGGATCGTTTTTTACGGACATAGAAATTCACGGTAATACTCTTTCTACTACTGTTTACGTAGTTAAATCTTTTCAGATGTTCATGCAACTTCTTGTAGGGACAGATGTCATATTTCAGTGCACTCTCACGTGCGACAAAAACGGCGTTATTTTAACTAAATCCCCACCACCAGAAATTTTTATAAATTACATTACTATGTCTGATGACGCATCTGCAAGTAAAACTCAACTGAAATGCGATGTACCTCCATTTCCTGACACAAGATGCACTACAGAAACATCTCCTTCAAATTCTTTCCCCCAAGATCTGAAACCGCCGAGTGTAAATAAAGATTTTTCGAATGAAAGTATTCCTAGTGTCGTTGAAACTGATTCCGTGAATGACTCAACACATCTGGAGCATCTCGCAACATTGTTGCCAGACTGATTTTTCTTCAATTTAACTTCTTTTTCGTACAAACTGTTTATGACTGTGTTCATCTTATTTATCAGCTGTTTATCACCGTTTAATTGTACCAACGGACTCAGTTATCAACATTCGGCACTACATAAGTACCAACCATTTCAACATTTGAGTGACGTTGTTAATTGGAACAAAATCCTGCATATCCTTATCGTTCTTTGTTTATTTCTTATACACCGCAACTCAGTCAAATCAACAAAGAGAAAGAAAAAACGCAGAATTAAACTGCGAAAAGAAATATGCCTCACGTATAGGTCACTAGTGCCACCACCGAATTTACCATACATGTGTTGTTTTTTTTGTTATTATTTTTCACTCTTTTATATCTCTTCTGTTTTACATTCGTATACGTGCTTATTTATGAGAACATTTACACCATACAGAACTATAGACTGCTACTCTCTGTGTGACTTTCGTTTCAACTTCATTGAATTCTTCGATTTTTTTTTACGATTACAACAAACATGAACGATTTTTTTTCTATACGAAATGTTAAAAAGATGTGTTTACATATTTTACTAAACATCTCACTGCTAAGAGATCTATTAGTGATGGAAAACTTGTACACAGAACGTTTTTTTTCTTTGTGTTATTGTGTTTTATGCCAGTCTAGAGTGGAATAATCTGCAAGTGTTTATTTTTTAAAGAAGGTATCGTGTGCCAGGCAATTTATTATCAATAGTGTTTTTTATTACTTTTATTGGTTTGTGGAATATGCAAAAGTATGTTATAATTATTTTTTCTTATATTAACAGAATTTCAGTGCTTTTTTTTAGAAGTTCTGTTCAACATTTTTTTAAAATCTCTGAGCGATATAATATATGCTGAAAACTTTTTTATTAAACCCATGCTGTGATTTTTTTTTTTCGCATGGCAATTTATTTTTCTCTCGGATTGCAAATGGTGCTTTATTTTTATCATTTTGCCTATTACGCAGCACGTGCTTTTTTATGTTGCGTAAATAACAACTTTATTTAACATTACTATATTACACAGGACTTTTTTGGGGGGACATTCACTTTTTACAAGAAGGAAAAGAAAATTGTTGTATTTATATTATTAAAACTGTATTTTATGTGTAAACTTTTTATTGAAGTGCTATAGATATGTATGTGTTTTACCCCCCGCCCCCGCACATTTTTTTTTTTTTTTTACAGCTGGCTGTCGAATGAAAAAAAACCCTTTTGGTGGGAAATCCTTTTTTGCTTAGACGAGGCAAAATATTTTTTTCCCGAATAGACGTTGGGATAACGATGTCTTTTTTTTATATATAAAATTCTACCTAAAATGAGGCAGATTTTAGTATGTTTTCTCGATGATAATATAATAGGCAGACGGCCTTGTTACATAATATTTTTTATCCCTGATGATGGCGCATGAGGAAGACGGTCTCATGACGCAAATTGATGATATCCAGAGATTTTTATTCGTCTTTTACTTTCTTTTGTTGGAGATATCCCATGGCAGCTCAGCATGAATATATATAAAATTTGGATTTATTTTTTTAGCCCGATTTCCTTAATTATTTAATGACAGATTTTTCCTTTGGATTTTAATTATTTTTAGGTAGTTTTTTTAGTTTTTTTTATATATCTTGTTGCTTATTTAACACGCTGACGAGGCCGTCAAGCGGTCAAAATGGCCGAGTGCGAGTTGTGGTTTTAGAGTTCCCATAACACTCTCCGCCTAGCAACAGGATACGGTCAGCACTTTCCATGAGAAACTTGTAACCTCAGAACAGCAGATGGAATTGAATTTGCTGATGTGCAGTTTTGCATTCTCTTTGCTTGGGAACAATAACAGCCCAAAGCAGATTTCATTTCGAAGTGGCTGAGATCGGACGCATTGTTCTAGCTCTAGACGAGAGCCAAAGTCGCTACGAAACCGGACAAAAGTTCGATATGAAGTCTCAGATGCTGCGGGCAGATCCACAAAAACCCCCTACCCTCCCGTAACTTTGTAATTATAGTATTAACTTGATGTGTAACTTATAATCCAGAACCATTAAACTCCTTTTATTCATCAATTATGGTCTTATTCTTATATCATATATATATCACACCCACAACACATGAAAATTCTCTTTTTAACACTCTCCAACATAGTTGAATTCTGTGATATAATGTTGATGAATTCGATTTGTCTGGCTGCCTGTCTATCCGTACTACATATCGTGTAAATATACTCGGATTATCGTGTAATTGATATACGTTATTTAAGTTGGATATATCATGTTCGGTATTGAAAATGAATTGTGCTGCATTTATAGTCCGTTTACAAGGACACATAAAAGAATTCCGTTGCATTATAATCTAGGGGGGGGGGGGGGATCGCTTGCTGTGTAGTTTAAAAAAATCAACATGTCAACAACTATTACAAACATGTCGATGTTGATATACATCACAAATGTGAACTAAAAGTTGCAAACTGTAGAATATGTTGTGGAGAATTTGCCACTCGTTTACATGGACGCACGAAAGGATTCCTTTACATTTCTGTATATAAGTGGTAGTTTTGCTAAAATTACGTTTTTAAAAAAAATAATTTTTATTATTAATTAATTAACTAATTTTTTGTTCATTACATGGTGTTTATAAATTCTTTCTCTTCGGTTATTCACGCAAATTGCTGAAGGGGATTTTCCAACCGTGTTATGCGTTTCCCAATGGAACTAAAGTTTAGCATACTACGTACTATATACACAAATGTATAGATCATATACAGTGTTGTACAAAAGAATTAGTATCTTTTTTATAAGCATCGATGGTAATTGCTGACATTAGTTTTTATTAAGTTTCATAGTCAGTGTTTGAAGAATACGTTTTCTTTTTTGTTTAGTTATGAAGTTGATGTTTCAGAAAATGTTCAGCAAATGTATTTCATCTTCTTCGCTGCTGAAAATGTCGTGTTTTTGTTTTTTTCCCTTTTTTATTTTAGATTTTTTCACGGTTTTAAGTTTATTTTCCAACTTTATTTGTTTCTGGGATGAACGTTTCCGAATGTTTTCAATATTTTTTTAAACAAAAATATATCGTTAGACTCTATTATATTATTGTTATTTAAATATTTATGTTAGTTAAAATTTAAATAATTATGTCAATTAATGTAATTATAAAAATACAAATTATATAATTCTTTTAAAATAATTATATTTAGTTAAAAACCTCACTCTGTATAATTTTGAAATATGGATTATAAGGGACCATCCCTCCTCGATTTGATGTGACCATCTCTCTTAAAATTGATAGACAGATTGCCACCCAATTTAAAGCAACACTCCTCCACTGTACGTCTTTGTTTTAGACTGAAAAGCAAAGATTGGATTATACAGGGTGATTCATAAATATCGAAACAATAGGCTATCTTCTTAAATATTGCTCCTAGACACATACTTCCAATTGAAAAGTTTCATAAAAAGGGGCTCAAATTTTGATGAGATAAGTTTCAACTCCATGGGGGGTCTATATGAGAAAATACAAAAATTAAATTTTTATACGGACCCCATAGAGTAAAATTCCCAATTAGGAAAATTTTCCTTATCTATTCCTGACTTAAACACAAAAAAATTCATCTCGATATCTTTAAAATTCGCAGAGATATCAAAATCCAAAATTCGTGACTTACAACATTTATCCATGCCTCTGAGCGACAAGTTTTTGACTCATTTTGAATGCAAGATAGGGATCAGCCACAAATTGTACATTATTAAAAGTCGATATAAGACAGTGCCTCTCCTTTGGACATAAAATAGGCAGCGTATAGATTTTACGTTAAACTTGTTTTCAAAGTACGCTGGTGGTCAGCACGGGTCGAAATATCTAGGTCCGGTCCCGAACCGACTCATAGGAAACAAAGTTCGGCCCTGCCTGGAAAAAAGTTCAAATCGTATCCTGGCCCGAACTGACTGAATTTCTAGATAGTTTTTTACATCGATATGGTTAAAAGTTGTTTCGTATGGAGGAGTTCGACCAAAAATACTTATTATATCTTTTCTTTTTTCACGTTTATAATTATTATTTTTAAAGAAGTGCCAAAAGCTGTGATTATTTGTTTTATTAATGAACCTCTATTTATATGTAAATGATTCACTTCTCCTTTAATAATGTTAATCCATATTCCATGTGATAGAGACAATGAAAAATGGTATAAAGAAATATCTTTTAAGATCGAATCACATAGGAAAGAAAAAAGAAAAGCGTTATAGACAAGTTCCCTTCTTAGGAGTTGTAAATGTAGTCTGTTTTTTCAGGTATTATTGTATTGATTTTCCATGGATCAACAGATTTTTCCATTTAAGAAAGGATTCCGTCATAGGCAGATTTTTTTCGCTAGTTTTACTGTATTTTAAATTGTTTGCCTTAAAATCTACTATCCTTTAAAAATATGAATTTTAAAATTTTATTGTAAAATAATGGCCATTTAAAAATATACGCATTTGTTGTAAAGGTTTTTGGGCTGAGCCAAATTTTAGTTATTTTTGCACGGGTTAGGTCAGTCAGAGTTAATGATTTTAATATGGGTTTTCTCGAGAGTGGGACTGAAAATTTCGCCCAGGGGAGACCTAGGAATAAGGAAGCCAGTCCCGGTTCGGTATAACCAGTGGCCGAGGAGGTTCTGCTCTCATGCTGAGTTCGAACACAATCGTGTCCTTCGGCCCAATCGTTCGGAGTTTTCAGTGGTTTTCTTCGAACCTTGGATATCCTTGCGTAAATACGGGTTAGGTTTCCTTAGAAAGACCTCCACGGAAGGCACCCCCCCCCCACCCGTTTCGGGCCCGCATCCCTCGTATAGATAATTGGCCGTCATAAATCACACCAACACTCGCTTCGGTATGAAAAAATACCATCGGCCCGGCCTGGCCGAGTCTTCAGAAAAAAAGTCGCGAATCCCGGGTCTGGCCCGGCCCCAGTATACAGACTTTTTTATCGGCCACGCCGGGTCGATAAAAAGCCTGAATTTGTAAGGGCTAAAATTATAAAAATCTCTTAATCGGCATGTTTGAAAAAGCATTGTTTCAAATTCTACGTTAAACATTTATTTATGGACATTTAAGTAGTACAAAAAGGTGGTGAAAACGACAAAAGTTAAACTGAATCGGAAGTTTAAGCTACAGAAAGAAGTGACTTTTTCACGTGCAATTTTTTAAAATACATTTAAATATTTTATTAGGAGCCAATCAATGTTTAAAACTTTAAATGCATTTTTCTGCATGATGCTTTTTTAATTGTAAATTAAAAAGGTGCAAACTTGGAACATGTCTTTTTTGATTATTTTACATTAATTTTGTTTCGGCAAATTGAAAAAAAATTTACTTTTGAAAATATGATTTTTTTAAAAGTAAGTTACATATTTTTTAAGCAAATATTTTTAATATTTTTAAAATTAAAATTAAAAAAATTCCTGAAACAAAACTAAAATTATACTTTCCTCTTTAATTAACTGAAAAACGTTTGAAATCCGATGAATAATATTTCGAGTTATAAAGATTTTAAAATAAATCCGCTTAAAAAAATACTAAACATTTAAATTTTTAAAAAACTTTGTGCGAAATATTAGGATGTGATTTTGTTTGCAAATTATACGGTTAACCATAAAAAAAAAACAAAAAAAAATCAAAATTCTAGCTCAACAAATATATTTTTTACATGTTTCCTAGAACTCTTAAACTAACATTGTTTCTTCGATTGCATGCATTTCAATTTGTGTCTAATCCCTTAAAACGCTGGTGAATTATTTAAACGGCCATAACTCTGCGAGTTTTTCAGATATGAAGATGCAATTTTTTGTGCTTAATTCAGGAATGGATAAGGAAAGTTTTCTTGATTGGAATTTTTATACTACGGGGGCGGTTTAATTTTCGTATTTTTTCAAATAGACCCCCTATGTAGTTGCAACTTATGTCATTAAATTTTGCACCTTTTTTTTTTATGAAACTTTGCAATTGGAAGTATGGGTCTAGGGACAATATTTAAGGAAATAGCCTGCTGTTTCGATATTTATGTATCACCCTGTATATGTGCCTTAAAAGTCCTTATAGTAAAAATAAAAGTAACATACGTACTTCAAAACGTCCAGTTACCTAACTCAACAAAAATATCCAACTACTAAATTAAATAAACATTAAAATTACACTTTCTTTTTATAATTGAAAAACAAAGTTGCATTGAATGACCATGTTGAACTATTTCTTACGAACAAAGTTTATACTGCAATCTATGATATGGTTTTTGAAATATAGACTGGACATCTCTCCTCTACGGCCATCTATCGTAGAATTACCCTACCCTTTAAGTAGAAAGTGAATTTATGCGTAAAAGAGTCGGAAACGCCACCATGGAATTGGCGAAAATAAGTCGCAGGTATGATTTTATATGTAAAATAACATACATTTAACAGAAACATGAAATTTCACAAGAAAATAATCCTACGATAAACGTTTAAAGTTGAATAAGATGTACTGCTAAAGTCGGATGGGAGAAAGAGGGGAATGAAAAGAAGAAAAACAAGAAGTGCTTCACACATTAAGTACCTTTAGCACTGAAACTTATTTCCATAAGACCATTATGCACTGAAACTCTTTTCCACAAGATCTTTTGGCATCGACAAAATATATAGGTATGAAATACTGAAACGACATTAAATCAGAGAAAAAACTTTAAAGTAATTAGATTAAAATACAGGGTGTCCGGGCTAAAAGTATCCAAAAGTTATGACTTATTTTTGCGGGACTACCCATTATATATATATTTTTTTGAATTTTTAAATAAAAATAGCATCTCGCAAAGTTTTAATATCAATGAACTTCGTTGTTTACACCTTTGGTAGTCTAAACAGTAATCCAGTTCTCTCCAAATG
This sequence comes from Maratus speciosus, assembly GCA_963932465.1. Taxonomy (NCBI): domain Eukaryota; kingdom Metazoa; phylum Arthropoda; class Arachnida; order Araneae; family Salticidae; genus Maratus; species Maratus speciosus. The sequence continues at coordinate 243,405,114 of OZ010800.1, read as the reverse complement.
CATCGTAGCATATCAGGAGTTATTAGACAAATTGCTTCTATGATACGCTTTTCCCGCTCACCCACAGTTTCAGATTTTTGTTTTGTGCAATGTTTTAAAATCTCGGAGGAGTTTCCAAACCACGAAGGTGAAGTCTATTATATTCTAATGGTTAATTCCGTAATAATAAACCATAACTTTTGGATGCTTATAGCCTGGACACCTTGTCTATCCAATTTTATTGCGAAATCCTAATTTACTTAAGTGACATTTAGCGTTTCGTTCTTGCTTTTTTTATTTCATTTATTTTAGTTCTTCTTCGCCGTTAACATATATTTGATAAACTTTATTATAAGTTAAACATGTTCGAAGTTTTTCTTACATTTCTTATCGCCTTTTATCCGAAAATCTTTGCTTTAAGGAAAAACTGTAATTAGTATAAATTAATAATTTCAATCTGCAATCATTTAGAAATAATTGAAATTGTCATACTGTCATTATATTTGCTATTAAACAAAATTAAATCATATTAAACACACATTGGGTTGTTATATAAACTTAAACGTAAAGGACCTTTTCCTTTTTCTAATTTTATCTTGTTTCCTTTAAGCTGTTGAGAAAATTTGACAGAATATGTATTTATTCAGATGAAAAAATGAAAAAAAAAATAACTTCAATTATGTTTTGTCATTTGCATCGCACTGATAGCAAAATTCATTTGTTACATTTTATTCCTTTTATTATTATGCTGATTTTCTTGAAATGTTCAAACATCACGAATTTTTTAAATTTACTAATCTGCCATATGCCTGTGAAAATAATCTTTTTCGAGAAAAGCAATATTTATCAATGAAATCGCTTGCATGATATATTTGAAAACATAAAATTGAAAAGCTGAACTACGTCCAAAAAGTCAATCAGTGAAATGGAATAACGAACAATAAAAGATATAAAAGTCAGAAAAATATTTGTATGCAAAAAAAAAAGAAAAAGAAAGAAAAAAGAAACGAAAATAAAAAACTGCATTAAAAGGATTAATTTGTTTAAATAAAATCTATGATAAATGTTTTAGGCGGAATAAGAGATACTGCTAAAGACAAGAAAAAGACGAATGATAAAAGTAAAAAAAAATGCAAAGTACTGAAACGATATTAAATTAAGAAGAAAAAAAACTTAAAACTAATTACGTTAAAAAATATTCAATTCCATTCTGCCTTCATAACTTATTTAAGTACATTTTAACTTTTTTCCTATTCCTTGTTGGTTCACATTTTTTATTCTTTTTCACCGGTAGCGTATATTTGACAAATTTTATTTTACGTAAGAAATACTGGTATTTTTTTACATTTCTTATCGACTTTTCTAATGAAATATTTACTCTAATGAGAAATTTAAATGAATAAATTTTAACCTGTAATCTTTTAGTAGTAATTAAATGCATTATGTATTTTTTCTATTTACTGTTACTAAAAAAAGTATAAAAAACGATTAAGTTATATAACATGTTTAATATGATTTTAAAGTTTCTTTTTTTTCCTTTTTTGTATAAGAGGTGTAGGGAGTGATTTATGTAAACTTAAAGAAAAATAAAATGCTAATGTTTTTTTTTATATCATTTTGTTTCATTCAATTCTTGAAATAGTTTGAAATAATATGTATATTTATTCAGATTAAAGTATGAAAAAAAAACCTTCCATTATATTTTGCAATTGGTATAGCACTAATAACGAAATTCATTTGTTGCATATATTCCTTTTCATTATATATAGATTTTGTATTGAATCTTCACACATCACAAAAATTTCAAATTGTCTAATCGTGCAATGCATATGCATATGCCTGTGAAATTAATGGTTTTCCAGAAAAGCAATATTTATCAATGAAATCGCTTGCATGACCAGTGAAATGAAATAATGAACAATAAAGGATGTAAAAGTCAGGACAATATTTGTATGTAAAAAAACAAAACAACAACAACAACAACAACACTACGATCAAAGGATTAATTTCATTTAAAAAAATCTATGATAAATGTTTTTGGTGGAATACGAAATATTTCTAAAGATGCAGGTGAAAAAGGACAAATGATTAAAAGGAAAAGAAAAGAGGAAAGTACTGAAAATATATTAAATTAAGGGGAAAAAACTTAAACTAATTACATTAAAAATTATTAAGTTTCATTATGCCTTCATAACTTATTTAAGTGCATTTTAACTTTTTTCTATTTCTTTTGTCGGTTCATATATTTTTTATTCTACTTCTCTGGTAGCTTACATTTGACAAATGTTATTATACGTTATAACATGTATTTTTTTTCTTATATGTTTTACAGACTTTCTTTGTGAAAATTTTCTTTGAGATAAAAATGTTATTTGTCATTAATTAGTGAATTTAATGTGAAATTCTTTAGTTTCCTCATAATTGTTTTACGTGCTGTTGGTTAATAATAATTATCACAAAAGAAGAACAAGCATTTAAACACGTCTTGTGAACAGAATTATAAAGCTAAAAGAAAATTGTACGGAAAATTTCATTGTGAAAACAAAACAAATCACAATATTAGTAAATGGTGTGTACACAATATTGAATAGATAAAAAATAAACAAAGATTAAATTTAAATTAAAATACTTAAGTACTTTAATTTAATTTTATTGTTCGTTTAATTTTTAAATATTCAATATTGTGTATACACCAATTAATAACATTGTGAATTGTTTTATTTTCACGATGTATTTCAATTTAATTTTCACGTTTGTTTAGTTTTTAACTATTCAATATTGTGTATGCACCATTTAGTAACATATTGCGATTTGTTATGTTTTCACGATGAATTTCAATTTAATTTTAATGCTCTTTTAGTTTTCAACTATACAATATAGTGTATACACCGTTTAGTAACATTGGGAATTGTTTTGGTTTCATAATGTATTTCAATTTAATTTTAATGATTGTTTAGTTTTTAACTATTCAATATTATGTATACACCATTTAGTAACATTGTGTTTTGTTATATTTTCACGATAAATTTTAATGCAATTTTAATAATTGTTTAGTTTTTAACTATTCAATATTGTATATACACCATTTATTAGAATTATTATTTAAGATTTATTTTAATTTAATTTTAACATTTGTTTAGTTTTTAACAATTCAATACTGTGTATACACCATTTAGTAACATTGTGATTTGTTATGTTTTCGCGATGAATTTTAATTTAATTTCAATGCTTGTTTAGTTTTTAACTATTTAATATTGTGTATACACCATTTATTAACATTGTGTTTTGTTACATTTTCATGATAAATTTTAATTTAATTTTAATAATTGTTTAGTTTTTAACTATTCAATATTGTGTATATACTATTTATTAGAATTTTTATTTAAGATTTATTTTAATTTAATTTTAACATTTGTTTAGTTTTTAACAATTCAATATTGTGTATACACCATTTAGTAACATTGAGACTTATGTTTTTGCGATGAATTTTAATTTAATTTTAATGCTTGTTTAGTTTTTAACTATTTAATACTGTGTATACACCATTTAGTAAAATTGTTATTTAATTTTGTTTTCACGATTTATTTTAATTATGGATGTGGTCAATTTGAGTAGAGAACAGAGAATTCATCCTCCAATTTCCGAATACGGAGGAAGCTAAAATCATAAAATAACAGGTGTGATAATATCCGATATAAATACCCTTTCCGTTTAAATATACATCAGCATATATAATTATTATTTAGATTTTTTAAAAATAATGTTGTATTAAATGAATTTATTTATTAAGACGAAAATTTCCCGTTTTGAATAGAGGAAAATTTTCTAGGGGACTACCGAAACGGAGGTTTTGTGAAAAAACGGAGAATATTCGGCAACTTTCCTGCCAGTACATTTCCTGTTTTTTTTACAGTCTATTTACTGAAAAGAAAATATAAACATAAAAACATTCCATTATATTTTGCCATTTGAATCGTGTGGATAAAAAATTCATTTGATTCCTATTATTTATTTCACTATTTTACCTATTTTCAAATGTTCACAAACAACAAAAAATTCAGATGACAGAAATTTTTAAAGACTTTATACTTTTTCCAACTTACATGATTAGTCTAAAAAAACTGAAGTTGAGTTTTAATTTTGTAATCTGCGTATATAACTGAAAAAATAACCTTTTTATAGAGAAATACTATTTATTAAATAAATCGTTTGAATGGTATATTTCCACTAGTCGGATGTGCCAATCCCAAAACTTTCTTCTATCTTCTATCTCCTACATGTTAATATATCAATGTTCGCTATCACAGTACCAAAATTAAATGACAATCTATGCCCGTCATGAGGATTTTAAAGTTGTGAAATTCCGTACTATCGCTAATATCGTGTAAGTCCTGAAAAATTCAGCATAGCAGCGTCACATGTAGGGAGATTTACAACAAAACCTAATCATCAACAACTTATGTCAATATCTAACAGAATTTGAAGTTTGGTGAAATGCTTTTGAGATAGAACAATGTAGAAATCGTGAAAAATTGCGAATAGCAGCATTACCTGTGGGGTGATTTGCAACAAAAACTAATCAGCACCAATTTAAAAGGGATTGTTTGAATCTGAAGTTTAAGGAAAATTCCTGAATTAGCTCTTGAGTTAGAGCTATTGCAGATATCGGCGGGAAAGGCTGCATGTCAGCAGCATCTGTTAGGCGATTTACACCAAAAAGTAAGCAGCACCAAATTATATCAATGTATAACTAAATCTGAAGTTCGATGAAGATCTGTGTATTAGTTCTTGAGATAGATAGTTGCGGATATCATGAATAATGCAGCCTAGCAATACTACCTGCTGGGAAATTTACACCAAAAAGTAAGCAGCACCAAATTATATTAATGTATAACTGAATCTGAAGTTGGATGAAGATCTGTGCATTAGTTCTTGAGATACACTGTAAAAAAAAAAAAAAAAAAAAAAAAAAAAAAAAAAAAAAAAAAACGACATTTTTACAGTACAGAGTACTGTTCATCTCGAGCACAAGCTCGATCACAATGAATGTGCTGTATCTTTCTTTGGTTTCTTGACTATATTAACATGGAAAATACAGTAGTTGCGTAAAATTAACAGCACAATGTGCTGGCAATTTGGACGCCAGCAGTTTGTGCTGTAAAAAAAATGCCCCCAAATTGCCAGCACATTGTGCTGTTAATTTTACGCAACTACTGTATTTTCCATGTTAATATTGTCAGGAAACCAAAGGAAGATGCAGCACATTCACTGTGATAGAGTTTGTTCTGGCAAATTTACAGTGATTTTTTTTACAGTGTAGATAGTTGTGGATATCATGAATAATGCAGCATAGCAGAGCTACGCGTTGGGCGATTTACACGAAAAAGTAATCAGTACCAATTTATATCAGGGACTAACTGAATCTAAAGTTTATTAAATTCCCTGCATTTGTTCTTGAGATGGAGCTCCCACAAACTTTATGTAACATACAGACAGATAATCCCGCTGACAGACATTTTCTAAGAACAGTCAAATCATGTTTAGGACCTTCTAAAAAGTCGAAATATATCGGAAACCGGAAGTTGAATTTTTCACGAATCTCAATACTTTCTACTTATAAAGATAGAAGAAAGTAAAAGTATACAATTGAAATCTGAAAAGCATTGAAAAAGTCAATCAGAGTAATTTACTACCGAATAATAAATAATATAAAACCCCGTTAAATATCTGTATGGTTAAAATATATATATATAGGTAAAATCCACTTCATAAAAAAAAAAATAAAAAGAAATCCATAATAAATGTTTAAAGTAGAATAGGTAAAAATGGAAGGGAATAACAGCAAAAAAGAAAAAAAAAAAGTGCTTCATACATTATGTACAATTTGAACTGAAACTTTTTTGCACTGAGAAAAAAATATGAAGCATAGAAACGACATTTAATTAAAGAAATATGTTTAAACTAAATACGTTAAAATTTATAAATTTCATTCAGACATCCTTATTTATTTAAGTAACTTTTAACGTTTCATTCTTGTTGTTATTATCATTATTTTTTATTTTATTCTTCTCTGCCGATATTACATATCTAACAAACTATAATTGTAAATAAAGAATGCTTGCCTTTTTTCTTACCGACTTTCGGTTTAAAAATCTTTACTCTGAGGAAAAAATGCAATTAATCATAAATTAGTGAAATTTAATGTGTAATCCTTTAATAGTAATTAAGAGCGTTATATTCTTGTTTTGTTTTCTGTTAGTAAAGAGGACTGAAAAGAAAACCAAAAAATATTTAAATCACACTAAACAACTTATGAACTTAAAGGAAAATAGTGTGTTTTTTACTTCATTTGTTTTTATTTTTGTTTTCTTCGAACTGATGAAATACTTTGAGAGAATATGCATTTATTCAGATTAAAGTATATATATATACAGTCCTCCCCACTTAATCGGGTCACGGATAATCGAAACCCGCTTATTCGAATAGAATCCTCTGGAACCGAATTTATTCCTATTGATTCTATGTTCTTTTTCCCCGCTTAAACCAAGTACCTTTTACGAACTGTCCCCGGTTAATCGAATAACAACTGTGTGACAGATGTTTGAAAATAGGCTTGGAAGGCACATTTCAGCTGGAATTTCCTTCCACTTTTTGTCATTTTCGGTACTTTTACGCTGAAAACAAATTTTCAGTTCTTCCGGCAATGATTTCTGCCTTTTCAGTTTTTGTTATTATATTAACGATTTTATCATGCTGTTAATTAAATGTACAGTAGATGGTTATTTTACCTTTTCATTACGCATTAAATATTACAGTTATGAGTCCCGTTTAATCAAATACACCTCTTAATCGAATATCATTTCTGGAACTGTCAATATTCATTTAAGCGGGAACAACTGTATATATATATATATATACACATATATATATATGTGTGTCAATTTGTTAATGTCATTTTATTCATAATTTCTCAGTTTTTGTTGGCGGTCGATAATGTTTATTTAACGGTTACATATATGTTACATAAAAAAATTTACTTTTACTCTTAATTTAAATTATTCTAAATTACCGGCATATTCATTATTTTCTTTTTTTTTAATACGCTCTATTATTTATTTCTACTTAAATTCCTATAATTTTAAAACGCGTATATTAATAATAGTTTTATTCCAAAACGTAATCTAAACTTTTAATCCCTTAATTAATTTTTATCGTCTACCAAACTGTAAAGTTCTGAACGCAGTTACTTATTTTCGAATGTTTATAAAAACCATTTTTAGATTTTTATTCTATTTCATCTCATTTTCCCGCCAGCTGAGCGATAACTTTTTACATCGAAATTCTTCCATTACCAGCACCGGGATTCTTTTCTGTGACGTTTCTCGATCGCTCTCCATTGGCTGAGTGACGGATCGCAGCTCCACTTCGAGTCTCGTTCGTGATTTTGTTTGGTTAGCCTGAAGTTTTCGTTTCAATCGGATTTCTTCCGCGCATTCTAATAAATAGCTAGAGCATGAGCTCAGGAGTAGATTTTTTGTGCTGTTTGATTGTTTACATAATCTGTTACCTGGTGTCCTAAGCCATGTAGAATATTCATTTCGTTCATTAACATCTATTCCGCATAAATAACTAATTCATGCTCATGCGGAATGCCCTGATTTCTCATCCTGTGGGAATTGTTTAATGTTGGTATATTCTGATGGAATAAACAGTTTCCTATGACTGCGTTTCTATGTCTTATTGGGAAAACCCCAGATTTCTTCATAAGCCTTTACTTCGTTCACCACTCATGCTGCCTAATCTGCCTTGTATTCATCATGAATAAATGAGTTTTGATTGGACTCTACCAATCTTATCAACTCCACTAGCGATGCTTGCGCTAAGTGGTACGCCTGCTATACAACCTCACCAACGGCTGATTAAAAGGTGGTACGAATCCAGTAATATGTCGTAAAATGCACGACGTGATTGTTCGACTTAACCCATTAAATTGTTTCGTAATAAGAAGCCGGAAAATGATTATGTTTACCTACTGTACACCACCTTATTATGAGACCTTCAATAAAAAGTGTTCTTGGGATTGTGAAACCAATAGAGACCTTCGATGACACCTGGTAACCACGATTTATGTTCTACGTTTACCCTGAATGTGCGTCTATATAGATGAAAGTCATTTTGTTTTCTTTTAATAAAAAGTTATAGGAAAGAAAGAAAACTACGATGTTTGTAAAGAACCCAAGGTCGTAAGTTTTGAAAGATTTATTATTTATTTATTTGTTTATTTTATATTTCACCATATTTCCTTATTTACATTTGTTGTATTACTGTTATTATTTATTAGAAAAGAAAATATTTACATTTTTTGTTTTATTTAAAGTTTATTTACATTATTTATTATGATTGTACAATGAATCCATGTATAAATGAGTTGTCCCTCTTTTATGTTAATGCGATCGGGATTTGTTACAAACTCTAGTGTTAAAATGAGTGAAAGTGAAGTAAATATCATCTCATTTGACCCAGCGTCAGAGATGAATATAGAATCCTGGATGAAACATTTTGATCAAGCATACATTTCTGATAAAAAAGATGAAAAATGGAAAATGCAAAATATCTCTAAATTTTTGAAGGGAGAAGCTTTAAAAGTGTTCATTAATGAGTGGTTAGAGTGTACTACTTTCAGTAAGATAGTTGAAATTCTTTCTGAAAAATTTATAAAAGTACAAGTTCCTAGATTTTCTGATTTTTCTTCTATGAAGCTAAATGATCTTAATGAATTAGAGAGTAATTTCAGAATAAAGATTGAGATTGGTAGACAACTTCATTTATGTGAAACCATCATAGTCCAAGGTTTGACGGATGGTTTGAAGCCAGTATATCAGAATTATATGATTATTAACCCTCCAGAGAGCACCATAGATTGGTACAGAATGGCTAAACAACTAGTAGTCATTCCCTCCTCTCATGTAAACAACCATAATGTTAGGAATGATTCTCAAAGTCATGGATCTTTCCAGTTTAATAACCAGGCTCCTAGACATTGGGTTCGCCCAAACCAGAATTTTCAAAGAACAAATTCTAATTTTCCGCAACAAAGCCCTCTTAATGCTCAAAATTCTAGATTTATTAACCCTAGATTGCCTACTACTCATTTTCAAAATAAGTATCCCAGTCGACCATGTCGAATGTGTATGAATAGGGGTATACAGGATGCTTTCCTCTGGGAGAGGACTTGTATTTTTAATGTTGAACCTATGCAATCTTATGTTCCTCCTCGTAGTCAACAACAACAACCTGGTCATAATATATGACATTTCATTGTTAATGGATTGAGTGCTTATTTTAAATAGTGTAAATTTCATTTATTGTTTAAAGCTGTATATTTTAAAGATAAATTAACAAATTATGGTTTGTTTGATAGAATTTCCGGTTGCAGTTAATGTTAATTCCCAGTTTCTTATATTTTACATAATTCAGTAAGAAAAGTTGGAATTAGCGAGACTTGTGCTAGAGTTTTCTCAGATAAATTATAATTTAAAACTTCATTAAATTTTGTAAATTAAATTAAGATAGCATACAATTTAAAATTTGTAAATATATTTATAAAATATAAAAGAATTGATTGAATTAAAATATATATAACTGTGATATTCTTAATTTTCTATGTTTTTATTGAGTAAAATTTCTGGTTAAGATTAGTTTTCCCCAATTTCTTATAATTTAACTAAATTCAGTGGGAAAAATGGGATTGAGCGAATCTTTTACTGGGATTTTGACAAAAAAAAGTATATAATTTTAATTATTCTTAAGGACCAGTAAAAACTTGTTTCCCTATCAAATTCTTAACAAATTATCTCCTGTAAATATTCGAATTGATAGGCAAAGTCAAAATAGAAATACGGATGTTGTCCATGTATCTAAATTACGCCCCTACTTTTCACCAGATCAATTAAAATTATCCCATGAGAATTCACAACAATCTAATGTTAAAGCCCTGGCTTAATATTAAATTTAGAATAGTCATTAATTAATAAAAAGTAACTAAATAAATTATAATTAATCAATCAATGCTTTTCTATATAACAGTGTGTTCTCGAAGAATCCACGAGAGCATTACTGCTGAAGTTTTACTTGAATTAGTTGTTAACGCGGGCGTAAATGTGTTGATTTGAGTTAAAAATTTCTTATATTGAATTGAATTAGATTAGAATATTAAATAAATTTTAAATTTATATGTAAACTATGAATAAATGTTAACTGGATTAAAATAACTTAAAAAAACATATATCAGATATTGAACTATAATTATTAGTACTAAAACATTATAGAATTTATGCGAATAATTGTTGATTATGCAAGTGTCCTGGATTTCAAACCCAACTTGTTTTTCTCTTGCTTCCTTATTTATTTATTTTTTACTGGTTGCGTAACCATGTAGGCAATGAACGAAATATTTTGACACATATCGAAAAACACCTGTTAAGATTTTGTTTCGATGATATTGCTGGAGAATTTAAGAATTTATTTATTTATATATTTTTTTTTTTTTGACTTCGTATAATTTCATTTCTTATTGAATCTAGTATTGATAGGAGATTACTTTTAAGATATGTAACTTTTTACCCATCCAATATTATTGAGTGCAATAATCTCTTATTATTATTTACTGAAGTGATGAATTAAAATATAACTTTGAAATTATTGATGAGAAATTTGAGTTATTGTTATTATTGAATTAAATTTACTATTGCTCGATCTTGTATGATAGAAAGTATAGATAAACTTATTATTGAATATTGAGATAAAAGAGAGGTAATAAAGAAAAATAAGTGTTATGAATTAATGAAGTCAATATATGAGATATCTGAGAGTACTCATAAATTAAATTTAATATTGTGATAACATCTGAACATAATGAAAGTAAAATACTTACAAGAGAATTTATGGAAAAGTGGTAATAGTATGGTACCGCTATTATCATAACCATACAGTACTATAGAGTGCATATGGCACTAGCTTTTTTGACAGTTTTTCTTGTGTCAAAAATGAGCAATAATTGAATTTCAATGGACTATAGCATAGTATAAGGACAATATATCATCCCAGTTAAAAAAAAAAAAAAAAAAGAAAAAAAAGAAAAAAAAACTGTAGGAGATTGATACTCAGTTGAAATTTTTGTACATAAATTTTAAAATTATTATATTCATGTTTTACCTTTTATTTATATAACTTGTGAATTGTACGGAAAATTTCTACGTTATGGAGTTTAAGCTATAGAGATTAAACTAATGTTTAATCGTGATGTGGAAAGAATGTAAATTCCTAAGAAAACTCCTAGACAATTCTAATATTGTCACTATCTGTTAATATTGTAAGTAATAAGTTGTTAGTAAAACAAGAGGAGATTATTTAGAATATAATTAACTCCATGTTGGAGAAATATTTATATTATCTTTGCAATTAAAAAAAAAAAAAAAAAACAATTCCCACAGTTTCGCGTTTAAGCAGTAACTTATTGATTTGGTTTTTGATACAATTGGAGAAAATTCTTCAGACTACCGTGTAACACTATTGTAATCCGAGTTCATGCTTTTCCCCAATGAAATTGTGGGTCACGGAGCCACCAGTTCACCGGTTTTTAGGGAGGGGGGATATTGTTATATAAAAAATTTTACTTTTACTCTTCATTTAAATTATTCTAAATTGCCGGCATATTCATTATTTCTTTTTTTTTAATACGCTCTATTATTTATTTCTAGTTAAATTTCTATAATTTTAAAACGCGTATCTTAATAATAGTTTTATTCCAAAACGTAATCTAAACTTTTAATCCCTTCATTAATTTTTATCGTCTACCAAACTGTAAAGTTCTGAACGCAGTTACTTATTTTCGAATGTTTATAAAAAACCTTTTTACATTTCTATTCTATTTCATCTCATTTTCCCGCCAGCTGGGCGATAACTTTTTAAATCGAAATCCTTCCATTACCAGCACCGGGATTCTTTTCTGTGACGTTTCTCGATCGCTCTCCTTTGGCTGAGTGACGGATCGCAGTTTCACTTCGAGTCTCGTTCGTGATTTTGTTTGGTTAGCCTGAAGTTTTCATTTCAATCGGATTTCCTCCGCGCATTCTAATAAATAGCTAGAGCATGAGCTCAGGAGTAGATTTTTTGTGCTGTTTGATTGTTTACATAATCTGTTACCTGGTGTCCTAAGCCATGTAGAATATTCATTTCATTAATTAACATCTATTTCGCATGAATAACTAGTTCATGCTCAAGCGGAATGCTCTGATTTCTCATCCTGTGGGAATGTTTAATGTTGGTATATTCTGATGGAATAAACAGTTTCCTATGACTGAGTTTCTATGTCTTATTGGGAAAACACTAGATTTCTTCATAAGCCTTTACTTTGTTCACCACTCATGCTGCCTAATCTGCCTTTTATTCATCATGAATAAATGAGTTTTGATTGGACTCTACCAATGTTATCAATTCCACTAGCGATGCTTGCGCTAAGTGGTACGCCTGCTATACAACCTCACCAACGGCTGATTAAAAGGTGGTGCGAATCCAGTAATGTGTCGTAAAAAGCGCGACGTGATTGTTCGACTTAACTCATTAAATTGTTTCGTAATATATATATATATATAAACGTAAAGTATAATAATCACCAACAAAAAATAAATTACATTTAAAGACAGCGGAATTGGTTTTAGATGTTACAGATTTCAACTCTAACTTGTTTAAAAATTATGTCGGTTTTGTCTTTACAATAATTATGTTTATACAGGATCTAAAATATACTTAAAAATCAATGGAATTGGTATGGGTACTAGCTACTCATCTACAGCTGCTAACTTATTTTCATTTTTTATGAGTTTCAGTACAGTATTAATAAAGTTGATGTCCAATTCCTTGCTTATAGATACATAGACGATTCGATCGTGTTAAACTTCAATAGTGATTTTAATGAAATTTCTCAAGAAATTTATCCTGATTCCCTGACATTAAAGAAAATAAATGATAATGGTTTGGAGACTGATTACCTTGATTTAAAAATAATTTTAATAGATAACAAAGCACATATTTCAATCTACAATAAACGTAATAGTTTTGAATTTAATGTTGATCAGCTTGTTCACTTGTCCTCCAATATTTACCAAACTTATCTACATTAATATCACTATCAGTCAAATATTTTGATTTTTTAGAATTTGTACAGATAAACATCTGTTTAAAAAGGAATTATTTCATTTTAAAAGTAATCTATATTACAAAATCAATAATACGTTAAATTTTATAAAAAATATTCAGATTTTGCAGATTTTTTTCATTATTGATCGTTTGCTTTTCGACGTGAGTGAATGACTCATATTTCCTAAATCCTATTCAAGAACGGTTTTATGATGATGCGCTGTGTCAATTGGCAACAGGCCTGGAATGAATTTGGATTGGTTGTTGGGAAGTTGGATTCTGCCTTGTTTAGTTTGTTTTATGTTTTATATTTTTGGTTGTGGCAACGTGGCTGAGTAGGTTAAGTGTGGTTTTTTCAACGAACGTAATTTTAGCATATTTTACCTACTATGTTCCAGGTGAGGCATTCATTTAATAATGTGGCGGAGGGTCTGGTGGGGGAACATGTGATATATAGACATCGAATGTTTAACATTTGTTTTTTCTACTCACTGTTCCGGCCGAAACCCACTACCGCTAATACATATTATATATACAATTTTTGAATGCTCGGCTGCTTTTGAAATATAACCAACTGCTGAGGAGGCCGCAGCCTGTTTTTTCCTAGTTTTTGTTGAAAGTTTATTTTTTTACAAACATATTCTTCTTGTTCTGTGAGGGGGGTGCGCTAGTTCAGGCTAAATATAATCTTTTACTGTTTTATCTTTTTACTAGTTTATATATATATATAATATAATAAATTTGAAATCACAAATATATGAAGAAATTGATAAAGTTCTAAAGATGATTTAGAAATGAACATAGGAAACCAGTATGTAAAATAAGAAACTATGAATGACTCACAGAATCATCAGAGGAGCTTGTGAGTTCATTCATAGAAGATGCGTTATTTCATCCAATTTTGTCGGCATTAAGCCTAAAATGACAAAATTTAACTCCTTATAACGCAAACATTACAGAAAATATATAATAAAATGCTAAGAGATCCAAAGAAATATACACCATACAGGATATTAAAAATTATTAGAGAACAATACCTGAATGACATACTAAGCGTCAAACCTACTGGATATCAGCATGGAAAACAAAGTTAAGACTATTTTAACATGTGATCTACAGCTGAGCGTCTGAGTGAAACCCATAACTGTGCTGCCATCTGGTGTGAGAAAGGGAAAATGTAAATTGGAACTGGATTAATAACAATAATGTTTAGTGTTGCCATCTTAAGCCCAATAAATAAATAAATAAATAAATAAATAATATATATATACAGGGTGTTCCGAAATTCGACCGACAGATTCAGAGGAGTAATAATAGGCATCAAAATGATGAAAAATTGCCATAGACCATGAGGTCACAAACCACTTATTTAATCACAAATGCAGAGTGTTTCATCCTGATTGAACTCGGGTTGACGGTCATAATTTCGAGAAAAATAAAAACATTGCAATGAAAATGCAACGACATGTACCTTGTTTTGTGTGAAATGTGATAACGTCGCGAAAAGATCTGGAAAAACATGTTGCTCAAGCAATCGATGATACCGTATGAATTGATAGTCACAGTCCAAAATGTGGGGCGTCCAGTGCATACTGCTGACGCTCATACTGCAAACTTCTACCACTTTTGTTTGGTATTATGACATTTACAACAATTGTGAGAATGGCTGTTAAATGTTTTATTATAATATACATCAGTTTTCTGAAAGTTATTACCGTCAACCTAAACTGAGTAAAGATGAAGCATCCTGAATTTTTGATTAAATAAGTGGTTTGCGACCTCGTGTTCTATGGTAATTTTTCATCTTCTTTGTGCCTACTATAATCCCTCTGAATTTGTCAGTCGAATTTTGAAATACCCGTATATCTTCCGCTTTATTTGTCATTTGCATCGTACTATTAATTTTATACAGATTTATACCAATTTTATTTTTAATTCACACATCTCAATAACTTTAAATTTTCTAATCATGCATATTCCTGCGGAAAATCATGTTTTTCTAGAAAATCAATATTTATTAATAAAATCGCTTGGATAGTATATTTGAAAATATAAAGTTGAAAAACTCCAAAAAGTAAATAAGTGAAATTAAATATTGAATAACAAAATTTATAAAAACTCAGGAAAATATTTGTATGTATGTAGAAAAAAAAATATCGGCATTAAAAATTCCTACATCATGAATATATAAATATATGTTTTGTTTGAATATGAGATATTGCTGAAGACGGAAAAAGAAAAATCGGAATGATAAAAGAAAAAAATTTTAAGTAGTGAAATAAGATTAAATTTAAAGAAAAAAAAACTTAAAACTAATTACGTTAAAATATATTCAATTTCACTTTGCCTTCCTGATTTATTAAAGTACATTTAAGAGTTTTCTCTTTGCTTTTTTGGTTCATTTTTTTTATTCTTCCTTACCTGTAGCTTATATTTGACAAATTTTATTAGATAAAAAAAAAAAAAAAAAAAAAAAAAAAAAAAAAAAGTATTTTTTATTTCATTTCTTGCGGACTTTTCTTTATAGAAGATTTTTCCTCTAATGAAAAAATGTAATTAGCCATAAACTAGGAAGTTTTAATATGTAGTAGCCTCATATTGCTATTTTACGCACAATTAGTTAAAAAAAAATAAAAAAACGAAAATCATTTAAGCATACTAAACAAGTGTTATGTGGGAGTTATATAATGTTAAAGAAAGGGATACTTTTTCATTTTTATATCATATGTCCTTTATTATTTTGATTATTTGAGCTTTTGAAACAAATTGACAGAATAATTATTAATTCAAAAGAAAGTATGAAAATAAAAATCTTCCATTATATATTATATAGCCATTAATCACCGGATACTTTCAATTTTAGACATTTTGTCGAATAATTAAAATTATACCTGTCGGATTTTTATGGAACTTCCGGATTATGAAGAGTATGTTTGACTTCATATTTGTCAATGGCGATTTAATCAGAAGGACAATTAGAGGGCCAACAAAAAATCAATGAAGCATAATAATATTTGGGATCACCCTGTAAAATAAAATGCACGAAAGGATCTATCGCTATAGCATATGAATATGTGGATATTGTGCAATACACGTATTGTTTTGTGTAAGAATATCACGTATATTCATGGAGATATATCGAATTTTAAATAAGTTAAAAAAATCCTTGCATGTTTTTTGTTTATATCACGCAGTGTTTAAAAAAACATTTAACGCCAGTTTCAGAAAATTTATAAAAAAATTTAGTCAAATGTTGGGAAAATTCACAAACCAGCCGAACAAGAAAAAAAAAAAGAAGTTTCAAAATCGAAGCATTTGTTCCGAATCTACTCGTTGTTATTCGTTAAATACTAACTCCTTTACTGAAAGCCAGTTTATAAAAAATGACAATTTGTGGAAAATCCCTTATCATTCAGCAGTTTTTAGAGAGCAACTAAAAATCAGTTCACTCTATCGCCGATATCTTTCTGAATTTTCACGATATTTGACTATTTTATTAAATGAGTTGCTCCTTAGAGTTCACTATTAAATCTGAAAAAAAAATATTATTCATCGTGCGCGCATGCGCAGATAAAAAATATTTCGTACAGCTGCTCATCAAATGTTTAATATATTTAAATTTCGAAATGCACTATATTATTTCGACTACATTTTGTCAAATTTTCTGAAACTAGCGTTAAATTTGGTAAAACGCCCTGATTGATATAAACAAAAAATATACAAAAATTTTTTGAATAAAAAAAAAAATTCCTTGTTATCGTGCGCGCATGCACAGATAGAAAATATTTCATACAACTACTCATATTTCATCAAATATTTAATGTATTTATATTGCAATTGCACTATATTATTTCTACTACATTTTTGACATTTTCTGAAACTTGCATTAAATTTGATTGAATATACTGCATGATATAAACAAAAAACATGCAAGAATTTTTTGAACTTAAAAAATAAATCGATATATCTCTATGAATATACGTGTTGTTCTTACACAAATGAATACACATATTGTAGAATATCCACACATTCGCATCCTATAGTGATACATAATTTCGTGATTTTATTTTACAGGGTCATCCCAAAAATTATTATTTTCTTTGATTTTTTGTTGGCTTCCTAATTGTCCTTCTGATCAAATCGTTATTGATAAATATGAAGTCAAACATATTCTTCATAATCCCGAAGTTCCAGAACAATCCGACAGCATACCTTTAAATATTCGACAAAATATCTAAAACTGAAAGTGCCAGTTATTAATTGCTATATAGTGTATTTTGCTACTTGCATCGTACATCATGATAAAATGTTCCATTGTTTAATGTTTTTTTTTTTTTAATTTTATCATTTTACATACTTTTTAAATATTTTCATATGAAAAAATTTAAAAGTGACAGATTTTTTTTCAAAATTTGCGTAAAAGATATTCTGATATATGAAAATGCATTTTTAATCTCAAAACAACTGCGTATATGCCTGAAAAAAATTACGTTTTCCTTTAAAAGTAATATTTATTAAAGAAGTCGAATCCCTGTTGTATTTCAAAAATATGTAACTGAAAGATCAACTGCGTTCAAAAAGTGAATCAGTGAAATTGAATGCTAATAATAAATGATATAAAACGCAGGAAATCGTTTGTCTGTCAAAATGAACTGCTTTAAAACGGTAGATGAAAGCCACTCCATAAAAAAAAAAAAAAAAAAAAAAAAAAAAAAAAATCTATGATAAATGTTTAAAGTTGAATCACAGGTATTGCTAAAGACGGAAGGAAAGAAAGGCGGTTAATCAAGGAAAAATAAGAAGTTCTTCACACATTAAGTATATTTTGCACTGAAACTTTTTTCGTAAGATTTTTCTCGCGTTGAAGAAAAAAAATATGAAGCACTGAAGCGATAGTAAATTTAAAAAAAACTTTAAACTAATTACGTAAAATATATCCAGTTTCATTCTGACTTTCTAATTTCTCTAAGTATATTTTAATGTTTTCCTCTTGCTTTTTTTGTTTGATTTTTTTCTATTCTTTATAAAAAGTACCGCTTATACGATGAAGTATATTATGTGTAAAAAACGCTTTCTATTCCTTTTTTATATTTGTTACAATTATTTTTTTGAAATCCTTTGTTTGAAGACAGAAAAGTAATTAGTCATAAATTAGTGACTTTTTAATATGTAATTTGTTTGTAATATTTATAAGTCTCATAGTATGATAGGTACTGTAAATACATTAATGAACAGATAAAAGCACCTGGAGATATTTAAATAACCTGAAGCTGTCTTGGATTATTATGCAAAATTAAAGAATATAAGTCTTATTGTTTTATTCCTCAGATTTTTCACTATTTTGAACTGAAAAATGTTGAATAAATTATGTATTTATTTAGATAAAAAAATGTGTAAATCAAAATATCAAATATTTTGCCATTTCCTATATACTGAAAAAAAATATTATTTCTATCCTTTTACAGATATTATTTTCGTAGAACACGCATAAAAGAAAAAAAAAAGCTACACATAATTTGACATTTTTTCTTAATTCCATTAATTACTTAATTCCATTAATTTTCTTGATTCCATCAATTAAAAAAATTCCACGCATTCAGCTTTATTTTTAAAGCTTACGAGACTTTACATTACGAGACTTAAACATTACGAGACTTTAAAAAAATATTTTTTAAGATTAATGTTTGTCTAAAAGCCCAAATTAATGCGAAAAAAATTACTAAAATTTTAAATTTCATCTTATTTTTCAAGTCTTGTAGGTATACTAATAAAATATTTTGTCAGTGTTGAATTATCTGTTTCTTTTTTGGCGATAGTTACGGAAATCTGTCGCACGTAGATGTTTGCAAGTTTATTTCTAGATAGACGACGAATACATGTCTGAATGTATCTGAGGTTCACATACTGGATTTTTTAATTAGATTTTTTGTTATTGACCGGAAAAAATTGAATATTTCTCATGCTTTCAAGTTCGCCGGCGATTTGCTTCCACTCATACATGGAAAATACAGTAGTTGCGTAAAATTAACAGCACAATGTGCTGGCAATTTGGACGCAAAAACAGGACAGCACAAACTGCTGGCGTCCAAATTGCCAGCACATTGTGCTGTTAATTTTACGCAACTACTGTATTTTCCATTTAATATAGTCAAACAACCAAAGAAAGATACAGCACATTCACTGTGATTGAGTTTGTGCGCGAGATGAACAGTACTTTGTACTGTAAAAATGTCTTTTTTTTTTTTTTTTTTTTTTTTTTTTTTTTTTTTTTTTTTTTTTACAGTGTAAAACGAACAAAACTTCTATCTTTCAGCACAATGTAATAAATTTTGACTTTCTTTCAATAAAGCTTATTTGAAATTCGAAATTCGTATAGCGATGATTGAAATTTTTAAGCCTACATTTTGCTTCACACTCCCTTTTCGATAACGACTATGCCATAGTAAATCTCAGAAACGTGTATCACACTTTGTATTACTACATCGAAATCTGAGTAATTTACCCGAGTTAGAGCACGGAGTTTCAGTCAGACGGCAAACAGATAAGCTAAATTTAAACAGTGTAAAAAAAAAAAAAAAACTCTCAAATTGACAGAGAAAACTTAATTTTAGCGCCAGTGGAAAGCCGTTTAATTTACTGAAAATATCTGTAATTTTTCATTAAAACAGTTTTTTTCCGTAAAGAAAAATAGATTTTTTTTTTTTCTCTAAAAATTGCGAATTCCACTCATTTTTACAGAAAAAACTGCTTTTCTTTAAAACAGTTTTTTACTGGAAAAAAAAAATACAATTTTTTTCTGTAAAAATTACAGAATTTTTTTTTTTTTTTTTTTTTTTTTTTTTTTTTTTTTTTTTTTACAGAGTAAACACTTTTTTACTTTTTGTCGGAAAGTGTTAAAGAAAACACTGTCTTACATCGTTCATTTTATCATATGACTTAAACTTTTTGCTATAAAAAATGAAAGTAAAATGTTTATCTCAAACCATTTACTCAAAATGAAAATACATGCAGCTGTATTGCTAGAGATTCAAATATCAGAAAAATTGAAAATGGGAAAACTTTTTAAAACTTTAAAACTTTTATCAAACTTACAAAATTAATTCGGAAAATTTTCTAATATCTTAAATTTCTAATGTTACATATTTATATAAAAATTAGGTATGTCTAGAATTGAAGCGTTTATGAATAATAAAATCG
The DNA here is from genome assembly GCA_963932465.1 of Maratus speciosus. Classification (NCBI taxonomy): domain Eukaryota; kingdom Metazoa; phylum Arthropoda; class Arachnida; order Araneae; family Salticidae; genus Maratus; species Maratus speciosus. The sequence goes on along the minus strand of OZ010800.1, from coordinate 243,384,741 downwards.
TTAGCTTTATTTTAAATATTAAATATATATTTTTAAAAATTGCTTTATTGTAAAATACATGTATAATATCGACTGTATAGTTTGGATCTCAGCTGACAAAAGATAGCCAGAGGAAAGTGGTGTATAATTAGAAATCGTAAAATAATAAAAATGTTGGAATAAATTTATGGCCTTAATAAAAGTGTTGGAATAAATTTATGGCTTTTAGACCACCCAAACTTTATGGCATATAATAAAATTAAAGTATATGTAAGGGGCTATTGCAAACTGATAGCTAATAGGTCTATCTAAGGATAATACAGAATCTTCTCACATCCAATAAGGGAGGACTATACAAATAGTTCCACCCAATTCCAAGGGAGGGTGTGCAAGAGAAAAAAGTTTGAAAATATAGTCTAAGAAAAGATGCCGAAGATGCAAGAGCGATCCTGAGAGCCCAGTAATGCATCCTGAGACCCCTAGTAATGCCCAGGCGAGAAGGACAGATCTGGAAGTGCCTAAGCAAGCCTAACAGCCCTGATGATGTCTTCTTGGTATTAAGATAAAATGGATTCGGCCTACAGCGTCCCGGAGCTATGCTTCCCGTCATCCCGATTTCGCCGCTTTTTGTGATGAGATGAATTTGGATGGTGTTTGGATACTATCCTTAGCATTGCGACAACTCTAAATCTGATGAATGAAGGCCACCATCTCGTATATGATTCAAGGTATTACATTAATCTTTTTCTTTACCACTTAAATTATATTAGAAATTATAAATATCCTTTTATGATATTTTATGGTAGATGGCTGTCTGAGATCCAACAAAACAAAAATTAAATATAAATAAGTTATTTAAGAATAAAAGAAAAATTATTGCTCTTGATAAAAAAATATAATAATAAAACTAAATGAATCATTTTGCTAAAGATTAAATGTTCATGTAACAATGATCAGCAAACAAAAGTTTTGCTTCCTTTTTTTTTGAATCATTTAATGTGTATATGTATATAATTGTGTTTAATGTAAATAAAAATATTTAATCAAGAGTTAAAAATCTCTGTAATTATTTCATTGATAAATGTTTAAGGTGTGTCATTTTATTTTACGGCTTAGTTTTAGCTTAATTGATATGTGGAAGAGTTCACGTAAAAATTCCACAACGCATAATCTTTAATTTATTATTTGTAATTAATTAATTTGATAATTACAATTTTACGCGAATTTTAATTTAATTTTAAGATAATTATTCGCATAGCTCTTCTACTAGAATTTTATTAATTACGATCACTTATTTCATTTAAATAATTTTAAGGTATATAAACTTATATACCAATTACTACGAGGTTGCTTGGATGATAGGGATTAATTAACAATTTTGGGTAGGAATTAAATATGAGATAACAAGTGTGATTATCTGTCCAGCACTTGTTACATTTCAAAAATATTTAATTGAAAATCTTGGATAAATTTCAGAAAGTCCGTCATTAAAATTCGACACTGAACAATAAGATATTATAATAAAAAAGAAAAGTACCCAGTTAAACTGATGGCATTGAGCTCACAGGCTATTCACACTAATTGTATATTATACTCTTGTTTCAAAGAATAAAGCTCCTCGAAAAATAAATTAAGGTGGTTATTAGCCCCCGTTTTCCCCTTTATATTTAATCAATGAACTTCCAAATATAATCAGGGAAGGACCTTATAAGAATAAACCTGTATAATGAATTTTAAACACATAGTATAATTCTGCATGAAAAATTCATTTATCTAAATTAAGGGAGGTTACCCCCCCCCCCCCCATTTCCACCCTTTATACTTGACCAATGTCTTCAAAATTAATCAAGGAAGCGCCTTATCAGAGTGAACATGTATACCAACTTTGAAGCAAGACGAATAATTCTGCATGAAATACACATTTATCTAAATTAAGGGGGGGGGGGATTAGCCCCGCCACCCCTTTACCCTTAACCAATGAACCCCCAAAACTAATCAGGGAAGCGCCTTATCAGAATGAACCTATATAAAAAATTTTAAGCAAATCGAATATTTCTATCAAGAGTTACAAGGGTCACAATATTCCTCGTCGCAAGCAGGACATCTGAAAACACCTCTTTTGAAGTTGATGCAACTGGACTGTTTGGCCTGGATTTAATAGACTTAGACCTACAGAAACTTATTATGAGTTTTTTACTCCCTTTTTTAGCTTCACAAGCTTCTTTTCCCTGTTTTTATTTTATTATTATTATTTTTTTTTTAAAGCGTTCCTGGTCTTCCTTCTGCTTTTCCTTTTGTTCTAACATTTCTTTATGGGTGTGCTTCGTCTGGTGCCCCCTTTCGAACGACACTTCCCCTGAACCGTTGCACTCGTTAACCCCAGAGGAAATTGAATCCCAAGTTCGCGCGGACAAACACGCGTTTACAGTATTTAAATAGGATGGACAACATAGCTAGTTAAATAACTTTTGAAACACGAGTTCTTGTCCCGCTCTTCTTCTTGCCCCGGTCTCCCCTACATACAGAACTTGCGGGTACATTAGATGTCAGGCTTTGATAGCCTGAGACCTAAAAAAGAAAAGTGCCAGTTAAACGGATTGCATTGAGCTCTCATAAACTATAAACACTGATTGTATATTATACTCTTATTTCAATGAATAATGCCCCTCAAATAATATAAGTTAAGGGAGGGATTAGCACAACCCCCCGTTTCCCCTTTATACTTAACGAATGAACCTACAAATCTAATCAGGGAAGCGCCATATCAGAATAAAGCTGTGTACTAAATTTGAAGCAAATCTAATAATTCTCCATGAAAATCAGGATGAAAAGCTCCCATTTATATAAATCAAGGGGGGAGGAATTAGCCCTCGTCCCGTTTTTATACTTATCCAATGAGCCCTCAAAACTAATCAGGGAAGCGCCTTATCAGAGTGAACATATATCCAAAATTTGAAGCAAATCACATATTTCTATGAATAGTTATCGCGTTACGTATATGATGCATACATACATACGTACAGTCCTGGGGGGAAAAAGTAAACACCCCCTATTAACTCCTCAACAAATTATCGTAGAAGAAAGTTACTGGTACTGAACGATTCGAAATAAAGTCTACTTTTAAATGATGAATATAAAATTTGCTTAAGGGGCCATCTACATATTAAAACGAACCATAACTTTGTTTTTTTCAATAGCAGTACACAATTCTGGCAGCATAAATGAACACTACACCCTACAATTAGCCTAAAAAACAAATTTGTATGCAGTTCGTACCTTAAGTTTCCTAGAAATTTATTTTAAAACGAGCGTACTTTAAGGGCTGTATCCATATTGAAGTTCCGTACTCGATTGTTAACCGAGAGAGCGTCCTTCTTGATAAATGCACTTGAAGCGACACTCAAGGAGTCAATGAAACCTGTTAGATTACAGGACAACAGAATAAATTTCCAAATATTTACTTACTTCTAACATAGACGGCCCCTTAAACCATCATCTTGCCGATTTTTAAGCATAATTTGAAAACTACTTGGAAGATTAATGTGAAATTTTGGATTTCCATAAAGTAGGACTTAATAAATCTAAATCCATCAAAAAAATTGTAGGTTGCAATTCATAATTTTTTCGAATATTAATTTCATAATTCATATCATAAAATTATAAAAATTGCAAATTCAGCGTATTTATGTTTGGGTATATCAGTATTATTGCTACAAGAAAAATTAGCGCATTAGGAGCATAATTTCAGGAAATATAAATAAAAATATGAAAACGTAATTTAACATTAGAAGCACTAAATTTTGAATGTTTATAATTCAAAAGACTTGAAATTTGGTGTCTAGGCATAGTTTGAACCGAAGATTTGAAATATCTCGTTAAAATTGGGTATTGCCATTGAAAAAAATAATAAAGTTTGGATTCGTTTTAATATGTAGATGACCCCCTAAGAAAATTTTATATACATCATTTAAAAGTAGACTTTATTTCCAATTGTTCGGTACCAGTAACTTTCGCGTACGATAATTTGTTGAAGAGTTAGTAGTGGGTGTTTACTTTTTATTTTCCACGAATGTACTTACAGAACCTGCGGGCCCATTAGATCTCATGCTTTGATAGTCTATTTATTTATTTTGTTGTATTTATTTGGTTATTTTTGTTGTAACACTGATAAATATTGGTATGTAATATACAGGCGCCCGACAAGAATTTGACACATTTTAAAATTCAATAAAAAATCAAGTAATTGTCGTACAGGAGTGCGGTTTGGACTAAAATGATTCTCATGATAAAAAGTTTTCTTCAAGCGAATGAAAATAATAAGTTCCAGATTTCGATCATAGATGGCGCTACTTGTCCGTAATCTTGGTTTTAATGTTTTTAAACATGCGGTTTTTTTTCTGATTTTCATATTAAATTTGACTCTGCGGCATGGCACTGGAATGACGACTCCCAGCGAAAAAAGACAAAGTGTATACTTGTGCTGGTGCTGAAATCGAATAAGACGCAAGTGATCCAGTCAATTCCATAAGCAGTGCTAGCGAAGACGTAGATTGAACTAGATTTCCGTTTGAATGTGGCTCGGAGCTACAAAAAGCGCACTCATTGAACTATGATAATGGATTGCACAAATTATTGGTCTTTAACTAATTTTGATAAAATAAAATGATCTGCGACTGTGTGCTTGAGTTTTTATGCTTCTTTTTGGTTAATTTAAGATACAGCGCCATCTATGGTAAATGATAAGAAATAAGTATTTTATTAGCTTTAAAAAAACTTTTCATCAAATGAAGAACCATTTTAGTTCAAACTGCACTCCTTGATCTTTTTTACTTGATATTTTATTGAATTTTAAAATGTGCCAAAGATATTTGGGACACGCTGTATATTCATTTAAAAGATGATTAACTTTCAAAAAAAAAAAAAAAAAAAAAAAAAAAGGAAAAGAAAAGAAAAAAAAAATCCATGGTTTAAGTTTGAACAAAGACGATTCTAAGGATTGAACGAAAAAAGAAAAAAACAAGTCAAATGATAAAAGGAAAAGTACAAGACCTATCCTATTTTATTTTGACTTTTTTTTTTTTTTCATTGAAAAAAAAAAAAAAAAAAAAAAGGAGCAAAGTTAAAATTAAGGTAAAAAAAAAAAACTAATTTCGTTAAAATATATCCGATTTCATTCTAACTTCTTAATTTATTTAAATACATTTTAACGTTTTTCTTTTTTTTTTTCGATGTAGCATATATAATTCGGTGAATTATATAGACGTTTTTTTCTTCTTTAAAATTCTTTTGTAAGCTTTTTTTTACGGATAAATATTCTCGAAGACTGTAATGTAATTAGTCATAAATTAGTGAATTTCAATATTTAGCCTTTTAGTAGTATTTAAATACCTCATAAAGGGGTTTTATCTCCTCACGTTAAAAAACGAAACTTGACAAGTTTTGAAGCGTTATTATAATAAGTATGTTTTTTTACTAGTACTTAGAGTGTAGCAATTAAGTATATTTTCTCCAGACGTCCCCCACCACCCTCCACACGCGCATCTTCTCTTTACAGTTTTTTTTTTTCCTTTTATTGAAAAACAATAGGCAATATTAGACGCTTACACGGAATTCCGTAAACGATGTCTTTAAACGATGTCTGAGCAGTGTGAAGCGGTTTATATTGGTGAATCTAGCAGGACACTTGAAATACGGCTTAAAGAGCATAAACAGGCATTTAGATGTAGAAATTTGAATTCATAGATCGTTCCGCATACTATTACAACCGACCATTTTCTAGATTTTAATAAAGCTTTCGTGATCCGATCCGGCTGCAACAATTACGCAGGGAGAGTGTTTTTAGAGGCCTGGCATACTAAAACCAAGGATTTAGCGATTAACGAAGCTGCATCTGTGCTGGCTGAGTATTCTATTTTATTTTAACTGTAACCTGAAATTGATGACTTTCTGTTGTGTTTTTCTTGTAACTGTTGATAGTATAGACTTAACGTTTATAATTGGCTGGGGAGGGATCGTGATGATCCGAAACGTCCCAATTTTAATATGGTTTTAGTGTTTTTATGTAATAATTTTAATTGTTTAACGTATTGTCTGTGATTTTAATGTAAATATTTTAAAGATAGAATTCAGACGTAATATTTTTGCTTATATAATTGAGTATTACAATTCTGATAAAATATTACTTAAAAGGTGCTAAAATTTATATGAAAAGGTTTCGATAGCATAAAACAGTCAAAGATGTTGAAACCCCAAGCGCTTTCAACTGCACTATAACATCAGGGGGTAAAATCAGAGGAGTGAAAGTTCGTGAAAGTTAACTGGCCGTGGACGAGTCTATTTTAAAAGGAAGGGAGGAGGAGGGTAGATGGTTGGAAATATGATTATGCTTCAAAATCGCTAGAAATATTTAGTATGTCATACCAGGCCTTAGATATGTTGTAGGATAGTACATCGTTGCAAGTATTCTTTCTTTGAGTTAAAATTGCGAAGGATTCTCTGATTGTTGATATGTAGTAATTTGAAGTATGGTCTATGACAATTTTTTACTGAAATCTATGTCAATATCTTGTTTTTGATTTAATCTGAATAGAACAGTAGAGGATTTGGTATACTTTATGTCTGTAATATGTTCTTTTCGTGTGTCTTTAAAATTTCTAGTAGTTATTCCTATGTATTTGAGTTCTTTCTGATTCACTTTGTCTGTAAAAGGTATCACATATATGCCTGATGTTTCATCGTTAGGGACTGGGTCTATTTTTCGGTGTGCAAGATCTTTTAATTTGGCAGATGGTTTTGAGATTACGTATATATTATATTTCTTTAATGCATAACTAATTCTTTGAAGTAACTGAGAAATTACTGAGAAATAATTGAAACTATAAAACTTGAGATTATTTTTAATGCCATTTCTAGTTCACTCTCTATGCTGAATATCAAAAATTAATTTATTGATACATTTCGGGGAAACCATTTTCTATTGCAATCTTTTTAATAGTGAGTAATTCTGCTTGCAGGTATTCTCTTGTACAAAATTCTATGGCTCTATTTATATAAAACTTATAAGCTGCAGTTTTGTATTTAAATGGGAGATTACTATTGTAGGATATTGCTCTGTTTGAATTGCATGGTTTCCTGTAAATTTTCCTATCAATTTTGTATGTTGTATTATTTTTTATAAATTCTACGTCTAAAAATGGTAAGGATCTTCTTTCTTCGACTTCCAATGTGAACTGTATATTTGAATCCAGGTTATTAGCTCTATTTAAAAACTCATTCAAAGGATACCATGGTTCGAAATCTGATTTAGATATAATATCTTTCTCAAGTGGTCTAAGTTTCAGTTCAGCTAATAATCCTGAAATGGGTGAGCCCATCGGGGAACCCTCAGTTTGCTTAAAAAATTTTCTATTAAACTGAAAAACGTTATTACTTGTAATCAAATTAATGCTTGAATTCAATGTTGTTCTTGTTTTTTTTTACATTGATTGAGGGGTACTGGGGTTTGATGTCCATACTTGCAAGTATACTGTTATCACATATATTTTCGTTCTCTATTTTGTCAACAAACTCTCTAGTTGAGTTGACTACGAGATTTGTAGGCGGTAACATTTCTTTAAGTAGCGGTAATATTTGTATTTATGCAGAAGAATCTTAAGAAAGAAAAGATGCAGAAGAGAAAAAAATCCTCTTTAATATTTCGCGTTTACCATGATAGTGTTTAAAAAAACCATTTGTTTCATATTATTCAATTTAGCAGAAAGCGATCTTGTTTGAAATGCTGGCTCACCAGAAAAATTTTAAATAACACCGCTGAAAAGCTAGCCAAAATTAGAATTTACATCTTAATCTTGCATTATGCCTATAACGTCCAATTTTTCTAGAGAAACGCTGTTTATTAAAGAAATCTCTTGCATGTTACATTGGAAAATTATCTAAATGGAAAGCTTAATTTCGTTCAGAAGGTGAAACAGTAAAATCGAATATAAAATCAGGCCTTAATAAAAAAAGTAAATAAAAAGAAAGAAAAGGAAAAAGTGTTGGTGTTTAATATTTTGCAGCACTAACAAGATTAAATGTCAGCCCTCCCCTGTCTCGTCCTTTTTACAAACATATCTGTGTACCATACTAAATTTGCAAAATTTAAAGCACGGTGCATCAGTACTGCATTACTTAGTGTTTTACTGCATCAGCGCTGGAAGAATTGTTGACTGTGCATAACTGTCAAATGTGTGGAACGAACTTGATTACAGATTAGTTATTTTTCGTGTTACGAAAGGTTCGCACATCGAACATTTGTAACTGAAAAAAGAAAAAATAATAATAAAAAAGCAATTTAACAAATTACAACGACCATTTGGAAAATGAATTTTTCAAAGACTAAAATTTAAGACATAAAAAATCGCACGAAGTTGATCCTACATTACGTACGCCATGAATTAAACATTAATAGTGTTATTACACGTAAAAATTCCAAGCGAGAAAAATCGCCTGCGACTCGTACGTATTATCCACCTGAAACTTACGTATTATCCAAGCATTTCATTGGCTCTTCGGGAAAAGGCTTTTCCATCGTCAGATTTCCAAGAAATCTAACGACCAATTTTAAATGAAATTGCATTCTTAAACTTCTAAACATCCCACAATATTACTTTTTACACTGTCGTATAGAGAAAAAAAATGTACTTTTAAATGCAATTTGTTTGAAAGCTGTATCTCAATTTGTTTCTGAGTTATTAGTTTTTTTTTTTTTTGTAGTTTTTATTACTTTTTTGTTATAGTGGCAACAGAAGGTATCCATCTCTGTTGAAAGTAAAGGGAAATATAGATTACTGTATATACCAAGCAGAAAACGAATAAAATACAGATTAAACCAATCAAAAGCTTCAGATATGCTTTTGATTTCTTACCCTGAAGAGGACAATACCCATTATTCCAAATGATTAAAAAAACTTGGAATGTTCTTCTTTATTTTGATATATCAATTATTATAATATGGGTAATAATTTTGAAAATATAAATTTTTAAATTCCGGTCATTCATTTGGGCTAATCCCGTACATAAAATGCAGTTAAACGTTTGAATTTAAACAGAACCGTTAACTGAATATAGAAAAGTGCACATTTTAGATAAAGTTATTGTTACATGCAAGACATGATTTTATATTAAATAGTGGGCGTTCTACATATTTGTTTCTTTAGGTTTCTGTCATATTTTCCGATATAGTTTTTAGAAATTCCTTCATTTTGCCATGTAGATGTGCTACTACGGTTCACAAACTCGGGAGTAGTCACTTTACCATATCATTATCGTTCTTGCTCTCTTTGTTCGCATTTTTTTTCAGGATGAAATGACTTTACTATTACGCACCCAGCTTAGCAAGAACCTAGTTTTTAAATTAAAAGTATTTATTAATCTTAACCATTCTTTTGTATAATTGAAAAAATCTACCATTGAGAGAGTTTTTATTTTAATTTTTGTATTATTTCGCATTAAATTTGAAAGATATGAAAATGAAAAGTTAGCTTCGTTAACAATGTTAATCAGTCAAATTGAATACTGCACAGTAAAAAGGTATAAAATTCAGGGAAATATTTGTGTATAAAAAGATATCCAGTAAAAATATTTATAAAATTTACTTCTTAAAAATAAAGAAATCTATAATAGATATTTAGTTTTTTATAAGAAATGCTTCTATAAATGCCGAGAGGAAAAGAATGACGAATGATAAAAGGAAAATATGAGAAGTGCTTCATTTTATAATCTATAATCTTTATTACCGTCTTCCATACAGTTTTTTTTAATTGAAAATAATCTGAAGAACAAAACAAATGTTAAATTAAGTAAAAAAAAAATGATAAAATAGATCCAATTTCATTCTGATTTCTTAATTTCTTAAAGTTTATTTTAACGTTTTTTTCTCGCTATTTTTTGTTTCGTTTTTTATATTATTTTCGTTTGTTATATTCGACGGTAGCATTTCTAAAACGAATTACATTATAAGGAAATATGTGTTTACTTTTTTCTAACATTTTTTATAGACTTTATTTTTTATGAAAAGTATAAGGCAGAAATATAATTAGTCATGAGTTGAGTAAGGGAATTTAAACATGTCGTTAACTATTAGGATTAAATATCTCATGTAGTTGTTTTAAAAGTTTTAATAACAAATTAAGAAGAAAAAGGAAAATATTTGGATCATTTTAAACAATTTTTCTTTGTTACTTTGAACACAAATTGTTTCATAAAGCCTTTATTTAAAAGTCACGGTGCAAATAAAAATCATTAAATGCATTTTCAATTGTTTAGGACTTTGATTTTGTTTTGTGCTCTCCGCTATTCATATATCTGATTTTGTGTCCAACAAATTTATACCTATTTTATTCTTATTCAACATAATTAAATTTACAACGCTTCTATACCAGCTTAGATTTGAACGCCGGATGGCTTCAATTGTGAATTTTTCTGATTATTTAGCAATTGGACATTGAACTGCTAATAAGGTCTTTCTTCTTGATGTTCGATGTTCTTGATGTTAGACAAAAAGCACTATAACGAAACTTTTCTGAGTAGATTTAATCTGTTTGCAAGGATAAAAACCAGTAATTTTCTAAATAAGCATAAGCTAATTAAATGTTTTTTACTCATACATAAAAGTACCGTGTGATCTAAAAGTAGCATAAAATGTAAAAATTCAGCAATTCGAAATTATAGACAATAGCATTATGTGGTTTTAAGAAAAATGCACAAATAGAAACGAGATTTCTTTTAGAACCAAAATTTTATTGCTTCAGTGCATTCAAGAAGTTGAGCTCCATCTCCCTCAAAAGTTTGTACAATGGAGCAGCACAGTTCGCAATGCCTGATAGGACTATGAATGTAAAGGTAAAGAGATTGGATGGCAGATATAACGCAAGACAGCGGAAAAGAGAATTTTTGCTGTAATTCGTGTAGTTTATGGTTTAAATAGATGTAAGGCTCCGTGCACACGCTTGTTTTGCCATCCTTCTCCAGTTTACATGGAAATCTTTTGTTCTCGACCCTTTTGCGTTTTACTCACAAAAGAATGAGGGGAATCAACAATGGGTCAGGAGATAAGGAGTTCAACTCTACTTGACGAAAGGTCCCTCTTTTGCAGGACATCAGTCCCTTTCCTTTTAAAGTCATTAAAGATCAAAAACACCGCATGGCCACAAGAAAAGACGCCGACGCTGATAACAGTTAGAAGGATGGTCCATTCGCAACTTAAGGCTGCACACGCACCATCTTTCTAACTGTTATCAGTGTCAGCTTCGGTTTTTGTGGCCACGCGGTGTCTTTGATTTTTAACGACTTTAGCAGGAAAGGAACTGATGTGAGGAAACTGATGTGTCAAAAGAGGAGACCTTTCCTTCAAGTAGAGTTGAGCTCTTTATCTCCTGATCTATTGTTGATTCCCCTCATTCTTTTGTGAATAAACCGCAGATGGGTTCAGAATAAAAGATTTTCCAAGAAAACTAGAGAAGTAGGCAAAATACGCGTCTGTACGCAGCTTAAGGCTGCAACGACTCTAACTCTGACAAATGTATCTAATCTGTCAACAATATCTTTAATTAAAAAAAATCCCATTCATTCCTGTGCATGTTTATGAAAAATCCGCATCGTGGTAATGTTGCTTTTCGAGATACTGATGTTTTTGTCTTTTAAATCACCCTGTATATATTTATGTTAATTCATGGAAATTTAGAAATGACTGATTTACCACCTGAAACGCCAGATGGGATACATGTTCATTGGAAATAAAAATCTACCATAACTATAAAGAACTTCATCAACAGTTTTATGGATTATTTGGGAAATCAAGTGGAATTTATGGAATAATCAAGCACACTGGAAATAAAATAAATCACTTATATTTTTAAAAACTTTTGACTATATTCAGGAAAGGAGTACCACTCTCTCACCGATAAGTATATTTTTAAATTTCGGAATATGAAGTGCTTCAAAATCTATACATAAGTAGGGATAAGTATAAAATATGAAACGGTTATCTACACAAATATGAATTATGTTGAAAATAAGAATACAATTCAATCAAAAGTTTCACTGTCCCTTTTAGGTTAAATGTTTATAATATGTTCTACTCAATGCACCTCAAATTTATCCCTTGTAGGAGCAATTGATAATCGTGGGTGGATTAGTACCATATGCATGTTTCCATTCTCAAATTTATACTATTATCAGTGAGTACACGATCTCAATAACTTGCTGCTGACCAAGCTGTGGAGCGGTGCAACCATAACAATGTGAACCCATTCATAATTTATTGGCCAACGATCTCGATGTAAACAAAAACTTACCAATTTTCTTCACATTTATATATTTTAGAGCATTTTATGACATAACCTGTCCGATGAAGAAACCTTCGTCATAAAATCAGTACATTAACAATGTACATTAACAACACGTACATAATAACAATTTATGATGAAATTCCGAATATATTTATCCTCACATAGAATTATGATTGACAACTTACGTAATTTCCATACAAATTTCCTTGTAATGATCATAGGTTGAGAGTAACTGGATGAGACATTATTTATGTCTTTTTTGGGTGAAAATACATTTTATGACATTTCAAGGTTTGCCGATCAAAGGACTTTCTTTGGCCTAGCAACTTGTGATTAGAGTTATGGAGTAGATCCTTGATATCTTCATGCAAACATCACACTACTTTTCTACTATATTTTATCCCCTCAAGTAGAAATAAGTATGATATTTCTAGGTGTTTGTTTTTTTTAATCCCTATACACCCCATAATTACAAACATAAAATTTTAAAACAGCAATGATAATGTTATAGTGTTTATAATGTATATTGTTCATCAAACTAAAAAGGAATAGTAACTACTGTACAAATAAACATGTGCACTTTGGTATTGTAAACAAATATTTTCGAGAAATTTTAAACCTAATTGAGATTAAAACTATATAATAATCAAATATTTGTTCAAAACGTGAACTAAACGAAATTAAATTATATTAAAACTGAGTTTTTAGCACCTTTAGGAAAAAATAATTAAGGCATTAGAATTTCTAAAAGTGAAAAATTGATACGTCATTTAAAACACATGACATAAAAGTAATTATCAGCTGAGTTTCAATCCAATAATATTAAAAGTCAACTCCTTAAAAATTATCTTCATTCACCGAAACAGAAGTTCTAGTATCTTAACAAGATTTAAATTCTAAGACATTTCAGTATTTCAATTAATATTCTATAAAAGAATTCAAAGTCGACATCCGCTTTCAGCCCCTTATTAATTTCTTTAGTATAAAAGGCTCAAAGAAGTTAACTTTCGGTAGTTTTAATAGATATTTCACTTAAAAACTCGTAATTAAATTTGAGAATTTTCTAAAACGAACTCATTATATCCTTCTTTACGCCTGAATATATAATTATAAACGGACGTATTTCCTTTTGACTTTTCACGCTACTTCTTTGTAGATCTAATTAAAGGGATTTGACTGCAGTTTCAAATAACTGAATCGTGCCTATGTAAAAAAATGATATTTTAGATATTTGAAATTTAATATGTTTAAATTTCATCATATATAAATGAAGGATGTTAATGTTATCTCGAGAAACATTTTCTTCGGAATTTCGTAATAAAACTGGAGCATTTTTCTTTTTGAAACTAATTTTATTAAAACGATTATGCACTGTTTTGAATGACGTTCTGCAGCTAAAAACTGCCTTTTTTTATATTGTAAAAAAAGTTTTTTCGAGAAATATTTTATATGTAATTAACTTTTAAATTGTATGATGATAGGATTTTTCTTTAAAACACGAATTAAACGAAACTTAAATGTCTGTATAGTATATTCCGTTACATTTGGAATCTTAACTTTAAAATTCTTGAGAATGGAGTAAAACACATGAAAATAAAAGCAATACATATAGGAGTACTATTTAAGTAAAAATATTTTAATCTAAAGGCGAAGAGAATACGACACAGTTATCAGAGACGGCATATCTACAAAGCCGAAAATTTCGATTGCATCTTTTTCGATTGCATCTTTGCAAATTTTATTGTATTAATTTAAACTGAAATAAAGCTAGAATTTTTTAACTTTAAGAATTAATAGCTCATTAAAAATATAAGACATAGAATTAATTATTAGTTACGTTTAAATCGAACTATATTAAAAACCAATGATTAAAAATTCTTTCATTTATCCAGAAACATGTTCCAATATCTTAATATGATTTGAATTATGAGAATTTTCAGCATTTCAATTAATATTATAGGATAAATGCCAAAGTCGGCTGAAGCTTCAGCTTCTTCTTAATTTCTTTAAAGTAACAATCTCAATGAAGTTAATATTTAGTAGTTTTAATGGTTATTCTGCTTCTGAAACGAAATCCTTCTTTATGCCTGAGTACATAATTATAAACAGATGTATTTCCTTTAGACTTTTAAGGCTACTTTTTGGTAGATCTAAATAAAAGGCTTTCTCTCCACTTTCAAGTAACTGAATCGTGCCTATATAAAAGCTGATATTTTAGATGTTTAAAATTTAATACTATGTTTAGATTTCATCATAATTTAAATGGAGAATTTTAATATTGGCTTGTGAAACAGTTCCTTATCATTTAATAGTAAAATTGGAGTATGTTTATCCTTCTTAAATGAATTTTATTACACCAATTTTTTACTGTTTTTATTGACGTTCTGTAGATAAAAACGGCTCGCTTTGATATTGTGAAAAAGTTTTTTCAAGAAATAGTTCATACGCAATTAATATTTAAAATTTATGATGCTTATTTTGCGTCATATTTTGCAGATAATATTTTTTAAATTAAAATACCGTTTAAATAAAGTTAAAATATCTACATATTTGTTTATAATTGGAATCATAAAATGTCATCAGTGAACCTTGGATGACTTAAACAGTGCCCATTTATTCTAATCCCTTTGTTTTCCCAATCCAGCTTCTTGAAAATATTTTCTAAGACAGCCGTAAAAAAGCTTAGACAAAATGGTGTTTCTTTGTCTTTCCTTTCTTCAAAGATTGATCTTCCTTTTCCTTTGACCAAAGGGATGGTTGCTGCTGCTTTCTTGCATATCTTCTTTATGATATTGATGTAAAGTTTGTCTATACCGATGTCGTCCAGATATTCTACTACTGCTGACGTGTAAACCGAATTAAGCGCTTTTTCATAATCAATAAAGGCAAGTAAGAGAGGTAAATTATATTCTTTATGTTTTTCTATGATTTCCCGTACCAGGGTTGCTAGTTTAACCTCCATTTTTATTCAGAAATTTCGAGATCGTATCAGAAATAAAAAATAGTATTTTATGCTTTATTTAATAAGAGACATATAGCGATCAAATAAATTAAAAATTCTTTTTTCGAAATTTACAGTATGAATTAAAAATTTCGGATTAAGATTTGACACCAAACAGGCAACCCCATCCCTTACGGTTTGAATATGATCCATTGTGCTAAATCCACTTCGGAATCCTATTTGTTCTCTTAGTTGAGCTGAGTTCAGAGCTGATTAAGTCTTGTCGTTAAAACTTGAATGAGAATTTTATAAATCACTGACAGTAAGCTGATCGGACGGTAATTTTTAATGATTTCCTTCTCCCTTTCTTGTAAAGTAGCACCATCACAGCATTATTCCAATCTTCTGATACATCTGACTTCTTCAGGCATTTGGAAAACAGTAAGGATAGAATTTCTTCTCCTGCTTCTTTGATAAGGCCAATTGGAAATTATGTTAAAAGATTTGGCAGAAGCTAGCATTAATGTGGGATTAAAAATAAATTTGGAAAAGACTAAGGTGATTTAAATTTCATTTGCATAAAAAAAAAAAAAATCGTCTACAACAACACTGAGATTAACACCTTGCGCCCTGGTGCTGTTAGAAGATGTATGTCACTAGCCACCAGTGTTGCCGCATCTGACAGATTTTTTTTCTTTTTAGAAATTTTGAATTCACGCCACAAAAATTTGATTGGTAAATTTCTTTTACTTTATTTATGGAAAATCAATCTCTTGTAAAAGCAAAAATAAAGAGTTAAAACTATCTGGTGCGAATGTATAATACAGTGTTGCCAGATTGGGGATTTTGTCCCCAATTTGGGGTATTTTGAACCTCTAGGGGAATTTTTTGGGTACAAGTAGTTCGTGGGGAAATGTTTGGGGACTACAAAAATTTGGGGGGAAAACTTTGTTTTTTTTTTGTTTTTGTTTTTTTTTTCTTTTACTATTTTTCATAAAGATTTATTTTAGTCCTGTAGAAAAACTGGATCTGTCTCGAACTCAATTTTATCTTAAAAACGAAAATACAATCCAGAAATCGGAAATATCAATCATTATTCTCTTGGATGTGGCCGTGTTCGTTATTTACTACATTACACATTACAGATGCATGAGACTCTAAAGTCTGAAGCAGCTTGAACCTGCACGTAACTAAATCTGCAGGACTTATACGAAAAATTCTTTCGCCGTACATAAAAAAAAATAATTTGAATATGTGGAAATGAGATATTTTTCTCTTATGATATACAAAAGCGCATCGATTGATACAGCGAAAATACTTTGCATTATGACTATGTTCTTCAGTATAGGGATGACAAAAAAAAAAATAAATAAATAAAAATAAAAGAGTGTACCATCTCAGATTACTTCAAATCCCAACTGATAAGAGATTGTCTAAAGCTATGGAGCCAATGTAACAATAGTCCAACATTGTTAGACAATATTTTTAAAAGCAAATGCAAAATAACTTGTCACTGCAAAATATATCTCTCATTCCCTTAATGTAGCTACAGAATATGCATTCAGACCAGTTAAAAATTTGCTTTTTGTAAATGGGGAATTTTTTCAAAAAAAGGCTTGATTTGGGGAAAATTTTTGAGCTTTAAATTACTTAAACATTTTTTTATAGTGGTAAATTGAAAATTTAAAAATTCCCTTTTTGAATAAAAACTGAGTTGGGGACTTTTCCGGAAAAAAAACCCACTGATTTGGGAAAAATTTCAGAAATTTTGGGGAAATTGACTTTTGACTATCTAGCAACACTGGTGGAATGTCTAATTAAAAAATCAGCTTGTCGGAAATGACCAAAATAGCATAACGTAAGCAGTTAAGGAAGTGCAAAGCTATGTGTACTCTGGACAGGAAATATCATTGGATAGCAGTATCATGAATTAAATTAATAAAAGAATAAGAAATGGTTGGAGTGGTTTGGGAATGAGTGGAGAGGGAGTCTTTTGGGAAAAACCATATTATTCTGAAGAGTAACATGCCTCTTCGTTTGAAAAGAAAGGTTTTTAATCAATGTGTTTTGCCTGCACTAACTTATGGAGTAGAAACATACTTATGGAGTAGAAACATGGACGCTAACAAAACGGATGGTACAAAGCTTACAAACAACACAGCGAAGTATGTAAAGATGTATTCTAGGAATAACTAGAAGAGGCAGAAAGAGAATAACCTGAATAAGAAGTCAGAGGAAAGTTTTTGACACCATTGAGAGAATTAAACGGCTAAAATGAAAATGGGCTGGGCACATTGCAAGAAGAGAATAGAATAGATGGAGCACAAAACCCCTACAGTGGTATCCCAGAGATGTAACACTTTTACTGTAACAAAAAAACGACCTCAAATAAGATTGATTGACGAAATCAGAAATGTGGCCGGTATTAATTGGATATCTAAAGCACTAGACAAGAAACAATGGAAAAATCTTGGGGAGTCCAACATCCAGCAGTGGATTGAAAACGGTTGTTGATGATGATGATGATTTGGAATCATAACTTTACCATTTCAAGAAGTATTGTAAAATATGGGAAAATAAGACCAGTACATAATGGGAAGGATTAAAGGAAACATTGTCATACTGAAGACGTAAAGAATACGACACGGTAATAAGAGATGGTATACATTCTAAAACGATAACCTTTTAAAGAGGAATTCTTTTCGAATCTCTTTTAAGAGCCTCTTAGTAAATTTTACTGTATTAATTTAAACTGCGATAGCACTAGATTTTCTAAAAGTTAAGAATAAATGGTTCTTTAAAAATACATGACGCAGAAGTAATTATTAGGTAAGTTTATATCCAACCACATTAAAAGCCAGCAATTTTAAAAATTTCCTTCATTTCCCCCAAAACAGTTCTAATAAGAATTTTTAGCATTTCAATGATTATTCTATGAAAAATATCAAAGTCGATATCAATTTCATCCTCTTAATCATTTCTTTAATGTAAGAAGCTCAAATAGGTTAATATTCGGTAGCTTTATTGGTTATTTTGCTTAAAATTTAAATTTGAGACCTTTCTGAAGCGAAAAGATTATATCGTTCTTTATGCCTAAGTACATATTTATAAACAGAGTGTATTTCCTTTTGAGTTTTCGTTGCACTTCCTTGTATATGTAATTAAAAATATTTTACTCCGGTTTTAAGTAACTGAATCGTGCCTATATAAAAACGTTAATATTGCGTAAAACAAAAATATTATTTTTAGGTTTTATCGTAATTTAAATAGAGAATTTCAATATTATGTTAAGAAATAATTTCGTCGTTTTTAATTATAAAATTCGATTAATAAATCAATATTCTAAAGCAAAAAACATGTTCGTAATTAAAGTTGAAGTCATATTGATGTTAGCAACATATCACCTATAAATGTCGCTTTTTTTTGCTTTTAAACATTGCACAATTTCAATTTTTACACCTTCTAGTACGAAAAACAAAAGTTCTTTAAAATGAAATTTCTTTGGTATCTGCAAATGAATTGACTGATCTTTTATGGTTTTTAAAATAATTTTAAAACACTATTTTCTATTTCATGCAACACAATTAATGCTACACAGTACCCTTTTTCAAAAAAAAAAAAAAAAAAATGGAGACAGTTACATTAAAAATAATTAATGAGTTTGCTTGAGATTATAAAATTAAACTGAATGTGGTAAAAAAAATCATTTTAACAATCACTGTTTTTTTTATTAAAAATTTTTTAAAAAATTTGAAATTTTTAAAAACTTTTATAACATTTTTAATTTTTAATATTTTTTAGTTATTTTAAGTGACTTATATTCATTGGATTATTGGGAACAAAAGTTAGTATGGAATTAAAGATGTAACTGTTATTTAAAGTTTTATTTATTTTTGTAGCGCGAAACCGGAAAAAATACTAAAACATTGGAAATATTAACTTTGACATTAGAAAAAAAAATCTATAACCCTCAGACCTAAATCCATACTAATTGTTGTAGTACATATACATGTAAGTGTCTGCAAAAAATTTCAAGACTCTATCTGCAACAGAAAAAAATGCCTTAGGGATTAGCAAACACTAACATCAATAAAAATAAAAGTCTGAGAAAATGCATTTAAAGTTTGTAAAGGAACACTCAGAAAAGTTCAAATATCTTTAAAAATATTTGGATTTCAGATCTACAATTTGGAGTCATGATACACAACCATTGGACCACTGAAAAATTCATTAAAAAAATATTCGATATTTTTGTCATTTTTAGGGTATTGTGTAGTATTAAGCAAATCTAACCAGTTTTCACTTAAAATAATATAAATAATTCACCATTTCTTTCTGGCTAATTTTCCTAGAATGTCCGGGAGTCAAAATTCTAATATATATATATATATATATATATATTAGGGTGGTCCTTAAAAAATTAACTTTTAAAATTTCTATGGGGCACCCTCCTATTTTGTTCTATCTATAAAATAAGGACCTCCACAAAAATTTCAAAATTTTAAAACATTTTTTAGGGGTCGCTACCAAGGTTTGAATTTTTTCTAAAAATTAAAAATTGACATATTTTATTATCTAATAATATATTATTAAAAATATATTATTAGATAATAATATATTCCAATTCTAATCTATAGTCATTGCCAAATGGAATCATGGTATGATATTAGGCTGTAAAGACTGTCTTTTGTTTCAAGTTTCAATATATTTACACAACCTATTGTCGGAACACAGTCAGGAGTATTTCATGTCTACACTCTATTTCACATGAACTTGGCCACATTGTGAAAGGTAGAGAATTTAACATTCCGCCTTGAAAAATAGTTCTCCGTTATTGTTTAATCTTAAATAGCTAAAGTGCATAAAAATTTATATGAAAATGTTTATAAATTATAGAATTCGACTCGTAAAATGTCGTACTTAATGGACATATTCGTATCTGAAGACGAGCAAGCAGAGGTCAAATCTTAAAATAAGAGTTTTCGGCAAGCGTTCTTTTGACTGTTCACTGGGATTGCAAAATTTTAGAAGACATTTCAGGATCTGAAACTGTAGACAGATTACCCATTATTGTTTCAGGTAAAGGTATTGACCAGTTGCTTGTTGTTCCAAAACTTTAATCAGGATAGTTCAAAAGGCAATAGCTTCTGCTGGTAACGTAATATTGGAGTCGTGGGGAGTACCGAGAAAGTAAAATGTATGATTTTTGATATAGCCTTTGTTAATACCGGATTATCAAGAAAAGCTTGTGTTCTTCTGGAGCAGAATATGAACAAAGAAATGATTTGGATTGCCATCATCATAACCTTGAAATACTGTTTTTGTTCTTTATCTTTTGAATGAAGTTTATTGTATTCCTCCATGAGTGCTATATAACTTTCGGCTACATCATTAACAAGTTTGACTGAAGTCGCTAGTGCCTTACATGTCTTGTAGGATTCATTTTTATTCCTATTAGCTGCATCTGTTTCAAAAAAGTCTAAAGGTAAATCCATAATTTAAAAAAAAACCCAGAGTGCTGTTTGTTAGAAAATCTTGCAAGCTATTTTGGAGAATGACATCAGGATCAGCCCGTGTACGTTTCAAAGGTTCATAATTTTCTTCATTTTTCAAAGCATGCACCATTTTTCTTTTATTTTCAAAAAAAGACATTGTCCTCGAAAAAAGCAAAAGCAACTAGTTCTGCGAAATACAGAAATGTCCTAGGAATTTCTGCAAAGCACACAAAGAAATTCTTTCATTTACATTTTCGTCTTTTTTCAAGTTCTTCGGGAGCAATAAATCATTGGGCCTGATACCAGTGTGAATGTAGATTTTCCCAACAAACGAGAAAACTTGACGAACTCCAGATTTTTTCTACTTAGAGAGTTTAAACTGATCTCTAAATAAATAAATCTTGAGCAAGTACATCACCTTCACCATTCATAGAGCCCAATGCCATCCCCACCTGGAGCTCTAGTGTAAACACCTCTTTCGGGTACTGCTCCTAAGAAAATGATGGCAAGGTCTATCGATTCCTTGTAATCGCCCATTGGTTGAAAATCTCTAAGATGATTTTGAGCAAATTCTGTAATTTCGGACGCATTATGTGTTATTTTTTTCATTGATTAAATTGTCAGTTATGAAAGTCTGAAATATGTCATAATCGATAGACATCCACGAAATTTTAAATCGTTGGAATAATGGTATATCCGGTCCACTTGAAACTCCGAGAGACTTAATAACAACTTCCTCAAGCATAATTTAAAGGATGTGATGATTGCAAGCCAAACCATTTCTTTGTTCATATTCTAATCCAGAACAGCTCAAGCTGCTTTTGATAAACAGGTATCAACAAATGTTATATCAAAAGTCACACATTTTACTTGCTTATAATCTCCACAACTCCAATGTTTCGTTAACAGCAGGAGCTATTGCCTCACTTGTTCCTGATTGAAATTGTGGAACAGCTATTTAAATGGTCAGTACCTTTACGTGAAACAATAATGGTTAATCTGTCTACAGTTTCAGATCCTGAAATTTCTTCTAAAATTTTGCAATCTCAGTGAACCTTCAAAGGAAAGCTTTCCGAAAACTTTTTTTTTTAAGTTTTGGTGCTCTGATACGAATGATAGGATACTCTTCGATACGATACTCTTTGATGCAAATACGGCCATTTAGTATGATATTTTACTAATATAAAAAAATCAAAGTCTATAATTTATAAACATTATCTTATAAATTCCTACGCATTTTAGATATTTAAGATTAAAAGAACTATTTTTCAAGGCGGAATGTTAGATTCTCTACCTTTCACAATGGGGCCAAGCTCAGGTGAAATAGAGTGTAGACATGAAATACTCCTGACTGTGTTCGGATAACAGGTTGTGTAAATATATTGAAAATTGAAACAAAAGACAGTCTTTACAGCCTAGTATCATACCAAGATTCCATTTGGCAATGACTATGGATTTGTATTAATAATATATTATTAGATTACAAAATATGTCAATTTTTAATTTTTTTTAAAAATTCAAACCTTGGTAGCGACCCCTAAAAAATGTTTTAAAATTTTGAAATTTTTGTGGAGGTCTTTATTTTATACATAGAACAAAATAGGAGGGTGCCCCATAAAAAATTTTAAATTTAATTTTTTAAGGACCACGCTAATATATATATATATATATATATATATATATATTCTAATAAAATACTGCAAAGTGAATTATATTAAATAAAGAAAATAGCATGTTTCTGTTATATAATGATTGCACCAGCAGATATAACTATTTTTGTTGTTGTATTAACAGTTCTTTCTGCCATGCCCGTTACTGACACTTTTAAGTCCATTTATCCCGGAATGGGTTTTGTCATAATTTGTTATGTTTAAAAGAATATATCTAAACTTTCCTTCAAGATATATCTATGAAATTCTGTACAGAGGTTTTATGTTATATTTTTAATAATTCTCTCAGAATTTTTAATTTCAAGTGAAAAATTAAAAAACATGATCTTCAAAATAAAAATCGCTCTAAAAAATCCTCCTTTTTTAAACTTTTAAATTTCATTATAAATTTTGTGAGTAATTACTTTCTTCTTTCTCAAGAAGAATGTATTGTAATCGAAATTCCTTCAAACTTCAGGTTTTCGACTGATTTACATGTTTTAGATGCCAAAGATCCCAAAAAACACGTTTATACTAAATGTGTGTCTGTCTGTCCTACAAAATATCTGTGTATTCATATCGCTCACCCGCAAGAAAAGTAACACATCTCGACAAAAGTAAATTTCACAGCAGAGGCAAAATAAAATTGGCACGATTTTAATGTAACATGAAATTACAGTACTTAGCTTTGCATGCAGGAGTAAAAAAACCTATAAAAGCATAAAACCTTTAGGAATGAAGACGTATAGTCCAAGTGCTGTTAAACATTTTAGGGAAGGTATTTGAGGCACCCTGAAAATTTGTGCAACACTTCTTTTGTAATAGCTGAATACAAAATCGAATGTCTGGCTGAAGAATCGTAGCCCAAAAACTGTGCCAGACACGTGTCAAGTGCCATTTTTTGACTACCCAAAAAAAGGTATTTGAGGCACGCTGAGATTGAGACAGAATAATATTTATAGTTAGAAAAAAATATTTTGAAAACGACAGACACTTTAGTCGGCCCAAA
This sequence comes from Maratus speciosus, assembly GCA_963932465.1. Taxonomy (NCBI): domain Eukaryota; kingdom Metazoa; phylum Arthropoda; class Arachnida; order Araneae; family Salticidae; genus Maratus; species Maratus speciosus. The sequence continues at coordinate 243,361,339 of OZ010800.1, read as the reverse complement.
AACTGTGCCAGACACGTGTCAAGTGCCATTTTTTGATTACCCCAAAAAGGTATTAGAGGCACGCTGAGATTGAGGCAGAATAATATTTATGCTTAGAAAAAAATATTTTGAAAATGTTAAGTGCCAAATGGCACGTGACAAGTGCCAAATGGCACTTGACACGTGTCTGGCACAGTTTTTGGGCCACGATCCTTCAGCCAGACATTCGATTTTGTATTCCGGCATTACAAAAGAAGTGTTGTGCAAATTTTCAGGGTGCCTCAAATACCTACTCAAAAATGTTCAACAGCTCTCCTACTAGTAGGATGAGGTTTGGACGGTTGGATAATTTTACCTCCCCACGCAGACCACCCCTTTTCTGTGGTCACGAATGGACATATAGCGCAAAAAAGTGATTTCCGTATAACTACACTTATGAAACTGTGTGTGTAGCAAGTGACAATCCTATAAGTGGAATAAAACACAAAATGAATTTTTGCGAGATGTGTCACTTTCCTTGCGGGTGAGCGATATGTCCGTGTGTTCGTATGTGTGTATGTCCGCTTTGCAGGATCAAAAAGTGTATAAAGTTATACATAATGTTATGTTATAAAATCAGTACATAACATTCCCCTTTTAAAATTTACATAAATTTAAATTTGTATACTTTGTTTATTAAAATAAACAACTTCAGATTCGATCTATCAAATTGACAGAAAAATTTTCTAAGTTTTAAATATTAAAAATCTAAAACCTTTATTCTTAAATATTTTGCTTTGAAATCACATTTATTAAATTCTAATATTTTTTCTCATTTCTCTGGTAAAATTTCAGAATAATTGCTTTTATAATTTACCAGATAAACAAGTAAATGATTTCTAGACTTTTCTTTATTTATCCCAGGTAGCACATGACGCTGTTATAGCGTTAAAATTAAGTCAGAACTGTTGGAAATTGGTTACGTTGTTTTATGTCCGTTGAAAATTATTTTTTTATTTCGCAATATTTTAGACTAAAAAATTTGGAAATAAATCCGTCATAGGAAAACCTTTTAAAAGACGTTGTTTCATAGTTACGATATTTTCGTTATTTTCCCCATCGTTTTAAAATAGATATTTTCATCGTTATGTATTTTCTCTTTACTGCAGAGCGAAAATATTATATTACAACGATTTAATAGGTATTTTTCCGAGCTGAAAAATTCGTTAAAATAACGTTGAATTATCTCAACTCATTTTGGAATACGCCGCGCATGCGCAATTTGGATTTTCTGCACAACCGTCCATTCCTTCCTTCCACCGAGGAAATTCGACCGCCATTGCGATTGCATGCTGTCAACGTGTTGTTGTTTATTTTTTCTGTGAAAGTGAAACATCTTGGACACGTGCTTTTCATCTTGCTAAAGTAAGTAATTACATTAATATAATACATTTGCATTATATATATTTATTAACTGCACGAATACTTAGTTTTAATAATTATTTCCAATTGTATGATGTACGGTACATATATACAAAGATATATATATCTTTGTCTGTTAGTACTTAGAAACAAATAGAAAACTAAATTGATGTGATATTTTTTACTGATTAATAAAATTTTAGTAATATTTAAATTATTAGGTATATCGGGTATTATATAATAATTTAAAAAAAAATGATCCATGTGCAAATTTTCTTTTATTGCATCTTATTCTTTCCTTGCATATCGTGCATAGATTCATTTTTGGTCATTTTGGTAGCATGCTTGGTAGTTTTTTTTAAAGATATTGTAAAAATACATTGTATAATATGCTGTGCTCTAAAAAAAAAAAAAAAAAAAAAAAAAAAAAACCTTTTTGAATTTTGTTTAGATATAAAATTTAATAAATTATAAAAAAAAAAAATGAAATAGCCACATTTTCACAGCTTGTTCTGCCTAAGATTTTAATGCATAGTATTTTTGATTCTATCTATATATTATGAAATGGCAGCCAGTTAAACAAGAATTTAAAAAAAACCACTTTTTCCTAAAAAAAAAAAAGTTACCTCAAAAAAAAAAAAAAAGCTTGTAAAACCGCTTCTAGAAATCAAAAGTATTTCTTTAATTACTAATTATTTTTTAAACTTTCTGATGTTGTGACATATATGTTGAGTAACTCTTGTAGAATTTCTTACTATTGGTTCATATAAATATAAAAATTAAATTTGTATTCTTAGCTCTAAATTCGTAAAAATCTAAAACCTATTGAACAGAATATCGAATAAAAGCTAATGAATTCTAATTGAGGTTGCATTCAGTATTTTAATTCTTGTAAGCTGTTTTTATGGCTTCATCTGACTAAATCCTATTAATCTCATTCCCCTGTCTGTCACAGAGTTTATTCCCAGAAACTGTATAGTGAGAGACTTGAAATTTTGTTTACTTATCACTAAATATCTCCATTCGCAAAATTTTAAGTGTCTTACATTTTAATTGTAGGAATCAACTTAATGACATTTGACCAGTTGTCCGATTTAGATTTTTAAAACAAATCCTTTCAATCACAAGTTTTAATTCATCTTTGTTCAAAAGAGCATGAAATTAAAAAGTTTTGTTATTCAGAAACTTTGTAATCAAAAAAGTTTTCACTTTTTGGTAAAGATAAGATTTTTCAGAAAATATTGTCAAAGTTATCATTTTGAACCGTATTTCCAAAAGAAAGAAGAAAAAAATAAAGACGCAAAAATCAGTTGACATGTGACCCAAAATTGCTTATAACTCAATAAGTAATTTATCAAATTTAAATCCATTTTGATTCCAAATCACTTAGTCCTGTCAATATGCCTTTTTGTTTAAAAATTAGTAAATGTGTGAGAATTTCCGGTTTGTGGAGCAGTAGACTTGAGAATTGCTTAAAATAAAATTAAAAAAAAAAAAATTAATGATTAAAATGAAGTAAATAAGCTTGTAAACATTAAAACAATGCATGAAATGTACGAAGAAATGCATTTTATATTTGTGTATTAAAAATTAAGTGGATGGGTTTTATTTTTGCAAAAACAGAAAAGTTAGGTTCGGGTCATTCCATGTCAAATCAACCAGCGACTCAACCTGACCATTTCAGATTTCAATGAAACTCTCAGGAATCATTCTCCCTAATGATATAAATGAGAATATATTTTTATAATTTTTTTATCGCATTAAATTTTTGTACAATTAATTATTTAAATTTTGAAAAATCGTCATTTTCAGGGTTGCATAAATTGTTCAATTTTGAATTTCTCAAGTTCTATCAGGCATACAGAATTTTATGACCCCTCATTTTAAAGAGAATTTTATAAGTTTTAATTTGATACCCAATTTGACTATGCTCAGTTAAAAAAATAAATTTTAAAATTTTTGAAAATTAAAAAATTTTTTAGATAGTGTTTTTTAAAAATTTTGAAAAAAATGTATGTTTGTTGTAATATTATAAGCTAAAATTTCTGAAATTTTTAGAGTGGGATCTCAATGGGATCAAGAGTTATGAAATAAAAACTGAAAATTACCATTCAAATAACAATCTAATCCTAGCTATTTTGTTATTTATGTATTATTTGAGTGGTAATTTTCAGTTTTTATTTCATAACTCTTGATCCCATTGAGATCCCACTCTAAAAATTTCAGAAATTTTAGCTTATAATATTACAACACATACATTTTTTTCAAAATTTTTAAAAAACACTATCTAAAAAATTTTTAAATTTTAAATTTTCAAAATTTTTTTAATTTATTTTTTTTATTGAGCATAGTCAACTTGGGCCTCAAATTCAAACTTATAAAATTCTCTTTAAAATGAGGGGTCTTAAAATTCTGTATGCCTGATAGAACTTGAGAAATTCAAAATTGAAAAATTTATGCAACCCAAAAAATGATGATTTTTCAAAATTTTAAATAATTGTATGAAAATTTAACGCGATAAAAAATTATAAAATTGTATTCTCATTTATATCACCGGAGAGAATGATCCCTGACAGTTTCATTGAAATCTGAAATGGTCAGGTTGAAAATTGAAATTTTTTGGTTGATTTGACATGGAATGACCCGTACATTTGTACAATTTTAAAAAATACCAAAATATGCATTAAATATACATAATTTATTTTTCCCTTTTAAAATGAATATGTTAAAAAAAAATGTTCTGTCCTTCATGTATAAAAGTGGGATTTTTTTAGTTCACGCATGGTTTTTTTTTTTTTTTTTTACCCCTGTTTTCAAAAGGTCACAAACTGAGCCTAACATAATATAATCAACTGAAAATGATGCATTTTATGCACATATTAAATGATTTAGCATTAAAAACATCTAAAAATTGATGCACATCATTTTAACATGTTGTATTATAAGAAAAATAAGTGTCAAAATGTAGCTCTTTCTTTGCTAGAATTTTGTATTAGCTTATTCTGTTTAAAAACTAAAACAGTTATTAAGTAATTTTAAATGATTTTATTATTTCTTGCAAAATTTGCTGTTTTATTTTTATAGTACAGTAAACTCTGTCAAAGGCGGAATCGATTGGGACCGAGAAAATTTTCCGTAGTAAACAATATTCCGCCTTAGAGAAATTTTACTCTATGTCTAAGGATTCGCAGGGACTTGAAAATCTTTCCGAGTTAGACAGATTTCCGTCTTACACAGAGTCCGCCTTACAGAGAGTTTACTGTACTTAGAAATCTTTGAATTTTATATACTGATAGCTATTTATATAATTTCATTTTAAGGTTTTTAGTACGGCAAATATTCTACTTTTTTTTTTTTTTTTTGGCATTGAATTGTATTATCCTTAAGATTGATGCAAATTTGCATTAAAATAGTTTGACATTTATAAGAGGGAGAAGAGGGGCAGTGGTATTGGGCAAAGTAAAACAAACATGAGTATAAACAGGGCCAAATTCAGTTTCTCTTGCTTTCACATTTGACCTTCTCTTTCATGTGACCAACTGCACATTTAGGCTGCATATTAAAAGAAATATGAAAGCAGAAGTTTTAAAAAATGTTTAAAAACACTGCAGATAAGTGATTGTTTGATTAACACTTCAATTGTAAAAATATCTTATCAGCAGATTATTTTTTCTCCCTGAAATATCTGTTGCAGATACTTGGAGAATTTTCTGCTATTGGTCATCAATCACGAGAAAACTTATTTTGTGAAAAGATCACAGAAAAACTGTCAGACGATTGTGAAAAATGTGAATTTCATCAAATAATTAAAGGGAAATGCAGAAAAAATGCTAATTTCACCAAAAAGTATCAAAAATTGCAATTATCATAGAATCCTGGAAATATTCAATTTTGAAAAAACTTATATTTGGTTGAATCTTACAAATAGTTTGAAAAACAATGTCAAGTATTGCTACTTGTGAAAATACATGACATTTGTGTGTGTTCCCAGCGATATGAAAGTCACGGAGTTTCAAAGTATTCATAAAAATTTTAAAAGGTATGGAAAAAAAATAATTTAAAATTTTATTAAGTCATTGAAAAGTATTTCAGGGGAAAAAAGAAAGACTTGCAATTAATCTCGGAAAAACTTGAATTTGAAAGAGCTTGCTTAAAAATGTCATTAATTTTGTGAAAGGATTTCGTAAATAAATTCTGTTTATGCCCATTTAGAATTTAAGATTAAATCAGGAAAAGTCATGGAAATTGCCATACATGTTATTCTTTGATTCCTGTAACAATTCAGGGAAAATATTGTGAATTTCTTCAAAAGTTTGCAGATATACATAGTGAATTTTGCCCAACAGTTGCTGAAAAATATCGTAATTTTTGACAAATGGTCGCAGAAAAATATTGTGAATATCAATCAATTGCGGGGGAGAATAGGCAAATTTCATCAAGCGATATTTCTTAAGCCTCTTTATCTATTCATTATGTTGTACAGTAAACTCCCGACTATCTGCCCTACTAAAAAAATGAGGAATGTTGCAAACGACCGAGAGATAGGTTCCCGTCCGTGGGAAAGTGCTATCTACGATAGGAAGGAGCAAGAAGGGATTGCAGAATGTAATATCAGAGCAATGATAGACAGAAAGGGAGGTTTAAATTATAAATATTTTCTATAAAACCTTTTTTCATTAAAGAAAACAGCCGCAGCTGCAGGATATAAAAAAAGCAAAGAACCAGTCAAGATGTTGGCTTTATTTTAAAACTGTATGTACTTTATACATAAAACTTATCTTAAAATGTGTAACGTTTGTTTTAAATATAATCCTGTGTATGGGGGACAAAAGTGAGTAAATATTTATAGCACTCCGGCCTACCCTTCCGCCACGTTAAGCCAGATAGTCGGGAGTTTACTTTAATTCATTAATCTCTTTTCTTTTCAGATGTTGTTCGGGCTAAAGTAGGAGAGACTTTTGATGAGAGTAGAGTCGAAGACTGCATAAAACTTTTCCTTAAATATGCACCTCTAAAAAAAGAAATATTCAGACAAAATGCTGAATAAATCTGTATAATTTTTTTTTTTCAATAAATGGTTGCAAAACGTATGCTGGCTTTCTTTCTTTAACGCATTCTATTGTCATGATTTCTTAACATTGAATTATTAAATAAGCTTTTATAGATGATTAATGATAAAAAATGATTCTACTCCTTGAAAAGCTTATTATCCCTGTTAGTATGAAGGTATGAGTTACTGATTTCTTACTATTTAATATTTAGAAGTTGTTTTTCATTTTTGAGCACTTTTTAGTAATCCATAGGATTATTGATGCATCTTTAAAAGTTGTGTTCAATATTGATCTTTTGTAACAAAATTTACTTCATTTGAAAGTACAGTCAATTCTGTGAAATCTCCCAATGTATAAACCACAATTCTCTATTATCTGCCATTCATATTGGAATGTTAACGATGAAAATTGTCATTAACATTTGAACACATAAAGTTAATTTTTTTTTTCTTCTCAGTTATCACTTTTTCAGTGAATAAATTCTTAAATATAAAATGGATATAAATATTTTAAGTTTTCTTGAGTAACAAAATTTTATCTTGGAGCAAGAAGTACTGTGTTCATACATTTACACAAAAAAAAAAAAATTAAATTATCATTGTGTTTTGTCAATGTTTAAAATAAAGAATAATCGGTAAAAAATGTATTATAATTTAAATTTTCCTTCATCTTAGTTATTAAATACACTATACCAGTATTGCATTGTAATTTTAGTGTATTTGTTCCTAATTTATAGTAATTTAAAAAAGTAAAATGTAAACAAAGGTATGATCTATAATCCGTCAAAATGTATAATTGATCATACCCTCAGTTTCAAAGTGCAGATTTCACAGAGTTTATAACTACATAATTATGTTCAGGTACAGAAACATTCACAAGAAAATACACTAATTTTAACATTTTACTGACAGTGGTTTTATTAGTTTGCTGTGTACAGTTGTATAATTTTTTAATTTCTTCTTCCTCAACCCTTCCTATCAATTCTCCTAAGTATTTGCAACTGTGCAGTAGTGAAAGCTATTGTGTAAAAAATATATAATACCAATGAATGAAATAATTTTCTATGCTTTCACACAAAAAAAGAGATATATTTAAATCGTAACAAAAATGGCTTTGAAAATTTTGAATGCAATTTGCATGCAATATTTAAAAGAATTTTACTGCAGATAATAGCTTCAAAGTTAACTTAATAGCTATTAATATTTTTAAGGAAGATAGTTTTAATTATGCATTCTGTACTATTGGTATTTTTGCAAATATGTATGTAAAGTTATCAACATTTGAGTGTATCAATCTGGAATTTAAAAAAAAATCATTTTACCCTCAACATGATCTCCTTTAAAAGAAATTACTTGTACCCAAGTATTTCATGATATTTTGTAAATTTGAATCTAGATCTTCCCCTCTATTCAGTGGTGGGATTCAGCCGGTTTGGTAGAACTGGTTAATTTGTGTTGAGTTTGGCGAACCAGTTGTTAAAACTATACAGTAAACTCTGTCTAAGGCGGAATCGATCGGGACCGAAAAAATTTTCCGTAGTAGACAAATTCCGCCTTAGACAAATTTTACTCTATGTCTATGGATTTGAAGGGACTTGAAAATCTTTCCGAGCTAGACAGATTTCCGCCTTACAGAGAGTTTACTGTATATGCAATACTAAAATCTCATTTATATTAACATTTGGGCAGCAAACGAGTTCTTAGATTATTTGAATTCTATCACCGCCTCTATCTGTACAAAAGTAGTTTAGATTGTAAAATAGCCCTTTTCAAACTGAAATTTTATGTAATAGAGTATTCAGATTTTCTTGGAGAAATAATGAAAAATGATGCGAAATTTATCAAATGATAGCAGAAAAAAAAAAAAAAAAAAAAAAATTGCAGGAAAAAAAAACATTGCTAATTCTGACAGACTATTGCGAAAAGAAAATAGCAAATTTTGTTGCCTGCCTATGTTTGGGTCAGAGGATTTTTTGAGGCTTGGTCAAGTACTTTTTTTTAGTCATTTTTAACCCTATCAGGGGCAAAAGTTGTTTCTGTAATGTTGGATTCTATCGGAATTTTTAAAAGTGTTGGTTTCAAATGTGGAAAAGCAGTTTTATAACCTTTTCCCCACCAAAATTTAAAAAAAAAATTTTGTAAATTTTTCTAGTTTCATCCCTCTGAAGGGTTAAATAATGGAAAACGATTTCTTAAAATATTAAATTTATGTAAATATATATATTTACAATATGTGTTTATATATATTAAAAATAAGAATTTCAAATTACCACGTAGAGAAAAAGAATTTTTTTTGTAATTGTAGAACCAAAGTAGAATTCTCAAGCTCTAAAAAAGCATGTGGTTTCATCTCCGTATTAGCCATTAAAAAAAAAAAAAAAAAAAAAAAATTAGGACAATTAGGAAAATTTTAAAGCACACAATAAAATTTGGATACAACGTGTACTTATGTATTCAATCCTATTTTTAATCCAAACTACAACAAATTAAATTAGCAATTTAAAAAGTTAGAAGAAAGCCTACACTCATTATCATAAATTTTGAGAAAGTATGATAAATGGATACTCTCTAGTCTAACAGTGGAATAAATATTTCAGAAACAAGAATTCTACTTATAAAAAGGATTTTGAGAAATAACATTCTTTTTCAGTGTATTTTACAGGGTGTCAACGATTTAAATCAGCGATTTAAGTCATGATTTTAATCAAGTGATTTTTTTAAAAAAAATCATTGATTAAAATCAAAAATTTTCTGAATGTTTAAAATGACATAAAAAAGTATTCAAATCTAAGATGAACATAATTTGGAAAGTTTCTACAGGTATTGTGACTTATGAATACACAAAACAAAGCTTTAAATAATTGTTTCTAAGTGTAATTCCTGAGTATTGTGAAAAATTTAAGTACAGTAAGTTTGTAAAAAAGCATGGTTTTTATCTAACAAACATAAAAAGAATTTAATTTAAAAATGATATTTAAATCTAATATAACTTACAATGTCATAATTTCCTTTTAATAATCAAGTTATTCATTCTTTTATATACAATAAACATAGCAATAGAGTGTCAATGATTTTAATCAACTGATTTAAATCAGATGATAAAATCGCATATTTTCTGATCTTTTAAAATAGTGTGAAAAAGCATTATAATCAGTAATGAAAATTATCACTAAATCACTTGTAAAAAATGTAATATTTGTTATTGTTAATTATAACAATGTTAAACTGTGTAAAAAGAAGTATTATACATTTAAAAAACATCTAACTAAATGTTAAATAACTTCAAAACATTACAATATTTAGTAGCTATTCAAATATTTTAATGTTGTGGGGAAACAATCTGATTTAAATTTCAAAATACAATTTTTGTAATCTATTTATAAATTATGTGCGAGTTTGCTGTATACATCGCTACAATTTTTGATCAATTTGATATACATATGCTTTAGAACCTGTGTAAAATTATTGGCCGCTTTATGAATTTATCAAACGATTATTTATCACCTTTTTTTCAACCACTTTTTCAAAAATATAGATTGTGTTCTTAATTAAACAGTTAATTGTTTAATAATCACAAAATTTAATCTGTATCATCAATTTAAAATTAAATGCAATTTATCAATCACTTTAAAATATAAGCAGTATTTAATATTGGTTTACATAATTATTACAAAATATTAGTGCACATAATGTTATATGTTACTAAAGAAATTTTTAATTTACAGTTTTTTTAAATTTTTATAATTACATAATTAAAATTTTATTAATTAAAACAAAAAAAACATGGATTATGTTAGTAATTGGGGGGTTATTCATTTGTGAAATGCTTAATTCTTGGTAGATGTTTAATATTTTAACACAAGGAAAAAAATATAAAAAATCTGATATAAATAAAAAAAATCCGATTTTTTTGATTTAAAAAAAAAAATCATGATTTTTTTACACCCTGGTATTTTACGATAACACGATAGTATATGAGAACTGATTAATACAAAATTTTAAAAGCAGAAATTTCAAAACATGTTTTGTACTTATAGTTGAGCTCATATATGCTAAAATAATTTTATATTAGAAATATTGAGAAAATCAACTGATAAATCTAATAACTGCAACATTTTTATTGTCAAATGCCTCTTTTATCAATTGAAATCTCTGAGGGCAGGGGTGATTCTGGTCCGAATTTTCTAAAGATTAAAATAAAATAATTTGTCATAAATCTGAAAATTCGGACATACAGTATATTGGAATTTCGACAAATGATTGCCGAAAAAAAAAATCAATGTTGTCTATTTTTCACAGAAAAATCATCAATTTTGTTAACAGATGATGGGAAAAACGCGAATTTCATCAATCGCGAAAAAAAAGGTAAATTTTGAAAAGATCGCGAAAAAACTGCAATTTTGAAGTAGATAAGCGAGTAGTTTAAGTAGATATATATACATAATATGAAAAGGAAAGTTAACAAAATTACTAATCTTAAATTTAGCTTAAAAATTTATTTTCTTATGAAGTGTTATATACCCCCTCCCCTTTAATATTCCTCTAATTTTTAAATGTTTTTCATGACATTAAATTGCCCTTGGATAAAAGTGGAACTAACGAGACAATATTGCGGATTTATTCTTAATTTTAAACGTTTTTAAAGTGTTAAAGTGCCGTTGAAAAAAAGGAAAATTAACGAGGTAGTATTGCGGATATACTCCCATTATTATTATTATTTTACGTTTTTATTCTCATTAAAATAACGTTGAAAAATAGTAATACTAACTATGATATTTGAGCTTTAAACAACGTTTTCAAGACGGTTGTTATCGCGTTGAAAATTTTGCTAAATTAACCGTCGGAAAATAATCGAATCAACGAGACATATTTTCGAATTTATAACGTCAACGAATACCGTCTTTTCAACGATATGCGTTGTCGTTTTTTCATCGTTTTAAAAACGAAACTGTGCTACTAGGGATAATGGTTTTGAATTCAGGCTTTGCCGTTTTGCCTCAAAAGGGCATATTGGAACCTTATCTTGGAATGCGAGAGCAGAAATTCCAAGTTCACGTCATCAGGCCACACAAGTCGTAATCGTCCCTTTTTATCCCGCTCGTACAACTGTTGCCATTTCACAGTTGTAATTCTGGCGGAAAAACGTTTTTCGTCTGCGATGCTGTCGACAAGCCGCTTTTCTCTCGTTTTGATTGGCTCGTTTCGCAGAGAGCGTTTTCCGATTTCGGCATTCGTTTTAAAAAGAGTTCAGTTCGTTAGTTTTGTCTAAAGACATAGCATTGCTTTTCTGATCGGGAATGTTTTGTTTTTCGTCGTTGGGCCCATGGCCCAACGGGCGTCTCCCGTTAATAACGTTTTATTCAAAAGGAAAATCAATTAAATAAATTCATCAATGTTATTTACGGAAAATTTTTATTTTTATGAAATTTCCAGAACTGCTATCGTATATTTCGTTCCCCCTGGATCTCTCAGGAGTTGTTTTAAAGAGGTGATACTTCATCCTGGATGAAATTTTAGGAATGCTGATGGTGATCTCAACTGTTGAAATTTCCAATCACTGGACATAGATTATCTCTTTTGATATTTCCTGCCCGATGAAAGCATCTACCAAATCTAAATAGATTGTTCCTGCCTGTTCTACCTTTCATTACAATTCATAAATTTCACTTATGAATCCCAACCACCACTTTGGATTGATTTGACTCAAATTCGGAAAGCGAATCTTACTTATCCGAGATTGCGCCAAGTTTCGATGTTATTGCATTAAATGTTCATCAAGTGTTTCTGGAGTGTTTAATAACATTTTATCATAATACAAGTTTCTAAATAATTTCTCGAACTCTAATGACTCTCCTTCACAAATAACATAGATTGAAAGGCTTTCAAACTGATTCTTTACCATTGTGCTCTCATATTATGTGTCAGCAGTTTAATTTTGAAAGATAAATATTTATTTAATTTTACTGCAAATAGAATGTGCAATGATATCTGAAGAAAAATCTCTATAGCATAGTAATATTCAATATGAATATACTTTAATAAATATATGTGTCTGTTGCAAGGATCCTGTGCAATTAATTATATTTTATATAAATAAAATAATAAGTTTGAAAATGGTGTTTTATTTTGTGTTTCTATACTTACAGTGTTTCATGGGATGAGTAAATCTTTTATTTTCATTTTCAGGTTCACAAATTTCATCACGGAGATTGGCCAGATATTTAAATTTGATACATTCATTATTAGGCCAATATATCTGAGAGATTTCTTATTAATAACATTTTATTGCCATTTGAAAATTATTCAATTTCAAATTAATTTAGTTACGACGCGTATGTGTCGGTCACTATACATCCGGCTGTAATGTGATTCTGGGGGTGTGAGTTGGATTTATTTTGGCTCAGTTTGAATTTTTCAACTGAATTTTCATTTCAATTTGCATAACCCAGGGTTGCACTACACGTATAACAGAACAAATTTTTTTATGTATGTGTTTGGCAATGTCCAGCATGTTCTTCTTGAATTTCGAAATATTTCGCTGGAAGAGGGTGCTGTAACAGCAATTTTTGTGCTATTTAAAAATGTTTATGTTTAAATTTTCATATTGTATCATTGAAAAGTATCTGAAGTTATGCATAGATTTGAACCAAATATCATCCAAATCATTGGCTGTGACCTGCAGGTCCCGTGTGAATTTGGGAAAAATCCGGCGGAAGGGGGCGCTGTAATAACGATTTTCCATACTTCTGTTGTACATTGACAGTTCATGACAGGAAATTGACATCCAGCTAACCCGGCGATTCACAAGCAGCTGATTTACAAATGAATAAGAACATTATTGATTTTATTAATCCTTTATGTACTGAATTATGAATTCATGAATATTTTACTTCTAAAGCATTTTTCTTGAATTTTTTAAACTACATTAGAAGATTTAAATAATCATTTAATAAATTTTAGAAGGATTTAGAAGGATTAATTAAATTTGAATTTATAGAGATTTTGTGCAATATTTATAACCCCACTCAAATGTTTTATTTTAAATCTTTTTCTTACTATTTTGTAGAATTAGGATATGTACAAATATAATGTTCTTACAATATAAATATAGAAATATTTACGAATTGAATCCCCCCCCCCCTCCAACTCGAAGAAAGCTGAAAAGATGCAAAGACAAAAGAAATCATCCTTTAAAAAATATTTATGTTTTGTGTAACCAATAATGCTTTTGAAACAAGATAAAGCAATGTATCTATAACTCATTCTATACTGTATTACTACTAGTAGATGTATTAAATGAATTTTATAACAAGTTATTTTAATGGTACTTATAAGTATCGACAGTTGGTAAAGAGTTATATATTTTGATAAAACCCTGACGACAAAATAACGCGAAAAATTTTCTGCACACAATAGTGGAAAAAGTAATAAAATCGGACATGTGGTTCAGGAGTTATATCAGAAATTAAACAACTTAAAAAACTATATTTTATTTCTTAAAATAAAATTAGAAAGTTTTCAAAAACTTTTTATCTGAAAAGTCTTTACAGAAAGTCTTTACTTATTTTTACAGAAAGATAGGTTGCCGAAAAAAAATCATTAAAATATGCCTAAAAATTAAAAAAATAAATTTTGACCCCGGACCTCATTGATGAAGTTAAAACTTCATCGATAAATAAATATAATTTAAATAAATACACATTTTACCGACATGTAATCGGCCTACGGCTAAATTATTGAATTTATCAGTACAAGAACAAAAAAAGAACTGCTGTAAGTACCGATTTTTGGCAATTTCTTCGACTATTAATTCAATGCATGTGACATATACGAAAATATAGCTTTTAATGAATTTTAAAACTTTATTTGAATACATCATTGGTATTTTTTATATAAAAATTAATTTGTGTTGTTTTTTGTGGTTAATTTAAAAAATGAATTTTTAGATGTAAAAAAAGATATTGTTTGCAATAAAAAATAATGATTTTCGTCTATAATTCTGTAACAGGTTAGGTCTCCTAGTTTTATTTAATCAATTATGTACTGTTTTGATCGAATGTTTGTCGTTATAAACTTCCGCTATTGATATTCTAAAAAAAAAAAAAAAAAAAATCGAAATTTTTTTATCCTTTATGAAGATTTAAATTCTATGAATCTGATGTACTATATTATTTAAAACGTAAATTAAACGAAAGGAAAGATACTAGTACTTAATTATTTTCGCAAAATTTATTTCAATACTTTTCGGAACATAGTAAAATTCCTGAAAATAAAAATTATAAGGTACTTGTACCCAATATGGATAGTGCTCTCAATATGGACACCCTAATATCTTTAAAAGTAACAATTTTGATCGAGAGATGGCGCTACATGTCCCTGAAGAAAAGCAATTGAAAATATAATTAAGCCTGGAAAGTGCAAAAAAAGCGCGCTGTTCGCCATTTGGAAGGAAACTTGTTGTTACGTGGTGTGCTGATCGTAATTACAGGTAAGTTTAAATTCTTATTAGATATGGTAAAATTACTTTAAATATTGAAAAGTGGAGCGTTTTAGAAATCTGATAAAAGATATTTTCGATCGCTATTGCATATATTGCTTTCAAATGTTTTCTTTGTTTATTTATTACAAGATTTAGTAAAACTATGCCCGATACGCAATATGGACACAGTATGGGCACATTCAAAATACAGCAAGTGAATCTTCAGATTCACAAATTTGTAAAATATCTGTTTAATGTCATCTGAACAATCCTCCAAGAAAAAAATCCTCCAAAAAGCCCTTGCAGAAAAATAAAAAGAAGCCTCCCCTCAGTAGGGTATCTGTTGGCGAAATCGCAGGTACCAGCGATATGACTTCCTCAAAAAGGAGGGCTGGTACTGCTTCTTATGCAGTATTGATGCTGTTGCAGACATGCGGTTCTGCATCGCATGCGGCAGATATGTCCATGAGGACTGTGTGGGACTTACAGCCGGTGATAAGGTACTTTTTATTTGTCCATCCTGTGAGGACTGAGTAATAACAGATGTAAATTCTGTAGACAGATGCAATAAAGGTAAGCAAAACCAACTATATTATTTCATAATATTTTGTAGTAACTGAGGTGCTTTGCATGGGTCTTCGAAGAACCACAACCGAAAATGACCGCCTGTGATAAAGATTTTAACTTTTAGCCGTGATTGAACGTGGAAGGAGAAGCAATAACCAGTAGTTTAAAAAAAAAAAACTCCAATCTGATATATGAAGAGTTTTTTTATTTCATCATGAAAAGCAGCAGGGAGTGGTACAAGGGGAGAGGCATAACAAGACACAGGGTGAAAACGTGAGTTGAATATGCAGTTACAACTTCCTTGCTTGGCGGACTACAATATCGCCAATCTACAAGTATTTTGCGACATGCACAAGAGAGACAGAAACACATTGGCTGGTATGAATTCGCCAAATACATACGGTAGGCTTCTACCATATATGAATCGTGTAGGGGTGCCAGATTTGTGGGTTACTAAAATTCCTGAATCGCGAGAAGCGCAATATAATCTGTATTTTGATACAACTGCGGTTAAGTGTAAAAATAAAAATGTTTCTGGATAAAGACAGAGGGTGAAAACTGACCGAATTCGTTAGGCGAAAAGGGCATGAGAATGTATTTTTCTAGAACAGATGTTAGGTCAAAGATTAACAACGTGCATTGCCACAAAAATGCCGAATTGACATACATATGAACAAAAGGATGTGAATGTTAAGGTGTAGTGCGAAAATAATTCTAATGAATAGATTGCATGTTAAGTGATTTTAAATGATGAGTTATATTCATGCCCAAATAAGGAAGTGACAGAAGTTAAAATGGTTTTGTTACTAACAGTCAGCAGTAACGTTTTTCTACAAGATTAAATCGTATGTGTGAGAAACTCTCAAAGTAGAATTGAAGACTGAATCACTGATTTATTTTATTAAAGAAATGAGTAACTACAATAATTTAATTTACAATTGAAGGGCTATTAATACAATCGATTTAGTTTTTAAATGTTAAATTTAATTTAGGGGCTGCACTGTTTGACTATAGTGAAATAAAATAAATAAAGTATTAAACAGAATTTAAATGAAACTGGGGTGGGGGGGGGGGGGGGGGGTGGTTATCGAACGCAAACATAGATAATCGTTATATATATCACCTGGAACACCGCAAAAAAAAAAAAAACTTTTAGTTGACCCGTGTGCATGTAAGTTGCTGTCATGAAAAAAAAAATCTCTTTCATCAATAGTTCAACAGATGCATGGCCATAATAGAGACAGGTGGTTCCTTATATGGACACTTGTGAACATTTTTTGTTTTTATCATTAAAATTAAACCATAATAATTACAAGGTCACTAATTTTAATAATAATAGTCAACTGTCCAGGGATAGTGGTCATATATTTTTGGAGTCCTATGACGTGTACATGGGGGTGAAAAAAATCAGTTTTCCTTAGGGTGTCCATATTGGGTACAGGTACCTTATAAACAGGATATTGCCTTAAAATATAAAAATTCATACTCCCAATTTTTTTAATAATTAAAAAAAAAGAAAAAAAATAAGAAACAGCGTATATGGTAAGACGTAAAACTGTATAAAACTGAATTATTTTCACATTTCTTGTAATTCCATTTGTGTGACTTTTACTGCATTATCGTTGATTGAGTTGACGCCAGAATTTCTAAATGTTAAGAATTTTGTATGTGATTAAGTGATGTGTTAAGAACCACAGTGGACCAACCTCTCCAGCTGCGATTTGGAGAAAAATGCTTTCCGAAATGTGCAAAATTTTTTTTCTTTTATGCCAGTGCCAGGGGTTACCAAGCTTCTTCAGCAATCATATAGCGATTAAGTTGGCAGTGTCCGAGCTAATACGTAAAACTGTATAAAACGGAATTATTTTCTTATTTTTTGTGATTCCATTTGTGTGGATTTTACTGCATTAACGTTGATTAAAATGGTGCCACAATTTCTAAAAGTTAAGAATTTGTATGTCGTTGAATGATGCGTCTAGAACCAGAGTGGACAAACCTCGTCAGCTGCGATTTCGAGAAAAATACTTTCCAAAATAGGAACAATTTTTTCTCTTTTATGCCAGTGCCAGGGCATAAACCAAGCTTCTTCAGCAATCATATGGTGATTAAGTTGGCAGTGACTGCGCTAAGACGTAAAACTGCATAAAACGGAATTATTTTGATATTTCTTATGATACCATGATACCATCTGTGTGGATTTTACTGTATTAATGTTTATTAAGATGACACGAGAATGTCTGAAAGTTAAGAATTTTGTATGTCATTAGATGAGTTGTTGAGAACCAGATTAGACCAACTTCACCAGCTGCATTTTCTAGAAAAATTATTTCCAAACTGTGTAAAATTTTTTCTCTTTTATGCCAGTTCTTCCAGTGCCAGAGAAGACTAAGCTTCTTCATTAAACATATGGAGATTAAGTCGGCAGTACCCGAGCGGATCAAGCCACTTGATACACTCTTGCAACATGATACAGTCCAATTTGGTCCTTGCGGGGTTACTTTGGTCCATCCCATAAAAAAGTGCTTATTGTTTGTACTGAACAAACGATACAAGATAATTTGGAGATTTTGCCCTTGAAAGATATTTTATACGTTACTATAGGATATTTGAATAGTTTGGGGTAATTTAAATTTTTGTTAGTGGCAACACTGGATGTTTTTGTAAAGAACTGTTTTCGAGTGTAGATTTTAACTCTCCAAACTTTCTATAGTGAAACAATCTGGATAAGAGATACAAACAAAGTAAGTGTCAAAATATCACCTTCAGTAACCTGTAACTCATGTGTGATCATAGTTTTCCCTTTAACTTTTTATTTTTACAGGAACTGTTTACATTTTCATAAAGCTAACACGAAAACTAGTTTTCGGGGCTACTTTGTGTCAGGCCTGGTTTAATTCGAAGTAACACCAGTTACTTAGAAATACATTTTATACAACCAAATCTCTTTTAAAATATTTTAAGTAAATTTTTTTCAAATGTTACTGTAGCAAAATGCTACATTAATTGATTTTGTTCCGGTTGCTGAGGACAACATGAAGAAAACTATTTCCCGTGTCTTTAATATTTACAATTGGTTTATTGTATTTAAATATAAAAAAAAGCATCTGTTTTATCGAGTTTGCAGTGTTAATTCATTATCAGATCCTATTGCAATAGGTTTTCAGTATTCCAACATATGAAATGTACTCTATTTATATGAAAATAAGTGAATGAATCAAAGAAGCCCCTAGTGGGGCTACTTTGTTCCAAAACTTTAAAGATAATTAAATAATAAAAAAATAAAAATTGCCTCCTTAAAGCCATACAGTTTGCTTCATTGCTTCATGTTAATTGTTTACAACTCAATTTCGACGTTGAAAAATAGTATATAATATTTTTTTAATAATGGAAATGATTGTGGGACGAAGAAAAAGTGGTCCAAAGTACACCGTCCCCAGTTGATCGTCTCTAAGTTATGAAAATTTACTAAACTGGATATATCAATTGAGCAGTTTCAAAATTAATAAAATTCGTTATGCCTTCAATGGATGGCATGAAATACAATGCTTTGGCACTTGAAATTCAATTTTCACAAAAATGTGGCATAGTCCACTCTGGTTCAAATCTCTTGAATTATACGCCATATAGAAATAATTTTATTAGCCAAGTTCTAATACAAAAACGTTAGCATCCAAATTCTTAAAAATTTCTGAATTCACTAAAATATTATTTAACAATATAACGTTTCGAATTCAAAGACATTAAAGTGTTTCAATTAATATCCCAATTCAATTATTATAATTATAAACAATAAAATAATTCATCATCCGCGCTTTCAATCTCTTATTAAATTCTTTACTATAAAAGGCTCAAAGAAGTTCACTTTGTGTAGTTTTAATGTTTATTTAACCTGAAACCTTACAATTACATTTGATAATTTTCTAAAACTAATATTATCCTTCTTTACGTCTAAGTACATAATTTTAAATGGACGCATTTCCTTTCGACTTTTTAAGGAATTTCTTTGTAGATATAAAGGATTTCAGACGTTTTCAAATAACTGTGTCGAACACATGTAAAAACTGATATTTTAGCTGTTTAAAAGGATTTTTTTAACCATAAGGGGGAATTTGAATATTGGGTTTCGAAGTAATTTCTTAGTAGTTCACACACACACACACACACACAAAATAAGGCAACACTTCAAATTAATTTTAATAAATAAATTATATGTTGTATTTATTCACAAGTTCACTAATAGCGTAACAACATTATATCAATACTGCTTGTATTTGATTTTCATTGACGAATATTACAATAAAATATTACCCTGACATAAAATATTACCCTGACACTGGAGCTTTTATATTTTGAAAATGGTGCACGAATACTAATTGACAAGAATTTTTTCTGCTAATATTTCCACTGAAATCTAGATTAACCTTATGAAATCTATATTAAACCATAAAGCCAATTTTTCAACATACATATGTACTAATTTAAGATTTAAATTTTTATAATTTCAATATTGCTGCTTAAAAGATGCATTAAAGGAAATTAAAATTAATTAATATTAAATTACTTAAATACGAGTAATTTGTAATGCATGTAAGAAAATAATGTAGACTGGGACAACTTTGTAATTTATAAAACGTCAGACCTAATATGTCATTAAAATTACATATTTAAAATTAAATTATTTGACATAATCTAATCCAACAACTTCTTTTTATCTCTTTAAAATTTTGATCCATTCAGCAAAACTGAAATTTTAGTATTTTAAAAAGATTTGAATTCCATATATGTTAGTGTTTCAATTAATATTCCATAAATAAGATACGATATCGACATTAGCTTTCAGCCCTTTATTAATTTGTTTAATACAAAAGGCTCAAAGATCTTAACTTTCGAATTTTTTAATGGATATTTCCTTTAAAAACTTGTAATTAAATTGAAGACCTTTCTAAAACTCATTATATCTTTCTTTACGCCTGAGTACATAATTATAAACGGACATATTTCTTTTTTACTTATTACACTACTTCTCTATAGATCTAATTAAAAGGATTTCACCCGAATTTCAAGTAACGGTATTTTATCTATTTAAACACTGAAATGTTGCGTCAGGACTCAGGAGTGGCAAACTTATGACACGCATGGCCGATGTTGCACGTATGATAATTTCTCTGGCACGATAATTATTCTTTATTTTCATTACATAAATAAAATTAGTTTTTGTTTTTAATAATCAATAAAAACTTTAAAACATGTACAGATTATCACAAATAAGGCATTTATTTTTGCATGAATTAGAACATTAGAATTTTTTTTTTCTGTGATGCTACGCATCGACATATAACTATTTTGTCTTTCTATATGATTTTAAAAAGCTTTTTTCTTAAAATGAATGTCATAAGACATCAATACAATAAAATGACAAGGGACCCGTTTTTGTTACGCATATTTTTAAAAATAACAATAGAGGAACGAAGTATAGAGTGTTTTCTATCGAACGCACAAAAGAAAAAATTTCATAATTTTATTAATTTATCCTTATGCACCTTGAATATTTATTTGCTAGATGTTGCTCTAAGTGACAATTTAAAAATTGCTAAAAACAATTCGTAAATGTTTTTCCTTATTACGCTTAAAAATGAATTAGATTTCCGGACCAAACTTTTATTAAATTTATCGGTGATTTCAATATACAGGAATATCGCATTTTGATTTTTGTTCTTACTCAGTTAAACGTGGACTGGTTTTTTATCTAACGGTTCATACAAACAGTCTTTGGTGCAATATCATTTTATCTGAAATATTTGGGCGATTCTCAAAAGGTGGTCACTGGACACACGTCATAACTTTAAGACTTTCAAACATAACTTTAATTATCATTGACTTCATTATTATTTTTTTTTTTACACTGAGTTTTTAATTCTATACAGAGACAGAAAATGACATAATTTATTATAAAAGCTTTGTATTAATATCTTAAAATTTTATTATTTTATGCTAAAGAGGCCAATTTCGGACATTCATAACGTTAACTGCTCCAATGTACCACCAAGAAAAAGAGTTTTAACTTTTTTCCAGGTGGTTCTAATGGTAAACAACGAATGCATAAAGGAAACGGATGATTTTTTGATAATTTCGTTAAGAGATGCAGGCTGATTTATTGCTTTTTTGAAGATAGAAGGACTTTTCTATAAAGAATTTTTTTGTATTTTGTTATGTCCGAAAGTAACGTACGCGACAAAGCATTTGATTTTATTATTATTATTATTACTGGATAACAAAAAGTTAATTATGCATATATATATGTGGAGATTTCGCAAGCAACACCTGCATCAGACTGAGTGTCCCCGTATTTTCCGCTTCGAGATTAAAAAGAAAACGAGCCTTAACGAAGCTGTGTGAAGTGGAAATGCAGAAGGAGTAAAGAGAACGAAATGAGTTTTTACGACGCAGGGTTTTGTTAAAAAAGAACAGAACATATTTCGGTGAAATAAGATTGAATATTTACACGACGTAAGAAAATCTCAGAAATATTCGACGACGTCCTGAATTATAGAATTTAAGCTAATTAAAGAACGAGAAGAGTGTTTATATCCGTATTTTTTGTTTGTGTGTTCGTCTCAATAAATGTCAGTGTTCGTCCTAAAAGTGAGTTGTGAGTTATGTATGGAGTCTCACCCCCATAAATTGGCGTCAGAAGTGACAGTTAACCCACCAATATGATTAATTAGAGTTATTCATCCTACATATTCAAGTCGGATATTATTCTAACGGTGAGTTCATTATTATTATTTTGATTATGAAGTTAGTTGAGATACCTGAACTGGAAGTTGCATTTAAAAACGAACGAACACATAAAATTAAATTGCTGCATAAATTCCTATTTGATGCTGACGGTGATCGCTCTAATAGAAAGAGAATACGTGATTTTACTGGTTTCGGTTTTCAAACCGACAGCACCGAATTCAAAAATAAAATAACTAAAGTTCAAACTGATTTTTCATTAAATGATCTGATTACAGTGTGCAATCTACTTTGTATTGATAATGAGGGATCTTTAAACGATCTCGCAACCCGATTAGTTACATACCTTTCAGACTTGACCTTACTACAAAATAATATTATACAAAATGAAAGTGACACTGACTCGGAACCCGAACTGCCTTCAAATAATATGACTTCAAGTAATAACACTGAATTATCAAATTTTGACAAACAACAGCAATTTCCAGTTCAAAGTTTTATGCCATCGTCTATAAATTTTACTGATATTGAAAGTGTAATACCTCCTTTCGATGGTAGTTCTTTTAGTGATATACATGTATGGTTTAATAATTTTGAGGATGTTACTAATATGTTTAATTTATCTGACTTTCATAAATTCATATTTTGTAAAAGATCATTACGAGGAAAAGCCCAGTTATTAACACAAACAGAATTTCATATCAATTCATATGACAAACTTAAACAACTCTTAATATCAGAATTTAGCACCACTTATAATTCTGCCGAGTTACATGATATATTAAATAAACGAAAATTGCAAGAAAATGAATCAATAGAAGAATATTTTCTTATCATGAAACAAATATGCTCGCGTGGTAAAATCGAGGATTCCGCATTAATGCAATACATCATAAACGGCATACCCGACCCCGTTTTCAGAAAATCAATGTTATATGGATGCCAATCCATTGTAGAATTCAAGCAAAAGCTCAAAATTTATGACAAAATTCGACATGACTTTGAGAACAAAAAATTTCTAAAAGTCAAACCTGAAATGCCAGTGAAAGAGAAATCCTTTCGACCAAAATCTGATCTTTTTTGCTTTAATTATGGTTTGTCGAATCATAAAAGTAGCCAATGCAGATATAAAGATAAAGGCCCTCGTTGTTTTAATTGTTCGAATTTTGGCCATAAATCGGCTCAATGTGATCAACCAAGGAGGCCTAGAGTTAAGTCAGAACCCTCCAATGTTTCCACTGTCACGTCGAACACTTTCATGACCAAACAAGTCATTATTTCGTCTGTAAATGTTACATCATTGGTAGACACAGGTAGTGAAAGAAGTTTACTAAAGGAAAGTATTTATCGCAAACTCTCTACAATTTCGAACCTTGAACATTCAACTATCACATTAACTGGATTAGGAAATACTATAATCAAACCCCTAGGTTTTTTCTCTACGAACATTATGATAGATGATTTTAATTATACAACTAATGTTTATGTAGTCCCAGATTATTCCATATCTTTTGATCTTATTATTGGTACAGATATCATTCAACAAAGTATTTTAACAATTTCTGGAAATAATATTTCGATGCAAAAAATCGAGAAAAATGACGATACGTCCAATAATTTTTTGATTAATATTGCTCATGTGTTAGACGATCTTAATCTTGATTTATCTCATATTACCGATGAAACAATACGTTTAAAAATTTCAGAACTTATTCAAAATTATTCTCCTCAAAAAATAAAGACAACTGATGTTAAATTATCAATTCATCTGGAAAACGAAGAACCTGTTACTTGTCCTGCCAGGCGCTTGGCGCAAATAGAGAAAAACTTCGTCGAAAAACAAATTTCTGAGTGGCTCGAAAAAGGAATTATTCGTAAAAGCACTAGTAATTTTTCATCACCTATTGTCCTAGTAAAAGAGAAAGAGGGTTCATATAGATTGTGTGTTGACTATAGGAAGTTAAATTCTAAAACACATAAACAACGTTTTCCCCTCCCAGTAATTGATGACATTATTGATCAGTTGCATTCTGCAAAAGTATTTACTACTCTTGACCTTAAAAATGCTTTTTTTCATGTCGAAGTAGAAGAAAATAGTAGAAAATATACTTCTTTCGTAACACATTCTGGTCAATTTGAATTCTTATATATGAATTCTGGCCTTAGCGATGCACCGTTAGTGTTTCAAAGATATATTTATAACGTTTTTCGAGACCTCATTAATGAAAAAGTACTTATTGTCTATATGGATGACTTCATAATACCAGCTGAAAACGAAGTCGAAGGACTCCAGAAATGACAACGCGTCCTTACAACTGCATCCGAATATGGTTTAGAACTGAATCTTAAAAAATGCCACTTTCTACAACGAGAAATTGATTTTTTGGGTTACCACATTAAAAATGGTCAACTGCACCCATCCCCCTTAAAAACTAAAGCTGTCCTTAATTTCCCAGAACCTAAAAGTATAAAAGATGTACATTCATTTGTCGGATTAACTTCATATTTTCGTAAATTCATTCAAGATTACTCTTTAATAGCTAAGCCTTTAACAGATCTTCTTAGAAAGGACACTAAATTTCACTTTGGCGACCAGCAACGAAATGCATTTAATCAGCTGAAACACATCCTTTCTTCAGGTCCTGTTTTAAGCATTTATAACCCTAGTAACGAAACAGAAGTTCACTGTGATGCATCTATTGACGGTTACGGAGCAGTCCTCCTTCAAAAGTCTTCTATTGACAATCAATTTCACCCTGTCTATTTTATGAGCAAAAAAACTACAGATGCCGAACGTAAATATTCGAGTTATGAATTAGAAGTTTTAGCTGTCATAGAAGCCCTTAAAAAATTTCGCGTTTACATTCTAGGTATTCCTTTCAAGATAGTCACAGATTGCAACGCATTCGCCCTTACTATGAATAAAAAAGATCTTTGCACCAAGATTGCTCGATGGGCTTTAATGTTAGCTGACTATAACTATACAATCGAACACAGACAAGGTACACGCATGCGCCATGTCGACGCTTTAAGTAGAAATCCAATATGTATGGTCCTTCAAGATAGTTTTACTACCAAAATCATACAATCACAGAACACTGACGAACATATACAGGCCATCAAAGAAATTTTGAAAACAAAGCCATATGACAACTATTTCCTTAAAAATAACGTTCTCTATAAAAATCATAAAGGTATCGATCTGATAGTTGTGCCGGATGAAATGCAGCTAAATGTCATTAAACACGTTCATGACAAAGGACATTTTGGCCGTAAACGCTGTGAAGAACTCCTTAACGAAGAATTTCTCATCCGTAATATGTCAAATAAAATTGATAAAATTATAGCAAATTGTGTAACATGCCTTTTGTATAATCGCAAACGTGGCAAACAAGAAGGTGAATTGCATCCCTTACCTAAAGAAGAGACTCCTCTCCAAACCTACCACATTGATCATTTAGGCCCTCTTGAAACAACCAACAAAAATTATAAACATATTTTGTCTTTAATAGACGCATTTACTAAATTCGTCTGGTTGTATCCATGTAAAAGTACTTCTGCTACCGAAGTTATATCAAAACTACGACAACAAAGTCATACC
Source organism: Maratus speciosus (assembly GCA_963932465.1). NCBI lineage: Eukaryota > Metazoa > Arthropoda > Arachnida > Araneae > Salticidae > Maratus > Maratus speciosus. The sequence goes on along the minus strand of OZ010800.1, from coordinate 243,335,524 downwards.
TTTGGCAATCCTTCCATTATCATTAGCGATAAAGGTCCTGCATTTACAAGCAAAGAATTTGCTGATTATTGTCAAGATGAAAATATAAAGCACGAGACAGTTACAACTGGCCTTCCCCGTGCCAATGGTCAAGTAGAGCGACTTAATTCCACCATAATTTCTGTAATCTCTAAAATGTCCAAAGACGAACCGACCAAATGGTTTAAACATGTTCCTAAAGTTCAACAAGTCATTAATTCAACTTACCAAAGAAGCATTAAGAGAACACCGTTTGAAATATTATTTGGTACAAAAATGAAACAGAAAGAAGATGTACAAATTACTGACCTCTTAAACAGTGCAGTCGAAGAACAATTTATGAAAGACAGAGAAGAGCTCCGTAAAGAAGCCAAGAAGAATATTCTGGAAATTCAACAAGAAAACCGCAAGCACTATAATTTACGACGTAAGAAACCCCGTAAATACAAGCTTGGTGACCTTGTAGCAATTAAGAGAACCCAGCAAGGACCAGGTTTAAAGTTGAAATCTAAATTCTTAGGTCCGTATAAAGTAATCAAAGTGAAGTCTAATGACACCTACGACGTAACGAAAATCTCATCAACTGAAGGACCGATAAATACTAGCTCCTGTGCTGAATACATGAAACCTTGGCCTGACGAAAACTGAAACTTAAAAAAAAAAAAAAAAAAAAAAAAATCTTTTTTTTTTGTGTCCTATAAACATTTTACAAGTCATTGCTTTCAAAGAAATCTCTATACGATGTTACGCTACTTCAACTATGATGTGCAGATTATTATTTTTTTTTTCTTTTCCCCTAAGAACAGTTACTGTTTTTTGTTTTTTGTTTTTCAGATTCTATTTTACCACATGTCGCTGCGGCAGCTCCAGATGTCAGGACGGCCGCTTGTGGAGATTTCGCAAGCAACACCTGCATCAGACTGAGTGTCCCCGTATTTTCCGCTTCGAGATTAAAAAGAAAACGAGCCTTAACGAAGCTGTGTGAAGTGGAAATGCAGAAGGAGAAAAGAGAACGAAATGAGCTTTTACGACGCAGGGTTTTATTAAAAAAGAACAGAACATATTTCGGTGAAATAAGATTGAATATTTACACGACGTAAGAAAATCTCAGAAATATTCAACGACGTCCTGAATTATAGACTTTGAGCTAATTAAAGAACGAGAAGAGTGTTTATATCTGTATTTTTTGTTTGTGTGTTCGTCTCAATAAATGTCAGTGTTCGTCCTAAAAGTGAGTTGTGAGTTATGTATGGAGTCTCACCCCCATATATATATGTATACACATACAATTATAGGACACATTTACTACATTCTTAGTCTTAAGAATTTCTTAAATACTAAGCGCAACGTCCAAAATCTGTAACGTACGTGCGAAAAAATGTCCAAAATTTGTAACGTACACAACTGCTAATTAAATGCTTTAATCATTAATTTTCCAGAATAGTTGCTGTCTTTTAATGCTTGTGTATAATTTTGTAGACATACTATTAAAAATATTAATATATTATATTTATAGACAAAATACTATACTATTAAAGAAAAATTGGCTTTAAATTTGAAAATTTGAAAATTGCATATTGTTAACGTTTAATGATCCCACCTCCTTTTGAGAATCTCCCATTTGTCAAGTTACAATGTTGATTTATATTACTTGTGATTTTTTGGCACGCGTACGTAAAAATGTCCGCCATGTTTATGTTAAGGTCTTAGAAATAGATAATATGATAGATTTTAACTTACTTTAAAAGGAGAATTTAATATAGTATCAAGCAAGAGAGTCTACGTGTTTCGTCATAAATGTAGTATAGTTGTTTTTTCACACTTAAAAAATATTACTAAACCAAATAATTACCATGTTGATCGACGTACCCTGCTTAAAAACTTCCTCTTTTGAAAGTGTGTAAAAAAAAAAAAAAAAGTCTCAAAAAACATATTTGATTAATATTTAAATTCTATAATTATAGGATTTTTTAAAAAGCGTTAATTAAAATAAAATAAAATACATTGATATTCATATTTTTAGAAAAATTAATGAACTTCACGAATATTGTAAAATCTTTAAAAACAAAACATGTATATAACAAAATACTGTCTTAAATAAAAAATAAAACATACTTTAAGGAGAAAAATAACAGTGCAGTTATAAGAATATGTGTATTAAATATGCGTATAATAAACCTTAGAAAACCGCCTAAAATTAAATTCTTTTCATACCTTTTGTGGTTTCATGATATAGGGTTTTACTATAATAAATTATACAGGGATACGCTAATTATTTTAAATGTGAGAATTAATTACCGATTAAAAATATATGACATAGAAGCAATTATTATAAATTTCAATTCATCAACGCTAAAAACCAACTTAAATAAGTTTTCATTCAAGAAAATAGAATTTATAAATTAACAGGATTTGAATTCTAAGAATATTAAGTAGATGAACTAATAATCTATAACAGGACACAAAATCAACATCCGCTTACGTCCTCTTATTAATTTCTTAACGCTAAAAACCAATTTAAATAAGTTTTCATTCAAGAAAATAGAATTTATAAATTAACAGGATTTGAATTCTAAGAATATTAAGCAGATGAACTAATAATCTATAACAGGACACAAAATCAACATCCGCTTACGTCCTCTTATTAATTTCTTAAACTCAAAAAACCAAGTTAAATAAGTTTTCATTCAAGAAAATAGAATTTATAAATTAACAGGATTTGAATTCTAAGAATATTAAGCAGATGAACTAATAATATATAACAGGACACAAAATCGACATCCGCTTACGTCCTCTTATTAATTTTTTGAATATAAAAGGCTCGAAGAAGTTCACTTTCGGTAGTTTTAATGTGTGTTTCACTTAAAATCTTGTAATTACGTTTGAGATCGTTCTAAAACTATTATTATCCTTCTTTATATATGACATAAGACTTTATATAAAACATACTTTAAGGAGAAAAATAACAGTGCAGTTGTCAGAATATGCGTATTAAATATGTGTATAATAAACCTTAGAAAACCGTCTAAAATTAAATTCTTTTCATACCTTTTGTGGTTTCATGATATAGGGTTTTACTATAATAAATTATACAGGGATACGCTAATTATTTTAAATGTGAGAATTAATTACCGATTAAAAATATATGACATAGAAGCAATTATTAGAAATTTCAATTCATCAACGCTAAAAACCAACTTAAATAAGTTTTCATTCAAGAAAATAGAATTTATAAATTAACAGGATTTGAATTCTAAGAATATTAAGTAGATGAACTAATAATCTATAACAGGACACAAAATCGACATCCGCTTACGTCCTCTTATTAATTTCTTAACGCTAAAAACCAACTTAAATAAGTTTTCATTCAAGAAAATAGAATTTATAAATTAACAGGATTTGAATTCTAAGAATATTAAGCAGATGAACTAATAATCTATAACAGGACACAAAATCGACATTCGCTTACGTCCTCTTATTAATTTCTTGAGTATAAAAGGCTTGAAGAAGATCACTTTCTGTAGTTTTCATGTGTGTTTCACTTAAAATCTTGTAATTACGTTTGAGATCGTTCTAAAACTATTATTATCCTTCTTTATATATGACATAGAAAATTATTATAAGGTATTTCTTTGTATATGGCAAAATATATGACATAGAAGCAATTATTAGAAATTTCAATTCATCAACGCTAAAAACCACCTTAAATAAACTTCCATTCACGAAAATAGAATTTATAATTTAACAGATTTGTATTCAAAGAATATTAAGCATCTGGACTAATAATCTGTAATAGGACACAAAGTCTACATCCGCTTACGCTATCTTATTAATTTCTTGAATATAAAAGGTTCGAAGAAGTTAACTTTCGGCAATTTTAATGGGTATTTCACTTATAACCTTGTAATTACATTTGAGATCATTCTAAAACTATTATTATTTATATATGACATAGACAACTATTATAAAATATTTCTTTATATATGGCAAATATATGACACAGAAGCAATTATTAGAAATTTCAATTCATGAACTCTAAAAAACACCTTAAATATGTTTTCTTTCAAGAAAATAGAATTTATAACTTAACAAGATTTGAATTCTAAGAATATTAAACAGTTGAACTAATAATCTATAATGGGACACAAAGTCCACGCGCGCTTACGTCATCTTATTAATTTCTTGAATATAAAAGGCTCGAAGAAGTTAACTTTCAGTAGTTTTAATGGGTATTTCACTTAAAACCTTGTAATTACATTTGGGATCGTTCTAAAACTATTATTATCCTTCTTTATATATGACATAAGACTTTATATAAAACATACTTTAAGGAGAAAAATAACAGTGCAGTTGTCAGAATATGTGTATTAAATATGTGTATAATAAACCTTAGAAAACCGTCTAAAATTAAATTCTTTTCATACCTTTTGTGGTTTCATGATATAGGGTTTTACTATAATAAATTATACAGGGATACGCTAATTATTTTAAATGTGAGAATTAATTACCGATTAAAAATATATGACATAGAAGCAATTATTAGAAATTTCAATTCATCAACGCTAAAAACCAACTTAAATAAGTTTTCATTCAAGAAAATAGAATTTATAAATTAACAGGATTTGAATTCTAAGAATATTAAGTAGATGAACTAATAATCTATAACAGGACACAAAATCGACATCCGCTTACGTCCTCTTATTAATTTCTTAACGCTAAAAACCAACTTAAATAAGTTTTCATTCAAGAAAATAGAATTTATAAATTAACAGGATTTGAATTCTAAGAATATTAAGCAGATGAACTAATAATCTATAACAGGACACAAAATCGACATTCGCTTACGTCCTCTTATTAATTTCTTGAGTATAAAAGGCTTGAAGAAGATCACTTTCGGTAGTTTTAATGTGTGTTTCACTTAAAATCTTGTAATTACGTTTGAGATCGTTCTAAAACTATTATTATCCTTGTTTATATATGACATAGAAAATTATTATAAGGTATTTCTTTGTATATGGCAAAATATATGACATAGAAGCAATTATTAGAAATTTCAATTCATCAACGCTAAAAACCACCTTAAATAAACTTCCATTCACGAAAATAGAATTTATAATTTAACAGATTTGTATTCAAAGAATATTAAGCATCTGGACTAATAATCTGTAATAGGACACAAAGTCTACATCCGCTTACGCCATCTTATTAATTTCTTGAATATAAAAGGTTCGAAGAAGTTAACTTCGGCCATTTTAATGGGTATTTCACTTATAACCTTGTAATTACATTTGAGATCATTCTAAAACTATTATTATTTATATATGACATAGACAACTATTATAAAATATTTCTTTATGTATGGCAAATATATGACACGGAAGCAATTATTAGAAATTTCAATTCATGAACTCTAAAAACCACCTTAAATATGTTTTCTTTCAAGAAAATAGAATTTATAACTTAACAAGATTTGAATTCTAAGAATATTAAACAGTTGAACTAATAATCTATAATGGGACACAAAGTCCACACGCGCTTACGTCATCTTATTAATTTCTTGAATATAAAAGGCTCGAAGAAGTTAACTTTCAGTAGTTTTAATGGGTATTTCACTTAAAACCTTGTAATTACATTTGGGATCGTTCTAAAACTATTAGATATCCTTTCTTTACGCCTGAGTACATAATTATAAAGGGATATATTTCCTCTTGACATTTCAAGCTATTTCTTTATAGATCTAAAGGATTTCAGCCTGTTTTAAATAACTGTGTTGTGCTCATGTAAAACTTGATATTTTAGCTATTTAAAAGCAAATACTTATATTCTATCTTTATTTGAAGAAAGTGAAATGGAGTGTTTGAATATTCGTTAGCGTAATAGTTTCTTTATGATTCATAGTAAAATTGAAATATGTTTTAATATTTTAAATTAACATTATTTATATAAATTATATACTATTTTTATCTACAACCCCATTAATAGCGAAACAATGTTTTTTTATTTGGTATACCTTGGACAATATTAATAATATTGAAATAAAATATTCTCCCGACATTGGGGTATTTATGTTTTGGCAATAAAGTATCGATAACTGACATGAAACATTATCGATTTTATTGCCAATATCTTCAATGTGAAGCCAATATTTGTATAACTTTAAAATTTGATAGGGAATAGTGAGTTTAATTTTACAATGTTAGTGTTCGTTTTGAAATCATGCTTTAAACGGCAGTTACATTATATTAATACACAATTACTTAAAATAAACAACATTTTTAGTTAAAAAAATGATTAAGAGTGGAGTACTATTGCTATTTATAAATATTGAGATGTAATATTATGAAATATGCATGTCTAAAAAGTAAATAATTGAAGGGTAGGCTGCAAAACATGGTAACAGCTATTTTCATTTTTTTTCTGATTTTCATAGAAAATTGTTTAAGTGTATCCTGACAATCTTTTAAAAGTGCAAGATTTATTTTTGACTTAATATATGCCATAATAATCAAAGTAAAATTTTAGACATGATTTTATCTAAGTTATAAAGCAAAAGCATGCCTGTGAGAAAAGCTGATGGCATATCGATGGTGGCAACAACTTAAGCAATCCTTTTTTTTTTTTTCGCAAATTTAATTATTTCCAAATATTGGATAATTTTTAAAAAGTCGAATTAGAAAAAAAAATGTACTTTCAAATTCCATTTATTTTGATCCTGTATCTGAATTTACTAATTTTTAATGGTTTTTAAAATAATTTTCAAAAATGATTTAAAAAAAAAATTCTATCTTTATCGCGTACAACTCCATTAGGGAAGTTTAAACTATTTGCACTTAAAACAATATAAGAAGTTCAGTGTTTATTGCCAGCTAATTCCACAATTTATCAACTAGTAAATCTGCAGATCAGGAGCCTCAACGTCAAATCTGCAATTCATTGTTTTTAGACACACTCTAGTAATGTTCAATTTCCTGCAAACCGCAATTTAAAGTTTTCAAATTACGTAATTATTTATAAGAATAAAAAATACGAAGTTTTCAGACATTAGAAGCGTTAAATTAAAAACGTTGTTATGGAGGGATATTTTGAATTTTCATGAGCTACTAATTTTGGTATTTTTTGTAAATAATAAAGTATTCAGGGGGGCTCCGCCCTCCCCCTGAACCCCCGGTGGTCTCATTAATTTACATATGTAACTTTTTATTGATTGCGCTAACGATTATGGTAAATCTTTTTACACTTCCGAGCCTTATTCTTCAATACTGGTGGGCTGAAAAGGATTTACATTGACGCAATTATATTAAAAGTTTAGGTTTTACGAACGAAAATGTAATTTCCTTTTAAAGATAAAAAAAAAAAAATTTCATTCATATTTTCTGAAATGAGGCGGCATTAAGAACTAACACTCGTCAAAAAATATTTTTCCAGGCAATCTAGTTAATGTTTGTTTTTAAGAATGAAAATATTTATTTCCCGATACAATGACGTCCTTTTCGACAGCGATAATTTTGCGGTGCATAATTTTGACATTTACTATCAATTTGCTTTTCAAAAAAATTTTTTTTTTCTCATTGAAATTTTCCATTAAAAATTAAATATTTCTGTTAGCTGCGTCCAGACGATAAACCGTGAGATATTAGCAACTTTTTTTTAATAATAAGAATTAATATCATAACACAAGCCCCTTTTATTTCAACCTCAAAGCGTATTTGTTTTATTTTTGATATATGAGATCAAATTCACCTTTCCGTTGCTAGGAAACAGTTAAAAGAAAATTAAGACAATGAAGTATGTGATTGAAAAAAAGTAAATTAAAAAATGAAAATATTTTATATTATTGGAACACATATATAAAATCTCTCCATAAGATATACACCGAATTTAAAAACTCTGACAAATGTATACACAAAATTTCAAACTAATATGGATAATGTATGGTTCTAATTAGGAAATTCCATCATCCATAATTTATCATTTAAATCTTTCAATCATATGAGCCATTTCCTTTCAACAAATAAAAATTGAAAAATCGTCTGAATTGCTATAGGAAAGCATTAAGGCGGAAAATAAAATGTTCTATATATTCCGAACGAATGAACCAAATTTAACCAAATACTATACAGCTAAATCCGGTGACCTCACCAACATGCATCCTTAATTTCAAGCTAATCGGACGCTTTTTACGGCAGTTATCGCGGGACAGACAGACTAACAAACAAACAGACAGACGGAAACCAAAACCTTTCGGGTCTCCACAGTAACCCTTCACTGACGTTTCGGCAATAAATGAACACATGAAAAATTAACTAGTAAATCTGCAGATCAAGAGCCTCAACGTCATCTCTGCAACTTATTGTTTTTAGCAAACTTTGCGTAATATTAATCTTTCTACAAAAACAAAATTTAAACTTTTTAAATTACACAAAAATTTATAAAAGGAAAAAAAAATATTTCGATGGTTTCAGACATTAGAAGCGTTAAATTAAACACGTTGTTATGTAATGATATTCTGAAATTCTCACGAGCTACTTATTCTAGTAATTTTTATATAATAAAGCAAATTTTTTCAGGGGGCGCACCCCCCCCCCCCGAACCCCCGTTCTGTAATTTATTTTGCATTTGTAATTTTTTATTGATTGAGTTAATGATTGTCCTATATCTTAGATTCCTTTTTGCACTGCCATTTATAAGGATAAGCAACAAATTGATCAAGCATTTTACGTTATTCTAATATCCATACAGCAGTATTTACTTGCCTGCTAACCACAAACACTTGTATCTAATGGATAAAGAACTTTTGGAAATGTAAACTGAGACATCTAATTTAGAAATCTACTGCCTTTATAATTTTTGTTTCCAAAAAATAATTTTGATTACCATTCTGCAATATTTATATCTAAGATATCTAAATATCTAAAAATGTACTCGATAGCATTAACTTACTAAAATCACCCTAAAGTAGGGGGACTTCTAAACCTAACGGTTAATAATTCATCATCGTGTCCACTTCCAATTGACTAATTAGATAAACGTGATTTGGCGCCGTTAAGTATTTTTTGTGATAGCCTTTTAATAGTATCTACATTTAATTTAAAATCGTGATGTTACAAAAACCGTTGAAATTTGACGCACACCTGTGTTCAGGTCAAATTATGAACTTAGCCGGGCATTTTGTTTCATTTTTCGTAATAGGGATTATTTTAATAATTTAATTTATTTTACACTCTACAAGCTGTTACAGGGGACGTCGTTCACGTAGCATTAAAATAGAGATAAATGCATTAAATAAAATATTTCACTCCTCACCAGACATGGCCAATCTCAGGCTTTTGGCACAACACTATTATCTTTCAGAAAATGTTGTTCTTTTAAATCGCGCAAATGTTTCAATTAAAGTAACATTTTTTGTATTAAAATACTGGTATCCAGAACGCCAGAGGCTTGGCAGCTCTGCTCCTCTTAATAGAAACATATATAGTTAACCAACACTTTATCACATTTTATAGGAGACAATACGGAATTTCTTATTTGTATGGCCTTACATATACCTCAGTCATAAAAATGTAAAATTTTGTGCTAATTAATATACACAATTGCGAAAATGAAATCGCAACAATGAGAAAAGGAAGGCCAAGTAAAATCGTGTAAGTCGATGAATCTTTCTTCGTAGTGTTGGGAAAATACCACTACAAAAATTATTTTAGGTGGTATTTGGTGTGAAATGTTTATATGTATTCATTCCTGTCCTATTTATCTTTTTTATTATTTGTAATTTGCTTATTCCATTTTCCTTTTGCACGTGAAAATCTTACAAATTAAAATTAACTCTTTGGGAGAAGTTGTTATTCCTTTTTTTTTGGCAACAATAAAGTATATAAAGTTTAATAGAATAATGTCAGTTTATTCTGTATGAAAATAACGAACTTTTTCATTTATAATTAAAATAGTTGAATACATAAATAAAAATATTATTCTATATGGTATATAAATACTATTTTCATTTCTGCGTTTAAATCAATCTATATGCAAATATCTATACAAAGGCATTCATTAATTCATTCCTTTTAACTTTGATTTGACTTAAAAAACCATACATACTTTCACATTTATGATATTTTTAGATGAGATATAGTTGCTATGCAACGGTTAAAAAAAAAAAAAAAAATGAAATATAAGTAAATCCTTCTATATCCTTCTATATATATAAAAAAAAGTTTTGATTTGGAAATTGACCAATGAACATCCGCGTAGATATTCCGGGTAGAACTCATCCAATTTAAATGCTTAAGCCAAGGCCTCCTTATCGAAATAACAGGCCTCGCAATCGCTAAGTTTACTTTGTCCGCTGTACACGTGGTTAGAAACCACATGGTTTCCCGTGACGCCATCTAACGTGAGAAACAGAAATATTTTTTAATTTGTTTTCCATTTGTCTTTTACCATTTTCTTTACGATGTGCTTTGTAGTTTGCAAATGATAGTTGTTAATCTTAAAATTTTCATATGTTCTAGACATTTTATTTAAAAAATGAACTTATTTTACTGTTAAACAAAAAATGTTTTCTGCTGTATTCCGTTATGTAAATAAATGATGATAATAATAATAATAATAATCAGGAAAGAAAATTATTTTACCATGAATTTCTCAGTGATATTAGTTATTGAAATAAATGGATAGCATCTAGATCCGGAAAATGTAAAGTATTTCATTTTCTCTTTTATATTTTCAAATATCTGATTTATTTTATTTCTGCTATTTCTTTTCTTTTCACAATTAATTTCAACTTACAGTATTAATTTAACATCGCTCCTTCAATTTGTTTCAATGCACAGTCTCATTTATTTATTTATTGGCCTATCATTTGTTTTATTTTTGAAGGTATGGGGGATCATTTCAGTTTAACATACTTTAGATGAAAGCTTCACTGTTTTTTCATATAAAGTTTGTATGTATTAATCTATGGAAAGTTTCATAATTGGCTCCACAGCCAATTGGCATATCTTGGCAGGCATAGTTTGGTGCGTAATTAATTTCCTTGTTTTAACTCACATATGTTATGTAAGTTTTACTAAAATGTATCAAAGTATTTTAGGAAAGTTAAAACACGCATAGATACAAAAAAAAAAAAAAAAAAAACAGACTGAAGTCATAAACAATTAAAAAATTGGAAAAATAAAGTTTAATAATCACTTAAATTTATACATGTCCCTCAACTTTCCGCAAATACCGTATTCTTGTCATGCTACGATTTTGGTGTTTGTAAATCTTAATTTGAGTATTCTTCCTTAATCAGACCTAGAGCCAATTGGCGTAAGTGTAGTTTGACGCAAAATTAATTTTATTTTTAAACCGTGTACTTGATACCACATTATTCCAGCATCGCGTGTTTGCAGTCAACTTTGACTGTGGAACAGATTACAGAACATTAGCTAATACTACATTATATAATAATAAATCGGTATTTTTCAAGTATAGGGGCCTTGGCGAGAGAAGAAAATTTGACAACGTAATTTCTGGAAGCATATTCACTGTTTCACATAAAGAAGCAATATTTTCCAATATTTGTACAATTTATTTAATATGAAGAAGGCATTTATCTATTTTATATACAAATATAAACAAATCGTACATAAAAAACAATAATAATATCTAGAAACTAAATTTATGCATGTAAATTCGGCACAGATGTCATATTGGCGCGATTTTTTTCTGGCGCCAATGTCATATACGCACCGGATACTTAACTGGCACCAAAGTGTCGTTATTTTGCTTGATATGGTTATCCGGATATAGATGATATGGTAACGAGGTTTTCGCAAAATTGGCATAGGAAAAAAATCGCGCCAATATGGGGCGTATATGACATCTGTGCCGTAAATTCTTATAAAACAAGCTGACAGTTCATAAGTTTTGTTTTCATAACTGTTTATATCAATCCGCAACAAATCGCTCTTTCCGAAGCCCAAATTGTGCCAAGATTTAAAAACAAATAACCCGCAAAGTCCTATATACTGAAAATGGTACTTGTTAGTTATCCCGTCGACCAAATTACTGTCGCCAAATTGGAAGATTAAATGCCAATAATGGTTTGCTCGTAGGGGGCAGGGCCCCCTAGTTCATAAAATAAAATGTTTTATATTATTCGAACACATGTATAAAATTCTATCATAAGTTATACACCTAATTTAAAAGCTCTGACAAATGTTTTGATAAAATTGCAAATTAAAATGAATAATGTAATACTCTTATTTAAAAATTTCAGCATCCAAAATTTACCATTTAAATCTATTATTCATATGAGCGATTTCTTTCAACAAATGAAAATTTGAAAATCGTCTGACTTCCCATAGAAAAGCATTATGTCACAAAATAAAATGTTCTATATATTTCGAAAGAATGAACCAAATTTAACCCAAAACTATACAGCTAAATCCTGGGAGCTCACCAATATACATCCTTAATTTCAAGCTAATCGGATGCTTTTTACGGCAGTTATCGCGGGACAGACAGACTAACTAACTAACTAACAAACAAACAAACAGATGGAAACCAAAAAATTTCAGGTCTCCACAGTAAGCCTTCACTGACGTTTCGGCAAAAACACTCATGTACTCAAATTAAGTCAAATGTACATAAATTTAGATTATGTAACTTACGCTCTTGAACGCTGAAACTACTAGAATAAAAAATCCCGGTATAAGTAACAAAATCTTTTGCAATTTCTTGGGCTATTAACCACTGACATTCAGCTAATATGAATATATTGCTTTAAATAATTTGTAAATAATAAAGGTTTGATAAATTTTATTTGTGTACACTACAGATGTTTTTCATGAAAAAATGATTTTTGGTTCTGTTAACACGTTGAGTGCCACGGTGACTAACACTGAAGCTGAAAAATTTACAATGTTTTAAGTACTTTTTAAGAAAGTATAATCCTGTAATAAATAAAAGGTAGGGTAGACCGGGGCTAGTTGGCCCGCTTTTTCTTCTAATAATTTTTAAAAAATTACAATTCAACATTTTAAATTTCTTTTTATGTTACCACTATCAGTGTACATTCAGGAAGAAGTAACAATAGTAAAGTTTGAAAATATTAACTATAAGTATTAGTTTAGAAGCTCAAATTGACAAAAAGTCGCTTGGGCTAACCTGCCCCGATTGCGGCGTAAGTTGGCCCACGTCACTTTTTAAAGTTCTGATAGTGTAAAAGTTTAAGAAATGATCAAAATTTTACCAAATCTTAATTTTTATTTCTTTCGAACGAAAACACAGTATAGCCTTTTAAATTAAAATAAAAATTTTTGTCAATTCACAAGATATCAAGTTCACTTAAGTTTATAATAAATCCTCTTAATATTATCCACAATTTTTGTATTGACAAGCTTTTGATAGGAGCAATTCTTACAGCAAAAAGAAATTAAAAATAAAAAAAGTGTGTGTGTGTGTGGGGGGGGGGGGGGCAAGGAGGTTTTATAAGAAAAAAAATCACATTTCCCTTAATCCGTTGCGGGCTAACATGCCCCGTGCCAAATGGGCCAACTAACCCCGTATCGCCATTTTTGTTTTTCATGACTGTAACGAATCATTCTGAAAGTATTTCAATAAAAAAACATGCCCTACAATAACTACGAGCAATTATTTTTCTGAATTATTATATATCAAAATCTAAAATGTAATTTATAAACAAATAAAAAACGATTATTTATAAGAGAGGAAATTTACTCACCTTTGCAAATTTTTGAAAATTCTCAATAATTCTTAAACGGACGCTCCGACTTCACTGGTGCTTATGTTGGAGGAGGAAAGCGAAGAAACGCATACTTGGCTGGACTGACAATGTTATCTAACGCAAAGTTTAAAAAAATATTGTGACTGGGCCAACATGCCCCTATGGCCAACTAGCCCCGGTCTACCCTAAGTAAATTTTAAATAAATTTTCAGTAATTACTTAAGACAATAAATGTATTTTTAGTTTTATATCATATTTTAGATCGTCAGTCATCGGTGAATGATGAGTTCTAAGCGGAATGTTCAGTGTCAGTCATTGGTGACTCACGTGGCAACTTAACGTGTTAATGGACAATCGATGTTCTGTAATCGGGTCTCCATTTATCCCCCCATTTGACTAGGGGATTTTAAGGCCGAATCAACTGCTCTCGTGGCAGTAAACAGCTGTTTTCATGGTTGATTAAATTAGAGAAATTAAACATTTGAAAATCAACTTGTATAAAATGGCGAAGCAAACAATGTTGCTGCCTCCCAGTGTTTGTAAAAGACGTTATAAGAAAATTGTTTTAAATATGTCATTTTCATAATGACGTAGCTTTCACTTATTTTATATTTATCTCCTTTATATTTACGTGAAAATATCTTTTTAATTGAAAGATAAATACATTTCTCAATTGAAACTGTTCGGCAATATTATTATTTGAGAATTTTAAATGTGGCGTAATTTTCACCATTTACTGCTTTTAACGCGTAATAATCTATATATTTAAAAGACAAGGCCGTTTTTTTAGTCATCTGCCGTGAGCTTTCTACAGAACCAATTTTAATAAATCTTTTTTTTAAATGAAAGACGTTTCTTTGCAGATGTGCCCACACTAGCTATTTTTTAAAACATTCCTATTTTTATACTTACATTTTAATCTTAAAAGTTTTCTATGAAATTTCTTAATGGTGGCAATCGGATTACTTCCATTGTTGCAAAGAAAATAGAAGTAATGTGGTTTCTTTATCTTTACTGATGCCAATTTCTCATAAAAATTCTAAATAAACTTTTAAAAAAGACGGAAAACGAGGCCATTCTTTAAAAAACACTCATTTGTTCCTCAAAAAGCGTTTACAATTCAATAATTTTTCATTCCGCTGATACTGAGTTTGAGACGCTAGATAAAATGTTTCAGTGAGGCAAAATGACTTCATATTAAAAAAAAAAAAAAAAACGATGATTTTCTTTCATAAAACCAAATATTTTACTACGAATGCCTCTAAAAGATATAAATTTCTGGAAATTTTAATCGCTGGTACTCAGATTCGAACCTCAGGTCAAGAGTGCGAATGTTCACATGCAAAGTCGTAGCTGATAAACGTGATTTCAAGTTTAGAAATATATGCATTTAGTAACATAGTAACCTATTAGTTAAGTATAAATGGGGAAACTTGGAGCTAATACCCCTTAATTTAGATAAATGGGTTTTGTATGCAGAATTATCGGATTTGCTTCAAATTT
Organism: Maratus speciosus; assembly: GCA_963932465.1. Taxonomy (NCBI): domain Eukaryota; kingdom Metazoa; phylum Arthropoda; class Arachnida; order Araneae; family Salticidae; genus Maratus; species Maratus speciosus. The sequence goes on along the minus strand of OZ010800.1, from coordinate 243,320,274 downwards.
GGTATACAGGTTTATCCTGATAAGGCGCTTCACTGATTAGATTTGCAAGTTAATTTTTTAAGTATACAGGGGGAACGGGAGGCGCTAATACACCTTAATTTAGATAAACGGGTTTTTCATGTAGCATTATCCAATTTGCTTTAAATCTGGTATATCGGTTTATTCTGATAAGACGCTTCCGTGATTATTTACGGCTTTGCTCAAAAACAGTGAATTCTATTTTATGAATAATAGTAATAAATAAGAGTATAATGTACAATTAGCGTGAGTAGCCTGTGAGTTCAATGCGACCAGTTTAACTGGGTACCTTTCTTTTTTATTCCATAGAACTGATGATATCGTCATAGAATTTAAAGATAAAATTGTTTTTTTCTTAATTAATGCATAAAAATTCTCCAATTAATTAAGATCTGCATTTTGAACAATGGTTTATACTAAATATATCACGCTTGCTTTTATATTATTAGAAGATTATCAGATAAACTCCTTTTCTTCAATTTTTTTATTCTCACGCTAACTTAATAAAAAAAAAAAAAATTAAGTACATAAAGCGATTTCTTTCTTATAATTACGTAAATGTGGACTTTTGTGAAAGGCAGATAACAGAGAATTTAATGTTTATTATTATAATTAGTTTTTTAAAGCCATATATAAAACAACATAAATATATTCTTTTATTAGATTTAGCATTTCCACTTAAGCATTATCTTAAGTAAAAAAAAAAAAAAAATCTTATCTTTGTTGTGAGGAGCTTAATAGTCAACAAAAAATTTGCAATATTAATTAGTCAAACACATTAATAAAATAATCTTCTTTATATAATAAAACTCTAAATAGTAATTACTTTTTTTCTAAACTAAAAAAAAAAAAAAAAAAAAAAGACAATGTTTTTACTTTTGTGTATAAATAATAATAGTCATTTTTTTATACTCTTTTATTTAACTCTACTTGATATTTGAGTATAAGGAAGGAATAGTGGAAAAACTCAAAAAGAGTTTAGAACGGAATGTCACATTCATCTTGCGTTAATATAACTAGAATAACTATCAATTTACTAAAAATGGTCTCAAGATTTATTTACCATTCCTTTACAAATGAACTGGTCTTAAAAATTTAAAACCATCGATTAAAAACATAGAAAGGTGTTACATTGACACCGAGATCTTTCGATCACAAACGTGATCATTTTCAAGGGGATAGTTTTACTGGAATGTCGCTTTCACTGTGCTATTTATGTACCAGTTTGGGAAAAAAACGGTCAAACCGAACATCTACGACACTTTCAAGATTAAATCAAAGTTAAAACATAAAAATACATTTCGAAAATCCAAAAGTGCATTTAAAGTATACCTACATCAGATTATTAAACTTTAAAAATTAGAGAATCATTAGAGATTTTGAGTAAAAGAAACAGTGTATGTAATAATGTTCTTTCAATGACATACCCGAGATTTGGTTCAATATTTTGAAAATATTGTAACGTACCAATTTCATATAGACCCTCAATGAATAATAAGGCTGACCCTTTTATTCCTAACTGATATATAAATAGCACAGTAAAAGTGACATTCCAGTAAAGATGTCCCCTTTAAAAATGATCACGTTTGTGATCGAAAGATCTCGGTGGTTAATGTAGCATCTTCCTTTACACATGTTTTTAATATCAACTAGCTGTTTAACCCGTTCCACGCACGGGAGTTCATGTTTAATAACTATTCGATTTAGCAAAATATTTTTCTACTACTGTGCATTTTTTTAAATGAAATTTATTTTATCATGTTGCTATGGCAGCAGACCCTAAAACGATATCTTTGGAATAAGGGAATAAATAGAATAAAAAGTTTTGTTGATGTTTCTGATAAGACGTTTTTCTTTATTTTTTTTAAGTTAATAATTAAGAGCAATTAAATAATTTCTAATTATTTTAAAAGAATTACCGTAATATCCGCTACAGTTTCTTAGTATTGCAGCGTGGCGTACGTAATATGTATATCTCACATTGTAGTAAACATTTAGAATAGGTTAAAACTCACGCGATTATGTGTTGAACAGAAAAAAGGAAATATTCGTCAAAAACATTAAAAAAAAATATCTATTTAAAATTTTCGATTTTTTTGACCCAGTCGTTCATGACTTTTCTACCAGCAATCCGTGTGCCAAATTTCGTAGTCCTGCACCCTTTGGTTTCAGAGTTTTCGAGGTTTCATAGATACGCGCACGGATTGTAATAGGGTAGACTACACTGTTAAAAATTTTGCAGCATTCTAGCAGGTCATCCGACCGTTTTTTGAAAAAAACAGTTTCATAACCATATTTTAACTATATTCTGACCATAAAATGGCCAATAATATGGTCAGAATAGTGTTAAGTTTACGGTTGTGTAACCGTTTTCGGAAAAAACGGTCAAATGACCTGCCAGAATGCTGCAATTTTTTAACAGTGTAGGTCTGAGGGCTCACACAGAAATTGGCGGCTGTAGTAAACAGATTTTTTTTAAGCGTTTGTACGGAACTGTAAATTTAGTCACCAGTATTTTCCAAAAATTTTATTTGACATATTTAATCTCAGAAAAATAAAGCTGAAAAAACTTTAAAAAAAACTATTTGTGTTTATGTTAAAGTACAAGGCGGCCATAATTAAACTGACAGTACTTAGAGGGTTCTGTAGCGCGATCTAGTTGAGAGAATGACGTCAAATTTTGCAAGAAGATTAAACAAGACGGGGGACGAAGGATTCCGCGAAAAAAATTTAGTTCCAAAAGTCCCCGCAATGGGAATATGTGGCGCTGTTTAAGAGAAAATAGAGTTTTAACAGATGCAGAATCAAAGTAAAATCGTTAAATGTGCTAAATAAAAGGTAATTTTATTTCGGTATTCATTCTGGTTTTTTTAACTCTATTTTCTGTTACACAGCGCCACATATTCCTCTAGCGGTGACTATTGGAACTAATTTTTTTTTCGCGGAATCCTTCGTCCCCCGTCTTGTTTAATCTTCTTACAAAATTTGGCGTCATTCTCTCAACTAGATCGCGCTACAGAACCCTCTAAGTACTGTCAGTTTATTTATGGCCACCTTGTATAAGTACAAACGCTGATAAAAATCTGCCTACGGCGTCCACCATTTTCTGTAGCAGCGCACAGGACTAGTATTCAGGGGCTGGTGGCTTGGCATAGGAATTCGCCATTTAATTATTATGGATTTAAGTTTTTAAGACCAGTACATTGTAAGGGAATAGTAAATAAATTTTAAGCACCTATTTAGAGAATTGATAATTATTTTAGTAAAGATGGAATTTCGTTATCTATTTTTCGCTCATTTCTTGGTATACTGGAATTTATAAAAGTATATACAGAGATTAGTTTCCGGTGGCAAAAGAGCATTTTAATATTTTTAAACTTAATTATAAATTGCTAACTTCGTTTTAAGGCATTTTTCTGTTAGCTTGATACAGGTGATAAATCGCCAAATATTCTTTATCCTTACAATTGTTATACAAATTACAAAACTACATTTTGTTATGCTTCAATCTGAGCTTGCCAAAAAGGACAACTAGCTGTGAAACTTCAACAGTACAATATTTTAAACACTAAAAAAATAGAAAATAAAAAAAAGACAGAGTTTACTAATTAAAAAACCAAATTTTTCAATTTACAGTTTAATATTAATTAAGTTATGATTATAGATTAAGGAAACATATTACAATTCCCAAATTGGTAGGTCAAGACTGAAAAATTGAATGTTTATAAAAGAGTGGAAAAAAAAAAAACATTATTTCTGAATTATTTACACTGTAAAAAATAATCCTGTAAAACAACAGAAAATGTCTGGCAGCAAAAGTTGCCAGAGAAATCCTGTAAGTACGAGAAATATCTGTGTATACAGATATTCTGTATGCACAGATATTTCTCGCACATACAGGAATTCTCTGGCAACTTTTGCTGCCAGAATTTTTTTGTATGTGCGAGAAAAGTCTGTGTGGACAGATATTTTTTGTGCATACAGAAACTTTCTGGCAACTTTTGCTGCCAGAATTTTTCCGTCTGTACAAGAAAAATCTGTGAGCAAGCACTGCATTAATTTTTCTGTAGTAGCTACAAAAATGTTTACTTTATAGAATTTTTATCACAATTATTATACCATGTCCTAAAATAATGATTATATAAGATTCCACAAGTTTGTTTTTTTTTTTAACTGATTACTGGTTTTAGTTAAAAAAAATTGATTTTTACATAAAGTTGTTTTTGTATATATATATATAGCTGTCACCATTTGCAAATTATTGAATTTTAAAATCAGTCAGTCCATTTTAGTACACCCAGTATTTAAATAAAATACTTTTAAATAAAATTCTACTTTGAACTGTAATTTTTTTCTAATTAATGTTTAAGGTTAATCCCCTATGGTTAGTCATTTGAAATCCATTTGATTACATTAATTAAATGAAATCTAAGATTTAAAGAAACTGGCAAGTATGGTAACACACTGAATATCTCCTATGACAAGTTTTGTTTACTGTACATAATTTAAAAGTATATATATATATATAACTAGATATCTCTGGATAACGGCTGTATATATAGTAGTGCAAGTTTCTATTATGATAAGGGAAGATACTGTTTCAAAGAGTACTCTTTTTTAAGTTCACTTATCATGCCAAAAACTTATGCAGCCAAATTCTACGTATTTAATTTTGTAAACAGTATTATTCAATTTCATGAACAAAATTAGTTAGCTTTTATTTGAATATTAATATATTTCAACCTTCAAAACTGGTTAAAAATCTAACATTTCCAACAATATGAGAAATGATATTGCCATACTTCAGTTACATTGTTCAAAATGACAGACTTTGCCTTGAAAATGGTCTGCATATAGTTTATTTCTCACAAATACTGGGATATATGGCTATTTATTGCACTCTATGATGATGGCAATAATGTAGTTTAAATTAAATGCAGGAGTGTGTAGTTCCACCAAATCTAGTTACTTAAACCCAAATTGTTTACTGTTAGACTGGGCTTATTTTGGCTTCATATTATAATTCAAATGAAATCATAACAAGTTCGCTAAGTTATTGCCACAAAATACACTGCTGAGTGAAATCACACTTGCTGTGCAACAAATTAAAATACAAATAGTCAATTTCAATATAATAAAGAAAAATTTTAGTAATTTGCTTAATTTAAACATTAGTTATTTAATGCAATATGTAAAAGAGTAAAAAAATATACAATGCTTATCATCCAAGTTTGAGTATAGTACTAAAATAAAATTGAATACTCAGGAAAAAAAAAAATAATAATAATAATACTCTGAAAGATTATAAAACATTGTGTTTACAGAAATTTAAAGAAGTTTCCTGACTATCTTTGTCAGACTTCCGTGATTTTCATTATTAACAATATACATACGGTATTTTTTAATATATGCTTCTTCCTTGTATAACACACTTATTCAGATTGCTTATATCTCATTTCGGAGGGGGGTGGGGGGTGGGGGGTAGGGGAAGAAAAAAACAAACAAAAAAAAACTGCCTAATATTCATAGAATATTGGTTGACAATTTTATAAATCTGAACTCAAAATTTAGTCCAACTTCATAGGCTAATGGATATATGTTGGCCAGAATTTATTTTTACAAAATTACCTGACAATTCTAGATTGATAAACCTTCCTGATTTCCAGATTCTGTAGACATTTTGTAAAACTTGCATTAAACATTTACCTGATGACATTTATGCCCCGTCCACAAATTGTAACCACATGCTCTTGTAGGTAAACATGAATTTCAATTAAAGAAAAAAAAAAAAAAGAAAAAAACAGCAATTTATAGAAAATAGTTTTATTAATGAATGCATAAGCAACTTAAAAATATATGCATGCAACTGAAATCGCTATGTGATTGTCCACATGTCTTTGTAGTTTGCTACTTGAAGAATCTGGAGGAATTCCAATCAAGCCCCTACAAGAAACAACAACAAAAAAAATTAACATTTAAATTGAGCTTCAATTTTGTGTAATACAATATCAACAGAATGCTACAGAGCAGGAGTGGCCAACCTTATGTCATGGCAGACCAAATTTTAAAGCAAAGTTGTTCTTGTTTTTTTTTTTTTTTTTTTTTTTTTTTTTACAAATTTTAGCAAACCCCACAATTTTTTTTTATTTGGTGGGTAAAAAGAATTATCTGCATAAAAATGACTTCAAATAAATACATTGTAAAATTGAATCCATGCATTCATTTGGGATTAACAAGCTTCTCACCTAGAAGTGACTAGTAAGAACATTGTTCAATACCAAAAACATTGACATATTGAAAATCATACACATTCCATATAGTATTGAGCTCTTCTGACTACTTCTCACAGCAACAACAAGAATTGTATAAGTACCTAAATAGTATTCTAGCACTAGATGCCAAGATCATAGACATTTAAATGGTCAATAATCACTAACGCATCGTTGATCAGTAGGAAAAACCTATAACTTTTCACACCATGCATTAAATACAGTTGCTGCTACTTACACTATAAAAATATTTGAATTTAATAATTTAACTTACTTTGTGAGAAAGACAAAATGAAGGAACGAAACTTTATTAATAAGACACTTGACATTGTATACCGGTAGAACAAAGTATTAGGTTGTAACAAAAGTTTTCAGCCAAAAAAAGTTAGAGAAAAAGCATGAAAGTGGTATCTTTAGTGCGGGTAGTAAACACTAGGGATTGACCGAAGCAGCAATTTTGCCGAATACCGAAGCTTCGGTCGAAGTGTACGCCGAATATTTGGTATTCGGCGACCGAATACTTGAAAATTTTTAATATGCATTTTTGCATATACTAGCTTTTTTAATAAACTTTAATTTAAATGAAATTCTCAATAATTTAATTCAGTTACATTTTTATTCTTAAATCTAATTAACAAAAAATTTAATGACTTCTTTCCACTCACAAATTTATTAACCCTTCACTTTTTATTATTTTATCACTAGTCAATACCCAAAAATAACCTATGAAAGTATTAAACTATGCAGGCTATTATTAAGGATAAGGACTACCAGAAAAACAAAAGTTCATTCAAATAAAAAGAAACAATGTTGTTATTAAGCTGATTTACTGATTGTCTAATTATAAACAAACTGAATAGGAATGTTCTCAAAATACAAAAAGTATCATATCAATTTGTACATTTAACTATTTTCTATCAAATTATTGATAGATATTTATATTTTGATTAATATTTTAACACTGTGGTGATGAAGATTACAAATTTGAACGTTTTTGATATAACGGTTATAAAAGCTATAGGATAAGCATTGGAGTATACTTATTGGATGTGTGTATTTTCTTTAATAACCTTAGATATACAGATAGGAACTCTAATATACTTATTTGATGTGTATATTAAAGAAAATACATATTAAATAAATTTAAATTAAAAAAAAACTAATGTAGAAGTAATTAAAATTAAATGATAAGGGATGCATCTTCCTTACTTTTTTCTTCTTCTCTAGTTGGCAGTTGTTTTGATTTCACCCCTATGTAGACTATTTTAGGAAGGAAAAAGTTTTTTTTAAATAAAAAATGGCCTTTGACTTGTTTTTTGTAGTGCAAGCTGAATTCTGAACTCATGCATATAATATTAAACCTCATTGTTTAGCCTATTCTACTGCTAAGTAAAAGAGAATTCTTCTAATTCTAAAAAAATACTTATCTGCAATTATTCGGCCGAATACTTAAAAGTATTCGGCCGGAGCCGAATATTCGGTTTACATGCCGAACCACCGAATACCGAATCAACTATTCGGTATTCGGTCAATCCCTAGTAAACACCACCCGAATCTATTGTTTTCTGCCAACGTTTTGGTAGTTTTTTGAAGCCTTCGGCCCAGAAACTTGGTGGCAGCGAGTCCAAAAACAGATTAACCTCATTTCGGACGTCCCATGCATAATTAAAGATAGCACCAGCAAGATGTAGTTGCAGGTGTGAAAAAAGGAAGTCCGATGAAGAGATGTCGGGGCTATATGGTGCATGTGGCAAAAGATCCCATTCGAGTCCATACAGAGTCAAATCTGTGAATGCAGACACATTTGATCTAGCATTATCTTGATGAAACATTACCTTCTTGCGCCGGAACTCATTTTGACATTTTGCCTTGATAGCAGAGTCAACACGGACTAGCATCTTGCTGTACACCTTACTGTCCATGATTTTACCCTTTTCTAGATACTCTTTGCGGATAAGACAATGGCAATCCCACCAGATACAAAGCATTATCTTTTTGTTAGTCAAATTGTGCTTTGCGATGCTGTCGACCGGTTTGCCGGGCGCAGACCAACCCCGTTTTCGGATTGTGTTGTTGAAGTAAATCCACTTTTCGTCACAAGTGACGATCCGGTGCAGAATTTTGTCCTTGCCCTGATATTCGAGCAGATTAGTGCAGGCCTGAACACGTCTTCCCTTATCTGCTTGATTCAGCTCTTGTGGCACCCAGCGATTGAACTTGTACATCAAGTTTATGCGATCCATAGCGCGGCTAATGGACATGGCACTAAGGTCTAACTCCTTAGCTAGCTCTTGAGTGGTTGAATACTGATATTCTTCCACATGTTCTCGCAGGCGGGCCTCATCAACATCAGTATAGACCTGCCAGAGTGCTCTGTTTCTTGAATGTCATAGTCTTTCTTTTTTAACTTTCGGTACCAAACCTTCACAGTGGCATATGATATAACAGTAGTACCTAAAGTTATACACATAATTCGGTGACATTCTGTAGCTGACTTTTTGCAACAGAACTGGAAGCAAATGCTGGTCATAATCTGGTACCGTGATAGTTCCATTTCAGACACCCTGTACTTAATGATAACGATATTTTTTTTACAAATTTCACAACACGGTGTTATAAAGCAAGTCTCTTTCTTTCAAATGCTAAAAATCGTTTGACAAAATATGCGCAAACACGTGAACATGAACTGTTTGAAAAGACGATATTAGCTGTGGCGGGAAACTTTCGTTACAACCTGATATCTAAATATATTTTGGCTGGTATCATGTACCATTGGAAGCAAAAGGCGTTTTATAAAAATTCATCTCATTTTAGATCTCAGTTCAGATTTAGATTCAACCTGCGAAAAAAGTTTTGCAGATTTGTGTTTCCAAATAATGTACACATAACTAACGACTGCTTATACAGCAATGTAAGGATAAGCTTTTTCTCTTACTATTATTCTAGCTACACCTGATTACTTCTTACGCAATCCAACTCCAAGAAGCATGCAAAATATTTTGTTACAAGTTATGACAGATTATTACAAAGTGTCCAGGATGCAACAGTTGCACGAAAATCAAAGCATGTTTCCTTGATTGTAGCATTTTTGCTCAAGGGCAATCCCAGATAGGAAGTTCCAAATATAAAATTGCTGTACTGCTATTACAGATATGCGCATAAAATTTTAAAATGTAAATCTTAAAAAAATTAATAAAAATAATTTAGCAAAAAAAAAAAAAAAAATTCTACACATAAAATTAGTTTAATTGTCGTCAATAGAAATGTTGTTAGCTTAAAAATTGCAGAAAAAATATAAATTTTTATTATTACTTAGTTATCCCGTCGACCAATTTCGCCAAATTATACAAATTGACATAATTTTTTTTTAAATATTGAAAGAACAAATAAATTGGTATAACATTAATAAAAATACAAATAAAACGTTGAAATAAAAATCACTTGATGACGTAAACACGTGTTACCTGCTTAAAGTCAAGTGAATGTGACATTTAGGATCAACCATTATTGGCATTTAATCTTATAGTTTTGCGATAAATTTTTGGCTGACGAGATAACTAAGTAGTAACAAATTTCGAAAATGTAACGTAATTTATTGGGAAAATATCAAAAAGTTCAAAGCTGCCTAAGTCCTAATTCAGCGTAAAACTTATAACATGTCACAAAGGTAATATTAATCAAAAAGAAAATTGGGGCACAAGACAGGTTTGAACACACCATCTGGGGTATAGCATACTTGCACGTTACCTCCACACTGCCAAGTAGGCATTGTAAACAGCATATTAAAAGGTATTTGAAAAGTATGCTGAACTTTGACCCCACCCCAATTTCTTAAAAACTAAGTCCCATTTGAAGAAAACCTTTCATGGGAGTAATTAGGGGTGTGACCCTTACAACATACTTTAAAATCATCAAAAACTGTGCACATCATGTTTGGTGGTCCCCTTGTTAGTGAAATTTATTGAAAACACAAAATTCTTTGAGAATTGCTCTTACTTCTGAATAAATTTCATGGTTACCTGGCATTCTTCTGGGTAAAAAGATTGAAGACGAAATAAGAGGCAAGGCAAACCATGTCTTTAAAGCATCATCTGTAGCTGCATACTGAATGATGCTTTTACTTTCTATAAAACTACAGCCGATTTGGTTCCTATAAATATGCAAAAATTCTAAGTACATTTTGTAAACACAAAAATACATAACTGAATAACAATTTTTCAGCAAACTTTGAAGTACATAAGTAAAAACTCTGTGTTGAAATTTTATTCACCTCAACAGCTTTTAACACATGAAATACTAAATCAAGCAGTGTGAGTAAGGAATTCACTCCTGCTTGTTGAGATTTTCAAAAATCGCCAATTTTGTGCACGCTTGCATCTTGTCTCCTAGAATTGCAACATATGAGAGACACTATGCAAGAGTGAGCAATTCAAGATAGCAATAATAATCCAAATAAAAAACAAAAATATGCTTTTTAAAACATATTGGTAAAAATAGATTTTAACAAATTAAATTTTTCACAAATTTCAAAAATAAATTTATTTATCTTAATATTTTTAAAATCAGCATTAGGAGTATGGGCTTGAGGGTGAGATATTTTCTTTGTCAGGGGGAAGGAGTGTTCTTCTCCCGTCCCCTTGAGCTCCAATAAGTATTTTGCGCAAACATTAATAATTTTAAAATGATAGAAGAATAGGTTATATATCTTTAGCATATTTGATAGAAAATAAGGGTATCATTCTATGATTGTGCATTTAACTTTGCATATTCCGCGATTGTTCGACAAGTCTCATAATATGCGACTTCGACAAAATTCACATATTCTGTGATCGCTCGTCAAAATTCGCATATTATGTGATCACTCGACAAAATTCGCATATTATGCGATCACTCGACAAAATTCGCATATTATGCGATCACTCGACAAAATTCACATATTATGCGATCACTCGACAAAATTCGCAATCACTCGACAAAACTCGCATATTCCACTCGACAAAATTCACATATTCCACTCGACAAAGTTCGCATATTCCACTCGACAAAGTTCGCATATTACTACTCGATCATGCGACCAAGTTCGCATATTACTACTCGATCATGCGACGAAGTTCGCATATTACTAGTCGATCATGCGACGAAGTTCGCATATTACTACTCGATCATGCAACTAAGTTCGCATATTACTACGCGATCATGCGACTAAGTTCGCATATTACTACGCGATCATGCAACTAAGTTCGCATATTACTACTCGATCATGCAACTAAGTTCGCATATTACTACGCGATCATGCGACTAAGTTCGCATATTACTACTCGATCATGTGACTAAGTTCGCATATTACTACTCGATCATGCGACTAAGTTCGCATATTACTACTCGATCATGCGACTAAGTTCGCATATTACTACTCGATCATGCGACTAAGTTCGCATATTACTACTCGATCATGCGACTAAGTTTGCATATTACTACTCGATCATGCGACTAAGTTCGCATATTACTCGATCATGCAACTAAGTTCGCATATTACACTGATTGTGCGACCAAGTTCGCATATTACTCGTTCACGCGATAAAGTCTGCATACTACTGGATCGCACGACAAAATTTGCATATTACTTGATCAATTTGCAAATTTTATTCCGTGATCGTTTCATGATGTTGGATTTAAAGTTTATTTTCCCATCCCTTTCCATCCAGTTATGTAATGTAAACCTGGATTTCTAAAAGTTATTTCTTTTTACTTACTTCTTTCATGGCACATCTGGCATTTGTTTATGTTTTCATGTCACGACTGAGCAGTGTTGTTTCCAAATGGTGAATGCCAAATGTTCTCAAATTCTCTTGACATTCAGCCATTTTGAGTTGCAATTACAATCTCTTTATTTTTCTTTCATTATTTAAACTTGTTTCATGAAAATTCAATGATTAATTTTTGTATTTGTTTCATAAAATGAAAAAAAAATTTTTTTTGCTTACCAATTGGGGAAATTTATAATTTTTTCCATGATGATCGACGAAATTCACAAATTTTTTCTTGAGCGATTGGCGAAATTCGCAACTGTTTGATTAAATGATCCATTTTTCCCACATCTGATCGAAGATTTTCCCCCCACCCCTTGCCAGAGTGATGAAATTTGAGAGTTCTTGCGTGACTGCTTCATGAAATTTTAAGATTTTATTCATTGCTAGATCAGAAAAAGATAGCTACAATGTGTGATACATGGCACAAATAACCTTTTCCTTGGAAACACGAAATAAGAACCCCTGTTCATAGCTGCCAACTTTTACGCTTTTTTCCTACCACTATTTTTAATCAGAAAAATTTCCCTTATTTAATCCTATGTTTTCGATAATTAAATAAGACAAATTTCTCTGTTAAAAAATAGTGGTTGGAAAAAAGCGTAAAACTTGGCAGCTATGCCTGTTATATTTTGGGCTATCCTTAAGTATTCACCTGGAGATGGCTGACATTTCTTTCTTTTTTTGCAATTTTCGCTGGTGAAGTCTCAACAACAACTGGATGTTCTGGCAACACAGAAAATGAAGTGTCCTTATGAGTGAATTTTGGTATGAACTAATTTACCAAGTGCTCATTTATAGACACTTAAGGCTTAAAAATTTTCGCATTTTTTTTTTTTTTTAAATAGAGATTAAATATTAGAAAAAAAAAATCCGAATAAAGGAATTTTCAACAGAAATCAGCATTTGAAATGTTATTTGTTAAAAAAAGAGTGGGCTGCATATGATCTTATACCAGGTTGTATTACCTTAAAAATTTTATTGTTTCGATTTAATTTGCATTATTTTGATATCTTCAACATTTTTTTATAAATTGTTTGCTTTTAAAACCATATTTTTGAAAATAATTTCAAATTATCTTTTAAAATGTGATTTTTTATTAATTTTGATATTTTAAATATATTATTCTCAGTATTTCTATGTTCTGGAATAAAAGTTACATTTTTAAAACAATTTTTTTCATTATTTTGATTTTGTAATCTCAGTATTTAGATACATTTATAGCTAAATTTTTATTTAACCTGTAATTTCGCAATCTATATTTTAAAAAATGTATTTTTGCTGTACTTACCATTTCAAAAATCTTGGTTCATTTCTGTATTTACCATTTGCTCATTGTGGTCTCGCTCACCCCCCTCCAATTTATCTTTTTTTGCACATAACGTTTGGAATGCCGATTTGTGCTGAAAATTTCTTTATTTGAATTGCTTTTCTTCTTCTTCTTATTTTTTTTTGTAATGTTTAACCTATATTTTAAACTTTTTAAGCCGAATGTTGCTATAATTGACCACTTGGTGACAATTGCCGGTAACCAAGTAGTTTCGCCAAGTTTAACAATATTATGATTTAAAATTTTTGAAAATACAAAGATTAAAAATTAAAAAATAAGAAAAGCAATCCAAATAAAGAAATTTTCAACAGAAATCGGCATTCCAAATGTTATTTGTAAAAAAAGAGAGTTGGGTGGAAAGGGGGTGTAATTTGTAATAAGCAAATGGTTAAACTGAGATAAAAATTTTTGAAATGTTAAAAAAAGTAACACAAAAATTCATTCTTAAACATACAAATTGCAAAATTGCAGCCATAAAATAAAAAAATAGCCATAAATGTATCAAAAAACTGAGATAACAAAATCAAAATAATGAAAAAAGTTGTTTTTAAAAATATAAATTGTAAATTATTTCAAAAATTAGGCTTGGTTATTACTCCAATACATATAAATACTGAGAATAATATATTGAAAATATCAAAGTGAAAAAAACTATCTCATTTTAAAAGAAATCGAAATTTGTTTCAAAAATAGAGTTTTAAAAGCATACAATTTTTATAAAATAATGTCACATTCTTAAAAAATAAATAAATAAATAAATAAATACATAAAAATTCGGTACTACTTAGTTCTCCTGTCGACCCATTTCGCCAAATTATATAAATCGCCAACCACTCGCCAAGTTACACAAATTCACATAATTTTTATTTTAAATAATGAAAGAATAAATAAATTAGTATAGCATTAATAAAGAACAAATAAAACATCAAAATAAAAATCACTTGACGTAAGCACGTGTAACTTGCTTAAAGCAGCGGTAGAATTGATAAAAAAAAGTCATTGGTCCCAAGGACCAGTAAGCATGAGAATTTACTGGTCCGCAGTCATCATCACTGGCCCGCTACATAAAATTCTATTAAGTCCCTTTAACCCTTGAGTAACCTCCCCCCCCCCCTCTTAGAATATAAACCAAACTTCCTTTACAGCCATCCAAAATTTTCAGCATAGTAAAATGTAAAATTATAATTTACTAAAAATTAAATAAACAGTATACATAACGAAAAACTATAAAATTATTAATTAGATATTTTATTTATCTGATTATTTATTTCAAATGACTAAGATTTAATGCAATTTTTTTTAATTATTGTGTGATTTGTGTTTGGTTGCGGTTTTCTAGGGGACGGGGAAATTAAGTTTACCTGTGAGAAAAGGGAAAAAAGTTACTGGTCCTGCGGACCACTAAATTTTTCAAATTAGTGGTCCGATTGCATTTTTGGTGGTCTCGGACCAGCGGACCACCAAGGATTTCGAACGCTGCTTAAAGTCAAGTAAATGTAACATTTACAATCAACCGTTATTGGCATTTAATCTTATAGTTTAGCGATAGATTGTTGGTCGACGGGATAACTAAGTAGTAGTACCAAAAATTTTAATAATAAAATGTTGAAAATATCTAAATAAAGCAAAACTTTACAATTAAAAAGATAAATGGTTAAATTATTTTTAAAAATAGGGTTTTAAAAGCATACTGTTTATAAAAAAAATGCCTACATGTGCTTGACGCAATAATTTAACATTCATAGACAAAAAAAAAAAAAAAAAAAAAAAAGTAAATACTACATAAAAACTGAGTTTTTATGCATTCAACCAGAATCGACATTCGAAATGAACTCAAATTTTTATTATTTTAATTTAATTTACTTTATTTTGATATTTTCAACATTTTATTTTTACCATTTGCTCATACCCCCCCCCTCCCCTCTGCTGAAAATTTCTTTATTTTAATTGCTTTTTTTTTTTTTTTTTTGTAATGTTTAACCCAGAGGTGTAAAAATCTAGGCACCAGCGGGCAGTCTCCCACCACTAAACTTTATTAGTTTTCTTCCCTTAAATTTTATTAACATTCTTATAGAAAATTCAGACGAAATAACGAATAAAATTTAGTGGTGCGAGACTGTCCGTTGGCGCCTAGATTTTTACACCCCTCGTTTAACCTATTTTTAAAACTTTTTAAGCAGAACGTTGCTATAACTGACCACTAAGTGACAATTGCCAGTAACCAAGTGGTTTCGCCAAGTTTAAGTATAACAATGTTATGTCTTAAAATTTTTGAAAATACAGATTAAACATTAAAAAATAAAAAGCAATCCAAATAAAGAAATTTTCAACAGAAATCGGCATTCCAAATGTTACTTGTAAAAAAAGAAAGTTGGTCAGAAAGGGCGTGTAATTCGTAATGAGCAAATGGTTAATAAATAAACTGAGATAAAAAATTTTGAAATACTGAAGTAACCCAAAAATTCATTCTTAAACATACAAATTGTAAAATTGCAGCCATAAAATAAAAAAATAGCCATAAATATGTATAAAAAAACTGAGATAACAAAATCAAAATAATTAAAAGTTGTTTTTAAAAATATAAATTGTAAATTATTTCAAAAATAAGGCTTGGTTATTACTCCAATACATATAAATACTGAGAATAATATATTGAAAATATCAGTGAAAAAAAAAAAAAATCTCATTTTAAAAGAAATTGAAATTTGTTTCAAAAATAGTTTTAAAAGCATACAATTTTTATAAAATAATGTAACATTCATAAAAAAAAAAAAAAGTAAATGGTACATAAAAATTCTAATAATAAAATGTTGAAAATATCTAAAGCAAAAATTTACAATTTAAAAGATAAATTGTTAAATTATTTTCAAAAATAGGGTTTTAAAAGAATATTCTATTTATAAAAAATGCCTCAATGTGCTTGAAGCAATAATTTAACATTCGTAAACAGACAAAAATAAAAGGTAAATACATAAAAACTGAGTTTTTATGCATTCAAACAGGAATCAACATTCAAAATGAATTCAAATTTTTATTATTTTAATTTGCTTTATTTTGATATTTTCAATATTTTTTTATTTTTACCATTTGCTCATACCCCCCTCCTCCTTCAATTTATCTTTTATTACAAATAACATTTGGAATGCCAATTTCTGCTGAAAATTTCTTTATTTGAATTGTTTTTCTTATTATCATATTTTTTGTAATGTTTAACCTTTTTTAAAACTTTTTAAGTGTTACGTTGCTCTAATTGACCACTAAGTAACAATTGCCGGTAACCAAGTCAAGTGGTTTTGCCAAGTTTAAGTATAACAATGTTATGTTTTAGAATTTTTGAAAATACAGATATTAAACATGAAAAAATAAAAAAAGCAATTCAAATAAAGAAATTTTCAGCAGAAATCGGCATTCCAAATGTTATTTGTAAAAAAAAAGAGAGTTGGGCGGAATGAGTGTGTAATTCGTAATGAGCAAATGGTTAAAAACTGAGAAAAAAATTTTAAATGCTAAAGTAACACAAAAATTCATTCTTAAACACACAAATTGCAAAATTTTTCAATACATCTTGCCTACTGTGAAGAGGAGGGACGGGGGCTTCTCTACTATACAAAAATAAGTTGGAACAGATGTGTTATTATCCCGGGGTTCGCCATCTTAGATTTTTTTTCTTGCCTTGAATTAAAAATTATTTTTTTATTGATAGTTATAATCATTATATTCCATTTTTTTTCAATATTACATTAACCTATCAACAATATTTAACCATTGGCGACATTACTACTTGGCGAAAAAGAAGTTTTCATGCAAGAAAAAAATCCAAGATGGCAGACCCCGGGATAATAAAACATCTAAGCCAATAAGGGCAAATAAATTTACTTACAGAGAAAAATAAAATAATTCAAACTGTTTTTTCGTACAAATTACACAAAAATTCATTCTTAAACACACAAATTGCAAAATTTTTCAATGCATCTTGCCTACTGTGAAGAGGAGGGACGGGGGCTTTCTCTACTATACAAAAATAAGTTAAATATTACTTACGGAGAAAAATAAAATAATTAAACTGTTTTGTCGTACAAATTACATAAAGAAATAGTAACTAATTGTGTCACTAAATGTTCCCCCCTTCCCCTCGTGTAATAATCCAGGCTACTGTATTAAATGGAACATTTGAGTAAAAAAGGAATCAAATTTCTTTTGCTTTTATACTATAAATACAATCATATGTTCATTATTGTAGTACTATTCTCAAAATAGCACTTTCTTTTCTGAACATTTTTATACCGAACAGAAATATATCAAAACCCCAAAATTCCAGTAATGGACACGAAACAAAAACACACAAGTTTTGAAAGAAAATATAAATTTATTAAGTGAAGTTTAGGGCTCTTAGCATGCTCATTAAGATTTTTACTGAAAAAAATCTGAAACTTAACATTATTTTCTGCTTCCTCACTGGTTTAAATAAAAATGTCAACAATAACTCAGATTATAACACATTCAAGGGGGAGCTATGAAAAAAATAACAAAAGCTAGATTTGTATTGTTACTGCTTTTATAAAACAAAAACATTGAAGTTTGTCCATTACTGGCACATCTACCCTATTAATATAAGCTAGGCTCAACAGGTATAATTTGATTAGTCAAAGGAAATTATGACATTGCAAATTACATTAAATTATCATTTTTTAAATTAAATAAGTTTTATGCCAAACAAAAACTTGCCTTGGTTATAGCATTAAGCTTAGAAACAATTATTTAAAGCTTTTCTGTTTATTTATTATGCAAAATGTCCATAAAAGCTTTCCAAATTGTATTTATCTTAGTCTTTACATTATAATACTTTGTTTACATTATTCTAAAAACTTAGAATTTACTGTAATCGATTATTTTTTTTCTTTAAATCTATTTTGAATTGGTGCGATCGTAGAACTTATTTAATTTAATATTTATTCTTTCATACAAATTCGACATTTCATCGTATACGACTCGAATAGTTCATAGATGCGATATCGTATATGATTAATGTCTCTGATAGTACATGTACAGTAATAATAGAAAATAAAATTACATTATTACACAAAAATGCATACTTACATTATTGAAGAATGTTTCTGATTCATTTAAAATCTTCTAACTTGTAATGTGGGCAAAAATACATCATACGTCAGACACGCTGTTACGCGGGAGAAAAATCAAACATATAAACATGGCCGCCACAGAGCATTTCGCTTCAACTCCCTTCCGGTTGCCTCATACAGACGCGCATGGAGGAAATTCTTGTAGGCAGATATTCAGTGTTAGATGCAAACATCTGCTGTCGGAAAACACTTAAACTGGGGATAAACAGTAGCAACGCTTTTAGACAAAATAATATTGTCATAATACACTGTGATGTTTTTTAATAATTTGAAGCTGTTAATAAACACATGTGATTAAAAAGCGTGCTGTTTTTTAACAATTATTTTTTACAGTGTAATACGTGATTTATCACATTGCTAACTAAGCGTAGAACCAACTGAGTGAAAAATATCCAAGCCGAGAATCGAACCCTGAACCCTTGGTTTATATCCTATATAAGACGCTTGGATATATTATTACTTTTATACTTACACGGGCTTCCGGGGTTACTGGATATAGATAAAAACAGTTTATTCAATCGATACCTACATTCGATTTTTTACATTTAGTACATATTTTTAGAATACGCACTAACAATACCAAAAATCATATTTATATGAAAAATAGTAATTATTTTAAGTATAGGTTTGAAATTTATTAAAAGAGAAAATTCTGTATCGTTCTCGTGCCATGAGTTAATAGCCGAAGAATTCGCCAAAGATCACTATTTAAAATTTGCCTTTATATATTTTGATCATTTTAGTGGTTTAAGTGAAATAGTTTGATCATATGTCTTAAATATATATTTTATTTATATTTCATTGTTTTATTTATTGGTACTGAAAAATAAAAAAATCCGTCAATAAGCACAAATTTTTCTGTAAAATTTTACGGAATAATTTCATTTTTCTAAGAAAACAGTACAATTTCCGTAATTGACATTTTGAGATTATAAATCAGTACAAATCCCTTATGTTTTCCCTAAATTTTACGGAATATTACTGTATTCCTCTCAAAACAGTACAAGTTCCGCAAATGATATTTTGAAGCAGTTACTTTTGTTTGGAAAGCAAAGTAATTAATTGTTGTATATACTTGTCTAACACTATATTGAAAATATATTCAACGATTTTCCAATAATGGCTAAATAGTATAGTACTAGTAATGTAGTATATACTAAATAGTACATGAGTTTTCAAGTAAAACCAATAAAAATTGGCGCCATCTATACTATGTATTTTTAAGCAACTCGCTGTATATATACTTTTTTTTTCAATAAAAGCTAACATATTTTTGCGATATTTAAAGGAATTGAAATCATGTCAATATCTTATTAAGTTTGAGACCGGTAAAAAGGAAATGTTACCGTTCATTTTTCATTATTATTTTAAAATAATGTTTGTCTTATTTATAACAAGCTGTTAATATTTTTGAAAGTTTCTGTTAGGAGGTCTTGAAGGGAAAAAAATTATTTTTAATTTTAATATTTTTTAATCTATTCACTATAACAGGTTCGCACATAAATTTTAAAACTTATCTGAAACATAACAAGAAAATTGACGTTTATCTTAGTTTAATAAAGAATAAAGGATATTTATTTTAAAATCTTGTAGTAATTATCTTTAGTTGAGTTTACAGTAGATCATCAAACAAATAATTTGGAAAATTTGAAAAGTACACGTCTGAAAAAAACATGTTAGTATTCTTGCAAAATTAAATGAATCAATAAATAAATAAAAATGATATTAAAATAAAATTTTAAAAATCTTGCAAAACAGAATCAGTCATTACTCTTAAAACATTCTTTCATACCTGTAATATTTTAAAGAGTAAAATTTATCTTTTATAAAGCATGAAACTAAAAAGCTAAATATTCAAAATTATTGGGAAAAAATCTGTAAAATGTTCAGAATTTCATACTCAATGGAAAAATATTATCTCTACGAAAATACGCTCCTTGTTTAACATGTTAGCCTTTGCTTTATAAAAGATATCTGAAATAAGAACGATATTTGAACATGCAGTTTGTGAAACCGTGCCGTAATCTTTAAGAGCACTAATCTAGAAGAGGACAGTTCCCTGATTCGAAACACGCCAGGGTAAGTGTTGTTTATTTAGTTTTGCTTGAATTAAAATGTGATTTTCTGACTCTAATGTAAACGTGTTCTTGGAAAGCTAAGTGTCAAATTCATAAATATGTAAGTTTCTCGTTGAAAAATTATTATATTTTATCTTTGAGACGGAAATTTTTAAATACAAAAATATGGAAAAAAAAAAAAAAAAACGGAAAAATTTTGTGAAAAAACGGAATTTTTTCTGGAATTTACGGGAAAAAATGTCCGTTAAAATACGAAATAGTACTGGCGTCTCGATTGCAGTACAATTTCCGTATTTTAACGGAATTTTTTTCACAGTATTGATGAATGTTTTAATTTCGTTATGTCATATAAGCTGGAAATAAATGCTGAGCTATTTAGATTAATTTAAGTACAAATGGATTTATATTATGTATGTCTGAAAGCGATAGATAGACATAGATTTAAAAAACCATGCCTGAGAATTACTTCAAAAGCAATAAAAATTTAGTAAATAGCGATATATTTTTAAAACAAATTGAGATACAATTTTAAACATATTTCATTTGAAAGTAAATTTCCCGCCTATTCGACGTTCTAAAAAATTAAAATGTGCAATGTTTAGAAGTTTAACAAAATTGCACTAAAAGTTAAATTTAATCGTTCGGTGTTGCCATCATCAAAATGACGTCAGCGTTACGCACGGACACATTTTTGTCATTTATAATATAGATTATCTATTGGTTACTCTTTAAAACTAATTATAGACCGAAATTCATTTAACTTTTGCTTCAATTAAAACAGTTTTTTTTTGTTATTGAAAAAACATTTAAATTTTGAACACTAATTTTGAGCTTAATTCGATTAGTATATTTATTATAAAGACGACTTTCTCAACTGTTAATAAAGAACATTGGACACAAAACCAAGTTTTAAAAGAGAGTTATCAAAGAAAGCTCGATATAAAAGAACAACAACAAAAATCATCAGTGTTTGTGTTGCACATAGTTGAACAGTAAGAAATTGCGTGCATCGAATTTCCATATGACATATACATCAATGTTATTTGTGATTATCCTTCTATATATAAAAAGTAATGATTTGGAAACGGGCCAAAAGATTTGGAAATGGACCAATGAAAATCTGCGTAACTACCACGAAATGCATCTCATTGGTCAGAGCTTTCTGCCTTTTCTTAGCGGGAATTGTTCTTGGCGAAAACCATGAAAGTAGAGAATTTAGATAGGATGGGTAGGGAGCAAATTCACAAACACTCAACGTCCCAGCGTGCCGCACCAACACCCACTTGATATTGTACAAAGCCTTCAGGCGACTTCTTCCTAGCCCTCTATCGTCACGAATAGTGGACCGATTGCTGAACTGGTTTTCAACCCCTCCCCAGAGAAGCCTTCCTTGTCTTTCATAAGAAATGAAATTGAAGAGTCTGCCACGTTGCTTTAAGTGTTTTTATATCATACTATGGATAATCCAAAATAGGATAATGTAAATCATTTAAAATAAGGTAAGTGTTTTATCTTGATATGTCTTAAATATGTGTATGAATTTACTTATTTATATTACTTTCTTCTAAAACTTTTGCGCACTTCTGATATACTGAATATAAGTTATGACTTACCAGACCACGTGTTTGGAAATCGAATGCATTCTAATATCTATTTTTCAATGATTATATTTTTTAAAAACATAAATACTGCTTTGGATTTGGAATACATTTATGTTTTTAAAAGTGATATTTCTTTCGGTAAATTTTTGTTGTTTAATTATGTTATAGAATACATTCTAAAAATAGATTTTTAGTTGTTAGATAGATAAATCTAATGGACATTATATTTTTCTTTTAACAATCAAATTAAACTTTGAACTATATTAAAGTTGTTTAATTTTACTATTGTAATTCATTTATTTTACTATATTTAAAAAAAAAATTAATATAGTTTAAAGTTTAGTTTCATTGTGAAAGAATTTATTGTGTTTTTAACAATGGTTTGAAAATTAAGTGAATGATGTTTCATTTGGCATATTAGTTTTGTTGTTTTAAATCAGTTTTAGAATAAATATGCTAATAATAATCAGATAAATAAATCTAGCGTTTTTTTTTTTTTTTTTTTTGTCAAATTAAACTGCATTAAATAGCAAATATTTTAATATTGCAATTTGTTTATTTTATTACTTTTTAAGTTTACTAAACGCTTCATTTTTAACTTGTTGGTATTTTAATTTACAAATTTTAGTGCTGGACGTATTTTAAAACTTATCGAATGTAAATAAAATTTATTATTTTAGTGTATATATATATAACTTATGTTGAGTTTATCGCTAATTTATAGGCATTAATCTCTATAGCTTTCAGATTTTTAAATTATAGAATAAATACTGATAGCAGTTTTTTAGTCATTTAGGTAAATCTACGGCACATTTTTTTTTTTTTTTTTTTTTTTTTTTTTTTTTTTTTTTTTTTTTTTTTTTTAATTAAACTGAATTTTAAACAACATCAAATAATGCATAATATTATTAAAATGTTAGCTATTTATTAATGTTTAATTAACTATTAGTGTTTAATTTAACAGTTTCTAGTAATATAGTATTATTAAAACTCAAATTTAATGAAAATTTAATATTTTAATTTTGGATTATAAAAAATGATTGTCTATAGAATTAAGAGTAATAACCATAGAAATATTATTATATTATCTTAGATATTTTTAGATAATTTATGTTCAATATTATCAAAAGCAAGTAAAAATATTTGAAGAAAGTGATATAAATAAACTACACATTTTTTTTAAAGAATTATCAAGATAAAACACTAATCTTATAATCAAAATGAACAAAATAATTTTTTCAATAATAGATTTAAATATTACCTTTCAGAATCGAATGAAAATTATATTTATACATAAATAAACAATCTTAGAAAATTAAATAAATTGAAATTATAATAATTTTGCAAGAGAAAAAATGTTCAAAATACAAATAATTTTTCACAAAAATATTATTTCAAAACCAGTGTTTTTTTTTTTTTTTTTTTTTTTTTTTTTGAGGTGGGGGATAGGGTGAGATATATTTGCTCTAGAATTTTTATTAATAAATTTACAAATTGGCCTTAATTAATGTTATATGTTATACTTTAGTACATTATTGTGCTCTTTAAACATAAATTATTTAACTTCTGAAAATGAAAATCTACCTTCCAATATATTTACTTTCTACTTACTAATATATATTCAGAAAAATTTAAATTTGTCAGATTTGAAAAATAATGAATAAAGAATTTTATTTAAACATGAGCAAAAAATCTTAGATTTATATGGACTAAAATTATTATTAAAAATAAATTTACAAATTAGCTTAATTGCTCTTTTTTAATGCATTAATGTTTTATTAATTTTCTCTTAAACATTAAATCATCTGATTTACCTAGTATAAATAAAATCTGTAGCAAAATATTCATATTTATTAATTTTTTTTTGTTTTGTTTTTACTGATGTATATTTGGTAAAATTGGAATTTATCCGTTTCCAAAAAACTTTAAACAGGTTGCTATACAAACATATATATATATATATATAAGCATTAATATCTCCCTTTGTTTATAAAGTACGAAGAAAATGTTTAACTTGTCTTTGAAAAAAAGATCAGATTGTAGGAAAATTCGTGATGAGTGATATTCATTTGAGGTATTTAAAGCTCACATATATTGAACAATATCAAAAGCAAATAAACATATATGAAAAAATTATGTAAATAAAGGCACAAGAAGATTTGGGAATTTTCAAAATAAAATATTTATCTTAAAACAATAGATGTCCTTCTAAGTAATAAGAACAGCACTTTTATAAATGAAGAACAGCTAAAAATATAAATTATTTTCATAAAAAATGAAGCAGATTATTTTTCAAGATACGTTGAATTGTTCCTTCTCATAAAGAATTATAATTAAAGATGAGCAAAAAAATCTTAAAAAATTAAATAAATAAATTGTACTTTTAACAATTTTACAAAGAAAAGGGAAGTTGAAAAATTATTTTCAATTAATTATTTTCAAAAAATTACTTTTGCAAGACAATTTTTATGATATACATCTGGTCTACAATTAGTAATATATTTACAAAAATTCAAATTCTTTTATGATTAATGTTTTATTATTAGTCTCTTTAAACATTTATTATTTACTAATGTGTATTTGGTAAAAATGGAAATTTTATGATTAGAAATCTCTTTAAAAATAATAACGATAATTTTTTTTTTTAAAGTATCTTTTTTGGTTTACAAAATAGGAAGAAAATGGAAAAATAAATGTTTAACTTAATTGTTTAAAAAAAAAGATCACATAGTGGAAAGATTCATAATATAAGTTAAAGTTAGTAATTTTTCAAAGTACAAGAAAAGCGCAAAGTTCTATCGGGGAAAAAGATCATCGGTCGTCTAAGAGTGACGTCACAAAATCGCCCAAAGGCTTTATGTCAAGTGGGTGTTGGCTGCACTCGTATTCTTGCACTCGTATTCTTGCAAGTATTCTATAAACAAAAAATACGCGGTCAAGTGGACGAAATGTCGAAGTCGAATTAGCTCCAGACATGCATGAGCGTTCATTTTCTCGCCAAATTACAGAGATTAGTTCACAGGCTACAGAGATTGGCGTCAAGCGCGCTGGGTCGATGGGTGATTGTGTATTTGCTGGTAGGGAAAGGAACGAATCTTCAGCATTTCGGTAGACTTCTTCTTCTTCTTCTTTTTTTTTTTTTTTTTTTTTTTTTTTTTTTTTTTTAAGTGGTCGATGGCAAAAGTTATTTTTACAGAAAGAAGATAATTTCCATTAACTAATGAGAAAGGGGGGTGGGGTCATCTGCGTTTGGAATCTAAAAATTGAATGCACAGAAAATAAGGGATCGCGATGCGATCCAGAATGGAAACGCGAAACAATTACGTGTGCGGTTGTCTAGAAAATTGGGATTTCTTTGCGATTACGCGGGGGGTTGCTGAGCGTAGTGAACAGGGAGGCAGAGCCGCCCCCTCCACCCCCAGTGTAAAAAAATTAAGTGAATATACTGCTTTATGTCCGCTGTCTTTTAATTGTCCTGAATAATAACATTGCCCATAATAGCCTTGAAAAACTTAGTTTTAGGTAAAATTGATCTAAATTTAAGTATCAGAAACATATAAACGAGTTAATATGTGCAACACTTTTAACCACAATAAAGCACATATTATACTCTTTCAGAGAGCCGTTCTAAAACGACATATAACTGAGAAAGACTTGCAATCGACACTGATATAATGCTGCAATCGTACAAATTTAAACTGCTACCACTTTCGGTTGTTTAAGATGCACTATATTTTGAAAGAAAGTTGAAATATTGATAGAAATATATTAAATAATCATTTCAAAAACTGAAAAAAATAAACATTTACAAACTTTATTTCAGTTGCACACCTTCAATTGGAGTTTTTTTCGAGCTTATAAACAGATTTTAATTAAAATAATCTTTAATCGACGTGACATATAGATTTACATTGAGACTTAAGTAAAGCATTGTGCATGAAGTTAAGTTCCTGGAAGGTTTTCTCACTAGTATTGTGAGGAACAAAAAATGTTCTAAATGTGTCGATGCAGTCCACCTATCCACTGTCCATTCTTTTCGTCCCACCCATCCGCAAATTCCACGAACTTGAAATAACCCTTGTAACAGCCACACATGTTCTTCGTTTTGCATCTTTGGGGGGGGGGGGGGGGGGGGAATCTGAGAAAATCGGTTACGGCTCCAAAGGAACGACGTACAACCTAAGTTACCAGTCGTATATACGAAATATTAACCCTTAAATGCCTGATTTTTAAAAAATCATTGTAATAATGTTTTTCGGCTTTCATTTTTTAAATGAATCATTGGAAAAATTCTTTAAAAAATCCTATTTTGTTTTAAGTATGGTTTACGGCTAAAAAACAGTTTGTTACTAATTGGCAATACTGGTCTTTAATTCAAAAAATAATTTTCCTTGATGAAATTCTATAATATTAAACACACAAGAATTTTAAGAACTATAATAAGAAATAAATTTTACTTGCTCACTGCAGAACAAAATAGGGTATTTCGCAAGCTTCCAAACAAAACAAAAAGAACAAATAGCAACAATTGAAAAAATAAATCAATATTTATTCTTAAACAGCACAAGTGTTGCCATACACATGTTAGAAATCGATTTAATAATATTTTCAGAGTGTATTTTATTGGCAACATTATGCATTATAGCTTCAATATTATTTTAATAGTATTTTAGAAGCCAAAATTGGGTATGTTGCCGAAAAGCAACACCCGGCATTTAAGGGTTAAAATACTACGATAAACAGGCATGAATCGGGAACGCACCGAAACAACGTATAAACGTAAAAGACGTATAAATAAGAAACGCATAAACGGTGATTTACTGTATTAGAGAAAAAGATGATACTTTCCAACACAAACTACAAACCATTTTAATCGTAAATGTGTTTCCTTTTTTTATGGAAAATATTTCTCAATCAAAACGCTGCAAAACTCATTTAATTAAAATCTTGCAAAATACATGGAAGAAATCTGTTTTTTTTTTTTTTTTTTTTTCAGGAAATATGAAGAAACTAAACCTGGAATAATATTAATATCATAATTTGAATTCTTTGAAAATAAAGATAAAATATATTTCCTTTAAAACAGCTAAATTTTCAGTTTTTTACATATGATCGATTCAGTATTTGAAACCACAGTAAAATCCCTTTAATTAGATCCAAAAGTAACAGCGTGAAAAGTCAAACGGAAATACGTCCGTTTATAATTATGTGCTCAGGCGTAAAGGAGGATATAATGAGAACGTCTCAGAAAGGTCTCAAATTCAATTAGAAGTTTTTAAGAAAAATATCCATTCAAACTGCCCAAAGACAAATTCTTTGAGACATTTAAAGAAATTAATAAGAGGATGAAGCGAATGTTAACTTTAAATTATTTTATAGAATATTATAACTGAAACGCTTAAAATTTATATCTTTTTACGATATTAGAACTTCTGTTTTAGTGAATGAATCAACATTTTCTAGAGTTGAATTTTAAAAGTTGTTGAACTGAATCTCATTTCATAATTGAAGAGATGGATTGTAAAACAATGTAACTAACGAAATGCAAGTTTTGAGATATTCAAGCGCTGAGGGTTCGAATCCCAGGGTAAGTCATGAATGTGATAATGTGTTCAAAGTTATATATATACATATGTCACGATATTTTGGTAACATGTCATGGAATGATGTAAATGAAGCAGATATTGCTCCGCAACACTCTAAAGCACTTAGACAGCCGTCATTACGATACCTATTGAGATCACCATATTCAAAAGCTCAATTGCAGCCGTCGATATTTTACCTTTGGCTTTGGTCAAATACCACTGGTAGTTTTCCAGAAAAAAGGAGAAAACTTCTTCATAAAAGAAGAAATTTCATTGCTTTCATCTAGCATAACACAGTTGAAAAGCATACACTACAATTATTTAAAGCAGTAGACACTTAGTCCTGTCATCTCTTCACATACTACATTTTATAACAAGATGTTGAAAAAAATTATTCGATTTACTCCGGTCACGCTCTTCTAGACAGCAACGTAGATTTATCGAACAATAAATGCCACGAAAAATCTGAGCTCCGCGCTCATGTATCAGGTTAAATAGTGAGATGCAGAATGCCTTTTGTGCTAATGCAGATACAAGGAACAACAAATCATAGCCTTGAAACAGGGAAGAATTATATTGTAGCAAGCAGTGTGGAATACAGACACTTTTCTCCGGGAGGAATTTCTGTGGCACCGGGGGGCAGATTACAAAATTCCGGGGGGAATGTACCCCCTGGACCACCCTTGACTTAAACACTGCTAGCAAGTAAGAAATTAGGACTCCTGGAGTGTTTACCATAAATTGCGCAAAAATGACTTTTGGAACAAAATAAGAAAAATGAAATGGTATAAGCCATGTATGAATCAGGTATCAGGAATGGTATAAATGGTATAAAATGGCATAAAATCTTTAATAGAATAAATAAATAAATATTAGCAATTTAAGATTGAGAAATAAAAAAGCCTTGAATAAAAGTGATAAAAAGGAAAATATTTCTTAGAAAATGTTAAGGAAATTAAATACGCGTTTTAAATGAACAGAATGAATGGGATATTATTTAAAATAGGGAATAATCTAATAAACTCTGATTGTAGAATAAATTTAGAAGGGAAATTTTTATGGAATAATTTTAATAACGCCTGGAAATTTAATTTTCGTAATATATATACGTAATGGAAAGAAATAAAATTGTTAAGTCTGGCTCGTGTTACCTGTTTCAGTATATAAAATAAGGATCATTCAAGACGACAGTCATAGTTGCTATAGACCTCAAAATAGGTCCACTACCGTGGACTTCAAATTTCAAACGTCAGAAAGATATTCAAGTTTAACTACAACAAAACTGTTTTGATTGAGTTTTTTTGAACAGCGGCTGGTTTGTTAAGATTGGATATTCAGTCAACTTATGTGCAAGATTTTTTTCTGGTAGCTTTTATTTTATTGGATTTATGTGCAAAGAATCTTCATTATTAAAACCAGATGATTCGACACGGGTTTTCTGGTTTACAGAACACACATAGCATTGTACAGAATAGGGATAAAACCATTTTTTTTAAACTGAAAAACTCTAATAGTTTTTTTTTTTTTTTTTTTTTAGATTTAATATATTTTTCTAGATTGCCCACTAAAAAAACAAAAATAATTTTTATACGAAAAATATATCTATAATGCATACAAATAAAATTTTTAAATTTATTTAAAACAATATTAAGTTATTATCTACACTCATGTCCAAAATTAAGGTCACAAACATAAAATATGTGAAAACTGATGAACTATTCTCTGTGCTGCCACGAAGTTTGGCACAGAGGTATATTATAATGGGAGAAAGAATATAGCAAAATAACAATATGTAAAAGATTTTAATTGTGAATTAAGAAACAGGGTACATCAAAAAGTGTTACATCATGAATCGGAGATAAATCATTTATCTCGTGAAATTCCTGTCTAGTATAGAGTGTGTCCACCATGTACTGCTATACAAACCTCACAAGGTGCTCTCATATTGTTTATGAGGGATTGAATAAATGCTTGTGGAAACAAAGTTCATTCTTCCAAATGCGCGGCTTTTAAGTCCTGGTGGATCCTGGGAGTGGTGTTACGCTGTTCAATACCTCTTCCTAGACCATCCAAAACATGTTCAATAGGACTGAGTTCCGAAGACCTCGAGGGTCAATTCTTATTACGAACATTCTCTTCTTCAAGAAAATCATCAACAATGTAAGCTTTGTGTGGCTTCGCATTATCGTCCATGAACATGACATTCGGGTCTATGGCACCTCGTAACAACCCCACATAAGCTTCAAGGAAGTCATCCTTATAGAGATGTGCGTTGACAGTACCTGCATCGAAGACGTGCAGTGGTGCACGACTACTCAACGTTATGCCGCCCCATACAAGGATTCCTTTGCCACCAAATCTGTAGATTTCTTTTACGTAGGAGGGATGATAAGCGAGCTCCACGTTCTCCCCTGATGAAGATTCGACGAGAATCACTCCGCGTGGTGAATCTCGACTCATCATTAAAAAGAAAACGCGCATTCTCGGTTAGTTATGCAGACGAGATACTGAGACCTCATATCGTATTCGCTGAAGAAATTGGTCATTCTTTTTTTCCCATACATGATAATGGCAGACCGCTACAGCTCGTCTTGTGGAGAAAGTGCCTAAAGCTGCAACATTGCATCGAGTGGAATAGCCAACATGCTCTCCAAGCCTGAATCCGATCGAGAATGTTTGGGACACACTCAGACGACATATTGCAGCAAGACTAAGGCCTCCTTTTATTGTCCTGGACATGGAAAATGCAGTTCTTGAGGAGTGGAATAGTACTACCCAAAATCTTATCGATAATGCCATCGAATTCATGAAAAAAAAGTGTGCGACAGCGACAGTTTTATCTATTATACGGAACAACATGCCATATTTAATACCTCGAATAATTCTTAAACCGTACTTATTTGTCATTTACATGTAACCAAATTGTTGCTCTAAACCATATTTTCATGTTCCATCGATCTTAAACGATCGATAGATTAAAGCTCTCTTGCAATTTTTTTGCGTCTTTTTTTTCTGAATTGCGCATTGATACACATGTACTCTCCATTTTATACCTATGCATGACTGGCTCATGCCGTTTACTTAACGCATTTTAGATGTTGCCGGTCTCTTGACCACACATGAAAAAAGTCATTTCTTCATTAAAATAAAATATGTGTTTAGAAAATAAAGGAAATTTTGAGATTGAAGTACTTCAAGAAGGTTTGATAAAAGTGAGAAAAAAAATCATTTGTTACATGAAAACTTTGTGTATTTGAACACGATGTAGCTTAAATAATGTATCTTTTTGTGTGGGTACGAAAATGTGATCAAAATGAAAAATGTCTTTCTCGCGGAATAATAGTAAGAACTGTAACATTTAAATCTCCTGTACGTAA
Organism: Maratus speciosus; assembly: GCA_963932465.1. NCBI lineage: Eukaryota > Metazoa > Arthropoda > Arachnida > Araneae > Salticidae > Maratus > Maratus speciosus. The sequence continues at coordinate 243,289,068 of OZ010800.1, read as the reverse complement.
CAGTTTCATGCCTTGCTACAATTTCCATTTTGTAATAAGATAAATTTAACATACAGGTGTGATTTTAAATTTGACAGCATTAAAATAATTGCGGCAACAATCAAAAATATTTCTGATTAAATTAATTTTTTCCATACTGTGTATTTACAAACTACTGCAACAAGCGTTCATGGATGATAATATACGTCAAAACAAATAATATTTGCGTAGGAGAATCCAGCCCCACAATGCACTTATTCAGTTAAAAATACATATTATATCGCTCCAAGCCGATTTCTTATTTTGGATCATAATTTTATCTTTAAGAAGTTAAAATTTCAGCGCAAAATTCACCTTGATTAATAATTAAAATTCATAAAGATACAAATAAATGTAAATACATTACTTAAAGGTGCGTCAAACATAATAAAATCATTTAAAACACATTAAAGTCCTTTTTAAAACCAAAATGTTTTCAACCGAAACTTGCTCGGCCTTCATCTGGGAAAAACTAATAGCTCTATTATTTTATTATTTTTAATAGCTCTTGTTTATCTGCGTTTTGTAGCTTTGACCGGAACAGACAATTCTACTTCAAGGGTGGTATGGCATATCAGGTGGAATGGAAAATGTTATTCAAAATTTCACAAAACAAGCACAGGTTTATTAATCATGTATTAATTCTTTCGAGACTGCGTGGATATCATATGATAATATATCGTTACAGACAATTTCTTTATTAGATATTATTTCTAGAGATCACCTTGATTATTAATTAAAATTCATAAAGATACAAATAAATGTAAATGCATTGCTTAAAAGTGAAACTCTAGACACTGGACCAGGCACAGTATCACAAAAATCGGGACAGCGAGACAAAAAAAGAGGGACAAGGGCTTCCAAATCGAGACATAACAAGTAATATAAAAATTTTGTTTATAAAGTGAATTCCTACTTAGGTCATCAAAGAAAAATTTAATATAATCCCTTAAACTAATAGATTTTGTTGCATTAAAATATCTCAATTTGTTTATATTCTATAAGCAAGTAAACCCTATTGGTTTACAATGGAAGTCTATGGGAATTTGGCGAAATATTAGAGAAATCGCCAAGTTGGCGTCACTTTTGGCGACTCATTTTGGTCGCCAAATTTGGCGATATATCGCCTAGTTGGCGTCAGACTTGGCGGTATTTGGCGACAGAACAGGGTCCCTTCCTATGGTAACCCCCCTTATAGATATTAAGATGCATTAAATGCTGTTCAATAACCAATAGCCGCCATTTTGTTTCCCATATAAAACTAAAATTAATTAATTAAAATTGAATTAATAAATTAATATTTGAAAAAACTGTATAAACATCAATTGTCATCCAGTACAAGTTTAAAAAAAAATATTTCAACTTGATAGTATGAATAATAAGTATTTTATTAACGACTGAAAATTTGAACAAGATATATAAATATGGAGAGAGTGTGAACTAACAGTAGGAATTGAAAAATATAGTAAATCCTATGAAAACTGTTCCTGTTTGTAACGGAAAATATTCATGTTCCTTACAGAAGGAATATTATGCAAATAGACTTGCTAAGACGAAAACCTGTCTAAAACGGAATATTTCTCTGGTCATTTTAAATTCCGCCTTAGAACGTTTTCCTGTATTAAATGAACGAAATAATCTTATGTAGTAAAATTTGTGAAAGCGGAATCTCTAAATATCGAAACAAAATTCCGTTTTGGGGAGTTTTACAACTGAACAGTTGCAATTGTATGGTATTCCTTTCTCAACGTTTCAAGTAGGATTCTGTTATACACAGGTACAGTCTTTGGAAATAACTTTGCAACAAATTACTGCAGAAAACAGTTACTGGTACTGAGCTATTGGAAATAATGTCTACTTTTAAATGCTGTATATAAAATTCGCTTAGGGGGCCATCTACATATCAAAACGAACCGAAACTTTGATTTTTTTCAATACCAAAGACTCACACCATAAATAATTTTTACACCCTTGAATTAGCTTAAAAACAAATTGCCATGAAATTCGCACGATTAGCTTCAGATAAATTAATTATATTAATATGAGCATATTTTAAGGGAAATTGAAGTTCGGTACTGGATTGTTGAAATGCTATAGAATGACTATGTCAGTTTTATTAATGTATTATTTCTTGCCAATATGAACATTTCAGTCGCTTAATATGTTTCGACGTTTGCCAGCCCAAGTGTTTCTATAAAAGGAGTAAAATATATATATATATATATTTAATTATGCTTTTTTGCACATCATAGACGGGCCATTAACCCGTGGTTTTGACGTTTTTTAATCATAATTCGAAAACTACTAGGAAGAAAATTTTGAAATTGAGAATTCGTATAACGCAAGCTATAATAAATATAAATCTCTCAATAAATATAGCCTGCAATTCACATTATGTCGAATATTAATTTTACAATTCATAATTCATATTATTATTTTTTAAAATTATAAATTCAACGAATATATGTTTTTTTTTTTTTCAATATTATAACCACACAAAAAATTATCTCATTGGGATTATAATTTCAGGAGATATTAGTAAAAATATGAAAATGTAATTTAACATTCGAAGCTCTAAATTTTGAATGTTTATAACTCAAAAACTTTTCATCCACACGACTTGAAATTTCGTTTCTAGGCATAGTTTGAACCGAAGATTTAAAATATTTTGTCAAAATTGTCAGTGGCCATTGAAAAAAACAAAGTTTGGCCTGGTTTTGATTTGTAGATTGCCCCCAAAGCAAATTTATATACATCATTTAAAAATAGACTTCGTTTGGTACCAGAAAATTTCTTCTGTTATAAGAAGTTGCGGAGTGAGAAGGGGTGTTTACTTTTTTTTCCACGACTGTACCTTTTTCAAACATCTGTCAATGAAAATACGTGGGTATTACAACTAGAAAAAGAACACAGCTAGTAACCGCAAAAATATTCCGTTTTAGCAGGTAGATTTGAACGCTATTCCTTTCGGCGGAATCACAAAATATTCCTTTATAGACAGATTTTATTTTCACTGGTTTTCCTATATTGAATTTCACTTCATATAGACTAACGAATAAAATGGTATTAAAAGGAATTTAGAAGTATTTATGCATCATGAAAAATTGGGACATTTAGCGTCCCGCGCAGAGGTTTCGCGGGACAGCCTTGGAGCAGCAGAAAGTCGGTACACCTTCAACAATACTCACAATCCACTTATTCAGTCAAAAATACAGGTTATCTCGCTATAAGCCAATTTCGGACTTATTATCATAGCTTTATCATAGTAAAGATACTTTACAGTCACTTTTAACTAACCTACTTTACTTTTTATGAAATATTTGACATCAAAAGACGTACTGGAAATTGTCACCGTAACGCCAAAATAGCACTAAGCTGTAAGTTGCATAACTTAAGGCTGTTCTTAACTGCGCTCCTCAACAAGCGCAAAACGTTTTTACACATTTACAAATTCATTTTTTAACGGAAAGGTATAAAATTAGAAAGCCTGGCCATGGAAACGATTGGAATTGAACTGTTTTTTCCATTTTTTGATCCATCCATTACCTATTGAGTTAGAAGCGTTTTGGATAACGTGACAAACCCGTTTTTCGCCCGCTCTTGGGTGTTTTTTCTTCCTTCGCGCGGAAATTCGGTTCAAAACGCCTACTTTGACACTCTTTTCTCAAAGATCTATTGTGTTTGCAAAAAAATGGCAAAAAACAGTTCGATGACATAGTTTCTGAACAACAAGACCAGCTAGTTTGCCCTTTTGGATTTGAGAACACCCTTAATAAGCATATGGCAGTAAGTATGACGTCACTGATAAAAATAACGGTGCATTTTCAGCACTACTTTTTTGAAAATCTAAAGTTTTATTTTAATTTGAAAAATTTGTCAAAAGTGGTCCAAATTAAACGACTGGTCGCCAAAGTTGGACCCCCAGTCTCTTAAATTGGATCAAACAATATAATAGGCTGTTTAAATGAGTAGAGAATATAACTAAGTTTATTAAAGCAAAGTTTGCGATAAATGAAACAATCAAACAAAGCAACAGAAATTAAATATACTGAAATCAAATATCTGAAAATAAGAGTAATTGTTTTATAAATCAAAATATATTGAAAATATAAATCAAAGTTATAAGTATTTAAGAACAGAAATTATGGAACTTATTGTCATTTACTTTAATATCATGTAAGAAGTGATGCAAGGCTTACACATGAATTTCTTTTGTTCATTTTTTATTCCAGCGCACACAGCATGGAACCATATTTCGCTATCTGAACATTGAATCATTTCTGCTATTTTATTTTTCTTACAAATTAGGCAAAACCAATCATCACTGTCTTGATTTTTCGTTTTAGATTCTGTGTCATTAGATTTTTTTTCTTGCAACTGAAGTTTTCTTCACCTTATTCTGTAGTTCTTCCCTTTCATCATTTTCTTTCCAATTGAATTTCACCTATTTTTTAAAACTTGTTATTCCATTTGCTTTTGTTCTTTGAGAGCTTCCTTTTTGTTGTTTTTTGGCTTTTTAATTTTAAAGTTTTACTTTATATGGTGAAGATGTTAACACAGCTGTTTTTTTTTTGCTCCCTCTGTGTTTTGACTTAACTAATTTTGACAAGAGAGATATCGTTTCTAATGATTCTTTGGCTTTTTTGGGGGGTTTTCCTTACTTTCTTTTCAAACTTATGATCGTATATCTGAACACATTTAACCCTCCGTCTACCAGACGGGTCCATTGGACCCGACAGGTACATACAAAATATTCATTCAAACCAGAAATTTCTTTAAAATAAACTAAGTATATAAACCAGACAAAAATAAGGTAAATAAATAAGTTAAATAGTTTAAAATAAAAATTCTGGTGTAGAACGTTTTATTAAAACTTGAATAAAATTCCCGGTAGATCTAGGGTTAAGCAACTCAAATTAGCCCAATTAAGGCAAGTGCGCCATTTTTTAAAACGGACATTCTGAAGACTAAGAACAAAAACGAAAGCAAACAAATCCGCGCTAAATATATGCGCACTAAACGCATGAAATTAGATATGTATATGCAAACATAACAACTTGCCTTAGCTTGAAAGTAGTCTCTTACATTTAGCAGGAAAAAATTAGATCATAACAAATAATTTTAGGTTTATAAAAACTGTCTGAAAACAGCAAGTGGAAGGTGTGTGCTTCTTTCCATCATAAATGACGTCATTCTGATGAGTAGGATTTCAGCTGTAAATGGCGTCTTTTTCTGTAATTAATAACAGAATTGCAGTGGTCCATTTAAAGAGGCCGTCCAAATATGGCTACTCTCCTCTATCACTGCTTAAAATTTGTTTCGTTAGTTTAGGAACATCCTGTTTTTCATCAAATTTTCAAAAAATTGTGAAATATAGCTTTAAATATCAAAAGAAGCGAAGAAGTGTGTAAAGAATTTCATCACTGCGCAAACTTTTAAGCTGCAGAAATAAAATTATAATTTTTTTTTCTGCTATTTTTATAATTCCAACTATATTTTAATTTAAGAAGATATTTCAGCGATACTTTCTTTTTAAAAATAGATTTTTTTACGTAAAGCAGCAATTATTCGAAAATACACTACATATATGGGACTGACTCTTAAAAAAACTAATACCCAACAGTCATTAATGAATGAGAAACCACAGACATCATTAAAGAAATATTAATTAGAATTTCGAAATATTTTATTTTCCGCTCATTATAATGGAATTTTAACAATGTATTATATTTTTGTTCGGCTAAATTAATAATAATATATGGACTTTTCTCTCCTGCATTTAAATAATTTTATTCAACATACTATTTTGAAATTTTTTTGTGATTTTTTTTTTTTTAATTCTCTGAAGATTTTATAGAAGAAAATAACTTTACTTTTGAAAAATTTTAGTTCCTTGCCTTATTTCGTCTGTTTTACACATTTTAGCATTAAAATAGATACGGGTCAATATCTGAAAATTGGACAATTTGCGCCCACTATCAATGATGCTTCATTAATTATGCTAAAACCAAAAACTGAAAAATGTAATATATTGTAACATTTGTTTTAGCAATTACCAATGATAAACGGACATATAATGATGTATAAATAATTAATTTTAAGCTTTAAACAAACGAAATCATCATTTCAATCCCTGTTCCCAGGTACAAATATCCAATATTAAATGTATGCTGTAAAAATTTCTATAAATATTATTAACTTTTGCTATAATATATTTATACCTATATATATATACAGTATGGGAAAATATAATTATCCTTTATTTGTATAGATTGCATAGTAAAATATTGTAGTAAATACATTTGTACCTGAGGTTGACCATCATCTCAATCCCTCTAAACACATATTTAGGTTAACAGATACTAGGTGGCGCTGGCAGAATTATTTCCATTGCAACAGCAACTAAAGTTCAACTAGCCACCATGGATGAAAGTAAGTCGTTCTACTCTTTGTTTCATATTTAGAAATATCCAGTTTTTGTTCTGAATAGGGATGAGTATTTTCTTATAGAATCATTCATGTCCCCATATTTAACTTTTTATTTATGAACAAAAAGCTAATTGCAACTTTATTTATGTAACATGCAAATGTCACACGGCGTATTTAATAATTTACATGTGTGCAAAATGATTCAACCAAATGGCTGTTCAACTTTTACGACAAAAACATCACCTCAGTCCCAATTATTAGAGACTCCTTATGATGTTAAAAGACACTTTCTTCCATAAAAGTTTATACTATGCATGAAATATACATCTTTGATATCAAAACACTACAGCCTTTAAACGATAAAACATGTATCATAGATTATAATTGTATGAGGTAGTTGGTACATTAATTTAAAAAAATAAAAATTTTGGAATGAAATTGTCCGGTTTTGAGATATTGACCCATACTGACATTCGAACTGCAATTTAACTCCTTTTTCATTAATAATAATAATAAAAAAATTTAAGTGGCCAAATATAGCATCGTAACATATAAATTAATATTGTACTACACAACGCCGAATCTTTTCAAATCCGCTTACCAAATGTTTTTAAAAAGTATTTTACGTGACCATTATGCGTCAGCAACTTAAAAATAAAACAGTATTTATATCTTAAGTTTATTCACAAGTCTAAATTGACAGGATTCTGGCGTATTCATGAACTTGTATTGATTCGTAAATAAATAAAATTTGCAGATGTATTCAAAATGCATATATAACTTGTAAGTATCATTCATGTACCAAGAATTCAAACAGCATTTCCCATTTTCTTATAAAGGCTAAAAATCTTTTAGAGAATGCTGACAAAATTTCCAATATAAGTCGATTTTCCAAACTCAGCAATTACGGGAATGTTATCATGAAGGGAAAATTACCTATAAATGAAGATGTGTCATTTACATATTTTTTTTTTTAAGTTCATCATCATTTTGTTTTTTTTTTAGTCTGCAAATTTACGGATGTGTCAAAACTCGTTCAAATTTGCATAATTCAGTGAGAGTCATTTTTTTTTTCTTTTTTGTAATTGTCTATTAAACAGCCTTAATAGGTATTTTTATTTTAAAATGTGATGTCGCACAGAAAATTTCTCCGTTCAGAACGTTGGGTCATGATCCCTCCACCCCCTCCATCTAGCTACGTGCTTAAAAAAACTCACGTGTAGTATGTATTAAACTGTACTAATTATAGCAACAATTATATTCTAGAAAGTAGTACAAAAATTAAATGTATATATATAATTGCATCTTGGATACCAAACAATTAATATCTGGTTCATAACTAAATATTTTTAACAGAACGAAAACTAAACTGAAATAATCTGACAAGTGCTTTCTGTTTGAGTTTTTCATGTCATTCTTATTCATTTCCTAAATTAATGTTTCGCAGGGAGTTTTGAATTGAAACATTTTTCTTTAGGAGGATATTTTGAAGATCCAGGGAGACAGTACAGAGTTACCAGATGAGGGTAGGGATTTACATTTTTTAACCATTAACCCCTTAATTCTCGCTCCCGTGATAGTCACGGGCTGTGTCTTTTATTCTGATTATTTGATTACCCCCAGATTTATAAAGTAGTGTAATTGGCTTTATTATGTTATCATTTTACCTGTCATTAAATAAGGTGAATATATATATATATATATATATATTTACAAAAAGTGGTGCCAATGACCAATTTGAATTTTTAAACAGATTTAATACGACCTTTAAGGGTTTAACAAACGCAAAATTTCAAATCTCCCAGGGGACATTTTGATACTCAGCGGGAAGGCCTCCCAATCCCCTGGCCACAAAATGAATTCATTGTATTGTAAGCGTAGGTAGTGGGGGATATGGTACAGATGACATATTCGCCATATATTGGCGCGATTTTTTTCTGTCGCCAATATCATATAGGCAACAGGTACTTAACTTGCGCCAAAGTGTCGTTATTTTGCTTGATGTGGTAACCCGAATTATGTTGTTTATGCTGTTGATGTTTTCGCCAAATTGGCAACCGAAAAAATCGCGCCAATATGGGGCGAATATGACATCTGTACCGGGGATAATATCAAAATTGAAAATTTTATATCAAGCTGCTATATTTCATCATTGGGATTGTTGCTTACAAAACAAGGGGGCCATAATTAAACTGACACTACTCTGAGTATTCTGTAGCGCGATCTAATTCAGAGAATGACGCAAAATTTTGTAAGAAGATTAAACAAGACGGTTGACGAAGGATTCCGCGAAAAAAAATTTCTACCGAAAGTCATCGCTAGGGGAATATGTGGCACTATGTAACAGAAAAGAGAGTTTTAAAGAATGCTGAATCAATACTGAAATTAAATTACCTTTTATTTAACACATTTTTATTCCGTAGTTGTGACTTTTGGAAGCAAATTTTGTTTTCGCGGAATTCTTTGTCCCTCGTACTGTTTAATCTTCTTACAAAATTTGGCGCCATTCTCTCAATTAGATCGTGCTACAGAACACTCTGAGTAGCGTCAGTTTAATTATGGCCGCCTTGTACATGATTATCCTGCTTTTCGATTTTTTCTAAATTTTCTCTTAATTTCTTAAATTGTTGAACCCATATAAAAAAAAAAAAAATCGGGATTATTTAAAGTTGCATTTCAAAATCTTCAATTTCAGAAAAAAAAATTAGACTAGTCATTTCGTTTAATTTCGTGTATTTTGTGTGATTTTATTCTTAATTTAGAAGATTAATTAACGCCCTACAGAAAATATTCCTCCGTTGCCACTTATGACATGCATGCCATAGTTTTGACATCCCTGACGTAGTAGCTATAACGAAATGAATCTGCCTATACCATAATAATACTATTGCTTTATAAAAAAAATATGTATGCATGCTTATTGAATAAAAATTTCATATTATGATGGTTGAAATCCTTATTGCACAAAAAGCGCGTTCTGATGTAAACTGTTATTTATGAAAATTACTAATATCCTAAATAAAACAATACAAAAAGTACCCAAGTGATTTGAAAATAACTTTAATTATGAATGTGCCTGTTGTGATAACTAAAGGCAAATAATTTCTACGAATATAATGACCTACTTTAGACCTAATTTAGTGAATAAGTTTAGATTAACAAAAAAAAAAAAAAAAAAAAAAAAGGTGTTCTCTAATTGTAGTTTGGAATATATTAGTTTATGGAATATGTTACTTTTATCAATATCTTTCCCAAGAGCTAATAATGCTCGTTTATTTTAAACTCTGGTATTAAATAAGGCCACTACAAAATCTGCGACATAGATATTAAATAGGAAATTTCTAATCTGAAATTTTGGAGCCGTACTCTTTGGAATTACATGTACGAATTTGCATAACTTTTAATGTTTAACTAACCCATATCTTTTGAAAGTTCATTTGACGTAATTAATTACATTTTATTTTTTATTATACTTAAATTACACAGAAATGCATATATATATATTTTTAAATCATGTACTGCGCCCAAGAAAATACTCACATGATTCAGCCACATGAAGTTAATAACACTTTCCAACATCGTTGAAAAGTGTTTATGAATTCGGTTTATCTGTCCGCGCTCTAACATGTGTAAATATAGTCCGATTGCCATGAAATTGATACATTTTATTGGGGGTTTACTATGGCATGTTCGGTATTGAAAATTAAGTGTGTAGCACTTACGGTTCATCTAGACAACCTTTTCAGAAGAAGGGACAATTGCAAAAAAGTTTGGGTTGTTCAGGGCCACAATAGTAACAAGGAGAGAATTTTATTTCGAGGAGGTGATCTGTGGCCTATAATCAGATAAAAGTATGGTTTCAGAGTGGGGGAGGGGGGGGGGGGTAGTTTTATCCCTCTAGATTCCCCAACCCAGTCAACATATGCCGAAATAGTGCCAATAGTGCAAACTAATGCCGAAAATAATTGTGAACTTTATGAACAAAGGGGAGGAGGAGTGTATCAACGAAATTTGAGATTTTTCCTCGTCTGATCAACGAAATTCGTGAGTTTTCCGTGCCTGATCGACAAAATTCCGGATGTTTTTCACGCCCGGTCAACGAAGTTCGCGATTTTCCGGAGCCCGATTGACAAAACTTGCGTTTTTTCGGTCCCGATCGCCTAAACTTGCGATTTTTTGGAGCCCGATCGCCGAAACTCGCGACTTTTTCCGATCACGATCGACGAAATTTGTGATTTATCCGCCCCTGATCGCCGAAATTCGCGATTTTTCCGCTCCCGATCAAGCAAATTCGCGATTTTTAACTGACTCTGATGAAATTTGCAATTTTTTTCCCGCAGCAATTTGACGAAATTCGCGATTTTTTCTTGCATAAACTGATGAAACTCGCGATTTCTCCGCAGCTGATCAACGAAATTTAAAAATTTTCAGCGCGTCATCGAGAAAATGCGCTATTTTACTGTGCTTGATCAACAAAATTTGCGATTTTTCCGCACCTGATCGACAAAATTCGCAATTTTTACTCGTGCCCGACTAAGGAAAATCGCTTATTTTCGGAGCCCGATTGCTATTTTTCCGTTTCTGATCGACGAAATTTGCGATTTTTCCGCACCTGATCAACGAAATTCACGATTCTTAACTCAGCGATTACTCAGCTTAACTCAGTCGGGATTTTTTTTTCTTGCGATAAACTGACGGAACTCGCGTTTTTTCTGCAGCAGATCAACTGAATTTTCAATTTTTCTGAACATCATCGAGAAAATGCTCTATTTTTTTCGTGTCTGATAATCGAAATTTGAGATTTTTCCGAGTCTAATCAATGAAATTTAAGATTTTTTCGCACTTGATCGACAAAATTCGCAATTGTTTCGTGCCCAACCAACGAAATACGCTATTTTTCGGAGCCCGATTGACAACACTCGCGATTTCTCCCTGCCCGATTGAAGAAGTTTTTCGATTTTTCCGCGCCTGACCGACGAAATTTGCGATTTTTTGGACATGATCAACGAGATTTGCGAATTTTCCGCGCACGATGGACGAAATTCGCAATTCTTATCTGCCTCTGACGAAATTTACAATTTTTTCCACGGCAAATTGATGAAATTTGCGATGAACAGGCGAAACACGCGATTTTTTCTGAAGCCGATGAACGAAACTTTGGACTTTTCCTCTCCTAATAAAAAAAATTCGTGACTTTTCCGACCCCATCAACGAAATTCGTGATTCTTAACTGACTGAGAAAATTATAATATGATGAGAAATTTTTAAATTTTTTTCGCGGCAAATTGCCAAATCTCGCGGTTTTTTCTCGCGACTGACGAAACTCGCGATTTTTCCTCAAACGATCAACGTAATTTACAATTTTTCCACATATGATCAATAAAATTGACGGTTTTTTCGTGCCCGATCAACGGAATAGACCATTCTTCTGCGCTTGATCGATAAAATTCGCGATTTTCGTGTGACTGACCAACGAAATTCGCGAGCCCGGTCGACAAAAATCGGGATTTTTTAATCGGTGCCCGAATGACCAAATTTTCGCTTTTTTCCGTGCCTTATCCACAAAATTCTAGATTTTTCCTTGTTCGATCAACGAAATTTGCTATTTTTCCGCGCCCGATCAACAGAATTCGCGATTCTCAACTGACTGAAATTTTGAAAATTACCAGCGGCTAATTGACGAAATTCACGATTTTTTCTTGAGACCTATGGCCAAAAATTGCAATTTTTTCGAGTTATAAATTGACGTACTTCGCGGGCTACAGGTTGTGCATCTCTAATCTACAGGGACACTCAAAATAATTCCGTTACTTTGCGGTCGATGGAGACAAATCGTTTACTGTGTATTTTAATGATATTACACTATTTTAAACATATTGAAATTGCTATTTATCACTGAGGTGTACTACAAATTTCTTATTATAGAATATAGTGTACATAGGCATTATTGTTCATTTACAGTTACACACAAAAGAATTTGGCTACAAAAGAAAGAGAAGAATAATTGAACTAATGAAAATTACAAACAATAATTATTGGAAGTGCGTTTTTAAATTTAACTATTGTTTAAATATTTCTTGATGTTTATGACTTCTATAGATCATATACAAAGCCACACAAAATTCCTCAACAAGATCCGTTTATTGGCGGAAATTCATGAATGGCTATTTTCAATTGTACTATGCGTTTAATTGAACTAACTTATTCAATACTAGGCGGTATAAATACACATCCATAGATCGTATACAGGTCTGCACAAAAATATCGTATATTTTCACGACTGTTCATGGTAATATCAGAAATTTAGTTTTCGAATACGTTATGGTTATGCGCTTTACAAATTGTTCATTTAGACATCATATTTCACCTTAATAAACTGTGAAGTTTTGTTGTAGTATTGAGAATGTGTTGGAAAATGTTTCATAATCTATGCTGTACGCGTGATTTTTTGTTCTTGTCTTTTAAAACAAAAACGGTAGACACCCAAAGATGTTGCAAATATTTCAGTATGGTTGAGTAAGAAAGTATTCTTCATTCAGCATTAATAATATTAAAGTCTTGTTTAATACAGAAAACCTATTGAGAGTATTGTCTTGTTTAATACATAATTCGTGCACTGAGACTAAAAAAAAAAAATAAATAAAAAATAAAAAAAACTAATTTTAAGAATAGCAAGTGAAGGATCAAGATTTTGGGCCGTTTCATACACATGCATTAAGCTGTTAAAATTTTATGAAAATCTGTTATGCCATTTTTGTTAAATCAGGCGAGCAAGCTATAAAATAAAAGTTGCGAAACAAAAAATTCAAAATGGAAAATTTGTTGTTGTTGTGTACGGCTATAGTTGAAATTCTGAATCCGTGTTTATTTTAAATGAAAGCAAGTAACTAAATTTAACTATAACTGAATAATAATAAAAATATTTTTGATAAGGTACCTGAGTTTTTAAAGGAAATATATTTTTAGCATGGAGTGTTTGAGCAACCGATAACTATGATCCCGCCAAGTGATAGTAACATACCCTATAACTTTATAAGTTCGAATTTCAACTTTTAAACAGTGGCTCGATAAATATTTTCACATTATAAAAATATTCTTAAAATTTGAGAAATTGATAAATTACAGATTTTAGTATGGAGAGATTAAAAAAAAATGGCAAAAAAAAAGAATAAAGGAATCAAGGTTGAGCAATGACAAAAGAAAGATTATTATCTTTCTTTTGTCATTGCTCTCAAAAGAGATTGCATTCATGTTTCTAACCGTGACGAAAAAAATAATTTATAATAAAAAAGAAACATTTAAACACTAAAGCCTTTCAGCAGAAATTTTATTTTCTTTCTGTCTTTTGTTTGTAAAAAATTGATTATGTGTCAAGATGTCTGTCAATTTAAAGTGAAATTTAAAGGCCTTGTATCACTGCATCCCATTGTGCTTGGTTTTAAAAAAATGTGGATAAATTTGACAAATTGTTCCGTACATTTTCAAAATCTGAGTATTTTTACTAAAACTTCAGAAAATGTGTTTTTACAAAGAAATGCAAAATAATTTTTTGTCTTTTTTTTATTGCGAATATTAAGCTTAGCCATATTAGAAGTAGATGTTAGTATTATACAGAATTTTTAATTGAAAACTCCAATAGTATTTTAAAATGTGAGTAGTAGTAGAGCATCAAGTATTTGCGTTGTAGGTAGCATAAGACGTTACCACTTTACTTTTTAAAAATGTTTGACTACGCATGATTCAAAACCTAAAACATCCAATCGTCAAACACAATTGGAAGAGTACTGAAATATAAGCAGTAATAACTTTGTAAATACATATTCTAATGAAAAAAACTGCAACATGAATTTTGGACTGAATATTCCGCAATAAAAACGAAAACAAATTTTAAAATAGGCCATATTGGCAGATTTTGTTTCCGCATCAAAGTCATATATATAAATATTTTGTTATTTTAAAATGATCTATTTTAAATACTCTCCAAAATCCTTTCTTTGTGTGTATCTTGGTTAAAAAGGGTATAGTGTTCAAAATTTTCGTGCTGATCTAAACTAAACCAACTTTTGATGCTCTGGTGGCTGCAACCATAAGATGGTAAAACCTCATTCTAGCATATAGAGATCTTATTGAGCAACAGCTACAAATGTTGGAACGAGATTTGGTTGCAGCTACTGTACAATCAAAAGTTGGTTCAAACCAACACAAACTTTTAAACAGTATGCCAATTGTCTAAACACCATGGCTTTCGGATCAGCGATTGATGTTTAACGTAGTTTGGGATGAAAAGACAGGTTTTAGTCTAGAATAGGTATTATCTCGTGAATAATTTAAGAAACGAGATGCACAAACTACAACTTGTCGGAGAGAAATCAAGAAAACTATTTGATAAAATCAATAATGCACTAATATTTCGCTTTGAAACTAAAATCACTTAAGATTAAACTGGCTGGCTCTTCAGAGGACTGTACTTATATAACTTCCCTTTTTACTGATGTCAACTGTTGACGTAAACTGATGACCTATGGCATTCTAGTAATTCCCTGAAAAATTCCGTTAGTTTTCATTGTAGAATTACCATTTCTCGAAATTTCTATATTAGTGTTGGCAATCAAAAAGGTCAAAGATTAACGAATATGGACCGACTAACATGATCGCCAATATCACCAAGTCATGAGCTTTGTGCCTTGTCGACGGTGATTAACGCAATATAAGGTCTTTTCTGTTGCTGCTATTTCCTTTTTTTGTTGTGAAAGTGGTTGAAAAGTAACCCGTAAATATCAACAGCGTGAAAGTTTTAGAGAATTCAAAAAATGTTTCTTCAATTTCTTATTTTAAATGCATGAGATTTAAACACATAATTCGCTACTGTTCTAACTTATAAGCATTAAAAATGTATAAATTCGCAGTTAAAATGGAAAAAACTGTATAATTCCGAGTACAACTAATATAATTATTAGTTGTACTCGGAATTTCATATAAGCCAAAAAAGTAGTTTAAGAATAAACTGGAAATTAGACACATCAGAAAGTGATCAGAAGTTAAACATATGATTTTTCTACTTAACTCTGCGGTAGTTAGGACAAAGACTGCTGGAAAAATCATTTATGCATTTACCCTCTTACTGAACCTAATTTTTAATTAAGTTTTACGACCTATAAAACTTTTAAAAGTTTTAAGCATATTATATAGAAAAATTTTGTATTTCAAGAGACAAGCTTACTATTTTATTAGGTCATAAAACTCTTATAAAAGCTGAGTTTTCATTAAGTCACTTAAATAATATTAGAGAAGACTCCGAAAGAAACAAACAATAAGGGAAAAATCTCTTTAGAAAATTATCGTAAAAACAAACATGATGGTAAAAAAGTAAATGGAGATGGTCTGAGATTTTTTTGAAACCATTTAATGAAACTGTGTAATAAAATTAACGTGAGCTCATTACAAGGTACGCTTACTTGCGTTAGAAAAAAAAAATAATTATTCTTTTTTTCCCTCAGAATTAAAACGTTTAGACAAAAAGTTCAGCAGAAAAAATTACCTTCTCGTCTCCTAGAAATATATCACTTAAACATATTTGCAAAATTCGTTTGTATTTTGTTAAAATTTAAAATTTAAAATTTATAGTTTGACATTGCAAGGTTGGAGTATGCTGGATATTCCTTTTTTTCTACCTTATTGTAATATTAAGTATTTTATCACCATGATGGTAGATTTAATGCCATGTTTAAAAATTTGTGATATGTTTTTACTTAAATCTGTGTGTCAACATTGTTTGAAGTTTCGGTTTTTAGATTTTGTTGTTTACAGGGACTATTCATTTTTTATTGTGGTATATTGCTTTTCTCTTACATATATATCTCTATTTAGAAATATAATTGTACGTTTCTCTATAAAATAAACGTGGTTGTGATGTTTTACAGTTTTGAAAGAGTTATTTCAGTAGTTTTTAAATCGCAGATCTTATGATTAATTTAAATTTTCGTGATCAAACCTGTATGTAGTAGAGATAACTATTAATGATTCACATTATATATTTCTTCAATATTTAACTACGACATTGGTTGCTGTTCAGGGTTTTCAACATTTTTTTTCTATAGAAAATTACATTGTAACGAGGATTTTCTGTAGGTATAATTACTTTTATCCTTTAACACATATTACACAATTGCACCATAAAATATAATAAATAAAAACGTACAATCTTGCTCAATAGTGCAAAAAATACGAACTTTAATAAACTAACATTTAAAATCCACGTTTCCAAATGTTTCTACAGTTGTCTTCAGGAAAAATATGATGGTGAAATGGCTCAAAGTTCAGAAATGAAGGATCTGTGATAAATATGATGATAATTTGATGATATTAATGATAAAGATCTTTGGCACAGGAAGCCAACATATTTTTCCCGAAGACGGCTGTAGAAACAGCTCGAAACGTAGATTTTAAATGTTAGTTTATTAAACTTCGTATTTTGTGAACCATCGAGCAAGATTGTGTGTTTTTATTTATTACTTTTACCCTGCTTCGCCTCTTATAGCCCAGAGGTTAGGGAGTTGAATTCGGAAATAATTAGGGGAAAGCTGGAAATTGTTTTAACCCCTTCAGTTTAGGTCTAGAATGAATATGCTACGTTTCCCCCCCTCGTACTAAGTGAGCGTTAGGAATTATACATTGATTTATAGTAAAAAAATACGTTTTTATTTTTATTTTTTATTTTATTTTATTTTTTTAATACCATAACACTATCTCGATATCACTAACTGTTTCAAAAACATTGTCAGTACAAATACTGTAGAGCTTAAAATTCTGAATAAAATGAGTACCTACACTTAATACTTTTGTTGAATATTAAGGTCACAATTCTACTTTAAAGTTTTAGATCCGTGGTCACAGGGTTGAACTCAGAATTAATTAGGGGAAAACTGGAAATCGTTTTAATCCCTTCAGATTAGGTCTAAAATGAATATTCTATGTCCTCCCTCTACGTACCAAGTGAGCATTAGGAAATATGTATGTATTTACATTCGAAAAACATGTTTTTCCTTAATACTTTGAACAATATTTCTAAATAGATAATTCTATCAAAAACATTGTCAACTCAAATGTTGTAGAGCTTAAAATTCTGAATAAAATGAGCACCCACATTAGTATTTTTGTTCAAAATTAAGGTCGAAATTCTACTTTCAAAATTTTGCCTTAATCGCTAATCAAGAGCTTGAAGTCCGAAGAGATCAAGTTACCTAAGAATATCTCAAAACAGCTAAGTCAGTATAAATTGTCAAACTAACATTGTCAGTATAAATGTTGTAGAGCATGAAATTCTGAATAAAATGAGTACCCACATTTATATATTTTTTCAAAATTAAGGTCGCAATTCCATTTCAAAATTTTGTCTTAATCACTAATCAAGAGCTTCAAGATAGGAGAGATTACCTTGACAATATCTCAAAACAGCTAACTATATCAAAAAATTGCCAACACAGATGTTGTAGAGCTTAAAATTTTGAATAAAATGAATACTCACATTAATATTTTTCTTCAAAATTAAGGTCGCAATTTCAGATATTGTTAAAAATATGAAAAAAACGTGTTTTTCGAATGTAAATGTGTACATGTTTCCTAACGCTCACTTAGTACAAAGGGAAAAACATAGAATATTCATTTTAGACCTAATCTGAAGGGATTAAAACGATTTCCAGTTTTCTGCTAATTAATTCTGAGTTCAACCCTCTGACCATAGTGCTAAAACTTTAAAGTAGAATTGTGACCTTAATATTCAACAAAAGTGTTATTAAGTGTAAGTACTCATTTTATTCAGAATTTTAATCTCTACAACATTTGTATTGACAATGTTTTTGAAAAAGTTAGTGATTTCGAGATGGTGTTATGGTATTTAAAAAAAAAAAACGTGTTTTTTGACTATAAATCAATGTATAATTCCTAACGCTCACCTAGCACGAGGGGGAAAACGTAGCATATTCATTCTAGACATAAACTGAAGGGATTAAAACAATTTCTATCTTTCCCCTAATTATTTCAGAATTGGGCCTTTTTTTGCTCCCTTACCACTGGGCTATTAGCCTGGTGAAAGCAAAGATAGTAGTAGCTTTGCTTTTCATGTGCAAAAACTGTTATCAATAAGTCAACACCAATAAACACAAACGCACTGCTTATACACTTCATGTATAGCTATTGCTATAGCTAGACTTAGTATAAATTGATGCTTTTTTATCGTACAGAAATATTAAAATTTACATTAAAGGCGTGTGATTCGCTAATTAGCAGATTTTTGAGTTTTTCATTAACAGCAATTTTTAGAGTTTGAAAAATACATATGACTATCTGTGTAAAATTATGCATGAAAAATTACGCATAAAAATCACTTAAACCATCCAAACTAAGCTAAAAACCGCTAAAAGTGATCAAAAATACACTTAAAAGACATATAAATACCTTTATTCAGATCGACATTTAAGTGTATTTTTTATCAGTTTTAGCTGTTTCATAATTTTATAATATAATTTAATAACTTTTAGCTGTTTTATAATTTATTTGACTATCTGTGGTCATTTGAATTCACCTTCGTAGTTTATGCAATTACGTAATTAATTACCCCATTATAGGTAATGATTCTAGGCTGCAATGGTGATACGTCCTATTTAAGGTAGAGTCATATTATTTCCTGAATTTACTGAATTTAATATACGTAATCGCAATAATTTTTTTATTCATGTGTTTTGGTATAAGAGTGCAGCAGCTATTGTATCAAGATGTGAATATTTATAAAACTAGTTATAGTACGTACGTATAGTATTTCCCACATTTGACGTACAGTTTCATTTTTTTTTTTTTTTTTTTTTTTTTTTTTTTTTTACTTTCTTCTATCTATAATAGGAGACAGTATTATAATAGACATTTTTTTTTACTTCCGCTTTTCAGCGGATTTGCACGTTTTTGAGATCCTAGATCCCTAAAAACACGTTTTTACAAAATATTTGTCTGTCCGTATATTTGTGTGTCTCTGTGTCTGTATGACCGCGTGTATGTGTACAAAGATGACACCATCTTTGTATCAAGTTGTCTATAATATTGAACCTAACTTTATGTGTAAGTTTTTAGCTATGACCATCCGGCGTAAGTTAAAATTGAACTATTCCGCCGAAGAGGATGCTGCAAATGTAATTTTGTAATGTGTCTGTATGACCGCGTGTATGTGTGTCATCTTTGTATCAAGTTGTCTATAAAATTGAACCTAACTTTATGGATAAGTTTTTAGCTATGACCATCCGGCGTAAGTTAAAATTGAGCTATTCCGCCGAAGAGGATGCTGCAAATGTAATTTTGTAATGTGTCTGTATGACCGCGTATATGTGTGTCATCTTTGTATCAAGTTGTCTATAAAATTGAACCTAACTTTATGTATAAGTTTTTGGCTATGACCATCCGGCGTAAGTTAAAATTGAACTATTCCGCCGAAGAGGATGCTGCAAATGTAATTTTGTAATGCGTCTGTATGACCGCGTGTATGTGTGTCATCTTTGTATCAAGTTGTCTATAAAATTGAACCTAACTTTATGTATAAGTTTTTGGCTATGACCATCCAGCGTAAGTTAAAATTGAACTATTCCGCCGAAGAGGATGCTGCAAATGTAATTTTGTAATGTGTCTGTATGACCGCGTGTATGTGTGTCATCTTTGTATCAAGTTGTCTATAAAATTGAACCTAACTTTATGTATAAGTTTTTGGCTATGACCATCCGGCGTAAGTTAAAATCGAACTATTCCGCCGAAGAGGATGCTGCAAATGTAATTTTGTAATGTGACTGTATGACCGCGTGTATGTGTGTCATCTTTGTATCAAGTTGTCTATAAAATTGAACCTAACTTTATGGATAAGTTTTTGGCTATGACCATCCGGCGTAAGTTAAAATTGAACTATTCCGCCGAAGAGGATGCTGCAAATGTAATTTTGTAATGTGTCTGTATGACCGCATGTATGTGTGTCATCTTTGTATCAAGTTGTCTATAAAATTGAACCTAACTTTATGTATAAGTTTTTTGCTATGACCATCCGGCGTAAGTTAAAATTGAACTATTCCGCCGAAGAGGATGCTGCAAATGTAATTTTGTAATGTGTCTGTATGACCGCGTGTATGTGTGTCATCTTTGTATCAAGTTGTCTATAAAATTGAACCTAACTTTATATATAAGTTTTTGGCTATGACCATCCGGCGTAAGTTAAAATTGAACTATTCCGCCGAAGAGGATGCTGCAAATGTAATTTTGTAATGTGTCTGTATGACCGCGTGTATGTGTGTCATCTTTGTATCAAGTTGTCTATAAAATTGAACCTAACTTTATGTATAAGTTTTTGGCTATGACCATCCGGCGTAAGTTAAAATCGAACTATTCCGCCGAAGAGGATGCTGCAAATGTAATTTTGTAATGTGTCTGTATGACCGCGTGTATGCGTGTCATCTTTGTATCAAGTTGTCTATAAAATTGAACCTAACTTTATGTATAAGTTTTTGGCTATAACCATCCGGCGTAAGTTAAAATTGAACTATTCCGCCGAAGAAGATACTGCAAATGTAATTTTTGAACAATTTTAATTATTTTATCATCCGAAACTGTATGAAGCTAATGAATACAATTGACCGACACTTCATACATATGTTTTTCACTATGAACGTCAGGTCCAAGTTTCAAAGGGGAAAAATCCCCCGGAAAGGCATGCTATGATAAAAAAAAAAATTGTGCAATTTTTTTGCAGTGTAAATGGAGAAGTTATGACAATTTTATGACGAAATTTTTAATTTAGATGTAATGTAGTAGGCCGATGTTTGTATTTTGGAGAAAATCTGCCTGATTCTGGCACTAGGACGGTGAATTTTGTTCGATTTTATGGTCGGGGCCTGTAGCTTTTAAAAATAGAAATCTTGCTGAATCAACCAATTGTTCAATCTAGGTTTAATTTGCATATTTGTAATGAACAAACTTTTTCACTCTGTTTGATATATTACTTGATGTATTTTGATATATTTTTTGATGATTGTAGTCTAATCAACGGTTAGACTTTATTACAAAATTCCTGCAATCATGGCTCTGAAAAATTCGTCGACAAAAAAAAAAAAAAAAAAAAAATGAAGTGTAATAAAAAATTACATTCTAGATCTGCTATTTACATATTTTTTGTTTCTAAAATGCATAAAATTAAAAATAAATGGGATTTTTGAAATATTGTCATGTACGAAATATACGAAACTTTTGGGATTGGCATGTCCGACTGCTATCCTTTAGCAAAAGAATCACGAACAAAGTATATGAAAACAGTATTACCAGTTCGGTACCCTTTCTAGCTCACAGGCTATCAAAGCCTGAGAGATTAGTGCCCGCCTGTTCTGTATGTACGTATGTACGTACGTAACGCGGTAACTCTTGACAGAAATATCCGATTTGCTTCAATTTTTTTTTCTGGGTTCATTTTGATAAGGCGCTTCCCTGATTAGTTTTGGCTGTTCATTGTTTAAGGATAAAGGGGGAAAACGGGGTTAATCCCCCCCCCCCCCTTAATTTAGATAAATGGGTTTTTCATGCAGAAATATTCGATTTGCTCCAAATATGGTATACCGCTTTATTATGTTAAGGATCTTCCCTGATTAGATTTGGAAGCTCATTACTTAAGTATAAAGGGGGAAGAGGGCTACCACCCCCCTTAATTTATATAAATGGGTTTTTCATGTAGAATTGTTCGATTTACTCCAAATTTGGTTCCAGTCATTGTTAACAGTTAATTTTGATAAGGGACCTCCCTGATTAGTTTTGGGAGTTCATGTTTAAGGATAAAGGGGGAAAGGGGGATTAGTCATACCCTTCATTTAGATAAATGGATTTTTCATGCAGAAATTTTCGATTTGCTCCAAATTTGGTATACCGGTTTACTATGTTAAGGAGCTTCCCTGATTAGATTTGGAAGTTCATTACTTAAGTATAAAGGAGGGAAAGGGGGGTTAGCCCCCCCCCTTAATTTAGATAAATGGGTTTTTCATGTAGAATTATTCGAATTGCTCCAAATTTTGTATACCAGTTTATTATGTTAAGGAGCCTTGATTAGATTTGGTGGTTCATTGTTTAAGGATAAAAGGGGAAAAGGGAGGCTAGTCCCGCCCTTAATTTAGATAAATGGGTTTTTCATGCAGAAATATTCGATTTGCTACAAATTTGGTATACAGGTTTATTATGTTAAGGAACTTCCCTAATTAGATTTGGGAGTTCATAACTTAAGTATAAAAGGGGAAAGGTGGGCTATCCCCCCCTTAATTTAGATAAATGGGTTTTTCAGGTAGAAAATTTGGTATGCCGGTTAATTATGTTAAGGAGCTGCCTTGATTAGACTTTGAGATTCATTAGTTAAGTGTAAAGGGAGGAAAGGGTGGTATCCCCCCCTTAATTTAGATAAATGGGGTTTTCATGCAGAATTATTCGATTTGCTCCAAATTTGGTATACAGGTTTATTATGTTAAGGAGCTTCCCTGATTAGATTTAGAGGTTCATTAGTTAAGTATAAAGTGAGGAAAGGGGGGCACATACCCCTTAATTTAGATAAATGCGTTTTTTATGCAGAGTTATTCGATTTGCTTCAAAGTTGGTGTACCGGTATATTATGTTAAGGAGCTGCGTTGATTAGATTTGGAGCTTTATTGGTTAAGTATAAAAAGGGGACGGGGGTTAGCCCCCCCCGCCCCCTAATTTAGATAAATGGGTTTTTCATGCAGAATTATTTGATATACTAGTTTATTCCGATATGGCGCTTCCTTCATTTCATTTGGAGGTTCATTGGTTAAGTATAAAGGGGGGGAAACGGGGGCTAACCCCCTTCATTTATTTTTTTACGGGCATTATTCTTTGAAATAAGAAAATGATATACAATTAGCTGAATAGCCTGTGAGCTCAATGCGATCAGTTTAACTGGGCACTCTTCTTTTTATTTTTTATTCAGTTTAATTGACTGCTACTAATTTCTTGAAATAGTAATATTCGTCTTATTTAATGAAGGGTTAACTAAAATGAAAATAAGGAGAAATAAGCTATTTCAAAAAAGTGTCTTTTTATTCCAATTATTTGATTGCTACCCATTTTTGAAATATTAATATTCGTATTATTTAATGACAGATTAAATAAGGTGAAAATAAGGAGAATTTTATTATTCACAAAATAGTAGTAGCTGAGTAAAAATGTAGTCCAACAGAGAACACTGTATAAAAAGTGCCCGGGTGAAATTGACCAAAATTACACAGGGGGTAGGAAAGTCATACCTTATACATTCATACCCGGAAATTCATATGTCTATATTTCCCTCTAACCCCTTCAACTAAGAAGCCCAAGAAATGCTCACACTGTTCAACTGGAAACATTTCGATGAATAATTTTTCTCAGTCATGTTACGTTTATGTTTGACTGGAGAGAGAGAGAGAGAAAAAAAGAGTACAATTTGCCGATGATCATCGTATCAAAACTATAAATTTTTCAGGATTCTGCCTATTGAGACATTTGATCAGCATCACATGAGCTACAACTGTAATAATTTCCGCCAATTTCACCTGAGCCACATTTTCACATAATTTAGGAGGGACTCTTGGTCAAAACTTTAATAAACTAGATTGACTTGTTCTTATCTGATATCAGATCAATTAGTCCGTTTTCAGCGATTCAGAGTCATTCAGCAAAGGCAATATAATACTACACAATACAATATAGAATAAACTAAATAGAAAAGTTAAAGTTTTGTTACAGAAAATATATTTCAACTAAATTTAATCATATCTGGCAGAGATTGCCTATATTTCCCTTTACTGCACCCTCTTTCTTATGCTTTTCAATTAGTATTAGTATTTTCCTCTTACAAAGTACTGCTCAACTCCCCCCCTCCCCTTCCTCCCTTCTTCGGTACAAAAATGATTGTTTTTTAGCTAGTGTTATTTTTAATTAGATAATAATTAAACAATTCATATTAAAGTAAAATCAACTGTAGGATTTTTTTAAATCTTACGTAATCTTACGTACCTTGTGACTTTGATATGTTTTTTTTTTTTAATTTTTCAAATATTTTTTCATAAAATTTTACAACATATACACCTGGTCTTAAAATTTAAGCCATTTTTCATGCATTGTTTATATATATATATAATACCTTTGAATTAAAATTTATCTTACAGGTTCATATAACAATATTAACCAAAATTCTAAAGGAAGATGACATTTAATAATATTATACATTAATTGTTCAACTTATATATATATATATATATATATATATATATATTCTAAACCATACCTCGATAACATAGTTTTTGAGTTTTTATATTAACGTTTTATGTTTTGTGCTTTCTACGATCAGCAAAATTATTTTCGCGTACCCTTAATCGTCCCTGCATCTATCCCATAGGTTGGAAAACACTCATACATGTGAAAAAGAAAACAAAAAAATAAATTTAGAATGCTAAAAAAAGTTTCTAAAAGATTTATTGCGATTAAAAGTATCCTATTTTTATTAGTTAATGTTGTAAAAGAAGTGCTCAGTTTGTTAAAAAAATAATAATGATTTATTTCAACATGTCTTATGAGTGTAGAGTTTTTATTAGTTTAAAAAAAAAAAAAAATCTGTAAGACAAGTCAGTAGAAAACTCTGAATGAAACAAAAAATTAGGCAAAATGCCTTTAGGTAATTACCATAAAAACAAACGTGATTTCTTTCTTTTTTTATGGAAACGGAAATTGTCTGATTTTTTTTTTTTTTGTTTTTGTTTAATCTGTAATTAAGCTAAGTTAATTTAAACTGAGATCATTTCGATGTTTTTATTAGCTGTATAGAAAAAAATAATTCTTACTTTTTAAAAGTTGAGTAGTTTAAATACAAGTAATAATTTTGAAGATGGACTAATTAAATCATTCTGAGCCAGAAATGTTTAAAAGCAAATATAGAGGCCCCCTCCCCCCCCCCCCCCAAAAAAAAATAAATACAATAATATTTATGTTTTGTTTTCTATTTTTCTTTCTTTAAATAATACTTGTGATTTTGGTAACTCTTTAATTAATCCATTTATGCTTAGCGTTCCATTTTTGGGACGCTTCGAATTTTAATAAATTTGTATAATTTTCTTCTTTTTTATAACATGAAAATTGTATGAAATGTTCGTCTATAAATGTCTTTATCTATTACTCAAAGAAGGTAGCATAAGATGGATATTTATTTGCTTAAAATGATAGCTTTTTTCGGAGTTTATAGATATTTCATTTTCAAGATGGCGAAATGTAAAATGTAAGTTTATTTTTATTTTTTCTACCATTTATCCAACTAAATGTCATAATCGTACTTGTAGACAGACTTCTTTGAAATATGTATTTTTTTAAATTGTGAAATTATTTTTTCAAGCCTATTTTTTACGCATTTTTGTAACGCACAAAATATAGGGCGCTGGGCACGAATGGGTACATATTTTTATTAGCCATTTAGGGGCCAGTTATTTATGTAAAGTCCTTTTCAAGATGATTATGAAACAAATTGTTTTTAAGCCTCAAATACGATTATTCTTAGTTTATTATTACTGATACTTATAATGTTATTAGTCTCTGTAAAGAAATATGTATATTTTTTTAGTAATTTATAAAAATAAAAATTATAATATATAATATACAATTTAAAACTTTATTTTACATAAATTTAGAATAAACATATAATAATGCATATTATACTATCACAAGTACTAGGTACATTCCTGTATTTAGTACGTTTACATTTAATCAAATAAATACAAAAACAATTTTAGGATAATTTTCTTTAGTATTTTACCAGTTAATTTTGTAACATTTTAAAGCGATTTTACCAACAGATTTCAGAAAATAAAAATTCAGGCACAAATGGTATTAGCCCCCGGAATGCTATTTCTTTCTCCCAGCTTATTTTGTCTCCAATAAATGACGTTACTTTGTCTACGCTAGCCGTAAAACAAAAGCCGATGTTTCATTGTGCGATTAAATACGCTTCAGCATTTTTAAAAACTTCTAAGCATCGCACATTTTCAATGTTTATACCGTCGTACTGGGGAAAAAAAGTACTTTTTAATGCAATTTGTTTGAAAACTGCATCTTCATTTGTTTTTGAAATATTAATTGTTTTGTAGTTTTTAGCGACATTTGTTTCATTTTGGCAAATCAAGTTCTCCATTTCCGTAGAAAGTAAAGAAAAAAATGTTGAAAAATAGCAATTATATCTTTTTGTTGCCATTTTCTCATAAAAATTGAAAAAAAATTAATTAAAATGCGTGCTATTTTTTGAAAAATATAAATGAATGATTTATGATAAAATATGGAACTATTATAAACTATACTTAATTTTAAGAATCTATATTAATGCAAATGACGTCATTTGACATAAAATAAAAGCGTGTGCTTTAAGTCTTAAAATTCAAACATGTTTTGCAGTAGAGTCCCGATTATCCGAGTCCCGCTTAACCGAGTTATTTTCTTCTGATGGACTGGTGGTTTCTATTATTATGAAACAGCCATTATAAATGAAGCGTTATATGAAGATGAAAGAGCAGTCGTAAAAAGTTAGAAGTCTGATTTTCTGGTCAGAATGGGAAGAAAAAAAATGGCCAGCCATTATAAATGCAGCGTTAGGTGAAGATGAAAGAGAAGTCGTAAAAAGTTGGAACTGTGATTTTCTGGTCAGAATGGGAAGAAAAAAATAGCCATAATTCTTTTTTTTTTTGGCCATTTTGTTTTCTTCCCATTCTGACCAGAAAATCAGAGTTCTAACTTTTTACGACTGCTGTTTCATCTTCACCTATATTTATAATGGCTGTTTCATAATAATAGAAACCACCAGTCCATCAGAATAAAATGAAGTAAAGGAAATACCGGGGACGGCACTAAATTCTGAAAAAGCAGAATTCCTGTTCTCTAGTTTTTTTTTTTTTTTTTTTTTTTTTAGAAAATAGAATGCCTTAGGCAGAAGGCTTTAACATTTATTTTACATTTCAGAAAACCTGTCAAAACTCTGATGAACCTCGCCAAAATGTTCGAATTTGATTTCTGGATTATATGTCAATATTCATTACTTTAGGGTTGTTTAACAGGGGCGATATAATAGTACTTATACTATAACATCGAGTAAACGATTTTTAATTGGGAAGTTAAAAGTTCTCTTGTTACGTTCTTCTAATAGTGTTGTATTAGTTTACAGAAATAATGCTCAGAAACTAATTTGAAACTTAACAACTTTTATTAAGATCAAACGGGAAAGTATCAATTTTTGAAAGCCATTTAGATCTTAAGACGATGATAAATTATTTTGATACTTTCACTTAACTGTAACTCATAAATCAAACTGATATTCTTATTAAATTCAAAACTTGACTCATTAATGAATCTATTGTAATATAACGATTCTTAATGTCACTAAACGTGCAATTAATGATTTCAAAAGCAACTTTCAAACGGGGAAGTAACAATTTCTGAAAGCCATTCAGATCCTAAGACGATGATAAATTATTTTGATACTTTCACTTAACTGTAACTCATAAATCAAACTGATATTCTTATTAAATTCAAAACTTGACTCATTAATGAATCTATTGTAATATAACGATTCTTAATGTCACTAAACGTGCAATTAATGATTTCAAAAGCAACTTTCAAACGGGGAAGTAACAATTTCTGAAAGCCATTCAGATCCTAAGACGATGATAAATTATTTTGATACTTTCACTTAACTGCAACTCATAAATCAAACTGATATTCTTATTAAATTCAAAACTTGACTCATTAATGAATTTATTGTAATATAACGATTCTTAATGTCACTAAACGTGCAGTTAATGATTTCAAAAGCAACTTTCATTCTACGCACCTTAACAAAATTTATTACCAAAATTCCTAAACCACTAGCAGCGAACTTACTTCAGGTAAAGCTTTGTTGTGTAAAAAAGCCGATGAATTCAATGTTTATTGGTCCTTAAATAAACATACAGACGTGTGAAAATTATTAGAATAATTGTGAAATTTGCATTAATATCTTCTTATATTAAAGAAATAATACATTTAAAAAATATTGACACATTTAATATTTAGTGTGCATCTCCTTGTTTTTTATTAAAGATTCGATACGTCTATATGTATGAGTTTTTGGCAATTAATTTGTATTTCGTTGTCATGATACCAAATTTGGATGAGTTTTTCTATCAGACCATTCTTGTTAGTGATGTTTCATTTCTTTAATTTAATTAAAGAAAACATTTCCATGGCCTGGAAAGAGTCCAGATATGAACCCCATAGAGAACCTTTGTGCCATTGTAAAGAAAAAATTAAAGAAATACAACATCACAAAAAAAACTAGTCTGATAGAAACACTCATCCAAATTTGGCATCATGACAACGAAATACAAATTAATTGCCAAAAACTCATACAAAGTATGCCAAGACAAGTATGCTGTCATTTTTTAAATAAAAAACAAGACGATGCACACTAAATATTAAATCTATCAATATTTTTTATATATTTCTTTAATATAACATGTTTTTATTGTAAATTTCACAATTATTCTAATAATTTTCACACATCTGTAAGTGCCAACCTCCGACGAATCTTCCTAATATGTGGATTTATTTGACACCGGTTAAACACGTTTTGAACGAGAATTTTTTTCAAGAAATGAAATCATATAAATTCCACATGGAAACATGAAATTAAATAAGTAATTAAATTGAAGGACTATTATTTCTTGAAATTAACAGCATAAATGTAATTAAAAAGATTTACTAAAAGACGTATATAACACATAAAAGTTAACACTTTCAAATCATTAAATGAAATTTTAAAAGTCTAAACCGACAAGTTTCAGCCACCCTGTGACCATCATCAGGGTCTTACTTCAGCCCAATAAAGAAGAATACTTATTAGTTCACAAAAGTCAAAAGTAAACAAACTGTGTTGAACACCCCCCCCCCCCCCAAAAAAAACAGCGCCATATGTACAGCTGCTGCCCAACCAACCATTCTCAAAATGTGATCTTTTCTCTTTTGAGGTTGGATGGTTGGACTGCAGCTATACAGATGGCGTAGTTTTGGAGGCGTGTTGAGCACAGTATGTATACTTTTGACTTTTATGAACTGATAAGTATTTATCTCTCTTGGACTGAAGTAAGACCCTGATGATGGCCACAGGTTGGCTGAAACTTGTCGGTTTTAGACTTTTAAAATTTTATTTAATATTTTGGAAGTGTTAACTTTTATGTGTAGTATACGTCTTTTAGTAAATCTTGTTAATTATATTTGTGCTAAATAAATAATGATACGTTTTTTTATGTTGAACCCAATCACACTGATGGTAAACATAGCATAATGATCGACATTTTCGAAACTGAGTGAAACAGTGTCCAGGTCGGAAGTCAAGCCTCTGGTTTCAATTACCAACGCATTGCTTATATTGGCATACCTGAACCGACAACCAGCCGACACAATTCACTCGGATAACCTTCTGACAATAACATCTACTCTGTTATCTGAAAGAGTCAACAGAACATATTGCAGGTAAAAGGACTCCATTAAACGATGGATATGACATTATTCCAACAGAGTGAAATATCCCTTTTAATGGAGTTTCATTACCTACGGAATATCATTTTAAGATGGTTCAGATAAAAGATCAGACACTAGTACCAAACGGTTGTCTGAGCGAATTCTGTCCGCTGGTTGTCGGTCCAGATGGCTAAATAGGCAGAGCGTTGGTAATTTAATGCTAGTACCAGACGGTTCTCTGATTGAAATGTGTTGGCCGGTTGTCGGTCCAGATAGCTAAATATCCAGAGCGTTGGTAATTTAAGCCAAAAGCCTTGGGTTCGACTCCCGACATGGACAATTTCTCAATCAATTGCAAAAGTTTCAACTTGTAATTAATGAAACATCAAATAAAATTTATGGTTCAGTATGTTTACTACGTACAAGTACGAGTACCTATTTAAGCAACCGCTTTCCGATCTGAGTTCCCATATAACGTCTTTTATAAAAACATACTTTTCACTAGCACAACTGATACTTGACAATTAGAGTGCCACGATGGTATACAGTTTCATTTACAAGCAGAGTGTTAGTTTATGAAAACTTAAATGCTCACATTCGATTAAGACTTTTTTATGCTCTAAAGAAGCGGAATTTTTTTAAAGTTTTATCATATATGTGAAAAGATAAAAAGTAAACATTTTAGGTACATTAGTAAAAATGTTCCTAAAAGATTAATCATCTTCAAATATTTTTTCGATTTTATTAATGTTCTTACTAAAAATAAATGTAAAAATCGTGCTCATTTACTTTTGTGAAAAAGAAAAAAAATTTTTGAACATGTCTTTTAAAAGGTGGGTTTTTTCTTCTTATTATTATTTTTTTAATGTGTCAGTAATCAGTAAAGCAAGGTCAACAGTAAACTCGAAATGAAAAATAAAAGTAAAATGAAATCTCTTTAGGCAATTACCATAAAAACAAACATAATAAAACAAAATGTAAATGGAGATGGTCTGAGATTTTTCTTGAAATCTGTAATTAAACCGTGTTACAAGCTAACGCGAACTAATTACAGCGTGCTTAGAACTGAGCTAGAAAAAATTAATTCTGCTTTTTTCATAATTAAAAAGTTTAAATGCAAGTAATAATTAGGGAGATGGGCTAATTTATTGATTCCGAGAAAGAGGTTTTTAAAGGAAGTTTTATGAAGACGCTAATTGAATTATTATTTTTTTTTAAGGTACAAAAATAACTTTTAGAAGAATTACGGATGCATTTGTTTTTTGTATTTCATATAATTTATAAATTTTAAGAAAAATGATTTATGTTTAAGAAAAATGTTATGGTTAAGAAAAATGTTTATGTCTTTAACATATTTTAACTAATATTTATGATTACAATTATTTGTAATGCAATTTCAAACTGTATAGTACAGGAAGTAGAAATTTCCCATTCAAAAAGATCGGATTATAGCTTAACAGATGTCAAATTCTATAAATTTGTTTAGATTTCTACAATTAACTGTTTAACGTAAATTCCACTAATAATATGTATATATATACAAGCTTTATATATATTCAAACCTTACACCTAGAACTTAATTTCGGCCCGAAGTACTGGAGAAATAAAATAAAAATATCTACACTGTAAAAAAACACGACATTTTTACAGTACAAAGTACTTTTCATTTTGCGCACAAACTCGATCACAGTAAATGTGCTGTATCTTTCTTTGGTATCATGACTATATTAACATGGAAAATACAGTAGTTGCGTAAAATTAACAGCATAATGTGCAAGCAATTTGGACGCCAGCAGTTTGTGCTGTAAAAAAATGCGTCCAAATTGCCAGCACATTTTGCTGTTAATTTTACGTAACTACTGTATTTTCCATGTTAATACAGTCAGGAAACCAAAGAAAGATACAGCACATTCACTGTGATCGAGTTTGTTCTGGCAAATCTACAGTAGTTTTTTTACAGTGTAAGTAATCGTGTTTATAAAACTTTAAAAGAAAAACAATAACTAAATTTTTAATTTCGCTGCTGGATAGCTATCTACAAATTTGCTTTTTTTTTTTTTTTTTTTTTTTTTTTTTTTTTTTTTTTTTTGGCACAGTTGAATTAAAACCCATTTACTGCTCGTGGTGCGAAAAAGCACCATTTTTTAGACAATTTTTTTTCAGTATTAAAATAAATGTTTGGATCAAGAAGAATGTTTTCCTCGAAAAGTACAAGGTTTTTTTTTTAACTGATTTGATTATTTTAGTTGTCAATTTTTAACACTTTTCAACATAGTTGAAAAGTGTTAATGACTTCTACAGGGTGTCCAGCGAATAAGACCCTGATTTCAAAATTAAATATCTCAAACACAAAGATCAATAGAATTATGCGGTAAACGGTTTTTTTATTAGCTAAGCTGTAAAAATATTGTACAGAAGTTTCAAAATTTAGTTGAAAAAACCGCTAACAGATGGCGCTGTAATCGCAATACCTATAAATTGTGTTTTGAAGTCGAGAGCCCTAGCGTCTCAATCCTAGATGGCTTCCTATGGAAGAACGAAAATTGGGAAAGACCGCTTTTTCGTTGGGGTGATGCGCAGAAGTGGAGGCATCTGGTCACAGAATTATTGCCTCAGCTTCAATTTTAGAGAATTTCAATTAAAGAATTTTCAATAAAAATTTTAGCAATCATTATATAAGAACTTAAAAAATATATTATTTGGGTAATGTGCAGAAGCGGAGCCATGTGTTGACAGAATTGAGATTTGTTTCAAATTTTGCTATAAGCTACTTCAGTCCGGTTACCAATATCTCTGTGGTATATCTTTTCTCTCCTAATTGGTAGATCGTGGAATCGAATCCAAGTAAAGGAGGATTTGAAAAAAATGGAAATCTTTACTTTTTTAACTGTGAAAAAAGTTTCAATTAAAAAAAATCTAAAGTTTCTGGTTTTAAAATTTAATTAAGTTAAAAAAAACGCCTTTTTTAAAAATCATTGAGCATTTATAATAATGATTCATAAATCTTTTTTTTTTTTTTTTTTAATTGTAGAAAATAGTTTGAATGAAAAAATACAAAGTTTCTATTTTTTAAAATTTAATTAAGTTAAAAAATAATTTTAATTTTAAAAACTCGTTTTAATTCTTTTTTTTTATTATTGAGCACAGAAATATGGTGCAGCTTCTAGCGATAGGATCCGAAGTGTTCGAAAGGAATGCAGCATCCAAAATACTTTTGCTTTGACGTTGATGATATGACTTATCATCAATTCCTTTTAAAAAAGAAATAATTTAATGCATAATTTCTGTCTCTAAAACTTTGTTTACAAAGAAAAGAAATATATGTGTTGTGCTAAAACCAAAGTATTATGCCGTGATTTAAAAATAAATTAAAAGTGAAAATTTACTTTTTTATTTATAATAATTCAGGTACAAACAATAACACCAAAATATTATGCCATGATTTAAAGATATAAAAAAGAAATAAAAAGTACAAAGTTATTTCTCTAAATATATGCATTTTGATTTAAATAATTATATGGCATTAAAGATTGAATTTAATATAATATTTTAAAAATTCTCATAATGATTTCTAAACTTTTTATTGAAAATTCTATTAATTGAAATTTTATAAAATTAAAGCTGATGCAATAATTCTGTGACCAGATGTCTCCACTTCTGCACATCACCCCAATGAAAAAATGGACTTTCCCAATATTTGTTTTTACGTAGGGAGCCATCTAGGAATGAGAAGCCATTGCTCTGGACTTCGAAGCAGTTTAAAAGTATTGCGATTACAGCGCCATCTGTTAACGGTTTTTGCAACTAAATTTTGAAACTTCTGCATAACATTTTTACAGCTTAGCTAATAAACAAACCGTTTACCGCATAATTCTATTGATCTTTGTTTTTGAGATATTTAATTTTGAAATCAGGGTCTTATTCGCTGGACACCCTGTATGATTTCGGTTCGTCTGTCTGCCGTATTCCTGTCCGTGCTCTAACTCGTGTAAATATAGATCGCTATGAAATTGATATATGTTATTTATACATTCACCATGGCATGTTAGGTATTAAAAATGCAACATGTAGCTGTTACCGTTCTTATACAGGGACATTCAGAATAATTCCCTTATATTACGGCTGTTGTTAATAACGTTTCACAATTATAAACTCATTGAAATTTACATATAATTCTGGAAATACACTGCAAAATGCTTACTATAGAATATGGTATGGATAGCATTCATCGTTCATTTACAGGGACACTCAAAAGAATTCAATTCCATTACGGTCTACGGAGAAAAATCATTTGCGGTGTATTTTATTCGGGTCATTTTCAATAAATGCATACAATTCAGAAAAACATAAAAAAAATTACTTTTAAATTTCACATTAAAAATGAAATAAGTGATAATGTATAAGTTAGATGTTTCTGTAAATATAATTAATTAAGCACTTTAGCTTTTGGTATAATTTTTATACACTATTTTACTATATTTTATACACTATTTACCAGTAACATGGTAACAGACTTGACTGGTAACAGACTTGACATTAACAGCAAAATATCTTCCAAAAGCTACATGCTAATTATTAACACTAAGAAACAAAACAAAATCTTTAATATATTAACTAGATAATAATATTCAAGCAAAAGAAAGTACTAAACTTATATTTTTAACATAAAAAATTAGGTAACAGGGTTGACATTGAATAAAAATACTCACCTTTATAAAAAAAATTCTTTACTACACTACACTGTTGTTTTTCAACTGCAAAAGAAAATGGCTACAAGTAAATATTTAACTAGTATAAATGTTTTTATTGCAAATGTGCTGCCGTCTCTTGGTGAAATTGTCAACCTTTATTTCATGAAATTGTAGCTTGGTAACAGACTTGACAAAATATGAGGGACAAAATGTTTTGTAGATTTTCTTAATTTTTTTTTTTTTTTTTTTTTTTTTTTTTTTTTTTTTTTTTTTTGCTGGAATAATGTCAGAAATTTAAAATAATGATGATTTATCTCATTAAATGTCCCAATTACTTTCCTTTTAAATTGAAAAATGAAGTGAAGAAATATTACAGAATTATAAAATACAGAAGAGGGACAGCTATTTTTTTCTTCTACTAGATGCAAAAATCTGCATCTTTACGAAAAAAATATGAAAGTGATTATTTTTATGTTTTAGAAATATGTTGTGTAGTGTAATTAAATAAATATAATATTTATAGTCAGTTTTAAATAATATATTATGAGTACTTTTTTTTTTTTTTTTTACTGTGGGACAGCATATGTATGCATATTTTGAAAATGACCCATTCATGTTACATATTGGAATTGATATATTCCTATGTATAACATATCTAAGATATTTACTACAGAATATGATCTATGTACATAGCATTCATCATTGTTAACCTCCTGAGACTCCGCGTCCATTCTATTGGACATTTTTATTTTTTATGTAAAATATTTAATTTAAGTGGGAACTTGTAAATACTTGCTGTCCATTATACGAGATAGTCTAGTGCTGCTATCTGCATGCCGAAAAAAAAATGCAACTAAATATGCATTTTAATCATTTGAAAGTGGCATGCAACAAGAGAAAGACTGTTAAAGGTAAGAAGACAGTTTTAACGCTATTTTTTTATATTTTTAAAAAGTATTTTGATATTAATGCTACATATATCTAATGTTAAGTGTTGTATCAATGAAATGAAATCGCAGTGTAAGTAATCTAATGTAAATTTTAGAGAATAAATAACTTTTATTTAAATGTCCATTTTATTGGACGTTGGGTCTTCATCAGTTGTTTTTATTCATATTAGACTCTTTCTGTATACTGAGGAGATACTTTAGTTTTTAATTAAAAATCAACGCAATATAGAAACAAATAATAGATGCATAAGTAGATAATATGTATTCTTAAATAAATGAAAAAATATTTAAATATTATCCAAAAAATGTATAATTTTATGGTAAAATGCTTGTTCTAAATCAGTACATTATTAAAATGTGGATTTCAGTGAAACATTATTTATTTATTTTTTTATTTTTTTTGTGACGCATTTGGTAAATATAGATAATTAAGTCTTTATTATGTTTTTTTTCTTATTCATAACTATTTTTGGTATTATTTTTCTGTTAGTATACTATTGATAATTGAATTAATAAATTTAATCATATTTAATTAGCAAACAAACTTTAAGAAAATGCAATTAAAGATAAGTATAAGATTCTAAATAAACTCATTTTGATTTCTTTTAAATTTCTTCTTAGAATTTACCTGCCATTTGTGGTAGCTGTGCCACTATTTATTATCATTATTCTGACAAACAAATTACTGGTGTTTTTAAAAAATATATATTATTAATTTTTTATTATTATTAATCAATCGATCAACATGTTTCTTAGTTAAAATACACTTTTTCTATTTGATGAGGCAAAAATTTAATTTATGATATATGTGGAAGTGATGTATAAACGATAAAAACACATTTCTGATGTCAGCAAAGTTTGTAGTGAAAGAAATAGAAACTTGATGCTAAAAACCTGGTTTTTGAAGTCTATGTCGCGATCTCATCTTACTTGATAAGCATAAAATAAAATAAGTAAACATGGAAAATAAGTAAGCGTGAAATGCAACTTGTATTTGTATATTCGTTTAACTATAAAAAATAAATGCAAGCTTTTTATATTATTTTACTGTTCGTGAATTGTTTATAATTAAATTAGTTAATTTAATCGAATTTAAACAGAAATAAAAATTTAATGAAAATATAACTGGAGATAATAATTTAAGGTTATAAATAAACTACATTATATTTCTTTTTAATTTCCTTTGGCATCCAAATGTCAATTGTGATAACTGTGCCACTAACTTCATAAGTTTTTTAGAAAAAACTTTTATTGATTTGATAGATTTTTTAAAAATTCTTTTCTAAAAAAACTATTTAAAAAGCCACTATATTGATTTATACTTTTCAAATAAATTTCATTCCAAAATACTTTTTCTCTTTCATAATGTAAAAATTAAAATTGTGGGTACTTTTCGGTTAGCCGGGCGCCAGTGTTATATATACATAAATATATATATATATACACATACATATGTGTATATGTACATATATTTATATATACATATATTGTATATATACCCATATATATATATATATATATATATATATATATATACATACATATATATGTATATATACATAGATATGTATATATGACACTGGCGCCCAGCTAACCAAAAAGCACCAAATTGTGCGATATTTACATGTGATGTATGAACGATAAAAGCACATTTATAATGAAAGAAAATACAACAGAAGATAATAATTTAAGACTATAAATAAACTGCCTTTTATTTCTTTTAATTTTCTTTTGACATCCAAATGTCAATTGTGATAACCGTGCCACTAACTATTTATAATTTTATTTAGAAAAAAACTTTTATTGATGTGATAAATGTTTGTTTTATTCCTTTTAAAAAACTATTTAAAAATCACCAAGTTGATTTATACTTTTCAAGTAAATCTCATCCAAAAATACTTTTTTCTGTTTGATAATGAAAAAACTATAATTGTGCAATATTTAAAGGTGATGTATGAATGATAAAAACACATTTATAATGAAAGAAAATGTTTCAATTAAGAATTTTTCATTCAGAACCATGTAATTCAATAATATGTTTTTTTACAGGACTAAGCCCCAATGTCCATTATACTGGACACGCCAAAACTCTATATATTTTTTAGTTTTAAAAATAAATGAATATATATAAAGTTTTCTAGCCCCATAAAGAGCCTTAATCCTAAAAATGATAAAATTTGTGCGAAAAATGAGAGCTTGGGTCTCAAGACGATATACAGAGTTACATAAAATAATTTCGTTACAGTACACTCTATGAACAATAATTGCTGGAAGTAGTACGTTTCTTGTTCTGGTACGTGTATTTAAATTAAACTTTTTTTGTATATGTCTTAGCGTGTATAAATTCTACAGATGATATACAGGGATACACAGAACATCTGAAGTACATTTCCGTTTATTCATGGAAATTGCTGAAGGGGAATTTTCAACTGTGATATGCGTTTTCTAATCGAAACAAATTTTAGCATACTATGTATTATGTCAGAAATTGATAGTACATAGCCTGCAAAAAAAATTCAGATATTTTTTCGTCTTTTGATGAAAATTGATGAAATTAAGTTTTCAAATGTATTATCTCTTTTACAAATTGTTTATTTAGACAACCTTTTCACTTTATTAAACTGTGAAGTTTTGATATAGTGTGTTGGAAAGTGCTTCATAACCTATGCTTAATGTATGATTTTACGTTCTTGTTTATATTAAAAAATACTGTGACGAAAGTTCCAAAAGAATGTCTTTGGCTCTATCTAAACGATGCAAGGTTGTTATTCTTCATGAGTGCTTTGAAATATTTTATAAATAGATAAATTTGATCTCTCACGACTTTTTTTTTTATAAGGAACTTAAAACATAAGTCATATTTTTGTTTTTCTGTATTATATGAATATTTGATTACATAGATTTTGTTTATGTTTCATGCTGTTAAATGTGCTTTTTATAATTCCTGTGTTTAACAAAGCTTTTTTTTTCCAGTTTCTTCAGTATTCTGATCTATTTATCAAAAAATATATGTTTTGAAATATTTTTTAAAAAGCTAAAATTTGATATCCCACGACTTTTTTTTTTATAAGTAACTTAAACATGAGTCATTTATTTATTTATTTTTTATTTAATTTTTTTTGTTTTGTTTTGTTTTACATGAATATTTGATTACATAGATTTTGCTTATGATTCATGCTGTTAAATGTGCTTTTTATAATTCCTTAAGTTTTTTTTTTTTTTTCCAGTTTTGTCAATATTCTGATCTATTTATCAGAAAATATGTGTTTTGAAATATTTTATATATAGCTAAAATTTGATATGCTATAACTTTTATTTTATAAGGAACTTAAACTTGAGTCATATTTTTGTTTTTCTGTTTTATATCAATATTTGATTAGATAGATTTTGCTTATGTTTCCTGCTGTTATATGTACTTTTTATAATTCCTATGTTTAATAAAGCTTTTTTGTATATCACTTTTGTTAATATTCTAATCTATTTATAAACTAGTATGTTGTGGCCATCACAAAACTTTCTTCTATATAAATCACGTCAATTAAATCATTTAAATAGTACAGGAAATTACATTAATTTAGCACCAATTCATATCAAAGTGTATCTGAATTTGAAGTTTGATAAAAATTTGTGCCTTAGTTCTTGAGATAGAGCTATAGCGGAAATTCTGAAAAATGTAGTTTAGCAGCGCCACCAGTTGAGTGATTTACACCAATACATAAACAGGAATAATTGATATCCAAGTATACATGGATCTGAAGTTCGTTGAAAATCTAAGCATTAGTTCTTGAGATAGAGCTATTGCGGAAATCGCAAAAAAGCATTGCAGCGCCACCTATTGAGCGATTTACACCAAACTGTATAAAATGCCAATTCATGTCAAGGACTAACTGATTCTAAAATTTCATGAAAATTCGTGCATTAGTTCTTGAGATACATCTATAGTGGAAATTCAGAAAAATATAGCATAGCAGCGCCACCTGTTGAGCGATTTACACCAAAATGAACAATATGTCAATTCATGTCAAGGATTAACTGATTCTGAAGTTTGGTGAAAATTATTGCATTAGTTCTTGAGATACAGCTATAAGGGAAATTCTGAAAAGTGCAGCATAGCAGCGCCACCTGTTGAGCGATTTGCACCAAAACACAAGCTGCACTAATTCATATCAAAGTATACTTGAATCTGAAGTTTCATGAAAATCCGAGCATTAGTTGTTGAGATAGAGCTATTGCCGTAATCGTAAAAAATGCAGTATAGCAGCGCCACCTGTTGAGCGATTTACACCAAAATGTACAAAACTTCAATTCATGTCAAAGACTAACAGAATCTGAAGTTTGATGAAAATCCGTGCATTATTTGTGTAGATTGAGCTATTGCGGAAATCGTGAAAAAAGCTGCATAGCAGCGCCACCTGTTGAGCGATGTACACCAAAAACTAATCAGCACCAATTTATATCAGGGGGTAACTGAATATAATTTTTTATTAAAATGTCAATATTTCAAAATTCACTATCTCAGTGCCAAATTAAATGGCAATCTGTGTTCATCATGATAATTCTAAAAATATGAAATTCCGTGCATTAGTTCTTGAGGTATAACTGTCACTGAAATCGTGTAAATCCAGCAAAATGCAGCATAGCAACGCCACCTATTGGGTTATTTACACCAGAACCTAATTATCACCAACTTATGTCAACGTCTAACTGAATATGAAGTTTGAGGAAAATTCGTGCATTAGTTCTTGAGAGAGAGGTATTGCGCAAATTATGACAAATGCAGCATAGAAGCGCCACCTGTTGAGCGATTTGCAACAACACATAATCAGCAGCAGTATTAATCAAGTTATACTTAAATCTGAAATTTGATGAAAATTCGTGCATTAGTTCTTAAGATAGAGCTATTGAGGAAATAGTTCAAAATGCAGCACAGCAGAGCCACCTATTGGGTGATTAACACTAACACGTAGTCAGCATCATTTCATATGAAGGACTAACTAAATCCGAAGTTTGATGAAAATGTGTGCATTAGTTCTTGAGATAGAGCTACTGCGAAAATAGTGTAAATCCTGCAAAATGCAGCATAGCAGCGCCACCTGTTGGGCGATTTACACCAAAACCTAAACAGCATCTATTCATGTCAAGGACTAATGGAATCTGAAGTTTTGTAAAAATCCGTGCATTAGTTCTTGAGATAGAGCTTTTGCAGAAATCCTTCAAAATGCTGCATAGCAGCGCCACCTGTTGAGCGATTTACACCAAAAACTAATCAGCACCAATTTATATCAGGGTCTAACTGAATATCATTTTTTATTAAATTCCGTGCATTAGTTCTTGAGATAGAGCGCCCACAAAATTTGTGTCACATACAGACAGACAGACGGACGGACAGACAGACAGACAGACGGACAGACAGACAGACTCACAGACAGACATTTTGTAAAAACATGTTTTTCGGAATCTCTGACCCCTAAAACGTGTAAATCCGTCGAAAACTGGAATTCGAAAATTTTCACGAAACCAATACTTTCTTCTTGTAAAGATAGAAGAAAGTAATAAGTATTAGTAAGAGGCACAAATTTTCATAAAAAGCTAGTGCAGCAGGGAATGAGTTAATTACCACAACATTTTCCTCCATGCGTTTATTATATCTCGCAAATGTTTTTACGTATTTCTGATTCAAACATTGGATCAATTACTTCCTCCACGTCGTTCTCTAATATAACATCTAAAAAAAAAAAAAAAAAAAAGCAATTTAACAAATTACAACGACCATTTGGAAAATGATTTTTTCAAAGACTAAAATTTAAGACATAAAAAATCGCACCGAGTTAATCATACATTACGTACGCCATGGATTAAACATTAATAGTGTGATTACACGTAAAAATTGCAAGCGACAGAAATCGCCTGCGACTCGTACGTATTATCCACCTGAAACTTACGTATTATTCACCTGAAACTTACGTGTTATCCAAGCATTTCATTGGCTGTTCGGGAAAAGGCTTCTCCATCGTCCAAGAAATCTGACGACCCATTTTAAATGGAATTTCATTCTTAAACTTCTAAACATCCCACAATATTACTTTTTATACCGTCGTATAGAGAAAAAAATGCAGTTTTAAATGCAATTTGTTTGAAAGCTGTATCTCCATTTGTGTCTGAGTTATTAATTTTTTTGTAGTTTTTATTACTTTTTTGTCATAGTGGTAACAGAAGTATCCATCTCTGTTGAAACTAAAGGGAAATACAGATTACTGTATAGACCAATCAGAAAACGAATAAAATGCGGATTAAGACAATAAAAAGCTTCAGATATGCTTTTGATTTCTTACCCTGACGAGGACAATAACCATTTTTCCAAATGGTTAATAATAAATCTATCATCTAATATAATAAATTTTTGAACAAATAAATACTAATAAAAAAAATAAATTTTAGATTGACAAGGAGGGGTTATAAATAATACATTGTGTTACTTTTCAAACTTTGGGAGTTTGAAACTTCTACTTAAACATAAAGAAAATTATACGAAGTTTGGGCCGATATTGATAAACAAAACAGTTTTACCCGATTCAATCTTTCCGTACGTTAGGGCTCCTATAATTATGACATTTTTTTTTTTTTTTTTTTTTTTACATAACTCAATATTTTTTTTTTTTTTTATTAATAATATTTCACACGACTTGGCGTTTGTGTCCATATTTGAATACATGTATGAGATCAAATATAAGTACAATACATGTTCATATCTGAATACATGCAAAACATAAAAAATGAGTACATAATAGCTCATAATTGAACACACACATCAATGGTATCAAAAATGAGTACATGTGTTTCTCAATTCTGAGTATACATTCGGATCGGAGCTATTTTGAGTATGTGATGTATTTAAAATGAGTACTTTTTACTCAATTTTGAGAATGCTTCTTTTTCTTCATTTGAGCAATAACACTTATTGCACTTATTTTATTTCAAAACATAACCAGACTCTACTTATGTCAAGGGCTAACAGAATAAAAAAATTGATGAAATTTCAATCATTAGCTCTTAATATATAACTGTTGCGGAAATCTTGAAAAATGCATAGTAGCGCCACCTGTTGAGCGATTTAGACCAAAAATTAATCAGCACCATATTATGTTAATGTCTAACTGCAAATGAAGTTTGATTAAATTCAATGCGTTAATTCTTGAGATAGAGTGCTCACAATATTTGTCTCAGACACACATACTCACAGACAAAAAATTTCTAAAAATTACAAATTCGTACTCAGGACTTTCGAAAACATAAAATTCTATCAAAAAACCAAGGTCGAAAATTTCCACTTTCTTCTTGTAAAGGTAGAAGAAGTAAAAATGGAAGTCAAAAGTAGCGGGATACCTTAATCTAATTCAAGTTAATGTATTATTTTTTAATCATTCTTCTTTATTGAATATTAAAGATGTGAATTATCACTTTGCTAACTAAGTGTGAACCAACAGAGTGAAAAATGTCCAAGCCGGGAATCGACCCCTGGAATAGCGCTCCTGTGCTCTACCATTAGGACCCTCTACCATTGCCTAACCCACGAGGACCAGCTTGGCATACCTCACTCACATAAGTCGATTAGACTGCTACTGCAGCTACAAGATGGAGAAGTCTTCATGAGCACACAATCTTGCTGCGTAACATAAGACGCAAATAAACCCAGCATCGGTGAATATGCAATTTTTAATTAATTTCCCACCTACTTTTCAGCAGTGAAATTACGCTCGAAATTATTGAGTATTAAAAACGTGAATTATCAATTTGCTAACTAAGCGTAAACTAACAGATTGAAAAAATGTCCAAGTCGGGAGTCGAACCCGGACCCCTGGATTAGCGCTCCAGTGCTCTATCATTAAGCCACGAGGATGATGCCCAGCTTAGCATCTCTCAATCACATAAGTCGGTAAGACTATAAATATAATAATTTCAAGCGTAATTTCACTGCTGAAAAGTAGGTGGAAAATTAATTAAAAATTCTTCTTTATAATTAACTTTTCTTCTCAAGTACATGTTAGGAAAATAGTATTATTTATCTTCATATACAAATTACAGAATAAGAAGCACTTTTAAATATATTCGTTTATCAA
Organism: Maratus speciosus; assembly: GCA_963932465.1. NCBI lineage: Eukaryota > Metazoa > Arthropoda > Arachnida > Araneae > Salticidae > Maratus > Maratus speciosus. The sequence continues at coordinate 243,245,286 of OZ010800.1, read as the reverse complement.
TTTTTAAACTCAATAAATATTATTTTTATTTCTATTTATTTATAATTAAATTAAGTGCCGAATCTTATTCCACTTTTTAAAATTATTTGTTTAAAAATGTGCATCTCGTGTTATTAAATTAGAGAGGATATTTAATTAGTTTACAATCTTAAAAATGTACTTTTTTGGAGAAAAGTTTTCGTTGTTTTTCCTTTAAACTAATTAAGATTAATTGGAATAGTTGTTTTAATCATTATACTTTAGGGAACACTGAGAATACAATTTTTCTTTTGACATATATATATATATATATATATATATATATATATATAAGAGAAACATCAATCAATAGAACTTTATTACTTAAATCATACGTATTTTGACAAAGCTTTTGAAAATAAATTTTAATTGATTAAAGAAATATTTTTTTCATTAAGTTCAATAATTGATGTTTCTTCTAATTACATTAGAAAATTAAGTTAGGCAAACTTTTTTGTTAGAATGAAATTGTAATTTATCAAAAATTGCAATTTAACAAATTAAAAACTAAACTGATTCGTTTGCTTTAAAAAAAAAATAAATTTCAATCTTATTTTAAATGTTCTTCTCTATTAACGAAAAATAGATAGCTTTTAATTATTATTTATAAAGAGATTGGGATCATTTTCATAAATAAAAATACTTTTAACTTTATATGATAGTTATTTTATTGATATCTAGATTGCACATTTAAGAAATGTCATTAAAAAATCGTTTGATCTATTTCTAAAATCAATAGACATTTTTTTTTTTAATTTATATTATATCATAAAAATTGAAATAATGAATCCTGTTTCACATTCTAAAAATAATAATTAGAAAATATGCAGATCTTATTGAATTAAAATTAATATTTATAAATATATATTTATAAATGAAATAAATATTTTTTATTTCAATGTATAGTTTATTTTCTTGTTAAACTAAATCAGACTAATTAAAATATTACTTTTGTTCGTTGTCCTTTTGGATGCATCCATGAATATAATCCTATTTAAGTATATTTTTCTTAAATAAAGAAAAACACCGAATTTTGGAATTTGTATTGACATGCTTGTAAATCTGCAGACCAGAAACATCGACGTCAGCTTTCATATTTACAAAACTAGGGCACTGCCTTGGGCGGCAAAATAATGGAAAATTTTGCTTGAACCAAAAAAATAAGAATTAAAAAAAATAATAATAATAACGATGTCAAAAAAGGCAAATGAAAGTAGAAAATTAAATAACTGTAAAAAAAAAAAAAATCATTGATTTCAAAATTATGGATTACTAGCTTGAAATATGAGATGTTATTAGATTTTGCTAAAAAAAAGTCAAAAAGAATACCATTGGATTAAGAGGAAGAACGCAAAACACCCTTAAAATTAAAAGACAGAAATTTAAACACTATAGGGCAAAATGGGGGGCAGACGCCGCGGTGGGACAGATGCTGCTGAGATTGTGTGGGCAACACTAGCGCTCCCTAGGCCAATTTAAGAAATTCGTAATGTTCCTCTCTGTGATGTGCTGTGTTGCATGCGCTTCCACCGCTTAATTGTCAGTATTTACATATTTATGCCAGTTTTTATGGTTCGAACCTGCGTGATAAGTTGCTAAAATTATTCTAATCAAGTTTTATTGCATATTTTAAGCCAAATAAAAAGACATTTCATCCCAAAACCAATTGCAACTGTAGAATAGATCCTCGTAGAATACAGACATGCACTTGCCTTTCTGTCACGTCGCTCACATGACACAAAATAGCGACGCGGCATCTTACCCTCCACTATGGGACAGATGCCGCAAAATATGTTTTTGTTTTTCGGTTCAATAAATTCACCACTGCGATTTAAGTAATACTTATATTTAAATGAGCGTATATTAGCGCATTCTGCTATTTATCAAAATATTCTCAGCAACAATGTTGGTTCACCATGCGTGGATAAGGGAAAGGTAGGCCTTTTACAATTCTCACTATCTAAACTGTTAAACAAAATATCGCCTATCCCAATGGTCAAAACGACCAAGTAAGAGAAAGCAAAAGGATGCAAATACTACAAGCACAAGAAAAAAGAAGAACGATATAAACAGCAAAAGAAACTAGAAAGTGTCAAACAACGACAGCTTGGCGGAAGCAAAATGTGTAAAAAAAGGAAAGGAAAGGTCAACTTCAAAACACCTTACTTGTGGAAGAAACTCAAATATAAGTCATCTTCCGACAATGATAAAATTGCTCCTCTTATGGATTCTGATGGCAGAATTGTATTGGAATTTGATGACTCTAAATGTGCTGAGTGTCTGGAGCCTTATCAAGAAACAAAGTCTAAAGCGATCCGGATTCAGTGCATGAAATACAATTGATAGCTGCATGAAAAAAGCTCACTTTACTTTTGCTGCGGGAAGTGTGATGTGATTGTGGGCGAATGGAAATACAAAATTAAAGAATGAGAAGACGGGACAAAAATAAATAGACTAGGCCTAAAAAGAATAGAACTAATGTTTGCATTAAAAGCAAACTGCAATGTTCGCCTGGAAGTAAACCAGTGATTTATATCTTTTTTGTAATTATGCTATCTGTTGCTTCCTGTAATTATGCTATTCATTCATGTAAATTCAAATGTTTTTCGTTTCATTTTCATTTTTTGCTTAGGTTTTATTTTTTGAGTTTACAGTTTTGCATTTTCGTTAACCCTTTAACAATTTAGTGGTATATATAACTTTTGTAAGTTTACTCTTATTTATTTTCATTTTAAGTAGTTTTAGAAAATAAAAATATGATTTGTTTGAAAAAAAAATAAACAGCCTAGCTTTTTTCTCCACGCGGCATCTGACCCAGCACATAAAAAATGGTGTTAAAAAAGGACCTGTGGAAAATAATCATGCCTACTTTATTAAGAGGGTTTTAACTTGTTTAACATAGAAATTAGATTCTAAATGGTTTGATTAATGATTTCTGGTACTTAGTTTGTCGTTTTTCGCTTTATTGTACATGTTGCGAGAAGAAAAGTAAAACAGCGGCATCTATCCCCACTTTACCCTATTAAACTACCACAAGCAATGCTTATATAGTTATGTAAATTTTGATCTGTTTTATAATGTAATTTTAAATGTAAATTCTTTTTATCTAACGATTTAACCCTTTATGTACTGAATTATGAATTCATGAAAATTTTATCTTCTAAAGCCTTTTTCGTGAATTGTTTAAACTACACTAGAAGATTTACATAATCATTTAATAAATTTCAGAAGGATTTTAGAAGGATTGGAGGATTTAAAAGGACTAATTCAATTTGAATTTATAGGGATTTTGTGCAAATTTATAACCCCACACAAATCATTTATTTTAAATCTTTTTCTTAGTATTTTGTAGAATTAGGAAATGTTCAAATATAATGTTCTTACAATAAAAATATAGAAATATTTCCGAATTGAAAAACTCCCCCCCCCCTCCCACAGCGCTAAGAAAAGTTGCAATGGCAAAAGAAATCATCTATTTAAAAATATTCCTTTTGTGTAACCAATAATGCTTTTGGATCAAGGTAAAATTACAACAAATAGATGCATTAAATGAATTTTATAACAAGTTATTTTAATGGTACTTATAAGTACTGTCAGTAGATGAAGGGTTAAACCTTTTAGCCTGCATGATCCAATATGTCTTCGAAATATTACTTCCTTAATGCCCGAGGTTTCATAGAAAATGTTGCAATTGGAAAAGGATATACTCTCAGCAATACTTTTTTCAATTCACGGAAAATTTCATGACAACATTCCTGCCAGGATTTTTTCGTTCCTTCAAAAATATCCGTTTATTTTTTTTTCCGTTTCAGGAGGTAAAATATACATGAATTGAAGAAAGTGGGAAAAAAATAAAAGTTACTGAACTGGAATCGAACCAGCTGTCTTAGTTTTACGACTCGAGTACGCTAACCATTTGACTAAGTTGCAAATTAGTGAAGCACTTTGAAGTAAATATGTTTGTTAGAAATGAGTATGGCTTGATTATTATTATTTTAAAAGATTTTAACTTTGAAGTTAATTTGGGGAAGATTTCGTATTTGATGAAATTGTGCCTGGGGTTTTAATACTGTAATATTAGTATATGATAAATGTATGAAGCATAAGTATTTTAAGTAGATTGCTAGATGCAAAATATGAATATCATACTTTTAGTTAGCTTTCTTTACAAAAAGCTACCTATTGCAGCCGTTCGGAGGAAAGCGATTTCAAAAAATTTTGGTATATTTTCATCGATCATGACCCCCAGATCCCGAAACCACCCTCCGTTCAAAATTGATATATATATATATATATATATATATCAATATATATATATATATATATATATATCTGACCTATGTCACACTGTAACTCTCGTATTTATGAACCGGTTTGGATGTAATTCAGTGTGTACATAGTACATACCAATGTCTTGACCGAGTTCGTTGGCCAGCTTCATCCGCCATTTTGTTTCGAAATGGCGGCCATTTAAAAATTTTTAAAAAATTAAAATTTGAAATGTGGTACCAAAAAATTGAAAATGGAAAAATATTTTTTTTTATGTATTTGACCTTTATACAAAGACTCCGTAGCAGTTTTTGTTTTGTCTATATCTTAAAAAATGGCTGAGTTATAGCATTTTGAATTTCTAGCGAAGCTGATATTTTGAAACGGCCTGAATTTTGTCACGCGATAAAAGGCGTATTTATGAACCGATTTGGATGTAACTTCGTTTATACATAGTACAGACCAATGTCTCGACCGAGTTTGTTGGCCAGCTTCATCCGCCATTTTGTTTAAAAATGGCGGCCATTTAAAATTTTAAGAAAAATTTAAATTTGAAATGTGGTACCAAAAAATTGAAAATTGAAAAAATATTTTTTTCTTATGTGTTTGACCTCGATAAAAAGATTCGTGAGCAGTTTTTGTTTCGTCTATATCTTAAAAAATGGCTGAGTTATAGCATTTTGAATTTCTAGTGTGGCTGACATTTTGAATCGCCCTGATTTTTGCCACGTAATAACAGACGTATTTATGAACCGATTTAGATGTACCTTGGTGTGTACATAGTACATACAAATAACTCAACCGAGTTCGTTGGCCAGCTTCATCCGCCATCTTGTTTCAAAATGGCGGCCATTTAAAAAAATTTTTAAAAAAATAAATTTAAAATGAGATACCAAAAAATTGGAAAATGAAAAAGAGTTTTTTCGTATGTGTTTGACCTTAATACAAAGATTCCGGAACAGGTTTTGTTTCGTCTATATCTAAAAAATGGCTGAGTTATAACATTTTGAATTTCTATTGTGGCTGACATTTTAAAACGACCTGAATTTTGTCACGCGATAACAGTCGTATTTATGAACCGATTTGAATGTAACTTGGTCTGTACATGGTACATACCAATGTCTCGACCGATTTCGTTGGCCTGCTTCATTCGCCATCTTGTTTCAAAAGGGTTGCCATTTTTAAAAAAAATGTAATTTAAAATTTAAAATGAGGTATTAAAAAATTGGAAAATGAAAAACATTTTTTTATGTGTTTGGCCTTGATACAAAGATTCTGGAACAGTTTTTGTTTCTGAAAATTTGTTCTTTTTTTTATATCTTAAAAAGTGGTTGAATTATAGCACTTTGAATTTTTATCATGGTTAACACTTTGAAACGATCTTGTATTTGTCTCGCGATACCACACGTATTCGCCTATTTCGATGGAAGAAAGCATGTGGATAGTGTACATCAATATCTTGATCAAGTTCGCTGGCCAGCTTCATCAGCCATCTTGTTTCAAAATGGCGGCCATTAAATTAAAAAATATATATATTTAAAGTGAGGTGTAAAAAAATTAGAAATTGAAAAAGGTTTCTTTCTTAAGTATTTGACCTTGATATAAGGATTCAGGAGCATTTTTTGTTTGTCTTTATCTTAAAAAATGGCTCATATATAGCAGGTTCAATTTCTAACGTGGGTGACATTTTGAAAAATCTGATTTTTTGCCTGCGACAGCACTCGTATATATTAACCGATTCCGATGTGAGTCAGCATGTGCACAGCAATTACTAAGGTCTCGACCAAGTTCACTGGTTAGCCTCATCCACCATGTTGTCTTAAAATGGCAGGCACTTTAAGAAATCGCCGAATTTGGCAGCCAAATATAAGTTACTTTAAATAAAAGCAGCTTGGATAAAGCTGACTAATTTCGCGAAATTCTCTTTCATAATGATTTAGTATAGATAAAAATTAGTATTGAATCTCCTACATTCGGTTTCCACTTAATTGAGCTTCGTGTGTTTGAATAATATAAGTTGGCTTTTTTAAAATAAGGAATATGAAAGCTACCTCTTCCTCCCGGCACTGGCCGGAAGGACTTTTTTTGAAAAGATTCTTTTTCTTTTTGAATAGAATAGATTTTTTCCATTTAATATTTAAATTAAAATATCTTTTAAATGTGTTCATTTAAAATATATTTTAAATGCGAATATTTCTTCATAAACAACATTATAAATTCAATTTTATTTAACTTTGTTCCACTTTAAAAAAAAATAAATTGTGAGTGTTTATGAATGAAGGAGAAAAGTAATTGTTTTCCTTTTTTAAATTCCAAAACTTATTTTCTTTTTTAATTAAATTAGAAATCTTAATGTGTAGAAGTTTTGGTTTTTCATTTTTTTAAAAATGAATTCGGATTTTAGTATAAATAGAGCGAATGCTTGCTACGCATGAACGGAATTTCTTCTTCTTTTTCTGACTTTTAAGAAGAATTTACGGATAAAATATGTTTTTTAGGAGTATGGAAATTATTTGTTAAAAAATGAGGAATAATCTAGTGTAAATTGACGAGTTTTCTGGCGGCATATGCATCGTTGTGTTTTTGTACATTGGTAAAATCGGAGATGCGGAATGTGTAAAAATTAACCATTACAGATATCACTTTCAATCATCGTATTTATAAGATATTTTTAGTGATGGCGACTTTATAGAATGATGTTTTTTTATAAAACTGTTCTTTCAGCCACTCAATAAAAACTTTCTAATAGAATTTAAATAAGCCACCTACCTGGTCGCTTCCAGATGAATTTGAGTTAAAAAATTATATTGAATTCTCGGTGAGAATTAGAGTTTGTATTGTGTTTTTTAATGGTTTGATACATGACATCGATATTGGAGTCTGCAACTTCTATGAATATCATCTTACTGATGGAGGGTAGAGGTCACTTCTGGAACGGTTATATCAAGAATAAGATTTATAAGATATTTTTAGTGATGGCGGCTTTATGGAAGAATATTTCTTATAAAACTGTTCTTTCTGCCACTCAATAAAAACTTTACAATAGAATTTAAGTAGGCCATTTACCTGGTCGCTTGCAGATGAATTTGAGTTAAAAAATTATGTTGAATTCTCTGTGAGAATTAGAGTTTGTATTGTGATTTTTCATGGTTTGATACATGACATCGACATTGGAGTCTGTAACTTCTACGAATATCATCTTACCGATGGAGGTTAGAGGTCAGTACGGGAACGGTTATATCAAGAATAGGATTTATAAGATATTTTTAGTGATGGCGACTTTATGGAAGAATATTTCTTATAAAACTGTTCTTTCTGCCACTTAATAAAAACTTTACAATAGAATTTAAATAAGCCATTTACCTGGTCGCTTGCAGATGAATTTGAGTTAAAAAATTATGTTGAATTCTCTGTGAGAATTAGAGTTTGTATTGTGTTTTTTCATGGTTTGATACATGACATCGATATTGGATTCTGCAACTTCTACGAATATCATCTTACTGATGGAGGCTAGAGGTCAGTAAGGGAGCGGTTATGTCAAGCATCGGATTTATAAGATATTTTTAGTGACGGCAACTTTATGTAAGGATGTTTCTTATAAAACCGTTCTTTTTGCGACTCAGTAAAAACTTTCTAATAGAATTTAAATGAGCCTTCTACCTGGTCACTTGCAGATGAATTTGAGTTAAAAAATTATATTGAATTCTCGGTGAGAATTAGCGTTTATATTGTGTTTTTTCATGGTTTGATACATGACATCGATATTGGAGTCTGCAACTTCTACGAATATCATCTTACTGATGGAGGCTAGAGGTCACTTCTGGAACGGTTATATCAAGAATAAGATTTATAAGATATTTTTAGTTATGGCGGATTTATGGAAGAATATTTCTTATAAAACTGTTCTTTCTGCCACTTAATAAAAACTTTACAATAGAATTTAAATAAGCCATTTACCTGGTCGCTTGCAGATGAATTTGAGTTAAAAAATTATGTTGAATTCTCTGTGAGAATTAGAGTTTGTATCGTGATTTTTCATGGTTTGATACATGACATTGACATTGGAGTCTGCAACTTCTACGAATATCATCTTACTGATGGAGGCTAGAGGTCAGTACGGGAACGGTTATATCAAGAATAGGATTTATAAGATATTTTTAGTGATGGCGACTTTATGGAAGAATATTTCTTATAAAACTGTCCTTTCTGCCACTGAATAAAAACTTTCTAATAGAATTTAAATAAGTCATCTACCTGGTCGATTGCAGATGAATTTGAGTTAAAAAATTATATTGAATTCTCGGTGAGAATTAGAGTTTGTATTGTGTTTTTTCATGGTTTGATACATGACATCGATATTGAAGTCTGCAACTTCTACGAATATCATCTTACTGATGGAGGCTAGAGGTCAGTTCGGGAACGGTTATATCAAGAATGGAATTTAGAAGATATTTTTGGTGATGGCGACTTTATGGAAGGATGTTTCTTATAAAACTGCTCTTTCTGCCACTCAATAAAAACTTTCTAATAGAATTTAAATGAGCCATCTACCTGGTCACTTGCAGATGAATTTGAGTTAAAAAAAAATTATATTGAATTCTCTGTGAGAATTAGAGTTTGCATTGCGTTTTTTCATGGTTTGACACATGACATCAACATTGGAGTGTTGTTCTCACCTGCAACTTCTACAAATATCATCTTTCTGATGGAGGCTAGAGGTCAGCAAGGGAGCGGTTATGTCAAGCATCGGATTTATAAGATATTTTTAGTGGTGGCGACTTTATGTAAGGATGTTTCTTATAAAACTGTTCTTTCTGCGACTCAGTAAAAACTTTCTAATAGAATTTAAATGACCCTTCTACCTGGTCACTTGCAGATGAATTTGAGTTAAAAAATTATATTGAATTCTCTGTGAGAATCAGAGTTTGTATTGTGTTTTTTCATGGTTTAATACATCGACATTTGAGTCTGCAACTTCTACGAATATCATCTTGCTGATGAAGGCTAGAGGTCAGTACGGTAGCGGTTATGCCAAGCATCGGATTTATAAGATATTTTTAGTGATGATGACTTTATGCTTCTTATAAAACTGTTCTTTCTGTTACTCAATAAAATCTTTCTAATAGAATTTAAATAAGCATTAAAAATCGCCATATACCTGGTCACTTGCAGATGAATTTGAGTTAAAAAATTTTATTGAATTACCTGTGAGTATTAGTGTTTATGGTTTGATAGATGACATCGACATTGCAGTGTTCTTGTCACCTTCAACTTTTACGATTATCATCTTGCTGATGGAGGCTAAAAGTCAGCACGGGAGAGATCCGGTCCGAAACCCAAGCTGATTCCGGTCTGTACGCCGGAGTCGGACCAATTTTCATTTACGAGATTCGGGGCTGGCCACGGTGGACCTGGTCTAAATCTTTTCAGGGTAGCCGGGACCGAGCCTTACTTTTTCCTGTAGAGACTGACCGAATTTGTCCTGACTTCTTTTTTCCTGTTTGGGCCGGGCCAGGATTTCACTGTAATATTGATAATGTTCTTTAGAAATTTTTGCATGTTATACAGAAATTAAATGGGGATGCTTCTTGTTCGATAAGTTTTACGGTCTGTCAAAATTTTAAGTTTTTATACCGGGCCTGTAAATTCTTGTGCGAACCGGGCAGGCAGTGAACCGAACTTTTAACTTTCAATTCGGGCTAGTGCGTGCCGGGCCGGCAGTGAACCGAAATTTTAACTTTCAATTCGGGCTAGTCCGTGCCAATAATATTTCTTTTATGGCCCGGTATGATCTCTGGCTGAAGTTATAGATTTTATACAAGGGCTGGGACAAGCAAGTATTTTTTTATGCAGCAGGCCGGACATAGGGGTGGAAATTTTCCGTTCTGACCTCTCTGAAAACTAAAGACGATTTCAGAGTATTTCGAAGTGAATAATAATATCTATTTCCTTCTACTCCTAGGTAACACTACAATTGTAAGCCATCAATAATAACGTCCTAATTAATTGCATAATTGGACTTTGTTTTTAACTCGAAAAAGAGACATTTTTCTATTCTCACCTGGAGAGGCAAAACACAAATAAATGGATTTGGTTTGAGGCGAGTAAGTTTAGATTGTTACGTAAAAACAAGGCTTCTCCGTAGACATATTATCTTTTTTTCTGAAAATTATGAATATTTCACCGGCTGTTTTTGTTTAGAATCCTTCAGTCATATATCTTAATAGTAAACATATAACTATTATTACACAGATGCATTTAAATGGATATATTTCGAGCTTTTGACATTTTTGAGTTAATCGGTTGATTAAAAGAAAATATTAAATATGAAAATGTTAAATGATATTAAATGATATACATGGTGAGTACAAACGATGGACCCGAACTTAAAAAATCATATTTTCGAAACTATTGCATGTATTACAATAAGTGATGCATGAATTCAAAGAGAAATATACCAAGGTTTTTTTTTTTCAGTTACAAATGTTCGATGTGTGATCCTCTTGTTACACGGCATACGTCCAATCTGTAATCCAGTTCGTTCCAAACATTTTGTAGAATCACTCTGTCAATGGTTCTGAATGCTGCACAAATGCGTTCTTTAAGTTCGGGCAGTGTCAAAGACATTGTTTATGTACCACCAATGCCGAAAACAAAGTATTCAAGACTTAAAGAACGCATTTGTGCAGCATTCAGAACCATTGACAGAGTGATGCTACAAAATGTTTGGAACGAACTGAATTACAGATTGGACGTATGCCGTGTAACAAAAGGGTCACTCATCGAACATTTGTAACTGAAAAAATCTTGGTATATTTCTCTTTAAATTCATGTATCAATTATTGTAATATGTGCAGTAGTTTCAAAAATGTGATTTCTCTAAATCAGGTCTATCATTTGTACTCGCCTTGTATTATATGAAAATATGAAATAACGTTAACTAAATTCAGAGTAGTTTGCATTAAAAATGAAAAGGTGTTATAAAACAACGGACGAAATATCTTTTACCATTTTAATGGACATAAAAATTATGGAATATAATAATAAAAGTAATAATAATAAATAGTTTTCTATAAATTACCTGTATTTGTGATTATCGCATTTCTTATCTTTTATTTGGATAAGAAGCAAAACATTTATTTGAAATGTAAGAATATCCTTTTTAATTATTTTAAATAAAATTAATTTTGTAAAGAGTTAAAGTAACAACGCATAAGTAAAACTAGTTATACATTACATAAAATACTACTATTCATTATAGTCTAATGAGCACTTTTTTCATTTAAAAAATTGTCTAAATGAAAAAAATATATATGAATATTTAAAGGACATTAACCAAGTTCAAGATAGTTTGTATGTAGAGTAAAATGATATGATAACGATAAGAAATGAAATATCTATGTCCTTTTTTATGCACCAAAAAATAAATAAAATAAAAATAAGTATATTTAAAAAGCATTTTTATACCTTAGATAAACGTGTATTTGCAATTACAGTATTTCTTCGTTTTCTATACTTAGCTAAGCAGTATTACATTTCCCCCCCAAAAGTATGAACATCCGTTTTAATTATATTGTAAAAAATTAATTTTCTATGGTATTAAAGAAACATCGGATAAGTAAAACGGATTATGTGTTAATTAAAACATTAATCTCTATTATGTTTTAATGAGCTCTTTATTTTAATTAAGAAAATAATTTATTAAAAAGAAGTTAAAAGAATGTTAACTTAATTTCTTGTAGTTCATATAAAGAATAAAATGATATGATAGAAACAAGGAATGGAATATCTAAAGTCATTTTAATAGGCGTATTTTTTTCTATTTCATAATAAGTGAATGCGTGATTAAGCTACTATTTATGTTTTATTTGCTGAAAAGTGATAAATTTTCTTTAAACTATAACTGTATATTTTGTAATTATGTTGTATGAGCCTAAGTCTCTATTATATTAAAGAAACAGCGTATAACTAAAACTGATTATGTGTTAATTAAAACATTAATAATTTTGTTTATGCATGCTCTTTATTTGAGTCAATAAAATTTATCAACTTGTCTTTTAATATCTATAGAGAGTTTAGTTAAACGCCGTTAGACATATTTTGACATTTTTTAAGCGACAGCGTTGGTTGTCGTTATCAATCCACATAAAATATCATGTCATATATGCTAACAGCACGCTAATAACAGTATTTTTAACACTAGGGGGCTCTGCCACCTAGGTGCTACGTTCGCCAATCCCCATTAAGACACAACAAACTCTAAAAACACGATAATTTGATCAACTTTAAAAAGATTGCGGAAGTTTGAACTATAATTTAAAAAAAAAAAACTGTAAACGGGTTTACATTCATTTCCCTTTGCTTGGGGAATTTTAAAGCCTATCATCTACTGTTAAACATCTATTGGCTGTCTTAAAGTTTGATTAAATAAGGTCAGTTAAACATTCGAAGTACACAGAGTCTTTGCCTCCTGATATTTTTTTAACAAATTTATAAGAAATTTCTTTTAAATAAGACATTTTAAATGTATCGTATAAATCTGATGTAATTTTCGCTAAAGTTTTCTTTCCCTTTTTAATATTCACGTTAAAATACTTTTGTTGTTAGAAAGGGGATGTTATATGCACTGTCTTAGAATTCAGATCAATAGTTAAACAATCATCTCAAAATATGAAATACATATCTCGTAAATATGTTTTTTAAATTTAAACTGTTTTTTAATATTATTATTTGGTTATTTTTTAATATGGCGTAATTTCTTCTATTTACTACTTTTAACGCATATTAAAGAATTTATTATTTTAAAGTTTCCTTTCTCTTTTTAATATTCACGTGAAAATACTTTTGTTGCTGGAAAAGAAATACTTTTCCAGCTGCCTTAGAATTGGCAACAGATTAGATTTGTGCTGCCTTAGAATTGGCAACAATAATCTAAAAGATCATCTAGAAACGTGAAATAAATCTCTCGTGTAAATATATCTTTAGATCTAAACTGTTTAACAATATTATTATTAGGTCATTTTAAATATTTCGTAATTTCTTTCATTTATAGCTTTTAACGCATATTAATGAATTTATTATTTACAAATTTTCTTTCACTTTTAATACTCACGTAAAAATATAGTTTTTATGTCGTAATTATCAATATTTTCCTGCTTTTAATACGCAGTCATTTAATTCTAATTTGAAAGTTTTTTTCTGTTTATAATAGCCACGTGTAACTAAATTTTTAATTTGAAACGAATGTTATTCTTTGCGCTGTTTTTACAATTGCAATAATTTAAAATAATAACCGTTTCTAAAATGTGTAAAAAATACGTCTCGAAACGCTGAAAATTTGAATTTAAAATGGAAATAAACCCTCAAAAAATGAGTCAAATTAAAAAAAAAAAAAACAGTTGCACACCGGGAGCTTCTAATGTACATCTTAGAAAAATTATTAAATTCCTAAGTATAGTTTTTGTTCCTATAAAACTTTTTTAATGGAACGAGTTTGACCAATTTTAACATTAAATATCCTTCTATATATATAAAAAACAAGTAAGAAAAATCATGCATTAAGCATAGATTATGAAATACTTTCCAACATTTCCTGAATGCTTTAACAAAACTTCGTTATTTAGGGAAATAAGGCATATAAGAGAACTAAGTAAACATTTTAGAAAATGTAAAATCATTTGAAAAACTGATTTCAGCAGTTACCGTCCATAGCAAATATGTGTTCTTTTGAACAGCCCTGTATTTGATCTGTAGGTTGATATATATACTATATAATGGGGAAATTTAGTTTAGCTAAAAACGAATAACAGGTTGAAATTTCTCTTTCAGCAATTTATACTAATAGATGGAAACATACTTGTATACTTTTGTACAACCCTGTAGTTAACCTAGTACCTTTATTACACGCCACTGTTTAGCTAAAGTTTAATTCAAAGTAAAACACTCTTGAAACTAATGAAATCACTTTCCCAGAAATTATCATTTATAGGCGGCCATGCATATAATTCATTGCGTGACCCTGTATATCATTTTATCTATGTTCTACAAACATTTCTTAGCAAACTAAATGCAGTTCAGCGTAAAAATGCATAACTGATTTAAAAACCATCTTTAAGCAATTTGCAATGATACCCAGTAACCATTACGTATTCTTTTGTGTAGCCCTGTATATGAATTGCAGCATTTATACACACCATATACCATGCACATGCATAAATATAGTGAAACATTAAAGCACATAAACGAATTAAAAGTGCATTTCCAGCAATCATCGCTAATGTACAGTACTTCAGATACAATATGGTCTCTGAAATCTTTTGTGTGTCCCTGTAAACACTATGCGCTTCGTATTATACATGAAATAAGTAATAGTAAACCTCAGCGACGTATATCACTTTCATTATACATGAAATAATTTAACATAATTAAAATACGCCGCAAACAATTCCCTCCAACATATATCATTATGTAATGGAATTGTTTTGTTTGGCCCTGTAAATGAATAATAAGTATTCTTTGCACCGTATATTCTAAAGAATGCTTATTTTAGTGCATTTGATCAATGCATGTCAATTTTATTATCTTTGAAAGAATTTAACATCATTAAAAATCATTTTAAATGATTTTTCCCATAGGCGGTAATGTAACGGAAAATTTTGACTGTCCTTGTAAATGAACTAAACATGATAAAAAAAAATCATTTGAAATAGGGAACGTGTCATGGTAGAGGTCACTAACATCCAAAAATTTCAGAACGATCCGAGTATATTTACGGGAGTTAGAGCGCGGAAAGGCGAACAGATGGCCAGACAAACCGAAGTCATAAACACTTTTCAACTTTGTTGGAAAGTGATAGAAAAGTAACGATTTGGAAATGGACCAATGAAAATCTGCGTTTATACCGCGAAACGCATCTGATTGGCCAGAGCTTTCTGACGCTATAAGGGAGGTTACCAAGGGGGAGGGGCTCTGTCGCCAAACGTCGCCAAGTTTATTGCCAACTTGACGCTATATCGCCATATTTGGCGACCAAAATTAGTCACCAAAAGTGATGCCATTTTAGCGCTATTTCTAGTATTTCGCCACATTTCCATAGACTCCCATTGAAATCCAATAGGGTTTACTTGCTTTCAGAAAATTAGATATTTCAATGCAACAAAAACTAATATTAGCTTATGAATAGAGCTTAAACTGAACTATTTACATTATTTTTAAGCACAGGCACTAACTATTTACAATATTCGTAACACTATATATATAATTTTATATATAATTCTTATAATTATGAAACTCTGTAAGCTTTAATGATTATGTCCTTGGAAGTAAGGAAATAAAATGGGAGGAGAAAATAAAATTGTCAGGAGTTGGGGAGGAACGCGTTTTTACAAAGTGGAATCTAAAAATTGAATGCATAATAAATAAGGGATCACAAAGCGATCCAGAATGGAAACGCGAAATAATTACGTCTGGGTCCAGAAAATAGGCTGTACCAGAAAATAGGGATTGATTCGCGATACCGAATGGAATAGCGAAGCTATTACACGGGGGGGTTGTGAGCGTAGCGAGCAGGTGGGCGGAGCCACCTAGTCTCTTAAAACAATTCTTCGATTTAAAAACTGCCTGTATCAGTGTGTTTATCAAGCATTTCTCTATATTTCAACAATTTTCATATTTTTGTGCGCAGTAGTTTTCTTAATATTAACGAAGAAAAACCCTAGGTCACAAACAATTCATTTACTGCGGCCGGCGGTGACAGCGTTAGTTCCTTTTTTTAGAATAGAGAGATTGTTGTTACTAGAACAATGGTAAACAAGAAAGAAAAAATCATGCGCAAGCATACATTATGAAACACTTTCCAACTCATTCAGAATAATGTAACAAAACTTCACCGTTTAAAAATTTGAAATATGATGTCTAATTGATACTTTCGGAAACGCGTAACACATTTGAAATCCCAATTTCATCAATTCCTATCCACAGTCAGAAAATTATTCGACTTCTTTGAGGATACCTGTATATTATATATAGATTTCTATCTATAAACTACATACATTCAAAAATTTAGTTCAATTAGGAAATACTACAGTTGAAAATCTCCGTTCAGCAATTTCCGCTATTAAGAAGAATGGTACATAAATTACTTTACGCAACCTTGTATGCGAGATATAGAATTTATATTAAACAGAGAGAACCAACGTTACAAAGCACAAATATAATTAAGTTTAAAAACACATATACAGACGTGTGGAAATTATTAGAATAATTGTGAAATTTACAATAAAAACTTGTTATATTAAAGAAATATTTAAAAAATATTGATATATTTAATATTTAGTGTGCATCCCCTTGTTTTTATTAAAGAAATGATAGCATACCTGTCTTGGCATACTTTGTATGAGTTTTTGGCAATTAATTTGTATTTCGTTGCCATGATGCCAAATTTGGATGAGCGTTTCTATCAGAATAGTCTTGTTTGTGATGTTGTATTTCTTTAATTTTTTCTTTACAATGGCCCAAAATTTCTCTATGGGGTTCATATCTGAACTGTTTCCAGGCCATAGAAATGTTTTCTTTAATTAAATTTAAAAAATGCAACATCAAAAACGAGAATGTTCTGACAGAAAATCTCATCCAAATTTGGTATCATGACAACGAAATACAAATTAATTGCCAAAAACTCATACAAAATATGCCAAGGCGTATCGAATCTTTAATAAAAAAACAAGAGAATGTACACTAAATATTAAATGGGTCAACATTTTTAAATTTATTATTTCTTTAATATAACAAGATTTTAATGCAAATTTCACAATTATTCTAATAATTTTCACACGTCTGTAGCTATTTCGAAGCCTTTAAGGCTTCATCATCAGTGGTTACAAATTAAAGATAAAATTAAATTAAAACTGTGGATTAAAAGGGGGGGGGGGCGAGACTGAGAGCCAGAGAGGCATATCTCACATCTCGGTCGTCAAAGGCGAAATGAAATTCGCTGTTGACAAACAACCGCGGAGTCGATCTCACGCGCACACAGGGAGATCAATCAAAAATTTTATTTTTGATCTCCAATAATTCAAAATAACATTTATGTTAATGTTAATGTAGCGCTTTTACTTTATCATGTTTGTTTATAAAACATGTCTGTTGAACATTTAATGTTAACACTAATCTTGTACTCTTGCAAGTGTAAATTTGGTTGTGTAGCTAAAAATGTTTAATTGAGAATGGACAGCATTTTAAAAAACAATATTCCAGCTTAGAAAATTTATTTATTCACTACAAAAACTATTCAAAAACGTATCAAATATCAGTTGCAAGAAAAGAAACTTGGTTTTCATAAATTAAATCTCGAAAATATCTTAGTTTATGATGTTTCTTAACGATTTCTTTTCGATATCGTGAATAACTCAGAAGAGGTTATTGTATATTTTCGTTTGTGGTTAAATTATATTTTCTTAGATTAAAAAGCATGTGTCTTTTATTAGTGTACTGTGGATGAGATTCCGGTATTAATTCTTTTCTGTAGGCTATTCACTCAAATGAAAATTAAAGCACGATTTTCGAAGTCGTACATAACGCGGTTGATGTTCTTGTATCTTTTCGTTTGTGGGTAAATTATATGTTCCTAGATTAAGATGCATGTGTCTTTTTCCCAGTCTACTATGGATGATATCCCGGTATTAATTCATTACTGTAGGCTATTCACTCAAATAAATATTAAAGCATGAATTTCTAAATCGTAAATAACTCGGTTGATATTGTTGTATCTTTTCGTTTGTGGTTAAATTATATTTTCTAAGATTAAGAAGCATGTTTTTTTTCAGTGTACTGTGGATGATATTCCGATGTTAATTCATTTCTGTAGGCTATTCACTCAAATAAAAATTAAAGCACAAAATTCAAAATCGTAAATAATTCGGTTGATGTTATTGTACCTTTTCGTTTGCGGTTAAATTATATTTTCAGTGTACTGCAGATGTGATTTCGGTATTAATTCATTTCTGTACGCTATCCACTCAAAGAAAAGTTAAACACTGCCAATTTTTAAATCAAATCAATAGAATTATAGGGATTTTCTTGAGTCAGGATCATGGAAGATTCATCATTAGTCAGTATTATATTCATTTGTTGACTGATGAAAATTGTCATATCTACTTTCGTGTATTGAAAGTTGTTGTATGTCAGAATGTAAAGGTTTCGCGTAATTATATTAAATACAGTAATCAGTAATCAATAATCACAAACACGTAGACAGCTGAATAGTCCACGAGGAGAAAACACATATCCACTACCCCGCGGAGACCCTAGTACCCGCGAACGAGCTCCGAAGCCCCAGCAGGTTGGAAGACCCTGTTTAATAAAAATTATAAGATTATTACGGGCAATACAGAATGGGATGCACTATTGGGCAAATCCGAAAATTTTTACAGCTATAGTTAATGATGAATAGTTAAAATAATGTTATAAAATAAAGTTAATATAAGTATTTAATTACATCTAATTATTTAGAAATTTAACATGTAAAATGTGAGTATTTACACTTAAAATTTAAGATAGAACAATTTTTAAGGTAAACAATAATTATTAGGATAATATGAATAATAAACAATATGACAAAATGAAATGCAATAAATTAAAATATCTAAGTTACAGTACACTAAGTGACTTGAAGTAAAAAATTCATCATACGATTAAATGCAGTTTGTAATCGCATAAAAAGGGGCAAATATGACATCTGTGCCTTTTAAACACAACAGCCTCAATGGGTAATTTCACCAAAATTACATATCTTGATTAGGACTTAAGGTGAAATCAATTTTTTTAATATTCAATCGGCAATTTTAAACGGCACAGATGTCATATACGCCTGTGCCGTTTAAAATATTGGCGCGATTGTTTTCTGATGCCAATATCATATACGCAATGGGTACTTAACTGGCGCCAAAGCTTCGCTATTTTGCTTGATATGGTAATCCGTATGTTATCGTTTGTACTGTTGAAGTTTTCCCCGAATTGGCGTGGAAAAAAATCGCGCCAATATTTTATATGATGTATATGACATCTGTGTCTTTTAAACATGACAGCCTCAATGGATAATTTCACCAAAATTATATATCTTGATTAGGTATAATAAATAATACAGTTTAATTTTTTAATATTTTGAACAGTCGAAGTGTATGGAATTAGTATTTTTGTAACTTTAAGTTACAAATAATATTTGTTTTAAGAGACTAAGTAGTAACCTATTTACGAGTTCGTTTTTAAACAATTTCTTTCGTCGAAATTCGACGAGATTCATCCCGTTATTAATTAAAACATTAGCTCCATTGCTGTAAATTATGCATTTTAACCTTATACGGATCATTATGGAGTTGAATGTTGAAGTCGATGTTCATACATTGGTGACCTGAGATATAAATTGACCCCCCCCCCTTACCTTTTTCAGAAGTTTTACATTCTATGTATGTAACAACCACTATTTTTCGAACTTTTCATTTTTTGTAAGCTACCAAATCGATGCAATTCATTTTGAATTTAAATTAAGGGGAACGAAAAAAAAAATCGAATACGGAAAATGCGATTTTGGGCATTAGTCGAATGGCTACGAGTGATACTCAAAGAAATTGATAAAAATATAATGTCATGTATGCATTACTAATATATGTATGTATTCTTATGTGTGTACGTTTGTATTCAGACGAATGTATGTTTCTATTGGGAAATTTTCGTAATCGGGTTTGTAGACAAATTCATAAATTACTGAGCATTGTTTGATGCGCAAATTTAACAGTTTGGTAGATGTCCCAATTACTGAAGTTTACTCCATTTTTTTAATTCATCGTAAGTGAATATATTTCAACTGAAATGCAAGTGAACATTCTGAAGTAAATGAGATAAGCATTTTTTTTTCAAGATGTACACTAGAAAACAAAAATATGTAGATTACAAAATAAAAAATTCCTGTGGGTTGGAAAAGGTAACTTCCTTATTTCTTGGTTTTAAGATTTTAGCAAATTTTACTGGAGAACACGAAGTTAAAATGCGAAGAACCCGGTTAGGGAAGAATCATCAGTTCTGAATTTCAATGGAAATTTCGCCAAATTAGTCTTATACAGCTTAATTGGCTTAATTTATGACGACATATTTTTGGTCGACACATTATTTCGTCCAAATATCGCGAAGCTTAACGATAAATGCGACGTTAATGTATCATAGCAAACGCGGTAGCGTTAAGCTATAATATGATTTATGACTATGATCGCTTATGCTTATTATCGGAGAAATGGATACAACAATGAAAGATAATTCGTGAGAAATCATATTCACTAAAAGTCATAAATCAATCCCTGATTTTTTTTTAATCTGCTGCCTAGATTTAGTGTACGTTTAAAGAAATATACATATTTTATATGTGCAACGTTATACGCAAAAGTTTCGAAAATGACGGTTAAAAAAAAGTAATTCAAATGTATACAGTTATTCAACTTAATTCTATGTGGAAAAGTCTCATAATAATAACCCAGATGCTTCCTAATATTTTCATAATAACGATATAACAACAACTCAGATGAATAAAGGTATCAAGTTTGATAGAAAAGTATAGCAGACTATCTATGGGTGTGTGTTACATACGTGTTACAAACGTTTACCTGTTGCCATATTTAAAAAAAAGCAATTTAACAAATTACAACGACCATTTGGAAAATATTTTTTTCAAAGACTACAATTTAAGACATAAAAAATCGCACGGAGTTGATCATACATTACGTATGCCATGAATTGAACATTAATAGTGTTATTACACGTAAAAATTGCAAACGACAAAAATCGCCTACGACTCGTCGGATTTCCTGAAACTTACGTATTATCCACCTGAAACTTACGTATCATCCAAGCATTTCATTGGCTGTTCGGGAAAAGACTTTTTCATCGTCAGATTTCCAAGAAATTTGACGACCCATTTTAAATGAAATTTCATCCTTAAACTTCTAAACATCTCACAATATTACTTTTTACACCGTCGTATAGAGAAAAAAATGCACTTTTAAATGTAATTTTTTTGAAAGCTGTATCTCTATTTGTTTCTAAGTCATTAATTTTTTTTTGTAGTTTTTATTACTTTTTTGTCATAGTGGCAACAAAAGGTATCCATCTCTGTTGAAAGTAAAGGGAAAATGGAGATTACTGTATAGACCAATCAGAAAACGAATAAAATGAGGATTCAACCAATAAAAAGTTTCAGATATGCTTTTGATTTCCTACCCTGACGAGGACAATAACCATTTTCCCAAATGGTTAATAAGTGTGGGCTGTGCCAGACAAGCAAGTCTTTGAAGGAGCTTTGAAGTTTTCGGCCGCTAACTCGATGGATCAAGTTCTCAAAGATCGGAGCTAAATTAAAAAAATCAAAATCTCTCGAATACATCCGGGGATAATTCTTTATCTTTTCCGTAGATTCTCTTATCTAGTTGTTTCTCTTTACATTTAACATTTCTGAATTATTCTAAAGAACAACAAATTATGTTGCCTTCAGTTATGCACTGAACAGCTTTTGTCTTTGCAAACAAAGGTTACAAATTTCCCTAAATCAACTTTTATTATTGGAAAAGGAAGAGCTGTAAAATGTACAAAAATCTAAGAAATTAGTAAAACAATCATAGAGCTGTTAGGATCAGAAGGTAGCATTCTTTTGGCACTAACAGGTACTGCTGCATTTAATGTCAAAGGCAAGGTTACTCACTCAGTGCTTAAAGAACCAACGTGCTTTAAATAGTTCGCTTATTTAAAAAGTCAGCAATACATTTACAACTCAGAATGGATACAGTGTTATTTCTCATTATTCACGAATTTTCAATGATAGGATGTCGTCTTATGGCTGACATTGAACAAAGATGTCGCGAAGGTAAAATAGATAGCATTTAGCTTTTAGCTTTAAATCCTTGGACGTATTAGGTAGTTACATCGCGTAAAAGACATCCCTCCATATAAGAGACTTTCTTTAAAAGTCATTTTGATTCTTCGCGGACAAAAAATACTTAGAGCTTTTAAAAAATGTTTCACATTAACAAACTCGTTGAGACAAAACGACGATCAGCAGACACAGTTCCGAAAGACTCTGAACTCACTTTGCGTGAGTCAAGTTTTTGACTACCTCTCACCCCTTATGTATCGACGCAAAGATATATTGCTTTCGGCTAACTTGAATGAATTGAAGGTGCCATATGTCTTTTTTCTCAAAACCAAGCAAGCTAAAGAATATAAATCAAGAAGTACTCGCCGCGTTGGCACTCCCTAAGCACCGCGATGTCATGTCAAGAAGTACTTCTTAAATCAAAGCGGGGGCCAATAAACAAGAATTTTAACAGATCATAATGATTAAATAGCAAGATGGAGTGAAGATGATCACGCGTCAGGACTTCAGTCTAGACTTTCCTCAGCAGCTGGGTGCAGGGTTATGCATTATGCTACATACCAATATTTGAACAGAGTGAGGATTGGTAAACATAAGTACGATAAAAGATATTGCCTATGGCCCACGTTTTCAATCTCAAGGCTTGCCACAGGCCATAATAGTTCATTTTGTTGAGTATCATGAGCCATTTCTAACTGTAATTTTTTTTTATCAAACCTATTTGTAAATATTGGAAAGAAGAAAAGACTTATTCTCACGAAGTTAGTTACCTTTAACTGTTGCATACCTTGCCACCATACATAGATCCTCGAGTTTGACATTGTCAAAAACTGTTGTGGATATCCATCTAAAGGTGTTGTCACATAAAACAACTTATGTCATTTTTTCTGTAATTTGTCATTTAGAGAAAGTTATAATGGAAGCAATTTTCGCTAAGGAAAGACTTTACCTAAATTAGAAGCATAGGAGCAGTTGCTGACAGATTAGAATTTGTACATTACCCGAGGCAACTGACAATTGAGTTAAGCACTTTAAAATGAAGTATCGACGATTGTTATTTCAAACTTACTTTTATACTATTAAACAGTAATTTAGAAAATAAAACATTTTTTTAAATAATTTCTTTTAAGCTTACGCGCCTCCATGCTCCGACATTTCGGCCTGACGGATACTAGTATAGGCTACAAACTATCCCCCCCCCCCTTATTGACCATAATGTAACGGGATTCTTTTGAGCGCCGCTTTAAACGAATTATAAAAGCTATTTTATAAACATTTAGAAAACCTTTTAGATATTAAGCACAGTCGAAAAATGTAATTTTGAAAACAATTTTTTAAATGGACTTTGAAGATATTTTAAAAGATAAACATAAGGATTTTTTTAACTCAGGTACATTTATGAGAATTGTGTTTTTAGAAATATTATTGAGTTTTATTAAACAGCGCAAAAGTACTGTTTTTACAAATAAAATGGAAATGACATATTTTTCTATAAAACGATAATAAATGTATTTTAATTATTGAATTAAAAGTGTTTTTAAGTAACTATATTATGGCTTTTTAACATGTATTATAAGCATATGCATGCATGTATTTGTAAACCCTATGTTTTGATACAGTAATGTCTGATTAAAATTGGTGTAAGTGTAAATGTATAACAATATTTTGATCCAAAAAATTTGTTTTATTAAATGTATCTTGCTTGATTTGGTACTTATTTAATATCTATTTCATTTTACTTATTAAGTAAAATTTCTGGTTCTTAGTAAGCTTTTTGATTAAAAAAAATCAGAGAAATTGGAAAGTACAGTTTAGTAACATAATGTCACCGTTAAAATATTTCGTGTTACAATTGCTTATAAATATCTTTAAATATTGCATTTGAAAGAAATGCCAAAAAAATATATGTAGAAAGAAAAAGAAAAAAAAATCAGAAACCTGAAACTTCTTTTAACAAATATATATGTATATATAAAGAAAAAAAAAACTAATTTTTTTAAGAAAAACGCAACGGATTGTTTTGTTGAATCTTTATTTTTTTTTCCTCGGATGCATTCAATTACTAAAACTTAATTTTGTTTTCCCTAATTTCTCTCCATTGTAAAACATTTACATTTTGCCAAACCGATTAAGGTAATTCAATAAGAATAAATTTCATGCAATTTAAAGTTTTTAATAAAATGGCAAAAACTTTTTACGTAAACGTTTGGACGTTTTAATATCTTACTATTTTGTTTAAATGGAATATAATTAAAAATATGCAAATATAGAACTATTAAATAAAATATAATTCTTTAGAAACATTCAGTATAAAATAAACCAGGTATTTTTGACAAATGTCTCTTAATATTAAAAGCAACAGTTTCTTGAGAATTAAACTTAGTAGAGTTCAATTTAGAAGCTAGCAAATCTCACCTGTCAGTCAAGTTTCTATTTCGTTATTAAATTTCTGCTTGAACTGTTAGAGAAATGTATAATGAGTAAACCAAATTTTAATTTTGCACACATCTTAAAGTTTACAAAGAGAGAATGAAAATTTTCAGACAAGTTTGAACGAAAGTTTTTAGCACTTTCAGAGTGAAATTAGCAATTTAATTATATATGACGGATTTTAACAGACTATAACAAACAGAAAATAATTACTTCTTTATCAGAAACAATAACTTTAATATAAACAAGGAGATAAAGCCGGACTTCCCAAATTACAGAATATAAGTGGTCCCCCCCCCCCTCCGTTTTTTGAAATTGATAACTAATAAGTTTTTTACATTTAACATATTTTTCAGAATGCCTACTAGCAATAACAAAAATCATATTTATATGAAAAATAGCAATACTGCATTCAAATGAAATTTTGAAATTTATTAAAGGCGATACTTTCATATTGGACTCGCGCCAAAATTTAACAACAGAAGAGATCGCAAAAAATCCCTATTTACAATCAGCTTTTTTATTGCTTTCATTCAGCTTTTTTTTCAATTCCTACAATTAGTTCACACTCTCCCTGTGTTTATTTATTTATATATCTTGTTCAAATTTTCAATCGTTAATAAAATACTTATTATTCATCCTATCAAGTTGAAATAATTACTTTTAACTTGTACTGGATGAGAATTGATGCCAATACAGATTTTTCAAATATTAATTCATTAATTAAATTTTAATTAATTAATTTTAATTTTATATGGGAGACGAAATGGCGGCCATTGGTTATTGAACAGCATTTAATGCATCTTCATATCTATAAGGGGGGTTACCATAGGGAGGACCCTGTTCTGTCGCCAAATACCGCCAAGTTTGTCGCCAACTTGGCGACATCTCTAATATTTCGCCAAATTCCCGTAGACTTCCATTGTAAACATACTTGCTTATATAGAAAATCAACAAATTGAGATATTTTAATGCAAAAAAAAATATTAACTTAAGGGATTATATTAACATTTTCTTTGATGATCTAAGTAGGAGAGTTGACTTTAAAAACAAAATTTTATATTACTTGCTTTCTTTTAAGTTCGGAGAACATGTCTTAAATTTTTGTTCTATTTATGTTTGACTCTTTCCTTTATTGATTGATGATGTTTTAATTTCGTTAGGCAAAATAAGCTGAAAACAAATGCTGAGCTATTTATATTATTTTAAATGCAAAAGGATTTATCTTTCATAATCGCATGCACGCGATAGAGATAGGTTTAAAAAATAATAATTTTTGAAAATTATTTTAAAAGCAACAAAAATTAAGAAAACTATGGGGCTCGGCCCCCTACGGGCTACACTCGCCAACCCCCGTCCAGAAACCGCAGACTCTAAATGCACGCTAATTAGATCGGCTTTAAAAAGATTTCGAAAGATTGATTTATAATTTAAAAAATCAGTGGCAATCTCCCTATAAACGGATTTCTATTCATGTCTCTTTGATTGGGGAATTTTAACGCCAAATCCGCTGCTGTACTACTTGATTATCCCGTCGACCAATTTCGCCAAATTATATAAATCGCCAAACCACTCGCCAAATTATACAAATTGACATAATTTTTATTTTAAATAACGAAAGAACAAATAAATTAGTACAACATTAATAAAAATACAATTAAAACCTCGAAATAAAAGTAACCTGATGACGTAGACACGTGTAACAACATTTCAAAATAAGCTAATATAAAAGGAATTAAATAAACAGCGTCTTTTTCACCTGGTATTTTTTAACAAAGCGAAAAGAAAGTTCTTTTAAATGAGACATTTTAAATTAATCGTTTTTAATCTGACGTAATTTTGACCAAGCTATTCTTTCTCTTTTAAATATTCACGTGAAAATACTTTTGTTAGAAATGAAATATTATTTGCGCTTTCCTAACAAAAATAGTTGAAAAGATGCTCTCAAAATATCAAATAAATGTCTAGCGCAATTTCTAAATTTAAACTGTTTTGCAATATTATTTTGTTCATTTTATGTAATAACTGTAATGCGACGTAAATATGACGTAATTTCTGCTATTTAAGACTTCTAACGCATGTTAATGAATTTATTATTTTACAATATCCTTTCTCTTTTAAAATTCACGTGCATACTTTTTATGACGTAATTTTTAATAAGTTCCTGCTTTTTGTACATAATTATTTAATTCTAATTCCAAATGCTTTTTTCTGTTTATAATAGTCACGTGTAAGTAAATTTTTAATTTGAAGCAAACATTATTGTTTGCGTTGTTTATACATTTGGCAACAGTATTAATTAATACCATTTTCTGAAATAATTTAAAAAATATCTCTCGAAATGCTGAAAATTTGAATTTAAAACAGAAATAAAACCTCAAAAAATGAGTCAAATTGGAAAAGGAAATACAATCTGCACACCGGGAGCTTCAAACGTATAAAATGATCTAAAAATGATTAAATTCCGATGTACAGATTTTACTCCTAGAAAAAATTTTTAATGGAACGATTTTGTCCAACTTTAGCATTAAATATCTTTTAAAATAATTCTTCGATTTGAAAACTGTCTGCATCAACGTGTTTATTAAGCATTTCTGTATAAAACCACCGATTTTCATATTTTTTGTATGCATTATTTTTCTTAATATTAACGAAGAAAGACCTCCGGTCACAAAAAATTCAAAACCGGCGGCGGCGGTGACAGCGGTAGATACTTTTTTTTAGAATAGAGAGATAGTGGTACAGTTTTGGGGCAAATTACGATACAGTTTTAAAACAAATTGCATTTTAAAGTTAATTTCTTTACTATTCAACTATACAAAAATTGGAAATATTTCGAAGTTAAAAAAGCAGTAAATTTAAACTTAATCGTTTGCTGTTGCCACCGACAAAATGACGTCGCGTTACGTACGGATGCGTTTGTCCTTTATAATATACATAGCGAAAAGTGTACATTATGTACGTAGGTATAAATTTTACGAACTAAAAATAATAAGAACAATAAATATTGCCTATTTGGTAAAATATTTACGAAGTTTAGATGCACAAGTTGTCACGGAGCTCCATGTAAAATTTTTGAAGGTAATGTACCCGTACAGCACTCTGTAACGAACTTTTTAATTTTTTAATTTAATTTATTTTTTTTTGTAGGAAACTAGACTCACAATCCATTTATTAAGACTGAAATAAAGGGAATCTCAATCCATTAAAATCAAGATTATTTTTCTTAACTTAAAAAATAAGTGTACGTCATCAACTGCATTAAAAATCCTTTTAAAATAAATATGGCTTTAGGAGAAATTTTATATAAAAAATCGTTCCTAATTTCATGACTGCAATTTACGTTGTTTTAAAACATTTCATTAAAATACGGTAAATGAGCATGGATATCGATTATGGAAAATTTGCCGCTTGAATTTATGCTTGGTAGATAGTGCGAACTAGTGAACTTACTATAAATATTTATTTTTCTTGAGTTTTTTTAAGGGGTCTGTTAAAGTTCAAAATTTTAGAAATTAAAATTTTTTTAGATATTGAACTTCCATTTTTTCTGACCATTTTGATATAATTTTTTCCTTGAAATTCCTATTAGAACAGAAATTGTGGTTTTTAGAATTTTACCCACTCAGTAGCTCATGCGACGTTTCAGAAACTTTGAAGTCATTTTTCTCCAAATGACGTTTTGGGGAATAACTCGCAGGATATCTCAAAAACTTCTGAATATTTTTTCATGAAATTTTCAAAACATCTGTTTCATGTTAGTGTGTATAAACTGAACCTAAAATTTAATTTTTATTGTTCAAAAAAAAATATTTTTTTAGGTGATTATACTGTTGAAATTTTCAAAATTTTGTATTAGCTAAATACAACTTTGTATTAAAAATATAACATTGATTTAAATATAAATTTATTTAGGTTCAGAGTAATTATTATAATCTGAAGTATAATTAGACACACATAATTTCTTTCTAGTTCCAAAATTTATTTTATAATCGCGCGCATAAGCTGGTATACTAATTTTCTGCTCGACAAATGTCTGACAGTTTGGAGCCCCCTGTAAATACTAATTCTCATCTACCAATTTTTTTAATACATGCAATAAAAGGACACACTTATATCTTTCATCCCAATAAAAACTGTGTTTTAAAATCATATAGATTTTAAGGTATTAAATGTTGAAAATGGTCTCTTTCCCCCTATTTTTTCCAATTTTAAGAGTCGAGACCCCCTTAAAGATATGGCATCAGGCATAAAAAGTATTATTTAAACAGTGGTTCTGATAGTGCTACTTACCACGGCTCCTTCTCACATTTTCTTTGTCTCCGCGGAGCCCCAGGATTTAAAATTGAGATTCTTCAGAATATTGAATACATAATATATACACATCTAAAGATTTACAATAAAATGTTTAACTATAGAGCCTATTTATAATGGAACCTTGTTCTAAACGTATAAAAACATTCACTATCCCGGCAAAATAAATAAAGGAAAATTTCACCTGATAAGATGGAAGCCTTTCTGAAACGTAATTTTTCTTCAGGTGTTACGTCTATTATGTTTTCAAACTTTTTAGTGTATAAATTAATGACGCTATTTTTTAAAAGCATTTTTAGTTAAAAAAATTTAATCAGATTCAAGACTTTTATCAGGTTCTAGATGCGTAAAAAGATAAATAAAAATAAGATAACAACGTTGAACACAACACCTTGACAGATCCCCTGAAGATGTGTTGCAGACTCCTTATTTCACACTAGATATAGTTTAAGAACTACTGATTTAAATATATTTTCAAGATATCTAATTTTTTTATTCAACAGATAAGCATAATTTAATTAATAATACAATATTAATTAGTAATTAAGTTCTAAAAATATGAAAATATTGAATTGTCATCTGGATCATCCAACGCTTCAGAATTTCTAGAGCACTATCACACCAGGAATTGGGTGAAAAATAAATAAAAAAAATTCTCTCTTTACCCACATGAACCAAGTTAAGTTAAATGAATACATGTAATAATAATGTTGCTTTATAAAGATGAATAATAAATATGTTTAAAGACGTTTTCGATTTTTTCTTATTTCATTCAGGTTCAACACTTTTATTAGGTTTTAGATGTGTAAAAATAATAATAATAGTAAAATAATACATTCAATATAACACCTTCGGAGATGCCCTGAATATGTATTCCGTGCTCCTTATTTTACGTGGACCATAGTTTAAGAACCGTTGATTTAAATCATCTATTCAGAATATCTTATTTGTTTATTAACAGGATAATCATAATTTAATTATTAATACATTAATTGAAAGTCTAGTTCTGAAAATATGAAAATATTGAATTGTCATCGGGATCGAAATTTCTGTTCGAAATTTCTCCAACACCATCACTTCAGGAAGTGGGTGAAAATAAATTTCAAAATTACTGTTTACACGCATTAACCCTTAAAGTTAAATGGACATTTGTAATGCTAAAGATGTTTTAACGAAACTTTAAACTTTTCATTGTGAGAAAAGTAAAAGTATCACAAGAAGTGAATTAAAATTAGATTATCCCTTCCATAGTGCTCGGAATTAGACATGCCATGTGGTTCACTACTACATGTATTGTAGCTCCCATTGCCATTACATACAGATCCAGTTTCTGTATTGCAGTGCCATTCCAGAACTTTTGGTAATATCATCACGAATCAGGCACAATGTAATTCCTTTGAATAATTTAGTAATATACCTTCATTATTATTAAACAATGAAAAAGTTCTTGAAATGATTAATAAAACGTCTTGAACACAAACAAAACTGCCGTACTACGCATGAGTTCCTGCTCTTTTTATTAGGTGCTTTCGTAATTATATAAAAACGTAGCAGCTATAGTCTTCGTTCAGTCCGTCTGTCTGTCTGTCTGTCCGTCTGTCCGCATAAAAATACCCAACCGAATTGTCTGAACTTTTAAATATATAATTGTTGTAAAATTTTGTCGAATCATTTCAAATTTTATGAAAATAGGATGTATAGTTTAATTACAGGGACAGTCAAAAGTTTTCCATTACATGACGGCCAGTGGAAAAAAAAATATTTTAAGTACATTTTTAATGATGTTACAGTCTTTCGAACAGAATGGAATAGATAGGCACTTATTGAACTGCATTAAAATATACATTCAATTCAATATGCGGTGCAAAAAATATTTATAAAACTAGTTATAGTACGAACGCACCTCATTTGCCACGTTTGACGAGCAATTTCCAACTTGTTCTTTTGACGAGCGTAAAGATTTGAAATCCAAGCCTGCCCGGAACCGAAAGTTCCATCAAGGCAACGTTTCGGGATTTTCGTGGAACTGACAATATGTTTATAACAGAAAATTTGTTATTTATAGCCAACCAAGGGCAGAAATCTGCAATATTTACATTGTAATTCTTTTAAATTATCATCCTACGACTGTGGTAGAAAGAAATGAGTTCTGTTTTCCGTAATTGTGCAAAAGTATTTCAAACAGAAATCAAGGATAGACAAGAGATACCGCAACGGCTTCTTTACGTTACTAACACTCACCGTGCCGAGGCTTCAGAATTAAAATTGAATGTTTATCCTTATTTCCCATTAATAACAATTCAATTAATTATAGACCGGGAGCCGACAACACAGATAACCACCTCATCGAGATGGAGGCTGAATTTCTAGAATTAGCTAAAACTTGATTCACATATTAAAACGCAATCGGTCTGCCAAGTCATATCTTGGTGGAAAAACCTAAAAACTCGATTTTAGCGGTCGACTCGTAGGTTTACCATTCGTTTTTCTGCACCCAAATGTATGAAAACATGGCGGACTGGGAGCAGGGAAACACAATGGTAAACCTACAACCGGTAATATCGTGTTTTTAGGTGTTTTCCACCAAGACATGAGTTGGCAGACCGATTTCGTTTTAATATGGGAATCGAGTTTTAGCTAATTCTGGAATTTCAGCCTCCAACTCGATGAGGTGGTTGTCTCATGGTTCGTACGCCTCTTTGAATTTTGCAGACCAGAAAATTTTTTGGCACCAGTATTATCTTATAGAAAATCTCTTCTTAAAAGAAGGCGAAATTTTGCGTGTTTAACCTATATTTCTTTTCTATAAAAAGATGATACTGGTAGTTTTTCTGGAGAAATAACGGTATCCGAACGAACCATGTGTCTGTGCTGCCGGTTCCCGGTCTATTACCAAACTGATTTTTATAGATTACAAAACACTTCAGGAAATTTAGATTATTTTCTTGTTTTTCGAATAGCAAGATTATTTCAAATTTTTTCGGTTTGGGAACAAATGAAATTTTTACCGCGAGCTCGAAAGACTGGTTTAACACGTTGAGTGCACGATGACTGACACTGAAGCGCTGAAAATTTACAATGTTTAAAGTAATTTTTAAGAAAACCTGTAGTAAATCCTGTAATAAATAAAAGGTAGGTAAATTTTAAATATTTGTTCAGTAATTATTTAAAACAATGTATATTTTTTTCAGTTTTGTATCATATTTTAGACGTCAGCC
Organism: Maratus speciosus; assembly: GCA_963932465.1. NCBI lineage: Eukaryota > Metazoa > Arthropoda > Arachnida > Araneae > Salticidae > Maratus > Maratus speciosus. Next base: position 243,213,126 of record OZ010800.1, on the reverse strand, counting down.
ATCGGCGAATGACGCGTTTTAAACGGAAAGTTCGCTGTCAACCACCGGTGGCTGACGTGGTGCTTAACGTGTTAAAAATAGCGACCCGTCCTATTTCGGATCCGAGCTTGGTCTTGGCTCATCTGATCTCCCCTGTACACTAGGTGAGATTTAGGAGCGCTTTAGTGGTAGTAATTCGAAACTTTAGAACCTTCTCTTTTAAGTTATGTGTACCTCATTGAAATACAATGTATGTAAGTTCGTGTGGTAATGCCGGGATTTTTTTCACAATAACAATATCACTACGAACAATTTCCTCGAGCACCGAAGGTGTTAAAATCTTCTGTAAAGACACATAAAATAATTACGTCTCATTAAATTCATTCCAGTAATCGGCTAAAGGTAAGAACACGAGTCTCGATCATTAGTTCACAGTTTTATGTTTACAGACTGGTAGAATAAAGTAATGCTTACACCATAAATTTCTGTAAAAAAAAAAAAAAAAGAACTTTTTGCTAAAATTACTTTAATTCTCAGTTAAAGGCATTCGGTTAAAATTCTTGATCATTAGTTCAAGCATTATTTTACGTACTCGTGGAAGAAATCAACACTTGCATCGAAAATATTTTACAGAGAAAGATATGGGGTGTAATACCTTTCTTCTTAATTTAAAGTTGTAATATAGCAGTTTTAGCTACATTGCGACTTTTTTGACAGTGAATATTTCCCATATTTTTTAAAGATTGTTCACTTCTGATATAAAGTACACATACGAAACGCCTGGATACAATATGGTATAATTTACTCAAAATATAAACAATAATGTTGCAATCGTCTTTTTTTTTTTTCATGTAAAATTGCGAAGTCTTCAATATTTTTAGGCCGAAAAATTTATAGGATCTTAGGTCTTTTTAATAGACGGGTCTATATAGAAATATACAGAAAATGCTGTTAATTTATAGAAAAGTTTCGGTGTATTTTCATGGAATCTCACTTTTACATTCTCTGTAATTTGCTTAAGATGTAAACTTAAACCTCTAAGGCTCTGGAGTTTTTCCTGCATTTTTATAAAAATGCTCCTGCATCATATCTTTTTAACCTGCATATATCTTCAAATATGTTAAAACAAACTGTTAAAAACATTTTTGCAGCAGCCAAACAGTAAGTTTCTTTTGGGAAAAATAGGGAAACCGCTTAGAAGATTTACGATATGAGCACATTGTAAAACAAGTCGGAAATTGTACGTCAAACATGGCAAATGAGCTGCGTTTGTACTATAACTAGTTTTATAAATATTCATATCTCGGTGCAATGGCTGTTGCCCTCTTATGCAAAAATGCATGAAATACAAAATTATTACGATTATATATGTTGAATTCAGTAATACGGAAATAATGACTCTAGCTTAAATAGCACGTAATCACCATGGCAACCTGGAATCAATACCTATAATGAGATATCATTGAATTAATTATGTATGATAGGTTTTAATAGAGAGAAGAAAAGTTTTATTAATATATTTTTAAGTTTTAATTCTATTTTCATAAAATCTGAAATGACTCGACAAAATTCTGCAACTATTTTATATATTAAATTTCAAACCCTTCGGTTGGGTAGTTTATGCGCTGTTATATACGGACAGACGGACGGACCTTACGACCACTGTAGGTGCTACATAATTATATAATTACGAACGCATTTAAAATAGACAGATGAATTCGAATATATTACAAAATTTGACACTACTTACGGAAATCTAATATAACCCCTTTTTAGTTACCCATGACTCCGCAAAAGAATAAATATAATTTCATAAAAATAATAAAATTTCATAAAAAGATAATAAACCAGAATAATAAAATTTCATAAATGTTTCTTTAAATCTAGAAAAACTTTAAGTTCCTTAGGTTTCGGCGACTATAAGAACACTTTTCAGAATTGTGATAAGCTGGGAAGAGGTTATATTAGTTTTTTGTAAACTTTTTTTAAAATTTTAACTATTTTCGGATTTTTATTTTATTTTTTTATTTTATTTATTTTTTTTTTTACAGTGCACATAGTTCCACACATCCAAAAATGATAGCACATCCAAAGCACATCCAATCCATAGCACATCCAAAAATGATTTCACACTTTTTTTCAATATTTTTGGCTCCTTCCCCCCCTTTGTCACAAAGTGTCACACTTCACCAAACCCTCTCCCCCCTCCTTGTCACATGTCACGCTATATTACATAAAAATATATTTGCAGTTCAGAACACAGCACTACGTTATAGATCATATTTCAAATTTTATTTTTAAACTTTAACAATGTATTTTAGTGGCATTTGTGAGCATAACAATAAAAATAATTCGTGTAGTTATTTGGTATGAAATAAGATTAAGGTTTACAACAAAAAACATAATTAATATACAATAGTAATAAAATATTAATATGAAAGAGCCATTGAAAACAGTAGTATTTTGGAATTAGAATGGAATTTAATATATTTGGCTTTAAATCTTATCTTTACTTTATGAACACAAAATACTTGCATTTCAAAATTTAATCTGCTTATTTTTAATGCTTTTACTTTAACCAAAATTTGTTATGTCACATTTATTCGTACCCCCTCCCACCCCTTTGTGTCACAATTTCATGAACTCACCTTCACCTCCCCCCTCCAAGCGTGCCGTCATTTGTGGACGGCCCCATACAGAAATTTCGCCATCGTTTCGCAGCCAATTTTTACAGTGTATCGAAAAAATCTGCACTCTAATATTTAAACAATAAAATGAGTCTCCATTTCAAAAGTGATCTCCTTAAAAATTAATCATTGTAACAAATATGCAATACGCAAAAATCTTTAAAATCTCTAAAATTAATTAGTTGTCTCAATATAATACATGGAAGGTATTCATTAACATTTTAACAATTAATCTGCCAAATTGAACACCTCATTAAAAAATAAAATTATGAAAGATTGCATTTATTATCAATAGATGAAGGTTATTATGAAAAATTTAAAGATTAAAGTGATGATTCATGTATGTTATCAGCAGATAAAACAGAGATAAAGATATTTAAATCAATTACGATGCATATTTTACGTGTCTATATATTTGTAAAGAATTATCTAAATAAAAATTGCATCTTATTACAAAGCAGTTGCGTCGTTAAATTATAATTAATATGCATTTTGTCGTTGTTTTCAAAGAACACAAAATTATAAGTGAAAGAAAATCTACAGGAAATTTTGTAGCTGATAATATATGAACGATTTTTATATTTTTTAAGAGAAATTCATAATGCTAGGATGTTTTAATTTGCATACAGTTAATTAAATTTCATGAAATTTTGTTTTCTAATGACATAATTTATACAAATATCTATGATAATCACTTATAATGAATCAAACTAAGCTACAAATTGCTAATAGTGATAAAAATACCTTTATTTAGCTCAACATAAGTTTCATCACACAAACGGCAACATTTTCAAGATCATTCTTGACAGATTTTTTTTTTTTTTCTTTTTTTTTAAACCCGGGAATGCTCGCGCATATCCGGGATATGTACGATTTATACTTCGCCACCAATAAATTCAAACAAAAATAGTCTTTCTTTTAATCGTTGGCTCGCAAATTCTGCACTAAAATAATTTGAAGATTATTTTTCGAAAATTCGTGGTGTGTAACGTAATAACCGTGCCCACCCTGGGTATGCCATACCCTACGCGTGTAATCAAGAACAAGTGTGTTAACAAGAGCTTAGTAAATAATATCACGAGATTTCACGCATAATGAAAACCAGTGCAAAAATAAAAGAAAAAAAATGGACATTTGTGAGTGCGAATTAATTTCTACTATTGTTACTAAACCTGCGTAGCGTCTCTTTCCAAATTTTAGGTAACTCAAGGGAGACTGAATCGTTGCAAATATTCTCACTGCGTAATAATACCTCTATTGATTCCCGGATAATTGATAGTAATTAATCTGTTGACGGATAAATTGTTCTGTTATTTTTAAAATCGATCTGTAAAGGTTCTTTTTCACTGAGATGAACTACGTCTCTGGTAGTTTAATACGTATTGTCTGTCTTTACTGAACATTTGGTGTTATCCTTACACTGTACTTATGAAGTAACAACAGACAACTTGACTTTACCATTGATTTATTAACATTTCACATTCATATAGTTAAAAATGTAATTGACTTTAAACACTGTTTCTTCATGCTTTTGTTTTCAACTTATCATAGACATATGTTAAAGATGTAAATGACCTTAATATTTGTAAACCTTTCCTTGTTTTTATTGTCATTAGTGTAATGTACTGTAAATGACTGTAATTAGTGTAAATGTCTTTAGACTTTGTTTTATTTTAACCACTTTTCAGGCGCCAGGGCGCTCTTTGTAAGTTTTACTTTTATTTTTTGTCATTGTCTTTCTGGGGCTAATCCCCAGCTGTGGTTTTGCAGGTCGCAGAGGGTACTTTTCTGTCAGGGGTTCATGCTTATGCCATTTTGGTTGGCAGACTGATCCTGATCCTGTAAAGGTTCTTTGCTGAATAATCTGGCCAAAGCTGTATCTTGTGTTTGATGTCTGCTATATGTTGAACAACTCTAGTTTTAAGTTTTCTACTTGTCATATTTCAAACATAACACAAAGATTGCTAAACTGCATCTTCTTTAGTGAAACGTATTTCATATGCTCCTGATAATTCAATTTTATCTATTATATTACATACTATATTTTTTACTTTCATGGATGATTGATTTCATTTTTGAATTTAATGTAATAGGCTGAATTTTCTCTACTTTTTTGTATTTATGTAGAGAGGTAAAATTATTGGAAATGCATAATAATTTTAAAGGTTTGCGTGTTTGTTTCTTTAATACTTACACATTTTGATATATATATATATAATCTATTACAGTCGGAGTAGAAGTTTGTCTGTCTCTGTGTGTGTTGTGTTTTGAAGAGACCGCTGCGCGCAGGGCAACAAGATTTAACTGGTTATGTCTGAAGTTATGCTCCTCGAAGGTACTTTTTATACTTTTTTATGATTAACTGCTATAATAATTAAAAACAATAATAGACATCGCTAAATGGTGAGCTTCCATCGTGCTGCCGATTGTTTATGCGCCTATCGGAGTTTTTTTCGGTTCTTCAAGCAGACGTTAGAAAAAAATTCCTTGTTTTCTGCATTTTGAAATCGCAATCGTCGGGATACTCTTAGCTTTACAAAATAAAGAAAAATGAGAAAATTTTCGCTGTACGTTTTCGGTTCGAACTGTAATTTTAGTTTTAAAAATATTAATAAGCCTAACTTGAAACGCGATCTGTAAGACTCATAACATGAACCATTTTTTCGCCATTTTAAGTCATAAATATAGTTGTTTCGCAATTTGAAAGGTTGCTGTGTCTTACAACACAAACTGAGTAATTATTTGATCTGTTTAAAAATGCCTTTTTAAAGTACATAGGAACTTGAGGACACCCTATCGCAAATAATATGTACGTCATTTACATAAAACGTATGGTTAGTGTGGTGCAATCAAGTGTCTAAGTTCTTGAATAATCCTGTTTTACTAAACATTTAAAAAACATTAAAAAATAATCAGTTCTTTCATTATAATATATAAACTCGTTAATTAAGCTGTTTCAAATTAGTATAATAAAAAAATTAAAAAATCAAAAAACCCGGCTGCGTAAAAAGCGAACTAACTAATTATTTCTCATCAATGTGAAACTATTTTATATATTACTTATCCATTTTCTTTATTTACTTGTATTGATGACTTTTAAGTTGTGTTTAATTGTTAGTTCCTGTCTATAAACACTGTTTTGATGAGGCCTATAGATGCCTACGATGGTTAGAGTTGCTGTAAAGCTAGAGATCCTACCGACACAACTTCTAGATTGTATAATATTTTAACGGAGCTTCTGACTGTAAAATAGTCAATGAAACATCGTCTTCATTTTGAAAGACCTATTCAATGATATGTCACACAATAGGGTGCGTAATTTTTTTTTCGTCTCTACCGCAATTTGTATTTTACGGCCGCCATTTTGAATTTATAAAAGCAAAACCTAGCCTATAACCATCGGGCCGTTAAGACGAATCGATAGAGACCTCATTCATTAAAATCCATCCAGCCGTTGGGGTGTTTCGAGGGTATAAAGAAATCCACATACCCAGATCCGCATGAAACACATAACCCTTCTTTTCAGTCGGGTAATTACATGAAACTAGTGTACTATGGCCATCAGAATTTTTCTATATGATTCCAATACATGAGTTTAAATATTGCACATATACAACAATAGTTTCAAATATGAAATACTATGTATATCATTGTATTTAACACAGTGAATTTAGAAAAAAATGATTAAAAGTTCATAGCGCTACAATATCCCATATTTGGTTATCACTATTTAAAATTATATCAACATAAATATATTTTAAATAATACCCACAATTATATAATTTGGGTTATTTCTACCCAGTAGAAACTGAGAGACATCTTTAAGGCGGCTGGTCACTCAGCTTCGGAATTCTCCTCCGTAATGTTAAGTCTATAGACTTTTGATGCATTCGTATATTTAAAATATCTTCCAGGGAAATTCATATTTTTAACATCTTTTTTATCGTGAACTCTTCTTAAAGGATGTCTCTTTTTTTCTTATCTTTCAAAATATTTCTAAAATTTATGCTGAATTTAATATTTTATGTGTTAAAAGCGGGCGAACTATGAGTAAGATTTTAACACTTCCTATAAAATTAAGTCTATGCTTTAGAAATATTTTGAGAACTAAGAAAAAAAGAGACATCTTTTAGGAAGTGCACACAAACAATAGAAATTAAAAATATTCATTTCCCGAGGAGATAGTTTAAATATACGATTACATCAAATGCCCATAAACTTTACATTAGTTAGGGGAAATCGTAAGCTGAGTGACCAGTCCCCTTAATTACCATTCTTCAAACTGTGCAATAGAAGCTAAACCTGTTAAGTACCATTCTTTTTATAATATGCATCTTACATATTAAATTTAGTGCAATTCTATTCCGTGGATATTAAACTGTAAAAAATATCTGTAATGTTGGTAAAGATTTTCTAGGAAACTGGGATTCATAGAACTTTTTATGTAACGCAACAACAAAAATTCATGTAACTGCGTCTGTTACAGGAATTTTTCTTGTTGCTGTTACATAAAAAGCTCTAGGAATCCCAGTTTCATAAAAAACTTTAGTAACTTTACAGATTTTTTTTTTTTTATAGTGTAAGACATGGCTTTCAAGTAAATCGGGAAAACGTCATAGTAGATCCACGTGTTGAGCGATGTAGACCAATATCTAATCAGTGCACATTTTATGTTAATAGTCCAGGAGTCAATGATATCGAAAGATCCGTGATCGCGGAATTGAAAAATTCTTATGTAAATCGATAGTAAAAACTCATACGAACAAAATGAGCTAGGTAGGCCTAGGTTTGACAAGCCGAAAATATGTATTATTAAAAAGCTATAATGATTTACCGTCGCGGAAAGCCGACTCTTAGTCAGCTTCTAGACGTGAAATAAAAATGTCACCGGTAAAATTTCAAAGCAAAATAAATGTGAAATTTTGTCACCGGTCGCGTCTTTAAAATATGTGTGACTGACTTTTCCGGCAGAATAAAGTTTGTCATACCAAGTTGTTCTGAAAGAGCACAAAATTTTCTAAAATGCTCTAAGTGTGATCAATATCCACAATATAGGTTAAACGGTATAGTTTCTTAATAATAATTAATTTAGTAAATATTAATTTAATTAATAATAAATAATTAAACATATTTTCGGCTTGTCAAACCTAAGTCATACATAGCACATTTCGTTCGTATGACCTTTTTACTATCGATTTACATAAAAAAAATTCATTTCCTCTATCACAAGGCTTTCGATGACACCAGCTACCGGACTATGAGATCCAATTAAACGCGAAATTTAATGAAACATTTCATGCTTTATTTCTTGAGTTAGAGTTTGTTCAACAAACAAAATTACAGTTGTATTATTGTTAGACAAAACTTGTTCAACACAGAGATCGGCAAATTTTTCCAAAAACTGGATCATATTCAGGATTACCAAAAACATGCAAATTCATCAAAAACCAAAAGTCAAGTTCAATAAGTAAAAATTTAATTTAAAAAATTAAAAAACCCGACTGCGTAAAAAGCGAACTCATTAATTATATCTCCTCAATATGAAACTATTTTTTATATTACTTACCTATTTTTTTATTTACTTATATTGATGACTTTTAAGTTGTGTTTAATTGTTAGTTCCCATCTATAAACACCGTTTTGTTGAGGACTATAGATGTCTATGAAGGTTAGAGTTTCAGTAAAGCTAGACATTCTATTTACACACTTACAGGTTGTGTAATACTTAAATGGAGCTTCTGACTGTAAAATAGCCAATGAAACATAGTCTTCATTTTGAAAGACCTATCCAATGATATGCCACTCAATAGGGTGCGTAAATTTTTTTTTTCGTTTATACCGCCATTTTTTATTTTATGGCAGCCATTTTGAATTTATAAAAGCAAAACCTAGCCTATAACCATTGAACGGTTAAGACGAATCGATAGAGACTTCATTCATTAAAATCCATCCAACCGTTGGGCTGTTTCGATGGTATAAAGAAATCCACATACCCAGATATGTGTGAAACACATAACCCTTCTTGGCAGTCAAGTAAAAATAGTCATTGTAACGTGTGTATTACACAAAATGTCTTAAAATTTTTTTGTAAAATTAATTAGTTGTCGAACTAGAATACATGAAAGGCTTTCTTAATATTTTAAAGATTGATTAGTCTGTCAAATTAAGCACTTCCATTAGAAGGCTCACTGTAGAAACGCGAAAAGTTTTTGTTTTCCGTTTGTGAGTTGGTCTGTTAGTCTGTCTGTTCCGCGAAAACTACCACAAAAAGTATCCGATTAAGTGGATATTTCGTAGGTATGTTGATGTACCCTGATAAAGATGTATAGGTTTTGGTTAAATTGACTGATTCACACAGGAAATATAGAACAGTTTCATAATGATTTTCTATAGCAATTCAAGCGACTTAAAAATTTCTATTTATTGAAAGAAAGCGGCGCATTTGATAAATGGGGTTAAATGGTAAATTATGGAAACTAAAATTTCCCAATAAGGGTCTTAATTTATACCGATTAATTTCAAATTCTATTATTTGTTGGATTTTTAAAATTATGTGTATAATTTATGCATTGGACGAAAAATATAAAGCATTTTGTTTTATCATTTTACATGTTTGATACGATATATATATATAACTTTTTCTACCCTTCTTTTATCTTGTCCCTAGCGACTGTATTTCATTGCCTATAAAACAAATCATTCAAATAATCACGATTACAAAAGATTAACCAGAAAGTTAGGATGAGGGAAATAAATGGTTTGCTAATCTTTGTAATCAAGCCTAGAACTTATGTTTGAGTCAAATATGAACGATAATAGTAACATTTCGGTATAATTTAAACCTAGATACCATTATAAGTCAATGACAAAAAACCATGCTTGCTAAATGAGTCAATTGGCAATGGAAACAATTATGAATGATTACCAAACCGGTTTATCAGCCTCCAAATATGCTTATTTTTAGAAGATGTTCATATCATGGAGTATATTAAGATGTACAATTATGATAAGATCTAACGTATAAATATTATAGTATGACCACAATTTTTTTTTTCCTAAACAAAAATTGTAATTACATTAGATTTCAAAGTTAGATATAAGTTAGATATAATAGATTCAGTTTATATTTCCATAATTTCCGGTTGTAGATGAGATTTTTTTCAACTTATCCATTAAACGTAAGTGTTTCGTGGATAGCAGGTAAGTTAATATTGATATTTTGGATATTAAGATGTTATGAAATCATTGTCCAAACCGTTCATTATCCTAATAAATTCACAGTGTGAAACGAAGTCCAAGATATATGAATCTATTCGCACAATCAATGTGAAATTACAATGTAATTTTAATGAGAATACGGGGGTTAAGGGGGCTTTGCCCCTCTGAAGGAATGTGCTTTTTTTCTCTAAAAAATTACCGCCCCACCAGTGACCGAGAGGTTCTGCTCTCAAAGCTGGTAGACGGGAGGTGCTGGGTTCGAACCTAGTCGTGTCCGTCGGCCTAATCGTTCGGAGTTTTCGTGGTTTTCTTCTAACCATGGATTTCCATGCGTAAATACGGGTTAGGTTCCCTTAGAAAGACCCCCACGAAGGGCACACCCCTGCACTGTAAAAAAAAAAAAAACGGGCTAAAAAACGGAAATACTACTGGTAGTCTAGACGCCAGTACTATTTCCGTTTTTTTACGGGAATTTGTACCCATAAATTACAGAAAAATTTCCGTTTTTAATCAGGAAAACGGAAAGTTTTCTGTAATTTATGGGTAAAAATTCCCGAAAAAAACGGAAATAGTACTGGCGTCTAGATTGCCAGTAGTATTTCCGTTTTTTGGTCCGTTTTTTTTTTTTTTTTTTTTTTTTTTTTTTTTTTGCAGTGTGGACCTATATCGCTCGAGTAGATAATTGGCCGTCAAAAATCAACCCAACCCTCTAAAAAATTGCCAGAACAAGCAGTTCATCAGAATTTCAGAATATTATTGCATAACACCGTTTTTAATTTAACTTTTCTAATTTTCGGAACCTTCCAATAATTTTATATGCTTCTAAATAATGTAATTTAAGAAATCTGATTTGAGGATTATAGGATGTTGAATATTATGCAAAGTGAGATTAAAAGACAATGACTTGCAGAGCTGACGTTGATACGGGTGGCAAGGTTTTCAGTTTGGGTATACGCAATAAAAATATTCAAAAACATTACAATCCATAGCGAAAATGTTTACGAAAATTTAGGTCAAACTATGAATTGTCTTCGGTTACTCATTAAGTCGGAAACGTTACGTTCATTTCCGTGTAAAGTATTTGAAGCGAATATTTGGATTTTCTCCACATGCCCAATATGTTCTACAAACGTCATGATCACGTGATTTATATCGCTCTGGATAGGATTGCAAGTTAGAACGAAGAGACATGACGTAAATTTTGATGAAAGATGCTTTATAATTTTTTTTTTTTTTTTTTTTGAAAAAATATACACTTTTTTAATAGAATTAAAATTATCCGATTTCATTTTATTTCATAATAATATTAGAGTTACTGTTATTATTATTATTATTATTATTATTATTATTATTTTTGCGAATGCAAAGTTAAATAACGAGTTCGATAGTTTCTTTATACTCTTGTTCCATGGGCCTGTGATAGATATTAGATATCTGATTAATGAATAATAACGTAGTGTTAGTATTAGTTAACTTCAGATAGCACTGTTTTTATGTTATTATCTTTTTGTTTTGAACTTAGGTTCCCATTCATAACTTTTATAACAATGAAATGTTTCGTTTATATGCAAGGGAATTTCATAAGTGCACTTACGCTAAACGTTTTTCCCTCGTTGTTTATAAAGTACACATCTGTAAATAGATCTTATTCAAAATAGGATTTCTTAATCTATAAATAATTATTTTTTTAAATGCGGTCTCGTGAATTCTATCCTGCAAATAGATATATTTTGAAAATACTTAATTTCCCTACATAAATTGATGGATTTCTTTATACTTTTAAATGTTTATTTTTTTCATAAGTATATTAAACTATTCCAAAATATTTCATATCTGTGAGTAATAGTTTTATTTTCATGAATTGTAATACATATAAATAGGTATGTTTTTGAAAATGCTTTGTCTATTTGTATAAACTTTTTATTGCAGTGTTTTACAATTATCATGCTTCTAAATATATTATTTAAAAGTATATTTTTTTATCTGTATAACTTGAGAAGTGCAGAGCTAACCTGAGAAAATATATTTATTTATAAGTATACAATTCATACTATTTCAATGAACTTTTTTGAAATAGTATATCTTTTTAACGGATAAAAAAAAAAAAAAACATATTTAAAGGTATAAAAAAAAATTCATCTGTTTATAAGTAGAGAAATTAAACATTTTCATAATATATATATTTACAGAATGGAACTCACGAGACCGCATTTAAAAAAAATATATATATATAGGTTTATAAATAAATTTACAAATAATATATTTTTACAAATATTTGATTTACAAATATCGAGGATAAAACGCACAGTACAAGTTAAATTGTTATTATTTTTGGTCATATAAACGATACATTGTTCAAAACGAAAAGAGGGTAAACGCATATAAACAGTGCTACCTTTACTTCACTAAAACTAGTAATAAATTATTATTCATTAATCAAATGTCTAGTTTCTATCAGATTTATAAACAAAAGTATGTATTTCGAACGAGTTATTTTACTTCGTATGTGCAACAAACAATTAACAGCAACTCTAATATTATTATGCAATAAAAAACAATCAAATAACACAATTTTTTTTTTTTTTTTTTTTTTTTTTTTTTTAAGAGTACTACTTTCTAAAATAAAAATATATAACATATTCATATTCAAAACGCACAGAAACATATCCAAAAAACACAGATATATCCGAAATACACACAAACATGTACACTAACATTTCCGAAATATAGAGAATCATTTTCTAAGTATGCAGAAACGTTTACGAATACTTTACCGAACTAGGCGGAAATGTTTCCAAATACTTTTCCGAAATATGCGAAAGCGTACATGAAAATATGGGCCACACATTACTGCCCCATTATTTGGAGTAATGTTTCCGAAATTTTTTACAGCGTACTTATTAGACAGCAATAAATGTTCATATAACGGCACATTTTCTTAAAAGTATTATTCGACAGTATGCAGATTTAGCAGTTGATACAGATGGAATTTGATTGTTTATGTGCCTTACAGATTTTGAAGGCTATTTTATTAAACTAGCCTATGAAACCCCATCAGATAGGATTCTGAATTCGACATGTTTTCGAGCTTCGGGATGAGAAAGATTTAGTGTTTTTTTTATAGTCCAGATTTCTTTTTCAAATAAGCATCTAGGACAAGATCTTGAAAATGCAGAGTCATTACCTTTACAATTGGTAAAGATTTCTTCATTTTCATATTTTTTATTGTCAGGACCGACTACAGCCCAGGAATCACAGATATTGGATCCACGACGAGCCGTATTACTATGGATGTAATGCTGGTAGTTAAAAGAACCGATAAGTTTAGGAATAAAAGGCCGAACGGGGTAGCTCAGGTAGGCTGCTTTAATTCCAGTAGGTAAAGTAGGGCTGGTGAAAGACTGATTGATGTGCAATGTAGGAAGTACTTGCTTATTCCGATGAATAATGATGCAGCCTACATCTATATGACATTTAAATTTTGTAAAAGTTTCCCATTTGTAGATAATAAAATATCTCGATTCTACATTCACGGCTTGTATTTCGAGTTTGATGTACCTGAAACAGTAACAGAAAAAGAACCTGTTGTTGTGCAATTTGAGAACAGATTTGACTAGTTGGCTGATGAAACCGCCATCATCAAAACCCCAGACTGCAATATTTTAAGCGAATGAATATCTCCAAAAACAAGCTGAGATATTTTTACAATAAGAAAAAGTGAGAAATGTCACATGGGAGAGAACTCTAGGAAAGTGAAGTATTACTATCCACAGTAAAAAAAAAAAAAAAAAAAAAAAAAAAAAAAAAAAAACGAAAAAAAAAAACCCGATTAAAACCCCTTCCGCGCCAACCACTATTCAACAAGGAGATACAAAATCATGTTGGGTTAATATTCTCACAAGACACTTCTATGTCAGTATCCAACCTTAACGAGATGGCTAGTTAATGACCGCTCACTTAATCTCTAGCCAGTGACAAGTCAGCTGACCAGCCGATTGATAAATACAGGACTATTATGCAGCTCCCATCTACCTAAAGCAGAGACCAAAGCAGCGTGTTGGTTTTTCTCAACTACCGGGATCCCCATTGCGAGGTTCCCATGTCGACAATCACATGGGTGGTTTACAATTACTCTATAAATCGATACAACTAGATTGAGATCGACTTTTGGAGAATGCCTTCACCCCCGAAGAGGAATGAATGTCTGTATTTTTACTATTAACATTTATATGTACTTATACGTTGTAACTTAAAAAAAAAAAAATACCATCGGAGCACATAAGCCATAAACTTACTAGATTGTCTGCTCCACTTGGTCTAGCTCAGTCTATAATTCTAAATTAAAGTTATTGCAAAAAAATTTATTCATGATAGTGCTAATTGTTTTACGCTCTTCATTGATTGGACAGAAAAGAAGTGATTAAAATCAATTGAAACGCAACCCAACTCTTTTACTGTTCTAAGTGCGAGCAAGTGACAGAAAACTGTCGAATATTGAATGCCATATTGCTTCTGATGAGCCCAGTATAAAACTAGCATCTTGTGGCCATCACAAAAATCTCTTCTATATAAATCATTTAAGTAGTACAAGAAATTACATCAATTTAGCACCAATTCATATCAAAGTACATCTGAATTTGAAGTTTGATGAATTAGTGCTTGAGAAATTCTTAAAAATGTAGCACAGCAGCGCCACCTGTTGGGCGATTTACACCAAAACATAAACAGCACTAATTGATATCAAGGTATACCTGAATCTGAATTTTGATGAAAATTCGTGCATTAGTTATTGAGATAGAGCTATAGTGGAAATTCTGAAATATACGGCATAGCAGCGCAACCTGTTGAGCGATTTGCACCAAACATAAACAAAACTAATTCATATCAAGGTATACCTTAACATGAAGTCCGTTGAAAATCCAAGCATTAGTTCTTGAGCTAGATCTATTGCGGAAATCGAAAAAAAGGGTATCAGCGCCACCTGTTGAGCGATTTACACCAAATTGTATAAAATGCAAATTCACATCAAGGACTAACTGATTCTGATATTTTATGAAAATTCGTGCATTAGTTCTTGAGATACACCTATAGTAGAAATTCTGAACAAAACCAGAATAGTAGCGCCACCTGTTGAGCAAATTACACCAAAATGTATAAGATGTCAATTTTTGTGAAGGACTAACTGATTATGAAGTTTGATGAAAATCCGTGCATTAGTTTTTGAGATACAGCTATAGAGAAAATTCTGAAAAATACAGCATAGCAGCGCCACCTGTCGAGCGATTTGCACCAGAACATAAACAGCACTAATTCATATCAAGGTATACCTGAATCTGAAGCTTGTTGAAAATCCAAGAATTAGTTATTGAGGTAGAGCTATTGCGGAAATCGTAAAAAATGCAGTATAGCAGCGCCACCTCTTGAGCGATTTACACCAAAATGAATAAACTTCAATTCATGACAAGAACTAACTGAATCTGAAGTTTGATGAAAATCCGTGCATTGGTTCTAGAGATTGAGCTATTGCGGAAATCGTGAAAAATGCTGCACAGCAGCACCACCTGTTGAGCGATTTACACAAAAAACTAATCAGCACCAATTTATATCAGGGACTAACTGAATATAAATTTTTATTAAATTCCGTGCATTAGTTCTTGAGAAAGAGCGCCCACAAAATTTGTGTCACATACAGACAGACTCACAGACAGATATTTTGTAAAAACATGTCAGGAATCTCTGATCCCTAAAACATGTAAATCCGCCGAAAACCGAAAGTCGAAAATTTTCACGAATCCAATACTTTCTTTTTGTAAAGATAGAAGAAAGTATAAATGGAAGTTTCCTGGAAGTTTGCAGATCTCTTCTTTTCCAGGACAGAAACGCTCCGTTTCTGAGTAGAGTTACTGATATCTGGTGAAAAATGCCTCTTGTACGAGTGTTGTACGAGTGCATCTTGTCAGTCTGGATAGTGGCTAAAGACCTATGAGCCCCCAAAATACGCCAAATTGCTCTGATATATTCCCCTAGTTTGGTGAAGATCAGATTCATTTTGTTTCAAGTTAGTTCTTTTCAATGACTAGAGTTGAGTGTTCACGCGGTTCATTTTCCAGATTCATATACCTGCAACGGAATTTATGCATTCATCCTTGTAATGTTTATTCTTTTACAGAACCATGTAGCGCTATGTGACAGAAAAGAGAGTTTTAAAAAATGCAGAATCAATGCTAAAATCGCAAAATGTGCTAAATAAAATGTTATTTTATTTCAGTCTTGATTCTACATTTTTTTAAACTCTCATTTCTGTTACACAGCGTCACATATTCCTCTAGCGGGGACTTTTGGAACTAATTTTTTTTTTCGCTGAATCCTTCGTCTCCCATGTTGTTTAATCTTACAAAATTTGGCTCCATTCTCTCAATTCGATCGCGCTGCAGAACACACTGACAAGGAAGGTCTCCATACGGGCATACTCAGAAAAATCTGAAAAAAAATACAGAATGTTCTTCTCCCATGGGTATATATGTTTATAAAAAATTTTTTGGCGGAACCTCGGTAGAACGTCCGTAAAAGAATAATGAAAATTTCGCTTATTTGGCGACTTATCACCATTTGGCGAAGAAATTAAATTAAAAAAAATATGCTTGTCGAATACTCTTTAAGGAAAAAACTTTTTATGTTGAATTTGTTTAAATAAGTTTAATTTAAATAACTTTAGCTTTGTCATTTTTAATTTGTTTTAACTATAGTTTTGTTATATATATTTATATGTACTTATAACGAATTTTAACTATCATATTTTACGATTTAAAACAAAATTTAAATTGATTAAAATTGTTCCAAACTCAAAAATATACCCCATCGAGCACTCTCGATTCAACTTTGTTGCTATGGAAACAACGTCTTCGGTATGGAAATGTATTACGGCAGCATTATTCATCTGGCGTTAAAAGTTATTTTTATAACCGATAAAACCGTTTAAATTTTTAAAAATTGTGGATTGGAGAATGAAACAATGGCAAAATTTCGTTCAAATCGGCAACAAGCAACAAGTATAATACAAAATGTAATAATAAATTCTTTCATGGTTTACGTTTAAATTCATTAAATACCGCATATTCTCCAAATCAATTAACAAACAATTTTCAGATTCATTCAAATCGTTTGCTTTTGGCGAGGAAAAGTGCTGCTCGCCAAATTGCTTGCGCTTTCGTCTTTTCACGCCAATTATTCGAAAGCAATTTTATTTTTTTACAGATTTTCTACTGTAATTCCGCCGCTAATTTTAACTGATCTTTTATTACATACATGAGTACTTTCACTAGCATTTTTTTCAACATATTCTGAGTATGCCCAGTATGGAGACCTTCCTTGTGAGTACTGTCAGTTTAGTAATGGCGACCTTGTAGATACTTCATCCAAAAATCCTATATTTAATCTGCAACAAACCAATACACTATATGGCCAAAAGCCCCCGAATACTTTTGATTTGTTATTTTTAGTCGAATACCTATGGAAATATTAATCGATTTTTTCTTAAACTTCGGGAATATATGGAACATCTGACATCATATTTTTCAGAAAAGGTTTGATCATCATGGCAAATAATCAAGTAAGAACTAATGTAATTAAAAAATTGGCACTCATCTTGCAAAGAAAATTATAGAAATTATCTATAGCAGCAGAACAAGATAATATGAATCTTTACAACATTTGTGTTCATTTATATAAGAATAGCATATGCATGCATGGAGACAAAGTTTTATTTAAAAAAAATTCGAGAAATGTTTGCTTGTTTTTTATTTTTAGCATGCAGTGTTTTCAACTAAATTGAACATCATTTTCAGGAAACTTAAGAAAGTAAGTTATTAACATTATACTATCATTAGACTATAAATATATCAAATATTAAAAAAAAATATGAGCCTTTGAATAAAATAATTTTTAAATGCGTCTTGCACAGGAAGCTTTCGTCTCTGAACTTTCAGCCATTTTACCATAATAATTCCTGAAGACGGCTGTAGAAACAGCTGGAAACGGCGATTGTAAGTGTTAGTTTCTTAAAGTTCGTATTTTGTGCACCATTGGGCAAGATCGTGTGTTTATTTATTATATTTTATGATTTAATTGTCCAATATGTGTTAATGAATTTCAATTGTTTCTTAAAAATAGTTAGATCATAAGGGATTTTCCACAAATTGTTTTTATTTTTTATTTTTATTAACTGGTTTCAACAAAATGAGTTGGTATTTAACGTAAATCTGTGCATATATTTACATTCGATGCTTCGATTTTGATCATTCTTTATTAGTTGAACGGGATTGTTTTGATTATTCTTGAAAAAAGAACTAAGAGATTAATAAAAAATGTTAAAAAATAAAAATGAATAATTTTAATTTGTGGAATATCCTTTATCACTCAGCTACTTTAAGAAAGCAGCAGAATTAATATTATTATTTGGTTTTTAATTCATTATGTTATTATATTTATTCATTTTCTTATTGATCCCTTAAATCGCTATCACACACACATAAAATTTGTTGATGAGGCAGGTCTTTTTCGTTTTTCATTCTTGTTTTTTGTTTATTGCTTTTTTTTCCGTTCCGAAAATGTTCACTCTAGTGAAATAAAAATTAAAATACAAGAAAAATCTTTTAATATAAACTAACAATTTAAAAAATAATAAATAAAGCTTCCGCCTATTTTTTTTTTCTCCTACTTTATCGTACTCTACGCTTCTATTGTGCTAATTGAGGGGATTGCAGGGAACATTTTTCAAAATAATTGAACCATAGCTTAAAAATTTCAGACTCTCTGAGTTTAAAAAGAAACAAACGGAGTTGAACAAACCCTATTGTTTTATGCTTTATCCCAACAAGAAAAAATAAATTCAATCTGGCAGCGTAAAAGCATCCCAGAATTCTAATATCAGACTTCTAAAATATATATATATTTTTTTTCTCATTTCCTTTTTAAAAAGAGTATTATTATTGTAAGAAAATAAGGATATTAAATAAATAAATAAAAATTTAACAGTATTATTAAAAATATAGAAAAATATGAACTCCACCATCTTGTGAAAGACTTTTTATTAAGTTTAATGTAAAATTTACATTCGAAAATTTTTTCCGAAATAAAAAAATATATTTCGTGCTCCTCACAAATATATTCGTTACATTTCAGGTAAATCTTGTACTTTTTTGTGACTATTATCATGGGATATACATATCCGAAGATTAAATATACCGAATGAGCCTTTGGAAGTTATTTTATAAAGATTTCATTTTAAATTTCTCATCATGCATTCTAATAGTCTCTCTGTCTGTCGGTAGTTCGTGCTTTTAATTTTCATGGATTAGATTGGATTATTATGATAGTAGTATATGATAATGTGGTTTACTACAGCATGTTCCTATTTAAAATGTTGAGTGTACCATCAGGTTACAGATGCATACAAAATATTCGAATACATTGCACTTGATGAGCGATAATGTTTTAATGATGTTACGTTAATTCAAACATTACCAAGTTGATGTACATTGTTAATAAACGTTACATGTTTACTGTAGAAAATGGTGCTCATAGCATTTAATGCTTATTTACAAAGATACGCAAAACATTCTATTGCATTACCGAAATTGCTTGAAGTGTGCTTTTACAATGTTATACTAATAAAATTTCTAGTATAATATAATTGAAACACGTTATTGGAGCGATCAGTAACTTAGTCACTAGATAAAAGGGGGCAGGTTGAATTTAATGTTCTTTTGCATGGTCGAACAAAATCAAATTCATTACCGTCTATGTGCAATAAGTTCAGTATATGTGTTTTCAGTTATGTTATAGGTTTCTAGCTTATCTGAATTTTAACATAGTACAAAGTTTGTACAATCTCTATTTATCATATACATGGCTGTCCAAAGGATTTCGAATTACTAACTGTCTATGACGGCAATTGCTAAAAACACATTTTCAAACATGCAAGCCTTTTTTTAATTGAATATTACTGTAATATTGCGTAAATATATTAAGAATAAATTTATATACAGAGTTGTGCGAAATTATTTCTGTTATGAATTATCAAGTTGATTTAAAGTTTTATACTTAGGTATGTATAGAAACCAATAGATGACGAATGTATTACTCTATTAATGATAATTTCTGAAAACGAATTTTTATATATGTTATTCATTTTCAAAATCGTTTATTTATATATGTCCTTTCTTCGTTCGAAAAATTAAAATTTCGTAGCAAAATTCTAGTAGTGATGCAAAGTGCTTCATACTCAATGCGTTACGAATTATTTTTCTTTCTTGATTTATTTTGCTGCTATTTTTGTTTATTTTCTCTTGCTCAGAATATTGTCTTTTGAAGAAAAAAATCTTCTAAAATTAAAAAGTAGTATTTTAATTTAAGCTAAATGCAAAAAAAAAAAAAAAAAAAAAAAAAAAAAAAAAAAAAAAAAAAAAAAAAAAACAACAACAACAAAAAAAAAAACGGAATTTTCGACAATTTTATTCCTCCGTTATTGTACACTACACTAGAATTGCGATAATTAAAGGGTTTACAACAAAGATTTTCAAAATAATTGAACCATAACTTAAAATATTTCAAGCTTATGGCTTGGATAGCAAGTAAAAAAAATAAAATAAAATAAAATAAATAAAAGATTTGAGCAAAATTTATTGTTTTATTTTTTACCATAAGACGACGAAGAAATGCGTCGAATCTAGCAGCGTAAAATCACCCTTGAATTCTAAAATGAGAGTGGATAACAGAAATAAAATTCTGCTCTAAAATGATGATTTCTTTATTAAAAATGTTTTTTCTTCGAAAAAATATTAAAAATGGTAAAAAATGCTATTTCTTCACCTAACATTTTTCTATGCTAGGCAAAAGGTAACTAAACACCTTCTAAAACACCTAAAACACCTTCTAAAAGACGCTTTAATTTGTAATGATAATGATATAAAGGAGGTTGTGAAAGTTTCAAGCAGTTGAAAACAAAATGAAGTATTTAAAAATTTACATTTATGCTCAGAATTCACTTCCCGAATACAAATTTATATTTCGTATAACACACTCATATATTCCTAAAATATTTAGTATTTTTTTTAAAAACTAGGGGACTCTGCCCCCTACGAGCTACGCTCGTCAACCCTCGTTCAGACACCGCAGACTCTAAAAGTACGCTAATTTGATCGGCTTTAAAAAGATTTCGGAAGATTGAATTATAATTTAAAAAACAATGGCGATCTCCCTATAAACGGATTTCTATTCATTTCTCTTTGACTGGGGAATTTTAAGGCCAAATCCGTTGCGGTACTACTTGATTAACCCGTCGACCAATTTCGCCAAATTATATAAATCGCCAAAGCACTTGCCAAATTATACAAATTGACATCATTTTTATTTTAAATAACGAAATAACAAATAAATTAGTGCAACATTAATAAAAATACAAATAAAACGTCAAAATAAATATAACTTGATGACGTAGACACGTGTAACTTGCTTAAAGTCAAGTTAATGTGACATTTACGATCAACCATTATTGGCATTTAATCTTATAGTTTGGCGAATGATAGATTTTTGGTCGACGGGATAACTAAGTAGTACCAAAAATACATATGTCAATCGCTGTTTTCGTCTTTGATTAAGTAAAATAAGATAAACATTTCAAAATAAGCTAATATAAAAGGAATTAAGTAAACAGAATCTTTGTCTCCCGGTATTTTTTAACAAAGCGAAAAGAAAGTTCTTTTAAATAAGACATTTTAAATGTATCGTTTTTAATCTAATGTAATTTTGACCAAACTATTCTTTCTCTTTTTAATATTCACGTGAAAATACTTGTGTTAGAAATGAAATATTATTTGCGCTTTCCTAACAAAAATAGTTGAAAAGTATCCTCTCAAACTATCAAATAAATGGCACAGATGTCATATTCGCCCCATATTGGCGCGATTTTTTTCTGACGCCAATGTAATATACGCAATGTATACTTAACCGGCGCCAAAGTTTCATTATTTTGCTTCATATGGTAACCCGGATATTGTTGTTTATGCTGTTGATGTTTTCGCCAAAACGGCGTCGGAAAAAAATCACGCCAATATGGGGCGAATATGACATCTGTGCCAAATAAATGTCTAGCGCAATTTCTAAATTTAAACCGTTTTGCAATATTATTTTGTGTTCATTTTATGTGATAACTGTAATGTGACGTAAATATGACGTAATTCCTCCCATTTAAGACTTCTAACGCATGTTAATAAATTTATTATTTTACAAATTCTTTTCTCTCTTAAAATTCATGTGTAATTATAGTTTTTATGACATAATTTTTAGTAAGTTCCTGCTTTTTGTACATAATTATTTAATTCTAATTCCAAAAGTTTTTTTCGGTTTATAATAGTCACGTGTAAATAAATTTTCAATTTATTACACGTATAAATATATTTTTCTTTTTTTTTGAAGCAAACATTATTGTTTCAGCTGTTTATACAGTTAGCAACAGTTTAAATTAATATCACTTTCTAAAATCTGTAAAAAATATTTCTAGAAATGCTGAAAATTTGAATTTAAAATAGAAATAAAACCTCAAAAAATTAGCCAAATTAAAAAAAGAAATACAAACTGCACACCGAGAACTTCAAACGTATAAAATGATCTAAAAAATATTAAATTCCCATGAATAGTTTTTGCTCCTATAAAACTTTTTTAGTGGAACAATTTTGTCCAACTTTAGCATTAAATGTCTCTTAAAATAATTCTTCGATTTGAAAACTGTCTGCATCAGCGTGTTTATCAAACATTTCTGTATAACACTACCGATTTTCATATTTTTGTATGCATTATTTTTCTTAATATTAACGAAGAAAGACCTCCGGTCACAAAAAATTCAAAACCGGCGGCGGTGACAGCGGTAGTTACTTTTTTTTAGAATAGAGAGACCTTTATTACGGGATATGCAGATAGGCTGGAAAAAGTGTAATCGGGTAGACCCCTTCCAAAATTATTTAATATATAATTTTTATAATATATATATATTTAGTTTTTTATGATACTTTAATGTTCTTCGAATATTCAGGTTTGTCAAAATAATGTCCTAAGATATAATAATAATAATGTTTTAAAGTAAGCTAACCCAATCGAATCGCCACAGTAGGTCTAAACTAACCCTTCTAAAGATATTTTAATATTTCTTTTCTCATTTTAGTGCCACTTTTTTTTTTTTTTAATCTGAAACTTTAGAATTTCTATTTTCTTGTAAAATAGTTCTATAACACTATAAATGATTTAATATAAGATAAAATCAAATCGAGTAGACATCCAGCAATGTTTTGGAGATTATATTAAATTAGGGAGTTGTTTAAATTTTAGTGTTGCTCTTGTATTTTATTGTTTTTTTTTTGTTGTCGCATCGCAAATTTTAGTTTTAAAATAAAAAGTTTTCTAACATACAAGAATACATGTATAATATACCTTTGAATTAAAAAAATAACTTACAAGTTCGTAAATCACCTAATTTCTTATTACAATACTGTAATGTAATTATATTATACATTAATTGTCACACATATATATAAAGGAAACATGTTAATAAATTTAATCCAGTAAAATTTTCAATTTTTTGTTGTTGTTGTTAAAGCAAAATTTCAGTTTTATAGTAAAAAATTTTCTATAAAACAAGAATATACATTATAGATACGTATATATAATATACCTCTGAAAGAAAAAATAACTTAATACAGGTTCGTAATAACGAAAATGACCGAATCACTATGTACAAGACGGCATCTAATTATATTTTTATATTTTACATTCATTTTTATAGTATATATATATATATATATATATATATATATATATATGTTACATGTTAATAAAAAAAAACCCAGTAAAATTTTCTATTTTTTGTTGTTGTTACAGCGAAATTTTAGTTTTATTGTAAAACTTTTTTTTATCAAACATGAATATACATTATATATAAGTATATATAATATATCTATGAATGCAAAAAGGACTAAATCTACCCTATATATATAAAATCCTAATGAAACAAATTTATGAAACGGAAGTATGAATTGACTGATTAAACAACTGATTATGTTTCACGGCGATTTCTTTTAAAATATTGAATACTTTGCGAAGAAATTAACACCAAAAATCAGCATTGATCCGCAGATCTCAAAACTGGTATTAGAATATTTACATTCGAATTAGTTTTCGAAATATTAATTTTTTTCTCATTTTTATACATTTTTCTAATGATGGCAACTCAAATTTTAATCAAACAGATATTTTTTTTTCATATTTCAGAAAAGGTTGACATGGTAACCCGGCTATTGTTGATTATTTGATAATAAATGTTTATTTACTTTTATTTATTTTTATAAATTATATAAATTATTTTGTTCTATGATTATTAATTATTTTTTTTTATATTTCCTTTAAAAAATAGTAGAAAATGATTAAAAAATACGGTACTACTTAGTTATTCCTTCGACCAATTTCGCAAAATTATACAAATTGACATAATTTTTATTTTAAATAACGAAAGAACAAATAAATTAGTATAACATTAATAAATATAGAAATAAAACGTCGAAATAAAAATCACTTGATGACGTAAACGCATGTAACTTGCTTAAAGTCAAGTGAATGTGACATTTACGATCAACCATTATTGGCATTTAATCTTATAGTTGGGCGATAGATTTTTGGTCGACGGGATATCTAAGGATTACCGAAAATGCATATGTAACTGGTATTTGAAAACGAGGTTTTCGCCAAATTTTAGTAAAAAAAATAAAAATCACGCCAAACCTGCGGTGCGTATCTGGCCATACATAACCACTCGGAAAAAAAATCCTAACTGGCCAGTTGAAAAACAGCTATTGGCGAGATTTGCATCCGGCTAGCGTAACAGTACCTAGAATTCTTTGCGACCATGGCAACTTTTATGTACTTTTATTCGAAAAAAAAAATTTTTGTTTTTGTTAATCAAAATGGAAAACTTACGGTCCCATATTGGCGCGATTTTTGTCTGACGCCAATGTCATATACGGAACGGGCACATAACTGGCGCCAAAGTATCGTTATTTTGCTTGATATGGTAAGCCGGATGTTGCTGTTTATTCTGTTGATGCGTTCCCCAAATTGGCGTCCTTAAAAAATCGCGCCAATATGGGACGTATATGACATATTTGCCAAACTTTCATATGAACGGCGAAGGGATCAGACCGTATGTGTTTATGGCAGTTGGTGACTTGAACTATCATCATATAGATGACATGATGGCGATAAAATAATATTTGGCGACTTATCACCTGTGCCTGGCTAACATTAAAGTACAAAAATGGCACCTAGAGTATAAAAAGCAAAGTGGTCCGCCTGGAACTGTTGATGATAGTCACAAGACTTAGGTTATTGTTATAGAGATTGCTTTAAAATACCGGGATACAAAGACTCTGTATACTTAATTAATTTTATTTTAGCTTCTTTTCAAATGTTTAACTGATCCTCTTTAATCAAAAACGAAAACAACCATTGGATGTCTTAACAGCAACTGATTCGCCCTTAAATTTTTGCAATCAAAGGGAATTGAATGGAAACCCGTTTACAGGGAGATCTGTACAGCTTTTTTCAGTATAATTCAATCTTCTCTAATATTTTTAAAACCCATCAGATTAGCGTGTTTTTAGATTCTGCGGTGTCTGAACAGGGGTTGGCGAGCGTAGCTTGCATTGGGCTGATTTTAATCAAAGATATATATTTTTTTTTCATATTTCAGAAAAGGTTGACATGGTAACGCGGCTATTGTTGTTTATTTGATAATAAATGTTTATTCACTTTTATTTCTTTTTATAAACTGTGTAAATCATTTTGTTCTATAATTATTAATTATTTTTTTAGATTTCATTTAGAAAATAATAGAAAATAATTAAAAAATACGGTACTACTTAGTTATTTCGCCAACCAATTTTGCCAAATTATATAAATCGCCAAAACACTCGCCAAATTATACAAATTGACATAATTTTTATTTTAAAAACGAAAGAACAAATAAATTAGAATAACATTAATAAATATACAAATAAAAAGTCGAAATAAAAATCACTTGATGACATAAGCACGTGTAACTTGCTTAAATTTAAGTGAATGTGACATTTACGATCAACCATTATTGGCATTTAATCTTATAGTCTGGCGATAGATTTTTGGTCGACGGGATAACTAAGTAATACCAAAAATGCATATGTAACTGGTGTTTGAAAACGAGGTTTTCGCCAAATTTTCGTTATAAAAAAAAAAAAAAAAAAAAAAAAAAAAAAAAAAATCACGCCAAACCTGCTGTGCGTATATGACATCTGGCCAAATATTACCACTCGAAAAAATAAAGCTAACTGGCGAGTTGAAAAATTTTTGATTTTTTAATCAAAATGGAAAACTTACGGTCCCATATTGGCGCGATTTTTTTTTTTTTTTTTTTTTTTTTTTTTTTTGACGCCAATGTCATATACGGAACGGCAACTTAACTGGCACCAAAGTATCGTTATTTTGCTTGATATGGTAAGCCGGATGTTGTTGTTCATTCTGTTGATGCGTTCCCCAAATTGGCGTCGTAAAAAAATCACGCCAATATGGGACGCATATGACATCTGGCAAAACTTTCATACGAACGGCGAAGGGATCAGACCGTATTTGCTGTTGATATGGCTGCGTATATGGCTGTTGATGATTTGAACTATTATAATATAGATGAAATGATGGCGATAGAATAATATTTGGTGACTTATCACCTGCGCCTGGCTAACATTAAAGTACCAAAATGGCACATAGAGTATAAAAAGCGAAGTGGTCCGCCTGGAACTGTTGATGATAGTCACAAGACTTAGGTTATTGTTATAGATTGCTTTAAAATACAGGGAGACAAAGACTCTGTGTACTTAATTTATTTTATTTTAGCTTCTTTTCAAATGTTTAACTGATCCTCTTTAATCAAAAACGAAAACAACCATTGGATGTCTTAACAGCAATTGATTCGCCCTTAAATTTTTGTCATCAAAGGGAATTGAATGGAAAGCCGTTTACAGGGAGATCTGCACAGCTTATTTCACTATAATTCAATCTTCTCTAATATTTTTAAAACCCATCAGATTAGCGTGTTTTTAGATTCTGCGGTGTCTGAACGGGGGTTAGCGAGCGTAGCTTGCAGGAGGCAGAGCCCCCTAGTATATATATATATATATAAATATCTTAATAAATATAACCTACTAAAATTTTCTATTTTTTGCTGTTGATGTTGTTACAGCAAAATTTCAGTTTTATCGTAAACAGTTTTCTATCATACAATAATATATTTATAATATACCTTTTTAATTAAAAAATAGCTTACATGTTCGTATAACAAAAACGACCTAATTTCTTAAACAAGACTGCATATAATTATATTTTACATTAATTTTTATAGCATATATATATATATATATATATATATATATATATATATATAAATCTTAATTGATTAAACCTAGTGAAATATTCTATCTTTGTTGTGGTTATTACAGCGAAATTTCAGTTTTATCGTAAAAAGTTTTCTACCAAAAAGTATATTATATGTAATATACCTTTGAATTAAAAAATAACTTACAAGTTCGTTAAGCAATAAAATAAACTTTTCAAAAAATATTTACCGACTTCAAAAAAAGCACTAAAAAGAATTAAATAATTCTTTAAAATTCTCTAATGACGAAACGTTATCCGATAACCACAGATCGGATATCGTGTATCGGCATAAAAACGTTAAATTTAATATGTAGAATTTAATATCCTCCAAACATGGATTTTTTTTTTTTTTTTTTTTTTTTTTTTTTTTTTTACAAGAGATCAATTTATATATTTATGATTTAATTTACGAATATATACATATAAAAAGTAATCAATTACCTTTTGGAGTTGGTGCCAAACTATCTTAAGTATAATAAAATAGTGAATATATTGAACCTATTACCTTGAATAAAGTGATGATGGAAAATATGATTCAAAGTAAAAAAAATGCTCTATTTCTTCAGTAAATTATTTGCTTAATCATTATCGATTGTGAATATTTGGCACCAACTTCAAAAATTAATTGATTATTTTTATATGTATATATTCGTAAATTAAATAATAAATATGTAAATTAATCTCTTGTGAAAAATATTCTCTAGAAAATCCATGTTTGGTGGATATTAAATTCTGCATATTAAATTTAACGTTTTTATGCAGATACATGATATCCGATCTGTGGTTATTCTATAACGTTTCGTCATTAGAGAATTTTAAAAAATTATTTAATTCTTTTTAGTGCTTTTTTTGAAGTCGAATTTTTTTTTTTTTTAAGTTTATTTTATTTCCTACTTTTTAGTTATTCATACCGTAATACATAATTATCCTGATTTTAATATCTGCTGAATAGATAATTAATTTGTCATATAAATTATAATTTACAAAAATTATTTATTAAACAAATAGTTTTTAATAAATTCTTTGTAATTTATTGGAAGTATTGATTTTATTAGCATTTAATACTTATGATAGTTTTTTAAACAAGTACATTATATTCACAACAGTCTACATTCAAGAATTATTTTTTGTAGGACTTCGTTGTCAAGAAGCAAAATGCAGACTATGAATTGGGGCCTCCGCGGCCGAGTGGTTAAGACACCACACTGCTAATCGCTTTAGAGCGTAGGAGGCTTGTCGGGTTCAAGTCCCGCTGGCTCCATTGCACACTCTTTGTGGAGCTCCCGGATGTAAAATTAATTCTCTGTGCTGTAAATTTCATTGTGCTATCTCGTCCCTGTATATCGACGATGACTTATAAGCGGGACTTGTTGTCAAGCACACAAGTCTGATGTATGTGTCCAATAAAACAAACAAACAAACTATGAATTAAAATTTCTATTGACTCTTCACGTATATTTGCCAGAATCGAGATAGATTTTTCACTGTTACCGAAATGAGATCGATCAATCAAAAGCTTGCTTTTTTGCGAACCTGCATTTTCCCTTTTTACTTCATACAGGCAAAATGCAGGTAACTGATTTGTTAATCTCGTCTCCCTAACAGCGAAAAATCTACCTGGATACCGACCTAAAGTCCAGAGTTGCCAAGCTTCTGGCTTTTTGGATACCTGTAATTTTTGTAGAGTATGTCCTTTTAAATTGCAAAAATTCTTCTATGAAATAAAACAAAATTTTCTGTACTAAAATAGCGGCATCCAAAAGGCTGTAGACTTGTCAGGTTTGAAATGTGGTCTAGAATTCTACATTATTATTTTCTGATAATCTCCATCAATTGTTTCCTCATGTAAGGTGCCTCTATATGAGAGTGGCGACATAGAATGCTCAGAATCTGTTTATACATACGTGTTTGTCTAAACTATGGCAAAACTAGCATTTTCTATTCCAGAATTTGGCGATACTCGCTTGGACAAGTTTGATTATACGAGTGACAGACAAACATTAGTTTGGCAATAATGGAAGTTCGTCAAGATTCATGACGGTAGCTTTTGTCCAGAATCTATGGATAAATATTTTTTCTTTTGTATGTCGCCATTCTCATACCAATTCTCCCTATCCTTAGGCAGTAAAGACATCAGAAATGAGCGGCAATGATTAGGTGTTTAGTCCGAATCTAATAATCGAAGACAGTTCTGGTACACCTAAGATGGCACTTTACTGTGCACAGACATATAGAGGCACTTTTATGTGTATTGAGATATGGAGACACTTTGCAGTGCACCGACTAATGGTGTTATTACACGAGGGGTCAAAGACGCTTCAGATTCCGGGCGTCTCCATGTATTCCTATGGCTCCAGGGGAGTCGCTTGGAGCGCGAGCATCTTTTTTCTGTCGGAGCATCTTTGACGCCCGAAACGAGGCGAGTCGCCAGTAACAGCCAATCAAATGCTTGGAAATCTGATAATAGAAAAGCCTTTTCCGGAACAGCCAATGAAATGCTTGGAAAAGACGGACCGTGAGGCGGCTGTTGTCACTAGACGCCTGGGATTCCAGGCGTCTTTGAGTTCTCGTGTAATAACACCATAAGGAAGACACTTTGCTAAACTCTGTTGTATAAGGTCACTTTGCTATTGGATTGTAAGCTTTTTATAACCACTTCCGATGTCGGTTATCATCGTTTTACATATTTGGTGTTTTCCTTAATGCGGAAACATTTCTAGACAAGATCTCGCACTTCGGAAATTTACCGCATCCAGTAAACTTTAAGGTCCACATCGGTACCCACAGACATCGGAACTGGATGTGTAAAAGCTGACAATCCATCTGTAAAGTTACACATCAGAGCGCGTTAAAGTGCATTGAAGGATGCTTTTTTCCAAACTATAGCAAACCTAGTCATTTCCTATTGCATAACTATAGCGTCTAGAAGATATAGTGGGAAAATCAGTCAACCAAAAAATGTTAAAAAATGTATCCCAAAAATGTAGAATGACGCAGTACGGAAAATGGCGATCGCAGTGGCATATGCAGTTCAAACGTAAGCATTGTATAAGGATTCAATGGAGACCACCATTTCCGACGTCATACAACGTCACGATGGATTATAGCTAATCAGCTTCTCGATTTTCCACACAAGCGTTTAGCAAAAGCCAATCAAATACTGCAATGCTTGTGGGATACATTGCGAGCTCCGCCCTGTGCGTGTGGTCAATGGAGGATATTCCAAATATGGGTTCGAGGCTGAAAAAAGCCACGTGATACCGGTAATTTACCCAAGGAACTTCTAACTGATAAGAAGGGAAGGTACTACTGCTTTGCCTGATGAACTGTTTCATTGGCTAGCGGGGATTTACATTGTACGTCTACGGAGTCTTCTCTTCTTTACGCTAGACGTTTTTACCTTGATCACGTGATCAAAACGCAGATGGAATATCCTCCATTGAGATAGCGTTTCGGCCTGCGTAAAACTAGCAGATGTCGCTGCGATCGATATTTGTCTTTCAGTATCGTTAGATATTTATGGGATACATTTTTAACATTTTTTAAGCATTACTGGAATAGTCGGTTTCCACACTACATCATCTAGATGCCGTATAACTTGGCGATAGTCATCTGAACGAATTCGATTATACGAGTGAGAGAAATTAACATACTTGGCTGTAATGGCTGGCTCACCTAGATGCTTGGCGATTTGCTTTAGTCTAGAATCATCTCATCCAATCAAATATTATACTCCATATGTCGTCACTTTCATATCGAGGAACCATACATGAAAAAAAAAATCTGAAGTCATTCTGACAACCAGAATCTGGGTCTAAAAACAGTGCTCGGGATCCAGATTCATTTTGCGCTGTTAGCCAAACCAGATTGACCAATCAGAAGCTTGCATATTTGCAAATAGTGAAAAGTTCGAAAAATGCAGGCTTCTGATTGGTCAATCTCGTTTCGCTACCAGCGAAAAATCTCTCTCTACCACGGCCATTGTCTCTACACATGGTAATACACTTCACTGCGCTCTGACATATGGAAGCACTTTTTGTCTTCAGCACAATAGGCACTTTCGTACACAGGCACAGTGCTCTGATATATGAAGGTATTTTACTGGTGCATTTTCAGCTGTTCGATACTTACTTTCGGGTCGGTGGTATCGATGTGGGGCTTCCAGTTTAGTAGATGCGAGAACTTGTCCAGTTAAAATTTCGCATTTTGGGAAGACCAGGCACTTCGGTAAGTTACCACATCCAGCAAACCTTAAAGTCCACATCGATGCACTGTTAAATATCTGTACATTGGTAAAAATCTGCAGCATTTGCTGCATAGTCACTCCACGGATTTTATTGAAAACGGTTACTTGACTATATTATGGAGCATTCTTATTGGTCAAAATAGAGATATTCTATAAAAGCGGCGGAGTGACTATGCAGCAATTGCAGCAAATTTTTAACAGTGTAGCTTTTGGTGCAGAGTTACTGCACTGCTTTTATAGAAAACTATTACTTGGCGATATTATGGAGCATTCTCATTGGTCAGAATCATAGAGATGAGATAAGGGTGTAGTATGCTTTCCGTAGAAAATTCCCTTGAAAAAGGGCATCAACATGACCGGTCCTACTCATGTAAAGGTTTCAAGATTTGGCTCATTATCGCTTGTTTGGCAATTTCAAAATTGTTGCATGTCGTAAAAAAAAATATATAAATACTCAACATCCACATTATGCATGTGAACTAGTGCAAATATATAAACAAAGTCAAACAAAGCAACTTAAAATCGGTTTTAAATTAGTAAAAGAAGATTCTCACTTTATTTTAACGATACGGTAATTTGTTTACTTTCTTTTCGCAAACATACGCTAGTCCTTGGCGATAAAAGTCACCTGACTATTATAAACACGTGACTATTATGTTGGTTCCACTTTAGGACTACCAAAGCTCTCTCCACCCCTATCTCTTCTCTATGGTCAGAATAGAGATATTCTATAAAAGCGGTGAAGTGACTATGCAGCAAAAGTTGCAGATTTTTAACAATGTACCTACACTGTTAAAAATATCGTGAAAAATTACCTCTGTTTTTAAAGGCTATCTATTTTCTGACCAATGAGAACGATCCATAGGCGTTTATGTAGCGTTCTCATTGGTCAGAAAATAGATAGCCTTTATAAACAGAGGTAATTTTTCACGATATTTTAAACAGTGTACGGACAAAGGAATCGGTTGTTGAAAAGCTGACATCCATCATTAAAGTGCCCTTACACATCAGAGCGAGGCTATTTTCTTCCATGCGTCAGTGCACAGCAGAGTGACTCCATATGTCAATGCACAGTACTTTCTTATGTGTAGACAAAAGTACTTCCCTTCAGTCAAAAAAAAAAACTGAAAAGAAAAATGCTAGCTTAAACCGCACTATGCTTCAGTAAATAAACTGCAGCTATCTAATATCTATAAAAGAAGTAATGGCATCGGAAATGAGTGGTGATGTTTGGATTGTTGAGTCCGAATCTGGAAACCCGAACCTGACTGTTTCTGCGTGAAAGTGGCATAACATTCGATGCTCATATTGTGCTTTGACAGATGCTTTTGTCCAAACTATAGCAATCCTGGACAGTTTTTATTCCAGAACATGAGGATGGTTGCCTGAACGGATTCGGTCATAAAAATGAGGAATTTTAACAAGCTTGACGGTAATGGCAGGCTCACTAAGATGCTTCGTAGTGACAAAAAAAAAAACGGATTTTGATGACGAAAAAATGAGGAATAAAAACAAAAATTAAATATCGTATTTGTCTAGATTCTTCTCAACCAATCAAATATCTCCATATGACGCCACTTTCCTATCGAGGAATCCTACCTGAAGAAAATCTGAAATCACTCTGATATCTAATTCGATAACCGAATCTGAATCTAAAGACAGTGTCGCTACACATAGCAATGCAGTCTACTGTGTATTGACATATGAAGGCACTTTGTGACTTCAACACTACAGGTACAGCGCCTAGAAGATACAGTGTGGAAAACGGCTACAAAATAGTGCTAAAAAATTGAATCCCATAAATGTACAACGATGCTGAATAACAAGATGCCGATCGTAGCGCCATCGTAGTGATTTAAAACGATAGTCATTCTAAAAGAGACTCTTTAACCTATTTCACGTCATTCCTTAACTAAATTAGCTTATAACAGACTAAAATATCTTATATTTATAGTTTCCGATATTTAACATTCTATAATTTTTGAAAACACAGGGTTTATATTGAAAAGAGTTACGAGATGGCGCTCGTATCAGCATATTGCCGCTGAGCATTGTTGGAGATTTATGGGATACAAGTTTTTAGCACTTTTTAAAGCATTATAGGAATAGCCGTTTTCTACACTGTATCTTCTAGGCGCTGTACTACAGGCACACTCATACTCAGGCACTTGTGCTCTGATACATGAGGAAACTTGTTGATTTTCAACTTTTCGACACGTACTTCCGATATCGGTTAGTATCTATGTGGGACTTCCGGTTTGGTAGATGACAGAACTTGGTCATCAGATAGATTTTTCAGTCTTAGCAAAGTGAGATCGACCAATCAGAAGCCTGCCTTTTAGCAAACAGCGAAAAGTTCGCAAAAATGCAGGTTTCTGATTGGTCAATCTCGTTTCGCTTACAGCGAAAAATCAATCTGTATCTCGGCCCTTGTCCAGCTAAATTTTTGCACTTTCAAAAGATCTCGTATCTCTGTAAGAGTAACAGCATGAAAGATGAATGCTTATAATTAGGCGACTGCTTCAAAAAGGATTTCAATTTTAAAGTTTTTACTAAAAACATTTGTTACAATCATCAGATTTTGATGAAATTGAAATGGGACCACACGGGTGACTTACACTTTCAAACAAAAAAATAATTATCAAAATCGGTTCATATTTGTGGAAGTTATGGGTGAACAGGACCAAAATATACATACAGGTCGAACTGATAACCTCCTTCTTTTCGAAGTCGGTTAAAAATGACCTAATTTCTTAATAACTGCATGTAATTATATTTTACATTAACTATTATAATATATATATATATCATCTTAAAATATAAAACCTACAAATCTCAATACATTTTGATCAAAAGCACATATTAAAGGTTGATGATGCCAAGAAATAAATGAATTTGAAAGGATTAATCTCAAACAAATGAATCAACATAAAATTTACTTAATAAATTTGAACATAAATGGAATATATATATATATATATATATATATATATATATATATATATATATATATATATGATGGTGGAAAAGGGGAAATAAAGCGGCACGTTAGTACTTAATTTTCAGTCGGCAAAAGTAAACAACAACAAGAAAAAAAAATCACATACCGAAAGAAATGCTGCATTGCTTATAACAGTAGGCTAAGTTAGCGTATTGGTGCTAATATAATGCAATGAATGGGCATAACAAAATTTAGATCGCGGAGTTAAAAGTCTTTGAATAAGAAAATCATGCAAAACGTTAGGAAATTATAAAAAAGATGTTTCATAAAAGTAAAAATAGGTTTAATTTCAACCTTTCAAACATGTGAATATATATATATATATATTATAGGAGTTAAATGCAAAAAATAAGTAAAGCCACATTTTTTTTTTTACTTCTTTGTTATTGTACGGCACGCTTGCATTGTGCTAATTAAGGGGATTACAACAAAGACTTTCAAAATAATTGAACCATAACTTAAAATATTTCAAGCTTTCTGGGTTTGGCAGTAATTTTACAAAGAATGAAACAGAGTTGAGCAAACTTTATTGTTTTATTCTTTACTTTAAGAAGAAATAAATTGAATCTGGCAGCGTAAAAGCATCCTAGAATTCTAATATCAGAGTTTCTGAGAGGGAAAAAAAGTATTTTTTCTTTGTCATTTCCCTTTTCAAAAAGAATTATTTTTGAAAGAAAATAAAGATACTTTAAGAAAATTGCTTATCCAACTAGCATTGTTTTTTATTATGCAAAATATTTTCTAAATCACTGTCGGAAAGGTTTTTTAATTAAGAATAATAGTCATAAAAAGGTTGACTTTTGAGTTCAGAGACTGGAAATTTAAAGCACTTGAAATTGAAAATTACTTAGTTAAAAATTGACACTAAATTTTTATCCTTAGCATCTTCGTCATATATATGTTTAACCAATCAGAGGGCGCACTTTAATTTCTTGCAAGAGCTTGTCGTATTGTTTACGCACAGATGCCCGGTATTACACTGATACAAGATATTTCTCCTAAATTTTAGGGGATCGTCTAAAAATCGCCAAAATTTTATTTTAAATTTTAATACAGGATGTTCCAAATTTATCTTTACAATTTCGACCCTCTAGAGTACTTTGAAATTAGGTACAAGTGTTGGTGCAGTAAGTACCCTGTTTATTATTGTCGGTGGTAACCCCAACTGTCTGGAGGCCATAAGAACATACTTCGTTGGAATGCGTTGGAAACTTAGTCGAACACCTTACTTAGTTAAAAATTGACATTAAATTTTTATCCTTAACATCTTCGTCATATATATGTTTAACCAATCAGAGGGCGCACTTTAATTTCTTTCCAGAGCTTGTCGTATTGTTTACGCACAGATTCCCGCTATTACACTGAT
This sequence comes from Maratus speciosus, assembly GCA_963932465.1. Classification (NCBI taxonomy): domain Eukaryota; kingdom Metazoa; phylum Arthropoda; class Arachnida; order Araneae; family Salticidae; genus Maratus; species Maratus speciosus. The sequence goes on along the minus strand of OZ010800.1, from coordinate 243,177,121 downwards.
ACAAGATATTTCTCCTAAATTTTAGAGGATCGTCTAAAAATCGCCAAAATTTTATTTTAAATTTTAATACAGGATGTTCAAATTTATCTTTACAATTTCGACCCTCTAGAGTACTTTGAAATTAGGTACAAGTGTTGGTGCAGTAAGTACCTTGTTTATTATTGTCGGTGGTAACCCTAACTGTCTGGAGGTCATAAGAACACACTTCGTTGGAAAGCGTTGGAAATTTAGTCGAACACCTTACTTAGTTAAAATTTGACATTAAATTTTTATACTTAATATTTTCGTGCTATATATCTTTATCCTTTCAGAGAGTCTTTACACGATTCTTTACACGATCTTGTTGCATTGCTTACGTAGACATGCACGCTTTTACAGATACAAGATTAAGTGTCCTTACTTTTCCGGGCAAAAAACTCTAAAATTTTATTTTAAGTTCTAATACAGGATGTTCCAAATTTATCTTTACAATTTCCACCCTCCACATTACTTTTTAGTTACGCACAAGTGCTGGTGCGCTAAGTGCCCTGTGCACCAGTGACGGTGGTAACCCCAACTGTCTGGACGCAACAAGAATAGACTTCGCTAGAATGCGTTGCAAACTTAGTTGAACACATTCACTATCCTCTTAATCTATGCAGGGCCCGATTAAACCTTAAAAGTAAGGGAAGCTTGACGTCACACAGAGGCCCCTCTATTACTCTATCAATTACTTTTTTATTTAATAAATCCATTTTTCTTATGCTTATATAATTTTAAATTTTAATCAAAATTTCGAGTAAATAACACTTTTGTTATTAAACTGAAACTAACTACCAATATACATGTGAAAAAGTATTTTATTATATACATAATTATATATAACTAATTAATTTTGTAAATGACAAATATGGAACTACAGTTGAGAATATTTGAACTTAAAAGTATCTTTTATGATTTACAAATTGCAGCATAATAAGAAAAAAAAAATCTTAAGGGAAAAAAATGCCTTTTCCCCTAAAAATTAGGTTTGAAAAATAAATTTGGGGACCCTTTCTATTTCAGGGAGAAGCACGTGCTACACGGGCCAATTTGGTATACAGTCCCCGAATCTGTGCTTGCCGGCCAGCGCTTTTTTATGCTGCAAACTACTGGTCTCCATAAACTTCTTGTGCTACTGGCTTACTGAGGGTCTGAGTGGTGAGTCACGTCTGTATTTTTGTTCTGAAATTCCTCAGGATTTGTGTATCTGACTTTGTATGAACCAGGCCACATACTGTTCCTTTTCCTGCCTGTAACATACAACCTGTTAAATACAAGTAAAACTTCTGTTACACGTACACAATACCGAACTTAGCTGTCTTATACAGTGGCGACAACTTTTGAAAAATATTGGGTGGGTTTAAGCCTTTTAGGAAAAAATGGCATGAGCATTTCATTTTTCTTGAAGATAAGAAGTTGGATGGGAAAGTTACGATAGTGAAGTTAGAATTTTTTTAAATGGAATATAATGTTGTGATTGTATTAAATTATATTCTCATATGAGGTCTTCATTTTATGGACTCTAATGTTTACTATTTTACTAGGAATTTGACTGCAAATTAAAACTCAAAGACTAAAAAATGGCGCATGTCAAAAAACAGTTTAAAAGTCTTTGACAACATTTTCTGAAAAGTCATTTAATCTTTAAAAAAAATAAATAAATATCTCTATTTGATTTTTTGGTTTCTGAACACCTGCGACTTTCGAGTATTTAGGATAAAAAATGTATTCGCAAATGTGTCAGAAAATAGCCAATCTCTATTTGAAAAAAGTCTTACTTCTTTTGTATTCATTCATTTGCTAATTTAAACTACAGTGTTAAACTATGCCACATAAAAAGGATGAGTCTGAATGTATTCACAAAGAATGTAACACATCAATAAATTGTAATCACCATCTCTATCATATAGAGACAGTAATATTTAAACTGGATTAGGTTAGGTGAGTTGGGTTAGGGTCTTGCCTAGAGGAGACCGGGGGAATGGCGACATCTTAAGGGAATTTAATTTTTTTCACCTCAAAAAAATGTTTATTGTTTAATAGTAAAAATTCTAAAGCTGAATCATGATCTTTAGTATCTGTATAAATTTAACCGTAATCATAATTGTAAAGTAAGTATACATAAAAAAAAATTCTTTCAATCCCTGTACAGTGGCGGGATTACCCAGGATACTGGGGTAATTCCGCCACTATATCGGGGTAATGACGACATTCTTTAATGACCTAGTAAATACATAAAATGGATAGTAGGAAGCACATAACCTACTGAAAACATTTAGAAAGCAATGATTTACCAAAATAATGAATAATTACAAGGTTACTTAACGTAGATTTTTTAATGTATTAAGCTTACAATTTAACTCAAATTGGAAACGTCACCCTTTGCCATGGTGGCGGCATTATCCCACGAGGACAATATAGCGGAAATCCTTCCGCAAAATGAAAGAAGAACCAAACTTGTTTAACAAATTACATCAAAATGTCGGCGAATGCATTTAGATTACGGGTAATATTGAGTACTTAATGTTTCAATAAAAGGTGTTTACCTCTACTCAATTGAAGCTCCAAAATAAGAAGCAACTAGAAGAAAACTAAATATTTCAATAGAATAATCGAACGACGTACAACAAAATCATTCTCACTCTAGGCAATATTTCTACTGTTGGCCACTATATAGCAGGCGCATTCACTATCCCAAACTTCCATTAGTTTTTAAACTAGGCGGAGTGGCGGCATAACCCCGAATGGCGCCATTCCCCCGGTCTCCCCTACCTGTCACTGCTATCCTTACTGTAATTTGGACAGAAAGGTTTTCAAAGGAATAATTATTTTTTCAGCGATCGAAAAATAAACATGTAAGAACAGAGAATGTGGAGTTAGGGTGGGATAAGAGTAAATTATTGGGTGGGTTCGGATATAAGTTGACGTCGCTGATTTTATTTCGTTTTAGTTTTATGAACACTGTTAAAAATTTGCAGCAAACAGTCCAGCCTCTAGACCCGATTTTTAGAAAGCTTTACATAACAATGATTAAGCTCTATTCTGACCATAATACAGGGTGATCGAAAAGTCCCGCAACCCTTAAAAAATTTTGTTTACTAAAATACAAACATAGTTTCCGAACATAAACTAAATTGAATAAGTAAAAAACTGACCGTAAATTAACATTGTTTCAGAAGATGTTAAAAATGTGACCATTTTCTTCGGATACAAAGACGTATGCGTGATTTCAAATTTGAGGCCACACTTCTCAATGATGGAACACTTATTTTTTTAATCTCATGTTCAATGTTTGTTTTCAGGTCAACGATGGAAAGCTTTCACAAACTCTTTTGCGGTGACTACAACATCTTATTCTTGATTTCATCCATTTTGTCAGAATAAAGAAAATATGGCCGGCCACTTCATTTTTTATCAATGTGGCCCTTTCTCTCGGATACAAAGACGTATGCGTTTTTTCAAATTTGAGGCCACCCTTCTCAATGATGGAACACTTATTTTTTTAATCTCATGTTCAATGTTTGTTTTCAGGTCAACGATGGAAAGCTTTCTCAAACTCTTTTGAGGTGACTACAGAATCTTATTCTTGATTTCCTCCATTTTGTCAAAATAAAGAAAATATGGCCGGCCACTTCGTTTTTCATCAATCTGGCCCTTTCTCTCGGATACAAAGACGTATGCGTTTTTACAAATTTGTGGCCACTTTTCTCAATGATGGAACACTTATTTTTTGTATCTCATGTTCAATGTTTGTTTTCAGGTCAACGATGGAAAGCTTTCCCAAGCTCTTTTGAGGTGACTACAACATCTTTTTCCTGATTTCCTCTGTTTTGTCAGAATTTGGAAAATATGGCCGGACAATTCGTTTTTTATTAGTGTGATCATTTCTCTCGGATACAAAGACGTATGCGTTTTTTTAAATTTGAGGCCACCACTTCTCAATTATGGAACACTTATTTTTTTAATCTCATGTTCAATGTTTGTTTTCAGGTCAACGATGGAAAGCTTTCTCAAACTCTTTTGCGGTGACTACAACATCTTATTCTTGATTTCATCCATTTTGTCAGAATAAAGAAAATATGGCCGGCCACTTCATTTTTTATCAATGTGGCCCTTTCTCTCGGATACAAAGACGTATGCGTTTTTTCAAATTTGAGGCCACCCTTCTCAATGATGGAACACTTATTTTTTTAATCTCATGTTCAATGTTTGTTTTCAGGTCAACGATGGAAAGCTTTCTCAAACTCTTTTGAGGTGACTACAGAATCTTATTCTTGATTTCCTCCATTTTGTCAAAATAAAGAAAATATGGCCGGCCACTTCGTTTTTCATCAATCTGGCCCTTTCTCTCGGATACAAAGACGTATGCGTTTTTACAAATTTGTGGCCACTTTTCTCAATGATGGAACACTTATTTTTTGTATCTCATGTTCAATGTTTGTTTTCAGGTCAACGATGGAAAGCTTTCCCAAGCTCTTTTGAGGTGACTACAACATCTTATTCCTGATTCCTCAGTTTTGTCAGAATTTGGAAAATATGGCCGGACAATTCGTTTTTTATTAGTGTGATCATTTCTCTCGGATACAAAGACGTATGCGTTTTTTTTAATTTGAGGCCACCACTTCTCAATTATGGAACACATATTTTTTTAATCTCATGTTCAATGTTAGTTTTCAGGTCAACGATGTTAAGCTTTCTCAAACTCTTTTGTGGTGACTACAACATCTTATTCTTGATTTCTTCCGTTTTGTCAGAATTAAGAAAATATGGCCGACCAAATCGTCTTTTATCAATGTGACCATTTCTCTCGGATACAAAGGCGTATGCGTTTTTTTATATTTGAGGCCACATTTCTCAATGATGGAACACTTATTTTTTGAATCTCATGTTCGGTGTTTGTTTTCATGTCAACGATGGAAAACTTTCTCAAATTGTTTTGCGGTGACTACAACATATTATTTTTGATTTCCTCCATTTCGTCAGAATTAAGAAAATATGGCCGGCCACTTCGTTTTTTATCAATGTGACCCTTTCTCTCGGATACAAAGAGGTATGCGTTTTTTCAAATTTGAGGCCATTCTTCTCAATGATGGAACAATTATTTTTTGAACCTCATGTTCAATGTTTGTTTTCAAATCAACGATTCAAAGCTTTCTCAAACTCTTTTGCGGTGACTACAACATATTAGTCTTGATTTCCTCCATTTTCGTCAGAATTAAGAAAATTGGCCAGCCACTTCGTTTTTTATCATGAACGCTTCCACTTTCTTGAAATCGGGTTACCAAACTATAAACTGTTATCTTATTCGGCGCTCGAACATTTGGATATGTTTCTTTAAACGCGTCAATAACTTTGACGAAAGACGTTGTTGCGAAATAATGTTTAACAATAAAAATTCTTTGTGCTTTCGAAAATTTCACGTCCACCATCGTTTGCTTTCACGAAACAAATGGCTTTTACAGGTAACAACGTCAACTGCAACTGAAAATTCTACTGGTAAATGGTATATGAATTTCAAATGTATAGTGCTTCCATCTATCTAAAAATAATCTAATTATTATTTATTTCCGATTTTGTACATTTTTTGAAAATTTGGGTTGCGCGTCTTTTTGATCGCCCTGTATGAGCAATAATATGGTCAGACTCGAGTTAAATTGCGGCTACGTAACTGTTTTCTATAAAAATGGTCAAATGCCTCGACAGTTTGCTGCAATTTTTAACACTGAAAGGTCAAAGTTGTAGAAAAGATATAATAATATCCTGTATATAGTTTATTGTAAGATTAGAATAATATTTATGTTTCTTAAAATCTTAAATTGTACATTCCCACGGCCTAAACTGTTTGAAAGTAAAATAAAATGGGAAGTGTAGATTGTTTAGTGAAAGATGCCGTAAAGAATTAGTTCGAAAAAGCTTTAAAGGTATAAATATTGATTGAAGAAAGTAATTAAATATTTATGACAAGCGGAAAGTAACGTTTAACTTCTTCTTATTCGTAAAGTGCTTTGTATCTAAGTAAAACATAATTAATTGCAGTTTTAAATTTAAAACAGTTATTTCTAAAGAATGCTTTGCAATATCATACTTCCGTCTTGAACTGTTAAAATATGTAAATAGTTAATGAGAAATAAATAACAAATCACAAACAGCATTCTGCGTAAAAGTGGCAATTACTTAAATGCTTCCGAAAAGTCATTTGTCTCTCGTTTAATAAGTAAAGTGAGATTTCGTTTAAAAATAAAAATATTTTTCTTTGAAAAAATTATTCTGGTAAACATTTCTCAGTAAAATATTTTAGTAAAATGAAATCGTTTTCAACAATATTTATGAGTAGTTATCACCTTTTTTTTTATGTGTGATAAATAAATGCAAAAGTGAAAAAAGGAAAATGAATGCATTTTTTCTTTGATTTATTATATTAGATTTTTAATTTTTCGTTAGTTTTTAACGCAAAATTTTAAGATTTTGGAATTTAAATGGCTAAAAATGTAAATGATATATCAATTTTAATATCCGAAACTTAGATACCTCTTTTACACACACACGCAAAATAAATAAAAATAAAATAAAATAAACTAAGAGAAAACGGAAAGTTACATATTTCTTTTACACATAAAAAATAAATAAATAAATAAATAAATAAGAGCAAAGGGAAACTAAAATTAATTACTGAAAAATAATGCTACTTTTAAATTCAATAAGGTAATTTGTAATATTATAATTAAATGTATTTTATAGTTAATAGAAATGTGTTTTATATTTATCATACGTTGTATTACGAACAAATCTTGTATGTGTGTGGTCGTGTGTTTATGCAATTTTTATCTAAAAAAGGGCTCTAACAATTTTGAGTAAATTTTGTATATCATTGTGGAGTACGAGAAAGCCATTGGGCTGGATCATGTACGAGAAAATTTGATTAGTGTGTCATTTTGGTGTCATTGCGAGTCAAGCATTTCAATGGGAATTAAGGTAAGTAAAAAGCGATTCAAACGATTTTAACTAAACTTTGTATCCTTTCGTTTGGGGTACGTGAAGACCATTGAACTAGGTCACATGTTCGATAAAATTTGGGGTCAATACACGTCAATTCATTTCAATTCGAATGAAAGTATCTAAAAAACGGCTCTAACGATTTTGGCTAAATTATGTATCCTGCAGTTTTGTAGTACGAAAAGGTCATTGGACTGGGTCACATGTCGGAGAAATTGGTGAGTCAATTTGGGTTCACAACCTATCAATGCATTTCAATGGGAAAATGGCTGTAAATACTTTAACTAAATTTTGTATCTTACCGTTTTAGAGTACAAGAAGACCGTTGCACTATGTCACACGTTCGAGAAAATTCGATTAGTGTGTCGTTTTGGTGCAAATATGGTTAAAAGCATTTCAATGAGAATATGGCTCTAACGATTTTGACTAAATTTTGTATCCTACAATTTGAGGTACTAAATGACCATTGGGATAGGTACACATGTTCGAGAAATTAGGGGCCATTTTAGGGTTACTACGGGTCAATGCATTTCAATGGGAAAACTGTTCTAACGATTTTGACTAAATTTTAAATCCTACCATTTTGGAGTACGAGAAGACCACAAGGAATACGTCACACGTTTGAGAAAATTCGATACATTGGTCATTTTGGGGTTCTTATGTGTGAATGCATTTCAATGAGAAAACGGCATAACGATTTTTAGTAAATTTTTATCTAATCTTTTTGGGGTGCGAGAAAACAATTGGTCTAGGTCACATGTTCGAGAAAATTCGATTAGCTTCATTTTGACGTCACTACGGGTGAATGTATTTCATTGGGAATGAAAGTTAAAAACGGCTCTAATGATTTTGAGTAAATTTTGTATCTTACTTTTTGAGTGTACAAGAAGACCATTGGGCTAGGTCGCATGTTCGACAAAATTCGATTAATGGCTAATTTTGGTGTCACCAGGGTTTAGTACATTTCAATGGGAAAGAAGGTTGAAAACGGCTCTAATGATTTTGACTAAATTTTGTATCTTACCATTTTGGGGTACGAAAAGATCATTTTGGCTAGGTCACAGCTTGGAGAAAATTCGATCAGTGGGTCATTTTGCGGTCATTAAGGGTCAATGCAATTCAATGAGAAAACGGCTCTAACGATTTTGACCAATTTTTGCACCCTTCTATTTGGGGTACGAGAAGATGTGCTAGGCCATATGTTCGAGAAAATTCGATTGCTGAGCAATTTTGTGGTCAATGCGGGTCAATGCCTATGTCCTCTAATTTTTTAAGTAAGGTCATCATTGCATGCATTAAATTTCTAATATCATGATTCTTTCCAAAAAGAAGTACAAAGTAAAAAGGATACCATTACTTAGTATAAAACATGTATATGAATAAAATATTTGCATCGAAAACATGGAAAGAATTATGAAAGATATAGACATGGCGTATTTAGAAGAATGCAGATTGAAAGCTTATCTCGAAAATGAATTTTAACCAATTAGAATATCAAGCTCTTACATTGTATTCAGGGTTCGTAAATATCATGATATTTCGATATATATCCGATATTTTCAAAACTGTTAACTTATTGATGATTATAAATATTTTCGAATTTAATATAAATTAAGAACTAAATAGGCAAAAAGATTTCTATGTCTTTCCTAATGTCTAATAATTGATCTCTTACAATAAAAGAAAGTTATTAAAAATTCTTTATAGTAAATGTGTTATTATTTTAATGCAGTAGAATTTACTATTAGTCAAAGTCAAAAATCCTTCAGTGCACACGTTTTTATATTAAAAAAAATTATATACAAAATAATTTGAGTTAATTGAAAACTTTCAACATAAATGTAAGCTTATCTGCTTTTTCATTCCCTAAGATGTATAGTTTAAACTGAACAAAACCAAAACCAGAAAAGATTTTTTTTCCATTCAAACTAAATAATTTATCTAAATTTCACAATTTATATTCAATAGCTGTTCTAAGTAAACGTTGTACCACATAATTATTGATTTTACATTTAAAAATTTGGTTTCAAATGCAAAGTTTGGATTTTTTTTTTTTTGGAAAGGGGGAGGGGAGTGGTGTAAAAATTCACTGACAAAGCAAAAGTACTTTATCTACAAGAATAACACAGTCAATAACAGTTTAAAAAATTATTTATACTTGTTTTGACTGAAAATATCAAAAATATCATACACAATATTTTGAAAATAAATTTCAAATGTATGAAAAAATCGAAAATATCAAATTTTATGATATTTAAAAAAATATCGGATATATATCATGATATATATCAAGATATATAACCATTGATATATATCATCGAACCCTGATTGCGCTTTTATAAACAAAACTAGTATATAAACCACGTCAAAAATAGCTGAATTGTGATCTGCGTTTCATTTTCACAAGATTTCATAGAAACGAACAGCATGGAGGTTTTTTATTGAACGGTTTGCATTGTAGAAAAGTGCATTTTAAAAATGAAAAATAATTTCTACAAATGCAAATAAGGAGAATATTTTTTTACTCAATATTCAATTTTCGAAAAAGTTCAACGATCAATAAAAGCTCCGATTTTAATCGTTTGAATTAAGAAATAAAAAATCAGTGAAAATTACATCATGTTGAAAACTATAAATTTTTGTCCTTAGTTTTATTAATGTAAAAATACATTTCAAGCTAAGCATAACGTCACAGGAGCAAACTTTTCAAACGTACATGATATACATAGTTTTATGCTTAACCACAATCTACTCAAATAAATATATATTTAACTATATTGAAAAAAAATAATAATAAAGCCATAATGCATAAAGATAAAATGTCGCAATAAATATGCATTTTTATTCTCTTTTAAAAATAAAGTACGCTTGCATAATATTTTTTTACAGTAAATAATTTGCACTTTAAAAAATACATCAAAATGCCAAGTGTCGGAATATTTTTCTTTATTTCTCTTTTATTTGAAACAATGGAAGTAATACAATTGACACCATTTCGAAGAAATTTGATATAGAACCTTTTAAATTGAACTTGAAATATGAAAACGGGAATATTTTTAAAATTAGCTAATGTAAGCACACCTACAAACGAACAGCATATTTATATTAGGTGTAAAAATCAAATTCAATCAAGAAGATAAAATATTATTCAGAAATATGTAGAGGTAAGGTTGTTAGGCTCTACTGCATTTCATTCCGAATAATAGAACACTAGCGTCATTTGATGCTCATATTTAGAACCTATGCGAATACAGATGCTCAAAATGTAAAGCCTCGAAATTTAACAACGTTATAAACGCGTTAAATAGATTTTATACATAAAAAAGAAGATTAAGAAAAGAAAACTATTGGATTACATAAAAGAAATAGCAGAACATAAAATTGGGACAAAAACATAAAAAGTTATATGAAAAGACATAAACTGATTGTGTTTTAAACGATATAAAATGAAAGTGTTTCTCTAACAAATGAAATTCATGCAATAAGGTTTGAAAAATCTTCCATTCAATGAAAATTGTACAAATTTATTACTTTTCTTCTTAAAATGATAGTAAAAAAAACTTTTAAGTGGATTTCATATGTTTTATGATCTATTTTTTACATGCATTCTTTTAATTTACAATTCTGTTTGTATGTGGCAGTCAAATCTTGTTACGCATTTTTCATCCACTTCCAGTTGACATAGAGCTTTGAAATTTGGAATATATATGCAACCCTGGTGGCAATACATGAATTGGACATTGATTTTTTAAAAAATTGATCCCTAAGGTGGAACCACGGGGGGTGGGGGGGATTTACTTAATGGTTACTCAATTATAGTTTGAATTCCTATGGAGAAATGAACATAAGATTCAACGAGTACTTGCTGAAAAGTACTAATGACAGAGTTACCACAATTGCGCCAAATTTTGGCCAACTTGACGAAATATCGCCAAATTTTGCGACAACAATAAGTTGCCATACCTGAGGCTAACTTTGCTATAGCTGGTTAATTTGGCGAAATTCCCATTTAAATTCATTAATCTTCCATAATCGAAATCACCACAATTCCATTTAAACTTCGCACTTTTAAGGGTTTTTTCAAGGCATTTCTACAGTATTTTCATAATTATTATTATTTTTTTTTATTCTTTATATTCTTTTATATAGTATTTTCAGGGCTATGTTGAGATTACATTTTAAGAAAGAATAGGTGCCTGCCTACGTACAAAGCAATTTTTTTCCAAAAAAGCTATTTAATTATTTTTAAAACTTATTTTTACTAAGATTAGGACTAGAAAATGTGAAAAAAAGTAAAAAATATTTCATTCATTGATAAAATTTTGGTTAATGGAGGAATTTATAGTAAAATTTAGTGAAATTTGGACCGAAACGCAAAACGCTCTAAAGGAAATTCTACTGTATGTATCCTAATTTCCTTTTTACACTTCCTATTTATGACATTGGTGAAGTCAATGAACTAAAATCTAAGAGATTCTTTAAGTATTTCAAAACTTATAGCATATCGCACCTGTTTACATGTTAATTTTCATAAAATTCATCGATGTCATTCCACGAAAACATCCATAAAACAAAAAATATTTATTCTAAATTTAAATCTTTAGTTCATTGCCTTCACAATAGTGTAAATAATATATATTTTAAATTTCATAGTGATATTCCAATAACTTTTTGAGAAATTATGTTTTGCGTTTGGAATTTCACCGAGAATTACATTTTCCAACAAATGCATTTAAAGTTTAGATTTATGTTTCACTACGAGAATTTACAGTAATATAAATCTAAATTTCATGGAGCATATTATTTACATTTCTTATTATTAAACAAATGCATCCAAAATCGCGAAATTTCTCCAAACATACGACACTTCAAAAGCAATTTAAAAATTTAAAAAGTTTAAATTTTAAAGCCCTTTAAACAACACTTCCGGTTTGAGTGACAGCTGTTGAGTAGTTTTAAAACCGCTATAACTTCGGATCTATTTATCGTACAATAAAAACAAATACAGTTTTGGAAAGGTAAAAAGTTGGTCTTTAATAAAATGAAATAAAATAAGTTTGACAATTTTGGTCGAAAATTGCATTTTCAACGTAGTCAGATACCTTAAAGTGTCATTATAAATAGGGATTTTGCCAAAAGGTATAGTTTTATTTTTTGAAAAACATAAAGTACTTTTAATATTATCTCCTTATTTTTTAAACATTTTGTTTATATTTTTCATAAAAACACTAAAAACTTCACATGGAAACAACGTCTGATATCAGGCTTTCCCTAAAATTACGCTTTAAATTTCCTTAAAATATTTGCCAAATACAAAATCACTATTACTTTCTTACACAGGTGTATTTTAATTTTATTGTCGAATGTATTTATTGCGAATTCATAAATTTATTAAGATAGCCATTTTAAATGTCTGGGGTTTATAAACATGTAATTTTTTATATGCATATTCGGTTACCGAAAATGTAACGACATCTCAAGGAATAACTTTGTGACTCATTCAAGAAGTTAAACTAAAAAATTACAAAATAAAATAAATACTGGAGCATAGTAAAATAAAGGAAAATTGGAATATATACAGGGTGATTCATAAATATCGAAACAATAGGCTAATTCCTTAAATATTGCCCCTAGACCCATATTCCAATTTCAAATGTTCATAAAAAAGGTGCAAAATTTAATGACGTAAGTTGTAACTCCATGGGGGGTCTATTTGGAAAAATACAAAAATTAAATTTTTATACGGCCCCCGTAGTGTAAAAATTCCAATCAGGAAAACTTTCCTTATCCATTTCTGTATTAAACACAAAAAATTGCATCTTCATATCTGAAAAACTCGCAGAGTTATGGCCGTTTAAATAATTCATCAGGTTTTAAGGGATTAGACACAAATTGATTGGTTGGTTGGTTGTATTTATGTCGGCCAATTATCTGCACGTGGGATATAGGCCCTAAGGGGGAGTGCCTTCCGTGGAGGTCTTTCTAAGGGAACCTAACCCGTATTAACTCTTGGAGAACCAAAGTTCGAAGAAAACCACGAAAACTCCGAACGATTAGGCCGACGGGCGCGATTGGGATCGAACCCAGCACCTCCCGTCTACCAGCTTCGAGAGCAGAACCTCTCGGCCACTGGTGAGGTAAGACACAAATTGAAATGAGTGCAATCCAAGAAACAATCTTACTTTAAGAGTTCCAGGAAACATGCAAAAAATTTGTTGAGTTAGAATTTTGATTTTTTTTTCTTTTTTTCTGATGGTTAACCATATAATTTGCAAACAAAACCACATCCTAATATTTCTCATAAAGTTTTTCAAAAAATTAAATGATTAGTATTTTTTTAAGCGGATCATTAAAACTTGAAACTTTTCTTCATTTAATTAAAGAGGAAAGTATAATTTTAGTTTTGTTTCAGGATTTCTTTAAATATTAATTTTAAAAATATTAAAAATATTTATTTAAAAAATTATGTAACTTAATTTAAAAAAATCATATTTTCAAAAGTATTTTTTTTTTAATTTGTCGAAACTAAATTGATGTAAAATAATAAAAAAAGGCATGTTCCAAGTTTGCACCTTTCTTATTTACGATTATTGACTTGTAATAATTTAAAGACGAGAAATGGTAAAAAAGAAAAAAAAAACATCATGCAGAAAAACACATTTAAAATTTTAAACATTGATTGGCTCCTAATAAAATGTTTAAATGCTTTTAAAAAAATTGCACTTGAAAAAGTAACTTCTTTCTGTAGTTTAAACTTCCAATTCAAATTAACTTTTACCGTTTCCACCTCCTTTTTGTCCTATTTAAATGTGCATAAATAAATGTTAAATGTGTAATTTGATACAATGCTTTTTCTAACATGCCGATTATGAGTTTATAGTAATTTTAGCCCTCACAAATTCAGGCTTCTTGTCGTCCCGGCGAGGCCGTTAAAAAAATCTCTATTCTGGGGCCGCGCCGGGCGAGACCCGGGACTGGCGACTGTTTTTTGCAGACTCGGCCAGGCCGGGCCTAACGTATGTTTTGATACCGAACCGGGTGTGGGTGTGATTTATGACGGCCAATTATCTACACGAGGGATATGGGCCCGAAGCGGGTGAGTGCCTTCTGAGAAGGTCTTTCTAAGGCAACCTAACCCGTATTTACGCAAGGATATCCAAGGTAGTGATGGGCGATAACGAGATGTTTTTCTCGATTGTCTCGATTGTATGGACATCTCGATATTTTTCGATTGTGTAAATTTTTTCTCGATGACTCCAGTTTGCCAATTGCTTTTATACATCATATATTATATGCGTCATACATTTATCAAGAATCGTCTGCGGGTGAACTGGAATGAGTCGGTGTTTATAAAGACAAGGTGACGTCGCCCGCTAGTGGGCCACTCCTTTAATCGGGTCCCTAAGTTATACGTAATCTTGTAATATGAAATCACGAACAGGTTACCCGCTATATACGACACCGTATAGCAGGCGTGGTGTGCACGTACTACAAAATCTTGAAAAAAATATATAATCTCGAAACGAACGAACCTCGGACCAGATCTCTTGGTGGTGGGGTCAAAGTGAGCGGAGGGGCAAAGTAGCTGCATAATATGAATAAGCCGTCACAGGTCTTCAGGCCTTTCGAACCATATGTCACACGAGGGGTCTGGATCTGAATTTATAAAAATGGCCTTCCCGTGGATGCAAAGTGGGGGGAGGGGTGCGGGAGGTGGATAACATGAGTAAGTGGTCATAGGCCTTTCCAACAATATGTCACATGAGAGGTCTCGGCTAAATTTAGAAAAGTGTCCCCCGTGGGGGAAAATTTGGAGGGGGGGGGCGATTACCGGAGGTGTATAACATCAATAAGTAGTCACAAACCTTTCCAACGATATCTCACATGTGGGGTCTTGGCTAAATTTGTAAAAGTGTCTCCCCGGAAGTTGGGGGACGGACACCGGAGGAGCATAACATCAATAAGTAGTCACGGACCTTTCCAACGATATCTCACATGTGGGGTCTTGGCTAAATTTGTAAAAGTGTCTCCCCGAAAGTTGGGGGACGGACACCGGAGGAGCATAACATCAATAAGTAGTCACGGACCTTTCCAACGATATCTCACATGTGGGGTCTTGGCTAAATTTGTAAAAGTGTCTCCCCGGAAGTTGGGGGACGGACACCGGAGGAGCATAACATCAATAAGTAGTCACGGACCTTTCCAACGATATCTCACATGTGGGGTCTTGGCTAAATTTGGAAAAGTGTCTCCCCGGAAGTTGGGGGACGGACACCGGAGGAGCATAACATCAATAAGTAGTCACAAACCTTTCCAACGATATCTCACATGTGGGGTCTTGGCTAAATTTGTAAAAGTGTCTCCCCGGAAGTTGGGGGACGGACACCGGAGGAGCATAACATCAATAAGTAGTCACGGACCTTTCCAACGATATCTCACATGTGGGGTCTTGGCTAAATTTGGAAAAGTGTCTCCCGGGGGGGGGGCAAAGTTGGGGGGACGGACACCGGAGGAGCATAACATCAATAAGTAGTCACAGACCTTTCCAACGATATCTCACATGAAGGGTCTTGGCTAAATTTGGAAAAATGTCCCTCGGGGAGGGGGCGAAATGGGGGGGGGGCTGTCACTGGAGGGGCTTAACATCAATAAGTAGTCACAGACCTTTCCAACGATATCTCACATGAGGGGTCTTGGCTAAATTTAGAAAGTTGCCCCCCGGGGGGGGGCAAAGTGGGGGGACGGACACCATAGGTGCATAACATCAATGAATAGTCACAGACCTTTCCAACGATATCTCACATGAAGGGTCTTGGCTAAATTTGGAAAAATGTCCCCCGGGGGGCAATGTGGGGGGTCTGTCACCGGAGGTGCATAACATCAAAAAGTAGTCACAGACCTTTAAAATGATATCTCACAAGACGGGTCTTGGCTAAATTTGGAAAAGTGTCCCCCGAGGGCAAAGTGGTCGGACGGCCCCCGGAAGTGCATAACATCAATAAGTAGTCACAAATCTTTCCAACGATATGTTACATGAAGGGTCTTGGCTAAATTTAGAAAAGTGTCCTGAAATTTCATATATTATACATAATATTTATCGGAGGGCTCCATAAAAAAATCCGATCTAAAATGATAAAAACGGAAAAAACTACCCCCCGCAGTGGGGGCCAAATTGGGGAGGGGAGGAAGAAAGTCTCATAATATGAAAGAGTCATCCGAGAGCTTTCCGATAACATATCACATGACGGGTCCAAAAAAGTTTGAAAATTGCTCCCCCTCCCTCCCCCCTTTGGGCCCACTCTTTCGCCCCGAAATTTACGCAGCCCCCACTTTAAAATTTTTATGTTCAATAAATAATATTTATTGGAAGACTGCATAAAAAACCTACATCTAAAATGATATTTAAATTTATTATAGAAGTCGGCTACGGTTTTAAAAATTTGTTCGCCCCCACCCCACCCTCCCCCGAATTTCACCTTCGGTGGAAGAAAGGTTCATAATATGAAAGAGTTGTCAAAGGGCTTTTCGATTATATGTCACAGGAAGAGTTCGGTAATTTTTTTTAAATTGCGCCCCACCCACTCTCACGTCCTCGGAACTCACCCCGACCCACCTTCCTCTTTGAAATTTTTATATTTAATAAATAATATTTATCGGAGGGCTCCAAGTATGTGACAGCTTGGTAGGGCTAAAATAAGAAAAACATTGAAAATTAAAGCTTCATTTCACAGTTCATTGTCATGCCTATTTCTTTCTCCAGTTTGCCCCTCGATATCTCTTCTCGGCCCTTCTTGGCTGAGCGTGAAATGACAATCATCGAGAGTAACATTTCGGAGAAAGGACGAAAACTGATTTCTCATTCTCGACAATGTCAAATGAAATGTTGAACAGAGACCGAGAGCGCGAAACGAGACGGTGAGATATCTCGAAGTAAGCGAGAGGTTTGCCCTCGAGCAAAATGTCTCCTCGAGATAAACGAGCAGTTTGCGTCCAGAAAATAGATCTCGGAAGTGCGAGAGCTCTCTCTCGCACTTCGAGAGAAAGGAAGCTTTCAGAAGAGTCAAACTTACCGCGCTTCTGGTGTAAGTCATGATTTCCCAAAGGAGTGCATGTTTTTTCCATTCGCTTTTGTTATTAACCGATATGGGTTAGGAGGCATAGTGGTTTAAGTTATCAGTTCGAGTTTCAGTTGTTGATATAGAAGTTTTCTATTGAATTTGGCGCCAGTTTGTCTTTGATTTTCAATGTTTCTCTTATTTTAGCCCTCCTAAGCTGTCCCATATCTCTTAATATTAGAATGCTATTGTTAAAACAAAACTGCACTGCAAAATATGTGTTTTCAAGATTTTAAGTGTCGCCTCAGGGAAGAGGATTTTTCAAAATTATTTTACCCCACTCATGTAATATATTAAAATAAGGGTAATTTCGTAACCTTTCTAAATCTACCTTTCTTTTGTCAATCCACTGTTAATTTTAGACCCCTGGGCTTAAAATGCTCTAAAGGAATATACTTAGCGATGGTTTTTTTCGTACTCTGGTACGGTATCTTTCACTCATAGGAAAATTATAAGACTAACATCAAATTGCGTCTAAAATCGAATAAAAAATATGGACATGTGTTTCTTAATTTTAACTCCCTTCTTCGCCCCAAGAGGGCGCTTTAAAGTTTTGTTTCTTTAAACCTTTAGTATACTGTTTGTCCAAAAATTATAAAATTCAAAAAATAAAGTCTTTTCACTCTTCCCTATCTTCTCGTATCAATTTTATTTTTACTACCACCAGGGGACGCCGCCCAGTGAAACATTTTACTTTTAGCCTCAGTCTATTGGTATTTTTCATCTGTTTTTCATAATATTTTGTCTCATTGTTTTTCTTCCTTGTAGATACTATTCTCTAAGTTCTTGATCCATTCTGACCATTTGGGCACTCATTCTGGACCAGCTGTGGCCCATTGGGACCCTCTTCATTTGTCTGGCTCTAATCACACGCTTCACTTGTTCTTTTACCATTTCTTCTTTTTCTTCAATTTTTTTCTTATTCAATGGTTCGTTTTTTTTTTTTACCATTCTCAACTTCCCCTAGTCCTCTCTTACATCAAGTTAACTTCCATCCTTGGTCTGCCCTATTGTCAATTTGGGGCCTAATGCCCCTTCGGGAGGGGGGGGTTCTTCTACCTTTTCCAGGCCCATCATCTAATACCACGTTGGTAAGGATTGGAAGATTAAAATTATCCGAAATACCAAAAATGAAGTCCATTGAAGTTTTATTTTAGTTATAGAATTCCCTATTAGCGGATATATTTGTCTGTTTACCTTTCTATTTTTCGATAACACTCCTTTGTTTTCGATAAACGGAGAAATTCACCAGCATTAGACGCACTTTAGACATTTAGGGAACCGGAACTTTCACTTGTATCAAACCTTCTGCCTTTATCGAAAAGATGAAAATGCTAATCGATTCTAGCTAATGCGCCTAAAATAAAAAATGAGCTAGTAAATGTGTTAGAAACTAGCTACTTTGGATTTTGATACAGACTTGAAGAGTCATGTTGGAATCCCTAGGCACTGGAAAACAATTTCCGTGTTAGACAGGTTCCCTCTTAGCAGTTATATTTATCTGGTTGCCCTTATGTTTCTCGATAAACGGTGAAATTCCACAGCATTAGACACACTTTAGACATTCAGGGAACTTTAACTTGTATCAAACCTTCTGCCTTTATCGAAAAGAAGAAAATGCTAATCGATTCTAGCTAATGCGCATAAAATAAAAAATGAGCTAGTAAATGTGTCAGAAACTAGCTACTTTGGATTTCGATACAGACTTGAAGAATCATGTTGGAATCGCTAGGCACTGGAAAACAATTTCCGTGTTAGGCAGGTTCCCTCTCAGTAGTTATATATGTTTGGTTATCCTTACGTTTTTCGATAAAGCTGTCTTGTTTTCGATAAACAGAGAAATTCCACAGCATTTGATACACTTTAGACATTTAGGGAACTTTAATTTGTATCAAACCTTTTTCCTTTATCGAAAAGAGGGAGATGCTAATCGATTCTAGCTAATGCGTCTAAAATAAAAAATGAGTTTTTAAATGTGTCATAAAGTAGCTACTTTGGATTTCGATACAGACTTAAAGAGTCATGTTGGAATCGCTAGGTACTGGAAAACAGTTTCCGTGTTAGGCAGTTCCCTCTTGGCAGGTATCTTTATCTTACTATCCTTACGTTTTTCGAAAGAAACTTTTGTTTTCGATCAATGGAGAAATTCCACAGTATTTTACATTTAGGGGAACTTTAAACTGTATCAAACTTTTTGGAGTTATCTAAACAGTAGAAAGGTTAAAGGTATATATACATATTTTTAAACTGTTGAATGCAGGCGTTATTTTTGTGTGTATGTGTCTCTTAATATATATTGTAGTATGTGTGTTTTAGTAGAAAGGTTATTTGATTCATCAAATGAGCCATAGTTACGTGATTTGGACATTGCAGTTTCATAAAGAAGAAAGGGAATTTATTTCAATGCAAAGAAAATCACTTTAAAATACTGAAATTCAAATGAGATATCTTTATAAATTTCTTCCATAAGATTAGCATTAGCGAGCACGTCTTTTCAATTGACTGAATTAACCCCTTAAGCCTAAATCAGGAGAAAATAATTACGATAGCAGAATTATCGAGCAAACCCTATCACTACTACGAAAATTTCGGCCAGAATAATAGCTAAGTTTTCCAACAATTGTTTTTACCTCTCTCGTTATAATCGATTGTAAAACATCTCGATTGTAGATTCTAGGAATTAATCGATGGCTGTATCGATTGTGATTTTTTACGATGACGATTCTTCTCGACTGTCGAATTTTCGAGAATCGCCCATCACTAATCCAAGGTTCGAAGAAAACCACTGAAAACTCCGAACGATTGTGCCGAATTGCGCGATTGGGTTCGAACACAGCACCTCCTAGCTACCAGCTTTGAAAGGTCTCGGTCACTGGTTACCGAATCGGGACTGGCTTCTTTATTCCTAGGTCTCGCCTGGTCGAAATTTTTAGTCCTGGTCTCGAGACAACCCGTATTAAAATCATTATCTCTGACTGATTTAATCTGTGCAAAAATAACTAAAATTTGGCTCAGCCCAAAAACGTTTACAACAAATGCATATATTTTTAAATGGCCATTATTTTACAATAAAACTTTAAAATTCATATTTTAAAAGGATACTACATTTTAAGGCAAAAAAAAAAAAATAAAATAAAATACAGTAAAACTAGTGAAAAAAAATCTGCCTATGACGGAATCCTTTCTTAAACGGAAAAATCTATTGATCCATAGAAAATGAATATAATAATACCTGAGAAAAAACAGACTACATTTACAACTCCTAAGAAGGGAACTTGTCTATAACGCTTTTTTTTTCTTTCCTATGTGATTCCATCTTAAAAGATTTTACTTTATAGCATTTTTCATTGTCTCCAACACATGGAATATGGATTAACGATATTAAAGGAGAAGTCAATCATTTACATATAAATAGAGATTCATTAATAAAACAAATAATCTCAGCATTTGGCGCTTCTTTAAAAATAATAATTATAAGCATGAAAAAAAGAAAAGATATAATAAGAATTTTTGGTCAGAACTCCTCCATACGAAACAACTTTTAACCATATCGATGTAAAAAACTATGTAGAAATTCAGTCAGGCAGGGCCAGGCTACGATTTGAACTTTTTTCCAGACAGGGCCAAACTTTTTTTCCTATGGGTCGGTTCAGGACCGGACCTAGATATTTCGAACCGTGCAGATCTCTAGTGCAGACCACCAGCATACTTTGAAAACTGATTTAACGTAAAATCTATACGCTGCCTATTTTATGTCCAAAGGAGAGACACTGTTTTATATTGACTTTTAATAATATACAATTTGAGGATGATCCCTATCTTGCATTCAAAATGAGACAAAAATCGTCGTTCAGAGGCTTATATAAATGGTGTAAGCCATGAATTTTGGATTTTGATATCTCAGCGAATTTTGAAGATATCGAGATCAATTTTTTTGTGTATAATTCTGGAATGGATAAGGAAAAATTTCCTAATTGGGAATTTTACTCTACGGGGGCCGTATAAAAATTTAATTTTTGAATTTTCTCATATAGACCCCCCATGGAGTCGAAACTTATCTCATTAAATTTTGTACCTTTTTTTTTATGAAACTTTGGAATTGGAAGTATGTGCCTAGGGACAATATTTAAGGAGATAGCCTATTGTTTCGATATTTTTGAATCACCCTGTATATTTGTATTGAAACAGGAACAGAGATGCAGAAAGCGTAAGAATGTTACATGTAACTACTGTGTACGGACCTTTCAAGAATTTTAACATATAATGATAAGAAGTACAAAAGCAATAAATTAGCCAAAAACAAGTCTATATACCAAATGTGTAAAAAAAAAAAAAAAAAAAAAAAAAACAGTAATAAATAAATAAAAATCAAGTTCTAATTAATTGAGCGAAAAATAAAAACACGCGTCCGCTTATAAAATCATGTCAGCTCTTATCAGCCGCAAAAAATCACGTCAGCAAGTTTCATGTTTTCATCTATAAAAATGAGTCTGAAATGTGTCCGAAAATTTTGATTTGTTGAGAGTGGGAAAATATTTTTTTGAGTACATCCTTAATTGACGAATATCTGTTTTTTCCCTTCTCAGTTACAGGGGCTTAAATTTACGTCAATTGAAGAAAGTTGGGAAAAAATAAAAATTGGATTCGAACCCGCCACCTTCGCGTTACGAGGCGAACACGGTAAGCACCAGGTTACAGTTATACAGTAACGAAACACTGTGAAGTAAATATGTTTGCTTCAGATGTGTATGGCTTGATCAATTTCTTTAAGAAGCTTTCAACTTTGAAGTTAATTTCGGGAAGGTTTCGTCTTTAGTGTGATTGTTGCTGCGATTTTAATAATTTAGTATTAATATAGGACAAAAGTATGAAGTATAAATATTTTTAAGTAGATTGCTAGATGTAAAATATGAATATTATGTATTTTTGTTCGATATATATATATATATATATATATATATATATATATATACAGGGTGGTCATAAAAAAACTTTGCCGATATATGGAACTCTAGCGGCCGTTCCTTTAAACCGATCGAGATGGGATTTCAGGTATAGTTATTCAGAGGTAAGAGCTCGGGATTCTGTGAACGGCAACAAATTGGCGCTCACGGTTACGGTTATAGGTACAGAAACTCAAAATTTTCGAATAGCAACGCCCATTTTTTTTCAGCGCATGCGAAAACCCTAAATAGCTCTGGAACGGTACGTTTATCGCAATAAACGGAAGCGTTATGCACGTACAAAAACAGCTCAGCGAACGGCCAAAAACAACACGATCGGGGCTCACGGAGGTAATTTGCATATGACAGAGGCAATAATCAGTTTTCTACGCTGATTATCTGTCGAACTGCATTCTATGATTGTTGTCTTGCCTCTGTCATATGCAAATTTCCTCCGTGCGCACCGATCATGTTGTTTTTGGCTGTTTGCTGAGCTGTTTTTTGTGCCTGCATAACGCGTCCGTTTATTGCGATACACGTACCGTTCCAGCGCTATCTAGGGTTTTCGCATGCGCTGAGCATTTTGCGACGAAAAAAAATGGGCGTTGCCATTCGAAAATTTCGAGTTTCTGTACCTATAACCGTAACCGTGAGCGCTAATTTGTTGCCGTTCACAGAATCCCGAGCTCATACCCCTGAATAACTATATCTGAAATCGCATCTCGATCGGTTAAACGGAACGGCCGCTGGAGTTCCATATATCGGCAAAGTTTTTTTATGACCACCCTGTATATAAATATATATTTAGTAACATCATTTTTTTCCATTGAATATTTTAACCCTTAAATGCCTGGTGTTTCAAAAATCATTGTAATAATGTTTTTCCGCTTTCCTATTTTAAATAGATCATGGGAAAAATAGTAAAAAAAATCATATTTTGTTTTAAGTATAGTTTACGGCTAAAAAACAGTTTGTTACTAATCGGCAATACTGGTGTTTAATTGAAAAAAAATTTCCCTTGATAAAATTCTATAATATTAAACACACAAGAATTTTAGGAACTATAATAAGAAATAAATTTTACTTGCTCACTGCTGGTCAAAATAGGGTATTTCGCAAGCTTCCAAACAAAACAAAAAGAACAAGTAGCAACAATTGAAAAAATAAATCTATCTTTATTCTTAAACACCGCAAGTGTTGCCATCTACATGTTGAAAATCGATTTAATAATATCTTCAGAATGTATTTTAGTGGCAACATTAGGCATTATAGCTTCAATATTATTCTAATAGTATTTTAGAGCATAAATTGGGTATGTTGCCGAAAAGCAACACCAGGCATTTAAGGGTTAATTAAAATATTTTTAAATGTGTTCATTAAAAATATATTTTAAATGCGAATATTTATTTACAAACAACTTTATAAATTCAACTTTATTTAACATTTTTTAACTTATTCAACTTTAAAAAATAATTTGTGAGTTCTTTTGAATGAATGAGAAAAGCAATTAAAAGTATATATAAATATTATACAGACATATACATACAATAAATCCAAATGGAGTGAGAATTTAGCCAGAGGCAGGAATTAAACCCGGGACCACAATATACAAGACAGCTGCTCTAACCATTGAGCTACTCCGGCCAATACCTGGGTCTGAATATTTCTTACTAATAAGCCATGTTGGGGAAGTCACCAGCCATCTATACGACAGCCTTGGATGCAGGCGTTATTTATGTGTGTCTATGTGTTTTAATATATATTGTAGTATGTGTGTTTTATTATAGAGAAAAGTAATTGTTATTTATTTTTTTAAATCGAAAACTTTTTTCTCTTTTTAAATTAAATTATAAATCTTAATTTATAGAATTTTTAGTTTTTCGTTTTTTAAATAAATTCGGATTTAATATTAATAGAGCCAATACGCATGCTTGCTAGGAATGAACGGAATTTCTCCCTCTTATTCAGGAAGAATTCACGGACAAAACATGTTTTCTAGGAGTACGGAAATTATTTGTTTAAAAATGAGGAATAATTTAGTGTATATTGACGAGTTTTTCTGACAGTGCATCGAAAAGTAGCCGGATAATAACGAATTTTTCACGAATTCTCGTGTTTTATTGACTTCCAACAAAGGAGTAATTACGACGGTGTATCAATATGTTTTTCCCTCACACAGAAATAATTGAGTGAAATATATGAAATTGCTGAATTGCATTAGTCCTTTTCCATATCGTCACCGTGCACAGTAACACATTTGCGCAACCGGTATTTCAAAGAGAGGGGGGGGGGGATTTATTCCAGAAAGCGCGATAGTAGACCCAAGGGGGGGGGGGGATTTTTCTAACTTTTACCGACACCCACATGTGACATATTGTTGGAAAGGCATGTGACCACTTATTCATGTTATGCACTCCCGAGCCCCTCCCCCCAATTTGCCCCTAGGGGGCATGTATGATATCGGCAAAATTTAGAAAAGCGCCTTCCGGAGGGCAAATTTGATGGGAGGAATTCGGGAGTGCATAACATGATTAAGTGATACCGGCTTTTCCAACAATATCTCACATGTGGGTGTCGGTAAAAGTTAGAAAAATCACCCCCAACCCGTAAGGTCTACTATCGCGCTTTCTGAAATACATCCTCCTAAACTCTCTTGGAAATACCGGTTGCGTAAACGTGTTACTGTGCACGGTGACGATATAGAAAAGGACTGCTAGAATATATCAATTTCATAAATTTTACTCAATTATTTCCATGTGCGGACAAAAACTTATTGTTACACCCTCGTAATTACTCCTTTGTTTGAAATCAATAAAACACGAGAATTTGGGGAAAATTCGTTATTATCCGGCTACTTTTCGATGCACTGTCAGAAAAACTCGTCAATATACACTAAATTATTCCTCATTTTTTAACAAATAATTTTCGTACTCCTAGAAAACATGTTTTGTCCGTGAATTCTTCCTGAACAAGAGGGAGAAATTCCGCTCATATCTATGTGAGGGCAAAAACTTACTGATATATCCTCGTATTTAATGCATGTTAATGAATAGGTTTGGATTTTTCGATTTTGATAATTCTTTTTTTGTTGGATCGTTCTGAGGGTTTTCAAGGAAAACTAAAGCAATAATAATAATAATAATAATAAATAATAAATATTTGTGTAAAATTTCTTATTATGCAGCTATTTTTAGAAAGCAACGGAAATACCGCTTACTTTATTGGCAATATCTTTATGAATTTTCAGGATAGTTGACTACTGGTCTTTTTATATGATTTTCTCAAGATGAAACAAAACCGTTGGCATCGTTCGCGCATGCGCAGTTAAAAAGTATTTCATAAAAAGTTTTATATTTCATTAAATATTTAATATATTTATATTATAATTGTACTATGTTATTTCTAGAGTATCTTGTCTAGTTTTCCTAAAGTAATGTTAAATCTAAAGCGGCCATAAGTTTGGTTGAAAACCCTGCATGCTATAATAAAAAACATCGAGAATTTCTTGAACTTTTTGAAGAAACATTTATAACTTGATGAATATATCTGGTAGCACGGTGGGTAGAAATCGTGGTTTTTCCTTAAAATTTGAAACAATTGATAAAAAAAAATACATTTCACGCCTTATTCCGTAATCGAGCTATTTGGTTTAAAAATCATAAAAAGACAGTCAATTTAAATACACTTTTCAAACATTTACAAACTTTTATATTTGAAAGTGCACCCTCCTAATTCAATGGTTTAAAATTTAAAATTATGCGATGTTAAAAAGCAATTAAATTTGGGAAAAAAAAAAAAAGAAAATGTATTAATGGTCCATCAAATTAAAATTTCCAAAATAAATTAAACATACAAACATGAAACAAGCAAACTAAAGACTATGTTTATTACATTAATACTCAGAAAATAGAGTACTTTTATGTTAGCTTGGTGATGTGATAAATCGCCAAATATTGTTTACATCATTATTGACATCATTCATATTGCATTAATTTCACCTGCATTAATAAAAACCTTTAACCTATTTAATTTAATAAGCTTAACTTTTATTTAAAATACAAACATTCAAAATACATGTATAGCATACAATTGAAATACATGTCTTTAACTTATTTCCTTTAAAATATAAAACAATAATAATAATAATAAATACCGTAACATTTTATTTCAATTTCAAAGCTTTGTCACACACGTAAACAATTAACTACTATTTGAAAAAAAAAAAAAATCATCATCGAAGAGATTTGCCCCCGGTTAACATAAAAGTACAGAAAATAGAGTCGAGTTTTGTAAGACATTGCTTCTAAATAAAAAATTATTTTCATCGGTTCATTAGCGAATGACGTCAAATACATTTTAATACTTCAGGATTTAAAATATTATTCAACGCTCGAAATTTTTAGCAATGGATTTTCAAAAATGACTGACTCCCTACACATCACAATTTCTGACGTGTTCGTTTGTTTATATCGGCAATCTGTTGTTGGTAGATGGTTATTTATTTAGAACTTAAAACGTTATAATTGTATAGTTTTGGGGGGTTTTAGAGAAAATGAAAAAGAATAGATGTGATGCAACGTAGATTATTCCCATAAGTGAAACAATTGCCTCATTTACGGCATCGGATTGATGTCCGCGATCAATGAGGCAGTTCAACCGGAATTGTGAGGGACACACGGAGACTTGGGTTTCATACAAATATATTCCTATACAAATGTTGTATAATATCTGCATAGTCATGTGCTGCAGATACAGACCATTTCCTGGATTTTATTTTACAGGGTGACAATAAGAATTATTTTTTCCTTCCTTTTTAGGTGCGTTCATAATTATATAAATACGTAGCACCTATAGTGTTGTTCAGCCCGTCTGTCCGTTCGTCCGTCCGTCCGTCTGTCCGTCTGTCCGCATATAACAGAGCAAAAACTACCCAACCGAATGGTTTAAAATTTTAAATATATAATTTTTGAAAAATTTTGTCGAGTCATTTCAAATTTTATGAAAATCGGATGTATAGTTTAATTACAGGGACAGTCAAAAGTTTTCCGTTACATTACGGCCAATGAGAGAAAATTATTGCAAGTGCATTTTAATGATGTTACAGCCTTCCGAATGGTCTAAAATTTTAAATAAATAATTGTTAAACATTTTTGTTGAGTCATTTCAAATTTTAAGAAAATCGGATGTATAGTTTAATTTCAGGGACAGTCAAAAGTTTTCCATTACATTACGGCCAATGGGAAAAAAATTATTGCAAGTGCATTTTAATGATGTTACAGCCTTCCGAATGGTCTGAAATTTTTAATAAATAATTGTTAAAAATTTTTGTTGTCATTTCAAATTTTATGAAAATTGGATGTATAATTTAATTACAGGGACAGTCAAAAGTTTTCCGTTACATTACGGCCAATGGGAAAAAATTATTGCAAGCGCATTTTAATGATGTTACAGCCTTTCGAACAGAATGAAATTGATATGCACTTATGCAGTGCACTAAAATATACATTAAGTACAATATACGGTGCAAAAAATATTTATAGAACTAGTTATAGTACGAACGCACCTCATTTGCCACGTTTGACGAGCAATTTCCAACTTGTTTTTGTTTGTCTTTTAATTGCACTCGTGAGCAAACAACCTTCACTGAAAAATATGAAATCAAACGTTTCCTTTAATTTTTCCGAAGTTCCAGAAGAATTCATCATTTCTTTATATCTATATCTATATCTATACTTCTATACTATCTATACAAATATTATAAAGAGGTAAAAATTGTTTATTTGTAGGAGGTAAGCTCTGGAACTACCGAACCGATTCCAAAAGTAATGGTACCAAAATGATGGTGTTAGTCCAACTTAGAACATAGGCTATATCTTATGTCCGTGCCACTGGCCGAAAGGAGGTGCAGGAGCAAAAAACGTTCTAAAAATGCGATTTTTATGTTACTGAAGGGCCTAGAAACATGAAATTTGGAATGGTAGTTACTTATAAGATACTAAGGACATTTCTTAAAAAAATCGAAATTAAAAAGGGGTGAAAATGCGCGAAGAGCGTTCTAAAAAACTAAATAAATGGCGATTTTTACGCAATTTCAGGAAGTCCCAAACCATTTAAAAAAAAAATCCCTGCCGGCCCTGCCGACAGGCAGAGGTAGATTTCGAAGTTAAGTATATTAATTTCACCAACAAAAACTAAATCATTATTAGATAAAAATCCACTTTAACAGTTTTATCTATCTGCTTTTGACGAGTTTTTATTTCCTTTTTATAAAATAGCTGGTTTTATCAGAATCATGTTAAGGCGATATTAAAAAAAATATTTTTCCATGCTCAACAACTCCAAATTTTCTGGCACATTTTCAGATTCATTAAAAGAAAAAAAAAAAAAAAAACTTGCTGACGTGATTTTTGAAAAGATTTATAAGCGACCTGTGTTTTTATTTTTCTTTCAATTAATTAAAACTTGATTAATAAACAATTATTTTCTCAGTAGGGCAATATTTTTCGTTTCTAACACAATCGCTTCGGGAAATTGTGTTCAAAATTCCCACTTTGACATAATTTTTCGAAATATATTCTGCCTCTATCAAAAAAATCGATCATTACTGTACATTATATAGTTTCTGAATAAGAGAATCTACCAATTGGAAGCCTTTGAGAGCAAAAATGAATTATAAAATGAGTAAGTAAATAAGCAGTTCGGATTTGAATGCACCCTTAATAAGATGATTTTTTTCTTCAACCGCTATGAATTTTTAATTTGTTTTTGCTGTAACAATTGGCCCTATCAAAAACTTGTCTATATAAATGTTGAAGACAATATTAAGAAGATATATGATAAATTCATGGAGATTTTATATCTTGTGAATTGACGGAGTTATGAAAATTTTTCTTCTTCAAACCCCTTTTTTGTTTTCTTTTTTATTTCGCGGTACGAATTGGTCCTATCAAAAACTTGTGAATACAAAAGTTTTAGATAATATTAAAGAGATATATAATAAAATTAATTGGATTTGATATCTTGAGAATTGACGAAGTAAGGAATTTTTTTTCCCCAAAAACCCTATTTTTGCGCCCCTTGAGCCTATTTTTAATTTTATCAAAAATCTGTGATGCATGAATTTTTGGCGCTATTTTTTTGAAGTAATAAAAACTTTAAACTGATTTGATATGTACAAAAATTAAGAAGTTATGTGTTTTTCTGTTTTCACAAAACCCCTCCCTATTTCCATCCCCTTGGTCCGATTTTGCCCATTAATGAACTTGACCGAGATTTTATGTTCCTTGATTTTATGTATCAGTTTGGAAGAGATTTATGCAGAATTGCGGAAGTTATCGTGTCCAGAAGAAAGTGATAACACAATTGCTTCGGGAAATTCCGTTCAAAATTCCCACTTTGACATCATTTTTTGAAATATATTCTGCTTCTATCAAAAAATCGATCATTGCGGTACATTATATAGTTTCTGAATAAGCCAATCTACCAATTAAATGCGTTTGAGAGCAAAAATGAATTTAAAAATGAGTCAGAAAATAAGCAGTTTGGATTTGAGTGCATCCTTGATGCAATGATTTTTCCAACACAATCCGCTTCGGGAAATTCGATTCAAAATGCCCACTTTAACTGCATTTTTAAAAATATATTCTGCCTGTATCAAAAAATCTACCATTATGATGCATTATATAGTTTCTGAGTAAGAAAACGTACCAATTGGAAGCCTTTGAGAGCAAAAATACATTATAAAATGAGTCAGAAAATTTTTTTTCTTCAACCGCTATGTATTTTTAATTTGTTTTTGCTGTAAGAATTGGTCCTATCCAAAACTTGTCTATATAGATGTTGTAGGCAATATTAAGAAGATATATGATAAATTCATGGGGATTTTATATCTTTTGAATTGACGGAGTTATGGATTTTTTACTTCTTCAAACCCCTCTTTTTTTCTTTTTTAATTTTTTTGCGGTATGAATTGGTCCTATCAAAAACTTGTGAATATAAAAGTTGTAGGTAATATTAAGGAGATTTATAATAAAATTAATTGTAATTGATATCTTGAGAATTGACGAAGTTATGAATTTGTTTCTCCCAAAAACCCTATTTTTTGCGCCCCTTGAGCCCATTTTAACTTTATCAAAAATCTGTGATACATAAAATTTTGGCCCTATTTTTAGAAGTAATAAAAACTTTAAACTGATTTGATATGTATAAAAATTAGGAAGTTATGGGGGGTTTTCGTTTTTCGCAAAACCCCTCCCTATTTCCATCCCCTTGGTCCGATTTTGCCCATTAACGAACTTGACCGAGATTTTATGCCCATTGATTTTATGTATCAGTTTGGAAGAGATTGGTGCAGAATTACGAAAGTTATCGTGTCCAGAAGAAAGTGATATATATATAGAGAGAGAGAGAGATAGATAGATAGATAGATAGATAGAGTTTTTTACTGAGGGTGGTTTTGGTTTCTAGGGGTCATGGTCGGTGTAGATCTGCAAAAATTTTTCAGAAATTACAACCTAGGGACGATCCGAATAGGTAGTATTTCATACGAAATCTACCTAAAATAATGGTGTCAAAATGATGGTGACAACCCTTGCTCCAACATAGGCTACATTTTATGTCGATGCCACTACCCTTAAAGGGGGTGCAGGAGCAAAAAAACGTTCGAAATTGCGATTTTTTTGTTACTGAAGGATCCAGATACATGGAATTTGGCATGGTAATTACTTAAATGATTTCTAAGAACATTTCTTAAAAAATTCGAAATTTAAAAGGGGGGAAAATGCGCAAAAAGCGTTTTAAAAAACGTTCTAAATGCAATTTTTACGCAATCTGAAGAATTACCAAACCAATTTCAAAAATAATGGTGTCAAAATGATGGTAACAACCCTTGCTCAAATATGGGCTACATTTTATGCCGGTGCCACTACCCCAAAAGGGGGTGCAAGGGCACGGAAACGTTTGAAATTATGATTTTTTTTTTCT
The DNA here is from genome assembly GCA_963932465.1 of Maratus speciosus. Taxonomy (NCBI): domain Eukaryota; kingdom Metazoa; phylum Arthropoda; class Arachnida; order Araneae; family Salticidae; genus Maratus; species Maratus speciosus. The sequence continues at coordinate 243,146,067 of OZ010800.1, read as the reverse complement.
GTTACTGAAGGGCCCAGATACATGGAATTTGGAATGGTAGTTACACATAAAATATAAATGATCTCTAAGAACATTTCTTAAAAAATTCGAAATTTAAAAGGGGTGAAAATGCGCGAAAAGAGTACTAAAAAACGTTCTAAATTGCGATTTCTACGCAATCTAAGAAAGTACCTAACCGATTTCAAAAGTAATGGTTGGAAATTGATAATGACAGCCCTTGCTTCAATGCAGGATCTATTTCATGTCGGCGTCACTACCACTTTCCGGTTTCATTTTAAAATGCGTTCTAAATTGTGATTTTTGTGATACTAAAGCGGCTAGCAACTTGAAATTTGGCATGGTAATTACTTATGAGATGTAAATACTCTCTGAGAAGAGTTCCTTAAAAAATTAAAATTTTATACCACCTGGGGGTTACAGGAGCAAAAAATGTTCTAAATTGCGTTTTTAGTGTTACTGAGGGTGGTCTAACATTTTAAATTTGGAATGGTAATTACTTCAAAGATGCAAATGCTTTCTAAGAATTCTCGAAAGAAAATTCCAAATTTAAAAGGATGAAGTGAGCGAAAAGCGTTCTATAAGCGTTCTAAATTACGATTTTTATGCAATCGTATGAAATACGAAAACGATTTCAAACATAATGGTTGCAAATTGATGGTGATAGAACTTGCTCAAACATAAGCTATATTTTATATTGATGTGACAACCCCTAGAAGGTTGTAGAAACAAAAACTTTCTAAATAGCTATTTCTGCGATACTGCAGAGGCTAGAAACTTTAAATATATCACGGTAGTTACTTATAAAATATAAAGTCCTCTAAGAACAGTCGAAAAAAAATTCGAAATTAAAAAGGAGTGAAGCGAAGGGAAGGAGCGAAAAGCATTCTAAAACAGTCCTAAATTACGATTTCTATGGAATCTCACGAAATAATAAACCGATTGCAGAAGTTATTGGTTAGGAATCAAGAGTGATAGTCCCCGATCCTATACGGGCTATATTTTATGCCGGTTTCACTACCATCTGGTTGGCAGGAACAACAAGAAAGCCTTTAAAAATATCTAAATTCCATTTTCTATAGAATATTAGGAAATACAAACCGATTTCAAGGTTAATATTGGCAAATTAATGGTGACAGCCTCTGTTTCAACATTTTTCGAGGCATTCAATTTCAACTCTGTTTCGGCATTTTATGTTGGTGCCACTAACACCAGAGAGGTTGTAGAATGTTAGACAAGAAGCTTGGAATTTGGCATGATGGTTAATTTTAAGCTGTAAATGTGTTAAGAGGGTTTCTAAAAAATTCAAAACTTCAAATGAAACGCTGAAATGAGCGTATGAAATGAGCATAAAAGTCTCAAAATACTTTCTAAATTATCATTTAATTGGAATTTGTTTTAGTTATTCTTATTAATTAAAATCTCATTTCTGTCTATTGCACATTTAGATTGAAGTTTAGTCAAACTGTGGCTTAATTTGTAATTTTTGAATTATTCCAAAAAGTGTTCTTGTAATAAAAAATTGTCATGCAAATATCACGTGGCATATTTCCACTATTACGCGAGCAAAGCCGCGGGGTTTGCTAGTATTTGATAAAACGTGTAAAATGGAAAATATCCGGTGATTTTTTGGCTGTAAATTGTGCCTCATCTGGATTTATAAATATTTTACACTCTTTATATTATGTTACAATTTTCTACTATTTAGTGCTTAAAATATTTTGTTGCTGCAGTTTCACAAACAGTTGAAATATTTTGGCGAGCGTGGTTTGGCTCATAATTAATTATTTTTGTAACTTGTAAACAATTGTAAGGATGAAGATTATTTAGCGATTTATCACAGGCACACGGCTAACGAAAAATGACATAAAATTAATTTATTAAAGTATAATTAACTGTTAAAAATACTAAAATGTTCACTGTAAAAAATATTCCTTTAAAATACGGAAAATGTACTGGCAATCGAGACGCCTGTACTATTTCCGTATTTTAACGGAATTTTTTTCGTTAATTCCAGAAAAAATTCCGTCTTTTCACAAAATTTACGGGGAAAATTACCGTTAAAATACGGAAATAGTACTGGCGTCTCGAATGCCAGTAGAATTTCCGTATTTTAAAGGAATTTTTTTTACAATATTGTATAGTTCATCGGAAACACAAGTGTGTACATAATATTTATAATTATAGCATATCAGGAAGTGTATGAAAAATCTGTTTTAAAATTACGACTTAACAAACAACAAGAACAAAAAATCATGCGTGAATAGATTATGAAGCAGTTTCCAACACTTCCAGAATACTTTCAAAAAAATTCACCGTTTAATATGCTGGAATATGATGTATATGTAAACAGTTTGGAAACGCATAACATATTTCAAAACTTAATTTCAGGAATTAACTTCAATAATACAAAAAATATCCAATTCTTTTGTGAACCTTTGTATATGATCTACAGATTTTTATATATTATACATAGCATGCCTAAATTTAGTTCAGTTAGGAAATGGATAGCACAGTTGTAAATTCCCTTTCAGTAATTTCCGTCAATAAACGGAAATGTACTCGAGAACATTTGTGCTACCCTGTATATGGGGACGTGAGTTTCAAAACTCTCCTTATCCAGAAAATAAAATTTTGAGAAATAGAGAAAAAACCTCTGACTACGTCCATTGATTTTCATTGTAAACCAATATTTTACAATGCCAGAAATACACGATAAAACTGCTTATTTTTGCAGATTGCAGTGCTCTTTCGATGCAGGTTCATCAGTAGAATAATAAGCTGACAGAGAAAACTCGATTTTTTTAAATTTTGGATAAGGCGAGTTCTAAAACTCACATCATCAACTCATATCATCTAAAAACTGTTTGTGCAAATAATAGGCAAGAAAAAAAAAAGTTTAAATTAAAAACGCGTACCACAGCTTAAAACGCACTTCCAGCAATTATTGTTCTTTGGCAGTAACTGTAACCGAATTATTTTGTGCATCCCTGTAAATGAACTATGAATACTATGCACACCCTATAGTAAGCATCTTGCAATGCACATCATTGATATATATATATATATATATATACAATTTTCAATATATTTGAAATAGTGTAACATCATTAAAATACACTGCAAAAGTTTTTCTCCTATAGTTCGTAATGTAACGGAATTTTTTGAAGGCCCTGTAAACGAACTATTAAGGCTTTGCACTTCATTTTCAATACCGAACATGTCATTAGTAAACATCAATAACGCATTTCAATTTCACGGTAATCTCGAGTATATTTACGCGAGTTAGAGCGCGGGAAGACAGACTGACTGACAAGTCCAATTCATAAACACCTTTTTACTGTGTTGAAAAATGTTAAATAAGAATGTAAAAAAATAAATAAGAAAGACATAAAGAGTGAGAATATTTAGTACTATGTAAATTACCCTTTAAAAAAAAATATATATATATATATGCAATAACTTTTTAAAAATATTATATTTTGTTATTTTGTATTACGCATTTTATAGGAAAATAGCAAATTCATCAAACAACATATGTTAAATGACTGTGATTGAGAAAAATTGTAAAATTTTCACATACGAAAACAGATACTTAAAATGTAAAGGCATTAATTTAAGAAATTTGTAAAAAAGTTTATAACTTAATTACATGAATAAAAAAATAACAGAAAAGCACAACAAAAATTAGAAAAGTATTTTTTGCCAGAATATAAACAGATGTAATAAATAATAAAAAAAAAGATAAGTGCCCAGTTTAAATTGATGGCATTGAGCTCACAGACTATTCACATCAATTGTGTATTACACTCTTCTTTCAAAGAATAATGCCCTTTCAAAAAGAAAAAATTGGGTAATATAAGGGGGATGGATTAGCTTCCCCATTTTCTCCTTTTATATTTAACGAAGGAATCCCCAAATCTATTCAGAGAAGCGCCTTAGCAGAACATACCAGTATACCATATTTGAAGAAAATCAGGTAATTCTCAATGAAAAACACCTTTATCTCAATTAAGGGGAGATTAGCCCCGTCCCCCCACCTTTATACTTAGCCAACGAACCTCCAAATCGAATCAGGAAAGTGCCTTATCAGAATAAACCGGTATATTCAATTTGAAGCAAATTCGATAATTCTGCATGAAAAACCCATTTATCTAAATTAAGGGGGGATTAGACCCGTTCCCCCGTGTATGCTTAACCAACAAACACCCAAAACTAATCGGGGAAGTGCCTTATGAGAATGAACCTATATGCAAAATTTGTAGCAAATCGGATATTTCTATCAAGAGTTATCGCATTGCGTACATACGTACGTACAGACATACGTGCAGACATATATACGTAGATACCGAACCTGCAGGCACATGAGCTCTCAGGTTTTGATAGCCTGTAATCTAAAAAAGACACAATGGTGTTTACAACTATGTAAATGGAATATCGTCTCTGAGAAATGAAATTTATGAAATACGATTTTTTTAAAAAAAATCTTACCTTATTATGAAACATTACACATTTTATAGAAAGTAGTAAGTTTATCAAATAGACCTGTTACTGCCTTTGATGTAGAATTATCGTTAAGATTTGAGTTACTGTAATCTAAAACGTGAAAGGAAAAGAAATCGCTCAATGTTTAGGTACGAATACAGATGCTCAAAGGGTAAATAAATCCATTACATACAACACATTTGTAGTTGCATTTCCATGAATTTGAACAAAAAAAAGTAAAAAATATAATATAAAAGAAAAGTACAGAATAATAAAAAAATATTTGTTTCCAAAACACGAAGAGATATAGAAAAGCCATAAACATGATAGTGTTTAAAATGATGTAAATAAAAGAGCCTTTCTAGAAAATGAAATTCATGCAATAAGATTTTGAAAATCTTGTATTCAAAGCAAATTGTAAAAATTTATTATCCTTCATTTTAAAGAGACTGTAAAAATAAAGCCTTTAACTGGATGTCGTATGTTTCATGATCCAGTCTTGTATATATTTACGGGGTCGTTTAAATGTTACAGAGTTTTGAGAAAGAATCGAAGGTGTGATTTTTTTTTAAATGAATGCTTTTATATTTTGTCAAGTTTTACTGGAAGTTCAGTAATCTCTCTTTGAAATAAAATACATTTAGTGTTAATGGCATTTTCCAGAAAACGTTTTATGAAATAAAATCGTACAAAATAAACTTTCATAAACAAATACTATTTTAAAACGTAGAGATGTTGACAAATCTTTCTGAGGGAGTATAAAAAAGAATCGAGAAGAATAATAATAAATTTTAACACATTTTGCTCCGCTTGTTCTCGACTTTTTATTAAACTTCTCCTTAATGTGGTCTTATTCTTGCATGCTGCATGATACAAAAATATGAGTTACCTTTATTCCCATTTAGAGAAAAAAAAATATTTAGTATTATATTTTTTTAAGATAGTGAATTTAAATATTAACTGGACAGCTTAAATTAAATTATTAATTTTAAGTTAAATAAATTTAACTGGACAAAATATTTTCTAATATCTGTCCTATTGTCTAATGACAATATTTGTCTGTGATCAGTCCTATTGTCAACTATATATTCAATAATGTAATAATATGCATGTGGCTTTTATTAGTGAAGACGTTGACGCGGAATGACCCAGGAATTCGAAGAAACAAGTAAACTGCGTGATGGTCAAAAGACGAAAGGATACAGTTATAAGATTTTTGATTATAAATGTACGAAGCCAGTTATGGTAACCTGGACTTACGATAACCCTAAAGGATAGCACATTTAATATTAATTTAAAAAAATATATATTATCCTCCATTTTAAAGAGACTGTAAAAATAAAACCTTTAACTGGATGTCGTATGTTTCATGATCCAGTCTTGTATATATTTACAGGATCGTTTAAATGCTACAGAGACTACATTTTGAGAAAGAATCCAAGGTGTGATTTTCTTTATGAATGCTTTTACATTTTATATATTGTCAAGTTTTACCGGAAATTCAGTAATTTTTCTTTGAAATAAAATACATTTAGTGTTAATGGTATTTTCCAGAAAACGTTTTATCAGATAAAATCCCAAGAAATAAACTTTCATAAACAAATACTATTTTAAAACATTGAGATGCTGACAAATCTTTCTGAGGGAGTATAAAGGAGAATAAAAAAAAATAATAAATTTTAACTCATTTTTCTCAGCTTGGTCATGACTTTTTAATAAACTTCACCTTAACTCCTTCGGGACGGAAGCCTTTTACGAAATTTTTAATCTTTAGTCACCGTTTTTTAAAAACAGAAATTTGTATTTTCTTGAATCGAGAAAATGCGCTGATTATTAAGGTAAATTTTAAAGTAAAATTTTACTGTTGAGGAAAAACAAGGATTCTGAGCGCTTCATGTGGCACGTATACGTGCCGCTCGTCCCCAAGGGGTTAATGTGGTCTTATTCTCGCAAGCTGCATGATACAAGAACATGAGCTTACTTTATTCATACTTATAGAAAATTTTTATTTATTATTATTAGTAGTAGTAGTATTTTTAAGATAGTGAATTTAAAAATGAACTGGATAGCTTAAATTAAATTATTAATTTTTAGTTAAGTAAATTCAGCCTTACCAACTATTAAGTACTATATTGCGTATTATTTTTAATAACTCAGAACATGAGAGAAATTCAGTAAAAAGTCCAATAATGCAATATAATATGTTACTATTATTACAGAAGAGGCAAAAACATCATTGTCGCAGGATGACCCATCTGCAGATGAGTTCGGACACACTTTTTGAAGCCCGGGTTCGCCCGAGCCCGAAGATTTAAAATCCGAGACCACCCGAGCCCAAAACAATTTTTGCTATGAGAGCCCGGAACCGAAAAAAAGCACAACAAATTACATGATACTTTAAAGTTGTTCTAAATGTAATATCTCATATTTTTAACAACTTCTTACATAAAAATAACTTTTAATCCCTAGCACTTAATTAATTTTATGAAATTTACATTCAATCTTATCATAAGAGAAGTTTAGCATCAAATAAAAATGTACTTTCCTAAAAAGTAAATTTCCCGCAACAAACAAATCTGTTCAAGGAATCTCTGCACACATTAACGAAGGCAATTTATGAATAAATGAATGAAATTTGCAAAATTTACTATTTATAGGACGAAGAATCAAACAAATTTTTTCCATGTTCTATAAAAGTTGTACATCTTTCGAAATTTTCGTGTCTATGAAAATCGCTTAAATAAAAAATTTGACACCGTTCCTGAAAGATCCGGTGCTTTGCTCCATATCTTTCTATCAGGAATAACAATGCATGCCAATGTTATCTACTTTACGAATGAAAGTGACTTCGGGAATGTAAAGAACAGAGCCACAGCCCGAGCAGAGTTCAAGACGAATAACTGGTCAAGTGCGAGTATTACTCACTCTAAGAGGGTTCCGTACTATAAATATATGAATTATTAATTGTATTATTAAAACAGTCGTTACTAAAAGAAAAATAAGACTTTGTAAAAACTATACAACGTAGGGTTTGGTACAGCTGTATATATACTAAAAAAGTATGAATGGGTATACCGTAAAATTTCAAAGACATATGAAGCCTAAATAATATCAAATATTGTTACTCATGTATATTCTGAATATCTGTATTTCTTATTAAATTTTTACCCAATCTGTTTATGATGAACTTGATTCGGCATTTGGCATTTCATAAAAATAAATTCAGCGTCGTAATAATCTTTTCTTTTTACAGTGTAGTTAAAACAAAACCCTTGTTAAAAGTTTAAACTTGGCATTTTGCTAAGCGCGCTTCGAAAGGAGATCGCAACGCCGCCTTGGTCCGCGCTGCGTAGGTTTTTAATTAACTTTTAAAGATACGGGAGGCATATTGAGAGATCTACTCAATGTATAGTCGCGAATCCCATAGTATTTGATTAATTCTAATTAAATATGTCAGTTTTTAACAATTTGACGTTTATTGTTTATATGATGCTACTGGGGCATTGCATTAAACAAATGTGTCATTAAAAGGAGATTACAAGGCCTTAAAAACCGATGGTACATAGAATACGCCGTCCCTGTCATTATGTATCTCCAAACCGTCCGTGTCTTTAAGGGTTAATATCTCGGCTAATTACCGACGACTTTTTTCAAAAATCATTATCAACAATGCTTATATAATTCTGCTACGATAGGTACCTCCAGCTCCCTTCAACGCTTTTGTTGAACGCCCGCTAACCGAAATTGTGTAACGGAAAAATGCGCTTTTCTCAAAAACTATGCGACCTAGGGTAATTCCTATAATTTTTCCGCAAGGTTTAAATTAACGTCTACTACCTCTAATTTTTTCATAATTTTAGTTTCAGTAGATTCGGAAATAGATTGGGGGGGGGGGGTAACATATTTTTGCCCTACGTTTTCGACGATATCTCTTAAAATATAATACCCAAATTTAAAAGAAATGTATTTTTGAGTTCAGCGTTATGGAAGCTTTCACATGATATACAAAGAAAAGATTTTTTTTTTTTTTACAACTAACTTAATTAGCTCCTCTACATTTTTTCTAAAAATATTTGTAAATGTTTTATAATCTGTAAATATGTGAGTCAATAGTCCTTATTACTTCGCCGAATTTGAACTTTTCACGTTCCATAGTTTACGAGTAAAATGGCTGTGACATACAGACAGACACAGGAGTGATCTTATAATGGTTCCGTTTTTACTTTTTAAGCATGGGCCCTTAAAAATAAGCAGAATCACTAATTTTATTTTCATATAAAAAGCGATTATCACCTGCAGACAATAGAAGACTAAAAATTTGCAAACATTAAGCTAATGTTGATTGACTTAAAAGAAAATATATATTTCCCGTTAGATCTCTAGACAAAGCAATAATAAATAAACATTCAAATTAAAAAATATATTAATGGCGCCATATCAACAGGTCGTCACTCACCGTCAATTCCAGACATAAATCTGCAAATATCACAAGTTTCCTTTTAAAATAGCGTTTTATTACAAAAAGTTATTTACACAAAAGAAAAGTTTATTACACAAAAGGGAAAAAAAAACTCTGTTTCTCTTTCATTTTTATCAAAATAGCATTAAAATGACTTGAAATGGAATAAGTAATTTTTAATGGGGGGGGGGGGGGGTATTTTTTGTTTCTATATCGGAATAAGTAAAATCGTCCATTTCAGAAAGAATCACCCCAAGTCCGCCCGAGCCCGGAGGCTTGTATAAAAATCAAGCCCCAGCTCGTGTCGGGCTCCAGACTGGGCTGAACCCGTCTCGTCTCTCGAACATATACGTTCAAAAGACGAATGAGTACTGTTATAAGATTTTTTTATTGTAAATGTACCAAGTCAGATATGGTAACCTACACTCATAATAACCCTAAAGGATAGCACATTTAATATTCATTTTGAATTGTAATCCAACGAAGCAATTTATTAAAATTATGCCACAGAAATTTTAACGCACCAATCGAACGTTGGGAAACGCCATAACAACGACCATATAATGAAGGTAATAAATTATAGGAAATTGTAATATTTTCAAGAATTTATGCATTACGAATTTAATTTAATTTCAGAGTCGCTTATTGCTTTAAATTTGGTGAAAAAAATTTCTAAACTTGTACTTTATGATTAAAAGCACATAGTCATGAAAAGAAATTATGGCAGTAGCGATTGTTTGCTCTGGATTAGTACTATGACTCCAAGGAGAGTGCAACGCATCTCAGGGGTTCCGAGCAGGTTTTACGCTCAATATAATTTTTAACACTTTCCAATAAAGTTGAAAGGTGCTTATAACTTCAGTTTGTCTGTCCGCCTGTCCGTCTGTCGCACTCTAACTCTCGTAAATATTCTCGGATTGCCTTAAAATTTTTGGATGTTATTTACGTTTACCCTAGCACGAACTCTGTTTCTAATGAAGTTTGTAGCATGTTTAGTTTATTTGCAGGGACAGTCAAAAGTTTTCCGTTACGTTACGGCCAATGGGCAAAAGTTGTTCCAAATGAATTTTAATGACGTTCCACCCTTTCAAACATTATAAAATTGATATGCATTTACAAAGTGCACTAAAATATGAATTATGTAGAATATGCGGTGCAAAGAATATTTATTATTCATTTACTCACAAAAGTTTTCCGTTACATAGTGGTATAGGGGAAAATTATTTGCGGCTTATTTTAATTATGTGAAGCTATTTCATATATAATGAAATTGTTATACGTCAGTGAGGCTTACTATAAGTTATTTCATGCATAATACGAAGTGCGTAGTATTTACAGGGCCACGCAAAATATTTCAGATAGTATGTTCTATCTGAAGTACTGTATAATAGCGGTGATGACAGGAAATGCATTTGTAATTATGATATACGCTTTTAAGTTTCACTATATTTATGCATATTATATGGTGTGTATAAATACTATAGTTGATATTCAGGGCTACACAAAAGAATTCGTAACGGTTACTGAGTATGCGCGTAAATTGCTTAAAAGTGGTTTTAAAATGTGTTATGCATTTTTACGCTGAACGGCATTTACTAAGAAAACATTACTAAGAAATGTTTGTAGAATATAGATAAAATGATATAGAGGGTCACGCAAAGAATTGGATACACGGCCATCTATCGATGATAATTTCTGGAAATGTGATTTCAGTAGTTTTAAGAGTGTTTTAGTTTGTATAAAATTTTAGCTAAATAGTGGCGTGTTATAAAGATACAGAAGATGTAAAAACTGCAGGGCTGAACAAAAGTATTTAAGTATGTTTCCATCTATAAGTATAGATTGCTGAAAGAGAAATTTCAACCTGTATGCGTTTCCTTGCTCAACTAAATTTTCCCATTATGTAGTATATATATCAACCTACAGATCAAATACACGGCTGTTCAAAAGTATTGGAATACATATTTGGCTATGGAAGGTAACTGCTGAAATCAGATTTTTAAAGGTTTTATCTGTTTTCTAAAATATTTCGTAGTTATCTTATTTACCTTATTTACCTAATTAACGAAGTTTTGTTAAAGATTTCAGGATGTGTTGGAAAGTGTTTCATAATCTATGCTTAACGGATAATTTTCCTTTCTTGTTTTATCTAATGTGGATTCATAGAATTCTTGCGAGTAATATAACTGGGAAAACTAAAATAACTATTTAAAAGCACTATACAAAATATATATTTTGCAGTTTTAGGTAGTTATTTTATGTACTATATTCTAAAAAAATCTGGTAATTTCAGTCCTAGATTTTAGTTTGATTTTTTTCAAATTTAACTCAAACTAAAACTAAAAATTCAAACTTTATTTAAATTGCGATATTTAAAAAAAAAAAGTACTCAAAATTTTCGTTACGAAAATAAATTTGGTAGAAACAACTTTAGATGTCACAGTATATCTGGGAAATTATGTTATTTTGCAAAGTTTTCTTTTTTTCCGTTACATAGAAGTTTTTGTTTTATAGGAGCACATGATTTTGAAAAATGATCAACCAGATTTTTAAGAAATTTTAATATCTTACATAGTAAATGAAATCAACTAACACAACGAAAAAAAGGAAGCTGCGAAAGGTGTTCCGTGGTAATCAAAATATTAAGAACCGCTCATAGAGAGGATACTTTATTAAAAACATTTTCTCTCGTTTGTTAAAAAATTTTGTTACATCCATTCTTTGTATTGGTTCTAATCGCCAAAAAGAGACATAATTTCTACTAATCGTATTTTACAGGTAATTACATTGTCCGATAGTCAATTGTGCAACGAAAATTTAAGTATATTGAACGTCTTTTTAAGGTGTTTGATTATAAAGTTTTCGCAATGCTTATCTTGCAAATAATTAAAAAATATATCAAATAGATAATAACGCCCATATAAAATGTCTAACCTCAATCAGAGATATTAAAATCAGGAAATTTGGAAGATAATAATCTGTTATATACTGTAATTAACTACAAAGAACGGAATCTGAAAAACGTTTAAAATCAACGTTTTTTAAGAATAAAAGATTATATTCTTTGTCTTCATGAAAGAATTTTTTTTTCGTTCTCTTAAAAAAATGTTTTTAATAACAATTAAGCAGTTATGGAAATATTATTCAATTCAATTTTTGTCGCTAGATTTAAAATTTGGGAGTCCTGTTAGAAACACATGATTGTACGATTTTTTAAATAATATGCAAAAATTTCAAATGTCTATACAACTATGCACATTTCATCATGAAATTATCAAAGATTATTTTCTAGAGTACAAACATGCAGAAAATATATCAATCTATGCCTGAGATGATTTAGTAAAGCAAGCTAATTTAAGCCCTAAGGCGGATTAATGTACTTATAAAGAGGAAAGTTTTATATCGATGGGTAAACAATGCTTTATTTGCTCTGAGAATAAAACATATGAAGTACCTCACGAAATTCTTTGGCCACATTCTGGAAAGTGGTTTGAAGAGAGGGGAGCATTATCGAGTATGTTATATATTAGGAAGAATGTTGACTGATGTGGTCACGCATGTGCTTTAAGTTGCTCTGTGCACGAAATATTTTATTGATAACTTATTTAATCGACATTTTCCTACAAGTTGTACGCATATATGGTGACATTTTTTTTTTTTCAAAACTATTGATAAAAATTGCAAAATAATCTTTATTCGAGATCGAGTGCCTTTGAATTATTAAAAAGTGTTCTCTTGAATACTTTTCTTAGGTGCGCTCGTAATTATATAAATACGTAGCACCTGTAATCGTCGTGAAGTCTGTCTGGCCGAATATCACAGCGCAAAAACTACCCAACCGAATGGTTTGAAATTTAATATATATAATCTTTGCAGAATTTTGTCGTGTCATTTCAAATTATATGAAAATTGAATCAAATACTAAAAAGATATTAATCAAGGTTTTCTTCATTCTATTAAATCCTATCATACGTAATTACTTTAGTGGTATCCCGTGATAGGTAATGATTGTATGTTGCCATGGTAATTACTATCTATTTAAGATGGAGTCATATTACATCCGTATTACTGAATTTAATATACATAATCGTAATAAAATTTATATTCATGCGTTTTCGCATGCGTTTCCGACTTTTTAAAACTTTATTTAAATTGTGATATTAAAAAAAAACCGTACTCAAAATTTTCGTTACGAAAATAAATTTGGTAGAAACAACTTTAGATGTCATAGTATATCTGATAAATAATGTTATTTTGCAAAGTTTTTTTTTTCCTTTACATAGAAGTTTTTTGTTTTATAGGAGCACATGATTTTGAAAAATGATCAACCAGATTTTCAAGAAATTTTAATATCTTACATAGTAAAGGAAATCAACTAACATCTCGATATTTTAGTTAAGTTGCTTTTGTTTTTAAACAATTTCCATGCTCCCAAATTAGTATATAAAGTATTTATATTTGCTGAAATGAGATATGCATGTTTAGTTTCGATAACAGCTGAATTTAATGAGACGCTATTTGTTTAAGGAGACTTGTGAATCTCAAACATTCGAAAATTTCACATTGAAAATATCGAAAAATTAATGTATATATATATACATATATTGAAATATATTGGTGAAACATCAGGTCCAATTCATAAACGTATCAATCATCATCGTTCAGACTCTAATAATAACAAAGCAAAAAATATACAATCTACAGCTGAAATTCAACATTTTCATAAACATCAATTTAAAAATACGACAATTGAAATCCTTCAAATTCTAAAAAATAAATCAGAACGTCTTTATATGGAATCATCATATATGAAATATTACAACACAATTTATCCTTATGGACTTAACAGTGAAGTATTTAACAGACCTGTCAAAGTCTTCACATCTATAAATAACAATATTGACTATTCTCCAATCTATCCTACTCTTAATCATAATTTAAATTGTAAAACAACACGTAACAAACGTGGAAAGGGTTCATCATTAGTTGTAGTTTCCCAAAAATCTATCACTAAACAAATAAATGATCTTCAAAGTAAATATTTAGAGAATTATAACTGGTTGTTAATTCGAAAAAACATCTTTGCTATTAAAAAGAAACAGATTGGACAATATTTAAATGTATTTCTTAGTAAATCTTTCTCTAAACATTTCTCTGATATTTATTTTGACCTCATTATGACTAGGGTTAATCTTTTAAATATTAATTTACAAAAAAAAAAAAAAAAACATAAAATACAAAACATGAATACTCAAATGATAATTACTTTTTCAAATCACATATTTAATAAAATTAATATCAATTCTATAATTAATGATAAAAATTGTTTTTTTTTCCATTAATAATCTTCATATATCAAAAACCTTTAAATATCCGAATACAATTGGTAGAAATATTTTTAACTACAATACATTTTCAAAAAATACATCTGCTGGTAGTAACTTTCCGTGTAAATGCAATGACCCCACTCTAAAAAAATACATAAACAATGATCATGGACATATAATCACTGGAAATCTTGATATTGTTAATGATTTTAAATTGAAACAACTAATGGGTTATGGTACTAAATATAGACTTCCATCTAAATTTAATGTCAAATCTATTTTCAAACAGTTTACATATGATATTGATATTTTTATTTATAAAATTTCTATCTCTTATAATAAGCCTATTGAATATTTTAATCAATGGAAAATATTAGTAATTGAAAAATTAACTATGGCTTTAAAAAATAATATTGATGACTTGGTTTCTATTAATACAAAGCATTTTTTCCAACAAATTACTAAATTACAAAAAAACTACGTTATAACATATGTAGACAAATCTCCTAATAATTATGCTATTATATGTAAATCTTATTATCACCAACTTCTTACAAATTGTATTTCTTCTAATAAGTCATTTCAAAAAACTAATGAAAATGTAATTGTAAATAATCGTAAAATTCTAAGTTATTATAAACTATTAAATATTTTATCTACTAACTTTAATTATCCATATTTAGTTCTTATTCCCAAATTTCATAAAGCTCCAATTAAATTTAGCACTGTAACTATTGGTTGCAATACATATAATAATAAAGCCAATAAACTTCTCTTAAAAATTCTTAATCAAATATATGTACTTACTACAAATAATGATAATACACATTGTATAAAAAATAGCTATCAACTTGTCAATATTTTAAAAAATCTTCATTGTGTATATAATATAACGACATATGACTTCAAAGATCTTTTTAATAATATAGACCTATTTCATTTACATAAAATTATAAATGAATTATTTAAAAAGTATTATAAAAAACTGGAATTACCATCTAACATAGATATTGCATATTTTAAATCTTTAACAAACTTCATTATCTATAATAATTATATATTGCAAGATAATACTTTATATTTACAGCATGTCGGTATACCACAAGGCGGTTGTACTTCCAGTTTACTATCCGACTTATACTTATATCATTATGAACGTACTTTTACTAATAATACTCTACATTTATATCGTTATATTGATGACATAATTTTAATTGATACTGATCAATCTGCAATTACTCAATTTCCAGTAGATTATCCCACTAATTTGGAATTAACGGAAAACCTTTTATCTAACAATACAATTAACTTCTTAGATCTTAAAATTACAATAAAAGACAACAAAACAATCACAGATTTATATGACAAACGTAAAGAATTTAAATTCAAAGTTAATACATTTACAAATTTTAAATCTTGTCTACATCATTCTGTTTTTCGAAACATAATACTTAATCATTTATATAGAATAAAATGTTTATGTTCTTCTCCTCTAATTAACAATAATATTAAAAAAACTAATTTATGATGCATTAAATCATGGTTTTCCAAAAAAATTCATATATTCATTAATATACAATTAGTACTTTACTTACATGATCTTTTAAAACAAATTAACACATGCGTAAACAAAATTACAAAAAAATTCATAAAATAAAATATATATATATATAAAAAATTAAAAATTGTAAAATAATATAAAAAAATTATTATAGGATGGATGGGTGGGTAGATGTTAGAGTACGGAGGAGGGTGGTGTTGTCTGGATAATACGCAATGGTTAATTTATATAAAAAAAATGGGGCTTATGTATTATTACTATATTTTTGATACGTATTTTATCAGGATGTTGATTTGATATTTTATATGTAATTGGTGACTTTCATTAATATTATATTTAGCTTAATTATTGTTTTATCTTATTTACAATCATTTGTTATTAAATTTTAATTTACTCAGGACAATATCATATTAATTACTAATAGTTTGCCATTTTTATAGTGTTTAATATACATATAAGTATATTTAATATAAATAAAGTTATACTGTATGTATTAAAATGGGGTAATTATTTTTATTATTATTCCTCTATTCTTTTTAGTATTGATCTATTTTCACTTTGTGTTATAAAATTTATTATCGGTTTAATGTGTTTGAATGTCCCACACTCATACTTTTAGGATTTTTATGGCTGTATGAAAATAATCCACGCACTATTTATGATTTTTAGGTAATGGGAATTTAAGTATCTGATAATCTTCTATATACCTCCATATGTTTATTTCCTGTTCATTTTATAATTATCTTATATAAAATAGTTTTCATTAACGATTTTTATATTATTTTTAATATATTTTTATTAATTATTATTGAATTTATTTTGTTTTATAGCATATAACTATATGCTATAAATTCTCAATGTTATAGCATTATTTAAATTCTTTTTGTAGTTTAAATGAGTAAGATTATAGAATATTTTGTTTCCTTTTAATTTATTTTATTAACATTAGTTTTTTTAAAAAATATATAGTGTGGTTTATATTAGGTTTATAATTATCTAAATATAAGGATTTGTTTGGTTTTGCTGTTAATCAAAAAATTTTTACATTCTTAGGATATCAAATGTTTATCTTGTGACATTTGAATAATAAAAATACTACTAGATGGCAGCACCAAAATTTGTCTTTTGACAATAAGATATAACTTTTGCTTTTTGCAACTCTTTTTCAGTTATAAATTACTACACCAGGTGGATTTTTAAGCTAAATTTTGACGATATTGTTATATAGTTATTAATTAATTTAATATGTGCATTTTAGTTATTTTAAATAATGTAATTACTTTCTATTTATTTTATATTATATTATATTAATTTTAATTTTTCACGAGTTTTCAAAATGTATAAACTGCACCATTTGGTCTCAATCACTTTGATTTCTTAACTGTTTTATTCACCTTAATCTTTACGATATTTTGGGAGCCATGTGCGTGTGGATAAATTGAAAAATACTGAAATATTAATCGGTATGTTGTGTATTATTTCTATTTTAGATCCTATAAATATTTAAACAGGTTTTATTGATTTTTCCATTTCATATTATTTGTTTTTATTCTGTTTTCATTTTTAATCTATTCACTTGATTAATGGTTGTTTGGGCACAGGGAAAAATAATATTAGCTTTAGCTTATTTTTCTCACAGAAAACAGCCATATTGCTTATATCATTGAATTCTGTGCCCTTGATAACGTAATTCAATATATAAGCTTTTCCATTATTTGTCGGTGTCTACTTTCTTCTTTTTTCTTCCATAATAATTCTTATAATAAATTATTTGGCACTTTTTTTTTTAATACTTACAGCTTTAATTCACAATATTACGGTTTTTGATGGTGGCAGGTTATGTTTAATTAATGGTTATATATATAATAGATAGTTTAGTTAGTTAATAAATGGCACTCATAGTTGTAGTTAAGTATAAAATATTTTCAAAGAGAGAACATTAAATAATTTTTCTTAAAATGTGAGCTTAAGGATGCAGATAGTTAAAAAACTTTTCAAGATTCTTTGATGATATTTCAAGTATATGAATGAATGGTAAGATTTATAAAGTGAACCGAAACTTTAATCTCTTTAGTTCAACAAACATTTTTTTCTTCCTGTTATATTGCTAAAATTTTATATAAGCAAGATACAGTTTAGTTTTTAAAACCTAAAAATTTTATAAATAAAGAACTTTTTAGTTAAAATGCAACCAAAAGATTCTCAAGTATATACGCTCGTATAAAAGCAAAAATGCCTGTTTTGGAAACTTATATTTGTTAAATTTCTGTTTAAATTAAATTCGGATACCAACAATTTTGTTTTGCAGATATTAAATTGTGTAAATAACAAACTTTTAGTTCAAATGTAAGCATAATAATCTCAAGTATAATTAGATACCATCAATTTTGTTTTACATGCAGAAATTCTTTTGTCTAAATAAGCAACCTTTTAGTCCAAATATAAGCAAAAATCTCTCAAGTGTAATTAGATACAAATAATTTTGCTTTACACAAAGGAATTCTTTTGTGTAAATAAACAACCTTTTAGTCTAAATGTACGCAAAAGACTCTCAAGTATAATTATCAATTTTGTTTTACATGCAGAAACCATTTTGTGTAAATAAACAACCTTTTAGTTCAAATGTAAACAAAAGACTCTCTAGTATAACTTGATACCAGCAATTTTGTTTTACATGCTGAAAATCTTTTTTGTAAGTAAACAACTTTTTAGTCCAAATGTAAGCAAAAGATTCTGAAGTATAATTAGATACCATCAATTTTGTTTTACATGCAGAAATTATTTTGCGTAAATAAACAACTCTTGTATCCAAATGTAAGCAAAAGTCTCTCAAGTATAATTAGATACAAACAAATTTGTTTTACATGCAGAAATTCTTTTATGTAAATAACAACCTTTTAGTTCGAATGTAAGCGAAAAATATCTGAACTATAATTAGATATCATCAATTTTGTTTTACATTCAGAAATTCTTTTGTCTAAATAAACAACCTATTAGTCCAAATGTAAGCAAAAGTGTCTCAAGTATAATTAGATACCAATAATTTTGTTTTGAATGCTCAAATTCTTTTGTCTACACTGTAAAAATCCACTGTAGATTTGCTAGAACAAACTCGATCACAGTGAATGTGCTGTATCTTTCTTTGTTTTCCTGACTATATTAACATGGAAAATACAGTAGTTGCATAAAATTAACAGCACAATGTGCTGGCAATTTGGACGCGTTTTTTTACAGCACAAACTGCTGGCGTCCAAATTGCCAGCACATTGTGCTGTTAATTTTACGCAACTACTGTATTTTCATATTAATATAGTCAGGAAACCAAAGAAAGACACAGCACATTCACTGTGATCGAAGTTGTGCGCGAGATGAACGGTACTTTGTACTGAAAAAATGTCGTTTTTTTTTTTTTTTTTTTTTTTTTTTTACAGTGTAAATAAACAACCTATTAGTTCAAATGTAAGCAAAAGTCTCTCAAGTATAATTAGATACCAACAATTTTGTTTTATATGCAGAAATTCGTGATTCCAATTTTCTATCTATTAAAAAAACCCATAAATTAATTTTTTTTCCAATGTGATCTGAAAACAACGTGAAATTAAAGAAAAAACATATATCTATCAATATCCTTAAAAGGTGTGCTTTTGTAATGTGTAAATATTTTAACATATTTAAATGATAAAAATGGTCAATTTCTTCCACTTTTTGCAATTTTAAGATTCCTACGTCCCCTAAAGTATATATAAAAAATAATTCATGGCTGAGTTAAGTGTGTGTCACTTAACATCGACTCACATCAATGTGTAGTGCATCAGTTTTCTAAAAAGTATAGCTCTCGTATAACTTAAAATTAGTAAAAAATCATCATAGTTAATTTCTTTAAAAACAAATTTAAATGGGCAAGGTTCTTTTAATATTTCTTTAAAATATTAGAAGAATCACTAATATCTTAAAAAAAAATAAAAAATCAAATTAATGGAATTTGTATTTCTTTTTATGCCTCTTTTAACAGCTTCCCTTTCCTTTAAACATTTCATACCCGTATTTTTTTGTTTGTTACAACAAATAAATCGTATTCAATCCACTTTATGTGAATTATCTTATTTCATAAGACTTCTTAATTTTAATGGTAATATTTATTAAATACCTCTCCATTTTCTATTATTTTCGTTTTTGCAATTACTTCTTTCCTTTTTCTCAGTAAAATTTGCCATAATAATTATTCAATACAATTATTATTGCAATTATTAGGATTTTTGCCTTAATATTAAGGTCTTTTTTTCACACGAATAACAAATTGGTTTTGACAGTAACGGATATTTAATTGTAAAGCAATTTTAGTGATTCAGTCATTTTACTAAGTTTATCAGTAAAAATAAGTCGAAGGAAAATAAATATAAACATTATAAATAACAAAAATAAGGATAAAATCGTTATAAAGCATTATCTTATCTGTATTATTTGTGGTGTAATGCTACTGTTGAAATATTCGTTAAATATTGGCGAATATTCGACCCTTTGTCGACACATTAAACTAAAGTTTTAATGTTTGTATTGCAGAAATATCTAATTACATATTTTTACAATTAACCATAAAGTATTAAATGATCAATTGAAATGTGATTGAAACTCAAAACCAACTTAATAGAAAATGCGAATATTTCAAATATATTTACATTATTATTATTATTTTTTATTAATATTTTTAATATAATGCCAATACTTCTGAAGTAATTATAGTAAATATAATAGAAGTCTTAATATTATATAAGCAATTTTAATCCTCGTCTGCACACAATTACAAACATCTTGAATGTATTAAACATTTTCGCAAGTTCTTGACGTGCGCCAGAACTCATTTCCCTTGAAGATGTTTTCCCGCATATAATTTAAGGATTACATTTATACGGAGCCCTAAGCAATAATGTAATCATGTAATAACCAGCAAGAAGCCTTAAATATTAACTACAAATCATGTCCACCATTAGCATCAGAAAGGCAGCTACAATTTTTTTATGGCTGCAAACCGCACCTTGCTCCAGCCAGATTTCGTTACAAACATCCTGCCAGCAAACTTTTAATCTGAATTATTTGTATTAAAGATTAGTTGGGACGGATTAAGACCCCCTTTCTCACTCCATTGTGTGGCCTTAAGTCTATTATCCAGATGGAAAGCCTGCTAAACGCTTGTACGGGGGGCTGTTTTTTGTTCGTTTTTTGGGGATTAGACCTGTATCGGTTTAACAAGCTCTGGGAAGTTAGCAATACGGCAGATGGCTTGATACAGTAAGTAAAAAACAGGTATGTTTTGGCGTATGGGAAAAATATCGCCTGTTTCCTGAAATCTAATCCTTTGAACTGCTTTTAGAAGAATTAAAAAAAAGCAGGAAAACTATAAGTGGGATAATTTTGAGAGATTTTATCTTTAAATCCTTTGTAATCCAGTCGATTATGAAAAATACATTGTATATAGAATCTATAAAGCGATTTAACATACTATTTATACGAAATATGCTGGGATAATTTTGTATTTGTTTCCAATTATCATCTTCTTGGTATTCAATCGTTCAGAAATTATCGTTGCTCTTAATTAACTAGGAATTTTGAAATAGAATAAACGGTAATAATTAACGCTCTCGCAGCCAGCGTCACTTATACTGTATGTGTAAGGGTGCATACAATCCTAATTTCTTCCTACCAGTATTTTAGAAAAATAAATTTGTCTTATTAAATCACAGAATTTCCCAAATCTAATTAAGTAAGAATTTATACAGGATGTCCGGGCTATAAGTATACAAAGATTATAGCTTATTATTACGGAATTACCCCTTCGAGGTTTTAAAACATTGAACTAAATAAACAATTAAATTTAAAAAATCAAAAAACCCGACTGCGTAAAAAGCGAACTATTAATTATTTCTCATTAATGTGATACTATTTTTTTTTTCAATTCCTACTATTAGCGCACACTCTCCCATATATATCTTGTTCAAATTTTTAATCGTTAATAAAATACTTATTATTCATCCAATCAAGCTCAAATAAACTTTTTTAAACTTGTAGTGGATGACACTTGATGTTATACCAGTTTTTTCAAATATTAATTCATTAATTAAATTAAATTAATTAATTTTCAATAATCGAGAGAGCCCTCTTCTTGATCAAGGCATTTTAGGCAAAGAAGAATGGGAAAAAGAAATCTCTTATTGACTTAAGTAGGAATTGACTTAAAATATTTTTTTATATTACTTGTTTATATTACTTAACTATTTTTTTATTTACTTGTATTAATGACTTTTAAGTTGTGTTTAATTGTTAGTTCCTATCTATAAACTCTGTTTTGATGAAGTCTATAGATGTCTATGGTAGTTAGAGTTGCAGTGAAGCTAGAGATACACAATACATACACAACTTCTAGGTTGTATAATATTTTAACGGAGCTTCTGACCGTAATAATAGTCAATGAAACATCGTCTTCATTTTGAAAGACCTATCCAATGATATGTCACTCAATAGGGAGCGTAATTTTTTTTCGTCTCTACCGCCATTTTGCATTTTACGGCCGCCATTTTGAATTTATGAAAACAAAACCTAGCCTATAACCATTGATCCGTTAAGACGAATTGATAGAGACCTCATTCATTAAAATACATCCAGCCGTTGGGATGTTTCGGGGGTATAAAGAAATCCACATACACAGATACGCGTGAAACACATAACCCTTCTTTTCAGTAGGGTAATAAAAAACTGAAACTGTGGATGAGTGGAAAAAGCGTATCATAGAAGCAATTTGTCTAATAACTTCTGATATGCTACCAAACATTTGGGGAGCGCTCTTAAACGTTTCTCGTGATACCAAAGGTGCGCACATCGAAGTCTATTGATATCAAAACCTTGTGAGATGCTATTTTTATTTAAATAATTAAAAAAAATTCTAATAGGTAGTTCCGTAAAAATAAGCCATAACTTTTGGATACTTTTAGCCCGGACAACCTGTATTTAAAAAGACAGGCTCTAAACGATTAACCTCTTGGGGACGAGCGACACGTATACGTGCCACATGAAGCGCTCAAAATCCTTGTTTTTCCTCACCAGTAAAATTTTACTGTAAAATTTGCCTTATTTAATCAGCGCATTTTCTCGATTCAATAAGACACAAATTTCTGTTTTTAAAAAACGGTGACAAAAGATTAAATATTTCGTAAAAGGCTCCCGTCCCGAAGGTGTTAAAGGAAACAAATTTCATTAGTAAGTGTGTAAAATTTTCATAGCTTATCGCTTAGATACGAAATAACATAATAATTTTTTTTTTTTCATTTTCCTATAAATCAAATCATTTTGCAGAAAACACTGAAACTTTGATATTTTAATGAAGGAATATTTAACCATAATAGTCACAAATGAGTGGTTATCACATAGTCTGTAATGCCTCCATAAGTATTCAATTTATAGATCTTTCTTTTTAATCTGTGAATGAGAATTTCAAAAAACTTCGCAAATGTAAGAAAAAATACAATTTGGTAAAAGTGTCAGAAAGTTTTGAGTTGGCAGCATAATAAGGAAAATAACCCTCAGTTTTATTTTTATTATGCGTTCAAGTTTAGCACAAACTCCTCGCAATTACATTATAACCTTTTTAAATTACTCGCTTTCAAAGACTCAGAAGCATGTTCTTAAAGCCACGTTGTAATAAAATCATTATATATATTTCATCAATTTATACAGGATAGAGTATAAGTTACGCAGCCATTTAATTTGGGGACTAACGTGGGTGCAACTAATAAAAATTATGTCTACGTGAGAAAAATTGAGTATTGTCCAGCACAATGAGGTTATTCGTTGTGACCCCCCCCCCCTTGCAGGATTGTCCTCTAAAATTATCTAAATAGGAAAATTATGAAATAGTTAAAGAAACAATTATAAAGAAGAGGCGTGTTGCACTTAAAATATTTGAAACATTGTTCAATTAAAAAGGAACAAAAAATATACATTACAAATTCTTTATGATTTGTTTTCTTATTTCATATTTATCGATTAAAGTTTCGTTCGTGTAAAAGTGATAAGTTCTCAAACATTTTTGAATGATTTTAAAAACTACACAATTCTCAATGGTACTGAATTATGTTCTATTTTCAACTTTATTACAGTATATTTAAATTATTTATTCTTTAATGGTATGCACATACATACGTATGAATATTTAAACAAATTCATAAATATATAAACAAAATCTATTACTGAACACATCATTATTCCCTATTTTATTTTACTATCATTTATTGTTAGTATTATAATGTGTTAGCTTTTCAATCACTTTTATAAAATAAAGGTACAATCGTGGGGGAAAAAGGCATCAACTCCCCCCCCCTCACTAACCCAAATACAAATTATACTATAGAAATTTGACTGGTAATAATCCTATTAGTAACAGTGTCTGTTAATTAATTATATACTTAAATGTTACCTAGGAGTCGTCTACATATAGAAATAGAAAAATACATATAGAAATATACAGATCTACATATAGAAATTGACAAAAAATATTTAACATTTTCAATACTAACGCATAACTTTGATATTATATTTGGATTATTCGGTAAATTTAACCCTTGAATACCAAACGGAAAGTCATTCAGTCTAACAGTTTTGGAATTATACAGATTTAAAATTTTAAATTCCTTGTGTTACATCCAGTTTTAATCGTTGAAAAGAGGTGCGCAGTGCAGGCAGTTTTTTAAGCAGCACTCAAATATTACTTAGCACAATGAGCTTTAAGATCAAATTTGCATGTTTGAAGCCTCTAGAAATTAATTTATAAAAAATTAATATTTACAATTTATATTCTTTTTCAAAAATTAACTACTAAAATCTACGTTTTTGAAGGTTAAGAAATATGGTGTTCCTTCATTCATGCACAATGTGCATACATGAAAGAAGGAGTACAAATTTCTTATACATTTTAATTAAAAATGAAGTAAGAATATACATTATATTGCAGCAGTTTAGTTGTTCTATAAGAGTATGCATGGATATATTGAATAAACAAAAAATATAATTGAAAGATATCGTGAGTAGAGTATTGATTGCAAACACTTTCTGTAAAACTATAAACTTTGTTCAACGATCGATCCAATGTTTGATTACACCCCACTTTATTATTAATTTTTTTATTGTTATTAATATTATTAGTTATTGTTCTTTTTTATTTGAGTTTGTGTTTGTCAAACAAAATTATTTAAAAAAATGTGTTTGGGAAAAAATCTGAAATTTCTTTTACACTTTAATTAAAAACAAACAAAATAGAAATAGAAGTAACTAAGTTATGAAAGCACCTTTGTACACAGCAAAAATCTGTAAGAACATCCATGATTTTCCTTTAGTTTTGGTTTATTTTTTCATGAAATATTTTTTTTTAAAAATACGAAAGTATTTCATAGATATCTTAAGCAATATTCAGAAGTTTCATAATATTCACTCAGATTCAACTCCTCCCACATTTTATATATAGGCTTTTATATTCCAATTTCAATTTGATATTTTATCATAGTAATACCCTATTATTAAAAAAATCAATTTATGCAACAAAAATTGAATGATATAACAAATAAATTATAATATAATGTTTAAAATTTTTACATAATAAAATTCTGCACATATATTGCCGAAATTTCAAGCTAATAAACGTTATGAACTAGAGTAAATAGCTTAAATTCCCTCAAATAAAGAAATTGAATCACTGTGATAAACATTAAGATGTGAAATGGCATATTGCAACATTTTTTCTATTGGAAAGCTGGGTAACAGTGTTGCCCGGTGCCCAAGTTAATCGGGGTTCCAAATGTTTCGGACACCACTAATTTCTTACAGTTTATTTTGCCATCTTTAATCGCAGATCATTCTGTCATTAGATACGGCCAAGAAAATTGCTTTAAAATACTGGTGTAAAGAGCATTTGGGGGCCCGATTTACTCAGGATACCTGGTAACACTAGTGTCAATCCACTTATTCAGTCATAAAGAGCGTCTCAATCTAAAAAAAAAAAAACATTTCATCGATATTTTCAACAGACTTCCTCTATAGCCGGTGGCAGCACAGACAATCACCTCATCGAGTTACGGCTGAAATTCCAGAAATAGTTAAAACTCGATTGACATATTAAAACGCAATCGGTCTGCGAAGTCATATCTTAGTAGAAAACACCTAAAAATCCGATTTTATTGGTTTCTGCGGGAAAAAAAGATTAATTTTAAGAACTAACTTATGCAATCAATAAATTCTAAATAACATTTAGTGGAGTCTGGAATAATGTCAGCACTTGGAATATGTGAGGTTCCACTTTACAAATATTATCCCCTTACCTACCAAAAAAAAAAAATCGCACAAATACCGGATTAAAAAATACAGAAAAATTTCGAGATATTTTGTGAGCAATGTTAAATAAGTTGTTCAGAGTTACGGTTGTTTGTGCTTTAAAAGTAATGAAAGTTTCTAAGTTATGTTTGAAAAGGTCTAAGCCTACATCAAACAAGCTCCGAAATGTAGGTTCGCGAAATTAAAATATTCAAACTGCAGAAATTATTTCTTATATGTGTTATTAGACGGCTTTAACTGTTCAATTTTATTTAGCTGTACGTGCCTTGATGTTCGTTTTTCGAATAAACCCGAATAAATGTTCAACGATGGACTGTTTCAAGTTTATTTTGAATTCTCTTCTTTTTGTATGTAAATAAGGTATTCTAGGCATTCAAAAAAGTAAAAAAAAATACATGTTCTGTTTAGGCGATACATTATAATAGTCAAATGACGCATCAAAGCAATACAGCGTCCGTGATAAATGAATTTATCTTCCTCCTTTTTAAGTACAGCAAACCCAGAGAGGTCTAAATACCGGCTATCCGGAATTTAGACAATTCTAGGTAGGCGGTATTCGAACCACTGCTATCTTTTAGTTAAAAGTGGTATTACTCAGTCATATAGTAAAATACCAATAACGTGCGTGCGGCATTTGAGAGCTAAATATGTCTAGAAAATATTTTAATCCTCAATACGCAAGCCAATGCACAATCAGTGCAGTGATACTTCAGTTTTCATCGATAATCTGTCCAAAAACAATCGGCGAAATCCGAAATAGACGAAAACTGAGTCAATTATTTCCAGATAAATCGATGCAAATCCAATAAATTCGTTCTAAATACTCAAAAATACATACCAAAACACATTTTATGCAGAATAAGTATACCATTTAATAATAAAAACAATAAGAAATTACTATAGTGTTCTTGGCGTATGGTATAAAGGCTCTCTATCTGGTATCACTTCAATTTCTGGTCTTTTGGCAGTAGGACTAGCTTCAAAGTCAGAGGACCTATGTTGCACAAAAGAGCTGTGCAAAGTGATCTGTTTCTGCCGCCTCTTTGAGATTTTCCAAAAATAGCTCAAGACATTATCATTAAACAAGTTGCAGACACGGCTTGCAACAGCTTTGTGTGGGTGATTTGTATGTCTTTAATCCCTGATAAAGGCACATTCTAGTCTGTCTGATCCTCCTTATCGGAAGCAACTTCTTTGTCTGCCGTCGTCTGTACTTCTATGTGGTCTTGCAGGTCTTCAGTTGTGGTTTCTTCACTGTATTCATCTAACAGCTGTTCCACACCCCCACCACTCACCTCCAAACCCATGGACTTTCCGAAATCAACAATTTACCACACTACATTTGTAGGGTCATCATGGAAAGACTCAAACCCTTTGAAATATCTCTCATGCACACATGCTGGCCATATTTGTTTTCAGACAGAGATCATCGTTCTGGATGACACTCCCAAACAAGCCTTATCTACCAGGCTAATGCAGTTGAGAATATAAAATGTTTTTTCTATAACTCTCTTAATAACAATTCCGTATCTGATGTCACCTAAACGCATCTTTGAAATTTTTCTTTTGTGTACAGTTTCTTGAAATTGAAATGACATTCTGATCCATGGGCTGGATGAGTGGTGTGGTGTTATGGGTAATAACTTCACTGTGATAATCATTTTTCAATAATGTGTCTTCCAAATCTGGAGGATGTGCAAGATCATCATCCATTACCAGGAGGAACTTATGGGGTAACTGATTATCCTGGAAATATTTTTTCGCACTCGATCCAAACACTTCATTCATCCACTCATCGAAAATAAGCCCCGTGACCCATGCCTTCTTGTTTACCTTCCACATCACACAGAATTTACTTTTAATCCGATTGTTTCTGCAAAAAACTCTAGATCTAGGAGTTTCTGAATGGCAAACCAGTAAGAACTTCACTTTACAATTACCACTAACATTACCACACAACAAAAGTATTACCCTATCTTTAATAGGATTATGTACTGGCAGTGACTTTTCCTCCCGTGTAATGAACGTCCTCTCTGGCATTTTCTTCCAAAAGAGGTGGTGTTTCATCACAGTGGAACACTTACTGTGGAATGATTCTTTGAGCCTCTGCGTAATATTTGAATTCGGTCACAAATGTTTCGTCCCCAGAGTTGTCCGAACTCATTCAGTAAAAATGTGTATGCCTGTACTCCTCTTATATTTTCGAACCAGCCTTTCTTAGCCTTAAAATCACTAAGACTAGCTCTCATACTAAGCATTTTCTGAATGAGATCAGAATACAATAGTCTAGCCGTTTCGCACATGTTGGCATCCGAAACAGAATCGCCGTCTAACTGTTTTTGAGTGATCCAAATTAATAATAACTGTTCGAAATTTTTAATTGTTTGCGATCTCTGTTTTGTTAGCACACCCACGCTTTTCGCTACATTATCTTCCTGTGTTTATTCCCTTTTCGCCAAAATGGAAGTTATCATGGATGGCGACTTCCTGTACATGCGACCGATTTCAGGAAGTTTACTGCCGCTCTGGTATTTTTGAATAACTTCTTTCTTCAACTCGATCGTGTTTCTGGACCCATGATGTAGCATTCGCAAGCAATAAAAAAAAGCAGTGAAATACTCGTACACTGCAATAAATTTGTTTGCCTAGACGCGCGGGGTGATGCACACACGACGAGAAACAATGCCACGCTGGGCAAGAGAACGCGAGGGTCGCCCCCTTGTTTATGGAAAATTCTGCGAAGTTACGTGGGTACGTCGACGAAATCCGCGGCAATCGACGAAAACCTAGACAAAAATTTCGCAAAAAAACGACGAAAACCGAAACCATCTATAACCGAAGTCAACGAAATCCGAGGTATCACTGATGTCCCAGATTTTCGTCGTTTGGACACTTTTGCTGTTGCTTCTTGCAAATTAGACAGGCTTCAGCGACGTACTTCTCATAAATTTATTCTGTCAATTAAAGATACAAACTCTGCCTATCGCCATTAGGCTTCACTGCGCACAGTTCGCAGGACACAGAGCAGCCGATATTTGGACCTTCTCCTAAATTATTAAAAAATAACCTAAAAATATTATTAACAATACTCTTTGTTCCTGTTTATTATATTTTTTATGTAAAATATCGCTTCATTAACTTTTATTTTTTTCTTTTACTTTTGAAAACACAAACTCATCAAAATTTTACGTTTGGTATTCCTTCCTTAATTATTAATATGATTTCGAAATAAAAAGTTTTCCTCATATATAATTTATTTGCTCTTCACTTAATGGGAAACATTTTACAAGAGTCATAACTATTTAATAATCGATTGAAAATTAATTACATTTCTTAGATATCCTGTCAAAGTCATAGAGTTGAAATGTTAATTTTAAAAAGATGCGCAAAGTATATCTAGAGCAGTGGTTACCGACGTAGGGGCGTGCGCCCTACAGGGAACCAATTTTATTTCGTAGGGGACGATTCCAAAATTACGCTAACCCCATTCTCTGTAATTATTTTGCCTTATTTTGGAAAAATAATATTATAGACAAAAAAAAAAATAAAGTAATAACTATAAAATTGAAAAAAAAAATTGTATTTTCAAAAAATTAGCAATAAAAATTTGAAAATGGAATCTGTACCAGAATAAATATATGAAAAAGTTTTTAGACAAGGATTCTTTAGACATCAAATACTCATTTTCTATTTTTAAACTATCTTTTACTTTTTGTTATTTTATTCTTAAATTTAAATTTAAATTAAAATTTATTTAATTTTAACTTAATTTCTTTTTACTGCAATCCTTGGATTAACCTGTCATAAATTTTCAACTTCTCTTTTAATACTCTTTTTTATTTTTTCTTTCTTATATAGTAGTACTTAATGTGCTACGATTAGACTATATTTTCATGGCTCCTCTAAGATATGCTATACACATACTCATATACAGGGAGTGGAGTAGCACTGCTACTGGGTATCCCCTTGAACTGCTGTCTTGTTCACTGTTCAAATACTCAGTTTTTAAAAAGCTCTATAATTATTCTAGTTATAATTGTATTTTGTAATTTTTCAGCTTGTTTGTTTTCGACTATTTATTGAATAAGGCTTGTGTTTTTATTCGTTCTGCTGCATGTCGCATGAAGAAACTATGTGAAACAAAGGTTTATCTTTAACTAACCATTTTGAACACATTTAATCTAAAAAATAGCTGAAATAGCTGAACGAGGTACTAGACTAGAGGTACTACACTATTATACTTTTTACAATGCATAAATGCAAATGTGCATCAGAAAAGGAAATGGATAAAATGAGCAGTTGATTCTGAAAGTTGGGCAAGTCCGTTTTCTAAAAAACAACCGTTACTGATTAAAGCTAAATCTTATTAAAATTAATGAAACAAATATATATCTAATCAATTCACAGTAAATAGCTTTAAATATCAATAAAAAAATTTCCCAGTCCTTTAATTTGGTCACTGATATTTCATATGTGTTTACTTTCAAACTGATCATCTAGCAATAAGTGAAAATGGACATGACCGAGTTTCAAAATCAACGTCTCAAAAAGAAAATTTTCATATCGGTCTAGTGAGCGCCTCATACTAGAGGTCTGCGAGGGCCGAAATTTCCAGGCACGGAACCAGCCCGACTCATGAAAAAAAAAATAGGTCCTGCCCGATGCAAAAATTAAAAGTTCGGCCCAAGCCCGGCCCGATCCGCACAAAAAAATATTGGCCCGGTAAAATGTTAAAAGTTTGGCGCAAGACCGGCCCGGCCCGGCCCCTGCAAAAAAATCATTTGCCCGGTATAAAAGCTAAAAATTCGGCCCGAGACCGGCCCAGAAAAACAGTTAAAATATCCGCCCGGCCCTAGTGAATTGCTACAAAACATTTATTTTTACGTCAATTTGGTTAAAATTTGTCTTGTACGAGGAGTTCTGACCAAAAATATTTTTCTTAACATTTCTTTTTCATGTTTATAATTTTCATTTTTATAGAAGTACAGCAGGGTGCGATATCTATTTTTGAAATTAATCTCTATTGTACGTATATGTTTCAGTTGTCAATAATATTGTTAATCCACATTCCATGTTTTGGAGTTTTAAAAATCTGAAAAATGCTATACAGTAAAATCTTCTAAGAGGGAATTGCATAGAAAAAAAAATGCATTATAGACCAGTTCCCTTCTTAGCAAATGTAAATATATTACATATTCTTTTCTTACGTATTAGTATATTAATTTTCCATGGATCAACGCATTTCTCAGTTTAAAACAGGATTTCGTTACAGGCAGATTCTTTTTCACACGTGTTACTATATTTTAATTTAGCTATATTTTAATAAGCATAGAAATCTACTGTTCTTTAAAAAGAATAAATTTTAATGTTTAATTGTAGAATAATGGCGATTTAAAAATGTATGCATTTTTTGCAAATATTTTTGGGACAAGCCTAATTTTACCGATCTTTGAACGGTCCAGGCCACACCGAGACAATGATTTTCATGTGGCTGGGTCATAACTAGCACTGAAAATTTTCGTCCTTGAAGACTAGGAATTAAACCAGTCCCGGCTCTGAACAGAAAAAATAATTTAGGCCGGGCACTTCAGGAAAAATGTAAGGACCGAACCCGGATCGGCCCTTAAAGAGTAATCACTAGGCCCGGCCCAAGCTTTCAGAATAAAGTATGGTCCAGCCCGAAAAAGTGGAGACTAGGTCCGGCCCGATCCGAGTGTCATGAGTGAAAATACCCGAGCCCGACCCGCGGGTCGGCCCATGCAGATCTCTGCCTCATACACAGTAAATAAATATATATCATGACATGTACATTAAATTGTAATATCAGACAATACACGTTAGTTATGATGGGAAAGAAATGCTTTTTGATATTGTGTAAAATCATATTTGTGTTATTTATAATTAAATCTTAATTTGTCCAAACATATTTCACTAGTTATTAATATGTTATTAAAATCCATTATAAAATGCATAAATACAATAATATTTAATGCCAAATGTGACAGCCTCTCCAAGAAATATTATGCAGATAAAAATGCAGACTATACAACACTTTTGTTTTACACTGAGTAATTTAGCAATAAACAACAAAATTCTTTATGGCATAAAGGCAAATTCGTAAGTCCTCTTTGCTTTTAATAGCTTTGATAAAATTTTGCGCTGATTTTAAAAGATATTTATTGTTATTTGATTAAAAACATAGATTTTATGTTAATTTGTAATACGATTTAGCTTTAACTGTTTTATTTTTTCCACAAAAGGAACTACCCCACTTTGAAAATGAACGGCTCAAATACAACTTACTACACCTCTATTATTCAATAATGTCTTTATTTAATCGTAATTCATTCAAAATTTATGAAGAGAAATAAGAGAAAAACTTGCTGCATAGCATTTTCAGAGCAGTATATAAATTGTCTCTTCAATATCTATATCACCCCTATAGCTCCAGGCTATTAGCATATGTTCTCTAAAAAATGTGTATTTCTATGATATGTGATACTCCATTCTGTCGAAATGCAATTCATTCAATCAATAATGCCCGCTTGTAAGACTGATATTCTATCCACTGTATAATCTGACACCCAATGTCAGGGCCATTGCAATGAATTAAAGTGATTTCTGAGACATTTCTTGACTCCTTTCATATGAATCATTCCGGTACATGAGATCAGACAAGAGTATCAATGTCGGATTATACCGTTGAAGGAGTTGACAAATACCGTACGTAGAATTGCCTTGGAGTGAATTATTATGTCGAAATGTTAGTTGTTTTTAACTGTAGAAATGGGCTCTAAAAAAATGCAGCTTTATTTTATTTTATTTATTTAATTTTTTTTTTTACATTTCCCCTATTAAAAATGGAATGAAAAATTATTGTTTTAAAGAAAACACCTTGTTTGAATATTTTTGGCATTAATTTTAGTATATCAGATATCTATAATACCAGGTTATATTTGTAGGACACATTATACGAACACTCGTTTATTTGTTTATATATTTCGTTTTTTAATCAACTTTTACGTGTCACTTTATTTATAAGTAAATAAACTAAATTACATATTTATAATTTTTTGCCTGCATGTTTTTTTATTATATTGCGCGTGTCCTCTACTCGTTTTCATATCATACGCACGGAATACATTCACATATTCTCAATTGTGATTTACAATTAGGTAGATTTCGTATGAAATACTACCTATTGGCGTCGTTCCTATGTTGGAATTTCTGAAAACTTTTTGCAGATCTACACCAATCATGACCCCCTAGAGCCCAAAACCATTCTCAGTAAAAAACTTTATCTATCTATCTAACTATCTATCTATCTATCTATCTAACTATCTATCTATCTATCTATCTATCTATCTATCTATGTATGTATCTATCTATATATATCACTTTCTTCTGGACACGATAACTCCCACAATTCTGCACCAATCTCTTCCAAACTGATACATAAAATCAAGGGCATAAAATCTCGGTCAAGTTCGTTAATAGGCAAAATCGGACCAAGAGGATGGAAATAGGGAGGGGTTTTGTGAAAACCGAAAAACCCCCATAACTTCTTAAATTTTGTACATATCGAATCAGTTTAAAGTTTTTATTACTTCTAAAAATAGGGCCAAAACTTTATGTATCACAGATTTTTGATAAAATTAAAAATGGGCTCAAGGAGCGCAAAAATAGGGTTTTTGGGAGAAAAAAATTCTTACCTTCGTCAATTCTCAAGATATCAAATCCAATTAATTTTATCATGAATTTCCTTAACATTATCTACAACTTTTATATTCACAAGTTTTTGATAGGATCAATTCGTACCGCAAAAAAAAATTAAAAACGAAAACAAAAAGGGTGTTTGAAGAAGAAAAAAATCCGTAACTCCGTCAATTCAAAAGATATAAAATCTCCAAGAATTTATCATATATCTTCTTAATATTGTCTACAACATCTATATAGACAAGTTTTGGATAGGACCAATTCTTACAGCAAAAATAAATTAAAAATGCATAGCGGTTGAAGAAAAAAATCATCTTAGTAAGGGTGTATTCAAATCCAAACTGCTTATTTTCTGACTCATTTTATAATTCATTTTTGCTCTCAAAGGCTTCCAATTGGTACGTTTTCTTACTCAGAAACTATATAATGTATCGTAACATTAATTCTAGTATATCAAACAACTATATTACCTGACTATATGTTTAGGACACAATATACGAACACTCATACATTTGTTTATACATTTCACGTTTTAAACAAGTGTTACGTGTTACTTTATTTATAAGTAAATAAAGTAAATTACATATTTATAATTTTTTATCTGCCTATTTTTTTATCACATTACACATCTCTTCTATTCGTTTTCTTAATATACGCACGGAAAATAATCACGGATTATCATTTGTAATTTACAGTGTAATGTTAGAACGATTTTAACTCTGCTTTAAATGGTATTTTAAATTCAATCAATAACAGAAAATAAATGTTTTTCTTAATAAGATATTTTGCTTTTACAATTTTGTATCGTTTGATTTGAATAATTATACAGGGGGTTTCAGAACCATATATGAAAAATGTAAAGGCAGGTAGAGAGGAACTAAATAAGTAGATTTCGTATAGGAATGTGGGTGAGAAAATGCAGCGTTGAGGGAGTAGAGGGAGCTGTTGAGAACGGCGGATGAAAGCATTTTGCTGACTTGAATCGTCGTTCTCCACACGGATTTCGAGCAACATTCATCGTTACTCGCCAACATGCATTTTATGTATGGGGATTCGCAAGTAAATGGCTCCCATCCAACGCACGTCCAACAGCTCCCGAGCTTGTGAAAGGACTATCGCTTGCTGGGCATAACGCAGCTACTTATTCTGCAGGAATTCTGCGATATCGTCCAGTACTTGTATCACGACTCGAAGCAGAAAACAAACGACTCGGGCACAACATCCGAAGAAGACGCTCAAATGTTCGGCGATGTGGCAGATTCCTACCCGGGAATAGTCCCATGTACATTCTTTGAGCAGCCATTCCATTTTCCTTATGCAGCCCCATGCATGAAATGCACGTCGGCAAGCTTCACATTGGTGTAACGACGCATGTAGCTCGAAATCCGTGCGGAGAATGACAAGTCAAGCCAGCGAAGCGCTTTTATCCACTGATCTCAACTGCGCCCTCTGCCAACTAAACGCTGCATTTCCGCACCCGCATTCCTATACGAAATCTGCTGACTTAGGTACCCTCTATCTGCCTTCACATTTTTGATATATAGTTCTGAATAAGCCTGTATAAAAGAAAACAAGTAATATAAAAATTTTGTTTTTAAAGTCAATTCCTACTTAGGCCATCAAAGAAAAATTTAATATAATCAAGCTAATATGAGTTTTTGTTGCATAAAAATATCTCAATTTGTTGATTTTCTATAACCAAGTAGGTTTACAATGGAACTCTATGGGAATTTGGCGAAATATTACAGATATCGCCAAGTTGGTGTCACTTTTGGCGACTCATTTTGGCCGCCAAATTTGGCGATATATCGCCAAGTTGGCGACAAACTTGGCGGTATTTGGCGACAGAACAGGGTCCCCCCTATGGTAACCTCTTATTGAAAATAATTTCATTGAACTTCAATAATCAATGGCCGCCATTTTGTTTCCCATGCAAAACTAAAATTAATTAATTAAAATTTAATTAATTAATTAATATTTGAAAAAACTTTATTAACATCAATTGTCATCCAGTACAAGTTTAAAAAAATTTATTTCAACCTGATAGGATGAATAATGAGTACTTTATTAACGATTGAAAATTTGTACAAGATAAATATATAAATATATAAATAAATACAGGGAGAGTGTGAGCTAATAGTAGGAATTGAAAAAAAACCTGTT
This sequence comes from Maratus speciosus, assembly GCA_963932465.1. NCBI lineage: Eukaryota > Metazoa > Arthropoda > Arachnida > Araneae > Salticidae > Maratus > Maratus speciosus. Next base: position 243,109,988 of record OZ010800.1, on the reverse strand, counting down.
TGGAGGTTTTTTCATTAATTTTAGTATATCAAATAACTATATTATCTGATTATATTTTTATGACACATTATACGAACACTCATCTATTTGTTTATATATTACATTTTTTTTAAACAACTTTTAAGTGTTATTTTATTTATAAGTAAATAAAGTGAATTTTATATTTATAATTTTTCACCTGCATATTTTTGTATTATATTGCACGTCCCCTCTCATTGTTTCCATATCATACGATACGGAATACAATTTCACATTTGTTAATATTGATTTACAACTTAATGATATAAGGGTTTTAAAACTACTTTAAATAACATTGTAAATTCAATAGATAACAGAAAAAAAAAATGTTTTTCTTAGCAAAGTACATTTTGCTTATACATTTTTGTATGGTTTGATTGGAATAAACTTACTAAGAAACTAAGAATATATGCAGAAAAGTAACACCATTCAGAATTTAATTTTTAAAAATGTCAGTATTTTTCTTACTACTTTTTTTAAATTTTTTATTAGTAAATTGTATTTTTTTTCTACATTCTATTTACAAACATTTTCATCTTTAACTTTAAAATATTTTTAAATTAGAAGAATTTGTGAAAAAATTCTTTTCAACACCTAGGAGCTTAGAGAAAATTAACAGCATTGCAATACCCAAGTTTTTTTATCTTTTCCATCTGACAAACAGAAACAAATGCAATTAATTTTTCAAACTATTTGAAAATTCTAACTACATCCCAAATAAACAAAATTGTTATTTTAAAATTCTTCGCATTTCTGCTTTGGTAGCTTTTGAAGAATTCCACATATCAACAAACATAAAATCCAAACATTTAAAAGTATTTTAAATCCCATGTGGATTTGTCGCTTAGCAACTAGAAATTTTATGTTTCTTGGATATTCATTCCATCTACGTAAATAAAGAAATTGCATCTTTAGTTGATCAATAAAACACTTGCTTATAATAAATGTTTTATTTATAATCAAGCGATTTTTTTAAAATTTCAGCATCAGGGAAACAATTTTACGAACATGTAAACGATAAGAAATTTATTCTGCTGATGAAAACTTTTGATCATACCTTGAAACAGTTACGATACTTGATTTTTAGAACTTTCGTTTATAGAAAGAGACAAAGAATTTCATTGAAATTTTGATAAACATATAAAGGGCAAAAATAACCTAAATTTCTTAAAATGTTTGAAATTTGAATTTCATACTTAAAAAATAAAATAGTTTCAGGCTATTAAAAATTAGTTTTAACACTTTCCAACAAAGTTGAAAAGTGTTTATGCATTCGGTTTATCTGTCCGTCTGTCCATGCTCTAACCCCCGTAAATATACTCTGATTTTCATACATTCGATAAACGTTATTTAGGGTCATTTAGGCATGTTTAGTACTGTACATGAAGTATGTGGTATTAATAGTTCCTTTACAGGGACACCCAACAGTATTACATTACATTATGGTATATGGGAGAAAATATTTTGCAGAGCATTTTAATGACATTACTCTATATTAAGTGTATTGAAACTGATATAAATCACTGAATATTTTCACTACAAGATGATTACGATAGAATAGGGCATTCATAGCATTTGTCGTTCATTTACATGGACACACAAAAGATATTGATTACAGTACTGTCTTTGAGTAATAATTGCTCGAAGTGCGTTTTCAATTTCGGCATGCGCTTTTAAATTTAAATATTTTTTTTTGCATTTTACTCGCTGTATATAAATTTTACACCTCATATACAAGGCTGCACAAAAGAATTCACCTGCCATTCTCCTAATGAGTGGAAATTGCTGAAAGGTAAATTTCAACTAAAGTATATATGTATTTCTTAACTGAATTAAATTTTGGCATGCATGTAGTTACTAGATACAAATCTGTATATCCTATACAGGGCTACTAAAAAATGGGACAATTTTCTGACTGTAGATAGGGCAGCTGAAATTTGGTTTTCAAATGTGTCATGCGTTTCAATATGGTTGAATTAGACATAATATTTTAACTTATTAAATAATGCAGTTTTGTTACATTATTCTGAAAGTGTTGGAAAGTGTTTCATAATCTATGCTTGACGCATGATTTTTTCTTTCTTGTTTAGTATCAAATTAATTAAAACTGGAGGATTCAAATTTTACATGTTTTTATAACTAATCTGCTTCTTTAAACTAGTTGGATGTGCCAATCCTCAAACATTTTTCAATCTCATACATCGTAATATTTCCAAAAGTATTTGTTAATGTCAAATGTACATAGGTTAATACTTAAATATTATTAATTCAATACTATACCAACTTTTATTTTCATCGTAAATTTATGCTTCAGACAATTAATCGGAGTAAAAACGAGTTAATCTCGATCATGACAATGATTAAAATCAATAGTTTTTCGTTATTATGCTGTACATCCACTGTTTACGAATAGCTGGTTTAGCAGGAAGCGAAGTTTCCGTAGCTCCACGAGTCGCCGATGTACAATAGAACTACGAAAAATCAAGAAATTTATTTTAAAAATCGCTATTACTCACTGTAAAAAAAAAAAACGGACTAAAAAACGGAAATACTACTGGCAATCTAGACGCCAGTACTATTTTCGTTTTTTTACGGAATTTTTACCCATAAATTACAGAAAATTTTCCGTTTTTCTGATTAAAAACGGAAAATTTTCTGTAATTTATGGGTAAAAATTCCGTAAAAAAACGGAAATAGTACTGGCGTCTAGATTGCCAGTAGTATTTCCGTTTTTTAGTCCGTTTTTTTTACAGTGCTACGCCCCTTCTGATCAAGGGGGACCCGCTTGCCTTAGCGAAAAACATACACAGAAAATTGGGTTTCATTCTATGCATAACGTCATACACTTTTCAATGGTATAATAATGAAAATTACACAAATATCGCTATTACAGTGCACCCTTCAGGCGGGATTTTTCCAAATTCAGAGAGGACCTGCTTGCCATAGCCAAAAACATATACAAAAAATTTGGTTCAATTCTATGCCAAACTTCATACACTTTTGGATGGTAAATTTCCAACAAACGGACAGACAGACATTTTTAATAAACATGTTTTTGGGATCTCTGGCTTCTAAATTGTGTAAATCCGTCAAAAACTGGAAGTCGAAAAAAAATTTTCATTAAAATAAGTACTTTTCCCTATTGTAGATAGAAGAAAGTAAAAATATGCATTAATCAGCAAATATAGTATTACAGAAGATACAGTGTAAAACATCAAGTGTCTTCAATGGTTTTGAAAATGTTTCAGCAATAACTTTTTTTAATAAAAAAATAATAAACGGTTAAGTGCGAGTATTACTCGCTTACATAGGGTTCCGTATAATAAATATATTAATTAATAACTGTATTATTACAAAAAAAAACGTTGTTAAAAGAATTATAAGACTTAGTAAAAAACTGCACTTTAAAATTGGGATGAGTGAAAAGTTCATTCTTTGAAAAAGTGACACGCATTTTCACTCTTTTTGGAATGAAGTTTATAAAAAGACACTACTAGATGGGAATTTTACACTCCCTAGAAAGGAGTGAAATATCTCACTCCATTGTTGAGAGTGAAATATGTCACTCCTTTGTCTAGAGAGAAATATCGCAATCCGCTGGCGAGAGTGAAAGCCTGGAATTATATACTTTAAAAAATTTCCGTTCAACTAATATATGGAGTAAAATAATGAAAAGCACGAAAATATGACACTTCTTAATTTTCAAAAACTCCATTTCATAATGTAACCTTGGAAATTACGCTGATTTGGTGCTACAACGCACTCCTTTTCAAGAGTGAATAGTGACTCCTCTGAAAGAATGACTATTTACCCCTGCTTAAAGTGAATATTTACTCCGGCCGAATTTTTGCATTATTTTCGCCGAACTCAGATTTTTGGGACGAAAACGAAACCGAATTTTCCGTCGATCTGTAATTGTATGTATTGGTATTACTCATCAGCTAATCAGGACTTTTTTAAGATAAGAAAAAGGCGTCTGCTATTTTAGGATTAAAATATACGGATATTATTAAAGGGATTATTTATGGAACGTAAAGGTAAGTCTTATTTAATTTTAATCTTGTATTCCTGTAAATTTTTTATGTTATGATTATGAATTAAATATGATACACGTAATTATTGGCACTAAAAAATAAAACATGATATTTAAGCATTGAAGTAAAGTGTTTTTATGCCTGATATGAAGTTTATAGATAAAAATGCTTTAGTATATTTTTTTAAATGTTCATAGTATCACTTATATGACATAATATTGAATATATTCTAAAAGGATAATTAACTACTTTTACATTAAAAATGTTTTTCAAACAATAAGAAACGTACATATGCAGTCATTTCTTTTCTCTTTATATTTCCTCCTTTTTTCTATTTCCTTGATCAATCTTTTCCTAAAAAACATACGAAATCTATTTAGCTCACATTCATAAAATACAAGATAATTGAGAATAAAAAATAAACGGTCAAGTGCGAGCATTACTTGCGCACAGAGGGTTCGGTAAAATAAATATATGAATTTGTAATTGTATTAAAAAAAAAAAAATTGCTAAAAGAATACTAAGACTTTTTAAAAAACTATATAACGTAGGGTTAGGTATAACTGTATATATTAGAAAAGTGATAGTCGGGTATACCATGAAAGTTCAAAGAGATATATGGAACAATATCAAATATAGCTATACGTATAATTCTTTTTTTAATATTATCCTAATATGTTTATGATGAACTTAATTCGGTACTGACAATAAAAGCAGTGCATAGTTAAACTTCATTTGGCATTTCATGAAACTAAATTCAGCGTAGTAATAACCTTTATTTCTACAGTGTATCTAAAACAAAACCTTTGTTCAAAGTTTAAATTTGGCATTGTGCTAAGCGCGCTTCGAATTGAGGTCTCAAAGTTGCAACGCCGCCTTGGTCAGTACCGCGTTTTTCCAGATAGGTGTTTAATTAACTTTTAAAGTCACTCGAGGCGTATTGAGAGATACAATCAATGCAAACTTTCGCGAATCTCGCAGTATTTATGCGATTCATTCTAATTAAATATTTCGAGGGCGATGCCCTTAAAAAACGGACACATAATTTTAATTCCAAAACAGACAAATGACACCAAGAATATTTAATTAAAATTTTCCTTTTATCATGTACGTGAAAAAAAGCAAGGTCGCATTTTCTAATAAATTCGTTTATAAATTCTGGCGTCAGTTCATTATTTCATAAGTTTATAAATAGAATTACTCCGTGCCGGAAAGGATTAAGTAGTCGCAGGACTCTTAAAGCTTCAAAATTTAAGAAATTTTAATTTTTTTAGATGTTAAACTCCCATCTTTTCTGAATATTTAGATATAATTGTTTCCTTGAAATTCCCATTAGAACAGAAGTTTTAGCTTTTAGAATTATACCCGCTCAATAGCTGAAGCGGCGTTTCCGAAACTTTAAAGTAATTATTTTCCAAATGGCGTTTTTGGGTATAACGCGCAGGATACCTCAAAAACTTCTGAATATTTTTTCATGAAATTTTCAAAACATATATTCCATGTTATTCTGTATAAACTGAACCTAAAATTTTCTTTTTATTGCTCAAAAAAAATTTTTTTAGGGGATTTTACTGTTGAAATTTTCAAAATTTTGTACTAGCTAAATGCAGCATTGCATTAAAAATATAAAAATGCTTTAAATACAAATTTATTTGAGTTCAGGGAAATTATTACAATCTGAAGTATAAGTAAGCACCAAAATTTTCATTCTAGTTGCAATATTTAATTTGTAATCCTGCGCGTAAACTGTTATGCCAATTTTTTGTTCGACAGATGTCTAACAGTTTCGAGTCCCCTATAAATACTAATTCTGTATCTTGCATTTTTTTAAATACATGAAACGAAAGAACATACTTATATTTTTCATTCCAATTAAAATTGTGTTTTAAAATCATATACATTTTAAGACATTAAATGTTGAAAATGGTCTTTTTTTTCATTTTTTTCACTTTTTAGAGTTCCGAGACCCCTTAAATTAGTATGTTTTTAATAATTTGACGTTTATTGCTTTTATACTGTTACTGGACATTACATTACATATATATATCATTAAAAGTCGTTAACTAGGCATAGAGTACGCCCGCCGGCCTGTCCTTGTGTATGTACAAACTGACCGTAATCTCAGCTAAACCGATGATTTTTTCGAAAATCATTATCAACAAGGCTTTTATTCTTCTGCAACGATAGGTATATTCACCGATGCTCAACAATTTTTCTGAATGCCCGAAAATCGAAATTTTTATGTATAACAGAAAAATGCTAATTACTCAAAAACTATGTGACCTAGGGTAATCGCTATAATCTTCCGGCAAGGTTTATATTAACGTCTACTACCTCTAATTTTTTCATAATTTTAGTTTCAGTAGATTCGGAATTAGATGGGGGGGGGGGGGATATATTTTTGCGCTACATTTTCAACAATATCTTTGAAAATATAATACCTAAAATTAAAAGGAATATATTTTTGAGTTCAGCGTTACAACAGCTTTCACAGGATACCCCACATGATATACAAAGAAAATATTTTTTTTTCAAGTAGCATAATTGGCCCCTCTACCTTTTTACTAAATATATTTATGAATGTTTATTAATCTGAAAATATGTGGGTCAATGGTCTTTATTACTTCCCCGAATTTGAACATTCCACGTTCCATAGTTTACGATTAAAATGGCTGTGATAGACAGACAGAAAGACAGACGGACAGACACAGGAGTGATCTTATAATGGTTCCGTTTTTATTTTTTAAGTACGGAACCCTAAAAATTAAAATTAAATATGGCTTATCATGTCGTTTCATAAATAAGCTCTGTATTAATATCCGTTTTTCAGCAATAGCAGAAGAAAATTCGAAATCATGATTAGGTTAATGAATATGTTTAAAAGCAAAATATAAACATATTCCAGAGAATTTAAAAATCTAGACTCAATGTTCATATTTAATAAAACAATGACAAATCACAACACATTAAAAAAAAATCTTACACATTCTCAGTTTTTAGATCAAGTTTAGAACTTATTAAAAAAAGGTGTGAATTGATAAGCATTGTTTTTTTATTGGAAAAATTAAAAGTTTTTTAGAACAATAGGATTCTGTAAAATAGCGCTAAAAAGGCAAGATTTTAAATTTAAAATAAAAAATTAAAAGGAAATCACACGTTGTTAATCATATAACCTGCACAGTGCACACATTATACAATTATTAATAAAACTTTAAAAGTAACTAGAATACAGTAAACAATAACGTTTGATTAGATTTAAATTTATTAGCAATGAATACTGAGATCTAAACGTTTAAACTTGAATTACACATGCAAAAAGGAACATAATTAACGTACAACACTGCAATTATTAAAATAGTAAATACAACTTAAGCACTTCAACGCTTGCCCGGAGATAAGTCGGGGGTAAAAGCACTGTTTTCTTATACCTGCTGCCAGTGAAGTGGTTAATGGGTATCTGAAAAGAAAGAAATAATATTATTTGATTAAGATTAATTACTTGATTAATTACTAGATTAATTACTTGCCTTTATGGACATTTTAAAACTACCATATATTTATTGGCATGGAATGAATAAAAACACAAGTGGTAAGATTGGAATAAAATATTTTATTTTATTTTTGACAGTAACCTAATTTAATTCATATGTAATTTTAATTGCATTTTTCCTTAAAAATTCAATTAGTGTTACAAACTATGAATTAAATAAGTATTGCAAGTAAAGTATTTTATTCCAATCTTTACCAAGCTTGTATCTATTTTCATTGCATGCTCTAAAAGACACTATTCTTTTAAAATGCCCATAAAAGCAACATAAAAAAAGAATCCACTCCATAAAAAATGAACATTCACTCCTATGAAAGAGTAACTATTCACTCCTACCAGGGATGAAAAAATGCACTCCTTTAGCAAAAGGGAATAGTCACTCATCCAAAAGAGAGATTATTCAACCCTGTTTAGATTGAATATTCACTTCTCAGGAGTGAGTATTCTCTCTTTCAGAAAGTTAAAAATTCCATCCTTACTCAGAGTAAATAGTCACTTTACTAACAGACTCCTAAAGAAGCCTTCGCCGCGGCCATGGAATCATGGCGTCAAAGTTGTGAAATATGTGTACGTCTGCAGGGAGATTACGTCAAGAAGTAACACCAGTTTCATAGTTTTCGGGTGAGTAGTTAGTTAGAAAAAAAAAAAAAATCGGAGGCCTTAGAACTTGAATGCACCTCGTGTACTAGAGTCGATGCTCTCACCTAGCTCATCTATAATCCTATTCATTTAAACAGAGACAGCGATAATTAAAATTAACTAATCACACTGTATAAAATTGTGGGTATAGAAAGTATGTAGTATAAAGTACATAAAGTGAAATTGGAATGTTTTTTTTGTATATCACATTGTAAATAAATTACAATGAACATTATAAGCATTATGAGTAAAATCTGCTTTGCTCGCACAATCGAAATGATATCTGTAGCTTTAACAAGAAACTAAGGACCTCCATACTTATTTTTTTAAATTTTACTTTAAATACTGTTCAAGCGCACATTATATGCATTATGACATATATTTATAACACAAGATTTTTTTTTTTTTTTTTTTTTTTTTTTTTTTGGCGGGGGAGGGGAGAAAAATAAGCAATTTTCTTAAATATTTTAAGTAGTATGAAGAACTTTTCAAAATGCCCCATGCGCATTCTATATCATTTTAAATCCCCAATATTTTTTATGCAAGCTCATTTTATATATACAAATAAAACTGTGCATCATTGTTTGAAACTAGATATAATTGAAAAAGTTAAAGGTAGTTAATTGCACGTTATTTTTATTTTGTTTTACGTGGATGTTTATGTTATTTTCAGAAAATAAAATAAACATCCAAGCAAAATTAGATAACAATAACGTGCATCATATGAAAGAATACGTGGAAAATTGAATGAAGGCGTTTTATAGGCCGTGCAATTTTAGAATATTTTATTTATTTGGTTTGAAAATGACTCGGCCACAGTCGAAACATGTAAACAGTCAAATAAACATATTTTTACTTTAAAAATTTTAATTTAAACCTTTTCGCACTTCAAATTAGTATATTAGGTGTTAATTTACTATATATGTACAGAAGACAAAGTCACAAAGTACTTAACAAAAAATTATACAACGCTTATTGTTTTTTATTGCTGCCTAATACCACATTCCTCAAACTTAAATTTAAGATAAATAGTGTGTAGCTTCAATTGAAAAACTGCTTCAAATGTTTATATCGTCTTAAAAACCTTTCAAGGCTGTTCTCAAATCTAAACTGGTTACTTCCTGACACATTTTAAAATTCATTTTTGTTCGCAAACGTATCAAATTGGAAGATGATCTTAATAAGAGACTACAGTTTGTACTGTTAATCGAACTGTTTTTCGGTAAAGTCAAAAGAATTTTCGTACAATGCTGTCAAATTTGGCGTTTTAAACCAAATCTCCGGACACGTCAGTGCGGAAAGGGAAAAAAGCCGTCATGTGACAAGAATCGCCTATAACGCCGGATGTAATTCCTTTATAGGAAAAGAAATAAATACTGTTCGATTAAAAATCATTTCAATATTCATGCATACAAGCATCATGCTTTCATATCTAGAACTGCTTCACAAAATATGCCAGAATGTTTTACGTTGTCAAGCGGATTTTTTCTTTTTTCCCTTACCTTAACCGTTTATGTATTGAATTATGAATTCATGAAAATGTTATCTCCTAAAGCATTTTTTGTAACTTGTTTAAACTACATTAGAAGATTTACATACTCATTTAATAAATTTAGAAGGATTTTAGAAGGATTGAAGGATTTAGACGGATTAATTAAATATGAATTTATAGGGATTTTGTGAAATATTTAAAAACTCACTCAAATCTTTTATTTTAAATATTTTTCTTAATATTTTGTAGAGTTAGGAAATGTACAAATATAATGTTCTTACAATAAAAATACAGAAATATTTCCGAACTGAAAAATCGCCCTCCCCCCTCTCAATGCCAATAAAGCTGAAAAGATGCAAAGGCAAAAGAAATCATCCTTTTAAAAATATGTTTGTTTTGTTTAATCAATAATGATAAAGTGGTGCATCTGTAACTTATTCTAAACTGTATTACAACTAACCGATGTATTAAATGAATTTTAGAACAAGTTAGTTTAATGGTAATTATAAGTACCGTCGTAGATAAAGGGCTAACACAATATAGTTATGTTTATAAAAGATCTTCCCAATTAAAAATTGCGTATGATCTCTGAGCCTTAAAAATTACATTTAGAAAAACATTATAGGGAGACCGGGGGAATAACGACACCTTAGGAATTTAAATTTTTTCTCCTCAAAAAAAAAAAAAAAAAAATAAATAAATAAAAAATAAAGAAAGAAAAAGAAAAATGCTTATTTTTTAATAGTAAAAATTCTAAAGCTGAATCATGATCTTTGATATCTGTATAAATTTAACCATAATAATAAGTGTAAAGTAAGCACACATAAAAAAAAAATTCTTTCAACCTCTGTAAACTGGCGGGATTACCCAGGATACTGGGGTAATTCTGCCACTGTTTCGGGGTAATGACGCTACTCTTTAATGAAACTAGTAAATACAAAAAATAGATACTAGGAAACATATAACCTACTGAAAATATTTAGAAAACAATGTAACTTAGTAGAATAATGAATAATTACAATGTTCCTTAAGCTAGATTTATTAATGTGCTAAGTTTACAATTTAACTCAAATTGCAAAAGTCACCCTTTGCCATGGTGGCGGCATTACCCCGAGAGAACAATATAGCGAAAATTCCCCATCAAAGACGAAAGAAGAATCGAACTTGTTCAACAAATTGCATCTAAATGTTGGCGAATGCATGTAGATTATGGATAAGATTATCTTAAGTACCAAATGTTACAATAAAAGGTATTTACCTCTACTCATTTGAAGCTCCAAAGTAAGAAGCAACTACACTGGTGTCCAAATTTAAGGACCAATCACAAAATGCTAATTTTCAAGTACGCGAATACTCAGAAGGAAATAATATAATTCGAATAATTACTATCTCTACAGCACAGCTGGTCCATATAACAGCTCATTCATGTCACACATGGTCAAAAGTGCACAGTCACTATGGTGAAGCAAAAAAAAAAAAAAAATAAATAAATAAATAAATTCCATACATCTCATTATGAGTCTCAAATGATCACTATATGTGACTCCACTGAGACGTCACTGTGACTGCTGTTTTGTGACGAGTCACTATGTGATTTTACAATGTAGTTACATTGTGACTCTCATCTGTAGATTCAACTTCAAAGTCATCGTGAACGCTGCATTGTGATAAGTTACCAAATAATGTCACATTAAAGTCACATAATGACTTTCAGGTGACAGAGAGACTACTGGGAAGTCAACAGTGTGCTCTTTTGTGAAAAGTCATCATGTGACTATAATGTGATAGTATTTGGTGATTTATCATAATGCAACGTTCATGATGACTTTGAAATTGAGTCTAAAAATGACATTCACATGAGAGTCACAATGTAACTACATTGTAATGTCACCTGGTGACTCGTCACAAAGCACCAGTCACATTGATGTCTCAGTGGAGTCACACATAGTGATCATTTAAGACTCATAATGAGACGTGTGAAATTTCCTATTTTTTATTTCACCGTAGTGACAGTGACACTTGTGACCATGTGTGACATGAATGAGATGCTATATGGACTAGTTGTGCTGTAAGGGTAATAATGATTTGAATTATATTATTTCCTTTTGAGTATTCGCTTACTTAAAAATTAGCATTTTGTGATTGGTCCTTAATTTTGGACACCAGTGTAGATGAAAACTAAATTTTTCACTAGAATTAACGAGCGACGTACAACAAAATTGCTCTAACTCTGGGTGCTGTTTCTATTGTTGGCCGCTATAGTGCAGGCGCATTCACTATCTCAAACTGCCGTTAGTTTTTAAACTAGGCGGGGTTACGGCATAACCCCGGGTGGCGCCATTCCCCCGGTTTCCCCTACATCTTCTAACATAAAAACATAATAGCACAAATCCCATTATTTTAAGACAAAAACTTACGGACGTATGATACTTTTAATTTTATATATTTCCAGATTTTTCTGGCACTAAAAATGGGTCTTTTGGAATAACAAAAATGGTATAATATATATATATATATATTGTTATGTTATGTTTTTCTTATTACAACATGGAGAATGATTTTCTAAATATAACTTACATAAGCCAGGAAATGTATAAAAATATGAGTTTAATAAGTTTTACAAAAGCAACTTTATTGACAAAAATGGCTTTTAAAATAGAACATTTGAAACACAATATCACCTCCACTCTTCCCCTGGCGCCTAAATCAAATCTACCATGGAGGGAGTTAGCCTATTATTTCTTTTCTTATGTTTTGATATTTTTTTATTGGTAATATTTCTAAAACTTCTTTAATATATCTCTGAAAACATTGTTTTCATCCTCTAATAGGAAAAATAATTGTATGCTATATTTATCAACAACACAAATGAGACAAGTTTCCCCAAGTCTTTGAATTCTTTTACTTACATGCGAAAGAAACGAGATTCTTCGTTTAAACTATTTTTAATTTTTTGTTATCGTTATATCTCATGAACTCCAGTTAAACATTACGCACATAAAAAATCTAAACCTTTTAAAATACATAAAATTCTTCTCCTAACAGTCGTCTAGCAAATTTAAATTTTACAATTTTTCTACCTGCCTAAGAAAAAGAAATAAGTGTTTTCATCCAAAAAGTTTTTTGTTTTTTAAAATGCATTTTTTAAAGTTATTCATTTTGTCAAACTAAATATAAAAGAGAAATATTTACTGGAATAAAATGAAAGAGAAAAAAAAATGATCGAAAGAAAAACAAACATTTAGAAAAAATAATAACAATGCATTTCAGGAATTTTTGCTATTTCAAGCTATTTAAAAAAATATGTAATCGGTATTTTTGAATGTAATAGAAAAAATATTTTTAAACCAAAATGATTTTTATATTTCAATTTTTATGCTTCATTCTTACAGGAGTGACTGAATTGTTTTGAAACGTCTAAAAAACGAAGTAGAATTTATTATAAAAAGTGCCTGATTATGAAAAAAAGAACATTGTTTCATAGATTGCTGTGTTGTAGATTAGAAAGTTAAAAATAATATAACATATCAATTTCTTGAAATCCTTAAACCATTCGTGACCATGAGTGGGTATATGCACTTTCAAAACGTGCATAAAGAATATGTGTTTGGTAACGGTAATATAAAAAAGTAATATTTACCTTGTTTAATTAGAGCCTTTTTGGGATTACAAAAGTAAAGCTAACTTTAAAAAAAAACAGTGGTGCCAATCGAATTAAATTTGTGCAACAGACGCCGTTCTCGAAGGGGTTAAATTCACCTTGCAATAACAGGTTTAAAAAAATTGTAACCACAAACAGTAATCAAATTACTTAAATGTGTTTTTTTATTTACAATACGACTTATTTATTATCGTATAATACACCTTTAATTAATTTGAATACTATTTGTGTTTATAATTTTTTTAAACTTGTAGATTATAGTTATGAAAATTTCGAAATTCGGTATGATGATACTCCAATGGGAAGGGGAAAGCACAGAGAACATCTCACAGTTAATTTTTCTAAAACCACTTTTGATGTATTTTTAAAATTTCAGTAGGAACAAATTTTGGTAAACATTACTTATCTTGTAAGGCATACACTGTAAAAAAAAATCTGTAAAGTTACTAAAGTTTTTCTAGGAAACTGGGATTCCAAGAAATCTTTATGTAACGGCAACAAGAAAAATTCCTGTAACAGCGTCTGTTACAGGATTTTTTCTTGTTGCCGTTACATAAAAATTTCTTGGAATCCCAGTTTCCTAGAAAAACTTTAGTAACTTTACAGATTTTTTTTTACAGTGTAGGAGCAAAAGATAACTGGTAAGTGAGGGGATGTTTTACTTTTTCTTTTTTCTTGTAATAAAATTCAGGCACCATTTTTCAAATTACCAGGCAGAAAATTTTTACTTATTTATCTTTATAGCAACGTTACAAAACTATAACAGAACGTGAATGCACTGTGACGAAACTGCAATTCTTTTTGTCTTCATTGTACATCGAGTGACGTGGAAGATTAGCCATATAAAAGTCTGTGACATAGATATGTCCATTTTGTGACAAATTTCAAATTGAATTGCGTGACATTTGTAAGTTAGTCACCAGGGGTGGATCCAGAAAGGCGTTTTTTTTTTGGGGGGGGGAGGGGTGCAATTCTGAATGATATACATATAAGTTATAATTTCTGTTGGTTAAATAATTCCTTACAGTTAATTATTAAATGAATATAAAACAATTAATGCTATTTGATTATACTATAGCTTATCAATCATCCGACGTTCAATTAACCGACACACTCGGTTAACCAATCCTCTTATTATATAATCCCTTCTTTCCTCAAAATATGGTTTATTGTTACTTATTGTGTCGCAAAATTCAAAACGTTACAATAGAATTTATTTACTAAATCCCTTATTAACTATTTGGAGAAATTGTTATTGTCCTCTGTCAGGGTAGGAAATCAAAACCATATCTGAAGCGTTTTATTGGTTGAATCTGCATTTTATTCGTTTTTTGATTGGTCTATACAGTAATCTGTATTTTCCCTTTACTTTCAACAGAGATGGATACTTCTGTTGCCACTATGACAAAAAGTAATAAAAACTATAAAAATAATAATTAATAACACAGAAAGAAATTGAGATACAGTTTTCAAACAAAATGCATTTAAAAGTACATTTATTTCTCTATACGACGGTGTAAAAAGTAATATTGTGGAATGTTTAGAAGTTTAAGAATGAAATTTTATTTAAAATTGGTCGTCAGATTTCTTGGAAATCTGACGATGGAAAAGTCTTTTCCCGAACAGCCAATGAAATGCTTGGATAATAAGTAAGTTTCAGGTGGATAATACGTAAGTTTCAGGAAATCTGACGAGTCGCAGGCGATTTTTGTCGCTTGCAATTCTTACGTGTAATAACACTATTAATGTTTAATTCATGGCGTACGTAATGTATGATCAACTCCGTGCGATTTTTTATGTCTTAAATTTTAGTCTTTGAAAAAATCATTTTCCAAATGGTAGTTATAATTTGTTAAATTGCTTTTTTTTTTTTTTTTTTTTTTATTCTTTTTATTTTTTCTCATTCACTATGGTAATTATTTATCTTATTAGTTTATTCAAAGAGGGGGTTGAATAAAAACCGTAAGGATGTTTAACATCCTTGAAGAGTCAAAATGTGTCACCTAAGCGGTGCATATACCTCTTCATAATCTAATCATTATTAGCCCATGAAAGTTAAGATTTGTCACAGACGCTCAGGTCTGTTTCCACAGCTTCTCTGCAAGATTCAGAAAGACAGCGAGAAATGATAAATAAAACAATGAACGGTGGGGACAGTAGAACGGCATTTTCTGTTAAAATCACTTAGAAGGCCTTTCATAAAGTAAATATATAAGGGAAGAACTAATTTACCAAGTTGATTTTTAAGAAAGTAGCAATATGAAAGTTGAATGAACTGAAGTTCATTTTGTTACAACATCCACCTTATTCGCCTGATTTGGCTACTTCTGAGTTCCATCTATTGCCATGACTAAAAAATTTCACAGGTGAAAAAGATTTTCTACGAACGATAATTACCACGAAAGAATTATATGTCGACGACTATTTTGGAGGACTTGAAGAATCGCACTTTCGTGGTGGCATAATGACTTTGTAAAATCGTTGGATGAAGTGCATTGGACTTCAAGGAGATTATGTAGAAAAATAAAACATCTCTCTATTCTAAAAAAAAAGTAACTACCGCTGTCACCGCCTCCGCCGCCGGTTTTGAATTTTTTGTGACCAGAGGTCTTTCTTCGTTCATATTAAGAAAAATAATGCATACAAAAATATGAAAATCGGTGGTTTTATACAGAAATGTTTGATAAACACGCTGATTTAGACAGTTTTCAAATCGAAGAAATATTTAAAGAGATATTTAATGCTAAAGTTGGACAAAATCGTTCCATTAAAAAAGTTTTATAGGAGCAAAAACTGTACATCGGAATTTAATCATTTGTAGATCATTTTATGAGTCAGAATTTCCCGGTGTGCAGACTTCACTCAGTTTATTAATTTGACTCATTTTTGAGGTTTTATTTCTATTTTAAATCAAAATTTTCAGCATTTCGAGAGATATTTTTTTCATACTAGGGGGCTCGGCCCCCTACGAGCTACGCTCGCCAACCCCCGTCCAGGCACCGCAGACTCTAAATGCACGCTAATTTGATCGGCTTTAAAAAGATTTCGAAAGATTGAATTATAATTTAAAAAACAGTGGCGATCTCCCTATAAACGGATTTCTATTCATTTCTCTTTGATTGGGGAATTTAAACGCCAAATCCGCTGCGGTACTACTTGATTATCCAGTCGACCAATTTCGCCAAATTATATAAATCGCCAAATTATACAAATTGACATAATTTTTATTTTAAATAACGAAAGAACAAACAAATTAGTACAACATTAATAAAAATACAAATAAAACTTCGAAATAAAAATAACTTGATGACGTAGACACGTGCAACAATATTTCAAAATTAGCTAATATAAAAGGAATTAAGTAAACAGTGTCTTTGTCTCCTGGTATTTTTTAACAAAGCGAAAAGAAAGTTCTTTTAAATGAGACATTTTAAATTAATCGTTTTTAATCTGACGTAATTTTGACCAAGCTATTATTTCTCTTTTAAATATTCATGTAAAAATAATTTTGTTAGAAAGGAAATATTATTTGCGCTTTGCTAACAAAAATAGTTGAAAAGATCCTCTCAAAATATCAGATAAATGTCTAGCGCAATTGCTAAATTTAAACTGCTTTGTAATATTATTTTGTGTTCATTTTATGTAATAACTGTAAAGTGACGTAAATATGACGTAATTTCTCCTATTTAAGACTTTTAACGCATGTTAATGAATTTATTATTTTACAATATCCTTTCTCTTTTAAATTTCACGTGTATACTTTTTATGACGTAATTTTTAATAAGTTCCTGCTTTTTGTACATAATTATTTAATTCTAATTCCAAATGATTTTTTCTGTTTATAATAGTCACGTGTAAATAATTTTTTAATTTGAAGCAAACATTATTGTTTCCGTTGTTTATACAGGTGGCAACAGGTTAAATTAGTACAATTTTCTAAAATAAGTAAAAAATATCTCTCGAAATGCTGAAAATTCTAATTTAAAATAGAAATAAAACCTCGAAAAATGAGTCAAATTAAAAAATTAAATAAATTCTGCACACCGGGAAATTATAACGTATAAAATGATCTAAAAATTATTAAATTCTGATGTATAGTTTTTGCTCCTATAAAACTTTTTTAGTGGAACGATTTTGTCCAACTTTAGCATTAAATATCTCTTAAAATAATTCTTCGATTTGAAAACTGTCTGCATCAGCGTGTTTATCAAACATTTTTGTATAATACTACCGATTTTCATATTTTTGTATGCATTATTTTTCTTAATATTATCGAAGAAAGACCTCCGGTCACAAAAAATTCAAAACCGGCGGCGGCGGCGGCGGCGGCGGCGGTGACAGCGGTAGTTACTTTTTTTAGAATAGAGAGATTTTAGAAATTGGTATTAATTTACACTGTTGCCATCTGTATAAACAGCGCAAATAATATTAGCTTCAAATTAAAAATTTATTTTACACGTGACTATTATAAACAAGAAAATATAAAAAGCAGGAACTCATTGAAAATTATCATAAAAATCATATTACACGGGAATTTTAAAAGTGAAAGAATGTTGTAAAATAATACATTCATTAACATGCGTTAGAAGTCTTAAATAGGAGAAATTACGTCACATTTACGTCACATTACACATTACGTAAAATGAACAAAAAATAATATTCCAAAACAGTTTAAATTTAAAAATTGCACGAGACATTTATGTAATATTGTAAGATGATATTTTCAACTATTTTTATTAGGATAGCGCAAATAATATATCATTTCTAACAAAATTATTTTCACGTGAATAGTAAAAGTAGAAAGAAAAGTTTAGTGAAGTTTACGTCAGATTAAAAACGATACATTTAAAGTGTCATTAAAAAAAACTTTCTTTTCGCTTTGCTAAAAAATACCGGGAGGCAAAGCCTGTTTATTTAATTCATTTTACATTAGCTTATTTTGAAATGTCAACTAATTTTATTTAATCAAAGAGGGAAACAGCCATTGCATCATTTAACAGCCGCTGATTTGGCTTTAAAATTCCCCAATCAATGAGAAATGAATAGAAACCCGTTTATAGGGAGATCGCCACTGTTTTTAAACTTATAATTCAATCTTCCGAAATATTTTTTAAGCCGTTCAAATTAGCGTGGTTTTAGAGTCTGCGGTGTCTGAATGGGGGTTGACGAGCGTAGCTCGTAGGGGGCAGCGCCCCCTAGTATTTAAAAAAAAAATTCTTATTTTCTATTTCATTTCTCGAACTTTTCAAATCACCCTCATATATTTTTGGAAGGGGGGGTGGATAAATTTTCCCTTTCATTTCGCGAACTTTTCAAATTACCCTTGTATATTTTTGGAACCTCCACCGTGGATCCGCGCCTGAGATATTTGAAATTGGAGTTGCCAAATGACGATCATTTAGTAAGAAATAACTGTCTGGAGAATTTTTAAAATTCCCATTTTTTCACTGTTATGATTGGGACTCTAGGAAGTCATTGAACTTCAAGGAGATTACGTAGAAAAATAAAACATTTAAAAAAAAAAAAAATTCTCATTTTCTATTTCAATTCTCGAACTTTTCAAATCACCCTCGTATATTTTTGGAAAGGGGGGAGTGATAAATTTTCCCTTTCATTTCGCGAACTTTTCAAATTACCCTTGTATATTTTTGGAACCTCCACCGTGGATCCGCGCCTGAGATATTTGAAATTGGAGTTGCCAAATGACGATCATTTAGTTAGAAATCCCTGTCTGGAGAATTTTTAAAATTCCCATTTTTTCACTGTTATGATTGGGACTCTAGGAAGTCACTGAACTTCAAGGAGATTACGTAGAAAAATAAAACATTTAAAAAAAAAAAATTCTCATTTTCTATTTCAATTCTCGAACTTTTCAAATCACCCTCGTATATTTTTGGAAAGGGGGGAGTGATAAATTTTCCCTTTCATTTCGCGAACTTTTCAAATTACCCTTGTATATTTTTGGAACCTCCACCGTGGATCCGCGCCTGAGATATTTGAAATTGGAGTTGCCAAATGACGATCATTTAGTTAGAAATCCCTGTCTGGAGAATTTTTAAAATTCCCATTTGGTCACTGTTATGATTGGGACTCTAGGAAGTCATTGAACTTCAAGGAGATTACGTAGAAAAATAAAACATATTAAAAAAAAAAAAAATTCTCATTTTCTATTTCAATTCTCGAACTTTTCAAATCACTCTCGTATATTTTTGGAAAGGGGGGAGTGATAAATTTTCCCTTTCATTTCGCGAACTTTTCAAATTACCCTTGTATGTTTTTGGAACCTCCACCGTGGATCCGCGCCTGAGATATTTGAAATTGGAGTTGCCAAATGACGATCATTTAGTTAGAAATCCCTGTCTGGAGAATTTTTAAAATTCCCATTTGGTCACTGTTATGATTGGGACTCTAGGAAGTCATTGAACTTCAAGGAGATTACGTAGAAAAATAAAACATATTAAAAAAAAAAATTCTCATTTTCTATTTCAATTCTCGAACTTTTCAAATCACCCTCGTATATTTTTGGAAAGGGGGAAGTGATAAATTTTCCCTTTCATTTCGCGAACTTTTCAAATTACCCTTGTATATTTTTGGAACCCCCACCGTGGATCCGTGCCTGAGATATTTGAAACTGAAGTTGCCAAATGACGATCATTTAGTTAGAAATCCCTGTCTGGAGAATTTAAAAAATCCCATTTGGTCACTGTTATGATTGTGACTCTTGTACCATCGTAATTATGTGGCAACAACTGCCTGTGCTATTACTATTACTGCATAAAAATAGCTTCTTCGAATCTCAAAAGAACGAAGTCTCGGGTAATAGCTAATTTCAAATAAAAGTTAAGACTTCAATCAGCCTAATAGATTTATAATTTTAGATAATTCGCGATCATGAAAGATTCCCACATTTGGCAGTATTACTTCCGTTTGTTAAGGGAAAAAAAACGTTGTTATATCTGTTATATCGAAAGTTGCGGTATGTGGTACTGCATGTAAATTATATAGTATTGACTGTAAGATGTATGCATACAACCCCATAAGGAAATTATTTCTGCAAGCATGGATATATTTAAGTTAATTTAAAAGTGAGATGTATCACTCTTGAGCTTAAATAAAACTGCCCAATAAATTACTTTTCACTTATCCTGTTTTATTATGTATCCGATAAAAATTATGCCAAAGCAGACAGTTCTACGCATTTTAAATACCATGATTTCGAAATAGTAACTTTTGTCTTAATTAATCGCAAAATTTCTGCATTAAATTAAGCAGATATTTTTTTCCACTATTATTTCACTACCACTATTAATGTTGTGAAACCTTAGAACGATATAGAGAGCTGATTGACAAGTTGTGGGAAATCCCTTATAATAAAGCTATTTTTAGGAAGCAACTCACTATATCGACCCTATCTTTGTGAATTTTCGCGATATTTGACTGGACTTTTTATATAAGTTGCCCTAAATAGCTGACTACCACATTATATAATAAAAATTTTAGGATCTTCAACTCATGCGCAGTTAAAAAATTTTTCATAAAAATGCCCATATCTCATCAAATATTCAATATATTCATGTTTTAATTGCAGTATACTGTTGCTACTATTCTTTGGCAAGTTTTCGGAAAGTTGTGTTAAATTTGGTTGAAAGCTCTGTATGCTATAAGCAAAAAACTTTTGAATTTTTCACAGACACAATAACATCTTCACGAATATGAGTGCTATGCTTACATAAATGCACACAAACCTTGAATAAGACCCAAATAGTCATTTAACACAGTGACAAACCATTTCCAGCATTTTCTATTACATAGGTGATCGCAAATATTATTTTATTATTAAATTTATTATTAGTCCCCTAATTGTCCTCCCTACTAAATCTTCACCAAGAAATATGAAATCAAACATGTTCTTTTCATCCCAGAAGTTCAAGAACAATTCGCCAATAATTCAGGTAGATATTCGACAAAACAAGTGTAATTGAAAGCATCCAATCCCTGTACCTTAACTTTTGGAGGCCAGTGTCTATATAGTAGACGACGGTAAATATTTATTAAAGACCTCAATAGCGAAACCAGTAGCAGAGTTAGAGTCATAATTCCCATTTAAATATTTTCTGCAGAATCTATAAATTTCATACATTGGGAACTCTTCTGGTTTGACTTAACTCTTAAATATTTTCTGTCAGATTAGAAATCGATTACAACCAGAGAAATTGAATATTACGTAAATTTAACGTAGAAGTGATTAAGTTCGAATTATGCTGAATCTGTTTTAACAAATTGGTGACATTTGTTATTCCTTTCAGGTTTCGGATTTAGCTTTGAAAATTCAAAATGATAATTTGTCTGCCTAGTAACTTAATCCCTATCTACAACATCAAATTGTAAATTGAAATTTTGGACTAGTTTAAACATGTTTTATGACATTTTTGATTTTTTTGTTCAACCTGGATTTCGCTAGAGTGTCTTTTACTCGGGACGTGGCTGGGGACCTACGAACCTTGCTTCCGCAAAAGAGTCGGAATAAGTAGAAGAATAAAGGGCTGCGGACGAAAAGGGGCCGCTCGCCGCGGCGTTCAATAAACCTCTCCCTGATTGTCAATACGTTCACTAACAAGGAAGGTCTCCATATGGGCATATTCAGAAAAATCTGAGTGTTCTTCTCACGTGGATATATATGTTTATTAAAAAAAATTTGGCGGAACCTCGATAGAATGTTCATAAAAAAATAATGAAAATTTCGTTTATTTGGCGATTTATCATCGGTTGGCGATGAAATGAAATTTCGAAAAATACTTTTTTATGTCGAATACTCTTTAAGTTAAAAATGTTTCATATTTAACTTGTTTAAATAAATTTAATGTAAATAAATTTAGTTTTGTCAGTTTTAGTTTGATTTAACTATAGTTTTGCCATATATATATAGATATTTATAATGTAAGTTAAATATCAAATTTTATCAATTAAAACAAAATTAAAATAAATTAAAATTGTTTCAATATCTCAAAATTAAGTCCAACTGAGCACTGTCGATTCAATTTTGTTGCTATGGAAACGACGAATTCTTTGATATTGAAATGAATATCTGGTAAATGAATGTTGCCTTTATTTTGGAATACGCTTAAATATATGTAAGTATTTTTTATATATGAAATTGTTTTTAAAGTAGTAAAGTTAAATAAGAAGCAACATAAATATGTAATACGAAAAAATGTATTTATTAAACCCTCTCATTGTTTATGTTTAAATTCATTAAATACTTTTTACACGCATTCTAAAAATCAATTAACAAACAATTTTCAGGTGCATTAAAATCGTTTGCTTTTGGTGAGGAAAAGTACTGCTCGCCAAATCGAGTGAGGCTTTCGTCTTTTCGCGCCAAATACTGAAAAGTATTTTATTTTTTTGCAGATTTTCTATTATAATTCCGCCGCTAAATTTGACTGATCCTTTATTACATACATAAGTAGTTTAATTGTTTTTTTTGTCACAATATTCAGAGTATGCCCAGTAAGGAGACCTTCCTTGTAAGTTCCAGATTTCACTGCAACAAAAGCTTTAATTAAGTAATATTGATTTAATGTTAATTAAGTAATATTGATTTATTGATTTAATGCTATTGATTTAATGCATTTTTAATACATTGAACAATGATTAACGCTCTCAAAGATTACATTCGTATTCGTAATTAAGTTTTTTTTTTAATATAATGTTGAAACAATCATATCTTTTTTAGCATTTAAAACAAAGTACAGAGAAAACAACATTACAATCTTGCCCTTTTGCAAGACTGTTAGATGGTTTTAAAGATAAACAATATGACTCATATTGTTTATCTTGAACAATATGAGAAAATATATGATTTTGGAGTATTATCTTGTCTTACGATATGCTCATGAGTGCTTAAATTTTAAACAAATGTTCTCATTTTTCAGGTACATGCTTTTCTTTCATATTAGTTTTCTATTACAAATGGGTTTATGATGTGGGATTATGATTGGGTTTATGCTATGGGATATGATTATACGGGTTTATGATAAATAAATTAAACACAAGAATAGTAAACTAGAAAACAGAAATTCTGCTTTTTCAGAATTTAGTGTCACCACCGATTAAAAAAAAAAAAAAAGAAATATAGATAGTACAAAACATATTTCACTTTTAAGACTTAAAATACACGCTTTTATTTTATATAAAATGACGTCATTTGCATCCGCTGAAGAATTCTGCATTTACGATCCAGTCTTAAACAAATCTATAGAAAAGTATGCGTATGACATCACTATCGCGGAATAATACACAAAAGCGATGTCGTAAACTCTAGAAAAAAAATCGGCTAATCTAATAATTCATATGCCTTCATTAGTTTGTAATATTAATATGGATACTCAAAATTAATTATAGTTTATAATATCTCTAGGTTTTATCAGAAATCATTCATTTATATTTTTTCAAAATTCGGAAAATGTTCCACACGTATTAATAAAATCGCATTCTTTCAGCTTTTTGAAGGAAAGTCACGCATATACACTTTAAAATACATTTTTATAGCAGACGATATTCTTGGCATAGCACGTTTTTAATTACAATTTTTTTTCAGTTTTTATGAGAAAGTTTCGACAAAAAGTTATAGTAATATGCTATTTTCCCTTTACTTTCTACAGAAATGGAGTACTTCAGTTGCCACCATTACAGGAATGGCTTTAAAAACTACAAAAATAAATAAATAAATAAATAAATAAATAAAAATAAGTAAATAAATAATATCTCAAACATAAATTGAGATGCTGTTTTCAAACAAATTTCATTTCAAAGTGCCTTTTTCCATATACGATGGTGTAAAAATTGAAAATGTACGATGTTTATAAGTTTAAAAAACTGCAGTAGATATTTTACAATGATACATCTGCTACGTTTTATGGTTGGCTTACATAACGGAACGTTATTTTTTATTGATGACACTTTAATTGTTGCTCGAAAGATATAGCATATCTGGGGTTAATAACACGAGTAACAAATATAATCCTTACATGCACGGCATTCTATACACATGGATTCTATATATCTAATATATAAAAATGAAAATTTGTCTGTCTGTCTGTAATTCTATACAAATCCTCAGTTTGGAATCCAGAATTGTGAAATGTTACGTACATGTGTATTAAAGCACATCCGAGGCAACTAAAGTAATCCGGAATCGAAGTAATTTATAGTTAATTTTTAATTAATAAAAAACCACCAATTTAACAGCAATTTCCAATCAAATTTGAACATTTTTCGTTATAGCTGTTGCCAATATTTAAAAATCCACAATAAAATGCCTACCACAACAATGACTTTTATATTGTGAGATTTCCACGTGAAAAAGGAAAATGAAATAAATAGTTTGATGGATTTAAAAAAAAAATGAATATTACGTTATATTGGAAATAGAATGGACATGAGCTGGTGAATAGATAACGTCATATGAGTTTGAAAAAATGCATTGAAACATGATAAAAGCCCGATTATGGAAATATTGGCATAATTTAACATTTTGAGATTCTCTGAATTCGTTTTCGCCATTTTTAAATCTATTCCATATATATACGTGTGTGTATGCGTGTATATTAGAATTTCCACAAAAGTTTAGGTCTCTAGAGCTCATTCTTAGTGAAGAACTGAAATAAAGATTTCAGATTTTTAAAAAATAAAATTTATAGAATTTTTGTGCTTACCATTTTTCTTTAACCATGAAAAAATTATTTAAATGACAAAATACTCGGCAACAACTTTTCATCAAAAGGTTTTAATCTCGATCACAATCCAGATCACAGATTATATTTACTAAGTAAGTAGTTAACCTGTCGTCCGGATTAAATGTGTGATAAATTATAATAATAATAATTATCATACCATGTGTGATAAATTATAATAAAATAAAAAAATGTGTGATAAATTAATGGTGCGCTAACGCACCATTAAATTTAAAATTAGTATATTTTTTTAAATTTTTTATGACATTTGTTTTATTGTTATTTTATTTATAGAACTTGGAACTTCAATCCATTATAAAAACATATGATTAATCTCAAGTGGAATAATTATACATTTTCAAAAAGTCGAATTTGTCACTAACCGTTTCAATTTTAAAAGACTCGCGTATTTTGAAAATTTCTCAACAGAAAGTGATTTACTCCAATTGAATTACTGATATTTTATAGATGTCTCCAGAAACCTTAAAAATAGCAGAAAAATAAAATTAGTGAAAAATATTCCTCGCAGTGTTAATAAAAAAATATATTTATTGAAATGGTGCGTTTACGCACCTTTGACCAAAAATGGGTTAAATGAAAAAAAAAAAAAGAGTGAAAATTACGTAAAAGAAATTCTTAAAATTCCGGGCAACGCCGGGTATTTTAGCTAGTCAGTTATAAAATATAATTCAGGCTATGACAGAATAATTTAGGCATTTTTTATAATTAGGAATTAGGATAACTTTGACAGATTATACTATGATGCCATGACATGCGTGACCAAAATGGCACATAAGAAAGATATTCTGACATGTGAATTACTTATGAATAACAATAAATGTATGAAGCAAATTCAAATTTGTTTTTTTTTTTCTATAAAATTTTAATTTTCTTGCGCATGGATAGGCTATTAAAGAAAAGTTTTGTACGCATTATAAGTTTCTGTGAAGGAGTTATTGAGCACCATTTTCTTTCCAAATTATTGAACATCAGTTTTTACAAAACCTGATTATTTTTGTATGCATTATCGCATTATAAGTTTCTGTGAAGGAGTTATTGAGCACCATTTTCTTTCCAAATTATTCAACATCAGTTTTTACAAAACCAGATTATTTTTGTATGCATTATCGCATTATAAGTTTCTGTGAAGGAGTTATTGAGCACCATTTTCTTTCCAAATTATTGAACATCAGTTTTTACAAAACCAGATTACTTTTGTATGCATTACCGCATTATAAGTTTCTGTGAAGGAGTTATTGAGCACCATTTTCTTTCCAAATTATTCAACATCAGTTTTTACAAAGCCAAATTATTTTCTATAGAAATAAACGAGTTTTATTTGTAACAAAAGTAACTTTTATTAGAAGAACCATCGCAGGCAAATAACTAAAAGTTATAAAATATAAACACGATATGGCATCGAACGTATACTATACAGTAGGGAAATTTCCTTGATAAATCATTAGGGGAAAGTAGGGAAATGGCGCTTACTTAAGAGAAATAACGAATAGCTAGTCAAATTTTGACAAAAAAATCAATATTTTATTAACGAAGTATAACTCCTAAACATAAGGAACATTTTGCAATCAACTAATTTTCATAAAATTTTAGGAATTTTTTTTATCGTTTTATTTAAATAACCATCGATTGGAGGTAATGCCCGACATGGTAGGGTAATTGCGCTCAGAGTTTGAATACAACATTTAAGTAAGACAAAAATCACATATGTAGTTGTGTGGGCTGTTCACACCACTGCAGACTTTTTACAACCACTTTACACATATTGTGCACACATATTGTGTTAGACATATAGTGGGCTACTTTTTTTATATTAGGTTTTTTGATTTTCACCACTTTTTTGAAATCGTAAAATTCTTCTTGTTTAACGACATATTAATAGTGGTAAAAACAAGGAAATCTTACCATTTCAAAAAAGTGGTGTCAATCAACAAATTTGAATTTAAAAAAAGTTCCCCACTGGCAACACTTCTTCTGAAATTCCACGCGAGCGCCATTACCCGTCATCGCCATGTTGGGTTTTATTGCATTTTAATTGGCGTAACAACGCAGTACAAAAATAAATAAAATCATGAAAGTACAGCTAAATGTATATATTGTGTGGACATAATGAGTAAATTAATATTTGAAGATAAGAGTGTACACTTATCTTCAAGTTTGACGTTGTAGAATTTTATAATAAAACAACTTCAAACTAATAACTGGAGGACACAAAAATACTTTCCTCCCGACGGGCACTAAATCCTTAATGGGAACTTAGGATGAAGTTCGCTAGGTGCCGGTACCGATTGCACGTTTTCAATTCTATTCTGTTTAGAGATATTTGATAAGCGGTATTACCCTTCTGAGCGTCATTACCCTACTTTCCCCTAATATAGGTTTCATTTTGGCATAACTATGTCGTTGAGTTGTAAATTACTATGCCGTTATTATTTAGCGCCATTTTTTCCTCAAATTATTGAAATTAGTTTTTACAAAATCGTTCTGTTTTCTATAGAATTTAAAGTACATACATATCAGAAAGTAACTTACAGCAGAAGGAATATTTTTACAGTCATATAACTAAAAACGCCAAATTATGATCCCGATAATTGAATTAGTCCTGTCTATATCGTTTAGTAATACGCTTCTGAGAAGGCGTTCTTTAGCGCCATTTTCTCCCAAAATTGTTCAATATCAATTTTTATAAAATCAGTATGTTTTCTAGCAAATTGAAAGCGATTTATGTCTAGAAGAATTTTTTTCCGGAAAATTGAGAAAAAAATAACTGTTCATTAAAATATTTTGTAAATTAAATTTTCCTGCCTGTTAATGCCAGTAAATCATAATGTTGGGATTTTTGTTCCGCGCCGAAATAAAAGTTCGCCATTGCAAATAGTATAATTCGTCAAACTTTAAGTGCACAACTTATATTCTCCTAGTTATTCTGCTAATGTAGTTCTGAAGTGTACATTCAAATTTATTAAACTGTTTTTGTTTAATTGTGGGGCAAAAACTCAAACCATGCTTTCTCCTTTAGATATAAATTTTTTAAAAACACAAAAACTGATAAATTAGAAAATAACTTGTATTTAATTCTAATTTTTACTGTGTATTTTTATTACTGGTTGTTAGAGAAAATTGCAAGTATACATTAGATGTTAAACATAAAACAAATTAATAAAATGCATTTAATATTTGGAGAAATCACATTTTGACCAATTTCAGAGCAGGAAACGTGTTTTGATTGTTTGACAAGTGGATAAAACGCTTTTTGAATGAAATGCGTTCTAACTCACAAATAATACAAAAGCATTATTTTATATAAGCAAATACCGAACTTCAGTTGATTATTGATAAAATAAAATGACAGATTATGGTACCTAGCAGAATTCATTAAATAGTTACTAAATAAATACTCGTTTGACAAAAATCCACTTCAAATTTTAAAATCAATATCTCCATCTAGACAGTCACACACTTCCCCCCTCTTCTCCATTGCAGGCTGGTAAATCATGGATAATGTGGTTATACCATTTGAAGACATAATCAGGTTGATTTCGCTACTGTTCACCATACATTAGCTTCAAAAGTTTGTCAACATCTTTTTTTCTTTTCAACTGATATGGCGTGGCTAAGAGGAAGAGATTCTGAAGCAACTCTTTGAACACGGGCAACAGTAACTCCTTTTTTAAGAAGATTTGGATCATATTTTTCACGTAGATCTTGAAATCTTTAATTCTGGAAGACTTTAACATTAACAGTTCTCTTATTTTTCTCTAGAACAATCCGTTTCAATTGTGATGTGTATGGTAGGTTTCGAAAGTACGCATTAAGTGAAAACTGTGATTGGCAGACTGGAGAAATCACTGTTTGACTGAATGCAGGCTTTGGATGAAACACTCTTTGATTGAAAGGTCAAGTTTTAAAATTGGTTTAGAATCGGAGAAAATTTTTTGTTGTTAAAAATACTGCTTATTTCTGTGCAATTTAACACAGAGTTCATAAAACTAACAATAACTCTTTTTTTTTTTGTGAGAAAACACGGTTTGAATGTTTGTTCCAATTATACTATTCTAAGTAACGTTCTTAAATGTGTGTTAGAATTACTCTAATTATCATATAACGTATTAGGATGTTTGTTTCATGGTAGATTAACTTGTTACAGACTTGTGACTAATTTTATATAATTCTCAATTTGTAATAGAACTTCATTGACTGCGGATCTTAATATTGTCACTATGCAGGATTCAAAAACTGTGCAGGATTCATAAAGAAACAAAAATATTTAATTTAAAAATAAAACTATTAAATCTGAAGAAGAATAAATGTAATATATATATATATAAAGAATTTTCACAGAAAATCTGTGTTATTAATGTACACACAAATCTGGACAAAAGTATTTACTTATCAAAATAACATCTTTAAAAGTCCGTAATTTCCTCTAAAAGAATCATGCAAAAATTGTAACTTGAAAAAACTAAAAAGTGAAAAATAAACTTTTTTACCAAAAATAAAACCGACTTCAAAAACTACTACAAAGTAAAAAATAATTATTTTACATAATAGTTAATAAGAAATTAAATTAAGAGCATTGTATTTGCCATGCGTATTATTATATTTATGTACATTAATTTGATTTTTTGGAGTCGGTGCCAGCCAAGTCAAGTTCAGAATTAAAATTGTTTATCCAATACAAATCTTAACAAGATTCAGCGAAACCATTTAGGAAAAAAATTCCATTCTCAATCAACTGTGACACCATCCTGCATTTGAAAATCTGTGCTTGGCTACGATTTTTTTTCATAATAGCCTGTATAATAAACGCACTAATTTTATAATAATCCTTAATTTAGCATACATAATTATAGCTAATCTCACTTGAAAATACACGTTTATAAAATGAGATTAAATGTTTCAAAAATGGTAAAATTAAAATTTTTTAACTAAATAAATCGTAAAAAAACTCGTAGATATTTGGATGTGTATCTGTTGGATAATTATGCTTAACTTCGTTTGGCTGGCACTGACTCCAAAAAATCAAATTAATGTACATAAATATAATAATACGCATGGTAAATACAATGCTCTTAATTTAATTTCTTATTAACTATTATGTAAAAAAATTATTTTTTACTTTGTAGTAGTTTTTGAAGTCGGTTTTATTTTTGGTAAAAAAGTTTATAAAGCATTAAAATCGGGATATATGGAAAAAAGTTGTACGTGTTTAGAGGAACTATTCTTTTGCTCTTTTTGTTTGCCTAAGATGATAATCCTCCAAGCGTCACATTTGAAATGATACAGGTTGCAAAAATAAAACGAAAACCTTTTTACAAATATAGATTCTGACCCTCCAAGCATTACTCTAACCATCTGTATAGTCAAAATTTTCTAAACAGTAACTTTATTTTTCGACTTTTGGTCAGCTTTTTGGGATTTTGCCCCACTGTGTGACGTTTGAACTAGAGGTCTGCACAGGCCGGAATTTCCAGGCCCGGCCCGTACAGAAATCAGTGTAAACAGACCCGGCCTGAGCTGCCCCGATTCAATTTCTACAAAAAATCCAGATTTTTCTTAACATATAACTAAGATTTCTTTAAAGAATACTGCATACATATTTAAGGAGAAATTTTACAGCATATTGTAAAATTGATTCGCAAGACAGAAAATACATAATAGCAGCATTAATGATTATTTAGATTCATAGCCGTTTCAATAGCCAAAATGGATTCATTAAGAAATTATCGTACATTAAAATAAAAGTAAAAAAAAGGAGAGTTAAAAACATCATAACTTTTGAAGCTGTATAATAAAAAGTAGATTTATGAAAATATTTCTCTGTCATTTATTAAGGCTTTTCTCAAATCTAAAGGAGCTACAGTCGTGGAAAAAAAAAGGAAACACCCCCTACTAACTCCTCAACAAATCATCGTAGAAGAAAGTGACTGGTACCGAACGATTGGAAATAAAGTCTACTTTTAAATGATGTATATAAAATTTTCTTAGGGGGTCATCTACATATTAAAACGAATCCAAACTTCATTTTTTTTCAATGGCAATACCCAATTTTAACGAGATATTTCAAATCTTCGGTTCAAACTATGCCTAGACACCAAATTTCAAGTCATTTGAATGATAAGTTTTTGAATTATAAACATTCAAAATTGAGTGCTTCTAATGTTAAATTACATTTTCATATTTTTATCTATATCTCCCGAAATTATGCTCCTAATGTGCTAATTTTTTTTTGTAGTAGTAATACTAATATACCCAAACATAAATAAGATGAATTTGCAATTTTTATAATTTTATGATATGAATTATGATATATGGAATTAATATTCGAAAAAATTATGAATTGCAACCTACAATTTTTTTGATGGATTTAGATGTATTAAGTCCTGCTTTATGGAAATTCAAAAATTTCACATTTTTCTTCCAAGTAGTTTTCAAATTATGCTTAAAAAACGGCAAAATGATGGTTTAAGGGGCCGTCTATGATGGAAGTGAGTAGACATTTTGAAATTTATTCTGCTGTACTGTAATCTAACACGCTTCATTGACTCCTTGAGAGGCGCTTAAGTTGCCTTGATCAAGAAAGGGGCTCTCTGGGTTAACAATCCAGTACGGAACTTCAATTTGGATACAGCCCTTAAAATATGCTCAATTTAAAATAATTAATTTCTCGGAAACTTATGGTACGAATTGCATAAAAATTCGTTTTTAGGCTAATTGAAGGGTGTAGAGTTCATTTATGCTGTCAGAATTGGGTACTGCTATTGAAAAAAACAAACTTATGGTTCGTTTTAATATGTAGAATGCCCCCTAAGCAAATTTTATATACATAATTTAAAAGTAAACTTTATTTCCAATCGTTCGGTACCGGTAACTTTCTTCTACGACAATTTGTTGAGGAGTTAGTAGGGGGTGTTTACTTTTTTTTTTCCACGACTGTACTTTCTGACACATTTCTTAATTCATTTCTTTTCGGAAACGCATAAGATTGGCAGGTGTTCTTATTCAGATACTATGTAATCAAATGGCGTTATCTATTTTTTGATAAAACCAATATATATTTGAGAAAATACTATCAAAATTAGCGTTTAGAATCGAATTTCCGGAAGCGAAAGCACGTGAAATGCGAAAAACCTGCAGCCACATGACAAGAATCTCTTACATCTCGACAAGTAATTTATTTATCAAAAATGGGAAACGCTATTCGATTCCAAATTCTTTCACTAGTCATGCTTGTAAATTTTATGCCTTTACAGTTAAAAATTAGTCAGAAAATGTGTCAAAGTTTCGCGCTGTTGAGCAGTGAATTTGAAAACCACCACCTTAAGGTATATTTCCAAAGATTGCTTTAACAGAAGTTCATTATCGCTATTAATATTTTTACAAAACATATTGCCTACCCTACATATCCTGAGAACAATTAAGTTCAGTTCCGGCCCGGCCCGACTATGTAGAAAAAAAATGAAAGCCTGATCTCGGCCTAGCACGAATCTGCTGAAGAAAAATAAGCTCGGGTCCGACACCATGTAACTGACCGATGCCGATCTCTACGCTGGACATGTTACATTTTCGTATTGATGTTGTGAAACTAGCATCAGATCGTGCAACACATTTATACATTATTCTCGCGAAAGTCATATTAATTGAAAATAGCTCATATTTTATCGGATACGTCTAAATTTTTATATCGGGTCGGCTGGCCCGTTCAATTTTTTTGCCGGCCTGGCCCGAGAATTTTGTTTATCGGCCCGGTCCGTTGAAAAAAATTGTCCTAATTTTGCCGGCCAGGCCCGTTTGACAATTCGCCTTCATTTCGCCGGCCCGGTCCTGTGCAGACCTCTAGCTTTGACAATTCTTCTTAGTTGTGGTTAAAGCCTTGTATGTCACAGATCCTAGGAACTGTGCAGGTCTTGACCACATGTCAATCAAGAGCTAATTAACCAATCAAACTAAATGGTCCTCCCAAATTTACACCTTTGCCCCTTTCCGGAAAATATTAAATACCCATCATATTAGCAAGAACGCGCAGGAAACAGATTAGATTTTGCCCATTTGAGATGCTTGCACAACCTACGATCATGTAGGTCCCGAAATTGACGAAAATGGCTCGTGAGAAATGTAAAAGATATTTTGCTACTGTGTATAAAATGTTTGAAAATCGGGCGGTTATTGTTCTTAATTTTTTCAATTAACAGACGGCAGTACGAAAAACTGGAGAAAAAAATCATACAGGGACGAACATTCATTAAAAATCGAACTAAAGAGAGAACTTTTTCCTGCCGACCTCTCCATTTAAGTTCCGAAAATCGATGGATCAGAGACTATCTGACATATAGAAAATCGACTTAATTATTAAACGTGGCCAAATACTTGCTAATTACACTTGGTTTTCTATTATCTTACAGTTTTGAATTCAACATTACATCGCCGGGGGTCATTTTTATCTGAGGTTTCATGGGCCCGGTTTCTTCGGAATTTTTTTCTTTCAACTCAGCTTACGATTCTCTTCAGACTTTCCGATGCGTGCGCAACACGCCTGATATACGGGAAGATAAGCAGCGAGGACCCGTGCCTTACATTCATTTTGAAAGAGATTAGAAAGAGATAAATTGGAGTGGAGGTTTGTAGTGATTAGAGATACGTGCGTAACACACCCGGTCTACGCTGCCGAAGACTGTGGGGACCCATTCCACAGGTTCATTTTGAGAGATTTGATTTTTTTAAATTAAATATTAATAGAGCTTTTAATAATTTGCGGTTTGTTTGGAAAAATCAACGGTCGGGTCGGCTAGTATACAGATGAAAAATGTTCTTTTGATACCAGAAATGTAACTCCAAGTCGCCAACAGGTTTTTTATGTATAAACTGGGGGCTAGGCAGTTGAAAAAACCCGAATTTCTTCAAAACATTCACATACATACACACACAAAAGGAAAGGCCAACAATTCTTATTTATTGTCAAAATATGTCAAATAATTTCCTCTTCTCAATTTGGCGCCCCCTATTTAATCATTCTTCGCCTCAGATTCAGGTGCATAATTATCTTAGGTACCAAGTGTATTGAGCCATCACTAGAAACATTTACAGAAGCTTTTTCTTTCATCGTTATTTGGATATAACAATATATCTTACTAAAAAAACATTCACACACAAAAAAAAAAAAAAATTTAAATCAACAATTTTTATTTATTGTCAAAATATGCGAGATAATTTCGGTTTAAACCTCTCTCAATAAGGCGCCCCTTGCCCTCGGCGCCCGGGGCGGCCGCCCCCCTTGAACCCCCCTTCCCCCTAGCTACGCCACTGATTATATGCACCAAAGAAAATGTGCATTCCCATTTACAAAACCGAAGTTTTTTTTTGTGATTGTGTCAAAGTAACTTTATTTTTTCCTTATTGTTTTTTAACGATTTATGTGCGGGAATGCTCTAATCTATGTTATTGTGATCGCCATACTATTGCATTTTTAATTATTTTACCTGAAAGGCCCTCGTGGTTAACATACTCAAATCCAGGTGGTTCTGCTAGTCACAATTAAAAATGCTGTGATTTTTATTTCAATCAAGACATCAAAAGTTATGGCAAAACTTAGTATGTGGAACATTTGAAGATAGTAGAAACAATAACTTTTTCGAAAAAGACTCGATTTTTGTTTATTTATGCTTAAATAACTATTGGTATTATCATGATCGCTATTCGAAAAAAAAAAAAGACAATTTGTTCTTATTAAATATACTAGTTGCAACGGGTGTACTTTTAAAAATTTCCTGATTCCGGTAGGCTGATTCTTCTTTTTCGAACCT
Organism: Maratus speciosus; assembly: GCA_963932465.1. Classification (NCBI taxonomy): domain Eukaryota; kingdom Metazoa; phylum Arthropoda; class Arachnida; order Araneae; family Salticidae; genus Maratus; species Maratus speciosus. The sequence continues at coordinate 243,075,044 of OZ010800.1, read as the reverse complement.
TTCGTTTCTTCGGAACATATGGTTTTTACGTATTTCAAATTTGTTTTTAAAAAATATTAATAATTTGGGAAAGTTCCAGGAATCGTTACCATTAGGAGAACGATTAAATTCCACAATATTTTTTTGGTGTATTATTTTGACCAAGATAGCCCCTTTGATTCAAGAAAGAATTTCTCCGCTAAGTTCAACGCTGGCTCTTTCCAATACCGAAGATTCAGTTTTGAGCAGTTTGGGAATTTTGAGCAGTTAAAAATGTTCTACGCCTTTTGTTACTGGTTATCGTTTTTTAATGCTGTGGTTCTTTATGCAAACATTTTATGGCGCTCTTTAAACGTCAGTGCCCGGACAATTATCCAATCTCCCCCCCCCCCCCCCATACACTGAGCAGTGTCTGTTTCAGCTATTTGAATATAATAATACAGGTATTGTGCAGTTGTCTTAATTTTTTTAAATGGGCCCAATATTTTACAGGATATATTCAAACCTTTCAGGCTTAAAAGTTTTAACATGTGATCGTACTCATCATTTCATTTTTACTGAATCTATTTTTTAAAAATTGGATAGCGACATCATATTTATTTTACGGTAAAGCTAAAACTTTAATACATTTTAAAGTCGTTTCTTTCAGGAAATTTAGTTAGATATTTCCTAAGAGTTTTATGAATGCTTTCGATTTATCTACTTCACTTGGTTATGACATTTTCCATTTATACGTAAAGTAAATATTACGCTAAATTCAATTCAAAAGTGACTAAGTTCAAGTTTCGCGGAAGCTTTTTTAACTAAGAAATGGCGGTTGAAATTCTTTAACGTCTTGAATTTAATTTTAAAAACTGTTTAGCTACGATAGAATTCCTATTTACAATATTAAACTATAAAATTAAACACGGTTACACTTGAAAAAAATATCCGGTGGTTTTCTGAGATTCTGCACAACTTTATAAAGATATGCAGCTTCAAAAATCTTATTAATAATTGAAATTCCAAGTATCTTTCTTTTCGAAATATCTTCCCTGAAGTTTTAGTGTGCTTTTTATGTCAATTCCAATAAATATAACATAGCCCAATGGACGAATACTAATTTGTCCTTTCCTTGTTTTCAACATAGTTAGTAGCACAATAAAAGTGTATTACTTTGCACGTTATAATATATGTTTTCGGAACCATAATCCATATTGCCAGATATCAGTTATGAATTACAGAGCTGTACAGTCAGAAATACAGTGGAACCCCGGTTAAGACGCGTTTCAAGGGAGTGGACAAAAATCGCGTATTAAACGTGATTTGTATAATGTTGCACGAACTGGGCTTATTTACACATTTAATCATCTAAATGAACATTAGGTCTTTCATTTATATGTTTACGGTCGAAAATTGTGTCGTTTACATATGTTTAGCTTAAAATTTAATTGTATTAAACTTTAACTCCTTATTTCTTTTTATTGGACCGACTGGAATAAAAACGGAAAATAAATGTGGATTCCAACATTGTTTTATTCTCGATTTGTACGTTGCAACCAAAAAGGAAACAACAAAAACAATTTTCCTACTAGACTAATATTTTTACCCGACTGCCAAGGAGGTTTATGTGTTTCACGCGTATCTGGATATGTGGATTTCTTTATACTCTCGAAACATCCCAACGGCAGGATGGATTTTAATAAATGAGGTCTCTATCGATTCGTCTTAACCGTCCGAAGGTTATAGGCTAGATTTAATTGTTTTTAATTGTTTTAATTGTTTAGAATTGTTTTAATAAATTCAAAATAGCGGTCGTAAAATACAAAATGGCGGTAGAGACGAAAAGAAAAAAGTTTACCCACCATATTGAGTGGCATATCATTGGATAAGTATTTCAAAATGAAGACGATGTTTGATTGACTATTTTACATTCAGAAGCTCTGTTTAAATATTATACAGCCTAGAAGTTGTGTAGGTAGGATCTCTAGCTTTACTGTAACTGTAATCATGATAGACATCTATAGGCCTCATCAAAACAGTGTTTATAGATAGGAACTAACAATTAAACACAATTTAAAAGTCATCAATACAAGTAAATAAAAAATTAGGTAAGTAATATAAAAAATAGTTTCACATTGATGAGAAATAATTAGTTCGCTTTTTACGCAGTCGGGTTTTTTGATTTTTCAAATTAAATTTTTACTTGTTATAGAATAAAACGTTATATCTTTGAAGCACAATCCAGTTTTAAAAATCATATTTACTACTTGTATTAATGAGTAGTACCATTATAATCGACCCTTCTTTTTAATATAAGAAGAAACTATTTTTACTAACCTTTAATTACGTAATATTGTTAGCATAACAAGAAGTAAAGAAAACATAAACGAATTATCTAATCGCAGTCGTTTTTGTTTAATCTTTACGAGTTTAATTTTTGTTGCCTATAACATGCATTATAAAACATAGTTATTAATATAACGTACATTTAAATGCTCACTAACAACATGTATGATTATCTCTAACCATAATAATTTTTATGATGCATATGAGTAATCTGAATTCGTCTATATCTCTCTTACTACTGTAAAAACATACACAAACAGAGAGACAAAGAATGTTAGGAGGCGGGATCAAAGAAGAATTGCAGTTTTACTAATTTAGCGGGGTTTTTGTTTTATTCAAATATCCACTATTTCAGATTAGTAATTTTCGCGTTGATTAATCTGCTATTAAATAAAGTAAATAATACTAATCGAAAACAGTGTTTTTTATCTGAATAAAAATAATCCGCAAAATTGGCAACACTTGAGAAGAGAGAAGGAATTCGCATCTTGATCAATGAATCCGCGCCTTAAGCGTGATTATTTTCCCTCAAAGGACAAAAAAATTATCGCGTATTAAGTGGGATCGCGTAATAACCATTCGCGTATTAAAGGTGATATTTTTACATTAGTCTTATGAGTGATATTCAAGGGATCGGAAAAAATCCGCGTATCGAGCGGGATCGCATATTAACCGTGAGCGTCTTAATCGGGTTCGAGTGTATTATGCTTAATGTTGTAAACTGTCTCTCTTTTACAATCAAAAAGTACCTTCCAGAGCTTCACCACGTGAGTTACAACCAAGCATTGTACTGTGTTTTGTGCTGGCCTAGGGGTGTTCCATCTCTCTTAAAAGATTTTACACTAATAGGAGGGTGTATCAATAAATTTTTGTCCTCACATAGAAATGATTGAGTGAAATTTATGAAATTGCTACATTTTATGAGTCCTTTTCTATATAGTCACCATGCACAGTAACACATTTTTGCAAACGGTATCTCAAAGAAAGGGGGGGAGAATGTATTCCAGGCGGCGAGATAGTAGACCCAAAGGGGTCATTTTTCTAACTTTTGCCAACCCCCACATGTGACATGTTGTTGGAAAAGCCTGTGACCACTTATGCATGCTATACACTTCCCGAGCCCCTCCCCAAATTACCCCCCCCCGGGGGGCATGAATGGTTTCCCCAAAATTTATAAAAGTGCCCCCGGGGAGCAAGTTTGGGGGAAGGGACTCGGGATGTGCATAGCATGAATATGTAGTCACAGGCCTTTCCAACAATATGTCACTTGTGGGGTTCGGTAAAAGTTAGAAAAAGAGTCCCCTTTGGGTTTACTATCGCGCCTTCTTAAATACATCCTCAACACACTCTTTGAAATGTCGGTTGCACAAATGTGTTACTGTACACGTTGACTATATGGAAAAGGACTCATAAAATGTAGCAATTTCACAAATGTCGTTCAATTATTTCTATGTGAGGGCAAAAATATATTTATACACTTTTGTACTTTTTGGATATACTGTATGTATATAAATATCACTGAAATAAAAAAAGAGCTATTAATAAACGATAGCAAAGAAATAATGTTCATTTAGTGGAGTTATTCAAAAGAAAAATATTTTAAAACCATCAGGGAAAAAATGTTACGAATTGTAAAATAGGAATTCTGTCTCTCTTAAACGGTTTTACACTAATACTTTTGGATATCCTGTATATCTATAAATATCATTTTAGAAAAAAGAGCTATTAGTAAAAGAGAGCACAGAAATAACGTATGTTTAATGTAGTTATTCAAAAATAAAATATTTTAAAACCATTATGAAAAAACTGTTAAAATGAAATTTAATTGCAAACATGTCTATTAAGCGTTAAAAACAATGTTGAATCATAAACTAATTTCACATCGCCTCCTAAAATTGAAGACTTAACCTAATAATTACTTTCGTATTAAATATTTGTCAATCTATTCTTATTGCATCCCTGATTTGTTTTGCAAAACGATTCCACAATTACAATTTAGGTTTGTACGAAAGTTCTGAGCTTAATTACAAATAGATAAATATTTAATAAAGCCCTACAGAAAGAGATTTGAAGTCATAATTTGTATTTAAGTCTTCTCTGGCAGGTTAGAAATCGATTATGTCCGGAGAAAGTGAATATTGCGATAAATTTAACGTAGGGACGATTAAGTTCAAATTATGCGGAAGCTGTTTTAACAGATAGATGGCATTTGAAATCCTTTCAAGCTTCGGATTTAATTTTGAAAATTACTTGTCTACGATTGAATTTATATCTACAACATGGAATTTTAAAATGAATTCCAACAATTCAAGCAGAAAATAAAAGAGTGAGTTGCATTTATTCGCTATGACTTTAAAAAGAAATGCTAATTTGGATATTTCTTAATAGACTAAATCGAAAAACTTATTAAATATTAGTATTTTGTGTAAATTTATTTCTAAATTTCTTATCTTAAAATTTAACAAACTTTTATACAATTTCTCTTAAGAAAGTAGGACCCAGTTATAGAAAAGTAATTTAATACCAACACAACTCTTAATCATAATTGATCATGAAATATTGAGACGATACAGTTAAACTTGGATAATTCGAAGTTGAAGAGACAAAGAGAAAAGTTCGAAATATCCAAAAATTCGAATCACATATTTTCTCTAAAACAGAAGAGATAATAAAAAAGATTAACTTCATGATGAAAGATTTAACACATAAACTTTACCCAAGGATACTGCTACTTTTTTTTCATTAAATCAAACATTTTTTACTAACTTAATTTTTCATCACTTTTAAGAAAAAGATTGCTAGTTTGAATGCAATATTTGAATCATAGCATACGATAGCAACTTGTCAATTAATACAAAACTAAATTCTTCTACATTACGCTGCCCTTCAAAAAAGCATCGAAGTTCATGTGTATGCACCATAGCTTCTGACAAACTAATACTTCTCTTGTATTTCCTTTTTCTCTTCATCCCAGATAGTTCGTTCTCAGCTTCGTTAGCAATAATGTCCGCATAAGTTGCCTCTGCACACAACCACATTTTTGTCCACGTTGACATAGTCTTCATACAAGATTGATGGATCAGATTTTACATCTCTTCAATTATCTACAGACAGATCAGGATCAATTTCATCAAAGTTTTCTACTACACTTACTCTTTCCGTTTCTTTCTTTACAAATTCCGCCTTATGAAAGCATTTCATTTTTGCTCTTTTACTAACCTTGTCCCATGCCTGCCTACACATTAGTGAAGTATGAAGAATGTTGAGATTCTTAATGTTAAAATTTTCTATGAGGTGATTGTCTACATCATGACATTCCAAACCATCGCCTTTCATTTCACCGTTAAAATAAACTGTTAAAATATTTTGTACCTTAGCTAAAAAGTCTCAGGAACAATTTTAAGGACAATCGTATGAAAAATTCGAATTATTAAAAATAAATTTCGAAATACCCACGATATATTTACATTATTTTAATACAGAATTCTAAGAAACTAGCAGAAAAATCGAATTATCCAGAATTTCGAATTAAACAAGTTCGAATTATCAAAGTTTCACTGTATTTGAGGACCCCAAAAGCCAAGTGGTAAAAGTGACAAAATTGTAAAAATTCAACTAAGTACACAGATGACCTGGAAACATGCTATTTTCTTTTGAGGTAAAGAAGTATAAGTGATTTTCTAATTATGTGTTGTGTTTTTGAGATCAACCACTTTTGTAGAATAATGATCAATATTGATTAATTGTAAATTTAAAGAAAATTGCTCTCTACATTTTTCACATTTATTGAAATAAGAGTTCAAAGACCACTGTGAAACAAGCAGCAGTTTCCTAATTCAATTCAGTCAATTATTATTGATGTTCAACTTTAACGTCAATTATCTTTGAACGCAATTTACTCCAAATCAAAATTTTGTCACTTGTACCCCTTGGCTTCTGATGTCCTCATTTTATAACTGCTTTTATTCCTTTCACTTCACCGGCGGCGGGCATAGGGAAATGGCGCTTTTACACCCGACGTTTCTCGGGGCAAACGTTGAAGTGGTTAAATTTTTAATCACTATTAGCGTTCTCATTTGCAAAATTATTATTTATAAACGATATCGACAACCATTTATTCGATATTGTCTATTAAACAGGTATTATTCTGCAATCAAAAAGCGCTCTCTTATGTTTCAATGATTAAGTTACGTCCATGCATTTTATCGCCCTTTTTGATTACAGGTATAAGTGTATTGTAAATTCCTTAAACTTTTTTTTGTAATGATATTGAGGCACCTTACATATATATATGAGTGTCGAAAAAAAAATTTAAAGAATAGAACGGTATCAATCTATGTTTAAAATGAATATTATACGAAGTTAGATCAAACTAAAATATTTATCAAGGTAAATAAAACCGCTAAATTCAAAATCAACTATTTTAGAAATATTGATCTATTGAGCTAAGCACTGTTGGATAATAACCTTATTTCAGATCACATATTGCAATTGCCGACATAGCAAAACAATTATTTTCTTCTTAATATTTCCTAATATATTCCACACTTCATGCATCACCCATTTAGATCGGGAGCCTGTAGTACAGACAATCACCTCATAGAGTTCACGGATGAAATTCTGGGATTAGTTAAATCTTGATTCGCATATCAAAACGCAATCAGTCTGCTATGTCATATTTTGGTAGAAAACATCTGAAAACCCGATTTTAGCGGCTGACTGGTTGTTTACCATTGTGTTTTCTTACTCTCAGACCTCTCACATCTTTGAGTGCAGGAAAACACAATGGGCTCAATCTATGGCTCAACCAATAAAATCGGGTTTTCAGGTGTTTTCTACCAAGATATGACTTGGCAGACCGATTGCGTTTTAATATGCGAATCAAGATTTTACTAATCCTAGAATTTCATCTGTGAACTCTCTGAGGTGATTGCCTGTGCTGCCGGCTACCGGTCTAATTGCTTTGGTGATACAATCCCACAATCACATATCTGGTAAGTACGGAAGAACATAGCTTTATTACGAGTGGATAAGTGTTTAATAAAGTCTTGTAGAGAAAGATTTGAAGTCATATTTATAGATTAAATTTTAACATAATTATTCAATTAGTAAATGAATCATATGAGCTGTAAATTTCCAAGTGGGTTAAAAATGTCCAGACCAAGATTCGAACAAGGGAATTACATGGCTGAAGCTGTCAATGCTCTGCCAAATGAGCCATACCGGATGAATCTGGTGAACCTAATTCCCTCAGCTAACCTTAATGATGACAGAGTCTGGTGATGGCGTAGTTGGCAGAGTACTGGTGGCTTCAGCCAAGAAATCGCTGGTTCGAATCCTGGCCCGGACATTTTAGCCCACTTGGAAATTTACCGCTCGTATGATTTATAGAGCGTAGTGGACGAACATGTTATGTTACTCTTTTTGGTGGTTTTGGATTGTAGGAATCGCGTAGATGTGCAAAAATATTTCAGAAATTCTAACATAGCGGAGAATGCAATAGTTAGTATTTCTTACAAAATCTACCTAAAAATACGTCCCGCTGTCGAATACTATATTTTCACTTTCAAAACCGGTTCTGAAAATGAAAGTGCCATTCTAAAAAATATCCGCAACGAAAATCGAAAAAGTGAAAAAGGTGTGATGTAGAGACGGATCTCAGCTATACAATGAAAAAAAATTACTTATAAATCTCGAAATGCAAACGAGATATTAGAAAAAACCGTTTTAAAAATCCTTTAATATTAGTATCCTTCCCAAAAATTAGCATTAACTCGCGAGTACCTTCGCCAGGAGGGACCGGAGCCTTAATTGAGAAATAAAAAGATCCTACTTTGTAAATTCTTTATTTTTCCCCATAACATTTATCTATAATAACTTTCCGATTGAAAAAAATATTAAACATAAAAAGTCAGCAGTTATCACTAATGTTGCCAGCTGTCCCGATTTACACGAGATGCCCTGATTTTCAGGCACTCTAAGACCTCCGCGTAACCACTCCGCAGCACACCTAAAGTCCCGATTTTTCTTCTTACACAAATTCTTTTAAATTACTTTTAGTACCATGCTATATGCTAGTCCGCATCAAATGAAACTTAATAGAGTAAAAACTCTGAAGATAGAACCTATGTATAAATAAAATGTTTATAGTCCCTATACGAATTGAATTTTTTGAACTGAGCGAAAAAATGCCCGATCCGGGGATCGAATTCCAGATCCTTGCTTTACATTGTGCTAATGCTCTGCCGTTTGGGATTTTTTTCGGGCAGTTGGAAAAATTCAATTCGTATGGTATCTTTACCAATCAGCATCATTGTATTAAAAATAATAATATATCTACAAACCACAGACTTCTAATATAAGTAAGCAAAAGTATGGTCAACTCAAGACAAAGACAGAGAGACGATGTTTCAGCGAGAATCTGGAGAGAGATTACGAGGAGAAAAACCGGTTTGGCGCGCTAAATCTGCCTTCCATCACGTGGTGGAGGGCAGAGATGTAGGAGTGAAGAAAAGGTTGCCGATTTGGAGTCTACTTATATTAGAAGTCTGTGCTACAAACCTGTCGTTCATATGGAGTTCCTTTACCTGCGGTTTATTCTGTTGACATGGCATGACCTACATGACAGACCAGATGTTATTGCCAATCCGGTTATCTCAGCGAAATATGCTTGCCGGTCGTCAGCCCAGGTAGCTTAGACAGCTGAGTCTTGGCAATGTAAGTCAAGGATGTGGGTTCGATTCCCGGCTCGGGCATTTTTTTTTTGCTCAGTTGAAAATTTTCAATTCGTATAGTAACTTTACCAATCAGTATGATTGTGTTAAAAATAATAGTTTATAGTGCCTTCCAAGAAACGCCTTGCAAATAATTCTGCCAAGACGGAAATCTATCTAAAACTCATTTTTTTTTTCAATTCTTGGCTGTTTTTAAAAGTTTTACTATACTCTGTTCTGTAAACCTTGTTGTATAACGAAATTCCGTTTTTAAAGTAAATGTTTCATTTTCCCTATGATAGGAATACCACACAATTATACCTGCTAAATTGAAATTTTATATCAAACACCAGCGATTTCGCTTTCAGAGGTTTTACTATATAAGATTGTTATTCATTTTTTAATAGGCTAAAAACTGCTAAGAAGAAAGTGCAAGAGGCAGTAGAAAATTCCATTTTAAACATTTTTCTGTCTTAAGCAAATACAGGGTGGTTATAATTAAAGTTACCCTGTTTGGACCTAAGTCGAGTCCGCTCTGCTTGAAAGATATTGATGAAACTTGGAATATAAGTTATATGGACCATGAGGAAATGAAATTTGCAATAAAGAAAAAAAATAGTACAAATTTCGAGCATCAGGTGAAAAGGAGGCCCATGAAGACCAAAAATCTCAAACTAGAAACACAAAACTTTTTTATTTACAGCATATGTTCAATGTGCATCCCATTTGCGTCAAGCACATGTTCAAATGGTATTAAAGCGAGTTCAACAGTAGCGCGAATGGTTTCTTGATCAGTTGCAGCAATATGAAAAGTTATGCTTGCTTCCAAATCAGGTAGAGGCCGTATGATTTCTCCATATACACCATCTTTCAGGAATCCCCACAACGAGAAGTCACACGGATTGAAGTCCGGAAAACTAGGAGGCCAGGTTGTCAGAAAACTTCTCGAAATTACCTGATCATCTCCAAAGTGGCACGAAGCAGTGCCTCACTGCTCAAGCTATGTGAGGTGGGGCATCATCTTTCATGAATACGGTAGTCTCTACTGTCGCTCTTGTAAAGATGGAATGACCAGCTGTTGAAGAAGGTCGCATTAACGGGTACCCGTAATGAAACATCTTTTAGGGCCCTGAGAATTGTTCTCCTAAAAAAGGAGGACCAAAAATGAAATCCGCCGTAAAGCTATACCATGCAGTAATGTAATCAGGGTACAAAGACTGTGCATGCACAATATTAGGACTTGCAGTACCCCATACGCGGCAGTTCTGAGTATTCACTGCTCCGTCTAGGGTAAAATACACCTCGTCCGACCACAAAATGCTCCAAGGCTATGCATTGTGAACGGCTATTCTGGCCAAAAACATCCTCGCAAATTGAGTTCGGGTGTCCAGGTCAGCAGGGTTCAGCGCTTGTATAACGTGAATCTTGTATGGATACCACTTTATAATGGATCGAAGAACCTTTCGTACTATAGACCAAGGGTGAGACAAATCACGTGACACCACTCGAGAACTTGTCGAAGAATATTGGGAACCGTACACTCTTTCGACCACGGCAAGAGCGACTTCTTCGACTGTTTCATTTGAAATCCGGTTCCGCCCTCTTCCTTTTAGGACACCCAACTCCCCAGTCTCTTCGAATTATTCAGACATCATCTTTTTTAAAGCCTGCCTCTTCATTGGTCTTTTCCGTAAGCCTTCGAAGCTTCGATATTCTCGCAGTACAATTGACAAATTACTGCGATTCTGATAAACCAACTTCACCAGTAACGCTCTTTCCTTCTTCTCTAACGGCATGGTGCAGAATGACTTTACGGCAGTGACTACTGGCTTTTTAAACCGCTCTAAATTTGCATAAAGTCCTTTCTCATAGATGAAAACCGCCATCTATCGGCCGAAATTTTAACTATTTTTTTATCGCAGTTTTCATTTTACCATGGTCAATATAACTTATATTCCAAGTTACATCGATATCCGTCAACCAGAGCGGACTCTAAGTAGGTCTAAACAGGGTAACTTTAATTATAACCGCCCTGTATAATTGTATGATATTCTTGCCACAAGGACATTGAAATTTTTACGTTTAAAACAGGATTCTGTTATAGGCAGGTGTCCTTTTTCATGAGGTATATTGTATTTTTAAGACCACATTTAGAATTCGCTGTCCCTTTTTTTGTCACCCTTTCCCACTTTTTTGTCTCCATGTCTGGCTTTTTTGTCTTCATGTCCCGCTTTCTTATCTCCCTCTCCCGCTTTTTTATCTCCTGTCCCGTTTTTTGTAACACACGAGCAGGAAACACTGGTCATCACCCTATGTTGTGCAGCAGTGATTTACCTCCGCAATCACAAATTGCCCACTAGAACTCCGTCGTTTGAATTACCACGATTTAAACTTGCACTCTAAAAAATGATAAATGTTGTTTAATGTAAGAAAATACAATGAAACACAAACGAAAATGTATAGTAGCCTCTTCCCAGTAACCCATGATTATGAAAGCATTCTTTATTTTTAGAAACTTCAGAAACTAACATATTTTTGATATTTTAAGAAGAATTTATAAAAAAGTTCTTCACTATATTTTGGAAACATTTCCTTATATATTTATAGTGTATTAATCCATTTTCTCAATCTGTACTATACGTTTTTCGAATACGATCATTTCTAAAGAAGGCATTTTTATGTTCAACAAACACATTTCACAGACAAACGCGATAAATTAACAGCATTAAAATTAACATTAAAATTAATATTATTTTGTTATTCTTGCATGTATAAGTTTTGCTAAGCAGCTGGAAATGTTTCATTGACAGCTGATGGAATACTAAAATACAATATTCAGGCTTGAGAAAACTGATTAATACACTTCTAAAACAAAAGAAAAAGTTTCCTAAAGTCAGTGGCAGCAAAAGGAATTTCAGTTTCATAAGCGGTTCTGTAAATCTCGAAAATAATATTCGTATATTGTACATTGTACATATGTAATATATTGCAAATTCGTAGATAAAGAAACATTTGCCTTTTTTTAACAGCGAGTCTGGTTGCCTTCCGTTATTCTTTAACGTTTATACTAATAATATCGAGACACCTGTATGTCTATAATTGTCGTTTAAAAGACAGGAAAATAAACGAACAATTGGTCAACAAAAAGAAGGAACGATGTTTAATAGTGTGCCATTCCATGAAAAACGGACAATATGTCCTGCGCGTGACACATATATACCTATATCTATTAACTTATATGTTATTAAAATATAAACTATACATTAAAAATAACAAAAAAACATGATTTTTATATTAGAATAATTGTTTTAATTTGAGAGGATACAGTAGCATTGTTAAAACAGCAGTAATATATGGAAAATATGTCCCATACATGACATGGAAAGGCCCAATAAAAGATACATTCAATATTACATAATTAAAAAAAATTTAATCAGCAAAGAACACTGAAAAATCTAAATTCATTTGTTAAATAAAAATTGATTAATGGCTAAAAAACTGTTGAAACACAACCTTCTCTCAAACGGTCGACTTAACTAAAATGACCCGACTTAACTAAATAATTGTTTTCGTATTAAATGTCCATCAGGATATCCTACATCTGTATTTAATGCATCATTGACAAGAATCGATACCACAGTCACTAGTCTGGTTTGTATAGAAGTACAGACCTTAATTAGAAGTAGATAAATATTTAATAAAGTCCTGCAGAAACAGATTTGAATATATAATACATATTTAAGTCTTTTCTGACAAACTGCATATCGATTATAGTCCAGACAAAGTGAATATTACGATAAGTTTAGGGTAGAGGTGATTAAGTTCAAATTATGCAGAAGCTGTTTCAACAAATATATTATATTTGAGATCCATCCATGCCTGGGATTTAATTTTGAAAAATCGATAATGTAAATTGTTTCTGAATAATAGTATTACTATCCACAACATTAACTAGTTGGATGTGCCAATCCCAAAACTTTCTTCTATCTTATACATCTTAATATTTCAAAAAGTAGTTACACATGTTAATACTTCAATATTATTAGTTCAATACTATACCAACTTTATTTTTCTTCTTAAATTTCTGCTTCAGTCAATTAAACGGACTAATAACGAGTTAATCTATATCATGATATTTGTAAAAAATTAATAGTTTTTCCTTATTCTGTTGTTATCGGATGTTTGCGAATAGCCGGCGTAGCAGGAAGGAAATTCCCGCCTTTGCACGAGCTGCTGTTGGACAATAGAACTACGAAAAATGAAGAAAAATATACAAAAATCGCTATCAGAGAGACCCTTTACGCGATATTTCCAAATTCAGGGAAGACCTGTTGGCCAAAGCCAAAAACATGCACAAAAAATTTGGTTCAATTGTCTGCATAATTTTATACACTTTACGATTGTACAATAAAGAAAATGGCACATCGCTATTACAGCGCCCCCCTTCCGGCAGATTTTTTCCAAATTCTGGGAGGACTTGTTTGCCATAGGCAGAAACTTACGCAAAAAATTTGGTTCAATTCTATGCATAAATTCATACACTTTTCGATGGTACAATAATGAAAATGGCACAGAGATCCAATTATAGTGCCCCATTCTGGCTGAATTTTTTCAAGTTCAGGGAAGACTTGCTTGCCATAGCCAGAAACATACACAAAAAATTTGGTTCAATTCTATGCATAACTTCATACACTTTTCGATGGTACAATATTCAAAATGGCACAAAAATCACTATTACAGCGCCCCCTAGCGGCGAATTTTTTCCAAATTTCAGGGAGGACTTGCTTGCCATAGCCAAGAACTTAAAATAAAAATTTGGTTCAATTCTATGCATAACTTCATACACTTTTGGATGGTACAATATTCAAAATCGCACAAAAACTGCTATTACAGCGCCCCGTACGTGCGAATGTTTTCCGAATTCAGGGAAGATCTACTTGCCATAGCCGAAAGCTTAAAATAAAAATTTGGTTCAATTCTATGCATAACTTCATACACTTTTGGACGGTACAATATTCAAAATCGCACAAAAATCACTGTTACAGCGCCCCCTACCGGCGAATTTTTTCCAAATTCAGAGAGGACCTACTTGCCATATCCAAAAACTTAAAATAAAAATTTGGTTTAATTCTATGCATAACTTCATACACTTTTCGACGGTACAATATTCAAAATCGCACAAAAATCGTTGTTACAGCGCCCCCTACCGGCGAATTTTTTCCAAATTCAGGGAGGACCTACTTGCCATATCCAAAAACTTAAAATAAAAGTTTGGTTCAATTTTATGCGTAACTTCATAAACTTTTGGATGGTACAATATTCAAAATCGCACAAAAACTGCTATTACAGCGCCCCGTACGTGCGAATGTTTTCCGAATTCAGGGAAGATCTACTTGCCATAGCCGAAAGCTTAAAATAAAAATTTGGTTCAATTCTATGGATAACTTCATACACTTTTGGACGGTACAATATTCAAAATCGCACAAAAATCACTGTTACAGCGCCCCCTACCGGCGAATTTTTTCCAAATTCAGAGAGGACCTACTTGCCATATCCAAAAACTTAAAATAAAAATTTGGTTTAATTCTATGCATAACTTCATACACTTTTCGACGGTACAATATTCAAAATCGCACAAAAATCGTTGTTACAGCGCCCCCTACCGGCGAATTTTTTCCAAATTCAGGGAGGACCTACTTGCCATATCCAAAAACTTAAAATAAAAGTTTGGTTCAATTTTATGCGTAACTTCATAAACTTTTGGATGGTACAATATTCAAAATCGCACAAAAATCGCTATTACAGCACTTCTACCGGCGAATTTTTTCCAAATTCATGGAGGATCTGCTTGCCAAAGCCAAAAACTTAAAATAAAAATTTGATTCAATTCTATGCATAACTTCATACACTTTTTGATGGTACAATGGCGACAGACAAACGGACAGACGAACAAACGGACAGACAGACATTTTCTATATAGATGTTTTTTGGGGATCTCTGGCCCCTAAAACGTGTAAACCCGTCGAAAACCGGAATTCGAGAAAAAATTTCGATTACAATACTTTCTTCTATTGAAGATAGAAGAAAGTAAAAAGTATGGGTATGGCGTCCAGTATGTTTATAGCGCCAAACATCACATCTTTAAGATATCTATTTTATAAAGAACAAACGTGTCCGTGCATAACGCTGAGGTCATTTTCACGGTGGCAACAACGGACGATTAAATTTAGCTGTTGCTGTTTTTTTTTTTAATTATAAACAACGCACATCTACAATTTTTACACCGTCGAATAGGGAAAAATCTACTTTTAAATGCAAATTGTTCGAAAACTGTATCGCAATTTGTTTGAAAACTGTATCGCTGTTTACTCAATTTTAATTGTTTTTAATATAATTTTGAAGTATGAATTTTTTTAGTCTATCTCTATCACCTGTGCAGACGATTACGAAAAATTAATCAGTTTGCATTTAAATTAGCATAAATAGCTCAGCATTTGTTTCCAGCTTATATTTCATAACAAAATTAAAACATCTACCAATAAATAAATAAGACAATAAAATATCATGCGTAAAAATACAAATTTAAGACATGTCATTAAACTATGCACTTAAAGTACTGAAATGATCAGAATCGAAAAGACTGTTGTAAATAGCGATCTTTGGCGATTTATTTTTCTTTGGCTGTTAACTCCTGATTCGAGGGCAATACGAAAGTATCGCTTTTCCTAAATTTCAAAACTTCATTTGAGTACATAATTGGTATTTTTCACATAAAAATGATTTTTACTTTCTTCTATCTTCAACAGAAGAAAGTATTGTAATTAAAATTTCTTTCGACTCCCGGTTTTCGACGGATTTGCACGTTTTAGGGGTCAGAGATCGCAAAAAACATGTTTATACAAAATGTATGTCTGTCTGTCTGTCTGTCCGTATGTCCGTGTGTCGCCATTGTACCATCAAAAATTGTATGAATTTATGCATAGAATTGAACCAAACTTTTTTTAAGTTTTTGACTATGGCAAGCAAGTCCTCCAGTAATTTGGAAAAAATTCGCCGGTAGGGGGCGCTGTAATAGCGATTTTTGCACATTTTGAATATTGTACCATCGAAAAGTGTATGAAGTTATGCATAGACTTGAACCAAATTTTTTGTGTATGTTTTTGGCCATGGTAAAAAGGTCTTACCTGAATTTGGAAAAATTTCGTTGGAAGGGGGCGCTGTAATAGCGATTTTTGTAAAATTTTCAATATTGTACCATCGAAAAGTGTATGGAGTTATGCATAATTCTAATAAAAATATTAAGAAAACTAATTAAAATGAAATATTGACATGAGATAGAAGAAAGTTTTGGGATTGCCACATCCAACTAGTTGGTATTGTTATCCGTCATTATAATAGCATATATATATATATAAAAAAATATCTATTAGAGTTTTCTACATTAAAAAAAAAATAGTTTTTACCTATATTTTGTAACCCAGGAAGTCCGGCTTTATCCCTTTGTTTAATTTAAAAGTGTTATTTTATGAAAATGGTTAGCCATATTTAAAAAAATAAACAAATAAACATACTGCATAAAAAAAGAATACGCATGAAAATTATAACCTAAAAGATTAGTGATTTTTAAAACCTCATATTTACATAACTTTCTTCAATTGGTTATTTTGTGAAAATGGTAATATAGATTGTCAAGATAGTTTACCAGTTTGCACAGTAAATATAAGCATATGAAATTACCAAAAATTCCTATTCTCTTCTTGATCTCCCTAAAATACACACCTCTTCTTATTAAAAAAAATATACATATTTTTTCGAATTTTCTACCATTTTTTTTTTTAAATATTACGAATTATCAGGTATCATAAAAAAAAGTGCTTCAACAAAACTGATCTTCCACAAAGGTTATTTGTTTTATACTATCTATCTTATTTATAAACTTATGCAGCATCTCGCGCCAAACTCTACGTATCTCAAAAGAGTCTGATTCATTGCGAATGCTTTCGCCACGTATGGAAATTTCTATTGAGTCTCGGATAATGGATAGTTAATAAAATCTTAAGGGATAAATTATTTCATTACTTTTAAGATTAATCTGTAAAGGTTAAATGTTATGGAGTCTGACTAAAGCTGCAGTTTTCTTGTTATGTTTCCTATATACGTAACTACAGCATAAGCTCTAAATACTCTTTACAAAGTTTAGTGGCTTTACGATCATTAAAATGAACTACAGATGGCTCTGAATGATGTGAGTTAAAAAAAAATAATAATAAACACTCTGTCATTCTATAGAGAAAAACTGTTTTTTTTTTTTTTTTAAGTTTTGTAAAAGTGATCTTAAAAGTTTTTGGATAACCAGATTTAAAACTTTCAGTTACTTTTAACATCTCACCGAGGAAACGATTCGATCATATTAAAAAAGAAATCGGTAAATTTCTTAGAATCTATACTGTTTTATAAATATTCAATGCAAATTTTAGAATAACTCTTTATTTTATAAAACTCATACGTTAGAAATAGGTAAATCAAACTACGCTAAAAACATTTTATCCACAAACTAATTTAAAATTATTGAGTTAAATAAATTGTTAAAATGTCGCTTAATGAAAAATCATATTGTATGTTGAAGTTTTTATTTTTCATGTTGCGATCCATGTTCCCTAAATTATTGCACCGAAAAGCATATTTTTGAATTCTGTAATTTAAAGTTCAAGGGGAATATTCCTTTAAAATCAAATTTTTTGCTTTGACCCAATCTTTAATTAAAAATAATAAAATAATTATATTACAAAGTTATCTAAAGAAAACTACTTTGTAAAAATTTAAATTCGGATTTATGTGCTTTCTAAGCAAAATTCTAATTGTATTTTTTTCTATAAATATAAATTTTGCACTAACTTCAAAATATGAACTTTAAAAAGTTCTATGTTTACTTAAAAGGTGACATATGTTTATAATGCAGATGTTACAAGCTTAAAGTATACATTTTATTTAAATTTCTTAGTACTTTCGGTCTGAAATCCACAGCCAACATCAGGAATATTTTCACTAATTGCCGTTCTATTAATTTAAAATACGTGGCATCCTTTTTTAAAAGTTAGAGTAGAATTCTTAGGTAAACTGGAAATAGAAATAGTTGTGCTCCGGATTAAAGTTTTGTAGAAGAAAAAATATTTGACTGCGATCAATTCATTTTAATACAGCACTTTATTCACATATGTCATTTTCATTTTTAAATACGTAGTTGGACCGTAGTAGAAGTAGCAGTGTTTCGGATTATTTTTCCTCTACAATTTTTTTATCCCGAGAACTACTACTTCTGCTTCCAGTTACCCTAAGAATTACAAACTCTCCTATTTCAAACGAAATGACGTATTTGAAATGAATAGAACGGCAATTAATGTAAATATTCCCTGACGATAACTGCAGGATAGCAAACCGAAAGTACTAGGAAATTTAAATAACATTTATATTTAAAACTTGTAATATCTGTATTATTAACATCTGTCACCTTTTAAGCAAAACAGAGAACTTTTTAAACATCATATTGTGTACTTTGTGCTTGAATCAAGATGGAATATTGCATTACGTTTTGCGGTTTTATATATAAATTTTGTTTTAAAAAACTGAAATATTAAATATATTTCTAAAATAAATGAATTTAATTGATAAAGTGTATATGCATTTAATTGATAAGGTGTATAAAGCGTAATAATGTGCATGTGCATGAAGTATATAAAGTTTAATAAATTGTGTTATGTGCAATTAAGTGTAACTTAATTTATTTGTAAATTTTACAATTAAAATTGTCGTTAAATACAAACTGTCAACTTAATAAAACATTTTTAAAATTCATTTATGTCCATAAATATATCAAATTAGCAGGTGCTATCATTCATGAAGCAATGTAATCGAAGGGTTTTTTTCCGTTGTCTGTTAAGGGCGAAAAATGATCATAAATTTCGCTTTTTTTAACAGAATTCCTTGACAAGGTAAGGAAAAAACACTCTCATCCTAAGACAACAATAGCTTATAACTCAGTTATCGGAAAATGAAAAAACGTTCGATTTCAAGTTTAAGAATCATGTATGGAAGTATCAGGCTTTAACGTTTAAAAGTGCGTCAGAAAAAGTATCAGACATTTCCACGTTTTTGAGCAGGTAAAGTATTTTTTTTTTAGAACCGCCTTAAAATTTCCCTTTTATTACCGTTACGATTATTGTGTAAATATACCTTTATAGAAAATCTCAGATTCATATTTAATAAATTTTAGAGTTTTTCAATTTAGACTCTTCAAGCTATTCGTATTCGGTAAACGACATTATTGATGAAGTGCCGAATAATCCTTTGATAATTGCTGATAATTGGTGATGGCGGTTTTTTTTTCAAGAACTTAAATTAAGGCTGCTAGTCAGTTAGTTTTCGAATTCCTCTAGGTAATGTTAAGTCTATGTGCCTTTGATGCATTCTTATATTTAAAATATCCCCCTAGGAAATTAATATTTTAACTTATTTTTTCTGTGTACTCTTCTTAAAAGATGTCTCGTTTTTTTCTTTGAGTCAAAATATTTGTCAAATCTATGCTTAATCTATGCTTAAAATTTTAACATGAAGTGTTAAAATTTTACTCTCCGCTCGTAAGCTTTTAACACAAAAAATATTGGAATAATTGTTAAAAATATATTGAGAACTAAGGAAAAAGTAATCATCCTTTTAGAAGAGTACACAGAACAAGAATTTGAAAATATTAATTTTCTGAGGAGATATTTTAAATATAACAATGCATCAAACGACCATAGACTTAACATTATCAAGGGGAATTCGGCAATTGTCCGATGCGTTTTTCTGATAATTTAATTGTTAATGTACAGTCGTGGAAAAAAAATGTAAACACCTCCTACTAACTCCTCAACAAATTATCGTAGAAGAATGTTACTGGTACCGAACGATTGGAAATAAAGTCTAATTTAAATGATGTATATAAAATTTGCTTAGGGGGGCCTCTTCATATTAAAACGAACCATAACTTTATTTTTTTTCAATAGCAGTATACAATTCTGACAGCATAAATGAACTTTACACCCTTCAATTAGCCTAAAAACAAATTTTTATGCAATCCGTGAAATAAATTTCCAAGAAAATAATTATTTTAAAACGATCTTATTTCAGGGGCTGTATCCAAATTGAAGTTCGGTACTCGATTGTTGACCGAGAGAACCTCCTTCTTGATCAAGACATCTTAAACGCTACTCAAGCAATCACTGAAAACCGCTAGGTTACAGGATAGCAGAAGAAATTTCAAAATATCTAGTCACTTCTATAATCGTCATCTATCTTAATCCATAATTTTTCCGTTTTTAAGAAAAATGTGACATTTTGGATTTCCATAAAGCAGGACTTAATAAATCAAAATCAATCAAAAAAATTGTAGGTTGCAATTCATAATTTTTTCGAATATTAATTTCATTATTCATATCATAAAATTATAAAAATGGTATAATTCAACTTATTTATGTATGTGTATATTAGTATTATTGCTACTCAAACTATTAACACATTAGGACTACGATGTGTACTTTCTTCTACGATAATTTTTTGAGGAGTTAGAAGGGGGTGTTTACTTTTTTTTTCACGACTCTAACTTGTCTTAAGTGTATTAAAGGGGAAATTTTCCGTTTGTCATTTTTCCTAACGAATAATTATCCATTATTATTATTATTATTATCATGTTTGTGTATTCGAACAAATTAAAATGATTGGATGAACATTGGATTCGATATTTTAAAACATCTAGAAGCTCTAATATACAGCTTTGATAAAATTTAGAATTTGCTGCAGTGATCCAAAGTGATTTTCCAATCTACTGGATTTCGATTAACGACATTGGTGATGCACTGGAAAATTAATCCTCCTATTGGTGACTGCTTTTCTTGTCAGGGACCTGAATTAGGAAGTTAAGAGAAATCTCTATTCATACATTTCCCTATTGATCTGAACGGATTCCAGAAGTTCCAGTGTCCTAATTGTTTGCGTGATCATTGTAAGCACTTCAGATAAAACGAATTACTGTTAGATGGTCTTGAAGTGTAGAGAAACTAAATTCAGCATTAATGTCATTCTACAAACATCTATATATCCTCACGGAAATTTGTGTGCCTTTTGGAAATATATATTTGTGAATAAACAAAACAAATTGCTTTGTTTGAGTTAAGGTAGACATATTTTAGAAAAAGTCTAATGAGATATGGATTTTATGGATTATTATGTAATACATGAGTTTAATTTCGCATGCGATTCACATGTAAACATATTCCATATATTCATATGTTGTTAGATAAACTAGATACAAAGTTATTCCCTACTGCTAAGGTTTCATCTTTGATTAGCAGGTACTTAAAAAACCTACACAAGAAACATCCTTCGCGAGATTGCATTTCTGCTAGAAATATGAATTTAAGGATCAAGAAAACACTATTATTAAAGAAAAAAATCGGAAATTGTACGTCAAACATGGCATATGAGGTGCATTCGTACTATAAATATTTTTATATGTATTCATATCTTTGTGCAATAGATGTTGCACTCTTGTGCAAAAATGCATGAATACAAAATTTATTTGGAATATATATATTAAATTCAGTAGTACGAAACTAATATGACTATTCAATATGACTTAATCACCATGGCAACCTAGAATCATTGCCTATAATGGGATATCATTGAATTAATTACGTATGATAGGATTTAACAGAATGAACAAAACTTTTATTAATATCTTTTTGAGTTTTGATTCAATTTTGGGCCTATATCCCACGTGTTGATAATCGGCCGTCATAAACACAAACAAATTTGATTCAATTTTCAAAAAATTTGAAATGACTCGGAACAATTAGGCAACGATTATATACTGTAAAAGCACTTATTTTCGCGAGCCGTAATTTTCGCGAAAATGAAGATATTGGTGATTTCGCGAGCTAAAAATTTCGCGAATTTTATATGAACTGAACCGAAAGTTGAAAAAATCCGAAACTACCTAAATAGAACCCCTTTTTGCATAAGGCAATTTAAGAAACTTCCTTTTGTCCGAAAAGTTCTTCGCCCTCCGTCCCCCTCCTCTCCCCATCGCTCTAAAAATGAATGGCTTCAAAGAAGCTGGTATAAATATTGTAAGTGAATGAGCTGCATTCTATTAGTTGTATTATTGTTTTTATTCAAGAAGTAGTTGCATCGTATTCAAGAAATAGTTGTAAGTATTCAAGAAATTTTTATACTTATTTCTTATTTAAGCAACTAATCATTAAATTTTGGATAAGGGAAAAATTTCTGATTTTTTATTATTATTTGAGGCGAAAAAAAAATATATATTTCGCGAGACTTAAATTTTCGCGATTACGACGGGCTCGCGAAAATCGCGAAAATTAAAGCCTCGCAAAAATAAGTGCTTTTACAGTATATTAAATTTCAAACCATTCGTTTGTGTAGTTTTTACGCAGTTATATGCGGACAGACGGACGGACCAGGCGACGACTATAGGTTCTACGTATTTATATAATAACAAATATTCAATATAGAAGAATAGACAAATCATTTAATCAGTAAACAAAACAAATTGCATTGTTTGAGATAAGGTAGAAATATTTTACAAAACCACTAGAGAGATATGGATTTTATGGATTATTATTTAATATCAGTTTATTTTCATATGTTATTCTTATGTAAACATAGTCCATATTTTTAAATGTTGTTAGGTAAACGAGATACTAAATTGTTCCCTACTGGAATGATTTCATCAGTGATAAGTAGGTACTTTAAAAATCTAGGTAAGATAAAGTTGTTGTTAAGTAAACGAGTAAAGTAAATGTTGTTAGGTAAACGAGATACTAAATTGTTCCCTACTGGAATGATTTCATCAGTGATAAGTAAGTACTTTAAAAATATAGGTAAGATAAAGTTGTTGTTAAGTAAACGAGTAAAGTAAATGTTGTTAGGTAAACGAGATACTAAATTGTTCCCTACTGGAATGATTTCATCAGTGATAAGTAAGTACTTTAAAAATATAGGTAAGATAAAGTTGTTGTTAAGTAAACGAGTAAAGTAAATGTTGTTAGGAAAACGAGATACTAAATTGTTCCCTACTGGAATGATTTCATCAGTGATAAGTATAGGTACTTTAAAAATCTAGGTAAGATAAAGTTGTTGTTAAGTAAACGAGTAAAGTAAATGTTGTTAGGTAAACGAGATACTAAATTATTCCCCACCGGAATGATTTCATCAGTGATAAGTAGGTACTTTAAAAATCTAGGTAAGATAAAGTTGTTGTTAAGTAAACGAGTAAAGTAAATGTTGTTAAGTAAACGAGACAAAGCAAGGCTGAGGGAGCTCAGCCTTGCTTTAGCTATTCTTTCTAGCATGCTGTTCCTTTTTTCCCTATCTTGCACTGAAGAAGAATCTCGCTAGTAGATTCGAAACAGCTGTTTGCTGCTTTTCATGTACCTATTATTTGTGAATTTTTAAACGTTGGTTTTTCTGCTTTTTAATATTGTTGCACAGACGCTTTATTTGCTAATTTTAAATATTTTAATATGGCTATTGTTGGACGTAATTTTGGCTTATTGCTCGTGCTTATTTACTTTTAAACAATTTAAAAGAAGATAGTTTTAGTCTATTCTCCACTTAGCACTTTCGTTTCATAAAAGAGTGCAAATTGATCTCTTTTGGCTTATTTACTGAATAATGAATCAATACGATTAGATACATTTTCTGTTATTTCTTATGATTATTTATGAATGAATTTATGTTCGAAACATTCCAGTATCGCTAAGATTCTGATGTTAAAAATTGTAAATTTTCAGCAATAATTATACTTTCTCCGCAGCCTACTGTGACTGATAAAATAGTTTTAATTCACTTAACAATTATTAATGTAGTGATCGCTTTTCTTATCAGGAATCTGAATTATTGAAAAGAGAAATCTTAATCAAAGATCTTTCTATTGATTTCAACGTATTCTGCAAATTTCTGTGTCTTAATTGTTTGCATCATCAGTATAAGTACTTCAGATAAAACGGATTACGCCAGAAATTCCTGAAGTGTAGATAATCCAAACTCAACTTCACTTTCATTCTACTAACGTTTATATATTCTTAATAACATTTGTGTACATTCAGGATAATATTAGAAGTTAATATCATGAAGACAACTGCATCGTTTAAATCTCATTTTTTTATATGTTATCTTTGTGTATTGCGCTGTCAATGTATAAATCTCTCAATAGACAAGTTGGCAAGATACAAACTTGCTTCATTGCTGTTTATTTTCATATGTAATTATAAATTTATAGATTAATTATAAATTATTTTTCTAAAAATAAATTTCAATAAGTTATACAATTATTATATTTGTAAACAAATTAGATCATTATCAGTAGCACAACCTATACGCCTGTTTTCGTATTTATATTTGAACATTGCTTAAACTAGTAGAGGAAATGGTCCAAAAACTGTCTAGAGTCTAAATACGTGCGACTTACTAAAAAAGGGGGGAGGAAGGAGGTTGTGCACGGTCTCAGTGATAGTACTGAACGGAAATCATGAAGTTGGGAAAGAGCTGTGAGCAGATGACCTTTATCCTTGACCCACGTGGTCTTTTGCGAATTGTTTTGATCAGAAAACCTACTTTTGAAGAACCCCAAACTTTTCAAAATGTGTGCAATTTAATTTCTCTCCTTCTTAGTTGTTCAGTAAAGCAAGTGGCTTTTATCTCATCTCACAGTAGATGTCCTGATGATCTGCATGTAGAGAACTTATTTCGATCGATTTGCTTGACTATGAACTTGAATTACTATGGGTCTAAAAATGGGCTACCGTAACGATGACAGTGACGATGATGACTTGGCGTTTCTTCTGGGGGATAAACCTGTTGTCGACAATGAGACGCACATTATTGTTATTATTATTATTATTATTATTACTATTATTATTATTATTATTATTATTATTATTATTATTATTATGGGATAAATTAATAAGTAGTCTTTACTTGAACCTCCATTTAAAAATATCATTTTTTACCTTTTTTTAATAAAAAAAAACTGTTTAGGAAAATTAATAGTGGTTATTAGCGTTTTGAAACCTCCTATCAACTACATATTGACTACTTCTGAAGTAGCATATTCCATTCCTAGTAATGGATTGATATATCTTGGATTTATTCGTCCCGGCAGGAACTTAACGCTAATTTTCAAAACTAGTGATTGACACCAGTGTGATTTTAAAGGCTTGATATATGCATTAAAATTAACTTTACTGATAATATGTGTATTTGAGATATACCCTTAGTACTTGATATGTGTATTTGAGATATACCCTTAGTACTTTTAAACAATTTGGAATGAAAAAAGCAACTTTATTATTTACTTACGTAATTATAAATGAACACGATATATTTATTAATGATATTGAATGTATTTTGCTTACCTAATTTATTGAATAGTAGATTAAAACATAAATGGAAAATTTTTGATTAAGTATATTAAGGTAGATCAAATGAAAACGGAACAAGAAACAAAAAAATGAAATGTCAAAGTTTATTTCAAACATAATCTCAAAAGAAATGTAAGCAGTTATCCAACTCCTTTCCCAAGCGGTGATAACCTTATTCATAGAAGTCCTTTGGCTGAAGTCGAAACCAGTTTTGAACATTGTCCATGACTTCGTTGTCCGAGTAAACACAGCAAACCTGCTATGTCTTTTTAAGCGGACCAAAGATAAGAAAGTCATGTGGCGAAATATCCGGGCTATACGGTGATTATTTCATCACTATCCACCGAAACTTCACCAGATTCCCTGCCAAAAATTCTGATGTCCGTCCTGCACACGAGTCGTTGATAGTGCATGTTCTCCGTACACTGCCTTCATTACCCGACGCACTTCCCAAAATCCATCTCCTTCTGCTACTAAATGACGAAAACAACTGTGTCGCTCATTTTTACTCAGAAACATTCCGAAAACCCAGATAACTAACAACAATAATCAACTGCCTGCCGGATGATATTTTTGGCAGACCACCAGCTTATATCACATGATGCTGTTTGACTACTTA
The DNA here is from genome assembly GCA_963932465.1 of Maratus speciosus. Lineage (NCBI taxonomy): Eukaryota > Metazoa > Arthropoda > Arachnida > Araneae > Salticidae > Maratus > Maratus speciosus. Next base: position 243,048,927 of record OZ010800.1, on the reverse strand, counting down.
GGGCAAGTCTATTTCCGCAATAGGGGTTGCCTTCCTTACTTCCCGCTCTGTCTTTACAGAAAGTTTCGGCACACTCATATTAAAATCAACCAAATTATAATCACTATTCCGTTTGCATTTGACCTACTTTTATTATATAGTTAATTTATATGCGTTTTACATTCAGTAAATTTCTAGTAGTACAAAATTACTTATTATTGACTTATGAAGAATTTTTAGGCCTTTTCATTGTTATCTCACTAAGGAATAGCAAAAATAATGTAGTTAAAAAGAACGAACAGATGTTAAACTACACTGGTTATTCAAAAATTAAGGAAAAGTCACAAAAAGCTAATTTTCAAATACGCGAACACTCAAAAGGAAATAATATAATTCGAGTAATTACTATCTCTAAAACACAGCTAGCCCCTATAACATATCATTCATGTCACACATGGTCACAAGTGTCACAGTCATTACGGTGAAGCAAAAAAATAGGAAATTCCATACATCTTATTATGAGTCTCAAATGATCACTATATGTGACTCCACTGAGAAGTCAATGTGACTGCTGCTTTGTGACGAGTCACCAGGTGACTTTACAATCTAGTTAAATTGTGACACTCGTGTCACTGTCATTTTTAGACTCAATTTCTTAGTCATCATGAACGTTGCATTATGATAAGTCACCACATAATATCATATTATAGTGACATGGAGACTTTTCCCAAAAGAGCACAGCGGTGACTTCACAGTAGTATCTCTGTCACCTGAAAGTCATCATGTGACTTTAATGTGACATTATTTGGTAACTTAACACAATGCAGCGTTCACGATGACTTTGAAATTGAGTCTACAAATGACAGTCGCATGAGAGTCACAATGTAACTACATTGTAAAGTCACATGGTGACTCGTCCCAAAGCAGTAGTCACAGTGTCGTCTCAGTGGAGTCACATATAGTGATCATTTGAGACTCATAATGAGATGTATGGAATTTCCTATTTTTTTGCTTCACCGTAGTGACTGTGACACTTGTGATCATGTGTGACATGAATGAGATGTTATATGGACTAGCTGTGTTGTAGAGATAGTAATTACTCGAATTATATTATCTCCTTTTGAGTGTTCGCGTAATTGAACATTAGCATTTTGTGACTTTTCCTTAATTTTTGCACACCAGTGTATGTTATATTATGCATGAATGAATCTACTTTGGAAAAACTGCAGAACGTATAATGTTCAGGTTTTATTAAATTTAGCATCTTCCGTGATAACTTTATATACTGTCTGTCTCTCCAGTCTATTGTTGATCGATTAACTATATTGCTGATGAACTGGACTATTTAGATGTTGATTACTTTTCTTATTAAGGACATGAATTAAGATATTAAAAGAAATCTTTATGCATAGATTTTCTAACTAATCTCATTGGATTCTAAAAGTTTCAGTGTCCTAATAGTTTGCGTGATCTATCTAAGTGTTTCAGATAAAATAGATTACACAAGAGGTCTTGAAGAGAAAACGAACTGAATTCGATATTACTGTCGTTCTACTAACGTTTAGGTATATTCAGGGAAATTTGTGTATCTTAGGAATGACATTTGTAGTCAATAAAGAAAGACAGTTTTATCGTTTGAGACAAGGTAGAAATTTGTTTACAGACTTCTTGATGAGATATTGATTTTATGGATTATTGTATTATTCTCAAAGTGATTTTCATTATAGAATTATAAATTTATAAATAAACTATTAATTATATTGCTAAAATGATTTACTGCAAATTATGCATCTCCTACTTGCATACAATTTGCGAGTGAAAAGATTCATTTTATTGGCTTTCGCATATATCGGAAAAATTTACAAAAGAAAGGAAATCTTTAGTATTTCCTTTTTCATTTATTTGTGGCTTGATATTATAAAAGTTTTGCTTGAAATATATTTTTATATACACCCTTATTACTTTTAAATACTTTTAAATGATATACTATATTTTTTTTATTATCGATTAAGGCATTTGGTAATATATAGGGGGAAAAAGTGTGATTAATCTAATTTAAACAGATTTATCCAATTTACTAATTATTAAATTAGAATATAAAATATAAATAATTTAGTTAACAAAATAATTTTATAAATATAATTCAGTTATATGCGTTTAGCTTTCAGTAAATTTCAATGAGTATAAATTTAATTATTATTAACATACGCCTCTAACAACGGATATCCAAAATTTATCATTAGGAGTTCACTACCAAAGCGCAAGAAAAAACTGCAATTAAAAAGTTAACATGTGTTAAAATACGAGGTTGTATCAAAAAGTTTTTGCCCTTACATAGAAATAATTGAGTGAAATTTATGAAATTACTACGTTTTATGAGCCCTTTTCTATACAGTCAGTGTACACAGTAACACATTTGTGCTGCTAATATTTCAAAGAGAGGGGGGGCGGGCTGTATTCCAGGAGGCGCAATAGTAGACCCAAAAGGGGGGTATTTTTCTAACTTTTACCGACCCCCAGATGTGACATATTTGTTGGAAAGACATATGACCACTTATTCATGCTATGCTATGCACCTCCCGAGCCTCTCCTCCCAAACTTGCACTCCGGGGGCCAATAACTGATTTAAGATTTGGCAGGGAAGTACACGTATGTCTGAAATTATTAATCTCGAAGGTAGATTTTAGATTTTTAAATCATACTATTTTATTTAAAATTTTATGCAATTTTTAGAGATTATTCTCATTTAGCGGCCATTTTTTTCATATTCGAAAAACAAATCCATTTCCACTATAACAAATTTTATTTTATTTTCAGTAAAATTTATTAGAAGTTCGCACAGCATTTTTTTTTTAAATATTCCCCTTTCCAACGAAAATGGGAGAGAATACTTTGTTTTTTTCTCTAAAAGTTATCTATTTGAAATCTTATCCTTACGATCTGATAGTTTATATCCGTGTATGAAGGAAACTTTCTATAATCTTAAAAAAGTTATATACATATGGTGAAAGCCCGACTTAACGTAACTTGGATTTAACGAGTCCCCCTATATAACGTTATTTTACACCAGTTCCAATTAATTTTCTATATTTGTAACGTTGAAAAATCCCAGATTTAACGGTATCATTCTAAAATATTTTCCACATTTAACGTTTTATCAGTGGTAAAAACTCAATGAAATTTTTCTAAAATGTTGAGAAATTGTAATGAAGAAAATATTTTCTTATCAATACGTTTAAAACTCGGAATATTTTCTCTCTTTAACCTTTCTTACCAACTACAGACACACTATGCTAGTGTTGCTAATTGTACTGTGTAAATTGGGACCCCAAAGGCTCTGGACACTGGTATTTTAAAGTAATTTTCTTTACCTTATCTAATTTCCGAATTATCTGAGATTAAAGACGGTGAAATAAACTGTAAGAAATTAGTGGTGTGCAGAGCATTTGGACTCCCCATTTACGCAGGTAACCTGGCAAAACTACAATATGTAAAATATCTCTTCTATTCCATTCGCACCAATACAGTTTTATCAAATTGAATTATGCTTTATGTAGTAGAATGGTGCTAATAGCATTCGATAGAGAATTTTCGTTAGCTTTAGACGGTAAAATATGGCGTCAAAATAAAGCCTTTTTTTTTTTTTTTTTTTTTTTGCTGGAAAAAGAGAAGATAATCTGAAAAGCCACAGATTACAATGGGAATAAAACTGATTTTGATAGTTTGATTAAAATTCCACATTCAACTTTGCAAACGGCCTTTCATGTGTAAAGTACGTCTGTTCGTAAAATTCTGAATGGAGAAAAAATTTACAAACACATTTATTTGAAAATACCGTCAACCATCTACTTTCGTCCATCCTATAAGAAAAGGTTTTATTCTTTGTATTGAACAAACAATACAAGATAATTTGGAGTTTTTGCCCTTGAAAAATATTTTATACCCTACTATAGGGTATTTGATAGTTTAGGCCAATTTAAATTTTATTAGTGACAACAGTGGATGTATTTCGTTGACAACTGTTTTCGTGTATAAATTTTAATTCTCCAAACTTTCTATAATTCGACAATCTGGATAAGAGCTACAAATAAGGTATGTGTCAAAATATTACCTTTAATAACCTGTAACCCATATGTGATCATAGTTTTTCCTTTAACTTTTTATTTTGTCAGGGAATGTTAACGTTTTCATAAGGCTAACATGAAAACTAGTATTTCTTGGCTACTTTGTGCCAGGTCTTTTTTGGTCCGAAAATAGCCCCGATTACTTAAGTAAAAAACATTTGTTTATCAAGTTTGCAGTGTTAATTTATTAGCAAATCCTATTGCAAGGGGGTTTCAATAAAAATGTATTCATTTACATATGAAATGTGTTCATTTTATATGAAACTAAGTGAAGGGACCAAAGAAGCCCCCAGTAGGGGCTTTGTTCCAAAACTTTATAAATGGTTAAAAAATAAAATAATAAAAAATTTCCTCTTTAAATCCATACAGTTTGCTTCATTCTTTCATGTTAATTGTTTACAACTCCATTTCGACGTTGAAAAATCCTATATAATATTTTTTAATAACGGAAATGTGAGTGGAATCAGAAAAAGGGGGCCCAAAGTAGCCCCGGTTTGACGGTAAGTAAAAACCCTATCTTCACGTATGTTTGGATCAACCGTTTTTAAAAGAGGGACAATTTATCCTGGAAGTCTATTTGTGGCGAGTCTGCTGCAGTCGATTCTAAATCTGTCCAAATTGGAGGAGTCTTTCATACAAGACTACTGTAGTAAATACATTTTTAGGTCTAACAAGACAGGACTGCTTTGCAAATTTTTTCCAGAAAATACATTTGTAGTAAAGGGGGAAAAACTTTAATGAAGGGAATCTATGCAAACTGCGATGACTGTTTTGCTATACACAAATTCAGAAGGAGTGAAAAAAATAGCACCATTAGCTGTTTCATTATCCAAATAAACTGAGATGATTCAATTATATAATGGGATTTTTACTAAATATGATTCAAACAAAACATTTTGGATGAAAAAAACAATTTTTGAATTTTTTTTTCCAAATTGAATAGACAAATGCGCTTTCAAAAAGTAAGATTATTTTGTCCGTTGCTTAATGTACAGCTCATACATTACATACATTTAGCTGTATATTTAAAGTTACAAAATGTGCGAATGGAATTTTTTCCTACCAGTTGCGTAAGCAAAGTTCAACCTTGTGATTCGGGGATCTTGCGATGGTTTGGAGTAAACTATAGAAACCAACTTTCGAAAAAAATAATCTTTACTTATCATAGAATCTGAAGACAGGAGGTCCCAATCGCGCCCGTCGGCCTACTCGTTCGGAGTTTTCGTGGTTTTCTTCGAATCTTGGTTTACCAAGCGTAAATACGGGTTAGGCTCCCTTCGAAATACCCCCACGCAGGGCACCCCCCCCCCCCTTAGGGCCTATATCCCTCGTTATGATAATTGGCCGTCATAAACACAACCAACCAACTGAAGGCAGGAGAAAAAACAATAAACGTTCTAGAAGCTCTTTATACAATTTCTTCAGCTTATGAGAGAGCAGAGAGACAATGTATCTCCAGTGTTTTTTAAAAATGTTGGTTTTCCAAGGAACAGAGATAGCGAACTTGAATATGACTAGAAAACAGGAATTCTGCTTTTGCAGAATTTAGTGTCGCCACCGATGAAAAAAAAAATATATATGTATATAAATATAAAGATAACACAAAACATATTTCTGTTTTAAGACTTAAAAAACATGCTTTCATTTTATATAATATGACGTCATTTGCATCCACTGAAGAATTCCTCATTTACGATCCAGTCTTAAAGATCATCTACAGTAAAATATCCATATGACGTCACTATCGCTGGATAATACACACACACACACACACACACACACAAAAAAAAAAAAAAAAAAAAAAAAAAAAAAAAAAAAAAAACAGATGTCGTTACCGAAGAAACTCAAGAAAAAAAAAATTGGCTATCTAATGATTTATAGGCCTACATTTGTTTGTACTATAGACAATGAAATTTAATATAGTTTATAATAGCTTCCTGTTTTATCAGAAATCATTCATTTATATATTTTTTAAATAGCACGTATTTCAATTACATTTTTTTTCAGTAGTTATGGGAAAATGGCAACAAAAAGAAATTACTATTTTCCAACTATTTTTCTTTATTTTCTACAGAAATGGACTGCTTAAGTTGCCAAAATTAAACAAATAGCGCTAAAAACTACAAAAAAAAATCTCAAAAATAAATGGAGATGCAGTTTTTAAACAAATTGCATTAAAAAGTATTTTTTTTTTCACAATACGACGGTATAAAAATGGAAAATGTACGATGCTTAGAAGTTAAAAAAATTGCAGTAGAGTATTTAACAGTACAATGATACATCTGCTTTGTTATATGGTTGGCTTATACAACGGAACGTTATTTTTTGGCGACGAGATTTTAATAGCTGGAAGAAAGAAATAGCATTCCGAGGGATGTCTTTATACACATTTCACAATACAATCTAATCAAATGTGTGAGATCTTTTTTAATCAGATATAGATCGCGAGGATTATCTAGCTTCCGATTCAGACGTCGCGTCGCGTTGTGTCATCTGAAATTCCATTTCTTAAGTAATTTGATAGGCTCAGAATCGGATCTGTTATTGATGAAGAAGATGATGAGAAACAAAAACTACTTCTGTGGCAGAAGCCACCCGAGATATTCTTTTGAAATAGTGAAGACTATGATGTCTAAAATGAGGAAATAAAATGTTATTGTAAATAAGTCTTATTTGATGCTCAGTGTTTTATTTTTATTTTGCCCGATTTAATGTTTTCCCGCATATAATGCCATTTCTTTATGGTCCCTTGAATAACGTTAAATCGGGGTTTCACTGTATATAATACTTTTTTTTTGTCCAATTAAAATAATAATTAAAAAAACGGTGGATTGTTTTGGAAATGCAAATACTATCTCAAATTAGATTTTTAATTCTCCTGTCAGTTGGAAAATAGCCAAATCCTTTTCTATAGCGACGAAACAAGCTTACTGTATGAACTCTCTTTTTTGGATATGAACTGAGCAGGGTTATTTCACGCAACTCGCGTAAATTCGAGAGAATTTACGAGTTATTTGCGGGTGAAAACGAAGTACGCTTGGGTTTAATGATTAAAAGTATTAATGATTTTTAATTGTCTGTAAAAGAAAAAGAAAATTTACTAATACGATCACTACATGACCGATGTCGACTGTTTTTACCTTTTTTTTTAAAGAGAAGAAAAGGATAATGCAGGTTTCATACAAATTACAATAAAGGAGATTGAATTTTTAATTATTTAAGTTTTCCTCAACAACTATTGATCAACATTTAAAATGTAATATATCTGCATGCCAAAAATCAAATCTTTAATATGGAAATCACTATAATTGCCCCCTTTCTTTTCTCGACAATAAATCTTTAAAACGCAGACGGACCTAAATCCAAGATTGATTTCATTTAACACTTAAATGCCTGATTTTTCAAAAATCATTGCAGTAATGTTTTTCGGCTTTAATTTTTTAAATAAATCATGGGAAAAATACTTTAAAAAATCATATTTTGTTTTAAGTATGGTTTACTGCTAAAAAACAGTTTGTTACTAATCGGCAATACTGGTCTTTAATTGAAAAAATTATTTTCCTTGATAAAATTCTATAATATTAAACACACAAGAATTTTAGTAACTATAATAAAAAACAAATTTTATTTGCTCACTGCAGAACAAAATAGGGTATTTCACAAGCTTCCAAACAAAACAAAAAGAACAAGTGGCAACAATTGAAAAAATAAATCTATCTTTATTCTTAAACAGCACAAGTGTTGCCATCTACATGTTGAAAATCGATTTAATAATATTTTCAGAATGTATTTTATTGGCAACATTAGGTATTATAGCTTCAATATTATTCTAATAGTATTTTAGAGTCTAAATTGGGTATGTTGCCGAAAAGCAACACCAGGCATTTAAGGGTTAAAATTATATAATTTCCAGTTTGCTTTTAAAAACAAGTCGACCGGAACGCATTACGCTGCCGAAAGCAGATTTTCTTTTAAAGGTTTACGGCTTAAAATAAAAAGCACTATAATTCAAAACTGGCTTGTTTAGTGACCGGAGCGGGTGTATATTTCTCGGTCGTATAGGATTCTTTGGAAAGAAATTTGTTTGTAAAAATTTACCAGCCTAGCTTCGCTAGTACATGTACATGCATATTTATATATATTATAAGCAAGTATTTTCTGAAAATGGATGTACTTTTTATAATCGTTATTATTTTTAAAGAAATTGATGATACATTGATTTAGTCTATTATTCTCTGACGCATTTATCAATTTATATTATAAAAATATGCAAAATCGTTTGCTTTACATAATTTTCTGAATAACATATTATTATATACATTATAAATAATTTAGCATAAATAAACATATTACAACTCTTCCTTTTTTATTTGTCAATTTCAGAAGACATAAATTAATTTCGTTACTGATACATCCAACCATCAGATTCATTCTAAAAATTTAGAATACCACTTCTTTAGCAATTTTAGGAAAAGAGAAATTAAAAATAAGCCAATTATAACACCTTGACTATAAGCATATATGATGCATACAGAGTTAAAACTCCGTATAGTTTGTACTGTCGTTTAATTTGAGAATCACAGTCTCTGAATAATAATGTTTAGCTTTTCTAATGAGAGAATTTTGAAAAATTAATAACACGAATAGATTACTATTAGGAAATTCTGATTTAAAAACAGTAAAAAAGTAAAAATAAAAAGGTAAAATTGAATGAACCTTGATACGTTAATGTTCATGCAAAATAGGTGAGTACACCAGTAAATGATCAAGCACCCACCGAGGGACAAAGCTGTAGAAAACAAAAGAAAAATGCACGTCTACATTAATCTACATTAACTTTGGTTAGTAGAAAATGTATATACCATCCAGAGAATTGCATTGTTACAAGCAAGCATCTAATGCTGTGATAGTGATTAATTAGAAATATTTCGACAAATCTTAAAAGAAGTTTTCACTATTGGTAAAAATATCATGGTATTTTCAAAAGTTTTCCCTTTAATATCAATTTCAATTTAATCCCTCTTGTTTCATTAATTAATGTATTTAATTCATAAATATTTCTTTAATGAAAGTAAATTTATGTTTCTTTAAAATATAATGATTTATATTAGTTATTAGCGACCGGTCAATTACTGGATCTCTTAAATGTCAACTGCACCACTACTTGAATAGAATAAAAAAATTCCGAATTTTTGTTTATTTTTCAGTCTTACCATTAAAAAAAATGAGAATACAAATTTTTACTTAATCTTCAACAGTGTGGTTTTTGAACTAAATTTGCTTGGCCAATGCCAGTTATTTATTAGAAACCTATTACAGTATTGTTATTTTAGGTAGCTTTCTTTACAAAAAAGCTACCTATTGCAGCCGTTCGGAGGAAAGCGATTTCAAAAAATTTTGGTATATTTTCATCGATCATGACCCCCAGACCCCGAAACCACCCTCCGTTCAAAATTGATATATATATATATATATATATATATATATATATATATATCTGACCTATGTCACACTGTAACTCCCGTAATTATGAACCGATTTCGATGAAATTTGGTGTGTACATAGTACATACCAATGTCTCGACCGAGTTCGTTGGCCAGCTTCATCCGCCATTTTGTTTCAAAATGGCGGCCATTTAAAATTTTTAAAAAATTTTTAAACTTGAAATGTGGTACCAAAAAATTGAAAATGGAAAAATATTTTTTCTTATGTATTTGACCTTTATACAAAGATTCCGGAGCAGTTTTTGTTTCGTCAATATCTTAAAAAATGGCTGAGTTATAGCATTTTGAATTTCTAGCATGGCTGACATTTTGAAACGTCCTGAATTTTGTCACGCGATAAAAGGCGTATTTATGAACCGATTTGGATGTAATTCAGTGTGTACATAGTATATACCAATCTCTCGACCGAGTTCGTTGGCCAGCTTCATCCGCCATTTTGTTTCAAAATGGCGGCCATTTAAAATTTTTTTAAAAATTTAAAAATTGAAATGTGGTACCAAAAAATTGAAAATGGAAAAATATTTTTTCTTATGTATTTGACCTTTATACAAAGATTTCGGAGCAGTTTTTGTTTCGTCTATATCTTAAAAAATGGCTGAGTTAAAGCATTTTGAATTTCTAGCGTGGCTGACATTTTGAAACGTCCTGAATTTTGTCACGCGATAAAAGGCGTATTTGTGAACCGATTTGGATGTAATTCAGTGTGTACATAGTACATACCAATGTCTCGACCGGGTTCGTTGGTCAGCTTCATCCGCCATCTTGTTTAAAAATGGTGGCCATTTAAATTTTTAAGAAAAATTTAAATTTGAAATGTGGTACCAAAAAATTAAAAATTGAAAAAATATTTTCTTCTTATGTGTTTGACCTTGATAAAAAGGTTCGGGAGCAGTTTTTGTTTCGTCTATATCTTAAGAAATGGCTGAGTTATAGCATTTTGAATTTCTAGCGTGGCTGACATTTTGAAACGTCCTGATTTTTCTCACGTAATAACAGGCGTATTTATGAACCGACTTGGATGTACCTAGGTGTGTACATAGTACATACAAATATCTCGACCGACTTCGTCGGCCGGCTTCATCCGCCATCTTGTTTCAAAATGGCGGCCATAAAAAAAATTAAAAAATAAAAAAATTTAAATGAGATACCAAAAAAATTGGAAAGTGAAAAAGATTTTTTTTGTATGTGTTTGACCTTAATACAAAGATTCCGGAACAGTTTTTCTTTCGTCTATATCTAAAAAAAATGGCTGAGTAATAGCATTTTGAATTTCTCTTGTGGCTGACATTTTAAAACGACCTGATTTTTGTCACGCGACAACAGGCGTAATTATGAACCTATTTGGATGTAACTTGGTCTGTACATAGTACATACCAATGTCTCGACCGAGTTCGTTGGCCAGCTTCATTCGCCATCTTGTTTCAAAAGGGTTGCCATTAAAAAAAATTAAATTTAAAATTCAAAATGAGGTATTAAACAATTGGAAAATGAAAAAGATTTTTTTATGTGTTTGACCTTGATACAAAGATTCCGGAGCAGTTTTTGTTTCTGAAAATTTGTTCTTTTGTTTATATCTTAAAAATTGGTTGATTTATAGCACTTTGAATTTCTAGTATGGCTAACATTTTGAAACGATCTTGTATTTGTCACGCGATAACACACGTATTCGCCTATTTCGATGTAAGAAGGCATGTGGATAGTATACATCAACACCTCGACCAAGTTCGCTGGCCAGATTCATCAGCCATCTTGTTTCAAAATGGCGACCATTAAATTAAAAAATATATATATATATTTAAAGTGAGGTGCAAAAAAATTAGAAATTGAAAAAGGTTTCTTTCTTAAGTATTTGACCTTGATATAAGGATTCAGGAGCATTTTTTGTTTGTCTTTACCTTAAAAAATGGCTCAGATATAGCAGTTTCAATTTCTATTGTGGGTGACATTTTGAAAAATCTGATTTTTTGCATGCGACAGCACTCCTATATGTTAACCGATTCCGATGTGAGTGAGCATGTGCACTGCAATTACTAAGGTCTCGACCGAGTTCACTGCTTAGCCTCATCCACCATGTTGTCTTGAAATGACAGGCACTTCAAGAAATTGCCGAATTTGGCAGCCAAATATATGTTACTTCAAAGAAAAGCAGCTTGGATAAAGCTGACTAATTTCGCGAAATTCTCATTCATTATATTGATAAAAATTTGTATTGAATCTCCTATATTCGGTTTCCACTAAATTGAGCTTCGTGTGTTTGAATGATATAATTTGGCTTTTTTTAAATAAGGATTATGAAAGCTACCTCTTCCTCCCGGCACTGGCCGGAAGGACTTTTTTACTTTAGTCTGTAAACGCTGTCTGAAACGTAATTGAACAGGACCGAGTAAATTTTCTGTCGTAGGTAATATTCCACCTTAGAGAGTGTTAATTATAGATAGAAAATCGTTCTATAGAACTTTAAAGAGACAAGGGACCTTCAAACTCATTTATTTTTTTATTTATTTGTAAAATTTCATTTTAAATACTATACAAGAGTGCACTATATGAGTTTATATCTATCACACAAAAAATTTAAAAGATATATTTTTTGGAGAAAATAAAAAAAAATATCTATATATTTTAAGTGTTATGAAGAACTTTTCAAAATGTTTGCGCAATCCATATCAATTAAAATCCCCAATTTTTTTCATACCAGTTCGGTTTATATATACAAATATATCTGCGCATCGTTTTTCGAAACTAAATATAATTGGAAAGGCTAAAAGTAGTTAAGTTCAGAAATAAGATGCAAAAATGCTGAAAATTTCATAAAATTTAGAAAATATTTTTTTTTATACCTCATATATAAAGATAATTTAATATAAATATAATATAAAAATATAAAATGTTTAAATATTTAAATATAAAAAAATTGATGCACAGTTTCATTTGTAAGGGAGTTAGGGGTTGGATGGGACAAGGAATGGATGGGACATTCTCAATATTTCAGGCAATAAACATTTATTTTAAATTGCTTCCTAACCCCATATACCTCTACCACAGTGTGCTTCAGAACTAAAAGTAGGACCACATTGCTGTTTTCATTTTCCTTCAAAGTTGCATTTTCTGAAATCTCTGCTTAAAAGTAAGTTTTTTTTTTTTTTTTTTTTTTTTTTTTTTTTTTTTTTTTTTTTTTTTTTACATTTGATGATGTGAAATATCTTATACAATATAAAAAATTAAGCTATGTCGTAGTTATTTATTTTAAGGTTCAATATCAATAATTAAAATGAATGAATAGTAACCATTGTGACAAAATAATTTTTGAGGTAAAATGGCTGAGAAGGGATATTATGCATCATGGGGATGATTGGGACATTTCAAATGGGGATGAATGGGACATTCTCACTCCTCCCTAGAGATGTTGAAAATTTTATTTATTAATTAAATAGTATTATATAGGATGATAAATCAATAATTTACGTCAATTAATAGTATTAAATAGTATTATATGAGTTGTTATTGTTTAAAATTTCTGAGTGTTACTTATTGTATTGTAATAATTATTAATGGATTATCCAAAAATTGGTACTAAAACTTAATCAAAATAGATAAAATTGATAAAAATAGTATATGTGTATTGATCAAATGGGGGAAATTATATTGAATTTTGAAATGTTGCACAGATAAATCCCTACCCCTAACATATTGGGTCAATCGAAAAGTCGGGTCGTGTGGGAAAATCAATTCGTACCGGAAAATTCAATCATTTAATTATTATACATTGATTCCGATATCTAATGTCTAATAATTATCGGGCAGAATTTTTCGGTATGAATTAATTTTCCCAACACGACATGACTTTCCGATCGACACAATAATTTCCGTTCTGCATGTTTCTACGATACATTTAACTAATATTAATTAATAAGTTATGATTGAAAATTATTAGCTATGCTATATTTAAAAAACATTTTGCACTTTCATTTCAAATCTAAAATGTTTCATAAGTGGGGAAAAAAGAACAGGTTGATAGCCTAAGTCCGCATTAAAAGTTAAAACTGCAATAAAAAAAGTTATTGAAAAAAAAACATATCGATTCGTGCTGTAAAATCATATATTACAAATATAATTTTCATATAAGGTTATAATTATAAATTTTAATTTGGTAAAATTGAATACAGGGAGGAAAATCTTTGTGTCCCATCCATCCCTATTAGTGTCCCATTCATTCCTGCTGTAGGGATGATTGGGACAGGGAGGAACTTTTTTTGATTTCATAATATTTTTATGAATAAATCATAATCTGGAATAAATATTGTTCATATACGTTGGCAAACACCTAATGTATGAAATGTGATATATAATATTGATAGTAACTTAAATAAAAAAAATATAAAAAAATATTTTTGTGAAAATGTCCCATTCATCCCCCACCTCCCCTATATCGAAACCAAACTGGCATAAAAGTTATTGGGGACTTTAATTCGTACGGGGCGTTTTGAAAAGTTCTTCGTAACGTTAAAATATTGAGGAAAATTCCTTATTTTCCTCCATTTTTTTTTTTTTAATTTCTTGTGCGAAACATATATGCCATAATGAATATAGTGTGCCCTTGAATAGTATTAAAGTGAAATTTAAAATAAATGGGAAAATGAGTTCGAAGGTCCCTTGCCCCCTTAAAATCTTTCTGCGTTAAACCCCAACAGCGGCTATGAGATTCTGCTCTCAGAGATTGGTAGACGAGATCAGTACTGAAACCAGACATTTTCCTCCGGGACAGAATTTTGTATAATTTGCGGAAGGGGCTATTATGGAATTCTAGATTGAGAATGTGTACTGTTAAGCCATTACCAGATACAAAATCTGAAATTTCAAAGGGAAATTGAGGGGTTGGGGATCGTATTTTCATGTTCCTATGAGAATTTTCTCCTGGTCATCGTCCGAATTCATTACTGGATGGGAGGTGCCTAGTTTGAACACATGTCGCACTCGTCGGTCTAACAGTTCGAAGTACAGTTTTCCGTGGTTTTCATTAATCTGAGAAAATGCTGCGGAAGTGTGAATTAGGTTGCAATAGAAAAAACCCACAGAAAGAACGCAGTTCCCCTCCCCCCCCACGGGATTATGTCGCTTGAACAACGATGACATATAGTTATAACGATGACAATCAGTTGGCACACAAAGAAAGGTAAGTGTGTTGGATTTTTTTTTTTTAGTATGTCTTCATTATTGTTAAAGTTATGAACAAAATTACGGATTTAGACTGGAGTGAGGGACCGTGTATTTTTAACTTAAAAAATGGATTACGACTCTGGTTTCCTATATAAAAATTATCTGTTGTAGTATGCTCAAACAAGGCTTAAAGTTTGTCTAAGAATTTCTGAATCACCTTGCATAAACAGATACACTATCATTACTACATACAGACAATACCAAAAGTATTTAGATATAGAAATAGTTACGAATTGAAAACGACACTGGTTTCAACTCTGGTTTCCTATATAAAAATTGTCTATTGTAGTATGCTCAACCAACACTTAAAGTTTGTCTAAGAATTTTCGAATCACCCTGCATAAACAGATACACTATCATTACTACAGATAGACAATAGCAAAAGTATTTAGATATAGAAATAGTTACGAATTGAAAACGACACTAGTTTCAACTCTGGTTTCCTATATAAAAATTGTCTGTTGTAGTATGCTCAACCAACACTTAAAGTTTGTCTAAGAATCTTTGAGTCACTCTGCATAAACAGATACACTATCGTTACTACAGATAGACAATAGCAAAAGTATTTAGATATAGAAATAGTTACGAATTGAAAACGACACTAGTTTCAACTCTGGTTTCCTATATAAAAATTGTCTGTTGTAGTATGCTCAACCAACGCTTAAAGTTTGTCTAAGAATCTTTGAGTCACTCTGCATAAACAGATACACTATCATTACCACATGCAGACAATAGCAAAAGTATTTAGATATAGAAATAGTTACGAATTGTAAATGACCCTGGTTTAGACTCTGGTTTCCTATATAAAAATTGCGTGTTGTTGTATGATCAACCAACACTTAAAGTTTATCTAAGAATTTTTGAATCACTCTGCATAAACAGATACACTATCATTACTACATACAGACAATAGCAAAAGTATTTAGATATAGAAATAGTTACGAACTGTAAACGACTCTGGTTTCCTATATAAAAATTGTCTGTTGTAGTATGCTCAACCAATATTTAAAGTTTGTCTAAGAATTTTTGAATCACCCTGCATAAACAGATACACTATCATTACCACATGCAGACAATAGCAAAAGTATTTAGATATAGAAATAGTTACGAATTATAAACGACTCTGGTTTCGACTCTGGTTTCCTATATAAAAATTGTCTATTGTAGTATGCTCAACCAACACTTAAAGTTTGTCTAAGAATTATTGAATCACCCTGCATAAACAGATACACTATCATTACTACATATAGACAATAGCAAAAGTATTTAGATATAGAAATAGTTACGAACTATAAACGACTCTGGTTTCCTATATAAAAATTGTCTGTTGTAGTATGCTCAACCAACATTTAAAGTTTGTCTAAGAATTTTTGAATCACCCTGCATAAACAGATACACTATCATTACCACATGCAGACAATAGCAAAAGTATTTAGATATAGAAATAGTTACGAATTATAAACGACTCTGGTTTCGACTCTGGTTTCCTATATAAAAATTGTCTATTGTAGTATGCTCAACCAACACTTAAAGTTTGTCTAAGAATTTTTGAATCACCCTGCATAAACAGATACACTATCATTACTACATACAGACAATAGCAAAAGTATTTAGATATAGAAATAGTTACGAATTGAAAACGACACTGGTTTCGACTCTGGTTTCCCATATAAAAATTGTCTATTGTAGTATGCTCAACCAACACTTAAAGTTTGTCTAAGAGTTTTTGAATCACCCTGCATAAACAGATACACTATCATTACCACATGCAGACAATAGCAAAAGTATTTAGATATAGAAATAGTTACGAATTATAAACGACTCTGGTTTCGACTCTAGTTTCCTATATAAAAATTGCCTGTTGTGGTATGCTCAACCAACACTTAAAGTTTGTCTAAGAATTTTTGAATCACCCTGCATAAACAGATACACTATCACTACTACATGCAGACAGTAGCAAAAGTATTTAGATATAGAAATAGTTACGAATTCATCTTTTCCCTAAACAAAGACATACTTTTTCTAAAATTTGGATCACGACCCCTGTTTTTTATGCAAACATTTTTTATTGTAGTAGTGTCTGCCACCCTTAAGAGTTTGAGGCATTTTGAATCATCCGGTTTCAGAAATGGTTTCAAAAGTGAAAATATCCTCATGAAAAAAAAAAATAGCCTGCAAACAAAATAAAAAAAATAAGAAATGGCGCTTGTAGTTATCTATCTCAGATGTACAATGCGATTTTTTTTAAACAAATATTAAAATGTAAATGAGATATTTTAAACCTCAAATGCGCGATTTTTTATTTTGTTTCGAAAAAATTATATATGATACTCTAAAAGGTTTCTAACACAGGAAAAATAATGAAAAAAATTCAGAGAGATATTTTTCATATAATACCTCAATCTTTTCTTCTGTTGCACATCTGCAATATAAGTAAAAATTACTGTCGTGTAACTGTTTTACGCTAAAATAATGCAAATGAGTAAATACTTTAATAAGTATGTCTCCAAATCACTTATTTTATATAATTATTTATTTTATAAGACTTTAACCCTTTAATTCCCATACAATAATATGTTCTAGAAATTACATAGTTCGGAGAATCTGACTTCCAGAAAGTTTCAATGGTTAATTTCACTTTATTTAAATACGGAAAATCTATTTTCTAATAAAAGCAAATATTGCTATTTTAATTTTCTGGTGTGAATTAGGTATATACGAATTTAAAAAAAAATATTGATTTCAAAACAGTGTTGTTTGCATATATGCAAAGCTGCGCACTGAAAGGTTAAATGAACTGTTCCAAAGGATTAACATTAGCAAGCAGGTGTTTCCGCGTGAGTGAAGTGGCCTCTTAAAGTCGTGACCGTTTTTTCTGTTACGTTTTCATGTCAGATACTTAAGAAATCGATTACGAATTAACCTTTTGTTTAAACAAACGCATACTTTAACTAAAATTTGCTTGAAATAAAAAAATATTTCTTTAATCACAATTCACATAGATCATTATCATCATCATCATCATTGTCCTTTTTTTGTAATCTCTCAAGTAATACGACTTAAATCTCTGTATAGATTCTGCATAAACAGAAGATTAACGGGATTAACACTCTCTCATTTGCGAGTTATTCTTGGAACAAGATTTGGAAAACGCTAATCACTGATCTAATTTGCATGCAACTCTGAAGCACTGCATTTGAAGCACTATAAATATCGTTGTGGGACGATATTCTAAGTCCATCTCATTTGAATTTAATGTTTTTAGTACTTTTTTAAAAATATTGTATGGCTTAATCTTGCGAAATGGAGCAAGATAATGGAAGGGATTTCATACTAATAGGAATTAAGATATTTTCTGCAGTATTTTCAAAAGGTAATTGCACTTATTCTGAAGACAAAAAATGCCTTATTTTATATATTTTATTTACGTGCTGTAGTGATTAAATTTTAAATATTAATATGTAACTTTTACTAATTAAATTATCCTCTTTCTAAATGATTCATTCTTGAATATATCCATTCTTAAGATATCATTTAATATATGCATGCCTTATTATATACATACTGTAATATATCAATATTTATACATATATCATTCCCTTTTTCAAGACATAATTTAAGGTTATCAACTGTTCCAAAGAATGTGAAATATTACCAGTTTACCTTAATTTATTTCTCAAACATTTGACATCTTCATTTCATTTTCATTTCTTTTGATTAGAATAAATTAAAAGCACTCTGAAGTAAACGGAATTAGCCTATTTAGCAGAAATAACATAACTTATCTTAAGAAAATAATGCATTAAAGAACAGAAGCATACTTTTCAATTTCAAGTACTTGCTAGAAAACAGATTAATCATACAATTTTGTGTTTACTCTACTGCTTCTTTTGATATAAGAATTTTCTCAATTAGTATTAATTGTAGTCAATGCTGAACTGTACTTATATACAATAATTTGCAATAACAATATATAATAATGGTATAAAAATTCCTATTAGCTCACTAATTAAATATGAAAGCCAAATTTTTTTATGAAAGAAGTGAAAATAAACTCACCAAAGTCTTCAGAATACAAGTGGAGTAATTTTCACAAGCACTTTCACTACGGTATACCTACACTTAAAACTAATAAAAAGGTTCTCACTGATAATCACACATTTACACCATTCAAATCTGTATTACGAAATTCACATTTTAAATTAAGACGACTTCAGAACTCATTTTCAAAATCGGTGAAACAGAGAATTTATTAAATTTTAAAAACAGTCTGTGTGCGGCGGGGGGGGGGAGGGGGGGGGGCTTAGGAGATGTCCCGTCGAGCTACGCAGCCTAAATCCAACACAGCTTGGCAACAACCGAAGATAATAAATTTACTATGTTTTTCAAAATCGGTCGAAGAAAATTAAGTCAATTATATTTCAAAATTCAATTAGTGCTTCTTCATTTAAGAAATATATTCATAACAACCGATTTGAAAAAAAAATATATATATTGATTCTTCACCCCTTATAAACACTAATGTGTTAAAATTCAAACCACCATCTCAAACTGATAAAATCTCCCCAAAGTACACTTTTTTTTTTTTTTTTTTTTTTCTCAGCAAAGAATTATGAAACCATTACATTTCTACCATATTTTAACCATTCATTAACCAAAGAAACTTTCTAAAATAAGAAATTTTAATCAATCCATGTTATACTTATTCATTAACCATAGAAAAACATTTATAATAAATTAAACCTTATTGAATAAAAGTCGGAAGAATTATAACATTTTGAAATTTGACATCCACCGCAGTGGAGAATTCTATGAGGCCTATAGCAACTATGGCTGTTTCCTCGAATAATACATATTACACACAAAAACATATATTAGAATCAGCAAATAACAATTTTTATTTCTTTTATTTACGTATCTTCTTGCTTTTTTCTTCTTCTGGAAACAAGGGGACAACCGATATACAGTGGATATGTAAGAGTAACACAACTACATCCACGCCTTAGCCCGGAATCGAACCCAGGCCCTCAGAAAAGCAACGGCCTTCGCTACTGATCAGGCCACAGGGTGGAAAATAATTATAAAAGTATATATAAATTTACCATCTACATTGTAGAAGTATCAACACATAGCAGAATCACCATCCATTACCCACATTTAAAATAAAAATTGTGTCCACATTGTTAAAAATTTCCAGCATTCTGTCCAGTCATTTGACCGTTTTAATCGAAAACGGTTACACATACGTAATTTAACACTATTCTGACCATATTATTGGCCATTTTATGATCAGAATACAGTTAAATTATAGTTAGGAAACCGTTTTTTCAAAAAACGGTCAAATGACTGGACAGAATGCTGCAAATTTTTAACAGTGTAAACACGGTCTGAGGGGCAAGACAACTAGCGCGCTGGTTTCCAAAAAAAAAAAAAAAACAAAAAAACTAGGGAGTTCGATACCACCCTGGAGGGGAAAAACGACATAATGCTCCGGTATCATTAAGTACAGATACCTCTGAAATGCGAATAGATGGCGCTTTTTTTTTTTTTTTTGCACTTTTTGAACAAAATTCAATGAGTGTACTTTTGTGTATAATGCAGTTTATGCACTTTTCTTGCATACTTTTTTGAGGACTTTTTCTTGCCGGGATCAGCTAAAACAAAACTCTTTCGTCCTTTGAACAATTATAATTGAACTCTTTTTTTTTTTTTTTTTTTTTTTTTTGATTAGGTTTTTAGATTTTTGTATCTTTTTCATTTTCATTTTAGTCTACCGATATCTCACCTGCTATTTGAGTAACAATGTCTGTGCTTGTGTAAACCTCTGTATCTTTTATTTCTCCTGTATGGATTTCACCACTGGTATCTTCTTTTTCTGTTATAGTACCCTTATTTGGTTTACCTTTCTTCTGAGCATTTTTTGTTTGTCTATTTGTTTTACTTACCTTCTGTGTTTCCATTTCCTTACTGAACTTGTTACGTGATTTAATTTGTTTGATTTTTGATTTTTCTTCCGAATATTCAATTTTTAATTTTTGTCTCTCCTAATAATTCTTCACGTGTAATCGCCTTTGCACTAGCATTTATTATTTATTTTTCTTTCTTTGCTGCAACATTTTTATTTATTATCTGCTAAAACAACATCTCAAAAGTACTTAGATAAATTAATGATTCTTCATTCACAGAAGGTACTATAAGAGATAAAGAATGTGAACTGGGTTCCATTGGCATAATTTTACGACTCGTAAACAATCCCCAATCGTATACTTTTTAGTTGAATGACATAATTATTTACCATGAAACATGTTTTGTTTTCGGCATCATATAAAATACATTTTGGGTAAACGCTCTTACTTCCTTTTGGTTAGTAATTAAAACCATTTGCAATGTTCAAACATACACAGGTTTTAAACTACGATATCACAATTTAGTTTGAGGTATAAAAGTAAGTTGAAAATCCACTAGGTGGAATTTTATACCATTTCATTAAAAGTCTGTAACAATTGTAGAAGAAAATAAAATTAAGCTAAAATACAAAATATATATGTATAGTTGTCATATGAAGACAGAAATATAAGTAAAGATTAACATTTTCTGTTTTAATTTGTGGCATTTTGTCGTAAGTTGTATTATAAAATAGTATTATTACAGCCAGAACAAGTGTCACATATCTGCTCCATGCACTATCTCATATTTTCCCCACAGACTGTCTCATATTAGTCCCTTAAGTAGACCCCACCAGTGACCGAGAGGGTCTGCTCTCGAAGCTGGTAGACGGGAGGTGCTGGGTTCAAACCAAATCGCGCCCGTCGGCCTAATTGTTCGGAGTTTTCGTGGTTTTCTTCAAACCTTGGAACATCAATGCGTAAATACGGATTAGGTTCCCTTAAAAAGACCCCCGCGGACGGCATCCCCCCCCCCTCTTGGGCCTATATCTTTCGAGTAGATAATCAGCCGTCAAAAATCAACCCAATCCTTAAGGGTGTATTCCAATCCAAACTGCTTATTTTCTGATTAATTTTTAATTCATTTTTTCTCTCAAACGCATAAAACTGGGAAATTCTCTTTCCTACATAATATGCCGTGTTTCTCGATTTTTTGATGAATGCAGGAAATATGGTAAAAAATGCTGTCAAAGTTGGCGTTTGTAGCCGAATTTTCCGAAGCGGGCGATCTGAGAATGAAAAAAAAAATGGTCATACAGAAGAAAATAATTGTTTAAAAATCAAATTCTTATTAATTGAACTAAAAATGAAATCACACGGCCTCTTAAACATCTCTTCAAAAATCACCTCAACATGTTTTATATTTTTACTTTTAAAAGTGAGTCTGAAAATGTCTCAGAAAATTTCGAGCTCTTGAGGGTGAAAAAGTATTTTTTCGAATACACCCTTAAGTAGGACGGTTTGTCAGGCTAAGTTGAACATGTTTCAAATATTTAAGGCTAAAAATAATTAAAATATTTTACTGAATATCGGACTTTTAGAATAATCTGCCTACGTTTTCATTCAGGTGTTGTACGACAAAGGCTTTGAAGTCTGGCAGAAAAGATGTTCTTATCAAGAAAGTAAGATAGTGAAATGCATATTTTGGAGGGATATTTATTTTTAAATTTTGAGATATTCATAATGAATAAAAGGAAAATTATTTACTTCTTGCAAAATAACTACAAAGCCAATTTTATTAGGTCCGTTCGTAATTATATAAATTCGTAGCATCTGTAGTCGTCGTCTGATCCTTCCGTCTGTCTGCATATAACAGCGAAAAAACTACCCAACCGAATCGCTTGTAATTCAATATATATAAACGTTTAAGAATTTTGTCAAGTAAAAACTTAAAAAGATATTAATGAAAGTTTTGTTCATTCTATTAAATCCTATCATACGTAATTAATTCAATGATATCCCATAATAGGTAATGATTCTAGGTTGTCATGGTGATTACGTCCGATTTAAGATGAAGTGATATTATTTCCGTATTACTGAATGTAATATATATAATCGTAGTCAATTTTGTATTCATGCATTTATGCATAAAAGCACAACAGCTATTGCACCAAGATCTGAATATTTATAAAACTAGTTTTAGTACGCACCTCATTTGCCATGTTTGACAATTTCTTACTTGTGCAATACTTTGTACAATTTCTTACTTGTTACAATAAAATTGGTTTTTTTTTTGGGGGGGGGGGGTGTTGCTCCATTTTTGGGGGTGTCGCATATTATTCCCCATTTTTTGGGCAGGAGAAAATCAATGCTTATCTTCTCATCTCCTTCAAAATCTAACGTGAAGCTTGTTGTTTTGTTAACGTACAGCTCATGAATAATTAAATTTATTTTATCCTTATATCGCAACTGGCGTGCAAATAGTTAAAATTAAACCTTTCCATCTTCCTCAGAGGAAAAAAAAATGAAGAAGAAGAAATGCGTGGGGTGTTTGATTTAAAAGTTTTCACGTAAATTAACTAGATTCAGATTTATTCAAAAATACATGCTCACGCCCCTAATGGGACGCAATTATGTATTTAAGTAAAGATTGCGGAACTGGTTTTGATAAAAAATGCAGCAGGGAAGAAACTTAGAGCATGGTTTGAAAGGTAAACATTGATGGGTATCTTCATAATTATAGAAATAATTTTACTAGAAATGTTTATCTCTCTCATGAATGTTTTATTTAATATGCTATCTCATTGCTATGCAAATTTAGGAGTTAAACAAGATAGAAGAGAAAGAAGAACATATATATAGATAATGTTTGCCTACTTTTTAATTTCGCTGAATTTTATAAATAATGTCTCAAAGGTGTAATGCAATAGTTTCGGTATTTTTAATAAAAATCAATTAATGTAACTTTAAATATATTATTTTTCTTATGCATTTGTAGGTAAAAGTACCTTTGAGATATCAAAAGTTACTATCAAACGATTCAAAGTTAAATTCTTCATAATTATAGAAATAATTTATCTAGAAATGTTTATCTCCCTCGTGGATATTTTATTTAATATGCTACCTCATTGCTATTCAAATTTAGAAGTTAAACAAGATAGAAGAGAAAGAAAAACATGTATATATAGGCGCTTTGTTGTCAATCATTCACAATATTGCGGTTTTTGATGATGGTCGGTAATGTTTAATTAATGGTTATATATATATATATAATATTTGCCTACTTTTTAATGTCGCTGAATTTTGTGAATAGTTTATCAAAGGTGTGTTACAATAGTTACATTTTTTTTTAATTAATTAATGTAACTTAAAATATATTATTTTCCTTATACATTTGAATGTAAAAGTACCTTTGAGATATCAAAAGTTACTTTCAAACGATTCTAAATTAAATTTTTCATAACTATAGAAATAATTTTACTAGAATTGTTTATCTCTCTCATGAATGTTTTACTCAATATTCTATCTCATTGCTATGCAAATTTAGGAGTTAAACAAGATAGAAGAGAAAGAAAAACATATATATATATAATATTTGCCTATTTTTTAATTTGACTGAATTTGATAAATAGTCTTTCCAAGGTGTAATACAATAGTTTCGGTATTTTTAATAAAAAAAAAATTAATGTAACTTTAAATATATTTTTGTTATGTATTTGAGGATAAAAGTACATTTGAGATATAAAAAGTTAGTTTCAAAAAATTATAAATTAAATATCACAGTCCTACTTGACTCAATGTTTTAAATAATATTTAAACAGCACTACGCTTTTGATATTTAAAGTTTAATAGAATTAAAAAACTTAGGTATCATGTATAAATGATGAAAATGAATATAATTAATATATCATAGATTTAGATAATTAATCGTGTATCATTTTAATGCATACATCAGATTATTACAGATATGATTGACATGATATATATAATATGATCATTGTAAATTTGTAAATAAATCTTTATCAGGGTACGTTTTCGCAGAATAAGGAAAAGCGTAGCTGTGAAATGAATATAATAACAAAAATAAAATATTATACGTCCTACTTGAATACATATTTTTAAAATATTATTTGCATACCACCATAATTTTGAAAATTAAAAAATATTTATTATTATATATGAGCCTAAATCAGATACATATTTTTCTACTCATTGGTGTATTGCATGCTGTATAACTCTCATAAATTCAGTCAAATGAATTATGTGAGTTATGTGAGATGATCGACAAACATTGCTCTTGTACTCGTCTTTAATACAATAAAAAAAAAAAAAAAAAAAAAAAAAAAAAAAGACAGCACAGGTTGCCCAAATGTGCTCATATGCTTTATTCAAAATGATTATATAGCGTATTAATATTTCATGTATCATTTTATTATAGATATGATTGATAGAATGCATATAATTTGACCAATGTAAATTTGTAAATAAGTGTTTATGAGTGTTATTCTCCTAGAAACATGCAAAAAGATATCGTGAAATGATTAGGATAAAAAAAAAATTGCGTACCATTTATGATACCAAATCCTTCTATATACAGTGTGTTCACGTATAACCTGACCGAACTTTATTTTAACCAACCGTTGGTCCTAGATGCATATTTCCAATTACAAAAGTGGTCAAAATTAGGTGCAGAGTTAAGATAAAAAAAGTTTGAAGCGAAAAAACAATTTAGCGAAGAATTACAGAATTTAAATTTTTATACGGTCCCCCGGTCTTATAATTTATATTTAGTAAAATTTTCCTGTTACACTGACAAGTAAGACCAAAAAAAGTCCCGTTATTCTACGATTAAAATTGACCGAGTAATAGCTGTTTAAAGTTGGAGCATATTTTTTGCTACAAATTAGGGGTCATTCACAAATTTAGTAGAAATATAATTATCGTCAGATATATTGAAGAAATGGTTGAGAGTAAAATTAGCATTGCAATATAACTTTGAAATCTTTAATCATTCTGACATATTACTGTAAAATATATAATTTGTTTCAAATGAAAATCAAATTTCAAAATTACTTTTGCTTAAAAGGCGCAAAGGCCAACCTAGTGAAAAAGTTTCCATGCCGGGAATCGAACCCGGGCCATCAGTATAGCGCACTGACGTTCTACCGGCTAAACCACATGGAACGATACCCAGTCTGCAACTTCTCACTATTACAGGTTGGCAAGGCTACAAACGCAGCACAAGATGGAATATTTTCAGTGAGCCACCAACATGGGGCAAACACAGACACTTAATTAAATCCAGCATCGATTGAATCTATATTAATATTTGGAAAATTTTCCAGGGAGAAACAATCGCCTTGCATACAATATTTCAAATGAAAATCAAATTTCAAAATTACTTTTGCTTAAAAGGCGCAAAGGCCAACCTAGTAAAAAAGTTTCCATGCCGGGAATCGAACCCGGGCCATCAGCATAGCGCACTGACGTTCTACCGACAAACCACATGGAACGATACCTAGCCTGGAACTTCTCACTATTACAGGTTGGCAAGGCTACAAACGCAGCACAAGATGGAATATTTTCAGTCTGGAAAAATTTCCAAATATTAATATAGATTCAATCGATGCTGGATTTAATTAAGTGTCTGTGTTTGCCCCATGTTGGTGGCTCACTGAAAATATTCCATCTTGTGCTGCGTTTGTAGCCTTGCCAACCTGTAATAGTGAGAAGTTCCAGGCTGGGTATCGTTCCATGTGGTTTTGTCGGTAGAACGTTAGTGCGCTATACTGATGGCCCGGGTTCGATTCCCGGCATGGAAACTTTTTCACTAGGTTGGCCTTTGCGCCTTTTAAGCAAAAGTAATTTTGAAATTTGATTTTCATTTGAAATATTGTAGGCAAGGCGATTGTTTCTCTCTGGAAAAATTTCCAAATATTAATATATATAATTTGTACTGAACATATAAGAGGATAAAAATAACAGAATTTTTGTTAAATAAAAGGATGAAAAACAACAACCTCAATTCTTTACAAAAATGATACATATTTTAAAATGCTGTTAGATTACACCATCTTTCAAATTTTGGGTTGTGCCTCGTTTTTTAGCTTATGAAAATTGATTCACGTGTATTTTTTAGCGCTGAATCCGAAAATGACCTTCATTTTAAATCATCACGTCAGAATTTTTCTCAAATCGGAAATTTCAGAGTTAAAAAGCTCAAAGTTAAAATTGATCCCCCCTCTCCTCCCAACCTCATCGGACCCCTGAGCTGTTTAGCTGTAAGAAACCCAGTATAAGTCACAAAATTGAATAAATTATTGAATTAAATAAAAATAAACGGAATAAAAAAGTCTTACATCTACTTTTTAGTATCAGATTTTTCGCTATTATTTTAACCTTTAAATTTACGATTTGCAAAAAATCCTGACATGATGGTTAAAAGTGAAGGTAAATTTTTTATTTAGAGTTAAAAAATACATAAAACGTAGTTATAAAAGTTAAAAAACACAACCATCGCAGGTTTATGTTATCTAATCTAAAACCATTTCTTAAACTTGTTGACGGTAATCTATCCGAACTTTTTTTTATGTTATCCTCTAATATAAGTATGTATAAGATGGTAAGCGTCGAAAATCTTAATAATATTACATTATAATCGGATTTAAGTCAGTATGTAAAGTTTTAACTTCCATCGGACATTTGAAAGTCAGTTAAAGTTCGAGTACAAATTTTAAACTGGAAAGACAATCGTTGCAAGTTAAATAAAACCTTATCAAAATAACATAATTTTTGTTAAAATAAGTCATAGCCTCAAATCCTTACAAAATACAACACATGTTAAAATACAATTATTTTAACTAATCTGAAATTTAACTAATAAAGTTAACTCAATCGTAATAGTTGTACGATTTCTTTCAAGCCGCAGATACCTTGAAATAAGTTTATGTACTTTATATACAATCCCTGAAAGCATGGTCGAAATCATCTGTTTTGATATGCAAAAAAGTGATATAAGTCATGCATTTCAAAGTTTCATAACTCGGTCAATTTTAATGTTAGATGAATAGGACTTTTTTTTTGTCTTACTTGTTAGTGTCACAGTAAAGTTTTACTAAATATCACTTATAGGACCGGGGGGTCCGTATAAAAATTTTAATTTCGTAATTTTTAAATAAATATTTTTCTTGACTCAAATCGCTTTAAAAATAATTCTTCATCTTATTTAAACCATTTTTGTAATTGGAAGTATGCATCTAGGACCAACGGTTGCGAAAATAAAGGTCGGTCAGATTATACGTGGACACACTGTATATAAAAAAAATTAACGCTTTGGAAATGGATCAATGAAAATATGCGTAGGTACCGCGAAACGCATCTGATTTGTCAAAACTTTCATACGCTATAAGTGTGGGTGAGGGGGGTTACCAAGGGAGGCGACTGGTTCTGGCGTCAAACGTCGCCAAGTTGGTGGTACATCGCCAAATTTGGAGACCAAATTAAGTCGCCAAAAGTTACGACAACTTGGCGCTATTTCCAGTATTTTGCCCATTTTCCATAGACTCCCTTATTGAAATCCAATAGGGTTTATTTGCGTGCAGAAAATCAGCAAATTCAGATATTGCAAAGCAACAAAAACTAATATTAGCTTATGAATAGAGCGTAATTGAAATATTTACATTATTTTTAAGCACAAACACTACTATTTACAATATTTGTAACACTATATATATAATTTTACACATATATGTTGGCGAAGAAAAGACGGCGAAGTGAAAATTTCAGAGGAGAGGAGATTTATACGATAAGATTATTTACTGTAAATACAAATTAGCAACTTCATTACAAAGATAAGGGGAAAAAGTCCAAATAGCTTTAATAAATTTGTAATTATTCAAATAAATTATAAATTTTACCTTTTTTAATGATTTTATATTTAATAATTCTTATAATTATGAAACTCTGTAAGTTCTAATGATTATGTGCTTGGAGATAAGGAAATAAAATTGTCAGGAATTGGGGCGGAGCGCGTTTTTACCAAGTGGAATCTAAAAATTGAATTAATAGAAAATAAGGGATCGCGAAGCGATCCAGAATTGAAACGGGGAACAATTACGTCTGGAGTTGGCTAGAAAATAGAGATTGCCTCGCGATACTGAATAGAATCGCAAAGTGATTACGCAGGGGGTTGGTGAGCGTAGCGAGCGGAGGGGGGGGGGGGGGGGAGGGACCTAGTAGAGATAAAAAAAATTATTCATCATTAATATATATTATTATGTAATATATATTATTATGTAATTCATATATCATAGATTTATGTAATTCACATATCATAAATATGACAAAAATTCATTTATAATTTTTATTATTTTCTATTTTTTTCTTTATTATAGAAATGATTGATATGATACAGATAATTTGATTAACGTAAGTTTGTAAAGATGTCTGTATGGTTGTTATTCGCTTAGAAATTTAAAATCAAGGTCCTGAAATGATTAAAATTAAAAAAAGATCACGCATCATTCATGATATCATGTACCATGTATCATGTACATATGATGAAGATTCATATAATTCATATATCATAGATTTGCTTAATTCGTATATCATCAAGATGACAAAAATTCATGTATTATTTTATTTATGCACCATTTTATTTTGGATAATTATAGATAAGGTTGATAATATATATAATTTGAGCAATGTAAATTTGTAAATAAAAATTTATGGCGTTTGTTTCCACAGAAACGTGGAAAGCGTAGTGCTGAAATGATTAGAATAAATAAATATTTCAACTCAAAATATGTAATGATGAATGTAGTGTGGAATAATAAAATACATGCTATAATTAAAATGGTAGAAATATATGAGGACGTGTGTTTGAAAACCCGCCTTATCCAAAATTTAAAACTCGGGTTTTCTATATCAATCTATTCTATTGGTCAACCGCAATTGAAAAACATTACAATCTGGAAGGAAACTAGTTTTATCGTGTCTTTCTGCCATTGTAATGTATTGGTTTAGGGGAGACCAGGGAAATGACGACACCTTAAGGGAATTTAATTTTTTTCACCTCAAAAAAATCTTTATTTTTTAATAGTAAAAATTCTAAAGCTGAATAATTATCTTTAGTATCTGTATAAATTTAACTGTAATCATAACTGTAAAGTAAGCACACATAAAAATTTTTTCTTTCAACCTCTGTACAGTGGCGGGATTACCCAGGACACTGGGGTAATTCCGCCACTGTATCGGGGTAATGACGTCACTCTATAATGACCTAGTAAATACATAAAATGGATACTAGGAAACACATAACCTACTAAAAATGTTTAGAAAGCAATAATTTATCAAAATAATAAATAATTACAATGTTCCTTAAGCTAGATTTATTAATGTGCTAAGCTTACAATTTAACTCAAATTGGAAAAGTCACCCTTTGCCATGGTGGCGGAATTACCCCGAGAGGACAATATACTGGAAAACCCCCAGTAAAGCCGAAAGAAGAACCGAACTTGTTCAACAAATTGCATCAAAATGTCGGCGAATACATGTAGATTACGGGTAATATTATCTTAAGTACCTAATGTTTCAATAAAAGGTGTTTACCTCTACTCATTTGAAGCTCCAAAATAAGAAGCAACTAGATGAAAACTAAATTTTTCACTAGAACAAGCGAACGACGTACAACAAAACCATTCTCACTCTAGGCACTGTTTCTATTGTTGGCCGCTACAGTGCAGGCGCAATCACTATCTCAAACTGCCGTTAGTTTTTAAACTAGACGGGGTGACGGCATAACCCCGAGTGGCGGCATTCCCCCTGTCTCCCCTGCAATGAAATGCTATGGAGGCAGCCAGATGTTTTTCGCGATTTCCCAAAATTTGATTTTCTGGATAAGGCGAGTTTTGAAACCCACGTCCTCATATATTTTCTTAAAAATAATACATCCACAGAATACAGCAAATCTTATTCGTGGTCTGTTATAGTCCTAGACAGAATTACTCAGTGATTGTATAAAGTTGAATTTCTTTTAATGAAAAATTTCTTTTATTTTTTACAACTAATAAATAAATTTTCAAACAGGTATTTATAGTTTTAGGGTGTGGGTACATATAGTTTTATTTGATAACTAACAGATATCACAATAAATTTGAACGTGGACAGAAAGTTAATTGCTTCAAAATAGCCCAACAGATGGTATCAGTTAATAATCCATGGGGCAGCAACACATTTTTTCAAAAAAAAAAAAAAAAAAAAAAAGCAATTTATAAAATTACAACGACTATTTGGAAAACGATTTTTTTTAAGACTAAAATTTAAGACATAAAAAATCGCACGGAATTGATCATACATTACGTACGCCATGAATTAAACATTAATAGTGTTATTACACGTAAAAATTGCAAGCCAAAAATATCGCCTGCGACCCGTCAGATTTCATGAAACTTAAGTATTATCCACCCGAAACTTACGTAAATATGCAAGCATTTCATTGGCTGTTCGGGAAAAGGCTTTTCCATCGTCAGATTTCCAAGAAATCTGACGGCCAATTTTAAATGAAATTTCATTCTTAAACTTCTAAACATCCGACAATATTACATTTTACACTGTCGGACAGAGAAAAAAATGTACTTTTAAATGCAATTTGTTTGAAAGCTGTATCTCAATTTGTTTCTGAGTTATTAATTTTTTTTTGTAGTTTTTATTACTTTTTTGTCATAGTGGCAACAGAAAGTAACCATCGTTGTTGAAATTAAAGGGAAATACAGATTACTGTATAGACCAATCAGAAAACGAAAAAATTGAGGATTAAACCAATGAAAACCTTCAGATATGCTTTTCATTTCCCATCCTGACGAGAACAATAACCATTTTTCCAAATGGTTAAATAAAGAAAAATAGCGTTCCCGATTCCGGTTTATATGGTAGATTAGACGTGAGAGATAATAAAACTGCCATACAGCGCGGTGCACTAGCGGGAGGGGGGGAGGTTGTTACCACAGCAACATCGCACACCTCGCTGCACTGTGAAATGAATGGCAATCCGATTACTAATGGTACTCTCACTCGGAGGTATGATCAGTAATCAGGTTGCCATTCATTTCACATTGCAGCGAAGTGTACGATGTCGACATGGTAACACTATACAGCGATGGACCTTCTGATTGATTGTTTTGTTTCAAAAATCATCAACGCCAAAATTAATTTTAAAAAAGTGATGCTACTGCTCCGGACTGTAAAAATGTCATCCTTATAAAGGCGCTACATGGGATATTTTAATAAATTCCAAGTTAAACTTACAAGGGAACCACTTTTGGTGTTGCTGGGACCTAGCATCGAGACCTGGTGCGTTTTGTAGCCCTATACATAAAAGTGAGAGAACCGAAAAAAATTATCTGTTAAAATAATATTTTATGTACTTTTTTATACTTTTAATTTTTTATTATTACATATTTATTTGTTTATTTCACGCCAAAAGTGACTTAAGTCGCCTAATATGGTGCTACAATTTTTCCGCCCGCTTTATCCAAAGAGAAAATGTACAGAACATATTACCAGAATTATATCAGATTGCGATTTTTTTTATAATTGATAGCATAAGAAACAAATATTAGGTTTTATTTTTTTTTTCTATGCAGACGATAAATATGTAAGTAATAAATATAATTCTATAAAAGCTTCGAAGATCATTGAAAACTATTTTTTAGTGAAATACAAAATAAGCAAACTATGTTCTTTTGAAATCGAATGAAATAAAGTTTCGAATGTTTAAAATGAAATGTTTCTGTATTAAATGGTTCTTCGGTAAAAGTAATCATAAAGTAAATTAATATTTTTACACAATTTAGAAAAATTGCTGTTGCGAAATAGGTCGAAAATTGCAATTTCTAGCTATTACAAATTCAGCTATGTCATTTGGCTAGGGTTGCCGGAAAACTCTACTTTTGAAAATAAACGCCAACTGTTTCACCGCCAAATATATGAATATAAAGTTGCAATTTTTCAAAATCAAATTCGTGGGTTTTTGATGGAATTTTCAAACTTTTTTCAATATTTTATACTTGTTATTAACTAATTTTTATTTTTAAATGCTTTTTTAAAAAAAAATTCAATGTTAATAGTCCGATAAGTGGTCTCGAAAATTGCTTTTCCAGAAAATTATGCTGCTGTAAAACCAAGAAATATGATTTTAACAGAAAAATTTTATCGATTCTCAAACTTCATAATATAGGGCTTTAAAATACACCAGGTCTCAATGCTAGGTGCGAGCAACACCAAAAGTGGTTCCCTTGTTAGTTTAATTTTTTTTTTCCCTTGAAATAACTACTGAAGGAATCCTGGCCGTAATGATCGGCCAATCGATTTTAACGTTCAAGATAATAGCAGCAAAATATTGTAAAATATATGTACACACAGCAAAATAATGTAAAATAGCATAATTAAATATAATATTCTGTAATATTAATTGCCAAAAGCTTAATTCAGCAGCATTGTTTAGTTCGGTTTAACACGTTAAGCGTAACTGAGCTTTTCGTTTAAAACGCGTCATTCACCGATAACTGACGTCTAAAATATTATATATAAAACTAAAAATATATATATTGTTTTAAATAATTACTGTAAATTTAATTAAAATTTATCTACCTTTTATTAATTACAGGATTATACTTTCTTAAAACATTGTAAATTTTTCAGCGCTTCAGTGTCAGTCACCGTGTTAATAATTAGTATGCTACCAACAATTTATGAAACAGAAAATCTGCTCTGTGGACAGTTTGCGATGAACATCAAGATTACGAAAGTAGCTTCTAAATAATGTAATATTGAATTTTAATAAAAAAAAATTCACTATCTTGACGAATATTGGAATCACATCATATAAATTCAAAGCAATTTGAAAATATTTTTTCTTTACATCCTTAATTCGTGATATTTTTTAGAAATTTTTTTGCACGTGTAAAAATCGTGATTCCAGGGAAAGTCAAGACATAAATTTCGAACTTAAATCAAAATGTAAGCGAAGTTTTTCAACATTCATGTTTTATTTAGAATACACATATCTCTCAAATCACAAAATTGACTGAATTCGATATAATATTGTTCAAAAAATGAAAAAAAAAAAAATCTCAAAAAAATAACTAAAGAGACTTTTAAAAAAAAGCTTTTAAATTTAGTAACTTAACAATAAATGCATCATAATCTCTTCTGTTATTTCCCTATGTCTAAAAAATAAGTGTTAATAAATTAAAACTAGACTCGGAACATCTCATACTCTTTTGCAATTCCGAAATAGGCTAGAAAAACTCTTTAGAATAGGCAGAAGGAATTACGACCCCTTTTTTTCATGAAAATTATTTTTAAATACTGATTTATAGGGCAAGAAATTCTTAAATATTAATTAATTTCGTAAAAATGCTCCATAATCATTTTCTCCGGAATATAAATTAATGAGCGTCGGAGAATTAATTATATTTTTATGGTCTAAATGTTCTTAGTAAATTTTCTGAGCTTTAGATTAAGAGATTACGAGATTGCTTCCAATGACGCTAAGTAACCGGAAAAGATTCATTGCGTTTATGATAGTAGTCGTTATCTTCTTTAACTCAAATAAAAATATCAAATTAGACACTAAGCTAGATAAATCTTTTAATTTATTTGCTAAGGAATTAAAGTAATAACAGCGTGTAAGGTTGAATACGCACTAACATAAGTTATAGTTTTCATTTTCTATTAAAACATAAATAAAAATCAAAAATAAAATTTTGATTAAGGCATAAATGAAACATCATATCCACGTTAAACCCAGATTATTTATAACCAAAATCGATTTTTAAAAATGACGCAGTTCTATGTGAAGAAATAGATAAGGACAGTCTGGTGTCAAGTAGCTGTATAAATTGCCTTCAATTAAAAGATGTAATAAGTATTTTGTATAATAACATCATATGGCTTAATAAAAAAGAGGATAGCATTCCAAATAGAAACAATTATTTAGTCATGAGGTAAGGATAAAAACAGTGCAGCCAGTGGCGTAGCCAGGATTTCGTTTCGGGGGGGGGGGGGGGGGTCCAAAATTTTTCCTTCAGGTTATATATAGTAAAACTTGTCAAGATGAAATCGCAAATAGTGGAAAAAAAATTCCGTTTTGCATAGGTTTTCGTGTTTGCAGGTGTAATTGGATAGTATTCTTTTCGGTAGCAACGTGGAACATTTCCGTTTAAGACAGAATTCCGTTATTAGGCAGGTTCGATTTTTACAAGTTTTATGTATTTATATAAATATACTTATTTATATTATATGAATAGTAAAACCGGTCAAAATAGTAATTATCTTTAACAGAATACTGCCTTAAACGGAAGAGTTACATGATCTTAATATGTATTGTCATACAATTAAATTTGCTAGAAATCTGTCTGAAAGGGGATTTGCACCGCTCCTTAGTGAAACACAGTGAAATCTCAGAAAGCGGAATCTTTCTTTATCAGAATCCTGTCTCAAACAGAAGAGTTTCAGGCTCCCTACGACACGAGCAATAGATCTAATTACGGTAGTGTATCTTAGAAGTATAATTAATTACACTAAAAGCCACTTTAAACGGAAGCCTGTGTAAAATGGAACTTTTTTCCAGTCCCTTCCGATCACGTCTTGACAGGATGGACTGTGTATGTATAATAGAAGTATTTCGAGTAACTTTAAGAATTTAGATATATCCTTGTTTTATTTCTTAAAGGCTAGTTTACACGGAGCTAGTATACTAGCTACAAGCCGGCGAGAAAAGAAGCGAGCGAGTCAGCTAGCAGCGAGATACTGGTCGTTTACACATGAACTTGTTTACTCGCTCAGTAGCCAACTCGCTATTGCGTCACTTGCTGCGTTCTAAAGCTTTCTTTTATGTTTTTTTCTGTAAACAGTGTTTGTTTTTATATTAAGTGCTGAGTTTTTCTGTGTGTGTGTGTGTGTTCGTGGAAAAATGAAGTGGAACGCAAATGATATTACTTATTTTTTAAATGTATACCAAGAGTACCCTGTGTTATGGAACATAAAACACACAGATTACTGCAATACGAAATTAAAATATAAAGTTTGAATTTTATATTCCAATGCTCATTTATAAAATTTCATTAATGTTTAAGGTTTTAAACCCGTGTTCGTTATTGTAACGTTTAATTTGTCTATTTTCAGTAATGGACACCCCATGAAATCACTGTTAAAAATGCAATTTCAGTGATGTTTAATAGGGCATAAAATCTTTTAACTGAAAACCTAATTAATCACATTTAATTTTTAAATTGCACTTATTGGAATGTAATAACACCAAAATTTGCGCTGCTTTTAATTAATTTCATGTGGTTAATAAAAATTTTTAATATTTATTCACATAATTTTTTTATAACTCTGCCCTGTTTAGCTTATCTGTCAATCAATGAAACAAATCAGGAAGCAGAGAACATTGTTTAAGGGAATATGAAAAAGAGAGGCTCATAGGGCTCAACCCCTCCCCATTTAAATAAAAACAATTAAACTATTATTTTAACACAATCAAACTGATTCGTAAAGTTATCGTACGAATTGAATATTTCCAACTGAGTGAAAAAATGCCCAGGCCAAGAATCGAACACAGATCCTTGGCTTACAAGGCCAATGCTCCACCGTTTAAGCTAACTGGGCCGACAACCGGCGAACATATCTGAGCAAAATATGGTCACCGGCTGTCGGCCCAGTTAGTTTAAACGATAGAGCATTGGCCCTGTAAGCCAATGATCTCTGTTCGATTCCCGGCCTGGGCATTTTTTCGCTCAGTTGGAAATATTAAATTTGTAAAAAAACAATTAAGTTACTGAAGTTGTTAAAAATCTATTATTTTCTGTTTTAAACATTTACTTATTCATCTCTCACAAAGAAATGATTGTAATATTAATGAAATCTATGGCAGTAATTAATCTAGTAAATCTGCAGATCAATGGCCTCAAACGCCATCATAGTTTTGCAGTTTTATTTTGAACTTATTTTATTTAGTATTTAAAACATTTAATCCTCAGTATCATTCCCATCATATTTGTAATACTAATTACTAAAAGTAATTTCAGGTAGTTTAACTGTGAAAAACAGTGGAAAATATACTAATCTATGCACTAATACAATTTTTTTTCTCAAATATTGCCCTCTAAACCCTGTACAGTCTCAATAATTTGATAACTGCAATTCCCCGACATTAGTATTTTAAACTATCTAAAATAATTATAATATTCACCCTATCAGAAAGAGAAGGAGGTTTTAGAACTAGATATGATTATGGTTCAAGTCAAAAGACAGTATAATATTTGTCTAATCACTGGTATTGAAAATAAAAATGTATATTTTGTATAACACATAAAATCACAGTGACCAGACTCATGAAAATTTAATAAAGTAATTTGAAATAATTGCATAGTAAGTAGTGCTTTCTCGCAGATAAACTCAAATAAAAACGAAATAGAAATAAACAATGTGGATAAATATCGTCTTTTATACTTTCTCCCAACATGTGTTCCAGGTGCCTTCCCTGGACTACACCACATAGACGGACACGTGACAGAAATTCGTCTTGAAAATATTTTCTGACATATTACTGCAAAATATACAATTTGTACTGAACATATGAGAGGATATAAATAAAAGGATGGAAAACAGCCCCAATTCTTTACAAAATTATACATATTTTAAAATGCTGTTCGATTACACTGTCTTTCAAATTTATGGGTTGTGCCAAGTTTTTTACCTTTTGAATATTGATTCTTGTGTATTTTTTAGCTCTGAACCCGAAAATGACCTTCATTTTAAAGCATTACGTAAGGATCTTACTGAAATCGCGAATTTCAAAATTAAAAGGCTCAAAGTTAAAATTGATCCCTCCCCCCTCCCCTCCCAACCTCATTGGACCCCTGAGCTGTAAGATACCCAGTATAAGCCAAAAAATTGAATAAATTATTGAATTAAATAAAATTAAACTGAATAAAAAAGTCTTACATCTACTTTTTAGTATCAGATTTTTCGCTATTTTATAACCCTGAAATTTACGATTTGCGGAAAATCCTGACATGATGGTTGAAAGTGAAGGCAATTTTTTTATTAAGCGTAAAATACGTAAAATACAATTATAAAAGTTAAAAAACTAAACCATCGCTGGTTTATGTTATCTAATCTTAACTTTACCTTTTATAAACTTGTTGACGGTAATTTATCCGAATTTTTTTGTGCTATCCTCTAATATAAGTATGTATAAGATGGTAAGCGTCGAAAATCATAATAATATTACATTGTCAGCAGATTTAAGTCAGTATATAAAATTTAACTTCGATCGGATATTTGAAAGTGAGTTAAATTTCGAGTACAAATTTTAAACAGGAAAGACGATCGTTGCAAGTTAAATGAAACCTTATGAAAATAATATAATTTTTGTTAAAAGAAATCATATCCTCAAATCCTTACAAAATAAAACATTTGTTAAAATACATTTATTTTAACTAATCTGAAACTTAACTAATAAATGTTAACTCAATCGTAATAGTTGTATGATTTCTTTCAAAGCGCAGTTACCTTAAAAAAAGTTTATATGTGACCCCTGAAAACATGGCCGAAATCGTCTGTTTTGAGATGCAAAAAAGTGGTATAAGCCTTGCATTTCAAAGTTTTGTAATTCGGTCAATTTTAATGTTAGATGAATAGTACTTTTTTTGTCTTATTTGTTACTGTCACAATAAATTTTTATTAAATATCACTTATAGGACCGGGGGACCGGATACAAATTTAAATTTCGTAATTTTTTTAATAAATGTTTTTCTTGGCCCAAATCGCTTTAAAAATAGTTCTTTACCTTATTTAAACCATTTTTTAAATTGAAAGTATCCATCTAGGACCAACGGTTGCGAAAATAAAGGTCGGTAAGGTTATACGTAGACAAGATACCCTGTATATATATCTATCCATATATATATATATAGAGAGAGAGAGAGAGAGAGAAAGTTTTGAACTGGGGGTGGTTTTATGTTCTAGGGGTCATGATCGGCATAGATCTTCAAAAAATTTTCAGAAATTCCAACATAGGGGAGATTCCAATAGGTAGTATTTCTTACAAAATCTATCGAAAAAAAAAAATAAAAAATAATAAAAAATAATAAATAAATAAATAAAAAAGCAAAACGAAAGACGAAAATAAAAGGAGGCACATAATAAAAGTGAATTACCTAAAAAATTACACTAAGCTAAATAATGCTATAAAAGTGATAAAATACCTTAATTTAGTTTTATCGTACAAACGGCGACATTTTCAAAATCATTCTTGACAGAAATAATTTTCGCTAAAAAAAAAAAAAAAAAAAAAAAGACCTTGGTAAAAAAATGTCACGAGACTTCATGCATGATGAAAATCAGTGCAAATATAATAGAGCGGGCGGCGGCGACACGAATAACTACGTCATCGAGTTACGAGATGAAATTATGATGTAGGATAAGATTATTATGAGTAGATTAAAGAATGACTGGTCTGCATCGGCATTTCTTGGTACGACATGAGCAGCAGCGAGCTCCAATTCGTCATTTTAGCGTCACTATCACGCCATCGAGTTGCGAGATGAAATTCGTGGTAAATTAAATGTAAAATAAAGTATTTTAAGAATTTTTTGGTCTGCCTGCAGATATTCTGGTAAAAAAACCCGGCAGACTAAAAATTGTAACAAAAAAAGACGACATAATGTACAGTTGAAGCCCTATAAACCTAATATTTTACAATGCATTGCAATATATATTACATTTGCCATCAATTTTCAAGGTGAATTAATGGATTAGGAAAAGTTTATTAACAGTACGGGAGAAAATAACTGATTCGACATAATTTGGTATAAAACGAAAAGAACGGGACGCCAATTCCCTATTTTAAGAATATTATTACGCCATCAAGTTATAGCTTGAAAATTTCGCACTTTAAAGATACCGACTAGCATAATACGAATATTTCAGTCTGCCTCATCATATCTTGTTCGGAGATGAGTAGAGCAGGGCACCAATTCTTAATTTTGGCGGTATTATCACGTCACCGAGCTACGGCTTGAAAATTTGGCACATTAAAGGTACATATCTGTATAATAAGAATATTTCAGCCAGCTTCGTCATATTTTGGTACGAGACGAGCAGAGCGGGGTGCCAATTTTTAATTTTGGAGGTATTAACACTTCTTTGAGTTACGACATGAAATCTTGATGTAGGACAAGATTATTAAAGGTAGATTGGTAGGATATTGGCGCCCCATTCTCGTCGCTTTGTACGACTTTCATAAAATTTCAAATGACTCCACAAAATTTTGCAACGGTTATATATATAAAATTTCAAACCATTCGGTTGGGTAGTTTTTTGCGCTGTTATATGCGGACAGAG
Organism: Maratus speciosus; assembly: GCA_963932465.1. NCBI lineage: Eukaryota > Metazoa > Arthropoda > Arachnida > Araneae > Salticidae > Maratus > Maratus speciosus. The sequence continues at coordinate 243,008,808 of OZ010800.1, read as the reverse complement.
GAACAGAGAGACGGACGGAACAGACGACGAATATAGGTGCTACGTATTTATATAATTACAAACGCACATAAAAATTAGTTGCCACACGCGGACCAAGTTAAAACTGGTTTCACTACAGCATGTTTCGATTTAAGAAAATTTTAAATAGAATGAATTATACATTAATTTGATTTAATTGGTCTCTTATCATTCTAGTTCTTCTGTATACTTCAGGTTAATATTTTTCATCTCAATACTGTCTGTTAACATAAAAATTTAACGTAATAAAAAATATAATAATTCGTACATAATTGATTCAAAGAATATTTTCTTCTTTATAATAGCCTTATAAATCCCATTAAATTATGACAGGTTAAGAGACTTTTCATGTCACATAAATTACTGCCTTATCCTATTGTCTCACAAAATCTCAGTGCAACTTCTGCTTAATTTGAACCGAGAAATGTAGTGATTTTCTAATATTCTCCATTTGCTCGCTGCAAATTATAATATTCGCAATGGAATTATCTCCAAACTTCTGAGCATTAACATCCAATCAGACGCTTCCACTTAGAATGCTGTGAAAGCTCACGAACACAATTAAGAAAACGTAATCCTTCTCGCGGACTCTGTGTTCTCCATTTTAAGACAGCATTAATCACTTAATCTAGTGGTTTCGGAGATGTTGATTACCCTGCGTGTTCATCCCAGAACGCCTAATCGATTAATCGATTACTAGCTATGTGAGGGAAATTTTAATCAAAATCTCAAGCTACTGCTTCCAGATTTGGAAGGCATTTCTTTGCGAATACAAATAAAAGTAGTTTCTGAAGAATTCAAAAAGAAAAAAAAATATGCACTTGTGTATAAATTATTTGTATTTTTTAATTAAAATTCGTAAAACACCTATGTACTTTCTTTATTGTGTGTTATTTTATGTCTAACTTCGGAAATATTTGTTTAGTTAGAGATTTTTAAATGACAAGTGATGTTTATTGTTTCCAGTCAAATGGAAAAACATTATGATGTTTATACTAATATATATAAAATTGGGGTCTGTCTCTGATTTTCGAAAATACAACCGTTTCTGAGTTAATTCGACTTTTAAGATTCCGCAAGGTACAGTCATTTTTTAGATGCGTTCATAATTATATAAATACGTAGCACCCATAGTCGTCATCCGGTCCGTCCGTCTGTCTGTCCATGTAATTGCATATAACAGCGTAAAAACTACCCAACCGAATGGTTTGAAATATAATATATATAATCGTTTCAGAATTTTGTCGAGTCATTTCAAATTTTATGAAAATCGAATCAAAACTTAAAAAGATGTTAATAAAAGCTTTCTTCATGCTATCAAATTCTATCATACGTAATGAATTCAATGATATCCCATGACGGGTAAGGATTCTAGGTTGCCATGGTGATTACGTCCTATTATAGATGTAGACATATTATTTACGTGTTACTGAATTTAATATATATAATCGTAATAAGTTTTGTATCCATGCATTTTTGCATAAGAGTGCAACAGTTATGGTACCAAGATCTGAATATTTATAAAACTAGTTATAGTACGAACACACCTCATTTGCCACGTTTGGCGTACTATTTCCGACTTCTTTTACGTTTTCATAAACAGAAACGGATGTCTCAGAAAGGGTTGCATAACACACACTAAATTTATCACGGGTAAATAGAGAACGTTCCTGATTACAACCTGCAGTTTGAATATCTAAAATAATTTTTGAAAACACAGGGGAAAGCCTGGCGAATCAATCAATCAACCAATCTGTGAATACTCAAACACTCCGTAAATAACTGATCCATTTTAAGAAATCGTGTGACAATTCAAAGATATAATTAAGATTTATAAATTAAAATCATACCTACAATATGCAGTTTGTCGCATTCCGATATCTAAAATAGATTTTGAGAGAACAGGATAAAACAGGAGCATCAATCAATCAACCATAATTTCAATGGACTGAAACTAGAGATCTAACCGATCAATTTTAAAGAATATTAAGGCCGGCTATTGAAATGTCTAATCATGATTTATCTATACAAATAAAAGAAAGATTAGCTCTGTGTGTTTGACAGCGTGTGTGTATTTCTGAGATGGCTAGGATAATCTACCGCGCGTACAAGTCCGACAATGTCTACGAGAATAGTCTAAGGCATGGGGGGGGGGAATTTAAAAATTTTAATAATTAGCCGAGATATTAATTAATAACCCATATAAACTCCGTTAACGGAAAAAAAAACATGTCCCCAGATAATTTTTCCCCTTTTCCTGAAATAAACTCCTAAATGTATGTACTTCGGTTCTTCATCGAGGGCAGTAAAACATGTATACATTGAAAGATCTTCCATACCCACACTGTTAAAAGGTTTTCTTTATACTCTTTAAACACTGAATTACTCTATAAATTCATCTTCTTTATACCAAACACTTAAAAATTCTTTGCTGACTTGAATGGATTTCAATGTCCGCTGACAGAAATAACTAATAACTTATTCCCAATAAATAGAATTCGTTGATTTTCTGGACGAAAAACAACTGCTCTTAACCCCTTGACCCCTTGACGTACGCTACGTACGTCCTCTCATTTCAGTAATCAACAACCATGATGCACACCACGTACGTCGTTCATTACACTGTAATGGTTGCATATTTAAACGGATTGGCCAGTTATATGCAACTGATATAACAGGGCACTGATGAAAAGTGAGTTTTATGACAAAAGCATTTTACACCACATAATCTGATACATAGCCCTTCACCGGCGAAATTAAGCCTGGAGGTTGTTTTTTTCTTTTCACTTCGAGAATATTATTATTACCAGTAAAACCTTTAGATATTTTATTCATCCTTAAAGAAAAAAAAATTATGAATGTTATGTTTATTGTCAGGGTTTGTTATTAAGCAGAGAGTTTCTTATTGCTTTAAAGTGACGGAAAAATCGGCGTGTAATTTATGCTGAAATCATATTCTTTAAAAAAAAAAAAAAAAAAAAAAAAAAAAAAAAAAGATTTATGCAGCCTTTTTGTAATGGAGTCGTAGAGGAGGATTCATTTCCATTTAACATTCTTTTTAAAAAAGAATTAAAAGCCACCAATTTTTGCACCTATCTAACTGATTTATTTAATCTTTGTTGAATGAGAATTATGGTAAATTTTCAAATTGTCATCAATACTTTCATTCGTTGAAAAGAATGTTCTGATATTTACTTTATGTAATAAGAGTTGTTGCAAACGGTAAAAAAGACAAATATTTCTTAATGTAGGAAAATATAATATTACAACAAACGGAAAGATACAATGAATTCCTTCAAGTTACTAGCAATTCCGAAAAGCATTCTTTATATTTAGAAACTATATTTTCTATATATTTCGAGATTTATAGAAGCACTTATAAAAAAAAAAAAATTGCTGCCACTGATTTTCGGAAACTTTTCCTAGTATATATTATAATGTATTAACCAGCTTTCTCTAATCGGAATATCAGTTTTACGGATGCATTCAACTCCCAAGTAAACATTTTCATGTTCAATAAGCATGCTTCATAGACAACCATAATAAGTTATCAGCATTGACATTGACATTAAGATTAATATTATTTTGTTACTCTTGTATATATAAATTATAAATTCAATTACGCAGCTGATAATGTTTAATTGAGATACAATAGCATCCTAAAAATCGATATTTCGGTTTGAGAACACTGCTTAATACATTATAAAACTAGTATGTTATGGCCATCACAAAACCTTCTTTTATATAAATCAAGTCAATTAAATCATTTAAATAGTACAAGAAATAACAACGATTTAGCACCAATTCATATCAAAGTATATCTGAATTTGAAGTTGGATGAAAATTCGTGCATTAGTTCTTAGCTATAGCGGAAATTCTGAAAAATGCAACATAGCAGCGTCACCTGTTGAGCGATTTCCACCAAAAATAAACAGCACTAAATTATATCAAGGTATACCTGAATCTGAAGTTTGTTGAAATTCCAAGCATTAGTTCTTGAGATAGAGCTATTGCGGAAATCGCAAAAATACAACATAGCAGCGCCACCTGTTGAGCGATTTACACCAAAAATTAAACAGCACTAATTTATACGTCAATTCATGTCAAAGAATAACTAAATCTTAAGTTTCATGAAAATCCGTGCAATAGTTCTTGAGATACAGCCCTTGCGGAAATCGTAAAAAATGCAGCACAGCAGTGCCACCTGTTGGGCAATTTACACCAAAAATTAAACAGCACTAATTTATATCAGGGACTAACTGAATCTGAAGTTTGATGAAAATTCGTGCATTTTTTCTTGAGTTAGAGCTATTGCGATAATCATGTTAATGCAGCATGGCAGCGCCACCTGTTGGGCGATTTTCACACAAAAGTAACCAGCACCAAACTATATCTTGGACTAACTAAATCTGAAGTTTTATGAAAATCCGTGCAGTAGTTCTTGAGTTATAGCTATTGCAGAAATCGTGAAAAATGCCACATAGCAGCGACACCTGTTCGGCGATTTTCACCAAAAACTAATCAGGTCCAGTTTATATCAAGGTCTAATTAAATATAAAGTTTTGTGAAATTCCATGGATTAGTTCTTGAGATAGAGCGCCCACAAAATGTTTGTCACATACAGACTCACAGAGTAACGGAGTGACAGACAGACTCACAGACAGACATTTCCTAAAAACCATCAAATCGTGTTCTGGGCATTATAAAGCGTATAAATCCGTCGAAAACCGGAAGTCGAAATTTTTCACGAATCCAATACTTTCTTCTTGTAAAGATAGAAGAAAGCAAAACACTCAGAAACGTTTCCTAAAATCAGTTGGAGCAAGCGCAATTTTGTTTTCATATGATTAAATTAAAAAAATCAAAAAACCTGACTTCGTAAAAAGCGAACTAATTAATTATTTCAAATCAATGTGAAACTATTTTTTATATTACTTACCCATTTTTTTATTATTTACTTGTATTGATCACTTTTAAGTTGTGTTTAATTGTTAGTTCCTATTAATAAACAGTGTTTTGATGAGTCCTATAGATGTCTATGATGGTTAGAGTTGCAGTAAAGCTAGAGATCTTACCTACACAACTTCCAGGTTGTGTAATATTTAAACGGAGCTTCTGACTGTAAAATAGTCAATGAAACATCGTCTTCATTTTGAAAGACCTATCCAATGATATGCCACTCAATAGGGTGCGTAATTTTTTTTTTTCGTCTCTATCGCCATTTCGTATTTTACGGCCACTATTTTTAATTCATAAAAACAAAACCTAGCCTATAACTATTGGGCGGTTAAGACAAATCGATAGAGACCTCACTCATTAAAATCCATCCAGCCGTTGGGATGTTTCGAGGGTATAAAGAAATCCACATACCCAGATACGCGTGAAGCACATAACCCTTCTTGGCAGTCGGGTAAAAAGATTCTTTAAATCTCGGAAATATATTGTTTTCTAAAGATTATAATGTTAGCGAATGCTTTTCGGCATCATGGGTAACTCGGAAAGATTATGTTACATATTTGTTCGTGGTTATACACTTTAGATTAAGAAACAAGTGTCTATTTTTACAGTGTAATAACCCTTTAAGACGCAACCCGCACGATCGTGCGGGTTAGGCATTTGTTTAAATATTTGCTTCTGAGTCGTATGTAATAAAAACTCGAAACGAACGATCGTTCTGGTTTGCAGATAGAGTAAAGTATCATTTTTTATCAACAGGTAGCGATTGCAAGCCATGTTTTACTTTCTTCAGTCATGACTAGCTTTCTTTACAAATACATTGGGTCTTAAAGGGATATCGTATGTGTAAATGTATAAGATAGCTGTAAATAGATAAGGTGGATGCATACTTGTAAGTATAAGCGAAGGATAAAGTGGTCACTCAAAGGTTTGATGAATTTTTATGATACCTTTTTAATCAGTAACGTTTTAGAGTTGAGTTGAGTTGATTTTTGACGGCCAATTATCTACACGAGGGATATAGGCCCGGGGGGTGCCCTCCGTGGGGGTCTTTCTAAGGGAACCTAATCCGTATTAACGCATGGAAGATCCACGGCTCGAAGAAAACCACGAAAACTCCGAACGATTAGGCCGACGGGCGCGATTGGGATCGAACCCAGCACCTCCCGTCTACCAGCTTCGAGAGCAGAACCTCTCGGCCACTGGTGGGGCGTAACGTTTTAGAAACAAATACCAATAGTAACTATAATAATTTTAGTTTCAGTTGCCATTTTGCTTTTAAAATGTACACGTTACTTTAAAAGAAAAACTACAAAATGGCCACTTTGGCCGACTAGGCTGGGTAAAGTGGACATCATAGGTAAATGAACAAATCACATTGATTCAGGATGTATGCTTATTCAACATAAACTAAACACATTGAGAATAAGTATGTTTTGTAATATTTTAAGTATTAAATCTTTAGAAGATAAAGCAAACAGTAAAGAGTATCAATATGATAAATCGATGAATAAAAGTCACCCTAGCAGGCATGCAGACTGCAAATATAGAGAGAAAACCTTTCTCTGCAAAAGTTAGAGCCCCGACCTGTCTTCTTCCTTTCAAAGAAGAAAAATATTTTTGAGTAGTATTTTGTTATGAACAATGAATAAAAAATCGTTTGCGGCAAAGCAGCTATCTGGCCTGATCTGCCTATTCTGCCTGATCTTTTTAAGACCACTTTGTCCGTTACAAAAACTGCGGCCTAGCATCTAGTGTACATGGCTTAACTTTTTTAAATACATACCATTAAAAAGGTTATTTCACACTGATGAAACAGCATAAGAGCAAATAATTATAACACTACATATTATTTAGCCATAATCAAGAAATCGTACCACTTGCCTAAAATCAAAAATGCGAAAAGGCAATAAAATGAGTTCAGAAACAGAAAAATATACCTTTCCGTTACAAAGTCACAGACGATATTAGCAGTATCTGCGACGACTGTTTCGTCCAGTTCTTGCGTGGCGGGGAAAAAACTCAAGTTGCTGCTGTGCTCTCACTGGTCACTTTACCCGTCTTTCCCCTATATGTACAGGAAAGACCTATGTCAGTATGTAAAAACACATATGTAAATACATGATATGGATGTTAGTGCATACATATGTAAGTATATAAGATGTAATAGTGAGCATGAAGAATGAAAGAAATTTTTATATTTATTTACTTATTTTTAATCAGTCTGAAGCATAAATAAAAACGACTCATTTGGCAATTTAAAAAAAAAAAAATCTCTGTTTATATCAACTTTCAAATTTTATTTCTCATTCTGGACATTAAATTTTGCAGGATATTAACATTCAAATATCTATATGGGGTGTTATTGATCAAACTAAATCAATAAGGCATTAGTTGAATACAAGGTCTTGATCAACCGGTTGCATAATGACGCCTCATTTAAATGTTGTTAAAGGCTTTATGCAGCAGCGGTCTCTAAGTGCTGTGCAAGACACGCTCATTCAAGATATATGCAAGATCACACTCCGTCGTTTCCAATATTGTGTTAGTACGCTGTAATATATGACAGAAATGACTAAAGTGCACAGACGTGTGCTAGCTATAGTAATCCCAGTAAATGGATATTTCAAATAGATTAATAAACGCTCATAATGAAGCTTTTAAAATATTTTTTGGTACTAACGTATTACCCATGCACTGAAGGTAAAACCGTGTCAACAACGACGCCAACAATATTCCTATAGCAACTCTTACTTTTTTGAAAATCATATAGTTCATTTATTTTTAGTTTATTTAAGTATTATAGTTCATTTAAAAAATGTATATAGTTTATATATATATATAATTTTATACATAGAAGCTTGTATATTATGTTTTTGGTATCCATTCAGTGTGTTTGGGGACACTGTATTGTTGTAAATTCATTCATATTATCACAATTTTTGTTGGTGGTCAGTTATGTTTAATTAATGGTTATATATATATATATATATATATATATATATATATATATATATATATAACCATTAATTAAACATTACCGACCATCATCAAAAACTGCAATATTGTGAATGATTGACTACACGCCATAAACCAACAATATAGAACTGTATGTGTAAAATAAAGTACCGTAAACCTAATATATATATATATATCATAGTTTGTTTTATTTTATTTTATTTTTATATTATTTACAACCTTTTACAGTGTTGCGTATTTAATAATGTTAAATTACTGTTTTGAACACGACTGGCAACAATAAATAAAAATGGTAATTGGTAACCAATTTTGACGATCTATCTCTTACGCACGGATAATAAGTAAGTACCGATTTTATTTTATTTATTATTATTATTATTATTATTATTTTATTCGTGTTTACAAAAGTCTTCGCGTACAAATATTATCAAACTAAACTTTCACAGGTAAAAAAAAAAAAAAAAAAAAAAAAAAAAAAAAAAATATATATATATATATATATATATATACAAGATTATCCAAAAAAGTTTGGGCTTACTTTAAGAGATGCTAATGAATACATACTACGAAAAACAATTTTTCTAAAGGAAATAGGTTCATAACCCATTTATTCAATCAAAAATGCAGGGTGTCTCAATCCAATTCGATATCGGATTTTTGTTCATAACTGTAACCAGGGGTGTAAAACTCTAGACGCCAGCGGACAGTCTCTCACAACTTTTATTTGTTTTCTTCGCTTAAATTTTATTAGCATTCTTTAAAAAAAAATAGCCGAAATATTAGACGAAAAATATCGAATAAAATTTAGTGGAGAGAGACTAGATTTTTACAGTTGCAAAATGCAGAATGTCTCAATCCAATTCGATATCGGATTTTTGTTCATAACTGAGTTATGATAACATGTGTGTAAAAATCTAGGTGCCAGCGGACAGTATCTCACAACTAAATTTTATTTCTTTTCTTCGCTTAAATTTTATTACCATTCTTTAAAAAAAATTAGCCGAAATATTAGACGAAAAATAACGAATAAAATTTAATGGAGAGAGACTAGATTTTTACACCCCTGCCTTTAACAATAAGGAATATATTTTAACGTATTTAAAAAAGCCTGATCTTTCTTTGTTACAAATAAAAAAAATATCTAAAGAATTCATCGAAGTGGCTGTCCTCGTTATCCAGATATCTCTGAACCAGACGTTCCATAATCCTAAATGTATTAAACAGTTTATACGGTATCACTTACTGAAATGTTGCACACTTTTATCACTGTAACGATGTCATTGCATTTCAGACGAAACAAGGTAATAATAACAAAAATTGTATTCTTAGTTTAGTGAAACTTTTGAACGAGACAGTTTTGATGGATTAGAAGTGGCACCATCTTGTTTTTTTTTTTTTTTTTTTTTAGTAAAAAAATGGATTATGGCCGGATATGCAATTAAAAAAAAATTTTTGGGAGGTGGAAAAAAATGTGTTGAATGCACGGTTGAGAAACAATTATACATTTTCTTTCTCACATTTGTTTTCAAAAACAGCAAATGTACTCAATGATAAATGTGTTACACTTCAAGAATGTTGCAATACCAAGGCTTTAGCATATATTACTGACAATATTTTTATTTGTGTTTAAAGTGTTTATTAATGTCTTTACTTTAATCAAATCTTACATTTCAGATATTGTGAAATTTTGAGACTTTTTTAAAAACAACACTGATCTATTATAACGAATACACGCCAATTTATCAAATTCCTTGTGGAGTCAATTGCACAGACATAGCCTCCCCCAAAGGCATCAATGATTATAACCCTACATTTCTTCAAAGAAACAACAACAACAAAAAAATGTTATTTTTAGTGTGCGCTACCATCTTTTAAATTTCTAAAAATTATAAGATTTTTATAAGATCATTGATTTTTCTTCTTCTTGTTGTTATTATTGCTACATTTTCTCTTTTATGATCGTCGCATCACAAATTGTTCAAATAGATGAATTAAACTACTAACAAAGAAGTAATATCTAAAACTTCAACTCGTTCCATTCTAAATGATTAAACCGAATTTCTACAGAAATATAAGAAAAAAATTACTTTTACTTCATTTTAATGCATTTATGATAAACTATATATTTTTTTATATTGTATATTAAAAAACATAAATTTTAAACAAAAGTTGTTCTATGTTTTTGCATTAATGTAATTGAAATTCAAATGTCGCTACACTAAAATATTTTGTAGTCAAAATGAATTTTTATTTTATTTTTTCGTACGATATCCAATACTGATGGCGAAAAAAAAAGATACCATTTATTTTATAATATTTCTGATAAGAATTTATTTATTACTCCAGATAGTTGCATATTAAATTACAGAGATAATCTATTATAAAGGAGGATTAAAAAAAAATTTTTTTTTATTCCATTCTAAATAAACAAAGCCGTTTTCCGCGCTAATTTGGAAAAAAATTGTATTTAGTTTATAATTAAATTTAATGCTTTTATAGTAAGTTCTCAATAAATTTTCCAAAAGTGATACATAAAATACTTATTTTATGCAACATTTTTTCCACAATGTTTTACAATCTGCATTTTTAAATCATTATTATAGTGTAAATGTAAAAAGAAATTAACTGAATTTAAATGGTAAATAATATTTCACTAAAAACCGTCTTCATAATTTTCATTGAAAGTAACTTTTATTAAATGACATTTTTAAGGCAAAACTTTTAAATCAACGAAAAAAGACTCTTTTATTTTGCTCAGATTAAAATAAAGCAATTTGTTAATATTTTAAAGAAAGCTACATTCAAAGTTTTCGAGCAAGTGCTTTTTTTTATTATGATAACGAGAATGTTATAAAAAAAATTACAACTGAATTTAATAATATTTCATTAAAAACTTTCTTCTTAACTTTAAATGGAAGTAACTTTTATTAAAGGAATTTTTAAGAGATCAGTTTCAAATCAACAATAAAAGATTATTTTTTTTTTTGCTCAAATTAAAATTAGTTGTTTTTACGTTCTTCTATCTTTAAAAGAAGAAAGTAATGGACTCGTGAAAAATCGCGACTTCCAATTTTCGACGGATTTATACATTTTAGAAGGTTCTGAACACGATTTGGCTGTTTTTAGAAAATGTCTGTCTGTGAGTCCGAGTCCGTGAGTCTGTCTGCATATGACAAAAAATTTTTGGGGTCTCTATCTCAAGAATTAATGCACGTATTTTAATAAAAATTTAGACTCAGTCAGATCTTGTGTGTTCCCCACGGTGCTCAATAGTTTCTAGTGTAAATCGTCCAATAGGTGGCGCTGCTATGCTGCATTTTTCGCCAATTCCACATCAAACTTCAGATTCAGCTAGACGTTTACATAAGTTCTTGCTGAGTAAGTGTTGATATAAATCGCCGAACAGGTGGCACTGCTATGCTGCATTTTACAGGATTTAGACGATTATAGTGATAGTCATATCTCCAGAACTAATGTACGGAATTTCACTAAATTTCATATTCTTTTAAATTTTGGCATAAGTTGGTACTCATTAAGTTTTCGTGTAAATCATGTAACAAGTGGTGCTGCTATGGTGCAGTTTTCACGATTTTCGCTATAGTTATATCAAAAACTATTGCACAGAATTCAATCAAAATTCATATTCTTTTACACTTTCACTTAAATAGATTCTTATTAGGCTTGGAAGTATACTGCTCGAAAGGTGTCGCTTTTATGCTCTTTTGGTTGTAGATATCTCATGGGGGTGGGTGCCGAAAATCCATAATTTGTTTGAAAAATGCGATTCTTATATTTCCTTTTTAAATGCACACAATTCAACGAACTACCTTCAGAATCCTCGAGATGGAAACGAAGATTGTCATTTAAGGCTGTTCTTAACTGCTCTGCTCAACAAGCGAAAAACGTTTTGACATATTTACAAATTCATTTTTTAACGGAAAGATATAAAATTGGAAAGCCTGGCCATGAAAACGATTTGGAATGGAACTGTTTTTTCCATTTTTTGATCAATCAATTACCTATTGAGTTCGAATTCGATCACGTGACAAACCCGTTTTTCGCCCGCTCTTGAGTGCCCTTTCTCCCTTCGCGCGGAAATTCGGTTCAAAACGCCCACTTTCACATTATTTTCTGAAAGATCTATTGCGTTTGCAAAAAAATGGAAAAAACAGCTCAATTACTTAGTTTCTGAACAACAACACCAGCTAGTTTCATTCATTTTCGAACAAAAATAAATTAAATCTTATGTCAGAAAGTTGTCTTTTTCGATTTGAGAACACCCTTAAGTTTGGAACTGTAATAGTGAATTTTGAATTATTATCATGTATGAGATAGAATACAGTTTTAGGATTGGCACATCAAACTAGATTAAATTAGGTCTTCAACTTGATAATTTGTTACTTTAATAACGTTAATTTAAATTTGTTAAAAAAAGCTGTATTCAAAATTTTCTGCAGAACAAAAGTACGGTTAAAAGAACTTCAACTGTCGGTTTTAACAGCATAAGAAAAATTCGTTTTCAAAGACATTTTATAGAAAAAATTCACTTTATAACTTGTGCATATGATTTCACGGTAATTGCTTGCAAGATTTTTATGAAGTTATAATACTTTTTTAATAGCATAAAATTTCCTGTAAGGATTCGTGTCCATAAAACAATGAAAATGAACACTGTAAGTGTTGACGTACATATTTCCGGGTTTAGGTTGATTTATTTATAAATCCAGCTATAGCAATCACTTTCTTTTTATATCTGTACAGGGTGTTGCCGAATGAAAAGACGAACATAGGGTACCAAGATATCAGCCCTGACCTCACACCTTTCATAGAACCTTTTCCAAACAAAAAGAGGGATATGCGCCCATCCAACTTGATGCCTGCCCAGACCATCAAACCTCCTCTGCGATAGTGTTTTTTTACTCGGAAATTGGAAGTTAAGTTGCGGTTTCTCCAGCTGAAAGTACGTCGAGAATTTGTACTTAGACTGAACAGAGACCCATCAGTGAATAGGATCGTCTTCCATTGATCCCTGGTCCAAAGTCGGTGATCTCTGTATCATGTTAAACGAGTTCCTCTGTATGCAGATATGAGAGGTACGCAAGAAGCAGGTCTTATTGCAAACAATCCTCTGTCATGTAGCCTTCTGCAAACAGTAACCTTTGAAATTTTTCTGCCTGTGGCCGCATATAGAGCAGTTCACATCATGTGACTTTTACCGGAGAACAATGAAGAAAGCTGTAGGACACATAAACAGAAAAAGCATTGATAAAGGCAGCGATAGCTGTCCTACAGTAGCAGCGAAAACCTGTTCGTGACGTCACCTTGCACAGCTCTATAGGTCACGAGAGAGCTGAGAAGCTTTTGCACTGTTGTTAGTCCTCGCTGTAATGGACAAATACCGATCTTCATTGGCCGTCGTGGCTCTTGAATAACCTTGCGCAGGCTTTCTCTGTATGGATCCAGTGCCCTTAAACTGCTTCCATAAGTTGGACACGACATTGGACATTACATTAAAGTCTCAATGAATATGAACTTGAGACTGCCCTGTCTCCAGTCTCCCCGCGATTTACCACCTCATTCCATCAACCAAACGTTAGTGGTTACTCATTTTTACTGTTTGCTTTTGAATTTCATTGAATGTTGCTCAAAAATACTATAGTATTCAGCGGGATGCGCTAGCAAACAAAACTAGAAAATTGTCACGCTCGCTTATTAAGCCTGTTTCTCTACCCACTCCGCCCATACACACACATACGCTTACGTATTCGACAGCAAAGAGTTGCATCTTTTTTTCGAAGCATTAGTTTTAACTTTCGTTCAGTACTTTTCATAAAATTCGACAAAATATGTTAAATCTCTTACTTTTGAACATGAGTGTATATTATAACCTCTTCCAGCTTTTTCTTTCTTTGTAACCGATGACCAGGCCCCTACCTGCCGGGTCTCCCCAGCTGAACGGGTTTCATACCTGGTATCGGGCGGTTATCGCCTAATCACCGCTTAGTGGCAATAAATCTGACGAGGGCCTAGATCTTCATCCTATCGACTGGGCCTACTGCTTAGATGTGAACTTAGTTAAAACGGTTACTTAACATTTTGATCTTGTTGTTTTGTACCTGCGCTTTGCTACTCAAGTTGGCCTCGTAATTTAGAACCTTGATCAGGTGACGAGACCTTCACCTGGCAAGGCACCTCCAGACGTATAATTCACAGGTAGCTTGGAGGAAACCTCTTCCAGCTTATCCATGATTCTGAAAAAGCACTCCATAGAAACTTTTAGAAATATATAAATAAAAGGCTGATATTTAAAGTAAAACTTTTGAAACAAAAATTACTTTTGCTTCGTTAAAAAAAAAAAAAAAAAAAAAAAAAAAATCGAAAAATTTCCAAAAATGTTTCAGGGTGCATTATCCCTTTTCTCAACACGAAATATAGCTTTTTGATGCCATCAAATCTCAAGTAAACATTTTCATTTTCAACAAACATACTAATTTAAAAGCATTATCATTAATATCAAAATTAACATTAATTTGTTAATTTTACATAGCATCCCCAAAATCGACATTAACCGATTAATACACCATAAAAACTAGTTGAAAATATTTCAGAATTTCCTTTTCTTAAATGGGCAATAAAAGAAATTTGTATTTCAAACCTGCTTTTTTAAATCTCGGAAATCTATTGGTTTTATAGATTTTTGAAAATAAAGGAACGCTTTTCGAAAGCGTGGTTAACTCAGAAAAGGTCTTGTTATGTTTTGGTAAAGTTTTATTTAATTGAGAAATATTTTTTTCTTTCTTTTTTTTTTTTTTTTTTCAGTCTGTCACATATTCTTATACGTATTTCCAAAAATGTTGCAGGGACCACGGATATTGTATTATATATACAACGTTGTAAAAAATAAATAAATAAAAGTTTCTTAAAGTAAGAAAATATAATATCACCGCGAATGAAAATGTATAATAACGAGGTTGATACCAGGGTTCCGAAAACAGTTTTTTTTAATCTTTAAAAACCTCAGAAAACAATATATTATCTATATTTGAAGAACTATTTATAAAAATAAATTTTGTTTTGCTGCTCTTTATATTCAGAAACGTTCCCGAGTATCTTTTATAGTGTACTAATAAATTTTATATGTAAATGAACTATAAATTATCTGCAAAACTGATTCTACATTAAGTGCCTTGCAGTACTTGAGTAATATAGATACTACCTTGTAGTATCTCAGTAATTAGATACTAGAATACTGACTTTCAATATGTTTAAAGTAATATCATTGAAATACACCGCAAACGATTATTCCCCTTAGACAGTAATGTAACGGAATTCTTTTGAGTATTCCTGTAAATGAACCGTAAATGAACAAACTTCATTCTCAACACCGAACATGCCACAGTAAACCTCAATAAGATATATTAATTTAATGGCAATCTGACCATCTTTAAGCGAGTTAGCGCATGGGGAGGCGGAAGACAGACAAACCGAATTCATAAAAACTTTTGAACTACAGTCAAACTCCCCTTTGACGAAATTTTCTACTTAACGAAATTATCTGTTGAACCTTTACATTGAACACTATAAGCATGCAAATTAATCTCCATATTACAAAAATTATATTCTGTATAACGAATTTTATTTCACTTTCGTGCGTGTACAACATTTACACGGAGAGGTTGGTGTTGGGATGGATGTATGAATCTATTTCAGTTGATTGTATGAAAAAGAAATTATTTATTTATTTAATCATTTCCATTTTAAACTAGTATGTTGTGGCCATCACAAAACTTTCTTCTATATAAATTGTAGCGCGCTGGTTGAAATTAAATCAACACAAACTCGTCAATAACTCACAACACTTAATAAATAACAAAGTGAACTGTATCACACGTTTAATTATAAACCCTCTTGGTTTCACACTCTTAGAATAGAATAAATTACATGTCAACAAAAAAGAACGTTGCCATTTTTTAGAAATTAAACTTACACAAAAATGTTCGCACTGAGCGTTGGCAGACGATAAATAAATTTCGAACATACACCCCCGGCCTTGAAATCTTCAAGGGGTACAAATAAAAGAGTTATATATGTTAATGAAAGGGCAAAGGACAGAGTTTATGAACCGCTCGTTTAAAATTTCAGGCAGCAGTTCTTACTATGGCGACTCTCACACGACCGTCATGGCCCGGAAATGTCTGAATAATTCTTCCTAACTTCCACTGAAGAGGAGGAAGAAGTTCATTTTTAATTAGCACTAAGTCACCAACATTTAAATTTGCTGTCGCACGCAACCACTTGGGACGTTGCTGGAGTTGAGACAAATATTCACCACTCCATCGCTTCCAGAAGTGCTGAAATACTCTCTGGGTTAATTGCCAACGGCGAAGTCTATTAGGGGGAATTTCAGAAACGTCAAGTTCTGGAATAGCCGTCAAGGCAGCATCAGTCAAAAAATGACCTGGTGTCAGGACTTGTAGATCACTTGGATCGTTCGACAGAGGACATAAAGGTCTAGAGTTCAAACAGGCTTCAATTTGTGACAATAATGTAGAGAATTCTTCAGTTGTAAATAGTGAATTTCCCATTGTTCTACGTAGATGATATTTCACAGATTTTATGTTAGCTTCCCACAGCCCACCAAAATGTGGAGCAGACGGGGGATTAAAGTTCCAGATGATACCTTCATTAGCCACATAATTCTGTAATGTTTGATCCTTACTAATGGAGGATACGGAATTGTATAACTCACGCAGTTCCCTACTTGCACCCTTGAAATTTCCTGCGCAATCACTAACCAACTCAGCTGGTTTACCTCTACGGGCAACAAATCTTTTTAGAGAAGCCAAAATGTGGAAGCTGTCAAATCCGAAACCAATTCAAGATGAATAGCACGAGTTGAAAAACAAATAAAAATAGCAATATAACTCTTAAACGACTTGATATTTCTACGATTTCTCTCCTTGCACATAAACGGGCCGGCATAATCAATTCCAGTCTTTGAGAATGGACGACTTGGCCTAACACGTATGGCTGGAAGATCCCCCATTATTTGAGTGCAAACAGATGGTGAAGCATGAAAACATTTTAAGCAACTCCTCACTATTTTTCTTACTGCATCTCGACCACTTAAAATCCAGAAATTGGTTCGAAGAACAGCTAAAAGAAGCTGTGGACCAGCATGTAAATAAGTTATATGATAATGTTTGATAATTAATGCAGTTATATGATGTGTCTTAGGCAATAATATTGGGTGTTTCTGATCTTCTGAGACATTAGCATGTCTCAATCTTCCACCAACACGCAAAATACAATTATGATCCAGGAATGGGTTTAAAGACAAAAGTTTACTTGAAGATTTTAAATATTTGTGATGACTTAAATCAGATATTTCATCACGGAAACACTCGTTTTGAACTATTTTCAGAATTTTCGTTGTGGAATTTGAAAGCTCTAAGACTGAGAGAAAACCATTTACTCGATTTGATAACGACTTTCTTGCATTGTCTACAAATCTTAAGCACCACGCGACGATTCGTACTAGTCTATTCCAAGAAGAATATCTGAAAATCAGATGATCATCATTAAGTTTAGAAATATTTACAACACAATTCCTCTTTTCTTCCTTTAGGATAATTTCTTGTACATCCTTGCTTTCAAATGATTCATTAGACGGTTTATCCCATGGCTCTCTTAACCATTTAGGACCATGAAACCATAGCTCACAATTCACTAATTCCGATGGTTGCATACCTCTTGTTCCTCAGTCAGCTGGATTTTCAAGCCCGCGAACATGATTCCACGAAATATTAGGCAGTGTTTCTTGGATTTTAGCAACACGGTTTGCTACAAAGGTTTGCCATCTATGAGGTTCTGAAGAAAGCCATGCCAACGCAACTTTAGAATCAGTCCACGCAAACACTTCACTCTCCTTGAAACTTAAGTGATCCAAAACAACCTTTAGCAAATTTGTCAAAAGAAGAGCTGAACAAAGTTCCAACCTTGGGATTGACTGAGTCTTAATGGGTGCGACCTTAGTTTTAGATGTCAAAAGATTTACAATGATTGTCTCATTCTGAGAAACTGAACGCATATATATTGCTGCACAATATGCTTTTTCAGACGTATCACAAAAGGCGTGAATTTGAAGGTTTATATTATCTACAGCTAATACAAATCGGGGAATTTTCAACTTAGAAATTACCTTTAAATCATTCCGAAAAGATGTCCACCGTTTACTATGTTCTTCACTAATTGGCTCGTCCCAGGTAAGTGAAAACTTCCATAAGTCTTGCAGCAGTATCTTCATGAAAACAACACAGGGGGAAAGCAAGCCGAGCGGATCAAACACCTTTGCAACTTCTGACAAAATATCTCTTTTAGAATATCTGTCCTTTTTCTCATGGTCTAAAGCAGTGAAACAGAAGAAATCACCCGTTAAATTCCATTGAATTCCTAAAATTTTTATCCCGCCATCATTAGTCAAGAGCAATGACTCTGTACTTTCCTTACATTCTTCAGAAATATTCCTCAGTACTCCAGGTACATTTGAAATCCATTTTCGTAAATTAAAGCCTCCTCGTTTCATTAATAATGCCAATTGACTAATTAGTTCCACAACTTCTTCCTCATTCTGGCCGCCAGAGAGAAAATCATCTACATAAAAATCTTTCAACACAGCTGCAGATGCCAAAGGAAAATCGTTTTTCTCATCTAAGGCAAGCTGATGAAGAGCTCTTGTAGACAGAAACGGGGCAGATGCTGTACCATAAGTGACCGTTGTTAAACGATATTCCTCTAACGGATCCTGGGAATTCTCTCTCCAAAAAATTCTTAAAAAATCTCTATCTTCTGGATTAATCAAGATTTGTCTAAACATCTTCTCTATATCTGCTCGTACAACAATAGGCAAAACTCTAAATCTTAAAAGAATTGGAAAAAGTTCCTGTTGTGTACGGGGTCTGACCATTAGAATATCATTCAAGGACACACCAGAGGTAGATTTAGCAGAGGCATAAAAAACAACTCTTAATTTTGTCGTCGTACTTGATTCACGAATTACCGCATGATGAGGTAAATAAAAAACAAATGTAGGGACTCTTTCTGATTTGGATATTCGTTCCATATGACCCAAATCCGAATATTCCTTCATAAACTCTCGATAGTTTTTATAAATAGACTGTTGTTTTGAAAGCTTACGTTCCAAAGAATGAAATCGGTGTATGGCTAATTCCTTAGTATCACCTAATTGCGATGGAGAATCTTTAAATGGAAGTTTCACAACAAATCTTCCAGAACTATTTCGAAAATAATTGCTCTTAAAATGGTCTTCACATTCTTGTTCTTCCTTAGAAATTCGAACTAGCTCAGGAATGGAATCTAAAGACCAAAACTTTTGAACTAAATCATCTAGTTGAAATTGAATATTATTAACAGAAAATGTACGTTGACTTGTATCAAAAGAGGTAGTTCCCGTAATTATCCAACCAAGTTTAGAACATACGGCGAAGGGTAGAGTTTCTTCTCTTTTTATAACTTCCCCTTTAAGCAATGTAAAGAAAACGTTAACACCTAACAAGATATCTACTGGTCTTGATTCAAAGAATATTGGGTCTGCTAGAACTAAATCATTGAAATTATTCACAATATTTGAAGGAATAGAACTATACGGCACATTTGATGTGATTCTTTTTATCACAAATGCTCTAGTGGCAAATCTCACTTCAGAATTAAAATGGGGAGTAAAATTTAAATTTACCTCTTCATTAGATTCAGCATTATAAGAACCTAAACATGTAATCTGTACTTTAGTAGATTGCCTTGGCAAACATAATTTATGCATACAATTTTCACTTATGAAAGAGGCTTTACTGCCACTATCCAGCAAAGCGCGACAGTTTACAAGATTACCCAGTGAGTCACGAACCTTAATCATTGCTGTACAAAGTAGAGTTTGCTTATTTTGAAATGAATGTAATCCCGACACAGAGTTGTTTGGAAATTCAAAGATGCTAGTACAAGAAGTTTGATTTAATGACTCAGTTGGTCTCGGCTGAAATTCTGGAGCGTTCGGAGACAGAGGGCCAGTCGGCGTTTCATTTACACTATCTGAATAAGATTTCGGGTCTCTTGGAAGATGTAAAATTGTATGGTGAGGCTTATGACACACTTTACATTTACTTAAACTCTTACAGATTTTTGCATGGTGTTTATCTAAAAGACAATTGTAACACAAGTTGTTTCTTCTAATCAATTCTATTCTTTTATGTGCACTAAACTGCAAGAACTTAGGACATTTATACAACGGATGTGATTCCTTGCATACACAACAACTATTATTAGAAGACAACAATGTCGTTACTTTACCTTTCTTTATTTCCCTTAGTGAGGATTTGCTGTTTTGAAGGGTTCTAGCGTAATCCTTCAAGAAAGATAATAAGTTATCAAGAGTTCCCACCTCCTCCTTTTTTAATGTTCTTTCCCACCAATATCTCGTATTTTTATCTAATTTATTTGTAATTACATAAACTATCATTACTTCCGAAAATCCACTAACGTCTTGTTCAAGTACGCTTAAAGAACGCACACATTCGTTTATAACATCTACACTCTCTAAAATAGACTGTGCATTATCCGATATACAAGGCATTCCAATTAATTTCTTAATTAATGCATTAATTAACTCACGTTTATTTGAATATCGCTCCTTTAATAATTCTAAAGCTGTTTTATAGTTTGAATCAGATATTGGAAGACTGTGAATAATTTTAAGTGCGCTGTTTTTGCATGCCGATTTCAAATACTGCAATTTTTGACAGTCTGATAAACTCTCATTATTATCCACACTAGCTTTAAATAAATCATAAAATGATATCCATTCTTCTAAATTACCACTAAACGAAGGAAGCGTCAATTTTGGAAGCTTTACTTCTGGTATTTGAGATTTAGAAAGGCTATTATTTTGATTCGATTCATTTAAAGTAAATTTTGAGTTTTTCCGGTTAACACTTAACCAAAGATTGTCAAGTTTATCTTGTACGGATTGTTGCTCATCAACAAAATTATCTACATCTTCTTCTTTGCATTGTGAAAAAATTGCATTAAAAATTTCATGTAATTCCTCATTTAATTTTTCGATTTTATTTTCGAATAAAGCAAGCTGACTAGAATCAGCATCATCTATCGAACTAATAATATTATTTTCGAGTTTAGTTACAGTAGCTTTTAATACTCGTTTTCTAACTAAAATATCTTTAAATTCTGTCATAATGAGATAATATTAACAAAAAAGACTCACCGAATAGTATAGATGTTTAAATGACGCATCTTCTTTATTTACTTATTGCATCATAACTTCAGAACGATGACATGATTACACTTGAAAACGAAACTCCTCTTACCGTTCGTTCTATCACTCAATTCAACAACAACAAAAATATCAAATCTCCGGTAGACGTAACCAAAAATTATGTAGCGCGCTGGTTGAAATTAAATCAACACAAACTCGTCAATAACTCACAACACTTAATAAATAACAAAGTGAACTGTATCACACGTTTAATTATAAACCCTCTTGGTTTCACACTCTTAGAATAGAATAAATTACATGTCAACAAAAAAGAACGTTGCCATTTTTTAGAAATTAAACTTACACAAAAATGTTCGCACTGAGCGTTGGCAGACGATAAATAAATTTCGAACACGTCAATTAAATCATTTAAATAGTACAAGAAATTGCATCAATTTAGCATCAATTCATATCAAAATACATCAGAATTTGAAGATTGATGAATTAGTTATTGAGATAGAGCTATAGCTGAAATTCTGGAAAATGTAGCATAGCAGCGCCACCCGTTGAGCGATTTGCACCAACACATAAACAGCACTAATTCATATAGAGGTATACCTGAATCTGAAGTTTGTTGAAAATCCAAGCTTTCACTATTGAGGTAGAGTTATTGCGTAAATCGTAAAAAATGCAGTATAGCAGCACCACCTGTTGAGCGATTTACACCAAATTGTACAAAACGTCAATTCATGTCAAGGACTAACTCATTCTGAAGTTTGATGAAAATCTGTGCATTAGTTCTGGAGATTGAGCTATTGCAGAAATCGTGAAAAAGTCTGCATAGCAGCGCCACCAGTCGAGCGATTTACACCAAAAACTAATCATCACCAATTTATATCAGGTACTAACTAAATATAATTTTTTATTAAATTCCGTGCATTAGTTCTTGAGATAGAGCGCCCACAAAATTTGTGTTACATACAGAGAGACAAACAGACAGACTCGAAGACTCACAGACAGACATTTGGTAAAAACATGTTTTTCGGAATCTCTGAGCCCTAAAACGTGCAAATCCGTCGAAAACCGAAAGTCGAAAATTTTCACGAATCCAATACTTTCTTCTTGCAAAGATAGCAGAAAGTAAAAAGAGATGCTAAAAGCCTTCGATACAATAAGGAGGGGATTCCAGCTTCACGAAAATGTTACAGAATGAATTGTTCGAATACTTACAATAGTGCTAAAATTTTTATGAGCAGTATTTTTTTTGTTAATAAGAAACTTGTACAAAGTAATATTACAGACTTTTTTTAAAGTTAAGAATCTGAAATACTGAGAAAAATACGATATGCTTCAGTTTTTGTTTACCTCTGTTTATTATGTGTTTTTCTGGACATTATTTTAAGTATATTTTTCTCATATATCTACATTACATAAAACAAAGTTACTGCCCGAATTGAGAAATATTTTTCCAATATTTACATTTTAGGTGTATTATTCATTTTATGCATATGTATTTTATTATAACAATTGCATGAATTTGAGTTGATTTCTATTTAACGAATTTTCTAGCAATACAAATTAAGGCAACTTATCTTTATAAATTTATTTTGGAAAGGAGGGGGGGGGGGGCGCCAAAATTCATGTTTTCACCGGTTGAAAATAACCATAGTTCCGGTCCGGTTTCTGAGGTTTTTAAACATAAAGACTGCTTTCTGGAATCTAGGGAGGAGATGGCGAACCTATGGCACGCGTGCCAAACTTTGCACGTAAGTAAACTTCTCTGGCACACCAAAAAACTTACAGATTATATTCAGTTTATGGAGAATAATACATTTTATGTTTTTTTTTACAAAAAGCACAGTTTTGGGTAACAGGGGTTTTGTGTAACAATTACTTTAAAATAACACATTACTTTTGAATGAATTAATGTATTATGAATTTCAATGAAAGCGCCCCTTAGCTTCATTTTCTCGCCAAGCTATTCAACTTATAGTGATGTTTTCCACCTGTTTCTCTATTAAATTTCAAAGGTTTTATTTTTGAAAATGGACTTTTAAGAGATAGTTTGGATAGTAATGTACAGTCGTGGAAAAAAAAAAAGTTAACACCCCCTACTAACTCCTCAACAAATTATCGTAGAAAAAAGTTACTGGTACCGAACGATTGGAAATAAAATCTACTTTTAAATGATATAGATAAAATTTGCTTAGGGTGCCATCTACATATTAAAACGAACCATAACTTTGTTTTTTCCAATAGCAGTACAAAATTCTGACAGCATAAATTCAGCAAATCTACACCCTTCAATTAGCCTAAAAACAAATTTTTATGCATTTAGTACCATAAGTTTCTGATAAATTAATTATTTTAAAACGAGAGCATCTTAAAGTCTGTATCCAAATTGAAGTTCGGAACTCGATTGTTAACCGAGAGAGATGTTAACCAATCTTGATCAAGGCACCTTAAGAAGTCAATGAGGCCTGTTAGATTACAGGACAGCAGAGGAAATTTCAAAATATCTAGTCACTTCTATTATAGACGGCCCCTTAAACCATCATTTTGCCGTTTTTTAAGCATAATTTGAAAACTACTGGGAAGAAAAAATGTGAAATTTTGGATTTCCATAAAGCAGGACTTAATAAATCTAAATCCATCAAAAAAATTGTAGGTTGCAATTCATAATTTTTTCGAATATTAATTTCATAATTCATAATTCATATCATAAAATTATAAAAATTGCAAATTCAGCGTATCTATGTTTGGGTATATTAGTATTATTGCTACACAAAAAATTTGAACATTAGGAGCATAATTTCTGGAGATATAAATAAAAATATGAAAATGTAATTTAACATTAGAAGCACTAAGTTTTGAATGTTTATAATTCAAAAACTTATCTCTCAAATGACTTGAAATTCGGTGTCTAGGCATAGTTTGAACCGAAGATTTGAAATATCTCGTTAAAATTGGGTATTGTCATTGAAAAAAATGAAGTTTGGATTCGTTTTAATATGTAGATGGCCCCCTAAGCAAATTTTATATACATCAGTTAAAAGTAGACTTTATTTCCAATCGTTCGGTACCAGTTACTTTCTTCTACGACAATTTTTTGAGGAGTTAGTAGGGGGTGTTTACTTTTTTTTTTTTCCACGACTGTACCTAATTGACATGCTTCTACTTCAGATTAGGTTTTATTTTCATTAGGTTTCGTGTTTAAAGTTATTTTAGGTTTTAATTTTGAAAATTGAATTTTAACTGTAATAATTATGTATCTATTGAACCTGCTTCCACCTGAAGAACTAAAAATGATCTGATTCACAAATATACAATAAAAGAAAAACTCATTTATAGATTATTAATACGGAATTCGATGCAACATGGCTATATTATTGAGTAAATACAGCATAATAAATCAGTTAGGAATCGAATTTAGTATAAGTATAAAAATATTAAGTAAAAATGCTATAAAAATTAATTATTGGATTTTATCTAAGTTAAAATGTTTCTGGCACGTTAGAATGTTGGTTCATAAAAAATTGAAATTTTTGGCAAGCATACTCAAAAAGGTTCGCCATAACTCGGATGTACTTATTGTATATTTTCGTTTGTGGTTATATCATATTTTCGCAGATTAAGAAATATTTGTCTTTTTCAATTCCTACTATTAGTTCACACTCTCCCTATATTTATTTATTTATTTATTTATTTATTTATATATCTCACTCAAATTTTCAATCGTTAATAAAATACTTATTATTCATCCTATCAAGTTGAAATAAATTTTTTAAAACTTGTACTGGATGGCAATTGATGTTAATACAGTTTTTCAAATATTAATTAATTCATTAAATTTTAATTAATTAATTTTAGTTTTACATGGGAGACAAAATGGCGGCCATTGGTTCTTGAAGCATTTAATGCATCTTCATATCTATAAGTGGGGTTACCATAGGAGGGACCCTGTTCTGTCGCCAAATACCGCCAAGTTTTTCGCCAACATGGCGATATATCGCCAAATTTGGCGACCAAAATGAATCGCCAAAATTGACGCCAACTTGGCGATATCTCTAATATTTCGCCAAATTCCCTTAGACTTCCATTGTAAACCAACTTGCCTACAGAAAATCAACAAATTGAGATATTTTAATGCAACAAAAACTAATATTAGCTTAAAGGATTATATTAAATTTTTCTATGATGACCTAAGTAGGAACTGACTTTAAAAACAAAATTTTTATATTACTTGTTTACAATTTACTCGTTTGATCCTTCACCTAATATTTTAAAAATACGTTTGCTATATGCTTTCTTTTAACATATAATTATGTTTGTATGTGGCAGTCAAATCTTGTAACTCATTTTTCACCCATTTCCTGTTACCATAGAGGCTTGAAATTTGGAATATGTATGTATTTCTGAGGGCAATACCTGCATTCGAGATTTTTTTTTTTTTTTTTATTCGATCCCTAAGGGTGGCGAGGAGGGGGCAACGGTTGATTTTTTATGAAGAAATCAGTACCAGTTTCAACATCGAGTATTTGTTGAAATCTACTAATGGCAGGGCTACCACAATAACACAAAATTTTGGCCAATTTGGCGATGGCTGACCAATTTGGCGAAATTCCCATTTCTACTTTTTAGTGCATTTAAAAAAATTAATTTTTTTTTGTACATTTTTGTGAACTTTAATGAAAGCATATTAAAAAAAATTAACGTTCATTTTTTTGTGTTTTTAAAATGCTTTCGAATTTCAGACTTTTATGAAAGATTTATTTCGTATTCTTGAAAGAATGCCAGTTTTATTTTGAAAATAGGGCATTTATATTAAACCATCTATCAAACTATTAAAAAGCGTACCTCACACAATGGATTGTGGGCGAATGCTTCTAATTACGACTTAAAATCAATAGAAATTCTTAATATTTTATTTCTAAGGTCTTCTTAATCTGAAAAACTCAAGTTGGTATAATATTTTTCATCTAACCATACTTAATCCTCTGACTAACTTAACGTTTCACAGATACCTAATATTTTAAGATAATATGGCTATAAATTTTCTCATTTGTAGGTATTTAGTTCGAAACAAAATTCAAAATTATATATTTTTTTACAATTAAAAATGAAAGTTTCCTTTGGGAATAATAAAAATTATGGCAACAAAATAAACTGAATCTTCCACAATTGTTTTCAGAAAACACTGTGTAAGATAATAATAGGGAATTATGACCCGCAGCTATTGATCCTTTGTATTTCCTGAAACGTTAATTGCACACGTGAGTACTTCGAATCAGTAAAGCCCTCGTCATTTGTGTGTTATTACACATTTATCCCACACTGTCTTCAAGTGGTATTCCAAATACATTAAGGAGAGAGAAACTGATTGATCCACAGTCAGTGTTGTAATTACATTAATTTGTCAACTAGTATCGGCGAATTGAATTAAGATCAGGAATGCATGTCAATATAAGAATTTTGTGAATTATACTTGATATATATATATATATATATATTTTTACCCAAATAAAAAGCATTTGTACTTTTGATTCTCACATACTGAAGTGCAATTTTTAATGTTTTGTGAAGCAGAGGAAGAATCAAAGTACACAATGCTATAAGTGATAAACATAAATTTTAAAACGGCAAAATGCCTTTATTTATTTACATTTCGACATGTTTCATTGCATCAGACGACAACAATCTCAAGAAAATAAAATGATAAAAATATTTACGAAAAAGTTCAAAAATGAAAATCTAGCAAACAAAAACAAAAACAAAAATCACGTGAACACAAGCGTAATGAAATTAACTGCAATATTAATAATGTAAATTTGTGAATGAATTATTTTATATTATTATCTCTCTTTCCTGAATAGCATTTTTTCCCCAATTTTAGGGACCTCCATGGAGGCTGAATCATTGCAAATATTTCCATTGTGTAAGAACATCGCTATTGATTCTCTGATGATGGAGGGCAAATAAAATCTTGATGGATAAATTATTCTACTATTTTTAAATCTATTTTCAAAGGTTCTCTGTTATATAGTCTGGCCAGAGCTGTAGTTTTCCTGCTGTATTTGATGTCTACTATATGTTATTTGATCTTTGTTTTGAGCTTGCTATTTGTCATTCCTATATAAAATTGCACTGTTCCATCTTCTTCGGTGAAAGGTATTTCATATACCCCTGATAATTGATTTGGTTCTATTGGGTCAATTTTCTTACATATTATGTTTTTAATTTTGCGGATGGGTTTGCAATAGTGGAAATATTGTATTTATTAAGTTTAAATTTCAATGTTTCGAAAAAACCAGGAAAATATTGCAAAGAGGGTACCTTGGTATTTTGTACTTTGAAATCACCTTTCTTTTTATTCATGAAGCTCTAATTAATTAATTTATTGTGCTTTCTTTATAGACATTGTTTCTTGCGATGTCATATGTCTTACATATTTCGTTGTCTAACTGCTCCCGGGTAGAGAGCTCTTTTCATAGAATGGCTAAATGCCGAAACTTTGTATGAAAACGGTGCTTGAGAGTTATAAGGTATAGTGGACTGATTGGCTATGGTTTTTCAGTAAACAGTATGTGCTATTCTTTGGTGCGTTTTGATTAGTGATACATGCAAGAAAGAGACATTCGATTATCTTGCACCAGTATTAACTATCAAAAGCCATGCTTTGTTTGGATTCGCGAAGCATTATTTAATAAGACAAACATTTGAAACTAACAAAATTTTTTAATATTATTTTTGAATCTTTATTAAGCAAAAACGTTGTTCTATGATCTATGTTTTGGTGCATTTTAATTTTTAGAAATGCAAATTCAGCCAAATAACTAAGAATTTCCTCGGAATTTTTTTAATTAATGATATAACGAATTTAACAATTAATTTTATTTGTTCACAATTCTTTTGTTGCCCCTTTACAAAAAAAAAATCATAATATAATTCTTTTAAAATGCGTAAGTATCGTCTGCGTAAATGATTTCTCATAATAGGAATAAGTTGTGTATTGAAATTCTTAACACTGAAAAATACTTTTATAATTGAATGTAAATAATTGAATTTTCACAAATTTTAATTCATTAAAAATGTGTTATAATTTTCATAAAAAAGGTAAAAAATTTCATAAAAGGAATCGTGAAATTATTTAATTAATCATGATTCTATCTATAATGACTAACTCCATGATTTATTTATTTTTCTTCTGAAAATATACTTGTTTTCATTTTTTACTTGCAAAAATGCGTCCGTAATGGAAAAACATGTAAAATAAATTAATTAAAATAATAAAATTTTTAAGGTTATTCTGTAAAAAAATATAATATTGTGAAAATCTACAGATCATAATTTATTTTTATGTTTAATTTCAAGTCCAAATACTGAATAGTTTTTTTGTAAAGTGTACGACAAAATGTAATTTGTGTAGCCTAGTAGAGGATTCGCTTCGCTCATCCTAACTATTCTTTAAGACCTTACTTACACAATTCTGTAGATGATCCTAAAGAAAAAGAAAAAAAAAAATCTCCATTTTTTTCTGCGATTTAAAGTCGAGCCTGAACACACAGAATTGCATGGATCAACCCTTGGCATAACTTGGCATCGGGTATTTTTTAAATATATTTTTACTCAAATATGATCCTATTAATTAGGGGAAACCACCAAAACTTTTCATTTTTACCAAAAGCCTTACGTTCTTAAAGAGATAAGGCAAAATACGTCTACATCTGTATGGAAGTTCCAAACGTTAGAAGTTTAAAGGCATTCTTTAAAGAGTTAAAATGTCTCATTATAACTCAAACTAAGTGTGAGCTTTTGGTATTAAACAAAAGTATACTATAAACGGCACCGCAGGCCACGACACTATAGACGGCTTGCATTGACGTCACGTTGCTATTAGCAACGACTGATACTATTGCATCTGGAGCACACACGGAACGTCAGAATTCCCCGTTTGCCGTTAAAAGCACGTGTTATCTTTCTGTTTAATTTAGATATTTCTTAATTTTATTAATAGAGTGCAAATAAGTCTAATAAGTCAAATGGAGAGCACCACATTCGCCTTATATTTGGGCGCCATATGAAGCGATGCCAGACATGTGACGTCATGTGCAAGCCATCTATATGGATTGTAGCGCAGGACAGTGAAGTATTTGACGCAAAAACCTGTCCAAAAAAGGCAAAAATTGAAATTTGCTCAACAAATTTTAAACGTATATTTTATAATAGCTGACTAACTGGTGCATCGTTTATGCCTATTTCAGGAGCGTGAGTCATATCCGTCTAGTTCTAGACTCAGTTGAAGAGCAGGTTTCTTTGCTAGACGTACCTTATTGTTACGTATTAATTTTCTTATTATTTTTAATTATGTTTAAATGTATTATTTGTGGTCTAATGAATCGTTGAACTCAATAGCTTTATTTTTAATATAATAAAAATACTAAAAATTGAATATGTGTTCTCTTTAAGCCTTTTTAGCTTTAATTTAGGCATATTGATTTAAATATGTAGCTTTTGAAAGGTGACCCGGTGTTTGCCGACGATGTTTTTAGTACAGTCGTATAGCTTATAGTTTTAAAGGCCAATTAAAGAAAAAAAGTCATCCGCATACAGTTGCCATTTTTAAATGTAAATTGTTTTATTAATCTATTAGTAAAACTCAGAAACCATAATCTCTGTACTACAACTTAACTTTGCTAAATACTAAATGCAAATAGTATATAGATATTAATACATTCCTTTATATAAATAATTAAAAGCTTGCGTACAGTATAATTAACCAAATTTAATTAAGCATTACTTGTAAGTAAAACAAGTCTATCAAATATTACTTTCCTCTTATAAACGGTAAAAATGTTAAGAAAACGTTGCATTATATATATTGTTTTAAGTAAATGCATACTTGTATGTGTATATAACATTAATTAAGTGTGTTTACTAATAGTAAGTCAACAGAAATGATTTTAACTTTAAAACACATGAAAAATAATTTTGGCCAGGATTTTGTTTCAAATACTCCACTGTGCACCGCGGAGTTCAGCTTCAGTTGTTATACGGTAAACCTGAAAGTTGAAATAATGATCTTTTATAATGCTTTTAAGCATTATTATTTTTTACATATTTATTTTTATGTTAGGAAATAGAAAGTAAATATATTTTTTTAAGAAATGATTAGTAATTGTTAAATATGTTAATCCAAACGTCTGTTTATTATATAATAGGAAAATATTACCCAGAGACATTGTTGCATTCATTTCTGATAAACATTAATTGCACAGTAAGTACTTCGAATCTGAAAAACTCTCGTTCTTGGAACGTTCTTGTACATTTATTCCACATGAACTTCAAGTGGTGTCTCATGATGTCTTTAAGGTCTGAGAAATTGTTTGAGACCAGGTAAAGTTGTAATTAACCTAATTTGCCAACTAGTATAAGAAAATTTAATTTAGACGAGGAAAGTATGCCAAGATAACAATTATTTAAATTCTTTATAGTAGTAATTTTTTCACCCCCAAATTGCTGATTTTATTTTTCTGATTAAACATGTGAATATTTCGAATCTGTAATGCTCTCTACATTTCTGTGATATTGCATAATCGCTTTTGCTTATGCATTTTTTGTTAACTATCCTAGTATTCTTGTAAATATTTTACGAAAAAACCCTCTAACTATCGATTTATTAAAGCAGTTTTATTTAAAAATCTATCTAATCTATCTAAAAATCAAATTGTTACTATATAAGTTGTTTTGGATATGTTCATAAATTATCGAAGATGAGCAAATTTCTGTTTCATAATTCTGGACATAAAAGGTTAAGACATTTTCTCAGTTAATGATAAAAGTCGACAAAACAAACTTAAGCATGCTCAATTGTTTTGAGAAAATAATTTGCAAGATAATAATATGTAATTACGACTTGTAGAAATTAATACATTAGATTTCCGATGTTAATTGTACACGTAAGTACTTTGATTCTGTAAAGCTGTCAAAAAGCCATTTGTGTATTATTAGATATTTATCGCAGTCAGACTTCGAGTGGTGTCCCAAATATATTAAAGATGGAGAAGTTGTTTGATCCGAAAGTCGGTGTTGTAATTATCTTTTCTCGTCAACTAGTATGGACGAATGAAATTCAAAACTAGAGAACAAGAATTCTGCTTTTCCAGAATTCAGTGTCGCCCCGATGAAAATAGAAATATATGTATATAAATATAGATACAGTAGAGTCCCGATTATTCAAGTTAATCGAACTTATACCTTTGGAATGGATCCTTTACTTCTGATGGACTGATGGCTACTAATATTATAAAACATTATAATGGCTGTTTCTGTCGCGGATAGCTCCCTCTGTATCCCTTTGCAGTGACAGTGACACCTCAATTTAACTAAAAAACTTTTACGTCTAAGTGAACTGAACAGAACTGAAAAACTTTATAATAATGTTTTGTTTTATGTGAACGGAGTTGCGTCTCCGTTATGATTCGATTAAAGTTAAAATATTTAAATGTTAAGTAATACAATCCTGTAAATGTTTTGTAATATATTTGTATATAAGTATTGAAGATTAACCGAGTTATGTATTATTTTAGTCGAGTGAGTTATTAAGTAGAATTAAGTCAAATCAAAATTCGGCAGTCCGAACTCATAGAAGCAAGCGTAAACTTATCTGACAGAAAGGGTAAGTTGAAGATTTATGACATTTTTTGTCTAATATGAAAGCTTGTTCATCATATTTTTATGGCGCCCGAACAGCGAGGCCCGTTTGATTTGATCTTAATTGAATGAAAATTTATTTATAGCCGAAAGTTTTGAATATTTAGTTCTATTGAAAAGAATATTGTTGATGGTTTGTTTTGATCTTGAATATAATGAAGAACTGAGCATAAAAATAAATAAAAGTCTTGAATGCTTAATTCTTTTGAAGATGATATATTAATATTGATTGATAACGTATTTTGAAAACGGGATTATTTTGAAAGTTACTGAATATATTTTGAAAGTTATATTATTGCTCTTATATTAGGTTGTTATAAAATTAATTATATTTAAAATTACGGATTAAATATGTCTGATATTGAAAAACTAAAGAAGAAACGTGCTGTTTCTAGGACGGCCACTACGAAATTAATTAATACTTGTGAGCAGTATCTTGCAGAATCAGTACAAGAAGTTCCTGTTCTTACGGAACATATTGATCAGTTAAACGCAAAATATAATAATTTAACAACTTTAGATGAGCAGATCCAAAACTTAATGGATGATGACGGCGAATTAGAAACTGAATTTGAAACTGCCGAAGGTTTATTCTGAAAAAATAATTTCTGTGAAATCGAAACTAACGTATGCTTTAAAAATAAAAGTTGAACCTGAACGTTCTATTAAAAAAAACAAATTCGGTTAATGAAAGTATTTCAACAGAGAATTTGACTTTTTGCTCTCATTCTAAAGTAAAATTACCGAAATTGAGCATTAATAAATTTAATGGAGATCCTGCTTATTGGTTATCTTTTTGTAACCAATATGACAATGCGATACATCAAAATGATAGTTTAACTGACATTGATAAATTTAATTATTTGCATTCCTTCCTTACTGGAGCTGCTTCTAGTGCAATTAGTGGGTTTTCGCTATCGAGTGAAAATTATATAACAGCGATTGAACTACTCAAAAAGCGTTTTGGTCGTAAAGACCTGATTATAAATGCTCATATGGGAAAATTATAGAATTTAGAAACAGTTAAAAATGTAAATAATACTTTTGCATTGCGAAAGCTGTATGATAATATTGAGACTCAAATAAGAAGTTTAAATTCACTTGAAGTAACTTCCGGAACATATGGTACGTTACTAACGCCAATTTTGCTTACATTAATTCCCAATGAGTTAAATTTGGAATTTCAACGTAAATGGAAAACTCAAGATAATCTTTTTGAAGTCAACGAACTGCTTGAATTTCCACGGGCAGAAATAGAATGCAGAGAAACTGCAATTCAAATACAAGATAGGGTTATCGTTCAAAATCCACCGCAAGTGCAGAGGGAGAGAAAAATAAATAAGTTTACAGTTCCTACTGCTGCTTCATTGAAGGTTTCGATAAATCATTGTATTTTTTGCGGAGATTCCGCTGAATCAGTTCAGCACAATTCTGCAGCTTGTTTTAAGTCCGTAGAAGAAAGACGAGCATGTTTGAGGAAAAACGGAATGTGTTATCTCTGTATGAAAAAAGGAAATCATTTAGCAAAAGATTGCTTTTCAAAAATAAGATGCTATCATTGCAGTGGAAAACATAATTCTTTAATTTGTGAAAAGAGTAATAAAGTAGATTAGAAAAAACAAATTGACGATAGAAATATCACTTTGACAAATAAAACATACACACAGAGAGTTTTGTTACAAACTTTAATTGTAAAAATCTGCGGAAGTAGATAAGATAACTTTGTCAGGTGCTTAATTGATACTGGGTCACAAAAGTCATACGTTGCGAAGTTTGTTGCTGAAATGATGCAATACAAAAGTATAAGTGAGAGCAACATTGTTCATAGTCTATTTGGTGGAACGGAGGTTTCTGAAATCTATAAACAATTTATTGTGAATCTTACTAATGTAAAGGGTGATTATAAATGTAATTTTAAGGTCTTTGATCAAACTAAAATTTCTTCCGATGTACCACAAACAGAAATAAAACCACTATTACATGAGCTTAAAGAACATAGGATATATTTGAATGACACTAGCCACATGAAGGAAAAATTGTTGTTTGAATCATCCAAATGAAATTCATATTCTTATTGGAGCGAATGTTGCAGGAAAATTACTTACCGGTAAGATAAGAAAATTAAAATGTGGTTTAGTATGTGTCGAAACTTACTTAGGCTGGACAGTTATGGGGAAAGTTCCTTTGGAAATAGAAAATAAAACTGGCAACTCATTTACATTTTCGATGGACGTATCAGATTATAAAATTGCTGAATTGTGGAATCTTGATACTCTCGGAATTTTAGATCCATCCGAAATTGAAACTAAAAAAAGAGTTGCAAGAACAAACACTGCAACATTTTCTTTCAACGGTTAAAAGGGATAACGAAGGCAGATTTGAAGTCTGCTTACCTTGGATAGAGGGCCATCCCCCACTCCCTAATAATCTAGAGATCGCTGAGAGAAGATTAAAAAATACAGTAAAAAATTTGAAAGACAAGGGTTTCTTAGAAGATTACGAAGCAGTTTTCCAATCTTGGGAATAAGAAAAAATTATAGAAATTATACCTGAAAATGAATATGATAATTCCTGCCATTACTTACCCCATCGTGCCGTTGTTCCAATGAATTCCACAACAACAAAAATAAGACCAGTATTTGATGGGTCAGCGAAAATTAAGGGGTTTCCGTCAATAAATGATTGTGTAGAAAAGGGACGTAATTTTCTAGAAACTATTCCTGCAATTATCAACAGATTCGAGAAAAATGCATCGGTGTAAGTTCTGATATCAAAAAGGCTTTTCTTCAAATAGGACTTAATCCGAAAGATAGAGATTTTTTGAGATTCTTATGGTGGGAACAAGGTAATCCGGAACATTTTAAGATGTGTAGACATAGGAGAGTCGTTTTCGGAATTTTCAGTAGTCCCTTCTTATTGAGTGCTAGTTTAACTAAGTTAATAAATGACGTACCCTTAGATCAACGGCGGAAAAAAATTCTGAAACTTGGTATATTAACAATTTAATTACTAGTGTAAATAATGAAGAAGAACTGCGAAAACTGAAAAGTGATTCTGTTGAAATTTTAGCGAATGCTAAATTTGAATTACAAGATTGGGCTTATAATTTGCCAATGAAGAACGAAATTGCATGTAATGACACTTTTTCGGAAATTTCAGTGTCCGAAAATTCAAATAAAAGAAAAACGGTTTCGATTCTTGGCCTCATTTGGGATTTAGAAGAAGATACATTAAGTTGTGACATTAAAGGAATAATTAAATCAATAACCAATGCATTTCAAAAGGAGTGATCTTATCAGAAGCACACAAAATTTATGATCCAATAGGTTTTACTTGTGGTGTGACACTGACTCCGAAACTCTTTCTACAAAAGTGTTAGGAGCTAAAAGTTACACGGGATGAAGCTCTTCCCGAAGATATAAGTAAAAAATTTCTTAAATGGAGAAAAAGATTTGTGTCATTTGGCACAGTTAAAAATTCCCCGGTATATGATGCTTAATCCTAATTCAAATGCAGATTTGTCTTATCATGTAATGTGATGCCTCCCAAAAGGCATATGCCACATGCAATTTTTTAATATGTAAAAACAAAGCTGAAGTATCGTGCCAACTTGTACAAGCTCGTACAAGAGTAGCTCCCCTGAAACCTACAACAATTTGTAGACTTGAATTGTTAGCTTGCGCTATTGGAGTGAGACTAATGGAAACGGTTAAGGAAGATTTAAAAATGGAAAATATTCCTATATTCTACTGGACGGATTCGATGAATACATTGTATTGGATTAAGAATACGGAAAATTGGGGCATATTCGTGATGAATAGGGTCAAAGAAATTAGGGCACATAGTAATCCGGAAAACTGGAAGTTTGTTCCTCGGAATTTAAATCCCGCTGACATTATTTCAAGAGGATGTTCCGTAGAAACACTTAAAATTAAGAAATGGCATGAAGGTCCGGCGTGGCTGAAAATTGAGCCAGACTTTTGGCCAGACTTTAATATAACTCCGAAAAAGGATGATGTTGATAAAGAAAAGAAGAAGACAGTCATGTCTTCTTTGATTTCTCCAGATGAAGAATTTCCATATTTTTCTCGAGTATCACAGTTCAAGAAGGTAATTAGAATCACTGCTTGGATGAAGAGATTTATTGACAACTGTAAAACTAACATAAAAGAACGAACATTTGGGAATTTAAAAATTGACGAAATTGAAAGAGCTGAAGTCATTGTATGGAAAATTGTGCAAAAAGGTTGCTTCAAATCACAGAAGGATGAACGCTTACGTCATTTAAAACCCTTCGTTGATCCATACGGACTCATAAGACTTAAATCCAGAATAATTATGAGAGAAGACTCGGAGGATTTCAGACTAACTATAATTTTGCAATCTGACTACCCAGTTGTTACGAAACTAATAATTGAGAAACATAATCAATCACTACATTGTGGAGTTCAAACATTAATGATAGTCTTAAGAGAGAAATATTGGATCTTAAAAAGTCGTAAAACAATTCGGAAAGCTCTGAAGAATTGTATAAGATGTAAGAAGTTTGATGCCAAACCCCACGATGTTGAAATATCACCATTGCCGGAAGATAGGATTAAAGACTGTTCTGTATTTCAAGTCACAGGTGTCGATCTATCTGGACCTTTGTTTTTGAAGAATGGGTCAAAATCTTGGATTGTCTTATTCACCTGCGCCGTATATCGAGCTATTCACCTCGTACTTGTCACTTCATTATCCACTGACAGTTTCTTGCTTGCATTTCGACGATTCATATCACGACGTGGAAGACCTCAGATTGTCTATACAGACAATGGAAGTAATTTCATTGGTTCAAATTGTTTATTAAAGAAAATAGATTGGGAAAGAGTGATTAAGGAACACACTGTAGAACGAATTACTTGGAAATTTATTCCGCCTGCATCTCCTTGGTGGGGAGGATTCTGGGAACGTATAATAGGATTGATGAAGAATATTCTCAGAAAGGTGTTAGGAAATGCATCATTTAAATATGAAGAAATTAACACTATTCTTTGCGATTGTGAAAATGTTGTAAACTCCAGTCCGTTAACATACATATCTGAAGATCTTGAATTACAGCCCTTAACCCCTGCCATGTTTCTTCGTGAAATTAAAGAAGGTGGTGTTCCTGATCTGGACAATATAGATGCAAGTTATCTTCAAAGAAGATATGAATATCGGATGAAAATTCCTGAAGATTTGAGAAAACGTTTCCGACTAGAATATTTGGGAGAGCTGAGAAATTATCGTAAAAGGTCAAACAGGTATCCCGAACTCTCAATTGGAGACATTGTTATAATTAATACAAAAGGAAAAAGAATGAATTGGCCTCTAGGAAAAGTTATCCAGTTGTTTCCAGGTAAAGATAGCATAGTACGATTGGCAAAGTTACGAACTTAGTTTGGTGAGTTGCTTGGACCATTACAAAGGTTGTATCCGATGGAAGGGAATTTCCAGGCAAATGACTTTCCTCCGAAAACCATCCAGTCTGCTCACCTTAAAGATTCTCCTGGTTCTGTTAAAAAGGATTCTCCTAGAATGTCTAAATTTGGACGGGTGATACGAATACCAGAACGTTTAGACCTCCTGAACTTGTCCACGACTGTGGTTGTGTTTGACCTGGCGAAACTCAACGGGAGGAGTATGTCGCGGACAGCTCCCTCTGTATTCCTTTGCAGTGACAGTGACAACTGAATTTAACTAAAAACTTTTACGTCTAAGTGAACTGAACAGAACTGAAAAACTTTAGAATAATGTTTTGTTTTATGTGAACGGTGTTGCGTCTCCGTTATGATTCGATTAAAGTTAAAACATTTAAATGTTAAGTAATATAAGGTTCTGCCTTTTTTCCTCGTGGAGGAAGGTTGAATTTGTGGTTGTCCCAAGGAAATAACGTCATTTTTGTGATCATTTGAGGTCATGCCGGCAAAAGCCGTAGCGAATACCTCATAGCTTAAATAACTAAATTAAATAACTAAAAAGTAATATAATCCTGTAAATATTTTGTAATATATTTGTATATAAGTATTGAAGATTAACCGAGTTATGTATTATTTTAGTCGAGTGAGTTATTAAGTAGAATTAAGTCAAATCGAAATTCGGCAGTCCGAACTCATAGAAGCAAGCGGGAACCTATCTGACAGAAAGGGTAAGTTGAAGATTTATGACATTTTTTGTCCAATATGAAAGCTTGTTTATCACAGTTTCATAATAATAGAAGTCATGAGTCCATCAGAAGTAAATATCTGGGTTAAAGCGGAAACTCGGTTAAGCGCGACTCGGTTAATCGGGACTCTACTGTAGCTCAGTTTTAAGACTTAAAACACGCGATTTTATTTATATAAAACGAAGTCATCCGAATCCGCTAAAGAATTCCTCATTTACAATCCAATCATAAACATCTACAATAAAGTTTGGGAAGGACGTCACTATCTGAGAATAATACACAAATGCAGCAAAAAGAAATCAATTCATTTATATTTTTTCAAAATAGCACGTATTTTAATTACTTTTTTTTCAGTTTTTATGAGAAAGTGGCAACAAATAGATATAATTCCTATTTTCCAACTATTTTTCCTTTACTGTTTACAGAAATGGAGTACTTGAGTTGCCAAAATTAAACAAATGTCGCTAAAAAATACAAATAAATTAATATTACAAGAATAAATTGAGATACAGTTTTCAAACAAATTGCATCTAAAAGAACTTCTTTTTCGCAATACGACGGTCTAAAAATTGAAAATGTACGATGCGTAGAAATTAAAAAAATTGCTATAGAGCATTTAATCGTACAATGATACCTCTGCTTTGTTTATTGCTTGATTCTGTATGGTAACGTTATTTTTTGGAGACAAAATAAGATTGGAGAAAGAAATAGCATACCGTACCCGGGGCTAACAAGAATGTATGTTTGTAAAAGATTTCTGCGATTTATTTCAACTGGTAAAACGTTTCAAACAAATAAATGATTTTGTTTTGTTATTATTAATATTTTTCCAAAGGTAGAAAAACCTTTTAAAGATACGTAATTGGTAATTTTTATTACTTTAATACATGCAAAAGGATATTGCGTTAAATTCGACTTTTTCGCATTTGTATTAAAAATGAAAATATCCATATTTAGTCGACTCAATACAATAAATTATGAACGTTCCTAAAAAATCCAATTATATTCCAAGTTAAATGCTAGACTGTGATATTTGACAAAAGTATACTATTAAAGCGTGGATATTCGCACTTTCAACATCTATTAATGTTCCGTGGAATTATTAACACTTTTAACAGTAGTTTTATGACATGAAAATATAAATAAAAAATATTCCTAACCAGTCATTTAATATCACTTTCGTTACTTCAAGAATCTATTTATTAGATTAATTCTTCAAATAATTAAATTAAATTAATTTAGGTATAAAAAGGCAACACAAATTAATTCTCCAATTATTTTAAATTTCCAAACGTTCAATATTTATTCTTTTTTAACAAATGTTTTTAATTAATGAGCTGAATTGAGATTTTAATTGAGCTGAATTGTTTAACCCGGGAGAATTCGCTGCATGAGATTTTCTCTCACAGTCGTACTTTTTAAAGACTCTTATTTAAATTATTTTTCATTTTAATTAAAATTTCAAAATGTTTTTCAACTATTTTACCTATTTTGTGAATAAAAGTACTAAGCCAACCAAAAAAAGTTGATATTATGTGAATGTAAAGTAAAAGAAAAGCAATTAGGCATTCTCACTAACGAGTTCTCCCGGGTTAAAGAAATTCAGGGATTATAATAGGAGATTAAAATCTACAAATATCGATGGATTCTATTTCGGAAAATGTCAATTATACACGTGAGTATCTCGAACAAATAAAGCTCTTGTCGTTTGTGTATTAAACATTTACCCCACATTGGCGTCCTAAATATGTTAATTATACAGAAACTGCTGATCCACCGTGAATGTTGCAATTACCTTATTTGTCAACTAGTGAATTGAAATGAGCGATTGATTTTAGTAGAAACGCTTGGGCGTTCTTTTGTGGTCAATCGCATAACCTGTATGGAATAATTAAAAGTAGAAAACAGAAATTCTGTTTTTTCAGTATTAAGTGTCGTCCCAGATGAAAAAAAAAATTATAAATATAGATAGTACAAAGCATTTAAGTTTTAAGACTTAAAATACACGCTTTTACTTTATATAAAATGACGTCATTTGCATCCGTTGAAGAATTGCGCATTTACGATCCAGTCTTCAACAACATCTATAGAAAAGTATGCATATGATGTCATTATCGCGGAATAATACACAAACCCTGCAAATAGCGATGTGAGTCATTCAAGAAACTCAACAAAAAAGTCGGCTATCTAATGATTAATATGCCTTCATTTGTTTGTAACATTAATATGGATACTTGAAATTAAATATAGTTTATAATAGCTCCGTGTTTTATCAGAAATCATTCATTTATATTTTTTCAAAATAGCACGTATTTTAATTACATTTTTTTTTTTTTTTTTTTTTTTTTTTTACTTTCTTCTATCTTTACAAGAAGAAAGTACTGGATTCATAAAACTTTTCGAATTCCGGTTTTCGATGAATTTACATGTTTTAGGGGTCAGAGTTCCCTAAAAACATGTTTTTACAAAATGTCTGTCTGTGGGTCTGTTTGTCTGTGTGTCTGGTTGTGACAAAAATTTTGAGGACGCTTTATCTCAAGAACTAATGCACGGAATTCAATAAAAATTTATATTCAATTAGTCCCTGATATAAAATGATGCTGATTAGTTTTTGGTGCGAATCACTCAATAGGTGATGCTGCTATGCTGCATTCTTTACGATTTCCGCAATGGCTCCATCTCAAGAACTAATGAACGGATTTTCATGAAACTTCAGATTCAGTTACTACTTCGTATCAGTTGGTGTTTACTACGATTTGGTGTAAATCTCCCAACAGGTGGCGCTGCTGTGTTGCATTTCCATTATTACCTAAATAGTTTTATCTGAAGATGTAATGCACGGATTTTAATCAAACTTCAGATTCAGTTTCCAAGTTGACTTCTTAGGTTTTGGTATATATCGGCCAACAGGTGGCCTTAAAACGATTTTTCCCATTCACCGTAACGTAATAGAAAAAGATTGATTCTCCCTGTGAACGAACTATAAATGCTATACTCTTGATTTTCAATAGGGATCATGATATAGTATATGTGAATAGCATAATAAAATTACTGAGCAATCCGAGTATATTTACAAGACAGAGCAGGGCCAGACACACCGAAGTCATAAACATTTGTTAACTACGTTGGAAAGTGTTAGAAAGAATTACAAGAAACAATCGCTGGGATATTTTTTAAAGTAATGAAAAAAATGCCATTTGAGTTGTTGTATATTAGATGCCAAATATAGCGGATATCATGCTCTCACTTGCATTTTATATTTTTCATTTTCTATAATAATAACTCCCAGGAAAAATCGTCAAATCCTCAAATGGCAAGCGCCATTTTCTTTAAACAGCTGTAAGTGTCTGGAATTGAATTCCCATTTGTCATGATTTGATATATGGAATTTTCGTTTACTAGCCGCCGTTGGCGACCAGTTTGGTCTCGCTTAAAATTTATGTTTGGGAAAGCATGTTAAGCATTGTATCATGTTACTTTTATTCACAATTTAACTTACTTGGGCTACCTTAAATATAATTAATATAATCCCTTAAGCTAATATTAGTTTTTGTTGCATTAAAATATCTCAATTTGTTGATTTTCCGTAAGCAAGTAAACCCTATTGGTTTACAATGGAAGCCTATGAGAATTTGGCGAAATATTAGAGATATCATCAAGTTGGCGTCAGTTTCGGCGAAATTTTGGTTGCAAAGTTGGCGAAAAACTTGGTGGCATTTGGCGACAGAACAGGGTCCCCCCTATGGTAACCGTCTTATAGGTATGGCTATGCT
This sequence comes from Maratus speciosus, assembly GCA_963932465.1. Taxonomy (NCBI): domain Eukaryota; kingdom Metazoa; phylum Arthropoda; class Arachnida; order Araneae; family Salticidae; genus Maratus; species Maratus speciosus. The sequence goes on along the minus strand of OZ010800.1, from coordinate 242,966,900 downwards.
TTAAATGCTGTTCAATAACCAATGAGATGCGTTTATTTCGGGGTGTGCCATTAAACAATTAACAAGTAATCGCTATTTCTGTGCCACGTACGACAGTGTAATATATATATAGATATTAGCTGGTAATCTTTACTTTTTGGAAGTCTCCATATTTTCACTTAATTCGAAAAAAATCTGAGTGGATTTTGAAATACCACGTACTAGGTTAGGAAGAGTTTTTGTCCTTTCAAAGACCCTTCACAAAAGTTATCCCTTTAACCCTCTTGCTGCGCATCCCGCAACATCCACGGGTTTTTGTTTTTTTAATTCTCTCATTTTTGACAAGATGCAAGGCTGTCAAAACGATAGTTTGTATCTCAAGTTTATAGATGTCACTGTTATCTCTTATTTCGAAGAAAGGGTCGTCGTTTTCCCATTGAGCCTTCTTCTTTTTTTTTTTTTTTTTTTTTTTTTTTAATTTATTTATTTGTTTTTTAACCATTTGAAAAAAATGGTTCTTGACCTCGGTCAGGGTAGGAAATCAAAAACATATCTGAAGCGTTTTATTAGTTGAATCCCGCATTTTATTCGTGTTCTGATTGGTCTATACAGTAATCTGTATTCTTTCTTTATACTTTCAACAGAGATGGATACTTCTGTTGCCACTATGACAAAAAAGTAATAAAAACTACAAAAAACTACAAAAAAATTAATAACTCAGAAACAAATTGAGATACAGCTTTCAAACAAACTGAGATACAGCTTTCAAACAAATTGCATTTAAAAGTAAATTTTTTTCTCTATACGACGGTGTAAAAAGTAGTATTGTGAGATGTTTAGAAGTTTAAAAATGAAATTTCATTTAAAATTAGTCCAGGAATATTAAAGTTTAATCCATATCCATGGCGTACGTAATGTATGACCAGCTCCGTAGAAGTTTAAAAATTTACAGTACCGAAAATTGTAAAGCTGAAATTTCTCTTAAAAATTGTTCATGATGGGTCCAGGAATGTTAATGTTTAATTCATGGCGTACGTAATGTATGATCAACTCCATGCGATTTTTTATGTCTTGTATTTTAGTCTTTGAAAAAATCATTTTCCAAATGGTCGTTGTAATTTGTTAAATTGCTTTTATTTATTTATTTTTATTTATTTATTTATTTTTTGCCTGGTGTTGTTAAAGCTAGAAGTTTTCTTTTCAAAAAATCTTTTATAAAAAGATTCTTATTTAATAAAAATAATCTTAATTAATAAAAATGTTGTTAGTTAATAAAGTTTCTTAATTAATAAATATTTTAAATTTATAACGATATTCTTAATTCATAAATATTCTTGATTAATAATACAAATCATATTAACAAAATAATTTTACGCGTCTTCATTTGTTTTCATAAATCATTGTGTAAAAGAATAATAGGAAATTAGGATCGGCAGCTATTCATCCAATTCCTGAATACGTTAATTGCACACGTGAGTAGCTCCAATCATCAAAGATCTCCTTATTTGGATTATATTACGCAATTTTCTCACGTTGTCTTCGAATGATGTTCTAAACATCATAAGAACAAAGAAATGTTTGATTCGCATTGATTTTACAATTAAGTTAATATGCCAAGTATTGTGAGGAATTGCATTGTTATGACAAATGTATGCCAATACAATATATATTTAATTATTGTACAGTCGTGGAAAAAAAAAGTAAACACCCCCTACTAACTCCTCAACAAATTATCGTAGACAAAAGTAACTGGTACCGAACGATTGGAAATAAAGTCTACTTTTAAATGGCGTATATAAAATTTGCTTAGGGGGTCATATACATATTAAAACGAATCCAAACTTCATTTTTTGCAATGGCAATACTCAATTTTAACGAGATATTTTAAATCTTCGGTTCAAACTATGCCTAGACACCAAATTTCAAGTAATTTGAATGGTAAGTTTTTGAATTATAAACATTCAAAATTTAGTGCCTCTAATGTTAAATTACATTTAAATATTTTTATTTATAACTTCTGAAATTATTATCCTAATGCTCTAATCTTTTGTGTCGTAAAAATACTAATATACCCAAACATAAATACGTTGGATTTGCAATTTTTATAATTTTCTGATATGAATTATGAATTATGAAATTAATATAAAAAAAAAAATTGAATTGCAACCTACAATTTTTTTGATGGATTGAGATTTATTAAGTCCTGCTTTATGAAAATCCAAAATTTGACATTTTTTTTCGAAGTAGTTTTCAAATTATGCTTAAAAAACGGCAAAATGATGGTTTAAGGGACCGTCTATGATAGAAGTGACTAGATATTTTGAAATTTCTTATGCTATCCTGTAATCTAACAGGCTTAACTGACTGCTTAAGGTGCCTTTATCAAGAAGGGAGCTCTCTCGGTTAACAATCCAGTACCGAACTTCAATTTGGATACAGCCCTTAAAAAACACTCGTTTTAAAATAATTAATTTCTCAGAAACTTATGGTATCAATTGCATAAAAATTTGTTTTTAGACTAATTGAAGGGTTTAGAGTTCATTTATGCTGTCAGAATTGTGTACTGCTATTGAAAAAAAAAACAAAGTTATGGTTCGTTTTAATATGTAAATGGCCCCTTAAGCAAATTTTATATACATCATTTAAAAGAAGACTTTATTTCCAATCGTTTGGTACCAGTAACTTTCTTCTACGATATTTTGTTGAGGAGTTAGTAGGGGATGTTTACTTTTTTTTTTCCACGACTGTACATGCGTCCCAAAAATATAGACAAAGATCAAAAAAGACATCCCAAGCTAAATTGTCTTTCATGTATTTTCAGAAATTATTCAGATATTTTTTTTAAATTATTTATTCGGATTTTTTAAAAAAGAATTAGAAAATATGTAAAAACTATGAATGCTTTTTTTTTAAAAGTAATATCGCCTGTCCCATAAATATAGACATCGTCTGACTTTAGCTAAAAATATTATTAGTAAAATATTTTTTCAGCAGACGCACGGTGGGTGATTTACGGATTCTAGCTGGCCAAAATTATTTTTGTCGCCAATATAGTCGCATCGCCATGAAATTGAAAAATGTTATTCATATTCACTATTGAATGTTAGGTATCGCAAAATGCAGCTTGTAGCAGTCATAATTTCGTTACAGGGCCATTCAAAAGTATTTCATTACATTAAAGACTATGGGGGAAAATCGTTTGAGGCGGGTTTAATGATGCATCATAATTTCAAAGTCTTTGAAATTTATATACATATCTATAAAGTGCACTACAAGATGAATGCTATAGAATATGGTAGGGATACTTTTTATCGATCCTTTATAGGGACACTAAAAATAATTATGTTATATTACGGTCAATGTAGAAAAATTGTTTCTGGTGTATTTTGTTCACGTTACACTATTTCAAAAGTATTTAAATTGATGTATATATCATAGGTGCTCTGTAAGATTCTTACTATTGAATATGATGTGCCATTCAACTTTCATATACAGAGACACACAAAATAAACCAGTTATATTTTTCTCTGTATGAACAAAAATTTATGGAAGTGCGTTTTCAGTTGCGGAACATTTTTTTAAATTATAAAAATTGCATACTATACAGGTCTGCACATAATCAATCTCTTTTCTAATTAATCTAAACATTCCTTTCAAAATAAATCTAGCATCAAGGTGGTTCAGTGTAACTTATTTCTACGAATAATCAACATTCTTTAAGGCACAAAACAAACATTTAATTACAAAACGGAACATAAAAAATCTATGAAGTTACATTCGACACATCACATCTAAAGAATTCTAACATCAACAAAAGGATTAATTCGTTTCAGTTCAAAAGAAGACAGTTCAAAGAGAGCATGCGCTGGCTAATTAGCTGTTTTGCGAATTAGACGGAACATCCCGCCCGGCGTTGGACGGTTGTCCAACATCATCATAAAATGGCAAAGGTACTGCTTTGGTTATATTACGACGTAACATACCTGTAGAGGTCTTGAGATCAATTACACGGACATGTCCATCATCACCTTTATAAGTTTTCACAATCCTAGCTATTTTCCAGTCGATAAATTTATCATTTCCTTCCTTCAATAACACAAGCTGTCCAACTTTAACATTTTGCGAGGACTTTTTCCTTTTACTGCGGACTTGCAGCTCATTTAAGTATTATCGGCTCCAGCGGCTCCAGAATTGCATTTTTAATCTTTGAACTAGTGTCCACCTAGAAGAAAAAGGTAAAGAGTCTAAAATGGCATTATTTTTAGGAACATTCAAAAGAGGACCTCCAATGAGGAAATGACCAGGTGCTAGTGGTTGTAGATCCTTAACATCTGCAGACAAGGGGATCAACGGACGTTAATTCATAAGTGCCTCAATTTGCATCACAAGTGTTGACAGCTCTTCAAAATTTAAGGTAGAGGATTTAGAGGATTCGCTTCATGGTTTTTATATTCGATTCCCGTAATTTGCCGAAATGTGGGGATGCAGGGTGTATGAAATTCCATTGAATTCGTTCTTCAGCACTAAATCGCTGAATTTCTTCCGAAGAACAGATTTGATAGAACAATTTCAAAAGAGCACAAGTATCCTTAAAATTTGTGGGATTATCACTCCATATGACACAGGGTTTAGATCTTCGAGCAATGAATCTTCTCAAACAGGCTAAAAATGCTTCTGTGGTCAAGTCCGAAACAACTTCTAGATGAACGGCTTTGGTGGAAAAACAAATGAATATAGCAATATATGATTTTAGGGTTATCTTTGAACGTTTTAAATTAGGTTTTGTTATAATAGGACCTGCTAGATCAACGCCTGTTTTCTCAAATGGTCTAGATGGTACAATTCTATCACGGGGAAAGTCACCCATCAATTGTTGAAGAGTTTGAAGTTTTGTTCGAAGACAAGTCACACACCTATTTATAATTTTCTTTACTTGACTTTGACCAGATGGTATCCAATAAAATTGTCTCAATAAAGATAGAGTTGTCTGAGTACCTGAATGTAGGAATTTTTTATGGTAATAATCAATTAAAAGTTCAGTAAAATAGTGAGACTTTGGTAAAAGTATTTGATGTTTCTGCGATTCTGATAAATTAGAAAATTTCAGTCTTCCACCGACTCTTAACAGTCCATCTGCATCTAGAAATACATTTAAGTTCAAAATCTTACTGTTATTTGGGAGTGGACGTTTTACCTTTAAACATCGAATTTCAGTTTGGAATGCGGAATTTTGAACAATCTTTATCAGCTTCTTGGTCGCATTCTGTAACTCAGAAGTATCTGAATAATCATATTTTCTAATTCCTGAGTTCAATTTACAGTTTTTCAGAAATCTTAAACACCATGCAGCAATTCTTATTAACTTCATAAAAGAAGAATATCGATTAATCAAATCAATGTTTAACTGACTTTCATTTACAATAGTTGATTTTACAACAGTGTTTTTCTTCAGTTCTAACTGATCTTTAACTTCAGAAATATCTAATTTATCGAATGTGTTATCCAAATTCTGCCAAAGAGATCTGTCTTGCTTTAACCACTGGGGACCTTCCCACCAAAGAGGGTTATTTTTCAACTCTGAAACTTTCAAACCTCTAGTACCTAGATCGGCAGGATTATCTTTTCCAGGACAGTGGAACTAATTTAATGGATCACTAAGATTTCTGATTTCCTTTATCCGGTTTCTGACAAACATTTAAAATCTTTCTAGCTCACCTCTAATCCAAAAGAAAGTAATAGTAGAGTCGGTCCAAAAGTAGCAAGTTGCAGGAAAAGCTAATTCTTTAGCAATTTTATTTTTTCCCATTGGCCATAATGTAACGGAAAAATTTTGGGTGTCCCTGTAATTAAACTATACATCCGATTTTCATAAAATTGGAAATGGCTCAACAAAATTTTGCAGCAATTATATATTAAAAAATTCAGACCATTCGGAAGGCTGTAAAATCATTAAAATGCATTTGCAATAATTTTTCCCATTGGCCGTAATGTAAAGAAAAACTTTTGACTGTCCCTGTAATTAAACTATACATCCGATTTTCATAAAATTCGAAATGGCTCGACAAAATTTTGCAGCAATTATATATTAAAAATTTCAGATCATTCGGTCGGGTAGTTTTTGCTCTGTTATATGCGGACGGACGGACAGACAGACGGACGGACAGACGGACAGACAGACGGACTGAACGACGACTATAGGTGCTACGTATTTATATAATTACGAACGCACCTAAAAATTGTGGTTTAAGTGGCCGTTTATGATAGAAGTGACTAGATATTTTGAAATTTCTTCTGATCACCTGTAATCTAGCAGGCTTCATTGGCTGCTTGAGTGTCACTTAATTTGCCTTGATCAAGAAGGGGGCTGGCTCTCTCGGTCAACAATCGAGTACCGAACTTCAATTTGGATACAGTCCTTAAAATACGCTCGTTTTAAAATAATTAATTTCTCGGAAACTTATGCTACGAATTGCATAAAAATTTGTTTTGGGGATAATTAAAGGGTGTAGATTTCATTTATGCTGTCAGAATTGGGTATTGCCATTGAAAAAAAATGAAGTTTAGGTTCATTTTAATATGTATGTGGCCCCCTAAGCAAACTTTATATGCATCATTTAATAGTAGATTTTATTTCAAATCGTTCTGTACCAGTACCTTTCTTCTATGATAATTTGTTGAGGAGTTAGTAGGGGGTGTTTACTTTTTTTTTCCGCGAATGTACATTTCCGTTTATTGACGGAAATTGCTGGCAAGGAATTTTCAGCTGTGCTATGCGTTCACTAATTGTTCTAAATTTTAGCATATTGTGAATTGTGTGATAAATCTATAGTTCATATACAGGGATGTACAAAATTTTCAGCTATTTTTTTCGACTTTCGTTAAAATTGCATTTTCAAACGTGTTATATGTTTTACAAATTATTACTTTGACATCGTTTTTCACGTTATTAAGCTATGAAGTTTTATTATAGTAGTCCGAATGCACTGAAAAATGTTTCATAATCTGATTGACACATGATTTTATGTTCTTCTTGATAATTTTAATTATACTTTCTTAACGGTATGGAAGCTAAAGTGATAAAACTATTTTTGTATTAATATAACATATCCTAAAGTTTCTTTTTCTAAAATTTAAGATGCGGGCAAACATTTGACAGGTTTTATGAAAATTGCTGTGTTGTATATTCTGTTGTATATTCTTATTTATCTGTGCACAGAGGAACCTTATGTAAAGAATGGGTATCATAATATATCATGAGAAAATTCCTGCATTATGTTTTGCAATGCATTAAATCTGAATTTGGAGAATTTGTTTAAATCAATTTTGTAACCACTCAAATTTGCAGCCAAGTAATATATTTTAAATCATTTTGTCTGGAGATATCTACATACAACTGGCAATTTTTGCCCAATTTTGGTCTTAAATTTAAACATTTCGCTCTTGCAAAACTTCACGTGCTCTTCATTGTAATTTTGCTATATAAGCAAAATATTTTCAGTCAAATTCACATTTTCGTTAAATTTTTAATTTTTTTGCCGTTGCATAATGGTGAAAAAGTTTATCTATGTGACTAACTTAAATTCTGTAGTCTTTGGGGAAAAAAATGGTACTTGAACAAAAAAAAAAAAATAAATAAATAAATAAATAAATAAACAAAAAATAAAAAAATATTTAGACTTTATAAGATAAAAACAATTCTAAAAACTGGGAGGGCACCTAAGGGCAGAAAAATTAAATTGGAATGAAAAGGTATTAATCTAAACTATTTAATCATATGAAAAATTGTGCTTAATCGTGCTTTATCATATAACTTTTTCCATATTAATACTGAAATATTGTAAAAAAGATACAGAGTTTTTTGCGACATTAAATATCACATAACAGCTGATATATGCAAACTTTATGCACATAAATCCGTTAAAATAATGTCCATATTTTGTTTGGAAGCGTCCCTAATCGAGCAGTATATTTTATTCCGCTTCAAGTAACAGATTAAAGAATTATACTCAAATTGATTGATTCATTCCCAACTAAAAAGCACCAACTTTGCTCTAGCCTATGGACCGTACAATTATATTTATATCAAAACAAATAGCAGGGTACAACACCCTAACTATTGTGCTATAACAGGGAAAAAATAAATTACGCTAGGATAAACTTTTAAAAATCGACTTTTGGCCAGCTATAATCGGCAAATCAACCACCTTGAGACGGTTATTTATTCACATTTCTTGAATGTACGTATCGCCTACTGATCTGAATTTTGTTGTTTTGGAATCATTTTTCGGCTTGTTTTCGACTGACTAATAAATCTTTTTATTAATTTGACAAAATGACTAGAGGTAAAGAGATTTCGAAAGAGGATATCATCAAAGTTTTGGCTTTAAAAAGAGATATCGAAGATTTTAAAGAGATCTTTAAAAAGTGTTTACAGAATTTTGCATAATAACGATTGGCAACGAGTGGTGTAATAAGGAAAGACCTGGTCGACAAAGAATTATATTCATGCTCGATGATAGAATCATTCTAAGAATGGCATTTAGAAAAAAAAATATTTCATTGCGAAAAATTGCATCTAAATTTGGAGTGTAAAATATATTTAATTATTGTATGTAGTTAAAACTTTAAAGTATCTTTCAAGTTTGTATTTCATTAAAAATGGCTGTTTTTTTTTTTAATTCTTAAAGATAAGAACCGGATAATATGGCCACCAGCTACTGATATATTCCATTTCTGAAAATGTTAATTGCACACGTGAGTAGTTCGAATAAGAACTTTCCTTATTGGGTTCTATTAAACTTACTTTCATGTTTCCAGTGATATTCCAAGCATTTTAGGGACTGACAATTGTTTGATTCATTAATCATGTTCTAATTTTAATGTATCGCGGAGAAGAATTCCGAGGATGAATGGGTATATATCTAACAATATTATTTTGGTGTAGTAAAAGGTACGTTTTCCTCCATGTAGGTATTTCGTCTACCAATTCAGCGGTTGAGTTAAAATATGTCTCATGAGCATGCTGACATCGTATTTATAAAATGCATTTTTTGTTTATTGTTACGTTATAAGAAATACAAGGCGTTTCATAAAACTAGTAAAAAAAAAAAAAAAAAGCTAGATATCCAATTGCACATATGATTAAAGAAAGTAAAATTTTAGTAATACTTATATACAGAAAAAATAGCTATAAAATATAGGTTTAAAGAATGTAAGTACTTATTATTAATCACGAAGCAGTAGTATTACTCTTTAAGACAGGGGGACACTGCCTCCTTTTTTTTTCTTTATAGAATAATATAAGTTTTGGCGAGCTACGTTCACCAACCCTTGTATTGATATCGCAGGCTCTAAAGACGCGCTAATTTGATCTATTTTACAAAGATTACGGAAGAGTGGATTGAATTATAATTAAACCATCAGTGGCGAGCCCCGATTCATGTATCTTTGGCATTCATATATCTTTGGCTGGGGGATTTTAAGGCTAATAAACTGCTTTTGAAACAGCTAATGAGGGTTTTCGTAATTAATTACATAAATTAATCGAAAATTTGAAAATCAGCTTTTATAAAGCGAATAGGTAAACAATATTGCTGCCTGAAGGAGATTTATAACGATGCTATCAGAAAATTGTTTTAAATAAGTCATTTTAAATGTATCGTTTTAAAAATGGCGTAATTTTCATAAAATTTTTCGTTTCTAATTTTATTATTCGCTTGAAAATACATTTTCCGATAGCTAAAAAGATCATCTCGGAATATGAAATAAATCTCTCGTCTAAATATACTTTTAAAGTGAATCATTTTTTCTAATATTATTATTTGGGCATTTTAAATATGAGGTAATTTTCCCCATTTACTGTTTTTAACACATGATCATTTAATTAATATTTTAAGGTTTTCTTTGTTTTTTAATAGTCACATGTAAATACATTTTAAATTGAAAGGAAATATTATTATCTGTGCCGTTTTACAATTTGGCAACGATAAAAAAAATTACCTCTTCGAAAAATCAAATTAATTTCTATTGAACTGATGAAAAAAAAAAACCCTTACAAAATTAGTAAAATAAAAAAAATAATTGCACCCTGCACACCGCAAGCTTATCCACCAAGTCCCAGGAAAATTGTGCTAAACTGCTAAGAATATTTTTGGTTTCTGTAAATCTATTTAAACTAATCTGACTGACTTCAACATTAAATATATCTTAAAATAATTCATCTGTTTAAAAATTGTCTGCTTCAGCATATTGATCTATCATTTCTTTCTAAATCTACCAATTTACATACTTTTAAATGCAATAGTTTTCATAATATTAGCTTATAAAAACCTCTGGTCACAATAAATTCATTTACGGCGGTGACAGCATTAGTTACTTTTATTTTAGAGTACAGAGGTACACATAAAAAATCACTTAATGCAAGAAAACAAATATAAGAAATCTTTTATCTTAGAAAATAAAGATTTTTTATTATCTAAAAATTATATTCTTTCATCTTCTATCTTTTTCGCAGTTTTTTTTTTAATGCCAAAAAGAAGATTTAGGTTGTGCATTTTTTTTTCCATTTTTGACCTCGTTGTATATTCTATTTTAATCCATTTTGTTTTAGCTATGCAAATTTACAATTATTTCCTCTTGAAGAATATACACTGAATATTTACCATTTTTTGTAGTTTGGTTAAAAATTCTATAAAAAATTTAACGCTTTAACATGTAAAAGACACAAACAAAGGGATTAAACAACGCAGTTTAAAAATTATAAATTACATTATTGCAGAAATAAAACTTCCTAGCGTGAAGTATTTGATTAATGTTCCTACTTGTTACAGCAACCGCAAGAAAAAAAAATTATAAAATATGTTTAAATCAAAAGTTCTATTAAATAATAACAAATGGACCTTCAGATAGTTTGAGAGCCGTGTGCAAGAACGGTTTTAAAATTACCACATTTATCGGAAAATTTGTCAGAGAGAAAATTTGTCCTCTGAAAGAATAAAGAAATTCCCTAAATTTTTTTAAAATGAATATTTTGGTTTTCAAATTCTTAAATAATAAATCTCTCTATTTTAAGAAAAAAGTAACTAATGCTATCACCGCCGCCGGTTTTGAATTTTTTGTGACCGGATATGTTTCTTCGTTAGTGAGAAAAATATTGCATACAGAAATATGAAAATCGGTGGTATTATAGAGAAATGTTTGATAAATACGCTGATGCAGTCAGTTTTTGAATCGAGGAATAATTTTAAGAGATATTTAATGTTAAAGTTGGTCAAAACCGTTCCATTAAAAATGTTTTATAGGAGCAAAAACTATACATAGGAATTTAATCATTTTTAGATTATTTTATACATTAGAAGTTCCCGGTGTGCAGACTGCATTTAATTTTTTTAATTTGATTCATTTTTGAGGACTTATTTCCATTTTAAATTTTCAGCATTTTGAGACATTTGATTTTTTCATATTTTTTAGAAAAGAGTATTATTTTACATTGTTGTCAATCTTTAAAACAGCGAAAAGAATATTTTCTCCAAATTAAAAATTTATTTACACGTGTCTATTATAAACGAAAAAAAAACTTTCAAATTAGAATTAAATCATTATGTATTAAAAGCAGGAAAATATTGAAAATGACGTCATAAAAACTATAAAAGAGAAAGAAAATTTTAAAATAATAAAGTCATTATTATTCGTTGAATTTGTAAATGGAGGAAATTACGTCATATTTAAAATGGCCAAACCATAATATTTTCAAACAGTTTAAATTTAAAAATATATTTGCGCGAGACATTTATTTCATATTTTGAGATAATCTTTTAAACTATTGTTGTGAATTCTAAGAAAGCGCAGATAATGTTTCCTTTCTAACAACAAAAGTATTTTCAAGTGAATATTAAAATGAGAAAGAAAGCTTTGGTGAAAATTACGTCAGATTTAAAACGATACATTCAAAATGTCTCATTTAAAAGAACATTTTAACAACGTTGTTAAAAAATCCCGGGAGACAAAGACACTGTTTACTTATTTATCTTTATATTAGCTTATTTTGAAATGTTTCACTCATCTGAATTAATCAAGGACAAGAATAGCTCGTTGACAGGGAGATCGCCACTGTTTTTTTTAATTATAATTCAGTCTTCCGATTTTTTTTTAAGCTGATCAAATTAGCGTGTTTTTAGAGTTTGCGGTGTCTGAACGGGGGGTTGGCGAGCGTAGCTCGTAGGGTGTAGAGCCACAGAGTATCTTAAATTATTATTAAAAAACGTACTAACAAAATAAATGTACGTATAATCCATTAGTTGATTTCAGGAAACACTGTGTAAGATAGCAATAGGGAATTCCGGTAGCTATTGATCCATGCTATTTCTGTAATCCGTAATTGCACACGTGAGTAGCTCCAATTAGTAAAGGTCTCCTTGTTTGGGTGATATTACACATTTATCTTATGTTGTCTTCGAACGGTGTTCCAAACATGTTAAGGACAAATAAATGTTTGTTTCACTATTGATGTTGTAATTACATTAATATGTGGAGTATTATGAGCGGATTAAATTCGGGCGAGAATTGTAAGTTAGTGTATACTAACTTACATTTATAAACAGGAAATATTATATATATCGTTGCCTTAGAGCAACAGTAGGACATCTAGTAATAATAAAAAATGAGATGTCTATATTACTGTATGAATAACTGTGTTTGCATCTGGTGGAACAATTTCTGAAACACACAGTTATGTTTAATACTACATCTGAGATGTGTTTAATAAAAATTCAATACTGTTACTGTTACACTAGATCAGGGTCGGCGAACCTTTTTATACCCGCGTGCACAATTTTTTTTCAAAAAAATTTTGCGTGACCATGACGTGCCAAGCACCAAAAATAATTTAGCGGATCAACATTTCTCGATTTTTATTCATTGAGATTTAAATATATGGGACAATATACATCCAATAATTAGATTAACATATATTATGAAGTAATAAAATGGTGAATGTGATGTCGGTTATGCCAAATATTAATATGGTGTTCAACCTACTTACCTTTAATAGGATGCAAGCTGAATTCGAGTTATCGAACAAGTGGTTTGGGTTTCTAATATTTAAGGTTTTCGTATCATTTCCGAAAATAATGACCCGGAGGAATAAATAGAGCGAACAATTGTGAAAACTACATATTTTATACCAAGTCACTTTAGTTTCATCCCTGGGAGTTCTACTTATAATACCTGATATTTTTCTTTTGATATTCCCCCAACCTTCTCTTAATTTGATAACTTATTGAGCCCATATTGGAATAATAAATTCAATTAGTTGCTTTCCAACACACACAAAAAAAAAAAAAAAGAAAAAGAAAAGAAAAGCCCAACTTGTATAAGTTTGTGTGTTTTGTTTAACTTCATTCTATTTTGTTTTAAGATTTCAATCAACGCTGTGCCGAAAATATTCTATCGCGTGCCAAGTTTGGCACGCGTGCCATAGGTTCGCCGACCCTGCACTAGATGCTTCTTCATAGCAGTAAGTCAGACATCTCATTTTCGATTATTACTAGATGTCGTACAGTTGCTCTGAGGCGACGATATGTGTTTTGATTTCTGCATATTTTTTTATTGTTCAGTTATTTATCATTTGCGTATTTATAAGAGCGCAGTTCAGTGGTAGTAAAATGAATAAAAGCAAAGTTTATACTCCAAACAATGAGTAGTTTTGTTATTCAGAATTGATATTTAAATACTAGAATTTATTATAAGCCAAGAAAAAAAACTCTAAAATAAATTAAGTTCGATGGAGGAAAACGCTAATAGTGAGAGATAGTTAGATGATAGTAATTTATATTTTTAATTTTTATGGCATTAAACTGTTCTTTTCCCGTCATATTAATTCTTTGCCCTCCAGAGTTGACTTAAACTCACTTTAGTGTTTCTAGGCGTGCCGCGTAAAGTCCAAGTGCTATGGAAATCAGTATTTTAAAGGTAATGTCTTCGCCTTGTCTAGTGGTAGAAATATCTGCGATTAAAGATGGTGAAATAAACTGTTAGAAGTTAGTGTTATCCAGAGAATTTAGATCTGCGATTAATGATGGTGAAATAAACTGTTATAAATTAGTGTTATCCAGAGAATTTAGATCTGCGATTAAAGATGGTGAAATAAACTGTTAGAAATTAGTGTTATCCAGAGAATTTAGATTCCGATTTACGCGGGACAGCGGGGCACATGGCAACACTAGTGGTGAGTGTGAGTCACCTCTAGAGTGCAAACACTTAATCTTCAACCGTGATTTTTTGAGGACTTTCATCTTCATTTATTTACGATTATCCATTGTAGTATTTTTCAAAGAATTTACTTTATTTGCTTTGATCCATTATAGCTAAAATATAGTAGACCTAATAATATCCCTTCACTGCATGATTTTTCTTTATTTTTACGAAAAAAATTATTTGAAATCTATATATAGGACTAATAATGAGGAAAATAGTAAAAAAAAATTTATTTCAAAATTTCAGCTAAAATTAGATATTTTATGGCGTGTACCGTATGTACACAATTAGGGGTTTTAAATATTGTATTGCTATATTTTACAACTAAATGAGCTTAAATGAATGAATTTTATCTGCTCTGAGGCGACGATATGTTATATAATTTTTATAAATTATTCTGGGGTAGTTAAAGATAGAACTGTGATTCTAGATTTTTTATTTGTTTAAAAATGATTTTCTAAATAATATTCATTTGTGGTTACAGTCATTTGCTACCTATGGGAGGTGCTTTAATTGCTTAGTACTTTACACATAAACAAATAGTTAGCATATTATACATAAATAAATTTAAGCTACTTGAATTTAACTGTAAACTTATTGTCTTTATTTACAAGAAATGAATTTAAGAAAGAAATATAGATTTTCAGTTGATGATTTCTTAAGAATTGAAATTAAAAATTTCCTGAAATTCCCTAAGAACAGAATCGTTAATAAGAAAAATGGTACTTTTTATTAATTATTTTAATTCATAAATATGAAATTATTTGTAAAAGTTTGATAATGTGATGCGTTTGTTGTGCAAGATCGTCAAAATGACATAATTTTTCATTCAAAAAGATTCAAAATTAGGAAGCAAATCTAAATAAAGGCAAAATGACTTCTGAATAACAACATGAAATTAAGATATGCGCTGCGCAAGGCATTTCGAAAGAATTTGGTTTTTCTTCTTCAATTGCAAAGAAGACGCGTTACCATATTGATTGTAGGAGCAACTAGAAAGTTTTTGCCTTTATTTACGAATAACAACAATTTCTTCCACATTTTAATACCGAATCTTATAAGAAAGGCTTTTTTATTTTGACAAATGTAGTAATTGGAATCGTTCGCTTAATCTGACATAAATTTATTCTGGCATTGTAAACATGATTTTTATACTCGATGGTTTGAATGCCATAAAATTAGTGTTATAAAATATTACTAGAAATACAATACAATTATTTTTCGAGCACCTGCACCCTCGTCCATCAATGAATCTAAAGATCCCAAGTACTTTAAATGCAATACATCTGGTTGATACGCAGCTAGTACATACTTTTTTGTTAATTTCATATTTTTCTCTATTTTTCCTATAGGTTATAATTAGAAAAACGGGTACTTCTTAGTTATCCCGTCGACCAATTTCGCCAAATTATATAAATCGCCAAAGCACTCGCCAAATTATACACATTGAGATAATTTTTATTTTAAACAACGAAAGAACGAATAAATTAGTAAAACATCAATAAAAATACAAATAAAACGTCGAATTAATGGTTTTATCGGCCATTATTGGCACTTAATCTTACAATTAATTAATTAATGGCAACCCTTATTGGTATTTAATCTTACAGTTTGGCGATAGTAATTTAGTCGACGGGATAACTAAGAAGTACCGAAAAACGTTACCCTGCATCAAAGAAGCACATAAAAAAGAACATGTTCTAGCAAGGTGCATTTAAAAGATTAAAAAAAAAAAAAAGCTGTGACATCAGTATTAATAAAAACAGGCCTAAAGTATACATTAAAAGCCAAAAAAGTGTTTGTGAACAAAATTAAAACACTTGTAACTTTGCGTAAAGTAAATGCATGTGCATGCGGTTTTCCACGATTGACGTAGTACACATTGGAGAATAATAAAACACACAAAAAGAAATGTCGATTTTGGTGTCAATTTTTGCTGAAATAAAGGTCCAGGGTCCCCTTAATACACTGTAAAATCTACTTGGAAACTGTGGAAAAAAATACGAGCAGCAAAATATTCTTTTGTTTCAAAAATGCTGCATTAAATCTCGAATGTCTATTGGTTTCAGAGACTTATAACGAAAAGAGAATGCTTTTTGGATTCCCTTGTAACTTTGAAGAGTTATAAATTTTAATAGTACCAACTGCAATCGTATTAGGGTGTTGGTTCAGGTTTCACAAATAAAAAGAAATTCAAACAGTTTTACACTGCAAATAGAGGCGTCTTAAATTTAGACACATATGTGACTGAAAAAGAATTTTAGACACTTAAGTGTCTTAATCTGAAAATTAAGACATTATATATGTCTTAATTTAAGATACATAAGTGTCTTAGTATGATAATGGTGTAAATGAACTGAGAATAGTGTCTAAAATATCCTCAAACGTCTTATTTTAAGACACTTCGTTGCTTCAAACGTGTCTTAATTTAAGACGTTTTGATTCTTCCGACGCAATAACCACCAGGGGCACTGGGGCACTGCCAGTCGCGCATGCGTTTTAGATGTATTCGTTCAAAGTTGGTATACGTTGTAATTCAAACGAAGTTTGTTTTTATGTACGCGTGTATTTTAATTCGTTTTTCGCGGAATGTGAAGTTCTGTGATTTAAATTCGTATTCACTTGGATTATTTATTTATTGAATACATACATCTGACGTGTGTGCTTGACATCAAATGTCTCTTAGAAGTTGTCGTCCATATAAGGGCGGGATAGACACAGAACAAAAGTAGACGACGCTTGAAGATTACACCCGGAAATTCTACAAAGCGTGTGCAATGGACTTAGTGTTAATTCGTATTAATTTATATCAATAATATTGTGATATTCATCTTCGTCCTGTCGAAGCTAGCAAAAAAAAGAAACTTTTGTATGGCGGGTCCTATTTTGAGGATGAAACATTTCATTCTTTAAATATGGCTAGTCGGATATATTATAGAATTTCGTACTAAAATGATGCAAGCCCTTCTCCTTCACTGGGGAAGTTTTTGAAATTTCAAATCGAGGAATTTTTCTGACCTCTTGCAACATCGATTGAAGTAAGTGTCATAATTTCTTTATAGTACTGAAATTAGTGTCTTTTATGATTTTATTTATAGTATAAACAAAATCTTGCGTGAAATTCAATTAGTTTTGAATCTGTTTGCGAAAAAAACCATTAATTCTAGAAGTATATATTTTTAAACTTATGACGTTGTCTTTTATTACAAATTATATATTCTGAATTTTCATCTTTTTTTCCCGAATTTAAAGTAATAATATTACTAAAAGAGAGACATTTTAAGTTGAATATTCATTCTCTTGCTTTCAATCGCAGTTTCGTTTCAATGGTTAATTCTTATCTCACGCAACGACCACAATGAAAGAAAAAAAAAAGCTTTGGAAAGATCTTTCTTCCTAACGTAAAACCGCAGATTAAAAAATAAGATAAATAAAGTGCCTGAAACGTATGACGCTGTCATGATTCATCTATTATGTGCTCCTTAATTTTAAAACTGCCAGTAAAAATATACATATGTATTTGATTTGAAATCAAGTATAATATTGATTTTTTGATTATTTTTAGTAGAAAAGTAATTTGAAATTTATAATGGGAAAAAGTAAAAAGCTATAACTAGATTTTGTACTTAATATTGTGATTTTTGTAACTGTATTTATATACACTTATACGAAAATTACAAGAATGACAATTAGATGTTAAGATATATATTTAAGACAAATGAAGCTTGGAAACTATAAGTTATTTTTTCTTCTTGCTATTAATGTAGGATATTTATTTATTTATTTTTATTGATAGTTGAATAGCTTTTGTGATTACCCTGTGATCTACATAAAAACTTGCTGAAGTGGCATGTGGCAATATAATTTTTTTTTAATTTAATTTTTAAATGATAAGAATTTAAAAAATTTTTCGGGAAGGGAGGTGGGGGGAGGGGGATTTTGTATTCAATTTTCGTAAAGCGATATCATAAATCCTTTTCGATATTGCACTGATTATAATGAAAGTTTTGAACTTTTAGAGTAGGGCAAGATTAAAAACACAAAAATATTTAACAAAATACCGAAGTAATTTTTTTCTTAATGTTATTAAAGTGGAATATTTATTTTTTAATTTTTTACTCATAGTTAAATAGCTGTTGTGATTATCATCTGATAGATATGTAAAATTGCCTATGTGTCAATATAATTTTTTTTTTAATCTAATTTTTAAATTATATGAATTTTCCTTTTTTGGGGAGATGGGAGGATTTTATTTGCAATTTTCGTACATCTGACATTTTAAATCTCTTTCGACATTCAACCGAGTATAATAAATATTTTAAACTTTTAGAATAGGACAAGATTATAAAAAAATATATATTTATCCATGTATCTTAAAAGCCCTTAATAGCGGAAACTTCGGGATCGCGGAATTTGTCTGACGATCGGAGATGTCTGCTTTTGTGAGGTAAAAATATACAAATATGTATGCGTGTGCTTTGCGGATTAAAAAAGTATTCGCTAAATAGAGGTGTCCGCTATTCGTGAATGTCCATTAACCTCCACAATGGATACTCCCGAGTACCGGACATCTCTATTTAGATAACCATAGTGTAGGGTTGCATTTTTTGCAAAAGAACTTCTTGATTAAAGCATGGGTATTAAAGCAGTGTCCCGTCCCCCTACGATTTAAGTGTCACCAAATTTAATGTGCAATATTTGTAAAGCTTATATTTTAAATCCGTTTCGAAATTGTACTGAATATAATCGATGTTTTGAACTTTTAAAGTAAAATAAGATTTAAAAAAATAATAATATTCAAAATCGTATTTATCATCAAAACAAATATTTAGATAAATATTTTTTGCTTTAATCTTGTTCTATTCCTGAAGTTCAAAATATTGATTATAATCAGTAAAATGTCGTAAAAGATTTAAATAAACAGCTTAACGAAAATTGCATACCAAAATTAGGAGCACCAAAAAAATCAGGCTGCGGGGGGGAGGGGGGAGGGCGTGTGTAGGGGGCAAGACCCCAGCCAAATATTTTTCCAGGGTTCAACGTGGTCAAACATGGCTACGTATGATGCTTACAAAAAAAAAAATGGATGCTATTAAGACGTTTGAAGTGTCTGAAATTCAGACGCAAAAAGTGTCTGAAAAAATTCAGACATTTTAAAATGTCTGAAAATTGAACACTCCGTTTCAGACACTTAAGTGTTTGATTTTCAGACATTTTAATTTACAGTGTAGATAAGCGTATGCGCGAGTACTGCTTTGTTATTGACTCGCTAGTAGTGTCAAATACGCAAAATGTCGACTCCTGAGCGTAAAGTGTTATTACTGGGCTGAGGATTTAAAAGCCGTTAGACCCATGCGATTTTTTCCTTTGGAGCTTTATAAAAGATCGTGTGTACGTTCCGCCGCCATCTAATGATTTGCCAGGTTTGAGACACAGAATTGGAGATGATAAAGCTTCTATTACTCCAGACTTGTTAACCGAAATGGGGGAAGAACTGGACTTCAGGTTCGATGTGTGCCGTATAACTAAAGGTGCATATATTGAACATTTTTGAGAAAAACTAGGTTAGTTTAGATTCAATTTGATGTTGTTGTTTTTTAAGTCTAAATTAAACTCTTATAATATACCCTTAAAACTGGGATATTCTTTTACGCATACCCTGTATTATATTTTCGATAACCTTTAAAAAGGTAACGGATATTAAAAAAAAAAAAAAAAAAAAAAAAAAAAAAAAAAAAAAAACATTTGTTTTTGTTTACAGTGTAGATCTAATGTATTTAAGTATTGCGCAGCAGCGCAATACCAGTGTCACTATTAGTATTTTATACTACACTATTATTAGTATTATTTCCAGTGTCACTTCTCAATGTTAATTTGACATGGAAAAGCCTATGGAGATCATAACTTTTTCATTTTTTCTTCCCACCTTTTTGTCCCTGATGCCACTCATTTTTTATTCTTTACTAATTCTAATGATGTTATAAATTTAAAGTGTAAAAACGATTGCCTGACGTCAGGGTCAAAACGAATGGTAAAATGCCTTTGCATATGGGTGAATTATAACCCAGAGAGAAACATGGACCAATTTATTTTTACATTATTCAAATATTTTCCTTAATAATTCCAATTTTTGCTTTTTTCATTGAAAATCAACGGACATTTTTTATAGAAAATGTAACATTTTTACTTCATTGTTGCAAAAATTTCAAAAGCCGTAATAATAATTTATTTCTTTTTAGTTGAAAGATTTTCACATGAAATATTAAATTGAGATAGTTTTTTTTTTTTTTTTTTTTTTTTTTTTCAAAAATTAAAAAGGTGAATATGGCGTCATAGTAGAAATAAAAAGGATAATTTCAGAATAAGTTTTTGCTTTGGTCAAGTTTATATTTTAGTAAAAAGTTTCTAATGGATAGCTATTTTTACGCAAGGTAGCGAACTTAGTGGGAAATTACATAACTTAAATTTTAAAATGTATTTTTTTCCGAGATGAGAAGTATTTATACCCCAAGTTAAACTTAGGTAATAATTTTCTGATGTGTTTACATCACCCCTTGGGAAAGAATAGGGTTTACAAATTTAAGTAAAACTTTTATTTTTTATTTTTTACTGTATCACAGATATAATATTGTTAAATATTAGCAGTAAGGATTCAACACAATTTACACTTATATTCATAGCGTTCCTGAGTGGAAAATAGGGTATCTAAATTTAAATTAAGTTATTTTTTTATGTTTTGATTATAGATTTTTTACGTTCAGATTGGAAGTTTTTGTCCAAACTACCACAACCTGCATTACTACAGTAGTGAAACATTTTGAATTACACATTGGTAAACTGTATCCCACATTGTGATGCATTACCTCATACATCAACGCCTGATGATGATACTCTTCATTAATTTTGAAATGCGTTCGTCTGAGTGCAGTAGTTATTAAAAAACTTGACATATTAAACAAAAACATAATTTGAAGAACAAATTAAAAAAACAAAATTTATTTCCTACATTCTTTAAGCCCGAGAAGGGACAGTTATTAAGATATTTCATTCAATTAGTTTTACATTTAATGTTAAATTTTTGTAACAAATTAGTTAAGCCAATTGAAGATTAAAAAATAAAAATAAATTTCATACAATATGATACTTAAAACACCCTAAAAAATTAGATTTCGTTCAAATGAAATCGAAATAAATCTTAGACTTTTTTTTTAAGTTTTGTATTTTGCATGCATCTTATCATTTTATGCACAATTGTCATAAACATAATGAAAAATCTGCAATACAAATATTTTCAATTAAAAATGGAAGAAGTCTAAGATTTATTTCGATTTCATTTGAACGAAATCTAATTTTTTAGGGTGTTTTAAGTATCATATTGTATGAATTTTATTTTTATTTTTTAATCTTCAATTGGCTTAACTAATTTGTTACAAAAATTTAACATTAAATGTAAAACTAATTGAATGAAATCGCTTAATTTCTGTCCCTTCTCAGGCTTAAAGAATGTAGGAAATAAATTTTGTTTTTTTAATTTGTTCTTCAAATTATGTTTTTGTTTAATCATTTAGATCAAATAATAGGTATTTTAAAAAGAGGGAAGTGTTAAAATATAGTATTTAATTCGACAAATAATTATTTTATAAAATCTCCCTTGCTTTGTGTAAAATGTAATGACATACAGGAAATGGGGTAAGAGCACTGTAGTACAGTCAATGACACATATTTATTGTCCAATAGCTTCTAAATCATGTATAGTTTAGTTTTATGTTGTCTTGACGCATTAGATGGACAATTAATCACATCTTGCGATGTTATCACATTTAAATAAAATCAAGTTAGATATGTTGAAAGTTTTGTTACAATATTTTTATTATTGTTTATTATGAACAGGAATTAATGTTCGGTTTGGAGTAAGATACCCTGTATACTTAATTAAATAAGTTGATTGTGACTCTGGTTCTTTATATAAAAGTTATTAATCACCTTTTTTTATTTTTTCTAAAAGCAATTCTCGAGCATCTTTTTTAAAAACTCACATTGCTAAATATATGAAATGAAAAAGCCACAAATTCATTTGCTATCATCAAATAGTTCAGAAAAATTACAGTTACTTTAAAACCCAGTAAAAAGATGTTTTTTTATTCATTCGTTGCATTCTATCGAGTCAATTCTAAAACATGTTATTTGTAATTTCATAGCTGTGTAGCGTCAGTGTTCGCTACAAACTGCTGAGTGTTTGTATCAGGCAAATCGCTGCATTACATTTTTCAAAATGTAGTGCGTTACACTACTTACTACAAGAAAAAATAGCGACTACTGTTGTTTCAGTAATGATAGCGCGTTCCACTGAGCACACTTGATAGGAAAGTATGAAAAATATGTAGGAAAAAGCTCAAAGTCGTGCGAGTATTGTATTTTAAAAATTTTCTTTAAAAAATAGCATTTTTTTTTCTTCAAATTTTAGACCAAGAATTGCATTATTTCTTGATTATTATTATTATTATTATTATTATTTTAGAAAACCGATTAATAAAAAAAAAACAGAAAAAGAAAAACGTTCGAAAAGTACCAAGGCCCTTAGGCTAAAAAAAGTTCATTTTGTTTCTCGAGAAAATCTTACTCCATTTACTGATTTTCTAAACTTCACATTCCATCTCATTTTACATGTGACAGCTTTTAATTAGAGCCTTGTGTTTATTTTAAAAGGAAATTGACGGTATTGTTGTCGAAATTATGTGATCGTTGATATCGAGTCGTTGCCCGTCGTTTGCTTGGTACACTTAAAATAACTGTTTATAAGAAAAATTATAAATTCTCCTCATCTGCAATATAGTCTCTGATATAGGATTATTACTTTATTATCTTTGAAATACCCAAGAATTCTTAAGAGAGTTAAAATGAAAGATCTCTACTGAAACTGATATCTAACGTGTATCATTACTTCAAGGCAGGGAGTAAATTAAAGCAAAGGGGGACAGTTGCGTGTTAGCTTAGCAGTTTGAATATTCATAAAGAGATCTGGGTTTTGTGGACAAGTTTTATTGAGATGGGATTATTTTTCACCGTTATTATGGAGTCTGATAGCATAAAAAATATATATAAATAAAAGAAAAAAAATCTGAAGTGGTATTCTTCGACTTTATCGAAAAAAAAAAGAGTTGTGTGTCCAGGTGATAACGTTTTTTTTATTCCAAAATGATGATTCACTTAAAAAAAGATTCACCTTGTAAGCAGTTCTTTTATAATTAATCATCAATTGCGTACTTCCTGAGCCTGCAATATTATTAGTGATTCCAATTGGTAAATTTTTGAACTACGTATATTTTGGAGGAAAAAAAATATTACACATTTTGATAAAGTTTACGTACCATTTATCATTCTTTTTTCTTCAAATGAATTTTTAAGGTTTGTATGCATTTCATGCATACACTGTGTTTCTGATAACTAAATGAAGATTCTAAGTTAATAATATCTAATGTAGCGAATAAAGTTAAATTCGATGAATTTGTACAGAAGCAAAAAGTGAAACATCACTTTTAATAAAACATATCAATACCTGAATCATGTAATAATTAATACTACGAAGCTTAAAGAAATAAAAGGTCACAAAATTCATTTTCTCTCATAGACCGACACAAAAAAAATTGCATTGCAAGTATCCGGATTAGACTGGGAGAGATATATTCTATAGTTTTCACTAAGTAGATTGTGACTATGATTAATTGTGTGTAAAATTTAAATTTAGATGTATTTGTAAAGAAGGAGAAAGTAAAACATCACCTTTAATAAAACCAGTCAATACATGAATCATGTAATAATTAATACTACGAAGCATAATGAAATAAAAACTCAAAAAATCTAATTTATTATAGATCAACACAAAAAAATTGCATTACAAGTATCTGGTTTCGACTTGGAGAGATATATTCTTTAGTTTTCACTAAATAAGTAGATTGTAACATAAAAATATAATTTAGATATATTTCTAAAGATAGAAAAATAAAAACATCATATTTAATAAACCAATCATTATCTTATATATGCAGTAATGATGAATACTACGAAGTGTAATGAAATAAGAACTCAAAAAGTCGAATTTCTATCATAGACCGACTCAAAAAATTGCATTGCAAGTACATTCGACTTGGAGAGCTGTATTCTTTAGTTTTCACTAAATAAGTAGATTGTGATTATGATTACTTGTATAAAATTTAAATTCAGATGTATTTGTAAAGAACAAAAAAGTAAAACACCATCTTTAATAAAACCAGTCATTACCTGAGATATGCAATAATTAATACTACGAAGCCTAATAAATAAAAACTCAAAAAATCCATTTCCTATCATAGACCAACACAAATTGTATTGCAAGTATCTGGATTTGACTTAGAGAGCTGTGTACCCTTTAGTTTCACTAAATACACTGGTGGACAAATGTTAAGGACGAGTCACAAAATGCCAATTTTCATTCACGCTAATACTCAAAAGGAAGTCATATAATTCGAATAATTACTATCCCTGCAGAATAGCTAGTCCATATAACATTTCATTCAGGCCACACATGGTCACACATGGTCACAAGAGTCACAGTCACTACGGTGAAACAAAAAATAGTAAATTCCACACGTCTCTTTTATGAGTCTCAAATGACTACTCTATGTGTCTCCACTGACAGGTCACTGTGACTGCTGCTTTGTGGCGAGTCACCAGGTGACTTTGCAATGCCGTTTCATTGAGACTCTCGTGTGTCTCTCATCTGGAGACTCAATTTCAAAGTCATTGTGAACGTTGCATTATGATAAATCACCAAATAAAATTACATGGTGACTTTTCACAGTAGTGACTTCACAGTAGGGTCTCTGTCACCATTTGACAAAGTCATGTGACAGAAACTCAGCGTGTGAATTTAATGTGACATTATTTGGTGATTTATCATAATGAAACGTTCACAATGGTTTTGAAATTGAGTATCCAGATGAGTGTCACACGAGAGTCTCAATAAAACGTCATTGTAAAGTCACCTGGTGACACGCCACAAAGCAGCAGTCACAGTGACCTCTCAGTGGAGTCACATATAGTAGTCATTTGAGACTCATAAAAGAGACGTGTGTAAATTCTTATTTTTTATTTCGCCATAGTGACTGTGATTCTTGTGACCATGTGTGACCTGAATGAGATGTAATATGGACTAGCTATTCTGCAGGGATAGTAATTATTCGAATTATATGACTTCCATTTGAGTATTCGCGTGAATGAAAATTGGCATTTTGTGACTCGTCCTTAACATTTGTCCACCAGTGTAAGTAGATTGTGACTATGATTACTGTATAAAATTTAAATTCAGATCTATTTGTAAAGAAAGAAAAAGTAAAACATCACCTTTAATAAAACCAGTCAATACCTGAATCATGTAATAATTAATACTACGAAGCGTAATGAAATAAAAACTCAAAAATTCCAATTTCTATCATAGACCGACACAAAAAAATTGCATTACAAGTATCTGGGTTCGACCTGGAGAGATATATTCTATATTTCTCACTAAATAAGTAGATTGTGACTATGATTGCTTGCATAAAATTTATTCATCTTGATGAGTACTATCACTTCTATTTTTTTTTGTAAAAGCAATATGCGAACGGGCTCAAATAACAATACATATTACGAAGCAAACGAAGCAAAAACTGGGCGTAATCCATTTCGTAACATCCACCAACACAGAAAAACTACATTATTTTTAACAACATTCTATCCAGCGAATTCTAAAACATGTTATTTGTACACATGATAAATTCCTCACATCTGCATTATAGTGTCTTTTATATCTATCATTATTTTCTGTTATCAGACTTGTCTCAGAATTCTTTAAATAAAAAAGGAGAAAAAATGCAAGTTGTGATGCTACTGATACCTAACGTATATTATTACGTAAAGACAGATGGCTAAATTAAAGCAAAATGACAGTTGCGTGTTAAGTTAGCAGTTTGAATATTCATAAGCGATCCTTTGGTTTCTTGAACGTTTGATTGAGCAAGACAATCTTTAATTGTTGATTTCAAGTTCGACTTCATGATAAGAAATAAAAATCACAAGAAAGTCATTCAAAAATAACTGTTTTAACGCCAAATTTTATTTAATTACTAGTTTAGATTCATAAATACTAGTATTTATATATTACACTTCTTCGTGAATAATGCATGCCTAAACCTAGCTATCAACCTATTTGTTTTGCCAAGAAAATAAACATATTTAGAAAAAGAAATTTAACTTAAAATATGAAATCAAATAATTACCATATATATAAAAACATATTTTATTAAGTAAATTTTCTAGTTCAAGGTATGCATTGAGTTTTTGAAAAAAAAAAAAAACCTATACGGTTCGCAAACCGTAACATATCATCTCGATAGTTCCATGTGAATATATTCCGTATATATACACTTACATACATGCTGCATCTTTACGCATATTTTAAAAATATCTACATATATCGACTTTTAATTCTTACTCAGATATTACAGTTTTTTTCCAAACAAATTAATGTGATAGTTAATAATAAGATATATTAAACAGAAAATTTAATTTTATTTCGTATAACATATTTCCAAGTGATCTATTTAACACTAAAGCTACCGTGAGAGGTCAAATCACCCTTTTTAGGTGCGTTCGTAATTATGTAAATACGTAGCACCTATAGTCGTCGTTCAGTCCGTCTGGCTGTCTGTCCGTCTGTGTGTCCGTCTGTCCGCAAATAACAGAGCAAAAAGTACCCAACCGAATGGTCTGAAATTTTACATATATAATTGTTGCAAAATTTTGTCGAGTCATTTCAAATTTTATGAAAATCGGATGTATAGTTTAATCACAGAGACAGTCAAAAGTTTTCCGTTACATAACGGCCAATGGGAAAAAAATTATTGCAAGTGCATTTTAATGATGTTACAGCCTTCCGAATGATCTGAAATTTTAAATATATAATTGTTGCAAAATTTTGTCGAGTTATTTCAATTTTATGAAAATCGTATGTATAGTTTAATGACAGGGACAGTCAAAAGTTTTCCGTTACGCCAATGGGGAAAAAATATTTCAAATGCATTTTAATGATGTTACAGGCTTTCGAACAGAATGAAAATGATATGCACTAAAATATACATTCAGTACAATATGCGTTGCAAAAAATATTTATAAAACTAGTTATAGTATGAACGCACCTTATTTGCCACGTTTGACGAGCAATTTCCAACTTGTTGAAGTTTCTTTTTGAATTTCTTAAACTAAAACATTACGAAATTTTTTTATATTTCACGACTTTTATTAAAATATATGAACATATTATTCCTTAAAATGCCTAATCTCAGAACTAATTTTTTTTACCTAGAAAAAAATATTTTAAGCTTAACTACCGCAAGGGGTCATTTGACCCCTGAATAAATTTATGTGAAATCATAACGATATAAATGTTTTATTTTGTAAGAACATTAGTTAACAGCGTTTTTTACGCTATTACATCATTTATTCTACTGTATTACATCATATTTGTTAATGTGTGATGGTATAATTGCCGAAACGTCAGTGAAGGCTTACTGTGGAGACACGAAAAGTTTTGATTTCCGTTTGTCTGTCTGTCCGTCTGTCTGTCTGTCTGTCTGTCTGTCTGTCTGTCTGTCTGTTCCGCGATAACTGCCGCAAAAAGCATCCGATCAGCTTGAAATTAATTGGGCATATTCGTGAGATACCCGGACGTAGCTGTATAGTTTTTGGTTAAATTTCGTTCATTCGTTCGGAAAATATGGAAGATTTTATTTTTCTTTATAATGCTTTTCTACGGCAAGTCAGACGATTTTCAAATTTCGATTAGTTGAAAGAAAATGGCACGTTTGATTAATGGATTTAAATGTCAAATTATGGATACTAAAATTCCAAATAAGGGTTTTAAATTATTCCTATTATATTGAAGTTTTATCAATATATCTATCAGATTTTTTTATTTACGTGTATAATGTTTTGAGGACATTTATACATGTATTCCAATAATATAAAGAATTTTTAAATTAATTTTCTTGTTTTACATGATACATATTTCTTTTTTTTTCCTTTTCTTCGTTGCTTAGCGACTGTTATTCGTAGCCTATCATTGCGTCAAATATGAATGAAGTTAGTAAATTACGTTAATTTTGTTGCAGGTACTATTAAAAGGCTATCACAAAAAATATTTTATCGCGCCAAATCGATGCAATTTATGCAATTAACAGTGGACACGATAATGAATTATTTTCCAGTAGATTTATAGATCTCCAGATATGCATATTTTGGGGGGCTTTTAATATTTTAATGCTATCGCATGGATTAGGATGTTTAAACTAATGTTTAACCATGCTGAAAAAAAAGTACAGTTAAAGGCATGTAAATCCTTTTTAACACTTTCCAACATGGATGAAAAGTATTTATGACTTCAGTTTTTCTATCTGTCGCCTGCCGTGTTTCTCTACGTGCTCTAACTCGCGTAAATATAGTCGGGATTACATGTAATTGATATACGTTATCGAAGTTTGCCAAAGTATGTTTGGTATTAAAAATGAAGAGTGTAGCATTCATAGCTTAATTACAGGGGCACTCAAAACTATTCCGTTACATTATAGTGTTTGGGAAAAATCGTCTGCGGTGTATTTTAATAATGTTACACAATTTTAAACGTAATGAAATTTGTATACTTTATTAAGGTGCACTAGAACCTGGTTACTATAAAATATGTTATGTGTAGCACTTACAGCATGCGTACAGGGAACTCAAAAGTATTCATAATATTACAATCTTTGAAGAAAATCCTTTTGTGGCGTTTTTTAATGATGTTACTCTGTTACAAAATAATAAAATTGATATGTATTTTTGAAACATTTTTGTAGTATATGGGGTGCAAAGCATATGTTTTTTTCAGGGTCACACAAAAGTGGTCAATTAAAATGTGGTCTACGGGGAAAAAAAACTCTTCACAGCTTATTTTAACACATTAGCGACGGGAAACGAGAATTCTCGTTTTTATTCAGAATACATCATTGACTAAGGGAGTGACTTCTACCTTACAGAAAAGACATTTATATTGTGTTGTCCATATTTTTTATAGATTGTAAGACATTATATATTACATCCGTACATTGAAAGATATTTACTGCTGCATAAACATGAAAAGCATATCTCAGAAACCAATTTCCGAGACACTTTCAGAAGAGGGAGGAGCTTCTACTGTTTCTAAACCCAGATTTAATTAAATTGCCTGTCGTCAGTGCGTTAATTGTGTTGCACTAATTCAAACATTATGAAATTAAATTACATTACTGTGGTTGACTACAAGAAGCTTGAATATGATTTGTATTGTATTTATCGTTCATTTATAGGGTCACATAAAAAATTTCGGATACAGTTCTGGTCTATTAGGGATGATTGCTGAAGAGCATTTTTGATTATGGTGTGCGTTTTAACGTTAAGTAAATTTGTGCTTAATAAGTAGTGCTTAAATATTGTATAGACCATGTACAGGGATACACAAATGAATTCGTAAGTATAAATGAAAATGAGCGCGAATTGCTTCAGTAGGATTTTTTTTTTTTTGAGTTATGTATTTCCCAGCCCAATTACATTTAGTATACTAAGAAATGTTTGCAGAATTTAAATAGAACCATATACAGGACTCCGCAGAAACTGGATATATGGTGCACACTATGCATACTAATCCCCGGAAATGTGATATGAGCAGTTTTAAGAGGGTTTTTTGTCTGCATTAAATTTAAATGTTATAGACGACGCGTACAAATCTTCACGTAATATACAGGGCTGTAGGAAAGAATTCATGTACGTTTCCGTCTATTGGTAGAATTTACTAAAGGACATTAACACAATTAATTGATAATTACAAATGTAAATTAAATTACACTACGAAGGGGTTCAGGGGGGCAGAGCCCCCCTGAAGAAATCTACTTTATTATCTAAAAATTACCAGAATAAGTAGCTCATGTGATTTTCAGAATACCATTACATAACAAGGGGTTTAATTTAACGTTTCTAATGTCAGAAACCTTCTAAATATTTTTTCGTTTTATAAATGTTTATGTAATTTCAAAACTTTAAATTTCGTTTTTTGTAGAAAGATTAATATTACTCAAAGGGTGCTAAACACAATGAATTGTAGAGCTGACGCTGAGGCTCCTGATCTGCAGATTTACTAGTTGCCGAAACGTCAGTGAAGGCTTACTGTGGAGACACGAAAAGTTTTGATTTCCGTTTGTCTGTCTGTCTGTCTGTCTGTTCCGCGATAACTGCCGCAAAAAGCATCCGATCGGCTTGAAATTAATTTGGCATGTTGATGAGGTATTCGGACTTAGCTGTATGGTTTTTGGTTAAATTTGGTTCATTCGTTCGGGAAATATAGAACATTTTATTTTGCTCTGTAATGCTTTTCAATGGCAAGTCAGACGATTTTCAAATTTTCATTTGTTGAAAGAAATGGCTCATATAAAAAATGGATTTAAATGGTAAATTTTGGATGCTGAAATTTTTAAATAAGATTATTAAATTATTCCAATTAGTTTGAAATTATGTCAATATATTTGCGAGATTTTTTAAATTAGGTTTATAATTTTTGGGGGAACTTTATGCATGTTTTCCAATAATATAAAGCATTTTGTTTTATCAATTTGACATAATACATATTTCATTTTTTACCTTTTCTTTCATCAGTTGCCTAGCAACGAATTTGGTCTTAATAATATTAGTATAAATGCGTCTATAATGTTTCAGTAAAGCCAACGTCAAAACGGATGAATTAATGCATTTGTATTTTTGCATATAGATGAATTTTAGCCCCAGAAATAAAAATAGGCAATATTTTATTTATTTTATTCAAATATTTTGCTTAAAAATACAAAAGTTCATTATTTTCATAGAGAATAATGTGACATTTTTTCATAAAATTTATCAATGTTTCTTTAATCGTTGCCAAGAAAATCAAAACCCTGAATAATATTTTCTCTTAAACAATTTTCAATTGAAAGATTTTGACGTGAAACAGGAAAATGAAAAGAAAAATTAAGAATAAAAAAATTAATATGGCGACATATTGGGAATAAAAAGAAAAATCTCAAATATTTCTTAATATAACAAGATGAAAGGTTTTGAGTAAGTACGAATAGCAGATAAATTAGACGTCATTTATCAAAAAAAAAAAAAAAAAAAGATGTTGGAATAAAAAGACCTTGGCTAAAATAAAATGAACTATTATTTACGGAGGAAAGAGATAGAGGGAGATGCAGTATGCCGTAAAAACAGTTTGCAATATGATGTGCGTTATCGCCCAGAATTAAATGCCATTATTTGGCCCAAACAAAACAAGCACGTGGAACAGGGACCGAATTCTTTGACTTCATCCGTGCCTTTTTTCTGTAAAATGAAAATGATCTGCTTATATTTAAGCATTCTAAAGTAGCATTTCATCGTATTATGAATTAAAAACTGTATTACTAAAAATATTTTTCTTTTCTTTCTTTCTTTTTTTAAGCACGCCGTTGTGTTTCGGTCGAATGTAGCGGATTTTAAGGTTACATTTTTTGGCGTCACTTCAAGATTTATTGTTTGCGTACGGTTAACATGAGGATTTTATTTTAAATTTTAAAGTTATTAATTTATAAAAAAAAACTCATGCTTATCCTTATAAATCACAGAGTAAAAAAAAATCTATGATATACTATAACCATCCGCACAATCAATAAAAAATTACGAATCTAAACTTAAATAAACTACGGAGGGTTCAGGGGGGCTGTGCCCCCCTGAACCCTCCGTAGTTTATTGAACTGATTTGAAGAAATGCAATTTTTGATTTAAAAAGTTACCAGAATTAGCAGCTCATCAGAACTTCAGAACATCAGTGTATAACCACTTGTTTAACACATTTAATTTCTGAAACTTTACGAAGTATTTGGTATTCTTATAAATATTTATGTAATTTGAAAACTTTAAAAAGCGATTTGTAGGAAGATGAATATTACGCAATGAGTGTTAAAAAACAATGACTTGCAAAGATGACGTTGAGGCTCCTGATCTGCAGATTTACTAGTTAGAAATTGACTTTATTCGGAGTAGGATTCTATTTTGAACATTTCAGGAATATCGAGAACGAAATGATCTTAAAAGTATGTGGTGAACATAAACAAATTTGCACAATATTTGTTTATTAAATTTTCGAATTTCTTGAAATAATTAATTTTTTTCTTAATTTGTTTGCATATTTATATATATATTTACTTTAACCCTTTGAAGGGCAAGTAATTGTGTTTCTGTAATGTCGAATTCACACCGGAAGCTGCAAAAAGATTTATTGCAAAACAGGAAAAAGCAATTTTACGACTTTTTTCCACCAAAGTTAGAAATGTAAATTTTAATAAAATTTTTCTGGTGCAAATCTTCATTAATCGAAGGTGGGATAAAATATATCCCACCGGCCCTCAAGGGGTTAATAAATAAACAATTTTTAATAATTATTTGAAAAAAATGTTTTATTCATACACCAAAGTGTATCAAATGGTATATTTTTCGCAAAACATCGTAAAATATATAATTTTTATATAGGGGTCATTTGACACCTTCTGGTAGGAATAGGTATAAAAAAATATCGATAGGTTTAGTGTTAAAACAAGGAA
This sequence comes from Maratus speciosus, assembly GCA_963932465.1. NCBI lineage: Eukaryota > Metazoa > Arthropoda > Arachnida > Araneae > Salticidae > Maratus > Maratus speciosus. The sequence continues at coordinate 242,933,982 of OZ010800.1, read as the reverse complement.
AAAAAAATATGATTAGCCTTTCCATTAAAATTTAAGATGTTTTCAAGCAAAAGTCAGGGATGGTGCGTCAGACAACAAAATGAAAGCAAAATTGACACACACATGATCCAAAATAGGTTCCTGAACAATTTTCAACTTCCTGGAATTGCTATTGCTATCTGACGATGGTCAAGGGAAGTGTTTACTATTGTTTCCTGAAAATACAATTGCGAATGCATTCAATGTGTGTATTTAAATTGGGATAGAAAACTGTGGTACTTTACCCTCGTGGCATAAATGGTTAAGTTAATCATCTGACTGGGACCCTTTTTGTCTAATAGGTGGCAATCATTCATTGTTCCCAAGACTACACATTTTGCTAAAAACGTTTTTCTTACACTTTCTTTTCAGAAATGGCAACAAATTTAAAGTTCAGTTTTTATTACTGTTATGAATAATTGCTGTTCTATGTATGGTCTGTGCTTTAAATGAGACTGAATTTTTCGTACCAAGAAGAAGGCCAAAGGGAAGGAGTTTGCAAGCGATTCGTGCAGTAGGGACTGTCAGCTACAGATTCTAGAGAAAGTTAGTTGGCCTTGAGCCTGCAGAAGGTGAGCGCCGATAAGGATCGAACCGGAGTACCCACGGTCAGAAAGCGGGAACTTACGTGCCGAGCAAAAGGCTAGCTCGATCGCTTCCTGCGAGAAACTCGTCTTACTGACCGCGCAAGATGACGTCGCCACAGTACTCCCCCCCCCCCCCCCCCCCCCAGTGAGAAGAGCATCTCGTTGATGCTGTACGAGCGATGTGCACTCGTGTTGCGCTGGCTGTTGCCAGGTGATGCTGTCGTGCGCATGTGTGTGCCCCGAAGATGCGCTGCGTGACAGGCTTTGTGCTATGAGAGTTGTCATAGGCTTTGCGTACTGTGAGAGTTTCACATGCTTTGCTTGCGTGCTGTGATAGTTTCACAGGCTTTTGCGTGCTGTGAGAGTTTCACAGGCTTTGCTTGCGTGCTGTGATAGTTTCACAGGCTTTTGCGTGCTGTGATAGTTTCACAGGCTTTTACGTGCTGTGGGAGTTTTACAGGCTTTTGCTTTCTGGGGGGGGGGGGTTCAGTGCTGCCATCTGTTGGTCACGTCCGGGCCACCAATGCAGGAGATGTGCGCCGATAAGGATCGAACCGGAGAACCCACGTTCAGAAAGCGAGATCTTACGTGCCGAGCAAAAGGCTAGCTCGATCGCTTCCTGCGAGAAACTCGTCTTACTGACCGCGCAAGATGGCGTCGCCACAAGCCTTTGCAGCGTACAGATCACTCATGAAGCAGAGACGTGTTTGTATGAGGCGTTAGGTTTTCAGAATGACGTAAAGTGTCGAGCAGAGACACGCTATAATGTTTTGAGTGAAACTAAACAGATCGACTACTGAGAGGCTTCCCATGTTAAAGGAGCCTAGCGGATGGATTTTTGCGCTAGGCGCCCATCGAGTTCTCGAACAATGTGGCTAAAATGTAAGTACTTTTGGTTTATAATAGTCGAATGAGTGTCCGGATGATTGCGTAGACTTTGAGACTTCCGAAATCGACTGTGCATCAAATAGTCACGGAAGAACATCAAATGCGGAAAAATTTGTGACGAGCTGGTTCCAGCACATCCTTCAAAGTGACCCAGTTCCTGGCAAAATACAGAATCAGAACGCTGCCCCAACCATCGTACAGCAATCATCGGTCACTGCCGGGCATTTTCTATTTCTCGGTTAAAATCCAGCTTAGCATGACATCTTATTGACAATCTAGAGAACTTTCAGAAAAACGTACGTTCTGAACAGCATTCCAGTTGAAGACTTCCAGGCGGGCATAAATGGGTGGCAGAGTTGTTAGCAACGATGAGTTGCTAACAGACATCAACTATAACAACTAGCAGCAACCATAACAGACTAGCAACACATCGTTGCTAGCAACGATGTGTTGCTGTGTGCTTGAAACAGGCTATTTTGAAGAATATTAAGTGTCTGAAAAATTATCTTCAAATGAACGAATTTTATGGAATCAGCCTCATTAATTACTGGTCAGACCCTGTATCTTTTTACAGATTTAAAATATCTTGCTTTCCTCACGACATGACAACTATGCATTAAAATTACCACATTCAACTTCTCATTCATAAAGTTAAAGCACGCTTACTGAAAGTTAGAAGACGATATTTCATATTTTCCTTCTGAATAAACACAACTGACTTTAGATTCATACTGTAAGTTAGGTATAATTAATACCGGAATTTTATTTACTTAAGACAGATGAATTTAGAAAATCCGCAGCAGGAGTGGTGGTGGCGGTTCCTTCAGGTTCAGGAGCCTCTAATCAGCGTATGTGCATTCTTCATTGGTGAAGTCAGTTAACATTGCTGGTAACCCGATGGTGGGTAATAAGGTGATGCCAAATGCAGATGCTGCGATGCTGGTGTTTAGTACATCAAATTAAATAATTTAATTATGGCAGGTGTTACCAAACTCCGTCTTTTTCACCATGAATACTAAAGTACAATTTGATCACATGATTTTCAGTTTGGTATTCGAAGATAAACTTTATCGACGAATCCAGATATGATATCAATATTTAGTATTAGTATTGAAAATTACAAAATCGTAAAGTTTCTTAGTTTCTTACAATTTGTATACGAGCACTCTAAAATTGGGAGGAGTGAAAATGTCCCTCTTTGAAAGAGTGACAGGACTTTTCACAAAAAGTTCAATTAGTGTTACAGACTATGAATTAAATAAATATTGCTAATAAAGTATTTTATTCCAATCTTTACCACGCTTCTAACTATTTTCATTGCATGCTCTAAAAGATGTGATTCTTTTAAAATGCCCATAAAAGCAAAATAAAAAAAGAATTGACTCTATAAAAAATTAACATCCACTCCTATGAAAGAGTGGTTGGTTGTGTTTATGACGGCCAATTATCAACACGAGGTATATAGGCCCTAAGGGGGGTGCCCTTCGTGGGGGTCTTTCTAAGGGAACCTAACACGTATTTACGCTTGGGAATCCAAGGTTTCGAAGAAAACCACGAAAACTCCGAAACGATTAGGCCGACGGGCGCTATTGGGTTCGAAACCAGCACCTCCCGTCTACCAGCTTCGAGAACAGAACCTCTCGGCCACTAGTGGGGACCTATGAAAAAGTGACTATTCACTCCTACTAGGGGTGAAAAAACGCACTCCTTTAGCAAGAGTGAATAGTCACTCCTCCGAAAGAGTGATCATCCACCCCTGTTTAGAGTGAATATTTACTCTTTCAGAGAGTCAAAAATTTCACTTTTGCTCAGAGTAAATAGTCACTCACTCTAAAGAGGTTGGACATTGGTTATGGGCATAGGGGTGATCATATTTTTCCAAGGACTGTATGGCGGTGTGCGTGATGAAACGTTAATGAAACAAATCGCACTTACCAAACAAATCATAAATCCATCTTTGATATGTAATAATAATTAGGAACCATTATAAAATAAACACTGAGTAAATTTATTTCCTATCACAGATCGCCTCAGAGAAATTACATTGGGAAATAAGCAATGAAGAAACTCAGGGATATTTTTTTCCCTCGTAGCGGTCTATCCTGTAGAATATAAAATATGCTATTTGTAAATGTGATTAATTCCTCACATCTGTATTATAGTGTGATATATTACTGTTATTACTTTCTTATCTTCCATATTTCTAAGAATTATTTAAATTAAAAGTAGAATAAATCAGAATTATGCCTCTACTGGTACTTGAAGTGTCTGATATTACATAAAGACAGATGGCTAAATTAAAGCGAAATGACAGTTGCATGTTACTTTAGCAGTTTGAATATTAATAAGCAGTCTTAGTTCCTTGAACATGCTTGATTGAGTGAGGTGTTTCTTATAGTTATTTTACAATATATTTCCATAAAAAAATAATCCAAATTTGACTTAACAAAAGAAAAAGAAATTTTGAAATGAAATAAACAAGTACAAGATATTTTGAAAAATGATTAGTAGAAATGAAATAAAACTCATATTAATAAATTGTATCTATTGTTTTTTTAATTTTCTATAACTGCATTCTTTCAATCATTTTTTTATCATGTCGATTCTACTAATGTTACTATACATAATTACATACTTATACACAGAGGATTATTTTTATTTGAAATAATTAGAAAAAAGAGCTGGATCAGTAATATATACTCTCCCACAATCCAACGGTGGTATCTATCCATGATCGGAGTATTTTATTATGAAAGAAATGCTGTTTTTCAACGATTAAAAATAATGAAAAACTTTCGTCGCTAGAAAAGAAAAAATATATATTGGATGATTTAAGTTGGATTACAGTTATAAAGAAAATTGCAGGAAGGCATGATATGTGCACATGAACCGTTTATTTCTTGTAAAATGTTGCATCATATGGAATTTTATTTAATTTCCATATCGAAAACAGTTTTTAAATGTCTGTCAAACACTTGATTGGAAAATGTGATATTCATCATCAGTGATGTCTAGATTGTATTAATGCATAAAAGATAGATGAGCAGGTGAAGGTAAAGAGACAGTTTCAAAAAAGCATATTATTGGGAAATAATCTTCAGATTCAGTTACAAGTTGATATAAGTTGTTGCTTATTAGGTTTGGGTATATATCGCCCAACAAGTGGCGCTGCTATGCAGAATTTTTTACGATTTCCGCAATAGCTCTATTTAAAAACTAATGCACGGATTTTCACCAAACTTCAGATTCAGTTAGAAGCCGACATAAGTTGTTGCTGATTAGATTTTGGTGTAAATCATCTAACCGGTGGCGCTGTTATGCTGCATTTTTCAGAAAATATTAACATGTATGAGATATAAGAAATTTTTGGGATTGCCACAGCCGACTAGTTTTGATAAAGTATCGCTTGTTGATTTCCACACTATATATTTCTAGATACTGTAGTATTAATACATCAAACATAAATGAACAAATAAAGATACAGGGGCAGTTGGGGATGCTTACGTGTCTGTACACCCTATCGGAAGAAACTGTATGGGGGGGGGGGGGTCGTACCGTATTTTTGCTAACAGATGGACTAGAACTGCAAGAATATGCGGATTGCCCTGAATTTCCTAAGTATCTAAAAATATCCCTGTAAAATTACGGGCAGAGGCCGGTAGCAGAGATTCCAGTCATACCCCGTAAAAAAAAAAAAAAAAAAAAAAAAATCCATGCCCATCATTTTGTGCAGCAATTTTACGGGGCAAAGATATAATGCACTTCAAAACGCAATAACACATTACTTACTGTTCCGTAGCACGTAGAACGTTAGATAATAATCACAGAATCGCTTTTTTGGCAAGTTAAAAAATATGTTACGGTCGCGGTTAAGTGACATTATTTTTCGAAACACGACTAAAATGAATGGTTACATCCTAGCGGAGGATAATGTATAGGTTCGTACCGCATTTTTTTAGTGGATCAGACCGTTTTTCATCAAATAAGGCTGTTGTCCGTTAAAATTCAACTGCAAACGCTCATAAATTTACAGTTTTTTCTGAGAGTGTACATATACAGTCAAAAATTGCTAATACGGAATTTTGGTTATAAACATTTTTTAATGAACCATTTAATGATTATACTAATATTTAAAATTATCTGACGATATATTTTTCCAAATTTTACGAAGAAATATGTAAATTTTCACTACTAAAATATAAATATATTTAGAAACATCTACGAAATCAATTTTGTTTGCGTACAGTAATACTTATCTTTGCTATCAAATGTTCACGCATGAAAAAAGGTTTATTGTTACTATTGAGATTTTTAGGTAATTAATTAAAATCACTATTATGATATAGTAAAAAACAATCAATTATTGTTTGGAACAAGTTAATCTCTAGCAGAAAGAGAATGAAAAAAGACACGCTGTTTTATAATTATAACTATTTTCAAATAATAATTTTAACATCAAATGCGAATTTCATTATCTATATCTTGAGACAAAATAACTAGAAGTGGAATTTTATTTGAAAATATTTCTGATTCTAGTGTCATTTTAAAAAGATGTATTAATTACTTTTTTTCTAAATTTTGTAAAATTTTAAATTGTGCACAAATTAATTTATCTTCAAGGGTACAAGTATTAAAAAAAGTAAAAGTTGTGGTATATTTGTATTGCAGATTCTAAAGGAATCTAAATCGAAGAGTTTTGTTTTAAAATAGTGGTGGCAATAATGTAAAAATATATTGTTTCTCCGAGCCCTGCAATCCTATATAATGATGCCTCATTTGCAAGTTTGCTTAAATTCCTAATCTACAAACGCTTTGTCAAGCCCCTAATTGCGAAATGCGACATCCATCATAGCTGACGTCTAAATTCTGTTAATACATCAAAGATTTGTGGGGAAATAAAAGTAAAATGACAGCTGCATACTAGCGTATCATTGTGAATGATTTAAATACAGTCAGATATAGATCATACCGTCAATTATGTTTATAATTAGCTTATTTATAGACAGTTTAATAGTTAAAAGTTAGTTTAAAACATTTTTATGTGATTGTTTTACAGTTGATAAAAAAAGGGGGGATAAGAGATTCTAATTACTTTTTTCTAAATTTTGTAAAATTTTAAATTGTGCTCAAATTAATTTATCTTCATAGGATACAACTATTAAAAAAAGTAAAAGTTGTGGTATATTTGTATTGCAGATTCTAAAGGAATCTAAATCGAAGAGTTTTGTTTTAAAATAGTGGTGGCATTAATATAAAAATATATTATTTCTCCGAGCCCTGCATTCCTATATAATTATGCCTCATTCTCAAGTTTGTTTAAATTCCTAATCTACAAATGCTCTGTCAAGTCTCTAATTGCGAAATGCGACATCCATCATCGCTGACGACTAAATTGTGTTAATGCATCAAAGATTTATGGGGATATAAAAGTAAAATGACAGTTGCATACTAGCGTATCATTGTGAATGATTTAGATACAGTCAGATATAGATGAAAAAAAGGGGGGGGGGATAAGAGATTCTAATTACTTTTTTTCTAAATTTTGTAAAATTTTAAATTTTGCACAAATTAATTTATCTTCATTGGCTAAAACTATTAAAAAAAGTAAAAGTTGTGGTATATTTGTATTGCAGATTCTAAAGGAATCTAAATCGAAGAGTTTCGTTTTAAAATAGTGGTGGCAACAATATAAAAATATATCATTTCTCCGAGCCCAGCATTCCTATATAATGATGCCTCATTTGCAAGTTTGTTTAAATTCCTAATCTATAAAAGCTCTGTCAAGCCCCTATTTGCGAAATGCGGCATTCATCATCGCTGACGACTAAATTGTGTTAATACATCAAAGATTTATGGGGAAATAAAAGTAAAATGACAGTTGCATACTAGCGTATCATTGTGAATGATTTAGATACAGTCAGATATAGATAATACCGCTAATTATGTTTATAATTAGTTTATTTATAGACATTTTAATGGTTAAAAGTTAGTTTAAAGCATTTTCATGTGATTGTTTTACAGTTGATAAAAAAGTGGGGGGGGGGGGGCGGGGAATAAGAGATTCTAATTACTTTTTTTCTAAATTTTGTAAAATTTTAAATTGTGCACAAATTAATTTATCTTCATAGGCTAAAACTAATTTAAAAAAAGTAAAAGTTGTGGTATATTTGTATTGCAGTTTCTAAAGGAATATAAATCGAAGAGTTTTGTTTTAAAATAGTGGTGCCGATAATATAAAAATATATTATTTCTCCGAGCCCTGCATTCCTATGTAATAATGCCTCATTTGCAAGTTTGTTTAAATTCCTTATCTACAAATGCTCTGTCAAGCCCCTAATTGCGAAATGCGACATCCATCATCGCTGACGACTAAATTGTGTTAATACATCAACGATTTATGAGAAAATAAAAGTAAAATGACAGTTGCATACTAGCGTATCATTGTGAATGATTTAGATACAGTCAGATATAGATAGTACCGTTAATTATGTTTATATTTAGTTTATTTATAGACGGTTTAATAGTTAAAAGTTACTTTAAAACATTTTCATGTGATTGTTTTACAGTTGATAAAAAAAGGGGGGATAAGAGATTCTAATTACTTTTTTCTAAATTTTGTAAAATTTTAAATTGTGCTCAAATTAATTTATCTTCATAGGATACAACTATTAAAAAAAGTAAAAGTTGTGGTATATTTGTATTGCAGATTCTAAAGGAATCTAAATCGAAGAGTTTTGTTTTAAAATAGTGGTGGCATTAATATAAAAATATATTATTTCTCCGAGCCCTGCATTCCTATATAATTATGCCTCATTCTCAAGTTTGTTTAAATTCATAATCTACAAATGCTCTGTCAAGTCTCTAATTGCGAAATGCGACATCCATCATCGCTGACGACTAAATTGTGTTAATGCATCAAAGATTTATGGGGATATAAAAGTAAAATGACAGTTGCATACTAGCGTATCATTGTGAATGATTTAGATACAGTCAGATATAGATAAAAAAGGGGGGGGGGGATAAGAGATTCTAATTACTTTTTTTCTAAATTTTGTAAAATTTTAAATTTTGCACAAATTAATTTATCTTCATTGGCTAAAACTATTAAAAAAAGTAAAAGTTGTGGTATATTTGTATTGCAGATTCTAAAGGAGTATAAATTGAAGAGTTTTGTTTTAAAATAGTGGTGGCAATAATATAAAAATATATTATTTCTCCGAGCCCTGCATTCCTATATAATGATGCCTCATTTGCAAGTTTGTTTAAATTCCTTATCTACAAATGCTCTGTCAAGCCCCTAATTGCGAAATACGACATCCATCATCGCTGATGACTAAATTGTGTTAATACATCAACGATTTATGGGGAAATAAAAGTAAAATGACAGTTGCATACTAGCGTATCAATGTGAATGATTTAGATACAGTCAGATATAGATATTACCGTTAATTATGTTTATAATTAGTTTATTTATAGACAGTTTAATAGTTAAAAGTTAGTTTAAAGCATTTTCATGTGATTGTTATACAGTTGATAGAAAAGGGTTGTGGGGTGGGAAATAAGAGATTCATAAACTGATAAATAAATGATGTCAATAAAGCAAAGCTGGCTGAACAAATTACTATTGTGACAGCTGGCATGCTCACGTATCATTGGTAAATTCAGATCTAGATAAATGAGTTAAGGCTGTTCTCAACTGCTGTGCTCAACAAGCGCAAAACGTTTTGACACATTTACAAATTCAATTTTTAACGGAAAGATTATAAAATTGGAAAGCCTGACCATGGAAGCGATTTGAAATCGATCTGTTTTTTCCATTTTTTGATCAACCAATCACCTATTGAGTTATAAGCGATTTTGGTCACGTGACACGGCCTTTTTCTCCCCTTACTGACTGGATTTTCTTCTTTCGTTCGGAAGTTCAGTTCAAAATGCCAACTTTCACAGTATTTTCGGAAAGATCTATTGCGTTTAGAATAAAATGGAAAAAACAGTTGGATGACATAGTTTCTGAATAACAATACCTCCCAGTTTCATGTGTTTTCGAACAAAAATGAATTAAAACTTATGTCAGAAAGTTCACCCTTTGGATTTGTGAACAGCTTTAACGAACTTTGGTTATAAACAGTTTTTTATATATAAGTTTGTTATACATACTTTTAATAATTACATTAATTAAAAAATATTTTCGGAATAATTTTTTTTTTCAAATCGTATGAAAAAAAAAATGAAAAGTGCAAGATTTATCATGATTGATCATTAAATTGTGTCAATACATTCAACTTGATGAACAAATAATGCTAAAATGACAGTTACAAACTTAAAACCAAGTTTTAAAACATTTTTCGATGATTGTTTTACCGTTCATAGGAGTAAAAAATAGGAAATAAGAGATTCATATCCACTGATGACTAAATGATGTCAGTATATCAAAGCTAGATGAGCAAATGAAGGTTGTGAATGCTGCCTGCTCACGTATCACTGGTAAATATTCAAATGCAGAAAAATATTGTCAATAATAGCCGAAAGGTACTTTTTATGTGTACATTTGTCATGTATTTGCTTAATACTTCCATTAAATTAAAAATATTTTGATATTACAAATATAATTAAAAAGTTTATTTAAAGACGTATATTATACACAAAAAGGTAAACACTTTCAAAATAATACTTTCTAAGCTTGATGACCAAATGAAGCTTAAATGACAGTTGTTTGCTGTGAGAAAGATTCAAATGCAATTATATTAAATATTTTTAATATGGATTATGAACTAATAATATCATAAGACGAACCGCAATTTTCCCCTTTGATTCAACATAAAATATATAATGTGAACATGAAAAAATTCCACAATCTTACTTAAAAGGCAGCTAATATAATGAAAAAGATGTTACAAGTTTAAAATATACATTTTATTTAAAGTAATATATCATAATTGCATTAATAATCATAATAAAATAATCATAAAATAAATGGAACTGCAATTAATAATAATAATATATATTTCTTTTAATTAAATTCAATCCATGAAACTGCTACTGCTACTTCTACTTTCAACTCTAGTAATTATTGGCTCTCTCATTTTCAAAACAGGGTGACGTATTTGTATAAATAAACAACATATAGTTATCAAGATATTCTCTGATGATGAACCTGGAAGGTTTGAAAGTACTAAGTAGTTTTTAAATAAAATGTATATTTTAAACTTGTAACATGTTTTTCATTACATTAGTCGCTTTTAAGTAAGGTTGTGGGATTATGAACTGTTTCATGAGTAAAATTATTTTCATTTTTAAAACAGTATGTTAAAAAATGCAGGTTCTCTATATTACAAATAAAATTAAGGGAGTAGAGGGGATGAAACGTTTATTTTCTTTATTTATAAGCATTTTTTAATGAATTTTTTCCTAAAATGTATTTTTTGTAAAGATTATTTTTAAGATAAAAATAATTAAATACTTTAAATTTTTTGTAAATTTAATTTTTTTTTATTTAAAATTTTAAACTATTCAGTTTTTGGTATAATATATTAACCACTTGCCCGATTTACTTATTTCACTCTTATGGGCCGAAAAGATTTTTTGTTAATTTATCTTAAGAATTAACGAAAATATTACTTACAAATTTTTAAATACATTTAAAAGTAAAGAAAAGAGGATTTTTGAGATTTATTTTTACTTCAAAGAATGTATTTTGAAAATTTTCGTATGGAATTGGAAGTACTAATGGCAATTTATAAAAAATATAACATAAAATATCCGTACAAAATTTCATACACATATCTTACCAGAAAGTTTAGAAATATCCTTTTAAACATGACAAATTACATTGAATAATTAAATAAGCTGCATTAAATAATTTAAAAAGCTGTTGTGAAATGATAAGATGTAAAGAACTTCTTAAAAACACCATAAAAATTGTAATAGATGCGCAATTCGAAAGAACTAGCCTTTCTTCATCAGGCGCAGAGAACACGTCCTACGACTTTGAGTCTTGGTGCTGTTTTCAAAGTAGTAGGACGTGTTCTGCTCCTGATGAAGAAAGACAAGCTCTTTCGAAAGACCTTGCACATTTATTAATGGTGTTTTTGAGAAGCCCTTTTCATCTTATAAATAAGCTGGTGTGAAATGATAAAATAAAAAGAACTTCTTAAAAACACCCTAAAAATTTTAATAAATGTGCAAGGCCTTTCTAAAGAACTAGTCTTTCTTCATCAGGCGCAGAGAACACGTCCTACGAATTGGAGTGTTGCTGCTGTTTTCAAAATAGTAGGTCGTGTTCTGCTCCTGATAAAAAAAAGACAAGTTCTTTCGAAAAGGCTCGCACATTTATTAAAATTTTTATTGTGTTTTTAAGAAGTTCTCTTCATCATATAAATAAGCTGGTGTGAAATAATAAGATAAAAATAACTTCATAAAAATTTTAATAAATGCGCAAGGCCTTTCGAAAGAACTAGTCTTTCTTCATCAGGTAAGGAGAACACGCCCTACTGCTTTAAACACAGTAGCAAGACTTTAATATACAGTAGTCATTAATCAATATATATTTACCATTATCATACAGGGTTCCGAAAATTCCTCGGCACGTTTTAAAATTCAATAGAAAATCAAGTAATTGTCGTACAGGAGTGTGGTTTGGACTGAAATACTTCTCAGGATGAAAAATTTTATTGAAGCGAATGAAAATAATTAGTTCCAAACTTAGATCATAGATGGTGCCACTTGTCTGCATGTTTGCTTTCGAAACACGCGTTTTTTCCTGATTTCCAGATTAATTTTGACGTTGTGACATAGAAGTAACGGCTCCCAGCTCTTGAAATCCTCGCTTCTGTGTCACAGCGTCAAAATAGATCTGAAAATCGAAAAAAAAAAAAAAAAGTTTGAAAACAAACACAAGGACAAGTGGCGCCATCTATGATAGAAATTTGGAACTAATTTTTTTCATTAGCTTGGAGAAACCTTTTCTTCCTGAGAAGCATTTTAATCCAAACCGCATTCCTGTACGAAAATTACTTGATTTTATATTGAATTTAAAAGTGTATTAACCATCATACATAATATTAATTATTTAATCTACAGTAGCCATTTATCTGTCTTTATATACAAACAGAAGTAATTTATCTAAAACTTGTAATTAGATGCAATTTTTAAATTCACATGTAAACCAGCATAAGAATTCCTCAGCTCTATTTTCATAATCGTTTAAAACATTTCGCAATAAACTTCACTTTCTTAAAACCGAAATGCATCAATCTTTAGATAAAAAGAACTTCATAAAAATACCATAAAAATTTAATAAATGAGCAAGGCCTTTTGAAAGAACTAGTCTTTCTTCATCAGGCGCAGAGAACACGTCCCACTACTTTGGAGACAGCAGCAAGACTCTTGCAAACAATGACGAATTATAGAAAATCCATTCTGAAATAAATAGACTCTGAAATATGTTTTAGTTACGGACTGGACAACATTTAATAATACAACACAAAAATTGTTAAATCTGGTGATCTAAATATCGTACAAATACATGGGTGGCTTTATTTATTTTATTTACCTTTGTAGTATTTTATTAGCAAATACATATAACGCCCCCCTTTTTTTAGAATTTTGCCCTCCGTACATCCGTAAAATGGGAGAAAAAAATCGAAGTCAGTTTTGATTACGTAATGTAATGAAGTAATTGTGTCGATGTTTTATATCCCGATGCATCAAATAAGTTTATTTTCATGCTACGTTCCTTATGATCATAAATTTGTAGTCCTAAATAGGTTCTTGCTTGAAATGAATTTTTTATAACGGGAAAGACAATGCCAACCCAATGTTTTATCAAACTTACAGACAAAAATAAATCTTATTAATTGTAAAATAATTAAAAATCTAAGAATATGTTTTTTAATAACTCGCAAATGTCAAAAAAATATGTTGACAGTTACTTTAATATTTGTTTATTAAGTTAGAATAAGTTTAGAATAATAAATTTAACTATAGTTTAATAAGTTACGGCTAATGGATATAATAAAACTTTCATATTTTTCTCAACAATTAAATATAATTAACCTTATACGGTGCAGTGATGCATATATAAACCAACTATAAAATAAATTTTAATAAATAAATTCAGTTATAAGCTACCACTATATTTAAATAAAAATCTTCGTTTTATGTAACTTACTGAACAGTTCTTAATATAGTGTGAACAATTTCAGGGGTTTCCGGGTTGTCATCAACATTACGCCGAATCTATAGGTGAATGTCTTATAATAAATGAGCCATCGGGTGAAATATGTCTAACTGCAGTATATGAACTAAGTAATAAATTTATTTTAAAATAAAATTTAAAATTAGTTAAGTACTTTATAAAAAAAAAGATGGTATTAAAATGAAATAAGAGTGTAATTAAACTTTAGAAGTTTAAAAATGGATAAATTGATAATGGTAAGTTAAAAAGTTAATATAAAACAATTAAATAGTTAAATATATAGAGAGACAGTGAAGTTCGGACAAAGCGGGGAAGGGCAGGCCGGCCAAAGAGTGACAGATGTTACGTCACAGGTAAAAAAAAGAGAGTAATTATTATTATTATTATTATTATTACTATTTTGTCACAGGACACTTTAAAATTTTAATAAAATAGTCGTGTTGCTTTTGAAAATTTTTAATTTGTGGTTAATTTTATTATGTAGGTGATACCATGTGATTAAATAAATTACATACATTTATAAAGTAATTTGAATTAGAGCTATAATTGTTTTTGTATATTGTATTGAAATTGTATAAAAATTGACAGAAATTGTATATGTTACCAATTTATGCTAAAAGAAACACATTTTTGTTTAATTTAAGAATAGTATAAAAAAGGTAATGCAAAAGTATAAATTAATCACGATAAACCAATTATGCAAAGAAATTGCAGTATCTGCATATTTAAATTTTAATTAGAGTAATTTCTTCCTATTCATTGACACAGTTGAAGAAATGATTTTTATTTCCTACATCATTTTACAGTTTTATGTCACATTCGAAAATTTGGTCAGTAGACATTATCGATTTTTGAACCTCTCACGTTTCCAATGGAGGAATATTTTCTTTATCTTCGTCACTAACACTGACATCTTTTCTTCTTTCGATAAATAAAGTTACACCAAAGTTGTTTTTGAGTAAATAATTTACTAAACCAGTTTCGACTGTGCACGGTCAATTTGTAAAAAAAGAAAAAAAATTGTCTGCATTATCCGATGTTGTGAAAAAAATAGTTGCATTGATCAATATCTTTAGCATAAATTAAAAATAGAAAATGATGGGAAAAACAAAATTGTCCTAAATTATCAGAGATACGTTTTAAGAGGAGACGCATTAATGAGAGTTCACAGTATTTTTAAAAAATGCCCGTTAGACAATGATACTAAGATGCATAAAATACTTTAAAATTCAGTTTTAGAATTTATATACTTTTCTCACATAGTTGACATGAGTGTTTAAAGGTAGTGTTTATAATTACGAGGCCAGAAACGTTATTTTCCCAAACTTTATATTCCCATTCTTCATTTTCGGATAATAATAACAATAATAAAATAAATAAATAAATAAATAAAAACAAAAATGTGCTTTACTTAGGAACGCTTATGAATATAATGCGAAAAAATGGGAAATAACTATGCTCATATTTTTCGAGTGAATTAGCTTCAAAATTTTGCCACGAGGGAAAATATTTGTAAAGAAACGTAAAATAAGAATAATTTACAGATACGGTATCTAATGACGTTGAATGAGAATGTTAAGTGAAATACTATTTATATATATAACTGGCAAAAGGGAATATACTGTAAGGGTTTATACTGTAGCCTTTTTATCATATCGCACTTAACGGGGACAAGGAAAAAACGCAATATATCCAACATTTTCAAATTTGCAGTTGAATATTTTCAGATTTATTTTAAAATATTTCCTAAACTTCAATGTATTTTAATGTATTTAGACAGGAAGCTCTGCCTTTTATGTATTGGAAATTTACTGTCCTGAAATTCTATTAAAAAATAACAGAGTACTTTCAAACATTTTGGTAATATTTTTCAAATCGAAGGAATCGAACTTATATCTAAGTACATTGCTGCAAAATCAATAAGGAGACAATTCTACAAAAATATAAAAATTCTTGCGATTCTTTCAGCATAAGAAATCATTTAAATAATGCTAAAAAGTCAAATTATGTATTTAAATTTTACGAATTTACAATTTCTAATTACCTAACCTAGATAGATATATTCTATCCAATTAAATATATTCAGATAAATGTACTAAACAATTAAAATAAATTATTATTTTTTTAATGTTTTGTACTGTTGTAATTCTCTTTGATTTCTTATACATTATTTATTGAAGTATTTTTTTCTGTCATATCTAGGGTTATAAAAACTAAAGTCGCGAATCAATCTGTCTTACCGTATGGTAAACGTTAAAATTAAAAAAGCAAAGTCACTACAAACCTCTGAAACGAAAAGAAAAGAAACATGAATGAAACATTAAAGCAATATGGGTGTGAATCTACCCTGATGCTATGACTCTGAAGCTTAACAAAATTGTCGCGTTTAGTTTACAACCAAACAGTTATTTTTATTAAATTAAAATTAGTTGATTTTTTTTTTAATTTTTGAAGTAAATTCGATTGACTTGAAAATCGAATAAAATATGAAAAATTAGTTAAAAAGTTAAAATTAAAAACAGCAGTATATTATTTTAACATACTGATACGTGTTTGTAATCGGCTTTTGTTTGAATTGTTATAATCAAGTGTCTCGAGAAACATTTTCAGATACTTATAAATTATAAAATCAACTCATGAAATAAAAAAGGTCGAAATCCTTTTAGACCCCTGAAGTGAATCAAAGCATTGTCGGTCGGTTGTTTCTGTCACAGCATCCTTTTCAAAACGGCAATCAAATCACCCAATCGTAAAATATATCACTCATGTATAAATTCTCATTTATATTCAAAAGCATTACCCACACATTATGTCGAAAACAGTACTGACAATTGAACATTTCCTGTCACTCTTACGTACCAAGACCTTGGTTTTCTCGGATCTCAGAAGTGACCGAAGAAAACCTCTTTTTAGTGACAATGTGGGTTTCCTTTTACACGCTTCAGTGGCGATCTCTATCTGAAATGTCTATAGCCATCTAACCATTCATAAATGACTCAAGAATTGTGACGTCATAATTACATACATTGTGGGAGGAGTTTACTTAAAATACAAATAAAAGCTTACCTGTATGAAACAAAGTACCATGAAAGAGATGATGTCTGATTGGGTAATTGTTGATGACACTTAACATAATGTGTCAGCGGAAAGATTTTTATCATTAGTTACTTTTTTAGTTTTGTTGTTACTCCAAGTTAATAAACCTAACATTATGTATAAATGCATATACAATGCATGTTCAGGCGAATGTAATTCCTGCAATCAATTTAAACATTTTTTAGGGGAACAATGAATCTTTAGAGAGATGTAATTCAAGCAATCAATTTAAACGTTTTTAAGAGGATATATATAGAGAATATCGAACTAAGTTCTTATTTTAAGAATATTCTGAAGTGTTTCCACTCGAATTTCGGAATACGGGGTAGTCATAATTAAAGTGCACATGTTTAAAGAATTCTACAAATTAAACAATTTGGAATATTTAAAAAGCTTTGGTATTTACACTTTTTAGACTCAAATTAACCTATTTGGAATGTTTTAAAAAGCTTTGGTATTCACACTTTTTAGACTATGTGGAAACGAGTTATGAATAAAATTGATTAGTTTTAAGTTTTACCGATAGATGTCGCTTAAATGTTACACATGTTTTATTAATAAATATTAACAAAAATAATTCATTTTAAATCAATATCTTTTGAGTCGATATTCTTTTTTAGCAGTGCTGTAATTACTATCATTTTGATAAAAACGGAGACTTCCTACTGTTTCTCGAGGAACCCAGGACTTTGTCCCACATCCCAGAACCACGATGAACTGGAAGCACTAATGTGAAATGCGATCCATTGCAGCAACGGAAGAAAAAATTAAAAAATTGGCGGGGGGGGGGACATTTTTCTTGAGCTCATGTTTAAAAAAGAAATAAAAAATTGTTAAATACAGTATTAAAAACGAATTACTTAAATTTATAATTTTTTTTTTTTAAATACTGGAGAAAAAGCCGTTGCCTAATACCCCGTAACCATCGGAGCCTCCCACTTTGTTACGTGAAAATTTCCATAAAAACGTTCAAAATTTAGCTGGTAGGAAGTTCTCAGTTTTTCTATTATATATAGTGACATCTGTTAAAAAAAAATTATTATCTTCATTCTAGAACTTTGAATAATCATTGTATAATCTGAAAATATGCTAAATCTTTTTTTAAATATTTCAAATAATTCAGCTTGTAGTGCCCTTCAAACAAGTGCATTTTAATCATGGTTACCTGCTTCACAGAATACTGAACGTTCAAATAATTAATATAAACAATAACAAAACAAAAAACTCCTAATTTTACAAAAGTGAAATGCTTCCACTGGTGAAAATGACCCCATAATCTAAAGAAAACGTGCAATTTTATTCCTACAGTTTTAAAATATTTCATATGGCAAAATATTCAATGCATTTTATTCCTGCACGTGGTGGGATCAAGACTTGTAAATTAAAATAAATATTGAAATTGAATTTATGTAATCATTCTAACTCCATCATCATCATTCTAATCATTATCCTTCAGCTAATGTAATACTTAAATTTCCATACGTTTTTATGAGACTGATAAAACTGTCATTTTGATTCTTTTTCTTCAGGAAAAAAAATGTTTTACTAACAAGGGAATAACTTTTGGTGCTGCTCGCACCTAGTATCGAAACCTGGTGCATTTTGTAGCCCTCTACATAAAAGTTAAAGAACCGATAAAATTTCCCAGTTAAAGTCATATTTTATGTGTGTTTTTTATACTTTTAATTTTTTATTATTGGATTTTTAATTGTTTATTTCACGCCAAAAGTGAGCCAACTCGCCAAATTTTCAAACAAAATTTTCGCCTCTTTATCTTGAGTATATATACAATATATATTAGAATTTAATCAGATTGCGATTTGTTTGATAATTGGTAGCATGAGAAACAAGAATTAGGGTTTTTTTTTTTTCTATGCAGTTGATAAATGTATAAATAGAAATAATATAATTCTGTAAAAAGCTTTCAAGATCATTAAAAACTATTATTTTTGTGAAATACAGAAGAAGCCATCTATTTTATTTTTGAAGTCGAATCGAATAAAGTCCGAATGTTTAAAATTAAATGTTGTGTTAAATGTTGTGTCTTTTGGTAAAAGTAATCATAAAATAAATTAATATTTTTATACAATTTAGGAAATTTACTGCGCATAATTAGGATGGACATTACAGTATCCAGTCCATTTATTGAAGTCCAAACTATTTCTCACACGCGATAAGCAGCTATAACATTCGACTAGGGTTGCCGGAATTTCAAAAATTCGCCCACTTTTCCCCCGCCAAAAATGTGAATATAATGTTGTAATTTTTCAAAATCAAATTCGTAGGTTCTTGAAAGAATTTTTAAACTTTTTCAATATTTTATACTTATTATTAACTAATTTGTATTTTTAAATTTGTATCTTTTCTTTAAAAAAAATCTATGTTAATAGTCCGATAAGTGGTTTTTAAAATTGCATTTTCAGAGAGTTATGCTGCTGTTAAATCAAAAAATATGATTTTAACAGAAAAAATTTATCGATTCTCAAACTTCCTAATATAGAGCTTTAAAATGCAACAGGTCTCAATGATAGGTGCGAGCATCACCAAAAGTGGTTCCCTGTAAGTAAAATCACGTTCTGGTAAAACGTGATTGTTGTGTCAACATAAAATGGACATGAATAATAGCAATATTTAATTGCAGGATCGATTTATAAAAGAAAGTACTTATCTTTTTTTTTCTGGTCACAAATTGGCTAAAAATGGTTTAAAAATGCAGTCTGATAGTGTCAACAATGTAGTCAACAGATATAAAATTTAGTCAAAGCCCATATTCTTAGTTGTACGAAAATGGAAAACTTTCTTGCGATAGTGGCCAAAAGTATATATTCCACAAATAAGAGATCAATACGAAGCCCAGTTAGGACATAATCGTGTTCACGCACAAGCATACATACATACACAAATACATACATCATTGTAAAAATACCAAAAATCGACTGTGGGGCCAACAATCCAGCATACACGTATACATGCACACATACACCGCTTGTCCTAAAAATGACTGATGGATTTTAAATTCCATAACTTGCAAACGGTGACAGATATTAAAAAAATTCTTGTAGGAGTGTTATGTAAGATATCAGGAGTTTTTATGCTGCGATTCTCAGTTTTAGTTACAAATATAATCGATAGATGGCGCTGCAACCAATAACCGCTTAATCCAGGCTTGAATTTTCGACCTCTCTCTTCTTCCATGCGAAAAAAGGAGATTAAAATTCATTGAATGGATCCCTTAGTACCAAAAATGGGATCTGGACTGAGCACCTATTGCTCTCAGCGCCATCTATTGTTTGAAATTCGAACTAAAATGAAGAATAACAGTAAAAAAACTCTTGATATTACACATAACCCTCCTGCAAGAATTTTTTTAAATATCTGTCACCGTTTGCACGTTATTGAATTTTAAAATCCATCAGTCATTTTTGGAACACTCGGTATATGAAATCATTGATAAAATATCAAAAGCGGATCCGGAGAACCTAAAAATGTAAATATATTCCACAAATTCCACAATCGGGATTTTTTTTCGTGATTATAATACCTCCCGCTTGCACCAAATTTCTCCGAAAAGTAATATAGGTAACAGATATCATTGTAGCGTTTTACATTCCCCCAAAAACTGAACTAAATACTCTTATGCATAAAATAACAATTAAAGAAAAATCAAACTTAAAACATATTAAAACTTTTAAATAAATTACCATATGAAATCTGTGTTTAAATATATACATTCGAATTCCGTTATAATGAACTCCACGAAACATTCAATATCTTTTCCTTATAATAAATTTTCATTAAAATAAAATTACATTTCTTTATGTTTAAATATATACATTCGAATTCCGTTATAATGAACTCCACGAAACATTAAGTATCTTTTCCTTATAATAAATTTTCATTAAAATAAAATTACATTTCTTTATGTTTAAATATATACATTCGAATTCCGTTATAATGAACCCCACGAGACATTCAATATCTTTTCCTTATAATAAATTTCCATTAAAATAAATGTACATTTCGTTATGTTTAAATATATACATTCGAATTCCGTTATAATGAACTCCACGAAACATTCCATATCTTTTCCTTACAATAAATTTTCCTTAAAATAAAATTACATTTCTTTATTATGAATTTTGATGAAGATATATATATATATATATAGAAAAAACCTTTATAATGAATTATCATTTAGCTGGATTTTGGTTTAATAGAATTCGAGTTAGTTTTATCGAATTTTAAATGTTAGATATTCATAAAGAAATTCCTGTTTTTAGATATAAATGAAATAAAGATGATTTGCCATGAAAAATATAAATAATAAAATTACGCTTCATATAAAAAGAGAAATTCTACTTAATAAATTGCTTCTGAAATATTAAGTCTTAATCTGTTAAAATTTTCGGTACAACGTATTCATTATTATTGAAATTACGAACAAAAATCAAAGCTAGGCTACACATGACACATCTTATATTATTGACTGAACCAGTGGATCCGTGCGACGAATTCGCACTTAGCTGCTCGGCCCCCACCATTTTCCCCTCCTGGTTTCCCACATCCCGTATATTCCCAATTTTTAATTTAAGTAAAATTTCAACAAACAAAGTCTTTTAACAAAAATTCAGAATGCAACGTCAAATATGTGGGAAAAAAAAAAAAAAAAAAAAAAAAAAAAAAAAAAAAAAAAACATATCGAATGATACCACATTTATCGCCGTACACTACATATAAGTTAAATCCAATATACGGCGTCAGATGCGAACAAAAAAATCCTACCCAATCGTACCTCATTCCTCGATGCACGCTAGATATTAGTTAAGAAAAAGGAATATTGACAACAGCAATGATATATCTGACAAGTGATTTTCTGTCTTGTGTATATGACATATCGCTTTCGTACTGTGTGCTCTCATTCCTCTTTCATAACGCGAGAGTTTGAAATCTCCTGTATACAGCCATAACCAAAAGTATTGAAAGCCCCGCATTTGTATGTGCGTTCGTAATTATATAAATATGTAGCACCTATAGTCGTCGTTCAGTCCGTCTGTCTGTCTGTCCACATATAACAGCGCAAGAAACTACCCAACCGAATCGTTTGAAATTTAAAATACATAATTGTTGCATTACTGTGTCGAGTCATTTCAAATTTTATGAAAATCGGATGCATAGTTTAATTACAGGGACAGTCAAAAGTTTTCCGTTGCATTACGATCAATGGGAAAAAAATATTGCAAGAGCATTTTAATGATGATACAACCTTTCGAACAGAATGAAATTGATAGACACTTATGAAGCGCACTGAAATATACATTCAGTACAATATGTAATGCAAAAAATATTGATAAAATTAGTTCTAGTACGAAAGCAACTCATATGCTATGTTTGACGTGCAATTTCCAACTTGTTTAATGAATCTTTAACAACAATATTTGGTTGGTTTCATGGTGTTTATTAAGGACAACCACCTGCACTAGGTATACAGGCCGAAGGATGGAAGATCACCCTTCGCGGGGATCATCACATGGAAACCTATTCCGTATTTACGAAAGGTTCGAGGAAAACCTTGAACAGTTAGGCCGAAGAGCGTGACACGGATTCGAACACAGCACGTCCCGTTTACCAGTTTTAACTACAATCCGTCTCGGAGAAGGTAACAAAATTTTAAGGCTGTTCTCAACTACTGTGCTCAACAAGCGAAAAACATTTTGACACATTTACAAATTCATTTTTTAACGGAAAGACACGAAAATGGAAAGCCCGACCATGGAAGAGATTTGCAATCTAACTGTTTTTTCCGTTTTTTGATCAATCAATTACCTATTGAGTAATAAGCGATTTTGATCACGTGACACGGCATTTTTCTCCCCTTACAGATTGGATTTTCTTCTTTCGATCGGAAGTTCGGTTCAAAATGACAACTTTGTCAGTAATTTCTGAAAGATCTATTGCGCTTACAAGAAAATGAAAAAAAACAGTTCGATGACACAGTTTCTGAATAACAACACCTTCTAGTTTCGTGCGTTTTCGAACAAAAAAAAAAAATAAAACTTGTGTCAGAAAGTTGACTCTTTCTATTTTAGAATAGCCTTAAGGAACCCGGCACGCGGTTTGGGCTGGATCGGGTTAACGCTAATAGACGCTTTCAGTCGTGACGTCAGATATGACGTTTTCCTTCGATACTGACTCCAGACAAACAGTTGCTATGTTGTATTTCCTACTTTTCTTACATATTATAGCTATATTTTACAGCTGTATCGAACAGATGTGTGTTAATATACTTTATATGCGCTGGTAACATTTTCTACGATTTACATTTAATAAGGAATGAAACATAGCAACCGTTTGTTTGGAGTCAGTTTCTAAGCAAAACGTCACGCCTGACGTCACACTGAAACCGTCTATTTGTTTCGTTGCGGGTTGTGTTGGCTTTAAATGTTTAGGATTCGGATCGGTTTCGGGTTAGGGAGTAGTCTCCTTCGGGTGGATGTAGGGTAGACCCAATTTTCCAAAAGAAAGTCCTGAATATTGATCAAAGGGTAGAACTATATATTTGAATAATAATGAGTGTATTTGTTTTTTTTTCTCTCTTTTCATTTTATTTATTTATTTATTTTTACAAAAAAGTTAAAATAGATATTAGATATATAGTTATAGACAATTTACCCACAATTAAACTATGATATGGATTATTTTTTTTTCCCCTTCGGACTCGGTTCGAGTCAGATTTAGGGATGACGATTATTATTATTATTATTATTATTTTTTTTTTTTTTTGTCTGGTTTGGGCCGGGTTTGTGTTGGGATCAAGCAGAAATTTCAGGTTCTTGTCGGGTCCAAACCTACTCGTGTACGGCTCCTGTATACTAGCTTTGAGCCTCTCAGCCGCTGGTGGACTTATTATTAATTGGATTTGTTTCCATACAGATATAGATTTCATTT
This sequence comes from Maratus speciosus, assembly GCA_963932465.1. Lineage (NCBI taxonomy): Eukaryota > Metazoa > Arthropoda > Arachnida > Araneae > Salticidae > Maratus > Maratus speciosus. The sequence goes on along the minus strand of OZ010800.1, from coordinate 242,910,252 downwards.
CAGTTATTCCATTTTTTTAAAGAGACATCGAACGAACACCTAGACTTTTATTTAATCCGCTTAAATAAGCTATTTGCTATAAAAACGATTTTTTTTTCAATAGTAAACTGCTACGTTTTTCAAGATATTTACTAATTGTATTTTGTATTAATAGATAATCATGAAAATTAGAATAATTCTTACAGTAAATGCTAGAACATAAAGAACTTAAGCAAGGCAAATAATAAAGATTTTATGTTAAATAAATCAATAAAAAAATAATTTTATAATTTACTAGAAAGAAATTTTATAATTTACCCTTACGACTTTCGCAAGTCAACCCCAATAAGTGCAACCAATAGTCATTTATATTTTTAAATGTATACTTAAAATATATCTTTTCAAACAACATTTATAATAACCCCAGAGCATTGAATTTTTATGCTTTTACAAATCTAGCTCCTTTTTGGTAAGCATGGAATTTACATTTTAAGACAAAATATAATGCGAATTAGAAATAATAATAAACCTATCTTGTTTTGACGCAATCTATGAACTTTAAAAATTGCTGCTAAATATTACACCATTTTGGCCTTTTATTTACCAATATTAAATCTTCATGCATCATTTCAAAATAAATAAATAAATGAATAAATAAATAAATAAATAAATAAAAATACTGTAAAATAAACTAATTTCAGCTGACGCCACCTGCACGGTTATATCTACTCTGACGTCTATAATGGCATATTCGCATGGTCTAATAATTCTTAAAGTTTCTAATACTAAAGAGAATATATTATTATCATATTAATGTGTTTTAAATTTTAAGGGAATTTCTATAATAGGGGGGAAAAATATTTTCATTGTTGTGTACGAGAGAGAGAAATAGATAAATGATCACATTTTCGCATTATTGATGTCATTTTCTAACTGAAATTGAAAATAAAACCAAGAAGGAAATTTTAATATCATTCAAATATTAGACAATTATTATATCATACATCCGAATTACTCGTTTCGTAAAATATTTTTATTAGAATTTTATGTATATGGGTTAGGTGTGTATTTTTTATTATCTTTATTAGCACATGTTATAATTGTGAGTAATAGAAAATTATAAATATAACTTTTCATTTAATTTTTCTAATACGAAAAATTTTCTTCTCCATTTTCGTTACAGTTTGTCATTTCCTGCAAAACGTCTTATAATTTTCAAGATTATTTAACAATTGGCGTAACATAACAACTTACAATGTAACTATACATTTGTATCCGAGTATTACGTTTAAGAATATTAAATATATATATATATATATATATATATACATGATTTTGACCAGAAGGCTGCATGTATATCTATGTGTGTGTGCCCTTAGTGTTCCACAGAGCCCATCGGATTGAAAGAGTGTATAAAGATCATGTGAAAAATGCCAAACAACATTTTCTTAATGGCATGTTTACCATTCATTTCTGAATATTCCAACTAACATTTATAGGTGCATTCGTAATTATATAAATACGTAGCACCTATAGTCCACGTCTGCCTGCACACAACAGCGCAAAAAATGCTGAACTGAATGGTTTGGTATTTAATAAACATAATCGTTGAGGAATTTTATCGAGTCATTTCAAAAATTTTATGAAAATTGTATCAAAACTTAAAAAGATAGTAATAAAATTTTTCTTCATTCTATTAAATCCTATCATACGAAATCAACTGAATTATATCCCATGCAGTGTTGATTTCAGGGGGTGGCCCGGGGGGGGGGGCATTCCCCTATAACTCTATAATGTCCTCCCCGGAGCTACAGAAATCCCTCCCGGAGAAAAGTGTCTGAATTCAACATTGATCCCATGATAGGCAATGATTTTAGGTTTCCACGGTGATTACGTCCTATTTAAGATGGAGTCCTATTACTTCCGTATTACTGAATTTAACATATATAATCGTAATAAATTTTGTATTCATGCGTTTTTGTATAAGTGTGTAAAAGCTATTACACTACAATCTGAATGTTTATAAAACTATTTCATAGTATGAACGCACCTCATTTGCCACGCTTGACGTATAGTTTACGACTTGTTCTAAATGCAAAAGTCAAATATAAATTTGAATTCAAAATGTTCAATTCATCTCAAAAACTGAACTTTTTTACTTCCGTTGTATTGTTTTTATTAAGACATGAAATTAAAACCATTACGTTCCTTTTATATACTTTTATATTATTTTGCAAGATTACAATTTCAGAAATAGACAGAATTATAAACATTCTAAGTTATTCTAGCAAAATCAGTTTGTAACACCTCATTTTTCCTTATTCATCAAAATTTTGCCAAAATTTAATGAGCATCGAATTCACTATGTTTATACATTAGCATACTTAGAAGATAGAATCCAATAATTTTCTAAGAAAGGAACAACTCCTTGAATTATATTACGAAAGATAAAGCACGAACTTTCGGAACTGAAAAAAGAATTCCGTGTTATTTTTCCAAGAAACGTTCCAAACATTTTGATTATCATTCTTTTCATCATTTTCAGATACAGTTCAATAGATTCTTTCTATGTACTTTATTTTACACAGAAAACTTTTTATTTTTGTCAGTCTGAGAATTAATATTCATAATACTACCTTAAAAAGGAAAAAAAAAACTGACTGGAAAATAATTTTCAGGTAACCGTTGGTTGTTCTTCGATTTTTATATAATTTGACATTAAATTGATTTTAAACTTTATTATCTTATCATAAAAGAATGATAGTTATTAGCTGTGACAATATGTTATTCAAACTGTCAATTGGCACTCTTATACTTTTACAGTTTTAATAGTACTTAGGATGAAATACCAGGAACTGAAACCTTTAGAATTCTTTCTTGTTCAAATTAAAATTACAAAATTTTAAATCTATGTTATACATATCTTTGCTTTTGAAAGTATAGTAGAGATACATGAAAAAATATTGTTGGCAAAATTTTTAAAAATTATACTCCTTAACACTAAAAAATAATTTTTGTCGTACATGTTTGTCAACAACTTCAATAACTGACACCATGCGTATTTTGAAAAAAATCCCTGCTGGATAATATTATATATCGATATAGATAATATTAAGAAGATGCATATAATACATTTAAACCATGTCGCGATAAATAATTAAATGAACCACATACTATATTTAAAATTCTGACATACTTTTTATTGAGACAATCGCGCGTTTATCAATGCAACCCTATATACAGGCATCTCTGAGTGTTGACAAAAAATTTCATCACCTGAATAATACTTTTTTAACGCCTTAGTTTCAGATTAACGGAGATGTAATTCTTTTCTCCTACAACCCCCCCCCCACCACCACCACCACCACCCTCTACCCTACTTTTTTTGTTGCTTTAACAGTTGGTCCTATCAAAAATTTGTCAATAAAAAAGTCGTAGATAACATTACGAATATTTATAATAAATTTAATATCTTGTGAACTGACGAAGTTATGATTTTTTTCTCTCCAATCCCCCCCCCCCCAACCCGCTTTTTTTAATTTCTTTTTTGTAGTAAGAGTTGGTCCTATCAAAAACTTGTCAATATAAAAGCGGCAGATAATATTAAAACGACTTATAAAAAAATCAGTGGATTTGATATATTGTGAATCGACGAAGTTATGAATTTTTTTCTTCTTCTTAAAACTCAATTTTTTTTCGCCCCTTGAGGCCATTCTTAATTATATCAAAAATCTGTCATACTTAAACTTTTGGCCCTTTTTCTAGAAGTAATAAAGATTCTAAACTGATTCGATATGTATCATAATTGAGAAGTGTTTTTTTTTCTTTTTTAACAAAAACCCTCCCCATTTCCACATTATATACATATTACATTATACATTACTTATTACTTACATATTATCATAGGCAATTTATATTTATTTTAAAAATAGATAAGTTTTTAACATTTCAGGAGGCGCAATTAAATTTTTTGCACCAGTGGACTTTATTTATTTATTTATTTTTATTTTTTTGCGTTGTTTAGTTACGCTATTAAAAATGCAAGTCCTTTCATAGCAGTAATATGAGATATGTTAGGAAAACAATTATATATACCAGAATTAAAAGTTGAACTTTGATTTCAGTGCCATTTGTGAGATCAAAGTTTTGGAAAAACAACGTTTCATCTAAAACTAACGACAGCTCGCCCGCGGGAATGTTTAATAGAAAAAGCTGAGCCTCTGAATTTGAACCGCGCCTCCTAAATTTGGTGTAATTTGATCACCCTACTTATACAGTAGACTCTCGTTAATGCGTCTGCGTTTAAGACTAATATCCAGTTAATGAGAACAACTTCGTCTCCCCTCCCCTAATCATTTTCTATTTGCAATTATTGTTTAAAACATCGCTTAAAGTGTACCACTGATCGAATAATTGGGACATTTGTTTTCACAAACTGACCGAGCAGAATCGAAACTGCTTTTGCACACTATCTTTTCAAAAGAAACTTTGATGTAACCTTAATTATTCTTAAAGATCAAAGTATATTAGATCCAGAAATCGTCAGTGAAAATAATTTAGAAACAGAAAATTTCAACCACCAAAAACGTGAAAGGTTCAAAAATTGTTACTGGCTGTTTGGCGATATTATCAACCAAAATATTATGTAACAGACTAAATTTTCCAGTGTGTCACAAAACGGAACTAGTCGAATGTAAGAATCCCAAAACTTTCTTCATTCTCATACATATTAATATTTGAAAAAGATTTTACACATGTTAATCCTTCGGTATTAATCAATACTACACCAACTTTGATTTTCATCTTAAGTTTCTTTTTCATTTTACGAATCGGAGTAAAAAACGAGTTAATAACGATCATAATATTATATAAAATTAATATTTTTCTTTATTCTGTTGTTCATCACCAGCCTGAAAATATCTGGTTTAGCTTTATGCGAATTGACCGTCTCTGCCTGAACATCGATGTACAACAGAACTATAAAAAATGTAGAAAAATCACTATTGCAGCACCTCTTTCCAACATATTGTTCCCAAATTCACATCTGACATGTTGGTTGTACCCAAAAACATACACATGAAATTTGGTTCAATTCTATGAATAGCTTCATACACTTTTCGATGATACAATATTGAAAATTGTACAAAAATCGTTATCGCAGTTCCCCCTACTGTTGGAATACATCCAAATTCAAGGAGGATCTTCTGGCCATAGCTAAAAGCATACTCAAGAAAATTTCTTCAGTTCATTGCATCTTTATACACTTTTCGATGATACAAATCGACATACATACATACGGACACACGGACGGATAATTTTGTATAAACTTGTTTTTACAGGATGTCTGAAACCTAAAACACCTAAATCTGTCGAAAACCGGAAGTCGCAAAAATTTTGATTAAATATTTTCTTCTTTAGTAAAATAAAAATGGTGCGCTAAAAACATCATTTGTTCATGCAACGCAATAAAAAGTGAGAGAATACCCCAATTAAAGTTAAATTATGTAAGTATTACACTGTTAAAATCTGCAGCAAACTGTCCAGCAATTCGACCGTTTTTATAGAAAGCGGTTACATAACCGTAATTTAACTTTATTCTGACCATATTATTGTCAATAATTTGGTCAGCTGCGCTTAATAATATGCCCAAATAACCGTTATCTTTAAAAAACGGCCGAATTGCTGGACAGTTTTCTGCAGATTTTTAATAGTGTACGGCAACTTCGTTGCACTTTTTTTTTCTTTAGCAATTTATTCTTTTGTATTTACAAATTGTTATTCACTGCAGTTTAACCAAAATTACTAAATTAATCACAAAGTTGTTTGTTTCAGCCTTAAGTTGGTAACCTACTTAAATTCTGTGGAAAAACGAATTCAATTTATTAAATGAAAGGGATTATTTTACACTATTCAAATGTTGTCATTTAATATGGATTTCGATTAGTGCAGATAGAAAGTAACTTCCCTTGGAAATCCACACTAATAAGAGTTTCACTGCATTATAATTAATTATTCCTTTCGATCCTTAAAGCATAGTGTAATGCCCCTGATATATACCATTAAATACTATACGGGGTCACGCATAACCAACAGCTCATTTCCTTAAATATTACTCCTACTATACACATACTTCCAATTGCAAAGTTTCATAAAAAGGTGCAAAATTTGATGACATAAGTTGCAACCCCCTGGGTTGTCTATTTTACACAATACTTATACAAATACACAAACTTAATTTTTATATGTTCCCCAGTAGGGTAGAATTTCCAATTAGGAAATTTTTCCCTATCCATTCCTAAAAAAAGATATAAAAGTCCATCTTGATACAGGAAAAACTCACAGAGATATTAAAAGCTAGATTTCGTGACGTTCACCACTTAAGAATACCTTGAGCGACGCGATATTGGTGCATTTGGAATGGAAGATATGGATAATCCACAAAATTATACGTTATTTGCTAAACCTCGGCCTATGCTATTACATCTAAATATACAATTTTGTCGAAAAATATTCGTAAATTCTTCACTTAATCTACCAAAGTCGCGAAAATAGCACAACAATCGCTGCCACAGAGCTCTCTTCCCGCAGAATATTTCCATTTTCAAATGGAATCTGACGTCCATAGTCAAAAACGAATAGAGAAAGTTTGGCTCAGTTCTATTCATAACTTCATACAGTTTCTGATGATACAAAAAAGGGAAGAAAAAAAAATCCCACTTAAATTTGCTATTACAGTTCCACTTCCAGGTCGATTTTCCCCTAAACTTTATCCAATATTCGACTCATCACATTACACCTAAATATAAATTTCATGAAAATATTCACAAATTCTTCGCTTAAGCTTTCAAAAATAGAGAAAATCGCTATCACAGACGCTCCTTCTGGGGAATGCGCTTTTTTCAACTAAGATCTGAGGACACGGTTAAAAACATACAGTATGCCCACTAAAATCCATTTCCGTCCTCTTAACTTCAGAACGGTGGCTGCTATGTTCATAAAAGGGGTGTCTAGTTAAAGCACCCATGTGCTACTGAATGAAACCGCCTACGGTGAAAATCTGCGGAGTTAGCAATCCTATCTCGAAAATGGAAAGAGGATGGGGGGAAAAAAGTGGGGAAAAAGTGATTTACAATATTTAGAGCATCACCGATTTAGTACGAACGGACACCTTGTTGACATTAATGAGAAGAATGGAACGGTTAAAACGCGCATTTGTTTTTCGTGGTTTCCTACACTGTGACGTCACGAAACTTGAACGGAAGGAGAAATGATAATCTTTCGGACAAATGGGCATCCAAATGTGCATTTCAGCTGACGGTGAGAAGTTTGAACATCTCAAATAAATGTATATTGTTATAAGTAGTTTTTTTTTTTTTTTTTTTTTTTTTAAAGATCGTTTTGCAACATCACAGTGTAGGAAATAACGTAAAACAAATGCATGTTTTATCCGTTCGCATTAATCTCCACAAGGTGTCTTTTTGTACTACATCGATTATGTTCTACAACTTTGTACATCACTTTTCTGCCCCATCTCTTTCCGTTTTCGAGATTGGAATGCTAACGTCATAGTTATCTACCATGTGGCGACGTAGGCAGTTTCATTCAGTAGAGCATGGCTACTTTACACCACCTAGACACCACTTTTATGAATATAGCAGCAGCCGTTCCGAAGTTAAGAGGGTGGCGAGGAACTTTAGTGGGCATACTGTGTATACGTGAAGTTTGGTTCAGTTCTATGCATCCCTTCACACACTTTCTAATCATATAATAAATAAAAGGACAAAAAAAGCGGTATCACGGCGTCCCCTTCGGCCGAATACCGCCAAATTCAACTGGAACCACGCTGGAACTGTGTGACAGAACAGTTCCACTGGAACAGTGGCCACAGCCACAAACTTATATTGAAGTTTGGTTGAATTATCTGCATTACTTCATACACTTGCAATAATACAAAGAGTAAATGCAGACACACGAAAACACATATTTTTAAAAACGTGTATTTCGAGATCTTTGACCCTTAAAATTTTTAAATCCATCGATTGAAAACCTGAAGTGGAAAAAAATTTCGATTACAATATTTCCTTCTATTATACATTGATGAAAGTCAAAAGTAACTAGAAAACAAAAATTCTGCTTTACTTTCGCCCCCGATGAAAAAAATGTATAAATGGGGCATTCTCACAATCTTTTGACTTTCGGGAATAAAAATCTGGTGAAATTAAACATGCTAAAATAACATTTTAATCTGTTAGACGAATGCCTTAATGATTCAAAATAAAGAAAAAGGGTCAGTAGCGAAATTTTTTTTATTTAACTGAGGTTTAAGTTAAACTTGCGAGTTTATTTTTAGTACAAAATTTTGGTATAACATTGTCTTAAAGGGGTGTTAAAGAAGGAATGGAATGAAAGAATGGGGATGGAATAGGGAAAAAGGGACGGTAAAGGAAAAAAAAAGGATGGTAAGAATGGGACGGTAAGGAAAATTACCACTATTTTTAGGCAAATCATGTTAAGACTAAGTGATAGCCACAATGTTAATTGATTTTTAGAAGCAGATGTTAACATTGAATTAAATAAAAAAAATTAATTTACCTCGAAAAGTGCCGGAATAAACCTTGGGGACGGTAAGAATACCAATAAAGCCACGATGCACGAAATTGATATTTAAATGCTGATTTAAATTCTGCAGTAAATTTCCTGTCAAAGAATTTTAGATATTCTTCCTCTAGCATACTTCTGCATGAGAGAAAACTTTAAAAAAAATTCTGCGGCTGCCTCTGAAGTGATTTTCTGTATAAGTTTAGGAAGAGGATAGTAAGGAATCTAAAACCCAGGAACAGAGTAAAAAAATAATATCAACCGTAAAAATGTGTGCAGGTTAATTTTTTGCTACATATTTATATAAAACAATTGTCCCAGTTTCGGAAATAAATTACATTGAATTACTTTTATTGAAACAATTTTATACAGACAGCTCCAAACTAAAAAATCAGCATCAGGAACACGGGACGGTATAGGAGTTTTCCTGGTATTTGGACACCCAACATCGTCCAAAACTTATTCATCTCGTTAATATTGTTATGCAACCATGCAATGAGATGTTCACCAGTATAGGAAATAAAAAAAACCCACAAGAATATGTACTAAATTAAAAATTATTATTTAGGGACATAAAAGTCAAAAGATTGTGAGAATGCCCCATATGCATATAAATATAGATAATACAAAACATATTTCAGTTTTAAGATTTAAAACACAGACTTTTATTTTATATAAAATGACGTCATTCGCATTCTCTGACGAATTCCTCAGTATTCATATGACGTCACTATCGCAGAATAATACACACACACACAAAAAAAAAAGCATATCACTCAAGGAACTCGGCAAAAAAAGAAAAAAAAAATCGGCTATCTAATGATTCATATGTCTTCATTTGTTTGTAGGGGAGAATAACCGAATTTGGACCACTTCACTTATTTTCAGGTGTGTCTCACTTCATTTTTGGAATATCTGTAAAAGATCATTACATAGTGTCAATCTATTCATCTACCAACTAAATAAATATTTAGATCAATTTCTTTTTGAAAATTTTAAATTTTATTTTAATTTGAAAAATTTGTCAAAAGTGGTCCAAATTCAGCAACTGGTCGCCTAAGTTGAACCCTCAGTCTCCTAAATTGGACCACATAATAATTTTTTAATCACTAGAGGAGAATAACCAATTTTATTAAAAGCAAAGTTTGCGATTAACAATCAAACAAATTTAAAACAACCAAAAAATAACAGCAATGAAATATAATGAAATTCAAATATCTGAAAATATGAGTAATTGTTTTAAATCAAAATGTATTCCAAATATAAATCAAAGTTATCGGTAATTAAGAATAGAAATTATGGAACTAATTGTCAGTTACTTGAATATCATGTAAGGAGTGATTCAAAGCTTATACATGAATTTTGTTTATTATTTATGTTTTCTTGCGCACACAACATAGAACCGTATATGGCAATCTGAACACTGAATCATTTCTGCTATTTTATTTTTCTTACAAATTAGGCAAAACCAATCATCACTGTCTAGATTTTTCTTTTTAGATTCTAAATTATCAGACTTTTATTTTTAACGGAAGTTTTCTTCACTATGTTTGTAGTTCTTCTCTTCCATCCTTGTCTTGCTAATTGCATTACACCTATTTTTTTAAACTCGATGTTCCAATTGCTTTTGTACTGTGAAAGCTTCTTTTTTTCCATTTAAAGGTTTAGTTTATATGGTGATGATGTTAACACAACTATTTTTTGACTCCCTCTGTATTTTGATTTAACTGATTTTAGCAAGAGAAATAACATTTCTAATGATTTTTTTGATTTTGGGGAGGATTTGTAGCTGCAGCCTTGTTGCAGGTCAATTTCTTCACAACTTACTTTCTGCTTTTTGTTTCCTATATATTTAACAGCTTTTGCTGTCACGGGTGTTTTTCTTCCCGACAGTTTGTCTATGTCTTTTTCAACATTTTCATTGAGGTTTGAGATGTTATGATGTTTTAATAACACAAAAGTATAATTCCACCCTCCACAAATGTAAAAAGTATTCCATCACAAATATCCTGCAGGAGGAAAATGTTTGATTTCAACTTTGTAAATCAAATATGACGTAGGAATAAAGAATTCAAAGAAAATAAATACAATTACATACAAGATAAAAGACATTGCAAACAAGATTTATTGCATAGACATGTAAAAATATATTTATGTTTATATAGGCCTAAACTGCATAAAAAATTAATCCAGATATACAAAAAAAAAAAAAAAAAAAAACTTGCATGGATATAGTAATCCATTATAAAATACCCGGGCTTCCCGGGTTACAGAATATATGTGAAAACAATTTTTTTTAATTGAAAAGTAATTTTTTTTTACATGCAATATATTATTTATATTGCTCTCTAATAATAAAAAAGCATTTTTCATATGAAAAATTTGAATTATACAATCAAATAAACTTTTGAAATTTATCAAAAGCGATCTTTTCATATTAGCCGCATGCTAAGAGTTATTAGCCAAGATTTTGCTGCTTACGCCATCCTTTTGATTTCTGATAATTTCAGAGCTTTAAGCGCGTAGTTCCATAACATGTCTGTTAAATTTGTGTTTTATTTATATTATTTTATTTATTTAATCATGGAGGATGTTTTATTTTTATTTACGGAATATTTCTCGTAAGAAAATGATGAACTCTTTTTGTTGTTTTAAGGGCAAACGGATTTATCTTTCTTAATCGAGCTCCACGCTATAGAAATAAATTTAAAAATAGACCTATCATACCCGCAATCACCCTTTTTAAGAAATTGGTATGTTAATTTGATCATTTAAAAATTATTTTAACTCAAAACGTGAAGTCACGATTGTCAGAAAAATCTTTGCATGTAAACAGTCGCACTCTTAACTCGAGATTCTAATCTCAGTACCGGAAAGTAAAAATTGCCATAGTTTATGTTTTCTTGACACATTTGTGTTAAAAAGTTTGGTTTCATCTAAGAAAATCATGGTTTTCTTTTAAATATGACGTCATTTTCACTTACTTAAGCATTTCACCTAGTGTCTGAAACTTAGTACACATACTGAAGGACAGAAAATATGGAAAATGTATGAGGAAAATGCGTGATTTCAAAAGCAGTACGTCATTTTCCGTTCAAAATATTATATCACTTATGGGATTTTGCGCCATTAAACCCTATACAACAATTTTTATCAACAAATTTGAATTTTTATCAGATAATCACATGAATAAATATAAATACACCTCATTATTTCTCTCTTCTCTGCAATAATGAAAGATATCTCATTACCATCATTTTGAAGAAGTTTCATAGTTTCATAGTAGATCAAGTTTCTTTTTAAATTAAAATATAATAATGGGATATTAAAAAAAAAACAGCTAGTGCTGGAACACCTACAAATCGACAGGTTTCAGTTAAAAAAATTATTAGTAAATTTGGTTCAGCAGAAAGCTCAGGGCAGATGACTAAAAATCATTCTTGTGTTTTAAATATATAGATTATATAAAATTATGAAAAATTAAATTAAGCAAATTATGTTATTTTGATAAAATTACAGTAACATGTCTTAAAAAATAGCAATAACATTTTATTAGCATAGAGAATTTTGGACAAAAACTTGGGAACCTGATATTATTTTAAACCTCGAATTATTGTAAAGATCTTCTTTGATTGATTGTCTAACTCGACGAAGCGAATTCATCCAAGAGAGAATCATCAAGTTCTGTAATATAAATCGCTGTTTTCGGACAAAGATCATGCATACTGTATGTTACTGCTCTTCCATAAACTCATTCTAGATGTTTGTAAAACAATGCGCGTTTCATCAGTGTGTGATTTAAATTACGTTATTTTCAAAGATAGAGCATTCTCACCTGTGAAGAATTTCAAATCAGCTGGGGTGAAAATAACGTGCTTCTACAAAACATATTTCAGTTTTAAGAAATAAAATACAGGCATTTTTTTTTATAAAATGACGTCAATTGCATCCGCTAAAGCATCCACTTTTACGATCCCGTCTTAAAGAACATCTATAGATCGATATGCAAATGTCATCATTATCTCGAAATAACACAAAAACACAGCAGAAAGCATGACATTGCATAAGCTCGGCAAAACAATCTAGGGTATCTAATGATTTATATGACTTCAATTTTTTGTTTATAATGGCTCCATATTTTATCAGAAGTAATTCATTTATATTTTTTCAAAATTCGGAAAATGTTATAGACGCTTTCATTGCGACGTCAGTAATGACGTTTTGGTTGGAAACTGACTCCAAACAAACGATTGCTATGCGTCATTTCTTTTTAAATATAAATCGTAGAAAATGTTACCACAACATATCAAGTATTAAAGCACTTAGATGTGAGATATAGATGTAAGATATAGCTATAATATGCAAACAAAATAGAAAATACAACATAGCAACCGTTTGTTTGGAGTCAGTTTCCAACCAAAATGTCATGACTGATGTCACGACTGAAATCGTCTGTTACACACGGATAAATAAAATTGCATTCTTTTAGATTTTTGATACGTAATTCGTATCAAAAATCAGATTTTGATTACGTAATTCGTATAAAAAATCTGAAAGAATGCAATTTTATTAATCCGTATGTAATGTGCGTAAATGGCGGAGAAAATAAGTCGCACAAATATTCTTTAAAATATATTTTTATAAAGTGAAAGTGTTGTATTGTTTGTAAAGTTAAATTGCAATAAACTAAGAAACATTTAATTGGTAAATAAAAACAAAATAAACCCAAAACTCACCGTGTTTTATAACATATGATATTCTTGACATAGCACGTATTTTAATTTAAATTTTTTTACAGTTTTTATGAAAAAAGGGCAACAAAATAATATCTGTTATTTTCCTTTTCCCCCCTTTACTTTCAACAGAAAAGGAGTTCTTCAGTTGCCACGTTTACAAAAAAAGTAATAAAAACTACAAAAAAAAATTAATATCTTAAAATTGAATTGAGATACAGCTTTCAAACAAATTGCATTTAAAAGAGCATTTGTTTCCTTATACGACGGTGTAAAAATTTAAAATGTGCGATGTTTAGAAGTTTAAAAATTTGCAGTAGAGAAAATTGCAAAACCAAAATTTTATTTCAAATTTCCAAGTGTTGCCATTCGCAAAATGACCCATGCGTTACGCACAGATATGTTTGTCCTTTATAATATAAATTAAAAAAATAGTGTACAAAGCGTACCGTGCTCGAAATTTATTACATACTTTTCAAATTTATGATCGGATATCTGGTCCAATTTAAGCAACTTAAATTGGCCCAATTACGGCAACTGCGCTATTTTTTAAAACAGTTAATTTCGAGACTAAGAACAAAAATGAAATCAAACAAATCCGCGTGCAAGATATGCGCAATAAAGAGATGAATTCATATATGTATGTGAAAACATAACTACTTACCTTAGTTTTAAAATATTCACTTACGTTTAGTAGGGAAAATTTAGATCAAAACAGCTAACTTTAGGGTTTTTTAAATTTGCTGAAAACAGCACGTGGTAGGCGGCTGCTTCTTCTAATCATGAGTGACGTCATTCTGATGAGTAGGATTTCAGCGGTAGATAGTCTCTTGCTGTAATTAACGGCAGAATGGCAACGGTACAATTAAAGCGGCGGTCCAAATATGGCTACTCTCCCCTAATATAATTAAATTAAATATAGTTTATAATAGATCCATGTTTTATCAGAAATTATTCTTTTATATTTTTTCAAAATTGCACGTATTTTAATTACATTTTTCTCAGTAGTTATGGGAAAATGGCAACAAAAAGATATAATTACTATATTTCCTTTACTTTCTACAGAAATGGAGTACTTGAGTGGCCAACATTAAACAAAAGGCGATAAAAACTATAAAAAAAATTAATATCCCAAAAAAAAGATGAGATGCAGTTTTGAAAGAAATTGCATTAAAAAACACTTTTTTTCCCAATACGAAGGTTTAAAAATTAAAAATGTGCGATGCTTAGACGTTTAAAAAATTGCAGTAGTGACATCTGCTTTGTTTTACGGCTGGTTTATACAACGGAACGTTATTTTATTTAGCCTACACTTTATTTGTTGGGAGAAAGCAATAGCATATCGGGGACTAAAAAGAAATATCTATATCTTCCAAGTTGAAGAATTTTTGTAATATTTATCGTATATTCCGTCTTATAACACGTATCTAAGAATTTAAACTTTTTTTTTTCTGTTTTCTGGTATATCCCCTATATTATTCGCACCCCTTTTTCGCAAAGAAGTTTTATGAACTGTAGGATTAAAATACAATAAAGAGCATCGATAATTATGTAAATATATAATAATTTAATTCCTTGTAATAATATATTATTTCTAATTGCTAAAAAAAAAATGTAAGATTAAAGCTTTAAAAACAGTAAAATAGTTTTATTTGACTGTTGAGATGTTTCAACTCATCCAGAGTCATTTTCAAAACAAATAAATAATGATATTCTGAAATTTATTTGACTGTTGACATTTGACAGTTTAGACCATCGGTAGTCGATGTTTATAGTTGTTGGAGTTTAGACTATTGACTAGAGCAGACGGATCAAATAATTACTATATTGGGATGAAAAGCAGGAAATTTAAATACAGAAAAAAGCAGCATGTTGCTGATATTAAATATAATAGAAAAAAAACAGCCTTGGTAAGATTACATCAAGAAGAAATTATTCATATAAATTTCAGAGAAAGTTAAATAATTTTTCCCTCCAACCATCCATTATAACAGAAACAATACAGATTCTAACACGTAAAAATAACATATGTAATGATACAACATCATTCACCTTACCAAAACTGTGACTCGAAGTACTCAAGGGTTTAGAAAATAGAAATAAACATCCAAGTAAAATAAAAAAAGTAACGTGCGTTACATGAAAAACTGAATCAGAATATAATAATAGAAAAAAAAACAGCCTTGGTAAGATTACACCAAGAAGAAATTATTCATATAAATTTCAGAGAAAGTTAAATAATTTTTCCTTCCAACCATCCATTATAACAGAAACAATACAGATTCTAACACATAAAAATAACATATGTAACGATACAACATCATTCAACTTACCAAAACTGTGACTCGAGGTACTCAAGGGTTTAGAAAATAGAAATAAACATCCAAGTAAAATAAAAAAAAAAGTAACGTGCGTTGCATGAAAAACTGAATCAGAATATAATAATAGAAAAAAAAAACAGCCTTGGTAAGATTACATCAAGAAGAAATTATTCATATAAATTTCAGAGAAAGTTAAATAATTTTTCCCTCCAACCAATATTAACCATCCATTATAACAGAAACAATACAGATTCTAACACGTAAAATAACATATGTAACGATACAACATCATTCAACTTACCAAAACTGTGACTCGAGGTACTCAAGGGTTTAGAAAATAGAAATAAACATCCAAGTAAAATAAAAAAAGGAACGTGCGTTACATGAAAAACTGAATCAGAACATAATAATAGAGAAAAACAGCCTTGATAAGATTACATCAAGAAGAAATTATTCATATAAATTTCAGAGAAAGTTAAATAATTTTTCCCTCCAACTAATATTAACCATCCATTATAATAGAAACAATACAGATTCTAACACGTAAAAATAATATATGTAACGATACAACATCATTCAACTTACCAAAACTGTGACTCGAGGTACTCAAGGGTTTAGAAAATAGAAATAAACATCCAAGTAAAATAAGAAAAGTAACGTGCGTTACATGAAAAACTGAATCAGAATATAATAATAGAAAAAAACAGCCTTGATAAGATTACATCAAGAAGAAATTATTCATATAAATTTCAGAGAAAGTTAAATAATTTTTCCCTCCAACTAATATTAACCATCCATTATAATAGAAACAATACAGATTCTAACACGTAAAAATAACATATGTAACGATACAACATCATTCAACTTACCAAAACTGTGACTCGAGGTACTCAAGGGTTTAGAAAATAGAAATAAACATCCAAGTAAAATAAAAAAAAGTAACGTGCGTTACATGAAAAACTGAATCAGAATATAATAATAGAAAAAAAAAACAGCCTTGGTAAGATTACATCAAGAAGAAATTATTCATATAAATTTCAGAGAAAGTTAAATAATTTTTCCCTCCAACTAATATTAACCATCCATTATAACAGAAACAATACAGATTCTAACACGTAAAAATAACATATGTAACGATACAACATCATTCAACTTACCAAAACTGTGACTCGAAGTACTCAAGGGTTTAGAAAATAGAAATAAACATCCAAGTAAAATAAAAAAAGTAACGTGCGTTACATGAAAAACTGAATCAGAATATAATAATAGAAAAAAAAAACAGCCTTGGTAAGATTACATCAAGAAGAAATTATTCATATAAATTTCAGAGAAAGTTAAATAATTTTTCCCTCCAACCAATATTAACCATCCATTATAACAGAAACAATACAGCTTCTAACACGTAAAAATAACATATGTAACGATACAACATCATTCAACTTACCAAAACTGTGACTCGAGGTACTCAAGGGTTTAGAAAATAGAAATAAACATCCAAGTAAAATAAGAAAAGTAACGTGCGTTACATGAAAAACTGAATCAGAATATAATTATTTATTTGTTTTGAAAAGGATTCTGGATATGTTGAAACATGTCAACAGTGAAATAAAACTATTTTACTGTTTTTAAAGTTTTAATCTTACACCGTTTTAACAATTATAAATAATACAAAGTGTGAAATAAAATACACGAACGTACAGCAAATAAACAAATGCGAAGTGAGGACATCCGTTTCTGCTAAGCCTATCTGCTCGAATCTCCAAAAAGTGCTTGGAACATTAGCCTTTAAAAAAATATATTTACATCTTTTTCTCTTATTCAATAATCTAGAAATATCTCATTTTTTAACCTTCATTTTTAAGCTTTCTATTTTACCTGCCGTATAACGCGTACCTGTAACATTTGACATATATATATTTTGTTTCAAAAGTTCGCATTATAAACAGTAGTTATACTCCAAATTTTATGTAATTAATTATCATTCAAGAGTAGAGGAGTATTAATTTAGATATTATTTCCTCATTTCTCTAAATTTTATGTAATTAATTATCATTCAACAGTAGAGGAGTATTAATTTAGATATTATTTCTGCATTTCTCAAAATATTGGAAGAATCTGATTTCAGCATAAATTCTTGAGCTAAGTCAATCATGTTCTAAATATATTATCTCAAATATCAGAAGTTTTGTAAAGACCTTAACTTTTACAACAACCTTTCACAAAAATTAATAATCTCTGCCATCAAATTATTGTAAATATGGGACGTCAAAATCCATTATGCCGTTCCAAACTCCGTCAAGATTCATAGGCAACAATAGGAAAACTTCAAAAATGTTAACTATCTCTCAGCGTATCAAACTCACGTCGAAGGGAGCAAGTCTATTAATTCACTTTTATCTCCTTCATCCAAGTAATTAAATGGGGTCTTCCTATGATATGTTGCCTTTCTATACATAAAAACAGCAGTTCTGGAGTTCAGCGTTCACTTTTTCCGATAAGTAATTAATTAGTCGCGTCGTCAAAAGACTTGTTTGTAATAAGATGCTGTCTTTTGTAATACAGGAGTTTGAGAATGAAGTTTCTGAAAACAAGTGTAAGTTAATGCTCCTCATATTTGTTTTGCATATTATTTGAGGTATGAAAAGTGGGAATATTAGTTGTTAATTAACATAATAAAGTAGCTTTATTCATTATCTTTTCTAATGTATTTTTAATTAAGTAATGTTTTTAGTTTCACTAAGTCTTTGTTAGCACTGATTCATTAGGAAAGATAAGAAAATGACCAATTTTTAGCTCATAAATTAATTTATTATGTTCTTTGAGTATAAATAATTTTAATAAGCTTATTCGAAATTTTTAGCATTTAGCCTAAGAGAATATTTTTTTATAATGAATATACGGATGTGTGAAACGCAAAACTTGGGATTAATTTTAATTTAACTATTCTAATTGGTAAATAAATCACATGAGTTGCAATTTTACAACTGGCAAAAAATGTCCGGACAGAATTCGTACCAGGGATCTCTTGACGGAAGTTGCCATTCCTCTGCCAATCCCAGAAGAATCTGACAGGATTTAATTCACCCAGTTAATCTCATTGATCGTAGCATGTGGTCTGATATATGAATCAGCTCAGCAGATACACTATATGGCCAATGATGATTGGTCACTTGCGAGTTTAGACGTTTTGTTAAATATGTAGATAAATACATGAGGAATTATTCTGAAACTCCAGGTGCGTAAACAAGATAGTATAGTTCATATATTTCCGCGAAGATTTTTTCCCTAAACCCCATAGAGGACCGTCAAAAAATTGAAAAAGAAAGAATATCTTTTGGATAACTCTGTAAAAACTAATGAAGCAAAAGCGTCTAAACTATAGAACATGATTAAGAGGCTTATTGTAATAAACTGTGTTCATTTTTATGAGAATAGCATGTAAACTAGTAGAGGAATTAAAATTTTTATAAAAACAGTTCAAAATTTTACAAATTTTTTTGCTTACAATTTGAAAAGTTCCTAATTAAAAAAAAAAAAAAAAAAATGTTATTTTCAGAAAATATGACAAACAATATTATACACAATACCCTGCAATCAGAATTAAAAAATAATAAAATTTGGATGAAAAATGAGCAGGTTCACTAAATAATGTTTCACCGGGCATGCGCGAATGCAATTAAAAGATAATGTGCATAATATATTAGCTAAGTGTATAGAGCAACGTTTGTGAATGTCTCAAAAACATAGCTTGAAAATTCTGAAAATCATCGTCGATAGAGCAAGCTCGAAATCGGTTGTTCCCAAAAGAAAGCAAAAAGATGGTGAGCTGTATCCAAATATCTGCAGATTAGTGCCAAGAGAGAATACACAATATTACACGTATTACTTATATTTGTATACAACTCCTCATCTTTTCTTCCTTTTGGAAAGAATGGATTTTGAGCTTATTCTATCGACGATAATTTTCAGAATTTTCAAGCTATGTTTTTGAGACTTTCATAAAAGTTACTCTCTATACTTAGCAAATACATTATGTACATTATATTTTGATTGCATTCGCGCATGCGCAGTGAAGCATTTTTTAGTAAACCTGCTCATTTTTCATCCAAGTTTTATTATTTTTTAATTCTGATTGCAGTGTATTGTGTACAATGTTCTTGTCATAGTTCCTGAAAAGAACATTTTTTTATATTATGAACTCTGCAAATTATAAGTAAAAACTTGGCAAAATTTGGGACTGTTTTTTTTACAAAAACCTTAATTTCTCTACTAGCATGTATGCTATTCTCATAAAAACGAACACAGTTTATTACAATAAGCCTCTTAATCAAGTTCTACAGTTTGAACGCTTTTTTTTTTTCAGTTTGTTGATGGTTCCCATATGGGATTTCGGGAAAAACAAATCTTCGGGAAAATATATGATCTATACTATTTTATTTAAACACCTGGAGTTTCAGGATAATTCCTCATGTATTTATCTAGATATTTAAAAAAACGTCTAAAATCTCAAGTGACCAATCATCATTGGCCATATAGTGATTTATCGGGTAATGGAATTCCAGTAATCGTTGGATACATAGTTACACTAGATTAATTTTAACACAATTCTGTAATCGTTATATAAGTCATATGAGTTGTAATTTCCCAACTGGGCGAAAAATATCCTGGCAAGGATTCGCACAAGGGATCTCTTGGCGGAATTACGTATCCAGCGTGTACTGGAGTCCCATTACACGGGATTTATTCTGTTGAGCTGGTTAATGTATCAGATCAGATCGATATCAATAAAGTTAGTTGAGTGAAATAGGCAAGGCTCCCAATGGTCCTTTTTTTGAAAACCAGTAATTTCTTAGAAAGAAATTCGTAGTAGGTTTCTGCAACAATTGCAAGAAAAACGTTCCTCCAGGTATTTTTCTACGAAATTGTTAAAGAAGATTTGGTACTACTTGGTTTTCCCGTCGACCAATTTCTCCAAATTATACAAATCGCCAAACCATTCGCCAAATTATACAAATTCACATACTTTTTAATTTTAATTAACGAAAGGACAAATAAATTAGTAAAATATTAATAAAAATACAAATAAAAAGTCGAATTAAAAATCCCTTGATGATGTAGCAAACACGTGTATCGTGTTTAATGTCAAGGAATTGTGGCATTTACGATCAACCATTATTGGCATATAATCTTATAGTTTGGCGATAATTTTTTGGTCGACGGTATAATCAAGTAGTATCCAAATAAATTAGTAAAAGATTAAAAAAATACAAATAAAACGTCGAATTAAAAGGACTTTATGACGTAACGAACACATGTTTAATGTCAAGTGAAGTGGACATTTACGATCATCCATTAT
Source organism: Maratus speciosus (assembly GCA_963932465.1). Classification (NCBI taxonomy): domain Eukaryota; kingdom Metazoa; phylum Arthropoda; class Arachnida; order Araneae; family Salticidae; genus Maratus; species Maratus speciosus. The sequence goes on along the minus strand of OZ010800.1, from coordinate 242,889,265 downwards.
TGGCATTTAATCTTAAAGTTTGGCGATAGTTTTTTGGTCGACGGGATAACCAAGTAGTAGCGAAGATTTTTCTTTAAATATAAATGGCGCTGAAAAAGCGGACTTAGCGGGAGCCCTAATTAGATACTCCAGATTTGTCCGGAATAGCTTAGTTGGCAAAGCATTGTCAACTTCAGCCAAGAAATTGCTAGTTCGAATTCTGGCCTGAACATTTTTCGCCAAATTGGAAAATTACAACAAAATTTGTGGTTTTATTACACATAATATTAAAATATAATATATTACATTTATCCCGTATAAAGTTGTTTTTATTAAAAAAAAAGGCTTATTATAGAGCTTTTTTTATTTATGTTGTACATTTCATATAAAAAAAATATTTTCAATAAGTATTTTGCGAACTAAACTTTATTTCATTATATTTATTGATTTTTTTTTTAATTAGTATAACATAAACTAAAGTAAAAGTTTGGTGCTTTTCATATTTGTTTTGTGTTCTTGAAAGATATAAAAATTGGATAATTTTGTTATTGATTATTTGCAATAAATTTTATTCAATCTTTCGGAAAATTTTATAATCTCCTTCATGAACTCATTATAAATATGAGACAGAAAATGATCAAGACAGTCCTAAACTCCGGCATGATTCATAGGAAACAATACAATACGTTCATAAATATGAACTATCTTTCAGCGTATCAAACTCACGTCGATGGAAGCAAGTTTATATAATGACTTTTATCTCTGTCACACAAGTAATCAAATAGGAACTACGCTATCATATGCTGTAATTCTATACATAAAAACAATCGTTCTGTAGTTCGACGTTCACTTTTTCCAATAAGTAATTAATTAATCGTGTCGTTAAAAGGCTTGTTTGTAATAAGACGCTGTGTTTTGTAATACAGGATATTGAAAATGAAGTTTTTGAATACCAGTCTAAATTAACTTTGACCATGTTTGTTTTCCATAGTATTCGAAACATGAAGAGCGTCGATATTAGTTGTTAATTAACATAATGAAGTAATTTTATTCATTATCGCTTTTAATATATTTTTAAATAAGTATTTTGCAAACTAAACTTTAATTCATTATACCTACTGATAAAAAACATTTGAAGTTAGTATAAAATAAACTAGAATAAAAGTTTGATGCTTGTCATATTTGTTTTGTGTTCTTGTAAGATATAAAAATTGGAGAATTCTGTTATTGATTATTTAAATAAATATTATTCAATCTTTCAGAAAATTTTATAATCTCCTTCATCAATATTATAAATGTGAGATGGCAACATCATTAATACAGTCTCAAAATCCTGCATGATTTATAGGAAACAATACAATACGTTTATAAATATGAACTATTTCTCAGCGTATTAAACTTACGTCAATGGCAGCAAGTCTATAAATTGACTTTTATCTCTGTCACACAAGTAATTAAATAGGAACTTGCTATTATATGCTATTATTCTATATATAAAAACAACAGTTCTGTAGTTCGGCGTTCATTTTTTCCAATAAATTTAATTAATCTTGTCGTTAAAAGGCTTGTTTGTAATAAGACACTGTCTTTTGTAATAAAGGATATTGAAAATAAAGATTCTGAATACCAGTCTAAATTAACTTTGACCATGTTTGTTTTCCATAGTATTTGAGACATGAAGAGCGTGGGTATTAGTTCTTAATTAACATAATGAAGTATTTTTATTCATTACCGCTTCTAATGTATTTTTAATTAAGTATAGTCTTTGGTTTCTTAAATTATTTGTAAGTAATAATTCATTACATTTGTTCAGTATGTAAGGTATGGAAATGTCTGTTTTCCATTTTTAAACATGTTCTAAATTAATTTATTACCTTCTCTGTATGCAGATAATTTTAATTAGCTTATTCAAAATTTCTAACTTTTAGCAAAACTGAATAATTATTGTAATGAGTATTTTATGAGTGAAATGCAGAACTTGTGGTTTGGTTATTTAAGCGTATCAAAATATAATATACTTCATGTAAAATGTATTTTTAGTGAAGTTATTTCTCATTAAACAAAATCGCATATTATACAAGGATTGTGATTTCTTTTAAATTTGTAACTTGCGAAAAGATTTTATTTTAAGAGTTATTTTGAACACTAAATTTTATTTCATTAGATACAAGAATAAAGTTTTGATTAAAGTTAATATAATATATAATAAAATAAATGTTTGAAACTCATTAACATATGTAGGACAAACGCACCATAAAATATAATAAGTAAGATATAAGGGAGACAAGAGAGGGTTGACCCACTTTTTGAAAAATGATTTTTTATTTTTTAAATATTGTACGTAGAATAAAGTTTTATATATCATTTTATTCGTTATAAAATCAGTTATTAAAATAAAATTGCGACTTAAGTGTAATATATAAGAAATTTGAAAAATGATTGATTTTAATCATGAGAAAATAATGGGCCAAGGCTCCCCACATATGGGAGGGTTGACCCACTATATGGGAGGCTTGACCCACTTTGCTTTATATTAAAATATTTGTGAAAAGAAATAAATCTTTAAAAAAAAAGCAAATAACTTTATGTTACATGCTTTAATTATTATAAAAAAATTATTTTTGAAAATATGATGCTTAAACGAGCCTGTTTAGGCGCAATTGCATGTCAGAGGACAGGATTTTGTCTGAGCAGGTATAATTGTACAGCAGGAAAAATGAAATTTTAACATTTTAGACTAGAGACAGGTTCCGTTTTCATTCGGTTTCATGCATTATAATGTCCGGATTTAGTAGCCACTGTCCCACATTTTTTTTTTTTTTTGTCTCCTTGTCCTACTTTTTGCGACATTCGCCCTGACAACTCTAGTTGTCACATAGATTGGCTTCATCTTCCTCTATTCATCATGTTGAAATTTGTCTACATATCTTCCCAAAGTTTTTCGATCAATCCTATGTTCTTTTGCAGCCGCATGAATACTTAACTTATCATTAACAACTTTTAACCTTTTCAGGGGCAAAGTACTTTAAGTACTAAAATGTTTAAATAAATGACAGGCACCGGAATATATGGACGAATTTATTTAGAAATATGAAAAAGGCTATATTTCACATACATATTAAATGGAAAAGATTCTAGAAAAATTCTGGTGCCATTGCGGCGTTTGGGAATTAAAATTAAATGGTTTCATAAACATACCACTGTCCCTGAATCTGTTAAGACTGCTGCTTTCGTACTTTCTAGTCTTTTCCACTGTTTCTATTTACCTATTGTAAGTAATATTTAAATGGGAAAAAAAAGTTCTTATCAGTTTTTCCATTTATATTTCATTAATTTTTTTCGTGCAGTGGATGCTATAGCAAATTTTCAGATCTTTCTTTAATCAGTTTTACACGTTTTATTTTCCATTACCCCATTTTACTGTAGCTTTTCAGAATAAATTTACATTCATTTTAATATATAGCCTTTAATATCTCATTATGCACAGTGTATAATAAAAAGATTTCCAAAAACCTTAATTAACACATTGCCGATGGAAAATTTTTATCTAATCTGAATTTTAAAACAGTAGAAGCTCCTCCCTATTCTGAAAGTCTTTTGTAAATTGGTGTTCTAGATAGGTTTCCTAAGTTTATATAGCGTTAAATATCTTTCAATGCACGAATTTAATATAAAATTTACAATCTAAAAAAAATATGGACAACATGATATAAATGCATTTTCTGTAAGGTAGAAGCCACGCCCTTGGTCAGTGATGTTTTTGAATGAAAACGAGAATTCTCGTTTCCCGTCGTGAATGTGTTAAGGTATTCTTGAACATCTGGTCAACCCTCCCTCACATTGACTGGGTCAAGCCTCGCAACATAGCCCTTTTCTAAAGAATGGCACATTGTTATGTTAAGGTAAGGTTACTGTACAATCTTTATGCCTGGAATGAAAGTTTGATATTTCTGCATTACTTCAAACCTACTTACTTAAATTTTATATATATTATATTTAAATATTATATATATTATATTTAAATTTTATATATATTTTATCTGAAAAAAGCTTACAAAATATTTCTAAAAAACAAAAAAAATTAGGTTGAAAACGCCTCACAATTGATTTTTTCCACACCTATTTCAATTATCTTCATGAAACAGAGACTGTTGTTTGAGCATTTCAGTAGCTTTGGTTAACGCCTATTGATAAAACCCTGCAATTCTTTTAAATATGAAAACTGATGGGTGGGTTAAGCCTCCCGTATGGACAACCCTCCCTAGTTTTCCCTATACGTTAAAAACACATAAACTTGCTTAATGGCCACTGTAAAACAATTTCTCAAATGGACAGAAAAAAAGTCAATTTTGGCGCCAGTGGAAAACCGTTTAATTTACAGAAAATATTTGTAATTTTTTATTAAAGCAGTTTTTTTCTGTAAAAAATATAGATTTTTTCTGCAAAAATTACAAAATTCACTTTTTTTTTTTTACAGAAAAAAACTGTTTTCCTTTAAAAGTGTTTTTTTCTGTAAAAATACATTTTTTTCTGTGAAAATTACGGTTTTTTTTTTTTTTTTTTTTTTTTTTTTTACGTTGAACAAGAACTTTTATATAAACTTATACAAATAAAATTCATGATAAACCATTATGTCGACGTTTCGAACTGCTTCAGCAGTCGTCTTCAGGATAAATATGATGCTGGAAGTTTTAAAAGTCTAGCGACGTAAGCTTCCTGTCGAGTCTTGATCAAATATATGAATGAAAAACTGCAGTGACAATATCAGAAAAATTTAAACGGAAATAACTTGAGATGAATCAAATGTATGCTTGAAGACCATGGAGTGTCATCAGCTATGAAGGGGAACGGATTACAATCATACAAGGTTATGGTAAGAGAGGTAAAAATTGAAATATTGCAAACAGGTAAGGAATTAAAACTTTTTTATAACATTAAGCTCGATTTTTGGTATATTATAAGACAAATTGTCGTTACAGGCATGTACAAAGCTGTGCAAACAGGCATGTACAAATGTTACAGGCTGTGCTCATGTGCAATGATTTTGACTAATTCTCTGATCATGATTTAAAATGGGTTATTACGTTGAACTATGGCTTTTGCCTTCGCAAAATTGATATAGCAGCCTTCGTTATCCAAATAGAAACGAGAAAGAGCTGTTTTCGGTTTAAATTTTTTAGTGTCCCCACGATGCTTCTTATTTCTTTCAGATAATTTGCGTTTTGTCGAGCCAACATAGACTCTTTTATCATTAATTAATATCGTAATAGGTATTTCATATATTCCAGCTTTTGGTGTAATGCGATTTTGCCAATCTTATCACTAAAGATAACAATAAGGTAAGGAGGGGGAATTTCCACCAACTTTACATTATACTTCTGTAGGATACTGACTTTAAACATTTCAACATCACATTTATCCTGAAGCGGATTGCAGAGGCAGATCGAAACGTCGACATTATGCTTTATCATTAATTTTATTTATACAAGTTTGTGTGTATCAATGAGCAAGATTATGTGTTTTCAACGTATACATCATACTTGTTTGAAACTTTTCGTTTTTGTTTTGTTCTTATAAGAAATGAAAGTTTATGATTTTTTTTTTTTTTTTTTTTTTTTTTTTTTTGTTATTTAGTCCTATGACTTTAGTTTAATTTTACATATGTTCATTAATTTTTAGTGATTATTATTACTTATTTATAAGATGGCACTTATTCAGTCTCATGATTTAATAAGCATGAGAATGCATATAAAATGTTAGTAAAACTCTTGAATGATTTTTCCGTGTTAAAATTGTTGAAAATCCATTAAGATATCGTTTCATTGGATTACCTGGTCCATTAGGATGAAAGGGGGCTGGGATACCGACTTGGGCGATTGACCAGCTATCAGGTATTTCTCGAAGAAATATTCAATAAGTAACAGACATCAAAGTGGGACAAATTAAGCGGAGGGGAAGGCAGAACAGGCCTCAGGGAATCACAATGTAATACTTTGGATTCAATAATAAAAAGGTTCAAGTACTAATAAAACCGATGCAAACAATGTTTGGTATAGCTTTGATTTGTAAATGGCTTCTTATCAAATTTTACATACGTCATTTAAAAATATACTTTATTTTCAATCGTTTGGTACCAGTAACTTTCTTCTAATATAATTTGTTCCAGAGCTGATAGGAGGTGTTTACTCCCCCCCCCCCCCTCGACTGTATATGAGTTAAAATGAAGTAAAAATTTTCTTTCGAATAAGATAGCACTGCTAAAATGCCAAGAGTATTGCATTTATCGTAATGTGTATGAAGAAACTGTTTTTTATTCTTTTTTAATTACATACATGAATACACTCACTTAATTGAACACTTTCACGTTACTCGAAATAAAATCCCGATCTATAAAGTAATTTACTTATAAAAACGTAATTAAAATTTGTGACATGAACTATACTTTATATAAAGAAGAAAACCTCCTTTTTCTTCTAAGTTAGTTAAACGCAATACTTATCATTTGATATATTTTATTTATAAAAATCAGAATTATAAATGCAGTCTTGAACTACCCTATGAATAAAAATATCGTCACTTCCTTGAATTTAGTTAAAACTATTTCAGTTTAAAAGAAAAATTTTGAATACAATCTTGAGCTATACTATACCGTAAACTGAGATGACTTTGCCTCACCCCGGATACACAGATAAAACGTGTAATAAGTAAAATTTGCTACAATAAAACTTAATTAGTAATGCCGAGTTTTGAGAGATCACAGCAGTAGCTCAAACATAAAATATTTAATTCAGAATTTTATAAATTGAGTCGGTATCACTTCGGGTGATGTTTTGCTTACTATTTCGCGCAGGATTTTACAGGAGGAAACTTTTTATTGGAAAAGTTATTTATACTTGACGTTATAAATGGGTTTATACATTTTTTGATACGCCTTCTTTACCAATCAATCGAATTTATATATATAAATTTCATGTTTTTTAAATATTTCATTGACTTTATTCAAAACCGGCGTCTTGAATGTCAATTTGGAGCGAGACTGTTTCGGGTCGAAATCGCCAAAAATTTAGTTCATTTATTATATTTAAATTTTCTGAAAAAAAAAAAAATAATGGCAAACCTTTATTCGTGTAACAATGCCTCAGCGTATAATTCTCCAGTAGGTAGCTATTATTATAAAAGTTATCCTTATGAAACGCTTCAGAAAGTGATAGATGTTGTTCTACCATATGTATTTAGTCCCTATTCTAAAAAAAAAAAAGTAACTAACGCTATAACCGCTGCCACCGCCGCCGCGCCGGTTTCGAATTTTTTGTTACCTGGGGAATTTTTTCCTTAATATCAAGAAAACTACTACATACAAAGCTATGAAAATCAGTGGTATTACAGAGAAATGTTTGATAAACACACTGATGCAGACAGTTTTTAAATTGAACAATTTTTTTAAAGAGATATTAAATGTTAAAGTTGGTCAAAATTGTTTCATTAAAAAAAGTTTATAGGAGCAAAAACTATACCAAGGAATTTAATAATTTTTAGAACATTTTATATATTAGAAGTTCCCGGTATGCAGACTGCTTTTTTTTTTTACTCGTTTTTTGAGGGCTTATTTCTATTTTAAATTCAAATTTTCAGCATTTCCAGAGATATTTTTTACATATTTCAGAAAAAGGTTATTATTTTAAATTGTTGCCAAATTTGTAAAAACTTCTTCGACATCTTCTCAACTAAATTTCTCAAATAATAATATTTGCTTTAAACTGAAAATTTATTTACACGTGACTATTATAAACTGAAAAAACCCCTATGAAATTAGAATTAAATGATTATGTGTTAAAAGCAGCAAAAGGTTAAAAATTACGCAATAAAAATTGTTTATACACGTGAATATTTAAAAAGAAAAAAAAAACTATAAAACAATTATTTCATATGTGTTAAAAGCAGTAAATGCGGGTGGAATTACGTCCTATTTCAAATAGCCAAATAATACTGCCAAACAGTTTAAATTAAAATATATATTTACACATACATGTCAGATTTGTTTCATATTTCGAGAAAATCTTTTTTACTTCTGTTGCCAAAGACAGCTCAAATAATAATATTTCCTTTCTAATAATTGAAACATATTCAGGTGAATATTACAAAAAGAAAAATCTGGTTAAAATTATGTCAGATTTAAAACGAGTGATTTAAAATAATTTTCTTATAGCTGTATTAAAAAAATACCTGGAAGCAAAGAATCTGTTGATTTAGTTCATTTTACATTAGCTAATTTTCAGACGTTTAACTTGTCTTATTTAACCAAACATTAAAACAGCAATTCACAGCAGCTTTTTTGGCCTTAAAATCCTCTATTAAAAGATAAATAAATGGAAACCCATTTACAGGGATATCGCCAGAGGTTTTTTAATTATAATTCAATCTTTCGTAATTTTTTAAGCCGATAAAAGGAACGTATGTTTAGAGTATGAACGGGGTTGGCGAACGAAGATCGTAGGGGGCAGAGCCCGCTAGTTTAAGAAAAGAAAACCCCCTGAAAACTATTCTATTGCAATTACTACTTTATCGAATAAATATTACCCAACCCCTTCCCTCCCCAAGAGGGCTTATTTCTTCAAAAAACATTTTTTTTCTGTAAATGAATATGTAACTAAAATTTTGTTTTCTTGAAAACATTATTCTTACCGTCTTAGTTGTTAATTTATTATACATATCTTGCATAACTCTCATGTTTTAAGGTTTTTCTTTCCATTTACATACAAACTTTGTGCTTTTTTAAATCTCGAAATGACGTAATCTTTTTTTTTTAATTAGGTTTTATTATTCTATTATAATAGTGGGTTTATATTGTCTTACAAAGTTTTCAAAGTTTATTTCATCTTTTTTTATTCATGAGAGAAACACTTCCCAAGTCAGGCGTGACTTTGTCCCAATTTTAAACAATATAATTTTTAAAAACTATTCTTTAAAAATTGTAAATATTAGTTATACAATCTACAATTGATATCTTGAAACTAGAATGAAAAAAAAAGAATTAAAAATTGTTTAAATGAATATTTCAATAATTTATCGATCTTTAAAGACAAAAGATGTAAAATATGAGACAATGTCACCTCGGTTGACGGTACATGAAAAAGGAAAAAAGATTTACTTTTTCTTTAGGTTAGTTTAAAATATTTAAAAAATACGTATTTTAAATCTGCCTTTCCAAAATATTGTTAAATAAACTCATCTTTCTTCAAGTTAATTAAAAATAATGCTGATCTTAAATTTTTTTATATTTTTTTACGCATAATTACGAATACAGTCTTGAAATTATATAAATATATTTATACAAATCACGCTTAAAATGATTATCTACAAAAATATTTATTTAAAAAATAAACCTATGAATGAACTTTTAAACTATATCTAGCTAAATTTAAACTATATCTTTTAAACTATGTATAAAAATTAATTCCTTAGTCTCCAAGTTAGAGAAAATAATTCCGATATTTAAATATATTTTTTGTAAGAATGTTGAATTTATTTATTATTAATGCAATCTTGAATCATACCATATGTAAAACTGGTCGGATGTGCCAATCTCGAAATTTTCTTCCATCTCATACATGTACACTCTCAGAAATAAAACTCTCATTTTTGACGATTAAGCAATAATTGAGCTGTATTTTGTCGTTTTTGACTATCATTTACTATCAACATCACGTGACATTTAACGAAACGTAATATTTGATGAAACTCTCAAATATGTGATGAAAGTATTGACTCAATCACGGTCAGACTCAATGCATTTTAAGGAAACAGCTGCTGTACCCTCAAATCCTGCGATTTTAGCAAGCAGATATTTGCTTGTTTATGTTAATCCTATAATAATTTATTTTAAAATAGCACTTTTCAGTGATTTTCAGAAAATACTGATAGTATAGGTAGTTATTGTTTCTTCATTAGTTATCTTTTTAGCTGTTAAAATTTTTAGGAATGTTTATTAATATTTTTATTTATTTATTCATATATTGTCGTTCCTTATGTTTTAATTCGAAAAGAATAAATCTTCTGTGTTCTTCAAACCATTCAAAAAGAAAATCTGGCCAATAAAATTTCAAACTTCCAGGGTATCTTTTATTTATTTATTTATTTAACAAGTATATTCTGTTTTCAATCAAATTAAAAATAAACATAATTGATCCCTCTCCCCTTTATAAACAGTAAAATGTTAAAATCTTATCCACCTACTCAAAGTGATAAAATCTCACGCAATATGCGCTTCACAATTCGTTATTTGTGAGCAACAAATTAACCAAACCATATTCTAATCATTCATTGAGCCAAGAAAATTTCCCTAATAAATTATTTTATGAAGCCATAATATAATTATTCATTGACCATGAGAAAATCATAATAATAAATTAGCCTTACTTAAAACATTCAGAAAATATAGCAACACCGATAAAATTGCAATCTACCGTATAAAAATAAAAACACGCAGCAGAATTCATTACATCAATCTAAAAGCACGTCAATACAAGTCCCTAATAGTGAGGTCGGAAGAGCAATGGTGTCCCACGCCAAAGGCCGCGGGTTCGAATCGCCCCGAGGTAAATGAGAAGTGCATTTTGTCTTCCTCCTGTCAATAAATACAGGAGCTTCCAATCTGTTCGATAGATGACACCACCAGCCCTCTTTTGACGAAATTTATATCATCAAGCAAGTGAAGAAAGCATTTTCATCAATTTGACGAAATATTTGCTCGGAGCGTTTCCCAGGAAACAGTTTCGTCAAATCAAAGAAAATTTCGTGAAATCTGAGTATTTCGCCCCAGGAGGATACCTTCTTTAGGTATTCACGGGCTTCGCAACCCCGGGCACCTGAGCGATCTTTCTCTTTTCCTTCTTCCTCTTATCTCTCTTCTCTTTCTTTCCTCTTTGTTTCACTCTCGTTGTGGTTTCCTCTTCGGAGGTGAGGGCAATTCTGTATGAGCCGATATCATCCTGTATGTCGACTCATGGAAAATTGTAAACCACCCATATGTTTGCCGTGCGTGGCGACCCGTGTCCCTGGAAAGGGGGATCCTGGCAGTTGAGGGAAACCAACACGCTGCTTTGGCCTCTGCTTCAGGTAGACGGGAGGTGCATATTGGTCCCGTATGCATCAATCGGCTTGTCAGCTGAATTGTCGCTGGCCGGGGATCAAGCGAGTGAGCATTTACTAGCCATCTTGTTAAGGGTGGAGACTGGCATAGGAATGTCTTGTGACCGTATGGGCCCTGGTTAGCACCGGTGCACAATTGTGCATCCCCTTGTTGGGCTCGGTAGTGGGTGGTGCGGCCGGGTCCTGAATTCTTATATTTTCTAATATGGATGGACAATTTTCATTTCCTTCTAACGCTCTCCCATGTGGAGAGCAACAAAATGTACAGAATATTTCATTCAATCGTTTTTTATTATTAAGCGTACTGATAGCCTCTCTGATAGTTCTTTTAAGAGAACTTCGCCTTTTCTTATTGCAAAAACATTTCATTCTGTATTTGGTGACAATTGTTCACTTAGAAAACTGCATTCTGCAGATTTGCTTGTTGAGGTCTCTTCAGCCAGCCAATCTCAACTTCTTTCAAGCTCTAAAACAATAGGATCTTTCTATGTTTTTGTTAAAGCACATCAAACTCTGAATACCTGCCCTGGTGTAATATCGGAACCTGAACTTTTACTGTCTACAAAAGAAGAACTTTTAGAAAATTTAAAAGATCAAAATATCATCGATGTACGCCGTATAACAATTCGTCGGAATGAGAAGGTGCTTCCCACAAAGTACATCATTCTGACTTTCAATAGTTCTACTCTACCTACTAGAATTAAAGCAGCTTACCTGAGCTGTTCTGTCCGGCCTTATATCCCAAATCCTCTCCGCTGTTTCAAATGTCAACGATATGGACATACCAATACTACTTGTCGTGGTTCTGCTACCTGCCCTCGTTGTGCAGAAGTCGGCCACGACGGTAAATCCTGTGAAAAATCTGAACTCTGCATAAATTGTAAAGGTGATCCAGCATACTCCCGTTCTTGTCCAAACTGGATCCGTGAAAAAGAAATACTTGCTATTAAAATAACCCAAAACATTTCCTATCCTGAAGCTTGTAAACTTGTTGAGTCTAGAACTCCGTCTGTCGGGGTTTCTTACTCTAGTTTACTCAGACAACAATTAAAATCCATAAGGCACATAATCACCCAGACAGACTCTCCTTTTCCGCCAATTAACTCCTCTACTACACAATCAATCAGCACTTCAAATAGAGAAACCCGTGATGTCTGTTGTGGTAGTAAATGCTATGCTACCCCATTATTAGAACGTTGGCTACCATCCTCAGGACCAGTTACAATAGAATATAGACTTACTGAGTCACAGAAATCTCCAGTTGGATCCAAAAAGTCATCTAATCATCAGACTGAAACTAAGGCTGCTTCATCTCCAGTTCTACCATTACAGAAACCTAATTCTCCCCGAACATCATCAGTTAAATCAAAAATATCAACCGAACATAAGACTAAACAAACGCCAGCTCCTGATAAAAGCAAATTGGTGAAACCTATTGTTTGTCCAACTCAGAAAGCAAATTAAAAAACTTGTGTGCAAAAAGAAAGAAAGAAACCTCCAACACAAATCTCTTCACAGTGGAAAACTGTGAAGAGAAAAGGCAATAAATCATGTCTTAGACCAGCAATCAGTAATATAAAAGATCACAAACAGCTCCTCAACTATGCAGAAGAGGCTATGGACTCTTGTAGCTATCACTCTGATAATGACGACAATAATACTGTTTTCGAAGTTATTAATCCTACGTGACTTTATATCATTTTAAAATTTTGAATTCTAACTTTGTGTTTAAAGCAGTATTATATAACATTTTATGCTTTATTTTTTTTTGACTAATTATAATTTTCATAACTTTAGAGATTTTAGAATTTAGAATTTTTTAATTTAAATATTCTTGTCTTTTAACTATTTTTTGTCTTTTAAAACCTTGTGTATTGTCGCTTTCATTGCGCATTATTTTTAATTATTGTATCATCACATTACTTTCTTCATTTTGCTTTGTTTTTTTCATTTTTATATCTCTGACAATCTTTTAATGTAACTTTTAATTTTTAACTATGTTTTACTCCTTAACTATTTCATGGCGCAGCATGTCCCTATGAGGATTTTGTGCCATAAAACTCCAATCAACCAATCAACCAACTGAGTATTCATTTCTGAATGTGTTAATACTTCAAAATTTGCTATCACAGTGCCGAAATTAAATGACAATATATGCCCATCATGAGGATTCTAAAGGTATAGATAGGTTCGTCGAATTGTGAGCATTTAAAAATGAGATAGAAGCATCGCATCTTTCAAACAAATCATAGAATTTCGGCACCCACCCTCTTAGGTGTTTCCAAGCAAAATTCCCAACCCAAAGAGCATAAAAGCGACAAATGTCGATAAGTATACACTCAAGCCTAATAAAGAGCTATTTATGTGAAAGTTTAACAGAATATGAAGTTTGATTAAATACCGTACATTAATTTTTGTGATATAGCTATCGCAAAAATCATGTAAAAGGCAGCATAGCAGCGCCACCTTTTTTATGATTTACACGAAAACCTAATCAGCACCGTCAAGGTTTAACGTTATGAAGTTATGGTTATGAAGGTTATGAAGTTTGATGATATTTCGTGTATTAACTCTTGAGTTATAACTAACCCTAAAATCGTGGAAATCCTGAAAAATGCAGCATAGCAGCACCGCCTATTGGCAGATTTTCACCAAAACCTAATTCGCAACAATTTATGTCTACATCTAATATAATCTGAAGTTTGATGAAAATCTGTGCAAGCTATTGCGGAAATCGTGAAAAATGCAGTATATCAGCACCACCTTTTGGACGATTTACAACAAAATCTAATCAGCACCAATTTTTATCAAAGTATAATTGAATCTAAAGTTTTATTATGTTCCGTGTATTATTTATTGAGATAGAGAGCCACAAATTTTGTGTCATATACACACAGACTCACAGACAAACGTTTTCTAAACAGGCCAATCGTGTTCAAAACATTTAAAAACTTAAAATTCGGTAAATTAGAATTTTTTTTTTCGAATACAATACTTCCTTCTTGTAAAGATAGAAGAAAGTAAAAAAAATACGTTAACAATAATTTAACTAGGACTATTCTTAGTATTTTTCTTTTTATTACTACAGGCTTTGAAGTAACTGACTCCTTTACTATTTTTTTACATCTGTCTTTATTATATCTCAATTCGCATAATGAAAACCCAATCAGCAGCGTCAAGTTCTAACAGAATATGAAGTTTGATGATATTCCGTGCATTAGCTCTTGAGAAACTAACCCTAAAATCGTGGAAATCCTGAAAATTGCAGCATAGCAGCACCACCTATTGGAAGATTTCCACCAAAACCTTATTCACAACAACTTATGTCAACGTCTAACTGAATCTGAAGTTTGATGAAAAATGCAGCATATCAGCATTACCTGTTGGGCGATTTATAGCAAAAAGTAACCAGCAGCAATTTATATCAAAGTATAACTGAATCTAAAGTTTTATTAAGTTTCATGTATTAGTTCTTGAGATAGAGCGCCACGAAGTTTGTGTCACATACACACAGACAGACTTTTTCTAAAAACAAGTAAATCGTGTTCAGAACATTTAAAAACTTATAATTCCTTAAAGTGGAATTTTTTCACGAATCCAATACTTCCCTCTTGTAAAGACAGAAGAAAGTAAAAAAGTACGTTAACAATAATTTGACTCGGACTATTCTTAGTATTTTCTTTTTATTACTGGAGGCTTTGAAGTAACTGAGTTATACAACGCATGTAACATCCCCTCCTTTACTGATTTTTCACATCTGTCTTTATTATATCTCAATTCGCATGAGTAAATGCTTATATTATATTTTTATACAGTAATAAAACAGGTGTTTTCTACAGTATAAAAAATAAATGATGTCTTGAAGCATCACTGACTACACGTGCACGTTGTTACCTTTCAAGCAGTCACTCTTGAATTAATGTTTGTAATTAGATGATATCAATAATAATCAAAAATAATGTTTGCTCTTTGTCATCATTTGTTATAAATTGGAGGAATACTACTTTATATGCATTAAGTGTATTGTTATCTGTTTATTCTTTCACCGGATAAATGCTATTAATTTTAGGCATTCGAAAATTACTGTTGTCTTTTAAACGCAAAATTAAGTAAAAACTTTATTTTTGTAGATGCATTAGAGCAGTTAAGCTATTTGTTTATAAATGTGAGATTAAATATCGCAAATGAGCGTGCAAAAGTAAAATTAATTAAATTTTCGCAGAAAAATGTTTTCATATTAAACTGTTTTTATCAACAGCACTTGTGTGAATTAATGTTTTGTGTAAAACTGTTTCAAAATCTCAGAGGATAAATTTTAACTGTTCGGTAATACATATTCTTGTGT
This sequence comes from Maratus speciosus, assembly GCA_963932465.1. Classification (NCBI taxonomy): domain Eukaryota; kingdom Metazoa; phylum Arthropoda; class Arachnida; order Araneae; family Salticidae; genus Maratus; species Maratus speciosus. The sequence continues at coordinate 242,873,793 of OZ010800.1, read as the reverse complement.
ATGATACAAATATTCTATGGGAAAATGGTAAGAGTTTTTGCAACATGATTTACTAATCACTAATCACTAATCACCCACTCATGGATAGCCAACCTTTCGGTATAGGAGCTGATTAGTCCACGACGGAAAACACATATCTACTACCCCGCGGAGACTCCAGTACTCGCGAACGAGCCCGGATGCTCCAGCAGGCTGGAAGATCCTGCTTAATGAAAATTACATGATTATTACAGGTAATTCACAATGGGTTGCACTATTGGGCAAAACCGAGAAACAAAATTATTGTATAGTAAAAGTCAATAAACAGAGCTAGTGACAAGAAAAAAAAAAAAATAACGACCATTAGGCATATCGCAGTATTATAACATCTCTCCTAACCAGAAAACAGTAATAATGTGTTGCACTATTCATTCTTATACTACTTAATTAACTATTTAATAAAATAGTAAATGAAAATAGGGTCTTCTAAATAAAGTCTTCTTTAAGACTGACAAAGTTTAGTAACTGATCGTGGCGGTTACTTTAACTGTTAAATTAACTATTCTGATTGTATGTTTAGTTAAAATTTGTCATAGTGAATGTGATAAAATAACATGTTATACATCGCTTGCAGTGTTCTTTTTTATCTTTTTTGAAATATTTTTTAGGTGCGTTCGTAATTATATAAATACGTAGCACCTATAGTCGCCGTCTGGTCCGTCCGCCTGTCCGCATATAACAGCGCAAAATCTACCCAACGGAATAATTTGAAATTTAATATATATAATCGTTGCAGAATTTTATCGAGTCATTTCAAAAATTTTATGAAAATTGAATCAAAACTTAAAAAGATAGAAATAAATGTTTTCTTCATTCTATTAAATCCTATCATAAGTAATTAATTCAAATGTATCCCATGATAGGTAATGATTCTAGGTTGTCATGATGATGACGTCCTATTTAAGATGGAGTCCTATTATTTCCGTATTACTGAATTTAATATATAAAATCGTAATAAATTTTGTATTCATGCATTTTTTCATAAGAGTGCAACAGCTATTGCACCAAGATCTGAGTATTTATAAAACTAGTTGCAGTACGAACGCACTTCATTTGCCACATTTGACGTACAATTTCCAAATTGTTGATATAGGGGACATTAAAATTGCACAAACTTTATATTTTTAATGTTTACGATAAAGCAGCCCCGAGAAGTATATAGTTTCACTTATGTTAGCACACTCAAACTGATTAGTAAAGAAATTATGCGAGTTACAGTTTTTTCAATTGAGTGAAAAAACGGTTAGGCTGAGATTCGAACCCAGGATCTCAGCATAAGCTGCTAACGCTCTTCTCCAACAAAGATATTCTGGACAAATCCGGCTGACGCATTTCACTTAGACAAAATTTTGGCAATGACGTCTGGTTTGTTATCTGAAACTTTCTCAACAGATTAAACCGCAGATAAAGGGACTCTGGAGTTCCTTTTGGATTCTCTGTCACGCAGGATACTACTTTAAAGGTGCTACAAATGTTTTACAAGATTTCTAAAAAAAATTCTCCAAAAATAAAAACAAGTTGGAAATTGCACTTCTAAGTGGCAAATGAGGAACGTTCGTACTATAACTAGTTTTATAAGTATTTTTTTCACCGCATATTGCACTGAATGTATATTTTAGCGCACTTCATAAGTGCATATCAATTTCATTCCGTTCGAAAGGCTGTAACATCTTTCAAATGCACTTGAAATAATTTTTTCCCAATGGCCGTAATGTAACAGAAAATTTTTGACTGTCCCTGTAATTAGACTATACATCCGATGTTCATAAAATTTGAAGTGACTGGATAAAATTTCGCACCAATTATATATTTAAAGTTTCAGACCATATGGTTGAATAGTTTTTGATCTGTTATATGCGGACGGACGGAGAGGCAGACGGACAGGCAGACGGACTTACGACGACTATAGGCGCTACGTATTTATTTAATTACGAACACCACCTAAAAAATGACTATCGTTTTATAAAAGAAATCTCTGCAATGTGTATATTTTCATAAATTGATTAAATTTTATTTTTCTTAACGTTGTAAATTAGTGCAATTAATTCAAATTTAGCAAATAAATGCTTATAACTTCAACTTTAAAAAAACTTTTTTAATATGGTAAAATTTTACAACTCATTTTTTAAACAAAGCATTTTCTATGATGCTGATTATTAGTTTGTACTCAATTTGATAAACGAAAACATTTATTATTATTTACATTATATTTTTCTTAACGTTAATTTAGTCGAATTAATTCAAATCTAGCAAATTAATCCATGTAACTTCAACTGAAAAAAAACAAAAACATTTTTAATATATTTAAATTTTATAGCTCAATTTTTAAACAAATCATGTTGAATGATATTGTTCATCAGTTAGTGCTCAATTTGTTAAACGAAAACTTTTATTACGAATATTCTTTTTTCCTATTTTTATTATAATGGCATAAATTCCCTAGCATTTAATAATGAAAACTAAACTTCAGTATATTTCCGACCAAAAAAAGACAGGTTAGGAATAATTTAAAACAAATGCAAATAGAATTAATTGCGGTTTGAATGAAGCTTGATTTACTGTTGTGGAACAAATGTTTTGCGGTACACCATCTCAATGTTACGCAAATTGACATTTGTTGATAAAAGCGTAATATTTTTATCGGATAAAATAAATGGGTGTGAATATTTATTCTATATTAAGCAAAGGAAAAATTGATGATAATGTTTTCAATATAAGGTAGTACAAAAATGAAGTATCTTATCGTACTCAACAATCAATCTATTTTATTTTTATTTCACAAAAAGAAAAATAAATCATCACAAGAAAAAATGTATGCGATTTTACAATATTATCTTAAAAGAAGATTATACATTATGAAATTATTGCGAAAAGAAATACGTTATGGACTGTTGTAAACAAAAATATTCTGATCAGAAATAATTTCATAGGAGTTTGATTTATCGCAGTGGGAGGAAAGTCATGTAGTAATACAGGGTGTCTTAAATTTATCTTTACAACATTTGATCCTCCATAAACCTAAACGAAATAAGATAGCGATGTTCGTTTTTATGTGCGTATAACAGCAACTTATAAAGTTTTATTTGTACTAAAAAGAATGTTTTTGCTTTCAGGCACGACCCAGAAACTTCCAGAACTGGTGATGATTGCACAACAGGAAAAGGCCCAGCATGTGGCCAGGTTCATGAAGATGAAGCCATACACAAATCCAAAGGAATTCCCGGATAAAATACGGGTACACCCAGGAAAAGGATTACATATCCCCCCCCCCCGGGATTGCACTTATACTCTAAAGCGAAAGCTGGGTTCCCGGGGCGGTCATCGCTACAATACCTGTGGACATACTCCAAAGAATATGGTAGAAGGTCGATTACCGTGTCGACAGTGGTTTTGAACAACGTACGGAACATTTCATATCATATAGGGGTGACCAACCAAGACCGCCCAAACTCTGCACACCTAGGTTCCTCGTTTGGAGCATTTACTAAGAATTATACCTCTACGACCCATAGTTTTCGAGTAAAGTGCGAAAGACGAGTTTGACGTCATATCCGGTGCAGGTAAACAGAAGCTTTATGGGAAATATGAACATGAGTATTTGAATAAGCTTGCAGACGAAGATGCACAAAATGTCCACCTCGCATATCGAGATATGTATGTGCACGTGGCGGAATGACTTCAAGCCTCACGACTAATTCATACTTGGAATTTCTCCGCGATGTACTACTACACTGTAAAAATAAAAAAAATCCGTTAAAATAGGGAAATTGTACTGGCAATTGAGACGCCAACTTCAATATACGTGAATGGGCGGTTATAGAATACACAGGCCTCTCGATTCGACGTGTGTTTCGGGTTCTATGGCAGCCGTGATCGTCAGATCTCACACCTTTGAATTTCTTCCTATAGGTTCAACTGAAGGAATCGGCCTATCGAGATCTAGTTGCTACAAAAAGTGATTTAGTTGCTTGTGTTCATGCTGCCTGTATTTTTGTGGACACCACGCTGCTGCAACGTCTGCAGTCAGTCATTTCACAACACACGTATGTATGCCTCGATGTGTGCGGTGGACATTTTGAATATCTTCCTACGTAAAAATATGCAAATGCAAATCTTCATATTTCCAATGAAGTCTTTTTCGCTTGCCCGGAAGTGACGTCATACTTTCAGTTGCATTTTCTCGATAACCATGTGTCATAGAGGTATAGTTCTTTGGACATTTTTTATGTACTTCATGCGTGGAATTTGACAGTGCAGAGTTTGGGCGACAGGAGTTTGGGTTACAGGATGTGGCATCCTGTATATGTTTTAGTGGAAATTCATTCATATACAATTTTCTTAATGTTAAAAATTGTACAAAGTTTTGCTGTAGATGAATAGTTTTTTATGTGAGTGATCTACGAATAGAAAAACCATTCGTGTGCTAACATATGTTATTTCATTATTATACAACCTCATGCTAATAATACGCAAATATTATTATCAATTTTTTAATTTCTTAACATAGAATAATGTCTATATACTTCATATTTAATTAAATGTTAAAAACTCTTTGAGCGAACGACAATTTGTGTAACGTCACGACATTAACTTTTCTCTCACACTACAATAAATCAAATTCCTTCTCAATTAATTCAGATCTGTTTGTTTTTGCGTTAAAGCATTCCACGAGCATGTTTTTGCGTTAAAGCATTCCCCTTGTGTCTTATCAAGTTCACTAAAATCTAATTCCCTTTAATTAAATGATGGATAAAATCCGTATAAATTTATGCTCATAATGAAGATAGAATATTTTCATAAATTTTTCAACGTTCTTGTCAATTTATTTTCCCGTTGTTAAAAAATCTACGCTTTTATCAACGAATGGCAATTTGCGTAGCGACGCGATGCTTTGCAACAAATACTTTCTTCTACTACAATCAATCAAACTCTAGTGCAATTATTTCAGCTCTTTTTGATTTTCCTTTAAATCATTCCACAGGCCATTCTTTTTCACGCAAATTCACTATAATCTAATTTCCTTTATTAAATGTTGATGAAAAACCGCGTACATTTAAGCTGATAATGAAGATAGAAGAAAAAATCAATATTCGTAATAAATGTTTTCATTTAACAAATTGAGCAGTAACCGATGAACACCATCATTCAAACTTTTTGATTAAGAAATGACCGATGAGGCTTCATTAAATCTTTTTTTTCTTTCTTCTAAATTTATAAGGTAATTTAAATTTATAAGGCTAGTAAGTTTTCTTGATTGAAGAAGCTCACAGTATTAGAATTACCAGACACGTGCTACGAAATGTACCGGGTGAGCCAAAAGCTCGTTAAAACTTTAAAAACTCATAAAAAAGGAAGAAATTATGATAAAGGAGCTAGGTTTGCAAGAACGGGCTCACAAAGTAGTGGGATTTATTTTTAGCAGCAAAAAAAAAAAAAAAAAAAAAAAAAAAAAGTTTAAAAAATCGCATGTAGAGGACGCTGACGACCCGAAATACAATGAACAGGACAACAGTTGTGTCGTAGAATGTTTTGGAGGTCAGGTTGAACATTTGTTATTGGAAGAACAAATGAATGGAGCGTATTGTTGTCATGTTCGTTGTGTTTCGGGTCGTCAACGCCCTCTACATGTGATTTTTAACTTTTTTTTGCTGTTAAAAAAAAAAAAAATCCGACTACATTGTGACCCCTTTCTTGTAAACCACACTCTTTTATCATAATGTTTTCCCTTTTTATGAGTTTTTAAAGTTTTAACGAACTTTTGGCTCACACGGTATTTAATTTTGTACCGCCTTTTAAATAACATGCAGATATTGTCAACACTATTTCCATTTCTGAATATTGAATAACATATATACCCATATGTTATATCTTCTTTAAAAAAAAATTATGTTTAAAAAAAATTATTATCGACGAATGTTAATTTGTGAACTGTCTCGTTGCATTACCAGACCTCGTTGCTTCCATTGGAATAACTTAAGCTTTGTCGCACTTATTTCTGATCTGTTTGCTTTTGGTTTAAATCTGACTTAACCTGTGAAGATTTTTTTATTCTCAAATTTAATAAAAACTGATGTTTTCTGTAAACATCTATATATAAATGGTTAAAAAAGTCCCTGTTAAAAATGCAACTATTTTTCTAATAAAAATCTTAATAAAAGATTATCATTTTATAAAGGTGATATTTCAAAATCGGACCGTTTGAGAACCCTTCAACCTGTACATTTCTATAAATTCTTTATAATATAATTTTCTTAACGATGTAAGTTAGTTCAATTAATCAAATTTAGAAAAATAATTCTTGTATTTTCAATGAAAAAAGTAATTAAATTTCATAACTCATTTCTTAAACAAAGCATTTTGAATGATACTGTTCATTAGTTAGTGCTCAATTTGTTAAACGAAATGATTTACTAGGATTATAAAATGAAATAATAATAAATGATTAGTTTCGATTTATTAGGACTATTGATTTTTTTTTTTTTTTTTTGCTTTCATTAACGGCAAACATTTACGCTATTTTTCTTCAGCATTTAATAATGGAAATTAAATTTCAGCAAATTTGCATCAAAACAAACGCAAAAAGAAATAAATCCACTGGAGTTTGATTTATTGCAAAGGAAGAAAAAAGTTACGGTGAAGTGCTAAAGAAGAAAAAGTATATTACTTTCGCTTTTTACTTTCTTCTATCTTTACAAGAAGAAAATATTGGATTTGTGGAAAATTTCGACTTCCGGTTTTCGATGAATTTATACGTTTCAGAAGGTCCTAAATATGATTTGATGGCTTTTAGAAAATGTCTGTCTGTGAGTGTGTTTGTCATTCTGTCACTCTGCGAGTCTGTATGTGACAAAAATTTTGTGGGCACTCTAACTCAAGAACGAATGCACGGAATCTCATAAACCTTTAGATTTAGTTAGAAATTGATATAAGCTAGTGCTGATTACTTTCTGGCGTAAATCGCCCAACAGGTGGCACTGCTATTCTGCCATTTTCGCGATTTCCGCAGTAGCTATATCTCAAGAACTACTGGGCGGATTTTTATAAAACTTCAGATTCAGTTAGCCCTAGATATAATTTGGAGCTGATTATTTTTTAGTGAAAATCGTTCAATAGGTGGCGCTGCTACGTTGCATTATTCATGGTTATCGCAATAGCTCTATCTCAAGAACTAATGCATGAATTTTCATTAAATTTCAGATTCAGTTAGTCCCTGATATAAATTAGTGATGTTTAGTGTTTCGTGTAATCGCCCAACAGGTGGCGCTGCTATGCTGCATTTTACACGATTTCCGTAGTAGTGTATCTCAAGAATTAATCCATGAATTTTCATCAAACTTCACATTCAGTTAGTTCCTGATATAAACTAATGATGTTTAGTGCTTGGTGTAAATCGCCCAACAGGTAGCGCTGCTATGCAGAATTTTTTACGATTTCCGCAGTAGCTCTATTTTAAAAACTATTGTACGGATTTTCATCAAACTTTAGATTCAGTTAGAAATTGACACAAGTTGTTGATTAGATTTTTGTGTAAATCACCTAATCGGTGGCGCGGATATGCAGCATTTTTCAGGAAGCATTAACATAAATGAGATGGAAGAAAGTCTTGGGATTGCCACATCCGACTATTTTGATTTGATTCAGCCTTAAAAATAAATCACTTTTTTATTGATGTGAAAATCACTATCATGTAATCATGACGAAGCTGAAGAAAAACAGAATAAACAGACATGTGTTATCATGCGGCATTTAACCCTTTGCACTCGAGGGCTCCGAAGCGGAGCCATTTAAAATTTGTCTTCAAACTCGAGGGCTCCGCTACGGAGACAATGCAAATAATTTTGTGATACCTGTCTAGAAAAGTCAATATTAGGGGAGACCGGGGCTAGTTGGCTACAGGTGTAAGTAGGCGCAGTAATCATAAATCGCCTGTTTGTGGATATATTGCGCAACTAGTCACAGAGTACCTTTCTTCTTGCTTTTTACAATCCTCATTGTAGTTTTGCAGCGTTACCTACGTTCAGGGACATTTATTACGATTTTTGTGTTTTTTGCACTCATAAGTAATTTTTTGTTGCTTCATTCTTTTTCTTATTTATAATACTTATCTAAATAATTGCGATTTAACTTGTGCAGTTTTTCTTAGTGTATGATTAACTGTACCTACCCCATATGTGATTTACTTGGATTGTTTATGCTTTGATGGATACGTGTCCCTTTTGTGAAGAGATTTATTATGGGGCTAGTAGGCTCATTGAATACGAGGCAAGTTGGCTCGGTGTCTGGTGTATGCTGGTAGCTTTAAAAACAGCAAACACCGAGAAAATTGGTTGCAATGCAAGATTTTGGGTACATTAGGCTTGCCCAAACGGAGACACTCGATTTTTTATTTGTGACAACTGTAACTCTGATGATGATATCGAGTAGGATAGAAGTTACTCAATGTTGATGTTTTATTCATTATTTTTATGTCTATATAATTTACAATTTGCATTGTACGGCGATAACGGCTTTGTTTAAACTTACTGGTAATAATGAAATTGATTTTTCTGAACTGCGTGTCTTATTTGGGTTTCATTTAAATTTCTATAAAGAGTGTGCCAACTTATCCCATAGGTATAGACAACATGGGTATAGGCTTCATTATTGTGTATACACCATTTAGTAGCATTTCGATTTGTGTTTTAGCAATAAAATTTTACAGTTGGAGATATATCAGTAATTTAAAAATTGATGGTGATGTTTTGCTGCTATTTAGGGTAACTTGAGGTGAGATGAAGTGCTGTACAAGATGCCGAATCACATAGTTTTCATATGCTCAGGCCCTGTAGGGAAACGCCGCTCAGTTGTAAGGAAGAGGTTCCCTACTGATACTTTAATTTCCGTTTGTGTTCTTAAAAAAAATTTAAGTGGTACTTTTTTATTGCTATTTCGTCAAAACACTTCTGTTAAGTGTCAAAAATCTTTTACTTGACTTCATTATTTGCCTTTTTCAGTCTTAGTTTAAACACTAGAGAAATAAATCTGATGTTTTTAGAGAGCACTGGTAGGTGGCCTTTCTGCAAAGCGTAAATGGTGGCCGGTTCCCGCATCCTCACGTCAGTGGGGGTTACCGGCGTCTTACCCAATACTTTGGGGTGAGTCGACGAAATTTTTTGGCTGTAAGATGCCGGTTTTTTCCCTTGGGGTAAGATGCCGGTTATTTTCCGTTGCGGTTAAATGCCTGGTTGTTTATACGTTATATAAAGCACTCTTATATATTAACTAACTATCCAACAATTTTAATGAGATAATTTGAATCAGTGATTAAATCGTGATTTTAATCAGCTGATTAAAAAATCATTAGTTAAAATTATAAAATTTCTAAATGTTTAAAATGATATAAAGAAATATTAAAATCTAAGATGAACATAATTTGAAAGGTTTCTATATGCATTCTGCTTTATATATAAACTTTATTGGCTTTATAAATAATTGTTTACTAATTGTTAATTTTAATCATTGTTAAAAATTTGATGTTAAATGCAGTTATAAATAATTGTAATAAATGTAAATATCGGTAGTATATAATATAGTTTTAGATAACTAGGGTCTCCTGTGCCCTACGAGCTACGCTTCCCAACCTCCATCAAAACACCGCGTAAAATATGCTAATTTTATCTGCTTTGAAAAAATAACGGATTAAATTTCCTACTAAGAATCAGAAGATGAGGATTTTTTTTAAGTGAATGAGAATCAGTGTTAAGAGTGTCTAGCAGAGTGCAACAAAACCTCTCAAAAATGTGTTTGGATCAAATGCATGCAGTGAACTTGTTGGTATATAAAAATTGCTCAAAGTGTCTGAACAAATGTGCAGTCTGCGACAGATCTGAGTTATAGCTGAAAAGAACAAAGGTGCATATTAAAAACGCCAACAAAAATTCTATACTCTAAAGCATTTAATCACAGTGACTTTATTGTATTTAAACTTACTATAATGTTTCAAAATACGCATACTTAAGAACTATAACTCTTTTAAATGTTAAGTAGAACATAGCTTTTTTTTCAAATATTAGTTTGTCCTTTTATTAAATTGCCAACATTTGTTACATTCATATTTTTGTGATTTCCTAATATTAAGTAAGTTAACAACTTTAGTATGTCTAAAATATTAAAGTTACTTTTATTCGTTCCATTATGTTTTATACTGCTTCACAAAAATTATTGTTTACATTGAAACTTCTCAAGGCATCTTACCCCTAGATAGTTAGCCATCTTACCCATAGGTATGGGTAAGATGCCGAAATGCAAGTGTTTACAAAAACAAAATTTTTGATCCTTTATATAATACCTGTAAAATGAAATAAGGTTTTAAATTATACACAAGGATGCAATTCTGTCATAAGTTTGTTCGATAAATAGGTACTGTAAACATAATAATTATTAGAGTTTTAAATGTGCAAAATAACATAATAATATGATAAATCATCGTAACTCATTCCTTAAACAAAGCCTATTGAATGATGGTGTCCATCAGTTACTGATGCTCAATTCGTTAAACGAAAACATTTATTATGAATATTGATTTTTTTTTTTTTTACCTTCATTATCAGCGTAAATTTATACGGTTTTTCGCCAGCATTTAATAAAGGAAATCAGATTTTAGTGAATTTGTGTGAAAACAAATGGCCTGTAAAACGCTTTAAGACAAAAGCAAACAGATCCAAAGTAATTGTGATGCAGTTTGATTTATTGTTGTGTAAGAAAAGAGCTACGTTAATGCATCGTGACGTTACTCAAATTTTCATTCGTTGATAAAAGTGCAGAATTTTTTTACGAAGAGAAAATAAATGGATAGGGATGTTATTCTGCATTAAGTAACGGAAAAAATGATGATAATGATTGATTTATATTGGTATAAATAAACTATTAAAGTACAAATGTTTTAGAAAGTACAAAAATCAAATAGCTTGTGGTAGGTAGCATACATAATTATATTTGCACATATTTGTTTTTCTATTCGATGATGAAAAGAATAAAAAACTATATCATCAGCATAAAGTTTTTTGCGCTTTTTCGACGGTAATTAATAAAAGATATTGTATTATAGTAATTTTTCATGAAAAATGATTTCATGAATTGTTTGTACAAAAATAAACACATCAGAAACAATTGAGTTGGAGTCTGATTTACGTACTGGTAATGTATCGCGATATTACAAAAAAATGTGTGAATTTCTGAGCGTTTTTTTTTAACAAACACATATAAATGGATTTGATTTCTATTCTACATTATAAATAGGAAATTGTAATATCATTTACTTGCTAATATCATGAAGGAGTAATAAAAGTAAATACCCTATGATAGCACATATGTAGGTAGTTAAAATGAGTACCAATATGGTACATATATATTTCTAAAGCAACATAAACATTGCATTGTGATTTTCAAAGGTCTAAAAAGTGCATTTTTTTTTGTCTTAAACAATAAAAAAGATTTATCTCACTTTTTATGTTTAAAAGTCTAAATTATTGTTAAAATATCCAAATTCTTAAAATATTGGAACGAATTCATACGATTATGCTGCAAAACATTTTGTTTAAAATAATTTTTTAATAAATAAGAACGAAAAAAAAATTCCCCTTGAAAGGATTTAAGGACAGAACAAATATATCAGAAATAATTTCATAGGACAATTTTTTTTTTTTGTTACAGTGGAAGAATTCAAGTCCTGTAGCTCAATGGTCATAGCGTTGCGCGGCTACGCTACACCTCCGAGGTTCGCCTCCGGATTTGGGCGAGGTACCCTGAATCTTTAAACCCTTCGGGGTCGATAAAATGAATATTTGGGAAATAATTTCTGCGAGTTCAGCGTTAGGGTAACAATCTGACTAGGAAGTATACCATGTAACACTTCAGGGACCCACGCTCAAGAAAATACAGTTTGGACACTGACGGTCATGATCCTTAATGGAGAGATGGATGAAGTTGTTGATCAATCACAGAGCTTTGTTTAGTTTTAGTGGAAGAAATTAATTGTGATAATGAATCGCGATGTTATGCAAATTGTCATACCTTGATAAAAGCAAGGAGATTTATCAAACAGAAACAAACAAATTCCAATGTTATTCAATACTAAGCAATGAAAAATTTATTAGTAATTTTTACTTGAAAATAAATTGAAATTGCGCAAAAATTCAATTCCGTATGATAGCACATATCTGCATATTATATAATTATAAGCTTGTACAATAATTTTTAACGATGACTTACGCCCGAGAACCAAAGACTCAGGTTCAAACACTAGCCTGGATATTTTTTCACTCTTTTAGTTTTACTCCTTGTTAGCAATGTGAATAAAAATTCACGTAATTAAATTTAATTATAAATTTGTTTCATTAATACAAAATTAGCAGAATTATTCTTATAACTTTAATACATTCAATGACTGTAGAAACACGACGTGACCACTTGGGTTGGGTTAATGTTTGACGGCCAATTATCTACTCGAAGGATATAAGACCATGAGGAGAGTGCCCTTCGTGGGGGTCTTTCTAAGGGAACCTAACACGTATTTACGCATGGAAATCCATGGTTCGAAGAAAACCACGAAAACTCCGAATGATTAGACCGACGGACACGATTGGGTTCGAACCCAGCACCTCCCATCTACCAGCTTCGAGAGCAGAACCTCTCGACCACTAGGGGAGCACGTGACCACTTAATTTCAATTCCAAACTTTCAAACGACACCAAGCATATTTTAATAAAATTTTGCTTTTATAATGAACTTTGAGAAAAACAAGTCGTTTTGTCCTAAGAAAATAGTTTGTAAGTTCTAGTGTCAATCAATCATTTCACCCTTTTGCGAGCAGAATTAATCTGCGCCTGAAAGGGTTAACCAAACAAAGAAATGAAAAAATTGTAGTATGTTTGAACCTCACAAGTCATCCATTAAACAAAGCCATTTGAACGAGGGCGTTCATAAGTTGCTGCTCAATTTGTTAATCAAAAACATTTTTTTACATATATTGATTTTCTTAGTTTCATTATCAGCGTAAATTTGTGCGGTTTTGCTAGAGCATTTGATAAAGGAAATTAGATTTTAGCGAATTTGCGTTAAAACAAATGGCCCGTGGAATGATTTAAGGCAAAAGCAAACAGATCATAAATAATTGTGAAGAAGTTAGATTTATTGTAGTGGAAGAAAAAAGTTGCGGTAATGCATCGCGACTTTACACAAATTGCCATTCGCTGATAAAAGGATAGAATTTTTAACGACGAGAAAATAGAGGGATATAAATGATGTTCTATATTAAGGAAGGAACATTTGATCATAATGTTTGCTAGTTAATAGTATAATGCCGAGCAAAATTAAATACCTTTATGATCACACGCGTTTGGCTTTTTTTTGTGTAGATCGCAAAGCAACATTCATTATCAGAGTTAATTTGTACGATTTTTCGCCTTCATTTTATAAAATAATTTAAATTTTAATGAATTTGCTTGAAAATAAATGGCCCATGAAAAGGTTTAAGGGAAAAGCAAACTGATCATAAATAATTGAGAAGAATTTAGATTTATTGTAGTAGAAGAAAGAACGTATGATAATGCATCGCGGCGTTACACCAATTGTCATTTGCTGATAAAAAAAAAAATAGAATTTATAACGACGAGAAAATAAATAGATTTCAATGATATTCTATATTAAGGAATGGAAATTTTATCATAATGTTTGCAAGTTAATAGTATGATGCCGAGCAAAATTAAATAGCTTTATGATCGCACGCGTTTGGCTTTTTTTTGTGTGTGTGTGTGTAGATCGCAAACTACATCATTCATTATCAACGTAAATTTATATGATTTTTCACCAGTGTTTAATAAAGAGAATTTCAATTTTAATGATTTTTTTTTTAAATGAATTTGCCATAGAATGGTATAGGAATAATAATAAATATATTCGTTGAAGTTTTATTTATTGCAGTGGTTGAGAATATCTTATTAATCTATAACGACATTACGCAAATTGGCATTCGTTGATTAAAAGGCTTTTTAACGAATGGATAGAGGGAAAAAGGCAATTTTTTTAAACTAAAAAAAAAAGTGGAAAGTGTTTTGCATTACAGAATGAAAATATCAATGACAAATTTTTCTTTACAATAGTATGGGGTAAACTGTAAAGAATTACACATATTTCTTAATCTAGTGGAATATATGCACGAAGGAAAATATGCAATAACATCTTCTTAGTTACCCAATATTCTGAAAAGCATTCTTTGTCTTTAGAGATCTTAGAAGCATTATATTTTCGAAATTTACAGAAGTACCTATAAATAAAAACAATTTTTTCTTCCAATGATTTTGGAAACGTTTCACAGTAGTTTTTATAGTACATTAATGAGTTTTTGCAACCCGAAACTTTTTTTTTCTCTATCAATTTATAAGAGCATGCAGAATAAACTGAAAGAGTCAAATTTCGATGTTATACAATACTAAGCAAGGAAAATTTTAATAGTAATGTTTGCTTGATAATACTTTGAAATTGAACAAAAATTCAATACCGTATGATCGCACGTATCTCTTTAGTCTATAGTTATAAGCTTGTTTAATTTACCCAAAACTACTAGAATAATCCCTATAGCTTTAATCAAACAAAGAAAAAAAAACTAATAGGATAAAACCTCAACAGCCACCTCTTAAACAAAGCATTTTGAATGATGGCGTTCATTAGTTAATGCTCAATTTGTTAATCAAAGACATTTTTTACGTATATTCATTTTTCTTACTTTCATTGTCAGTATAAATTTGTGCGGTTTTGCTAGAGCATTTGATAAAGGAAATTAGATTTTAGCGAATTTGCGTGAAAACAAATGGCCCGTGGAATTATTTAAGGCAAAAGCAAACAGAACATAAATACTTGTGAAGAAGTTAGATTTATTGTAGTGGAACAAAAAAAAAAAAAAATTGTGGTAATGCATCCTGACCTTACACAAATTGTCATTCACTGATAAAAGCATAGAATTTATAGCGACGAGAAAATAAATGGATATAAATGATGTTCTACATTAAAGGATGGAAATTTGATCAAAATGTTTGCATGTTAATAGCATGAGGCCGAGCAAAATTAAATAAATACCTTATGATAAAACCTAAATTTGTGGGATTAGATTTTAGCAAATTTGCGTGAAAACAAATGTCCCGTGGCAAAAGTAAACAGATAATAAATAATTGAGAAGAAGTTAGATTTATTGTAGTGGAAAAAAATAGTGGTAATTCATCGCGACGTTACACAAAATGTCATTCGCTGGTAAAAGCGTAGAATTCATAGCGACAGATGATAAAATAAACGAATATACTTGATGTTCTATATTAAGGAAGGGAAATTTGATCATAATGCTTACTAGTTAATATAATGCTGCCGAGCAAAATTACATACTTTATGATTGCCCGCGTTTGGCTATTTTTTGTGTAGATCGAAAAACAACATTAATTATCTGTGTTAATTTATACAATTTTTCGCCTTCATTTTATATAAAAAAAAAATTAAATTTAATGAATTTGCTTGAAAATAAAAGGCCGTGGAAGGATTTATGGCAAAAGCAAACAGATCATAAATAATTGTGAAGCAGTTAGATTTATTGTAGTGGAAAAAAAATAGTGGTAACTCATCGCGACGTTACACAAAATGTCATTCGCTGGTAAAAGCGTAGAATTCATAGCGACAGACGATAAAATAAACGAATATACTTGATGTTCTATATTAAGGAAGGGAAATTTGATCATAATGCTTACTAGTTAATATAATGATGCCGAGCAAAATTACATACTTTATGATTGCCCACGCTTGGCTATTTTTTGTGTAGATCGAAAAACAACATTCATTATCAGTGTTAATTTATACAATTTTTCGCCTTCATTTTATTAAAAAAAAAATTTAATTTAATGAATTTGCTTGAAAATAAAAGGCCGTGGAAGGATTTAAGACAAAAGCAAACAGATCATAAATAATTGTGAAGCAGTTAGATTTATTGTAGAGGGGGGAAAAAAACTTGTGGTAATGCATCGCGACATTACACAAATTGTCAGTCGCTGATAAAAGCATAGAATTTATAACGACGAGTAAATAAATGGATTTAAATGATGTCCTATAGTAAGGAAGAAAAACTTGATCATAATGTCTGCGAGTTAAAATTATGCGGCTGAGCAAAATTAATACCTTGTGATTGCATGCGTTTGGCTATATTTTTGTGTACAGGGTGTATCTAAACTCTTGGGCAAAACTTTAAGGGGTGATAATACACATCAAGACAAACAATATTGAATAGGAAACTAAGGGTCCCAAACGTCTTCCGAAGGAAATAGGCGCATTTAAAGTTTAGGGTCCAAAATTTCAAATGATTATAAAAAACGGAAAAATTGGTCGATTCGTTTGCGGTTTTCACTAAAACTATTCTTTATATCAGTATTTTCTTGAAAATAAATTTTAAAGATACAGTTCAAAAAATGCCGATGGAGGGCGCTTTAGACTTTGGAGTAACCAACAACTATTTTTTACCGTTATTTTTTGTATCTCATTAGATGCTTTCAAAAGCTTAGACTTAAACTTAAATTTTGAGCTCAAAATCTGAATCGTTGGAAGTGTTTAAGTAGCGCAAACTGAACTGTGTTCAGGAGGGGGGTTTAAATTTCAACACATAAACACAGTTCAGTTTGCGCTACTTAACCACTCCTAACGATTCAGATTTTGAGCTCAAAACTTAAGTCTAAGCTTTTGAAAGCATGCAATGAGATACAAAAAATAACGGTAAAAAATAGTTGTTTGTTACTCCAAAGTCTAAAGCGCCCTATATCGGTATTTTTTAAACTTTATCTTTAAAATTTATTTTAGACAATACTGACATAAAGAATAGTTTTAGTGAAAACCGCAAACGAATCGACCAATTTTTCCGTTTTTTATAATCATTTGAAATTTTAACTCCTGAACACAGTTCAGTTTGTGCGTCTTAACACGAGCCGTTAATTCCCAAATTGGCTCAACCGATCCCAGCAATCTGATTGGCTAAAACTGATATTTATATAGTAGATAATTATATTTATTTTCTTTTGAAGTAGTGTAATGTAAAATAGAATGCAATTATAATGGACTTAAATAGATTTATTTTGTTAAATTTGATCAAAATCACAGTATAGTAATCCAAAATATTAATATTAACAAAGGATCAAATTTCTGACATCGGATGAGCCAATTTGGGAATTAACGGTTCGTCTACTTAACCACTCCCAACGATTCAGATTTTGAGCTCAAAATTTAAGTTTAAGTCTAAGCTTTTGAAAGCATGTAATGAGATACAAAAAATAACGGTAAAAAATAGTTGTTGGTTACTCCAGAGTCTAAGGTGCCCTCTATTGGAATTTTTTTAACTGTATCTTTAAAATTTATTTTCAAGGCAATACTGACATAAAAAATAGTTTTAGTGAAAGCCGCAAACGAATCGACCAATTTTTCCGTTTTTTATAATCATTTGAAATTTTGGACCCTAAACTTTAAAGCGCCTATCTCCTTCGGAAGACGTTTGGGACCCTTAGTTTCCTATTTAATATTGTTTGTCTTGATGTGTACTATCACCCCTTAAAGTTTTGCCCAAGAGTTTAGATACACCCTGTAGATCGCAAAACAACATTCCTTATCAACGTAAATTTATACGATTAATCACCTGCATTTCATAAAGGGAATTTCAAAATTTTAATGAATTTGTATGAAAATAAATTTCCCATAGAACGGTAGAAGGATATGAGAAATAGTTTCGTTGGTGTTTTATTTATTGCAGTGGATAAGAAATTTTTTTATTAATGCATAACGACGTTACGCAAATTGGCATTCGTTGTTTAAAAAGTTTTTTAACGAATGAATACAAGGAAAAAGGCAATTTTTTAACGAAAATAAAATAAAAGGAAGTGGAAAGTGTTTTGTGTCACATAATGAATATATTAATGATATTTTTCCTTGATAATAGACTAAACTGTAAAAAAATACAAATAATCCAAATTCTTAATCCAGTAGAATATCACACCACTTGGAAAATATGCAATAACATCTTCTTACTTACCCAATATTCTGAAAAGCATTTTTTATCATTAGAGATCTTAGAAGCAATGTATATTCGAAATTTAAAGAAGTACATATAAATGCAAATTATGTTATTCTTTCCAATGATTTTTGGAAATGTATAATGGTTTTATACTTTATTAATGAGTTTTTGCAACCCGAAACATGTTTTTTTTTTCTATTAAGTTATAACAGCATGGAGAGTAAACTGAAAGAGATAAATTTAGATGTTATACAATACTAATCAAGGGAAATTTTAATAGTAATGTTTGCTTGATAATAGTTTGAAATTGTGCAAAATTTCATTACTGTTTGATACAACAACGTATCTATTTACTCTATAGTTACAAGCTTGCTTAATTTACAGAAAACTACCAGAATAATCCCTATAACTTTAAACAAACAAAGAAAAAAAAATAATATGATAAAACTTCAACAGTCATCTCTTAAACAAAACCTTTTGAACGATGGCTTTCATTAGTTAGTGCTCAATTTGTTAATTAAAAGCATTTTTTACGTATATTGATTTTTCTCGCTTTCATTATCAGTGTAAATTTGTGTGGTTTTGCTAGAGCATTTGATAAAGAAAATTGAGATTTAGCGAATTTGCGTGAAAACAAATTGCCCGTCGAATGATTTAAGGCAAAAGCAAACAGATCATAAATAATTGTGAAGAAATTAGATTTATTGTAGTGAAAAAAAAATTAGTGATAATGCATCGCGACGTTACACAAAGTGTCATTCACTGATAAAAGCATAGAATTTATAACGACGATAAAATAAATTAATATAGATGAGTTCTATATTAAGGGAAATTTGATCATAACGTTTATTAGTTAAAGTTTATTAGCAAAATTAAATACCTTATGATTTCAAGCGTTAGGCTACATTTTGTGTAGATCGAAAAACAACATTCATTGTCAACGTAAATTTATAATATTTTTCACCTGAATTTGATAAAGGAATTTAAATTTTAATGAATTTGCTTGAAAATAAATTTCCCATCAAATGATTTAGGGAAAATCAGAAATAGTTTCTTTGGAGTTTCATTTTCTACAATTGAAAAGAAAAGTTATGCTAATGCATAGCGACGTTAAGCCAATTGGCATTTGTTGATAAAAAGGGATTCTAAAGAAAGGCGATTTTTTAACGAAAAGAAAGTAAAAGGATATGTAGGAGTATTTTGAGTTACAGAAGGGCAAAATTAATGATAATTTTTCCTTCAGAATAGTATGGGGTGTAAATATACACATATTTCTTAATCCTGTAGAATATCATACCAGTAACGAAAATACGCTAGAGCATCTTCCTAGTTACCCAGTATTCCGAAAATAACTCTTTATCTTTAGAGAGCTCACTTACAATGTATTTTCGAAATTTAAATAAGTATATATAAAAAGAATTTTTTTTTCTGGCAATGCTTTACCGAAACTTTTAGAGTAGTTTTCTCAACCCAAAATAAGTTTTTTTTTTTTTTTTTTCTGTCAATTCTCAAGTAAATATATCCATGTTTATAGATTTTTCGTTTTTTATGATGGCGAAATGTAAAATATAAATATATTTGTGTTTTTTCCGCCAAGGATCCAAATAATTTAGCTTGCAGACTTCTTTGAAATACGCATTTTTTTAAATTGTGAAATTATACACTGTAAAGAAAAAAAAAATTAAAATGCGGCAATTGTACTGACAATTCAGACGCCAGTACTATTTCCGTATTTTAACAGAATTTTTTCCATAAATGTTGTGAAAAAAAAAGAATTATTTCTGAATTTACGGGAAAAAAATTCCGTTAAAATACGGAAATAGTACTGGCGTCTCGCCTGCCAGTACAATTTCCGTAATTTAAAGGATTTTTAGGTAGCTTTCATTACAAAAAGCTACCTTTTGCAGCCGTTCGGAGGAAAGCAATTTAAAAAAATTTTGGTATATTTTCGTCGATCATGACACCCAGACCCCGAAACCACCCTCCGTTCAAAAGTTGATACATATATATCTGACGTTTGTCATACTGTAACTCTCGAATTTATGAACCGATTTGGATGTAATTCGGTATGTACATAGTACATACCAATGTCTCGACCGAGTTCGTTGGCCAGCTTCATCCGCCCTTTTGTTTCAAAATGGCGGCCATTTAAAAATTTCTTAGAAATTTTAAATTTGAAATGTGGTACCAAAGAATTGAAAATGGAAAAATATTTTTTTCTTATGTATTTGACCTTTATACAAAGGTTCCGGAGCAGTTTTTGTTTCGTCTATATCTTAAAAAATGGCTGAGTTATAGCATTTTGAATTTCTAGCGTAGCTGACATTTTGAAACGTCCTGAATTTTGTCAAGCGATAAAAGGCGTATTTATGAACCGATTTGGATGAAATTCGGTGTGTACATAGTACATACCAATGTCTTGACCGAGTTCGTTGGCCAGCTTCATCCGCCATCTTGTTTAAAAATGGCAGCCCTTTAAATTTTTAAGAAAAATTTAAATTTGAAATGTGGTACCAAAAAATTGAAAATTGAAAAAATATTTTTTTTATGTATTTGACCTTGATACAAAGATTCGGGAGCAGTTTTTGTTTTGTCTATATCTCAAAAAATGGCTGAGTTATAGCATTTTGAATTTCTAATGTGGCTGACATTTTGAAACGTCCTGATATTTGTCACGTGATAACAGGCGTATTTATGAACCGATTTAGATGTACTTCGGTGTGTACATAGTACATACAAATATCTCGACCGAGTTCGTTGGCCAGCTTCATCCGCCATCTTGTTTCGAAATGGCGGCCATTTAAAAAAATTAAAATTTAAAATGAGATACCAAAATATTAGAAAATGAAAAAGATTTTTTTTGTATGTGTTTGACCTTAATACAAAGATCCCGGAACAGTTTTTGTTTCGTCTATATCTAAACAAATGGCTGAGTTATAGCGTTTTGAATTTCTATTGTGGCTGACATTTTAAAACGACCTGATTTTTGTCACGCGATAACAAGCGTATTTATGAACCGATTTGGATGTTACTTGGTCTGTATATAGTACATACCAATGTCTCGACCGAGTTCGTTGGCCAGCTTTATTCGCCATCTTGTTTCAAAAGGGTTGCCATTAAAAAAAATTAAATTTAAAATTTAAAATGAGGTATTAAAAAATTGGAAAATGAAAAAGATTTTTTTTATGTGTTTGGCCTTGATACAAAGATTCCGGAGCAGATTTTGTTTCTGAAAATTTATTCTTTTGTTTATATATTAAAAAATGGTTGAATTATAGCACTTTGAATTTCTAGTATGGCTAACATTTTGAAACGATCTTGTATTTGTCACGCGATAACACACGTATTCGCCTATTTCCATGTGAGAAAGCATGTGGATAGTATACATCAACATCTCAGCCAAATATAAGTTACTTTAAATAAAAGCAGCCTTGATAAAGCTCGCGAAATTCTCATTCATAATGATTTAGTATTGATAAAAATTAGTATTGAATCTCCTATATTCGGTTTCCACTAAATTGAACTTCGCGTGTTTGAATAATATAAGTTGGCTTTTTTAAAAATAAGGTATTTGAAAGCTACCTCTTCCTCCCGGCACTGGACGGAAGGACTTTTTTTTTTTACAGTGTATGTTCAAGCCTATTTTTTATCCATTTTTGTAACGTACAATGTATAGGGCGCTAGGCATGAATGGGTACATACTTTTATTATCCATTTAGATGACAGTTATTTAGGTAATGCCCTTTTCAAGATGATTATGAAATAAATTGATTTTAAGCCTCAAATACGATTATTCTCAGTTTATTATTACTAATAATTATAATGTTATTAGTCTTGTAAAGAAAATATGTTTTTTTAGTAATTCATAAACATGCTATTTATAGTACATAATATACAATTTAACAGCTTATTTTATATAAATTTAGACTAAACATATAATTATGCATATTATATTATTACAAATATTAGGCATATTCCCATATTTAGTAAGTTTTGCATTTTATAAAATAAATACAAAAAAGTTTTTAGCGTAATTTTTTCCAGTTCATTTTGCAAAATTTTAAAGTGATTTTACGAACAATTTTGAGAAAACCAAAATTCAGGCACAAATGGGTTAAGAATTAATATTCCACTTTTTGGGGGGGTTGGGGTAGGGGGCTCTAAAATCTGCTATGAGCACTGGGATAGTAAAACGGTTATTAAATTATTTAAATTCCACCACTGCATGATGTAACAGTAAAAAATAATATTTACTGTAATATTAATGTTAATGCTGTTGATTTAATATACAATGTTATGTACCGGGTGTCCTAAAAAAAAACTAAATTCAATAACTTGCAAACGGTGACAGATTCTTGCAGTAGCGTTATGTATGATGACAGGAGTTTTTTACTATGATTCTCGAATTTAGTTCGAATTACAAGCAATAGATGGCGCTGCGAGCGATATGCGCTAAATCCAGGCCGGTTTTTCGTACTTTGGAACCCACTCAATACATTTTAATCTCCTTTTTTGGCACGGTAGAAGAGAAAGGCCAAAACATTCAGCTTGAATTTAGCACCTATTCCTTGCAGCGCCATCTATTGTTTGTAATTCAAACTAAATTCGAAAATAACGGAAAAAAACCCCTCCAGACATCATACATTACCCTCTTGCAAGATTTTTTTTTAAATATCTGTCGCCTTTGAAAATTATTGAATTTTAAAATCAGTCAATCCTTTTTGGGACACCCGGTATATAAAACATGTTTGTTGAAATTGAAAATGTTTATTTGATTGGTTAATTAATTAATTTAATTTTTTAATTATTGAATTTATTATGAGTAAATTTAATTATTTGTTTAATAGATGTCATCTGAAAAACCTATATTCTGGGTTAAGAAGACTTATTAATACACTATAAAAACTCAGAAACGTCTCCGAAAACAAGCGACAGCAAAAAAAAAAAAAAAAAAAAAAAAAAAAAAAAAAAAAAACTTTGTTTTTATAAAAGTATTTTAAATCTCGAATATATATTTGTTTTTAAGTGGATCCGGGACTAAAAATGCTCAAAAAAAAAAAAAGGATTTTTTTTTATTGGCTTAAAAAATATGCTGAGATTTTAACGTTAAATACCACAAACCGCATGATTTTATCTTCATTAGATCCAGAGATATAACACCTTTTGCCTGCGATGCAGGCTGACGAGAACTTTAGCTCCGTTTATCTCAAAATGAATTTTTTTACGATTTGTCAAATTTAAAAGAATATATCTAAAGTTTCTTGCAAGATATATGTATGAAATTTTTAACAGAGATTTTTTACTATATTTCCAACAAATTGTTTTCAGGATTTTTAATTTTGAGTGATAATTGTGAAAATATGCTAATTAATGCAAAACTCACTCAAAAAAAAAAAAAAAAAAAAAAAAAAAACTTTTTTTTTAGTTTTTTTTTTTTTTTTTTTTTTTTATTCTTAATCAATATTTTAAGAAATCCTGAAGTCAAATTAAAATGAAACATTTTGTGTACACAAAAGTGTTAAAATTTTGGAAATCGAGTAAGTACCTCCAGAGTTATATCAAAAATTAAATATGTTTAAATTTTTATAATTTAAATTTAAAAAAATATATTTCAAAAATTTCAGATTTTTTTACGTGCAATATTCTTATTATATTAAAAGATATTTCAGAAAAAAAAATTTCATAACAAAATCTCTATAAATTAAAAAAAAAAAAAGAATTTTGAGCCCCGGACCTTCTTAAAGATAAATAGCGCTATCGGAATAGTCGTAACTTGGAGAATGTTATTATACATTTTCTTTAGAAGTTATAGCATATTTTCCTAGATTTAGAAACATTTATCTTTTTCTTTGCCCATACTCTAAATTTTATTATTTTAGAACAAAATATTTAACCGCTTCCCTTACAATTTCTTTCTTTCATTCTTTTTTATTTTTTTAACTGCAAAAAATCATCACATTGTTTGCAATCACATCATTGCATTTCCGCATTTGCATTTCGTGTCACAAAACTTGGAAAACTGCCAATCAAATATTATATATAACTTAATTATAAATAAATTATTATATTATATTAGAATATTTTCTTTCTCATTAAGCTTGTGGCCGAGTAAAAACGTGATAAAAAAAAACGTAGTGACAAGTTATACCACACCCGAGATTATAAAAAAAAAAATATTTCAAAAATTTCAGATTTTTTTACGTGCAATATTCTTATTATATTAAAAGATATTTCAGAAAAAAATTTCATAACAAAATCTCTATAAATTAAAAAAAAAAAGAATTTTGAGCCCCGGACATTCTTAAAGATAAATAGCGCTATCGGAATAGTCGTAACTTGGAGAATGTTATTATACACTTTCTTTAGAAGTTATAGTATATTTTCCTAGATTTAGAAACATTTATCTTTTTCTTTGCCCATACTCTAAATTTTATTATTTTAGAACAAAATATTTAACCGCTTCCCTTACAATTTCTTTCTTTCATTCTTTTTTATTTTTTTAACTGCAAAAAATCATCACATTGTTTGCAATCACATCATTGCATTTCCGCATTTGCATTTCGTGTCACAAAACTTGGAAAACTGCCAATCAAATATTATATATAACTTAATTATAAATAAATTATTATATTATATTAGAATATTTTCTTTCTCATTAAGCTTGTGGCCGAGTAAAAACGTGATAAAAAAAAAACGTAGTGACAAGTTATACCACACCCGAGATTATAAAAAAAAAAAATATTTCAAAAATTTCAGATTTTTTTACGTGCAATATTCTTATTATATTAAAAGATATTTCAGAAAAAAATTTCATAACAAAATCTCTATAAATTAAAAAAAAAAAAGAATTTTGAGCCCCGGACATTCTTAAAGATAAATAGCGCTATCGGAATAGTCGTAACTTGGAGAATGTTATTATACATTTTCTTTAGAAGTTATAGTATATTTTCCTAGATTTAGAAACATTTATCTTTTTCTTTGCCCATACTCTAAATTTTATTATTTTAGAACAAAATATTTAACCGCTTCCCTTACAATTTCTTTCTTTCATTCTTTTTTATTTTTTTAACTGCAAAAAATCATCACATTGTTTGCAATCACATCATTGCATTTCCGCATTTGCATTTCGTGTCACAAAACTTGGAAAACTGCCAATCAAATATTATATATAACTTAATTATAAATAAATTATTATATTATATTAGAATATTTTCTTTCTCATTAAGCTTGTGGCCGAGTAAAAACGTGATAAAAAAAAATCGTAGTGACAAGTTATACCACACCCGAGATTTCTTGGGATAATAGTTAATTGTAATATTTACGAACCCGAGATAACTCGGTATAATCAGGGAAGCTTTTAAGTTGGAAACAAATATGCGTGCATATTTGTGCAATTTGCGATTACACAAGGAACAGGCAGAATCGTGGTCCTCTTCAAAACTCACGAGGAAAGTAACACCAGCAAGCCACTTTCCGAATTATAGTAAGATGAAGGCATCGAGCAACAGATTTGAGCCTTTCGTATATGGGAAGACCAAGACGACTTAGAGGTTATTCAGTACTCAAGCGTATTCGATCTTATTTAATAAGGAAGTCGCTTCAAAAACAGTCCCTTTCCAGAAAAGGTTTCCTTTTATCACAAATGGCACGGCGCTTTCTGACGATTGATAATAATTATTTACTCTATCGCTTGAAAATGTTATACAGTTAATTGAATAGCTCAGATGATAAAGGCGGTACTTGACACAATTACATAGCTGCCAACTTGTACAGATTTTTCTTACCACTAAATTTTTATAGAAATTTTTTACTTATTTAAATGCTAAAATGGCTTGAATTTTGGTGATTCAATTAACTAAAATTTTCTATTAAATTTTAGTGCTATGAAAAATCCGTACAAGTTGGCAGCTATGCAATTATTATTTTCAGAAAATCAACTGTAAAGTTCCAAATATCATTTTGCGTTTATCGTCAAATGCCTTCTTTATGAATTAAAATCTCTGTGAGTAGTAGGTTTTTTTCTCAATAGTAATTTAAAAGACGGTAGAGTACCATTGATTACACTAGCCAGCATTTTTAAACTTTTTGTCAGATGATTTCTTATGAACATGTTTTTCTGAATCAATTTTTTGATGCTGATTCCGGAAATAACTTCCAGTTTTGTCTATCACGTTAAGATTTTACAAAAAATATGAAGTTGTATTTTCAATATTTTAATTAATGCAATCAAAAAATTATCACAAGTTAATACAAAGTACTTCATTAAACACGTTAAAAATACTGTAAAAAACGTCCTTATACGCTTATGAAATTTCTGTAATAAAACGAAAGGTAAAACAGTGTTCAATTAAACAATCTTTCTTCTTTTTGACTTTCCTGCAGATCCTCCTTCATCGTTTATGCCCTCTTAAACATCTAACAGTAGTCTGCCATCATATTTACATTCCGTCTTCCCTTATACACTTCACTGTAATGTTCCCAGATTTTCTGGAAAGTAGTCGATATGAGAATACAGAAGTGCATTTTTACACTCATATTACAGCCCAACTTCTTGAAATTTTACAGTATTGATTTAACAATATTCCTGTAATTTGTATCTTTCTTATTTCCTAGAAAGTTTCCGATAATACATTTTAAAGCGGTCCATGCGTCTTTTTCTGTCTCATTCATCGTTTTTTCAAAATCCTTGTCTTTCATCAGTTTTTTTATTTGAGGATTAACG
Organism: Maratus speciosus; assembly: GCA_963932465.1. Lineage (NCBI taxonomy): Eukaryota > Metazoa > Arthropoda > Arachnida > Araneae > Salticidae > Maratus > Maratus speciosus. Next base: position 242,846,968 of record OZ010800.1, on the reverse strand, counting down.
AAAATTCCAGCTTTTAATTTTTCGTGTGTGCTGAAGGGAAATTTACGTTATGTGTGACTATACATAATGCTTGTTCTCAGCTATGAATCTTCGCAACCAACTCGGGTCGATTGCAAACAAACTATACGTGATACAAAAAAAAAAATTAAGAACAGTTTTGTAATCAGCATACAAAACTGCATTAACGGCAGTCTTTGGTTTTTAATCATCTGATATCATGAAGACTAATGTTATCTATAATTATATGGTTAACTAGGGTTATCTCTCCCCTACGAGCTACGATCGCTAACCCCCGTTCAGACACCGCAGATTCTAAAAACACGCTAACTTGATCGGCTTTAAAAAGACTACAGAAGATTGAACAATAAAAAAAAAATAATAAAATAAAATAAAAACAGTTGCTATCTCTCTGTAAACGGGTTTCCATTTATTTCCCTTTTACTGAGGGATTTTAAACCTGCTGTTAAGATATCTACTGGTTGTTTTAGTGTTTGATTAAAAAATATTAATTAAACATTTGAAAATAAGCTAATATAAAATGAACAAAGTCAACAGAATCTTTGCCACCTGGTATTTTTTAACAACGCTATAAGAAAATTGCTTTAAATAAGACATTTTAAATTTATTGTTTTAAAACTGACGTAATTTTTACCATATTTTTCTTTCTCTGTTAAATATTCACGTGAAAATAATTTATTATTAGAAGAGAAATATTATTCGCGCTATCTTAGAATTGGGAACAATAGTTAAAAAGATCCTCTCGAAATACGAAATAAATGTCTCGTGTAAATATACTTTTTTAATTTAAACTGTTTGGAAATATTATTATTTGGCCATTTTAAATATGACATAATTGCCAACGTTTTCTACTTTTAACAGATATTAATGAATTCGTTATTTTAAAGTTTTCTTTCTTTTTTAATATTCCCATGTAAATGCAATTTTTATGATGTAATTTTCAATATTTTGCTGCTTTTAACACGTAAACATTTAATTCTAATTTCAATGCTTTTTTTCTGTTTCTAATAGTCACGTGGAAATAAATGTCTAATTTAAAGAAAATATTATTCGTTGTGCTATTTTTAAATTGGCAACAATTTAAAATAATAAACTTTTCTAAAATAAGAAAAAAAAAATACCTCTTGAAAAGCAGAAAATTCGAAAAAAAAAAAGTTAAAAAATAACTTAAAAAAATTAGTCAAAAAAAAAAAAAAATTAAATGCAGTCTACACACCATGAGCTTATAACGTATATCCTTAGAAAAAATTATTAAAATTCCTATCTATAGTTTTTGTTCCTATAAAACTTTTTTGATGGAAAGATTTTGAAAAACTTTCACATTAAATAGCTATTAAAATACTTTTTCGATGTAAAAACTTTCTACATCAGCGTTTTTCTCAAACATTTCTTTGTAATACTACTAATTTTCATATTTCTGTATGCACTAGTTTTCTTAATATTAGCGAAGAAAGACTTCCGGTCACAAAAAATTCATTTACTTTGGCAGCGGCGGTGACAGAAGTTAGTTCCCTTTTAGGTAGATTTCGTAAGAAATATTACATAAAGGACAATTAAGTCCTTTATGTTGCAATTTCTGAAAATATTTTACAGATCTAGGCCGATCATGACCCCTGGAACCCAAAATCACCCCCAGTTTAAAACTTTATCAATCAATCTATCTATCTATCTTTCTATCCATATATCTATCAGCTTTCTTACTGACACGATAACTTCCATAATTCCGCACAAACCTCTGTCAAACTGATATATAAAATCAAGTGTCAGAAAACCTTGCTCAAGTTCATTAATTGGAAAAATCGAACCAAAGGGGTGGAAATAGAGCGAAGTTTTGTGAAAACCGAAAAAAACCTCAACTTTTTAAATATACTGCATATCAAATCAGTTTAAAGTTATTATTACTTCTGGAAAAGATCCAAAAATTTATGTATGACAGATTTTTGATCAGAGAAAAAATGGGCTCAAGTGTCGAAAAAAATAGGGTTTTAGAGAGAAAAAAAATCATAACTTCGTCAATTCTCAAGATATCAAATCTAATCAAATTTATTATAAATTTTTTCAATATTATCTACAACTTTTATATTGACAAGTTTTTGATAAAACTAACTCTTACCGCAAATAAATAAATAAATAAATAAATAAATAAAATAAAAAATAAATAAATAAAAATAAAATAAAAATAAAAACGAAAAAAAGAGGGTTCAAGAAGAAAAAAAATGTATAACTTCGTCCATTCACAAGATATCAAACCCGCTTAAATTTATTATAAATTTTCTTAATGTTATATAAAACTTTTATATTGACAAGTTTTTGATAGTTCCAACTCTTACAGCAAAAAGAAATTAAAAAAATATAGAGGTTGAAGGGAAAAGTTATCGTATTAACATGATTCTGATAAAACCAGCTCCTACAGGAAAATGAAATTAAAAACTTGTCAAAAGCAGCCAGGTAAAATTTTTAAACTAGGTTTTCTCTAATCTTGATTTAGTTTATATCGGTGAAATTAGTACTTAACTTCGAAATCTACCTCCGCCTGCAGGCCGAGCCAGCGGGGATTTTTTTTAGAATAGAGAGATTCATTTTTTGTTTGTCATATACCACCTTTATTATCGGAGCTCATCAATTATTAAAATTATAAGAAATCAGGATAAAAAATGTGTTCCATCATTTTACACAATAAAATGTTTCAAATATATCAAATTTATACTTCTTCGAAATTAGGCATAAAAAATTAATAAATATTTCTGTTAAAGTTCCTTAATGCATTTTTTTTTTCTTTTTATCACATTGTCTGCATTCTCTTCAACTGTCGGATGATAATAGAGTAAAAAAATTACCTTTACTATAACTGAATTTTATAAAACATTGCTTATTGTTTCATGTAAATTTCATTTATTTTGAAAACAATGAGTGTCAAAGTTTGTTTAATTATTTTTCCTCGCATAACAGCGTTGATCGAAGATATGTTTTGTTTAACCAAAAAAGGATCAAACTCAAATAAAGAGATAAAATTAAACGACTGAGTGAGCACCATATTCTGGTTTATTTAATAGATGCATTTGAATCTTAAGGCGAAATATTTCATTAATTACGCGAGGAGCTGAAGTTCTGTTAAGTGAAAAGATCGTCCAAAATAAATGTATTATTTCTTAGTTTTGTTTGACAATTAATGCTGCTTGGAAGGAAGAAATTCAATGAGGCGTAAAGTTGTTTTGTTATTAAATTTACATTTTGTTTTATTTGTTTTCTCTATTTATATCAAAAGAACAGCTTTTACAAAAATGTTTCTTTATAAGCGTCTTCCTTGCATATTTTTTTAGGGTTCAGTATAATGAAAATATTTATTTTCAGAATTGATTAAATGTTTTTAAATGTTGTTTGAGAGAAAGGAAATATTATTATAAATAAAGTATGCTGTTTAACTTTTTATATCCCAAATTATCAATTCATGAAAATTTCATCTTCTAAAGCATTTTTCGTGAATTTTCGAAACTACATTAGAAGATTTACACAGTCTGCTCATATATGAAATACAAAAGGAAATTTCGTTCCGAACCTCCATATTTCTACTACTGCATGGTTCTACTGCATGGATTTTGACGGAACTTACATTGTTAGAAAGATATCGTTTAAGGGAAGGTTTTAAGCTATAACACATTGTTCTACGTAGATTAGTTATAGAATTATGACGGAAAGTTTTGTTATTTTGGACGATAAGGTTACTATTTTATTTCTTGGCGAAATTTATCGTTGATGAAAAAATTGAAATGGCTATTACACCTCGAAAAAAATAAGAAAAAACTGTTACTAATTTTATTTAAAAGACAAAAATGGAAGAAAAGAAGAAAAAAATCCGTTTTAATGAGTGATAATATTAAAAAACGAAAATATTTAATTTAAACATGAAAGAGAATGTTCGTAGTGCTTAAAAAATTACCGAGTTAAAATATTGCAATTGAAATAAGATTTGGCGGTTTATCTTTTGCGACAGGTTAAGAAAAATGCATCTGAAAAGTTTATAAGATGATATCAAGGAAGTTTCCATAAGCGCATGCTCAGAAATATTTGAAAAAATTATATAATATTCTTCTCAAAAGTAATATATAGAATATTCTTCTCATGACATATAGTATGTTTATAAAAAAATCGGCAGAACCTCGATTTAGAGTTCGTAAAAAAATAATAATAAATTAATTTTTTGGCGATTTAATGCTGGTTGGAGACAAAATAAAATTTTGAATGATACTTTTTTTATGATAAATAATTTTTAAGTAAAACATTTTTCTACTCTTCATACGAATTTAGTTAAATTAAGTTTAACTTAAATAAAAACATTTTTATTACTACAGTTTTGTCATATACGTTTATCTGTGTATCTATTAAAATTTTACGATCGTATTTATACAGTTTAAAACAAAATTTAAGTTTACTAAATTTGTTTCAAACACAAAATTAATGTCCGATTGTGATCATTGGCTTCGATACTGATAGTATCAGAAACAAGAAGAGAAAATTATTGTTGCCATGGAAACAACAACTTAATATATAAATGTATATATAAATATTTTACAGACATACATACAATAAATACAATAAACCCAACTGGAGTGAAAAATTAGCCAGAGCCAGGAATCGAACCCGGGACCACTGCATTCCAGGCAGTCGCTCTAACCACTGAGCTACTCCGGCCGATGCCTGAGTCTGCAATTTCTCACTAATAAACCACGTTGGGGAAGTCACCAGCCATTTACTATTCATCGTTGTCCGGTCATCCAAGGCTGTTGTAAATGGCTGGTGACTTCTCCAACATGGTTTATTAGTGAGAAATTGCAGACTCAGGCATCGGCCGGAGTAGCTCAGTGGTTAGAGCGACTGCCTGGAATGCAGTGGTCCCGGGTTCGATTCCTGGCTCTGGCTAATTTTTCACTCCAGTTGGGTTTATTGTATTTATTGTATGTATGTCTGTAAAATATTTATATATACCTTTAACTGTTGAATGCAGGCGTTATTTATGTGTGAACGTGTGTTTTAATGTATATTGTAGTATGTGTGTTTATTATAATATATAAATGTTTAATGGTAGCATTTTTAATTAGCCAGCTACATTTAAAACAAACTTAAAACGGTACTACTTAATTAGCCCGTCGACAAAAAAACTATTGCCAAACTATAAGATTAAATACCAATAATGCCTGATCGTAAATTTTACATTCACTTGCAATTAAACACGGTACACATGTCTGTTGCGTCATCAAGCGATTTTTAATGCGTCTTCTATTTGTAATTTTATTAATGTTGGCAAATTTATTTATCCTTTCACTGTTTAAAATAAAAAAAATTGTCAATTTGCATAAATTGGCAAGTGGTTTGGCAATTTATATAATTTGGCGAAATTGGTCGAGAGTATAATCAAATAGTACCCTTAAAAACTTTCCCAGTCGGCGAAGCCATACAAAATTAAATAACTACTGCAACATGCAATTTGTATGTATGATATACTCTTACAGATAAAAAATAACAAGCTAATCCTTCGTTTAGGTTTAAATTCATTGAGTTTTAGGCATTTAAACACTTATTTAACAAGCAATTTCCAATGATTCAAAATGGTTTACAAAGTCTAGCATTGGAATACGACTCCAGGGTACCGATAAAATAAATAACCTCAGAATGATTGCAGAGCTGCATACTCTAAAACAATATTCGTGTTTTAAAAGGAATATGTGTCTTCTTATCTACAAGTCTTGAGAAGAAGTCTCTTTTTAAGAAGGAAAACCTCCCGTCTCCTATTGGCGAATCTTGTGAGATGCCATCACTTTATTGTGGTACGATTTGTGAAGTCAGTAGCGATAGTGGAACAAAGCCACCTCAGCTGATCATCCGATTCAGATATTATCCCCACACTTACAAGAATTTTTTTAAATATACTAGTTGGGGGGGGGGGGCGCGATTCCGTTCGGTATCGCGAAGGAATCCCTATTTTCTAGCCAACCCCAGACATAATTGTTTCGTGTTTCCATTCTGGATCGCTTCACTATATCCCTTATTTTCTGTGCATTCAATTTTAAGATTCCAAACACAAATTCCCACCCCCCTCCCCCCCCCAAAAAAAAACAAAAAAAAAACAGAAGTCTATCGAAATGCAAAAGATTCTTCCCTTTCCTCGTTCATCCTATCTAAATTCTCTTCTTTCATGGTTTTCGCCAAGCACATTTCCCGCTAAGGAAAAACAGAAAGCTCTGAAAAATCAGATGCGTTTCGCGGTATCTACGCAGATTTTCATTGGTCCATTTCCAAAGCTTTTGGCTCATTTCCAAATCGTTACTTTTTTTATATAAAGAAAATTTTGCTTTTTATTATGTAATGTGTATGTATAATGCAACAACAGATATTACAGTACTATTTAAAATTAAAAAACATTTTAAAAGATACTGTGTTCCATTAAATTGCATTTTAAATAATATGTATGGGGAGGTTAAACAAGTGATTTTTTGTCATCTGTTATTGCCTCTTTTGCTGGTGTGTTCGTCAGTTCATTATCGAAATTGTCTTCAAACTCATAAGAGAAGAAGTCGTTTTTTAGTGAACTCTGTGATATGAATAATGTTTTGCACCAGAAGATTTTGAAACTGTAAATCGTGTAAACAAATAAGTCAGGGAGAATGAACACCTCTTGTTACTGATTTTTTCCAACGACTGTATTATTTCCTGGTTCATCAACAAATGGTAAATATTTTCGTCATCTTAGAGTTGGAGCTGCTGCAACACCGAAATTTGATTAAACTTAGAGGACATTTGTAACAGTATAGGTTTAATAGTTAAGTTAGTGCAGTGTCATAGGTCTACAAAAAAAGATCCATCTCGTTTAATATTTAAGTATTGCGCGGCAGCGCAATACTTATTTATTACACTTCCATTGACACTTCCATTTTTAACATTTTAACAGTGACAACAGTGACAGTTTTTTTAATATTTGTACTGCAGATTTTGCATTATGTTTATGACGATTGTACATAATATGATAAGATACCGGGTGTCCCAAAAAGGACTGACTGATTTTAAAATTCAATAACTTGCAAACGGTGACAGATATTTAAAAAATTCTTGCAGGAGGGTTATGCATAAGGTCAAAAGTTTTTTTACAGTGATTTTCAATTTTAGTTCGAATTACAAACAATAGATGGCACTGCGATCAATAGACGCTAAATTCAGGCTCGATTTTTGGTACTTCGTGGCCCGGATAATACATTTCCATCTCCTTTTTCTGCATGGAACAAGATAAAGGAGCGAAAATCGAGCCTGTATTTAGCGACTATTGCTTACAGCGCCATCTATTGTTTGTAAATCGAACTAAAATTGAAAATCACTGTAATAAAACTTTTGACCTTATGCATAACCCTCCTGCAAGAATTTTTTAAATATCTGTCCCCGTTTGCAAGTTATTGAATTTTAAAATCAGTCAGTCCTTTTTGGGACACCCGGTACATGCAAAATACAAAACTTTAAAAAATGTCTAAGATTTATTTCGATTTCATTTGAACGGAATCTAAGTATATAGGTGTTTTAAGTATTATATTGTATGAATTTCATTTTTATTTTTTAATGTTCAATTGGTTTAACTTAATGGTTACAAAAATTTAACATTAAATGTAGAACGAATTGAATGAAATATCTTAATATCTCCCTCTTCTCGGGCTTAAACAATTTAGGAAATAAATTTTGTTTTTTTTAATTTGATCTGCAAATTAGGTTTTTGTTTAATTGTTTAATATCTCGTTTAGTTCTCACGCATTATAACAGCGAATAGAAGAAGCTTTTGTTTAATTGCCACTTTCATGGTTCAAATTTTCGAATGTTTTTTATTAGATTAAAGAGCTTTCTATACACTAAAAAATCATATTTTATTCGTTAAAAATTGATGTTTGAACAATTTTGGAGGTATATGACGTAGAGTGCGCCGTAGCAAGGAAACAGCAAAGGACGCTTTAAGCAGTGAGCAGATAGGATTTCTTCGAAAACTAATTCTTTTGTTATATGGTTCTAGGTCAAGTCTTAACATGTATGTATACAAGTCCACCGCTTGACTTTCTGTTTTTTAAGCGCTCTTGCACGCCATCTGATAAACAAGCCTTATTTTAATATGTCAACTCAATAAAGATACGGTAATCTACATTAATATATGCATAATAAATTTCTGTAAAAGGATTTTCACAAACACTTCCTATTTCTCAAAAGAAAATTTCTGAAAGAAAACCTTAAATTTCAGATCGTCAAAGTGGTGTTAACCGTTAAGTCAAACAGGATCAAATTAGCATAGTTAAATAAAAATATGCGAATCAGTGATCAGCACAATTCAAATTTATTTCATAAATGCATTTGAATGTTTACGAAAGATATTTTATTAACTACATAAGGCATTTAATTCTGTGAAGTGAGCAGAATTTTCCCAATAAATATTTTATTTCTTTGCTTCATTTAAACTTTTAATACCGCTTTGAATTTATTGAGGATTGAAGATGCTTTTCGTGATATTTTCTGTTTGTTTTATTTTGTTGTCTCCTTTCTTATTTTGCATAAGATTTTTTTTAAATGCCTTTTCGTATTTTCAAAGAATCTGTTGATGTTAGCACTAATGATCTGTTCTATTCATATTGGAAGGAATCAAATACTTTGTATACTTTTTTTACGCCTATATTGATGTCAATATTTTAAATTTTCTTCACAAAATAAATTTCTAATGTAAGAAAATATACAAATGACTTTGGAAATAGGCATTCAACTGTATAATTAATCTAGTCAAATCTTGATTGGAATCTTGTATTATAAATAAACATCTATATTCTAGATGTAATAAATGAAATTATTTTTCAATCTCAGATTTGAATGCATATTCAAAACATTGAGTATAATGGATACCTTTATGTAGCAAAAAAGAATTTCCCTCTATTGGAGATACGTTATATCACGGTTCAAATTTAATAGAAAAATTACCGAAAAAATCAATTACGGATATTTTCGCATTTTCAAACTGTCCAATATTATGCATGGGCTCCCAGAATACTGCTTACAAAGTTCGAGGGGAGGTAGAGAAAATTGCAACAAACAGTTTTTGCATAGAAAATTGGGGTTGAAATCTGTTTATTCAGTAAAAAATATTAGATCGTTTCCATTGAATTCGATTCCGTATTTTTGTAAATAACTTTTTCAATAATAAAAATATTTCAACGGAAGTAGGTTTACCTACAGGCAGGCTGCGAATAACCGAATGTTCGAATACCTATAGCAGATTGCGAATCAGCAAGTTTACCTACTTTTGTAAAAAAATGTAACGATGCGATCAGAAGTAGTGGAAGTAGCAATCATTGACATCCAGAAGAAATGCTGAATCACATGTGCCATAAATATATATTGAAACAGACATTACTCCCAATAAATGAAATTTAATAAGAGCCTCATAGAAAGAATACCCATTATATTGAGTGCATTTGCTGGTTTAAAACATGTTTATTTGATGTGGAAAAAAAAGTATGAGGTTGGAATCTGTGCAAATGGTGTCACTGATCCTGATGTCACTTCTTATAACACATCGGCTGGTAAGTTCCCGGTCTAATGAGGAAAACACTACTTTTTGTCAAATTCGGTTGTATTCATCAACATAGTCTCCTTTAAGAGCGATACAATCATTCCAGTGCCTCTCTAACATTTCAATACCTTTCTTCAAGAACGAAATATCTTTAGCCTCAAAATAAGCGTTTGTTTCGGCGATCACCTCCTCATTCGAGCCAAATATCTTGCAGGCGAGCATTTTTTTTCAGGTCTGCGATCAGGTAAAAGTCGCTGGAAGCTAAATCTGGAAAATAGGGTGGGTGCGGAAGCAATTCGAAGTGTAATTCGTACAATTTTACCATCGTAGCCAAAGACCTGTGACAGGGTGCAGGGGTAGGGGGGGGACGCGGCACCCACTTCGAAAATAGCTTTCTCATTGACAAATGTTCACGCAAAATAAAGCATACACGTTCTTTTGATGTGTTTAGAGTATCAGCTATCTTCTGCAACTCCACTTTACGGTTTTCTAAGACGATTTTGTTGACTTTTTTATATTTTCCGGTATAAACACCTCTTTTGGGCGATCAGAGCGTTGCGCATCATCGATGTTTGTACGACCACGTTTAAATTCAGCAAACCAGTCAATAATGGTCGATTTCCCTGGTGCAGTATCCGGATAACATTTACCAAGCCAAGCTTTTGTTTCCACGGTGTATTCCCCCATCAAATAGAAATGTTTTATCAAAACGCGAAATTCTTTTTTTTTTTCAATTGCTTCGAAAATACAGAAAGTTGTTTCACTAAAACCACTGTAACTTTTGAAGCAACCGTCAGATTGTCATAAAATCGTTACAGCTACCTTTTTAATGTTAGTACTTACTAAACAGAATATTAATTCTGTATTTGTGTCAGACCAGGAACTTATCAGCCCATATTGCCTAACATGATTTGAGAAGCATTAATTAATTAGAGAAGTAAATATTTAGGATAATAGTGAATATGAACACTAATATGTCTATATAAATTTAAAAACTACGTTAGATTCGCCAGAATATGCAAACTTTGAGCATACTAGTTTCGGTAGCCTATAGCGTACTGCCTTCAGTGCAAAGAGTAACGGAAACTTGTTCAATTATACAGGAGAGGAGCTGATTTCCTATATAATTGAGCAAGTTTCCGTTACTTTTTGCAGTGAGGACAGTACACTAAAGGCTACCGAAACTAGTATGGTCAAAGTTTGCATATTCTAGCGTCTCTAACGTAGTTTTAAAATTTATATTATACTGTGTCAAGTTTCATCCCAATAATAATATGTCTAACATAGGCAACCCAGACTTTTTTTACCATCTGCCTTACATGCTTCATCGGGGTTAAATTAGACTGACTCAGGTATTTGTTATATATGGAGCTAAGTGATGTAGAGTCTGTTTTTTCCTATAGTACAGCTAAAATATAGTTTAGGTTGTTTTTAAAAAAATAGATAGTACCGTCGAATTCCCGTAGGCGATGATGAACATTTTGAACTTGCACGGTTGCTACTGACGTACCACATTAAAATACAAAATGAAATAATCACCTTATAATGATTACACTTCAATATCTATATATATGTTACGCTATTGTACGTGGCACAGAAATCACGATTGTTTGTTAATTGTTTAATGGCAATGCCCGATTGAAACGCCTTTCATTGGTTATTGTGTAAAAGTCTTTAGGCAGGATTTAGGCTGAGGTAAATCGAGCTTATTTACGTTTCGCTCTTTCGCTGCAATTGTAGAGCTTCAAATTATCATTAGAAACGCCCGTAAGAGATCTCGGCGAATGCTTGAAAGTGAAGAAGAGCCTAACAAGTCAACATAAATTTTAATTTCTTTACAACTATTTATGTGAATAAAAAATTATAATCATATTTTATTGATCAGCACTGATAAATTCTTCATTTTGCATCTACATTTACCTTTGCATTTAATAAGGATTTCGATTGAACTACCTTAATTTGAGTAATCTAAAAAAATATATATTATTAAACGTAAAAATCGATTACAGTTTTCAATTTAAAATAAAAATGATTTTCGCCTATAATGTATAAACCGGGAAGCCCAGATTGAATCTTCTGGACAATTTAACAATTCGATAGAAATTTAAATTTGTTTACAATAATTTATGTGCATAAAAAATTATAATCATAATTTATTGATCAGCCCTCTTATATTCTTTAATTTGCATCTACATTTACTTTTGCATTTAACAACGATGTCGATTAGCTACCTTAATTTGTGTAATCTAAAAAAAAAAAAACATAATTAAATGTGAATATAGAGTTTTCAATTCAATTCAATTCAAAAAAAAAAAAAAAAAAAACTGGTTTTCACCTATTACCTGTAAACCGGTTAACACGTTGAGTGCGATGGTGACTGCCACTAAAGCGCTGAAAAATTTACAATGTTTTATGTAATTTTTAACGAAGTATAATCCCGTAATAATAAAAGGTAGGTAAATTTTAAACAAATTTTCTGTAATTACTAAAAACTATATATATATATATTTGGTTTTATATCATATTTTAGACGTCAGTCATCGGTGAATAACGCGTTTTAAACGGAAAGTACAGTGTGAGTCACCGGTGAATGACGTGGCGCTTAACGTGTTAATCAAACAATTCAACATAAATTTAAATTTGTTTACAATAATTTATGTGAATAAAAAATTATGATTATTATTTATTGATCAGCCTTCCTATTACCTTTATTTTGCATCAATATTTCCCTTTGCATTTAATAAAGATTTCAATTAAGCTACCTTAATTTAATTTATTTTATTATATTGAATAAATTCTCTTCAACTTTCGGATGATAACGAAATAAAAAAAATCTAGTTTTACCACATCTGATTTCTATAGAACGGCGGTTATTGTTTCTTACAAAATCCATTTATTTCGAAAACAATGCACGTCAAGTTTCTTTAATTTTTCTCATGCATTACAGCATCGATCAGAGATATGTTTTGTTTAAGCCAAGCAGGATCAAATTAAAATAAAGAGATAAAAACAAACGACTCAGTGAACTGCACTATTCAGGTATATTTAATAGATACGTTTGAATGTTTAGCGTGAGATATTTTATTAATTACATAAAGAGCTGTAATTCTGTGATGTGAAGAGAACTTTGGAATAAATATTTTATTATTTTACACTTATTTGACATTTAAGGCTGCTTGGAATAAAGAGCTTAATGAAGCATGAAGTTGTTTGTTATAAAATGTACTTTTTGTTTTACTTGTTTTCTCTAGCCCTAACAAAAGAACAATGCCAATAAAAAAAAAAATTTCTTTGTAAGAGTTGCTTTTGTGTAATTTTAAGGGGATGGTGTTAAAGCATTTTTTTATACAGTTGTTAAAATGTCTCAGCATATATAATCTGACAGAAAGATTAAGTTATTGTCGGATGTGAAATCTGAGAAAGTGTTAATGCACGATCATTATTTTCGATAAGGCAGAATTTATAAAGTATAATATGGAGGTAAAATATATATGTATAAGTAAATTAAACTACAAATTAATTTATTTAAAAATGATCAGGGTCAATCCATTTCAAGTGGTCCAGCACTGGTTGCTTGACCATTTAAAAAAAAATCTCAAATTTTTTGTACAACAACCCTAACAGGAGGGAAGTTCAAAATGACTATTATTTTAATTTTATTAATTTTTGTTTGTGCATGGCGGCTATCTTTGTTTCATCGTCTGCAGCAATTTTCTCACATGACTATTATTTTAATTTTATTAATTTTTGTTTGTGCATGGCGGATATCTTTCTTTCATCGTCTGCAGCAATTATCTCGCATGAAGTGTTTACGGAATAGTAAATAACGCATCGTTAATTTTTCAAATTCAAGTGCGGATTAAAGCAATTTGTACAGAATACACGAGGCTAAAAATTTGCTAATAGAGTAGTTTTCGAAAATAAATCTTTATTGGTGAAATTTCAGCATAAAGTTTCAGTTTTTTTTCCAAAATGTGTCCGTTTACAAGAGGAAATTTTCTAGCAAGGAAAACTGTCAACATGACACAATTTGTTTTGCAAATAGGCCAAAAGTACTTGTACTCACACGCGAAGTTCCAGATCTGGGACTTGCTTTCTCTTCGCTAAAAAAATCTCTAATTTTTCAAAAATGTCAAAAATCGCACTTTTGAGGCTTTGATATCTCTGGTGGGGCATGAGATAAAAATCTGAAGTTCTGGTTTCTGACAGTATTTTATAGTAGTGTTATGCACAAAAAAATTCAGTATGGAGATTTGACTACAAGCTGAGATATGGCAAGGGCGACATGTCAAAACGATACTGCCAAGCTATTGTTTTGTTGTAGTCGCGGGTAAGTATTTATCTCAGAGTATCATTTAATTTTTTTATTATTATCTTTAAATAATAGTAACAGAAATTAAAGCCTTTTGAAAGGCTTAGCAATTAATTAAAAAATAATTATGCCTAAGGCCTACATTTTGTATGGTTTCAGTAATTTTTGTTGTAAGTAATTTTAGTAACTAAACGAAACCTCAACAATTTCATAAAGAAAAGAATTATTTTTTAAAAATTATAGCTATAGAAAGATTATGAAAGACCAGCAAACCCCGCGGCTTTGCTCGCGTAATATTTGAAATATACCAAGTGATATTTATATGTATAATTTTTATTAAAAGAAATTATACTTTTAGGAATAATTTAAAAATTACTATTTAAAACACAGTTTGACAAAACATCATTATTACACTGCATTAGGCAAAAATGAGACTTAAATTAATAAGACGAAATAAAACTATATAAATGATAATTTAGAAAATATTTTGAAACTTTTATGCTCAATTAATACGCTCATTTCAATATTCATTTGAAGTTTTGAAATTTTTTGAAACCATCGTCTTACATCTTAAAATTAACTTTCATGTCAAATTCCATGTCCTACCACCTTTCTCAACATAAGGTCTATGTTGAAATAGGAACTGTCACCAATAATTTGCCAACATTAAATTTTAAATCAGTTTGATATTTCCTATTATTCCACATAAACGTAATTTAGAAAGATTTTAAAGGCATTTTTAGAACGTTTATAGTTCTTGTGAACCCCAGGTGATAGAATCATCGGCCTGTGTAGGATCAGAGACTGTTACCATTGATTCTCAACTATTACTTTTATAATTGGTTTATATTCCTTGAAATTGCATAGAAATCGTAATTTAGGACTTTTTTAGAATGCTTTTCTCACCTCCGCTTCGCTTCACCTCTTTATAATTTGAATTTATTTTCGACAGTCCTTCGAGGGCATTTATATTTTATAAATAACTACCGTGCCATATTTAAAGTTCCTAGCCTTTTCAGCGTCAGAGAAATCGCAATTTAATAAGTTTTTTGCTCCTGCAGCCCTCTGGTGGTAGTGGCACAGACATAAAATATAGCTTATGTTTGATCAGGTTCTATCACCAACAATTTGTGATCATTATTTTTTTAAATGGGTTTGGTATTTGATAAGATTGCATAAAAATTGTAATTTAGAACGATTTTCGCTTACTTTCTCCTTTTAAATTAGGAATTTTCTTTCGACTGTTCTTAGAAAGCAGTTGCATCTTGTAAGTAAATGCCATGCCATATTTCAAAATGTTAGACACCTCAGTTATACAAAAAAGCAAATTAGAACATGTTTTGCTCTTGCAATCTCCAGATGGTAGTGACAGCAACATAAAATTTAGCCTAGGCTGGAGCAGGGACTGTCACCATCAATTTGCAACCATTACTTTTGAGATAGCTTTGTTATTTCCAGAGATTGAGTAGAAATCGCAATTTAGAACGTTTTTAGAACGCTTTTCGCGCATTTTCACCCTCTTTTTAAATTTGCAATTTTTTCGAAACTGTTCTTAAAGATCATTTATATCTAAATAAATATGTACCTTGCCTAATTTCATGTTGCTAGCCCATACCGATCACAAAAATCGAAATTTAGAAATTTTTTTGCTCCTGAAACCTCCTGGTGATAGTGACACCGACATGAAATAGCGTCTACATTTGAGCAGAGGCTGTCAGCATCAATTTTCTACCATTACTTTTGAAATCAGTTTGATTCTTCCTGAGATTGCTCACAAATCGGCATTTAGAGCGTTTTTACAACGCTTTTCGCGAATTTTCACCCCGTTTAAATTTCAAAATTTTAAAGAAATGTTCTTAGAGATCATTTATATCTAATAAATATGTACCATGCAAAATTTCATGAGTATATTCCCTTCCATAATTCAAAAATCGCATTTTTAGAACGCTTTTTGCTCTTGCAGCCTTCTGGTGGTAGTGGTACAGACATAAAATATAGCTTATGTTTGATCAGGTTCTATCACCATCAATTTGTCATCATTATTTTTTAAATCGGTTTGGTATTTGATAAGATTGCATAAAAATTGTAATTTAGAACGCTTTTCGCTTACTTTCTCCTTTTAAATTAGGAATTTTCTTTCGACTGTTCTTAGAAAGCAGTTGCATCTTGTAAGTAAATACCATGCCATATTTCAAAATGTTAGGCCCTCAGTTATACAAAAAAGCAAATTAAAACATGTTTTGCTCTTGCAACCTCCAGATGATAGTGACAGCAACATAAAATTTAGCCTAGGCTGGAGCAGGGACTGTCACCATCAATTTGCAACCATTACTTTTGAGATAGCTTTGTTATTTCCAGAGATTGAGTAGAAATCGCAATTTAGAACGTTTTTAGAACGCTTTTCGCGCATTTTCACCCTCTTTTTAAATTTCCAATTTTTTCAAAACTGTTCTTAAAGATCATTTATATCTAAATAAATATGTACATTGCCTAATTTCATGTTGCTAGCCCATACCGATCACAAAAATTGAAATTTAGAAAGTTTTTTGCTCCTGCAACCTCCTAGTGATAGAGACACCGACATGAAATAGCGTCTACATTTTAGCAGAGGCTGTCAGCATCAATTTCCTACCATTACTTTTGAAATCAGTTTGATTTTTCCTGAGATTGCTCACAAATCGGCATTTAGAACGTTTTTACAACGCTTTTCGCGAATTTTCACCCCGTTTAAATTTCAAAATTTTAAAGAAATGTTCTTAGAGATCATTTATATCTAATAAATAGATACCATGCAAAATTTCATGAGCCTAGGTCCTTCCATAATTCAAAAATCGCATTTTTAGAACGCTTTTTGCTCCTGCATCTCCTCTGGGGCCATGGAAACAGACACAAAATATAGCCTATCTTGGAGTAAGAGCTGTCACCACTATTGTTACACCGTTATTTTTTAAATCGGTTTGGTATTGCCTGAGAATGTGTAGAAACCACCATTTAGAACGTTTTTTCGAACGCTTTTTGTGCATTTTCACCCTTTTTAAATTTCGAATTGTTTAAGAACTATATTTAGAACTTCTTTATATCTAACAAGTAACTAATATTTAAAATTTCATATTTCTAGGCCCTTCAGTAACGCAAAAATCGCATTTTTAGAAAGTTTTTGCTTCTGCACCCCCTTTGGGGTGGTGGAACCGACATAAAATATAGCCTATCTTGGAGCAAGGGTTGTCACCATCATTTTGACACCATTATTTTTTAAATCGGTTTAGTATTTCCTGAGATTGTGTAGAAACAACAATCTAGAACGTTTTTTAGAACGCTTTTTGTGCATTTTCACCTCTTTTAAATTTCGAATTTATTAAGAACTATTCTTAGAAATCCTTTATATCTAATAAATAACTAATATTTCGAATTTCATATTTCTAGGCCCTTCAGTGAAGCATAAATCGCATTTTTAGAACGTTTTTTGCTCCTGCACCCTCTTTGGGGTCGTGGCACCGACATAAAATATAGTCTATGTTTTAAGTTGGACTAACACCATCATTTTGATACCATTACTTTTGAAATCGGTTCGGTAGCTCCAGAGATTATCTCTAACAAACAAACAATTTTTACTTCTTTATAATATTAGTATAGATTCGATCTGACAGTTCCTTTCTAACATTTTAGTTCGTCGAATTTCGACGTGTTCCAACTCGTAATTTACAAAAGTAAAAAGGATGGTACTTCTAATCACTCCACTCCTCAATGCACTGAAAAAAACGAAGTACTCGAAAATTAGTAAATCGATGTACTTATATTGAATTGAGTATGCTTGGATAAAAAATTAACCGATGTTTTCTCAATTTTGAAACATCACATATTATCAAACCTAAACAAAACGATAATTTTGTACCCTGTAATGGTTTATTTCATTTATGGGGGCATAAAAGATGTTCATGATGATTCAAATATTAAATTATGTACAGTATTTTAAAATAATTTACAAGTGCTTACAAATAAAGCTCTTTTAAAAAAAATATTCGATTTGGGTATCTTGCTAATAATTTTGCTATTTTTCTTAATAAATAATCAATTATATCGATTAATAATTTAGAAACGAAAATAAATGTTAGTACTTTTTTACTTTAATAGGTAGGTTCAGGGGAGCAATACATAAAGATTCATGTTCGAATAGAACCATGTGATGAAAAATGAGTACATGTGTTTCTCAATTTTGAGTACATTTGGATCGGAGCTATTTTGAGTATGTCACGTATTTAAAATTGAGTACTTTTTACTCAATTTTGAGTACCCATTTTTTCAGTGTGTGTGATGAATATGCACGCCTATTAAAATATGTGCTTGTAAATATTTTAACGTAAGTAAGGTCAAACAGAAGGAGTAAAAACTGTTAGAAATTAACGCTTAAATGCCGGATCTTTCAAAAATCATTTAAAAAATGTTTTTTGACTTTTATTTTTTAAATAAATAATGGTAAAAATACTTAAAAAAATCATATTTTGTTTTAAGTATGGTTTACGGAAAACTGTTTGTACTAATCAATACTGGTCTTTAATTGAATAAAAATAATTTTCCTTGATAAAATTCTATGATATTAAACACACAAGAATTTTAAGAACTATGATAAAAAAAAATATATTTAACTTGCTCACGGCAGAACAAAATAGGGTATTTTGCAAGCTTCCAAAAACAAAACAAAACAAAAAAGAACATGTAGCAACAATTGAAAAAATATATCTATCTTCATTCTTAAACAGCACACGTGATGCCATCTACATGTTGAAAATCATTTTAATAATATTTTCAGAATATATTTTATTGGCAACATTAGGCATTATAGCTTCAATATTATTCTAATAGTATTTTAGAAGCCTAAATTGGGTATGTTGCCGAAAGGTAACACTCGGAATTTAAGGGTTAATTTCTTCCTCGGATGTTATTGAAAATGTAAACTCTTTGTAGTAGTTCGAGCAATCTGATGAAATTTGTATGATAATGGCCTCCTCTTTGGAGAGTCCTTTAGATTTTATAGCTGCTGGATTGGATAGAAATAGAAAATATACTGTGTTCCTATTCACCCTGTATATTGGTATACTGTGACATACTAACAAGATACCGTCGTTTACATGAACTTGTGAAAATATTAGGTTGAACAAAAAGTTCTGGGAAATTTTTAATCTAATATTTGCCAGAATTTGTATCATGTAGTATCGTATAGTAGTATGTAGGAGTACTAGTGGTACAGTCCGATTATAGCCTTTTTTCAAGGGCCGTCAATTTGAATCCTTTAATGAAGTTGAAGTAACATGTCAATAGTTTTTCGATTACAAGGAGCCGCCACGGTACTTCCAGCAAATCCAGAATCTGGCAGAACAATGTCCGAAAGTCGTGGGCTATGATGGCCTCTACTTTGAAGAATAGTCCTTGTTGCTTTTGTTGTTAATTGTGTTTGGAATTTAATAACGGCGCAATTTTCACAAATTTCCCAGAACTTTTTGCTCAACCTAATATATAAGTATATCTAACAAAAAATTAGTAATCCTAAACTGTATCGACAATAGAACTTTTGAGGTGTTAAAATATTTATGAGTTATTGTGATGTTGTTTGCACTCACGTAAGTAAGAAAGCAGAGATACAAAAAACTCAGAAATTAACTTTCTAAATTGCTAGTACATTATCAAATGAATCTCAAAAGTTAAAAATTTTATTTGACTAGTATATATTTTTGAGACAATTGTTTATATCGTCTTATGAATTTTATTCCTTTTCATACCACGTTCTTTACAGTGTTTTTCCTTACACGTATAATTTATTTTATACTAGCTGACCCGCTGGGCGATACTGACCTTAAATATACCTAAAATCAGTGTTGAATGATTTTATATTTTTAAACAGAAATCTGTCCCATCGAATGTCAAGTTGGGGGCCCTCACTGAGTTTGGCATCGTACACACACGAATTTGTATGATTATATATTTTTTAATGAAAATTTATCGAACCGCAGATGGAGTTGTGACCCCCCACTGCCATCGGCTACGTGCGTGTCCGTTCTGTTTTGAATTTATATTTTTAATTCCAAACGAACCTAATGTCGGAGGCCGCATCTAATATTGTGGACTTCGAAAAACGCAGAAAAAAAGAGCCGTTTTCGCCCATTTTAGCCTCTGTTTTATGTTATAAGCAGGGTCTCCGTGTGCCATTTTCAGAAAAACAATGTCTTTTTGATGAGTGTTTGTTGTAGTTTTCAATAAATATCTCAGATAATTATCAAGAAATGAAAATCTAAGCCTCAGGTGCATTTAGATCTGTCTTGGAATATCCTCATCCAAATTTCCAGACCTCTATGTGCGTTAGATTTCCCTAGCCATCACAGACACACACATACACACTTATGGGCAGAAAACTGTCTTCATTTGTTAGTGTATTTGTGTTAATTAATTCCTGTTTTCTGTTCGTCTTTTAAACGAGTAGTAAGCATTGTGGACTTATTCTAAATTATAGTATTAGACATTAATCAAGATGTCGTTAAATATAAACACTTGCTACAGTAGCATCTATGGAAAGTATGAAATTCCAGTTAATAATATTTATTTATCATTATATATTGATAAAGTCATTTTACATGCTTATAAAACACACATAACGAAATTGATGAAAATCTTTTGCATTTTAAGAAGTTTGCAAGTTTATGAATCGCCCTGTATCGATAATGAATTTTTATAAACACATCAAACGCAAATTATATTTTCTAATTAAATAATTTTAAGTTACACCACTAATCATGATTCATTTATCTTGTGGCTTGTAAATCTGAAATACACATGTAATGTGTATTTGTCTTTATAATGTATTATAACATCTATCACTGGTTTAAACCAAACAGGGATCAAATCAAAGTGAACAGATAAAAGCATATGAATACGTGAATAGATTATTCAGGTTTATTAAGTAGATACGTTTGAATATTAACGTGAAATATTTTATTAATTAGATAAAGAGCTGGAATTCATTGCAGGATAAGAATTTTCGATTAAATACTTTATTTCTTATGGTTATTTGTCATTTAATGCTGATTGGAATAAAGACATTAATGAGGCGTGGCGTTTGCTATAAAGTTTATCTTTTGCTTTGTTTCCTCTTTACTTGTATTATCGTGGAATGTTCTATGGTAATGTTTTGTGCGCAGTTCTTTATTCAATTATGACTAATTAGAATCTTATAAGTAAGTTCTAATGGTTCCAAACGAATCCCTTATTTAAGTTACAAGAGAGAAAATATCTAGACGTATAAGGGTAAATTTGTTTCAAGGGATCATTTATTTTCTCTTGATGTTCTTTCTGACATTACAGTATCCACAACTTTGAAGAAATCTTAAGTATTGGGCAGTATAATGACATTGAATTGGTAATAACTCTTATGTACTTGAAATCACCCTAAACCTCTTAAGGTATGTGCCTACTTTCGGGTCACTTTTTTGAAAACTATGAAATTTTTATCAAAAACATGTGTTTTTAGTAAAAACAGGGAATAAAATTATAAATTCACAAAATTTTTTAATAGACTTTTGCTTAACTTTTCAAATTTAGGCAATACTTAGTCAAATTTTAGCAAAGAAAATGCGTTTATGCCAAACCTTCTATAACGAAATCTATTCAATGTATTTCACTTTTTTTCAACAATATATTAGCAAACCACTTACCTGTGTTAAGAAGCAAAAAATTTGCAACACCTCTTAAATTTACTAATATATACTAAATTTTTTATACAAAACAGGATTTTTGAAAAAAAGTGTATTTTTCAATAAAAATAGTTCTTAAATTAATATATACAAAGTTACAAGCTACAAGTTACAAGATTCCGACGTATAATCCGCGGATCAAACAATTGTATTTGGACTCAGAAATTTTATTTAGTTATTGAAGCCAAATATTTACCACGATTTAAGAAGTTACATTTTATTTTTAAAAAATTCAGGGTCGAAAAATGATTGTATGATCCGAGGATTATACGCCGGTAATTACTGTATATTTTGCTTCATAACATACCAACAGATAAGCAGAACCTTGTTACAAAATTTTATTTCAATATCTTAGAAACTTTTTAGGAAATGGTGTGTTTTGCAAACGTACATAATGAAAAACGCAGTTTTCCAGAAAACGCAAAATAAGATTTTGATATAGCACACAAAAATATGTATAAGATTTACAATTTTAAAATCAATCCTATTTGTAGGTGTTTATGTATTTGTGTATATATTATATATTATATATTTGTGTATTAAAATGTATTGTGTATCTTTCTGTGTCTCTTTAAGCGGTCACTTCCGGTTTCAGAAAGTTCATTTCCGGTTTATATTTTGGGCTATAACTTTGCTTCTAATAGCCGCTGAACCAAAAGTAAGGCATTTTTGGAATCCTAAATGTTTGAACTTTCATTTAAAATAATTTTAAAAAATCGAAAATTTCGCAAAAACAGAGATTTGAGGGTAGGCACACACCTACACTGTTAAAAAAGTATCTGTGAAATTACAGAGAATCTACGGGTAATCCATTATCTTAAGTCTTATGTAAAATTACAGAGATTAGGAAAACAGAGATTCTGTTAAATAACAGAGAGGTTATACGGTAAATTTACAATAGGCTCTGTAAATTAACATTGTTAAAAATACACAAGACTCTGTAAATTTATTTTTAATGATAATAATTTAAGTTAGTTTTCAAAATTAGTGAATCACTTAATTTTTAGTGAGCGTCAAAGAAGTTGAATTTATCGAGTAAAATTGAACTGCTGTATCATTTAACATTTACACAATTTGTTTCAAGCCATCGTGAGGTTTGTACCCGGGCCGTCCAGATAGCAGAGGAACATCTTACTGATTGAGCTACAGGAGCTGTTGTTGTTGAGTACAAAGTACGTCTTTGTTTATGATTCAGCGGGGAAAAATCTTTTGTACTTATGCTTTTCAAACATTTCGCTTCAAATATATTCGTTAGAAAATTCGTAAACAGTTTATTTTAATTTATTTTAGGCCTATGCATAATACCTATTATTTTTTTTAAATCAATTTTAATTTTTTAACTTAGTTTAAGTAATAAATAAATAAAAAATTGAATCTAATTCATTTTTTACAATAACGTTTTAGAGAATTTTTCGAAACTGTCGCAAACTATTCATTTTTTAATGTGCTAATATTTTTTAAAAGAATTTTTTAGTAAGAAATAAGAGAAAAATAAACAGAATAAATGTAATTTATTATTTAAAAGTGATTTTTTACGTTTTTATTATTTTTTTTCATTTTGTGTAATATGTTTCTAGAAGATTAATATATTTTTTATGACGTATTTACCAATTAAATAATAATAATAATGATAATAATAGCATTGTAATAATAATAACAGCTTTGAAATAATACTACGCAATTTATTTTTAACATTGCCGAGCTTCTGATAAATGGGTAAGGGAAAAACTGCAAAGTGATTGTCGATAAAAATCCCCACTAACTCCGAGCAGATGGTTTTTCCCTTTCTAAATTATTCTAAGTTAAAAAAAAAAAAAAAAAAAAAAAAAAAAAAAACAATTTTTAAACTATATTCTCTTCTTTAAAATTTCTAATAAAATTGGAAAAGAATTTTAAAAGTGTGTATTTTGCATTATAAGTTTTAACAAAGATAAAAATATCTTTCAATAAAGACATGTAAATCCCTACAGTAGCCCAGTGGTAGGGGAGCAAAAAAAGGCCGAATTCAGAATTAATTAGGGAAAAGCTAGAAATTGTTTTAATCCCTTCAGTTTAGGTCTAGAATGAATATGCTATGTTTTCTCTTTCGTACTAGGTGACGTTAGGAAATATGTATAGATTTATAGTCAAAAAACATGTTTTTTTACATACCATAACAGTATCTATAACAGCTAACTCCATCAAAAACATCGTCAATACAAATGTTGTAGGGCATAAAATTCTGAGTAAAATGAGTACCTACACTTAATAGTTTTGTTGAACATTAAGGTCACAATTCCACTTTAAAGTTTTAGACCCGTGGTCAGGGGGTTGAACTCAGAATTAATTAGGAGAAAACTGGAAATTGTTTTAATCCCTTCAGTTTAGGTCTAAAATGAACGTACTATGTTTTTTTCCTCGTACTTGGGTGAATGTTAGAAAATATGTACATATTTATTTTCGAAAAACATGTTTTTTTTTTAATTACCTTAACAATATCTCAAAGCAGCTAACTCTATAAAAAACATTGTCAATGTAAATGTTGTAGAGCTTAAAATTCTGAATAAAATGAGTACAATCATTAATATTTTTGTTCAACATTAAGGTCGCAATTCTATTCCAAAATTTTGCCTTAATCGGTAATCAAGAGCTTGAAGCCAGGAGAGACCAAGTTAACTTAACACGTTCGAAAAACACGTTTTTTTTTTTATTACCTTAAAAATATCTCAAAACAGCTAACTCTATCAAAAACATTGTTAGTTGTAGGGCCTAAAATTCTTAGTAAAATGAGTACCTACACTTAATATTTTTGTTCCATATTAAGACCGCTGTTTTGAGATATTGTTAAGTTAACTTGGCCTCTCCTGGCTTCAAGCTCTTGATTTGAAAATTTTTGAAATAGAATTGCGACGTTAATGTTGAACAAAAATATTAATGATGGTACTCATTTTATTCAGAATTTTAAGCTCTACAACATTTGTACTGACAATGTTCTTTATAGAGTTAGCTGTTTTGAGATATTGTTAAGGTAATTAAAAAAAAACGTGTTTTTCGAAACGTGTTTTTTAAGTATTTATAGTAAGCATAAACATTTTAATAAGCCTACCTGCTAGTTTGACTACACACAAAAGATGACATTCTAAGATCATTAATGTTAAATACTAACTAATAAATAAATAAATTATTATTATAATTATCTATCATTACTGATATTTAGAATGTCACCATTTATGCATACGAAATTAGTAAATATGTTCCTTAAAAGGCTTTTAAGCCCTTAGGTTTACTGTAATTATTTTTAGCATATGTATTTTTATTTATCTAATAAATTGTTTCCTTCTTATATAATTCTATGTAATACTCATGTTAATTATGAATTATTTTCGGCACACCTTAGTACATTTCATGGCGCACCAGTGTGTCGCGGTACACTAGTTTAGATTACTTAGATTCAGTGGTTCCAACCTTAGTTTAATCAGTTTAAAACCAGTTGAGAATCACTGGATAGGTCCTCATCCTCAACCAGTTTTATCTCACAACAACTCTAAACCTAATAGTTGAATTTAAGCAGCGCAATAAAATTATAATGATGAGAAAACAAAGGAGAAGAAAGTCTATGTAATTTCGTTTTAAATTTATTTAATAGCACAAGGAAAATACTTCACCGGGAATAAAAGAATTTTCATTAAATATACCATAATTTTTTTTTTTTTATCTTTAATATACACTAACATTTATTGATATATCTGAGTGTGATCCTTTTTTTTATATTTAGTTTATACGACAGAAATTTCAATAATAGTGTTAACTCTTCTCCTCAATTTTCTAGTCGAGATTTATTTTTGTGTTATATGTATAATTCGTCCAAGAAATGTTAATGTTTTATGTAAAAATTTTTTTAACAATTTTAAATATAACTGAAAAGTGTTTTTGGATTCGGGTTCTTTTCTGGCTGACTGTGTGCCTGTTTGTCTGTCGTGCTCTAGCCAGCGTAAATATATTCAGAATGACTAGTAATTTTTATATGTTAATGAGGTTCACTATAGAACGTTCTCTATTGAAAATAACATGTGTAGCATTTAAAGTTTGTTTAGAAGGAAACTCACAATTATTCCGCCACATTATGGTCTAGTTGGAAAATCGCAAAAAAAGAACTCATTACAATTTTTGACAAAATAAAATTTCTTAATAGTACTCAGTTAACGTTGGAAAGAGTTTCATAATATATGTCTGATGCATGGTTTCCATTCTTGTTCTGGTAAAATTTAGAATTGAAGTGAAAACCAACAAATTCCGTTATTGTTGTTTCTTTAATATAGTTTTTTGCCGTTTTGTATCTCATTTTATTCTTTCCCAATTTTAAATTTTCTGCGTTATAAACAATTAAAACAAAAACATTTTTAATCTTATCTGAAGAAATTGTGTTAAACGATGGCGGTAGGATATATTCTCAAAATTTTTATATAATAAATGTTTTCTCAATGAGATATTTATTTAGGTAACACAATATCACTAATTCAAATCTTCTACTGAATTTTACATTGCAACCCTTTTACTTCTTACGGAATTATATTATAGGAATGTATTAATTTATTTAAAAAATGTGAGATCATTTTCATAATTTCTATGAAAACTCCTGTAAAGTGTATGTAGATGATGTTGATCCAGATATTCATACATACATATGTGGATGCAGATATTGATGCAGAAATTAATGAAATATTTATTCATTAAATGCAATTTTATGATACAAAACTTCGTAATGGAGTGCCTACCTACTCTGTTGTAAATGTAGCCTAGTGGGCGAGTCAGTTTTGAGATTTTCCTTGCGATCCTGATGTCTTAAATTCTAACATTTGTGGGTGTTCAATCTATTACTGTCGCTTCTTTAAGTTTCGTTGTTAAGTATCCAAGAATATGAATTTCACGGTTATTTCTTTCAGCGATATGATAAATATGTATCTATAGTTTGCAATGCTGCGTACTTTAGAAAGGCGTATATATACACTCAGGGCAGTTAACGCATCTGCTTAGCGAGACGTATATATACGCCCGCGGCAGTTAAGGGTTTAATAGGAAAACACCGCAATGTACCCTGGAAATACGGCAATATTATTACAATTTTATTCCTCGGAAGGAGTTATACCTTGCATCTCCTTTGTAATGCGTAAGAATACATTGCGTTTTTGATATGAATACTTCGTATATCCATGCGCGTTAGTCTGGTCTGTGTACTTATTGAGATAGATTTGTTTGGAGGAGTAAAAGTGGCTTGAGGAGCTAGAAAAGACGTATGCTAAGTTATGTTAATAGCGCATGCCTTTTATTGCATATTATTCCGCCTTAACAATTATTTTTATTAGTATCTGCATGCTTCCATCAAGATATATGTCTAATATTAATTATTTTGACTTCATTTATGTTAGCCTTTAGTAATTATTATAATACTTTGCTTAATCTTCTTTAGTACGTTGGTTATTCTTTGTTCCAAACTTAAGTTTCACTCTTTGCATTTCAAATAATGTCTACTTTCCGAACTAATTGGGTAAAAAATAAACGATATACTAGAAAGATATTACATTTGTTTTATCCTGTTGTAATACAAAATTTTATCAACGTCTTCATAAAGTCTTCCTCAGACTATTTTCAGATGACTAGTAAGCAAAATAACTTATATTCATTAGATTTCAACGAACGATACATTTGTTAAATTTCATTAAATATTAACTTTTATGATTTAGATAAATAGCTATTTTTAATATAAATAACTCAAAAGATGTTTTTTTTTTTGTTTTTTTTTTTTTTTTTTTTTTTTTTTTTTTTTAAAGGGAGCAATATTGGACTCAAAATGGTTAACCTTTATTTCAAACTTGAATTTCATTCTTTAAATTTCAAATACTGTCTAATTTTTCGAACTAATTGGGTAATAAATAAACAATATACTAGAATACTAGAAAGATATTACTTTATTATTTGTTTTATCCTGTTGTAATACAAAATTTTATAAACTTCTTCATAAAGTCTTCCTATTCTCAGCCTATTTTCAGAAGACCAGTACACAAAATAACTTATATTCCTTAGATTTCAATAAACGACACATTCATTAAATGACAGTAAATATTAACTTTTATGATTTAGATACCTACTTTTAATATAATTAACTGTTTTTTTTTTTTTTTTTTTTTTTTTAAATCGGGACAATATTGGACTCGAAATGATTAATCTTAATTTCAAACTTAAGTTTCACTTTTAAAATTTAAAATAGGACTTACTTTTCCGAACAAATTGTGGTAAAAAATAAACAATATACAAGAAATATATCACATTTGTTTTATTCTGTTGTAATACAAAATTTTATAAACGTCTTCATAAAGTCTTCTTCAGCTTATTTTCAGAAGACCAGTACACAGATAACTTATATTCCTTAAATTTCAATAAACGACACGTTCATTAAATGTCAGTAAATATTAACTTTTATAATTTAGATACCTACTTTAATATAATTAATGCAAAAGTTTTTTTTTTTTTTAATCGGGAACAATATTGGACTCGAAATGGTTAATCTTTATTTCAAACTTAAGTTTCACTCTTCAAATTTAAAATAGGATCTACTTTTCCGAACAAATTGTGGTAAAAAATAAACTAGAAAGACTATATAATAATATACTAGAAAGATACATTTGTTTTATCCTGTTGTAATACCGAATTTTATAAAAGTCTTTACAATGTCTTCCTCAGTCTATTTTCAGAAGACTAATACACAAAATAATTTATATTCCTCGAATTTCAATAAACGACACGTTCATTAAATGTCAATAGATATTAACTTTTATGATTTAGATGCCTACTTTTAATACAATTAACTCAAAAGTTTTTTTTTTTTTTTTTTTTTTTTTTTTTTTTTTTTTTTTTAAATGGGGAACAATATCGAACTCGAAATGGTTAAATGTGAATCTGAATTATTAAAATTCTGTCGAATATTTGATATAAAATATCTAATAATGATAACAACAAAAAGCTAACTTCAGAATTTTATAAAGTAGTATTTTATATATAAATTTCAAAATTTCATAATAAACTTTTGTATACGAGCTACTCAGCTAGTTTAAAATGACCAAGTAATAAATTAAAAAGTGATAAATTAAAAAATTCATTGATTAGTTTGTCTAAATTATTTTTTATTTAAATTTTTTGTAAATTTTTTTGTCAATATCATCTGATAGGGACATTAAATTTTCACTCCGATTTTTAAATAATGTCAAAATAGTCTAGTTAAAATAAAAAATCTACTTTTTCTATTTGTGAATTTCATTGCATAGAGAAAAAGCAATTCCCTTTTCTTTTGATTGTCAGCAAAAGTGTAATCGAAGTAGTTTTCACAAATTATTTACCAATTTAATTATTGAAGCAAAAAAAAAAAAAAAAAAAATCAACTTGCAATACAAAACAGTTTACTAAATATGTGACAAACATGTAAAACGTGTTTCTGTAGATAACAAAGTTTATGTATATATATATATATATATATTTATCTCAGAAGAAAGCAGCATATTATATTAGCAGCATTAGATATATATGTATATATATTTATATGTCTAATTGGGCAGTTTCTTTACATGCAAGATCGATAACATACAATTTAAGAATCATTCCGCTGCTTTCTTCTGAGATAAATACCAGTTATAGATGTAAAATTAAAAATGACTAATGAGACTTGTAATTTTAGGGACGTGAATAATTTGAAGAAAATTGGATGGCTTAATTTAAATTTATTTTTTGCTTTTTATTGATTAGTTTTTGCACATATTTTCCTGACTCCAGACCCGACAGTCTGTATGTCCTTGCACAAAATCACGTATGCAATTATCGAAAATTATTATCGAAAATTAAAACAGTTGGTAATTTATTAGATTTAAAAAGTAGACATTGCAAATTTTCTTTTATATATTTTATACGGGAACTGTTAAATATTATTAGAAACCACAAATTTGTGCGTCAATAACTTCAATAACGCGCGTATGCACGTAAACACCTATCTTTGGAGCTAAAAAATTTGTTAATAAACAATTAATTTAAAAAAATCAAAAAACCCGACTGCGAACTAATTAATTATTTCTCATCAATGTGAAACAATTTTTTTTTCAATTCCTACTATTAGCTCACACTCTCGCTATATATATCTTATTCAAATTTTTTCATCAATCAAGCTCAAAATTTTTTTTTTTTACTTGTAGTAGATGACACTTGATGCTAATCCAGTTTTTTTCAAATATTAATTTATTAATTAAATTAAATTAATTAATTTTCAATAATCGAGAGAGTCCCCCATCTTGATCAACGTTTTTTAAGACCGAGAAAGCCCTCTTCTTAATCAAGGCATTTTAAGAGCCACTCAAAAGGAAAGAAGAATGGGAGAAAAAAATTATCTTATTGGCCCTTACCCCTTTGTATCACTGTGTTGCAGATCTGCAACATACTAAAAACGTCATTGTTATTTCAACGGTAAATTTCAAAAGACGATTTTGTTGATTGTTGTTATTCTATTACACTACTATTAACATAATTATTTCATTAAATCTGCAACAAATGTCGATAATGATTTTTTTTTTTTTTTTCACGCCAAAGTTTGATTTATCGCTTGATCAGCTACATGTGATTTTTGCTGAATTAAGGTTTCAAATACAGGAGTTAAAAAAGTCTCCAGACGTCTATAAGTATATTGTTTTCAAAGGTGAGTTTAAATTCTTTATTTAAAGACCATTTTCGAGCTAGGAAATTTATAATATGTATAAGATAACCGTAGACTTTTGTTTGTTGCAGATCTGCAACAACGCGCCATATCTTCTGTTGTAATGGATTTTTAAAAAATATTGAAAGAGCATCGAAAATGTCTTCTAATGGTTATTTAACTTGTATTTCTTTCAGAAGAGCATAATTATAGAAAAGGGGAAACATTAGTCTGTTTTTATATTATTTAATTGCGATAGGGTAAGTTAGGGATCCCCCCCTCTGTAAAATTAACTTCAAGTCCAAAGCTAGCAAAAAAGGGAAAGTTCTCAGAGAAAATAGAATTCAATAGAAAAATCATAGAGCGCCTACTCAACATATTCCACCTAAACAAGTGCGCCTAGACAAAATTGGGCACTGGCCATATTGGGCAGAAAAAAGAATACGTTGTAAATACCCTGATTGTAAAAACTTTAATCAAACTGTTTGTGAGAAATGTGGTGTGGGACTTTCATACAACAAAGCTAACAATTGTTTCAAAAATTTTCGTGCAAATTAAAATTTTAAATATTTTCAGTTTTTGTGCCATTTGGCAAGATGTTGGAGATATGCAACAAACCCATTTTTCCAAATAAAATTTTATTTTTCTGTTCTGAAAATTTTTTATTATTTTTTCCATGCTTAAAATGATGCATCTTAATATCTGTGTAAGAATTTTTCAAATCGGGGTTGTTGAGTTACAAAGGGTTGAGTAGGAATTGACATAAAAAAAAAATATTTTTTTATTACTTGTTTATATTACTTACTTATTTTTTTTTTATTTATTTGTATTGATGACTTTTAAGTTGTGTTTAACTGTTAGTTTTTATATATAAACACTGTTTTGATGAGGTCAATAGATGTCTATGATAACTAGAGTTGCAGTAAAGCTAGAGATCCACAATACATACACAACTTCCAGGTTGTATAATATTTTAACGGAGCTTCTGACTGTAAAATAGTCAATGAAACATCGTCTTCTTTTTGAAAGACCTATTCAATGATATGCCACACAATAGGGTGCGTAAAAAAATTTTTTCGTCTCTACCGCCATTTGTATTTTACGGCCGCCATTTTGAATTTATAAAAAGAAAACCTAGCCTATAACCACCAGACCCTTAATACGAATCGATAGAGGCCTCATTCATTAAAATCCATCCAGCCGTTGGGATGTTTCGAGGGTATAAAGAAATCCACATACACAGATACGCGTGAAACACATAACCCTTCTTTTCAGCCGGGTAAAAAGACTGTGATTTTTTTTCTTTTTTTAAGAGTCAACGTGGTGAAATTCTAACTGTAGGATATTTTAAGTAGTATTTGAGAGATATGCCGCTGAAGATTTGTGAAGGCACCTTTTTTCTTGTGTTTTTATGCATTAACAGAAATTCGATTTTTAAATACAGGGCGGTTATAATTGAAGTTCCACGTTGAAATTGTCATAAAAGGAAAATTACTGGGCCAAATATGATCAAACTTGGTAATAATTTAAAGGAGGTCATGGAAATTCCAGCCAAAAAAAGTTCAAATACTCATCATCAGGGGGAGAAATGGCGCTGTATGCAATATTGTTAAACGAAATAAGACATGGAGGCATCGGTTTAAAATGTGTTTAGTCGTTTCTGAAACGTGTTACAAAGCATTTTCAATGTGGCGTCCACCGTTTTCCAAAGAAAGTGAAATCGCATTACTGCATTCTCAACAGTAGCTCTTAGCATGCCAGGAGGAATGTTGCGGACATGTCGGTGTATCGCATCTGACCAAGAAGTACGAAGAAGTTTCGGCCTATAATCCGCTCATTCGTGAAATGTTGCTTAAGTAACAGTGTGACACATGTACTGTCGTGGAAAAAAAAGTAAACACCCCTACTAACTCCTCAACAAATCATCATAGAAGAAAGTTACTGGTACCGAACGATTGGAAATAAAGTCTACTTTTAAATGATGCATATAAAATTTTCTTAGGGGGTCATATACATATTAAAACAAATCCAACGCCAAATTTCAAGTCATTTGAATGATAAGTTTTTGATTTATAAACATTCAAAATTTAGTGCTTCTAATGTTAAATTACATTTTCATATTTTTATTTATATCTCCCGAAATTATGCTCCTAATGTGCTAATTTTTTTTGTAGCAATAATACTAATATACCCAAACATAAATAAGCTGAATTTGCAATTTTTATAATTTTATGATATGAATTATGAATTATGAAATTAATATTCGAAAAAATTATGAATTGCAATCTACAATTTTTTTGATGGATTTAGATTTATTAAGTCCTGCTTTATGGAAATTCAAAAATTTCACATTTTTCTTCCAAGTAGCTTTCAAATTATGCTTAAAAAACGGAAAAATGATGGTTTAAGGGGCCGTCTATGATGGAAGTGAGTAGACATTTTGAAATTATTCTGCCGTACTGTAATCTAACACGCTTCATTGACTCCTTGAGTGGCGCTTAAGGTGCCTTGATCAAGGAAGGGGCTCTCTCGGTTAACAATCCAGTACGGAGCTTCAATTTGGATACAGCCCTTAAAATACGCTAGTTTTAAAATAATTAATTGCTCGGAAACTTATGGTACGAATTCCATAAAAATTCGTTTTTATGCTAATTGAAGGGTGTAGAGTTCATTTATGCTGTCAGAATTGGGTACTGCTATTGAAAAAAACAAAATTATGGTTCGTTTTAATATGTAGATGGCCCCCTAAGCAAATTTTATATACATCATTTAAAAGTAGACTTTATTTCCAATCGTTCGGTACCAGTAACTTTCTTCTACGATAATTTGTTGAGGAGTTAGTAGGGGGTGTTTACTTTTTTTTCCACGACTGTACCAATGTACGGTAGAGCCCCGCACAAAAGTCGTGGAGTGTGAAAGGTTATGTTGCTGGGGTTCAGTTATGACGAAACTTCTTAATATTGACGGTAAGCGAGTTACAGTCACAGTGCATGTAACAGGTCCAGCTGTTGACTGCTCTTCAAAGAAAAGTGGTCCAATTATGAAACCACACCAATACCACACCAAACGGTGACTTTAGGAGAATGCAATGGAACTGGGTACAAAACATGAGGGATTTGTTTGGCCCAAATCCTGCAATTATGGGTGTTGACATCGCTATTTAGGTAAAAATGGGCCTCATCTGACCACAAAATGTTCCATGGCCAATGTTACCCCCATTTCCATGCATGCAAGTGATTCCAAAGCGAACGATTCTCTTGCAGCAGGTAGAATTGCAGACATTAGGTAAAAATGGGTCTCATCTGACCACAAAATGTTCCATGGCCAATGTTCCCCCACTTCCATCCATGCAAGTGATTCCAAAGCGAACGATTCTCTTGCAGTAGGATCGTTATGTTGAAGTTCTTGAACATGTTTGATTTTGTATGGGTAGAACTGTACCACTTTACGGACAATTTTGTACACCGTACTCCATAGTGCGTCCATTCGATGTGTGACAGCACATACCGTGTGTGAATTCAATTGTTGCTTTCTCTACTGCTAATGAAACAGCCTCCTTGGTCTCCTCAGAAGCAGGTTTCCTTCCCCTCCCAGGTGAAACAGAAAACAAACCCGTGGCTTCAAACTTTGCCATCATTTTCCTTTTGTCATTGGCCCTCGGCCTATTCATCTTACTGAACGATACTTTTGCAAAAAGCACGCCGTTCATTGCTTTCGCATTCATAATAACATTTAATGAGAAAAACACGGCCTTGCATGGTTAGAGACATTGTCGATTCGTAACAACGAGAACTCTGACAAGCAGGCTCACTTTTATCTGACAAATCAAATGACTTGTAAAGCGCATTTGCATAAATCTAATTTTCTTCTTCCTGCCGTAAGCCATTTACAAGACATTGCGGTTTTGCAGAACACCACAAACAGTTTCGTTTTAGAAACGATAAAAAACATTTAAAACCGATATCTTCGTGTCTTAAGGCCGAATTCAGGCTTCAAAAATCATAAATTAGAGATCTGTAAGAAAACGATTTCCGAAATAGGCACACATTTGCGATCTCAAATTTCGGGATCACTAATTTGTGGTTTCAACTTTTAAGAATGGATTTTATTACACGGATGGCGCACTCTACTTTTGTCATCTTTAACGCCTTTAAATGGTAATTTTGTTTAGGTCAATGTTTCTTAAGGGTACAAAAAATGTTAAACCCGTGTAACAAAAGGTTAAGTTAGATACCGACCCTTATTTCGTTTAACAATATTGCATACAGCGCCATTTCCCCCCTAGTGGTGAGTATTTGAAATTCTTTTTTTTTCTTTTTGGCGGGAAATAAATTTCCACAACTCCTTTAAACTATTACCAAGTTCTATAACATTTGGTCCAGTAGTTTTCCTTTTATAAACATTTAAAAGTGGAACTTTAATTGTAACCCCCTTGAATATTGGAAAGATATTGCTTTTTCAAATATTCATTCTGGAGGTCTATAGCATGAATAAGTTGTTAGTTACAGGTCTTTCCAAAAATATGTCGCATGTGGTGGTCGGCAAAAGTTAGAAAAATGACCCCCTTTGGGTCTATCGCGCCACCTGGAATACATCCTACCCACTCTCTTTGAAATACCGTTTGCACAAAGTTGTTACTGTACCCACTGACTATATAGAAAAGGACTCAAAACGTAGCAAGTTCATAAATTTTACTCAATTATTTGTAAGTGAGAGCAAAAACATATTGATACACCCTCGTGTGTATATCTTTCAGGTTCAAAATTTGTACTCGAATTTTAATTGAATTTCTGCTATCCAATCAAGCCGAAATTCTAGATGCATATATAAATCTGATTACGATGCAAGAATATTATCATTTCAGATGCATAGCATTTATATTTATCGTACAGGGTCACACAAAATATTTCGGACACATGACGAACTACAGTGACGGATTTTAATTCAGACATTTACTGAAACAAATTTTCTATAGGTTACTGAGAGACGCAACATCATTTTTTCAATTAAAAATAAAGTGTGTAGGATTTTTAAAATATTTTTTTCACAGCCATATAAAACAATTTGGATAAATTATCGCATATGGGTAAGTTATTAATTAAAAAAAATTAAATATGATACTGAGGTACACACCCTTTTCCCCAAATGAAATTAATGTACATTTATATTTATTTTACAGGGTTAAGAAAAAGAAGACAGGTATGGCGCTCTGTTTAGGCGTTTGTTTATAATACATTTTAAATATATTATTATTTTATCAATTTACTTTTTATTTATTTAGTTCATTTTTAAATTAATAAAATCTAGTGTTTTTTATCAATTGAATGAGTATTATTATTTATCACAATTAAATACTTATATTGTTCACCATGGGGTTCAGCCCCCTTCTCGCTAACGCTCGCCAACCCCCGTGAATTGCTACGCAATGCACAGTCATAACACGTAATTGCTACGCAATTCACAGTAAATTACACCGTTCCAGTCGTATGCCTTCTCTCAGCCACCACATCTTTTTTACCGTTCCCGTCGTATGTCTTCTCTCAGCTACCACACCTTTACCGTTCCAGTCGTATGTCTGCTCTCAGCCACCATACCTTTTTTACCGTTCCAGTCGTATGTCTGCTCTCAGGCACCACACCTTTACCGTTCCTGTCATATGTCTGCTCCCAGCCACCATACCTTTTTTACCGTTCCACTCGTATGTCTGCTCTAAAATCTTCTATAAAATCTAGTGTTTTTTATCAGTTGAATGAGTATTATTATTTAACACATTTATTCAATTAAATACTTATATTGTTCGCTATGGGGTTCAGCCACCTGCTCGCTAACGCTCGCCAACCCCCGTAAATTGCTACGCAATTCAAAGTTATAACACGTAATTACTACGCAATTCACAGTAAATTACACCATTTCAGTCGTATGCCTTCTCTCAGCCACCACATCTTTTTTACCGTTCCCGTCGTATGTCTTCTCTCAGCTACCGCACCTTTACCGTTCCAGTCATATGTCTGCTCTCAGCCACCATACCTTTTTACCGTTCCAGTCGTATGTTTGCTCTCAGGCACCACACATTTACCGTTCCTGTCGTATGTCTGCTCCCAGCCACCATTCCTTTTTTACCGTTCCACTCGTATGTCTGCTCTAAAATCTGCTAGAAAATCTAGTGTTTTTTATCAGTTGAATGAGTATTACTATTTAACACATTTATTCAAATAAATACTTATATTGTTCGCTATGGGGTTCAGCCCCTGCTCGCTAACGCTCGCCAACCCCCGTAAATTGCTACGCAATTCACAGTTATAACACGTAATTACTACGCAATTCACAGTAAATTACACCGTTCCAGTCGTATGCCTTCTCTCAGCCACCACATCTTTTTTACCGTTCCCGTCTTATGTCTTCTCTCAGCTACCACACCTTTATCGTTCCAGTCGTATGTCTGCTCTCAGCCACCATACCTTTTTTACCGTTCCACTCATCTGTCTGCTCTCAGACACCATACCTTTTTTAACGTTCCAGTCGTATGTCTGTTCTAGCCACCATACCTTTACCGTTCCAGTCGCATGACTGTTCTCAGCCATCACAACTTTTTTACTGTTCCCGTCGTATGTTTGCTTTTAGCCATACACCTTTACCGTTCCAGTCGTATGTCTGCTCTCAGTCACCATACCTTTTTTACCGTTTCAATCGTATGTCTGCTCTCAGCCACCACATCTTTACCTTTCCAGTCGCATGCCTGCCCTTAGCCATCACACCGTTTTTACCGTTCCCGTCGTATGTCTGCTCTCAGCCACCACACCTTTACCTTTCCAATTGCATGCCTGCTCTTAGCCATCACACCTTTTTTACCGTTCCAGTCGTATGTCTGCTCTCAGTCTCCACACATTTACCGTTTCAGTCGTATGCCTGGTCTCGGGCACCACACCTTTTTTACCGTTCCCGGTATATGTCTGCTCTCAGCCGCCACACCTTTTTTACCGTTCCAGTCGTATGTCTGCTCTCAGCCACCACACCTTTTTTTACCGTACCAGTCATACGACTACCCTCAACCACTACAGCAAACAACTATACTGATCTTATATTATATTAATTCAACGAGCTTCGGAGATACGTAGAATTCAAAATAATATTTTACAAATCGAGTTTAGTGTAATCAGGTATTTTTGATTCTTAAATATTTAAAAAATAATACTCTAAAATGGCAAAAAGAAATTTCCTGAAAGAAGTGTACCGTGAAATTGAAAGTAGTTTAAAAAATGTAAGATATAAGATGTAAAGATTATTTTGTATGTTCAAACGTAAAAATTAAGGGCTGCCTATTGGAGACTGTTTTGAAAGGTACCATACGATGGGGAACATATAAAATATAATTTTTAAGGAAAATTAAAACATATTATTGTGACCTAATATCTAAAGTTTAAAAAAGGATTAAAAGGTTTTGTTTTTACTTCATAATCTTGCATATTACGCATTACCGCATGTTAGAAAAAAACTAATTCCAATTTTTTTTTTTTAGTTGTAAATAAGTGTACAATGGTGCGAAAATTCTAGCGACAATCTCTGCTATAACATAAGATATAATATATGTCGGTAAACTTGAAATTTTACAGGGATAATAGTTTCAAACCGTACATGTTCGCAAAGCACAGTTTCTAAAAAAAGTGAAATAAAATAAGGTACAGAATTCAAAAGGATTTTAAAAGGCTTAATAAAAATTTCCATTTATATAATGCTGTTGGAGCTGAAAACTTTAAATTTGGCACGGTAGTTACTTTTAAAATGCGAATGCTTTCGAAGAACTGGGTTTTTTCCTAAAAAAAAATATTAAAAATTAAATTAGAGTGTAATGAGGGAGAAAACGTTCAAAAAAATTTCTAAATTGCGATTTTTAGGAATTTTTAGAACTAAAATCTGGAAATTTGACTTAGTTGTTTTATTTTAAGGAGAAAATGCTCAACAAAACAGTTTCTAAAATTTAGAAATATAAAAGGATAAAAAATATGCTACCTTCAAACCAGTGCAAAACATTTGTTAATCTGGTATATATTTTCTAATATATACCAGATTGACATGGATGAAATTATTTAAAAAAATCTATGATCATGTTTACTTGGAATCTATCGGAGCTAAAAATTTTACTTGCACGATTCTATTAAGGATGTAATTCCCCCAAAAGTAAAAATGTTTTTAAAAAATTAGAATTTCGAAATGGTGGAAGGAGGTGAAACCGCATACAGTTATATTTTCAATATCATTTCTTTCAACAACTGTTATAAGGAATTTAAATTATAGTAATAAAGAAATATTATTGACAACTGTGTAAAGAAGTATGTTATGTTTAGTCTTTCGCCGTACGATAATGACTTTTAAGTATACTAAAAAAAATTTTCAAACTTATTACCTAACGGTAGTTTAATTTTTTTGGAGATTCAAGTTATATTGATTCTATAAAATGAACCTTATTTTGTTTATAGGAAATAGTCTCTGAAACTACTAAACTGATTGAAAAAAAATCCTCTCTGTACGATAAGGGATAAAAAGAGTTCCAAAGTAGACTGCTGTGTATCTGTTTTTGGAAGAGATTGACTGCAAATAGGTTGGGACGAATATTTTCTCATTAATTCAAGTCTCATGTTCCCTTAATGCAGTACAAGAATGAAGTTTCTCAGAAAATGACGTAATTAGTAATATTTAAATTATCCGGAGCAGTATAATTCTCCCTTATGCAATTAGGCACACACATACCACCTGGCGTATTTCAACAACCACTCATGAAAAGAAAACCCGGTGGTATTTCTAGTAACTTATATTTAAAAATACGTGACCTGCGTCTAAGATGGATATATTTTTTTAAATTCTCATTCATTTACGACTGAAATTTACCATTCAGTTACTTTGGCATTATTTGAATGTTCATTATATTCCTAAAACTCACATATCTTTGTAATCCCCATTGCAGTTTAAACACACAGACGTGCTTTTATGTAGGAATTTTCTTTTATATATCAATTTAAAATATACTTATTGAATATTCAATAGAAAGTTCTAACGACTAGGGAATAGGAATTTTGTTTTTTCAGAATTTAGTATCGCCCCCGGCATTTCCATTACTTCATTTTCTTCTGGTGGACTGATAATTTCTATTATTATGAAACAGCCATTATAAATGAAGTGTTAGGTGAAGATGAAAGAGCAGTCGCAAAAAGTTAGAACTCTGATTTCCTGGTCAGAATGGGGAAAAAGAATGGGCATAATTGTTTTTTCTTTGAAAAAAAAAACAATTATGGCCATTTCCCCCCCATTCTGACCAGAAAATCAGAGTTCTAACTTTTTACGGCTGCTCTTTCGTCTTCACCTAACACTTCATTTATAATGGCTGTTTCATAATAATAGAAACTATCAGTCCATCAGAAGAAAATAACTCGGTTAAGTGGGACTCTACTGCAGTACAAAACATATTTCAATTTTAAGACTTAAAGCACACGTTTTATTTTATGTAAAACGACGTCATTCGCATCGACTTAAGAATTCCACATTTACGTTCTACTCTTAAACATCTACAGTAAAGCAAGCATAGTACATCCCTATCGCGAAATAATGCACAAATGCAGCAAAAAGATGCCGTCATTCAAGAAAATCGACAAAAAAAGGGCTATCTAATGAATCATAGATACTTAAAATTAAAATATAGTTTATAATAGCTCCATTGTTTTAACAGAAATCATTCGTTTATATATTTTTTACAAAATAGCATGTATTTTAATTACATTTTCTTTCGGTTGTTATGAGAAAATGGCAACAAAAATATATAATTACTATTTTAGAACTATTTTTCCTTTACTTTCTACAGAAATGGAGTACTTCCGTTGCCAATATTAAACAAATGCTTCTAAAAACTACAAAAAAAATTTAATATTTCAAAAATAAATGGAGATACAGTTTTCAAACAAAATGCATTTAAAAGAACTTTTTTTTTCCAATACGACGGTATAAAAATCGAAAATGTGCGATGCTTAGAAGTTTAAAAAATTGCTATAGAGTATTTAATCGTACTGCTTTGTTTTACGACTGGCTTCTGTAAGGTAACGTTATTTTTTTGGAAAACATAATATAAGCTGGGAGAAAGAAATAGCATACCGATACCGTACCAGGGGCTAATAAACAGCTCTATTGCTTAAAAATATCGGGTGAGCCAAAAGTTCGTTACAACTTTAAAAACTCATAAAAAAGGAAGAAATTATGATATGATAAAAGAGTGCGGTTTGCAAGAAAAGTTCACAAGGTAGTCGGATTTTTTTTAGCAGTAAAAAAAAATAGCTAAAAACTTATATGTAGAG
This sequence comes from Maratus speciosus, assembly GCA_963932465.1. NCBI lineage: Eukaryota > Metazoa > Arthropoda > Arachnida > Araneae > Salticidae > Maratus > Maratus speciosus. Next base: position 242,806,275 of record OZ010800.1, on the reverse strand, counting down.
GGCACTGACGAAACGAAATACAATGAACAGGACAACAATAAACTCCATTTATTTGTTCTTCCAATAACAAATGTTCAACATGACCTCCAGAACATTTTACGACACAAATGCTGTCCTGTCCATTGTGTTTCGGGACGTCAGCGCCCTCTACATGTGATTTTTTACTAAAAAAATTTTTTGCTGCTTAAAAATATCCAACTACCTTTTGTGCTCTCTCTTGCAAACCAAGCTCCTTTATCATAATTTCCTTTTTATGAGTTTTTAAAATTGTAACGAACTTTTGGCTCACCCGGTAGTTGATATTTGTTAGACAGAGATGAAGCATATATAATTAAAGTATATATATAAAGTATACATATGAAGTATATATATGAAAGTATGTATAATTAAATAGCATATATGATTTACTAAACATTGCATATGCGCTTTATTATCTTCAGAATAATGTAATTCTGTATTCTTGTTTTTAACAATACAGAATAATGTAATTAAATTTAATTAAATAAGGTCTGAAAAAAGCTTTTAGTTCATCGCATCAATCATATTGCATTAGAGAGAAATTAAAGTTACTTACATTATCTTTCAAACAAATTTATTAACGCTATTCCCGGAATATGTAGGAAATGAAAAGTTCTAATGGAGCTTTGCAAGATTTATAAATTAACTTATTTATTAGAAAAGTGAATTATTCAGTTTAAATTAATTTAAGCGTCATACGAATAACTATGTTATCTATAAATATCCAGAATTCGATTTACAATTATTTTCATCATTAACGAGAAGTTTATGAAATCACTTAATCAAACATTTAATTTTCTTAAGTCAGTGTCAAAATTTAGAAATTATTCGCTCATCGCTAATGTTGAGAATTATTATAATTATACTACATAAAATACTTCCACTATATAAAATAACACATTTTTACTCATAACGCTTTTACATTTCAATTTTTTTTTTTTTTTTTTTTTTTTTTTTTTTTTTTTTTTTTTTTTTTTTTTTTGATTCCGCTTACACTGAGATTGAGACGTTCATCTCAGACAGTGGAGGAAAATGATCTCATAGTGAAAATGAAATGAGTATTTTCTTTGATAAAACTAAATATTTTACTTCTAGTGCATCTAAAAGTAAATTTCTGGATTTCGCCGGCACTCAGATTAGAACTTCAAGCAAAAAGAGCGAATGTTTACATACAAAATTGTAACTGACAAACGTAACATCTAGTTTTGAAATTTATTTATTAAATATTGATACGTTATTGTAATTATTTTTGTTATTTTTTTATACATTCAGTCAATTTGTTCTTTGAAATATTTTCATTCGTCGAATACGACGGTTTCGATTCGTACCGATAAATATGATAAATTTAGCAATTGTACAAACAGAAGTTGTTTAAGTTTACTAAGAAATAAGACTGATAAGTTTCCTCCTCAATTTGAAATATTTGAAATAACGTTATTTTAATTATATAAGGTCTGAAAGAAGCTTTTGGTTCAATGCATCAATCATATTGCATAAGAGAGAAATTAAAGTTACTTACATTATCTTTCAAACAAATTTATTAACGCTGTTCCCGGAATATGTGGGAAATGAAAAGTGCTAATGGAGTTTTGCAAGATTTATAAATTAACTTATTTATTAGAAAAGTGAATTATTCAGTTTAAATTAATTCAAGCGTCATACGAATAACTATGAGTTATCTATAAATATCCAGTATTGAATTTACAATTATTTTCATCATTAACGAGAAATTTATGCAAATCACTTAATCAAACACTTAATTTTCTTAAGCCAGTATTAAAATATAGAAATTATTCACTCTTCGCTTGTGTTGAGAATTTATTATAATTATGTGAAAAGTTTCTGGTGTTAAACGTACGAGTAATAATGAAAATTTTAATTTTATAAAAAGACACGTTCACTAATGCTAATCCTATTGAAGAAATTTTTAAAGATATCTCGTTTGCATTTCAGTATTTTTAAACAATTTTTTTGTATTGGCTAGCAGAGATTGATCTGTAAAAATGGCGATTTTCACTTTTTCGATTTTATTTGCAGATATTTTTAATTAGGGTACTTTCATTTTCAGAAGATTATTCTGTCTGACTCAGTTTGCTGTTTTTGGAGGAGTTGAAAATATCATCTTAAGTTAGACAGCTTTGAAGGTTTTAAATTCAATAAAATATGCTCTGGGTGATCTAAAATCAAATTTAAAAAATTGTTATTCTGAAAGCAAACAAGAGTGGCGAGATCGTTATTATTTCTAAAAAGCATTATGTAAAGAACATGAACAATTTACTTAATGATGTTTCATGCAATCTTCTAGCTCTTGACTTTTTGTTTAAAAGAATTAGTAAAAATTATGTTATTAATGGGTCAAGTACCTTTAAGAGGCTACTTCAGTCACCTGAAAAGACCCGTTCACTAATGCTAATCCTATGGAAGAAATTTTTAAAGATATCTCGTTCGCATTTTAGTATTTTTAAACAATTCTTTTTGTATTGGCTAGCAGAAATTGATCTGTAAAAAGGGTGATTTTTACTTTTTCGATTTTATTTGCAGATATTTTTAATTTGGGTACTTTCATTTTCAGAAGATTATTCTGTCTGACTCAGTTTGCTGTTTTTGGAGGAGTTGAAACCGTCATCTTAAGTTAGACATCTTTGAAGGTTTTAAATTCAATAAAAGATGCTCTGTGTGATCTAAAATCAAATAAAAAAAATTGTTATTCTGAAAGCAAACAAGAGTGGCGAGATCGTTATTATTTCTAAAAAGCATTATGTAAAGAACATGAACAATTTACTTAATGATGTTTCATGCAATCTTCTAGCTCTTGACTTTTTGTTTAAAAGAATTAGTAAAAATTATGTTATTAATGGGTCAAGTACCTTTAAGAGGCTACTTCAGTCACCTGAAAAGACCCGTTCACTAATGCTAATCCTATGGAAGAAATTTTTAAAGATATCTCGTTCGCATTTTAGTATTTTTAAACAATTCTTTTTGTATTGGCTAGCAGAAATTGATCTGTAAAAATGGCGATTTTCACTTTTTCGATTTTATTTGCAGATATTTTTAATTAGGGTACTTTCATTTTCAGAAGATTATTCTGTCTGACTCAGTTTGCTGTTTTTGGAGGAGTTGAAAATATCATCTTAAGTTAGACAGCTTTGAAGGTTTTAAATTCAATAAAATATGCTCTGGGTGATCTAAAATCAAATTAAAAAAATTGTTATTCTGAAAGCAAACAAGAGTGGCGAGATCGTTATTATTTCTAAAAAGCATTATGTAAAGAACATGAACAATTTACTTAATGATGTTTCATGCAATCTTCTAGCTCTTGACTTTTTGTTTAAAAGAATTAGTAAAAATTATGTTATTAATGGGTCAAGTACCTTTAAGAGGCTACTTCAGTCACCTGAAAAGACCCGTTCACTAATGCTAATCCTATGGAAGAAATTTTTAAAGATATCTCGTTCGCATTTTAGTATTTTTAAACAATTCTTTTTGTATTGGCTAGCAGAAATTGATCTGTAAAAAGGGTGATTTTTACTTTTTCGATTTTATTTGCAGATATTTTTAATTTGGGTACTTTCATTTTCAGAAGATTATTCTGTCTGACTCAGTTTGCTGTTTTTGGAGGAGTTGAAACCGTCATCTTAAGTTAGACATCTTTGAAGGTTTTAAATTCAATAAAAGATGCTCTGTGTGATCTAAAATCAAATAAAAAAAATTGTTATTCTGAAAGCAAACAAGAGTGGCGAGATCGTTATTATTTCTAAAAAGCATTATGTAAAGAACATGAACAATTTACTTAATGATGTTTCATGCAATCTTCTAGCTCTTGACTTTTTGTTTAAAAGAATTAGTAAAAATTATGTTATTAATGGGTCAAGTACCTTTAAGAGGCTACTTCAGTCACCTGAAAAGACCCGTTCACTAATGCTAATCCTATGGAAGAAATTTTTAAAGATATCTCGTTCGCATTTTAGTATTTTTAAACAATTCTTTTTGTATTGGCTAGCAGAAATTGATCTGTAAAAATGGCGATTTTCACATTTTCGATTTTATTTGCAGATATTTTTAATTAGGGTACTTTCATTTTCAGAAGATTATTCTGTCTGACTCAGTTTGCTGTTTTTGGAGGAGTTGAAAATATCATCTTAAGTTAGACAGCTTTGAAGGTTTTAAATTCAATAAAATATGCTCTGGGTGATCTAAAATCAAATTAAAAAAATTGTTATTCTGAAAGCAAACAAGAGTGGCGAGATCGTTATTATTTCTAAAAAGCATTATGTAAAGAACATGAACAATTTACTTAATGATGTTTCATGCAATCTTCTAGCTCTTGACTTTTTGTTTAAAAGAATTAGAAAAAATTATGTTATTAATGGGTCAAGTACCATTAAGAGGCTACTTCAGTCACCTGAAAAGACCCGTTCACTAATGCTAATCCTATGGAAGAAATTTTTAAAGATATCTCGTTCGCATTTTAGTATTTTTAAACAATTCTTTTTGTATTGGCTAGCAGAAATTGATCTGTAAAAATGGCGATTTTCACTTTTTCGATTTTATTTGCAGATATTTTTAATTAGGGTACTTTCATTTTCAGAAGATTATTCTGTCTGACTCAGTTTGCTGTTTTTGGAGGAGTTGAAAATATCATCTTAAGTTAGACAGCTTTGAAGGTTTTAAATTCAATAAAATATGCTCTGGGTGATCTAAAATCAAATTAAAAAAATTGTTATTCTGAAAGCAAACAAGAGTGGCGAGATCGTTATTATTTCTAAAAAGCATTATGTAAAGAACATGAACAATTTACTTAATGATGTTTCATGCAATCTTCTAGCTCTTGACTTTTTGTTTAAAAGAATTAGTAAAAATTATGTTATTAATGGGTCAAGTACCTTTAAGAGGCTACTTCAGTCACCTGAAAAGACCCGTTCACTAATGCTAATCCTATGGAAGAAATTTTTAAAGATATCTCGTTCGCATTTTAGTATTTTTAAACAATTCTTTTTGTATTGGCTAGCAGAAATTGATCTGTAAAAATGGCGATTTTCACTTTTTCGATTTTATTTGCAGATATTTTTAATTAGGGTACTTTCATTTTCAGAAGATTATTCTGTCTGACTCAGTTTGCTGTTTTTGGAGGAGTTGAAAATATCATCTTAAGTTAGACAGCTTTGAAGGTTTTAAATTCAATAAAATATGCTCTGGGTGATCTAAAATCAAATTAAAAAAATTGTTATTCTGAAAGCAAACAAGAGTGGCGAGATCGTTATTATTTCTAAAAAGCATTATGTAAAGAACATGAACAATTTACTTAATGATGTTTCATGCAATCTTCTAGCTCTTGACTTTTTGTTTAAAAGAATTAGTAAAAATTATGTTATTAATGGGTCAAGTACCTTTAAGAGGCTACTTCAGTCACCTGAAAAGACCCGTTCACTAATGCTAATCCTATGGAAGAAATTTTTAAAGATATCTCGTTCGCATTTTAGTATTTTTAAACAATTCTTTTTGTATTGGCTAGCAGAAATTGATCTGTAAAAAGGGTGATTTTTACTTTTTCGATTTTATTTGCAGATATTTTTAATTTGGGTACTTTCATTTTCAGAAGATTATTCTGTCTGACTCAGTTTGCTGTTTTTGGAGGAGTTGAAACCGTCATCTTAAGTTAGACATCTTTGAAGGTTTTAAATTCAATAAAAGATGCTCTGTGTGATCTAAAATCAAATAAAAAAAATTGTTATTCTGAAAGCAAACAAGAGTGGCGAGATCGTTATTATTTCTAAAAAGCATTATGTAAAGAACATGAACAATTTACTTAATGATGTTTCATGCAATCTTCTAGCTCTTGACTTTTTGTTTAAAAGAATTAGTAAAAATTATGTTATTAATGGGTCAAGTACCTTTAAGAGGCTACTTCAGTCACCTGAAAAGACCCGTTCACTAATGCTAATCCTATGGAAGAAATTTTTAAAGATATCTCGTTCGCATTTTAGTATTTTTAAACAATTCTTTTTGTATTGGCTAGCAGAAATTGATCTGTAAAAATGGCGATTTTCACATTTTCGATTTTATTTGCAGATATTTTTAATTAGGGTACTTTCATTTTCAGAAGATTATTCTGTCTGACTCAGTTTGCTGTTTTTGGAGGAGTTGAAAATATCATCTTAAGTTAGACAGCTTTGAAGGTTTTAAATTCAATAAAATATGCTCTGGGTGATCTAAAATCAAATTAAAAAAATTGTTATTCTGAAAGCAAACAAGAGTGGCGAGATCGTTATTATTTCTAAAAAGCATTATGTAAAGAACATGAACAATTTACTTAATGATGTTTCATGCAATCTTCTAGCTCTTGACTTTTTGTTTAAAAGAATTAGAAAAAATTATGTTATTAATGGGTCAAGTACCTTTAAGAGGCTACTTCAGTCACCTGAAAAGACCCGTTCACTAATGCTAATCCTATGGAAGAAATTTTTAAAGATATCTCGTTCGCATTTTAGTATTTTTAAACAATTCTTTTTGTATTGGCTAGCAGAAATTGATCTGTAAAAATGGCGATTTTCACTTTTTCGATTTTATTTGCAGATATTTTTAATTAGGGTACTTTCATTTTCAGAAGATTATTCTGTCTGACTCAGTTTGCTGTTTTTGGAGGAGTTGAAAATATCATCTTAAGTTAGACAGCTTTGAAGGTTTTAAATTCAATAAAATATGCTCTGGGTGATCTAAAATCAAATTAAAAAAATTGTTATTCTGAAAGCAAACAAGAGTGGCGAGATCGTTATTATTTCTAAAAAGCATTATGTAAAGAACATGAACAATTTACTTAATGATGTTTCATGCAATCTTCTAGCTCTTGACTTTTTGTTTAAAAGAATTAGTAAAAATTATGTTATTAATGGGTCAAGTACCTTTAAGAGGCTACTTCAGTCACCTGAAAAGACCCGTTCACTAATGCTAATCCTATGGAAGAAATTTTTAAAGATATCTCGTTCGCATTTTAGTATTTTTAAACAATTCTTTTTGTATTGGCTAGCAGAAATTGATCTGTAAAAAGGGTGATTTTTACTTTTTCGATTTTATTTGCAGATATTTTTAATTTGGGTACTTTCATTTTCAGAAGATTATTCTGTCTGACTCAGTTTGCTGTTTTTGGAGGAGTTGAAACCGTCATCTTAAGTTAGACATCTTTGAAGGTTTTAAATTCAATAAAAGATGCTCTGTGTGATCTAAAATCAAATAAAAAAAATTGTTATTCTGAAAGCAAACAAGAGTGGCGAGATCGTTATTATTTCTAAAAAGCATTATGTAAAGAACATGAACAATTTACTTAATGATGTTTCATGCAATCTTCTAGCTCTTGACTTTTTGTTTAAAAGAATTAGTAAAAATTATGTTATTAATGGGTCAAGTACCTTTAAGAGGCTACTTCAGTCACCTGAAAAGACCCGTTCACTAATGCTAATCCTATGGAAGAAATTTTTAAAGATATCTCGTTCGCATTTTAGTATTTTTAAACAATTCTTTTTGTATTGGCTAGCAGAAATTGATCTGTAAAAATGGCGATTTTCACTTTTTCGATTTTATTTGCAGATATTTTTAATTAGGGTACTTTCATTTTCAGAAGATTATTCTGTCTGACTCAGTTTGCTGTTTTTGGAGGAGTTGAAAATATCATCTTAAGTTAGACAGCTTTGAAGGTTTTAAATTCAATAAAATATGCTCTGGGTGATCTAAAATCAAATTAAAAAAATTGTTATTCTGAAAGCAAACAAGAGTGGCGAGATCGTTATTATTTCTAAAAAGCATTATGTAAAGAACATGAACAATTTACTTAATGATGTTTCATGCAATCTTCTAGCTCTTGACTTTTTGTTTAAAAGAATTAGTAAAAATTATGTTATTAATGGGTCAAGTACCTTTAAGAGGCTACTTCAGTCACCTGAAAAGACCCGTTCACTAATGCTAATCCTATGGAAGAAATTTTTAAAGATATCTCGTTCGCATTTTAGTATTTTTAAACAATTCTTTTTGTATTGGCTAGCAGAAATTGATCTGTAAAAAGGGTGATTTTTACTTTTTCGATTTTATTTGCAGATATTTTTAATTTGGGTACTTTCATTTTCAGAAGATTATTCTGTCTGACTCAGTTTGCTGTTTTTGGAGGAGTTGAAACCGTCATCTTAAGTTGGACATCTTTGAAGGTTTTAAATTCAATAAAAGATGCTCTGTGTGATCTAAAATCAAATAAAAAAAATTGTTATTCTGAAAGCAAACAAGAGTGGCGAGATCGTTATTATTTCTAAAAAGCATTATGTAAAGAACATGAACAATTTACTTAATGATGTTTCATGCAATTTTCTAGCTCTTGACTTTTTGTTTAAAAGAATTAGTAAAAATTATGTTATTAATGGGTCAAGTACCTTTAAGAGGCTACTTCAGTCACCTGAAAAGACCCGTTCACTAATGCTAATCCTATGGAAGAAATTTTTAAAGATATCTCGTTCGCATTTTAGTATTTTTAAACAATTCTTTTTGTATTGGCTAGCAGAAATTGATCTGTAAAAATGGCGATTTTCACTTTTTCGATTTTATTTGCAGATATTTTTAATTAGGGTACTTTCATTTTCAGAAGATTATTCTGTCTGACTCAGTTTGCTGTTTTTGGAGGAGTTGAAAATATCATCTTAAGTTAGACAGCTTTGAAGGTTTTAAATTCAATAAAATATGCTCTGGGTGATCTAAAATCAAATTAAAAAAATTGTTATTCTGAAAGCAAACAAGAGTGGCGAGATCGTTATTATTTCTAAAAAGCATTATGTAAAGAACATGAACAATTTACTTAATGATGTTTCATGCAATCTTCTAGCTCTTGACTTTTTGTTTAAAAGAATTAGAAAAAATTATGTTATTAATGGGTCAAGTACCTTTAAGAGGCTACTTCAGTCACCTGAAAAGACCCGTTCACTAATGCTAATCCTATGGAAGAAATTTTTAAAGATATCTCGTTCGCATTTTAGTATTTTTAAACAATTCTTTTTGTATTGGCTAGCAGAAATTGATCTGTAAAAATGGCGATTTTCACTTTTTCGATTTTATTTGCAGATATTTTTAATTAGGGTACTTTCATTTTCAGAAGATTATTCTGTCTGACTCAGTTTGCTGTTTTTGGAGGAGTTGAAAATATCATCTTAAGTTAGACAGCTTTGAAGGTTTTAAATTCAATAAAATATGCTCTGGGTGATCTAAAATCAAATTAAAAAAATTGTTATTCTGAAAGCAAACAAGAGTGGCGAGATCGTTATTATTTCTAAAAAGCATTATGTAAAGAACATGAACAATTTACTTAATGATGTTTCATGCAATCTTCTAGCTCTTGACTTTTTGTTTAAAAGAATTAGTAAAAATTATGTTATTAATGGGTCAAGTACCTTTAAGAGGCTACTTCAGTCACCTGAAAAGACCCGTTCACTAATGCTAATCCTATGGAAGAAATTTTTAAAGATATCTCGTTCGCATTTTAGTATTTTTAAACAATTCTTTTTGTATTGGCTAGCAGAAATTGATCTGTAAAAAGGGTGATTTTTACTTTTTCGATTTTATTTGCAGATATTTTTAATTTAGGTACTTTCATTTTCAGAAGATTATTCTGTCTGACTCAGTTTGCTGTTTTTGGAGGAGTTGAAACCGTCATCTTAAGTTAGACATCTTTGAAGGTTTTAAATTCAATAAAAGATGCTCTGTGTGATCTAAAATCAAATAAAAAAAATTGTTATTCTGAAAGCAAACAAGAGTGGCGAGATCGTTATTATTTCTAAAAAGCATTATGTAAAGAACATGAACAATTTACTTAATGATGTTTCATGCAATCTTCTAGCTCTTGACTTTTTGTTTAAAAGAATTAGTAAAAATTATGTTATTAATGGGTCAAGTACCTTTAAGAGGCTACTTCAGTCACCTGAAAAGACCCGTTCACTAATGCTAATCCTATGGAAGAAATTTTTAAAGATATCTCGTTCGCATTTTAGTATTTTTAAACAATTCTTTTTGTATTGGCTAGCAGAAATTGATCTGTAAAAAGGGTGATTTTTACTTTTTCGATTTTATTTGCAGATATTTTTAATTAGGGTACTTTCATTTTCAGAAGATTATTCTGTCTGACTCAGTTTGCTGTTTTTGGAGGAGTTGAAAATATCATCTTAAGTTAGACAGCTTTGAAGGTTTTAAATTCAATAAAATATGCTCTGGGTGATCTAAAATCAAATTAAAAAAATTGTTATTCTGAAAGCAAACAAGAGTGGCGAGATCGTTATTATTTCTAAAAAGCATTATGTAAAGAACATGAACAATTTACTTAATGATGTTTCATGCAATCTTCTAGCTCTTGACTTTTTGTTTAAAAGAATTAGTAAAAATTATGTTATTAATGGGTCAAGTACCTTTAAGAGGCTACTTCAGTCACCTGAAAAGACCCGTTCACTAATGCTAATCCTATGGAAGAAATTTTTAAAGATATCTCGTTCGCATTTTAGTATTTTTAAACAATTCTTTTTGTATTGGCTAGCAGAAATTGATCTGTAAAAAGGGTGATTTTTACTTTTTCGATTTTATTTGCAGATATTTTTAATTTGGGTACTTTCATTTTCAGAAGATTATTCTGTCTGACTCAGTTTGCTGTTTTTGGAGGAGTTGAAACCGTCATCTTAAGTTAGACATCTTTGAAGGTTTTAAATTCAATAAAAGATGCTCTGTGTGATCTAAAATCAAATAAAAAAAATTGTTATTCTGAAAGCAAACAAGAGTGGCGAGATCGTTATTATTTCTAAAAAGCATTATGTAAAGAACATGAACAATTTACTTAATGATGTTTCATGCAATTTTCTAGCTCTTGACTTTTTGTTTAAAAGAATTAGTAAAAATTATGTTATTAATGGGTCAAGTACCTTTAAGAGGCTACTTCAGTCACCTGAAAAGACCCGTTCACTAATGCTAATCCTATGGAAGAAATTTTTAAAGATATCTCGTTCGCATTTTAGTATTTTTAAACAATTCTTTTTGTATTGGCTAGCAGAAATTGATCTGTAAAAATGGCGATTTTCACTTTTTCGATTTTATTTGCAGATATTTTTAATTAGGGTACTTTCATTTTCAGAAGATTATTCTGTCTGACTCAGTTTGCTGTTTTTGGAGGAGTTGAAAATATCATCTTAAGTTAGACAGCTTTGAAGGTTTTAAATTCAATAAAATATGCTCTGGGTGATCTAAAATCAAATTAAAAAAATTGTTATTCTGAAAGCAAACAAGAGTGGCGAGATCGTTATTATTTCTAAAAAGCATTATGTAAAGAACATGAACAATTTACTTAATGATGTTTCATGCAATCTTCTAGCTCTTGACTTTTTGTTTAAAAGAATTAGAAAAAATTATGTTATTAATGGGTCAAGTACCTTTAAGAGGCTACTTCAGTCACCTGAAAAGACCCGTTCACTAATGCTAATCCTATGGAAGAAATTTTTAAAGATATCTCGTTCGCATTTTAGTATTTTTAAACAATTCTTTTTGTATTGGCTAGCAGAAATTGATCTGTAAAAATGGCGATTTTCACTTTTTCGATTTTATTTGCAGATATTTTTAATTAGGGTACTTTCATTTTCAGAAGATTATTCTGTCTGACTCAGTTTGCTGTTTTTGGAGGAGTTGAAAATATCATCTTAAGTTAGACAGCTTTGAAGGTTTTAAATTCAATAAAATATGCTCTGGGTGATCTAAAATCAAATTAAAAAAATTGTTATTCTGAAAGCAAACAAGAGTGGCGAGATCGTTATTATTTCTAAAAAGCATTATGTAAAGAACATGAACAATTTACTTAATGATGTTTCATGCAATCTTCTAGCTCTTGACTTTTTGTTTAAAAGAATTAGTAAAAATTATGTTATTAATGGGTCAAGTACCTTTAAGAGGCTACTTCAGTCACCTGAAAAGACCCGTTCACTAATGCTAATCCTATGGAAGAAATTTTTAAAGATATCTCGTTCGCATTTTAGTATTTTTAAACAATTCTTTTTGTATTGGCTAGCAGAAATTGATCTGTAAAAAGGGTGATTTTTACTTTTTCGATTTTATTTGCAGATATTTTTAATTTAGGTACTTTCATTTTCAGAAGATTATTCTGTCTGACTCAGTTTGCTGTTTTTGGAGGAGTTGAAACCGTCATCTTAAGTTAGACATCTTTGAAGGTTTTAAATTCAATAAAAGATGCTCTGTGTGATCTAAAATCAAATAAAAAAAATTGTTATTCTGAAAGCAAACAAGAGTGGCGAGATCGTTATTATTTCTAAAAAGCATTATGTAAAGAACATGAACAATTTACTTAATGATGTTTCATGCAATCTTCTAGCTCTTGACTTTTTGTTTAAAAGAATTAGTAAAAATTATGTTATTAATGGGTCAAGTACCTTTAAGAGGCTACTTCAGTCACCTGAAAAGACCCGTTCACTAATGCTAATCCTATGGAAGAAATTTTTAAAGATATCTCGTTCGCATTTTAGTATTTTTAAACAATTCTTTTTGTATTGGCTAGCAGAAATTGATCTGTAAAAAGGGTGATTTTTACTTTTTCGATTTTATTTGCAGATATTTTTAATTAGGGTACTTTCATTTTCAGAAGATTATTCTGTCTGACTCAGTTTGCTGTTTTTGGAGGAGTTGAAACCGTCATCTTAAGTTAGACATCTTTGAAGGTTTTAAATTCAATAAAAGATGCTCTGTGTGATCTAAAATCAAATAAAAAAAATTGTTATTCTGAAAGCAAACAAGAGTGGCGAGATCGTTATTATTTCTAAAAAGCATTATGTAAAGAACATGAACAATTTACTTAATGATGTTTCATGCAATCTTCTAGCTCTTGACTTTTTGTTTAAAAGAATTAGTAAAAATTATGTTATTAATGGGTCAAGTACCTTTAAGAGGCTACTTCAGTCACCTGAAAAGACCCGTTCACTAATGCTAATCCTATGGAAGAAATTTTTAAAGATATCTCGTTCGCATTTTAGTATTTTTAAACAATTCTTTTTGTATTGGCTAGCAGAAATTGATCTGTAAAAAGGGTGATTTTTACTTTTTCGATTTTATTTGCAGATATTTTTAATTTGGGTACTTTCATTTTCAGAAGATTATTCTGTCTGACTCAGTTTGCTGTTTTTGGAGGAGTTGAAACTGTCATCTTAAGTTAGACATCTTTGAAGGTTTTAAATTCAATAAAAGATGCTCTGTGTGATCTAAAATCAAATAAAAAAAATTGTTATTCTGAAAGCAAACAAGAGTGGCGAGATCGTTATTATTTCTAAAAAGCATTATGTAAAGAACATGAACAATTTACTTAATGATGTTTCATGCAATCTTCTAGCTCTTGACTTTTTGTTTAAAAGAATTAGTAAAAATTATGTTATTAATGGGTCAAGTACCTTTAAGAGGCTACTTCAGTCACCTGAAAAGACCCGTTCACTAATGCTAATCCTATGGAAGAAATTTTTAAAGATATCTCGTTCGCATTTTAGTATTTTTAAACAATTCTTTTTGTATTGGCTAGCAGAAATTGATCTGTAAAAATGGCGATTTTCACTTTTTCGATTTTATTTGCAGATATTTTTAATTAGGGTACTTTCATTTTCAGAAGATTATTCTGTCTGACTCAGTTTGCTGTTTTTGGAGGAGTTGAAAATATCATCTTAAGTTAGACAGCTTTGAAGGTTTTAAATTCAATAAAATATGCTCTGGGTGATCTAAAATCAAATTAAAAAAAATGTTATTCTGAAAGCAAACAAGAGTGGCGAGATCGTTATTATTTCTAAAAAGCATTATGTAAAGAACATGAACAATTTACTTAATGATGTTTCATGCAATCTTCTACCTCTTGACTTTTTGTTTAAAAGAATTAGTAAAAATTATGTTATTAATGGGTCAAGTACCTTTAAGAGGCTACTTCAGTCACCTGAAAAGACCCGTTCACTAATGATAATCCTATGGAAGAAATTTTTAAAGATATCTCGTTCGCATTTTAGTATTTTTAAACAATTCTTTTTGTATTGGCTAGCAGAAATTGATCTGTAAAAAGGGTGATTTTTACTTTTTCGATTTTATTTGCAGATATTTTTAATTTGGGTACTTTCATTTTCAGAAGATTATTCTGTCTGACTCAGTTTGCTGTTTTTGGAGGAGTTGAAACCGTCATCTTAAGTTAGACATCTTTGAAGGTTTTAAATTCAATAAAAGATGCTCTGTGTGATCTAAAATCAAATAAAAAAAATTGTTATTCTGAAAGCAAACAAGAGTGGCGAGATCGTTATTATTTCTAAAAAGCATTATGTAAAGAACATGAACAATTTACTTAATGATGTTTCATGCAATCTTCTAGCTCTTGACTTTTTGTTTAAAAGAATTAGTAAAAATTATGTTATTAATGGGTCAAGTACCTTTAAGAGGCTACTTCAGTCACCTGAAAAGACCCGTTCACTAATGCTAATCCTATGGAAGAAATTTTTAAAGATATCTCGTTCGCATTTTAGTATTTTTAAACAATTATTTTTGTATTGGCTAGCAGAAATTGATCTGTAAAAAGGGTGATTTTTACTTTTTCGATTTTATTTGCAGATATTTTTAATTTGGGTACTTTCATTTTCAGAAGATTATTCTGTCTGACTCAGTTTGCTGTTTTTGGAGGAGTTGAAACCGTCATCTTAAGTTAGACATCTTTGAAGGTTTTAAATTCAATAAAAGATGCTCTGTGTGATCTAAAATCAAATAAAAAAAATTGTTATTCTGAAAGCAAACAAGAGTGGCGAGATCGTTATTATTTCTAAAAAGCATTATGCAAAGGACATGAACAATTTACTTAATGATGTTTCATGCAATCTTCTAGCTCTTGACTTTTTGTTTAAAATAATTAGTAAAAATTATGTTATTAATGGGTCAAGTACCTTTAAGAGGCTACTTCAGTCACCTGAAATGACCCGTTCACTAATGCTAATCCTATGGAGGAAATTTTTAGAGATATTTTTAGACGCATATTAAATATAATATATATATATATATTAAATATATATTAAATATATAATATATATAATATATATTAAATATATACATATAAAAAGTAATCAATTACTTTTTGAAGTCGGTGCCAAACGTTCACAAACGATAATGATTAAACAAATAATTTGCTGAAGTAATAGAGCATTTTTAAAAATTTTGTATAATATTTTCCATCATCACTTTATTCATGGTAATAGCTACAATATATTTACAATTTTACTATACTTAAGATAGGTTGGCACCAACTTCAGAAAGTAATTGATTACTTTTTAGATGTATATATTCGTAAATTAAATCATAAATATGTAAATTAATCTTTTATAAAAAATATTCTCTAGAAAATCCATGTTTGGTAGATATTAAATTCTATATATTAAATTTAACGTTTTTATGCCGATACAGGATGTCCGATGTGCAGTTAATGGATAACGTTTCGTCATTAGAAAAGTTTAAAGAATTATTTAATTCTTTTTTGTGCTTTTTTGAAGTCAGTTAATATTTTTTTTTGAAAAGATTATTTTATTTTTACTCCAGAAGCCATTGCGCGCATGATATCTTGAGAAAGTATGCATGGATTGTCATGAAATTTGGTTAAGATACTAAACAAATATGTGGTTTTAAAATGAACTACTTTTAAGTATTTACAATGCTAATATTTTTAGTTATGACTATTTTCATTCATTAAAAATGCAAAATTTATATATTTTTTTACAAAAATATTTTTTTATGTAGTTAATGAAATAATTTGGGGCTAAGAGTAGTTCATTTTAAACAAACATACATATTTAGTATCTGTACCAAATTTCATGACATTCCACACATGCTTTCTCAAGATATCATGCGCGCAAAGACTTACGGAGTAAAAAAAAAAAAAAAAAAAAAAAAAAAAAAAAAAAAAAAAAGGGCTATTTTGATTTCAAGAATACACAAAATCTGTAAGAGGCTAATAAATTTCTAATGATAGCATATTACAAAGCACAATCTGTTTAATCAATATCCAAAATTTCAGCTTTATATATAAAAAGATTTTGAAGATAGACTAATTCAAACTTTGAATTTTTTTGTTAAATTTCGTCACGTTTAAAAGGTACAAGACCCCTTAAATACACATTTATTTAGGTTCATGGTAATCATTATAATCTGAAGTATAAGTACACACCAAAATTTTCATTCTAGTTGCAATATTTATTTTGTAATGCTGCGAGTAAGCTGTTTGTAATTCTGTTCGTCAAGTTTCTGACAGTTTG
The DNA here is from genome assembly GCA_963932465.1 of Maratus speciosus. NCBI lineage: Eukaryota > Metazoa > Arthropoda > Arachnida > Araneae > Salticidae > Maratus > Maratus speciosus. The sequence continues at coordinate 242,789,935 of OZ010800.1, read as the reverse complement.
GAACCCCCTATAAATGCTAATTCTGTATCTTGAATTTTTTTAAATACAAGAAATCAAAGAAAATGCTTACATCTTTCATCCCAATTAAAATTGTGTTTTAACCCTTAAATGCCTGTTGTTGCTTTTCGGCAACATACACAATTTAGGCTTCTAAAATCCTATTAGAATAATAATGAAGCTATAATGCCTAATGTTGCCAATAAAATACATTCTGAAAAAATTATTAAATCGATTTTCAACATGTAGATGGCAACACTTGTGCTGTTTAAAAATAATGATAGATTTATTTTTTCAATTGTTGCTACATGTTCTTTTTGTTTTGTTTGAAGGCTTGCGAAACACTCTATTTTGTTCTGCAGTGAGCAAGTAAAATTTATTTCTTATTATAGTTCCTAAAATTCTTGTGTGTTTAGTATTATAGAATTTTATAAAGGAAAATTATTTTTTTAGTTAAATACCAGTATTGCAGATTAGTAACAAACTGTTTTTAGCCGTAAACCATACTTAAAACAAAATAGGATTTTTTAAAATATTTTTCCCATGATTTTTTTGAAAAATGAAAGCTGAAAAACATTATTACAATGATTTTTGAAAAATCCGGCATTTAAGGGTTAAAATCTTATACATTGTAATACATTAAATGTTGAAAATGGTCTTGATTTTTTATTTTTTCCAATTTTAAGAGTCCTTAAAATTACCTACACTAAAAATAATTAGTTCTTGAAGAAATAAATATAAAATAAAAAATCTCAAAATTTTGAATCTTTTATTTTATAAAAAGAGTCATAATTTCTAAATTTCTTACTTGATGAATATAATAGTTGGGTCATTTTGTGAATCTACAAAACTCATAAATTCAGACAATAAATTATTAAATTCTATACAGCACTATTACTGAGAAATCATGTGCGCAATAACCAAAATCACCGTTTTGAGAAAATTGACTAACTGTTTTTTAATTGACTTTTTTAACTGACGTTTTTTAACTGACTTTTTTAATTGACTTTATGTACTGGATTATGAATTCGTTAAAATTTTATCTTCTAAAGAATTTTACGCGTGAATTGTTTTAACTACATTAGAAAATTTACATAATCATTTAATAAATTTTAGAAGGATTGGAGGATTTAGAAGGATTAATTAAATTTCAATTAATAGGGATTTTGTGCATTATTTACAACCTCACTCAAATCTTTTATTTTAAATATTTTTCTTAGTATTTTGTAGAATAAGGAAATGTACAAATGTAATGTTCTTACAATAGAAATATTTTCGAATTGAAAAATCCCCCCCCCCCCCCCCTCAAACGCCAAGAAAGGTGAAAAGATACAAAGGCAAAAGAAATCATCCTTTTAAAAATATTTTTGTTTTATGTGACCAATAATGCTTTTGGAACAAGATAAACTAATGCATCTGTAACTCATTCTAAACTGTATTACTACTAATCGATGTATTAAATGAATTTTATAACAAGTTATTTTAATGGTAATTATAAGTACCGTCAGTAGATAAAGGGTTAAAGATCGAATATCCCTTTGGCTATATAAGGAAAACTCAAAGTGTTTTATACGTAACCTCCCTTCGAAAGCGAATGTTTGCATGGGGTTTCTTTTAAAATGATCTTTAAGAATGAAATTTTAATGTACGCTATTAAATAAAAAAAATAATTTTCGGACATTTTCAAGGGTACTGGACTCCCTAATAACGTCTTCTATTTTAGAAATCTTTTAAATATAATCCTTTACTTAAATTGCTAACTGTTCAAGATTTTTATTCGTATCCAAATATCCATAACTTAATATTTATTTTTGTCCTATAATTTGTAATATAGGTGGCACCTCCTCTTACCACAAAGAAAATAAATTACCACAATATTAGCTCCTCTAATTTCTTCTACTAATTGTACTATGAATTATGCTATCAACTCAGTAATTCAGAATATCCCTCTACTTACAGGGCCTGTTTACCGAATAGGCCTGTGAAGCCCATGTTTACTCACTGAAATAAAAAGGGGCCCCCAAATTTACTTTTCAAAACTAATTTTTAGAAAAAAAAATGCATTTCTTTAACTTTATTAACTTTTTTTCCTTATTATGCTGCAATTTGTAAGTCATAAAACATAAAAGATCTTTTGAAGTTCAAATATTTTCAACTGTAGTTACAAAATTAATTGGTTATGTATAATTAGTTATATAATAAAATACTTTTTCATATGCATATAGGTACTTTCTTAGTTTCAGTTTAATATTAAAAGTGTTATTTTCTCGAAATTTTGATGGTAAAATTTCAAATAATTTAAGCATACGAAAAATGGATTTAGTAAATAAAAAAGCAATTGGTAGAGTAATAGGGTGCCCCCTGTATGACGTCGGGCTTCCCCTACATTTAAGTCTTAAGCGGGCCCTGTCTACTTATCGTACTTTTTTCGTGTAAAAATTACTGTTGATGAATGTTCCTATAAGTTCCTCCCTTACCTGGAAAAGTGACTTCGAAAATTTCACATCGCAGTTTATGAAATTCAATATTGATTATCTCTTACTCGCACATGTCCATATGAAACTAGCTTTTCATTCTCAGTCAATTTATACAATTCTGAAAGCTTGGCAATGGGCAACGCTCCTTCTATAAACTTCGCGGGCAATTACGTGCATTATTTTCAAAACATATATTATCTTTTTCATTTTTGACTCGCTACGTTGATGATATAATCGCCTTTATTGGCATCTCTCATTCGAATATTGATTAAATGTTACAGATTATGGACACATTATTGACAGAAATTTAAAATCATCAGTAAAACAGAAAACAGTGGTTCGCGAGTTTTTCTAGGTACTCTGTTACAGTATTGCAAAATCTGGCTGATTTTTTCGCTGCCTTACATGCCGTATATTCCCGAGGCCGCCATCTTGGATGTTATGAGATATCTTGGCGATTTTTTGATGGCGATGTTGTTATGTTTGTTTTGTTGTTGTTGTTGTTATTTACATTTTATTTTCGTTAAGCCTAACATCCGCATAAATCGCTGCTTGGCGACATTTACTAATTGGCGAAACAGGGGTTTTCATACCAACAAAGAATAAAAAATCCAAGATACCGGCCGCAAGAATATATGACATCTCTTCCGATTTTTTTTTTTTTCCGGAATTCCGAAATTACACCAGAAAATTTAAAATAGCAGTTTTTTTTTTACTTTTATTAAAAAAAGATTCTTTGATAATCTGTTGCTTTTGTAACTTTTTTATATGAGTACGCGAGTCTCAAAACTCGTCTTATCCATAAAATAAAATCTTAGGAAATCGCGACCATTTTTTTTTTTTTTTTTTTTTTTTTTTTTTGAAAATCAAGATTTTACAATGCTAGAAATAAAAGATAAAATATATGTTTTTGCAGATTTTTGCTCTTATTTCATGCAGGTTTATCAATAGAATAGATCAATAGAGAAAACACGATTTTTTAAATTTTGGATAAAGCGAGTCTTGAAACTCACGTCCTCATATCTTGAATTTAAATGTATGGTAACTGAAACATGCCATTTAAGTTTTATTCTTTCTTTCTTTATTTAGTAAAAATTTGGGCTAAGTCATTAGTAGTATTTTCGCCAGCTAAACTAATTCGCAACTGAACTAATTTTGTAACTGAACTAATGGAATCTTCTTTTTTCCTTATTCATATTTTATTCACTTATTTCATTTTTTAGAAATTTAAATTCGCTTTTCTTTTAAATTTCTTTATTTATTCTTTCGCTTAAGAAGTTTTTACTGCAGTTAAACTTCTCAAATGACTTCCGTTTTGTCTCTGCAAGTCGCTCATATTTCGCCTGGATGTAAAGTTGCTCCGTAACTAGAAAGTCCGTAAAAAGTGTTGCATTATTGTTCTTACTATCATTGTATAAATCAAAAATTGTTATTCAAATGAAAATCAAATTTCAAAGTAATTGCTTAAGAGGCGCAAAGGCCAACATAGTGGAAAAGATTCCATGCCGGGACTCGAACCCGGGCCATCAGTATAGCGCACTGACGTTCTACCGACTAAACCACATGGAACGATACCCAGCCTGGAAAATTTCTCACTATTATATGTTGGCCAGGCTACTAACGCAGCACACGATGGAATATTTATCGTGAGCCACCGACCTGGGGCGAACACGAAACTTAATTAAATCCAGCATCGATAGAAACTATATTAATACATGGAAATTATTTCAGAGAGAAACATTCGCCTTGCATACAATATTTCAAATGAAAATCAAATTCGCCTCTTAAGCAATTACTTTGAAATTTGATTTTCATTTTAAATATTGTATGCAAGGCGAATGTTTCTCTCTGGAATAATTTCCATGTATCAAAAATATCTATTTGAACATTCTGCTGGGAATTCCGAATTTCTGAAAAAAAAATCAGCTGACACTGCTCTTTTCAGTCCTTCTAATAAAAGCTTCTCAATTTCTGTCTACCTTCCACGTTTCTTTGTCTCTTTGCTACTTTATGCCCGTTCATCTAAGCATATTTAGGAAAGTTAAAGTGAAAAAAGACACACATGCATGTCAACACACAAACAAGGAACAAACTATGGTGCAGATAATGAAATGTTTTATACTGACGTTCATTAACAGTTTTAATTTCACTGCAATCCAAACATATAAACAAAAATTGGCTTGTGATTCATACTGCACTGTAAAAAAAATCTGTAAAATTACTATTAATTTTCTAGAAAACTGGGATACCTAGAACTTTTTATGTAACGGTAACAACAAAAGTTCATGTAACAGATACATTTTTGCACTTTAAATCAAAAAATCTGCAAAAATTTTTAGGAAACTGAGATGTCTGGAACTTTTTATGTAACTGCAACCCGGTTACAGATAAAACTTTAGTAAGATTACAGTAATTTTAGTAGATACTTTTGTAAATCTACCGAAATCTGTAGCTTTACAAAAACTAGTTTTGTAGATTCACATAATTTTTATTTTTTTTTTTTTATTTATTTTTTTTTTTTTTACAGCATACAGATAAAGTTTTTGTAAATAATTTATATAACTTTGCATCTGTAGAATTACATCTTTCTTTAAGGTTCCGTACTTAGAAAGTAAAAACGGAACCATTATAAGATCACTCCTGTGTCTGTCTGTCTGTCTGTCACAGCCACTTTACTCGTAAACTATGGAACGTGGAAAGTTCAAATTGGGAGAAATAATAAAGACTATTGACCCACATATTTACAGATTAATAAATATTCATAAATATATTTGTTAAAAATGCATAGGGGCTAATTAAGTTACTTGAAAAAAGAAATCTTTTCTTTGTATATCGTGTGGGGTATCGTCTGAAAGCTCTCGTAACGCTGAACTCAAAAATATATTTCTTTTCATTTTCGGTATTATATTTTCAAAGTTATGGTCGAAAATGTAGTGCAAAAATATGCCCCCCCCCCCATCTAATTCCGAATCTACTGAAACTAAAATTCTGAAAAAATTAGAGGTAGTAGACGTTAGTTTAAAACTTACAGGAAAATTATAGCGATTGCCATAGGTCACTTGGTTTTTGAGAAAATCGCATTTTTTCGTTACACATAAATTTCGATTTACGGGCATTCAACAAAAGTGTTGAGCAGCGCTGGAGGTACCTATCGTAGAAGAAGTATAAAAGCATTGTTGATCACGAATTTCATAAAAAAATCGTCGGTAATCAGCCGAGATATCAGACCAAAGCGGCGTTGCTACTTTGCTATCTACTTTCGAAGCTTAACAAAATGCCAAGTTTAAACTTTGAACAAGAGTTTTGTTTTAGATACATTGTAAAAAGAAAAGATTATTACGACGCGGAATTTAGTTTTATGAAATGCCAAATGAAGTTTAAATATGCACTACTTTTCTTGTCGGTGCCAAATTAAATTCATCATGAACAGGTTAGGATAAGATTTAAATAAGATTTATACAGAATAGCAATATTTGATATTATTTAGGCTTCATATCTCTTTGAACTTTTACGGTATACCCATTCATACTTTTTAGTATATATACAGCTATACCAAACCCTACGTTGTACAGTTTTTACGGAGTCTCATTTTTCTTTAAAAACGATTGTTTTAATAATACAATTCAAAATTCATATACTTATTGTACGGGACCCTATGAGCGCTAGTAATTCTCGCACTTGACCGTTTATTTTTCTTTTTATTTAGAGTGTACCGCAGTGGTAGCGTCCTATATTGTTTATATGTTATTTATATATTCGTACCATTTTATCAAAAGTATTATCATCGTAAGATATTTATTTTACACATGGAACCGTAAGGTACAAGGAACATTTTACTTTGAAAATAGTTTCGATGTATAATTAAAAAATATGGGACAAGTAAGCACATATAAGCTCAGATACACGAAACAAAGTTAAATACATTTCAACGATGCTTGCAAAATGTTTAAAGGCAACGTTAATTTTTTGATCGATGGGCAATAATAACATTAAAAATGCTTAGTTAAAAGACACAAAGTATTCAATGCATAAATCACGAAAGTTAATTGGGAGTTTATATTACTGAAACAGAAAACAGTTCATGTCAGTCGATTCATCTCCCATTTGCGAAATATTACGAAAATTTAAATTCATTAACAGAAGTCATTAACAGAACGCGAGCTACTTTCCCAGCTGATTTATAATGAAACTCGAGCTATTCAAATTAAAATTTATCGAGCGGTGTGTTAATGTAACCTTTTGAAAATGATTACTGTCATAAATGAAAACATTTTTGCTTTTATTTGCTCATTCCAGTAAGAAAATATTTATTTTTGCAATTTGTTTCGCATATTTCCGTAATTAGTAATAAATTTATGCGTTATTTTATGAGAATATTTATATTTTAGTCGAAAAACTTTTAAAGAGCTATTGTGCGAATGTGAAATAAACAGAAATAAAGTCTTGAACAGAAGATTTCCCACTACGAATTTTTTACACGTTTTACATTAATAATTTCCTATAAATTTAAAATAGATGTAGTTTAATTGTAATTTAAAATAGTGAAGAGCAATGTTTACGGCAAAAACAAGAATTTTACCCAGTCGATATCTTTGCTTACTGGATTTAACCCTTTCAGGATCAAAATGCTTCTATTTGATGCTGAAATGATTGAACGACACCAAAATTTCTAAACAATTTTTTGGAAAAAATTGTTATATAAACAGTGAACGATTAAATCTTTAAGGGAATACCCAACTGCAATGTAACTCCTTAATTGTGCTCAACTACATATTTCTGCAACACACCTCAGAGAAGCCATAAAAATTAAGCCTAACCGTAATTCTATAGAAGTACTACTTTGTTTATGATCTTATTAAAAGGAAAATTTTCATCCTAAAATTCTGGTGACTATGTGGCATTTGGCGATTAAAATTAAGTTGTGCAGCACCGCCTTTCAAAGGGTTTAAGGGACAAGGAACGTTTAGTTTGGACTTTTCATTCTTCATTTCACCGCTCTGTAAATTATGGTACAAATACATGTAGTAATTTGATAAATGTAATTCGTGTTTTGAAGAAATCGATTAAACATTATCGACTAAATGTTAGTTATGAAAGTAAAATAAAACATGGCAATGAAACTCTTAAAAATGCTTTAAAATATCTTTAAAAATGCTCCATGCACATTCTAAATTATTAAAAATCAAGGTTTATCTTTAAAAAATATAAGTTCACTTTTATTATGTAAATAAAAAGCTGTAATGCTATTTTTTAAATAGGTAAATTTAAATTACGGTTTTATAACTATTTCCTGACAATCAACGAACACAAATTTTAAGAAAATAAGAATAATTACTTTCTGCAGAAATAGGAAAATATTGGGAGAAAAAATAATTTTAATAGTGGTTTTTTGCGTCATTAGTTATAGATGAAAATTTAAAAAGTAGAAAAACGAATTTAAAGCTTAAAGAAGCTTTACTGTAAAAATAGTTTAAAATGAATCCCAATAATACATAGCAAGAAAATTACAAGGCCTGTTATAATAGGGCGTGCCGAATTTTTCTTCTTCCTTTTTCAAAAAATGAGGGGATCAGAAAGTTGTGTTTTTGTTAGCTATTCACAAATATATTTACATGAAATGGCAATTGCATTGGTTTGCTGCTTTAAGGTTAAGATTATACTTATTTAATACTATAAAATCTGTAAAATATTTATGCCACTCGTAAAAGGTTTAAACTAACAATACTCATTTGCAGCTGAGTGTGATTTTATTAATTTTTATTAATATCATACGAAGAGTCAAAGAGAGAAGATTGGATCTGTTGGACAGTATCAAATTGGATTACCAGGTCTACCTGAGCACAGAAGACAAATTAAAAAGCAGGTGAATTAACAAGTATTTCTGAATATGAGCAGAAATGGTAGGAAGAGTTAAAATTGCAAACAAATGAAGTTTTTTTTTTCTCCGACGAAGATGAAGAGCTAACTGATTTTACAGATGAAGATCCTTTGCAGATTCCATGTGATGATTCTGATGTCCAGTCGTGGAAAAAAAGGGGTAAACACCCGCTACTAACTCTTCAACAAATTATCGTAGACGGAAGTTACTGGTACCGAACGATTTGCAATAAAGTCTACTTTTAAATGATGTATATAAAATTTGCTTAGAGGGTCATCTACATATTAAAATGAACCCAAACCTCACTTTTTTCAATGGCAATACCAAATTTTAACGCGATATTTTAAATCTTCGGTTCAAATTATGCCTAGACACCAAATTTCAAGTCATTTGAATGACAAGTTTTTGAATTATAAACATTCAAAATTTAGTGATTCTAATGTTAAATTACATTTTCATATTTTTATTTATATCTCCTGAAATTATGCTCCTAATGTCCTAATTTTTTGTGTAGCAATAAAACTAATGTGCCCAAATATAAATACGCTGAATTTGCAATTTTTATAGTTTTATGATATGAATTATGAATTATGAAATTAATATTCGAAAAAATTATGAATTGCAACCTACAATTTTTTTTATGGATTTCGATTTATTAAATCCTGCTTTATGAAAATCCAAAATTTCATATTTTTCTTCCAAATAGTTTTCAAATTATGCTCCAAAACGGCAAAATGATGGTTTAAGGGGCCGTCTATGATAGAAGTGAGTAGATATTTTGAAATTTCTTCTGCTGCCTTGTTATCTAACAGGCTTCATTGACTGCTTAAGGTGCCTTGCTCAAAAAGGGGGCTCTCTCGGTTAGCAATCGAGTACCAACTTCAATTTGGATGCAGCCCTTAAAAATACGCTCGTTTTAAAATAATTAATTTCTCGGAAACTTATGGTACGCATTGCATAAAAATTTGTTTTTATGCTAAATGAAGGGTGTAGAGTTTATTTATGCTGTCAGAATTGGACATTGCTCTTAAAAAATGAAGTTATGGTTCGTTTTAATATGTAGATGGCCCCCTAAGCAAATTTTATATACATAATTTAAAAGTAGACTTTACTTCCAATCGTACGGTACCAGTAACTTTCTTCTACGATAATTTGTTGCGGAGTTAGTAGGGGTGTTTTTTTTTTCCACGACTGTACCTTCTACTTTAAGAACAAGTCTGTAGAATACATTACAGTTGCGCAATGTTGCATTGCAAAGTGTTAGGGATGGTGTCGGCCTACGTGCTACAGCTGACATTACAACAGCTGAATTTTTGGATACTAAATTAATTACTGAAAGAGACAGGAGACTTGTGGTTGATTACAATAAAGAAAAAAGGGCGCAAGAAAAAATTATGAAATCACTTGATGAAGAATTCCAAGCTCGATGCCGGACAGGCAATAGTGAATGTATCTTCTTTGATGGATGCCAAGATTCCACTAAAGTTTTGTTACAAGCAGATAACTCAGGTCATCAGTTTCTAAGTATTGTGAAAGAAGAGCATTACACTGTTTGCAGTGAGCCAGGTGGAAGGTAGCTTTGCCATTTTACTCCAGAGAAAGACTTAAGAGTGTATTCGAAAATATATTTTTCCACCCTCAACAGCTCGAAATTTTCTGAGACATTTTCAGACTCATTTTTAAAAGTAAAAACATGAAACTTGCTGGGGTGATTTCTGAAGACATGTTTAACATGCCGTGTGATTTCATTTTCAGCTCAATTAATTAAAATTTGATTTTTAAACAATTTTTTTCTCAGTATGACCATTTTTTTCCTTCCCAGATCGCCCGCTTCGGAAAATTTGGTTCAAAACGCCAACTTTGACAGCGTTTTTCACAGTATTTTCTGCATTTATCAAAAAATTAAGAAGCACCGCACATTATATAGTTTCTAAATAAGAGAATTTCCAAGTTTGATGCGTTTGAGAGCAAAAATGAATTTTAAAATGTATCAGAAAATAAGCAGTTTGGATCGGATTACACCCTTAACGAAAAGGAAACCTGCTGAAGTTATTGCTAAGCATCTTGTGGATTTTGTAAGAAAAACAACATTTATAAAAGTTTGCAGGCTATTGATGGTGACTCAACGAATGTTAACACTGGTTGGGAAGGGGGAGTTATACATTGGATTGAGGCAAAGCTGAAACGTAAACTCATCTTGTTGGTTTGTGCTCTTCTTACTAATGAGCCACCTTTGCGGCACTTGATCACAGAGTTGGATGAACAATCTTTGTCTAACAACAAATGGAGTGATAAGATTGGCAATATATTTGATGCTGCAACAGAACTTGAAATCAATCCCTCATTTGTCAGATTATCTTTTCCAGAATCTTTGGTTGCGCTGGGTGATATTCTTGTCAAATATCTCTCTACAGATCAGGCTTATGGTTGCATGATAACTCAGGCCATAAAGACAGGTGTACTTCCAATTGATCTGGAATTATTAGAAATTTGTCCTGTAAGCCACTCTATGCCGTTAACAACTTCAAATAGGATTTGTCGCATATGGGTTTCAAAACATGGACTTAAAGGCAACAACTTGAAGAAGTTACAACTGCTTGTGGAATACATTGTTGGTGTTTACTATCCCTGTTAGTTTACAATCATATCGAAATTCCCTTGGTGGAAGGACCTTGCCATATTCTTTCTCCTAAAATATCAGAAGAATGCAGTAGCAGATATTGTTTTGCCAACAATCCAACCTTCATCGTGGTTTGCATTTAGTGAAATGGTGCTTCAGATACTTTTAAACTCGGAAGATTTAGAAGAAAGAAAAGCTGGGGTCCAGAAGATAATTAAATTAGGGAATGAAGATGATGATATACAGGAGACCTATCTGTTCAACCTAGGAGAACACCTGCAGTTAATCCAAATGCAACTTCTCTTTTGGAACGGATAGACTGGTGAGAAAAAGTATATGAACCCCCACTTACTTGTAAACTCAAACTATCACAAATAAAAAAGTTTGTTGAAGAGCCAATACAAGCCAATACAAGCCAATACAAGGCTATGTCATGCACAGTCCATACAGAAGTGTTTGAAACAAGTAACAAAGGCTTCTGGCAAAAAGTATACTCATGAGAAATTAGAAGGATTCATTAGAGGCCAGGAAGCAAGCAGAAGAATGATGTCTAGGAATGAATCGATGCAAGATTTGATGAATATTGTTGGTTGAAGGTTTTAACTTCTTTTAGAATGTGTTTTCCGTTTTTCATAATAAAGACAAAATATAAATAAAATTGTTTGAGTTCATTAAACCACATTTTGAGAAAATTTTGTTGGAGTTTTTACTAAGTTATCCCCTTTTTTCGAACATTTCAATACCGATTATAATCAAACGCAAATTTACCAAGGTCAATATTTATGAATAAGGAAAAATCTTTTAAATTATGATATTACACATCAAACGGCAGTTTTTTGGAACCCTCATTCACATAAACCTCGAAATTTTATTTTTGCCTCCCAAATTAACACGCCCTACTTTTATAATCCATAACAAGATAAAGTAAGAAATAATGTTAGAAGCATGTGTTAGAAAAATACAAAGGTTTCGCAAAGTACGAAAATATAATATAACCACGACTGGAATTATACAATACTCTTTACCAAGTTACCCACGATTCAGAAAAGTATTCTTTATCTTTAGAAATTAAATAAACCAATGTACTCGTATTTTCGAGATTTAAAAAGACATTTATAAAAATAAAAGCTTATTTTTTCCTTCCACTGATTTTCGGAAATGTTTCAGACTAGTTTTTCTAAACATTTTCAAGATCAATAAACATGTTCTACAGAGACAAACATGATATAACAGCAGTAAAATTAAAATTAAAATTAAAATATTTTTGTTATGTTCGCATGTACAAATTAAATTAAGTAGCAGAAAATGTTTAATTGAGAACAGATAGCATCCTGAAAACTGGTATTCCAGTTTGAGAAAAGTCATTAATAGACTGATGAAACAGCACCGAAAAACTGGCAATAAATCATAATTAAATACTAAAACTTTGTGGGAATCAGAATAAAACAAAAGAATAAATATTTGTTAATTGAATAAATATAAATATATATATATATATATATTATTGTCTTTACAGTTTTCTTTTCTGTTAATTTTTTCGATCCTTTTGGCAACACTTTCCTCTTCTGCATGTACTTCTCTGTGATTGGTGTTTACCTTTCATAAAGCTCTACCTTATCGAATTATTTGTAAGCTCTCCTCTCTGCCTTTACTGTCCATTTGAGACCTTGTGTTCTTACGTTCACGTGTTTACTTTGGCTGATGACGGACTGCTAAAATTTGAACCCGAAACATGTTGTGAGTGTTCGTTTGTTTTATGGTGATTCATACAAAGTATTATTTTTTAATTATCATTATTAAACTATTAAAAGTACTCCGAAACGTTTTTGAAAATCAGTGACAGCGAAAGAAAATTTTCCTTTTAATAACTCAAAATACATATTTGTTTCTGGGGTTTTCAAAGATATAGAAAGTTTCTCGCAATTATGGGTAACATGGAAGAGGTTATTGTATACTAGCAAAAAGTATTCAGGCGTTACCCGGAATTTTAAATTGTTTGTATGAAAAATCAATTTCAAAATTAAGCATACAGTATAAAACAAACAATAAAAAAAAGCAGCAAAGCCATCTTTATTTCAATTCTTTATTAAGAATAAGCTGTAGGGACCTAAACCTTTGTGGAAATTCTAATATACACGCATACACACACGTATATAGATATGGAATAGATTTAAAAATGGCGAAAAGAAATTCAGAGAACCCCAGAATGTTAAAATATGCTACTATTTCCATATTCTTTTTTTTTTTTTTTTTTTTTAAATCATGTTTCAATACTTTTTTTTCAATCTCATATGACGTTATATATTCCCCTGCTGACGTCCGTTATATTGATGTAATATGACGTAATATTCACTTAAAAAAAATTCGTCAAACTATTTATTTCATTTCCATTTTTCGCGTGCAAATCCTGCAGTAGAAAAGTTATGACGTAATATTCACTGTTTTTTAAATCCGTCAAACTATTTATTTCATTTTTCCCGTGGAAATCTTACAATGGAAAAGTAATAGTTGTGGTAAGAATTTTATTGTGAATTTTTAATTCTTGGCAACTGTTATAACGAAAAATGTATATTTGATGTATAACGAAAAATGTAAAAATTTGATAGAAAATTGTTGTTAAATTGGTGGTTTTTTATCTCTCTATTCTAAAAAAAAGTAACTACCGCTGTCACCGTCGCCGCCGCCGCCGCCGCCGGTTTTGATTTTTTTGTGACCGGAAAAATTTCTTCGTTAATATTAACAAAAATAATGCATACAAAAATATGAAAATCGTTGGTTTTATACAGAAATGTTTAATAAACACGCTGATGCAGACAGTTTTCAAATCGAAGAATCATTTTAAGAGTTATTTAAGGCTAAAGTTGGACAAAATCGTTCCACTAAAAAAGTTTTATAGCAGCAAAAACTATACATGGCAGTGTAATCATTTTTAGATCATTTTATGCGTTAGAATTTGCCGGAGTGCAGATTGCATTAATTTTTTTTATTTTGACTCATTTTTTCAGGTTTTATTTCTATTTTAAATTCAAATTTTCAGCATTTCTAGAGATATTTTTTACAGATTTCAGAAAATTGTACTAATTTAAACTGTTGCCAACTGTATAAAAAGCGCAAGCAATAACGTTTGCTTCAAATTAAACATTTATTTACACGTTACTATTATAAACAGGAAAAAAACTTTCAAATTAGAATTAAATAATTACGTATAAAAAGCAGGAACTTATTAAAAATTACGTCATAAAAAGTATACACGTGAATTTTAAAAGAGAAAGGATATTGTAAAATAATAAATTCATTAACATGCGTTAGAAGTCTTAGGAGAAATTACGTCATATTTACGTCACATTATAGTTATTACATAAAATGAACACAAAATAATATTGCAAAAAAGTTTAATTTAGAAATTGCGCTAGACATTTATTTGATATTTTGAGAATTAATTTAAAATGTCTCATTTAAAAGAACTTTCTTTTCGCTTTGTTAAAAAATACCAGGAGACAAAGACTCTCTTTACTTAATTCCTTTTATATTAGCTTATTTTGAAATGTTGTTACACGTGTATACGTCATCAAGTTATTTTTATTTCAACGTTTTATTTGTGTTTTTATTAATGTTGTACGAATTTATTTGTTCTTTCGTTATTTAAAATAAAAATTATATCAATTTGTATAATTTGGCGAGTGGTTTGGCGATTTATATAATTTGGCGAAATTGGTCGACAGGATAATCAAGTAGTACCGCAGCGGATTTGGCGTTAAAATTCCCCAATCAAAGAGAAATGAATAGAAATTCGTTTATAGGGAGATCGCCACTGTTTTTTAAATTATAATTCAATCTTTCGAAATCTTTTTAAAGTCAATCAAATTAGCGTGCATTTAGAGTCTGCGGTGTCTGGACGGGGGTTGGCGAGCGTAGCTCGTAGGGGGCCGAGCCCCCTAGTTAATTAAAAATTAACTATAAATTATTTCGATTCCGGATTACTTTAGTTGCCTCGAGTGTTTTAATACGCATATACGTAACATTTCACAATTCTGGCCGCCAAACTGTGGATTTGTATAGAATTACTGACAAACAGACAATTTTTTTATATTTTATATATTAGATTTTCGTCCGTGGTTTTATTGCATTTCCGTAGATAAGGAAATATTTGTCTTTTGTTTACAGTGTACATTTTGTCTGATAAATTTAGCGAATCTAGCTTTTTTCAATTCATTTTCGTTCATTAAAAGAAATAGTCTTTCCATGCCTTGTATTTTGCATATTTATTTAATTTATATTTATAAAAAGATAATTTATACACTTAAAACTAACAAACTATGAAAAAAATTATAGTTATAATACTGTCTGATGCATAATGCCATTGAAAACCCGTTGTTTATCAATTGTCAAACTGAATTACGTAGCAGAAAAAATTGAATTGAATTGAGAATAGATACTAACCTAAAAACCGATACTTCTGCTTTTTAAGACTCATTAATAGACTATAAAAACTACTCGGAAATGTTTTCGAAAATTAGTGGAAGCAAAGGAAATATTTTCTTTTATAAATGCTTCTTTATATGTTGAAATACATATTTGTTTGTGTGGTTCCTAAAGATAAAGAACTTTTTTCGCAATCATGGGTAACATAGACTTTATTTTATATTTTCTTCCGTGGTTTTATTATATTTTCGTACATTAAGAAATATTTGTAATTTATTTTTATATAGTGTATGTTTTGCCTGATAAATTCTGCCAATCTGGATTATTTCAATTCATTTTGGATTTATTAAACGAAATAATATCTTTCTATGCCTTTTAATCTGTATATTTATTTAATTTATAATTATAAAAATATAGTTTATAGACTTAAATCTAACAAACTGTGAAAAAAAAAGATGGCAGTTATAATATTGTTCGATGCCTAATGTCATTGAAAATCTGTTGTTTATGCATTGCCAAACTGAATTACGTAGCAGAAAATATCGAATGGAGAACAGATACTATCCTAAAAACCGATACTTGAGCTATGTAAGACTCAATAATAGACTATAAAAAACTATTAGAAAATGGTTTCGAAAATCAGTGGCAGCAAAAGAAATATTTTCTTTTATAAATGCTTCTTTATGTCTTGAAACACATATTTGTTTCTGTGGTTTCTAAAGATAAAGAACTTTTCTCGCAATCATGGTAACATGGACGTTATTGTATATTTTCTACCGTGGTTTTATTATATTTTCGTATTTTAAGAAATATATATATATATATATATATATATATATATATATATATTGTATGTTCTGCCTGATAAATTCAGCCAATCTCGATTATTTCAATTTCATATTGGTTTATTAAAAGAAATAATATATTTCCATGCTTTCTATTTTGTATATTTATTTAATTTATATTTATAAAAAGATAATTTAAACACTTAAAACTAACAAACTATGAAAAAAAAATGAGATTGATAATACTGCTCGATGCATAATGCCATTGAAAATCCGTTATTAAAAAACTTTGAAAATACAACGCATAGACCAGGAAAGTTAATTGGGAGTTAATTGTACTGACACAGAAATATTTGTCTTCTTTTTTTTTTTTTTTTTTTTTTTTTTTTTTTTTTTTTTTCAGTGTACCTTTTATCTGATAAATTCAGCCATCCTGGCTTATTTCAATTCATTTTAGTTTATTAAAAGAAATAATGCCTTTCCATGCCTACTGTTTTGTATATTTATTTAATTTATATTTATAAAAAATATAATTTATACACTTAAAACTAACAAACTGTAGAGAAAAAATGAGATTAGTAATACTGCTCGATGCATAATGCCATTAAAAATCCGTTATTTATCCGTTGTAAAACTAATTTACGTAGCAGAAAATTTTGAAATGAGAACAGATACTATCCTAAAAACCGATACTTCAGCTTTGTAATACTCATTAATAGATTATAAAAATTACTTGGAAATAGTTTCGAAAGTTAGTGGCAGCAAATGAAATATTTTATTTTATAAATGCTTCTTTATAACGCGAAACACATATTTGTTTCTTGTAGATTCTAAAGATAAAGAACCTTATTCGCAATCATGGGTAACATGGATATTATTTTATATTTTCTACCGTTGTTTTATTATAGTTTCGTATATTAGGAAATATTTGTATTTTTTTTATATAGTGTATGTTTTGCCTGATAAATATAGCCAATCTGACTTATTTCAACTCATTTTGGTTTATTAAAAGAAGTAATATCTTTCCATGCCTTTCAATTTGTATATTTATTTAATTTATATTTATAAAAATATAGTTTATAGACTTAAATCTAACAAAGTGTGAAAAAAGGTGTGACAGTTATGGCAATTTTAACACTGTTCGATGCATAATGCCGTTGAAAATCCGTTGTTTATCCGTTATCAAACTCAATAACGTAGCAGAAAATGTTGAATTGAGAACAGATACTATCCTAGAAACTGATACCTCAGCTTTGTAAGACTCATTAATAGTCTATAAAAATTACTCGGAAATGTTTTCGAAAATCAGTGGCAGCAAAATAAATATTTTCTTTTATAAATGCTTCTTTATATCTCGAAACACACATTTGTTTCGGTGGTTTCTAAAGATAAAGAACTTTTTCGCAATCATGGGTAACATGGACGTTATTGTATATTTTCTACCGTATTTTTATTATACAGTCGGACCTCTATTTAACTAAGTCGCTAAATCCCGAAAAAAGTTCGTTATGTGGAAAATTCGTTAAATAGAGATGAACCTTTTTAAATACTTTAAACAACACAAAACAGATTTTTAAGTCATAAAAACTAAACATTATTAAAAAACTTAACTAATCACACTTTTTTTTTTGTAAATCATATATATATTTTTATTATTATTCATTTTACATATCAAAAAGAAATCTGTAAGGACAACAACAATTTTTTTAAATATTGTCCGGAAATACACTGTATTTTCCGTTTTAAGAAAATATTTACGTTAAAATTAATGAATTTTAATGACATTATCGTATTTATTATAACAACTAATTTTAAGCATTCTATTACTAAACGCGTCCTTAAATTTAATTATTGAAACTTATTTACTACAGAACAGCCCTTTTAAGTGTGAAAAGGGGATATTGAAAGTTTGCATTTGCTGGATGAAATGCAAAGAATGACAGGGATTTTACTGCTCCCGTTGAGTTAGGCACCTGGTAAAACTAATTCAAGGTTATTGAGCATTGTAAAACGTGTAAAAGAAAGAATAAGTTTGAAGTATCCGGAAATATTTTGAGAAACAAGGGAAAAAAAATATATCAGAAGAAAAAGTTCCTTAAATAGAGAATACACTTCGCTATTTGGAGGTTATTTTACGAAGAAATTCGCTAAATGTTGTTGGTTCCGAGGAAAAGTTCGCAAAATAGAGGTTCGTTAAATATAGGTCCGACTGTATTTTTGTATATTAAGAAATATTTGTATTTTTTTATATAGTGTATGTTTTGCCCGATAAATTCAGTCAGTCTGGCTTATTTCAATAGATTTTGGTTTATTAAAAGAAACAATATTTTTCCATGCCTTCTATTTTATATATTTATTTAATTTATATTTATAAAAAGGTAATTTATGCACTTAAAACTAACAAATTAACAAACTATGAAAAAAAAATGAGATTGATAATACTGCTCGATGCATAATACCATTGAAAATCCATTGTTAGAAAACTTTAAAAATACAATGCATGGACCAGGAAAGTTAATTGGGAGTTAATATTACTGACACAGAAAACAGTTCATGTCAGTCGATTCATCTTCCATTTTGTGGAATATTACGAAAATTTAAATGCATTAACAGAAGTTACGCGAGATATTTTCCCAGATGATTTATCTTGAAACTGGAGCTATTCAAATTAAAATTGATCGAGCGGCGTGCGTTAACGCGATCTTTAGGAAATATTTATTGTTAAAAATTTCGCCTTTTGTTTGTATATTTCAAGAAGCTATTTATTTTGAGATATGTTTCGTGCATTTATGTAATTCGCGACAAATTAAAGGGTTATATTCTGAAATCTATATAAATTAGGTTAAAATATATTTTTAAATCTATTTTCGCACTGTGAAATAAAGTGTAAAGAAACTAATAATTTATACATGGAAATTAATACCAGAATTACAATTTTCCCAATACGAATGTTTTATATGTTTTACTTTAATATCTTAAAATATTTATACTCAATTCTAAGTGCATCTTAAACTGTTATTACACAATGTCTAAAATATATTTTTAATTATAAAACAGTCGATAGCCATTTATGCGTTATAAAATATAAATACATTAAAACATCCATAAACACTCCCGCGTAATGGGCACGCTTATTTAGCGAATACCTCTTAGGTAGCTTTCATTACAAAAAGCTACCTATTGCAGCCGTTCGGAGGAAAACGATTTCGAAAAATTTTGGTATATTTTCACCCCCAAACCCCGAAACCACCCTCCGTTCAAATGTGACATATATATACAGTAAAACTCGGATATAACGCTCACCGCTTAAAACACTTTCCCGACTTTTACGCTCATTTGTCCCGATCCCTTGAAACATACCCATAACAATGTAAAAATTCCTCGCTTTTAACGCTCCCTACTTTTAACGATTTCCCGCTTCTAGCGAGCTTTTCTTTGGTCCTTTGAACAAAGAAATCCCGGATATTACGAATTGGTTTACATCCGGGGTTTTAAATTTCTCGGCCGTACAAAGAGAGAGAGAGAGGATACGTGGAATTGGCAGCCAGCCAACGCCCAAAAACTATGTAAAAAAAAAAAAAAAAAAAAAAAAATCAGCCGGCTCGGAGGTTTTTTTCCCTCATTGTATCAGAGAACAAAAGAATTTATGCCGTTCATCTCAGCAGCACCTGTCTGTCTCTTACTTCACACAAACTGTTTTCGCATTTTTTTTCATTTACACATAAGTAAGTTAGCATCGCTGCCGACTCCAATTAGGTGCAACATGGCAGCTATGAGTATGAAAAGAAAGACGCTGACACTTTTTTAAATATTAGAAATTAAAAAAAAATATGACAAAAAATCACCTATTCTGAGCCAGAAAGAATTTGCGTTATCTATGAATATCGCGCCGTCGTCTCTTCGGAATCCTCTTCAAAACAGAAAAAAAATTGAAAAAAATGCTGCGATTGGTAGCTCGAAGAAAAAAAAAATGAAAACAGGAAAATATGAAGATTTAGAAAAGTTATGTACGAGTGGTTTCTTGAGTCAAGACACTGTAACATACCTATCAGTGGATCCATAGTTAAAGAACAAGCTGCAGAAGTATCCCAAAAGCTAAGAATTGAAGATTTTACTCCATCTAATGGGTGGTTAGACCGATTTCAAACCCGACACGACCGTGTGTACAAGAAGATTTGCGGAGAATCCGCTGCCGCGAACATAGAAAATGCAGAATTTTGGAAAAAAAAAAAAACAAAAAAAAAACAGTCTTCCAAAGCTTATCAAAAACTATGCCAATTGTGATATTTATAACGCCGACGAATTTGGCTTATTTTTTAAAGCGATGCCTGATAAATCCTTAACGTTAAAAGATGAGCAATGCCATGGAGGGAAGCTCAGTAAAGAACGTGTGACTGTGCCTGCTTGTTCCAACGCTAATGGGAGCGACAAACACAAGCCTCTGGTGATTGGAAATTCGGCCCAACCTCGCTGTTAACATCAAACGACTGCCCTGTGACTATGTACATCAACGTAAGGCTTGGATGACGGGTCCCCAGTTCATTAAATATGTTTTTGATTTTGATATCGAGATGCGGAAGCGAAATAGTCATTCACTAGGGGGCTCAGCCCACTGCTCGCTAACGCTCGCCAACCCCCACGAACTGCTACGCAATTCATATTGGGATCGCTACGCGATCCCAGCTCGCTTCGCTCGCTCGCCCCTATTTACGTCAACTCTAGCCAGAATGAGTAATAATCATCATAAATCATTACAACATATTAAATTTACAAATATTTTTATTGTATAAAAAAGTAATGGAAAACTGTTGAAAATGCAAATAAAAACGTACCTTGGAAACAGAATAAATTAAAAACCTTAGTGAAAACACAATAAAAAATATTTTTAGTTGGGCCGCTATGAGATCCGAGCAAGCAACATATGAAATTTAAAAATATTTTAATTCATAAAAAAGTAATTGAAAATTTTGTTGAAAATATAAATAAAAATGCATTTATCAAAAGTTTGGAGCTGTGACTTGTTGATCATCATTGAGAAAGCTAAGCGAACAGAAAATGGACGCCGTTTAAATTTAAATGGCATGTTAGTGTCAGATGGGGTCCTTCACCTTTCATTTTGCCTATAGTATTGAAAATCACTGCTTAAATTAATTTAAAACTATAATAAGACGCTGTAAAACATGCTATGCATCACGCTATTAAAATGTAAACAAAACGTTTTCGCCTGTGTCTAAATACAACCTTGGATCAAAAAGCTACGTCACCGTAAAACGGACCAATAGCATTCATGTATTGCTCAAACGGTTTGCATTAAAAGAGATATCCTGTCTGGATTTTGATTTGCTGAGTGGGTTGGGACATGTGACCGTAACTACCACTGAGAAACGTCGCTTTGGCTGTTGCCAAATAGCAAGCTACAAATATAGCCCTTTTTAGCGCTACGTAAGAGAAATATATATATAGATACTATTCGTAGACAATTGCGCAGGTCATCCCCAAGAAACACCAGATATTTCAAACGTCTATCTGTAATTTTTACCTGCAAACACCACAAGCGTACTTCAGCCGATGGATCAAGGGATCATAAAAGTTTTAAAATAACATTATCGCAAAGGTATAGTGAAACGGTTTTATATGAAATGGAAATTAAAAGTAGTCGATCTTCTGTAACTCTCCTCGACGCCATGAAGTACCTTAGCGTTGCTTGGAGTGCAATCGAACCTAAAATAATTCAAAATTGCTTTACAAAAACAGGCTTCATAACGGACGCCGACGATGATATGGATGCGGCTGAAGAGGGCTCGGATTCTATAGACGACGAGGACTGACAAGCTGTTTGCGAGTATCTTGCAGAAAACGCACACAACCTTCAGAACTATCTTAACATCGATAAATACGTAACCACAAGCAACGTTAGGAGCATTATAGGGGACACTGTACAGGATGCTGCAGAAGACGAGGTCCCTGATGAAGTTGCTGATGGCGATGTTCAAGAGCACATCCCAACGATAGCTGAAGTAATGGAAAACTTTAGCACTATCCGCCTATACACCACTTCAGTAGATACCGCCTCTTCACATGACGATATATTAAGACACATAAACAAAGCAGAACACGCTCTGAGGTCGTTCGTCCACCCGTCAGACGAAACTCAAAGAATTTTTCTTTAAATCAGAATAAACAGTAAGTGAAAGTTTATAGCCCTCATAGTGGTGCTCAAGAATACAAATGTTACATTTTTTTTAAACAAAATATTATTATTAGTTTCTTTGATAATTTTATTTTATGTTTAACACAAGGATAAAAGTTAAATATATTTTGTAGCTTTTGTTTTAATGCTAACAATTCTTTTACGTATTCTGATTTGAAATAATAATACACTTTTGTAAACACTATGTAAATTTGTGACATTTTAAATGAAGGAAGCGTTTTTATACCTATGCTGTGGAGTTTCTATTTTAAAAAATACACAAAAATGATTCCCCGTATTATTTAAAGCAGATAATCTAATATTCTCTATTTTAAAATGCGAAAACCTTCTCCCGTATTTAACGCTCTTCTAGCTCGGTCCCCCAGAAGAGCGTTATATCCGGTTTTTACTGTATATATATATATATATATATATATGTCCATATATATATATGATCTTTGTCATACTGTAACTCTCGTATTTATGAACCGATTTAGATATAATTTGGTATGCACATAGTACATACCAATGCCTCGACCGACTTCGTTGACCAGCTTCATCCGCTGTCTTGTTTAAAAATGGCGGCCATTTAAATTTAAAAAAATAAAGTTTAAAATGAAGCACAAAAAAAATTAGAAATTGAAAAAGATTTTCTTCTTATGTGTTTGAGCTTGATACAAAGGTTCCGGAGCATTTTTTTGTTTCTTCTATATCGTAAAAATTGGCTGAGTTATAGCACTTTGAGTTTCTAGCATGGCTGACATTTTGGAACGATCTGATTTTTGTCACCCGATAATACGCGTATTTATGAACCGATTTGCATGTGACAAGGCATGTGCATAGTACATCGCAATGTCTCTACCGAGTTCGTTGGACAACTTCATCCGCCATCTTGTTTCAAGATGGCGGCCATTTAAAAATTAAAAAAAAAAAATTTAATTTAAAATGTACAAAAAAATTTTAAATTGAAAAAAGATATTTTTTTTGTGTGTGTTTGAGCTTGATACAAAGATTCCGGAGCATTTTTTGTTTTGTCTATATCTCAAAAAACGGTTGAGTTATAGCACTTTGAAATTCTTGTGTGGCTGATATTTTGAAAGAATCTGATATTTGTCACGCGATAACACACGTATTTACGAATGCATTTGGATATAACTTGGTGTGTACATAGTACATACTAATATCTCGACCTAGTACGTTGGCCAACTTCATCCGAAATCTTTTTTCAAAATGGCGGCCAATTAATTTTTTTTTTAATTTTAATTTAAAATGAGGTACAAAAAATCAGAAATTGAAATTTTTTTTCTTATACATTTGATCTCGATACAAAGATTTCGGAGCATTTTTCGTTTCTTCTATATCTTAAAAAATGGCTGAGTTATAGCACTTTGAATTTCTGGCATGGCCAACATTTTGGAACGATCTGATTTTTGTCACGCGATAATACGCGTATTTATGAACTGATTAGGATGTGAAAAGGCATGTGCATAGTACATAGCAATCTCTCGGCCGAGATCGTTTGCCAACTTCATCCGCCATCTTATTTCAAAATGGCGGCCATTTAAAAAATTTAAAAAAAATTAAATTTAAAATGAGGTACAAAAAAATTAGTCTTATTTCTTATGTATTTGAGCTTTATAAAAAGATTCCGGGGCATTTTTTGTTTTGTCTTTAGCTTAAAAAATGGCTAAGATATAGTAGTTTGAATTTCTAATGTGGGTGACATTTTGAAAAGTCTGATTTTTTTCCTGCAACAGCCCTCGTATATATCAACCGATTTAGATGTGAGTGAGCATGTGCACAGGAATTACTAAGGTCTCCACCAAGTTCATTGGTTAGCTTTGTTGCACCCATTATGTTGTTTTAAAATGGCGGGCACTTCAAGATATCACCGAATTTGGCGACCAAATATAAATCACTTTAAATAAAACCAGCTTTGATAACTCTTGCTAATTTTGTAAAATTCTCATTCATATTCAGTATTGACAAAAATTAGTATTTAATCTGCTATAATCGGGTACCACTAATTTGAGCTCCGTGTGTTTGAATAATATAAGCTTGCTTTAAAAAATAAGGAATATGAAAGCTACCTCTTCCTCCCTGCACTGGCCGGAAGGACTTTTTCAATTTAAAGCACATTCATATTTGTATACTTTTCATCTAAAATGTGGGTAACTCCGAATAGCGAACAATTTTTGCAGCGCCAAACGCTGTTGAGAGGTTACTTTAATAATCACTTACTTTAATAATCACAAAAGCATAAATAACATATAATATGTATGTATGTTATTTTATTTATAATAAATAATTTGCAAAAATATCATAATTTATTCATTTTATACTATAATACGAGCAAAAATTGTGTGTGTGTGTGTGTGTATGTAAATTTTATCTTAAAAACGGCTCTAACGATTTTGGCTAAATTTTGTACTTTGATATTTTCGAGCACTAGACGATCATTGGTCTAGGTCATGTGTTCGAGAAAATTCGACAATTCCGGGTCATTTTGGGTCATAATGGGCCAGGGTCAAGCTAATTATATCTAAATAACATCTCAATCGGTTTTGACTAAATTTTATATCCAACCGTTTTGAGGCACGAAAAAACTATTGGGTAAGGTCACATGTTCGAGAAATTTCGATTAGTGGGTCGTTTTCGGGTTACTTCGGGTCAAGCTAATTTTAACTAAAAAACGGCTCTAACGATTTTGACTGAATTTTGAAATCTACTCTTTTGGATTACGAGAAGAGCAATATGCTAGGTCACATGTTAGAGAAAATTCGATTATTGGGTCATTTTTGGGTCACTACAGGTCAAGCTAAGTTTATCTAGAAAACGACTCTAAGCCGATTTTGACGAAATTTTGGTATCTATCGTTTTCGGGCACGAGAATGCCATTGGTCTAAGTCACATGTTCACGAAAATTCTATTAGTGGGTCATTTTGGGTCACAATCAGTCAGGTGCCAAGCTAATTGAATCAAAAGAAAGGCTCAAAACATTTTGACAAAATTTTGTAATAAACCGCTTTTGGGATTGATATGACAAGTCACATGTTCGAGAAAAATCGATTAGTGGCTCATTTTGGATTACTGGGTCAAGCTAATTGTATCTAAAAAACGAATAAAACGATTTTGACAAAATTTTGTATTATACCGTTTCTGGGCATGAGAAGACCATTGGGCTAACTCACATGTTCGAGAAATTTCGATTACTGGGTCATTTTTGGGTCACTGTGGGCCAAGCTAATTGTATCTAAAAACCGGTTCAAAACATTTTGACAAAATTTTGTATTATATCGTTTCTGAGCATGCGAAGACCATTGGGTTAAGTCACATGTTCGAGAAATTAGATTGGTGGGTCATTTTTGGGTTACTGTGGGTCAAGCTAATTGTATCTAAACCACTCAAACGATTTTGACAAAGTCTTTTATTACATGGTTTCCCAGCACGAAAAGACCATTGGGATAGGTCACATGCTCTATAAATTAAGATCAGTGTGTCACTTTTGGATTACCGTGGGTCAAGCTAATTTTCCCTGTAAAACGACTTTAACGATTTTGACAAAATTTTGTATTCTATCGTTTTCGGACTCGAGAAGAGCATTGATTAGGTCGTATGTTCGAAAAAAATCGGTTAGTGGGTCATTTTGGGTCACTAAGTCTCAGGATCACCCCAATTGTGT
Organism: Maratus speciosus; assembly: GCA_963932465.1. Lineage (NCBI taxonomy): Eukaryota > Metazoa > Arthropoda > Arachnida > Araneae > Salticidae > Maratus > Maratus speciosus. The sequence continues at coordinate 242,763,884 of OZ010800.1, read as the reverse complement.
CAAAACAGCAAAAATCATACAGTGAGAATAAAATATCGAATTGAACACAAGGATAAATTTCCTACCTAAAAAAATCTCTACTAGTAAATATTTAAATAACGATGTATTAAAATTATAATTATTTAAACATTTTTAGGTGGATTTTTTTTTAAATAAAAAGGCCCTGGTTGAAAATCCCAAGTGAAAATCATTATATTTTATTAATATAGATATTAATTATAACTGGTTTATGTTTGCGTGGTATAAATAAGAGAATTGTGAAACGTAATAGTCCAAACTCCAAAAACTCTCAATTTATTATTTTTTCTAAATTAAATGTATTTTCTTTTTAATAAAGATTTTTTATTTTTAAAATTGAATTCTTATAACGTAGCGAATTCTAAGAAACTCAAAGGTCTTTTACTTATGATTTTATCTATTTCAGCGTTCTAACTAGCACTTAGGTATAAAATTCTGTTTTACAAATGCGACTGATAAATCAGCGGATACTGTACAAGATAATTCAAAATTATTTCTCAAATATCATATGATTGTATTTCTCGAAGTATATACAGGGTGTCCGGTCTCAAAGGTGTCCAATGACTAATTCCTAAACCGTTAGTCATAGACATATAGTTCCAATTGCAAAAATGTTTCAAATGAGGTAAAGAAGTATTTTTAAAGCGATTTGGGTCAAGAAAAACATTTTTAAAAAAATTACGAAATTTAAATTTTTATACGGTCCCCATGTCCTATAAGTGATATTTAATAAAAATATCCTATTTCACTGACAAGTAAAACAAAAAAAGTCCCATTCCTCTGCGATTAAAACTGACTGAGTAATAGATGTTTAAAGTTGGAGTATCTTTTTTGCTGCAAAATAGGGGTCAGTCACAAATTTACTAGAAATAAAAATAATCGTCAGATATAAAATTTAACATTAAACATTGATAGTAAATTAACCTTACAAATATATTTTGAGATTTTTGTTCATTCTCACATATTAAAACAAAATATTTTTTTTCCAACCACATTTTGCCATTTATGCTGTATCTCGTAATTTGATTGGTCACAGTTTCAGCATCAAAGTGACAATTCTTGGCGGTAATCGTGCTTGACGAAGTCCATCAGAGGATAGAGTTTCGATAAAAAAGTGATTCGTATGAGTACCAGGATAATTAGAAAAACTAAACTATCTTAGAATTAATAGAATTATATTAAATTAGTTTTCTATTTGGATTTTTTTTTCATCCAATCAATCGATTCTAAATATTAACTTGCGTTATTTAAACTTTTAATGTAAATATCGCCTCCACGCTCGAACGAAAAAAAAAAAAAGGTAATCTGTATCATCTACAACAGAAGGGGGGGGGGGGGATATTCTGCGACGAGCTGTCTTAAAAAAATACTCCCATGGGATTAACAATAGCGAACGTGTGTTTTCGCCTGAGTTGGGGGAAGAGAGAGTAGAATTTTTAGGGGGGTTGATGTGGTAGATTGGTTAGTTATTTCATGCATAATAAAATAAAATATAGGGAAAAATACATACATAATTTTAGACAGTATGTATTGGCCGAACAAAAGTTGGGGTGGGGGGAGTATAAATTTTAGGGAGGATTGAGATGATTAGTAACTTACTATAACAATAAAGTAACGGCTAACTACAAAGACAAAGTAGAAAATTTTCCTAACATTTTAATAAAGTTATTAATTTTAATAATTTTAAATTTAATATACTTTTTTATATTTTTTAATTTAAGAGTATGTCTATATATTTTTAATTTAATCAGTAATTTAAACTTAAATAAAATTATAATTGAAATCTATAATTGCTTATATAAATTATAAATTTGAATCTTTTTTTAATGATTTTAAATTTAATAATTTTTAAAATTATTACCGCTTTATGCTCTAATAATTAAGTGTTATAATTAAGACAAGAGGAAATAAAATTTTTAGCGGGCATAGAGTTTTAGAAGATGCATTATTTAATTAGACAAATAGAGTTCAATAGTAAAAAAAATATATATAAAGCGTAGTAAAAAAATATATATAAAACCTCTATAGATTTTTAACTTTGAGTGCAGGTGAAGCAAAAAGTGGGGAAGTAGAAATTTAAGGGGCCGATTAATTTAGATGAAGTCTTCAAAAAAAAAAAAAAAAAGAGAAAATCTTCTGATATGCAAAGAATTATCACGCTGTAAAACTTGGGAAAAAAAGGTCCGTCTTCTTTATTGCTGCAATAATTAATAAGTAATCCATAATCTGAATTCGACCTGAAATTGCAATTTAAACTTTTTCCTCACTGGCTCTCATACACACAAATTTATAATCCTGAAAACTACATTTTTTTTTTTTTTTTTTTTTTTATGCAGCAATATCTGTTGTAGTAATGAACACTAAACAGCCGTATCAATTTCCCCTGAAATCTCCGCTCCAAATTTTGTTACATCCCCCCCCCCCCCCTCATCCTTCCCGTCCCAAGCACAGACACAAGAAAGCTCAGTTTGTAAGTAATTTGTTTGTACCATCTTAATAGGGTTTTTTTTTTCTTTTTTTTTTTGTATGCCTATATTTTTATACATAACTTTTGAATAGCTGCTCTGAATATGTTAAGGAAATTAATATGTCCATTTTTGAAAATGATCCTTGTATCACTTTTATTTTCTTTTACAATAAACATCAATTATTTGAATTATATGATTCAACCTGTGCGATTACTTCAATGATTTAAATAAACATAACAAAATTGTTACAATATTTTAATATTGTGTTCTAATAGAGCACAGATTTATCCATTAAAGGTCGGACATCATATAACCGCCCACATTCTCTCTTTTTAATTAACTTTTCTTTTTTAAAGATTTTGTTCCATCTGTCATTTTATTGTAACGATAAAAAAAATATAATTATTATTATTTTTACATCACCCCTTCTGAAAATTCCACTGTCTCTCCCGCCAGCAAATATTCGTTAGATCAGTAATTTTTTTTAATTATTTTTTAATTAAAAATTACTGGGAAAATATTGTTAAATCAAAACATATATTAAATTATTAAGGACGTCAGTTCCGAAACTGACCTTATCCGAAATTTAAAAATTCGTGTTTCTCTATTAATCTATTCTATTGGTATAACTGTACCAATCAAACACTACAATCTCCAAATTTTCAATGATTACCAATAGGCGCATTTAAAGGTTTTACGCAATTTCCCAAAATTTCATTTTCTCGATAAGGCGAGTTTTGAAACTCATTTCTTCAATTATTTTAACCAATCTAAAAGTTAATTACTAAAAATTAACACTGCCGTAATATTTATACGGGGGAAGCACCTTCTGTTAAATTGCTTTAAAAATGCTTCTTTATATTATTTAAAACCTTTTTGTAATTGGAACTATATGTCTTTGACTAACGGTTTAGGGATTAGTCATTGAACATCGTTTGGAGTGGACGCCCTTTATAATACTTTAAGCACTTCGCGTACGACTCCTGAAAGCTTGTTCCAACTCATCTGTTTTCAGCTACAGAAAAGTGGTTTAAGTCATAAAATTGAAAATGTCATAACTCTGTCAATTTTGGTGTTAGAAGAATGGGACTTTTTTTGCCGTACTTGTTAGAGGAATAGGAAAAGTTTACTAAATATCACTTATAGGACCGGGAGACCGTGTAAAAATTTAAATTTCGTAATTTTTAAATAAATTTTTTTCTTGACCCAAATTGCTTTAAAAATACTTCTTTACCTCATTTAAAACATTTTTGTAATTGGAACTATATGTCTATGACTAACGGTTTACGAATTAGCTATTGGACACCGTTGAGACCGGACACCCTGTATAGTACGTGAACAATATAAATAACATTTCATTATTATCAAGATAAAATTCATAGTTTTTAAAATTTTATCCCTTCCAGCTTAACCGATAGCAATACGACTGTTGCTGAGTTCATTATACTGAAGAGAATTCAAAGAAGAATGCTGTGCAGTGCATACTCAGATGTAATGCTGCATTTTAGATTATTAAAAGGTTTTGCTTGAAGTGGTTCATAAACATTTTCTTTTATGATCACCTCCCCCCCCCCTCCCCTCAACCAATAATAATTATAATAATAATAAAATCACGAATGCAAAATACCCCCTGTATTATTTTTTTCTCACAATTTAAGATGTGCACTTTTCAAGGCCTAGAAATAGTCTATCGGAAGATTTTGAAATTTTCGGACATTCTTTATTACATGTTTTAATAGGCATTCACATAATATATGTGCGATCAAAGGGAAGTTGTCCTGTGAATTGAAGTCCTTTTTTAATCACTCTGTGTAATAGCACTTTAATATAAAAAAAAGGGGGGGGGGGTAACGTTACTGAAATTTCTCCACAAAAAGCATTAAAAAATTACATAATATTTCCTTATAAAATATGACAAATTTTTGAATGGACAGACAGGATACTTTTTTAATCAAAAGCTAAATTGTAATGAGTTTTTGTTTTAAATCATTAAAAAGAGTTTTTTAAAAGGTGCATTTTCTTAATTAAAAAAATAGCAAGATGAAAAAGCGACAAATATTGCATACCTAACAAATTAATTGAAACGAAATCTTTAGTGCACTACTTAGCATATAGAATTACCTCGCTCGCAATAATATTTTAAAACTGAAAATAATCTAGAATTCTATTTCTATCAGATTTTAAATTGCCTTCGAAATATTGATTTCTAGTTATTTTCAAAATTGAAATTCATTTTTGTCACTTTAGGGCATACGGATTTCTAGATAAAAGTTTAATATTCTGAAAGTCTTCTATTGGTGATAATTCAAATGGTAGGAACTCAATCGGTGTGAAAAAGGTGATAAATAATGAAATAATAAATTTTTATACCTAAAGCGATACTGTATTTTTAATAACAATTTTTAAGAAAAAAAAAAGGATTACATGGATTTAAATAGAAAAATAAGAACCACTTTCTCGGAATATAAGATCATATGTTCAGAGTGACCACCTATCAGGGGATTTTTCAGGGAAAATACCAATATTTTCTAATGAAAAAATTACCCTATTCATAGCACGATTAATAAAGCAAATTTTTCTACACTGTAAAAAAAAAAGTGTAAGGTTACTAAGAATTTTGTTGGAAACTGGGATTCCTAGAACATTTTATGTAACCACAACAAAAGATAATCATGTAAAATTACAAAAGTTTCTTCAGTAACTGTTACTAAATATTGTTTAGTAAACGTACTAGTGATTTTTTAGGGAGTTTCCCAATAAAACTTTTGTAAATGTACTAAATATTGTTTAGTGAACTTACTAATGCTTATTTAGGGAGTTTACTAAATAAGTTTTAGTAAATTTACCAACGAATATGTTGTAAACGTACTACCAATTTTTTATTGAGTTTTCCAAAATCTTTTTTGTAAATTTACTAAATATTGTTCTGTAAATTTACTAACGGTTTTTCAAGGGAGTTTCTCTAATTAGTTTTTGTGAATTACTAAATATTTCTTAGTAAACTTACTAGCGATTTTTTAGGGAGTTTACTAAAGAATTTGTGGTAAATTTTCCAAGGATAGTTTAGTAAACGTACTAAGGATTTTTTAGAGAGTTTTCCAAAGAATTCCTTGTAAGTTTACTAAATATTGTTCAGTAAACTTACTAACGATTTTTTAGCGAGTTTACTAAAGAATTTTTCGTAAATTTACTTAGGATTATTTAGTAAAGGTACTAACGATTTTTTAGGTAGTTTCCTAAACAATGCTTTGTGAATTTTCTAATGATTTTTTAGTACACTTACAAAGGAATTTTTAGTACATTGACTAAGAATTTTTTTCTAAATTTGCGAAGGATTTCATAGTACATTTACTATGAATTTTTTTAGTATTCCACCCAAAACTTTGCATATACTTTTGCAAAAAAATTTCGGTAACTTTATTAAAGTACCTTCAGGAAAATTACCAATGATTTTTTAGTATTGTATCTAAAAGAGGTTTTGTATTCTCGCCATAAAGTTTTTTGTAACCGTGCAAGAGATATTGCAGTACAGTTGCTAATGATTTCTTTCTGTTCTGTCTAAAATTACACTCATCAAAAGGTATTTGTAACTGTAAAAAAATTTTGCAGTAGATCACTAACGGTTTTTCAGCAGTATTACGAAAATATTTTACGTAATTGTTTTTGTATGCTAATACTTATATTATTTAGAGTTATTGTTATGGTATTCTTTCAATATAGAGTTGAATTTTTACAGTTTTAGATATTTAGAGTGGAATTTTCCTCAATCAAAATACTTCGATGCAAAATAAGTAATATCGCCTGACGTGTTTTTGAGCAATACCACAGCAATTGACAGAAATATTTATATGTTATGGCATTAGAAAACTGAATGAAGCTTTACTGTAGATGTTCAAATAGGTACAAAATCATATCGATATTAAATGAACATTATAACAACAGCAGTAAATGAGCAGATAAGTAGAAGCAGATCTTACGGATTTTTGTTAAATTAAAAAAGCGAATAGAAACAATAATGAAAGTAAAGTATCATTACTGAGTTTATAAAGTATGCCTAAATAAAAAAAAAATATATTACCGATACACTAAAAAATAAAGTGTGATGTTTCACCAAGAAAATGGTGAAAAGTCGCTGAAATTTAGCTGCAACCAAGATATTGGTGATAAGTTTCACCAGTTTATTGGTGCTTTCACAAATACCATTATATTAGTGAAATATTAAACCATGATTCAGGATTTTTTTAATCCAATTTTCTGGTGAAAAGTTGAACCATAAATCAGTTTTTTTTTTTTTAAATCCAATTTTCTGGTGTAAGTTTGAACCATAATTTAGTTTTTTTTTAATACAATTTTCTGGGAAAAAGTTGAACCACGAATCAGGATTATTTTTAAATCAAATTTTCTAGTAAAAGGTTTAACCATGATTCAGAGTTTTTTTAAATAAAATTTTCTGGTGAAAGGTTAAATCAAAATTCAAGGTTTTCTCCATTCCAATTTTTTGCTAAAAGTTTGAACCACGATTCAGGATTTTCTCTCATCTTTATGGGGAAAGGTTACACTGGATTGTAGCTTTCTTTTTCCCCCTCACTTTGGTTTTCGATTTATCATTATGGTGTAATAAAAAACAAAATTTCAGATTTTGCGAGATTATCTTGCAGTAGAAAACTTTTTTTTTCATTAAACTGAAAATTATTAAAGTTTTAATTATTGATTCTATTGTCTTTGAAATATATTTAAAAAAAAAATGTAAACCAGTTTGATCTATTTCACAAAATAATTGCTTTTTTTCCCCCCCACAAATATTACCATTCTGTCCTTGTACATTTTGGAAAATTTCTCCGCACTCGGTTACACTTATAGTCCATTTAGTGTTTGCTTATTCACAAAGAAAATATTTAAAAAAAAATAATTTTCTTACATTTAAATACATACCTGTTTTTATTATTATTTTATTTTAAACAATGGCTGAATGAATATCTTCAACCAATATTAATTTTTGCACGAGTTTGAAAAGGTTTTTTCCATTATGCACTTAGTGCCTATGCACCGTACTTCCATGATCTGTTTTTTTTCTTTAATTGTTGTGAATCTATAGATGCTGAAATTTTTATATTGTACAGTTTTCAAATTTTTACCTTTTCACACACACACAAAAAAAAATTAAAATTTATATTGCAACACAGCTCAATTATGCAAAATTAATTCATTTGAATATAAAACAACAACAAAAAAAGTTCAGCATTTGTTTCTGTTTAACATTCAATAATGAATATAACACTTTTGAATAAATAAAGCACAAACATAACTGATACATAATCAAAGTATATGCGTCAACAATGAAATAATCAGCATCAAAAAGGCAGCTATAAATAGCAGAATCCATTTAACCTCTAATATCAGCTAATACAAAAGTATTACTTTAAACTTTAAAGCTTTTTTTAAATACACAATGTATTTCTATAGTATATTAAATACTTACTTTGAAGGGTTAATTTAATAACAGCAGTGTCGCCACCAAGCGACTAATTATTGTTACTTATATATGTATTTTTTAAGTATTCCAAAATGGTAATCTATGACGAAGATTTATTTATTTTATAACAATGCTCGTAGAAAAGAAAATTATTCACCAACAGCAGCCTTGCAATAGCTGAAAAAAGAAATGATTACAGACACAATTAAATAGCAACACATTTAAAGCTGGTTTGCGGTATGCCGCTCCATTTATTGAAAATACAAATTATATAATCATTAAATTATATGTATAGTATGTCAGACTAATATTTACTGTAATATAATATCATTTTACATACAGTTTCTCTCACAGTTTTAGGAGGGTGCTGCACACTCTCTGACCATTCAGGTCATCAAATATAAAGAATTCTTGAAGCTTAGTATGTTCTGAATCAGAATTTCAAGTCAGGTAAAATGGAATAGGCCCACGCATCAGGTTAATTTCTCCACCTGTTTTAAATAGAAGAGTAAATATTTTAAGACATAAAATTGTTTCTTGTGCAGACATAACAATAATCAAATTTCACACAAGGAAAATAATAAAAAAATTAAACAGTATATCAATTTAAATATCTTTTACAAGGAAATCTTCAGCATTTGAAAAATCAATCAGTGTTCGAAATCATTGGTGGTCCGCTGGTCCGAGAACACCAAAAATTCATTTGGACCACTAATTTGAAAATTTTAGTGGTCAGCAGGAACAGCAACTTTTCCATCCTCTCTCACGGGGACACAGGTAAACTTAAAATTTCCCGTCCCAGAGAAAACCGCAACCAAACACAAATCACACAATTTTATTTATTTTAAAAAATAAATAAATAAAATTGCATTAAACCTCAGACAATCGAAATATTGGAAATAAAATATCTAAATTAATAATTTCATAGTTTTTCTTTATGTGCTGTTTATTTAATTTTTCGTTATAATTTTACATGTTATTATGCTGAAAACTTTGGATAACTGCCAAGGAAGTTTGTAAGAAAAAGCTGCAAAATTCTCCAATTGTTGGGTAGAATCAAAATATTGTGAAATTCTTAAATCAAATGTGGAAAAATATTGCAAAAAGCGTCAGTTGGTTGAAGGAAAAAAATATCAATCAATCGAGATTAACAAAAACTCATGCTTGCCATTTGACTGTAAACGGGTGTTAACAATTATTATCAACGATTAAAATCATGATTTTAATCAACTGATTTAAAAAAAAAAACCATTGATTAAAATCACAAATTTTCTATGGTCTATTTCAATGGTCTATAGGGAAAAATCATTTGTAGTATATTGGAATGATATTACACTATTTCAAACATATAGAAATTGATACACATCACTGAGGTGTACAAAAAGATGCTTACTATAGAACATGATGAGCATAGCATCCATCGTTTATTTATGGGGGGACACAAAAGGATTCGCTTATCTGTATAAATAAACAATTGCTGGTAGTTCGTTATCTGTTGTGGTACGATTTTTTTTTTTTAACTAATTTAGTTACTTCGTATGTATAAAATCTGTAAATCATATACAGGGCTGCAAAAAAGATGTATTCATTTCCGTTTATTGACGAAATATGTTGAAGGGGAATTTTAAACTGTGCAAATGCGTTTCTTAACTGAACTAATGTTTAGCATACTATTCAGTATATATTCAAATCTATAGATCATATATAGCGTTGCAAAAAAGGAATTCTGATATTTTTCAGGTGACTGATAATAATTGCTGAACTTTAATTTTGAAATGTGTTACGTGTTTTGTAATTTGCTTACTTAGCCATCATATTTAACCTTATTAAACGTTGATTTATTTATTTATTTTTTTTTTACATAATTCTGAATCTGTTGGAAAATTATAATCTATCGTTGAAGTTTGATTATTTTACTTTCTTGTTTAAAAATATTTTTATTTTGTGTATATATATATATATTATAAAACCACAAACAAAATATCAAAATCCATCACTCACCATAGCTGCATTGAAACTCACATCAAAAATATTATAATAACCAACATAAACTTAACTCTTAAAATCAAACTGAATAACCAAACTAAAGAAAATATATATAATTGCAAGACATAACAGAACAGAACAGAAGGCGAGCGGTATGGCTAACGACATACACTGCAGGGTTAAGTCAGACTTTACGCATGCTACGTCCCCCTTCACTCGCCGAGACCAAAATTGAAAAAATGAAAAACTATGAAAAACTAAACAGAACTGCAACATCCACCAAAATATCTCTCTAACTCATTAGATCAATCAACTCATCAAAACCTCCATTCTCATCCATCACTGAGTTCAGTTCAGTTCCGTATCTGCTACTCTTAATAAAATCACAAGTTATTCTCCTGATGAAATTGCGAGGATAACCATGCTTGAATCCCAATCGGCACCACTCTAAAATATCACTAAACATATCTTTAACTCTAGTACTCAGTCTTTCGATTCGTATTAATCCATTTCTAAGTACATTTCTTTTAATCGAAACATGCACATTGGACTCAAAATATATCAGCTTTAAGGTATTAAAGTTGAAATCATTTCGCTTGTCAAATATCTTAGATATCAAATTTTCACTTTCTATGCTCAGGTTCACATCTAGAAAATTAATATTTTTACAATTCTGGGAGGAGGGTTCCAGACTCAGAGACGTAGGATAATATGTAAAATCAACATTTTCAATATCATTGTTTAATTTAACTATCAAAACATCATCTATATATCTGTAGGATAATGTGTTACTGTTTAAATTATTATTTCTTTCATATATATGTAAGTAAATGTTTGCCAAAATGGAACTGCAACTCCCCCCCATTGGAATACCCCGAATCTGTTTAAATATTGTATTTCCTTCGTAAAGGTAGTTTTCTTGTACTACTAACTGAAATAAATTTATGAAAAAATCATAATGAACATCCAAAGTACTATTTGTATTATAAAAATCTACTGTTTTATCTTTTAAATCTGTCAAATCAATTGTATTATAGAGGTCTGCAAAATCGTAAGCGAATAAACCAGTAATATTTTTTAATTTTTTCAGATTATCTAATAGTGTATAGCTATTTTTGATAATAAAAGTCGTCTCTCTTAATATATATATATATATATATATATATATATATATATATCTGTGTGTGTGTGTGTGTGTGTGTGGATGAGTTGTACAAAACAGGGTAGGCGAGTAAAACCGGGTAGCGCAGACCCCTCCTTCATTTGTACTTCTGTCTATCAGCCAACACGAGAAATTACTTGTCGGTAACCATTATGGCATGTATAGCCGATTGGAACGTTACTGCGTGCGGTTCTCGTTCATGTGAACGATTTAGTTTCAATTACTCTTAAAAAATTGTTTTATTCGATTCTAGATTTTACGCGTATAACCACTTTTTTCAGCATATTAAATATTACTGAACATATCTAATTCTTTCCTTTCCTGATAATATTTAAACATTTTACTGATCTTTTGCTATAGGATTAAGAGTAGTGACGCCATGTTTTAAACTGTGTCATGTTGGGGTAAAACCAGGTACTTAAGATTGGGTCAAAACTGGGTATACCCGGGGTTTTGTCCGGCACTCATAGAATGGTTTTTTAGTATAGTTAATAAATTAGCATGGAACTTTAAATTGTATTCTTAATGCTGTTAAGTTATAATTCTAAATCTTTCAAGTTATAATGAAAACTTTAATTTTGATTTTGTTTTATATTAAAAAGTGGGTCTAATTTTTAACTTACATTTATGAAATTAAATAACTTGCAATTATTATTGAACAAAATAATGGCACTGATTAAGGCATAATTTTATATTATGCTTATTGCATTTTAATAAATAACTTTCTAATCTGGGGTGTAATAACTTGCGTTATAGGTCTACTTAAAATGCAAATATATTTCGTGACTTGTTTCTCTAAATAAAATAATCTGCCCAAATTGACAAATAATCATTAAAATCTCAATCCTATATAACTAGACTACCTAATATATAACAAAATTTTTATTTCTCAAATATTAAACAGGCAGGAAAAAAACCTTCTCTTGGTGAATGATGCTTTCCCAGACTCTTTTGCTGTATATAATAGGAGTGGATGCACTGTAAAAAAAATAATAATAATGCCAGTTTTCCAGTAGGAATTGGAAAAATAGTTGCCCTCATCGTACCGGAATAGTTTCCAACCCAGCTCGGAATAAAATGCGTAAAATCGGAATAAAATCCGTAAAATACCCTTTTACCGACTATTTCCTTATTTTTACGGATTTTATTCCGAGATGGGTCGGAAATTATTCCGATACGATAAGGGCAACTATTTTTCCGATTCCTACCCGAAAACTGGCAGTATTTCTTTTTACAGTGTGGATTACGAAAGAGGTCTTTATTTTATTTGGTTAAAAAATTTATAGATTTTTTCCAATCCTTGTCCTGAAAAGCCTGTTCTTTAAATCCTTAATAGGTATTCAACTCACACTAAAAGAATCCAGTTAATCTAGTAAGAGAAAGCAATGTATTTATTTAAACTTCTTTTTTTTTACGCAACGCATCGATTTCAGCCCCTTGATGCATCATTCATGCACCTCTAAGCTCATACTAAGATCAAGAGGTGAGGAAGTGGTTATTTTCCAACACTGCGTGATCTGTAACAACTTAGCAAATTGGAAAATTATTTAAAGCTACATTTTCGAGAGCAGCAATTGTAAATATTGCAATCAGAAGGTTCGAGAAAACAGGGATTTTCCCCTACAACAATGATATTTTTTCAGACCATCTTTTTGCTCCTTTGGAAGGGACAGAGAAACCCATGAAAGTCATGATAACACACCTAGGTCTATCCAGCCACAGGTTGGCATAGCGGCAGAAATAAAAATTTCTGATACATCACAGGATATTGGAGCTCAACCTTCCGAACATCAACAAGTTGGCACTATCCAGCGTCTTTCACGTCGAGCTGCTTCCAGATGCAGCAGTTAACATCACAATCACAGACGTCATCACTGATTCAAAATGTTACATCTACAGAATATATTAGTAAAATTATCTATTTGACATCTTCAGACTATGTAGTCCAGCAATCTGAATTTCCAATTTTGCCTAAAATGTTATTATCCCCTTCTAAGGAAGGCTTCAGAATTGAGAAAAAGAAAGGGAAAAACTTTTGATTTCTTCTCCCTATAAATTACAGATCGAAACAGATATTAAGCAGAAATAAGCCAAACAAACTGCAAGACGAAGAAAGAAGAAGATTCTTTAAAAAGAAAAAAAAAAGAAAGCAAAAAAAGATTGCCAACACATCATCAGAAGAAGAGGATAATTAAACCTGCATGTTTTGCTATGAACTTTACTCAAACTCTAAATCCAAATACGATGTTTGAAATGCCACGGATAGGCCCACGAAACATATAATGCAGAAGAATATGATGACAAATTCATCTGTGATTTTTGAAGCTAAAAGAACTTTAAAACGTACAGAGTAAAGTAAGCAGGCCTATACAACGTAGAAAATTTGCCACCGATTTATTTTTTTTTACACATGGACGAACACATGTGCAATTTCTTTTTGTTAAAAATATTAAAAATGTTTTTTTTACGATATTAAAGAAAGACATTTTTGACCAAAATGAGTTTTCCAATAGTTTTAAATGGATACCAGGTTTAACACAACCAGCGAAGTAAAACCGGATTTTTGCATACGTGTGAAAAAAGCTATTTTTTTTATATAAACAATTATATATATATTTTTTTGAAAAGAATGTTTTATTATAGCCAAGGATTCATTTTACATTAAAAACAGTGTTCAAAATTTGTTTTCCCATTTCACAGTATTTGAGACTAACAAACTGTTATGGTACCCGATTTTGCCCCACCTTCCCTATATTATATATATATATATATATATATATATATATTTAAAGGATGCTGTAGGAGAAAATAGCATGAAACATTTATTAACTCCTTTCTACATCTGTTTATACTAAAATTTTAGGTCACATGCTATTTATCTTTTAAAGTAAGCAATTTTTCTATTCGCATAAACTTTACGGTAGTTATCGCGATATATCACCAATATTAACACGTTGATATATTCCGATATTAAATTTACTATATTTTCCCCACCCAGCAGTTAAACTTTTGAAAAAAAAATAAATAGAAAAGATTTTTCGAAAACTTGTAGCAATTTATTCCAGGATAACATTTTAGAAGTATCGGCAAAAAAAAAAAAAAAAAAAAAAAAAAAAAAAAAAAAAAAAATAATAATAATAATAATAACAATAATAATAATAATATATATATATATATATATATATATATATATATATATATGCTCTAAAAGTTAAAATCTTCTAACTGATAATGCAATTGATTTTTAAAAACATGAATTTTAACTCTTTCAAATGCATTGGTGAACACATAGTCCGCGATCCAGCAACAGATTTTGATGACCAAGTTCCTCTCGGCCGATAATTTGTAAAATGCTTCAAAAGGTTGTATTATGAAGCTCTGTGAACATCAGCTACGGTTCCGTGGGTGAGTGTAGCAGCGGTAACCTCCCACGCGCGTAAAAAAATTAGTCATTTCCTCCCGATTGAAAATTTGTCAAATTATAGCTAACCCAATATCTTGAAGGGAAAAAAATTCAGCTGATTATAAAGTGGTGGTTAATACGTCAGCTGGTCACACGATCATGAAAAATATATACAGGGTGCAAAGGAAAGGCCCTTTAACCTGAAAATACTTGCGAACGGAGAGAACTAAAGCTATGGAAGTGAGGTAACGGCATAGTAAAGTGACTACCCCCGATTTAATGCAAGCGACGGCAGCGCTCCCTAGTGGCGAAATTTGGAATATAGCCATTGCAAATCGAAAACAAAAAGAGATAGAGCAAATTTTCCAATCAGAATGTTTGAGAGCATCAATTAATTAGTACGAAACGGCATTTGGTTTACATGAATAAGATAAATCTTTGCCTGTATACCCAAAAAGGTCTAAAATTGAAGCACTCTATTTTGTGTAAAAGTTTGGATGGAATAGCCAGAAGTATAAAGAAATACGTACAATTTCTGGTATAAATATGTGCTTATCTGAATGTATTTTGATAACATCCCATAAAAAAACAAAAAAGATAAACAGTCTCACAGTGATAAAATGTTAATATTCAGTTTGTTCGAAAAGTTCGCCATTGCTCACGATACACAATTGTGATCGTGGCGTAATTCCACATGCACATTTCTCAGCATAGAACGTCTATTGCAAGACTCTTGAATACGACGACATAGATTTCAACCTTTCAAGGGCGGTGGCTAGATGGTCTAGCCACCTAATTTTAATTCCAAAATGGACAAATGGCAGCAATAATATTTTAACAAAATTTTGCTTTCCTAATGAAAGTGAAAATTAACGAGCTTTTATTTTTTGTGAAATTCGTTTGAATATTCTGGTGTCAGTCAATTGTTTCATAAGTTTACTAACAGAATTCTTCTGCCCCTGAAAGGGTTAATCTAAAATTTTAAATGCATTGGAAATTAAATTTTTACAGCCATTACAGCACAGTACAACGTCACAATCTAAAATTTTGCACTGCTACATTTACAGAATGTGAATATGCAAAGTAGAATCGTCGCTCATTGATTTCGGACATTTTTGTGTATACAGGCAACGATTTATATTATCCGTGTGAACCAAATGTCGTTTCGTACTAATTAATTGATGCTCCAAATCTTTCAAACTGGAAATTTTGCTCTATCTCTTTTCGCTTACGGTTTTCAATAGGTAACTTCCAAATTTCGCCACTAGGGACGCTTCTGTCGTTTGCATCAGGTCGGGCGTATTCGCTTTACTATACCGTTACTTCAATACATAGATGTATCTCTCTCCTTTCGCAAGTATTTTCAGGTTAAAGAGACTTTCCTTTGCACCTTGTATATTTTTTCATGTTCGTGTGACCAGCTGACGTATTAACCACCACTTTATAATTAGCTGACTTTTTTTTTCTTCAGTATATTAGGTTATCTATAATTTGAAAATTTTTCAATCGGGAGAAAGTGACTTTTTTTTTTTTTTTTTTTTTTTTTTTTACGTGCGTGGGAGGCTACCGCTGCTCAACCCACCCACGGAACTGCAGCTAACGTTCACGGAGCTTCATGATACAACTCTCTGAAGCATTTTACAAATTATCGGCCGAGAGGAAATAACTGACGAAATTTGTACCTGGCTCGGGGACTAATAGGTCATTTCGCGCCTCACAAAGGCTATATTTTTTCTACCCTAAAACTAACTAAACGTCCGTATTTTAACACAATCTGTTTACACAACAGGCCAGATTTACATTTACCTACGAAAATTTCGAAACATTCGGACAAATAGTAATATTTTTTACTAAATAAAATGTGCAAAAACTTCGACAAAATTAGTAAAAACCTGAGTGTTACATCGTGGTAAAAATCTTACCAGCCTTTTTCCACGAAATATTAATATTTTTTCACTCGGGCTACGAAAACATTATGTTTTTAACGTCTAAAAATTTCAAAGAGTCTGGATGATAACGACAAACTTTTTAGAATTTAAAATTCTGGAAGAACCGTGTCCTCCCCATCCCTTTCCAGGCATATTTCAAAATTACATATAAGACTCCAAAAATCAAATTATGCAGAATATTAATACCAAATAATAATAACAATACCAAAAAGCATATACTTTCAATTCTCTTTGAAATACTGCAAAACATTAAACAAAAAATACAAAAATTAATCTTTTAAAAAAATTCATTGTCCGAAGTCACTTTTCATTTTTTCTGCGCATTTTACTGTATGACCCACATTACGTATATATTATTTAAAAATACACACTTGATTTTATACGGTAGCTTTGAAATGATCGAGTATTGATTTGGTTCAGATTATGGATTTAAGAGTGAAAAAAGTTTGAAAAGAAAAAAAAAAAAACACTAAGATTTTGATATGAAAATAAAATCTATATTTATCTATATTATAAAGGACAAACATATGTGTGCGTAACGCTGACGTCATTTTGCAAATGGCAGAACTTTGAAATCTAAAATGAAATTCAGGTTTTGCAATTTTCGTGTTCAGCTCGTCGTCAACTTAAAATTCAGAGTAAAATGAGAACTAAATTTAATATTTTTGTTGAACATTGTCACAATTCTATTTCAAAGCCCCGTGATCGGCGGATGTAACTCACAATTATGTGGGTGGGAAACTGGAAATTGTTTCAATCCCTTCCGTACTAAAATGCAAGTACTAAGTTTTATCCCTCGTACTAGGTGAACATTAGAAAATATGTACATATTTATAGTCGAAAAATCCTTTAAATTATCTTAATATCTCAGAACAATTAATTCTTTCAAAAACACTGTCAATAAAAATATCGTAGAATTTGAAATTCTGAATAAAATGAGTACCCATATTAATATTTTTGCTGAACATTAAGGTCGCAATTCTATTTCAAAATTTTGTCTTAACCCGGGAGAACTCGTTAGTGAGAATGCCCAATTGCTTTTCTTTTACTTTACATTCATATAATATCAACTTTTTTTGGTTGGCTTAATACTTTTATTCACACAATAGGTAAAATAATTTAAAAACATTTTGAAATTTTAATTAAAATGAAAAATGATTTAAATAAGAGTCTTAAAAAAGTACGACTGTGAGAGAAAATCTCATGCAGCGAGCTCTCCCGGGTTAATCGCTAATCAAGAGAAAGACAGAGTTATCAATCCGCCCTGCCTCCGTTTACTACATACATGTATTTTCTTTAAGTTATTGAGGACCTCCCGATGTTTCTGTAATTATGTTAATGCTTTATTTTGTATATTTTGAGGATAATAATTTAGTAGTTATCGAGAAAGAGGTACATAATTGACAGCCGTTTTACATACCATTTCCCAACTGATATCGTCAAACTTAAACCTTAGTTAAAAAAAAAAAAAAATACGTAAAGATTATAATACTTTTTTTCAATATTCCAAAGGTTTTAAAATTCTGTGAATTTAACTTAACCTGGGAGAACTCGCTAGTGAGAATGCCCAATTCCTTTTCTTTTACTTTACATTCATATAATATCAACTTTTTTTGGTTGGCTTAGTAATTTTATTCACAAAAGAGGTAAAATAATTGAAATAACATTTTGAAACTTTAATTAAAATGAAAAATGGTTTAAATACGAGTCTTAAAAAAGTACGACTGTGAGAGAAAATCTCATGCAGCGAGTTCTCCCGTGTTAAGATGCTCGTATACTAGTCGAAAATATTTTTTATTAAAACCATCTTAGTTCTTTTAGTAAAATATCGAAGTTTAAAATCGTGCTATTGGTTGACCAATAATTCCTGTAGCGACAAGGCTCATTTGTTCCCTCGCTCTTCCCCACTATTTTCGACCTCCTTAAATGTGAGGCATACGCACTGTTATTCACTATATATGTCAAATTAAATACGACGCATAATTCAAATACAATATCAGAGATCGTAAACAATATTTCCCATCATTTACAAATCATTTTTGAAATATGCTAAAAATCATGAAATAATACACTTTAAGTTATCTATTTGTTCGTAGCGGCAAAACTGCAGCTAGTAGGACGGGGAAACTTAGTACGTTTATTTCTGGCCTATGTCGAAGGGATTAAAACAATTTCCAGCTTTCCCGTATTTAATTCCGAATTCGGCCTTTTTTTTTTCATTTCCTACCACTGGGCTATAATCCGTAATCAAGAGGTTAAGCCATAATTCTGAAAATATCCAAAATAAAGCCTAAAATAATTACAAAATCCTCAAATAATACCTCAATAAATTAAAAATATATATATATAAATTAGAAACAGGGTAAATTGATAACCTCGTCTGTTCTGGCTTCAAGAACTTAAAGAATTAGGCAAAACTTTAAATTATAATTGTAAAAATTCAACAAAAATGTTAAGTGTAAGTGCACATTTCAAGCAGAATTTTAACCTCTACAACATCTGTATTGACAATGTTTTTGATAGAATTAGTTTTTTTTAGTTATTGTTATGATAATTAATAAAAATGTGTTTTTTGACTATAAATCTGTACATATCTTCAACCGCTCACCTAGTAAGAGGGGGAAAACTTAGTACATTCATTCTAGACTAAAATTTTAATGAAATGAATATGATGGAATGAATAGTTAATGAAATTTAGGACTGATTATTTATTCTTATAAAGTAACAAATAGAGTAGAGCCATTTTTTTAACCTTTAACTGATGTCACAGAAATTGTCACATAACTAGTCTGAAGCGGTCTGCGAGACCGCTCCATCGAAATAGTCCAAGAGCTGTTAAACATTTTAGGGAAGGTATTTGAGGCACCCTGAAAATTTGTGTAACACTTCTTTTGTAATGGCTGAATACAAAATCGAATGTCTGGCTGAAGGTTTAGTTTGGTTTGTGTTTATGACGGCCAATTATCGACACGTGGGATATAGGCCCTGGGGGGGAGTGCCCTTCGTTGGGGTCTTTCTAAGGGAACCTAACCCGTATTTGCGCATGGGAATCCACGGTTTCGAAGAAAAACACGAAAACTCCGAAACGGTTAGGCCGACGGGCGCGATTGGGTTCGAACCCAGCACCTTCCGTCTACCAGCTTCGAGAGCAGAACCTCTCAGCCACTGGTGGGGCCATCTGGCTGAAGGATCGTGGCCCAAAAACTGTGCCAGACACGTGTCAAGTGCCATTTTTGGACTACCCAAAAAAAAGGTATTTGAGGCACGCTGAGATTGAGACAGAATAATATTTATACTTAGAAAAAAATATATTGAAAAAGACAGACACTTTAGTCGGCCCAAAAACTGTGCCAGACACGTGTCAAGTGCCATTTTTTGACTACCCAAAAAAGGTATTTGAGGCACGCTGAGATTGAGGCAGAATAATATTTATGCTTAGAAAAAAGTATTTTGAAAATGACAGACACTTTAGTCGGCACAAAAACTGTGCCAGACACGTGTCAAGTGCCAAATGGCACTTGACACGTGTCTGGCACAGTTTTTGGGCCACGATCCTTCAGCCAGACATTCGATTTTGTATTCAGGCATTACAAAAGAAGTGTTGCACAAATTTTCAGGGTGCCTCAAATACCTACTCAAAAATGTTTAACAGCTCTCCTACTAAAAGATGAATAAAAGCCGCGATAAACTCATAGGATGTTTTTGTACTAAACTTTTTGCACAGGAGTGTTATAATTAAAATTCACCTATTCAAAGTCTCTGGTGTTAGTACTAAAGTTTCAAACGAAACAAAATTTCAGTAGTGTTTGTAGATAAACTGAAATTTGCAAGTTAAACTATGAAAATTGAAAAAAGCCTCGGTCTGTGAGAGACCGGTAACATCAGTTAAAGGTTAAAAAAAAGTTTTAAACCGTTTAAACTTTGGTATTGTGCAGAAGGGAGCAAAAAGGGGAGGTCAAATTTCAGAAGAAAGGTTAGCAATGGCGTTTTTTTTTTTTTTTTTTTAATCAGAAATGAAAAGAAATGCAGAAGAGTTCCACCCCCGATTAAGAAATAGAATGATAGTAAAGCACTTTTAAGGACTTTAAAAAAGTTTGTATGAAAATAAGCACTTTCAAGCACAAAAAATCCTTTTGAAACATGTAAGTACTTTTAAGGACCGTACGAATCCTGATATATTGAAAATTAGCCGACTACAGAGTAGTCATGCATGGGTCAAGTTGCATCCGACACAAAACAGAATATAATACTTAAGTCAACCCGCAACTCGACCCGAACACGCCAAAAATATTTCCTCGATCCTCAAACTGACCAGAATCAGCTAAAATAATTTTCGGCAACCTGCAACTCAACCCAGACTTATCTCAACCCGAAACCGAAATAAAAGGAAAGTAAATCATGTTTTATTGATATCATGAAATGTAATCTACAATTACATCTCTAATAACAATTTATGTTTTATGTAGGAAAATGGACAAATGTATATACTTTAATATTCAAACATATGTAGGTATCATGCCCACAAGTATTTGAAGTGAGGACAGCTTGTTAAAAAGCGCCATCATGGTTGATCTTAATGGCGCTTGGTGACAAGTTGTCCTCAACATGGCTCACAATCACATGACACACCTAAGTGATATAGGGTAGGTGGGGGGTAAAATTACGCACTTATCATTAATTTTGATTCTTAACGAAAACATTGATATGCCACGACTTATTAAAATGTTGTATTAAAACCTTAGGCACGTTCCACTATCATACGACATTCTGTCAAATTACATTTCCGTAAGAAATTGTAATTTTTGCTCTGCATATCTTTCCCCCATTGATTTCTTCCCCCAGGGACTGCACTAAAACTCAAAAGCATTTGCTGGGTTTCCCTGGGTGGCCATCCTCCTCCTTGCCCCATTGGTTGGAGTAAAAGTACGCAGTGATGAGGCAAAGATACGCAGTGCGTATTTTTGCCCTTTACGGCCGGTTTTTGCCCCATTTCCACTAAAATGAATGAGTAATGTAAAAGCATTAGTAAATTTTTATAGTATTTAAACTGAAAATTGTAAACTAGACCATGAAAAAACAGCGGTCTGCAAGATCGCGAATAGCAGTTAACCTCTAACTATTGTGACAAATATTGTTTCATAAATACTGTAAGCGGTCTCCGAGACCGCTTAATCGTAGATTGAATAAAATGGTTTACTGACTCATAAGAGGCGGTTTCTGCGCTAAACTTTATGTAAACTATTATAGTAAACTTTCCCGCATTCAGAAGTCTTCAGCTATACTTCTAATTTACCGAACGAATCAAAATTAAACAAAAATTAATACTTAAATTGAAAATTAAAAGTTAAATTGGGAAAACTGAATATTGCAGCTGTCGGTGAGACCGTTAACAGGAGTTAAAGATTAAGGTTTAAAACAAAAGCGATTCATGAAACAAGAATATTGATTTTTAAAAGTAGGTAGGTAGAACATATGTTCTATATTTAAAAAAACTTAACTAGAAAAAGGAAAATGTAGTTTACTAACTTATATTAGTTATGTATCTATTATATTTTATATAATACAAATTTAGAAAAGTGGAAACCTTTGCATCTAGCTAAAACGATAGGGCAAAGTCCCGTATCATAAACATGTGCGTATCTTTGTCCCAAGGCGCATGCGTACTTTTACCCCATTCTGCAATATTTTGCTTAACCGGCTACCTATAAGTATAAACATATGTGATCGAGGTAAACTACGGCATTTAGAAGCTAAAAAGCTTTCGATCTCCACTGAATTTTTGGATTTGTAAAAATTCCAGGTATTGTCAAGTAAAGAAAAAAGTGAAATATACAAAATATTATATCAAAATTCGAAAATTTAAACTTACCTCATTTTCTTACCACAAATTGCTACTTTTATCAAAAGGTTTAAATAAATGACTAGTACACTTGAAACCAAACTGCCACCTATTGGTCATGATAGCCGAAATGTTGCTTCATATGAAATCAGCCGGTGCGTATTTTTGCCCCGTTCGTATCTTTACCCCTACCTACCCTATATCTCTCTTTGCATGAGAAAGTAAAAACTCAGCATTTTATTGCTCAGCACTTCACGTAAAATTAAAAATGCAGATGTTTATATTTAGGCTTTTTCCAAGTCTTGTTAAGATTTTTACAAAGAGTTTGAGCAGAACAATTTTCAGATAAAATAAATACATATTTCAATATACTGCTTAACTTTTAACTGATGTCACAGAAATTGTCACGTAACTAGTGTGAAGTGGTCTGTGAGACCGTTTCATCGAAAGATGAATAAAAGGCACGATTAACTCATAGGATGGTGTTTTTGTACTAAACTTTTTGTACAGCACTGTTATAATTAAAATTCACCTATTCAAAAGTCTCTGGTGATAGAACTAAAGTTCCAAACGGAACAAAATTTCGATAGTGTTTGTAGTTAAATTGAAAATTGCAAGTTAAACTATAAAAATTTAAAAAAGCCGCGGTCTGAGAGACCGGTAACATCAATTAAAGGTTAAGAAATCAAAAGTATATAAGAAATGTGATAAATCCTTTTTATTTACGGCACAGTTAAGAACCATTTATTCTTCTCTAGGAATAGGTAAAAATATTACAACATTTCATTTTTCATATACACGCATTCATATATATAATATTTCTGATAGTTTTAACACATATACCCATGATACGTGCGTATAGATAGAGAAGTGCTCAATATTCAGAGTTAGAATCATAGGAGAGAGTGTGGAGGAATGGGACACCTTTTACAAAAATAAGAAAATGAACTTTGACAGAAAAACAATATTTCAGTTTATAGAATACAAAATGAAAAAATTTCTAATGTCCTTGAACAATATAGAAACATAGTTTTCAGAAACAATTTTATAATTAAAGAAATTGCAAGTTTCAAAATTTGTCCCATGCTTAGTTTAATCCATGCTTAGAACCGTTCTTTAAGGCTTAGTTTATATGATGGATAATATACAGTATAATGTTCCATAAATAGGGAAACTATTACATCTATGCATAAACAAGTCATTAATATTAATAGTCATTAATAGTCATTATTAACATTAATAGTCATTAATAAATTTTGCCGGAAAGTAAAAGAATATATAAATGTATTAAGTTAAACCGTTGCATGTTCGCCAACATAAATGAAAAACAGTGGAACTTCGAAGGATCACTTTTTGCTTCCTAATTGGTTTGATTAAGAGTATCAACAATAATACAGATTATAAAACATGTAAGGGGGGGGGGTGGGGTGGAGTTATGAAATTTTTTTTAAGTAAAATTTTTATTGTTTAATTTTTTTATAAACAAAATATGTAGAAGTTTGTCCATTACTGGCACATCAGCCCTACACCTAGATGTTTAGCATGAAAAAAATATTTTGGACATTCTTTTGAAAAATCAGTCAACCCGAACCCGACACGCAAGATTCGAAGAAACCCAAACCGACCCGATCCGAACCAAAACAGTAAAGTAAACCCGACGCGATGCTGGAATACAGTACGATAAATACCGATTACTCGGCACGACTAATATTAAGACAGATAATTTTGGTATACATTTTAAGTATTCTGCGGAAGAATAGTGGAATATTTGGCCTTCATTATCAGTCAAAGGGGGGAGAACTATTCATTGCATCAATAATTAAAAATAAAATATTTAATCTGCTAACCATATTGCAATAAAATTTGATTTAAAAGATAAAACATTAGAAATTGCACGCATCTAATAAACACTGGTGTAAAGAATAGTCATTTGACTGAATAATAAATATTTAACAAAAAATAATAGGAAGATTACGCATTAATACCTGCTAAAATCATGTTATATTATAATTCGAAATCAAACAGTCTTACTGTGTAGTTGATTTGTACTTATTAGGAATCAAGTAGAATGGAAATATAAAAAAAAATTAACTCATAAAGAAGAAATATTTACTTACCTACTAATTTGAAATCATAATCAAGATGGATGACTTGAACGCCTCTGTGGCTGCGTGAATAGTCATTACGTCACCATTGAAGCCCTTTCTCATTGGCTGACAGGTCAAACTAAGATATTTCATGTATTTGTACTATGCGAGTGGTAAATATTTTCCCCGATTACGGATAAAATTCTAGTAAACATGCAGATTTCTGTAGTTTTACAAAAACTAGTTATGTAGATTTACAGATTTTTTTTTACAGTGTATAAGAAAATACTATTATTTTCAGTGAAAAGATTCCTGATTGGTAGCAACGCCGCTTATTTATCTTGTTTTCTTATAATAGTATGTAGCCCCTGTAATTATTTTTATTCAAATATTTTCCCACAGTTGAGCTATAATGGCATCATTTTATGGGACTTTATAATCAGCCAGTGCCGAAATTAATAACCATTTGGAACAATTCGAAAAATTAAAAATATTACGAAAAAGCATTTTATAGCTTTAGTTCAAATTAATAGTTGTATTTTCAGTTAAGCTAACCAGTGTATGTTTTTTTTTTTTAGAAAATACTTGTGAAGTTTATTATATTTTTGTATAAACTTTTTTTTACAAAAATTTGCTTCGTTTTTTACCTTGATAAGATTTTAATATTAAAAATAGATTAATGTCAATGTGATTTCTTTAAAATTTACTCGAACACAGTTCGTTCCAAAGAATTGTTCGAGACCCGAAATAACTGTAAAAATAAGAAATAGTGATACGATTAAATACATACGTAAATGTAGTGATACGATTAAATATGTACGTAAATGTAGTGATACTATTAAATGTATACGTAAATTTAGTGATACGCATAAATACGATTAAATCATTCCCACTTCGAAGTATTTCCATTATTTACATGATTCAATTAATGCACTACACTGTTAAAAAAAAAAAAAATCTCCGGTTCTACAGATGTAAAGTTGCATGCTTACTAAACTTTCATCTCTAACTATGCAAAAAAGCTGTAAATCTGCAAAACTAGTTTTTGTAAAGCTACAGAAATCTGTAGCTTCCCTACAGAAATCTGTAGAAAAACAAGAAATGCGGAGAAAATGAAAACGAGCATTTTATTGACATAATAATTACAGAAAGTGTACAAATGTGCCGCTGGCAGCGTCTAGCAAGGGATTTGGGTAACTTTCCGCAGATTCCAAGAGTCTCACGAACATTTGCATCAGCGACTGAAAGTCTTGGAATTAGGTCCTCATCAGAGTCAATTAGTGTCTCACAGATAAGACATCTGGAACCTTCAAAAGGGTTCGCCAGTCACTTGCTGGATGCTGGCGGGTATGTATTGATACTGGTGGCATCACATTTGAGTTATGGAAAGTGTTATGGCAATAAAACTCTTGTTTTAATTTCTTCCGCATTTCTTATTGTTCGCCGAAACTTTTCATTTCCGATCCCACACTGCTATACCAAAATTGCTTCTTTAGATGTACTTTACCTTCCCTTACAACAGTTTTCCGTAAAAATTTGGAAACATAATGTAGAGTTCAATATAATAAAATATTAAATATGCATTTTAGGGTGAAATATAATAAATATTATCCAAAACTAATTGTCGGGGTTTCATTTCATCATGACTTTTGATTTAAGAACATGACGAAAAATGTCATTAATAATTCGTAAAATGCTCAAAAAGTTTTTTTAAGAACACAAACAAATTTACAAAGGCGTAAAGTTGCAACTCAAAACGCTATTAAATTAAATAAAGATTAGAGTCATATGATAAGCACTAAAGATTTACTAATAAATTATGAGCTCAAAGTTAGATATCTTCCACCATACCTTTTTAAGAAAAGGTATGGTGGAAGCTGTTAAGAAAACTGTTATAATTTAACATTAATTACTTTTTTTAATTGTAAACGCTATTCATTAACAACGCTGTGAGTTTCAAAATTATGCGTATGTAGTTTTCTTCGTGTTATTAAGGAAAACTTTTGAATTGTACTTTACGACTATGTGAAAATATATTTTGTCATGTTCTTGCACCAAAAGCCATGAAGTATGGAAAATCCGACAATAATTTATAGACACACTGTTTATTACAATAAACATTGCCAATTGTATAACGTTTTAATATATATATTTTAAACCGAATCTATAACTTTATTGCAAAAATTTGAATAAATTGAAATTGAGAAAAAGAAGGGTGGTTTTCATCCTCATTGATTAGTTTATTAACACGTTGAATGCCATGTCAGTCACCGGCGACCGACACTGATATTTCAGTTTAGGTCGCGACAGTCATCGGTGACTGAGACTTATAGATTCTGTAACGGGAGTCTTATTTCGTGGCCTAAACGGAAAGACAGACAAAATAGACTTGGTATTCAACGTGTTAAGGCCCTTAAGAGGCTACTTCAGTCAGGCTAAAACACACGTTCGGTAAGGTTAATCTAATCGCAGAAATTTTTGAAAACATTTCGTTTGAATGTCAATATTTTTAAATGATTTTTTTAAATTGGATAGCTAAGGTCGATCTCTACGAAAGCCGTTTTTTCTTTTTTCGATTTTGATTACAGATATTTTTATTTAGGACGCTTTCACTTTCGGAACCGGTTTTGAAAGTGAATGTATCCTCATAAAAGAATTTTTGATAACGAAATTGTAAAAGTAAAGAAAGGCCTTTGTAGAGATCGACCTCAGCTATCCAGTAGAAAAAAAAATCATTTAAAAATAATAAAATGCAAACGAGATATCATAAAAAATTTCATCCATAGGATTAGCATTAGCAAACGAGCCTTTTCACGTGGCTAAAGTAGACCCTAAAGTTAACTCACTCTTTATGAATCTCAAAACGTTTCAAATCCCTTTGCAGCGAGATCGCTATATTTAATGTATTCATGTTTCGTGTCACTGGAAAATAAATAATATAAAAATTTTGTTTTGTAAGTCAATTCGTACTTAGGCCATCAAAGAAAAATTTAATATTAAGCTAATATTAGTTTTTTTTTGTATTAAAATATCTCAATTTGTTGATTTACTATAAGCAAGCAGGTTTACGATGGAACTCTATGGGAATTTGGCGAAATATTAGAAATATCGCCAAGTTGGCGTAACTTTTGGCGACTCACTTTGGCCGCCAAAGTTGGCGACAAACTTGACGGTAGTTGGCGACAGAACAGGGTCCCCCCTATGGTAACCCCTTATTGAAAATACTTTCATTGATCTTTAATAACCTATAGCCGCCATTTTGTTTCCCATGCAAAACTAAAATTAATTAATTAAAATTTAATTAATTAATTAACATTTGAAAAAACTGTATTAACATCAACTGTCATCCAGTACAGGTTTAAAAAAATTTATTTCAACTTGATAGGATGAATAATGAACATTTTATTAGCGAGTGAAAATTTGAACAAGATAAATATATAAATAAATAAATATAGGGAGAGTGTGAGCTAATAGTAGGAATTGAAAAATAATGAAAGAAAAATAGAAGAAAAGAAGATAAACAATAGACTGAGCAATCTTTGTGTATACAGGAGTGAAACAATATATATGACTTCCGTTAACGTTGCGTATCATTGTATCTCTTGTATGGGCACTCTGCGTTGATTAAAAATATCCCTTCGGCCATATTCGCTGCGTTTTTCATTCTGTCGATTTGACAACGAATCTCTCGCTCATGGAAAAACAAGTCAAATTGTGATCAAATTTCTTATTCGAGAACTTCCAGGCAATTAGGGCATTCGAGAACCGCTCTTCTACTAAGCGTTTTATAATATATATCCCAATGACATATTTTTCTTTAAAAGTATGATGATGTTTATATTTATGGAGAAAACGTTTTTATTTTTTCAATGTGAAAAAGGCACAGTGAAACTTCTTTTAAAGGCCACCCCTATTCAAGAGCCACCTTTATTAAGGACCAATATTTTTAGGAATGAAATTTTTTCCCATAGACATAATGTTAAATTTACTCCTATTAGTGACCGCACCTACCCCTCGTAAAGGGCATTTTTTTTACATACGCCTTAAATCCTAAACAAGTGTATTGTATTCCTGAACCAAAAGATAAGAGTTCAGCAAACAACTGCACTTGCAAAAAAGAAGGCAGGGGGAGATGAGGATGATTTAGTAACATAATAAAGCACCACAAACTACAAGTGAGGCAAACAGTGTTCCTCATACTTTGTTTGACCTTTCAAACTGTAGGGGTTGAGTTGGAGGGGAAACTTGACCCTTTGTTGAGGGCACACAAACGATAACAGGTTATCTAGAAAACTGATTTCACATTTATTCAAACTGTGAATGCATATTGAAGCACAATTTTTACACTAAAAATTTTATGCTCAGTCTTATGTAAAATTTAAAATTATGGCACCTAAATGAAGCCAAAGAGTACTTTTGGATATGAATGAAGAAATCAAAGCTCTGAATTGCCATGATCAGATTAATGTTAATTTTAATGTTATTGTTAATATTAATGCTGTTAATTGATCATGTTGAACATGAAAATGTATACCTGATGATTCATCACATCTGAAAAACTGATATTTTGGGTTGAAAACACTCACGAATACACTGTAAAATCTACTTGGAAACGTTTCGGAAAATTGCAGATTGCAAAAGAAACTTTTGTTTCAGAACTGCTTCTTAAAACCACCGAAATCTATTGGTTTCTGAAGAAAGAGGATAGCTTTTCAACATGGTTACTTGAAAGAGATTATATTATATTCTCGTAAATTAAAAAAAAAAAAAAGATAAGGGCTAGATTACGGCACATTTATCTTTTTTTACAGCGTATGGAATATATACGTATATATATTTAATTTTTAATGAATAACTTTATAAAATTAAAGGTGCATATATTCATTAAAATTATTAAGTTGTTAAAACAAGACGAAGTTTAATAACTGCTGGACAGATAATTACACCTGTTTATTTTCTATTAAATATATTCAAAATTGTTAATTGGTCCAAATCATCCAAGCAACCTCATAGCAAATTGGTATATAATTTTATATACCTTAGATAAATTCAAATAATATAAGTGATCGTATTTACCTAAATTCTAGTAGAAGAGCAACGCGAAGCATTAATAAAATTAAATTATAATTCGCGTCAAAAAGTAATTATTAAATTTGAATAATTACGAATAAAATTAAGAGTTTGCGTTGTGAATTATTTAGACGAACTCTTCCACTTATGAATTAAACTAAAATTTAAGCTGTAAAAAATAAATTGACACACTTTAAATATTATTAATTAAATAATTACAGAAACTTTTTAAAACTTGATTAAATATTTTATTTACATTGAACATAACTATATACAGAAAAACATAATATTAATTCAAAAAATAGAAAGCAACACTTTTGTTTGCTTCTCATTATTTTAAGTATGTTTAATCTTTTTTTAAAAAAAAAGACAATATTTTCACGTACTCTAATTATTATAATTGTTTCTTTTTCCTAAAAGAATAACTCTCTTTCATTTTTAAAATTACCTTAATCTTATTTAATTATTGGTTTTGTCGGATCTCAGATGACTCTCTACCATAAAATATCAGAAAAGTATTTTTGTGATTTTTCATATGATCTAAAGTGGTAAAGGAAAAGGTTTAAAATAGTACCTTCTTTTAATATACGGGATGGTGGCCTTTATTCATCAAATTCCGAGTTCTTGCGTTGCTTAGGATCATGGCAATGTGTCATCAGGAACGCATCCTCAATTTGGCTTGATTAGGATCACTCCGATATGTACATCAGGAAGACATCCTCAATTTGGCTTGATTAGGCTCACTCCGATAGGTACCTCAGGAAGACATCCTCAATTAGGCTTGATTAGGCTCGATTAGTCTCGCTCCGATATGTCCATCTCGCCTGGGCTTTACTAGGGCTTACGGGACTCATTGCACGGGCTTTCAGGAGAGCTCCTGCGTCCTCTACATCTTTTTTCAGACTATCTTTTTTAAACCTTATTCTTCTTGCACACCAGCTCCTGCAGTGGGTGGAACTATTTTTGTCTAGTCCACTGTTATTGGATGTGAGAAGATTTTTTATTATACTTCGATAGGCCTATTAGCTAGCAGTCTGCAAATGGCCCCTTACATATACTTTAATATTATTATCTGCCTTAAAGTTTGAATGGTCTGAAAAGCCATAAATTTATCCCAACACTTTTATTGAGGCCATAAATTGATTCCAACGTTTTTATGATTTTACGACTTCTAATTATACACCACTTTCCATTGGCTTGTCATAAAACGACACCATGGCGTCTGGCTATTGTTGTTGTCTGAGATCCGAACTCCATTCAACGTTATACATTCATTTTACAATACAACAATTTTTAAAAAATATATATTTACTATTTAAAATCAACTTAATAATTTTTGTATGAACTTACACTCTTATTTTACTTAAATATATAAACATTATAATTTTACACTCATAATTATATTTTATAAAAAATATTTATACAAACAGAAATAACAAATTACGCAATTTTACTTTGATTTAACCAACATGGTGCGGGAACATATCATAGTTATATGTTGCCCAGCATCTCTCCCGGTTGTCAGAAAAAAAAAAATAAAAACTGATTGCTGGTTTTATTTTTTTTGTAAAGCTTGAAGGAATGTACGTGTCCATATGACTGTGTATCTACACAGTTTTTGAGCGAAGACTGTAAAGTTCAATTATACATGGTTCTGGTATATTTTATAAGAAGTTCTTCTATTGTTTCATAACAGAAAGTTCAACACATGATAGCATAGTTGTCTGTTGACATTCACATTTATAGAAGACCTCTGTACTGAAAATCAGACGTTTTTCTCGAAGCCTTTTTTTCTTTACCACACACATGTTTAATAATTTTGTAACTTTACAGTTTAAGTGCCCAAAATACATTCAAAGCTATAATTTTGTCTGAAACTAATATGCCGAAATAAACCTCATTATAAGAAAAATAATGGCATACGCATTTGACATATTATTTCATCACATACAACCTTATGACACAGTGTTGTATCTAAAACACATTTTATACTGAATAAAAGTAAATACAATGCTTGTAATATGACATGTTATATTTTCACATAATTAATCTGATGTATTCAAATTATAATCAGAAAAATATTGTATACGAACTTGTTACATTATTTTATTTATTTGTTACTTCTAACATGTATGATCTGTCAAAATGTACAAGCTAATTCATCTCCTTTAATATATCATTACGCAATGCTTTCCAACTTTACCCGATACGAGAAAAAAAAAAAATTAAGAA
The DNA here is from genome assembly GCA_963932465.1 of Maratus speciosus. Lineage (NCBI taxonomy): Eukaryota > Metazoa > Arthropoda > Arachnida > Araneae > Salticidae > Maratus > Maratus speciosus. The sequence goes on along the minus strand of OZ010800.1, from coordinate 242,732,197 downwards.
GAAGGAGAGAGGAGAATAAAACCAGTTATTGAACGTCCCCGATTCTCCCGAAAAGTGGGGGTTGGTGAAGCTACTAATTCCTTTCTGCGAGGTGAATTGTGCTGTGACAAAATTTTACGACTTCCCAAAGGTATGCATTTAAAACCATTTCATGCTTGTAATTACCGTATTAATTAGTATAATTTCTTGATATACTTTCTTCTTAACTCACTGTGCATGCCTGTATGTAATTTTAAACATAATCTATGCATAAACAGTGTATGTATTTGTATCGTATCTAATGTAAACCTTCTGCTTTTTTTTTTATTATTATTTTGCAGGGGAAAAATGGCGATTCTAGCATCTGAATTCTCCTGCCTCATACTGGAACTGAAGCGAGGGTGGCTTTTTATGCATTCAGGTTTAAATCTAAACCAAATTTCCTTTCAGGATTAAAAAAAAATGCATATAATTTTCTTTAACTGATTACATTGTATATTTTTAGACCTTTCTAACAAACACAAATTTTGATTCATGATATTGTTTACTATTAAAATGTAAACAACACGGAAAAATGACTTCTACGGCCTCTCAAAAATGCAAAATATGCATTACGCTGACCTTAAAAATGCACCTTCATTTAATACTATTAAATAGTGTTGTCAGAAAATGCCATTGACGCAGAAGAGAACAAGTTTTTTGTCTAAAATTATTATTTATTTAGCCAACAATTCTATCTTAAAAGATTGTTAAATTTTCATATTTATTTATTTTTTTACTGAATGAAATAAAAATTTATTTATTCAAAATTTTATTTATCATTAACATTCCGTATGTGAATTCTACTGTCTAAAATTTAATGATATGTTTAAAAATAAAAGATAATAAATTATTAGTATTAATCAAACATTAATAATTATTATTTAATTATAAAAAAAAATGTACTTAATACACTTGTATAATTTAAAAAAAAAAAACAAAAGTAAATGATAATTACTACGTAACATCGTATGCAGCCATCTATGAGTACCCGGCCGGACCAAAGAACTTCTGCCAGCAGAAAAAATCTTTGTATACTCACAAACAACCACATCCAATTGTTTTTATAGATCAAGTTTTTAAAATAATTACTGTACGTACTATAAAAAAAAATTAAGTAAATAAATTTATTAAGCCATACTACATATTTTAATAAAAATAAGGCCAATATATATAAATATATTTATTTATTTATTTTGTTTCCTTATGTTAAATTGGCCAAATTATATATAAAAAAAAAAAATTATGAACTCACACACTCAAATTTATCAATACTATGTATATTTATATGTGTTTAATTTAGAATTGCATTTAATTCTAAGGGAAAGTAAAGAGAACAGAAAAAATGCTTAAATTCTAAAATAACATAAAATTATAAATATTTCATTTAAAAAAAAAAAAATCTAATTTCTAGCTGATTTCAGCAAGATGTCATTTAATATTTATATTAAATAATTTTGCTAATACATTTTATTAATTGTTAAATTTGCATATTTTTATATATACAATAAAAATATAATAGTCTTACATAAAATTTTACACTACAACAATGTTATTAATTAATTTAACTTGAATTTAAGCCTACTTTAATTCTAATTGAATACCGTTAATAAAAGTAAATTAGCTTATCAAGTTAAATATAATATAAGCTATGTTTGTCTAATGTTAATTTTGCTGAAAATTCCATAAATTTTAACTGTAAATGCTAATTGCTATACCTTTTGTTATTTATTTTGAAAACAACACGAACTTATATTTTTATTTATTATTTTTTTTTAATTAAATCTAGGAACTATACACTGAGCTAGACACTCCATAAATGTGTAAAACCTAAAAATTAAAAGTTTTCCTAAAGAAAACTCAAAATGCTGCTTTTTACAATATAATATTACTAATTTTATTGTTTGAGCATAACATCTAGTAATTATACCATACTTAATTTTTTTTTTCGATTCCTTTTTCAGCCAAGAATCCTGAAATTTATGCCTAGGTGCTGACTATATATTGATGTATCTGTGAATAATTTTTCTACAAATATTTTGTTGGTGTTGGTGCATACCCAGCCGTAGGCCAAAATTGCACCCTATACAGAAAGCCTTTGGTGAGAAAATTTTAATTTTACTTCAATTATTTATTTGTGTATTTTTTTTTTTTTTTTACTATAATTTTGTGTGTAATCATGTTGAAATAACTTGCCTTGTCCATTGTTATACATATATATGTTTTTTAAAAACCAATGTGCTACACCAAAATCCTTTTTTAAAATTTTTTTTATAACACTTTTGTTCATAAAACTTATCCCTGCTGTCTAAATTCTAGACTTTAGCATATAAGTTGTACTTGAACTACCGGAATAAATCTTAGCACTTTTTGTATATTTTATTATATTTAGGCTTATAGCTGACCGCTATCCTAATATAGAGTGCACTAATAATTTATTCCTTGTCAACCATATATTTATATAAAAAAAATATATATATGAGTATGCTATAAAGCTGTTCTAACTACCCTGAACCTATAGCTTACACCTACTCATTTTAAAGAGTAATTCTGAAATTTTGTCATCTAAATTGTAAGGCTATTAGCAAAGGCTACCCTTATAGAAGACAGAAAAAATTCTCTCTTTTTTTTTTTTTTTTTTTTTTTTTTTTTTTTTTTTTTTTTTTTGAAAATTACTCCAACATTATTTACTATTAAATTAATTAATTTTTAATGTTATTTGGCTTTGTTAAGATTTTATATTTTCTAATTCATATTCGAAAAGAAAAAAAATATATATATAACTTTTGCCTGGAGAGAAATATTTCACTGCTCCATTGAAGTTTTGTGAAGCACATTTCATAATTTTATAAGTATGTTTTCGGGTGCGCCCTGCACATTTGCTCAATATTGTAACCCTGAGACAAATTGGCGTTCCCATGTTCCTATCCTTTCTTATTATTATTTTGAATTTTAAAAAGGCAAGTTATTAATTTTGTTTCAATTTTTTTTTCTAAAAGAGAAAAATTTATTTTTAAATTTTGAAAATTTTGAAATTTTGAAATTCGATTAATTATGCATTTTGATTTATTTTTAATACCAATTCATATACCATGGATAATACTGGGGAGGGGGGAAAGGTTAATGATCTTGTATAACATCCCCGTATAAGTTTGTATATGGTGTATAACCATATAACGACATATTTTCATCATAATAATCTGTTTGATACTTTAAATATGGGTCTACATTCTCAGAATATTTATTATTTGTTTTATAATGCGTTTTAGTAAGTTTGTCACCCTTTTGACTCGTATTTTTGTTCACTTTGAACCAACAATTTTCAGTTAAGTGCGATTTTCTTTTACAAATGTCACATTTATTTTTGTAATTTTTCTCACCCTTAATTTTTTTCTGAGACCCTTGTAAATTCGTAATTTCCGCCTCTGTATGACCTGTTGCATATTTCGGAGCGTACAGCTGATCCATATGTCGTTTGATCGGCTCTATTGATTTATCTGGAACATATTGTAATAAATAATTGAAGTTTCTAAACTTTTTAGTAACTTCGTAGGGTCCTTGAAATTTTGGCTCTAATGCGCCTGGTTTTCCAATACATTTTAAATATACTGTTTGACCCAAATTTAAATCCTTTACTTTTTCGTATGCCTCTTCATCTATATATTCTTGCATTATTTTCTCCTGGTTTGCAAGGGATTGAATTTTGATTTCCTTCATATGCTGTATTCTGCTTTTAACATAAGAGTGGGTATATATTTCCTCAGAAGGAATATGGGCTGTGAAGGGATTTTTTATTTCCCTTGCGAAAAATAGCAGTGAGGGACTATATCCCGTAGCGCGGTGTTTCGAGGAATTATACGCTAGTTTAAAAAAATCCAGTCTTATGTCCCATTCCGTAGTGCGTTTCGACATAGCTACAATTGATGTTTTTAATATTTTATTGGTAACTTCACAAAGTCCATTTCCTTGCGCACGGTATACACTCACAAATTTCCTTTGTATGTTTAAAGATTCCAAATATTCTTTCATAATTTCGCTTCTTAAATATTTTGCATTATCAAAGATAATTTCTTTACACAACCCATAATTTGCAAAATATTTATTTAGTACATTTAATATAGTCTGTGACTCTACGTTTCGTAGGGGAACAGCTTCCAGGAATCTCGATGTCGAATCAATTATAATTAAAATGTATCTGTTTTTCCTTAACGTGAGGTTTAAAGGTCCAATGACGTCAGCATGCAGGACTGTACCGACTTCGTGATCTTTCACCATTTTTTTAACAGGGACTTTTATTGTTGTGTGTTGTTTAGATGTGAGGCACTGCACACAATTTGCACAATATTGTTTAATGTCTTTGTACATTCCGTGCCAAAAAAGCCTTGTTTTCACATTATCATAAGTTTTTTGAAATCCGAAATGCGCTTTATGAGCTTCTTCTATGGCTGCAATTTTTAATGAATCCGGGGTAATTAAAAGCTCCTTTTTATCTGAACCAGGTTTCAAAATTAATAATTTATTTTGATTTAAAGCAAATCTCTTCGTGCTTCTATTATTTTTGTCTTTTTCGATTTTATTTATTATAATTTTTAATTTTTCGTCTGCATATTGCTCCGATTTAATATTTTCGTCTGTAAGTGCTATGTTACTTGCAAACAAATTATTTTGGAGTTCTCTGTCTGTTGTAAGATTATCTAAATTCCTGCTCAAATAGTCTGCTGGATTGTTAATCCCTTCGACGAATTCGAAGTCGAAATTAAAGTCTTGTAAATCTGCTACCCATCTGTTTATAATTTCCGATTTATCTTGTAAATGTAAATGCTGAGTTAGTGCTTTCGAATCAGTTAACACAGTAAATCTTCTACCTGAAAGCATATATTTAAAATGCATAATTGCTTCATGCACTGCTAATAACTCAAATTTAATACTCGGATAATTTTTTTCCGGTTCTCTAAGTTTTCTCCCGAAAAATTCAACAGGTAGCAAATGACCATCCTTTTCTTGAGCTAGAACACCTGAAATTGCAACTTTGCTCCCATCCGTGAATAAGAAAAATTCCTTGTTAAAATCGGGGGGTCTGAGTGTTGGTTTTTGTAATCGAATTAATTTCCTTTGATGCAACTTGATTGTATGCATCTTCCATTTGTTTCGCAAATTTACATGCGTCGTTGAAATTTTTCGGCGCCATTCTTCGAATGTCCAAACTTAAATCTGCCCTAACTGATTCTAAAAATCTTGTGAATTTTATCATTTCAAATAAACTACCATTACCGTTGTCAATATTTTGGCCACTTTTATCTAGGTAAAGTTTTGCAGCCGCATTGAATTCACTGATAAAATCAGCGATAGCCTGCGCAGGTTTTTGCCTAAGAGAAAAAAAATTGCTTTGAGCCGCAGAAAAACTTGTTTTAGTAGAAAAAGTATCGATTAATTTTTCTTTAAATTGACCATAGTCCTTTTCTGTATTAAGATTTTCTTCGTTAGCTAATTTATCTCTAGCACTACCGACTAATTTAGTTTTTAAGAGCGCAAGTTTCGAAACATTCTCCAATTCCGTTTGTTTAATTAGATTATCGAATTCGTTCACGAAAAATTTAATATTAGACTCTTTCTTTCCGTCAAAGACGGGGATACAATTCAACAGCGTATCAACACTAGGTTGAGTCATTGTATTCTTTTTAGTTTTTTGTAGCGAATAATTTAGAGAAATAATTTTATTTTTCTGTCCTCTGGTTTTAACTCCAGAAGTATTTAAATCTACACTTCTCCTTTTAAATTTTCGCTTATTGTTGGGCATAACCTTTTAACAGAATGTTTCTGTTTATCATACTTTTTTTTTTCTATATTACCACATATGTATGAAAATATTCTAAATTGCATAAATACATAAAAACAACAACACTAAAATTTAAAAAAATTTCTTAGGAGATGAAGTTGTTTTGTAGATTATTCTTTTACACACATAAATACCCCTAAAATATTTATAATACACGTATATATAAAAAACAACATAATTTCATTTAACAGAAAAATATCTGTCTTTTTCTACAGAAAAAACAATCTTATTTTTTTTTTTTTTTGTAAATATTGTACTACTACTTCGTAGTACGACTCATAAATTTCTTTTTGTATCAAGGTGATACAATTTCAAAAATCATGATCTATTGACATTTCAATCATTTTTATACCAGACATATTATCAAATTTTACTTATTATTCTTCTTCTTATTATTATTTATACATTATATAAAAAAAAATTATTTTTACAAATGTGTCATCTGTGATGTGCATGCCATTATTTTTCAATGGTAACTGAGATCCAACCACAAGAGAAAAGAGAGAAAAAAAAAAAAAAATTGTAATTCCTAAATTTACCTATTATAAATCCCAGAATTATTTTTTTCATTTCCTTTTTGTTTTTTGCTAACATATATTATTCATTTTATTTATATAAAATTATTATATGTGTGTCATTATTGTTACAATAATAAAATTAATTTTAATAAAATTTTAATCAATTAAAGTTAAATACCTACAATATCTTTAAAATTGTGACATTAAAATAATACTTAAATTTATTTTCCTTTATTATTATTATTATTATTATTATTATTATTATTATTTCTAATGACCTCAGATGAACGTTCCTAAGTCATAGCACCATTTTACTATCTAATGACCTCAGATGATCGTTCCTGAGTCAAAGCACCATTTTACTATCTAATTACCTCAGATGATCGTTCCTGAGTCATAGCACCATTTACCTATGAAGGGGGGATGCTGGACAGATAATTACACCTGTTTATTTTCTATTAAATATATTCAAAATTGTTAATTGGTCCAAATCATCCAAGCAACCTCATAGCAAATTGGTATATAATTTTATATACCTTAGATAAATTCAAATAATATAAGTGATCGTATTTACCTAAATTCTAGTAGAAGAGCAACGCGAAGCATTAATAAAATTAAATTATAATTCGCGTCAAAAAGTAATTATTAAATTTGAATAATTACGAATAAAATTAAGAGTTTGCGTTGTGAATTATTTAGACGAACTCTTCCACTTATGAATTAAACTAAAATTTAAGCTGTAAAAAATAAATTGACACACTTTAAATATTATTAATTAAATAATTACAGAAACTTTTTAAAACTTGATTAAATATTTTATTTACATTGAACATAACTATATACAGAAAAACATAATATTAATTCAAAAAATAGAAAGCAACACTTTTGTTTGCTTCTCATTATTTTAAGTATGTTTAATCTTTTTTTAAAAAAAAGACAATATTTTCACGTACTCTAATTATTATAATTGTTTCTTTTTCCTAATAGAATAACTCTCTTTCATTTTTAAAATTACCTTAATCTTATTTAATTATTGGTTTTGTCGGATCTCAGATGACTCTCTACCATAAAATATCAGAAAAGTATTTTTGTGATTTTTCATATGATCTAAAGTGGTAAAGGAAAAGGTTTAAAATAGTACCTTCTTTTAATATACGGGATGGTGGCCTTTATTCATCAAATTCCGAGTTGTTGCGTTGCTTAGGATCATGGCAATGTGTCATCAGGAACGCATCCTCAATTTGGCTTGATTAGGATCACTCCGATATGTACATCAGGAAGACATCCTCAATTTGGCTTGATTAGGCTCACTCCGATAGGTACCTCAGGAAGACATCCTCAATTAGGCTTGATTAGGCTCGATTAGTCTCGCTCCGATATGTCCATCTCGCCTGGGCTTTACTAGGGCTTACGGGACTCATTGCACGGGCTTTCAGGAGAGCTCCTGCGTCCTCTACATCTTTTTTCAGACTATCTTTTTTAAACCTTATTCTTCTTGCACACCAGCTCCTGCAGTGGGTGGAACTATTTTTGTCTAGTCCACTGTTATTGGATGTGAGAAGATTTTTTATTATACTTCGATAGGCCTATTAGCTAGCAGTCTGCAAATGGCCCCTTACATATACTTTAATATTATTATCTGCCTTAAAGTTTGGGTGGTCTGAAAAGCCATAAATTTATCCCAACACTTTTATTGAGGCCATAAATTGATTCCAACGTTTTTATGATTTTACGACTTCTAATTATACACCACTTTCCATTGGCTTGTCATAAAACGACACCATGGCGTCTGGCTATTGTTGTTGTCTGAGATCCGAACTCCATTCAACGTTATACATTCATTTTACAATACAACAATTTTTAAAAAATATATATTTACTATTTAAAATCAACTTAATAATTTTTGTATGAACTTACACTCTTATTTTACTTAAATATATAAACATTATAATTTTACACTCATAATTATATTTTATAAAAAATATTTATACAAACAGAAATAACAAATTACGCAATTTTACTTTGATTTAACCAACATGGTGCGGGAACATATCATAGTTATATGTTGCCCAGCAATAACCAATATTTTTATATACGAAACAAGTAAATTTAAATATAAATCTAGAACGTTTCCCTTAGAATACTTTATAAAATGATGCCACTCAGAATAATATTTTTAAAGTGAAAGTAATCTAAAATTTTACTCCCAGCGGATTTTAAATTGGGACGCAAAGTGACTTGAAAATATTGATTTCTAACTATTATCAAAATTCAAATTCAATTTTGTCACTTTAGAGCGTATGGATATTTAAGTTAGATAAAAGTTTAATATTCTGGAAGGCTTCTATTTATTTCATATCATGTGAAATTCGATAGTCGTTTACGTTTTTTTCATATTTGCAAATTTCTATTTTGTTAGAAAAAAAATTCTTGAAGAAAGATTTAAGAAAAAAAATATTTTTTTGTTTAATAGAATGTTTTTAAGCTTCACTGGAGAATTGAAATTACATTAAACATGCTTGATATAATTCACTTTGTGCTTAAAAACTTACTTCTATGGTATGAAATGTTTTCAAATAATCATATTGTAACCAGGGATGTAGTGGAGGGTATACGGAGGTATACGCCGTATACCTTCTGGTTTTTTTCAGGAACTCCGTATACCCTCTGTTTCTCAAAAAGCTATTGTATGTAACACTCTAAGGTATACTCTCTGTCTTGAGCGTATACCCTCTGCTTACAGCGTAATACCCTCTGTCTTTTTAGTGACTACATCATTGATTGTAACTAAGATTTTAAGGTCAATGTATCTAAATAATTTTATGATATGTATCTCACGGAGAAAAATACCTTTAAATTGGATATATTCCTAGTAAATATATATTAGTGGCAGTGGGTTTCGGTCAGAACTCTCAATAGCAAAATCAGATTAATGAAAAAAAAAAAAAAAAAAAAAAAAAAAAAACATTTGCAGGCTATATCTCAGACGCTGCTCTGCCGAACACTGCACCACAATATTTTTAAATATTACACCTTTATTGAATGCTTGGCCCACTTTTAAAGATACTCCGCGGCAAACAAGGAACCTGTTTTTTCTGTTTTTTATTGTTGTAAGTTTTCTCTTTTTAAATTGTATATTTCGTGTTTTCTTGTTTGTTGAAGGGTGAGGGCTGCTTTTTCAGGCACAATGTATTATTTTGCTAGATTGTACTCATATATATATATATATGTATGCAGTAAACATCCACTAATCCGGTATTCTAAGGTCCGGCACGCTTGATAATCCGGCATGACTTTTAGAAATAAATAGTATTTATTGTTTAATCATTCCTGGTATTTATAACAATCTGATGGAACTTCAGAATGCGGAATGAAATAGCAAACTTTGCAAAAGACATGCTGTAAACTTTAGCCTGAAGTAATGGACGAAAAGTTGAAGCTACTGAAAGCGATACAGTTGAAGATGAACTAGAAGATGTTTTAGGTTGTTTGCCTTTAGAGAACCCCATGTCACAAATGAATCGAGAAGAAACAGAAGAGGGAGTTAAATCAAATTTTGATGAGTAAGCAGAGGAAATTTTGACAGATGAGGCTATCATTTAAAGAGTATTATCAACCCAACAGCCCCCAAAGACGTTGGACTCTGATGAAGATGACGTGGTCAAGACAAACAACATCAGTTGAAATCAAGAAGCTGATGCTTTGATACATTTATCAAGTTTTTTGAGCCAGCCGTTCGTTCAATGATACGGAAATTTTAAAACTCCACATCATACGGAATAACTTCCTACAAAAAAGAAGAGAGAAGACCACTACAGAAAAAGCTGATTTTCAAGATTTGTTTAAGATGGCTTCTACGAGTGCCTACAGTGCACATTTTCTTTTAATAGTCATCTACAAATGTTGTACTTTACATTATTGAGCGTTTTTCGTTCTATTTAAGCTGTTTAGAGAATAAAAAATATGGTTACTGTAATTTTCTGTTTAATTCTAACTTCTACACGTTTTTCCGACGTTCATCTTGTAATCTAGAAAATTTCGTAATCCGGCATGCATAGTCCCGGATGTGCCGGATTAGAGGATGTTTGCCGTATATATATATATATATATATATATATATTAAGGCTGTGTTTGGATTTGTTAAGCTAATAAGTTAGTTTTACTGAATTGTATAGTTTTTGTATTTGGATACCTTCGTTAAATAATTCAGCTAGGTGCTTGTTTTTTAATATGTTTGTTAGTTAAATATGTGTCAAATCTTGGTTTATATAAAAAATATGCTGCACTTTTGCTCAGGTCTCTCTTATACGACTCTCCCATAATATCCTTTTTGGATGGTTACTGAATATGGTTAATTAATCGTTAGAAAGTAACCATGAATATGAGAGTTTGGAGCAATGTGAACAGGAAGTAAATGAAGTTGAAAGTGTGGAGAAGTGAGAAAGCGTGATCGGTGGCAAAAATATTTTACAATAAAAAATTAAATAATTGTGATAAAGCTAATATAAACTGTAGTTTGAATTATGTTTCTTTGAATTTGGATTACGGTGATAATGATGGTGAAAATTACGTTAGGTACAATTCTAGGTGCTTATACAATATGCAATCACATAATTAAGAGTACTAGAAATGGTAATAATAAGTATCAAACATAAATGTTACAAAACTAGATATTTTTACAACAGAAATTATTATAAGAATACTAATGTATTAAATTTTGATAAATACATAGATAAAAGATGTAAGGTATGTACCTGTGCGGAAAACACGGAAAATGGGTTTAGGCAAAATAATAAGAAATGTTTAAAATTTTGTAAAACATACAATTGCCTGCATAAGTTAAGATGTCAAATATGTAATGTAACATACATTGGTGAAATTTCAACTCCACTGAACAAATGTTTCAGTAACTATAAATCAGATATAAAAAATTAAAAAATTGAAAAAGCATGAAGATTCATCCAGTTTTTATTATTTTTTAATCCTGATTGCAGGGTTACAATAGGGTGAACCGAAAAAATTTTTTTTTCTCTTCGATTCGCTATACCGCGGAAAACTTGTGTCTACGGTAGCTTAGTAAAATGCAATAAGAAAATGAATAAATTTTTACGTTTGTCGGTAGCGCATCGAGCCTAAAATTTGAGAAAAACTCAATTTTGATAATTTTTCTAATAAATGGAAATAAATCAAATAACTTCTATAACAAACAGCTATATACATATTTTAGTAGAAAAGAGTATAGGAATGATAAATAAATAAAAAAATAAATACATTTCGCAATACATTGACAGCATATTATCTTTCTATATATAAAAAAAAGTTTTGATTTGGAAATGGACCAATGGAAATCTGCGTAGATATTCCGGGAAGATCGGCATCAAATTTGAATGCTTAAGCATGGCCTTTCTTCGTTAATATTAAAAATACTGTTGCATACAAAAATATGAAAATCGGTAGTATTATAGAGAAATGTTTGATAAACACGCTGATGCAGACAGTTTTCAAATCGAAGAATTATTTTAAGAGATATTTAATGCCAAAGTTGGACAAAATCGTTCCATTAAAAAGTTTAATAGGAGCAAAAACTGTACATAGGAATTTAATCATTTTTAGATCATTTTATGTGGCAGAATTTCCCGGTGTACAGATTGCATTTAGTTTTTTAATTTGACTATTTTTTGAGGTTTTATTTCTATTTTAAATTCAAATTTTCAGCATTTCGAGATATATTTTTTTAAATATTTTAGAAAATTGTATTAATTTAAACTGTTTCCAACTGTATAAACAGCGCAAACAATAATGTTTGCCTCAAATTAAAAATTTGTTTTACACGTGACTATTATAAACAGAAAATATAAAAAGCAGGAACTCATTGAAAATTCCTTCATAAAAACTATAATTACACGGGAATTTTAAAAGAGAAAGAATATTGTAAAATAATAAATTCATTAACATGCGTTAGAAGCCTTAAATAGGAGAATTTACGTCACATTACACTTATTATGTAAAATGAACAAAAAATAATATTCCAAAACAGTTTAAATTTAAAAGTTGCGCGAGACATTTATTTGATATTTTAAGATGATCTTAATATTTCATTTCTAACAAAAGTATTTTTACGCGAATATTAAAAAGAGAAAGAAAAGTTTGGTGAAAATTACGTCAGATTATAATTGTCAGATTCAAATTATAATTCAATCTTCCGAAATCTTTTTAAAGCCGATCAAATTAGCGTGCTGTTAGAGTCTGCGGTGTCTGAACGGGGGTTGACGAGCATAGCTCGTAGGGGGCAGAACCCCCTAGGCTTTTTTTTTTTTTTTTTTTTTTTTTAAGCATTTTTTTTAAGTGACAAATTTTCATTGAAATAAAAACTTTTCTGATTCACTATTACCTGATCTGATTACATTTATCTGATTGTACCTGAGTGTAATTTCACTTTGTAATAAAATATAGCCCTTTACTTGCCTTTACTGTCTTTTGGCAGTTTGAAATAAGATTTGCTTGAAAAACTAGGCATTGAAGATCTCGAGAAAACTGTCGTTCTTATAAAACCATGTCTGAGATTGGACCCGAAGACTTTTTGTGTTTCGGTTCCAGTTTTCAATCTACTGTTTGGGTGCGACATGAGAGTTGGTCAAAGTTCCACTGGTTCGCTGTTTCAACTGATTCGACCTTACACCAAATATGTTCGTTGGTGACTCTTCTCAGAAAAGGTGGTGGTGAAATTGTATTAGAATTCCAGTGAAAATTTCGATGTAGTCTGTGGCTAGAAATCTGATTTGAGATGTTTGAAAACACCTGATTGACTTTCTTTTAGAAGATAAGTTTCTAGCCTTTATAATTCTTCTGAAACATAACTCTCGTATATGATCGTTTTTATATACTATCATACTCAAAAGCAAGTTTTCTGGATTGGCAAAAAATAAGTTTCTCTCAATCACTAGGTCAATGACCATCAGCAAGTTTTCAGAGAGGAATTTTGACGATTTTATAACTTCCAATACAAGTTCCTGTCCATTTGTGAAGTATTTACTTTTGTTTTTATACTTAACCATACATGAACATATGACTTTCGGAGAAAAAAAACTATAATCTTGTCTTCGGCTGTTTGATTTTCAATACTTAAATACAACTGGAGAATTCTGCCGGCCGTCGTTAACCACCTTGAGTGGAAAGTGTGCCAGGTTCAGAACAGATAAATCTTCAGGACAACTTCCTGCTTTTATAGCACAACTAATGTCCAGTAGGTATTGCTGATCTTTGCTTAAAATTTGCCGGTCAGTTCTGGAAATTCACACTCAACACAGTCAAAATTTAACACTGGGAGTTTTTCACATTTCCTGAGATGCGTGCCAATAAGACTAATGATTTTGGCCTAGTCGTTTCATCATCTACAGTTTGAAACAAATGCCGGAATGACAATTCATTGAAATGTAAAAGGTATACATCCCCTGCTCTTCACTGTAGTGGTCTTTTAACACCATCTTATTGTGTGAATAACACCGGTTTTTCACCCCGTTTTAGTAACGGTGACATCATATCCAATCACATTTTTTCGATTCATTTACGTTCACACTTCCAATTTTACCAATACTATGCATTCTTTGGAAGTACAAGAATTTTAGTTCAATGATGGGTATCTTTTTTGCTTTTTCACAGTTACAAATAATAGAGACAGGGCACTCACAAACCTCAGGGACCATTTTACAACTGCAGTCTATTGTTACTTTGCACTTATACGCAGAGACATCAAACTGTAACAAAGATTTTTTTTAATTTTCAACTCTCTTTTTGAACTTTTACTTTCCTTTATCACGCTTAAAAGAGTCCATAAGATTACGAAAATTGTCTTGATATGCACTTATTAACTGAAGAATTCTGTAAGGCGTTACTGTCAGTATTGAAGCTTTATCGAACACAGATTTAACTTGTGGTGTCACAATAATCGACACGTGAGAAAAACTAACTGACCTGCTGTTTGATTTCAAGGCTAAGTTATAATTTTCAAGGAAACAACACTTGAGAACGTCTTCATAAGTTGGAAGTTTATTCACAGGTAACTAACTCTTTTGGGTGGCCAAATAAGGGGCAGTTAAAGTCACTGGGAGTAATTTCCTTAGAAACAGCCATAACACAGTAGTTAATATAATCAATAAATCGAAGCACTTATTAAGCGGTCACTAATTAAATCAGTCTTTAAGAAACGCGATTGAAACGTGACAAGAAGAACACACTGCTAATCATTGCCGGCAGAATTCAAGTGAACAACTCACAGAAACCGTTGTGTCATACAGCACACGCTTGCGTATCGCATAGTGCATTGTGAAACGTCAGTACAAGTAGTATTGACGGGTAGAGATCTGCACGGGCCGGGCTCGGGCCTACTTTCATTCACGGCACTCGGGCCGTGTCGGGCCCGGGCCTTACGTTTTTTTGAAGTCTCGGGGCAAGCCGGGCTCGGGCTTACTCGGGCCGAACTTATTTTTTCTGCACAAACCCGGGTACTGGTTTCATTGCTAATCTTCATCGCTCAAAATTTTTATTCCTAGTTTTCACCCACCCCGTATGAAAATCAATGTGTCGGAATAGCATGGTCCATTCAAAGGTCAGTAAAATTAGGCTTGGCACAATTTTTTTGTCAAAAAATGCATACATTTTTAAATCGCCATTATTCTATACAATTAAACATTCAAATTCATTCTTTTTAAAGAGTAGTAGATTTCTACAATTATTAAAATAAATTAAAATATGGTAAAACGTGTGAAAAAGAACCTGTCTATGACGAAATCTTGTTTTAAACTGAAAAACGTGTTGATCCATGCAAAATCAATATACTACTTAATACTACGTAAGAAAATTATAAAAATTAATAACAAACAAAATTAATATACTACGTAAGAAAATAATATATAATACATTTACACTTGCTAAGAAGGGAACTTGTCTATAACGCATTTTTTTTTTCTATGCAATTCAGTCTTAGATTTTACTGTATAGCATTTTTCAGATATTTAACACTTCAATACATGGAATATGGATTAACAATTAATCATAACTGAAACATTTACATACAAGAAATAGAGATTCATTAAAAAAATAAATATCGCACCCTGCGGCGCTTATATATTAGATTATAAACATGAAAAGAAAAGTTAAGATAAATATTTTTGGCTTGATCTCCTCGTACGAGAAAAACTTTTAACCAAATCGACATAAAAATCAATGTTTTGTAGAAATTCACTCGGGCCGGGCTCGGGCGGAGATTTTAACTTTTTTTCGGGCCGGGCCGGGATTGGGCCGAACTTTTAACTTTTTTACCGGGCCGGGTCAATAAAATTTTTCTACGGGCCCCGGGCCGGGCTCGGGCCGAACTTCCAATTTTTTTACCGGGCCGGGCCAATGTTTTTTTGTACGGGCGAGCCGGGTCTAATTTTTTTCTCTGAGTCGGGCCGGGTCCAGGCCTGGAAATTTCGGCCCATGCAGACCTCTATTGACGGGCTCCAATTCGCAGCAGGGCGCTTCGCGGTGGACTGCTGCCAAAATAGAAGGACTCAGAATACAACTTAAATGCGGCAATTTAAGGACCTTTTAATTGCTTTTCGCTACCCTAAATGAAGCAATTTTGTTTCTTTTTTTATTATAATGTGTTTTCTGATCTTTCTTCTAAAGCTTTTCCATCGTACCAGTTTTTTATCTTTTTCGTTTACAGCTTTCAAAAATCGAAAGAAAACTACTGATTTTTTAATAAATTTCAAATATTCCAGTGCGATGCGCTACCGCCAAACGTAAAAATTTATTTAATTTGTTTTTGCATTTTGCTAGGCTACCCTAAAGCCAAGTTTTCCGCGGTATAGCGAATCAAAAAACAAAAAAAAGTTTTTTTTGGCCCACCCTATTGTACAATGTTGTTTGTCATATTTTCCGAAATGAAAGTTTTTTTATATTAAGAATTCTGCAAATTATAAGCAAAAACCTTGGCAAACTTTGGGACTGTTTTTTATAAAAACCTTAATTTCTCTACTAGTATACATGCTATTCTCATAAAATTGAACATAGTTTATTACAATAGCCTTTTAATCATGTTCTACAGTTTGGCGCTTTTGGTAGTTTTTACAGTGTTAACCAAAAGATATTCTTTATTTTTTAATTTGTTGACGGCTCCCTATGGGGTTTCGGGAAAGAATCTTCGCGGAAATATATGACCTGTACTATTCTGTTTACACACATGGAGTTTTAGGATAATTCCTCATGTATTTTTCTAGATATTTAACAAAACGTCTAAAATCACAAGTGACCAATTATCATTGGGCATATAAGTGTGCACTAAAATTTTAATTGAATTAAAACTGAAAATAAAACTATATGTTACGAATTCACATACTATTAACTGATTTTAAATTATTTTTCCACACAATTGTGGATCAAAATTTCAATTTTGGACCTTCATGATAACTGAGTGGATAACAATAACTAGGGAAAGCAGCAAAAAATTCTCTCACTTAGCTCATGTATCCATTTTTATCGGTGACTGCGTAAAAACACACAGACAGGGGGAAAAAACCTTAGTTCAGTAGTTGGCGTTAATCAACCAACGCTCTTGTTTAACGGCGTATTTAAAAAAAAAAAGTTGATTTAATAAGATATTTAATTTGGTGGGGAACCCGGGCCACGCTCCTTTGAATATGAAAACGATTCTTAGAAAGAAAAAGAGTATTCTAGAATGAAATGAATTATGATACGGAAATGATAAGATATCAGGAGTAGAAAAAATTAAATATTGCTAGGGGAAATAGAGGAAAATTATTTTAAGGTCGGGATAAGTAAATTATATGTGAAAAATAAAGAATTTTAAAATATATATATATATATATACAAGGAGGCTCTATCTCCAACGCTCTTCAAGAGCGTTGCCAGGTTCGGCGTCAAAAAAAAAAAAAAAAAAAAAAAAAAAAACACAAGTATACAAAATATACCTGACAGCAGTTTTAAATTGGCACATATAAAATGTAGTAATCCCTATTTAAGTGAAACCTGCCTATAACGGAATCTTATTTTAAACATAAAAATTCTATTGTTTCTATTGTAAGAATTCCATACTATTATTTGTGAAAAGGCGAAAGACAGTTTAAAACGAAAAATTTTTCCTGTCTTTTGCGATTTTGCCTTAGCAGATTTCTCTATATATAAGATAAACTGTTTTGAACAGTTTTGAAAAAAACATTTTAAGCAGTAAAAGCTGTGAAAGCGGAATCACTGAACCGTGCAATTTTTAATTTTTAAAACAGAATTTCGTTATATACAGGTCTGTTTCCACAGGGTTCACCGAACAAAATACAATAAAACATCTGAAAAAAGAATCGCTGTTAAGGCTGTACTCAACTTCTCTGCTCAACAAACGCAAAATGTTTTGACACATTTACAAATTCATTTTTTAACCGAAAGATATAAAATTGGAAGGGTTGACTATGGAAGCGATTTGTGTAGAAAAATTATATAATATGAGGAAAGAAAGAATTTATTAAGTTACGTTTTAACAGGAAAATTACAGTACGAACATCTAGTCACTCGTCTCGCCGGTAACTGCGAAAAGTAAACATAGTGAGAAAAATACATCGGCACAGTGCCGTCTATGGGAGATAAGGAAAAGTACAATTTTATTTTAACACTCTCCCTAAAATTGGACTATTCCTGAAATATGAATAGTTCACAGTCTTAAACGAGTCCAATATTTGCACATAGTTCTTTTAAACGTAAATGTCCCATAGGCTTTGTTATCATATCTGCTACTTGATTTACAGTGTCCACATACTCTATCAAGATCTTTTTTTCTTCCACTAACACTCTTATATGATGATATCTAATATCTATATGCTTGGTGCGTCTATGGTTAGTTGGATTACTAGCTAACCGAATTGCACTTTGGTTATCAACGCGTAGACGTCCTTGTATTCCAGGTTGAAATTCACTTATTAAATTGGTCAACCAGACCAACTCTTTGGATGCTGTTGATGCAGCCATGTACTCAGATTCTGTCGTAGAAAGGGCCACACATACTTGTCTTTGGCTACTCCAAGTAATTGCACCATCACCTAAGGTGGAAATGTATCCTGTTGTGGATCTTCTTGTTTGCACATCCCCAGCATAGTCAGCATCAGAAAACACATTGATATAACCGTCTGTTGAGCCACTGTAGTGTATTCCCATGTTTATTGTACCTTTCAGATACCTCAAAATATGGTTAATGAATTTCCATGATCCAACAGTAGGTGTTGACATCCACTGTGCAGCTTTTCCAACTGCGTATGCCAAATCTGGTCTTGAAACAACAACTAAATACATTAATCTTCCAATAGCTGATGCAACTGGATGTTCAGAATCTAATTCATTTTCACGATACAGAATAGCTAAAGAAGTTTTATCTACTGGCACTTTAGCAGGTTTACAGTTACCTATTTCAAACATTGACAGTGTTCTTTTAGCATAAGCTGCCTGATGAATTCTTATGTTGTCTTTCATTAATTCAATTTGAAAACCAAGAAATTGTCTGACATTTTCACAAATCGTGATTTCAAATTCAGTTTGTAACTGGCTAAGAAGTGTTTGAATATCTTCCTTATCAGTGGCAGCAATCAGTCCGTCGTCAATATATATAGCAATAATGACTAAATTTTCACCAACATACCTCAGATATGCACAAGGGTCATAACTACTAGCTCTAAATCCAACGCTTGTTAAAAATTCAGTTAGTCTTTGATTCCAGCATCTAGGTGCCTGTTTTAGACCATATAGATTTCGAATCAATCTCCAAACACGTCCAGATCTATCATTATAACCTTCTGGTTGCTCCATGTATATCAGTTCATCAAGTGTTCCATTTAAAAATGCAGTCTTGCAATCAAATTGTGCTATTTTTAATTTCTTAAAATAAATAAACCAAAATAGAAAACGTACAGTATCATACCTTATAACCGGACTAAAAGTCTCTTCATAGTTTACTCCATATTGTTGCTCAAATCCTCTAATCACCAAACGTGCTTTAAAGCGTTCAATTTCATCATTTTCAATTGTTTTGACACGAAAAACCAATTTGGCAGTCAATGGTTGCATCGTGTTATCACGTTTCACAAGTTCCCAAGTGCCGTTCTTTTGATGGGAATGCATCTCATCTTCCATAGCTTCAATCCATTTTTGTTTCTCAGGTACTTCCATAGCTTCCCGGTATGATTGAGGTTCAATTACCTTTTGACAAAGATGGGAATAGCGTATAGGTGGTTGTATCGTTGAACGATCTCTCAACTGGTATCTTACTGGTTCTTGTTCCAATTGGTTATCTTTGTCTTCCTTCTCTACTAATTCCACCTCTTGCTCTCCCTGACTCCAATCTATCAATGTATTTGGCACTAAAACATCATGAAATTCAACATCTCTGCTTATTCCTATTCGATTTTCACCTGTATACACTCTATAATTTCCAGTGACTTCTTCATAGCCCACAAAAATTCCCCGTATACTTGTTTTACCAAACTTCTTGTCAACACGTAGTTGCTTCGGAATTTGGACAATACATAGGCTTCCAAAAATTCTCAAGTGCTTTAATGAATATTCCCTTCCATACCATGCTTCATAAGGTGTTTTACTTTTATCACGACTCTTACCAGTACGATTTAAGATATATGCAGAACAGTTCACTGCTTCAGCCCAGAAGCGTTTTGACAATCCCTTTGTCAACAGCATTGTTCTCGCCATTTCTTCATTTCAGCATCGTAATTATCGCTACCAACTGTCGGTTGTACATGCGTTCCATCAATCAGTTCTAACGCATCACGAGCATCTAAAATCGCCCGTACTTGGAATTTCCACTGTGTCCAATTATTTGAGTCCACAAGCTTTTCTATTTTCACTCTGTCACTTTCCATTTTTGTCAGGAAAATCGAAAACAAAGTCCAGAAAACAATTCAAAGAAACGCTTACTTCGTTAGGCTTAGCAATCGCCGTAGAACTCAAAAAATCAAAACGCAAACACAAGTTAAATTAAAAACTATCAATTTCTTTCCAACAGAAAACCTCACACGCAGGCCGCAAACGTGACTGGGGCCGATAACCTGTAGAAAAATTATATAATATGAGGAAAGAAAGAATTTATTAAGTTACGTTTTAACAGGAAAATTACAGTACGAACATCTAGTCACTCGTCTCGCCGGTAACTGCGAAAAGTAAACATAGTGAGAAAAATACATCGGCACAGCGCCGTCTATGGGAGTTAAGGAAAAGTACAATTTTATTTTAACAATTTGGAATCGAGCTGTGTTTTCCATTTTTTGATAAATGAATTACTTATCGAGTTATAAGCATTTTCGATCACGTGACAAGGCGTTTGTTTCTCTTCGTTGACTGGTTTTTCTGTTTTGGTCGAGAAATTCGGTTTCCTTTGTTTATTTTGTTTGCCACCAAAACATTTATCTTCTTTAAACGCCAGAGTCTTGTTTGGAGGACACTTGTAAAAGAAACCTGTTTCGTCAGCATTGAAAATGTTCTCAGGACCGAATTATTTTAGAATTTCTGCTACTTCAGCACTCCACTTCTCATGTGCTGTCACAAGGGAATCCGCATTTTCACCGCAGATAGTTTTCTGAAATAACCCATATCTCTTCTTGATTTTTTCTAGCCAACCAATTCTGGCTTTGATGTCAGAGTGCACAAGAGAGGAAGCATATTCTAGAGCCTTTACTAAAACGATTCGTCCCGAAAGTGTTAGATTCCGGTCCCTTATCCCTTTAATCCACTTAAACATTGCTTCGTCTAAGTCCTAAGTAAGACTGACACGTACTCTTTCGTTTTCGCGCCGAACCAAGATCCGAATTCTGCTCGGTGATTGACTCTCTATTTTTTATGATTTTTGACAGTGTACTTGCCGAAATCCCAAACTTTTTTGCCACATCTTTTTTTTTCAATCCCTTATTGATTTCTTTCAAAATCTCCACTTTTTCACAGAGAGTTATGCAGTTCCTAGGAGACATTTTTTGCAGAAGCAGTAAAAAAACGCAAACAGATTAAGTTTTGTGAATCTTTCACACTAAAGAAAGCCAGATACAATAAACATCTACTCTAACTGTAAGAGTTAAGAGCTTTAGTTTGGACAGGTGAAAACGTATTCTAAATGGTAACAGTGATCTGCTCTCGTGGCTACAACTGTCGAGGGAGAATATTTCATTACACCAATAGCCTGCTTACGCCTTCTTTCCCACCCGCTTTTTTGGGGGGCGCATCGAGTCACGTGTCATGCCAGCGGATCTCGGGAGCTTTATGGCAGCGAATATTACGAATATGGACTTGTTGTGCTCGATTAAAAGAGAGTTTATTTTTTTTAATTTAACCTTCAGAATGTGATCTTCGAACTCATTCACTTTAAGCTTCAATTACCTCTCTGATCCCGCTCTTATATGTGTAACAATCCAATTGACGCATTTTTAAGAAGGATGTTGGAAGGTGTGCGAGGGGTGGGGAATGAATTCGTTGGATATAAAGACCAAGGTGATTCAAGGTAGAAAAGTAAAATAAAAAACTCAGCACTGAACGATAAATCGGGAATCAGTGATGGAAAATTGATCCATGTGATTTGGAAGCTTTTTTAAAACTGAATAAATAAAGAACATTTTATGAAAAAATTCGTTATATGAAGATAGATATTTTGCTATATGGAGACTATTTTTAATGAGATCATGAGAAAAGGGGACCGTTCCTACTAAAAATTCGTTATATAGAGAAATTCGATGTATGGAGTTTCGTTATAGAGAGACTCGACTGTGTTTTCTTATCATTCGAAATCTGTCGTAGGACATAACATTGCGAAAGAATGGAGTTCCAAGACATGTCTTTTTTGATCGAAACATTTAGACATCGGGCTTTTGAATAATACCCTGTAAAACATGGAGCAACAGAAATATTTTCATTTCATTGTCATTTGTAGGTACCCACCTTTTTGATCGGCTTTTTTGACTTTAGATGTTGCTTTTCAATGCATTGTTATGCATATCTATTAGTTTCTTACTTAATGGCGTGAATCAAATTGTCATCGAAAAATAATTAAAAATATTGTTTTCTTGAATGAAAGTAGAGGTGTCAACTGTTGAACCCACTTGTAGTTGTTGGAATGGTAATCTTAACGGAGCTGGAGGAAGGTTATTCAAACATAGCGGCATTCAGGTTAGGGTGGAGTGAAAAAAACCAAAAATCAAAAATCAAAATGTAATACCGCGCAAAAGTTGCTTATGGTCCTCAGTAATAAAACTGCACAGTTTTTTTCGAAATCAAGTTTTATCTTCAGGTGCTTCCGGGCCTATTAATTTTCACCTAGCTCGTCAGAAACACCTTGTAGAAGTTATAAATAAAAATAAAGCTGGAAAAGTAAAATGTCATACTGCGAAAAGTTGTGTATGACACGCAGGAATACGCCTGCACAGTGTTTTTGAAATCAAGTTTTTTATTCCGGTGCCCCAGGTCACCCCAATTTTTGCGAAATTCGTCAAAAAATGCCTTGTTCAATTGAAATAGTCATAAAGTTGGAAAATAAAAATCTCATACCGTGGAAAAGTGCTAATGGTATGTAGTAATATGTCTGCACAGTTTTTTCGAAACCACATAATATCTTCCAGGGACCCGGTCATTCGAAGGTTTGGAAAAATTGACGTAAATTCTCTTTTATCTGTTTTACATGTATAATAGAATACATCACACAAGAAGAAAGAGTGCAACGCAAACATTTTATCTCTGAACAGTACGCAAACAATTGAAGTTCAAGAATGAAAAACAAACATTTAGATCTGTTAAAAGTATTCAAAAATTTTTAAGCTCAATTAAATCAGTTCGTGCTCTTTAAAAGCAAAATCTAAATATTCGAAATGTTTCGGCTTGGTATTTATTGATGGTGCTGCTTTAGTTTTGCAATCTTAAAATCTGACTTGGTCTCAAAATATGGCACAATGGATCTTATGAATCCATCCATGTTGCTTGTACCACAAACTGTCGCGGCAGCTCCAGTGACCCCTCTGACACACCTTTCTACACTTTGAGTGTGGAATGGAAACTCAGCAAACGAAATAAAATCTTCACGATCACGTTTGTCAATGTACATCTTTAAACCATCTTATGAAAGAGTAGTCAAAATAGATGGTTCTGTAACTTCGACCGTATCCCACTGAATCAGATTAATATAATCTGCTGCGCTAAAATTGATTGCGGGAACTTCGAACTGCCTGACTTCTCCACTAGTGTTTGCACTTCACGTTTTAAGAATTCTACGAAATCCTAGCTCGCGGATTTGTTTCCGATCATCAGTTTCCATGCCAGTCAGCAGGTTTTTCGGATGGGCAAAAATGTATTGTGCTGGATTACTGGGTTAATTGCAACTTTTACTGCCTGGAGTACAGCCCTGGAAAATTAAACAATTTCCAAAGATGGCTTGCACTTAATTGAAAACCATACACATGCCTACAACCCGACTACAAGCTCGGTTAATATCTTCAGTTTTAACATATGATCTGGAATTGCCACATAGCCTGAAAATTCTGTTGGCAGTGGTAACCCATCTGCTATGTGAAACTCTGCAGGAAATGTATTTGCACGGTGTTCCGAGCAACTTCCTTTCTTAATAGATGGGATCATTTCCTTCAGCTATTTTTGAGTGGTACTGAGATCATCAATAACTGTTTCGAGGTTATAATTAATATTGATATTCCGTAAAGAAACGATGGGAAGAGATTCACACTTCTCCAACATTTTTCCAATCAGCCCACTATAACTGTATGATCTCCTGCAGCATGCGTCTAGCACGAACTGATTTAATAGAACTTTAAATTTTGTGAACAGTTTTAACAGATTTAAATGTTTGTTTTTATTCTTGAACATTGATTTTATGTGTATATTTTACAGATAAACTGTTTGCATTGTATTCTTGCTTATTGTGTGATGCATTCTATTATACATTTACAACAGATAAAAGGGAATTTACGGCAATCTTTTCAAAATTTCGAATGACCGGTGCCCTGGAACATCGTGATTTCAAGAAAACTGTGCGGACATATTACTACAGGCAGGCATTAACTTTTCCGCGATATAACATTTTTATATTTCAAATTTTTGTTTATTTCGATTTGTAAGTTGTAAAGGCATTTTTCACGAATTTCGCAAAAATTGGGGGGGGACCGGGGGCACCAAAACTTAAAACTTGATTTCAAAAAAATTGTGCTGGCATATTACTACGTATACAACTTTTACGCGGCATGACATTTTTTTTTATTTTATCTTTATTTTTATTTGTAATTTGTACAAGACATTTCTGACAAGTTTGGCGAAAATCGGGGGTCGCTGTGGCACCGGAAGATAAAACATGATTTCGAAAAAACTGTGCAGTTTTATTACTGAGGACCATACACAACTTTTGCGCGGTATTACATTTTGATTTTCTATTTTCGATTTTTTCACTCCACCTTAATCCAGGTTCAGCATGAAAAAGTTTCACTTTTGTCGTCACTTTTGGAATAATCATACTCTTCTGTTGAAATATTAGTATCTGAGCATGAAGAGCCTAACAAGCATTCTTCATCATCGTCTGATTCCGACATTGCGAACATTGAATAAATTCGGCGAGATTAAATCAGACTCGGACCACATTTCCATAAAAAGAACAGACCTCTCATGTATCTAACATCACCATCAGACTAAAAAAATTCTATCTGACACACTATATATACAGTTAAACCATTACGTCACGCCACACGTTTTCGTAAAATTTTGCATAAAACAAGACGTTGGAAATAAGAAAACAGATGGGAAAACTTTCCGAATTCAGCCGTACTCAAAAACGTTGTAGAATACGAAGCAGGGGAAGTTGGCCTAAAATGATCCCCTTAAGGGATTAACTTGTGTAAAATAACATAACTGTTTTAAAAAAACTTTTGACCTTTGTTAGTATGTTTTACACTATATTTTGCATTAGAAACATTCTTTAATAATATTTTAAACCCAAATTGAGTAGTGAAAAAAATAGATTTTAGAAAAAGTGTCCAAAGGATCATTTTACCCGCACCCAAGGGCAAAATGATCCTTCATTTAAAAATAATTGTAAATCGTTTTTTATAGGAAAAATAAAGGATGTAAAATTAATTATGACAATACATAAATAAATAAAATAAGTTTTACAATGAAGTAGCATACATAATTTATTTTATGAAAATTTTAAAATAAACAAGTGTCAAATAATTTTGAAAAAAAGAATAAAATGGAATATTTCAAAATTTTGTTCCAAAAATAATTGTCAACAATAAACGCAGAAATAAGTTAAATAATACCTATTTCTTCCCCATCCGAAAACTCCGTATATTTGAACACATATCGCAAAGATACACATCATCGTCATTTTCATCTATCCCTGCGCATGCATCATGCGCCCACTTACGAAACTTGTGACACTGGATCCAACCTTCACCTGCTGCAGAGGAGGAAAATAGTTCATCGCAATAAATACACTTGTATTCATCTTCTGAATATGTTTCACTATATTCCATATATTGGATTTTAGGCACCCTTTTCTTCTTTATGGAAATACGTCTTTACTTTGACTTCATGCTTTTTCTTGGCTTGTTCTGGCTATTTTGTTTTCAGCTTTAGCATTTTTTAATTGAATTTTCTTAGCTGCAGCCTGTTTTGTAATCTCTTTCTGTTCTCTGTTTTTCGTTTCCAAGCTCAGTTTATTCTTATAAAGACTGCTTGTTAAGATGGCACTTCCCATCGATTTTCTTTTTCTCGAAGTGCTTCATTCCGTTTTCCTTGGAAAGAGTATGATATCACGTGGACTTAAAGAGAAAGATTTGGGAAAGTCACACATTTTGAGAGCGGTTGAAGGGTTCCTATGATGGCTAGGGCCCGGTACCGTATTTTCTTCAGACGATGTAGTAGCAGCTAGCTGCAGTTCTTGAGAAATGCCTCCCTGTTCAACATTTCTCTCTTGTTCTTGACAGTAACCTGGTGTGACTGGATGTGGCTTATTTGTAACTTCTGCAGCAACAAAATCAATTTCAGAGAATACATCCGGGTTAAAAGGTACAATTCCGGTTACCTTAAAACCATTGATGGCGTTTAATGGTACACAAGCAGGCAAGTAAGCTTCACCAAAAATTTTTGCGATTTTATTTATTCCAACTCCCCCTTTTTTGTTACTGTTGGTCAGCCATTTTTTTAGCGATTTATCGTGCCAGGTGTTTAGTGCAAACATAACTTCCACATCCAAGGGTTGGAGTTTGTGAGTACAGTGGGGAGGTAAACATAATATAGTGACAAAGTTCACTCTAGCTTTTTCAGTTACTGCAATGTTTTTAGTATGTGATAGGTGTCCATCCAGAATCAGCAATACTGAATCATCCTTAGTTGGCTTGAAATGAAATAAAAAGTGTTCAAACCATTTTTCAAAGGCTTCCAACTTCATCCAACCTGAATCATTGCAAAAATAGGTACAACCCCTTAATGCTCCAGTCATTAGCTCCGGTTTCATTCTTTTGCGTGCAAAAATTAACATAAGCGGTACAAAATAACCGGATGCTGATGCACAGATAACAGTTGTTGTTGATTTTCCTCGTTCTGCGGATACGACTTGACCAACTTGTCGCTTCCCTTTTTTAGCGAGAATTTTACAGTTTCGACCAGATACATGATAGTAATACATGATAGTAATAGGCACGATATTTAATATGTCTAGGTTAATAACCAAAATTAACCTATTAAATACAAAATATTTGCAATTTGGAAAACACTACTTATTAAAGGATTTATGAAATCATTTAAACATTTAATAAGGGCAAAATGATCCTCAGCGGGTAAAACGATCCACAAGATGGATCATTTTGCTCGGAAACATGGCCGCCCATTTTAGGTCATATTACTGGATGACGCCGAGAAACATAACAAATTTATAAAGTGTAATTCACAGCTAACAACATACTCCATTAAGTAAACCAAGTCATATTTCTGTACATGAAAGATTATATATATAAATAAATATGAAAATTAGTGCTTACCTTATAACAGATGTTAGGAAAACCACTTTTTCAAAGATTTTTCTCCAGGAGCGTGATAATGCGATCTCTTGAATATCGCCATTGCTTCTCTTTGAGTTAGCAGATCTAGTTTATGTGTTACTCGGTAGATAGCGCGACCTGTCTGGCTGAAAACATATGTGGATCGTTTAGCCCGTTAGGATCATTTTAGGCTAACTTCCCCTACCTGACTAAATGAGGTGAAATAACCGGAATTTGTGGGTGTAAAGGATTTTGCTCATAGCTCGTGTCAAGGTATTAGAGAGGAGAATTATAAACAATGCAAAGAAACTTTTAACTTGCGAAAAATTTATATACCTGCCTCTCAAGCATAATGTGATTTGAATGAAATTTGGAAAAAACTGCAAAATTACAAAAATCCGACATATGATGTGAAACTGGCAAGCTTTTCACAGGAAAGTATCGCCATCTATTGGGAAAATGGTAAATTACATATTATGTATTGGACGTACTGAATTCGGGCTTCACGGAATTGAAACACTGATTTTTCTCTTGCCCGAACTCAGGTCGGGCCTTCCAAAATTGGCACATTTGCATTATCCGAATAGAGTTCATGCGCCACAGGCAAGGGGTTAAAAAAATTTATGCGTGAAAGTAATTTGAAAACACTAAAAAGTGAGTAAATTGCGATACAGTTTTCAGAAATATTGCAATACAGTTTTCAAATAAATTGCATTTTTAAGTATTTGTTTTCTCCATTCGATGTTGAAAAAATTGAAATTGGCGATGTTTAGAAGTTTAAAAAATTGCCGTGAAAGAGAAATTTACTCGTCTGATGTTTCCAACATCAAAATGACGTCGCGTTTGTCCTCTATAATATAGATAGAGTAGATATATTATATATTAGGTAGCTTTCTTTACAAAAAGCTACCTATTGCAGCCGTTCGGAGGAAAGCAATTTCAAAAAATTTGGTATATTTTCATCGATCATGACCCCCAGACCCCGAAACCAACCTCCGTTCAAAATTGATATATATATATATATATATATATGACTTATGTCCCACTGTAACTCTCGTATTTATGAACCGATTTCGATGTAATTCGGTGTGTACATAGTACATACCAATGTCTCGACCGAGTTCGTTGGCCAGCTTCATCCGCCAATTTGTTTCAAAATGGCGGCCATTTAAATTTTTTTTTTAAATTTAAAATTTGAAATGTGGTACCAAAAAATTCAAAATGGAAAAATATTTTTTTCTTATGTATTTGACCTTTATACAAAGACTCCGTAGCAGTTTTTGTTTTGTCTATATCTTAAAATATGGCTGAGTTATAGCATTTTGAATTTCTAGTGAAGCTGATATTTTGAAATGTCCTGAATTTTGTCACGCGATAAAAGGCGTATTTATGAACCGATTTTGATGTAACTTCGTTTATACATAGTACAGACCAATGTCTCGACCGAGTTCGTTGGCCAGCTCATCCGCCATCTTGTTTAAAAATGGCGGCCATTTAACATTTTAAGAAAAATTTAATTTGAAATGTGGTACCAAAAAATTGAAAATTGAAGAAATATTTTTTTCTTATGTGTTTGACCTTGATAAAAAGATTCGGGAGCAGTTTTTGTTTCGTCTATATCTTAAAAAATGGCTGAGTTATAGCATTTTGAATTTCTAGCGTGGCTGGCATTTTGAAACGTCCTGATTTTTGCCACGTGATAACAGACGTATTTATGGACCGATTTGGATGTACCTTGGTATGTACATAGACATACAAATAACTCAACCGAATTCGTTGGCCAGCTTCATCCGCCATTTTGTTTCAAAATGGCGGCCATTTAAAAAAATTTTAAAAAATTTAAATTTAAAATGGGATACTAAAAAATTGGAAAATGTAAAAGATTTTTTTTGTATGTGTTTGACCTTAATACAAAGATTCCGGAACAGGTTTTGTTTCGTCTATATCTAAAAAAATGGCTGAGTTATAACATTTTGAATTTCTATTGTGGCTGACATTTTAAAACGACCTGATTTTTGTCATGCGATAACAGGCGTATTTATGAACCGATTTTAATGTAACTTGGTCTGTACATAGTACAAACCAATGTCTCAACCAAGTTCGTTGGCCAGCTTCATTCGCCATCTTGTTTCAAAAGGGTTGCGATTTTTTTTAAAATGTAATTTAAATTTAAAATGAGGTATTAAAAAATTGGAAAATGAAAAAGATTTTTTTTTATGTGTTTGGCCTTGATACTAAGATTCTAGAGCAGTTTTTGTTTCTGAAAATTTGTTCTTTTGTTTATATCTTAAAAAGTGGTTGAATTATAGCACTTTGAATTTCTATCATGGCTAACACTTTGAAACGATCTTGTATTTGTCACGCGATACCACACGTATTCGCTTATTTCGATGGAAGAAGGCATGTGGATAGTATACATCAATATCTCGACCAAGTTCGCTGGCCAGCTTCATCAGCCATCTTGTTTCAAAATGGCGGCCATTAAATAAAAAAAAAAATATATTTAAAGTGAGATGCAAAAAAATTAGAAATTGAAAAAGGTTTCTTTCTTAAGTATTTGACCTTGATATTAGGATTCAGGAGCATTTTTTGTTTGTCTTTATCTTAAAAAATGGCTCAGATACAACAGTTTCAATTTCTAACGTGGGTGACATTTTTAAAAATCTGATTTTTTGCCTGCGACAGCACTCGTATATATCAACCGATTCCGATGTGAGTGAGCATGTGCACAGCAATTACTAAGGTCTCGACCAAGTTCACTGGTTAGCCTCATCCACCATGTTATCTTAAAATGGCAGGCACTTTAAGAAACCGCCGAATTTGGCAGCCAAATATAAGTTACTTTAAATAAAAGCAGCTTGGATATAGCTGGCTAATTTCGCGAAATTCTCATTTATAATGATTTACTATTGAGAAAAATTAGTATTGAATCTCCTACATTCGGTTTTCACTTAATTGAGCTTCGTGTGTTTGAATAATATAAGTTGGCTTTTTTAAAATAAGGAATATGAAAGCTACCTCTTCCTCCCGGCACCGGCCGGAAGGACTTTTTATTTATCAGCTCTATAAAACTGGCGTCACATTCCGATCTTAAGGATATGTTTATTTCTACACTTACTAATACAATTTTTATCTCTGCTAATGTTCTATTTTCAAATTACATCCACGTATACCTAAAAACAACATACCTTTTAAAAAGACGCATTAAAATTATTGTTCTTAAAAAGACGGACAAACATTAGCATTATTTGTGAAAAAATAATATTTCAATGAAAATTAAACATATTTTTTTTTTTTTTTTTGTTTTTGTTTTTGTTTTAGTAAATAGCTCTAAAAGGTAGACACAGAAGTTAAGCAGATGAAAGATATTTTTGATATACCGTTCAAGTAAATCGAAACACAAATGTTTAACATACCATTAACTAGAAAAGTTTATAAAAAATTTCTCACTCAGAAGAATATTTATAAAGTAATCTGAAACTCTATTTCTAACAGATTTCAAATTGGAAGCAAAGATCCTTGAAAATATTGATTTCTAGCTATTATCAAAATTCAAATTCAATTTTGTCACTTTAGGGCGTTTGGATTTCTAAGTAAGATAAAAGTTTAATATTCTAGAAGCCTCTATTTATTTTGCATCAAGAAGTTTGATAGCGGTTTAAAATTCCTCACATATTTGCAGTTTTGTATTTTCTTAACAAAATTATTTCTTCAACATTGTTTTTAATGAAATTTTTGTTTAACAGAATATTTAAAAATTCGATGAAACATAAATATCATTTATAATATCTCATGTTTTTCACTATACACTAAATATATATATATATACATATATATATATATATATATATAAATGCTTCTAAACTATGAAAATTATAATTTTACCAATTACGAAAATGTACAAAAACTTCTTCCGAATTACCCCCTAATCTGTAATGTGTTCTTTATCTTTAGAAATGTTAAAAACTAATATAATTTTGAGATTTAAGGGGGTCCTGGACTCAAAATTCTATTTTTTATATATAGAGATTTTGTTATGCAATTTTTTTCTGAAATATGTTTTAAGTTATGTTACATAATAAAAATATTTCATGTAAAAAAAATCGGAAAAATTTAAATATTTTTTACAGAATGTAAATTTTAAACATACTTAATTTTTGATATAACTCTGGACGTACTTACTCCATTTTACAAAACTTTTACTCTTTTGTGTATAAAAAATGTGTCCAGTTTAATTTGTTTTCAGGATTTTTTAAAATATTGATTATGAATTTTATAAAAAAAAAAATTAAGTAAAAAATGAAGTTTTTATATGATTGCATTAATTAGCATATTTTCACAATTATCACTCAAAATTAAAAATCCTGAAGACAATTTGTTGGAAATATAGCATAAAATCTCTATTGAAAATTTCATACATGTATCTTGCATGGAGCTTTAGATATATTCTTTTAAATTTGACAAATCGAGAAAAAATTCATTCTGAGATAAATGAAGTATAAGTTCTCGCCAGAGGCAGGTGATGCATAGCTTCTCAAGGCAAAAGGTGTTATATCTCTGGACCTAATGAAGATAAAAGCATGCGGCTTGCGGTATTTACCTCTAAAACCTCAGTAAATTTTTAAGCCAATATATATATATATATAAAATGGATTTTTTGAGAATTTTTTATAACCGGACCCCATTAAAGAAGCATTTATGAAAGCAATTTAGGTTGCTACCATGGATTTTCGGAAAAGTTTCCAAGTAATTTTTATGTATCAATCGCCTATCTCAACCCGGAACATAGGATTTTCCTATCCTGTCAAGTCACAAGAAAACATTTTCATAGTCAACAAGTATGAGCTTTGTGCTAACATATTAAGAAAAAAATGGACAACGTGAAAATAGCACACATTATAAATATGTGTGTACAAAAAGGTTCAGACAGCTGTTACGTAGCTTCTAAAGCTCTGTTATCAGTGCAAAGGTAAAAATTAGTGTTTAAAACATAGAAGTATTTAAGACACGCATCTCGCATGTCACCTTCGAAATAGCGCTGTTGAAAAACAACAGCGTGGTCAACCGTTCTCGCGTACCCGGGAAGATCAATGCATACCTAAAAACAACATAAATTTTAAAACACACAATACAGATCCTATGAGTATTCTTTTTTAAAGAAGGATAAACATTTGTATTATCAGTGAAAAAGTAATATTTCAATGAAAGTTAAGCATATTTTTAAATTTTGCTGCTAATAGCTCTAAAGGGTAAAAAACAAACAAACAGATAACCTGTTGACAGATATTTTTTACATACAAATCAGGTAAATCGAATCACAAATGTTTAACGTACCATTAAATATTAAAATTTATAAATTTTTCTCACTCTGAGGAAGATTTTTAAAGTAATCTAAAATCCTATTTCTAACAGATTTTAAATTGCGAAGCAAAGGTCCTTGAAAATATTGATTTCTAGCTATTATCAAAATTCAAATTCAATTTTGTCACTTTAGGGCGTATGGATTTCTAAGTAAGATAAAAGTTTAATATTCTAGAAGCCTCTATTTATTTTATACCATGAAATTTGATAGCCGATTAAAATTCTTTCCATATTTGCAATCTTGTATTTTCTTACGAAAATTATTTCTTCAACATAGCTTTTAATAAAATTTTTGTTTAACGTAATATTTCAAAATTCGATGAAACTTAAATAACATTCATAACATATCACGTTTTTCACTATACATTGTAAAAAAAGACAGATGTTTTTAATTTATGAAAATATAATATAACCACGTACGAAAATGTTCAATAACTTCTTCCAACTTAACTTACGATTCCGAAAAGTTTTCTTTATCTTTAGAAATGTCGAAATCCAGAATAATATCGAGCTTTAAAGACGCATTTATAAAAACAGTTTCACTTGCTGCTACGTATTTTCGGAAACGTTTCCGAGTGGTTTTTATAGTGCATTAATCACTTTTCTCAACCGGAAACATAGTGTTTTCAGATCCTATTAAGTCACGAGTAAACATTTTCACATTCAACAAGCATGAAGTTTTTGCTGGTATATAAAGAAATAAATGGACAACTTGAAAATAGCACATATTGCAAATGTGTGTGTACAAAGGGTGCAGACAACTGTTTTGGAGCTTCTAAAGCTCCATCATCGGTACAAAGGTTAAAATTAGTGATCAAAACATTCAAGTACGCGAGCAACGCAGTTCACAGCGTGCGGGGAAATGGCGGCGAATGTTGAAAAACGTTCGCGGAGTCAGTTGTTTCCGTGTACCCGGGAACACCAATGAGAAGCGCTTACACTGAAACAGCTTTAACCCTTTATTTACTGACGGTACCATTAAAATAACTTGTTATAAAATTCATGTAATGCATCGATCAGTAGTAATACAGTTTAGAATGAGTTATAGATGCATTACATTACCTTGTTCCAAAAGCATTATCGGTCACACAAAACAAAAATATTTTTAAAAGGATGATATATTTTGCTTTTGCATCTTTTCAGCTTTCTTGGCTTTTTTTTTGGTAGGGGGGGGGGGATTTTTCAATTCGGAAATATTTCTATATTTCTATTGTAAGAACATTATATTTGTACATTTCTTAATTCTACAAAATACTAAGAAAAATATTTAAAATAAAAGATTTGTGTGGGGTTATAAATATTGCATTAAATCCCTATAAATTCAAATTTAATTCATCCTTCTAAATCCTTCAATTCTTCTAAAATTTATTAAATTATTATGTAAACCGTCTAATGTAGTTTAAAAAATTCAAGACAAATATTTTAGTAGATAAAATTTTTATGAATTCACAATTCCGTACATAAAGGGTTAAGCAGAAACGAGAAAAAGGAGTGGGGAAAAGATTGAATTAAAGAAATGGTGGCCAGACTTGGTGGCCAGAAAGACAAACATTATAAATTAACAGCATTATTATAAACATTAATAGTATTTTGTTACTCTTGTATACATGAATTCAATTACGTAGATGAAAATATTTATTTGAGTATTGATAGCATTCAAAATACCCATTTTCCAGGTTGATAAAATTTATTGATTAATCCGAAACTCAATGACAGGCAAATTAATATTGTTTTTGTTAATGTTTCTTTAAGTTTCAAAAATCTATTGTTTCCTTGAGTTTCAAAGATAACTTTCACTTTTGTTTAAAACTTTTTGTTTCATAACTTTCAATTTTTTTTATAAGTTTCACTTTTTGAAGTTTCGGGTAATTCGGGAAAGATTTTAGTATATGTTCGTTCTTGTTTATATTATATTTTCGTATATTTAGAAACGTTCTTTTTTTTCAGTGTATATATATTTATACTTAGAAGGTCATTTATATATCATGAAGCATTACAAATTCATATTGGGACGAATGTGATTTTTTATTTATTTATTTATTTATGTATTTTTGCATGGTCAGTGTAAAGATCAATGTATTTAAATACAAGAAAAGTGTTTCATTTAGTATGCGAATGATCTTATCACATTTATAATGAGGATGTGCATCTATTACTTTCTTTTAAAACTTTTACTTCGTTGAATTTCAAAAGTTTACACTCCTCGTGAGATTAAATATTGAAAACAAATTAATATCAACGTGCTTTTCTTTAAAACATACATTTAAAGAAAATAAAACCATTATCTCTCTTTTTTTTAATGATAATTATTTAACTTCTGCATATCAAAATATTTTTCATAAAAATATAACGCGTATAAAAATTTTGCAGAAAAAATCTGTTGAGACTTAAACAAAATTATGTACAGTCGTAAAAAAATAAACACTCCCTGCTAACTCTGCATGAAATTATTGTAGAAGGAAATTACTAGCATCAAACGATTTAAAATAAAGTCTACTTTTAAATTATGTGTATAAAATTTGCTTAGGAATCATCTACATATCAAAACTAACACAAACTTTGTTCTTTTCAATAGCAATACCCAAATTTGACGCCATAAATAAATTTTACACCCTTTATTTAGCCTAAAACCAAATTTTCAGGAAATTCGTATGATTAGTTTCCAAGAAATTAAGTATTTTAAGATGAGCCTATTTTAGGGGCACTATCCAAATTGAAATTTGGTACACGATTGTTGAAATGCTACAGAACAGTTATGTCGCTTCTTTAAATGTATTATTTCTTGCCAGTATGACCATTTCACTCGCTTAATATGTTCCGACTATTGCCAGCCCAAATGTTTCAATAAAATGTGTAAAATCAACTACTTGAAAAAAAAAGTTAAATTGAGAATTTGCATAAAGCAGAACGTAATAACTATAAATCTATCAAACAAATTGTAGGTTGCAATTCATATTTTTTTAATATTAATTTCATAATTTGTAATGAAAAAAAATTATAATATGAATTATTGAAGTCAATACATTTAACAATGTATGTTTTTTTAGTATTATAAACACACAAAAAATTATCACATTAGGATTATATGTAGGATTATATTCAGGAGATATTAATAAAAATATAAAAATGTAATTTAACATTAGAACCTTTAAATTTTGAATCTTCATAATTCAAAAGCGTATCATCGAAATGACTTGAAATTTCGTTTCTAGGCATTGTTTGAACAGAAGATTTAATATATATTGTCAAAATTAGGTGTTGCCATTAAAAAAACAGTTTGGTCTGTTTTTGATTTATAGATGCCCCTCTAAGCAAATTTTATATACATCATTTAAAAGTAGAAATTATTTCGAATCGTTTGGTACCAGTAAATAATTAGTTGCATAGTTAGTGTTGTTTGTTTGCATTTTTTCCCACGACTGTGCATTATATATTAAAACAAGGCAATGTTGGGAAAAAATGGTAAATCAAGTAAACTAAAATACAAATCTTGAGCGTTCCATTTAGAATAATTTATTAAATAATCTCACTCAGAATAATATTTCTAAACTAAAAGTAATCCAAAATTCTATTTCCAGCACATTTTAAATTGCGACACTAAGAGATTGGAAATATTGATTTCTAACTGTTGTCAAAATTCAAATCCAATTTTGTCATTTTTGAGCATATGGATTTCTA
The DNA here is from genome assembly GCA_963932465.1 of Maratus speciosus. Taxonomy (NCBI): domain Eukaryota; kingdom Metazoa; phylum Arthropoda; class Arachnida; order Araneae; family Salticidae; genus Maratus; species Maratus speciosus. The sequence continues at coordinate 242,695,718 of OZ010800.1, read as the reverse complement.
AGTTTAATATTCTGAAAAGATTCTATTTATTTTACATCTAGAAAATTTAATAGATGTATATTTTTTCCCATATTTACAATTTTCTATTTTGTTAGGAAAACATTTCTCGAACATAGCTTTTAATAAAATTTAAATTTTTTCGTTAAGGTTAAATTCTGTTAAACATATTTATTTTTTTCACCGTATATTTATACCTAAAAATTTATTTATGTATTATGATATTACTTATATTCCAATACTCATATTGAAACTAAGTTGAATTTTAATATGCGGACAAAAATAAAGTATATATTCTAAATAAAGTATAGAATTTAAATAAAGTATATATTCTAAAAAATAAATATGTAAATTAGTCACTTTTACATAAGCATATGTGTAAATTTGTAAAATTACACTTTTGTCAGAAAATTTACACGCTTGTCGTAAAATTTTACCTGCATTAATGTGTGTTTATTGGTTTAATGGAAGTGTGTAATTTGTTATCTCTTCAAAAACTGAAACAAGTGTGTAAATTGTAGAGCATTGTATGGAATTGCCCGAATTGCTTGGGAATTTTCGGTTAATCTCTACTAATAACATATGTATTTGCAATTTTTGCTATTATTTTTTTCAAATTGTAGAAAAACAACACGCAGCAATATTGTTTACATTTCCTGCATCTTGTCCAATATGAGCTATATCGTGGATTTACCGATGTGAATAGTGGCAATATTTGCTCAAATATTGCTCCGATATTAGAGTGTTTAAATTTTATCAATATTGCTCCAAGATTTTAGGAATAAGGCATTTTATGGCAAACATTTGCAATCTAAATATAATATTAAACAAATGTGGTATTTCATTAGACTATTGCATTCATCAGAAGTATTTTCTTTTAATGAAATATTGGTTCGCAGTATAACCAATTATTTTGCTACTAGGACAGTAAAACCATTTATAAAGTAAAGGAGAACTAAGTGAATAATGAAATTTAATTCTAAATATTATTCAAATTAAGGGTAGTGGACCTACATACATGATGCCCTTAGGTACACAGATGTTCTCTACAAATGTGCACGGAATTATGAGTGTGTATGTGCAAAATTATTGTATACAATGACAAAAAATTTGCTTTCATTACTAGACACTAGTTATATCACTGCTACTTGTTGAATTTTTTCCCTCTTGTGTATTTAGTTTGATGATTTGTTTTAATGTAATAAATATATTTATATATATACGCGGTACGGTCAAAAACTTCCCGGAATAGGTCAGTTACAAATTATTAATAAAAAAGAAAAGTGCCCAGCTAAACTGATGGCATTGAGCTCAAAGACTATTCACACTAATTGTATATTATACTCTTATTTCAAAGAATAATGCCCCTCAAAAAGATAAGTGAAGGGGAATTAGCCCCCGCTTCCCCATTTAAACTTAACCAGAGAACCTCCAAATCTAATCAGGGAAGTTCCTTAACATAATAAACCGGTATACCAAATTTGGAGCAAATCGAATAATTATGCATGAAAAACCCGTTTATCCCGTTTTACCCGTTAAGGTGGGTGGACTAGCTCCCATTCCCACTTTATCCTTAACCAATGAACCCCCAAAACTAATCAGGGAAGTTCCTTAACATAATAAACCGGTATGCCAAATTCGGTGCAAATCGAATAATTCTGCATGAAAAACCCATTTATCTGAATTAAGGGGGGTGGACTAACCCCCTTTTTCCCCTTTATACTTAACCAATGAACCCCCAAAACTAATCAGGGAAGTTCCTTAACATAATAAACCGGTATACCAAATTTGGTGCAAATCGAATAACTCTTCATGAAAATTCATTTATCTAAATTAAGAGGGGTGGACTAACCCCCTTTCCCCCCTTTTATCCTTAACCAATGAACCCCCAAAACTAATCATGGAAGTTCCTTAACATAATAAACCGGTATACCGAATTCGAAGCAAATCGAATAATTCTGCATTAAAAACCCATTTATCTGAATTAAGGGGCGGGGACTGACCCCCTTTTTTCCCCTTTATCCTTAACCAATGAACCCCCAAAATTAATCAGGAAGCTCCTTAACATAATAAACCGGTATACCAAATTCGGAGCAAATCGAATAATTCTGCATGAAAAACCGTTTTATCTGAATTAAGAGAGTGGACTAACCCCCCTTTTCCCCCTTTATCCTCAACCAATGAACCCCCAAAACTAATCATGGAAGTTCCTTAACATAATAAACCGGTATGCCAAATTCGGAGCAAATCGAATCATTCTGTATGAAAAACCCATTTATCTGAATTAATGGGGGTGGACTACCCCCCCCCTTTTCCCCTTTATCCTTAACCAATGAACTCGCAAAACTAATCAGGAAAGCGCCTTATCACAATGAACCTAGAAAAATTTTTTGAAGCAAATCGGATGTTTCTATCAAGAGTTATCGCGTTACGTACATACGTACGTACGTACACACATACATACATACGTACATACATACAGAACCGGCTGGCACATTAGCTCTCAGACTTTGATAGCCTGTGAGCTAAAAAGTAAAACAATAATTTTATGTTATTGGCCTTCAAATTATTTTCCGCCTGCATCCACACACTTCTTCCAGTGTTCGTATAACTGTTCAAAACACTCCTTGAATCTACTTTTTGAGACGTCTTTCAGCAGCTTCGTCGCATTTTCGATCACCTCGCATCTGAATCCATAAAACGGTGTTCCTTCAATTTTATTTTCAGCCATGGACACAGGTAAAAATCCACTGGTACAAACGTGGGAGAATAAGGAGGGTGTTCCAGAGTGGTAACACTGTGACTGGCAAGGTAATTTTTCACAATCAAAGTGCGGTGTGATGGAGCATTGTCGTGTAAAAAAACCCATTTGTTTGTAACCCATTTTCAGGTCGTTTTCGTCTGATTGCACCTGGTTTAAGGATCTCCAGGTAAAGTTCCTTATTGACAGTTTGACCTTCAGGAGTAAATTCGTAGTGAATAACGCCATCGTACACGCTCGACGCCCTCGAACACGTTCAACATTTTCATCTGCCGTGGAAGAGGAAGGCGCCCAGTCCATCGATGCTTGTGCGGCCTTCACGAAAACGTCACTCGTACACAGCCGTTTTTTTTCATGGCATCGTTTCCGTATGCTTTCTTGAGCATCTGGAGAGTCTCATGAAGGTGATTTCTGGAGCAAAACGAAGAATTTGATGTTTGTACGCTGCTCTAAAGACGACTTTTTTTATGGCATCGTTTCCGTATGCTTTCTTCAGCATCTGGAGAGTCTCATGAAGGTGCTTTCTCGAACAAAACGAAGAATTTGATGTTTGCACTCTGCTCTAAAGACGACATTTCAAAATCCGACTAATGGAATATTCGCTTTGTCAGAAATGATCCACAACTAATGCCGATAGTATCGGAAATGAATTCCAGATGCCTGTGTGTTTTCCTTATCAACGCTGCCAACCTCGAAAAAAGATGTTTCTCGTCCAACGAACACCTGTGTGAATGTAAGCGACCATGCCGGAAATGTATTGGCTGTACCTCGTATATATATATATATATATATATAATATAAATGAAACCACAGATATAAAAATAAAATTGGAAAGACAATAGGAAAAACGGAAATGCAAAAATCATGAAACTATGAATATCTTACAGATTCGTGAGAGGAGCTATGAAAGCCCATTCATATTAAAGATGTGTTATTTCTTTGAATATTGTCAGAATTATGCCTAAAATGACAATATTTAACTCCTTATAACATATCGAAAAAGCGCAAAAGATTGAAAGTAATAATGAGATCTAAAGAAAAAAAAAAGAATTATACATAATACATCAAAAAAAAAAATAAATTAATGTATAAATGAGATGAATAAAACTTAAGATTAGTCCGTAGAAAACGTAACATAAATAACTCACCAAAGAAGAAAACGTGGCAAAGGTGCAAAATTATATAAATTTTTTATATATTTTTTTGTAGATAACTAACTTAATAAAGCCCTCAATATTATATGTTGTATCAAATATAAATTTATTATTCAAAGTAAACCATTAATATGTTTACCCATTAGTGAATGTCTTTTCTAACTGTAATCGTTTTGAAATTATTTAGAGACAGTTATAAACGTTTATTTGGACTTTAATGTATATGGATGTAATTAAACAGACGGAAATGGAGAAATGTTTGTGTACATTTCGTCTCATTTATCTTTCGTCACATTTATAGAAGTGACAACGGGAAAATAACGAAGCACTAAATTAGAAATTTTGTGCATTTACCGTACCATTAATTTTATATAATTGGCATTTAAATGCTTCTGAGTTGTAGCGTTATCTCTTTTGGTTAATTAAACACCATATTTGATATTGGCTGTTTATAAATCTAGTTAGAAAATACAGAAAATGTATGTACAAGATTGATTATATAATCAATTTCATACCTTTCTATTCAGTTATAATTGTTACTATCATAAATATATGATATTGAAAATAGGCAACGAAAATTTCATTGTATTTTCATTGTATTATATCTATGATTAAAAGAAGTTTTAAAAAGACATTTCCCCAAATTTAATCGGTAATATTGCCAATGTAATTGTTCTTCTAACATATTTTCTGCAACAAGGGATTCATAAAATTTACTTTTTATTGAAACCAGACTCATTTATATGATTTTGTAGGCTTATTGAAATTTTATTTATAGAGCTGCATACAGGATTTCCAAAATTTTTTTTAAATGTGCTACAATTTTTTACCCGTTGATAATACGTAGGTAAAGTATAAATTGCAAAAGTGTTTGAAATAACATAGGAATTAAGATTATGTTGATGAAAAAATCTTAAAAGTATTTTCAAAGAGGCACTTTTTCAAATTTTATATGGTCCCTGTATTTTACATAAAAAAAAAGTTCTAAGTGCAGCAGTAAAATGACTAAATACCGGCAGAAAGTTTTTTAGTGCCGGAAAGCTCCAAAATTTCATAAAATTCAAAATATCATAACTCGGCGAGTGTTGATCATAGAGAATGACATTTTTATTGTTTCAGTTGTCAGAGCGTGGAGAAAATGTTTGAAATATCGTTTATATGACCTAGAGGCCGTATAAAAAATTAATAGCTGTAACTTTTAGAAAATAAATGGCATGACTATTTCATAAACATACCATAAATATTTGCAGAAAATACCATGTGCTTCAAAACAACACCTTCTTAACACTTTTTAACACAGATAAAAAGTGTTAATGGATTCAGTTTGTCTGTACGTTTGTCCGAGCTCTAACTCGCGTAAATATAATCGAATAACACTGAAATTTTTGTATATTATTAACGATTACTATAGCAGGATCGCTATTGAAAATGAAGTACATTCCATGTACAGTTAATTTACAAGGAGAATCAAAATAATTCCTTTACATTACGGCCACTGGAAAAAATTGTTTCAAGTGCATTTTGATAACATTGCACCATTCCAAACATAATGAAGTTGAAATACATTTATGATGTGCACTAAAACATTATTTTTGTGGAATATGGAGTGGAAAGCATTCATTATTCATTTAGAGGTTCACGCAAAGTAATTCTGTTACGTAATAGTTACAGAGAAAAATCGTTTGCAATACATTTGAATGTTGTAGCACAAATTCAAACATTATGAAATTTATATGAATCACTCAGGTGTACTATAAGTCTTTTATTGAAAAGTACGGTATTCTGTTGATCATATATTGGACTAAACAAAGCAATTCGTAAGTATTACTGACTATGGAAGTGAATGGTCTAGAGGGTAGTTTTTAATTGTGTTATGTATTTTTCCAAGTGAACTATATTTATATAGGGTAACGCGCCCATATTTCGTCCCCTTTTCAAATGTCGTCCCCCTTTACTTCTCCTCTTCTGCGTAATTGGTTCCACTTATCACGCAAGGCACAGGGAACGGAAGGTAAAAGGGTTCAATAGCGAAAGTTTTGTTCGAAAAGAAGCATACATATATTAAAGACGCCAAATTTCCTATTTTTAGACGACCTGAGTTCTTATTACGTCGTTTGTAAAACGTTATTTACTGTAGTGTAAGTATTTATTTCTTATTCATTGCATGTATTTTACGTCGGTAAGATTCTAACAGTAGCATACAGTGAGTATTAGGACGCTCAGTTCATTTTACGGGAACTGAAACTCCGCCATATTGGGAAGTAGCGTGGTCCCAATTCAGTCCCCTTGCAGTTCTTATTTACGTCCCGTGGATGAAATTAGGAATGCTTTTTCGTGACAATTTTTTGAATTTTTTCCTCATGTTTGGATGGCCAATGTTTCGTCAGGTTATTTTTCCACTGATAATTAATACAGAATTAATACTGAAATTACAAACTTCCAGCAATTATTGCTCAAAAACATTACTGTAGCCTATTTTTTTGTGTATCCCTGTAAATGAATCTTAAATGTTATGGATGCCTTACTCTAGACAAATAATCTTGCAGTGATTTATATCAATTTCAACACATTTGAAATAGCGCAATGTCATTAAGGGGATTCTTCACGCACTCGAAAGAACGCTCTCCGTAATGTTAATCCTATGGGCAGGTTTTTTTCGAATTACCCTTGTGCCCTAATTTAATGTAAATTAAATTACTTACTCATTTAGAAATAAATTTTGATTTAGTTAGATTATTGGATTTGATTTATTAGATTTTTTGAGGGGGCGAAATTGGGATCATTTTTTTTTTCTTATGCCATATATAGATGCTTTTGAAAAAACAATTTTTCGTATTGTTAAAAAATTTTTGTGCGATATTTGCCTATGTTTCTATGTGCGTGGGTAAGTCTATGCACAATCCAAATTTGATAGGTTTTCACTGAAAATTACACCATTTAGGTCCTAAAAGTAACTGGGGTGTGGCACCTTACCTCACTAATATAAGTTTGTGGAATATAATAAAATTCATATACAGGACTACGCAAACGAATAACAAATATTATTTTTTATGGTTCGTAATTGCTGGAAGTGCGAGCTAACTTGTATATGTCTTTTACTTAAATTAAATTTTAGTTTAAAATTTGTTATGTACGAAAGTCTTTAGATAATATGTAAGGTTGTACAGAAAAAAAAAAAAATGTGAAAGCATTTCTATTTATTGTCGAAAGTTTTTAAAGGTTAATTTTTTAAATGAAATAAATTTCAGCGTGTTATGTAGTGTATATGCAAATTTATAGATCATGAAGAGGGCTGTACAAAATAATTAGACTATATTTTTGATAATAGAAGGTAACTGATAAACGGAATTTTTAAATGTGATATTAAATGTTTTCTAAACTGTTTACTCACATATCTTCTCGCACCTGATTTAACGATGAAGTTCGTTCCATTTTCAAAGATGTGTTGGAAAGTGTTTCATATTTTCTGCTTGAAGCATGATTTTTAGTTCTTGTTTTAAACATTTTCGTTTTTTCTGCCTCAACTCACAAAAGATAATTACACACTTATTAACCCTTTATGTACTGAATTATGAATTCATGAAAATTTTATCGTCTGAAACATTTTTCGTGATTTGTATAAACTACATTAGAAGAATTACATAATCATTTGATAAAATTTAGAAGGATCGAAGAATCAAAAAGAAATTAATTATGAATTAATTAAATTTGAATTTATCGGGATTTCGTGCAGTATTTATAACCCCACTCAAATCCTTTATTTTATATATTTTTCTTAGTATTTTGTAGAATTAGGAAATGTACAAATATAATGTTCTTACAATAGAAATATAGAAATATTTCCGAATTGTAAAATCCCTCCCCCCCCCACACCCGAAGGCCGAGAAAGCTGAAAAGATGCAAACGCAAAAGAAATCACATCACCCGTTTAAAAATATGTTTGTTTTGTGTAATCCATAATACTTTTGGAATAAAATAAAGTAATGTATCTATAACACACTCTAAATCGTATTACAACTAATCGATGTATTAATTGAATTTTATAACAAGTTATTTTAATGGTACTTACAAGTACCGCCAGTAGATAAAGGGTTACGATGGAAATGCACTAGCGCATTCTTTAACCCCTTCGGGACCGACGGCTGTTGGCACCACTTAAAGAAAAAAAAAAAAAAAAAAAGACATTTACTTAAATAATCGCGAAAATGCTCTACTTAAATAAAGCAGATATTGCTTTTCTTTTTTTACTGTTACCAAAAAAAAATTCTGTATGCCCTTTTCAAGGGTGCATATATGCACCCATGGTTCCGAATGGGTTAAAAGGATAAATCAGTTTACATTGTTGCGCTGAATCATCACATCACAGCGAGTCAGCAGCCAGTAAGACGGATGTAGTGGAGGATATACGGAGGTATATGCCGCGCCGTATACTTTCTGGATTTTCTTAAGAAGCTTGGTATACTTTCTGTTTCCCAAATAAAGCTAAAGCGTGTTCTCTGGGCATGACGTTCATGACTTTAGCGTATAACCTTCTGACTCTAGTGATTACCCTATGTTTTTTTTTTCTTTTTTTCTTTTTTCTTTTTTTTTTTTTTTTTACAATTCCAACACTGGCCAGTAGTCGGGTGATTCTTTCTTAGCTGTCATCTTTTTCATTGTCACACCGCTCACTGATTTGTAGTAGTTTCTATTACAAAAACACTGTTTTTGCCGAATTGGCTCGCACTTTAAACTGTCCATCGTAGAGATGTTCTTGTATGCCAACATCCCATTTATCCTTCTCGGATACTACACCTTGCTCTACCATTTGCATACATTATACTAAGGGCTGGCCAGACTGTTTACTCAAAAAATTCAATGTAGTGTTAATCATTACTTTTAAATGAAAATTGTAATTTGAAGGGGAAATTCGACGCCTGAGCAATCATCAAAAGGGACGTTTATCACCTAGGGACATTAGAAATGTCATTAATGGGATTATTTTATACATTGCCAGTTAGGATGCCTAGACTCTGCATACTAGACAAAATTTATAAATTATCAGTAGGATATACAAAAACATTCAATACATACCATAGATGTAACAAAATGTTATCTAGACTTTATGAACAAGGCAAAATTTCAGTAGGATATACAAAAACTTTCAAAACATACTACAGATCTAACAAAATGTTCACTAGACTTTATATACAAGTTTAAATTTCATAATTATCAGTAGGATATACAAAAACTTTCAAAACATACTATAGATGTAACAAAATGCTCAGTAGATATTATATACAAGGCTAAATTTCATAATTATCAGTAGGATATACAAAAACTTTCAAAACATACTATAGATGTAACAAAATATTAACTAGACTTTATATAAAAGGCTAAATTTCATAATTATCAGTAGGATATACAAAAGTAAAGGAAAAATAGTTGGAAAATAGTAGATTACAATATATTTTTGTTGCCATTTTCTAAAGACAACTGAAAAAAAAAATTGTATCTAAAATGCATGCTATTTTGAAAAAATATAAATGAATGATTTTTGATAAAACATGGAGCTATTAGAAACTATATTTAATTTTAAGTATCCATATTAATATTACAAACAAATGAAGGTGTGATGCATGTGAATCATTAGATAGCCGATTTTTTTGTCGCGTTTACGACATCGCTTTTTTTTTTTTTTTTTTTTTTTTTTGTACAATTACAACACTGGCCAGTAGTCGTGTGATTCTTTCTTAGCAGACATCTTATTCATTGTCACATCACTCACTGATTTGTAGTAGTTTCGATTACAAAAACACTGTTTTTGCCGAATTGGCTCGCACTTTAAACTGTCCATCGTAGAGTTGTTGTTGTATTCAACATCCAATTTATCCTTCTCGGATACTACACCTTGCTCTACCATTTGCATACATTATACTACGGATAAATAACTAGACACTTTGCTCAAAAAATTTAATGTAGTGTTTATCATTACTTTTAAATAAAGATTGTAATTTGAAGGGGAAATTCTATGCCTGAGCAATCATCAAAAGGGACGTTCATCACCCAGGGACATTAGAAATGTCATTAGTGGGATTATTTTATACATTGTCAGTTAGGATGCCTAGACTTTATATACAAGACTAATTTTCAAAATGATCAGTAGGTTATACAAAAACTTTCAATACATACTATAGATGTAACATAATATTCACTAGACTTTATATACAAGGCAAAATTTCAAAATTATCAGTAGGATATACAAAAACTTTCAAAACATACCACAGATGTAACAAAATGTTCACTAGGCTTTATATACAAGTTTAAATTTCATAATTATCAGTAGGATATACAAAAACTTTCAAAACATACTATAGATGTAACAAAATGTTCACCAGACCTTATATACAAGGCTAAATTTCATAATTATCAGTAGGATATATAAAAACTTTCAATATGCACTATAGATGTAACGAAATGTTCACTATACGAATAAAATCTTCTACGGAAAGTTACCTAATGATATAACTTTAATATTCAAAAGCCATATCTATTGTAACCAATAAAAAATTTGCAAGAATTCATTTCTAGAACTTTTACCTGAATCAAAAATTACAGTTCATTCCGCTAAGTAGTTTTTACTTTAAAAACTACTCGCATCACAATTTGTTTTCAAAGTAAGGAATTTAACGTTAAGGGGACTCGGCCACAAAACATACAAACAAACGAAATATATTAACAACTTTAAATAAAATATTTTTAGATATTATTATATAAATGTTAATTACAAATAATTTAAACCAAAAAAAAAAGTTCAATTTTAAATACCTAGTTTAAAACGCTTTTAGCATTTATAACCCCCGATATGCTATTTCTTTCAGGCAACAACTAAAGCGTCATCCCTAAAAAATAACGTTACATTACATAAGACAGCCGTAAAACGAAGCAGATGTATCATTGTACGGTTAAATATTGATAATCTCTACTGTAATTTTTTTTAACTTATAAGCATCGCACATTTTCAATTTGTGCACCCTTGTATACGGAAAAAAGTACTTTTAACTGAAATTTGTTTGAAAACTGCATCTCAATTTACATTTGCGATATTGATTTTTTGTAGTTTTTAATGCCATATCTGTAATGTCGGCAACTGAAACTATCCATTTATGTTGAAAGTAAAGGAAAAATAGTTGGAAAATAGTAGATTACAATGCATTTGTGTTGCCATTTTCTCAAGAAAAACTGAATAAAAAATGTATCTAAAATGCATGCTATTTTGAAAAAAATATATAAATGAATGATTTCTGATAAAACACGGAGCTATTAGAGACAATATTTAATTTTAAGTATCCATATTAATGTTACAAACAAATGAAGGCATGTGAAGGCATAGCCGATTTTTTTGTCGCGTTTACGACATCGCTTTTTGCTGAGTTTGTGTATTATTCCGAGTTAGTGACGTCATATGCATACTTTCCTAGAGATGTTGTTTAAAAATGGATCATAAATGCGGAATTTTTCAGTGAATGCAAAGTATGTCATTTTATATAAAATAAAAGCGTGTATTCTAAGTCTTAAAACTGAAATATGTTTTGTAGAAGTGCGTAATTGTCACTCAACCGGCATTGCAATTCTTCAGAAATGGAAATGTTTCACTTTTTAAACTAACGCAATTGAAATCACACATTGATAAAACGCAAAGTTTTACAAAAAATTAGAGTGCCTTTATAAAAGAGCAATGACTTTCATGTTAACATAATATTTGTTTGAGAGTTAGACTAACAATATAAGATGCATTTTTTATTCTAACTAACTTTGTATGTTTAACGAATTGTTAATGAAACAGTTCCTTCTTAAAAATTTTCTTTCCGTCAAAATTCGACAGGTTCCACCTCATAATAATAATAACTAGCCGCACTTGGCGAGCAGTTTCGTCTCCCTTAAAATTTATGTTTTGGAAAGCATGCTAAGCACTGTATCATATCACTTTTATTGATGATTTAATTTGCTTGGAATCCCTTAAATATAATTAATATAATCCCTTAAGCTAATATTAGTTTTTGTTGCATTAAAATATCTCAATTTGTTGATTTTCAGTAAGCAAATAAACCCTACTAGTTTACAATGGAAGTCTAAGGGAATTTGGCGAAATATTAGACATATCGCCAATTTGGAATCACTTTTGGCGACTAATTTTGGTCACCAAATTTGGCGATATCTCGCCAAGTTGGCGACAAACTTGGTGGTATTTGGCGACAGAACAGGGTCCCCCCCCCCCTATGGTAACTCCCCTTAAAGATTTCGAGATGCATTAAATGCTGTTCAATAACCAATGAGATGCGTTTCATTCGGGCGTTGCCATTAAACAATTAACAAATAATCGCGATTTCTGTGTCACGTACGATAGCGTAATATATATATATAGATAATTTTTTTATCATCGGGGGTGACACTAAATTTGTAAAAGCGCAATTTCTACCTCCTGCTTGTATTTTTTTTTTTCATTTGATTTTTTTTTTTTTAATGCAGGTCAGTAATGATAATTTTAAAAGATTTAGGGATCAAATTTTTTTCAATAGCAACAGTTTTAAAGAAAAAAAAATTAATAACTAAATACAAGCGAAAAAAAGCAGAAAAATGACTAGTTTTCGTACATGCCATTTTTTTTAAACTAAAGTTATAAAAAAAAAATAAATAAAATAAAAAAAATAAAAAAATTACATACCTTAAAACCCTTACATAGAGTGTGATGTTTCACTAGAAAGAAAAAAAATCAAGCTTTTTAATTCACTTCTAGAAATGTATTAGCATTTTAAAAATATGGAGAATCTAAATTAAAAAAAAAAAAAGAAAAAAAAACACGAACTGAGATAAATGAGTTTAAAGATCTCTTTTAAAGGGGGTTAACTTGATATAAGATGGTTGTTAAACCAGCCGTAACTGTGATTCTATATACAGTATCACTCTGAAATTTTGTCAGAATATAGTCGAAAGTATATGGTATGTGCTAAGATAAAAATCTTAAAATAGAAACTTTAATGAAATTTCGATATTGGTAAGGTGCCCCTTAAGTTTCTTTAAGGCTCCTAAACCTTACATCCGCATAATTCTTAATCTAAATTGCCGAATAACTTCCCATTTGGTATCCGAACGTAAAAATTACGAATAATCCGAATACGGTGTCAAAAGACTCGATTTCGAATTTTTTTTTTTCCTCGATGGATCTCGCAATATAATTGATAGGTTTTTTTTTTTTTTTTTTTTTTTTCTCTCTCTTTGACCTACTGAACTTCTGGAATTTTTTAGTAGAATTTAAGTGATAAAATATGTATTAATTCCATGATATATGCAACAGATATAATAAAAATATTTTTTTCAACTAAGTAAAGGGAAAAATAATAAATTTTCCACATGCTAAACCACAACACAACATTCGCTAAAAGAATGGATTTTTTAAATGATCGGGATAATTTTATTGCACATATAATATGTATTTTTGGCAGAACAGCAATAATCGTCTACTTGTTTAAAAACAAATGGATTTGCAAGATTTATAAAGCAATGAATATTTTCTAAAAAAAGTGGAATACGTAATGAAAATAACAATAAGAATGCAATTATTATGGTAATCAATATTTAATGTAAAAATGTAGAGATTTCCATTGCCATTTTTATATTTATATTTCATGCAAGATCAGAATAAACGACTCAAAATATGCATATTACCTAATTATCCAACTTTCAAAATAAGTTATTCATGATTACCTGCTGACTTTTATTGATAAAGATATTAGCAGCGCTATGACTACATTAGCATTGATCTACGGTTTGGAAGCAACTTTGCTATTTATCGCAAGTATAAACAGTCACATATTTCAAATGTGTGAATAAAAGGTAAGATAATCTAAGTAAAAGAAGCCAAAGAAAAAATCTGAAAAAGTCACATGATAAAATTTTATTTGAAAAAAAGAGATATGAAATACTTGTGATGAAAATATAACTTGTGAATTACGAGAAACTACTATGAAGAATTTATTTCTATAAGAATAATTGTATGCAATTTAAACATGCATTTTCTGGATTTGTTGTAATTCATTTATCAAGTGTTGTAGTTAACATTCATGCATATAATTTCATTTTATTTTAAATGAGTATACTTAAAATTGCTTTTTTTTAATCCTATATTTAAAAAATATCCATTACAATCTTTTATTAAAAAAAATTAAATAAATAAATAAATAAATTCATCCACTTTTAATGGAAAATTGTCCAGAAGTGAAAAAAAAAATATATATTGTGTAAACTATTCCAGTGGTCAATGAACACTGCGGTGTGTACTATAACAACAAAACAAAAACATTAAATTGCATATACAGTCATATTAACACATTTATGCGTGAACTTTTGTTTTCTCAAATTTGCCAGTAAAATCACTTAAAAATGCTGCAAAATGAACTGGAAAAATGACAAAAAATAATGCAGAAATTATGTATTTATTTCATAAAATGTAAGTGTCCTAAATATTGGAATAATTATAATAGCAAAATATGCATAATTATGTATTTTTTCTAGATTTGTACAAAATAGATCTTTAAATTGTATATCATGTACTACAATTAGTATTTAAAAAAATTATTAAAAAAAATATATTTATTTCTTTACAGACACTAATGACATTATAATTATCTATATTATAATAGTCTAAGTCATGTGACTGTCATCATCAATTCTGGGCTGACCACTTCGCTTTTTGTACGCAAGGCGACCATTTTAGTACTTTAATGTTAGCTGGGAACAGGTGATAAATTGCAAAATATTGTTCTATAGCCATTATTTCATTTATATTATAATAGTCTAAGTCATGTGACTGTCATCAACCATTACAGGCGGACCCTTTTGCTTTCATATGGAAGGTGGCCATTTTTAACCAAAATTATTTTTCCAAGTAAAATTACATAAAAGTTTCCATGATCACAAAGAACTCTTCGTACTTTTATGTTAGACGGCGCCAATCTCGCCAATAGCACTTTTTAACTCGCCAGTTAGCAATTTTTATTTTTCGCGTGATACAAAATAACAATGCTTTGATGTTGAAATTAAATGTCATGGTTTACAGTTAATGGTATTATTTATTTATTTATTTAATTATTTATTTCCTTTCCTTTCCTTCTTTTTTTTTTTTTTTTTTTTTTTTTTTTTTTTTTCTTTTAAGAAATATGTGAAAGTCATGAAATTTAAATGTTTCAGTTTTAAATTAATGCTATGTATTTTAAATAAAATGAATGAAAGCATTTTATTTCAATTGAAATTAATGAAATGCAAAAAAAAAATGCAACGAGATTAATGTTCGGCAATTTATCACCTTCACTCGACAAATCTAAAAATACAGAGTTCCTGATTTATCTATCAGAATCTTCCGATTTGGCGAAGGATTGTGCAATTAAATTAAATTATGAATAAAAGAAACGCATGATAGAATGCTTAGCATAGGGGAGAGTAGCCGAATTTGGACCACTTCACTTATTTGCAGGTGTAACTCACTTCATTTTTGGAATATCTGCAAAACATTACTACACGGGGTCAATATATTCAGCTACTAACTAAATAAATCTTTAGATCAATTTCTTTTTAAAATTTTAAAAGTTTATTTCAATTTGAAAAATTTTACAAAAGAGGTCCAAATTCAGCACCTGGTCGCCTAAGTTGGACCCCCAGTCTCCTAAATTGGACAACACAATATCAGGATTTTTTAATGACTAAGTAATATAACTAACTTTATTAAAAGCAAAGCTTGCAAGTAATGAAACAATCAAACAAAATAAATTCTTTTTTTTTTTTTTTTTTTTTTTTTTTTTTTTTTTTTTTCATTTCAAGGTTTACTTTATATGGCGGAGATGGCAATACAGCTGTTTTTTGGCTCGCTCTGTACTTTGATTTAAAAGATTTAGCAAGGGAGGTAGCATTTTTAATGACTTTTTGGCTTTTTTTGGGGGGGGGGGAGGGTTGTTGCTGCAGCCTTCTTGCAGGTCAGTTCCTTCACAACTTACGCTCTCCTTTTCTTTAACAGCTTTTGCTGTCACGGGTGTTTTTCCTGCAGACAGTTTGTCTGTGTCGTTTTCAACATTATATTAAAAAAAAATTAAAAATATGCTCTATTGAAAAAAAAATACTCTACGATTAATCAAACGTAATTATTATTTATTCAAACAGTAATGAATTTAGGTGTGCCCCCCTACCCCCGGAGCCTTGAAATTACCACTCCCAACGGAAAGTTTGAGATTTTATGCGTAGTAATGGCAAAAAAGTGTAATTCCACCCTCCAGAAGTGTAAAAACTCTGCCCCTCCTCCCCTCACGAAATTGCAAATATCCTCCAGAAGGAAAAGGTTTGAATTCAACTCTGTAAACTAAATACACCGTAGTAATATGCATAACATGTAAGAATATTTTTATGTTTATATAGGCCAAAACTGCATAAAGAAATTGATCCAGATATACAAAAAATTTGCATGGAGATAGTAATCCATAATATATATATATATATATAGTGTATAAAGCGATGGCATTCGAAATTTATTACTTACGTTTCAAATTTATGATTGTATATTTGGTCCAATTTAAGCAACTTACATTGGCCCAATTAAGGCAACTGCGCCATTTTTTAAAATAGATAATCTCAAGACTAAGAACAATGACGAAATAAACAAATCCGGGTGAAAAATATGCGCAATAAACAGATGAATTTAGGTATGTATATGAAAACATAACAACTTACCTTAGTTTGAAAGTATTCACTTACGTTTAGTAGGGAAAACTTAGATCAAAACAGCTAACTTTAGGTGTTTTAAAATTGCCTGAAAATAGCGCGTGGTAGGCGAGTGATTCTTCTAATCATAAATGACGTCATTCTGATGAGTAGGATTTCAGCATAGATTAAGGACCAAGATGGGACATTTACGGCAAATTCTGTAATGGCAACAGTACTAGCGTCACTACCGACAAGGGGTAAGAATTAACAAGCCTCCGAAATTTACCTATGTTGAAGAAATATGTTTATCCTCTATACTTTGAATATATATTCTTTCCTAAAACGAAGCAGGTGTCAGACGATATTCTATTCATGCTTGCTTTGTTTATTTAGCTGCTCTTTTTTTTTTAACCTTATTTGTAGCAGTCACTTTTAACTTACGATAATTAGAGTAATAATATAAAAAAAAACCTAGAAAATTCTGTTAATAACGTAAATATGTAAGTTTATAAGATTAAATTGTAAAAAATCAAATTCAGGTATTGTGTTAATTTATTCATATCGAATAAAACTTTATTGAGTGGAATGTCAGAACCGCTATTTATTTTTAACTGTTATATTTATATAATCCTAAAAATTTGTCGAAATAAATTTTACACCATATGTAATTTTATTATTATTTCTTATATGTTAATATTATAAATATTATTGAATTGATTGTACGTTATTTACATTAAAAACAATATTTTTATTTTATCTGTAAGAAAGTGAAAATGCGTAAATTTTAAAAGATTATTGTAACGATTGTTTAATACGTTAAACTTCATAAATTAATAAAACATCGGCTATAAAAATTTTCCTACCGAATGGGAATATTTATGAAATTTTCTGGGATTTGTAGAGCGTAATACTTCGAATATTTTTATATTACACCATTACTTTATGTAGCTTTAAATCCAATTATATCATATTTACTCCATATATATCATTCAAGACGAAATTTTTACCCTGTTTTTCGTTGCACTTATATCGTTCACTCATCATGTAAAAAGAAGAAGAAGAAAAAAAAAGCATATATCCGTGCATGAACATAGAATAGATATTAGATATATAAAACAGAATATTTTTCTATGTTCATGTATCGGTGTAAGATTCAATTGAAAACGTAAACATGAAACATTAAAAAAATAAAGATCACAATAACGTAGATGCTCAATGATAAAAATTTTACAAGGATGGGGAGGTTCTTCCCCATTGTCACTAAAGGCGCTACGATCGCAATCGCATTACCATTACGCTCTATGGAAATGTCCAATCTTGTATGTTAATCTATGGATTTCAGTGGTAGATGGCGTCTCTTCCTGTAATTAAAGGCAAAATGGCAACGGTCCAATTAAAGCGGCGGTCCAAATATGGCTACTCTCCCCTAGATGTCGTATGTTTAATACTATATCTCTGATGTGTTTTTTAAAAACTTCCCTACTGTTCCACAAGATGCAGCCACAGTTATTCATAGCAGTAAGCCAGACATCTCATTTTTTATTATTACTAGATGTCCTACTGTTTTGCTCTGAGACGACGACTTAAAGGAGACCAAACTGGTCGTCAAGGGCGACTAGTTATTAATAATAAACCAAGTATAATTGTATTTGGAGCTTAAAATAATTTATTTCATAAACATCTGGAAAAGGACTATACATACAAATCAGTCCCCTCAATGGCTACCCCACCAGTGGCCGAGAGGTTCTGCTCTTAAAGCTGGTAGATTGGAAGTGCTGGGTTTGAACCCAATCGCGCCCGTCGGCCTAATCGTTCTGAGTTTTCGTGGCTTTCTTCGAACCCTGGATTT
Organism: Maratus speciosus; assembly: GCA_963932465.1. Lineage (NCBI taxonomy): Eukaryota > Metazoa > Arthropoda > Arachnida > Araneae > Salticidae > Maratus > Maratus speciosus. The sequence goes on along the minus strand of OZ010800.1, from coordinate 242,677,231 downwards.
CGTGCTTAAATACGTGTTAGGTTCCCTTAGAAGGACCCCCACGGAGGGCACTCCGCCCCCCCCCCCATTCGGATCCATATACATCGTGTTGATAATTGGCCGTCACAAATAACACCAGCACACCCCTAAATGGCTAATAAAAATATATACCCATTCGTGCCAAGAGGTCTATATTTGAGGCGTTACAAACATGCATAAAAAATAGGCTAGAACACATGATTAGTCAATTAATAAAAATACGTATTCCTTTGATAGAAAAAATGTAAATAAGCATACAATTTACATTTCGTCACTTGAACAACAAAAAATCTATGAACATAAAAAGAGTTTTCATTTAAGCAAACAAATATCCATCTTATGCTGTCATCTCTCGGTAACAGATAAAGACATTTATTGATATTTATTTCATGCTGTTTTCAATTTATTGAGAAAGAGAAAATTATACAAATTTATTATAATTCGAAGCATTCTAAATAAGGGACACTAGGCATAAATGTTTTAAGAAGGTAAATAACAGAAATCAATTGAAAAGTAAGAGAAAAATATTCCTTTATGTCCTATGTGGAAACTTAAAGATTTAAGAAATAAATACATTTCTCAATTAAGCACTATGCAACGATAAAAGATTACAATTTCGAGCAAGTACTTATCAGAATGCATTTTGCTTTACATGATACAATACATCCCATGGATTTTTAATTCTCACTTCTTTTATAAACCATTCGTCTCACCATAGTATGTATTAAGACGACTCTCAAAAAATATTTTCCCCCCTCAATAACACGAAAATTTCCGATTCACTTTTAACCATAAAGGCATGCAAGAATGATTATTGAAGAGATTTGTAATCGAACAGTTTTCTTTATTTTAGATAAAGGAATTACATCTTGAGTTATAATCGATTGTTGTCCCAGGCAGTTTTATTCCTTTATCTGCGCTGTCGCGTCCGGAAATTTGGTTCAAAAAGACCACTTTGACAGTATTTTCCCCAAAAATATTTGCTTTAAAGAAAAACGGAAAAAATGGTTCAATTACATAGTTTTTAATAAGAGGCCAATACAATAAGTTTGCGATCAAAGATTAATTGAAAAATGTGCCTGGTAATAGGCAATTTAAAATTGGAAACAGCTTTAAGCTACTAATTCTGTTCATTAAAATTTGGAATCCTAAAAAGCAGTCGAACCTATTTACACCTCTTGAATTACCCTTAAAAATTATTCAGAATTCTATTGTATTTTATGTATAAAAAAATTAATTAAGCCACATATGAGACTTTGATTTTTAATCAGTACAACTAAAAAAAAATTGTCGAAAATCGATTTTAAAATACTGTTTTGTATAAAGTAAGGAGCGTCATATGATGTGCAGGTGAGATTTCTGTGCGTTTGTTTTGTTTTATTTTACATTTACAAGGGAACCACCAAACATGGTCCTCACAGATTTTGATGATTTTAAAGCATGTTATAGGGATCATACCCCTAATTATTCTGCTGAAATGTTTTATTCAAATGGGCCCCAGTTTTCGAGAATTTGGGGGTCAAAGTTCAACATATGTTTCAAATACTGATTAATTTGCTTTTCTATATGTGGGTTAGGTAGCGTCGAGGTAACGTGCGAGTACCCTATACCGTACAAGGTGGGCTCGGACCCAACTTGTATCATTTTTTTCTTTCTTTCTTTAATATTTTAATTTTGGCGTGTTGTAAGTTTTACTCTAAATTAAAAAATCCACAGCTTTGAAAATTTTGATATTTTCTCAACAAATTATATTTACATTTTCGATTTTTTTAATGAAAATTTATATTTTCTCTGCATAATTTTAAACTAATATTTATGTTAACGAAAATTAAACTAATATATATATATATATAGCTATATCATCTTTTTAAAACTTACTATTATTGTTTACATTTTTGTATATTTTGTTATATATCACAGTTCTGAAATAACGCATAATATTTTTTTCTTACATTATATATATATATATATATAAATAATTGAGTAGGAAAGTTTAACAAAATCATAAATAATTGTAATATTTCATTTGTTCTAAATATAATGAATGAAATATATTAACTAATGACATACAAAAATGTTTATCATTACCGACATCGCCATTATTAACATAGTAAATATGCAATTAACTGGATGATACATATCATAATGATATTCAAAACATTAAATTCCATTAAAAAATCACAATAAAAACAACTTCTTTGCATGAATTTTTTAAACAACATTGAAAGACTGCATAAACTAACATAATATATACCGGGTGGGCAATAAGTCCATAGAAACTTTAAAAATTCATAAAAACCAGGAAAATAACCGAAATAAAAAACGGTTTGCAGAGTAGCATCTATAGGGCTCGGGAATTTTTTTAAGATAGGAAAAAAAACTCAAAAAACAGCCGTAATCTGGCGCTGAGGCACCCAAATCAAAGAAAAGACACGCAAATAACGAACAGAATGACTCCAAATCATTTATTACAGCTCTATGTGTTCCACATGATCACCACCACAGGGGATAACACATTGCGGGCGAGTCACAAATCCAGCAACGACAGAATGTAGCAAGTCTGGATGATGGTAGTCTGGACATGACACTCCCAGCTACACTCTGCTACACTCTGCTACACTGTAGAAGACACTACACTCTGCTACAGAACGTAGCAGGTCTGGACATGACACCTCTCGGCGGATCGCATCTTTCAGTTCCGACAGATTAGACGGACCGGATCGATACATCCGGGATTTTAAATGCTCCCATAACCAGAAATCTGCCGTAAACAAATCTAGAGACCGAGGAGGCCATGGGAACCTGAAACCCCTGCTAATGATTTTGTCTTCCCCGAATGTCTGTAGAGGAATTCCTTGACAGGAGTAGCAATGTGACTAGGGGCACAATCTTGTATATACGTGACAGTGGAAAGCACAGATCTTTCACGCAAACATGGCATGACCTCCTTATGCAAAAGCATTAAATAACGCTGAGCATTCACCGTAGCCCGTTTTCCACCCTTTTACTGGGCGCTGCGTTTCAAAGAAGAAAGATCCTATGATGTGCAAACTTGTGAATCCACACCACACAGTCACTTTTTGTGAATACAATGGTTTCTGTACGTACTCATGTGGATTAGATGTCGCCCATATATGACAGTTATGGGTATTAACGTCATCATGTAGCGAAAAATGAGCTTCATCTGTCCGGAAGATATTAAAAACCCAAGTGATTCTTCTGCTCGATTTTGGAGAAAGCCCACCTCGCAAATGCTTCCCTCTGTACAGTATCCACTGGTAAAAGTTCATGGCACGACTGTAATTTCTATGGGTACAGATCAAGTATTCCATGAAGAATATTGCGTATCGATGATTGTGATAAGCCCAAGCATCTGGCACAAGCACTGCTGGTTCCCACAGCTGAATTAGACGCTAACGTTTCAATTTCGGCTGCAACACACAGTGAACGTGCCTTCATTAACATAGTCGACCGGATATTACACGATCATCCAGCGTTCCAATTTCCTCAAATCGCCGAACATGCTTTATGAAGCCTGTCGCTGTTAAAGGCCTTTTTCCAGTCTTCACATTCTTCTGAACTCGGAATTTACGCAAAACAATGGTCGCCGATTCCTGGTTCATGTAAAATAACTTCACCAGCAAAACTTTATCCTTCGCACTCATCATCCTCGATTACGTACACGGCTCACAACGGTGAACTAGTTCAGGATTAGGAGTGCAAGCTCTTATAACCGTCTCATTTTCATATATCCACCAAAATCGCATGACCCAGCGCCATATGTGGGCTGTTTTTTTGAGTTAATTTTTATTTCTGTCTTAAACAAAATCCCGTAACATATAGATGCTAATCCAGCAAACAGTTTTTCATTTCGGGGATTTTTTTTTGTTTTGTTTTTATGAATTTTTAAAGTTTATACGGACTTTTTGCACACCGGTATTCTTTAAATACTTAAATTTTTTAATGCCATTAAATAGCTGAACGAAATCAATAAAAGGAAAATTTTACTTATTCTGATATTACCGTAAAAGGACAGCAGACCATTTTATTAAAAATACTTTTTTTTTTATATGACAAATTATATCTGGCATTTCCAGTTCGTTTTTAGTGTTTCGTTCATCTGACGAAACCCTATTCGTCTCTCTCCTTTGTCTATTTGTCTGTCTGTCCGTCACAGCGTTCTCAGAAACTATATCTGTTGGAGACTTGAAAATTTGCATACTTATAGCTGAATACCTCACATCAAACGACAAATCGTAAAATTTTGAAAAAGTCTTATATTTAACCCTCTGAGCTCTAACTTGTGTATTTTAAGCTTTTTTTTTCTATCTCACCACATAATTAAGTTGAAGACTTCAAATTTTGCATAATTATAGCTAAACACTTATTATCACACAAAAAATCGTAAAAATTTCAAAAAGTCTTATATTTACCCCTCCGGTCTCTGACTTGTGTATTTTAAGCATTTTTTCTAACTCAGCCCCCTGATTAAGTTGGATGTCTAAAATTTTGCATACTGATAGCTGAACACTTGCGATCTCATGACAAATCATAAAAATTTCGAAAAGTCTTATAATTAACCTCCGATCTCTAACTTGTGTATTTTAAGCAAATTTTCTAACTCAGGCCCTAATTAAGTTGGAGACATGAAATTTTGCATACATATAGCAGAACACTTTCGATCACACGAAAAATTATAAAATTTTCAAAAAGTCTTATTATTTACCCCTCCGGGCTGTAAGTTGTGTATTTTAAGAATTTTTTTTGACTCAGCCCCTAATTAAGTTGGAGACTTGAAATTTTGCAAACCTATAGCAGAACACTTGCGATCACACGAAAAATCATAAAATTCTCAAAAAGTCTTATATTAATTACCATCCGGGATCTAATTTGAGTATTTTAAGCAATTTTTTTATCCGCTCCCTTTTCATCTGGGGGGGGGGGGGGGCACTTTTCTAACTTTTGCTGACACCCCTTTGACCACTCTTTCATATTATGCACCATAGAGTTACATATTTTAGTTGCACTTTTTACCACCAGGTGGCGCCTACCTAACTCGGGAGCTATGGGCCCGATTCCCTCAACGAATATATCTACGGATAGGTTGTAAAACGGAGTTTCGTTCGGATAGAGGTTTGTTTATAATATACAGCGCCCCCTGGTTGCAAAATGTGGAACTAACATATTGTGCAAATGTATAAAGTGTTTTGAAAGGAATATTAAACGAAACCCTCTGTGCGATCTGTGATCACACTTACCCACTTGTTTAAGAATGACGTCAACGATGTTTGTAATTGTTAGAATGAAGAAAATGTTTTAAATATAATCTGTCTTTTTTTGTCTTTGCAAAAAAAAAATGATGTTGAGTTCGAACTTTACACATAATTTATTTATAGACATTAAAAATTTATACAACTGGTAAAAACTTGCATATAACTGTTACTACTTTAACATTTTATTTCTCTTTTGTAAATATGGTATTGAAATTATCTAATCGTGAATACGTTTAAGAGATTCTACATGAAAAATATTTTGTGTAAATTATGAGAAAAAATATACAAATTTCCATTTAAAATCCCATAATGTAAAAAAATATATACATATATTATTATTATAGATCTGCACTTAAAATATAAAAATGTAAGTACAAATAAATTTAATAAAAATAATTAAACAAAAAAATCTAGACAAATTAAGTTAATTTACGCAATAGAAATATTAGCTTAAAAATTGAAGAAAAAATATAATGTTAATAACAATTTCGAAAATGTAAATGTAATTTGTTGGGAAAATATCAAAAATTTCAAGTCTGTGGATTTTTTAATTCAGTGTAAAACTTGTAACATGTCAAAAATATAATATTAAATAAAAAAAAGACAAAATGGCATAAGATGGGTTCGAGCCCGCCATCTACGGGATAGAGTACTCGCAAGTCACCTCGACGCTACCCAGCCCACGTTTACAAAAGCAAATTAATTAGTATTTGAAACGTATGTTGAACTATAGTTGAACTATAGACATTAAAAATTTATACAACTGGTAAAAACTTGCATATAACTGTTACTACTTTAACATTTTATTTCTCTTTTGTAAATATGGTATTGAAATTATCTAATCGTGAATACGTTTAAGAGATTCGACATGAAAAATATTTTGTGTAAATTATGAGAAAAAATATACAAATTTCCATTTAAAATCCCATAATGTAAAAAAATATATACATATATTATTATTATAGATCTGCACTTAAAATATAAAAATGTAAGTACAAATAAATTTAATAAAAATAATTAAACAAAAAAATCTAGACAAATTAAGTTAATTTACGCAATAGAAATATTAGCTTAAAAATTGAAGAAAAAATATAAGGTTAATAACAATTTCGAAAATCTAAATGTAATTTGTTGGGAAAATATCAAAAATTTCAAGTCTGTGGATTGTTTAATTCAGTGTAAAACTTGTAATATGTCAAAAATATAATATTAAATAAAAAAAAGACAAAATGGCATAATATGATAAGATGGGTTCGAGCCCGCCATCTACGGGATAGAGTACTCGCAAGTTACCTCGACGCTACCCAGCCCACGTTTACAAAAGCAAATTAATTAGTATTTGAAACGTATGTTGAACTTTGACCCCCTCCCCCCCGAAATTCTCGAAAACTAGGACCCATTTGAATAAAACATTTGAGCAGAATAATTAGGGGTATGATCCCTATCACATATTTTAAAATCATCTAAATCTGTGAGCACCATGTTTGGTGGTGCCCTTGTTAGTAGAAAATCCCAACGATACGACTACAGGCGATTTTAGATGGAATAAGGATAGATATAATAGAGACTAAGGCCAAGGAAAGAAGAAAGCTGTTTTATAGATTAAATGAGCATAATCTTTCACGACAATTAAGTTTTAATGAAGTTTGTTAAACAAATATCAATATTAATACAAATGGATGTTAAAACAATACAATTTTATAAATTTTCCATTAAAAGAATAGGAAAAGGAGAAGTTTGGGGCCATAAACAGTGACGTTGTTCAGCTATCCTGGTCATTCATTGGTCATCGTTGCTCATCCATTCTCTGATCAGTGTTGACATTTTTCTTCAAGAGGGAATTTGAATCTTTAAAGGCTTTACGAAATTCAGAGGAGAAGGAGAATATGCACTTTTAGATATTACCAAACACAAAATCGCAGATCTTCCAACGCTGTAAAAAAAAAAAAAAAAATCTGTAGTTCTACAGATGTAAAGTTACACTCTTACTAAACTTTCATCAGATATTACCAAACACAAAATCACAGATCTTCCAACGCTATAAAAAAAAATCTGTAGTTCTACAGATGTAAAGTTACACACTTACTAAACTTTCATCTGTAATGGTACAAAAAATCTGTAAATCTGCAAAACTAGTTTTTGTAAATGAATTTATTAAAATTACAGTAATCATACTAAATTTTTATCTGTAACCCTGGTTGTAGTTACAAGAACAGTTCTAGGCATTCCAGTGTTCTAAAAAATTCTTAGTAGCCTTACAGATTTTTTGATTTTCGGTGCAAAAGTGTATCTGTTAGAATAATTTTTATTGTTGCCGTTACATAAAAAGTTCTAGAAATCCCAGTTTCCTAGAAAAAAATTTAGTAACTTTACAGATTTTTTTTTTTTTTTTTTTTTTTTTTTTTTTACAGTGAACAGACACATTTTGATGCTCCGGGGGCGGGGCGTTACACCGCAAGTCACCTGCTGAATTCATCACTTATACTCATTCTAGGAACACGCGATAAGGCTAGAACTGGGCGAAATTCCCACTATCAAAAGGAGCAAAGTTAGTTATGAGTTATGTATTAGAGTAGCTGCGTACGCTCAGGACGCACAATCCACTGAGCTCAGAGAATTTTTCCACCCCAAATTATGGAAAAATACATTCCAGCAATTAAGACATGTTAGCAAACACTATATTATCGATAATTGCAAGTTTGCCAAGATGTTTGGTGATCCAATTTTATTGAAAATTGTCTCACCAAATCAAATTTTATACCTGTATGTTGGCACTCTCACATAAAAAATACCATTGGTTATAAATCCTTCGCCTTCACCACAGTTAAGATTGTGGTGTATGGAAAAGAAAAGCTTTTACAAACAATTCAATACAATATACATGACAAGTTTAAACTTGCATCTAACATATTACTTGTTACGTGATACTGAATGGATTTACAAGTTTTAATAATAATTTACAAGTTTAGTAATAATGTTTACTATATAATTGCGTACCACAAACAATGGCGATTTATAAATTCTAAAACACATTTTTCAAATAATTTTTTGTAGAATATAATTTATAAGTAATATATTACTTCTTATTATTCGTAATTTACATAATGCAAATTTCCAAGAAATATGCTACACTGTAAAAAAAAAAAAAAAAAAAAAAAAAAAAAAAATGTAAAGTTACTAACATTTTTCTAGGAAACTGAGATTCCAAGAACTTTTTATATAACGGCAACAACCAAAATTCATGTAGCACATACACTTTTGAACCACAAATCAAAAAATCTGTAAGGTTACTAAGAATGTTTGAGTAAGATTACTGTAATTTTAGTAGATTCTTTTGTAAAGCTACAAATTTCTGTAGTTTTAAAAAACTAGTTTTGTAGATTTGCATCTTTTATTGTACAATGTACAGATGGAATTTTAGTAAGCATACAGGTTTCTGTAACTTTACACCTGTAGAATTTAAGTTTTTTTTTACAGTGAATACAACAAACACCACGCCAATAGAAATAGTAATAAATAGTACTAATAACAGTACTAATAGTAGTAAAGATATAATAGTACTACAACACAGTAATAATAGTAATACAGTAATAATAGTAGTAAACTTAACAGTAATAATAGCTGACCTATGGAAATACAGTAAAATCTGTTGTAACGGAACCTCTAGAGAACACAGAAAAAATCCGTTTTAGCGTGTTCTTTGCTGGTACTCATCCTATTTTAATTGCATAGTGTAGTTTTCGACTTGCTTGTGAAATTATTTCTTTTACAGCACAATTCCGTTAAAAAGAGGATCCGTTTAACAGATTTTACCGTAGTTACCACCGAGAAGTAAAAAAAAAAAATTCATAACCATGTGTAATTCCCGCGCAAATGTGGATTCCAACCAGTTATAATATTCCTTATTCATATAATTTCAATTTATGCCATTCTAATGCACATTTTCAGCACGCTATAACTTCGTAACAAGGAACAAGGTACTTACAGATATTGAAGTTTCATGTTTATATTTCACCTTTAAATTGCATTATCGTGTCTCTAGCTTGGAAATATCCTCACATATTACGAATAGGACATTTAGACATTAGAAAAGTGTTATTTTTAAGAGGAAAGTTGTGCTATAAATTGTGGGATAGTGTAAAAACATAAAGAGAATTGATATTCGATTGGAATATTAAAAATATTTATTGTAAAAAAACTTAATAGCATAGCTTAGATTCAATGTTTGGAATGGGTATATTTTATTCATAGGCAAGATATTAGTAAAATAGTTGAAAATTTATTTGGCCTAAATTTGAAAGTGGAGACTGTACATAAGTTCTTTTATCATTGTATTTACATAAACAATGTTGAGCACACATTATGCAAATTACACATAATTTACATTGAATTTTCTAAAAAAGTTCCGCAATGTTTTAACGGTGCTTAGATATTTGCGTTTTATTTGAAATGATTTTATTATAATTCGAGTGTTTCCTAATATTGAAATTATTTTCAAAGTGATGCGATCATTTTATGAACATTATTAAATTATAAAGGCTACATTGTTAAAATTCACCTTTTATGCGAATGTTTGTGTAAAATCGACGCAATATTTTGTTCTCATTGTTTTATGCTTGAGAAGATTGCGCTGATTTAAGTGCAAAGTGGCTGACATGATTTCAGCACCTAGTGAAATTAAAATTATTTTCTAAGTGAGTACTAATTTCGTTCAAAAAATGCATTATAATTAGAATGTAAAACTTAAACATGAAATACATTTAAAAAAATTAATCATTGTTTAACGTCTGATATACGATTTAAAAAAAAATATATATATATATATATTACAATTCATCAGACATACAAGTAAAAATTACATAAATGCATTTAATACAATTAAAAAGCAAACGTTTCGAGCTAAATTTTAGCCCCTGATCAGTGCAATAAATAACATTCAAATGACTAGAAAACTACATATCATGTGTACAGTTAAAAATTATTAGCAGTTAAAATTAAAGAAAGTATAAAAAATATCAAAGCAATTCTGTGTATTCAGGTGGAAGTGCACATGATTCATTAATCGGCGAAGTTTGCTTACGAGTGAACACACCTTCCAAAAAAAACTCTACTTTTAACATTATTGCAACCGGATCTGATAACTGTTATATTTGCGAAATCTGGGTTATGGTCGGTATCTAAAGAATGCTGTACAATTTTGGACTGTAGGCTTCCAGATTTGTAGGCACGTTTATGAAATACATTTGTTTATTATCAATGGTTAAAACTTTAGAATTGCGAAAAATCTAACGAACTTTAGATTTCGTCTATTCATCTTGATATTTGCCACATATTATTATAAACAGCGTTGTGCAGGGTGATTCAAAATAGAGCGGAGATTATGGGGATTATCTCTTAAAATCCTGGCAAAAAAAATGTCCCACAGTGGCCGAGAGGTTCTGTTCTCGAAGCTGGTAGACGGGAGGTGCTGGATTCGAAACCAATCGCGCCCGTCGGCCAAATCGTTCGGAGTTTTCGTGGTTTTCTTCAAACCGTGGATTTACACGCGTAAATACGGGTTAGGTTCCCTTAGAAAGATCCCCAAGGAGGTCAACCCCCCCACCCCTTAGGGCCTATATCCCTCGTGTTGATAATTGGCCGTAATAAACACAACCAACCAACCATGCAAAAAATGCTTCTATTTACAATGTAAATAAAGTACAGATTTTAGACATTGCATGTTTGAGGGGAGACTTTATATTAAAATACAAAGTTTACTTTTTTTATACGATTTCTTGCGTTCTATAAATTATATTCAAAAACACTTTCTCCATTCTCTGACAAGCAAAATAGTAAAATTTCTGTTCTTCTACTTTCAAAACTCATTGAGTTATGACAGCTTTAATTTTATGAAATTTCGGAGCTTCCCGACACTAAAAGATATTCTGCCCGTTTTTAAACGCTGAAAATTCGGAAATTTCATAAAATTCAATTAATCATAACTCCCTGTGTTTTCACCATAGAAAAATGGAATTTTTACTGTTTTACTTGTCAGAGCATTGAAATAATATTTCTTATTATAAAGCGATTCTCACAAAAAATATTTTTCTCCGCTCAACAACGCGAATTTTTCTGGCAAATTTTCCGATTCATTTATAAACGTAAAAGCATGAAATTTGCGGGTATAATTATTAAATTAATTTGTAATCCCTTTTTTTTCTGATAACAGATTTGCATCTTGAGTTATAAGCGATTGTTGTCTCAGAATGCAAGTTTGTTCTCTTTTGCTCTGTTGCTTCCGGAAATTCGGATCAGAATATCGTCTTTAATGTAATTTTATGAAAAATCTTTTGTTTTTATAATAAAAACGGGAAAAAAATATTAGACAGTTTTTCAATAAGAGCACAAACCAATTTTACGTGATTGCGAACAAAAATGAATTAAATTATATATCAGAAATTAACCTGTTGGATTGAGACAATCTTAACTTATAGGATACAGACACCAAATAAAATGTTTAATTTCTTATTTTAATTTGTAAACAGCCCCTTGCAAAAAATATGACATATATAAAACATACATTTGGTTGGTAAACTTTTTATAATTGGAAATATGTTTTCGTCACCAGCGTTTTAAGTGATAATTATCAAAACCTCTATTTGAAATCCCACGATATAACAAATTTTGATTTAATATCTAACACTGACAGTTACCTTCACTATAATAAATAGCATTGAACGAAACATACCCCAACTCAGTGAAACATAACGAAACTCTCACAAACTCGTCGAGAACAAAACAATTAAATTTTAAATTACTCTTCCAGTTTAGATATATATAACATTAATCGAATAATTTTGAACAGTACTACGCGTGAAATGAAATGAATTAACTGTAATTCCTTTAGTTGTGGTATGGAACTATCACAGAAACATCTATAAACAATTGCAGAAACATCCAATATAAAACAATTAAAATAAATATTGCACTAAGCAATTAATTTCGTTCCAAAATTAGATTACCTTCGATTTCAAATACCAAACATTGAATATATAATTTTGAATAGTATAATTTGTGTAATTCGTTTGTGGAACTGAATTTATCTAAATTGGGGGTTTGGAAAATTCTAAGTCAAAGATTTAAGTTTTTTCAGGAACGAATAAAAATTGTATTACACACTAATGTAGGTATTAGTGTTATATTAGTTTAGGGTTGGCTTGATTTTTGATGGCCGATTATCTACTTGAGGGATATAGGCCAAAAGTGGGAGTGCCCAAGGAAACCCAACCCGTATTTACGCTTGGAAATCCAAGGTTAGAAGAAAACCACGAAAACTCCGAACGATTAGGCCGACGATCGCGATTGGGTTCGAACCCAGCACCTCCCGTCTACCAGCTTCGAGAGCAAAACTTCTCAACTACTGGTGGGGCTATATTAGTTTAGGTATCTTAAGAAATTTTCTGAACTCAAAATATTTTTTTAAATATGTTTTTCGGTGATCAGTTATTTATTTTTAATGGAATCGAAATATTTATATAGCAAAATTTAAAAATTATTTCAGCCTATGGTGTTTTTACATTAAATTTGATTTAGCGCCCTACAAATAATAAAATAAAAATTATTAATCATATAATTCGTATTAGGTATGTGAACCACCATGCAAAACTTTCCGTGAGGTGTAGTTAGCTCTGCTAAAAATCATTGTAGAAGAAATTTACTGGTACAAAACAATTTGAAATAAATTCTATTTTTAAATGATGTATATAAAATTTGCTTAGGGTAGAGGGGTCGTCTACATATAAAAACGAACCCAAACTTTGTTTTTTTTTTTGTTTTTTTTTCAATAGCAATACCCAGTCTGATACCATAAATAAATTCTGCACCCTTCAATTAACCTACATACAAATGTTCATGAGATTCGTACGATTAGTTTCAAAGAAATTATTTATTTTAAAATGAGCATATTTTAGGGGCTGTATCCAAATTGAAGTTTGGTAGTCGATTGTTGAAATGCTACAGAATATCTATGTGTCTAGTATTAATGTATTATTCCTTGAAAATAGTATCCTTCCACTTAATTAATGTGTTTAGACTATCGCCAACCAAAGTCCAAATGTTTCAATAAAATGAGTAAAATATATATTTTTTTCCAAATTGTGCTATTTTGCACATCAGACGACTCCTTAAACCATCATTCTGAAGTTTTTAAATTATAATTCGAAAACAACTTTGAAGAAAAATTTGAAATGGAGAATTCACATAAAGCAGTACATAATAAATATAAATCTATCAAAAAAATTGTAGGTTGCAATATTTTTTAGGTAGCTTTCTTTACAAAAAAGCTACTTATTGCAGCCGTTCGGAGGAAAGCGATTTCAAAAAATTTTGGTATATTTTCATCGATCATGACCCCCAGACCCCGAAACCAACCTCCGTTCAAAATTGATATATATATATATATATATATCTGACCTATGTCACACTGTAACTCCCGTAATTATGAACCGATTTCGATGTAATTCGGTGTGTACATAGTACATACCAATGTCTCGACCGAGTTCGTTGGCCAGCTTCATCCGCCGTTTTGTTTCAAAATGGCGGCCATTTAAAATTTTTAAAAAAATTTTAAAGTTGAAATGTGGTACCAAAAAATTAAAAATGGAAAAATATTTTTTTCTTATGTATTTGACCTTTATACAAAGATTCCGGAGCAGTTTTTGTTTCGTCTATATCTTAAAAAATGGCTGAGTTATAGCATTTTGAATTTCTAGCGTGTCTGACATTTTGAAACGTCCTGAATTTTGTCACGCGATAAAAGGCGTATTTATGAACCGATTTGGTTGTAATTCGGTGTGTACATAGTACATACCAATCTCTCGACCGAGTTTGTTGGCCAGCTTCATCCGCCATTTTGTTTCAAAATGGCGGCCATTTAAAATTTTTTTAAAAATGTAAAAATTGAAATGTGGTACCAAAAAATTGAAAATGGAAAAATATTTTTTTCTTATGTATTTGACCTTTATACAAAGATTTCGGAGCAGTTTTTGTTTCGTCTATATCTTAAAAAATGGCTGAGTTATAGCATTTTGAATTTCTAGCGTGGCTGACATTTTGAAACGTCCTGAATTTTGTCACGCGATAAAAGGCGTATTTATGAACCGATTTAGATGTAACTTCGTTTATACATAGTACATACCAATGTCTCGACCGGGTTCGTTGGCCAGCTTCACCCGCCATCTTGTTTAAAAATGGCGGCCATTTAAATTTTTAAGAAAAATTTAAATTTGAAATGTGGTACCAAAAATTGAAAATTGAAAAAATATTTTCTTCTTATGTGTTTGACCTTGGTAAAAATATTCGGGAGCAGTTTTTGTTTCGTCTATATCTTAAGAAATGGCTGAGTTATAGCATTTTGAATTTCTAGCGTGGCTGACATTTTGAAACGTCCTGATTTTTCTCACGTAATAACAGGCGTATTTATGAACCGACATGGATGTACCTTGGTGTGTACATAGTACATACAAATATCTCGACCGAGTTCGTTGGCCAGCTTCATCCGCCATCTTGTTTCAAAATGGCGGCCATTTAAAAAAATAAAAAAATAAAAAAATTTAAATGAGATACCAAAAAATTGGAAAATGAAAAAGATTTTTTTTGTATGTGTTTGACGTTAATACAAAGATTCCGGAACAGTTTTTCTTTCGTCTATATCTAAAAAAAAAATGGCTGAGTAATAGCATTTTGAATTTCTCTTGTGGCTGACATTTTAAAACGACCTGATTTTTGTCACGCGATAACAGGCGTATTTATGAACCTATTTGGATGTAACTTGGTCTGTACATAGTACATACCAATGTCTCGACCGAGTTCGTTGGCCAGCTTCATTCGCCATCTTGTTTCAAAAGGGTTGCCATTTAAAAAAAATTAAATTTAAAATTCAAAATGAGGTATTAAAAAATTGGAAAATGAAAAAGATTTTTTGTATGTGTTTGGTCTTGATACAAAGATTCCGGAGCAGTTTTTGTATCTGAAAATTTGTTCTTTTGTTGATATCTTAAAAAATGGTTGATTTATAGCTCTTTGAATTTCTAGCATGGCTAACATTTTGAAACGATCTTGTATTTGTCACGCGATAACACGCGTATTCGCCTATTTCGATGTAAGAAAGCATGTGGATAGTATACATCAACACCTCGACCAAGTTCGCTGGCCAGATTCATCAGCCATCTTGTTTCAAAATGACGGCCATTAAATTAAGAAATATATATATATTTAAAGTGAGGTGCAAAAAAATTAGAAATTGAAAAAGGTTTCTTTCTTAAGTATTTGATCTTGATATAAGGATTCAGGAGCATTTTTTGTTTGTCTTTACCTTAAAAAATGGCTCAGATATAGCAGTTTCAATTTCTATTGTGGGTGACATTTTGAAAAATCTGATTTTTTGCATGCGACAGCACTCCTATATATTAACCGATTCCGATGTGAGTGAGCATGTGCACAGCAATTACTAAGGTCTCGACCAAGTTCACTGCTTAGCCTCATCCACCATGTTGTCTTAAAATGACAGGCACTTTAAGAAATTGCCGAATTTGGCAGCCAAATATAAGTTACTTTAAAGAAAAGCAGCTTGGATAAAGCTGACTAATTTCGCGAAATTCTCATTCATTATATTGATAAAAATTAGTATTGAATCTCCTATATTCGGTTTCCACTAAATTGAGCTTCGTGTGTTTGCATGATATAAGTTGGCTTTTTTAAAATAAGGATTATGAAAGCTACCTCTTCCTCCCGGCACTGGCCGGAAGGACGTTTTAATATTAATTTCATAATTCATAATTCATAATTATAATTTTTTTTTAATTACAAATTCAATGTATTTATTTTTGGGTTTTTTTAGGTAGCTTTCATTACAAAAAGCTACCTATTGCAGCCGTTCGGAGGAAAGTGATTTCAAAAAAAAATTTTGGTATATTTTCATCGATCATGACCCTCAGACCCCGAAACCACCCTCCGTTCAAAATTGATATATATATATATATATATATATATATATATATCTGACCTATGTCACACTGTAACTCTCGTATTTATGAACCGATTTCGATGTAATTCGGTGTGTACGTAGTACATACCAATGTCTCAACCGAGTTCGTTGGCCAGCTTCATCCGCCATTTTGTTTCAAAATGGCGGCCATTTAAAATTTTTAAAAAAATTTAAAATTTGAAATGTGGTACCAAAAAATTGAAAATGGGAAAATATTTTTTTCTTATGTATTTAACCTTTATACAAAGATTTCGGAGCAGTTTTTGTTTCGTCTATATCTTAAAAAATGGCTGAGTTGCAGCATTTTGAATTTCTAGCGTGGCTGTCATTTTAAAACGTCCTGAAATTTGTCACGCGATAAAAGGCGTATTTATGAACCGATTTGGATGTAACTTCGTTTATACGTAGTACATACCAATGTCTCAACCGGGTTCGTTGGCCAGCTTCATCCGCCATCTTGTTTAAAAATGGCGGCCATTTAAATTTTTAAGAAAAAAATTAATTTGAAATGTGGTACCAAAAAATTGAAAATTGATAAAACATTTTCTTCTTATGTGTTTCACCTTGATACAAAGATTCCGGAGCAGTTTTTGTTTCGTCTATATCTTAAGAAATGGCTGAGTTATAGCATTTTGAATTTCTAGCGTGGCTGACATTTTGAAACGTCCTGATTTTTGTCACGTAATAACAGGCGTATTTATGAACCGATTTGGATGTACCTTGGTGTGTATATAGCACATACAAATATCTCGACCGAGTTCGTTGGCCAGTTTCATCCGCCATCTTGTTTCAAAATGGCGGCCATTTAAAAAAATTAAAAAAAAATTAAAATGAGATACCAAAAAATTGGAAAATGAAAAAGATTTTTTTCGTATGTATTTGACCTTAATACAAAGATTCCGGAACAGTTTTTGTTTCGTCTATATCTAAAAAAATGGCTGAGTAATAACATTTTGAATTTCTATTGTGGCTGACATTTTAAACGACCTGATTTTTGTCACGCGATAACAGGCGTATCTATGAACCGATTTGAATGTAACTTGGTCTGTACATAGTACATACCAATGTCTCGACCGAGTTCGTTGGCCAGCTTTATTCACCATCTTGTTTCAAAAGGGTTGCCATTTAAAAAAAATTAAATTTAAAATTTAAAATGAGGTATTAAAAAATTGGAAAATGAAAAAGATTTTTTTTATGTGTTTGGCCTTGATACAAAGATTCCGGAGCAGTTTTTCTTTCTGAAAATTGGTTCTTTTGTTTATATCTTAAAAAATGGTTGAATTATAGCACTTTGAATTTCTAGCATGGCTAACATTTTGAAACGATCTTGTATTTGTCACGCGATAACACACGTATTCGCCTATTTCGATGTAAGAAGGCATGTGGATAGTATACATCAATACCTCGACCAAGTTCGCTGGCCAGATTCATCAGCCATCTTGTTGCAAAATGGCGGCCATTAAATTAAAATATATATATATATATTAGAAATTGAAAAAGGTTTCTTTCTTAAGTATTTGACCTTGATGTAAGGATTCAGGAGCATTTTTTGTTTGTCTTTACCTTAAAAAATGGCTCAAATATAGCAGTTTCGATTTCTATTGTGGATGACATTTTGAAAAATCTGATTTTTTGCATGCGACAACACTCGTATATATCAACCGATTCCGATGTGAGTGAGCATGTGCACAGCAATTACTAAGGTCTCGACCAAGTTCACTGGTTAGCCTCATCCACCATGTTCTCTTAAAATGGCAGGCACTTTAAGAAATCGCCGAATTTGGCTGCCAAATATAAGTTACTTTAAAGAAAAGCAGCTTGGATAAAGCTGACTAATTTCGCGAAAATCTTATTCATTACATTGATAAAAATTTGTGTTGAATCTCCTATATTCGGTTTCCACTAAATTGAGCTTCGTGTGTTTGAATGATATAAGTTGACTTTTTTAAAATAAGGAATATGAAAGCTACCTCTTCCTCCCGGCACTGGCCGGAAGGACTTTTCAGGATTATAACCTCTCAAAAATTTTTACATTAGAATTTTAATTTCAGCAGATATTAATAAAAATATATAAATGTAATTTAAAATTAAAAGCTCGAAATTTTGAATGTTTATAATTCCAAAATGTATCACCCAAATGACTTGAAATTTCGTTTCTAGGCATAGTTTGAGCCACAGATTAAAAATTTATTGTCAGAATTGTGTCTTGCCATCGAAAAAACAAATATTGAGTTCGTTTTTATATGTAGATGGCCCACTAAACAAATTTTATATACATCATTTAAAAGTAGACTTCATTTCCATTCGTTTGGTACCAGTTACTTTCTTCTATTGTAATTAGTTGCAGTGTTAGTAGGGGTGTTTATTTTTTTTTTTTTCGTTGTCTGTACATATGTAAAATATTTTCGAACAATGCACATTTGTAACATGCATATTTAAATTTCTAACGTCCAATGGTGAACAAAGTACACCAGAGCGAATAATTCAGGGTTAGGAAATAATAGAATACGTACAAAATATTACACTGAAAATCAGTTTTACCGAATAGTAATATTCACTTAATAAATCGCAGAATTCTGCTACTAAATAATGCGAAGATTACTATTTGAAATAGTGATATTTAAAATTTCTAGTTCTTGGAACCTATTGAGTAAGCCTCATTTAAGATAGTCATATTCACCATTGTTTTCGATCGAATTTTCTTTTTGTTCTCTTGTTGACGATTAGAATATATATTTATATTGTTTTTTACTAAGATTGTTTTTGCAATAAACGATAACTTGTGTGGAACAACGTATAATTTTATTACATTTTTGCATGCACATGCGAAACTACCTTCATAATTACAAAAAAAAAAAAAAACGCATTTTGAAAAAAATTGAATTCTTAAATCAATGATCCAACTAACTCTTTGTTCTTTTAATTTTTTTAATTAATTTTATTTTTTTTATCTTAGTCTTCTTCATGTTTTTCATCTCTCCATTAAGTATCGGTAAAAAATTGCAATAGAAAAAATTATATGAACTGTTTCAGTAACATCCAATATAAAACAATGTACAATAATTTCTAAGAAAAACAATTAAATTCCTTTCTATATTAAATTATCCTTCAATTTCAAATACAAAATATTGAATTAATTATTTTAATAGTATTTTTGTGTGACCAGCCCCCCCCCCCCATCACCCCATACAAGTTACGCTCACCAAACCCGGTCCAGACCTTGCAGGCTGTAAATTACACTTTAATTTTTTCGGTTTTAAAAATATTACCCAATTAAGGAGGACTTAATGAGATTATCACGACCAGTGGAGATCTTTTGTAATCGAGTTGTCAGTCATTTCCCTTTAACTGGCCGGGATGTTGCAGCGCAAAGCCACATCCACAGCTACCTGGACAGACGACGTCTGTTTTGTGATTGATTAAGTAATATCAGTTACGTATTTGAAAATCTGCTTGTACAAAATAATTAAGTAAAACAAAACACTGTCCCGGACGTCTAAGCTCATAGAATAATTTTTTTCTTTTAGAAACTATAAAAAAATTGTTTAAATATAACCCTTTAAATATAACGTTTTAAATGTCTCGCAATTTTCATCATTAAATTCTTTGACGTAATAATTTAATTATTTTAAAGATTATTTTTTTTCAAGTGTAAATATATTTTTCAATTGTAAAGTGTATGAAAATATTATTATTTTGGCTTTTAAAAATCTGGGAACAGTAGATAAAAAAGACTACTTCAAACTATGATTTTAATGTGAAATCAGATGATAAAATTTTGTATAAAAAATGGAAAATAAATTTTTAATTAGAAATTTTTTTAAAAAAAATTACACTGTACAGTGCAATCTAGTCAAGAATACAACAAAAGATTATTAACTTAAAATGCGTAGTGTTTGATTCTACAATACTTCTGTAACTGCACTGTTGTTTGGTATTTTTTATTTCAATACATAGCATATGAAACAGTTCTGAAGAGCTAGGAAACTGCAAAGCTCTTGCGTGTGAAAATGAGATAATTTATAAAGGAAAGCATGCGTTTTAATCAACAAAACAATAAATGCTTTGCGGGGAAATTCTTCAAAATTAAGTCTTTTATAGATTCGCAAGTTTTGAATATCAGTTCGAAATGCACGAATTGTTTCCAAGTTTAAAAATTAAGATTTTCAGAAACTCTCATCGTTCTACTATAATTCGCACATTTTTCAAAATGTAATTTTACATTTAAACTACATTGTAAATTAAATAAGACTTTTCACTAATTACAAGAAATTTAATAAAATGAATACTATTTTTATTTTCTAAATATAAATTAAGATTCGATTTCTTATTTTTACAAACATTGCAAAGTGTTTGAAAATAATACTATCTTGGATTTTTAAAATCTTCCAACAGTAGATAAAAAAGACAATTTCAAACTATGATTTTAATCTGAAATCAAATGATGAAATTTTGTATAAAATGTGGAAAACAAATTTTACATTTTCCCCACTCCACACGACAAATTTTATTTACTGTCGCTGAGCTATTTTAAACTAAATTTCAAATAGCTAAATATTGTTTTGTCTGAATATTTGTTTTAATTAATAAAACGTTTGAAATTAGACATTTAATATTAAATTTCAAAAGTACACATTAAAATCATTTAATAAAATTAATTATTATCGTAGCTATTTGGGGTTCTAGACAAACCCCTCATTTGACGTTTGACCCTCACCGCAGTGGAGAATACTTTGATGCTATAGCAACCATGGCTGTTGCTTCGAATGAGCCAAATCATGCACAGAAACAAATATTACAACCAGGATACAACAATTTCCTTTATTCTTCTTGTCTTTTCTATTTCTGTATACAAGGGGACAACCGAGATACAGTGGATCCATATGACGAACACAATTACATCCGTGCATTACCCGGGATTCGAACCCAGGCTCTCAGCCTGGCAGCATCCGCTACCAACCACGCCACCGAGCGGTACAAGCCTCCCATTTCTACAAATGTTAATGAGTAGTATCGTACTTCTTTATAAAAATTTGGAATTATACGTCACGGTTCAGGGGGAATGGTATCTGCCACGTTTACAGGAGATATCTGCACCCTTTTAAAACTATCTTCTAACAAGGCTTTACATTAATAAATATGGCAGTTGAATTTAATTATTGTAATATTTTCAAAATCTGGTATGTGGTATATCTATAGCATGTTTAAGTTTCCAACATACATACCGTATTCGAAAGAACGTGTATGCTCCGCTGCACTGAAACTGCCCGATCGCGAAATCCCCTGTTAGCCTATCGGAAAACTTTGAAACGCGATTACTCATTACCTAATATAATTATTAAAATGCCGTTTTGAACCTACAAAAAGTTGACATCAGATGCTGATGACGTGCGTTTTTAAACATTATCTCTGTAAATTCTAAGTATATAAAAAATCACTCTAAACTTTCAAATTTCCATTTGATTAAAATTAACATCTTCTTAAAAATACTTAAAATTTGCGTGCACAGTTTTTAAAAACGCACACCATCAGCATCTGATGTCTACTTTCTGATGGTGAAAACGGTATTTTAATAATTATATTAGGTAATGAGTAACCGCGCTTCAAATTTTTCTCATAGGTTAACATGGGATTTCGCGATCGGGGAGTTTCAGTGAAGCGACCTCTTAACGAAAAATGCATGAACGACCTTATTTAAAGTCTATACTGAATTCTTATTAAATGCTCTAACATAACATTTATCACTCACGAAACTCATTTAACACCAACGAATCTTTTAAATATAAATTTTAATATATTCTACACCAATCGAACGAACAAATTGACTTCTCCTGTCAAAAGGAATAGTAGAATAAACAATGCACTAAAAGGGGGCAGTCGGATAAAGAGAAATCGTGCGTAAATTAGAAACCACTGGAGTAGAAAATATTTCTGGAGAATTCATACTTACCATTCCTTGCGTGTTCCCGTTTCTCTTGTGTTGATTCATGGGATATGCCAGTTACAGATTTCTGCCTCGTTTATCATAAGGATTTCTGTGAGATTTAAGGAAAGTACCTTGCGAACGATTCTAAAGATATAGAGCTGCTTTATTAAATTTCGACTATAATTACTGTAGTAGTAATATATTATAAGTTAAGATGTTTGTATAAAACTGCAGTGTCAGCTATAAATTTGCATCTCCATCTTAAATTTATATATCACTTTTATTTTTATTAAATGAACTGTTTCTCTAAAATTCACTAACAAGTAATACATGGAATATAATGTTTAAAATGCATAATTTTCGTTAAAAGATGGAATAACTAATTAAATATTAATGAAATATTTATTAAGAAGCCTTTACATGAATACTATATTTCATTGTTATATTAAAAATCTTCAGAATGGATAAATAATTTCACTGAAAGTAGTAGACATCTTTTTCTTGAGCAGTAAAATTCTTAAGGGAACAAACATTTCCTTTTATTCGGATGCAAAATTCGATTTTTTTCCTCTTTTTTTTTTTTTTTTTTTTTTTTTTTTTTTACATTTTTATATTTCCTATACTCTGTAGATTATCGCTGTAAAACGATCTGGCTGAATTCGAAGTATTTTCTTAGTTAATTAGGGCTTTAGCACAATGTGACCGTAGGCTTGCACTGTTTTGGAGCACTGTAAGCGCAATTTACGAAAAATGAATTTTTTTCAAAGTGGGAGGGATCAGAACACCAAAAACTATTGAACCTGCTTTGCTTTTTTTTTTTAATTAAAGGTAATATAATTTACTCAAGCTTGGAACACTTTCTGACCATTTTTATAAAAAATAAACATTTTTAGAAGAACGCCAAAATACTAAAAATAGGGTCAGAAATAGACATTCTTTTTCAAACGGCTGCTACTTTTTTTCCCATTTTTGATCTCAGTGTGCTTGAAGCTCCGAACAATATTGTCTACTTTCATAACCCTTAATGAAAATAGATTGCAAACGACTTTTGCGTTGTATCGGATCCAGCCCGATTGGAAATGCCTTGTGCCCACTCTAGGACATCCATCCTTGCAACTCGAACAGCATGATCAATTTTTTATTTAAAAATTTTCGAAATGTTATTCAAAAGATAATAAATAACCTTAAAAAAACCCAGCTAAAATCTTCAATCCTATTACAGAAGAAAATGCTAAAAAGCTACCTTTTTTATCCGATTGCCAAGAAGAGTTATGTGTTCCACACGTATCTGGGTATGCGGATTTCTTTATACCCTCGAAACATCCCAATGGCTGGATGGATTTTAATGAATAAGGTCTCTATCGATTTGTCTTAACTGTCCGATGGTTATAGGCTAGGTTTTGTTTTTATAAATTCAAAATGGCGGTCTTAAAATACAAAATGGAGGTAAAGACGAAAAAAATTACGCACAGTATTGAGTGGCATATCATTAGATAGGTCTTTCGAAATGAAGAGATGTTTGATTGACTATTTTACAGTCAGAAGCTCCATTTAAATATTACACAATCTGGGAAGTTGTGTAGGTAGGATCTCTAGCTTTACTGCAATTCTAACCTTCATAGACATAAATAGGCCTCATCAAAGCAGTGTTTATAGATAGGAACTAACATTTAAACACAACATAAAAGCCATCAACACAAGTAAATAAAAAAAAAATAGGTAAGTAATGTAAAAAATAGTTTCACATTGATGAGAAATAATTAATTAGTTCGCTTTTTATGCAGTTGGGTTTTTTATTTTTTAAATTTAATTTTTACTTGTCGACTTTCTATAGGCAAATATCTCCTTATTGTTATAAATCTTCAAAAATGAATAATTTTTAAATAAGTGAAAAAGTTAAAAAAGGAATAAGTTATTGAAATGGATTGAAAGATATTTATTTCGTCAGATAAGAACATTATGAGAATAATCAATTCAGTGAAATGGGACAGACGAATAAACAGAAACAGTGTGTAAATTGGAACTACTTGAGCAGAGAATGCTTCTGTAGCAATCATACTTACCATTTCTTACGTGTTCCAGTTTTTCTCAAGTTAGCTCATGGATATGCCACTTACATGTTACTGTTTCCTTTTCATGAGAATTTGTGCAAGATCTAAAAGATATGAATTATGAAAGAGCTTCAAACGAAAAGATCTTTACAAAATGTTCAGCCTTGCATGCTAAATTTATAAATCAGTGTTTAATGCAACATATATCAACGTATACGCATAAACCATTCTTTTTTTTCAAATTTGTTTCGAAATACTACGTATGCTTTTCATATAATCTTTGATTATTCATTTTATATAGTATTATACGTTTTTACTAAGTATGACTGTACCTTAACAATTATACGTCACAGAACTTTCATTTAACGTACAAAAATAGTTAAGAAACCAATTTTAATCAAACCTTATGAAATAGTTATTGATATATACAACAAAAAACTGTTTTTCAATATACTACATGTGATCTGTATAAAAATTTTCATTATACATTTTATGCACATTATCTTTAAAATTTGTCTTAAAATCTTACATACATTATATTTAAAATTTGTTTTAGATAGAGAGTAAAGTTAAATTTGTTATTCTTACCAATCGCAAAGTCTCATACGATGTATCGGTTTGCCACGAAGAAAGTTTTTACTAAGCTTGTAAATTAATAATTATGTGTCACTACAAAACTTTCATTTCACATGCAGAAATATTTAACAAACCTGTTTTAATTGAATTTCATGAAATAGTTATTCATATATTCAACGAAAATTTTTTTTCGATATACTACATATGATCTGTACAAATTTTTTCATTATACATTTTATATAGGATTATGCATTACCTTTAAAATTTCTTTCAGATAGAGAATAAAGTTAAGTTTCTGTTTCTTCCCAATCGCAAGGTCTCATAAAATGCATCGTGTTGCCAAGAAGAAAGTTTTTACTAAGTATGTAACTTAATAATTATACGTCACTAAACATTCATTTCACATACAGAAATATTTAAGAAACCAATTTTAATCGAATTTGATGACTTAGTTATCTATATAGTGAACAAAAAAACTTGTTTAGGTATGATCTGTATAAAATATTTCATTATACATTTTATATAGGATTATACTTTAAAATTTGTTCCAGATAGAGAATAAAGTTAAATTTATTAATCTTCCTAGCCGCAAGGTATCATACATGCATGGTTTTGACACGAAGACATTTTTTTCTGATTCTGATTGTAACTTAACAATTATATGTCACTGAACTTTCATTTAACACACAGAAATATTTAAGAAATGAATTTTGATCAAATTTCATGAGATAGTTATTGATATATTCAACAAAACAATTGTTTCAATATACTACATATGGTGTGTATAAAGTCATTATGCATTTTATATAGTATTATACATTATCTTTAAAATTTGTTTCAGGTGCAGAATAAAGATTAATTTCTTAATCTTCTCAATCGCAAGGTCTCATAAAATGCATCGTGTTGGCACATTAGTGTAGACAGGTTTTACTAAGTATGAATGTAACTTAACAATTATGTGTCACAGAACTTTCATTTAACATACAGAAATATTTAAGAAAGAATTTTAATCAAATTTCATGAGATAGTTATTGATATATTCAACAAAAAAATTGTTTCGATATACTACATATGGTATGTATAAAGTCATTACGCATTTTATATAGGATTATACATTATCTTTAAAATTTGTTTAAGGCGCAGAATAAAGATTAATTTCTTAATCTTCTCAATCGCAAGGTCTCATAAAATGCATCGTGTTGGCACATTAGTGTAGACAGGTTTAACTAAGAATGAATGTAACTTAAAAATTATATGTCACAGAACTTAAAAAATATTTAAGAAGCCAATTTGAATTAAATTGCATGAAATATTGATATATTCAACAACAAAAAAAAATTGTTTCGATATACTTCATATGACCTGTATAAAATCTTTCATTACCCGCTTTAAATTAAATTGTACATTATCTTTAAAATTTGTTTAAGATACAGAATAAATGTATACATTTTTTTCTTTCCCATCCGCCCTCACCCCCTAAAAAGGTAAAAAGAATAAATTCCAAGCTCTCATACGATTTCCATTGTGTTGCCATGTAGATAGTTTTCGCTCATTATGACTGTAACTTATCAATTATCCGTCACAAAACTTTCATTTAATATGCAAAAATATTTAAGAAATGAATTATAATGACGTTTTAAGAAAACGTTACTGATATATCTAACAAAGGTATTGATTTGTTTATTCAAGAGGATTATTAGAATAAACAATGAACTACATAAATAAAAGATAAGTAATAACAGAGATCGTGCGTAAATTAGAAAACCACCGGAATAATACATATTTCTGGAAAATTCATAGTTACCATACCTTGTGTATGTTTCTTTTATTTTAATTCATGGGGTATGCCAGTTGCAGTTTTCCGCCTCGTTTATCATCAAGGTTTGTGCGAGATCTGAAGAAAAGTACCTTAAAAGTTTCAAAAGCTGAAATTTAAAAATTTGGAGCTGCTTTAGTCAATGTCGAGTTTTATGCCAGAAACAACTTTAAGATGTTATATATTAATATATTTAGACAGGAATATTATGTCAGCTATCATTTTTTAGATAATTTTAAATTTTATTCGTAATAAAAAAAAAACTGTTGTAACGATTTTCAACAGTTCAAAAGTGTTTATGGATTCGGTTTGTCTGTCCGTCTTGCCGTGTTCTAACTCTCGTAAATATACTCGGCTTGTCATGCAATATATTATTGATAATTATTACATAATGTTCGGTATTGAAAATAAAGTGTGAAGCATTTATAGTTTGTTTACACGGATATTCAAAAGAATTCACATTACATTCTATCGGAATAAATCGTTTCCAATGGATTTTACTGATGTTAAAAAACTTTAAAGATAATGAAATTGGTGTGAATGGTTGTGGTGGTACAAAACAGGCTTTATCAACAGTGTAGAATTAGGAGCAATTATACTTCTTTTAAGGTGCCGGCCTACCTTCAGGATAGATTTTTTTTTAATATTTGAAAAATTGCCTACTGATGTGCATTATATTATGGAATATAGCTAAGAATTGTGAATAAATATGTATATTTTTTAAATATTTTGATTGTAAAGCTCAAAACATATACATAAAAATTGCTGTAAAATGACACTTTTGCAAAACATCAAAACTCAAATTTAAATGAAGATATTTTTATTCTGCAAAATTTATTATGATTAATGAAACTTTCTTGAAGTATTGAACCATTTTCATTTTTTATGTTATTAATATAAGTATTGAAGTTAAAGTTTTTGCACACAGAAAAATCACGAAAATATATGACAATTCATAACTTGTATCAATTAAACTGTGAAAAAATAAATAACAGTAATCGTAATAGAGGCACATTACCTAAATAAGCTCCTTTAGATTATTTTTGAAAAGTTTCATAACGTTACAATTATTATTTTTCGTGTTGTGACGTTTTGTGTTAAAGCAATATGTTAAAAAGCATGCATATGTTAAAAATTATATATGAAAAAGTAGAAAATGTAATTAAAACCAAATTTTACCTATTAAATAAAAAACCTAATTTAAAAGCTCCTGATTTATAAAGTTCACCATCTACGCTATTCATATTAGTTATTCTTTGTCTCTTGATGGTTTAAAAAAATTTTCTTTGTTTATGTGCACTTTATTTATGGTCACTCGGGTAGCGGAGGGCTAATTTTAGTTTGAAAAACTTGCGACTGACTAATATTAAAATGCCTTTAACTTAAGTTCTGAGCAAGGTAGAAACAAAATTCTGATTTAGAAAGCTAAAATGTCAAGTTTGAATATTAAACTAAATATAGAAAATCTGATTTTTGAACGAAAATTGCATTTTAAAGGTAGGCAGGCACATTAAAGAGATGCATAAAAAAAATTCAGTTACAGAACCGACTATGATCGGTTTCAATGTTTGAAAAAACGAAATTTCTTAATAACATTCTGTTAGTGTTAGAAAGTGTTTCTTAAACTGTATCCGATGCGGGATTTTTCGGGGTTTCTTTTGATTATTAAACAAACTACAAATAATATAATGCTTAAAATGCATATGTTTTATTAAAATATCAAATAAACGAAGATTTTATATTAAAAGAACATTTTATATTACGAATTTACATGCAGGGTGATTCATATAAAGATGGAACCAATAGCCGGTTTCCTTAAATATCACCCGTAAACACATATTTCCGATTGCAAAGCTTCATAAAAAAGAAGCAAAATTTGATGACATAAATTGTAATATCCTGGAGGGTCTGTTTAAAAAAATACACAAACTAAATTTTTATACAAACCCTGTAGGGTTAAATTAACAATTAGGCAAATTTCCCTTATACTGAGTGATACCATATAATAATAGTGAATGCACTCAAATAATAACAGTAGTAATGGTAAATTCAGAATAGTGCTATATCTAAAGACAAATACTATTATTTGTTCTTCAGACGCGAAAGAGTTAAGGGTCCTGTCCCTGCCGGCGAAGACACTCACGAGCTAATGCTAATCCTATGGGGAGGGATTTTTCTAATATCTCGTTTGCATTTCGACATTTTTAAATAATTTTTTTTTTGTATTGATAGCCGAAGTCCGTCTCTACAGCGCACCTTGGTCACTTTTTCGATTTTGGTCGCAGATATTTTTAATAAAGTTACTTTCATTTTCAAAACCGGTTCTGAAAATGAAAGTGTCATTCTAAAAAAATATCTGCAACCAAAATCGAAAAAGTAATCAAGGTGCGCTGTAGAGACGGACCTCGGCTATCCAATGCAAAAAAATTATTTAACAATGTCGAAATGCAAACGAGATATTAGAAAAATCCCTCCCCATAGGATTAGCATTAGCTCGTGAATGTCTTCGCCGGCAGGGACAGGACCCTTAAGGGGTTACACAGCCTTGAGATTTGAAAAAAAAATATATATTTTTTTTTAATTTACTGCTAAATTGTCTGTACTTTAAAGACTATTTTAAGCGTTTAACCATTCCAAATTAAAATTAGACCAGGCTTATAGGAATTAGAAGTGAGCGCTGAATTATAATCGAACTCATCCTGGCAATTATTTCCAATTTCAAGGATAGAAAACGCCTAGCTTTCCCATAGTTTGAACAAACACGTTTGTCTAAACACGGTCTGACCATTATAGTTCCCCCACTATTATATACAGGCATGCTAAACGCTGTCATTTGTACTGTGGCTCCGAAGGTGCGTTACAGGGGCGTGACAGTTGTTTAGATTGCATTTTATATTGAATCTGATATATTTAATGATGGATATACTATTATATTACAAATTATGTAATTATTAAACTTTACAACCGGCCGAAACACGCTGTGATTATCCTAGAA
This sequence comes from Maratus speciosus, assembly GCA_963932465.1. Taxonomy (NCBI): domain Eukaryota; kingdom Metazoa; phylum Arthropoda; class Arachnida; order Araneae; family Salticidae; genus Maratus; species Maratus speciosus. Next base: position 242,647,553 of record OZ010800.1, on the reverse strand, counting down.
CATGGATTTTCAGTGAGTTTCTATAGCAAACATGAGAGCCTAGCAAGAGAGTAAGGAAGCCAGTAAATTGAAAGAAGCAGTTCAAAAGGTGTCGGAGGACATCGCTTTATCCTAGAAGACATCAAGTACGGTCCAGAGATAGCAGATTGAAGGAAATTAATAAAAAATATTTGGTTTCAAAATGCTGACGCGATACTTTTCTTTCGTTTGCGTTTTTCTCGACGCTACTATTTACAAACTGGTATACAAGGTATCTCAAGATCTACTTAACCAATCTGAATGAAATTTAAGCCACTTATTATTTGTAATATTAACTAAGATGTATTACATGCTTTTACATTTCTAAAAAAAAATTTTGTATTTTCTTATTTAGAATTTTTTTTTTGTAAGAACTTTTATTTCTACAAATAAATAAATAAATAAATAAAAATATTATTTATGTCACATGATAGCTATTACGTTTCTAAAAAAAAAAATGTATTTTTATTTTTCAGACTTTGCCCTACAGTGATAAATCTACACCATCATCAAGGAGTTTCAAAAGAGGTTCCTAATACTTGACGGTTTATATCTCTGCTGTTTTTTGATTTTTTTGGTTTGCTTTTTACTAATTGTTTATAAACTTTTTATGTATATGTGTAAAATAAAAATTATTACCCTTATTTATAAGCTGTATATATGCATACCGGGTGAGCAAAAAGTCCGTATAAACTTTAAAAAGTCATAAAAACCGAAAAAAAATAACCGAAATGAAAAAGTGTTTCAGGATTAGCATCTGTAGGTCACGGGAATTTTTTAAAGACAGAAATAAAAAATCTCAAAAAACAGCCGACAGATGGCGCTGGATTGTGCGATTTTGGTGGAAATAAGCAAATGAATCGGCAATAAGAACTTGCGCTCCTAATCCAGATCTAGTTCATCTAAAATAACTTCACCAACAAAGCTTTATCCTTCATACTCAGCATCCTTGATCGCGTACACGGCTCTCTAACGGTGAACTAGTACTGGATTAGGAGCACAAGTTTTTATAACCGCTTCATTTGCATATTTCCACCAAAATCGCACGAACCAGCGCCATCTGTCGGCTGTGTTTTGAGTTGTTTTTTATTTCTCTCTTAAAAAAATTCCCGTGACCTATAGATGCTAATCCTGCAAACAGTTTTTCATTTCGGTTATTTTTTCGGTTTTTATGAATTTTTAAATTTTATACGGACTTTTTGCTCACCCGGTATATATATATATATTATACCGATAGTTTTGAGCGCCACGTTGGTGTAACCCCTAAATGTTACTTAGCTAAAAGTTTAATGAATATATATGAATATATATATATATGAATAACAATGAATATATTAATGAATATATTATTTAAATGTAGTGAAAGCAGTTTTATTTCATTTCTTACTAACGTTGTTGAAAAAGTCCATTTAAAGCTCTAGAAGTGTGATAATCAGAAATCGTGCGTAAATCGGAAACAATTCGAGTAGAAAATATTCTGGAGAATTCATACTTACAATTCATTGCCTGTCCCTGTTTCTTTTTTATTGATTCATGGGATATGCCAGTTATAGATTTTTCCCTTGTTCATCACAAGGGCTTGTGGAAGATATAAGCAAAATAACTTCAAACGCACAACGATTTGGAACTGCTTTAGGAAATGTCATATCTTGAGTTATACATTTATATATGTAACTTTAATATACTTGGGTAATCCGGAAAGTAAGTTCCGTTTAGCAACACAAAAAAGGAATCATTTGGAACTAGCTTTTATTAACCCCTTGAGGGGCAAGCAAAAATGTCTCTAAATATTGAATTCTCACCGGAATAATCGGAAAGAATTTATTTTTAAATAAGGAAAGGCAATTTTTTAGCGATTTTCCACCAAAGTTAAAAATATAAAATTTAGTTAAAATTTTCTGGTGAGAATCTTGTTTAAATTAGGTGGGATATATTTTATCCCACCACCCCTCAAGGGGTTAAGGGGACCGGGTAAGCTCTCTCTCCGCCATGTTAAAATACACCAATTTTATGTACCTTTTTCTCAGAAATGGTGAAACATAGAGGTCTAGAATTTTTAGAGTACTTTGAGTAACATGATTTACGTATTTTAACAGATCATTTTCTTTCTAATTGAACCGGAAAATTAATTATTAATTATTTATTGAAAGGCATTTTTAAATTAGCATTTTTGGTAAGATTTCACTGCATAAAATAAATAAATATCAACAAATCATTAAATCCCTGCGTTAAAATATACAATATAACATAATAAAAGTATTTAAAAAAATGAGTTCTTACGTTTAATAGATATTGAAAAACAGGAACACAAACATGAAAAATCCAAGTTTTGAGAAAAAGTCAATTAAAGATTTAAATGGCATTAAGCTGTGAAGTATTCTCAGAAAGAAAGAATAATTCACACACTTCTTTTTTTAATATATAAACATGTGTGACACATCGTTGGAAAAATAAAAGTTCAAACTATTTAATGATATACAAAAGTAAAAATCGATTTTTTCCCCAAATTTGCTTACTTGGTCCCCTTAAATAATGAATGAACTACAATGGTCAGACGAATTTTCGACATAGGTACCACTATTGTTTAGGCATTTGTAGTAGCGGAGCAAGAGTGTTTGGAGAGAATTCATATAACACATTCTAATAAATCATTTTTTTTTCTAAATTGTTTCTATATATTTCACACGATCTACTTTAATATAACACAAACTAAGCGAAATTTAGTTTCATGTTTTACAAATCAAGAAAAATTTTAAAAGAAGTCTAAACAATATGTATCGTGTCTTAATTTATGTTCAAATTTAAACAAAGGTAAGTAGAATTAGTTGAATAAATAACACACTTAGCATGGCGACTAAACAGAAATCGTGCGTAAATTAGAGACCAATGGAGTAGAAAATATTTTTGGAGAATTTATACTTACAATTCATTGCCTGTTCCGGTTTCTTTTGTATTGATTCATGGGATATGATAGTTACAAATTTCTTCCTTGTTCATCAACAGGGTTTGTGCGAGATCTAAGCAAAATAATTTCAAATGCACAAAGATATGGAGCTGTCAAATCTTGGATTCTAAATTTGTATATCCAACTATAATATAATTTGTAGCACATTCTAATAAATCGGTTTTTTTTTTCTAAAATGTTTCTATATGTTTCACACGATCAATTTTAATATGACACAAAATATGTGAAATTTAGTTTCATACTTTATAAATCATGACAAAATTAAAAAGAAGTCTAATCAATATGTATGGGTCGTTTTTTATGTTCAAATTTAAACAAAGGTCAGCAGGATCAGTTGAAAAAATAATACACTAGGAGCCTAGCGACTAAAGAGATATCGTGCATAATTTGGAAACCAATGAAGTAAAAAATATTTCTGGAGAATTCATACTTACCATTTCTTGCGTGTTCCCGTTTCTATCGCGTCCATTCATGAGATATGTCAGTTATAGATTTCTGCTTCATTTATCATCAGGGTTTGTGTGAGATTTAAGGAAAGTAACCTCTTAACAAGTTTAATATACAAAAACCTAACGCTATACAAAACGTTTTAGTGAATGTAGAATGTTTTGCAGTGTTCATTTGTTAAAAGTTATGTTCCATGTCTTACAAACCTTTAAAAGCTTTTTAAAAAGTATAAAAAATATGTATAGGTCTGTTTTGTATGTTTAAATTTAAAGAAAGGTCAGTAAGAGTAGTTGAATAAATAATACACAATTGGGCCCAGCATCTAAACGGACGTCTAGCGTAAATTAGAAATCAATGGAGTAAAAAATAATTCCCGGACAATCCATTCTTCCTATTCTATGCACGTTCCCGTTCCTTCTTGTGTTAATTCATAGGATATGTCATTACAGATTTCTGCTTCCTTTAGCACAAGGGTTTGTGTGATATTTAAGGAAAATATCTTATGAACGAGTTTTATTTACAAAAATCTCACACTATAGGAAACGCTTTAGTAAATGTAGAATATTACTCTTGATGTGTTGATGTGTTATAAGTTATGTTTAGTTTCATGTCCTACAAACCATGAAAAAATTTAAAAGAAGCCTAATCAATATGTATAGGTCTTCTTATGTTTAAATTTAAAGAAAGGTCATTAGGATTAGTTGAATAAATAATACACAATTGGACCCAGCAACTAAACAGAAGTCGTGTGTAAATCAGATACCAATGGAGTAAAAAGTATTTCTGGAGAATTCATACTTACCATTCCTTGCGTGTTCCCTCTTCTCTCGTATTGATTCATGGGAAATGCCAGTTACAGATTTCTGCTTCATTTATCATCAGGTTTTGTGTGAGATTTAAGGAAATTAGTTTCACATACAAAAATCTAACACTATAGGAAACGCTTCAGTAAATGTAGAATATTACAATTGCTGTGATGATGTGTTATAAGTTATGTTTAGTTTCATGCCTTACAAACCATGAAATAATTTAAAGGAAGTTTAATCAATATGTATGGGTCTCTTTTATGTTTATGTTTAAAGAAATGTCAGTAGGATTAGTTAAATAAATAACACACTAGCAGGCCAAGCAATTAAGAAGAAATCTTGCATAAATTAGAAACCAATGGAGTAAAAAAATATCTCTGGATATTTCATGGTTACTATTGTAAGTGTATCCCCGTTTCTTATCGTGTTGATTCATAATATGTGTCAGATACAGATTTCTGCTTCATTTATCACCAGGGTTTGTGTGAGATTTAAGGAAAGAACACTGTGAACAAATTTCATATGCAAAAATCTGCTACTATAGAAAACGCTTTAGTAAATGTAGAATATTATTCTTGCTTTGTTGATGTGTTATAAGTTATGTTTAGTTTCGTGTCCTACATACAATGAAAAAATTTAAAAGAATTTAATCAATATGCATGTGTCTCTTTTATGTTTATACACTGCTCAAAACAATTAAAGGATATTGCAGTTTTAGGTGGATTTTTTATCTGGTAAACTGTTTAGCTGATTGATACATGGTCGACAGACATAGTAGTTTATATGAGAATAAATTGCACATGTTTGGCAGAAAAAAATGCATTTTATTGCGCATATGTGTACTAAAGGAAAAAAAACACAATTTGTGCATATGAGAAAAAAAGAATAAGAAAAGGTGTTTTCTTCAAAGAAAATCATTTTCAGTAGGGGGTATGGTTTCCACGGGCGGCCAGCAACGTTGAACACCTTTGAGGCATGGACTCAATGAGGCTATTAATGACGAGTTGGGGTATTCTGCCCCACTCTTCCAGAAGAGCTTTTTCCAGTTCTTGGAGAGTTTGTGGGGGTTGTTGGCGGCCAGAAACTCGTCTTCCTAGAGCGTCCCAAACGTGCTCGATTGGATTCATGTCTGGAGAACTCGCTGGCCATTCCTTCGAACGATTCCTTCCTCCAAAAGGAAATCCTCCACCAGGTTTGCACGATGTGGCCTGCAGTTATCGTCCATTAAAATGAAGTTATCTCCGATTGCTACAGCGTAAGGGACTACAATATGTCTGAGGATCTCATCCCTATATCGGCGACCAGTCAGAGCTCCATCTCGAATGATGTAGAGGTCAGTGCACCCGTCAATGGAGATGCCACCATACACCAACACTCCTCCACCGCCAAATCTGACACTTTCGTGCACGAACGCAGGATTATTCCTACTGCCACGGTCCCTCCAGATGAAAATACGCCTATTATCCGGATGCACAGAAAACGGGACTCGTCAGAAAACAGAATATTGCTCCATTCATTTCTCCTCCAGTTGACATGCTCGGTTGCCCACTCCCTGCGGTCGCGACGATGCCTTGATGTTAATCTAACACATACCATCGGTCGGCGAGCATACAGACCTACAGCATGGAGCCGGTTTCGGACAGTCTGAGTTGAAATCGTGGTGCCTGTAGCCGAGCGAAGGTGTTGTTGGAGAAGAGTAACGTTCATGGTTCGGTGTCTCCGAACTGTTAACGCTAAATACCGATCTTCATTGGGCGTTGTTGACCGTCAACGACCTTGCCCTGGTCTTCGGCCTGCACATCCACTCTCCAAAAAACGGTTCCAGATCCTGGAAATGACACTTTGTGACACTCCAATGGCTTGCGTTACTTCGGCTTGAGTTTGGCCCCCTTCTAACCTACCAACAATTCTCAAAGCTTCTGAATCTGTCAAATGACTTCACTGAGACATTGTACTCATCGAAACAAAGCAATCACTGAATGCCGATCATCCTTGTCTTCATTCTCTTTTATCCAGTTGAAAGTCAAATTTCATTCGCTGCCGCCGAAGCGACGTTTTTGACGTCGAACTCAAAATTTGCATACTCCACAGTTTGAAAACCAGAAACATTTGCATTTGTGATTCTCTTCTTTTATTTTCGGCAAAAAAAATTCGTTTATATCTTTATTTTATATAAAACTTCAAATATCCTTTAATTGTTTTGAGCAGTGTATTTAAAGAAAGGTCAGTAGGATTAGTTGAATAAATAACACACTAACAGGCCTAGCAATTAAGAAGAAATCTTGCCTAAATTAGAAACCAATGGAGTAAAAAATATTCCTGGACAATTCATGCTGATCATTGTAAGTGTATACCCGTTTCTTATTATGTTGATTCTTAAGATGTATCAGATACAGATTTCTGCTTCATTTATCACCAGGGTTTGTGTGAGATTTAAGGAAAGTACACTGTGAACGAGTTTCATATACAAAAATCTACCACTATAGGTGCTGGGAGTATCTGGGCTCATTAAAACAAACCACTTAAACTCTTAAAGTCCAACCCAGACATATAGAGAAATCTGAGGCATAAATAGAAATAATAAAGCTTTAATGGTAAAAAGGGAGTAGAAGAAAGGGGAGGGGAGACTCAATCCAATTACCTAGAGTGAATTAAGGTTAGCAGGCTTAATCACTCGTTTAACTTATATTCATAGTGTTAATAAAAGCATAATAAATAAATACTAAAAAAACATTGTGATCGTTAAAGACCCTGGCTAACTTCCGAGATAGTTAACTTTCCTCAATTATCCCCAATTAAGGTGGGAGACAGTGGTCTCAACCAACCCCACTGCGTTGTGAGTATTTTTGAAGACGCAGACAACTTATGGATCGTTCACTAGTGTGTGTATTCCAGGTCGAGAAGCAACCGTCTAAAATAATTTAAGAATATAAAATTAGTCATTAACATTCCTTCTTATTTAAACACCAAACGATTTAGTAGATGTAGCAGATTACTCTTGCTGTGTTGATGAGTTATAAGTTATGTTTAGTTTCATGTCCAACAAACCATGAAAAAATTAAAAAGAAATTTAATCAATATGTATGGGTCTTTTTATGTTTATATCCAAAGAAAGGTCAGTAAAATACTTTGAAAAACTAATACACCAGCAGGCCAAGCAATTAAACAGAAATCTTGCGTAAATTAGAAACCAATCGAGTAAAAATTATTCCTGTACAATTCATGATTACCATTCTATGCGCGTTCCCGTTCCTTCTCGTGTTGATTCTAGGATATGTCAGTTACAGTTTTCTGCTTCATTTAGCACAAGAGTTTGTGTGAGATTTAACGAAAAGTACCTTGTGAACGAGTTTCATATACAAAAATGTCACAGTATAGGAAACGCTTTAGTAAATATAGAATATTACTTTTGCTGTGATGATGTGCTATAAGTTATGTTTATTATCATGTCCTACATACCACGAAAAAATTTAAAAGAAGTTTAATCAATATGTGTGGGTCTTTTCATGTTTATATTCAAAGAAAGGCCAATATGATTAGTTGAATAACTAATACACTAACAGGCCAAGAAATGGAGGATATTCCATCTACGTATCACGTGGTCAAGGTAAAAACATCTAGCGTAAAGAAGGGAAGGCTCCGTAGACGTAATGAAAAACCCTCGCCAGCCAGTGAAACAGTTAATGCGGAAGGCTGTAGTAGCCTCCCTTCTTACCTGTTAGAAGTTCTTTGGGTAAATTACCGGTATCACGTGACTTTTTTCAGCCTCGAACACAGATTTGAAATAAAGTACATTAAACAGAAATCTTGCGTAAATTAGAAACCAATGGAGTAAAAAATATTCCTGGACAATTAATTCTTACTATTCTATACACGTTCCCGTTCCTTCTCGTGTTAATTCATAGGATATGTCATTACAGATTTCTGCTTCCTTTAGCACAAGTGTTTGTGTGATATTTAAGGAAAATACCTCGTGAACGAGTTTCATTTACAAAAATCTTACACTGTAGGAAACGCTTTAGTAAATGTAGAATATTACTCTTGATGTGTTACAAGTTATGTTTTGTTTCATGCCCTACAAACCATGACAAAATCTAAAAGACGTCTAATCAATACTTATAGGTCTTCTTATGTTGAAATTTAAAGAAAGGTCATTAGGATTAGTTGAATAAATAATACACAGTTGGGCCCAGCAACTAAACAGAAATATTGCGTAAATTAAATACCAATGGAGTAAAAAATATTTCTAGAGAATTCATACTTACCATTCCTTGCGTGTTACCGCTTATCTCGTGTTGATTCATGGGATATGCCCGTTATGGATTTCTGCTTCATTTATCATCAGGGTTACTATGAGATTTAAGGAAAGTATATTGTGAACAAGTTCCATATATAAAAACCTAACGCTCTAGAAAACTGTTTAGTAAATGTAGAATATTACTCTTGCTGTGCTCATGTGTTATAAGTTATGTTTAGTTCCATGTCCTACAAACCATGAAGAATTTTAAAAAAAGTATAAAGATATGTATGGGTCTTTCTTTGTGTTTAAATTTAAAGAAAGTTCAGCATGATTAGTTGAATACATAACACACAATTGGGCTTAACAATTAAACAGAAATCTTGCGTAAATTGGAAACCAATGGAGTGAAAAATATTTCTGGAGAATTCATGCTTACCATTCCTTGAGTGTTCCCGTTTCTTTCGTGTTGATTCATGGGATATGCCAGTTATTAGTTTTTGCCTCTTTTATCATAAGAGTATGAGTGAGATTTAAGGAAAGTATCTTGTGAGCCAGTTTCGTATACAAAAATATAATGCTATAGAAAACGCTTTAGCAAATGTAGAATATTATTCTTGCTGTGTTAATGTGTTATGATTTATTATCTTACTATAAAAATGTTTTGTCAGCTATAGTATCTATATAGCTGTATACAGTTTTAAATTTGTCTATATGTTTTCTTTTTATTACATGAACTGCCTTTAAAAATACTAAAAATACTGCACGTGCTATAATGTCTAAAATATGTAAGTTTCATCAATAGGCCAAATTACTGATTATTTAATATTAAAGTAACATTCCATAAAGTACGACTTTTTATGAAAATTGAGTTTTTTTTTACATTTTTTGTTGTTGTTAAATTTAGAATACTGGAAATAGATGAAACTTTTACAGAAATTAGTAGACCTATTTTACTTTCGTTGTATGTAATGTTATAAATCTTCCAAAATTACTTTTCAACCAACCAAAAAAAAATTATATATTATAGATGTAGAAATATTCTCAAAACATATTTATTTCTTTTTTCACTATGTTTATTAGAATAAGCGATCCGCTGAAAAGGGTAGACGACTAAAAGGAAATCGTGCGTAAATTAGAAACCACTGGAGTAGAAAATATATCTAGAGTATTTATACTTACCATTCCTTTTATGCTTTCGATTCTCTCATATTGATTAATGGGATACTATAAGTTAGAAATTTCTCTATCGTTTATCATCAGGGTTTGTGTGAGATCTAAGGAAATTAACTTGTGAAACAGCTTTATATACAAAGATAAAGAGCTGTTCTACATAATGTCAAATTTATAAACAATATTTTAATTGTAATATGTATATCAACGTATGTACATAAATCATATGTCTTTTCAAGTCTGTTTCTATATAGTATATATGATCTACTTAAAATATTTTACTACTCAAATAATTTACATCAAATGCTATGCATGATTTGATTATATTGAAATATCTTTCTAAGTTTGGGATAGAATTATATTTGTTATCTCTTTCTCTCAAATATCTCATGTGATGAATCGTGTTGCCACTCAATTAAAGCTGTAACTTAATACTTATTCTTCGCGTAACTTCACCATTTACCATACATAAATATTTTTAAAAGTCAATTTTATTCTTTTTTATTAATGATTTATTGTCATAGCTAATAAACAAATTGGCTTCTCCTGTCGAGGAGTTTATTAGAATAAACAATGCAGTTAAAGGGGCAGACGAACAAATGGAAATCGTGCGTAAATTCAAAACCACTGGAGTATAAAATATTTCTAGAGAATAACCACTTACCATTCCTTACATGTCGTCATTTCTCTCGTTTTGATTCATGGTATATGTTAGCTAGCGATTTCTACTTCGTTTATCATTAGAGTTTGTATGAGGCTTAAGAAAATTAACTTGTAGAAGAACCTCAAACGGAATGATATTGAGCTACATTAGGAAACGTCCAACCTCGTGTTCTAAATTTATAAATCGGATTTTAATGTAATATATATCAATAAATCCACATAAACCATTAGTCTTTTCAAAACTCTTTCGATACGTACACGTGGTTTATTAGGAGGCAAAGGACTTTTGGATTACAATAAGAAATTACTTGGCGTAGTGCAATATAAATAAAAAGCGATGTTCAAAGCATCAAATCACTTTATTTCTGCGCAAGATATGATTGCTCAGAAAAGAAAATTGCTGAAATATACGTATGAGAAGCAGATTCAATCATAAAGTTTATTAGCCAATGGAATGTTTAATAGCCAATGTTTTAGTTGTAGGCCAATAATTCCACTTGCATTTTTTCACATTATATGTATTATATCTTATTGGCTGTTCTCTAAACTTTCCTGAAATTCTATTGGCTAATAAACTTCATCTTTGAATCCGCTCACATGGCCAGTTTCTTAAAAATTCTAATGGCTAATAAACTTTATCTTTGAATCCACTTCTCTTTCATTGGCTGTTTCCTGTAATTTTATTGGCTAATAAACTTTATCATTGAATCCACTTCTCCTGTGTGTATTTCCGATTTTTTTTTTTTTTTTTTTTTTGATCAATCATATTTTCCACTGATGACGATACGCTATGGCTACTGAAACTAGTTTTGCAAGACAAAATAAAGCTTTTTGGTGCTTTGAACGTTGTTTTTTATTTATATAGATCTAGATTGTCGAAAACTATCAAAAACATAACCATTTTCAAAGTACGAAAGCTTAAATAATATGCAATTAAGATTTTTCTCTTGCTTTTCTGCCTAAAGTGTATATTCTTAAGTATGAGAAAAAATACAGAAAAATAAATTCTGTATATACAATAGAAATGTATAATTTCAACTTTTAAAATTCATATTACTATTACACGAATAAAAATCATTAAGTGCTGAGCGCATCATAAAAATGTAAATTATCCATATAGAAAAGAAGTCTTGTCAAAAATAGAATCATATAACATTTATCTGTAACTTAAAACCAAAATATATAGAAAAAGTATTGTTTAAAATTTATTTTTAACACACAATTTGAAAAAATTTCGAAAAAAAAACTGCAAAGTATGTCAATTATTTCTTTTTAGCATATAACCTATGAAGAAACGCATGTGTGGTTAAACTGTAGCCTATGTACTTTCAAAGTAACAGTGAGCGCTAACACAAAATTTACTAATATAAGAAAACGCGTCTTAAACTTACAATATCCAAATATCTTCCATTATATTAGATAAATGATTATAACGCAAGAAATAATGCAAATTTTTGAATGCGGTTTTTTTCCATATTGTTCAGAAACGTTTAAAGATACAGGATAAATTAAAAACCAAAAATTTATTTTTTGAAAGTTTAAAGGTCCTGTACCCGTAAATCTGCGACGATTATGTTTTCTTCGCACAAAATGTACAAAAACAAAATGAAACAAAGGTAATAAATAATCGTCGCCTTAACTTGGTTTATTTTTAAAATAATAAAATAAAATAACGGATGAAAATCCGATTCTGATCTTAATATAACACGTCTTTTAATCACTTAAACTTAACTTGATGTAAATTTTATTTTCTGCATAAAATCAAAATATTTTTTTTTATTATTTTGCTTTTTCATATATTTTATGGTTAATCTGACGTCATGATTAATCACGTTTAAATTGCTTTTAGTTTGCTTCTATTTAAAATGCGAAAAGCTACCTGTTGCAGTCGTTCGAGAGAAGCACTTTCGGAAAATTTAAATATATTGTTTCCGATCATGACCCAATGACCCCCAAACACCCCCGTTCAAATATGTGTATATATATACAGGCGGGTGAAAATTATTAGAATAATTGTTAAATTTAATTAAAATCTTATTATATTAAAGAAATAATACATTTAAAAAATATTGATACATTTAATATTTAGTGTGCATCCCCTTGTTTTTTATTAAAGATTCGATATATCTTGGCATACTTTGTATGAGTTTTTGGCAATTAATTTGTATTTCGTTGTCATGATGCCAAATTTGGATGAGTTTTTCTATCAGAACATTCTTGTCTGTGATGTTACATTTCTTTAATTTAATTAAAGAAAGCACTTCCATGGCCTGGAAACAGTCCATATATGAACCCCATAGAGAAACTTTGGGCCATTGTAAAGAAAAAATTAAAGTAATGCAACATCACAAACAAGACTGGTCTGATAGAAACACTCATCCAAATTTGGCATCATGACAACGAAATAAAAAAATAATTGCCAAAAACTCATACAAAGTATGCCAAGACAAATATGCCATCATTTCTTTAATACAAAACAAGGGGATGCACACTAAATATTAAATGAATCAATATTTAAAAAAATATTTCTTTAATATAACAAGTTTTTAATGTAAATTTCACAATTATTCTAATAATTTTCACACGTCTGTATATATATATATATATGTGTGTGTGTGTGTGTATTTATATATATCTGATTTTTGTCATGCTGTACCTCTTATATTTATGAAATGATTTCGATTAGACTGAGCATGTGTGCTGGACTTGCCAAGTTATCGAAATTCTAGGTTGACAGATTTTTTTCCTATTAGGTTTCTTTTATGATCTTTAAAAAACGTGTTTTTTTTTATTTTGTTCATTTTTGTAACCATTGTTGTTACTCTCATATGTTTAAAATTACATATATCTACCAGCTTCAAATTCTCACCAAAATTTGCGATACTTGACGAAACATCGTCAAATTTGTCGACCAAAAATAAATTGCAATAAGTGAAGCCAACTTGTATGTAGCTCAATAAGTTAGTGAAATTCTCATTCAAATTCAATATTGTTGAAAATTGGACTTGAATCTTCTATAATCAGGTTCCACAAATTTTAAGCTCGTGTATGTGATTAAAATTAGCTGATTTTTTTATGTACTATGGGCAATCGGATGCTAATTATGGTAATTTGCCAGTAATTACTTCAAATTATTATAGCAAAAAAATGCTCATAGTTACGAAAGGCAATAGAAAAATCCTGGTTGAAAATTATTTAAAAACTCATGAAAAGTCACAGCTACATTTCCAGAATAATATTTATCCAGTTTTTTTCTTTATTGAATAGTATAAAAATTTAAAATATGCTCTATTCATAAGCCACTTGTGGGCTTTTAAAGCGAAAGCGGCAGCTCCAGTTTTTTTCCAAAATTGTTAAACATTTTTAAAAACAGCAACTGATTTTTAGAAAGCTCCCAAATGTGGGTTATAAATTTCTCAAAAAAAAAAAAAAAAAAAAAAAAAAAAAAAAAAAAAAAAAAAATCAGCAGGGAAATTAATAAGATTATGTCACTAATAAAGATATATATTATCAGGGCTGCTACAGGCGACTATTTTTTAATTATATTTCGTGCCATTCTTTCAAAACAAAAATTTTTACTTGCGCTTTGAAAGCATTTGCAAGAGAAATGTACTACAAAATGTATATATTTAAAATAGTGGTGCGAACAGAATATAAAACTACTCGCCTGTGGCAGCCCTGTATTATATATATATATATTGTCTCATGTAAAGGTAAAGGAGCATTTTAAAGAAATGAATATCCTCGGATCATGGATCACATTCAGATGCAAACTGTATCTTAATTGGTTGATTTATTATCGCTTTTAAGGGGTCACTGGACTCTTAATCGAAATTTTAATTTTTTTACACATTAAACCCCTATCTTTTCTGAACATTTTGATATAATTGTTTCCTTGAAATTCCCATTATATCAGAAGTTATGACTTTAAACATTTTTCCCACTCAATAGTTCAAGAGGCGTTCCCAAAACTTTGAAGTCATTTTTCTCCAAACGACGTTTTTCGGCATAACGCGCAGGATATCTCAAAAAGTCTGAATATTTTTTCATGAAATTTTCAAAACATATGTTTCATGTTAGTCTGTATAAACTGAACCTAAAATTGCCTTTTTATTGTTCAAAAAAATATTTTTTTAGGTGATTATACTGTTGAAATTTTCAAAGTTTTGTATTAGCCAAATGCAACTTTGTATTAAAAATATAAAGATGCTTTAAATACAAATTTATTTAGGTTCAGGGTAATTACAATCAGAAGTATAAGTAGGCACCAAAATTTTCATTCTAGCCGCAATATATACAGGGTGTTCCGTTAAAGGGGTCCAATATTAATAGGGGTAATAGAGGAGATCACACGGAGCATAAATCAGTATATAATGCCTGGCCGGATCTCAATAATTTTCAAGTTACAGCAAATAGAATGAAAAATCGGAAATTTGTAAAAAAACCCTCCTTGCTAAACTATCAATAATGCTACATAAAAACGAAGCACATATTTAGAAAGAGCAGAAAAAATCCTACGAAATGACATAAGTTGTTTTAGAATATTGAGGATTAATGGCGAGTTACAAGCTCTGAAACAGTGAAAAAATACAAAATCAAATATTTAGCAAAATAGTTAATCGTTAATTCCAAAAATGCAACTCTACCTACATCAAGGAAAATGTTATAAAATTTGGTCCATTCCGAAAGCTTTCGAAGAAGCTGACAATAAACCATATCAGTTTAATTGTATGGGAGAAATCAAGCAGTTCCCTAGTTACAACTCTGTACTGTTGCACGCTCGGAAAGGGCGAAATTCCGCCCATGACGATTGTAAACACCCCGTTTTAATATCTTTCAATTATACATTTCTGATCAACCTCTATCAATACCCTTTCATTATTCAGTCTGGTCAAGTGAATGACATATTGTGCAGCTCTCGCCTTGTCTTAAAGCAAACTCCGTGACTGCTGCGTTTCCTCCATGAACTTTCAGGATGATGAAGAAGAAGTACTTTTTATGCAAATTTTCTATGTGTATAGGAAAAAAAGTGTAATAAAACAGCAGTCATCAGTGGTCGTTATGTTAAAGGGAGGCTGTTGTAAGTGGGATTGTAGTAAGTTGATGTATAATAATTATGCCGGAATACTCTAACGAAGAATATGCGGACATGCATCTGATGTACGGGCAAGCTCATGGAAATGCATGTCCAGCACAGCGCATGTACCGTGAGCAATTTCCAAGGAGACGTTGCCCAAGTTCGAAACTCTTCATAAAAATCGATAGACGATTACGGGTGACTGGATCGTTTAATACAGCAAGCATTGATGCAGGGAAACCTCGACATGTACGAACACCTGCAATGGAAGAAGATGTACTGAATATTTTTAAAGATAACCCCTCCACGAGTACACGAGCTGCTGCGTCTGAAGTCGGTGTTTCTCACCAAAGTGTGTGGCGTGTTCTGCGTGCAGAAAACATGCACCCCTTTCATGTGCAGCGGGTACAACTGTTATCAGTAACAGATTGTGCTCAGCGGACAGAATTCGTACGCTGGTTGCTTAATGTAACAGAAAATAATCCACAATTTCTGGAAAATATTTTATTTACTGATGAAGCAACATTTACGAGAGAGGGGGTGGTAAACACGCACAATATGCACACATGGTCATATACAAATCCGCACACTGTTTTCCCGTCGAACGCACAACAAAAGTTCAGTGTGAACATATGGGCAGGTGTCCTCGGCGATTATCTCATAGGACCATATTTACTCCCAGATGTACTCAATGGCAGTACGTACTTTGTTTTCCTACGGGATATCTTACCGCAGTTACTGCAAAATGTGCCAACAACATTGCGCCACAATATGTGGTTTATGCACGATGGCGCACCGGCACATTTTTTCATAGGTGTTCGCAATCACCTCAATTCAACATATCCTGGGAAATGGATTGGACGCAGTGGACCTATTGCTTGGCCTGCACGCTCTCCAGACCTCAATCCGTTAGACTTTTTTGTTTGGGGACACCTTAAATCGCTGGTGTATGAAACGCCTGTGGATACACCGGAGGATTTACTAGCGCGAATCGTTGTCGCTGCAGGAGACATTCCCAACTCCGTCGGAGTTTTTCGGCGTGTTCGCCAATCTTTACGACGTCGCTGTCGGCTGTGCGATTCTGTTAATGGGCGCAACTTCGAACACCTATTATAATAATGTCCGTTCGACTGCCTTCCGACATTGAACTGTGCAGCGCAGGCCAGAAGACTATGCTTCACATATGTCATAAAGTACGTGGAATGTAATTCTTTATTTGTCATTTTTCTTTTATTTTCAACACTTTTTGGCACAGTATTTTGTAAGTCACAGACTGTGGTGTACTCAAATTGTAAATTACAAAGTTTGTATGAATTAATTTAAAATTTAGTGTCTTTTTTAAATTTATAATTAATAAAATTATTATGCTATTTGTTATTATTATTTCCTATCATAAATTATGATGCACATATACATACAATAATTGTCCATGTAAAACATGTACTGAAACTTCTTGCATAGTTACAAATCGCAATATTTTTAATTATTTCCGAATTTTCACCACCAGTTTAATTTTAAAGAATTTAACTTAAGCTTTATATCAATAAAAGACCACATTAAAATGTAGACTATTATTGTAAAGTTATTTTGGTTCATTCAACTCTTGAATAATTAAAAATGTTGCATCTCAGAAGAAGCATGATCGAAAATGTATAGTTGAGAGTAATTAAAAAGGCGGTGTTTCCAATCGTGATGGGCGGAGTTTAACCTTTGCTAGTGTCAAAGAAAGCGGAGTTGTAACTAAGAAACTGATTAATTTCTCTCACACAATTAAACCGATATGGTTCATTGTAAGCTTTTTCGAAAGTTTTCGGAATGGACCAAATTTTACTACATTTTCCTTGTTGTAGCTAGAGTTGTCTTTTTGGAATTAACGATTAACTATTTTGATGTATATTGGATTTCGTACTTTTTTCACTGTTTCAGGGCTTGTAACTCGTCAATAAATATTGCTATTTTAATACAATTGATGTCATTTTGTAGGTTTTTTTCTGCTCATTCTAAATATGTGCTTCGTTTTTATGTAGCATTATCGATAGTTTAGCAATGAGGGTTCTTTTACAATTTTCCGAATTTTCATTCTATTTGCTGTAACTTGAAAACAATTGAGATCCGACCAGGCTTTATATACTGATTTATGCTCCATGTGATCTCCTCTATTACCCCTATTAATATTGGACCCCTTTAACGGAACACCCTGTATATATATATATATATATATATATATATATATATATATTTATATATATTATTATTTTTTTTTTTTTATTTATTTTTTTTTGTAATTGTGCGCGTAAGCCTTTATACCAATTTTCTGCTCGTCAAATGTCTGACAATTTGGAGCCTCCTATAAATGCTAATTCTGCATCTTGCAATTTTTTAAATACGTGAAATAAAAGAACATATTTACATCTTTCAACCCGGTAAAAATTGTGTTTTAAAATCATACACATTTTAGATATTAAATGGTTTTTTTTTTTCATTTTTTCCAATTTTAAGAGTCCTGAGACCCTTTAAAATAACCTTCAAGCATGAATTTTTCTAAACTATTTCCATTACGAGAGCCTCCATTACGAAATAAGTTATTTGATAGTCATACATATTCTTTTATAATTCAGAAATAATACATATAATGCGATTAACATTCTAATTTACAAAAATAACACCATAAATACAAGCGAAAAGTTGATACAAAATAGCAATATAATTTAACAATATCCTTGAAGGATAAATTAAATAACTTATCACTATTTTTGTGACGTATATACTTCAATAAAAAAAATAATAATAAAAAAAAATAAAAAATAAAGCTAGTTTAAATACTTAGCACGACTTTTTAAGTTCAAAGGAGTTTAAACGTTCGAATATCATTCATCGGTGTTTGATTCTTATATTTTAGTACATTTTTAATCGTAGAAAAATACCATTCTTTGGAATAATATAAATCAAAATCTGAATAAAGTTTAGGTAATAATTTAGGAAATAATTGATACTTATTCTTATTTACCGCACTACAAAGAGCTTTGTCATTTACATGAAATTTAAAAATTATGTCATTTTGACTATTTATAACAATAATTTATTTAAAATTTCGAATTTCAGAACTTTAAGTTTGTTGCTGAAATTTTGGTTTATTGATTCTTTATTGATTCGACAGACTCAGTAACATGAATTTTATAAAAGAAAATTTAATAAACACTACAATAGCTCCAATCGAAAAATTAAATAAAAATGAAGGAATGATCTAATAAAAATCTTCAAGAAGCGTTTTACGTTAAGTTTTAGTTTCAGTCTTATCCAGACGAAGCAGCGACCTAGTTGGTTTGTGCCCCTGCTCATAATGTTCCGAATGGAAAAAGACAATTTTGTTACCTGTGCTAGTACGGTTCTACAGAGAGTTAGTTGAAAGCATTCAGATTTCAGAAGTAATACAATTTATAGAAAGATAATAATCTTAATCAGCGTTTAACTATGTTCTGAAACCTGATGCACAGACATGTGTCCTGAAAAATACACTGGTATATCTCTATTATTGTTACAACTATTGTAGATGGTAACACTGAAATTGTTTAGACAGGTGCGGGCAATACACGCTAAAAAAAATATTGGATGGATATTTTAATTTGAATTCTTTTATACCCACAGACGATAATTTAAAGTCTACAACTAATATATTAGATATGAAGCTCCCTCTCGTTCCACGATATTAAAATTACTTACAGAATTTTGAAGAAATCAAAATTATCCCTGTATGAAGAACACAAAAACAGAGGGACAAAAAAATACAGCTAAGTACTGCAGTAAGTGTTTTCCACAAATTCTTCAAGAGGTGAGTGTTAGGGGACTCATGCTTCACCACGACAATACATCTTCTCATTCATCAAGGATTACAGTCGAATTTCATGAACAAAAAGAACATTAAAGTGATATAACATCCAACCTATTTCCCTTATATTGATATGCGTAACATTTGGCGATTTGTTTCTTTAAAAAATTTCCTGGGCGTAGATTTTATTCCGAGGATGAGATTAATTTGGCATTAATAGCATTATTTTCATTTATTTCAAGAAATGGATAGATTGAGGCATTGTTTATTTGCAAAATTCTCCGACAAAAGTACATTGATCTTGAAGATAACTAATTTGAACATTTCCAAGAGTTTGTAAGTTTAACTTGCACCATTTAGCCGTAACTTAACCCCTTAACTGTCTCATTTTTTTGACACCATAAACTAAAAACAGATAGAAAACACCACTTTTTACGTATGGAAGTATTTGCCTTTAATAACTGAAAAATAATCTGTTAATTAATAAACCGAAGATTACAAGGTAAAAATTTTAAAGTGGTATCCAAAAGCTTTTAGTAACGAAATAAGCAAAATCTCCTTGCCCGAATTCAGTACAGGCAAAACATTTAAGTGGTAAATGAATCCAGCTTGATTCTCGAGTGATCTTTTCATTGATCTCTCGTATTACAACAAAGAAAAATCGTTTTGAACCTGTAATTGCTGTTTACTTTCTGTAATTATAAGACAATCTTAGTGAACATTTTATTATAAGTAAGTAGTGGTATAGGATGCCCATCAAATTCACTGTACTCTCATCGAACAGAATTTCGATAAAAATTAAAATTGAGGTAGGTCTAAAAAATATATCAAAGCATTTTGAAAAAAAGTAATTTGATTTCCTTATTTTCGTCTGATTCGAACATTCTGTAAAGTTTCTTTTTACCCGACTTCCAAGAAGGGTTAAGTGTTTCACGCGTATCTGGGTATGTGTATTTCTTTATACCCTCAAAACATACTAACGGCTGGATGGATTTTAACGAATGAGGTCCGTACCAATTTATCTTAAGCGTGCGATGGTTATAGGCTAGTTTTGTTTTTATAAATTCAAAATGGCGGCCGTAAAACACAAAATGGCGCTAGACATGAAAAAAGCAATTTACGCACCATATTGAATGGCATATCATTGGATAGGTCTTTCAAAATGAAGACGATGTTTCATTGACTATTTTACAGTCAGAAGATCCGTTTAAATATTACACAACCTGGAAGTTGTGTAGGTAGGATCTCTAGCTTTACTTCAACTCTAACAATAATAGAGATCTATGGGCCTCATCAAAAGAGTATTTATAGATAGGAAATACTAATTAAACACAACTTAAAAGTCATAAATACAAGTAAATAAAAAATAGGTAAGTAATATAAAAAATAGCTTAACATTGAATATAAATAATTAATTAGTTCGCTTTTTACGCAGTCGGGTTTTTTGATTTTTAAATTTAATTTGTACTAGTTAAGACAGTTTAGTCCAAGAGCTGTTAAGCATTTTAGAGAAGGTATTTGAGGCACCCTGAAAATTTGTGCAACACTTCTTTTGTAATGGCTGATTACAAAATCGAATGTCTGGCTGAAGGATCGTGGCCCAAAAAGTGTGCCAGACACGTGTCAAGTGCCATTTTTTTGACTACCCAAAAAGGGTATTTGAGGCACGCTGAGATTGAGACAGAATAATATTTATACTTAGAAAAAAATATTTTGAAAACGACAGACACTTTAGTCGGCCCAAAAACTGTGCCAGACACGTGTCAAGTGCCATTTTTTGACTACCCAAAAAAAGTATTTGAGGCACGCTGAGATTGAGACAGAATAATATTTATGCTTAGAAAAAAATATTTTGAAAATGACAGACACTTTAGTCGGCACAAAAACTGTGCCAGACACGTGTCAAGTGCCATTTTTTGTCTGGCACAGTTTTTGGGCCACGATCCTTCAGCCAGACATTCGATTTTGTATTCAGGCATTACAAAAGAAGTGTTGCACAAATTTTCAGGGTGCCTCAAATACCTACTCAAAAATGTTCAACAGCTCTCCTACTAGTTGTTTGGTCATGATTTAACTATTTTATATAGTCCTGAAAAATAATTTACCGAATCCTCTGCAATCTTACACATTCTTTGGGGAACTTTAATCGGGGGATGAACAGATGTTTATTCCGAAAAGCTAAAATTACTTTTGATGAAATCACATTATATTGTAATCCTTTGAAAAAAAAATCCAATTTTTTAAAACTTTTATAAAAACCTTCAATTGTTGTTTCATGCTGTTTCCGACAAATCTTATTCTATAAATTTTCATTTCGTTACGTTTTACTGTGAAGAGTAAAAAAGTATATGAAAATTTTCATTGACTTTAAATTCACCGCTTCAAAGCTTTTTATTTAATTAATGTATAAAAAGTATGATTTTTAGTATTACAGTATAATTCTATTGTTAAATTACGCTGTAACGTATACACTAATGTTATGGTAACGGATAGTTCAATGTGAAGTAAATTCATCCAAATGCGAAGCAATGTGATGCAAATTTCTCTTTGTGCTATTGTACTATAAATTTAGTGTTAATAATAACATAATATTCAATTCTGAATAACTTAATTATACGTTGTCTTTATTTTCTGATTTTTTTTTTATTTTATTTGCCGAAATTGCATAAGTTTTGTCCTCTTTTAATTAGATCAATAGCTTGCTTTTTTTTCATTGAAAAATTAGTTTTCTCTTTCCATCGCAACATAAAGATTATTTTCATGATAAAAGCATCTAGATCATGGAAAAATATTCTTGTTCTTCGGACTACGATTTTTAATGATTGGCCATAAGATATTATTATTTTGTTGATATATCTGTTGTATGAACGGGACATGGAAAAAGGCATAATTGTTAAAGTAATTTGTGCTGGGCTGATTTCAAAGGATTTATTTGATAATTAGGTGATTTACCAAGGAAGAAATTATCATTTTGAGCATTTATATAAGGTTTTGGATTTATTTATTTCTGATGATATCAGTGAAGCAAATCGTGTAAAAATCGAATATCTTATATTTTAATCATTCTGGCTTACTGTAAAAAATATGATGGTAAAGTAGTCTTTAATTTTTGTTTTCGTTTTTACTTTTTTTTAAATATAATACTAACATCATTATTCTGGCTGGTAGCATGCGATTGTATATATCCGTATATACCTTAATATATACATTATAGCCGTATATTTATTACGCTTGACGTATGTGACAAACTCATTACATATGTATATTTGCCACAATGACAACGGCTGTAATCGAGTAATATCCATTAGGTATGCATAACTTATTAAATCAATGGAACCTATAGCCCATATTTCGCATGCAGTTATGTAGTGAAATTTATCTGTAAGGAGAAAGCAATGAAATGTACTAAAACGATTTTTAGGGGATAAATTTTAGAGTAGACTAACATAATTAAATTATCTGGGACTTCATTGGTAATTTTTTCCTTATGATATGTTGTAATGTTTATTTTTTTGTAAAAACGAATTTTTTCTAACTCTTAGTAAATTAAAAATAATATTCAATACTAAATGTGTGTCGTCCGCATATAATGCAAGATGGTGTGTAATGAGCGATGATGTGTAATGGGATGTTGTTAAAGAACAGGTTAAACAAAATGGGGCCAACACGCTCCATTGAAGGATTCCCACTATGATAAAGAATATTGTAGAAAGAATGTTATTTATGCGGACGCGGAAAGTGCGGTCGCAAAGGTATGATTATATTAAATGTATCAGACAAGCAAGGAATTTAAGCTTAATTAGTTTGTAGATAAGGCCTTCGTGTCAGACTTTGTCGAATGCCTTTGCAACATCAAGAAAAATGTCAGCAGCTGGAATGTTCATGTTGAATTTTTCACTGACAAATTCTATAACACGAAGCAACTGTTGCTGTGTTGAATGTTTTTGACGGAAGCGAAATTGCTCGGTCATAACTATATTGTTCTGTTGAATGTAGTCATGTAACTGGGTAATTAAGATACGTTCAGTAATTTTACTTAAAGAAGGTAGAAGTGAAATGGGTCTGTAATTTGTTGGTTCAGAGAGATTAGTTTCAAGTTTGGAATTGGAGAAATTATGGACGTTATACCGGATTTATGAACTATTAAATAACCATATAGAAACAAGAAACCTAATTAAATAATTTTTCTGGTTAGGATTATCTTTTTATGACTTGAGAAAAACCAAGAATGTTGTCAGGTATGCAAGTAAAGAGAACATTTTGAGAATATCGTAAAGAAAGATCCTCAAGCATTATAAGCAATAATAAAATTCTAGCGAGTTGACATCAGATTTGACATTTTTATCCGGCTGCTACATTCCCCGCCCCCCCCCCCCTAAGGCCCATAATCGCGCACAAAGAAATTCGGAGGGAGGGAGTAGAGTGCGCGCGCAGTGACTCCAGGTAGTTGTACAGCAGCATTAGTGAAGTGTATACATGAATGTGGACATTGATTGTTCCGAGCGTCTTGGATAAAACATTGTTATTTTGTTTTGTTTTTCCAAAGTAAGTGCTTCAATTTCATAACTGTTTGTCAGAATTTTTATAGAATGTCCGTAGTACAAAATATTTTGAACTTAAACGATTTCTTATAACCTTCTAACCTGGACTAAGGATGCGAAAACAATCAATTCATTTTAGAAGTAGCCACATTTAAATAAAAGGCTGCACAATCTCTCCTGCCAAAATAGGAGAGTTTGCGCATCTGCTACTTGGGAGAGATGGCCCATTTCCCCACCAGTTTCAGTACTAAGGAAGAAATTACGCAGCTTATTTGTAAACTTGTATGAATTGCAAATAACGTATAAAACATTTGAATGAATTAATTTTGAAATAATTTTGGAAAAACACATAAATATCCAAACTAAATTTGACAACAAATTATTTTGCAAAAAAATACTTTTGCAGATAAAAATTTTGTTAATAAATTAATAATACAGTCGTTATTAAATTTATTTTATATAGTGATTTTAGTAGATAAATTAATAATATATTTGTTAATAAATTAATAACATATTTCTTAATAAGTTAATTAAATATTTATATATTTTTTTAATTTATGATGAATTAATTTGCTAGTTTAACTTAATTTATTTAACTAAAATAAATTTTCTAATGAAGGATTTATTTTATTTTATTTATTTATTTTTTGCTAATAAGTAACGCGTGTTGGAATTTTTAATGCATTTTTCATGTCACAATGCCAAATATTTACAGGAAGAAATCGAAGAAGGAAGGATCATGTACCGAAAAAAATATGAAGACCACCGTAGCTCGTAGCACCGTAGACCAGCGTAATACAAAATAGCTCACTTAAAATGTGTACAACAGGCATGGAATTCATTATTTCGGAATCCACCTTGAGAGGTAGGCTGAACGAATCAGCTGAATATAAGATGCTTCCTGAAAAAGTGGGATGAAAAAAATGAAGGGAAACGAAGGTCAATGAGGATGAGTGCATTTAATGTCTGGAACTGTACCAGGAGACAAATTCGACCAGTGACTGGATTCGATGCATTGCTTGTGGCAGGTGATTATACGAAAGCTGCATGATTCACAACAATAAGTGCATCGATTGTGGACAACGACAACTTCGGTTAGCAAACAAAATACATCGAAACTGTGGAAATGAAAATGAAGTAATTTTCAAGTTAAACATGTTATCAAGTATATTAATGTTATTTTGTAATCTTAGCATCGATTGCTTTTTCTGATATTTTAATATTCTTCTTAAATAAAAATTCTTTAATTGTTGTTAAAATTCTTTTTTTTTTTTTTTTTTTTTTTTTTTTTACATGTACAGTCTCTTACCAACCCTGGAAGGAGAGATTGCACAAAATAGTTTTCTTGGTTTTATTACTGCTGTTCTATTAAATTACAGCCCAACAAAAAAATAACAATGAAAATGCATAAAAAACAAATGAAGTCAAAATTATTCATGGATGGTATAACAAAAAATTAATAATTAGATTTTTTATTATTATTCTTTTGAAATGTGCGCAGACTCTCCTAACTTCACCTTAGACTTATCTTTGCGAGTCATTACTTCTAGAAATAAATGATATGGAAAACTCAAATAGAAACCACTTCCCAGATGATCCAATTCAGCTTGCCTTCCGTTGAAAGTAACTGAGTATGAACCCAATATTTATTTATTTATTTATTTATTTATTTATTTATTTATTTATTATTATTTTTTAATGCAAGAAGCAATTGCAGAAATCGCGTTTACATTTTTATTATTCTCTAAAATACACATGTTACTAAAATTATTACAGTATAATGCCTACATGCATATTACCGACATATGTTTTAATCGTAATGCACAAAAATACGAGTAATTTTAATATACATTTTTTTTCTTTTTGATTGTTGACACGCGATGGTCACGTAAAAATTTTTATGGAAAAATTGCCACGCGAATGTGAGAAAATTAGCCGTTTCTGGCCTACAAAATCCTCTGTGTTTAATTTGGAGGACTCATACATAAGGGTGGGGGGTAGTACTTAAATTTTTAGAAAGTAACCAATTGCAGAATTTATGTTTATTACTTTCTTCTATCTTCAATAGAAGAAAGTATTGTAATCGAAATTTTTTTCGACTTCCGGTTTTCGACGGATTTGCATGTTTTAGGGCTCAGAGATTCCAAAAAACATGTTTATAGAAAATGTCTGTCTGTCTGTGTGTCCGTCTGTCCGTCTGTCTGTCTGTCTGTCGCCATTGTACCATCCAAAAGTGTATGGAGTTATGCATAGAATTGAACCAAATTTTTAGTTTAAGTTTTTGGATATGACAAGCAGGTCCTACCTGAATTTGGAAAAAATTCGCCGGTAGGGTGCGCTGTAAATGCGTTTTTTGTGCGATTTTGAATATTTTACAATCGAAAAGTGTATGAAGTTATGCATAGAATTAAACCAAAATTTTATTATAAGTTTTTGGCTATGGCAAGCAGGTCCTCCCGGAATTTGGAAAAAATTCGCCGGTAGGGGGCGCTGATATAACAATTTTTGTGCGATTTTGAATATTGTACCATCCAAAAGTGTATGGAGTTATGCATAGAATTGAACCAAATTTTTAGTTTAAGTTTTTGGATATGACAAGCAGGTCCTACCTGAATTTGGAAAAAATTCGCCGGTAGGGTGCGCTGTAAATACGTTTTTTGTGCGATTTTGAATATTTTACAATCGAAAAGTGTATGAAGTTATGCATAGAATTGAACCAAACTTTTATTTTAAGTTTTTGGCTATGGCAAGCAGGTCCTCCCTGAATTTGGAAAAAATTCGCCGGTAGGGGGCGCTGTAATAGCGATTTTTGTGCGATTTTGAATATTGTACCGTCCAAAAATGTATGAAGTTATGCATAGAATTAAACCAAATTTTTATTTTAAGTTTTTGGATATGGCAAGCAGGTCCTCCATGAATTTGCAAAAAAATTCGCCGTTAGGGGGCGCTGTAATAACGATTTTTGTGCGATTTTGAATATTGCACCATCGAAAAGTGTATGAAGTTATGCATAGAATTGAACCAAAAAAAAAATTAAGTTCTTGGCTATGGCAAGGAGGTCCTCCCTTAATTTGTAAAATAATCGCTCGTAGAGGGCGCTGTAATAGCGATTTTTGTACAATTTTTCTGCCATTTTGAATATTGTACCGCCGAAAAGTGTATGAAGTTATGCATAGAATTGAACCAAATTTTATGTGTTTATTTTTGGTCATGTCACGAAGGTCCTCCCTGAATTTGGAAAAATTCTGCCTAAAGGGGTCACTATAATTGCGATGTCTGTACCATTTTCATTATTGTACCATCGAAAAGTGTATGAAGTTATCCATATAATTGAACCAAATTTTTTGTGCATGTTTCTGCCTATGACAAACAAGTCCTCCCTGAACTTGAAAAAATTCCGAAAGAAGGGGGCGCTATAATTCCGATCTCTGTGCCATTTTCATTATTGTACCATCGAACAACGTATAAAATTATGCATACAATTGAACCAAAATGTTTGTGCTTGTTTTTGGCTTTGGACAACAGGTTCTCCTTGAATTTGGAAATATTGCGCGGTAAAGGGGCTCCGTGCTAGCGATTTTTGTATACTTTTCTTGATTTTTCGTAGTTTTATTGTGCATCGGCGGCTCATGCAGCGGCGGGAACTCGCTTCCTGCTATGCTGGCTATTCGCAAACAGCTGATAACGACAGAATAAGGAAAAATTAATAATTTTAACAAATATCATGATATAGATTAACTCGTTTTTAGTCCGTTTAATTGACTTGAGCAGAAATTTAAGATGAAAATCAAAGTTGGTATAGTATTGACCTAATAATATTGAAGTATTAACATGTGTAACTAGGTTTTGAAATATTAAGATGTATAAGATAGAAGAAAGTTTTGGGATTGGCACATCCAACTAGTATTTTTATTATTTTCTAAAATACACTTGTTACTACATAATAATTTCTTAAATGATTTCATAATAAATAATTTCTTACCAAGAATATATGTTTTATTCCTTCTCAAAATGCTCCCCTGCAACATAAATACTTTTTTTTTCATTTTAATAAACCAATCATTAAAGCATTTAGGCCACTCTCGAAGTGGCATAGCAGGAACATGGCATTTGTAAACTTCAACGAGCTTTTGTAATCTTTGTTGGTCCAGGGTTATCTAAAAACATCCGACAGTCGATTGTTGTGTTATTTCGTGTTCATAGGAATAAATCCAAGTTTCGTCACAAGTTACAATGTCTTACATATGTTTTGGTTTTGGGGCACAGGAGTTGAAATTTCTTTTAGATATTCCTGGCACCATTTCACACGAGCTTAAGGCAAATTGTGTGGGATCCATCCGGAACACGCCTTTTTCATTTTAAAATGATTATGTAAAATTGAATGCACGCGGGTACTTGAAATATTCAAAGATGCTTCTGTTTCACTACATGTCACATGACAATCAGAAGCGATTAGTTTTCTCTCAGCATCAATGTTTTTGGGAGTCACAGCACTTTTTTCTCGACCCTCCCGAACATCGTCACTGAAATTCTTACTACCGCGGGAGAATTCTTTAAACAAGTTGTAAATCTTTGCCTTAAATGGTACTTCATTACCAAACGTCGATTTCATTCTATCATTACTCTGTTTCTGTGTCAAACTTTGTCGAAAGTCATAAAAAATCATGGCTCTGAAGTACCTTTGACATAACTTCGTAAGTATTTAGCACTTCTGATTTTTTGAAAAATCACAGTACATAGAATTTCACAGCTTTTGATGTTCTGTAAACGCACACATTCACGTAACTTTTCGAATTTTGATAAAAATCGTCTGAGCTGAAAGCAGCGGCTTTTTCGTTGCCAGATTCTAAAAATTTAAATACTGGCCATCGTATCATGAGTGATGTAAAGACTTCGAAGAATTTAGTACTTATTCTTCCATAATCGAAAATAATTTCACATAATTAAGAAATAATAAAGATAACAAAAAATAATTGCGATATTTTTAATAAATAATCATTTGAGTCCTCCTGGTGTAAATCAGAGGGAATTGAGTAAGATTGAAATAGGAAGTTCCTACAGAATTTTCTACTAATTCATATGGAAAAATAATTTCATATTGTTAAAAATAACAAAAATTAATTAGAAATAATTGGAATAATTTCTTTAAGTCCTGTTTAATTCTTTTTGTTAATCAAGAGGTATAAATATGATTTAGGCAAAACTTTATTAGAAAAATTCCTAAATGCGTTTAGTAGAGTTTTCTTTTAAGGGTTAAGACCAATTTGATTGATTCAGAATTTCGAAATTTTTTTGTCGGCAACCGAAATCAGATGAAAAAAAAAAAAAAAAAAAAAGCTTTGGATGGAACCTGATCTGCCCCTCTTTATTCATATAAAAATCATTTTTATTAGTTAGTAATCGATATCCAACGTGAAATGACAATTTTGGAGCTATAGAAGTACAGCGCGCTACAACGAGTAAACAGTAAGGAAAACTTTAAATACGATTATTTTTTGTTTTCTTTTTTAACAGCGTTTTTAAATACGGTGGCAACTCTTTTCCAAATTGTGAATTAATCATGTTGATCTTTCTGAAATTCATTGGGATAATTTTTTTGTGAAATACACTGGATTTTTCCGAAAAATTCGTATATTTGTATATTGATTTTTGTGTAGCTACACTGTAAAAAAGGGGACTATAGTTACGCTTATTTGAGTTTATGAAATGCCAAATGAGGATTAAATATACTCTAATAAGTTTGGTGTAAACACCGAATAAAGTGTCATGATACACTCAAAACAGTTTAATTTTAATCTTTTAAAGAAATTGTGGAAACCGAACACCAGTTCGGGTGTAAAGTTTTAAAGCGACATATGATTCAGTCCGCCATTTTGAAATCTGTTTATATATCTGTGTTCCAGGGCTCGGATTTTGTTAGAAAATGTTTATCAGTAATGATCACTAAATAAAAAGCAGTTAACCAGATTATGTTGCAGAACCCGAGCTGAAAGGTTTCTTCATAGCTGAAAAAAATGCTCGTCTTCTTTGGCTAATTTCTTCGGAATAGGATAAGAACTTAAAACTTATGTTTAACTTCATATTTTTGAAAAAATCCTGTTTCATGTTAATACTACAATCGTTTTCTAACATTTTTATACCTACTATGTATCCCTAGCTTATATATTTATAATTTTATGAGTATATGAAGTAAACCTGCTTTTACAGTGTATTGGTGCCATTTTCAAATTTTGGCATTTATGTCACTTTTGAGACGCTCAGTATACAATGAATTCCGCTTGTTAACTTTAAAATAATATTCGATTCAACTAAATTAAAGATCGTAGATTATTTTTTACCAAGAATTTTAAGTTTTCAATAAGTTTTAACTATTTGCGATCCATTTTAAAAAGTATCGTTTTTAGGATTACGACTTTCGTTTTCCCATAGGAAATACATTACGTAAACAACGATATTCTTAAGCTTTTTTAACTACAAAAACTAACTTTTACTGAAAAACCAATGTGATATTCAGCTCATTTAAAGCTTAAGCTTCAAGATTCTATCTAGTTTTAAAAGTTTGGAAGACTTTTTGTTTATTTGCTGAGCGTTTCAAAAGTTGACATTTTTCGATTTTCCAGTTAGCCCACGATCATAGAAATACATGGGATTTTTACTGTTGTTGACATATTTTAACATAGCTTGTTTCCAACGTTTTATTAGTTAATTTGAAAAACTAATACTTGTTTTATGTTCTATAAAGTACGGGCTTTGCTCCGCCACCCACCGTGTATTCCTGGGTTGAGTTTAGATATGTTTAAAAAATTCATGAAATTTGGTATAAAAATTTCTGACTCAGACCACTTTCCCTTAGCGTTACGCGTTTTGTTTATTTTGTTTTGCACCTTTTTTAATTATTTAAACCTTATCATTATGCTTAATTATTAGTATCTTTCAAAAACTTAAACTTCAAGCTTTCTAGCGGTGTAGTGTTTATTAATTAGTTATGCCGTTAAGTATTTTTAATTTGCATTTTAAAAGTGCTAAAAATCGTTCTTTAGCGCTTGAGAGGTTGGTGGTTTTTAGCTCTTTGTATCCGATTTTTGTACAATTTGTAATTTTTAGTGGTATTTATGGTATGTTTATTTTAATTTGCTTAGACTATTTATTCGAAAACCAGTCAGGCCTACGCTGAGTTTTAAAAAAAAGAGTCAAGTACACGTAACGTAAGTCCAGATGTAATGCATGAATGATTTGTGAGGAAATTTCGTTGTTTACCAAAACTAAAATGTTTAAAATATTAATTTAATTGAGGTAATAAATTATCGCAGTTAAAACAATGTTTAGCAGCCTCTTTGCGTGAAACTATTTACTGTAAATTACGGTTGCATTAGATTTCAAATGTAATCTTTAAATTGTTTTTTATTGTACTGATAAAATGCAAACCAAATAAGCAGTAGTGACTTTACACCAGATAAGCAGTAGCTTGACATTACACCAAAAATGGTGGCAACTAAGTTGCCACTAAAAGTGGTGTTTGTTTACACCAATTTGATAGCTGGAGGCTCATTACACCAATTTTCAAATGGAATTTCATTACACCACTTGGGGTGGCAACTTAGTTGCCACCCTTTTTTGTGTAAAGTAAGGGAAATTTTTTTTTACGGTGTAGCTTTACGCAATGAAATTTTTTGTTGAAAAGTTACGTTTTGCTTTGAATTGTTTCAATTTCACTAAAAATGCATGTTTTGAAAAATTGCCACATTTTTAACGAACTTTTGGACTAAAACAATCGATCTTTTTTGTCTCATTGTTCTAAGTTATGTCTACGATAAGTTATAACCTCACCGCTTGAGACTCTTACGTTCAAGCTCTCCTGTCCGCCAGCTACCAGTCTGCCGCCATTTTTTTAATATCTCAACTGAAACTATGCTGAATCAAGAATTCGTAACTGAAGCACAACAGGTTAGCTTGTTTCTGCGAAATTATTATGTCTGAGAACTTATTGTACCACAGCTTAAATTAGCTCTTAATATAATACCAAATTCAAAAGAAAATAAAATACAATAAAATGTAGACAAATAAATGCTACATTTAAATTTCATTGATAAATTTTTGCTCTCATTTCGAATAATGACCGACTTCTATATATACTCTTAGAGCCAATGCCTAACCTGGTTACTGCAGACTGAGAGAAGTTAGTCCGATTGCAGCTTAGCCTATCCCAAAAATTTTACGGTTAATTACTTTAAGAGGCTACTTTAATCACGCGAAAACACCCCCTCGCTCATGTTAATCCTATGGGAGATTTTTTTTTTAAAAATATCTAGTTTGCATTTCCATATTTGAATTTTCTTTTCTTTTTTTTTTTTTTTTTTTTTTTTTTTTTTTTTTTTTTTGTATTGGATAGCTGAGGTTGATTTCTACAAAGGCCGTTTTTTACTTTTTCGATTTTTTTCGCAAGTTTTTTTATGAGGATACTTACACTTTCGAAACCGGTTCCAAAAGTGAAAGTATCCTAATTAAAAAAAAATAACTTGTGAACAAAGTGGAAGAATTAAAAAAAAACGGTTTTTGTAGAGATCGACCTCAGCTATCCATTGGAAAAATAAATCATTTAAAAATATTGAAATGCAAACAAGGTATTTTTTAAAAATTCTCCCTTGGGGTTAACATTAGAGTGCGGGTTTTTCGCGTGAGTGAAGTAGCCTCGTAAGTAAAATATATCAAATAGTGTTTTAGGTATGTTTGGAGCATATAATAATCGATGACCTTGGAAGTTTTGAGCTTATTCATTGCTCTTGGCAGTGGTCGGAGGAGGGTAGGTGGGCCAAATATTTCGTGTATACAGCTCAACAAAATTACAGATACATTAATAGTCTAGACTGTAGCACGTAGAGTAAGCATTAGAATTTTTATCCTTAATTTATAAGACCACGGATCGAATTTAAAAAATAGGGCTAAGTTATCACCCCTCTCTTACTAGGATCTGTGTTTTGGTAAATTATATTACAATTGATCGAGTTATTCTCCAGAAAAAGTGTTCATTTCATTATCTGGTTAGAATGGATACATTTGAAGTTTCTCGTACCTTTGAATAATTAAACAAAAATCAATTTATTCCGGATATGTGAAAACAAAATTTTTTCTCAAGAATAATTGTATACATTTCAAAATTTAAAACTATAAACACAGTTTTTATATAAAAAAATGCACAAGCTTTAATAATTGAACCATAATGTTCAAACTAAAATAACTTTTATGTATCCAATTAACTCAAATTAATATATATTTTCAGAGAACTAGATGAAAACAGGGAATTTATAACACAAATTCTGCTGAAATTCCCGCGATGAATAAAAGAATCTAATTTAACAGTATTAGCAGTACAGTAATTTTTAAATATTAATTAAAAAGCAATCTAAACTAAACTCTTAAATTGGGCAACTATAACGAGCGCCATGTTCTCGGAACGCATCTGGTTCAAATGATTTGATATCTTGCCAGCCTTTAGTACTTTCTTTATCAAAGCGATTTACAGACAAATTTTAATGACATATATAAACCGATTGAAAATAGGAGGGGGAATGTTGCTCTGTAGTAACGCATCTATTCCGAAAATTATATTTCTACGAATATAGTATTTAAAAAATATATCTATCGTAATCTAGAAATATTTTAATAGAAATTGATTTCAAGAACCTTTCACCATTCGGGCCTTGGGCGCATATATGCACCGCCAAAAAAAGCACACAGAACATGTTTTTTGCACCAGTAAAAAAGAAAAGTAATATTTGCTTTCTCAATTAGAGCATTTCCTTGATTATTTAAGTAAAGGAAACTTTTTTTTTTTTAAGTGATGCCAACTGAATAAAATTTGTGTAAAAGGTGCTGGTCCCGAAGTGGTTAAATACACGTATTTAGGATTTGAGTTCATTTCAGCAAGTAATTTTAGAGTTAAAACTGTCTTATTGCAATCTGTTTTGGAACGATTAAAAATTAATTTCATATTAGAATTTTCAAACATTGCATATACGTAATTCGTAGCATATTGTTAAGTCATTAAATTTTCAATTCCTTGTCATCTGTTCTTGCATTGTTTTGAATGAAATTAATTTGTTGGAATACGTTTATCAAAATTACCCTTGGGGTTTACATTGGAAATTTGACCTTTAATTACTCAAGCTACAGATCGAATTTCAAAAATCGGGCCATATCATTGCCTCAGTACCTCAGAATTATGTTTGTGGTAAGCTGCATTGTAATTGATCGAGCCTTTTCTGAGAAATATTGTGTATTTCATTGTCAGATTGGAGCGGATACATGGGAAACTTTATTCGCCTTCGAATTAGTGCTTCTTTTGAAGGGATTTCCTATCGTAACACAGGTGTAATTATTTAGAATAACAGGATTTTTATAAACACTTCGTATTTCCTAAAAATAATTTCCTGAAAATTTTTGTGTTTCAAAAATGATTTATCTATTAAATAAAGAAATAAAAATTTTGAGATACAGATTCTGATCAAAGATTATTTGTAGAAAAATCTCTCTAAAACATTGACATAGCTGATGGGTTTTTACCTATGATATTTTTCAGATGTAATTTTGTTTTTTCAAAACAAAACACATATTGCAAAAAAATATGACACCTAAGATAAATTTCTTATATATAAAAAGCAGTTTTTTTTAGTTCGTTTTCCAATGTTTAGCAAATGGAGTAAATTAATATTTCTTTAAAAACTTAGTGTACTTATTTCAACCAATACTTGTTTATCCATTGTGTTATCTTGTTTCTTTTGTTAAATTATAGAACGGAAAAAAAGGATTTTTTTGCAGTTGTTGCACATAACGTTTTTTCACTGATAAGGAAATTAAAATGTCTTGTTACATTCTTTAAAAAATCTTTAACTAAGGTTGAACAACTGAACAAATGGTTAAGATTAAAGCCAAAACAACTTTTTAAAATACTTATTTTTATGATAATCCTTCTTCAAGTAAAGCAAAGAAATAAATATAAAGAGGAAAAAGAAAAAAATCTAAATTCCCAAAAGACTTTTTAGTTGGGCACTTTTAAAGATTGGGGATTCTTTAAAGAGTCTTACACGAATTTGTTTCTTTTCCGTTTCTTTTTAACATTGTACTTATTTTTAAAGTTCGTAATGACCTATTATTCTATCTTGTGTCATTTTACGGCTACATATTATTTGTTCTACGCTATATCATTCATTTGTTCTTAAAAGAAATTTATCACAAATATTTTGTTTTTAGTTACGAGAATTTTTTTTAATTGCAGAAATAGTAATTTTTTTATAGCTATTAAACTCATACTATTATGAAAATGTGTAGAGTAATAACTTTAATTTTGCGTTTTAATATGCGTTATAAAGGAAATTTAATTTCATTCATAATGTGATGCAAAAGTTGAAAATCATCGGAAAAGTTGGTAACTTTAATTTAAAAAAAAAAATAGTAGATAAAGGAATCAGCAGCAGTAGATTCTACTCAAAATACAACAATAATGCAATTTTGTTTTTATAATCAAGTGCTTTTATAAAGTGAACGAAAATAATTAACAAATCTGTCATTTAAAAAGGAATTAAATTGTATCCAATGCAAGCCTAATAAATATCTCCAGAAATTCTTAAAATAAATGTTTTAAACTGCAAGAC
Source organism: Maratus speciosus (assembly GCA_963932465.1). Taxonomy (NCBI): domain Eukaryota; kingdom Metazoa; phylum Arthropoda; class Arachnida; order Araneae; family Salticidae; genus Maratus; species Maratus speciosus. The sequence continues at coordinate 242,612,152 of OZ010800.1, read as the reverse complement.
TCAATGTTTTAAACTATAATTTAAAAAATGGATATAATATTTAATAAAAAAAAACTAATATATATAGGGGAAAGTTGTGCAAAACCGGGTAGCGCTGGTTCTTCCCTAATTTGAACTTTTATCTGTCGGCCAACACCAGGAATTGCTTGTCGGAAGTCATTACGGCATTTGTAGCTGAACGAAGCACTATTGTGTACTGTAATTTTTGTGTGAAGGAATACATTTGAATTTCTCTTAAAAATTATTTTGTTTGTTTCTAGGTTTTACGCATATATTAACTGTTTGCCGGAATATTAAATATTGGTAAGTACTACATTTAATTATTTGCTTTATTGTAAGTATTTTAACAGTTTTACTGATCTTTTACTATAGGACTGAGAGTAGTGTCGTCATGTTTAAAAATCTGTGTCACGTTGAGGTAAAACCGGGTACTTAAACGTGGGTCAAAACAGGGTATACCCATTTTTTTCCTACAGTCATGGAATGATTTTTTTAGGATATTTAATACTTTAGCATGGAATTTTAAATTGCAATTTAATGCTGTTAAGTACTGTTAACCCTTTGATGTGTTATACATAGCACCTCTAAAGGGTCTAGCCGGATAAGCATAGTGAAATGGCCCCCACGGCCGATGTTTGAAATAACATGTGTAGTAATAAGGCTCACCATGAGAATACAGTATAGAGTGTTTTTAGCGCCTGACCTTGAACTGTCCTTGAGATAATCGGCGAAATATGCGCCGGCGCTACTATTTTTCAAATATGTTTTTCTCAAACAGTGTAAATGTTAAAAAAGTGAAATCAACGCCAATTATTGAAGAATATACAAGTTCATATATATATATTTCACATTTTTACACAAATTTTAACATAGACAAATAAACAAAAATATTTTTTAAAATTATTAATGTAGTAATTTTATATTTACACCAACCAAAAAATTACAGAATAATGCTCAAAGTATGTATTTTTAAGAAAAATAATTTCGTTAAAATCAAAGATGCGCTTTTTGAGTTATAACAAAAATAATGCTAGCAACTTGCTAAAATGTTCGTGACTTTCCCTGATTGCATTTCAATAAAAACGCTACTATCAATGAATTGATCGATTCCTGACATTTCCACTTGGGCAGAATGCGCAGTACGCCAAAATAAGAGAATGTTTCCATACCTACAGCTTCCTTATAAATTTGTTTCGTGTTTGTAAACACAAAACAATTCTGTTATTTTGGCGTACTGCGCATCCTTCTCGCGTAATAATATCAAGTCGATTGTGCAGGTGAAGTTGAATAAGGACTGTAAATATGTAAGTTTATCAATTTTTTGGCAATTTCAAACCCCCCTTCCCAACCTTCCGATATCATACGTTATCATTTCTCGAATTTCCCTCCCCCTAATAATATTGTTATCAGTGTCTAAAAATTATTTTTATTTGTACAATTTTTGTTCCATTTTCTTCTTTTTATGCGTTTGCAACGATATACAGATATGGTTGTACATTCTTTATTTGCATATTTTAATGATTTAAATGACGAGAAGAAATTCATAAAATGTCACTATTATATAAGAAATAACTTTATATCAAATAACATTTTAAAGAAAAACTTATTATTTAAAAGTTTTTAATAATAGCTCCTTGTTACATAATGCATTGAACAGTAATATTGTCTTCTTGCACTTCGCCCTTGCCGGGGCTAAACAGAACTTATTTTAAACAAAACAGGTGGCCAACATTCTTCCCCATCTTTTACTAGCGAAAATAACAAATATCATTTCGAATCTGGTTTCTGTAACAACGAATTATATACGCATATGGCAGGAGAATATTAATGGCAAACGTTGGGTTATTCCATATTTTAGAATGAAATGTTTTATAATCATTCAATGGTTTTAATAATAATTTTGCATTTTCATAAAAGGAAGAAAACAGACTTAAAATAATTAAGATAACAGATGTAAAGTAAAAGATACGAAAAAAGTATATTTTGGTTTTTTTCAAAAATGCTAACGATATCAAATGACAACCCCCCCCCCCTCTCCCTACAGATATTTTCGAATGTCAAGTGCCAGGACCTTCCCCTCCCCACACACACTCCCCCCTAAAGTGATACTTTATATATGTACACTGTACGTGTACAGCCCGATAGCCTTCTTCAATGTGAAAATCATAGTAGGAAAATGTTATCATTTTATTTGTCAATTCTTGATATTATTACGCGAGAATTACCTATAGGGAAGTAGTATAAATTAAAACATTATCTTATTTTGGCGTACTGAGCATCCTGCTAGAGGGAAAATGTCATGAATCGACCAATTCATTGATAGTAGCGTTTTTCTTCGAATGCAAACAGGGAAAGTCACGAATATTTTAGCAAGTTGCTAGCATTATTTTTGTTATAACTAAAAAAGCGCACCTTTGATTTTAACGAAATTTTTTTTCTTAAAAGTACATACTTTGAGCATTATTCTGTAATTTTTTGGTTGGTGTAAATATAAAATTACTACATTAATAATTTTTTTTAAATATTTTTGTTTATTTTTCTGTGTTAAAATTTCTGTAAAAATGTGAAAAAAAATATAATGTGAACTAATAGATTTTTCAATAATTAGCGCTGGTTTCATTTTTTTTTTTAACTTTTATGCTTTTTGAGATAAACGTATTTGAAAAATAGTAGTGTCGCCGCGCATACTTCGCCGATTATCTCAAGGACAGTTCAAGGTCAGGGTCTAAAAACACCTTATATTGTATTCTCACGATGAGCCTTATTACCACACGCGTTATTTCAAACATCGGCCGTGAAGCCATTTCGCAATGCTTATCCGGCTAGACCCTTTATACTACAAACAAGAGGTGAGGAAGTGGTTATTTCCAATACTGGGTGATCTGTAACAATTTACTGAGTTGGAAAATCATTCGAAGCTGCATCTTTTAGAGCAGTAGTTATAAATACTCCAGTCAGACGGTTTTAGAAAACAGGAATTTTTCCTTACAACAACGATGTTTTTCTTGGATCTATTTGCTCCTTCGAAAATGACATAGAAACCCATGAAAGTCAATGATAAAACACATAAGTCTACGCAGCTATATGTTGGCATAGCTGCAGCAAAAAATATTTCTGAAATATCACAGGATAACGAAGTTCATCTTTCCACATTTAAAAGTGTCGACATCATACATCCAGTAGTTGACAACATCCAGCCTCTTCTATCGAGATTTGATATTATGTAGCCAGCGATCTGCATTTCCAATTTCAATTAAAATGTTATTACCCCTCCGCAGGAAGGCTTTAAGATTGAGAAAAGAACAGGCAAAAGGAGTGGAAACTGTTATTTTAACTACTTCACCCTATAAATTAGAGCTCGAAACAGATATTAAATAGAATGAAGCCAAACAGTTTGCAAAACGAAAATGGACGATTCTTAAAAAGCTAATAAGAATCAACAGGAAAAGAAACCAAAAAAGGTTAATGCGGCATCCTCAGAAGGTGAAGAAGATAATGAAACTAGAATGTTTTACAATGAGCGTTACTCCAATTCTAAATCCAAAGAAAGTTGGATACAATGTGTGAAATGTCACGGATGGGCACACGATGCATGTAGTATGAAGGAGAATATGATAATAAATTTGCTTGTGATTTTTTGCAGTCAAAATAACTCTAAGACTTCCAGCGTAAAATAAGTAGGCATATACAATGTAGATAATTTGCTACAGATTTATTTTTGACACATGGAAGAACACATGTGCAATTTCGTTTTGTTAAATATAACGAAAATGTATTTTTTTACTATATTAAACAAGATTTTTTAAAATGAAAATGAGTTTTCCACGAGTTTTAAAGGGGTACCCGGCTTTACCCAACCAAAGGGGTAAAACCGGATTTTTGCATATGTCTGAAAAAAGCTTTTTTTTTTTTATATAATCAATTACATTTTTTACTGAAAAGAATACGTTTTAATATAGCCAAAGATTCATTTAAAATAAAAAAAAACGGTGTTCAGAGTTTGTTTTCCCATTTGATTGTATTTAAGTACAACAAACATTTATGGTACCCGATTTTACCCCACCTTCCCCTATATATGAACGAGTCAAGGAAAAAAATGGTGGTGAGAAACTAGATATTTTGGTGCATTTTCTTTTAAATAGATGGTGTATTACCTTGAAATGTGATAGATTTTTAAAGATCCATTAGATTTTTAATCTGTTTTTTAAAGAATTACAATTACTCTACCTGAAGTTAAAAATTGATGGTACGCATTTCAAATTATCAGCTGGAACTATCACTTCAAAATTCACAAAAATGGATTTGATAATCAAATATCCAAGTTTTAAACCTTAACTCCTCATGTGATGACGGATCGACAGGTAAGAAAATTCTCTGAAAACCTGCTCATCTCTAAGAAATAATCTGTTATTTGAGGAACAAACTTTAACAGTAACTGACAAAAATATAACTCAAAGTATAATAGAAAACCACTTGTTTTTCTGTTGATAACACTTGTCTACTGTAATCTGATTTCTGAATTGCAAAAAAAAAAAAAAAAAAAAAAAAAAAAGTTTCACTTTTGTCAAAAGAAAATCGTGTTTCTTTGAAAAATGTTATTACTAATTTTAGTCTTTCTTAACTAAAATCCTTTTTCAAAAGCAATCTTATCAAAAAGACTTTTCCCTGGGTTTAGATGATTTTTTATCTTTTAAACAAACGTTGAAATAAGTATGGAAAATTATGGACTCATGGGTTAAAACAATAAATTGCTTTTAGAACTTAAAAAAGAAAAAGTACTTTTATTTATTTTTTTACTTTGGTGAGTTCCAGGATTATATAAAAGAGCTTATCTATTTTTAGTTTCAATTTCTAACAAAAAATTAACTGCCAAATATTAGAAAATTGGAAAAGACAAGATATTAAATATTTTAGACTTAAAAAATGCGATTTTTTGACACACTTAGGAAATAAACAGTAGTATTTATTTATTATATACATTACTGTTTATGTATTTTGGAATCAAACAGTTTTTTGTTCTAATAAATATAATTAATTTTGAGTTATAATCAACAGAATCCCATTGGTGATGATGTTGTTTTAAAATTTGATCAAATTGTAACTTTAACACAATTTTCTAAAAAATGCTTTTCTTTTATAGTAAAAATGATAAATATTTGATTTCTTATTATTCGAATAACAAAATTTACAACTGAATAAATATTTAAGAACAAAATTGATTTCATAAATAAGCTAGAAATTAAGGAATTTGGATTTGAGAACAGTTCGTAGTGTGAATTCTTCGTATGTAATAAAATTACCATTAGTAAATTTATTTCTATATTTTCTACTCATAAAATATTGATTTGTTGTTTTGATTTTTTCCCCTAATTTGTGTTGAATTAAATTAAAAATGTCCTAAAAAATATTGAATATCTCATAATCCCCCTTTTTTTCCGTTGAAATTAAACGACTGTGAACACATTAAAATACAAATATGATGTTTCAGAAATTCTGATTTACGATTATAGCTGGATCCTGAAAATAATTGAAAATAAATTATTTTTAAATGAAGTATAAATTATATTTTAAAAAACAATGAGATTCAGAGGATAAGAAAGAGAAAGACATTGCCTGTCCAGATTTCACTAAAGTTTTAGTTATTGAAGCATATATCATAAAATCATAGCCACATAACATCAAATTGTGTTAAATATATATATATATATATATTTTTTTTAAGAAAATGACTTGTGTAATTACATTTTTTGAGTTATTAATATTATCGACTCAAGCTGCATTTGATTATGAAATTTGAGGGTCGTTAAAGAAGTAGAATTCCATGTCTTTATGACATTTCAGTGTTTGGTACATTTGTCGAGATGCATTTCAGATAAGCTTTCAAATTTCTAATAATAGTCCAGGCAATAGGGAATTTTACCTAGCAAAATTAATGATAGTACTGGAAATCGGCTTTCTATATGTTTTTTGGGTCGCTGAATCCGAATTTGTAACTTCCCACCAAAATTTCCCCCGGCAACTTCCCCCAAATTTTGATAAAAAGCCCCTCCAAAAAAGGCTTTTATTAAAAAAATCAATTTTTTTATTGTTTTAGAGAAAAAGTATCTAGAAATTCAGAAAGTAGACAAAATTTGCAACAAATTAGATATATGACATTATGACTTAGGATGAAGGGGAAGGGGGGATCTGCCTCGGAACATGCGCGCGGTGCTGTGTAAACTAAGTTGTGCAATTCCACTTAACCACTCACACGTTTACATTCGCCCTCCCATCTGCCCTCCGAACTTTCTCTATAAGGTTTACTTTAAGATTTTTGGGTCGCTGAATCCGAATTTTTAACTTTCCCCCCAAAATTCCCCCCCCCCCCCCGAAACGAAACCCCCCAAATAGTTGTTTTTAACTTAAATTTCTTATTACTTTAGGGGAAAAGCATTACGAAATTCAAAAACTAGACAACATTTGCAACAAATAGGATATATGACATTATGAATTAGGATGAACGGGGAGGGTAAGGGCTGCCTCGGAACATGCACTGCGACGCTACGTGCACTAAATGATAAAGTCCAGACAATAGGGGATTTTATCTGGCAAAATTAATGGTAGTACTGGAAATCGGCTTTCTAGATGTTTATTGGGTCGCTGAATCCGAATTTGTAACTTCCCACCAAAATTTCACCCGGCAACCCCCCCAAAAATTGATTTTTTGAAAAAATTTGGTTTTTGAGAAAAGCGTACGGGGTGTAAAACCTTCGACTAACAGGTGGAAGTGGTAGCGTGGAACTTCAGTCAAGCGGAGGCCCAAGTAATAATTAAATCAAACAATTTATTTAAATGCATAAGATAAATGAATATTTCTTGATTAAATACTTGTAATTACAACTACATTATATTTTTGGGTACTTTCAGCTGATGACAATGTTCATTAAAGACTTAATGTTCAGTGTATAAGATTAACCTTCAAATTCTATTAGCTTCGTTCTCGATACAAATCCAAAATCTTGTCACGATAGTCTGGTAAGAAACAGCTGCCTCTGTTTTCTGGTGTATATCAGTCCTTGTCAACTACACAATATCTCGCGGTTTACACTGGAGAAATCTTACCCAGCCCGAAACGGCAGGTTCTTCTATCCCTTCGGATCTATCCGAAAACTCAACTCCCAACTCAGAGAGCAGCTCTCTCCTTGGGATTCAAAAACGCATCTCCCTCTTTTCTCTGTTCGTTCAAATTCACCTTCCTAAAACAAAGGCTATCTGTCGGCCCACTCAGAGCCTAGGTTGAATGATATCACTAACAAGCTTCAATCTCATAGGCCAAGAGAGACCCTCGCTGCTAGCGTGAGAAAATTTCGCATCTAGTTTCATTTTTAAATTGTCCTGGGAAAATATCGGAAAACTTGCCACTTAAAAGGAATTCCATAACTCCTCTTTCTTTCATGCCGCTCTACTTTTCCGTCAACCTTTAAGATTGGTTTAGATGGATTGATTCTTTTTATCATTTCCTGCAGAACCTTGAGACTTAGAAATATTTTGAGCTGGTATGCTTATACATTGCTCTTCCTATCTAGAGTTCTATTTGAAAATATATGGGACTTTTTTTGTGAATCCCATTGGATTCTTCAAAATACCCCCCCCCCCGCCTTTAAATGATATTTCGGCTGCAAGACGTAATATCTGCAAAGAAAAGGTTAGCTCATATATTAGAGTGGCCCTCCTTTACCTATCTCACTCACCTTTTTCACAAAAAACTTTTCATACAATTTACATTTAACTTACTAATGCTGAGTACCTTTGATTATGAAATTTCCCTTTTAAAAGACAAAACACATTTAAAATTTTCACTATGACATTTACACAAAATAAGATAAATTTAATATGTACACCTAGTTAAATCGAATTCGACTCACTTATGTACGCTTAGTTAAATCGAATTCGACTCACTTGATCCGGCGCTAAATTTCTAACTGCTAGAGCCTGTCATGTGAAGGCCTATTTCTATATTTAGGATAGTGTCTCGGACGTGAATCTTCGCTTGTCAACCTATTTATTTTCTCCGCGTTTTTTTCTTGTGGTTTTTGTCTATTTACACGATAATTTTGCAACTTTTCGTGTCTACCTGTGGCGCTCGCCACACAATAAGCCGGGGACATTTTAGAGTCGCCCGTCCTCCGACTAATCCGTCTCGTAACACTTTCGCGCTCTTTATTCCCGTCCAAATCCTTTACTAGATTTTCTGACCTGAGATACTTTTTGTTCTCGTTATTTCTAAACCAAAATTCTCTTTTGTTCCTTCTCAGTGTTATTTTCACCGACGTATCCCTTTGATTATCCGATCTATCTATACTTTGACACGCCCTATTTGCTTGTGTTAAATCCTCACACTCATGATGCGATTTTCCTAACCCCTTTTTCAGTTTGACTTCTCGTATGGGGCAACCCATCTCATGATCCCCTTTGACATCTTTCTTTTTTCTTTTATTCGATCCTAAAACCTGATCTTCCTTTTTCGTGGGTGATACAGTATTATTCTTCCTTCCCTCCCAATTCTCATATCTCGTTCTTGACCGGTACCTCCCATTTCTTTCCTTTCTCCCAAGTTCACGCTCGTCAATTTTGAGTAGTCCTCTCTCATCTTATTCTCTTCCGTTCGGGATGGATTCCCGTTTTCGTTTTTCGCTTTCGCTATGTTATGGATGACCACTGCATCTGAAATCTGCATTTTTTCCCTTTAATATCATCAATTAATTTTTGAGTTTTGTTACCCAAAATATAGTAAAAAAACTATTAGGTAATGCCCGTAGCCAAAATTGGCCATCGCATGAGTTAGAAACTGATCTCTGATCACTGCTCTAGCGGCGACCCTTGGCACTTCATCCGAGCACACTGCCTTGCCTTCCTAGTTTAGAATGAGTCTGATCGGGTCGTGAGAGTTCACACTCTCACGGGAAGGTCCACCAACCCCCGCCGACCCCACCCTCAAACGCGGCCTGTTGGCCATTTTATTTATAACTTCATACATATTTACATTCAAACTCCGTGCTACATCTAGATTTTGCACATCGGCGTTTGATTGGGGTGAGATCCGTAGGACGGATTTACAAAAGTATTCATATTACAGTAGTATATATACAACTAACAAGTATGGTGGGCCCGCCATAATAAATAATAACACACTTTCAAAACAATTCCTTTTTATTCAACTTCAAAAATAATTTTACAAATATATTTACAAACAACTTAGTCTTTGATCTTCTTACTTCAATCTTCAAAACTTCATCTCCTCGGCTTCTGTTTCAATTCCTTTTTAAAAGTGACGTTACATGCACATTTAGGTAACTTCCTTACGAAGGGACCGCCCATTAATGATACCTAGTTTAATTTAGGCATCATTTCTTTAAGGAAGGCCATGAGTGACCTTCGCAACTCCGGGACTGTGAAGTAGTACCGGACGTTGGCTCTTGTTAGTTTTGGGCAGAACCTTCGCCTTAGTGGCTCTGTTCCGACGCACATTACGAGCAAGTGAAGGCTCGTGGCTGGAGTCGGGTCTGTACAAAAAGGACAACCGCGAGCCGTAGGACGGATGTTGAATTTACGGAAATAGGCGGGAAAAGGCCCGTGTCCCGTTAATGCCCAGTTTAGAAATGGTGATGTCCAAGCGCAAGACTCTGATACCTTTGGAAGGACAGAATATACGTCTCGCCCTTTTCTCTCACCGTCCCATCTTTCTTGCCAGAGATTGAGTATCTCTGCGCGGATTCTGGAATCGGTGGGACATTCCTACGTGGACATCAACCGCGGACTTTTCCGTACCAGCTTTCGCCAGACGGTCGGCAAACTCATTGCCTTGAATTCCAACGTGGGCCTTTACCCAGAACCATTGAATTTCCATTCCATCCCTCAGCTCATGTATCCGTGCACAGATGGGGTCGAGATTGTTCTGATTGGCGAGTGCTTGTAACGATGACCTCGAGTCAGTGAATAGTTTTGTGGCTATTCTTTCTCTTGAGCCGCAGACCTCTAGCGCCTTCATAATTGCAACGAGCTCGGCCTGATAGACCGTGGCATGTGGTGGGAGACCGTAGGAGTATTCTCCTGTTGGTACTCCTTCTTCGTATATGGCAACCCCCGAGCCTGTCCCACTAGGGGTTCGCGACCCATCTGTTAAGATGAGTCTTCCTCGATGTTCTGAGGGGCTCCCCAGATCTTCGGGGGCCATCTCCCAGTGTATGAAAGGAGCACTAACGGGGTGGACTCTCCAACGCTCTGCAAATGTCTGCACATCACTGGCTTTGATTTCCTCAGAGCCGACGAAGACGTCTTCTCCGAGGCGGAGGACTCGCGTGCAGAGCTGTTCGCGTTCGATTTGTAGGTCCAGAGGAACAACACCTGCCAATACTTGACAAGCTGCCGTACTTGTGGTACGGAAGCATTTAGTGATCGGAAGAAGGGCCAGTCTCTGAATAGATTCCAACCTATTCCTCATCCGATCGGTGCCGGTCCACCAGAAACTACATGCGTAAGTTGCAAGCCTCTCAAAGCCACGCTTATACAGATTCTTGAGCACCATCCCACTTAAGCCCCAGTCTCTACGACTGAGAGAGTAAATTGCGTTCGAGTAGGTCGCCATACACTCTCTGATGTATGCCACATGTGCCATGCCGTTTAGCTTCTTATCCAAGATCACCCCCAAATACCTCGCCGTGGGCTTCGCCTTGACGGGACGCCCCAGAAAGGAGATCCGAGGATTAGTCCTCGGGTTGCGCCTGTGGCTCCCCAATCTTCGCATCTTTCTGAAGTATATGGAGGTGGTCTTATCGGCACTAAAGGTCAGATGTTGATTCGCAGCCCAGTCTGCAATCTTTGCCAGAGCAACATTGGCAATTTTTCCACACGCATATGCGTTGGGGGCTTCTATAATGAGGCCAAAGTCGTCAGCGTACGCTATTATCTTAACAAACTCGCCCAACTCCAAAGCAAACAGTGAGTTTGCCACTAAATTCCAGAAGAAAGGTCCGGAGTTAGAGCCCTGCGGACAACCGACCGTGTATTCACGCTCCATGGAAGTCGTTGGCGTGCGGTATGTTACCTTCCTCTTTGAGAGAAAGCTCTTAACTAGTTTGAATAAGTTGTTCGGACATTTCATCTTTTTGAGTGCTTTGAAGATCGAAGACCACCGTAGGTTGTTAAAGGCTCCTTTTATATCTAACATAACTAAACAGCAGTTTTTGTCCCTTTCATGACTGCTGTTTATTGATGTCTTCAACTTGTGAAGAGCATCTTCCGTTCCCTTTCCCGGAGTGAATCCAAATTGGTTTCTGTGAAGGAAACCCTGGGACTGTGCATGATAATTCAACCTGTTCGTCACCAGTCTGTCCAACACTTTGCTCCAGGCGGGAAGGAGACAAATAGGGCGGTACGAGCTGGCGGCCTTTCGATCTTTGCCAGATTTATTGAACAGAATTAGATCTGCCTGCTTCCATGAGGAGGGGAAGACCCCGTCCTTCAAGCACTTATTCAACAACGCTAGGAATAATGATTTATTTGTCCGATACAGAGCTTCAATTATCTCTAGAGGTAAGCCATCGACTCCTGGCGCTTTACCCTTATTCAGGGACCTGAAAACCCCTTCAAGTTCCTTTAGGGAGAATTCGGGGTCGTCAGCGACGTCTGTGTGTGTTATTTCAACTTCGTCACCTTCTGCTATATCCGTGGGAAAGTGATAATCCACTAACTCCTCTATTGTTGAGCTGAAATCCGAAGTGATGCTTCCGTCATTTTTGGCCAGCGCGCTTAACTTGAGGCGGCCTGTGGCCCTTCCTCTTGCCCAGTCAAAGTGCGGCCCAAATGGTTTGCCCGGGTCAATTTCCTCTAGGATTGACCTATAATGGGCCCACTTGGCCCGCCTGATAGATTTCTTAAAGCGGGCCTGGAGTTTGCGATAGTTTCTTTGATCTTCGTCCGTTTTGCATTGTTGGTATCTTCGCCTTGCGGCTTGAACACCTTTGCGCTCGACCAATAGACTTCGGCTCCACCACGGAACAACTCTCTTTCTTGCCTTTTTCTTACGGATATGCATATTGCATAGATTTTGCACTGTTTTTGTTAGATACTCCACACATTCGTCTACCGACTTCCCTTCTAGCCAGTCCGGAGACATGCCCCCTATCTCATTCGACAGGGCCTCACGAAACTTGCTTTCGTCCAGGTCCTTAAGTCGTACCCTAAATTTCGGGCACGGGGCCGGCAAGTCGGTTGCGACTGTCGTGCAAATACGACGATGGTCAGTCGCCGACTCATAAAGCTCTATTTCCCAACACTTGACTTTCGTGGGCAGGGCAAATCTACCAATGGATAGATCAACCCAGCTGGAACCTCTTGAGCCATGGAACGTCTCGTCACTCCGTGGATCATTAAAGATCGTGAGACCATGTTGCATTGTTAGCTCCAGGATTTGGTCACCCCGGTCATTTGATTTGTGCAGGGGATTACCCCAAACCGCGCTCTTTGCGTTAAAATCTCCCAAAAGTATTATATCCTTCTCTCTATGTTTGACCAGAAGGTCCTCCAGGATGAGCAGCCGATCGTCGACCACCTTGTCGGGCTCAAGGTAGACAGAAACCACCACTATTTTGGTCTTACCAAAGTCCAGGAGGATAGCGACTATGTCCCGGGACGCGAACAGTTCCGTTACCGGAATGTCCTTGTTCGGGACTAGGACCGCGGATCGTGAGCCGGCCCCTGAGCAGTAGGGGACTACCGCTTCTGGCGCTCCTCCGGATTTACCACTTGTTAATAGTGGAGGTTCCTGAACACAAACTACGTCGTAGTTGTCAAGGTCAACTTTCAGCTGATTCATTGCCGTGAAAGACCTTCCGACATTCTGTTGCCCCAAGCGTAAACTATCCATAATTGATACGCTTTTTTAATTTCGTTACCTCAAGAGCGCGGGTAGGACAAAGGGGGTGTAGCGGGGAGTGGTCCAGGCTCGCCCGTTGTTCTGGTAAATAGAACTGATTTATATGCTCGCAGTTCCCACAGTGGCTGCGGCATCTTCCCTCTGCACATGATTTTGATTTGGGCGACTTGGTGCTCCCGCATTCCAAGCACGCCTCTTTGTTTTTACAATTTTTACTGATATGACCGTAGCGACCACACCTGAAACATTGCGTTGGCCTGAGATGTTCGGAGATCTTAGACCTGCTCCAGCCCAGGACCAGCCTGCCCAGCTTCTTAAGCGGGTGGAAGGCCTCTGGGGTCGTTTCCAACACCCAGTGGCGTTGGTCTCTTCCCTTGATAGGGAATTTGACCTTTAGGTGTTCAACTTCCACACCAGCCTGTTCGGCTGCCGCTTTTACGACATCGGTCCCTTCGATGTCAGAGGGGACATCATAGACGATCACACGAGGGTTTCGGAGCTTCGGGATCGTACATTGTACTATGTCCTTCAACTCCTCATTTTCCCTGATCGCTCTGTCAAGGGTTTCAACTTCTTCCTTTTTCGAGAGGCGCACACACAGACCTCCGGACGACACCGGCTTTCTACCCTTGACCTGAATCTTCAAGTCGGTAGGGTTGATCGCCTTAGTCAGTCTCTTTTCGAGGGACTTACTCTTAAGTCCCTTATCCTTAGGATATATAAGGAGGACGTGGTCAGTGACCACACCTGATGTGCGGGTCTTCCCTCTCTTTTCAGGCGTCTGTCTACTTGCCCTTATACCCTCGTTTTCCTGTTCCGCCGAAGGCCTTGCGGCCTCAGCGAAGGTGGAATTTGCGTTCGAGTTTGCTTGTGCGTTCGAATTTGCGTTCGAGGGTGATTGCAAATCTAACATTTGCAATGTCAAGGTTTCGACCTTTGAATTGGCGACGGCTAGAGCCACCGATTGTTCGATGAACAATTCACTTAGTTCATCTAGGTCGTCACTTATAACCTGTTTTTCATTGGTTCCTTTAATTTTGGCTAAGACCATAACTTTAATTTTACTTATTAGAGCACTTGCCAATTTTCTAGTGTCTCTACTTGTGTCACCATTAGGTGATACCACTTTAGGGATTCCAAAGTCAGACATGGTGTCCAACGTAGATGGAACCCCACTTGCCCCTTGGTCTGCCATTATTTGCCGTTCCCAGAACACTGGAACCGTAGAAAAACTTTGAAAAAAAAAAAAAAAAAAAAAAAAAAACGAGCAAACTATCTGCTTTGCAAATAGAGTGCTCTCAATTCCTTTTTTCAATTCCTTGACTTGTTATCTTGATCTACCCTACTGAGAGTAGTGGTTTGGCTAGAAAAACCTAGGACAGAACAGATCTAGCTCCAGCGAGATCGTGTTTCGAGGCAAGCTCTCAAAACCTCCAGGAGACAGTCACGGGCACCGCTCCAAGGCTCTGCTCTGTCAATTTGGCTAGTTCGAGAATCGAGGACGATTTCTCGTTCTTGAGGTAGTTTCTCCGAAACACGTTATGAGCCGTGGCCCAAGGGCGTACGCGTCCGAAGTCTTTCCACAAGCAGCGTGATAACTCGCCTAAGCTGTTCACTATCAAGCAAAGGATACGTTTTCACGCTCCTCCGAAACTCGCTTTGTCCCAACGTTCTTCTCTTCTTCTTAAAGTGTTCAAACAATAGCCAAAATCCAAACTTTTTTTACGCCCGCGACAAAATATAGTAAGACAAATTCGTCTTTCTGTCCGTCACGATAGCTTTTGTTTTTAGTCTCCCGAGTCCTTCAATTTTTAAAACAACTTCGGCGGTCGGTAAGCGACGAGTATTGTTCATTAACGGCTGTCTAACTCGAATGGTGCCACCGTCTAATTGATTGCGTTTAATAAATCTCCTCGAAATTACATCATATTGACTTCCACTATCTCTTAATGTTGTGCATTCCCTTCCGTTGATTAGCGCGCGGCTTAGATAAGGCTTAAAACTTTCTTCAAAATTTGTACTTCCGCTAATATGATGAACGCTGGTAATTTGCTCTCCATTTCTTTTGTTTTCGGGACAATTAACCTTCAAATGGTTTGGGCTCGAGCAAATGAAACACCTAATAGCCCTTTTGCGCTCAAAGATTTTTTCCCTTTCTTTCTCTATATTTCGTTCTCTCCAGTTAGTTCTGGTTTCGGAATGCCCCCCTCTCGTTTCGTCTTCATTTTCCATTTTCTCATCCCGCGAATTTTCTTCGAATTTTAGCTTTTTGTTCCACGATTTTTTGACGCCCCTTTTATAGTTTCGTATTCATCCAGATCCTTAGCTAGTGTTCCTGGATCTTTATATTTGGCCCACGAATCTATAAAGTGCTCCCTTAATTCTGCTGGAGCACGCCTCTTAATCTGTTCGGTGATTAGCAAATCTTTTAACTCTTTAAAATTAGTAACCTCAAGATCATTTAACCACCCTTCTAGAAAGCTATTTAGTTCAAAAATGAGGTCTTTCCACGGGCTATTCTGGTCTCGCAAATGTTTATCTAATTTTTGTCTATAAGCCTCGCCACTCAATCTAAAACGAGCTAACAGGATTGACTTCACATGCTGAAAATTGTCAACTCGATCTGTCGGTTCGCGCAAGATCAATTCAGCTATCTGTACGGGCAACAAAGCTAATAAATGCGTGACCAGATCCTCATTTTCTATCCCAGACCTTAATGCCTGTTGTTCAAACAAGTTTAAAAATAGAGTTATGTCCGAACGCTCTGGATCAAAACGATGCATTATAGTTTTTAGCGCTAATTTAGGTCTTTCCGATCCGTTACTGGAAATCGAGTTACGCCTCCCTGTATTTTGCGTTAATTTTAATTGCTCTAATTGAAAATTTCTCTCTTTTTCTTTCTCTTCTTTTTCTTTTTTCTCTCTTTCTAAAAGAAGTAGATCTTCCCTATCTTTCACTATATATCCCACTTGCGTTAATGCCAAGTCGGCATCATAATCGTCCGCGCCCTCTATCTTTTGGATAATCGTCGCGATTATGTCACTTTCTTCTATCTGAACTCCTAATACCTCTGCTAAATTTTGCAGATCAGCCTTTCGGCAATATTTCAGTGCCGTTATTTTCGCCATTATCTATCGATTTTACATTCCTACCGATGCTACAAAGATAACCTAACGATTTCCCTCTTTATATATATATTTATTTATTTATTTATTTATTTTTTTTTTTTTGCAACTACCTCAGAAGATGTGAATTTGACACTTCACCGAGAATACTCTAACCTTATCTACCGTTATAAAATGTTTTCAAACGTATTCACAATATACATAAATAAATTAGCAATACTATAATAAATTTCAGACATTCTACGTTTTAGTGTTAGTTTCGAAAAAGAAGTATAATTTTCCCACTTTTTACATTCCCTACACACACAAAATATAGAACATAAAAAAAAATATTTCCAAACGCTATAGGTAAACAATTTTCCCTATTTTACTCAGAATTGAACACCCCTTGCAACCTTTTCATATGCTTTTTCTATTAAGTATATATTTAGGAAAATTAATCATTAAATAATCCAAATTGATTCTAAAATATTTTTCAAGCAAACTTTCCTCACAATGGTACTTTTCTTACATGAAATCTAATTTCTTTTTTTTTTTTTTTTTTTTTTTTTTTTTTTTTTAAGAATGTAGTTTGATTTTAGTTTTCTGTATTCTTAATTTAAAAAAAATTTTCAAAATTTAAAGCCAATGACAAAGGGTATCAGCTTCCTTGTACTATAATTAATTAATAAGTTAATAATTTTCTTATTTTAACTAACCAATGTTTCAATTTTAAAATTTTCATTTACCTCAAAACAAAAGTTTTCCTTTAAAATATTAATTTCTTATCAACATTTCAATTAATTAATAAATTAAGAGCCACTCAAAATAATGAGCTTACCTTTTGTTTTGCTGGGGCATTTTCTCTCGGGAACTGTACTGCACGGCATTGCACTGCACTGTAGTCTCCTTTCACTGCACACAGTCTTGCATCTGGATGTCGTCTAAAGCACCTTTTTGGGGAACTGTCCGGCACGATACTGGTGTCACTTTTCTCTACGCACAGTCTTGCGTCTGGAGCACTTTCTTAGGGGAACTGTCCGGCACTATACTGGTGTCGTTTTCCTATGCACACGATCTTGCATCTGGAGCTCTTTCTTAGAGGAACTGTCCGGCACGATACTGGTGTCGCTTTTTTTCTACACACGGTCTTGTGTCTGGAACTCTTTCTCTTAAGCTAGACTTTTAATGTTCAGAGTCCTTGCTGTGCATCCCACCGCTGCCACCAAGTTGTAAAACCTTCGACTAACAGGTGGAAGTGGTAGCGTGGAACTTCAGTCAAGCGGAGGCCCAAGTAATAATTAAATCAAACAATTTATTTAAATGCATAAGATAAATGAATATTTCTTGATTAAATACTTGTAATTACAACTACATTATATTTTTGGGTACTTTCAGCTGATGACAATGTTCATTAAAGACTTAATGTTCAGTGTATAAGATTAACCTTCAAATTCTATTAGCTTCGTTCTCGATACAAATCCAAAATCTTGTCACGATAGTCTGGTAAGAAACAGCTGCCTCTGTTTTCTGGTGTATATCAGTCCTTGTCAACTACACAATATCTCGCGGCTTACACTGGAGAAATCTTACCCAGCCCGAAACGGCAGGCTCTTCTATCCCTTCGGATCTATCCGAAAACTCAACTCCCAACTCAGAGAGCAGCTCTCTCCTTGGGATTCAAAAACGCATCTCCCTCTTTTCTCTGTTCGTTCAAATTCACCTTCCTAAAACAAAGGCTATCTGTCGGCCCACTCAGAGCCTAGGTTGAATGATATCACTAACAAGCTTCAATCTCATAGGCCAAGAGAGACCCTCGCTGCTAGCGTGAGAAAATTTCGCATCTAGTTTCATTTTTAAATTGTCCTGGGAAAATATCGGCAAACTTGCCACTTAAAAGGAATTCCATAACTCCTCTTTCTTTCATGCCGCTCTACTTTTCCGTCAACCTTTAAGATTGGTTTAGATGGATTGATTCTTTTTATCATTTCCTGCAGAACCTTGAGACTTAGAAATATTTTGAGCTGGTATGCTTATACATTGCTCTTCCTATCTAGAGTTCTATTTGAAAATATATGGGACTTTTTTTGTGAATCCCATTGGATTCTTCACAGGGGAATGTTCCGAGGCAGCACCCTCTCTCCCCGTTTATCCTACGTCATAATGTCATATATCCTATCTGTTGCAAATTTTGTCTAGTTTCTGAATTTCGTAAAACAATAAGAACTTTACGTTAAAAAGAACTATTTGGGGGAAAGTTAAAAATTCGGATTCAGCAACCCAAAAATCTTAAAGTAAACCTTATAGAGAAAATTCGGAGGGGATATGGGAGGGCGAATGTAAACGTGTGAGTGGTTAAGTGGAATTGCACAACTTAGTTTACGCAGCACCATGCACATGTTCCGAGGCAGATCCCCCCTTCCCCTTCATCCTAAGTCATAATATCATATATCTAATTTGTTGCAAATTTTGTCTACTTTCTGAATTTCTAGCTACTTTTCCCATAAAACTATAAAAAAATGGAATTTTTTAATGAAAACCTTTTTTGGGGCGCTTTTTACCGAAATTTGGGGGGTTGCCGGGGGAAATTTTGGTGGGAAGTTACAAATTCGGATTCAGCGACCCCAAAAACATCTAAAAAGCCGATTTCCAGTACTACCATTAATTTTGCTAGTTAGATTCCCTGTACGGTCTCTATTGCCTGGACTATTATAATCGATTGAGAAAATAAAGCTTTTACAATAAATCCTGAAATTTTTCCAATGTCTGTCGTGCTGTATATTTGGATGGTAAACTGCAAATTGCACTAGACGACGTTGATCATGATTATGCTTTTCATCCTTCGTGCTGCAGCCTTTGTTTAAATGTCTCAACCTATTTAAAACTTTTCATTACTCGATCACAAAATCTAATGCACATCCTTGTTCTCTACATTGTGAACTAGTTGGATGTGTCAATCCCAAAACTTTCTTCTACCTCATGTATATTAATATTTCAAAATGTTGTTACAAATACCAATATTTCCTTTTTATTAGTTTTGTTAGTATTTTTATTAGAATTATGCATGACTTTATACACTTTTCGATGGTACAATATTTAAAATGGTACGAAAATCGCTATTACAGTGCCCCCTACCATCGGAATTTTTTTCAAATTCAGGGAGGACCTTCTTACCATGCCTAAAATCCTATACAAAAAAATTGGTTCAATTCCATGCATAACTTCATACACTTTTCGATGGTGCAATATTCAGAATGCACAAAAATCGCTATTACAGTGCCCCTACCGGCGTAATTTTTCCAAATTCAGGGAGCTTTCTTGCTATGGCCAAAAACATACACAAATATTTGGTTCAATTCTATGCATAACTTCACACTGTAAATTAAAATGTCTGAAATTCAGTCACTTAAGTGTCTGAAACGGAGTGTTCAATTTTCAGACATTTTAAAATGTCTGAATTTTTTCAGACACTTTTTGCGACTGAATTTCAGACACTTGAAACGTCTGAATCGCAGACATTTTTTGTAAGCATTTTATGTAGCCATGTTTGACCACGCTGAATACTGGGAAAATATCTGGCCGTTGTCCTGCCCCCTCTACCCCCATACCGCCTGATTTTCTGGTGCTCCCAATTTTAGTATGCAATTTTCATAAAGCTGATAATTTAAATCTTTTACGACATTGTACTAATTATAATGAGTATTTTGTTTCAGGAGTAGAATAAGATTAAAAAGAGAAAATATTTATCTAAATATTAGATTTTTTAAAATTTTGTTTTTAATCTTACTTTACTTTAAAAGTTCAAAATATTGATTATAACCAGTACAATTTCGAAACAGATTTAAAATATAAGCTTCGCAAATATTGCACATGAAATTTGGGGGAACTAAAATCGTAAGAGAACGGGGCACTACCCATGCTTTAATCAAGGAGTCCTTTTGCAAAAAATGCAACCCTGCAGTATTGTTAGCTAAATACAGATGCCCGGTATTCGGGAGTATCCGTTATGGAGGTTAATGGACATTCCCGAATAGCGGATACTTCGATTTAGCGAATACTTTTTTGATCCGCAAGGCATACATATTTGTATTATTTTTACCTCACAAAAGCAGGCATCTCCGATTATCCGACAAATTTCGCGGTCCCGAAGTGTCCGCTATTAAGGATTTTTAAGGTATATGGATATATATATTTTTTTTTTTTTTTTTATCTTGTCCTACTCTAAAAGTTCAAAATATTTATCATAGTCGGTGGAATGTCGAAAGAGATTTAAACAATCCCGTGTACGCGAAAATGGGCAAGAAAATCCCCCTCCCGTCCCGCCCCCCAAAAAAGGAAAATTCATATAATTCAAAAATTAGATTTTGCCCCATAGGCAATTTTACATATGCATCAGATGATAATCACAACAGCTATATAACCATGAGTAAATAATAAAATAGTTTAATAAATATTCTATTTTAATAGCATTGAGAAAAAAAAAATTACTTCTAATTTCAAAACTTAGCCATTTTTGTATTTGTCATTTAAGTACATATAAATAAAATAGTTAAGTCATTTTAAGTAGTAAACATGTGTAATATTTTTTTTTTCTTTTTAAATATGTGGTAATTTGTCATGCTTAGTTAAAAGTAAACACCAGTTTGGTATCTAATTTTATATATCATTCTTCGGAATATGTATATAATTTTCTTTAAACATATTCCGTATTCAATTTCAAATTTTCACCCGCTATTGCTTAAAAATGTATATCATTATTATTCTTTTTTATGGAACAACACGATATAAGTCATATTTAATTTATTTTATTTTTTATTCCTGTAAAATTTGTATCCTTTGAATATGAGCTAAATAGATTTTATATATTTGATAAGAAAATAATGATCTAAGAAATAGAAAAAAAAACCAAAAAACATAAGAAAATAGAAAGTAAAAAAAAAAAAAATACATCAGACAGTATACGTACTATTCTTAATTGTTTGAAAAACGTTTTGAACATAAAAAAGCAGTTATTAAATAAATGGCTTAAAAATATATTTAATACTGTATCATATAAGTAAATACGAACTTTTAAAAATATAAGGCAGTTTTATACATAAACTTCATATCAAGGCATAAACAACTCTTTATTTATGTCTAAATTATCATGTGTAATTTTTTTTAGTGCCAACAATTACTTGTACCAGAACCGTTGCAAATTCGATTGCAGTAAAAGGAAATTTAATAATTATTTCTCGCATTACTCAATTTTAAAAATTTTAAATCATGAACAAAATATCGCAAAAAAATGCTTGCATATAAATTACAAAAATTAATATACCAATTTAAAAAACACAAAAAATATTAATTAAACTTTATAATTATACTGCTAAACAGCAACGTAAACTGCAAAATATGAATAAAATGTTTCTCCGTTTGTTTAATGTTTCGAAAATTTTACTGGATGATATAAAAAATTCATATTATTTTTAGAAATTTGGTAAATGTTAAATCTGAAACATTGGATATCAAAATTTACGATTTTCAATAATAAATTAAAAAATCAATAAGAATAAATCTTTCCGTGATTAAAAACTGCAATATATACAGTCAAATTTCACAATATTAATGCTTTTTTTCAATCTGAAAACTTTTCCTAATATCATAATAATATGAATCATCATATTTAGCTCCAAAATAATAATAATAACAAAAAATAAAATACATGCCTGATGTCATATACTACAAGCGTTTATAGTCAGTAAACAGTAAAAAACATAGAATAAACACAGTTACAAATGGCTTCAATTTAATGTTTTTATCTCTGATAAATGAAGCGATGAATCATTCAACTTTTCAAACCTATGTTGCAAGTTTTGTTTTTGAGCAAAGACAAATTATAATTATTTCACATCACCCTATCGAAAATGAAGATTAAACTATCACTCATTCGTTTATTTACAAACGTCAAGCAAATAGAATTACAGCATTGCTATTTAATTTTCAAAACAATTATATTTCATTCCGTTACATTAAGAAGGCATATAACAGACGACCGTTAGTGAAATCAAAAATTTAGCATTAAACTATAGAAAAGAGATAAATTTTTATAAACGATTTCACTCATATTCAAAGGTGTAGAAATCTATCGGAATAAAATATTAGAATTAAATATGACTTACTCGTTCGTTCTATAAATACCCAGATTAATACATATCCTTTTAATCCAAGCAATGGCGGCGGTGAAAATTTAATTCTTTCTGTTCTTATCTCATGAAGGTGCTGTAGATGACACGCGCGGTAGAAATCAGCGTTCTGATTGGCTGTTAAGAATAGTACCAAAGATGATGTTTAACTATCGCTTGGAGCGTACCGTCTTAAAATCAGACGGTTGTTGGATAATTTACACATGTTTCTCGGTTTGTTTATAGCATGATCATAGTAAGACATTTATGTGTCTTAAATTTAGACGTCTGTTATGTCTGAATTTTCAGATTCAGACACTTAAGTGACTGAAATTCTTTTTCAGTCACATATGTGTCTAAATTTAAGACGCCTCTATTTGCAGTGCATACACTTTTCGATAGTACAATATTCAAAATGCATAAAAATCGCACAAAACTCACTATTACAGCGCCCCCTACCCGCGGAATGTTTTCAAATACAGGGAGGAACTTCCTGCCATGGCCAAAAACATACACAAAAAATTTGGTTCAATTCTATGCTTCATACACTTCATATTCTTCATACACTTTTCGATGGTACAATATTGAAAATGCACAAAAATCGTTATTACAGCGCCCCTTACCGGCGGATTTTTTTCCAAATTAATAGCGGACCTGCTTGCCATAGCCAAAAACTTAAAAAAATTTTTGGTTCAATTCTATGCATAACTTCATACAATTTTTGATGGTACAATGGCGACATATGGACTGACGGACACACGGACAGACAGACATTTTCTATAAACATTTTTTTTAGGATCTCTAACCCCTAAAACGTGTAAATCCGTCAAAAAAAAATTCTATTACAACACTTTCTTCTATTGAAGATGGAAGAAAGTAAAAAAACATGTAACGTTACTCCAAAAAATTGGAGGCGGCCTTGTTGCCTCCATTTTATTGAGTAATTTAACCAATATAACTGGTGTTATGTTACACCAATGTGTAATATTATCCAGTTAAAAAAATTAAATTACACCATTATGTAAGATAAATTACTCCATAAAATTGGAGGCATCATGCTGCCACCAATTTTATGGAGTAATGAAGAATTTTTTTTACAGTTTAAGTAGACTTCTTTATGTCACCAAATTAAATTAATTAAAACAAATTAATTAAACAAATTAATTAAAACACCGAATTATTAGAGTGCATTTTGATTTTCTATTTCCATAATATTTTGAGTTTAATTATATTAAGATCGTCGGAAGATTTAATGGTACTAAACAACAGTGGTGATTTTGAAACAGTATTAATTTTATTGGAGGTAAAATGCGAATTACTCATGTTCTGATTATTTTTAGGACAAAGTAATTTTTAAAGAAAAGAACGATTTTCATTTTATCTTACGAACTTAGTTTTGAACAATAGTTCCAATCCATGTTCGTGGTGCTTTTATCATAAATAACCGGATATTTTTCCAACGCAAAATCATAATCTATTGCTTAAAAAAATAAAAATCTTCCACCATTACTAATCTTCTTTATTGATAAATTTGAACGATTAGAACCATAATGTGAGCCAAAGCGATAAGACGAAAGCAGCAGCTCGTAATTCTCTTTTAGTGATAAAGTAAGAAAACCAAATGTTTTAAGCGAAAAAATTTCGAAAAATATGAGACATACGGTTTTTGGAAGATTAACGGTGCTAAACTATAGTGATGATTTTTAAACAGGGATTTGTTTCAAGTTAAATGTGAATTACTAAAGTTTTGATTGATTTTTATGAGAAAATACTATATTTATTTAAAGAACGATTTACTTTTGTCTTGGACACTTAATATGCAGCAATGGTTTGAATCTATGATCTTTGTGCTTTTTTTTCATAAATTGCCTGGTATTTTCCAACAAAAAGCCATAAACTATTTCATCGCTTTAAAAAACATAAAATTCTTCCACCGTAACTAATCTCGTCTATTGATAAATTTGAACGATTAGAACCATAATGTGTGCCGGAGAGATAAGACGAACGCAGCAGCTCGTAATTCTTTTTTAGTGTTAGAGTAAGAAAAGTAAATGTTTCGAGTGAGCAGATTTCGGGAAAATGAGAAACCTATGATTTTCGAAGGATTAGCACTGCTAAACTACACAGATGATTTTGAAGGTGTAATAATTTTGTTTGAGGTTAAATATGAATTATCTATGTTCTGATTCCTTTTTATGAGATAAAAATTTCGGAAGAAAAGTAGGTTGTCATTCTGCCTTGAAAAGTGAAGCTTTGGTTAAAAATTTAGGGATTTGAAGAAAAAATAATTACGTTTAAATTCGTACCTCAGACATTAAATATTTTTTGTTTTCATCTAAGCATTCAGAAATTTTATTAAAGATGATAAAAGGGAGATATATTTTAGAAGTGTTAAATCAAATTTTAAATAATAAGAATAGTAACAAATAATATTTAAACAAAAATGAAAGTGACAATTCATATTTCTCTTTGGTCACAACTTGCTTTCAACTGCGCAAAATGCTCGTGTTATGAGCATTTCCCTTTTTTGATCCATTTATTACGTGCCAGTTGGCATATATTGTCAGGAGTGGTTTGATGCAATGGAGCCTCCGTGTGACAATCCTTTGTTGTTTTCACATTTAATTTAATCTACGTTGATTTCAATAGAGTGTTTTTATCAATAAGAGGCTGATGGCATGCGCACAGCGTGTTTTCACATATTGGAAGTGTTTGTCAAAACTATGACAGCTCTAATGCCAGAAGTTAGTTATACTCGCCTGGGCAAAATCGATTTGACGAGTCAGACAAGTCAACAAGTCATTAGCTTAGCAAATAAGACATGCTTGCAAAGTTTTTGTCCAAAATGCCATCGATTAATAATATTTTATTGTTTGTATTTCACCTCTGTCTTATTCGCAAAGGCTCTCTAGTTGCTAACATCACTCTTGACTTACACGCAACAAACACATATACATATATTAAAGATGTTACACGATCTCTGTAATACAAATTACACAATGCAATGATCATTTTAATCGTAATACGCCATCTATTGTCAACAGTTGCGTGGGATATTTCGTTGCATATTTTTTCTCCATTCACGTCCATTAATACTGTGATCTCTATGACTTCTCTGATTAAGGCATTGTGTAAACCGTCGTAGTTAGCTATTTTATAGCTAATATGCAACGAAATGTCCCGCGCAACTGTTGACAATAGATGGCGCCAGATCATAAATGAACAACAGGGAAAAACGAGGGGAAAAAGAAAATCTCAACCAGAAACATAAAATCTTTTTTTGTTTGTACTGAAGATGCCTTGGTGAAGGCGAACACGTTATTCAAGCAGAAGGAGTGGGGGAGATAATACTGTCTGATGAAGTCTGATGAACCAGAGTAAATATGTGTTTTAATGGAATTTTATGTACTTATAAAGACTTGTGTTCTTAAATGAACCTTTAGTTTTCTACAGAACTAACCAATTAGTAATTTTTTTTTCTTAGAATGTGAACGATTTTAAGAAGAATGTATTTTTAGAAATAAAAGTAAAACTTTGCTATTTTATTATACCAATGCAGAATACTGTTTTTATAGATAATTAGTTAAAAATCAATTTTAATTATCTTAATGAAATCGAATTTTAAATTGCATACGCAATTTCTTTGCAAGTAACATCAGGATTCTTCTTTATCCATTTCGTAAATTTTCATCAAAATCTAAAAACTTTGAAAAATTAGTTTTGAGAAAACTTTTTAAAGTATATTAACCCTCTTACCGCCGACCAAAAGAGCAAAATTGTAATGTTGTTTTCTCAGAAATATGTTTTAAAGGCTAAACAAAGATGCTTTTACCAATATGATATAACTTTTTTTTTTATTACGTATAGGCATGTAGGCCTTGAGTGCATTAATCATAACTTAATTTTATAAAACTGGATTATATCTGTAGAGTTATATTAATTTAAATAATGCTTCTGTTTCAATGAAACTTACAGCTTAATGAACGGATGAATCAGTTTGCGGCGGTGAGAAGGTTAAAGGGCCGAAAAATGGTTTGTGTACAAAATTCAAACGCTCGCAACTTTGCGAAAACTAATTGCATCTACATGCGGTTTTTCACAAATGGTTCAGAACAAACTGGAGTATAATTATATTCACAAAACTAATTTTTGATTTTGGGGTCTATTTTTGCTCAAATAAAGGTCCACGATCCAGTTAACAGACATATACGAGTGACAAACCCTTATCACGGCTTTAAGAGGCTACTTCAGTCAAATGAAAACACTGCAAATAGAGGCGTCTTAAATTAAGACACATATGTGACTGAAAAGGTATTTCAGACACTTAAGTATCTGAATCTGAAAATTCAGTCATGATAGATGTCTTAATTTAAAACATATAAGTGTCTTACTATGATCATGGTGTAAACGAACTGAGAAAGGTGTCTTAAAAATCCGCAAGTGTCTACTTTTAAGACACTTTGTAACTCCGTTCCGCATTAACCACCAGGCGGCACTCTAGTTGCGCATGCGTTTTAGATGCCTTTCGTTCGAATTGGATGTTCGTTTGTAATTCAAACTGAGCGTTTGTTTTATCTACGCGTACATTTTAACTAATAATTTATTTTGACTTGATTCGGTTTTTTCGGAATGTGAAGTTCCAGGATTTAATCCGTATAGACATAGTGATATTCCATATTAATGAAAGGTGTCAAGCAATAACAATAATATAGTGTTGTTCGTCTCGTCAAAGCAGGTAAAGAGAACTGTTGTCTGGCGGGCTATGTTTTTAGGATGGAAATATTCCATTCTTTTAACAGAGCTAGCCGGATGTGCCAAGAGATTTTTTTTTTTTTAAATATCAAAGTGTGAACTCACGGATACTAACGTAGCCTCCAATCCGGACGTCGCCTGGGTGGATGTAATTTTGGAATAATCACACCTTTTTCCAGGTAAGTGGACCCTTCACTATGTATTAAAAACTATCTGCGAATGTTTTCTCTTTAAATAGAGACCTCACACGAGTCTATAGCTTTATTAGTTCCTGAGTTATGCCAAAATTTGTTTAAAGCATTTTGCCTATGGGATTTCCATGTTAAAATTTTATCTTGCTAATATTTAAATTTCTACTATTCAAATCATCTGCAATCATGTTTCTGTATTATTTTACATCCGATGTTATCCTTAAAATAAGTTTTGGCAAGTCTGCATGGTGCATTAGTTGTTACGGAATCTATTGAGATACACCATCCTAAGCCTTCTTTCTCTGTCTACTCGCACGCCATTACTTTAAAAATAGCAGTGACAGCACCTGTTGATCGGCTCATAATTTCTTAATTACCATCAAGGCTATCTTAACAGCGTTTTCTTAGAGTAATTATTACACAAGAGTACCTTTTATATGGGTTTTATTTATGTATACAATATTTTTATAAGCATTTAATGCGACAGCATTTGTAACGTTCACATCGGTTTTACATTTCCCATATGTTTAATATGTGATATGTACTGAAATTCCCAACTCTTTATAGTAAACATCCTTATTTAATTTTTATTTATTATGTATGCTTTTCATGTCTGATGACGTTTTCTTGCGTCTCAGATTTTATACACCGTGATAAATTTTAAGTTATTTAAAAGAATATAGTTCGAAAATCCTTCCATTTACCCATATCATTTATTCCCCCATACATACAGCGAATTACTTGTCTTCATTTATTAGATTAAACTGTTTTGACTGATAAAACTCAAATCCGGTCATGAAATCTGTTTTCCTTTCTGCTATATACTTTTGTTGTTTCCGAGCATTTTAGAAATATTCTATTTCCTATACTGAAAGTAGTCAACTTCAGATGTTTTCATTTTCAAGCACGGTGATTCACACCACAATTTGAAGACTCATCAGAAATCGTCTGAAATCTGTAGACGTAAAGCGGAGAAATTTTTGTTGGCGTTTTCAATAAATCTTCTTACTTAACGATTTAGAAAATGTTCTCGCCTTATCTCTGTATTAGTCATAATGATTATTTGTAAATTCTTAAATTCATGTAATTATGTGCTGTTAACATAATTGTAAAAATACGGTAAATATATACAGCTATATTTCATTTGAAATCAATTATAATATTGATTTTTTGATTATTTTTAGTAAAAAAGAAATCTGAAATTTAAAATGAATATCAGTAAAAAAATAGAATTTTATACTATATGTACTTAAGCATAACTGGATTTTGTACTTAAAGCTGAATTATTCTATATTTACTGAATCACAATGCAGAGTTGGAATTTTTCTAGAAGGACTTGATTAAAGCAAGGGTAAACTTTGACATGTCACCCCCCCCGCCCCCCACCACCTACGATTTTTGTTGCCCCAAATTCGATATGCAATTTTTTTAAAGCTTATACGTTAAATGTGTTTCGACATTGTATATTGGTTATAATCAGTATTTTGAACTAAAAAGTAGAATAAGATTAAAAGTTGAGTACAAAAAATTTTAAATACAGTAAAAACTCTTAATCGCGGGCACCTTCAGAACGCTGAATCTGTCTGCTATTCGATTGTGTTAGCTTTTATGAGGTAAATATACATACAGTGAAACCTCCCTGTGCGACCACCTCCATTAAGCGACCACCCCCTGAACGACCATTTTTTTCATGGTACGAAATTTATTCCCATAGGCTCAATGCTAATTTTACCTCTATTCAGAGACCACCCCAGTTGAACTCCCTCCATAAGGGACCCATTTCTTTGAAGAAAATGAAACAAATTCCGTTTTTTCCGGGTCGCTTGAAAAAGGTTTTATTAGAATAATAATTCCGGAGAGCGCATTATTTATCAAACTTCTAAACTAAGTTTAGAATTTTTATTTATTCCGGTAAATTTTAAGTGTTTAAACTCCTTTGTTCCTTTTTAGGCAATGAATTTAACTCTGATGACACATTAAGGATGACGGTCCATAAACTCCCCTGCCCTATTCTGTCAGGAAACTCTCAAAGGAATAGATAAAGTAATGAAATCGTCAAAATTTGTTCCAGACGACAAAAAAAAAAAAAAAAAAAAAAAAAAAAAAAGCATTTATTTATTGAATTTTGAAAGGACTTGGGAATAAAATTTATAGTAGACAAACCATAAAAGCAAAGCAAACATCAATGTATTCATTTTTTAAACTCTGCAGTAATTAACTTTTGTTTTGATACTTAAATTTTCATATGTTTTCTTAATTTGAAAAATATAATTTTAGTAACATTAATTATTACATTTTTTCAACAATTAAATTCTAGATTTTAACATGACCTCCATTAAGAGACCACCTTTCGGAGCGACCAATTTTTATTGGAACGGAAGTGGTCGCTTTAGGGAGGTTTTACTGTATATTGATAAAGGTGAGTGCTCGCTAAAGATAACTGTTCGTATGAAGGCTTTGCAGTAAAATCTCCATAACGGACAATCCTAAATAAAGGACACCACAATGTAGGAAACACATTTTTTTATTGAAAATATGCAAAATTTTTATACACTTATACCTCAGAAAAGCAGACACCTCCGAACGTCGGACAAATTCCACGGTTCCGAGGTGCCCGCTATTGAGAGGTTTTACTGTATGAAGAAAAATATATTTTGTTTTTAACCTTATTCTACTCTAGAAATTCAGAATATTGGTTAATAATAAATATTGATTAATAAATATTACAATATAATACTCATATACTGTAAATTTGGGGGAATCCAGTGTTAGATTTTATTTAACACAGAAATAAAAATGCTTAAACTAATTTACTGGGAATATCTTATTTAAATGGGAAAAAATTGCACAACATAGCAGGGATGGGATTCTTTCTGAAGGAGTGAATCATTTTTTATATTTGGGAGTAATTTGTTACCATAAAGCAGAGCTGATTGCAGCATGGGCAAACTGGGCTGTTTCTATGGGCCTTTAGTTTTACGGGCCCCTAAATTTGGTACGAAATTTCCATAAAGCTGATATTTTAAATTCGTTTTGATCTTACACTTATTTTAATAAATATTTTGCCCTTTTAGAACATGATTAGGCTAAAGAAAATGATATATTTATCCAAATATGTATTTGACGGCATCGAATAGGCTTTTTTTTTTTTTTTTTTTTTTTTTTTTTTTTGTAACAGTATATGAAGGCAATGGGGGGAGGGGGTGAATGAATACTAGGTCTTTAGACTAGAAGCAATTTGAAGTTCTCACTAAAAGTAATAAACATTTTTGATGCCGTAGGGCATATATGATAACACATAAATACATATTTAGGTGAAAAAAAATATATATATTATCCTATTCTAAAACTACAAAATACTGATTACAATCCTCATAAGGTCAAAACTGATTTAAAATATCAGCTTTATGAAAATTTCATACCCAATTTGGGGTACCCTAAAATCAGGGGGCAGAGAAGCATCCCAGTTTTCCCACGCTGCAATCAGCTCTGCTGTATGGCAACAAACTATTCCCATTTATAAAAAAAATATTCAATGTGGTCAAACATGGCTGCGTATATGGTTTAGAAAGAAAATGGTTAAAGATGGCTTCATATTGGCTAAAAAAAAAGGCTCAAAGATGGCCGCAATTAAGACATTTGAAATGTCTGAAATTCAGACGTAAGAAGTGTCTGAAAAATTTAAGACACTTTAAAACGTCTTAAAATTGAACACTCGTGTTTCAGACACTTAAGTGTCTGAAATTCAGACGCAAGAAGTGTCTGAAAATTTTAAGACATTTTAAAACGTCTGAAAATTGAACACTGCGTTTCAGACACTTAAATGTCTGAATTTCAGACATTTAAGTTTACAGTGAAGACGCATTCACTAATGCTAATCCTATGGAAGAAATTTATATGCAGGCCGTTTTTTACTTTTTCGATTTTCATTGCAGATTTTTTTAGGAGGATGTTTTCATTTTCGAAACCGGTTTCGAAAATGAAAGTGTCCCATAAAAAATATCTGTAAACAAAATTGAAAAAGTAAAAAACAACCTTTATACAGATCTATCTCAGCTGTTTAATGCAAAAAAAAAATCATTTAAAAATATTGAAATGCAACCGAGATATCTTTATAAATTTCTTCCATAGGATTAGCATTAGCGAAAGGGTCTTTTCACTTTACTGAAGTAGCCTCTTAAGCGTAAAACAATCCACTCGCGTACAGCTGCTAATGAAGACGCTCAAAGATTCGGGGATTCGGCAGAATCCCATACGGGAATCGTTCAATGTAAATCCTTTGAGCAGCCAATCCATTGCTTGTGCAATCCCATACATGTGAAATACATATCGGCAAAATCCACATTGTTTTATTAATCCATGTTGCTCGAAATCCGTGCGGGAAATGGCGCTTCAAGCCAACGAAGAGCATTCATCCGCCACATTCAACAGCGGCCTCTTCTGCCTCAACACTTAATTTCCGCACCCACATTCCTGTACAGAATCTGCTTATTTAGGTCCCCTCTACTTGCTTTTACATTTTTGATATACAGTTCTGAACCATCCTTTAGAGAAATATTTTTTAAAATCTACTCGGCTTCAAAAGTTATGATATTTTTCCATTTTTTTTATATTATTCTAAAATACATAATAAATTTTTAATATTTATTTTAATGTAAATGCCTAAGTGTCTAAGTGTTCATTAATGCTGCTATTCTGTATTCTATGTATTGCGGACATACAATCTGAAATATAACAAAAATTTCAAATAATTATATCTGCAAAGACTTTTAAATGTATCTAAATTTTACCTTAACCCTCTAAGTGTTTGGGGCGTAATATTCCGTTCACTAAGCTCCAGGTTTCACAGCAATACAAGCAATATTTAAGATAATATAATTCTATAGATGTAATAAATTTTAAATACATTGAAGAAGGATGAAAACAACATTACAATTTTACCTTTTTTCAAGACGCTCGGAGGGTTAAGAAAAATAGAAGTTTTTTTATAAACTGATTCACGGCGGGCCATGATTTCACTGATTTTTGCACGGGCCTGGCTGTGAACCGAGAAAGTGAAAACGGGTTAGGCCATGATAGCTTTCGTCTGTGCCAAAAAATTGTGGCCCATGCAGACCTAATCCACCAGCCTGAGTGGAAAATTGATATTCCAAAGGGTGGAAAAATTTCATATAAATAATGTTTCGAAAAACATTAAAATAATTTCTTCATCCTGCATTAAAAAGCAATAAAAAATGAATTTCTTAATTAAAAAAAATAATAATACAGCAGCGAACTCGTTTAACCAATGAGAAATAAATATGCATATAAATATATTTCTTAATATATTACTTAAGCGAAGAAACGAAGTCAGAATCTTACTATTTGACATATCTTCGACTAATAATTACAAGAAATGCATCAATTTCTATTATAAATACAGATTTAATTTATAAATTTGAGAGCGTTTTCTTTTTATTTTGACAAGATGTGAAATGCTTAAGACAAGATTGGGAGATTAGTTCCAAAATAATACCACACATTTATTTCCTCACACATATCGCTGGATTAATAATTTTGGTTTTAATTACAATTTCAAAAGAGTTTAGCCATACTAAGCTATAAAATTTAAAAATAAAATTATAATGAAGAGAATATATTGCGCAATCGACTTATCTTTCAAATAGAAAATCATTAGAAAAAAAAAAACTGCTTTTTAAATCGGATTTTATGAATTACTATATCCCGAGGCAACATAATATTTTTGTAATCCCACTCTTTCAGCTGCTTCGAAATTTTATATTTTCTGTAAAACATATGAAATCAATTTGTTATCCAAAAAAAGAACGAACGATTATCTGAAGTTACCTTAACTTATATGTTCTTAAGTTACAATTTAAGCGATAATAATGGCGCATTTTGTTACCGGAAGATACTTTTTGATAAAATCTTACGTTACTCTTTAAATAATAATGATGTTGTTGTTGGAGTTTAAGTGGCCTATCAAGCCAAAAGCACCCCATTCTCGATAGCAGGAATTCGCTGTCTCATATTTAAACAATTAGAAAAAATCTTTTGTGGCTATGCTGCTTTTGAAATGGAAATAGGTAAAATGCTCTTACCTGGGATTCATCAATATCGCGATGACGTATAACTTCATCGGTGTGGCGTGGTCAGGGATTTATCCAAAAGCTTCTTGAAGAAATTATTTTAATTTATTTTGTGAAGCATTATTTATCCTTTGAAGTATCCTTTGAGAGCTTAATATGAATCCGCTAAATCCATGGGAAGATATAATGTAATATGAATTAGTATTGTGTGTTTTTACGATAAAGAAAGATTCAACTTTTAGCTTTAAATACTTATAATTAAACATATTACTGGAGTATAAGAAACTCCGTCTTAACAGAGAGGCTACATGATTAAGAGTGAGTATACATAAAGCTGCTAAAACACATATTCGCAGCGTAGAAAAAAATATATAATAATTAAAGGTGTCTGGCAAAAGTCAAAATGTTCAGATGTTCCTTTTAGTTACATATTAGTGATGAAATCTTAGTTATTAGAACATATGCTTTAGAGAGTTACTCAAGTGGGCTGCAATAGCACTCATTATTAAATGCGGAAGTAAAGAAACAGTTCGTAAATTGGCTTGTTAAAATGATCTGTGTATGGTAACAAGTTCTTTCTTTTCTTTTTTTTTAATCACTTTTAGGAGTTGCCGAAGAACATCTGGGGAATTAAATTTAACACCCCTCCTTAATCTCCTCAGATGGATAAGGTAACAAGTTCATAGTCTTGATGTCACACAAAAGTTGAGGTTTGTGTGTGGGCTTTGTCAAGCAGTCAGCAATCATGTATTGCGTGGGACAATATTTTAATTCGATAATTTTATCTTCCTTTAATTGTCTTATGGCGTGAAAGCGGATATCAATGTGTTTTGTCCGCTTCGAAAATTTTTCATTTTCTATCATCTTTATACTGCTTTGGTTGTCATGGTAAAGTAAAATAGGTTTTACTTGATACAAGTTAAGATCTTCTAGCAGTTTTAATAGCCATAAAATTTCTTGTCCTGCCGTTGCTGCAGCCACATATTCCGCTTCAGCGGAAGAATATGCAATGCTTGACTGTAATTTTGTAGTCCATTGAATGGGATTATCACCCAGAAAAAAAATATTGCCGGTGGTTGATTTTCTATTTTTAGTGTCCCCAGCCCAATCAGCATCAGCATACGCGATGAGTATTGGTGGTTTATTTTTACTTATTGTTAGGCATAGGTTTTTTGTGCAATTGAGGTAAATAATAATTCTTTTTGCCGCTTTCCAATCCTTCTCGCGTGGCGTTGCACTTCTCCTACTAAGTATATTTACTGGTGCCATAATGTCGGGTCGAGTGACTGTGGCAATATACAAGAGCGAACCGATCGCTTGCCTAAACTTTGTATTGTTCGGAAGTAAATTGTCGCTATCTTCTAATTTATAGAAACCTACTTCCATCGGTGTACCAATAGGTCTTGCATCTGTTAAATTTAACTTTCTAACCAAATCTTCTATTTTTGACTTTTGGTTTAATTTGTAACCATCATTCGTTTTGATTATGTTGGTTCCTAGGTACTGACTTATTTCGCCTAAGTCTTTTACTCCGTACTCATTTTGCAATTGTTTTATTACATCTTTAATTATTTCACTTTTACTCGCGATTAAAATATCGTCAACGTAGACGATGATATAAGTGAAATTTTCCTTTTCTTTTCTAGTAAACAAACATGAGTCAGCAGTGCTTTGCACAAAATTCATGTTTTTTAATGATTCTGCGATCTTTTTGTGCCAGGCTCTAGCTGCCTGCTTTAAGCCGTAGATTGTTTTATTCAGTTTACACACTTTGTTTTCACAATTTTTTTCTATAAAACCCTCTGGTTGTTTCATGAAAATTTCTTCTTCTATTTCGCCGTGAAGAAATGCAGTGTCGATGTCAATGTGTTGAACAGAAAGATTTTTGTATGCCGCTGAGGCTAAAAATGTGCGGATTGTTGTGTGTGAAACTACGGGTGCGAAGGTTTCATCATAATCTTCGCCGTACTTCTGATTATATCCTTTCGCTACTAAACGGGCCTTGTATTTTTGTACATTTCCTAAATTATCTAACTTTCTCTTAAAAATCCACTTACAACCAATAATTTTCTTATTTGGTGGGGGATCCACTAAGTCCCAAGTTTTATTTTTCTTTAATGAGTGGATTTCTTGTTGAGCGGCTTTGAGCCAATTTTCTTTTTCTACTGGGTTGTTCATGTTTGCTATGTCATAAAAATCGGTTGGTTCGAATGTGTCATTTGTTTTTACGTGACATACGTATCTGTCGGGTGGTACTCTTCTATTTGACCTCTGAGACCTTCTCGGTTCTACGTCGGGTTGTTTGGACGCGGTTGGTTCTTCGTCCGAATTACTTAACTCTGTTTGAATGTAGTTGTTGTCATTGTCTGAGTTTTCTACCTCTTCGCTTTCTTTTAAGTTGTTTTCACTATTTTCTATAAATTTAACTGTTCTCGCTATTATTATTTTGTTTTCTTTTGTAAATATACGGTAACCTTTTGATTTGTTGTCATACCCTACAAGTATTCCTTCCTGCGCTCTATCATCTAATTTGTTTCGCTGATGTTTCTGTATATAGGCATAAGCTTTACAGCCGAATGTACGCAGGTAGTGTAAGGTGGGTTTTCGGTTGAACCAAATTTCGAACGGTGTTTTGTTTGTTATTTTGGTTGGTAGCCTATTCTGCAGGTGATTGGCGGTATTTATGGCTTCTCCCCAGAATTTTTGAGGTAAGCCTGCTTCGGAGAGTAGACTCCTAGTCATATCTAATAATGACCTATTCTTTCTTTCCGCTACGCCGTTTTGGCTCGGACAAAATGGTACCGTAAACTGGTGTTGGATACCTCTTGCCCTTAGGTATTCTTCCGTTTGTTTACCTAAATATTCCCCTCCATTATCGGATCTAATAGCTTTAGGGAATCTGCCGAATTGGGTTTTCACCATGGCTACATAATCTTTTAACTTTTCGTGAACTTCATTTTTATGCGAAAGTAAGTAAATTACTGTGAACCTTGAATAGTCGTCTATAAAAGTGACGAACATTGTTTTTCCCCCGATAGTAGGTGTACCGATAGATGTGCACACGTCCGTGTGTATCAGATCGAGCACTTTGCCTGTTTTGGGACAGTTTGTTGATTTCGGATATGGGGCATCACTTATTTTTGTTTGGATACATATTTCACACAATGCATTATGATTACAGTTATTTATTCTTATACCGTCTGCTAAGTTTTTATTTATTAATTCTTTTATCGCATTATAGTTACGATGGCCAAGTCGTTTGTGCCAAACTTCTATGCAATTTTTATTTTTACATTCATGTGCAATGTTTACTTTATTAGTTTCAGCGCTTTCTAATAATTCGACTTGATATAAATTATTTTTCATTCTTGCTTCAAGATAAATATTCCCGTTTCGGGATAACGTGCATTTTTCTTTATCGAAAATTAATTTATAGCCATTCTGTGTTGCTTTGCTTACCGATATGAGGTTTGATTCTAATTCTGGTACGTATAATACTTCTTTTAATGTGATTGTGTTTATCCCTCCATCGGATGTTTTTGTTTTAAATGTCGTTTCACCTGTACCGTGTGAATTCAGCGTTTTTCCATTGGCAATGATGACTGTCGTCTTTTCAGTGTCGTTAAACTTAGTGAATGCATCTTTACTGTTTAGAATGTGTGTCGATGATCCTGAGTCGATTATCCAGGTTTGTTTTCCTGGTTTCTGGACTAAAAAAGCTGCGTCGCTGCCTTTTCCTGAATTGCCCTGTGTTTTGTTAATCCGAATTGGTTCTGTTTCACGGTTTTTGTTTTCTCTATAATAGTTTGCGTCTTCATAACATAACGATGATGTGTAATACTTGGATTTGTGCGGCTGTTGTTTTTGTGACGGTGAGTTTCTGTTCTTAAGATGCCAGCACTCTCTGTATGTATGGTTTTTTAATTTACAGTATGTGCACTGTTTGTCCTTTTTATTATAGTGTTCAGCCGGAAACTTTTTATGCGTTTTAAACGCTTTTGAGGAATTCTCGCTCTGATCTGTGTTTTCTAAACGTCTTGTATATTCATCAGTGAGTTTTCCTTTTATAAACTCTGAATTAAGTTCATTTTCTGGACGGGCCTCGAGGGCTATAATTAAGGTGTTGTAGCTAGGTGGTAATGAACAAAGTAACAGAGCTGAAATGTGCGAGTCATTAATAGTTTCGCCTATGGCTGAAAGTTTATCAACAAGTTCTAAAATATGTGTAATGTGTTTTATTAGATTGCCGTTTTCTGGGAGTTTTGCTCCGTATAATTTTCTCAGCAAATATAACTTGCTTGAGAGATTGGCCCTTTCATGAATTGTTTTTAAAGCTTGCCAGGTTTCTCTGGCAGTGTTTAAGTGCTTTACATGCACGATCTGTGAGTCTTCAATACTCAAGTTGATAATTGCACGTGCTTTACGGTCCCTCTTCGTCCAGTCCGTGTTAATTGGATCTGGGGGATTTTCTGTTATTACATCAAACAATTCTTCTTTTATTAAAATCATTTCTGCGCGAAATTTCCAATTTGCGTAGTTTGTCGAATTTAATTTTTCGACTATTTGAGTTTCTTTTATCCCTGCCATGTTTATTTTTATTTGTTTATGCGACCAACCTATTTCCTTTTTATTTATTTATTTACTGTAAAATGTAAAATGAACGATTTCTTTTTTATTATTATTATTATTACTCACAACCAACAAATTGTTCATTCACTAATTATTTAAATGTTCATTACATAAAACATAAATATATAAATGTTTCTTTTTCATTCACCTTTATATTTCTGGTACAATAACATTCATAATTTTATTCAATGCAGCATCTTTTTATTTTTTTATTCAGAACATGAATATTTTTAATATTTATAATCTAAGCCACTATATAAAATTTTTCTTCTTTTTCGCTAAACATGAGCACTTTATCTGTCTCATTAATCTTTTTGTTGGAGTTTAAGTGGCCTATCAAGCCAAAAGCACCCCATTCTCGATAGCAGGAATTCGCTGTCTCATATTTAAACAATTAGAAAAAATCTCTTGTGGCTATGCTGCTTTTGAAATGGAAATAGGTAAAATGCTCTTACCTGGGATTCATCAATATCGCGATGACGTATAACTTCATCGGTGTGGCGTGGTCAGGGATTTATCCAAAAGCTTCTTGAAGAAATTATTTTAATTTATTTTGTGAAGCATTATTTATCCTTTGAAGTATCCTTTGAGAGCTTAATATGAATCCGCTAAATCCATGGGAAGATATAATGTAATATGAATTAGTATTGTGTGTTTTTACGATAAAGAAAGATTCAACTTTTAGCTTTAAATACTTATAATTAAACATATTACTGGAGTATAAGAAACTCCGTCTTAACAGAGAGGCTACATGATTAAGAGTGAGTATACATAAAGCTGCTAAAACACATATTCGCAGCGTAGAAAAAAATATATAATAATTAAAGGTGTCTGGCAAAAGTCAAAATGTTCAGATGTTCCTTTTAGTTACATATTAGTGATGAAATCTTAGTTATTAGAACATATGCTTTAGAGAGTTACTCAAGTGGGCTGCAATAGCACTCATTATTAAATGCGGAAGTAAAGAAACAGTTCGTAAATTGGCTTGTTAAAATGATCTGTGTATGGTAACAAGTTCTTTCTTTTCTTTTTTTTTAATCACTTTTAGGAGTTGCCGAAGAACATCTGGGGAATTAAATTTAACAGTTGTAGGCTATCTTATGTAACTTCTTAAGAAATAACGATGGCGTATTTTGATACGGCACTTTTTTGTTACAGTGTTTCGAGAATTGTTAAAGTTGATAGTAACAATAACAAAGAAAAACACATAAAAAATAATTTTATTTCCTATTTTAGATAATGTAATATTGATACTTGATTAGGTGTAACAAAAATGAATTGTTCAAGTAACCGAACTCATACAAGGGAGGAGGGGAGGGGAAGGAGATGGATGAATTCATTTCGAAGAAAAGGAGGGGAGAAAAGGTTAAAGACCAAGCGAGTGGAGAAAGGGAGTTAGGAAAAGGAGATAAACAAAGCAAAGGAGTTGTTGATGAAAGCGAATAAAATTCATAATTAAATAAATAAAATAACAAAAGTAAAATTAAATAAAGTAAAATAAATAATTACATATATACAGGGTGCAATATGTATCTATCGCCGAAACTTTAATTTCTCAACCGTTGCTCGTAGACATATAGTTCCAATTACAGAAAAATCCCTGCCGGCCCGGCCTACAGGCCCGGAGATTTCGAAGTTAAGTATACTAATTTCACCAACAAAAATTAAATCATGATTATACATAAATCCACTTTAACAGTTTTATCTGGCCGCTTTTGACGCGTTTTTATTCCATTTTTATATAATAGCTGATTTCATCAGAATCATGCTAAGGCGGTATTCAAAAAAATACTTTTCCATGCTCAACAACTCGAAATTTTCTGGCACATTTTCAGATTCATTTTTAATAGAAAAAATATGAAACTTGCTGACGTGATATTTGAAGAGATTTATAAGCGACCTGTGTGTAAATTTTTCTTTCAATTAATTAAAGCTTGATTATTAAACAATTATTTTCTCAGTAGAACAATATTTTTCGTTTCTAACACAATCGCTTCGGGAAATTCTGTTTAAAATGCCCACTTTGACATCATTTTTTAAAATATATTCTGACTCTATCAAAAAATCGATCATTACGGTACATTATATAGTATCTGAATAAGAGAATCTACCAATTGTATGCAAACACCCTTAATAAGATGTTTTTTTTCCTCCAACCGCTATGTATTTTTAATTTGTTTTTGCTGTAAAAATTGGTCCTATCAAAAACTTGTCTATATAAATGTTGTAGACAATATTAAGAAGATATATGATAAATTCATGGGGATTTTATATCTTGTGAATTGACGGAGTTATAAAAAATTTTCTTCTTCAACCCCCCTTTTTTGTTTTCGTTTTTATTTTTTTTTTTTATTTTTTTTTTTGCGGTACGAATTGGTCCTATCAAAAACTTGTGAATATAAAAGTTGTAGATTATATTAAGGAGATGTAAAATAAAATTAATTGGATTTGATATCTTGAGAATTGACAAAGTTAGGAATTTTTTTCTCCCAAAAACCCTATTTTTGCGCCCCTTGAGCACATTTTTAATTTTATCAAAAATCTGTGATATATAAATATTTGGCCCTATTTTTAGAAGTAATGAAAACTTTAAACTAATTTGATATGTACAAAAATTAAGATGTTATGGGGTTTTTTCAGTTTTCACAAAACCCCTCCCTATTTCCATCCCCTTGGTCCGATTTTGCCCATTAACGAACTTGATAGAGATTTTTTGCCCCTTGATTTTATGTATCAGTTTGGAAGAGATTTGTGCAGAATTGTGGAAGTTATCGTGTCCAGAAGAAAGTGATATATATATATATATATATATATATAAAGTTTTTACTGTGGGTGGTTTTGGGTCCTAGGGGTCATGATCGGTGTAGATCTTCAAAAATATTTCAGAAATTCCAATATAGGAATTATCCCAAAGGTAGTATTTCATACGAAATGTACCTAATAATATGGAGCTTGAAATTTTTGAACATGATTTTATCTTTCACTGAGAGATCAGTTAAAAGATGAATTAAAGTAATTCGAGATCAAAATCTGGGTGCAATGTTCTTTTTACGGCGAAACCACCTTTAGCCGGTATCTTTGGTACGTTTGAATGTTGTTCGACCCATAAAAGTTAGCTCAAATTTTTAGATGAAATAACCATATTTAGTGATTTCCTGATTTGGCGATATCGGCTAAACGTGGTTTCGGCGTAAAAAGGACATTGCACCCTGATTTTGATCTCGAATTACTTTAATTCACCTTTTAACAGAAGCCTCAAGGAAAGACAAAATCATGTACAAAAATCTCAAACTTTGAAATTTAATAACTGTGTCAATTTTTGTAGTACAGATGTCAAACTTTTTATGTTATATCTGTTATGATGTGTGTAAACTTTTACTAAATATAACTATAGGGACGGGGGGACCATATAAAATATTGCATTTCGTAATTTTTATAAAATTGATTTTTTACTTTAAATAATGTCACAACATGAATATTTACTTCATTGGAAACCTTTTTGTAATTGGAACTATATGTCTACGACCAAGGGTTGAGAAATTAATGGTTGGCGATAGATAACATATTGCATTCTGTATATATACAATACATCGTGTCCATAACAGAATTCCGGGGGTGTGAAAAAATCATATCAATTTAACGGTATGAGTTAGGTTAGGTCGGTTAATTTTGAAGAAATCAGTAGCTCTCAAATTTTATCCACACCAGTTTAAGTTTTTTTTTTTTTTTTCAATACTAGGTATCGAAGCGCGTCATTGACTTTGAAATAACGTAGCAGTCGCTCATTCCATAATTCCATTCAGATAATACAGTGCAATGGCGACGCCGCAACAGAAGTCTCGGTGTGTTATGTGGCTTATAGAAACTGGATTTGTTACCATTGTACAGAGGAAGTTTCGGCGCAAGTATAGTGGTGATGCGCTTGCGGACAAAACCATTCATCAATGGCTACGTGCGTTTAAAGGAAAGGAAAGTGGATCTCATTCCATTATACTT
Organism: Maratus speciosus; assembly: GCA_963932465.1. Lineage (NCBI taxonomy): Eukaryota > Metazoa > Arthropoda > Arachnida > Araneae > Salticidae > Maratus > Maratus speciosus. Next base: position 242,570,314 of record OZ010800.1, on the reverse strand, counting down.
TTTCCTGGGGACATGCGAAGAGTCTTGTTTACTCTGAGAAAATTCAAGATGTAAATCATCTCAGGCAAAGGATAATCAATTGTTTGGCAATCATCACTCCAGACATGTTGGCACGACATGGGAGCAGGTTGAGTACAGTTTGGATATGTGCCGTACCACAAACGGGGCCCACATTGACATTTACTAAATGGTAAAAGTCTTGATAAATTTACCTTTAAGTACATATATGTAGGATTTGGATTTAAACATCGTTTATTTTCTTTATGACATGCATGATCAGCAAATTAACCGACGTGCAAGTATGTTTATTATCCATGATTTGAAAGCATGAGTTATGAAAATTCACGATCACGAGATCAAGGTTTGGAGATATTCAAAATTAGAAAAGAGTCAGTCTATTAAATTATATTGTTCATGAAGCATCCTTTTATGAAGTGCCAAGAAAGGCAATGTTAGGCCTAATCGGATTGTTCGAAAGAAAGTATACTATAAATTTTAAGTGATAATTGTAATGTGTTTGAAAAAGCTATCAACGATGTTGTGTAATATTATCTGTATATAATTGTATTAAAGTTCATGCGTTGTTATCCAACGTCTAGTTATTCAAGTCATCAATAAGTTAACATTTTACGTATAAACGTCCTACATATATATATATATATATATATATATATATAGCATTAACCTAATTTCTTGATTGAATTTTAAAAATTTTGCTTCAAAACACGGAGTTCTTTGATGGGCAGCCCGTATATATAAGAACGGATGCATATTAAACAAGAAAATGTAATTAAAGTTGTTAAATAAACGAAATGAGAATAAGAGAGAAAGGGAAAAAGGAAAAAAGAAACAGAGCAGTTTCTAAGCTGTCGGGAAGTACAGAGAGGGTGAGAGATCATTAACAATATTTGAGGAATATTGAAAAATAAAAATATCATAATATATGATAATATCATACATCATATCATCATATCATAATATTAAAATATTTATTTGCTTAAGAGACGTTATAAAAGCACATTAAAATAGTAAATTAAAAACTCTTTATTTACATGTTTCATCTCATTTCTGAGTCGTCGTCAGAATGTGTAATAGAAAATTACAAATGCATAATGAAAAATGGAAAAAATCATCGAAAATAAACAAGTAATCATGTAACGCGTCCTATATTTTCGCGATTGCTTATCTTCCCTCTATGTCGCGATGCCGTAATTTATCCAACCATTCAACCCATAAATTCGGGATACGAAAAGATAATGTATCGTTACAAACTCCTGAACCTCTTAAATAAATTTCAATGAACTCTCTTATGAATAATTGTAAATAAAAGTAGACCTATAGATGATTTTACTCTCGTTAAAAAGTATGTTAATCTTCTCTATTTGATTTAGCCGTGATAAAGTGCCCCACCAGTGGCCGAGAGGTTCTGCTCTCGAAGCTGGTAGACGGGAGGTGCTGGGTTCGATCCCAATCGCGCCCGTCGGCCTAATCGTTCGGAGTTTTCGTGGTTTTCTTCGAGCCGTGGATCTTCCATGCGTTAATACGGATTAGGTTCCCTTAGAAAGACCCCCACGGAGGGCACTCCCCCCGGGCCTATATCCCTCGTGTAGATAATTGGCCGTCAAAAATCAACCCAACCCAACCCTATCTTATGTCCGCTATATCTTCTTTACATTTGATATTGAATTTTCGTTGGGTTATACCTATATAATGATTTTTGATTCCTCCCTCCCTAATAAATGGAATCATATAAACTCCTGAGAGGTCATCTCTATTAATCGGATCAATTTTAGTATTTAAAAACATCTTTAATTTTGGGGGCAGCTTCGCGATCAAACATAAGCCAAAATTTCTTAAATGATTTTTTATCTGTTCAAAGAAACCCGGGAAATAGTTTGAAACAACCCATTTCATAGTAACTTCATTAATAGTTTTATTTTTATTTTTAGAAGTATCAAAGGAGCTCTGAATCAATTTGTTAATTAATTTTACCTGATATCCATTATCACTAGCAATACGTTTAATTTTCTCAGATTAATCCCCCAAATTTATATCAGAAGAAATCTTGAAAGCACAATTGATTAGGAACTTGAAGGTGGATAATTTGTAAGACAATGGGGTGCATGCATCGGAAGGTATAACGTTTAATTCTGCGATAGGTTTTCGGTAAACTGAACGAATTAATTCATTCCCCTTTCTCTGTAATTCAACATCTAAAAAAGGTAATTTTCCCCCTGTTTCTAGTTCAAAAGTAAACTTAATATTATTGTCAAGTTCATTTAACAGTTGTATAAAATCATTAACTCATCTGTATTATCTCGCCAAACAATAAAAATATCGTCTACATAACGTAACCATACAAAAGGAACTACCTCAAAAGTGTTGAAAATTTTAGATCCGAGGGGGCGTAATTTAAATTCCGCCAGATATTGGGGATCCCATCGGAGCACCACATGATTGTTCATAAATAACATTTTCGAAAATAAAAAAAATACTTGAAATAATTAAGTTTAAACCTCTCTTTAAAGTGTTCTTCATAGAAAATACAAATTACTAAAAACACCACTTGACATATTAAAGAATGAAAATAGAGGTAAATCATTCCAATTTTTATTTCAAATTCTTCTGCTTGTATTTTGGAATTTATGCTTCGATGTACGATAAAGTCAAGACATTTTTGACTGTTTGTGATTCAGTTTTGTGTAAATGTTTGTGTTTAAGAGTCTACTTCTCGCACGCGAAAACACCCTCTCGCTAATCTTAATCATATGGAAGAAATTTTAAAAGAAATTTCGTTTGCATTTCAATATTTTAAAATGATTTCTTATTTTTTATTTATTTATTTATTTATTTATTTTGCACTGACTAGCTGAAGTCGATCTCTACGAAGGTCGTTTTTTATTTTTTATATTTCGTTTACTATTTTTTTTAAAATTAGAATACTTTTACTTACAGATCCGGTTTCTAAAGTGAAAGTATCCACATTAAAAAACTGCAAGGAAAATCGAAAAAGTGAAAAACGGCCTTTGTAACGGTCGATCTCAGTTATCCAATGCAATAAAATAAAATAAATAATTTAAAAAATTGAAGTGCAAACAAGATATCTCAAAAAAAAAAAAAAAAATCCAATAGGATGAACATTAGCGAGCGATTGTTTCCGTTTAGCAATCACGCACTCCGTAACTAGTGCGATTTCGGATGCTCTGACGTCATTTGTTGACAATATAATGATAATGAAATATAACAGATGATTCCTAGACAAAATTTAATGATTAATCAACTTGTTACATTCATTTGTATCAAACATTTCATTGTGTGAATGAAAAATGCTAATTAAAGACAATATGTTTTCAAAAAAAGCCTACATTTGAAATTTTGCTCTCTGCGAATTCCCACTATTGTAGAGTTCAGAGATTAAAACTATTCGAAGACAATGCTTTTTCTTTTGTAACATTATGAAAAGTAGTTCTTCCTTTTTTAGTATTAAATAACTGCATTTCTATGTTTTTCTTCTTATTTTTTGATCCCCAATTGTTCGAATTAACGAGAGTCGACTGTACTATGAATCCCATTATTATTCGACTTCATTACAAACTTATTAAGTTCGTTAAAACTTTTTCTTACCCATTAATGCAAACTGATCATTGCACTCATTTTCTTTTCTTTCAATATTTTTATTTCACTCAGATGTTTTCAAATATTTTGACTTTTTGCCAAAAACTTGTTTATAAATTAGTTTTCCTAGTAAAGACTTTTTTGTCTCCCATTTATTTTTCATTTGAAGTTTTTCATGTTCCAAACCAGACTAAATAATAACGATTCAAACTTAAATAAAATCTATATAGACATAAATAAAACCATATAGACACGTCGTAGGAAGAAAATACATTTACTTTAATTGATTTTCTGTTTTGGAACATGCAAAACTAAGAATGTTCATTAAAAATGTAAACATTGTAATTGGAGGGTTACATAATATTAACTGTGCTTTAACTTTTTCAGAGACAAAATAAGTATATTGCTAAAATATTTAAAATTACCACAATCAACGAACACATTCGAAAAATAAGTATTAAATAAAAATAGTAAAAAAAAAAAAACTGGTATTTTATTAGCATTCAATGTTTCTCTTAAAAATCACGCTTAATTTCTTGTTTGGAATTCCTGGTTTTTCCATGCAAAATTTCCATTACAATGCTAATTTGACCCGTGGGCACCGAAATCAATTATGGAGAATAACTGTTTCTTTTACACTTGCCAGAAAGAGCGAGCTAGTAAATTTATTTTAAAAATTATAATTTTTTCTCGTTTTTTTTTAAGACATGGCAACAAGAAGGAAAATCTGAAACATTATTTAAATTTCATTTCAAAATCAAACATTATTTTCTTTTAGTATTTTTCAACTTATAATCATACTTTAATTAATATTAAGTATTTATTGATTAAAAAAGATTTTTAAAAAATACATATTACACTATTATTTCTGTATTAATATTTTCTACTTTTTTTATTTAAAATATTTCATTGTTGGAGTTTCACAGCCTGCTGTTGGCTTATTTTGTCGAGCGTGGCTCGGTGCATAATTAATTTCATAGCTGTTTAACTCATATACAAATATAACCATATAAACGATATTTGGCAATCTTTCACCCGTGACCTCGGTTAAGGATAAAATGTCTCAAGGGGGAAATTATATTGAATGTAAAAAAAAAAAAAAAAAAACCCAAGTAATATATATATATAATTTTTTTTAAAGTCAATTCCTACTTAGGTCATCAAAGAAAAATTTAATATAATCCCTTAAGCCAATATTACTTTTTGTTGCATTAAAATATCTCAATTTGTTGATTTTCTATAAGCAAGTAGGTTTACAATGGAAGTCTATGGGAATTTGGCGAAATATTAGAGATATCGCCATGTTGGCGTCACATTTTGGCCGCCAAGTTTGGCGATATATCGCCAAGCTGGCGGTATTTGGCGACATAACAGGGTTCCCGCTATGGCAACCCCCTTATAGATATGAAGATGCATTAAATGCTTCAATGACCAATGGCCGCCATTTTGTCTCCCATGTAAAACTAAAATTAATTAATTAAAATTTAATGAATGAATTAATATTTGAAAAAACTGTATTATCATGAAGTGTCATCCAGTACAAGTATAAAAAAATTTATTTCAACTAGATAGGATGAATAATAAGTATTTTATTAACGATTGAAAATTTGAACAAGATATATAAATAAATAAATAAATATTGGAATAGTGTGAATTAATAGTAGGAATTGAAAAAAAAATTCAGAAATTTCAGCTTGTACACCTTCAAATGTTACATATCCACTTCAAAAAATTTTTCAAAAATAAATAAATATAGTAAGAGTGTGAACTAATAGTAGGAATAGAAAAAAATACATAAATTTCATCTTGTACACTTTGAAATATTACATATCCACTTCAAAAAGTTTTACCAAAAATACCAATTAGATCAAAAGTTATCGCTAAAAAAATCTTGCATAAAAACATTTACTGTAATACTATAAAAGACTCTTTGAAACCGATTTTCTAAAAATTATTTTTGGTATTGCGTGCATTCTCATTTAAAAACTGATTACCATAGAACTCTGAAATTTTCCAAATTACTAGTTATCATGTGTAATTTTATGCTGAATCTAAATTTAGTTTGATTTGGTAAATAAATAAATAGAAATGCTTTATTCATCTTTAAAATTTAAACTTAAACTTACACTATGTGCAAAATTACTTAAAAGACGACACAGTATTTAGAAAATGTTAAATTATTTTAATACCTTAGTACTTTCAACTATAAAAACATAGTCTTCTTCAGGGGAATATAAGAAATACAACAGTTATTGACGCCTAATTTTCAAAATCATTATATATCATGATTTTGAAAATTAGGCGTCAATAACTGTTGTATTTCTTATATTCCTCTGAAGAAGACTATGTTTTTATAGTTGAAAGTACTAAGGTATTAAAATAATTTAACATTTTTTAAATACTGTGTCATCTTTTAAGTAATTTTGCACATAGTGTAAGTTTAAGTTTAATTTGATTTTTTTCACATAAAATTGTGCATTGAAAATTAAATATAATTTTTTGGGTAAATATTGTGAATATAATTATAAAATCCATTAATTATGCTAATGAATTTCAATATGCTTTTAAATTTAAGTTTAGTGTAAACTATTGCAGTATAAGTAACAATATATAAAATTAAAAATATATCTGCAATAGAATTTTTAAAAACTTGCGCGCAAAATTCATATTTCAGTATTCATATTTTTAAAAAGCTTTTTTTTTTGTAGCTATGGTTTATTTGATTAAAATTGTTAAATATTTTAATGTTTTTTTTTTTTCAAACCTTAAGAATGTGTTCTAAAGAAAGTAGAGAAAAAAATTGTATTTCATTTATTTGTTAAAAAGTAAGTACAAATAAGCACAAAGATTTTCTTACTGCTTTATATGCGGTTATATTCCGGCTGCTCAACGTTATCTCCACCCCGTCCTCCTTTAAAATGTATTTATTAATTTATAATTAAATTCTATTACTGTTAAAATATTTTATTATCATCGGAACATGTGAACGTATTTTATATTAATCTAGCATATCCAGAAGTGAGAGAAAAATCGATTTCAAAATTCCATATTTACCTACAAAAACATGTTAAGATAAAGAAAAGAGTGTAAAAAATCTTTGTTTCACGTACATTATGAAATTCAAAGTTTTATAAAAATAAAATTGACAGTTCCGTAATAAAATTTTGTGGTATAACTAATATGTAACCACGCATTTAAACATTAAAATTCAATGGTGTAAGAAAATTTCCAAAAAACTGCAAACTATGTGAAAAATATTCCTGTAATTGTTTTAATAATTTAACGATATAAAATTAAACCCAGAAGTATATATACCCTTATATGAAGATCTCACTACTGAAATACTTAACAGAGTTTTTAACCTTTTCACGGCTAAGGGAAACATTTTTACCTATTTTAAATTTGGTGATTGTCGTATTTATTTATAACCTTATCTGCATCTCTTGTACAAAATGGCAAAATAGAATGTATACCGAACGCAAATACGTAAAAGTTGAGCAAAATGTGGTAAACGCCGCATAGAAAATAGGACGCATAATATCTACATGGTGTGTTCACAAAGTTTCAAGACTGGTCCTAGAATACAAAAGTTATTAAACATTTTTGTATAGTGAACTAAAATTCTTCGAAATATGACCCTTGGGCATCAACACACCGCTGCCATAGTTTTTTCTATTGTTCATAAGCTCCCTGGAAGTCTTTGTACGCAAGACTGTTCAGGGAGCTCGTCGAAGCTGGAATCGATTGGATTGTTCACCACGTCAATGTGCCCTCTCACACGACGCCCGTCGCTGCAGAAGTTTTTGCTAAGTTTAACGTGGCAATACTGCCGCAAGTCCCCTACAGCTCCGACCTTGCTCCCAGCGACTTTCTTTGTTCCCCCGGATCAAGAAAGACCTGAATGGGAAGCGATTCGACACGATTCCATCGACCCAAGCAGCTTCGACGAGGTCCCTTCACAGCCTTGCGCGCGAAGACCTCCAGGAAGCCTATGAATAATCGAAAAAACGCTAGCAGCAGTGTGTTGATGCCCAAGGGTCATATTTTGAAGAATTTTAGTTCGCTGAACAAAAATTTTTAATAAATTTCGTATTATAGGACCAGTCTTGAAACTTTGTGAACACACCATGTATATACACTGTCAATGTCCATCTTTACTGCACAACCAAAAGAAATTGCTTCGCAGAAAATCTAAATCAGCTCATCATTTTATATAGTAATTTCATTTCATAATTTTGTATTATTTCAGTTAACATTTTGTTATAATAAACCAATATATAAAAGACATTACATAACAAGCCTAACAATAATTTGTGTTAACTTTATAGACCATTGGGGAAAATATTTCCCATAAAATTCCAAAAAAACTAAACATTGTTTTGTATTTTTATTGTAATTTTTATTTATTTTACGTCTAAGCAAACTAAAATGAACAGTTACATACTAATATTTGTTCTTAGAAACCTTATGACACTGTAAGGGTTAACCCTTTGAGGGGTGCTGGTATTTTTATGAAAACACTTAATTTTAATTCCCAGATGACACAATGACAACAGAACTTTAGTAAAAAAAAATTCGGTTTATTATATATGCGAAATATAGCTCTTTCTTATTTAGAAATAAAATCGCTTTCAAATTCCGGTGTCAGTCATTAATTTCAACGCTTTAGCAATGAAATTGCTTTGTCCCTGAAAGAGTTAATGGGCATATACCTTTTTAGAACATGCAATATTAAAAGATGTAAACATGTGTATTTAATAATCATTAAAATTTTCCTTACGGAAAGAAAAAGTACATATTAACAATTCATACTTGAAGACATTTTATTTATATGCCACAATGTATTGATTAACATTATGAATTAGATCATCATTAAGATGGGAGTAAAGAAAGTGGATCAACATGTTCCAGCTATATCAAATAAGACAAGGCAATATTTTTTTCTCACGCATATTGATCTATCACTGCATATCGATTTATTAATCCATCAGTTTACAAATAGAGGTTACTTGACTTGTTGGACAGAAACATGGTGCATAAATGCAATAAATGAAAGCAAATTGATTGATGTCGCATATAAGTCAATCCATCATTCCAAATGGTTGAATAATAGCATGACAGCTCAATCTTTTCTCGAAAGAGTAAGTAAAATAAATTGAGATCCATGTTAAAATAAAAGAGCTAGCTATTAACTATTAATTTATTATTATTTAACTGGTTTAGAATATTAATGATTTTTGAATTCATTGAAAGTCATGATTGAGTAAATTAAACAAATAGATAAGCTTAAAATATAGTTTTGTTCACTGTAACTTATTATTAATTCGTTTTTGACTTGTTGGACAGGGTGAATAAGGCGACCTGCTAGTAGTTGATCAAATAAACCCAGTTATACAGGGGTTTTATTATATTTTCTTTCTGTTAAGTTTTAGAAGTAAACTAACATGATAGTTACAGCCCATAATGAATGTTCTATAATGGACAAAAATGAAATCCGCTGAAATTAAATAGCAACAAAATTATTAATAAATAGTTTTTTTAATTGCCATTTTTCCGGTGGTTGGTCAGGCGTAACAAGGCAATCGAAAATCTAAAAATTAATCTTTAAAATATCATCCTTGGGCGGTGATTAACAATAATTCTTATAAAAATATTAGTTGGAATAAGCAAAATGGAGGTGGATTACTTTACCTTACCGTAATTGTCTCCAACTAATCAAAAACCAAATGTTTACACTTTCTAGAAAAAAAAGCAATTTAACAAATTATAACGACCATTTGGAAAATGATTTTTTTCGAAGACTGAAATTCGCGTAATCGACAAAAAAAATCGCACGGAATTGATCATACATTTCGTAGGCCATGAATTAAACATTAGTAGTGTTATTTACACGTAAACATTGCAAGCGACAAAAATCGGTTGGCTGGGCGCCAGTGATATATATACATAAATTTATACATATATAAATGTAGGATTAGAATTTAAACATACTTTATTTTCTTTATGACGTGCATGATCAGCAAATTAACTGACGCTCTGGTATGTTTATTATCCATGATTTGAAAGCATGAGTTATGAAAATTCTCGATCACGAGATCAAGGATTGGAGATATTCAAAATTAGAAAAGACTCAGTTTATTAAATTATATTGTTCATGAAGCATTGGCTTATAAAATGTTAAGGAAGGCACTGATAGGCCTAATCGAATTGTTCAAAAAAGAGCGTATTTTATAGAATTGTAATACAGTTCATGTGTTGTTATTCCAACGTCTAGTTATTCAAGTCATCAATAAATTAACATTTTACATATAACCGTCCTACAAATTTGGGGGGCTCAGTGCCGGGATCTTAAGCAAATAGTATTGGAGTAAATTATCGGAATCTTTTGCAGCTAGCAGTGGAATAAGTTGAAAAATATGAATCAAAACAAAACTGTTGTAAATCGCTAGTGCCAAAGGTTGGATTGTGAATTAGCAAGGCAAGTGTAAAAACTGTAACCTTATTTATTCAAGTACAATATTGAAAGATAGATATTGGAACCCTAAACAAGGCTAAGAGAATTGATATAATAAACCTTTGTGTGGAATGCGGGATCGAACCACCAGAAAACCGACAATCCCTGTACTTATAAAGCTAATTAAATGCTGGGAGGATTGCGACGAAGATTTTATAAAGGACCGCTTAGAAGTAATTATGACAGCTAGGGGAAAAAACTGAGCTTGAAGAGAAGAAACTACAGGCACAAGCACAATCGGAACTGGAAGAAAAGAAATTGCAATTGCACATAGAAGAGAAGAAAATAAAAGCAGAAAAAGAAACTGAAAATGGAAATGGTAGAGAGAAAATGGAGAATAGAATTGGAAAGAAAAAGATAGCGAAAGAGAGTGTGAGATTAAGAAAATACAACTACAGGAAAATTCAAGACAACACATCTATGTGAACCCAAAGACAAATCTAGGCAAGCAAAATGAATTGCTTAGATTATTAACAAAATACGATAATAGGAATGATATTAGTTTATATTTGGCTACGTACGAAAGGAAAATGGCGCAAACGGGCATTGATAAAAAAGAGTGGGTCAACTATTTAATTAACCTAATGCCATTATATGTGATTAATATAATAACCAGGGAGAGTGTACCCGAAATGCATGATTATGATCACGTAAAAAGTATTCTTTAAAACGCTACAAACTATCGCCAGAAGAGTTTAGGCTGAAATTTTTCTCACTTAAAAAGGAGCCATCGACTAATTGGCGAGATTTCGCTTATGAGATCAAAGTGTACTTCCAACAATGGATTGACGGTCTTCAAGTAACTTTGAGGAATTATCGTAATTAATGTAGTTAATCAAATTAGGCATAACCTGCGGAAACAAAGACACATTTTGCAGAGGAATTGATAGTAATAAAAAAGACAGACGATCTAGTTAACAAATTAGATTTTTACAAAACAGCTCGAAGGTTTGAAAGAAACAATCATTAAGGAATACAAACGGCAGTTTTGAGCACAAGTTTGAGCACAAGTTTGAGCACAGTTTTGAGCACTGACTACGCCAATTCAAAAAGGCTCCAACTTGACAATAGGCACACTATGAATCGCGGAAGAAACGAGGCGCATATAATATGTATTCGTTGTGGCAAACCTGGTCACGTGAGTGGGAAGTAAAACACAACAAGAATATTCAAATTATAACCCGCAACGAGCTCAAAATTGGAGAGAAACGAAATACCAAGATTGGAGCCAAAACACGCAAAGAAAAGTAGTAAATGTGGCCACGTTAAATGGTAAGAAAGGAAGAATCTTGGATATTCAAGGAATAAAAACAAACATAATAATCAATATACTTCAATCGCAAATTCGAGATATCATACTGCAATAAACGCTCCAAAGTTAACCAGCTACAATATATCTATATTGGACATAGGTGGAAAAGAAATTAAGCCAACGGGTTTTTTCTTGCATAAAGTTTATGTAGATGGCATAGAAATACAGGATAAATTTTACGTCGTACAAGAAACTGACTATAATTTAATAATAGGTAGAAAAGCAATCGAAGGCTCGACGTTGAGAGTAGTGGAAGATGTTGTTAAAATAATAAACGACAATACAGTGCGAGTAGGATACATTAAAATTAATGAAGTCCCTTCCAAAACAGATGAAGTATCCACATCAAATATAGGCAATGATTATGGAGGTTGGGAAGATATGGTTAACATCAAATGCGTAAATGCCGAGGTGGATTTGAATCATATTACAAATTTAACTAACAAAGAAAAAATGCGAGAATTAATGGAATCATACAAAACGAATAAAACAAAAGATACTAGGTTAAAGATGAAAATACTATTGGCGGATGAAAAACCTATCTATGAACGGCCACGGAGGTTACCGCTAGTTGAGCAGGAAATCATCTGTAAGCTAATACAACAGCTGTTGGAAGATGAGATCATTAGACGAAATTACTCAGATTTTGCGGCTCCAGTAGTCCTGGGTAATAAAAAATGTGGGTCACATCGGACAAAAGTTTTCACGACATTAGATCTCAAAAACGGCTTTTTCCACGTCGAATTGAAGAAAGCAGTCGTGAACATACAGCTTTTGTAACGCATAAAATGAATAAGAATTTTTCGTTGTCTATTCTGATTGTGCATATCGGGTAAATAATTTCAAAGGTATGTAAAGACAATATTCCAAGATTTACCACGAGAAGACACTGTCATTGTACATATGGATGATTTTGTGATTCCCTCAGATGAGGAAGAAGCTGGGATAAAGAAGCTGTAACGAGTATTAAAAGTAGCATCAGCATATGGTTTAGAAATTAACTTAAAAAAATGACAATTTCTTAAAAAGAAAATAGAGTTCTTCAGTTATATAATCGAAAATGGAATAATAAAACCGTCCGAAGCGAAAACAAAGGCTGTGCAAAATTTCCCTTAACAAACTACAACAAAACAATCACAATCCTTTTGAGGTTTAACAGGATACTTCAGAAAGTTTATCCCGAACTATGCCAAAGTCTCTAAGTGATTTATTAAGGAAAGTAAATTGTTTAAAATTTTAAAGAGAGCAGCTCGAAGCTTACAATGAGTTATAGAAAATATTATCAACAAAACCAGTTCTTCAATTATAAAAACAAGGATCCACACTGGAACTCCATATTGACGCAAGCAGACAAGGATTTGGCGCAGTTTCATTACAGAAAGGTGACGATGGAAATTTTCACCCATTACTATACATGATCAAGAAAATCGTCATCCATAGACAAGAGAGATTCGAAAATAAAGCCACTGGGAAGAAAACGGAAATTAACATCTGTTCAACGACTATTTGTTGAGATACTAATAATTTTAAACACAAAAAGAGTAGAAAAAGACCTGAAAGAAAAAGTCCAAAACAATTCTGATCAAAAAATGAAAGGTAATCGTATTCGAAATAATACAAAAATTGTTAAAGAAAAGAAAAATAATAACGCAAAAAGACATATAGACAAAACTTTACTTCAACTTGAAGCATCTAATGACGAATACAAGTGGTATAAATATGTACCAAAATTAAAAAGAATTATGAATAGCACAGTAACACGAAGCACCAAGTATATTCCATTTGAATTAATGACGGGATTAAAAATAAAGGACAGTGACATGCAAAAAATCAGCAACATTTTGGAAGTAGAATTTACCAAATGTATTATGGAAGAACGCGAAGCCATGAGAGAGGAAGCAAAGGAAAATATACTCAAAATACATGAAGAAAACAAGGTATAGTTTGATAAGAAAAGAAAACAGCCACGAAAATACAAAATAGGAGATATCGTCGCCATAAAGATCGTCGCCAATTTGGCAATGCTATCAAACTTAAAAGAAAAATATTTGGGGACATATGTGATAACTGCAGCCAAGAATCATGATCGGTAAGAAGTAGAGAAAGTAAGAGATCATGAAGTTCCAAGAAAGACGTCAACCGGGACCGAATACGTGAAGCCGTGGTCTATGGGTTAAACTCCTGGATAAGTCGGATATATTAATTATATGTGTATGTGTATTGAACATGTAATAAAAATTTTAGATGCAAGAAAAATATATAAAAGTCCCAAGTGACGCTGCTGAGTATGCTGCTTGAGCATAAAAAAATAATAAGCCAAAATACTGATGTCGAGACGCCATCATGTCAGGATGGTCGATTTGTAGGATTTGAATTTAAACATACTTTATTTTTTTTATGATGTGCATGATCAGAAAATTAGCTGACACTCTTGTATTTTTATTATACATGATTAGAAAGGATGAGTTATGAAAGTTCACGATCGTGAGATCAAGGTTTGTAGATATTTAAAATTACAAAAAAATCAGTTTATTAAATAATATTGTTTATGACGTAACGGCATATGAAATGCCAAGGAAGACACTGTTAGGCCTAATCGGATTTTTCGAAAGAAAGGGCATTATAGGTTTTAAGTGATAAAAAATGTGATGTACTTGAAGAAGCTATCAACGAAGTGGTGTAAAATTATTTTTATGGAATTGTAATAAAGTTCACGTGTTGTTATTAAAACGTCTATTTATTCAAGTCATCAATAAATTAACATTTTCCATATAACTGTGCTACAAATTTATTTATGCAAATATTATATATATACACACACATATTTATATATGTATATATATAGACATGCATGTATATATAGATATATATGTATATATAACACTGGCGTCCGTCTAACCGAAAAGTACCGAAAATACATTAGAATGGACAATCCAATTACAGAAGATGCAATACCAATTATAGCTCACAATTATTTTTTATGCACTTTTGTCGGCTAAAAGTAGTGTTTTGAATGGAAAGGATATTTGTATTCAATTATCTACCAAATTTTTGAAAAGCCTTGATTAAACTCTTATTAACATTTAAAAATGCGGGCGGTTTCTAGTCACATAAAAACACATGTGGTATAAGTAGTACAAAAGTAATAAAAAATCAAATTGGTAAAAAAATAATTCATATAACACGGACTGGTTCGTAGCAACAAATAAAAACACCGGCAGCATACACATATATATACATATATATCTAATATATATGCATATGTATTAGATATATATGTTATATATATGTTACGTTACATATATATGTTATATATACATATATATCTAATACGGCAACGTCTTTTAAAACCTAAATATCAATTTTTGATGATATTCTTTTTTAATGCAATATCTAGTAATGGTATAAAAGTTATCATAATAAAAATTATTTAAAAAAAATATTTTAATTTTGAAAGAAATTGTAATGTAATGGAGTTGCACATATACACGGCCTGCGTATTCCGTACCCAAGTGTTGACTTACCCAATAAAAGTAGTGGAAAAGAACTGAAAAAATACTTGCTTCAATTTTAAACATTTGTTGAAAACTAGCCTTTGGGAAGAGGATAAATGAGACGCAGATGTTAATCACTTTAATTAATGTGGATTCGACAACAGTTTTTCCGCTGAGTGATGCACTCAGTACGCCGTACTTGTTATAAAAGGTTAATGAAGGCGATGTTTATTGTTCGTAATTCCTGGTAGATATATGAATGAAAAAATCCGCTATATTGGCATCACTGCCTTTAAGCGTTTAAGATGCTACTTCACTCTCGCGAAAACACCCGCTTACGCTTGCCAATATTAATCTTGTGGCAGAGTTCTTTTAAAATTCATTGGGGCATTTTGAAAAGTTCTTCATAACGCTTAAAATATGCAAGAAAATTCCATATTTTTCTTCAATTTTTTTTTATTTCTTGTGCGATAAATATATGCCATAATGCAAATACGCTATATGGCCAAAGGAGACCGGTCACTTGCAATTTTTGACGTTTTGTTAAATATCTAGAAAAATACACGAGGAATGAACCTGAAACTGCAGGTGTGTAAACAGTATAGCATAGGTCATATAATTCCGCGAATATATTTTTCCGGAAATCCAATAGGGAACCGTCAAAAAATTGAAAAACAACGAATATCTTTTGGATAACCCTGTCAAAACTAATGGAACAAAAGCGTTTAAACTCGAGATTATTAATAAGTGGCTTATTCTAATATAATGTGTTCATTTTTATGAGGATAGCATGTATACTCGTAGTAAAATTAAGGTTTGTATAAAAACAGTCCCAAATTTCTCCAAGTTTTTTGCTTATAATTTGCAGAGTTCTTAATATAAAAAAAAGTTATTTTCAGAAAATATGACAAAGAACATTGTACACAATACTCTGTAGTTATAATTAAAAAATTATAAAAGTTGGAGGAAAAATGAGCAGGTTTACTAAAAGATATTTCACTGCGCATGCGCGAATACAATATATAATGTTCATAATGTGTTAACTAAATGTATACAGCAACTTTTGTAAAAGTCTCAAAAACATAGTTTGAAAAGTCTGATAATAATCGTTTACAGAATAAGCTCAAAATGCGTTGTTCCCAAAATGAAGCAAAAACATGAGGGGTTGTATCCATATATCCACTTATTAGTGCTAATTTAGCATACACAATATTGCACGTACTATTGTATTTGGATACAACCCTTCATCGTTTTGTTTCATTTTGGGAACAACGGATTTTGAGCTTATTCTATAAACGTTTATTATCAGAATTTTCAAACTATGTTTTTGAGACATTTACAAATGTTGCTCTATACATTTAGCTAACACATTATGCACATTATATTTTGATTGCATTCGCGAATGCGCAGTGAAACATTTTTTAGTAAACCTGCTCATTTTTCATCCAACTTTTACTATTTTTTTAATTCTGACTGCTGTGTGTTGTGTACAATGTTCTTTGTCATATTTTCTGAAAAGAACTTTTTTTCTATATTAAGAACTCTGCAAATTATAAGCAAAAAACTTGGCGAAATTTGGGACTGTTTTTATAAAAACCATAATTTCTCTACGAGTATACATGATATCCTCCTAAAAATGAACACAGTATATTACAGTAACCCACTTATTAATAATCTAGAGTTTAAACGCTTTTGCTCCAATAGTTTTTACACGGTTATCCAAAAGATATTCGTTCTTTGACGGTCCCCTATAGGGTTTCGCCAAAAACTATTCGCGGAATTATATGACCTATACTATACTGTTTACACACCTGCAGTTTGAGGTTAATTCCTCATGTGTTTTTCTAGATATTTAACAAAACGTCAAAAATCGCAAGTGACCGGTCACCTTTGGCCATATAGTGTATATGCAAAGTGGCAATTTTGTAGTCCTTCTTTTAAAGTAAACAAGTAAGAAAAATCATGCGTACAGCATAGATTATGAAACACTTTCCAACACTCCCTGAAATATCTAACGAAACTTTGTTACTTAGGGAAATAAGGTAAATCAGATAACTAAGTAAACATTTAAAAATCTGATTTCAGTAGTTACCGCCCATAGCCAAATATGTATTCCAATTCTTTTGAACTGCCCTGTATTCGATCTGTATGTTGATATATATACTATATAATGGGAAAATTTAGTTTAGCAAGAAAATGCATAACAGTTTGAAATTCATCTTTCAGCAATTTAAACTAATAGATGGAAACACACTTGAATACTTCTGTACAGCCCTGTAGTTTACCTAGTACCTTTATTAAATGCCAATATTTAGCTAAAATTTAATTCAAACTAAAACACGCTTAAAACTACTGAAATTACATTTCCAGAAATTATCACCCATAGACGGGTGACAATATTCAACTGTTTGCGTTTCCTTGTATATCATTTTATCTATATTCTACAAATATTTCTTAGTACACTACATTCAGTTCAGCGTAAAAATGCATAACTCCTTTAAAACCCACCTTTAAGCAATTTATGCTCATACTCAGTAACATTTACGAATTCATTTCTGTAGCTCTGTATATGAACTATAGCATTTATACGCACTTTGTTGCATGCATAAATATAGTGAACAAGTAAGTAAATGTGATCACAGATCGCACAGAGGGTTTCATTTAATGTTCCTTTCAAAACACTTTATCCTTTTGAAAAATCTGTTAGCTCCACATTTCGCAACCAGGGGCGTACCCCACTTTAAACAAACCTCTATACGAACGAAACTCCGTTTTATAAACTATCCATAGATATATTAGTCTTGGGGATTTGGCCGATAGCACCCAAGATATGTAGGCACCCCTGGCGGTAAAAAGAGGAACTAAAATATGAAAGGCTATGGTGCATAATATGAAAGAATGGTCAAAGGGATGTCGGCAAAAGTTGGAAAAGTACCCCCCAGGTGAAAAGGGCGGAAGTTAGAAAAATTGCTTAAAATACACAATTTAGTGCCCGGAGGAGTAAATAATATAAGACTTTTTGAATATTTTATGATTTGCCGTGTGGTCTGAGGTATTCAGCTATACGTACTCAAGAATTAATGTCTCCAACTTAATTAGGGTCTCTCTTAGAAAGAATTGCTTAAAATACATATGTGGTATCTCAAAGGGTTAAACGTAAATATTTTTCAAGATTTTATGATTTGTCGGCTATAATTATGCAAAATTTCAAATCTCCAATTTAATAAGGGGCTCAGTTAGAAAGAATCGCTTAAAATACGCATGTGGGAGCCCAAAGCGTTAAATGTACGATTTTTTCAAAATTTTATGATTTGTCGTATGATATGTGGTGTTCAGCTACAAGTATGATAAATTTCACACCTCCAACCTAAATAGGGGCTCACTTAGAAAGAATTGTTTAAAATACACATGTGGGAGCTCAAAGGGTTAAATGTACGGCTTTTTCAAAATTTTATGGTTTGTCGTTTGATGTGAGGTGTTCAGCTATAAGTATGCAAAATTTCACGCCTCCAACCTAAATAGGGGCTCACTTAGAAATAATTGTTTAAAATACACATTGGAGTCCAAAGGGTTAAATGTACGACTTTTTAAAACTTTTATGGTTTTTCATTGTATGTGAGGTGTTCAGCTATAAATATACAAAATTTCACGCCTCCGACCTAATTAGGGCTCACTTAGATAGTTTGTTTAAAATACACATGTGGGAGCCCAAAGGGTTAAATGTACGACCTTTTTAAAAATTGTATGATTTGCCGTATGATGCGTGGTCTTCAGCTATAAGTATGCAAAATTACACGCCTCCAACCTAATTAGGGGATCACTTAGAAATAATTGTTTAAAATACACATATGGAAGCCCAAAGGGTTAAATGTACGACTTTTTCGAAATTTTATGATTTGTCGTATGATGCGTGGTGTTCAGCTATAAGTATGCAATTTTTCACGCCTCCAACCTAATTAGGGGCTCACTTAGATAGAATTGTTTAAAATACACATGTGGGAGCTCAAAGGGTTAAATGTACGACTTTTTCAAAATTTTATGATTTGTCGTATCATGTGTTGTGTTCAGCTATAAGTATGCAAAATTTCAAGTCTCCAACATGTATAGCTTCTGAGAACGGGCTCTGTGATAGACGGACAAACAGAGGTGCGAGACGAATAGGGTCTCGTTAGATGAACGAAACCCCGATAAAAGCGCATATCATAATTAAAAATGCATTTCGAGCAATCATTAGTAATATACAGTAATTCGGATACAATATGGTATCTGAAATCTTTTCAAATACACCGCAAACAATTTCCCCTTTACCATTATGAACGGAATTCTTTTGTGTAGCCCTGTAAATGAACAATAATTATTTTTTGCACCGCATATCGAACAGAATGCATATTTTAGTGGGCTTCATAAATGAATATCAATTTTACTATGTTTGAAAGAGTGTAACACCATTAAAAATCATTTGAAACGATTTTTTCCCATTGGCCGTAATGTAACGGAAAACTTTTGACTGTCCCTATAAATGAACTAAACATGCTACAAACTTCATTTGCAATAGAGAACGTGCTATAGTAGAGGTCACTAACATCCAAAAATTTCAGAACGATCCGAGCATATTTACGAGAGTTAGAGTGTGGACAGACGGACAGAAGACCAGACAAACCGAAGTCATAAACACTTTTCAACTTTGATGGAAAGTGTTAAAAAACAAAAGTAAAATAGCAATTGTAACTTAAGTTATTATTTTCTAGTTCTTAACTGATTAAAAAGATATCATAAAAATTCATCAAAGTTAGAGTGTCCACCTTACCCTTCCTTCCCCTATTACAAAACTGAGTAAGAGTCCACATCACTTGTACCTTTTATAGTTTTATTTAAAATACAAGACAGATTACTTTTCTTATGAGTCTAAACTTAAAATCTTACACATAAGATTAACATGACAAAAAATCAATTAAAATCTTGGAGAGTAATAACATGTTTTGTCAGATAGAAAAATTCAGGTCATATAAAAAGAAGTAGCTATTGATATATAGCACCAACAACGTAGTATTGAAACACAATAGATAGTACAGCTTATTCATTATGCCAAAATATAAAATATCAGTGTTAAACCCTTTGGTATGCAGCCATACGTAGAGGATTCGCAAAATGCGAATCTGAAGAAAAGAACAGGCAATGTTTTGGCGCGAAGGATTTTGCTCGCAACTCTGGAAAAGGTATTAGCAAGATGGAAAACTCAACATGAAGGCATTTCAACTTGCGAAAAATTCCTATTAGTACTTAACACGAACTTTCTGTTAGTTTAAAAGATTTTGCCAGTAAGTTCGTAATAAATAAAGATTGTGCCGTGAAATAAACAGTGTTTTTACTTACCCTGGCTGTCAGTTTTTTTTTTTTTTTTTTTTTTATGTAAAATCAACAGATTTTTTTTTTTTTTTTTTAACAGTGTAATAATTGAAAATCAAATTGCATATTTTAAAGATTTTTAATATGATGAAATCTATGAAAACAAAATTCCGGTATAAATAATATGCTGGTAAGCAGCTAGCCTCTTTTCATATTATTCCTAATTTTTAACGATTTTCAACAAAGTTTAAAAGTGTTTATGAATTCTATTTCTCTGTCTCTCTGCCCAGTCGTGCTCTAACTCGCGTAAATATAGTTTGATTGCCATGAAAATGATAAATGTTATTCGGTATTACTACGGCATGTTCGGTATTGAAGATGAAGTGTATATTATTTACGGTTTATTTACAGAGACACTCAAAATGATTCCATTATATATTATGGACTATGGGAAAAAATCGTATTTAATGTATTTTAATGATATTACAGTATTTTAACCATACTGAAATTTATATATGTTACTATTTATATATGTTACTACACGGCTCTTGCTGTAGAACAGGGTGTGCATAGAATAAATAGTTCATTTACAGTGACACACAAAAGTTTTGGCTACTGAAAAACTGAACTATTGAAGCCTATGATCAATAACTGCTGTAAGTGCGTTTTCAATTGTGGTACGCGTTTTTAAATTAAACTACAGTAAACTTTGTTTAAGGCGGAATCGATCGGGACCGAGAAAATTTTCCATAGTAGACAATATCCCGCCTTAGACAAATTTTATTCTATGTCTATGGATTCGTAGGGACTTGAAAATCTTTCTGAGTTAGACATATTTCCGTATTACATAGAGTCCACCTTACGGAGAGAATACTGTATTTTTTTAAGTATTATTTGGTGTGGATAAATTCTATCGATCATATACAGGACTGCACAAAATGTCTCAAGTACATTTCCTTTTATTCACGGAAATTGCTGAATGGAAATTTCATCTTTCAACATAGTATGTAGTATACATACAAATTCATAGATCCTATACAGTTCTGCACACACACACACACACAAAAAAAAAAACTGGATGTTTTCCGACTATCGATCGTAATAGCAGAAACTGAGTTTTTAAATGCGTTATGACTTTTTCGAAATGTTTATTTATACATCATATTTCACCTTAAGAGGACCGGGTGAGCTCGATCTCGGCCATGTTAAAATACACCAACTTTATGTACCTTTTTCTCAGAAATGGTGAAAGATAGAAGCCTAGATTTTTTAGAGTAGTTTGAATAACATGCTTTACGTATTTTACAACATTTTTTTTCCTAGTGAAACTCAAAATTAATTATTAATTATTTATTGAAAGACATTTTCAAATTAGCATTTTTGGTAAGATTTCACTGCCTAAAATAAATAATTCTCAACAAATCATTAAATCTCTGCGTTAAACTTTGCACTATAACATAATATAAGTGTTTAGAAAAATCTGAGTTCTTAAGTTTAATTGATATTGAAAAAAAGGAACAAAAACCTGAAAAATCGAAGTTTTGAGAAAAAGTCAATTAAAGTTGTGAAGCAGTGTTGCCAGTGGACTAGTTTTTTTTTAATTCTGATTTCTTGATTGGCACCACTTTTTTGCAATAGTAAAATTCACCTTATTTAATAATATACTAATTAAGGCGAAAACAATGAGAATTTAACCACTGCAAAAAGGTGGTGCCAATCAAGAAATCTGAATTTTAAAAAAGTAGCCCACTGCTGTGAACTGCTCTTAGAAAGAATGAAAAAATCTAACACTTTTTTTTATATATGAACTTGTGTAATACATCGTTGAAAGGATAAATTTTAAACTATTTAATAATATAAAAAAGTAAAAATCTATTTTTTGATTGAATTTCGCCTACCCGGTCCCCTTAATAGACTATGAAGTACTGTTACAGTATTCTGAATGAGTTGGAAAGTGTTACATAATCTATGCTAGATGCATCATTTTTCATTCTTGTTTTGTATAATTTAAAACTATAATGAAACTTGCTATTCTGTGCTTAGGAAGCCGCTAATTTGTTTTTCCTGAATCTACAACTGCAAACAATAAAACAGGAAATTCTACATAGTTTGCGAGTAGTAGCAAAAACAAAAACTCAATTTCTCAGTAAAAAGTAAATTACAACATTTAGTTGCGAAAATAAGTACACGGAAAAGCCTAATTTTAGCCCTTTTCTCTCCATCTTCATCAATTTCCTTTTTGCTCTAATAAATGGAAAGCAAATTACAAGGTCGTTATTGCGTCCTTCAAACATGAACCATTAATATAATTCCTCGTCAATTGGCCTTCTAATGACATGCTGTCTATTTTGAAAGTCTCTAATTTTGTCACAGTAGTCATTAACCATGACGAAAAAAATGATAAGACTGACCAAATAGGTTTATAAAAACGAATATCTTTGAAGTATGTGTGGTCTTACGATCTTGGTGGGCAAATTCTGATTTAGGAAATGCAATTTGAATATCATTGAATGTATAAAGTAAATAATTTTAAGAGAGATTTAATTGTAATAGCATTAATTTATAGCTTTAAATAATATGTACGGTCGCAGAAATTTGCATGTGTTCCAGAATTTTCTTGAATTTAAATATGCAGATGTCTTTGTGATAAAATTTATAAAGTAATACCTTTGAAGTATGTGTGGTCTTAAATTTATTGAAAAAAAAAAAAAAACCTTGCCTTAAACATTTTTATTTGAATATCACTCAATGAATAAAATAAATTATTTTACAGAAAGCTTAGGTTTATAATTTTAAACAATAATTATACAGGCTGTCTATTAAAGAATGCACCGGTTATAAAATTTAATGCTATGAACTGTAAGCATTTTAGAGTGTTGGTTAAAGGCGCCAAATAAAGAGTAACTCAAACAGTTTTAGATAGTGCATGCATGAACACTGCTTTATTATTTACTCGCATGCAGTGACACATACGCAAAATGGTGACCTCTGAACGTTAAGCGTTATTCCTAGACTGAAGATTTAAAGGCCATTAGAGCCATGCGATTTTTTCTTTTGGGGCTTTATAAAAGATCGTGTCTAAGTTCCGCAGCTATCTAAAGATTTGCCAGATTTAAGACACAGAACTGAAGAGGCTATTGCTTCGGTTACTCCGAACTTGTTAAGGTATCCGCACACCTTCGGAAGTGGTTTTTTGAAATTTTTGAAATTTTCTCTTGTTATACATTTTTTATAATGACATTTACTTTAAAACTTTGAAAAAAATATAAAAATTTTAGCAATTACACAGAAATAATTTTTTAAAGGGAAAAATAGTCAAAATTATGTCAAAAATTAACATTTTCGCAAAACGTGATAACTAAAAAAATAAAACAATGTACTATTGATATTTCGTAAATTGCATAATAAACAGAATAACTTTCTCTAGGACTTAGACTACACACATTATAATCGCATCTCTATCTCAGATGATATGGCAGTTAAAGTACTAATGTAATGAAAAATTCGCAAAATTTGTCTCAAGTTTGTCATTTATACCAGTGTAAATATAAAACTATTTAATATATTATCATGAGTGTAGTCTATTCCCTCAAAAGACATTTGTAAAAGAAGTACAGAAAATTTCGTGGCATTTCGTGCATGATTTTTTGTTTTAGGATGTTTTGCGTATAATAAAAACCTGAAAAACTTCATTTTGAGAAAAAGCTGAAAATAACTTTTAAACACCATTCAAAAGCTGAAATAGATGTAATTTTAAATGGCTGTAACTCGGGTTCTACTTTAGATACAGACAAAATTTAAGCAGATTTCGATAGATAAGAGATTCAATTTTAATATTATTGCAAAAATGAAAAATCAATATTTTGATCTAAAATTGCGTTTTAAAGGTGTTCGGATACATTAACCGAGGTATGGGAAGAAATGGACTTTAGGTCGGATGTGTACTGTATAACTAAAGGCATTGATCATTTGTAAGAAAATCTAGATTAACTTACCTTCCATTTGATGTATGATTTGTCGCAAATAGTCAAAATTAAACTGTTAAATATTGTTGACAGTTAAACTGTTAAACTGTCAAAATTAACCTTTAACTGATGTTACCCGTCTCACAGACCGGTGCTTATTTCAGTTTTCATAGTTTAACTTGCAAATTTCAGTTTATCTACAAACACTACTGAAATTCTGTTTTGTTTGGAACTTTATTACTAACACCATAGACTTTTGAATAGATGAATTTTAATTATAACACTCCTGTACAAAAAGTTTAGTATAAAAACAACATCCTATGACTTAATCGTGGCTTTTATTCATCCTTCAATGGAGCGGCTTCACAGGCCACTTCACACTTGTTAAGTGACAATTTCTGTGACATCAGTTAAAGATTAAACTGTAATATACCATTGAAACTGGGACATTTATTTATGGATACCCTGTATTTGCGGAAATAAATTGTAAACATTTTGGCAATCGAGGATAAATTTAAAGTAGTCGGTAATAACACATAATTTATTATTAATTAAATTCATAATTGAAGCAATTATAGTTTAAAAATGCACAAATAATACGTGAAAAGCAGCAAACAGCTGTTTCGAATCTACTAGAGAGTCTTCTTCAGTGCAAGATAGAGCAAGGCACAGCGTGCTAGAAAAAGCAAAGCTGAGCTTTTTCTGGCACGCTGTGTCTTGCTCTATCTTGCACTGAAGAAGAATCTCGGTAGTAGATTCTAAACAGCTGTTTGCGGCTTTTCACGTATTATTTGTGCATTTTTAAACGTTGGTTTCCTGCTTATATTATTCCTGCACAAAGGCTTTAATTGCTATTTTAATTACAATTTGTTTACAGTGACGCTTAAAATGATTATATTACATTGCGATCTATGGACAAAAATGTTTACGTTGCATTTTAAAGATGTTATGATACATCCAACATAATGAAATTAAAAAGGATCACAAAGGTGCAATATAAGATATTTTCTATAGATTTTGGTATGCATAGAATTTATCGTTCACTTACAGAGACACATAAAAGAATTCCGTTACATTACAATCTATGGACAAAAATCTTTACTGTGCATTTTAATGATGTTATGCTACTTCAAACATAATTAAATTAAAAAGGAACACTAAGGTGCAATACAAGATGTTTTCCATGGATTCTGGTATGCGTAGAACTTATAGTTCTTTTACGTAGACGCATAAAAAATTTCTGTTACATTACGATCTATGTCCAAAAATATTTACGGTGCATTTTAATGATGTTATGCTACTTCAAACGTAATGAAATAAAAAAGGATCACCTTAGGTGCAATACAAGATGTTTTCTAAAGATTATGGAATGCGTAGAATTTATCGTTTACTTACAGAGAAGCATAAACAAATTCCGTTACATTACGATCTATGGACAAAAATATTTACGGTGCATTTTAATGATGTTATGTTACTTCAAACGTAATGAAATTAAAAAGGATCACTTAGATGCAATACAAAATGTTTTCCATGGATTATGGCATGCGTAGATTTTATCGTTCACTTACAGGGACGCATAAACGAATTCCGTTACATTACGGTCTGACAAGAATAATTACGGTGCATTTTAACCATTTTATGTTATTTCAAGCGTAATGAAATAAAAAAGGATCATTTAGATGCAATACAAGATGTTTTCTATAGATTCTGGTATGCGCAAGAATTTGTTGTTCTTTCACGGAGACGCATAAAAAAAATTCCGTTACATTACAATCTATGGACAAAACTATTTACGGTGTATTTTAATGATGTCATGCTACTTCAAACGTAATGAAATTAAAGAGGATCACTTAGATGCAATACAAAATGTTTTCCATGGATTATGGCATGCGTAGACTTTATCGTTCACTTACAGGGACGCAAAAACGAATTCCGTTACATTACGGTCTGTGGACAAGAATAATTACGGTGCATTTTCATGATGTTATGTTATTTCAAACGTAATGAAATTAAAAAGGATCATTTAGATGCAATACAAGATGTTTTCTATAGATTCTGGTATTCGCAAGAATTTGTTGTTCTTTCACGGAGACGCATAAAAAAATTCCGTTACATTACAATCTATGGACAAAACACTATTTACGGTGTATTTTAATGATGTCATGCTACTTCAAACGTAATGAAATTAAAGAGGATCACTTAGATGCAATACAAAATGTTTTCCATGTATTATGGCATGCGTAGACTTTATCGTTCACTTACAGGGACGCATAAACGAATTCCGTTACATTACGGTCTGTGGACAAGAATAATTACGGTGCATTTTCATGATGTTATATTATTTCAAACGTAATGAAATTAAAAAGGATCATTTAGATGCAAAACAAGATGTTTTCTATAGATTCTGGTATGCGCAAGAATTTGTTGTTCTTTCACGGAGACGCATAAGAAAATTCCGTTACATTACATCTATGGACAAAACTATTTACGGTGTATTTTAATGATGTCATGCTACTTCCAACGTAATGAAATTAAAGAGGATCACTTAGATGCAATACAAAATGTATTCCATGGATTATGGCATGCGTAGACTTTATCGTTCACTTACAGGGACGCATAAACGAATTCCGTTACATTACGGTCTGTGGACAAGAATAATTACGGTGCATTTTAATGATGTTATGTTATTTCAAACGTAATGAAATTATAAAAGATCATTTAGATGCAATACAAGATGTTTTCTATAGATTCTGGTATTCGCAAGAATTTGTTGTTCTTTCACGGAGACGCATAAGAAAATTCCGTTACATTACATCTATGGACAAAACTATTTACGGTGTATTTTAATGATGTCATGCTACTTCAAACGTAATGAAATTAAAGAGGATCACTTAGATGCAATACAAAATGTTTTCCATGGATTATGGCATGCGTAGACTTTATCGTTCACTTACAGGGACGCATAAACGAATTCCGTTACATTACAGTCTGTGGACAAGAATACTAACGGTGCATTTTAATGATGTTATGCTATTTCCAACGTAATGAAATTAAAAAGGATCATTTAGATGCAATACAAGATGTTTTCTATAGATTCTGGTATGCGAAAGAGTTTGTTGTTCTTTCACGGAGACGCATAAAAAAATTCCGTTACATTACAATCTATGGACAAAACTATTTACGGTGTATTTTAATGATGTCATGCTACTTCAAACGTAATGAAATTAAAAAGGATCACTTAGATGCAATACAAAATGTTTTCCATGGATTATGGCATGCGTACACTTTATCGTTCACTTACAGGGACGCATAAACGAATTCTGTTACATTACCTCTGTGGACAAGAATAATTACGGTGCCTTTTAATGATGTTATGTTATTTCAAACGTAATGAAATTAAAAAGGATCATTTAGATGCAATACAAGATGTTTTCTATAGATTCCGGTATGCGCAAGAATTTGTTGTTCTTTCACGGAGGCGCATAAAAAAATTCCGTTACATTACAATCTATGGGCAAAACTATTTACGGTGTATTTTAATGATGTCATGCTACTTCAAACGTAATGAAATTAAAAAGGATCACTTAGATGCAATAAAAAATGTTTTCCATGGATTATGGCATGCGTAGACTTTATCGTTCACTTACAGGGACGCATAAACGAATTCCGTTACATTACGGTCTGTGGACAAGAATAATTACGGTGCATTTTAATGATGTTATGTGACTTCAAACGTAATGAAAATAAAAAGGATCATTTACATGCAATACAAAATGTTTTCTATAGATTATGTTATACGTAGAATTTATCGTTCACTTATAGAGACGCATAAACAAATTCCATTACATTACGATCTATGGGCAAAAATATTTATGGTGCATATTAATGATGTTCTGCTACTTCAATTGTAATGTAATTAAAAATGATCAATTAGATGCAATACAAAATGTTTTCTATGGATTATGGTATGCGCATATTTCATCGCTCACTTACAGGGACTCATAAAATAATTTTTTTGCAGGACAGACTATCATTGATAACTGCTGCAAGTGCATTTTCTGCTGTGGTACACATTTTTATATTATACTAGCTGTTTAACCCGTTCTACGCACGGAAGTTTAAAATTAAAATCTGTAGTAAAAAGTAGTAGTAACGTACAAATTTCACATCAAATCTAATATGTAACGAAATTTAGCATTAAAACGTAATCACAACAAACAACTTTAAAATATATCTAAATAAGAAAAAGAATTCCTCTGTGGAGGAGATAAATGGAGATGCAGTATGCTGTAAAAACGGTTTGTAACATGAAGCGCGTTATCGCTCAAATTTAAATGCCCTCATTTGGCCCAAAGAAAACAAGCACCTGTGGATCAGGAACCGAATTCTTTGACATCTCCCGTGCATTTTTTTTCTCTAAATGAAAATGATCTGCTTATATTTCAGCATTCTAAAGTAGTATTTCATTGTATTAAGAATTAAAAACTCTATTACTAAAAGTTTTCTTTTTTTTGCGAAAGCACGTGGTTGTGTTTGGGCCGAATGTAGCGGATTTCACGGTTACATTTTTGGCGTCACCCCCAGCCACCACACTTCATCTCTATTCTTTCTCATTACTCTATGGATGGAATTCCTCTGTTAAAGTGTTGAGTTTTTCAATAACTATTCGATTAAAAAATATTTTTTTCTTTGCTGTGCATTTTCTTAATGAAATTTAATTTATCATGTTGCTATGGCAGCAGATGACAAAACGATATCTTTGGAATAAGGGAATAAATAGAATAAAAAGTTTTTTTTTTTATTTTGGTGATAAAATTTTTAAAAAGGATAATAATTAAGCGCAATTAAATAATCTCTAATTATTAGCATTCGAGGCAAAAGAATTATCGTAATACGCGCTACAGCTTCTTAGTTAGTATTGCAGCGTGCACTCACTTGACAGTAAATATTTAGAACTGGATAGAACTCGCGCGATTACGGGTTTAACATTAAAAAAGGCAAAAGTTCGTCAAAAACAAAATCCGTTTAAAAATTTTGAACTTTTTGCCCCAGTCATTCATGCACTGTAAAAAAAAAATTGTAAGGTTACTAAGAATTTTGTTGGAAACTGGGATTCCTAGAACTTTTTATGTAACCACAACGAAAGATAATCATGTAAAATTACAAAAGTTTCTTCAGTAACTGTTACTAAATATTGCTTAGTAAACGTACTAGTGATTTTTTAGGGCGTTTCCCAAAAACACTCTTGTAAATTTACTAAATATTGTTTAGTGAAGTTACTAATGCTTGTTTAGGGAGTTTACTAAATAAGTTTTAGTAAATTTATCAGTGAATATGTTGTAAACGTACTATCCATTTTTAGGGTGTTTTCTAAAATTTTTTTCGTAAATTTACTAAATATTGTTCTGTAAATTTACTAACGGTTTTTCAAGAGTTTCTCTAATTAGTTTTTGTAAATTTACTAAATATTTCTTAGTAAACTTACTAGCGATTTTTTAGGGAGTTTACTAAAGCCTTTGTGGTAATTTTTCGAAAGATACTTTAGTAAACGTACTAAGGATTGTTTAGAGAGTTTTCCAAAGAATTCCTTGTAAGTTTACTAAATATTGTTCAGTAAACTTACTAACGATTTTTTAGGGAGTTTACTAAAGAATTTTTCGTAAATTTACTTAGGATTATTTAGTCAAGGTACTAACGTTTTTTTAGGTAGTTTCCTAAAGAATACTTTGTGAATTTTCTAATGATTTTTTAGTACACTTACAAAGGAATTTTTAGTACATTGACTAATAATTTTTTTTTGTAAATTTGCGAAGGATTTCATAGTACATTTACTATGAATTTTTTTAGTATTGCACCCAAAACTTTACATATACATTAGCAAAAAATTGTTGGTAACTTTATTAAAGTACCGTCAGAAAAATTACCAATGATTTTTTAGTATTGTGTCTAAAACAGTTTTTGTATTCTCGCCAGAAAGTTTTTTGTAACCGTGCAAGAGATATTGCAGTAAAATCAAAATCCTTCGATCAAAATAAGTAATATGGCCTGACGTGTTTTTCAGTAATACCACAGCAATTGCCAGAAATATTTGTATGTTATGCATTAAAAACCTGACTGAAGCTTCACTGTAGATATTCAAATAGGTACAAAATCATTTCCATATTAAATGAGCATTATAACAACAGCAGTAAATAAGCAGATAAGCAGAAGCAGATCTTATGGTTTTTAGTTAAATTAAAAAAGCGAATAGAAACAATAATGAAAGTAAAGTATCATTACTGAGTTTATAAAATATGCCTAAATTTTTAAAAAATGTTATCGATACACTGTTAAAAATAAAGTGTGATGTTTCACCAAGAAAATGGTGAAAAGTCGCTGAAATTTAGCTGCAAACAAGATATTGGCGATAAGTTTTACCAGTTTATTGGTGCTTTCTCAAATACCATTATATTAGTGAAATGTTAAACAATGATTCAGGCTTTTTATAAATCCAGTTTTCTGGTGAAAGGTTGAAGTTGAACCATAAATCAAGATTTTTTTAAAATCCAATTTTCTGATAAAAGGTTTAACTATAAATCAGGTTTTTTTTTAAATCCAATTTTCTGGTAACAGTTTGAACCATAATTTAGTTTTTTTTAATCAAATTTTCTGGTAAAAGGTAGGACCACGAATCAGGATTGTTTTTAAATCCAATTTTCTGGTGAAAGGTTAAATCATAATTCAAGGTTTTCTCTATTCCAATTTTTTGCTAAAAGTTTGAATCACGATTCAGGATTTTCTCTCATCTTTATGGGGAATGGTTACACCGGATTGTAGCTCTCTTTTTTCCCCCTCACTTTGGTTTTCAATTTATCATTTTATGGTGTAATAATAAACAAAATTTCAGATTATGCGAGATTATCTTGCAGTAGGAAAGCTTTTTTTTATTTTCATTAAACCGAAAATTATTTAAGTTTTAATTATTGATTCTATTGTCTTTGAAATATATTTAAAAAACAAATGTAAACCATTTTGATCTAATTTAACAAAATAATTACATTTTTTCCCCACAAATATTACCATTCTGTCCTTTTACATTTTGGAATATTTCTTCGCACTCAGTTACACTTATAGTCCATTTAGTGTTTGCTTATTCACAAAGAAAAAAAATAATAATAATTTTCTTTAGATTTAAATACATACCATGTTTTTATTATTGTTTTAATTAAAAAGGCAGCTATAAGTAGCAGAATCCATTTAACCTCTAATATCAGCTAATACAAAAGTATTACTTTAAACTTTAAAGCTTTTTTTTAAATACACAATGTATTTCTACAACATATTAAATACTTACTTTGAAGGGTTAATTTAATAACAGCAGTGTCGCCACCAAGCGACTAGTTATTCTTACATATAAGTATTTTTTCAGTATTCCTAAATGATAATCTGACGACGATTTATTTATTTTTTAACTATACTCGTAAAAAAGAAAAATATTCATCATCAGCAGCCTTGCAATAGCTGGAAAAGAAATGGTTACCGACACTATTAAATAGCAACACATTTAAGTTGGTTTGCGGTATGCCGCACCATTTATTGAAAATACAAATTATATAATCATTAAATTATATGTATAGTATGTCAGACTAATATTTACTGTAATATAATATCATTTTACATACAGTTTCTCTCATACAGTTTTAAGAGTGTGCTGCACCCCCTCTCTGACCATTCAGGTCATCAAATAAAAAGAATTCTTGAAGCTTAGTATGTTCTAAATCAGGATTTCAAGTCTGGTAAAATGGAATAGATCCAAGCATCAGGTTAAATTCTCCACCTGTTTTAAATGAAAGAGTAAATATTTTAAGACATAAAATATTTCTTGTGCAAACATAACAATCAAATTTCACACAGGGGAATTAATAAAAAAATTAAACAGTATATCAATTCAAATCTCTTTTACAAGGAAATCTTCAGCATTTAAAAAATCAATCAGTGTTCGAAATCATTGGTGGTCCGCTGGCCCAAGAACACCAAAAATTCATTTGAACCACTAATTTGAAAATTTAATGGTCAGCAGGAACAGTAACCCCCCCCCCCTCCCTCTCTAAAAGGTCATAGGTAAACTTAAATTTTCCCGTCTCGGAGAAAACGGCAACCTAACACAAATCACACAATTTTATTTATTTTAAAAAATAAATAAAACTGCATTAAACCTTAGTCAATTGAAATATTGGAATTAAAATATCTAAATAATTTTATAGTTTTTCTTTATGTGCTGTTTATTTAATTTTTAGTTATAATTTTATATTTTATTAGGCTAAAAATTTTGGATAACTGCAAAGAAAGTTTGTAAGAAAAAGCTGCAAAATTCTCCATTTGTTAGGTAAAAGAAAAAGATTGTGAAATTCTTAAATGTAAAAAAATATTGCAAAAAGCGTCAGTTGGTTGAGGGAAAAAATTCGTCAATCAATCGTGATTAACAAAAACTAATGCTTGCCATTTGGCTGCAATAGGGTGTTAACGATTTTAATCAACTGATTTTTTTTTTTGGAAAATTTGTTATTTTAATCAATGACTTTTCATGGTCTATTTCAATGGTATGTAGGGAAAAATCATTTGTAGTATATTGGAATGATATTACACTATTTCAAGCATATAGAAATTGATACACATCACTGAAATGTACAAAAAAAATGCTTACTATAGAACATGATGAGCATAGCATTAATCGTTTATTTATGGAGGGAAACAAAAGGATTCGCTTATAGTATTGTATAAATAAACAATAATTGCTGGAAGTTCGTTATTTGTTGTGGTAAGAGTTTTTTTTTTTTTTTTTATTTATTTAACTAATTTATTTACTTCGTATGTATAAAATCTGTAAATCATATACAGGCTGCAAAAAAGATGTATATATTTCCGTTTATTGACGAAATATGTTGAAGGGGAATTTTCAACTGTGAAAATGCGTTTCTTAAATGAACTAATGTTAAGCATACTATTTGGTATATATTCAAATGTATAGATCATATATAGCGTTGCACAAAGGAATTCGGATATTTTTTCGATGACTGATAATAATTGCTGAACTTTAATTTTCAAATGTGTTACGTGTTTTGTAATTTGCTTACTTAGCCATCATATTTAACTTTATTAAACGTTTTTTTTTTTGTTTTTGTTTTTTTTTACATAATTCTGAATGTGTTGGAAAATTATAATCTGTCGTTGAAGCTTGATTATTTTACGTTCTTGTTTAAATTTTTTTTTATTTTGTATGTGTGTATATATATACATATGGGCGAGTTGTAAAAAACAGGGTAGGTGGGTTAAACCGGGTAGTGCAGATCCCTCCTTCAGTTGTACTTCTGTCTATCAGCCAACACGAGAAATAACTTGTCGGTAACCATTATGGCATTTATAGCTGATTGAAGCGTTACTGTGTGCGGTTTTTTTTAGTGTGAAGGAATTAGTTTCAATTACTCTTAAAAAATTGTTTTATTTGATTCTAGATTTTACGCGTATAACCACGTTTTTTCAGCATATTAAATATTCCTGTGTACTATATCTAATTATTTCCTTTCCTGATAATATTTTAAAATTTTTACTGATCTTTTGCTTATAGGATTAAGAGTAGTGACGCTATGTTTAAACTCTGTTATGTTGAAGTAATACCGGGTACTTAAGAGTGGGTCAGAACTGGGTATACCCGATTTTGTCCGACACTCATAGAATGTATTTTTAGTAACGTTAATAAATTAGCATGGAATTTTAAATTACATTCTTAATGCTGTTAAGTTATAATATAATTCTAAATCTATCTAGTTATAATGAAAAAACTTTAATTTTGATTTTGTTTTATATTAAAAAGTGGGTCTAATTTTGAACTTACATTTATGAAATTAAATAATTTGCAATTATTAATGAACAAAATAATGGTACTAATTAAGGCATAATTTTATATTATGCTTATTACATTTTAATAAATAACTTTCTAATCTGAGGTGTAATAACTTACGTTATGGGTCCACTTAAAATGCAAATATATTTCGTGACTTGTTTCTCTAAAAAAAATAATCTGCCCAAATTGACAAATAATCCAAAAAATCCCAATCCTATATAACTAGGCTATATAATCTATAGCAGATTTTTTTTTTTTTTATCAAATATTAAACAGGCAAAAAAAAACCCTCTTGATGAATGAAACTTTCCCCAGACTCATTTGCTGTATATAACAGGAGTGGATGGATTACGTAAGAGGTCTTCATTTTATTTGGTTAAAAAATGTACAGATTTTTTCCAATCCTTGTCCTGAAAAGTCCGTTCTTTAAATCCTTAATAGGTGTTCAATTCATATAAAAGAATCCAGTTAATCTAGTAAGAGAAAGCAATGTATTTATATATGCTTCTTTCCTTACGCAACGCATCGATTTCAACCCCTTGATGTGTCTTTCAAGCATCTCTAAGCTCATACTAAGAACAAGAGGTGAAAAAGTAGTTATTTTCCAACTCTGCGCGATCTATAACAATTTACCAAGTTGGAAAATTATTTAAAACTGCATTTTCGAGAGCAGCAATTGTAAGTACTGCAATCAGAAGGTTCGAGAAAACAGGGATTTTCCCCTACAAAAATGTTTTTCCAGACCATCTTTTTGCTCCTTCGGAAGTGACAGAGAAACCCATGAAAGTCATCACAGGATAATGGATCTCAACCTTCCGAACATAAACGAGTTGACAACATCCAGCAGCTTTCACGTCGAGCTGCTTCCAGATGCAGCAGCTAACATCACAATCACAGGCGTCATCACTCATTCAAAATGTTACATCAACAGAATACATTATTAAAATTATCCATTCGACATCTTCAGACTATGTAGCCCAGCAATCTGTATTTCCAATTTCGCCTAAAATGTTATTATCCCCTTCTAAGGAAGGCTTTAGAATTGAGTAAAGAAAGGGAAAAACTTATTTTGATTTCTTCTCCCTATAAATTACAGATCGAAGCAGATATTAAGGAGAAATAAGCCAAACAAACTGCAAGACGAAAAAAGAAGTTTCTTTAAAAGAAAAAAAGAAACCAAAAAAGATTGCGGACACATCTTCAAAAGAAGAGGATAATGAAACCTGTATGTTCTGCTATGAACTTTACTCAAATTCTAAATCCAAATACGATGTTTAAAATTCCACGATTAGGCACACGAAGCATGTAGTAATGCAGAAGAATATGATGACAAATTCATCTGTGATTTTTGAAGCTAAAAGAACTCGAAAACGTACAGTGTAAAGTAAGCAAGCCTATACAACGTAGAAAATTTGCCAACGAATTATTTTTTTACACATGGAAGAACACATGTGCAATTTCGTTTTGTTAAAAATAATTAAAATGTATTTTTTACTATATTAAGCAAGATCTTTTTGACCAAAATGAGTTTCCAGTAGTTTTAAATGAATACCCAATTTTACCCAACCAGCGAGGTAAAACCAGATTTTTGCATACGTTTGAAAAAAGCTATTTTTAATATAAATAATTATATATATATTTTTTTGTTTGAAAAGAACGTTTTATTATAGCCAAGGATTCATTTTACATTAAAAACAGTGTTCAAAGTTTGATTTCCCATTTCACAGCATTTGAGACTAACAACTTTTATGGTACCCGATTTTGCCACCTTCCCTACATATATTTAAATGATGCTGTAGAAGAAAATAGCATGAAACATTTATTAGCTCCTTTCTACATCTGTTTCTACCAAAATGTTTGGTAACATGCCATTTATCTTTTAAAATAAGCAATTTTTCTATTCGCATACACTTTACGGTAGTTATCGCGATATATCACCAATATTAACACGTTGATATATTCCGATATTAAATTTACGATATTCTCCCCACCTAGCAGTTAAAGTTCTGAAAAAAAGATCAAAAAAGTTTTCCGAAA
This sequence comes from Maratus speciosus, assembly GCA_963932465.1. Taxonomy (NCBI): domain Eukaryota; kingdom Metazoa; phylum Arthropoda; class Arachnida; order Araneae; family Salticidae; genus Maratus; species Maratus speciosus. Next base: position 242,534,151 of record OZ010800.1, on the reverse strand, counting down.
GCTTGTAGCAATTTATTCCAGGATGATATTTTAGATGTATCGGCAAATATGTATATATATATGCTCTAAAAGTTAAAATCTTCTAACTGATGATGCAATTGATTTTTAAAAACATGAGTTTTAACTCTTTGAAATACATTGGTGAGCGTAGGTCACTTCGTGCCTCCCAAAGACTATATTTTTTCTACCATAAAACTAACTAAACGTCCGTATTTTAACACAATCTTTTTAGAGCAAATCAACAGGCGAGATTTAGATTTACCTACGAAAATTTCTTAACATTCGGACAAATATAAATATTTTTTACTAAATAAAATGTGCAAAAACTTCGACAAAATAAGCAAAAACCTGAGTTACATCGTGGTAAAAATCTTACCAGCCTTTTTCCCCACAAAATATTAATATTTTTTCACTCGGGATACGAAAGCATTATGTTTTTACCATCTAAAAATTTCAAAGAGTCTAGATGATAACGACAAACTTTAAGAATTTAAAATACTGGAAGAACCTTGTCCCTACCCCACATCCCTTTCCAGGCATATTTCAAAATTACATATAAGACTCCAAAAATCAAATTATGCAGAATATTAATACCAAATAATAATAACAACAATACCAAAAAGCATATACTTTCAATTCTCTTTGAAATACTGCAATACATTTAAAAAAATAGAAAATTAATCTTTTAAAAAAATTCATTGTCCGAAGTCACTTTTCTGTTTTTCTGCGCATTTTACTGTACGACTAACATTACGTATATATTATTTAAAATACACACTTAATGTTATACAGTAGCTTTGAAATGATCGAGTATTGATTTGGCTCAGATGTAAATGGATTTAAGGGTGAAAAAAATTAGTTTGAAAAGAAAAAAAAAAACACCAAGATTTTGATATGAAAATAAAATCTATATCTATCAATATTATAAAAAACAAATATATCTGCGCGTAACGCTGATGTCATTTTGCAAATGGCAGCACTTTGAAATCTGGAATGAAATTTAGGTTTTGCAATTTCCGTGTTCAGCTTGTCGTCAGCTTAAAATTCCGAGTAAAATGAGAACTCCATTTAATATTTTTGTTGAACATTGTCACAATTCTATTTCAAAGACCCGTGATCGGGGGATGTAACTCACAATTATGTGGGTGGGAAACTGGACATTGTTTTAATCCCTTCCGTTTAGGTCTAAAATGAAAGTACCAAGTTTTACCCCACGTACTAGATGAACATTAGAAAATATGTACATATTTATAGTCGAAAAACTTTTTTAAATTATCTTAACAATATCTGAGAACAATTAATGCTTCCAAAAACATTGTCAATACAAATGTTGTAGAATTTGAAATTCTGAATAAAATGAGTACCCATATTAATATTTTTGCTGAACATTAAGGTCGCAATTCTATTTCTAAATTTTGCCTTAACCGCTAATCAGGAGAGGGACAGAGTTATCAATCCACCCTGCCTCCGTTTATTACATACATGTATTTTCTTTAAGTTGTTGAGGCCCTTGAGATGTTTCTGTAAATATGTTAATGCTTTATTTTGTATATTTTGAGGATTATAATTTAGTAGTTATCGAGAAAGAGGTACATAATTGACAGCCGTTTTACATGCCATTTCTCAACTGATATCGTCAGCCTTAAACCTTAGTTTTAAAAAAACGTAAAGCTAACTTTAAGCTAACTAATAATACTTTTTTTCAATATTCCGAAGGTTTTAAAATTTTATGAATTTAATTTAAGATGCTCGTATACTAGTCGAATATAATTTTTATTAAAACCATCTTAGTCCTTTTCGTAAAATATCGAAGTTTAAAATTGTGCTGTTGGTTGACCTATTCCTCTAGCGACAAGAATCCTGCACACTCATTTGTTCCCTCGCTCCTCCCCACTATTTTCGACCTCCTTAAATGTGATGCATACGCACTGTTATTCACTATATATGTCAAATTAAATACGACACATAATTCAAATACAATATCAGAGATCATAAACAATATTTCCCATCATTTACAAATCATTTTTGAAATATGCTAAAAATCATGAAATAGTGCACTTTTTAAGTTATCTATTTGTTCGTAGCGGCAAAGCCGCACCTAGTAGGGCGGGAAAACTTAGTAAGTATGTTTATTTCTGACCTATGTTGAAGGGATTAAAACAATTTCCAGCTTTTCCGTATTTAATTCCGAATTCGGCCTTTTTTTTCATTTCCTACCACTGGGCTATATTCCGTAATCAAGAGTTTAAGCCATAACTATGAAAATATCCAAAATAAAGCCTAAAATAATTACAAAATCCTCAATAAATTAAAATATATATATAAATTAGAAACAGGGTGAACTGATAACCTCGTCTGTTCTGGCTTCAATCACTTGATTAACGAATTAGGCAAAACTTTGCATTATAATTGTAAAAATTCAACAAAAATATTAAGTACACATTTCAATCAGAATTTTAACCTCTACAACATCTGTATTGACAATGTTTTTGATAGAGTTAGTTTTTTTTTAGATATTGTTATGGTAATTAATAAAAATGCGTTTTTTGACTATAAATCTGTACATATCTTCAACCACTCACCTAGTAAGAGGGGGAAAACTTGGTACATTCATTCTAGACTTTAAGTAAAAGGATTAAAACAATTTCCAGTTTTCCCCTAATTAATTCCAAATGCGGCCCTTTCCCCCCCCCCTAAAACTGGTCTATAAAGAGTTTTAAAGACTTTAAAATTCTATGTGCTCTAAGTTTTTTTTTATTTTTTATTTTTTTTTTTTTTTTGGGGGGGGGGGGATGCCAATTTCGAGTGGGAAGAAAAATCTTGATTATTTATTGTGACAATAAAATGGAACAGAACAGCTTTTTTTTTTTTTTATTTAAGCAGTTTTAAAGAGTTTTGAAACTTTAAGTATTATTACTGTGAGATGTGAAGAAAACGGGGAAACGAAATTTTGAAGGTGAAATTCAGATAAAATTTTAATGAAATGGATATGATGGAATGAATAGTTAATGAAATTTAGGACTGATTATTTTTTTCACTTAAAGTAACAAATACAGTAGAGCAATTTTTTTTTTAACCTTTAACTGATGTCAAAGAAATTGTCACATAACTAGTGTGAAGCGGTCTGTGAGACCGCTCCAACGAAAGATGAATAAAATCCGCGATAAATTCATAGGATGTTGTTTTTGTACTAAAACTTTTTGCACAGGAGTGTTATAATTAAAATTCACCTATTCAAAAGTCTGTGGTGTTAGTACTAAAGTGAAACAAAATTTCAGTAGTGTTTGTAATAAACTGAAATTTGCAAGTTAAACTATGAAAATTGAAAAAAGCACTGGTCTGTGAGACCGGTAACATCAGTTAAAGAATAAAAAAAAAAGTTTTAAACAGTTTAAACTTTGGTATTGTGGAGAAGGGAGTAAAAAGGGGAGGTGAAATTTCAGAAGAAAGGTTAGCAATGGCGGTTTTATCTTTATTTTTTAAATCAGAAATGAAAAGAAATGCAGAAGAGTTCCACCCCCCCGATTAAGAAATAATATGACAGTAAAGCACTTTAAAGGGCTTTAAAAAAATTTGTATGAAAATAAGCACGTTCAAGCACAAAAAAAAAAAACCTTTTGAAAAATGAAAGTACTTTTAAGGACCGTACGAATCCTGATATATTGAAAATTTTCCTACTACAGAGTAGTCCTGCACGGGTCAAGTTGCACCAGACACAAAACCGAATATTATACTTAAGTCAACCCGCAACTCGACCTGAACCCTCCAAAAATACTTCCTCGATCCGCAACCTGACCAGAATCAGCCAAAATAATTTCCGGCAACCTGCAACTCAACCCAGGCCTATTTCAACACGAAACCGAAATAAAAGGAAAGGAAATCCGGTTTTATTGATATTATAAAATGTAATCTACAATTACATCTCTAATAACAATGTTTTATGTAGGAAAATGGACAAATGTATATGCTTTAATATTCAAACATATGTGGGTATCATGCCCACAAGTATTTGAAGTGAGGACAGCTTGTTAAAAAGCGCCATCGATATTCACCATCATGGTTGATCTCAATGGCGCTTGCTGACAAGTTGTCCACAACATGGCTCACAATCACATGACACACCTAAGTGATGTAGGATAGGTGGGGGCTAAAGTTACGCACTTATCATTAATTTTGATTTTTAACGAGCACATTGATCTAAACTTATGTGACGACTGATTAAAATGTTGTATTAAAACCTTAGGCACGTTCCACTATCAAACGACTACTATCAAACGACATTCTGTCAAATTATAATTCCGTGAGAAATTGTAATTAAAAAAAATTGCTCTGCGTATCTTTGCCCTATTCGTTGGGCTAAAAGTACGCAGTGATGAGGCAAAATATTCGCAGTGCGCATTTTCCCCCCCATTACGGCCGGATTTTGCCCCTATTTTCACTAAAATGAATGAGTAATGTAAAAGCATTAGTAAATTTTGATAATATTTAAACTGAAAATTCTAAACTAGACCATGAAAAAAACAGCGGTCTGCGAGATCGCAAATAGCAGTTAACCTCCAACTGTTGTGACAAAAATCGTTTCATAAATACTGTAAGCGGTCTCCGAGACCGCTTAATCGTTGATTGAATGAAATGGTTGACTGACTCATAAGAGGCGGTTTCTGCGCTAAACTTTATGCAAAGGGCTATTATAGTAAAATTTCCCGCATTCAGAAGTCTTCAGCTATACTTCTAATTTACCAAACGAATCAAAATTAAACTAACATAACTACTTAAATTGAAAATTACAAGTTAAACTGTGAAAACTGAATATTGCAGCAATCGGCGAGACCGTTAACAGGAGTTAAGGATTAAGGTTTAAGACAAAAGCGATTCATGAAACAATATTGATTTTTAAAAGTAGGTAGGTAGATACCTACGTTCTATATTAAAAAAAAAAAAAAAAAAAAAAAAAAAAAAAAAAAAAAAACCTTAACTAGAAAAAGGAAAATGTAGTTTACTAACTTATATTAGTTAAGCAGCTATTATATTTTATATAATATAAATTTAGAAATTGTGAAAAGCTTTGAATCTAGCTAAAATGATAGGGCAAAGTCCCATATCTTAAACATGTTCGTATCTTTGTCCCAAGAAGGATGCGTACTTTTACCCTATTCTGCAGTATTTTGCTTAACCGGCTACCTATAAGTATAAACAAATGTGATCGAGGTAAACTACGGCATTTAGAAGCTAAAAATATTTCGATCTCCACTAAAATTTTGGATTTGTAAAAATTCCAGGTACTATCAGCTAAAAAATAAAGTGAAATTTAAAAAATATTAGATCAAAATTCGAAAATTTAAACTTACCTCATTTTCTTAGCACAAATTGCTACTTTTAATCAAAGGTTTAAACAAATGACTAGTACACTTGAAACAAAACTGCCACCTATTAGTCATGTGAGCCGAAATGTTGCTTCATATGAAATCATGCGGTGCGTACTTTTGCCCCGCTCATATCTTTCCCCCTACCTACCCTATATCTCTCTTTGCATGAGAAAGTAAAAACTCGGCATTTTATCGCTCAGAAACTCACGTAAAATTAAAATGCAGTTGTTTATATTTAGGTTTTTTCCAAGTCTAAGATTTTCACAAAAAGTTTGAGCAGAACAATTTTTCAGATAAAATAAATACATATTTCAATATGAATGAGCTATTATTAAATTTACTCCTTAACCTTTAACTGATGTCACAGAAATTGTCACAACTAGTGTGAAGTCAACTAATGTGAAGTTGTCTGTGAGACCGCTTTATCGAAAGATGAATAAAAGGCACGATTAACTCATAGGATGGTGTTTTTGTACTGAACTTTTTGTACAGGACTGTTATAATTAAAATTCACCTATTCAAAAGTGTCTGGTGATAGTACTAAAGTTCACAACGGAACAAAATTTCGGTAGTGTTTGTAGTTAAACTGAAAATTGCAAGTACATAAAAAATTGCAAAACTATAAAAATTAAAAAAAAGCTGAGGTGTGAGAGGCCGGTAACATGAGTTAAAAGTTAAGAAAAAAATATATATATAAGAAATGTGATAAATTCTTTTTATTTAAGGCACAGTTAAGAACCATTTATCCTTCTCTAGGAATAGAAAAAATTTTACCAACATTTCATTTTTCATATACACGCAAACATATGTATAATATTTCTGATAGTTTTAAAACACATACCCATGATACGTGTGTATAGATAGAAAAGTGCCCAATATTCAGAGTTAGAAGCATAGGAGAGAGTATGGAGGAATGGGATACATTTTACAAAAATAAGAAAATGAACTTTGTTTGACACAAAAACAATATTTCAGTTTATAGAATACCAAATGAAACACTTTCTAATGTCCCTGAACAATATAGAAACATAATTTTCAGAAACAATTTTATAATTAAAGAAATTGCAAGTTTCAAAATTTGTCCCATGCTTAGTTTAATCCATGCTTGAAGGCTTAGTTTATATTGTGGATAAGATACAGTATAATGTTCCATAAATAGGGAAACTATTACATCTATGCATAAACAAGTCATTAATATTCAAAAAGCATAAAAAGTATATGAAGCAAAATCACTTCTGATCTTGAAATAATCTTTTACTTTATACAATTGAAATCTTATGCAACTTTTTTCAACTGGAGATTGGGCTACCATTGCTTCATCTAGTGTGCGATTGATGAAATGTCTAGAATGATCATATCCAAAAAATTTTATTACTACCAAAACAAAAACAAATTTTGCAGGAAAGTAAAAGAATATATAAAATTCATTAAGTTAAACCAGCTCTTTGCATGTTCGCCAACATAAATGAAAAATAGTGGAACTTCGAAGGATCACTTTTTGCTTCCTAATTGGTTTGATTAAGAGTATCAACAATAACACAGATTATAAAACATGTAAGCGTGAGGGGGGGGGGGGTGTTATGAAGAAAATTTTTAAAGTAAAATTTTTATTGTATAATTTTTTTTTATAAACAAAAAACTTTGAATTTTATCCATTGCTGGCACATCTGCCCTATACCTAGATTTTTAACCTGAAAAAAAATATTTTGGACATTCTTTTGAAAAATCAGTCAACCCGGACCCGACACACAAGATTCAAAACCCAAACCGACCCGATCCGAACCAAAAAAGTAAGGTAAACCCGACCCGATGCCGGAATCTAGTACAATAAATACCGATTACACGGCACGACTCTAATATTAAGAAAGATAAATTTGGTATACATTTTAAGTATTCTGCAGAAGAATAGTGGAATATTTAGCCTTCATTATCAGTCAAAGGGGGGGGGGGTTACTATTCATTGCATCACTAATTAAAAATAAAATATTTAATCTGCTAACCATATTGCAATAAAATATTATTTTTTACATAAAACATTGGAAATTGCACGCATGCAGTAAACACTGATGTAAAGAATAGTCATTTGACTGAACGATAAATATTTAACAATAAAATAATAGGATGATTACGCATTAATACCTGCTAAAATCATGTTACATTATAATTCGAAATCAAACGGTCTTACTGTGTAGTTCATTTTTACTTATTAGGAATCAAGGAGAATGGAAATATAACAAAATTTAACTCATAAAGACGAAATATTTACTTACATCCTAATTTGAAATCATAATCAAGATGGATACCTTGAACACCTCTGTGGTTGCGTGAATAGTCATTACGTCATCATTGAAGTCCTTTCTCATTGGCTGACATGGGAGACTAAGATATTTCATGTATTTCTACTATGCGAGTGGTAAATATTATACCCGGTTACAGATAAAATTCTAGTAAACATGCAGATTTCTGTAGTTTTACAAAAACTAGTTTTGTAGGATTACAGATTTTTTTTTACAGTGTGGACCAGCAACCCGTGTGCCAAATTTCGTAGTTCTACGCCCTGTGGTTTCTGAGTTATTGAAGTTTCATAGATATGCGCACGGATTTTAATAGGATAGATAATTTTGGCTGCATTAGATAGTGTGCAGAAATTATATAGATTGCATACAGTGTCTTCACGAAAAATTCGCACACATTGCAGATATGGACAACAATTGCTGAAATTTGAATTTTATTAAGCTAGATATTTTTTAAGTTAGATATCTCGTTTATAGCATGAAAAACTAAAATTTCTTATTAATATTGTGTTATCGTTGTAAAGTGTTTCAGGATCTATGCCTGTTGCATGATATTTAGCTTTTGTTTTATTTTAGGTTTTTAATTTTTTACTTCATTTAAAAATTAAAATTTTTGTCAAAAATAAACACCGTACTGCGTAAATAAAATCTGAAATAGAGTCAGTTTTTGTTATTCCTAAATTCCTTTCCTTTTTTTACCTACTTGCGAATTATTTTGCACTTTGGCGTTTAAAAATATCACGAAATTTTATATAGAAATGATTGTTAGTAATTTATCTTTTAATAAACACAAATTGATATTTTCATATCAACTCCATTTAATGTAATTTCAATTCTAAATTAAAAAATTTCAGGAAAAAATTGTTTCGTTGTTTTTTTAGTAATGTGAAAAAAATCTACTAAAGCGCGTTATATCGTATTTAGAATTTCATAAACATTTTTAATTATTTTTTCAACAGCATGTACACAAAATTGAGAATGGTTTTACAATAAATATTTACAAGGAAAATATTTTAGCTATGAATATAAAAAAAAAACAATATTTATATTATAAATTCCCAAATATTTATCTTTCTCCTTTTTAATGATAAGTACACACCGATGAGATTGGTTTTATAATAGATAGCTGTAAAGAAATATTTAAGTTTACAATATATCAGAAACATACCTCAATATTTATCTTTTCTATTATAGAAATATTATTTATTATTATTATTAATAATTTTGGTTCTGAAATTCGTTTTAAAGTTTAATAAAAGATAGTGTCTTTGATATTTTTTCTTGTTGGGATATTATTTTATGTTTTTTGGTGGCATTTTACAAGTTGTTAATGACGTAAATGCATAAATTTAATATTTTCACGCAGTTAATAATTATTAACAGTTAAAATTAAAGAAATTGTAAAAATATCAAAGCAATGCTGTGTATTCAGGTGGAAGTGCACAGTATTCATTAATCGGTGAAATTTGCTTACGAGTGAACACACCTTTCTGAAAAACTCTACTTTTAATGTTATTGCAATCGGATCTGATAACTGTCCTATTTGCGAAATTTGGGATATGGTCGGGTTCCACAGAATGCTCTACAATTTTAGACTGCAGGCTTCCAGATTTGCAGGCACGTTTATGCTCGGTAAGGCGAATAGCGCATGTACGACCAATTTCGCCAATATATACCGAGTCGCAATCTTTACATGGGATACTATAAATTGAATCTATTCTAAGTAAGGAGTATTTTAGGTTTAGATTTACAAAGTAAATTTTTCAAAACATTTTGTTGCTTGAATGATGTACTGATATTATGAGGCTTCAAAAGACTAGAAATTTTTTCAGAAAGATATTTCTAGTATGGTAAAGATACGTAAATAGTGGGAACAAAACGAATTACAGAGAATGACACGCGATGCTCAGAAAAAAATCCCTTTTTAACCATCTTAGCAATTAACCATCTTAGCAATTTTTAACCATCTTAGCCAAGGATAGCAATTTTGAATTTAAGTCAGTAAATATCTTCTTTTTTTCCCAATTGAAAGGCTGCATCAGTATTACAATGACTAAATTTTTACTTGTATGTCTGAGGAATTGTAATATATATATATTTTTTAAATCGTATATCAGACGTTAAACAATGATTATTTATTTTAATATGCGTATAATCTTTCAACTATTTGAAAGTTCATTGTGTGTACATTGTACATTCGTGTGTACATTGTGAAAGTTCATAGCAAATTGTGTTAAAAGGAAACATAAAACGAAAATTTTTATAACAATTTAAAATAATATGAAATATACTCACACGCACACACATATTTATGCATGTAATTATAGAATTTATTAATCGTGACTGAGTTAAACTCTACTACATCAATGTCTTGTATCTACAAATAATCAGTTTTTAAAAATAGATATATTTCAAAACTTTACTATTCTATGACTTCTAATGGTTCAATAGAACTCAGTATGATGGACAAATGTACAAAATTCTTGTAACCGAAGTTAAAAGGTTTCATTTTCGGGACGTCGCGAAATATCTATGTATGCATTTAGGCTTCTACTTCTTTTTTTTTCCATGTAAACTTGAAATTTGGTAACTATTCATTCAAAAGTCCTTACTAACAGTATTCTCCTCTTGGTATTATAATCAGCTATCGCTGACTATTTCTCCTTTTTATGTTAATAATCAATAAGAAAATGACAAAAAATATAATAAATGTCTCTATTCTAAAAAAAAAAAAAAGTTACGAAATCATTTAAATCTTCATAAGTGAAATAAAGTAAAATATGTATGTGTGTTTCCATAATCTTTAAAATATCTTTAATCTAAATAAAAATAAAAATAAAAATAAATAAAAAATTAAAAAAGAAGAAGAAAAGGGAAATAACGCCGCTGCTGATGTTGCTGCTCTCGCTGACGTTATTCATTTTATTGTGACTTTTTCACTTTCTCGGATTATACAAACTATTGAATATAAAAACATAAAAGTTGTTAGTTTTATGGGTAAATATTTGATAAACACGCTGAATCAGTCAAAGTTCAGATCAAAGAATTATTTAATGCGCTATTTAATGTTGAAATCGGTAGAGATAGTTTTGTTGAATGAGTTTTATTGGATCAAAAGCCATTCATGTCAATTTAACCATGTTTTGCAGTCACATAATTGACAAGAGGGCGGTGTGTCATATGCAAAGTATTTTTAAATTGATCTATTATTTTTTCTTATATTTTATTCAAAATTTCATTATCTAAATAGAGATTTAATTCATAGTTTTAAATAGGCGTTTTTTGCCTACTATTACCAGGTTTTAAAAAAGCGCAAATATTAATATTTCCAAACACTTTTCAATTGAAAAATATATTTATGGCTAAATATTAAAAAAATAAGAAAGAAAACAAAACTTTAAAATAAATAAATTATTACGTTCGAATAGCATTTAATGCTGAAAATATTTTTTTTCAAATGGTATATTTAAAACGATTTTCTTATAATGTCGTCAGGAAACGATGTTTTTAACTTAACCATTTTATACAAGCATATTTTCAAATGTGAAATTAATCTTATGTAAACCATGAAATCAGCCGTCAGCTATCTGGACAGCGATGCATAAAGCCTTGGGAATTCAAAAATCCCCTAATCAAAGGGAAATTAATGATAACCCAATCACAGAAGATTTCCATTGTTCATGATAATATTATATTGTGATATCTTCTGTATTTAATTATTTTTCTTTAAAACAAAGGAAATTCGAGTGTTTTCACAGCCTGCGGTGTCTGGGTGAGTGTTGGCAAGTGTAGCTTGAAGGTTGCAGAGTCCATAGGAGAAAAGCATAAAGATAACTTTGTTTTTCATAACTAAATTCATTCAATAAATTTTCATTATATTCAGCGACTGAATGAGAAAATATAGAATAAATATAAGATTAATTACACAAGCCTGCGATGTTTGTGTTGTTTAACTTTTGATAACTGATTTTTAAGTATTTTTTAGCGCTGAATCCGAAAATGACCTTCATTTTTAACCATCACGACAGGATTTTTTGCAAATCGTAAATTTCAATTGTAAAAAGTAAAAAAATAGAGAATATCTGATACTGAAAGATGCAGGAAATGGTTGTGTTTCTTAACTTTTGATAACTGATTTTTATATATTTTTTACCGCTGAATTCGAAAATGACCTTCATTTTTTACCCTTAAGTCAATATTTTTTGCAAATCATAAATTTCAAAGTCAAAAAATAGCAAAATTCTGATAGATGTAATGGTTGTGTTTTTTAAATCTTGATAATTGATATTTATGTACTTTTTAGCCCTAAATCCGAAAATAACCTTCATTTTTAACAATCACGTCAGAAGTTTTCGCACATCATAAATTTCAAAGTTAAAAAATAAAAATTTTGCAAAAAATCCTGACGTGATGGTAAAAAGGAAGGCCATTTTCGGATTCAGCGCAACAAAATACGTAAGAATCAATTATCTAAAGATAACACTACCCAACATCAAAAATGTTTCGGGCTTAAAAATAGTTATTTCCGAAGTATTTTGTCTCGCTAAACAAGAAAATCAACATAAAAAGTTGAGATTAGCTCTTGTTTTCAAGATAGGAACCAACTTGAGAAATCTCACTATGGCTGTTTTAAGGGAAATCGAATGTTCGGAAGTTGGTACTCCTACTCCTAATAGCTGTAATTCCCCTCAACTGCATTCTCTGTGTAGAATCTTTATGGCGTTCTTTTTCTGCAGCAGATATAAGCACCTTCCCTGGGACAGACCGTCTTTTGAACCGGTGGGAGCATCAGTAAAACGAAAAAAGGTAACAGTGCACGATTCAAGTGACATTCTCTACTATTCGCCTGACAACTAAAGGTATGCAATTTAATTATATCAACTGTATCAACCTAATCGACGGCATCCATCACTCTATTTGACCTTTTGAATAAAGTTTCAAATCTTTAAGTCCGCTTTGGAGTTTAAAACCAGTAAAAATTGCTGCTTTGAGGCTATATTTCAGTTACGATTTCTGACATTTTGATCATAGAGCGTGCAATTTCAACAGGTGTAGTGGATGTCTATTAACACGCTTGGTATCTTTTTTTCAGAAAAACATGGGCTTTTAAATACAAAAATTAAAAAATAATAATAAATTTGACAATTTAAAAACTTTTTTTAATACTTGTTATTTCAGAATTAATCACTCAAACTAAAGTTTAAAATTTTCTGTTTTTGTCAGAGAAATATGGGCTTTAAAATACAAAAATTAAAAAATAATAATAAATTTGACAATTTAAAAACGAATTACGATTTAAAAACTACTTTTTTAATACTTGTTATTTCAGAATTAATTCTCACTCAAACTAAAATTTTAAATTTTCTTCTTTAAGATCAGAATGCCACGGAAGTGTGTTAATGCCGTCAACAACTTTTATTACATCTGTGTTGAAATAACTTTTGAAGCCCAGAAGCGAAACATTAGCCCAGTTGTAAAGACAGCTTACTTCCATCACTTCAGTGTGAAGGTACGTGACCAGGATAAACCATGGGCCCCACATTTTTGTTGTAACTCTTGCTCAGTGAGACTGCGAGAGTGGCTGAATGGGAAGAAACGAACAGTGAAGTTTGCTCTACCCATGATTTGGCGTGAGCCAACAATCCACGTTAATAATTGTTATTTCTGCATGACGCCCTCCATGAATCGAGGTTGGACAAAAAAGAAGGAATCGGTACAGTATCCCAGTGTTCCATCAGCCATTTGGCCCGTTTCTCACTTGGCTAATCTGCCAATTCCTGAACAACCTCAAAATTATGAGATTGAAGAGGATGATGCTGTAGAAGAAGACTTCACTAGACCTGGGACTTCCCATGACCGACATTTCGAGGCAGAAGATTTGAATGAGCCTCACAGACAGAATTGAATGATTTCGTAAGAGATCTTAACTTGCCAAAGGAGAAAGCAGAGCCTCTGGCATCAAGACTGAAGCAATGGCATCTACTCCAACCAGATGTTAAGATCACAGAATACAGGACTCGTCATAGGAATCTTCCTCATTTATTTGAGAAGAAAGAACATTTTGTCGCTTGTACTGATGTTAATGGTTTGATGAATTCTATGAGCATAACTCATGATCCACGGAAGTGGAGGTTATTTATAGACTCTTCCAAACTTAGTTTGAAAGCAGTCTTACTACACAGCGGCAACATTATTCCTTCCATTCCCAATGGACATTCCGTTCACATGCAGGAAACTTACGGGAATGTGAAATTACTTCGAGTCAATAAAATACGAGGATCATAAATGACAGATTTGTGGTGAGTTGAAAGTAATTGCTCTATTCCTGTGAATGCAATTGGGCTATACAAAGTACTGCTGTTTTCTGTGTTTGTGGAACATTCGAGATAGAAAATCTCACTACATAAAAGACAAATGGCCTTCAAGAAATCTAAATCCCTGGGAAAAAAAATGTCCAAAATGAGCCTCTAGTTGATCCAAAAAACATTCTGCTTCCACCCCTGCACATTAAGCTGGTATTAATGAAGAACTTCGTAAAAGCCATGAACAAGGATGGCTTTCCAGTATACCTTAGAGCGAAATTTCCAAGACTGAGTGAATCAAAGGTTAAAGAGGGAATCTTTGTGGGCCCTCAAATACGCACAATAATGAAGGACCCTGCCTTTGATAAAGTTTTGGAAGAGAAAGAGAAAGCAGCCTGGAAAGCCTTCAAAGGTGTGGTACGAAGATTTCTAGGCAACAGAAAAGCCGAGAACTACCAACAGTTGGTGAAAGAACTCCTACAAAAGTACCATGACCTTGGATGCAACATGTCTCTGAAACTTCATTTCCTCCACTCCCATCTTGATTTTTTCCCTAAAAACTGTAGAGCTGTAAGCGATGAGCACGGTGAAAAGTTTTACAAAGATATTTCTGTAATGGAGCGCAGATATCAGGGTCGTTGGGATCAGTCAATGCTGGCCGACTACTGCTGGACTGTTACAAGAGATGCTCCGGCGTTGGCATACAAGAGGCAATACAAAAGGAAACGTTTGCAAGAATAGGCTAAAAACAACCACTGCTTTCTGAAAAATGAACATTGTTTAATGAAACATGCCTATTGTATTGTATTTATTACATAGAATTTTTTTCTTCTTCAATTTGCTTTTAAATCAATGTGCGAGATGCTGTGTGTCTTTCTCCAGTGAGCTGTATTGTATCTTGAAAACAAGAGCTAATAAACAATTTTCATTTACATATTCGTTTTTCTCAACCCAAAATTAGTAAGAATTGACCATATAGAACCAGGAAACTCACAAAAATATTTTTTTTTTGTTGGGTAGTGTAAGCAATATGACTCAAACCAAATTTTGCAGGCTTGTCTTATAAATGACAATATAAGCATCAATTTTAAAAACAGAATTCCTAAGTAATAAAATTATAGTAAAAGCTTTTTGATAAATTGCTACCAAATGAGTAATGCTTTTCAACATATGTTCTTTTGATAAAAATTATCGTAATAGTCAATTCCATTAATTTCCATGACGCCTTTAAATATCCAAGTTCAGTATATGAATTTCCTCCACAACCGATTCGATAATTTTCTGTAAAAGCATCGTTCTTTTAAAGACGCTTCTGTTTTAATGTTTTTAAATTCAAATATCCGTCCATCACACATTTAAGAATATTACAATGACAAGTTCCGTTGAGGGGTGGTGAACTTTCAAAATAACGGAATTCGAGTAAAAATCGATTTTTTTTTAATTTAGTGAATTAAGAAACTAATATCGAAATTCATCTGATGCAATTTTTTTCAACTATTTTTTCAGAGAGATATAAGCTTTTATATTTATAAACTACATATTTAAACAGTTCTTCATACTTAAAATGCTGTTTTCACAAAATTTAAATTTCGCACATTTCATGCGCATTCCTAATAATCAGATTCATTTGAAATTTATACTATACAGGATGATCAATTTAAAAGAGTACACTTTGGTTTTTCTTATTACCCTTAAATCTGACGGATGTGGTAACCTGAAGTATGATTGTTTGAATCTTTTTTAAGTGAGGAAGACAACAACTTTATTTGTGAGGTAAAATAGAAATGGAGATGCACAATGTTACTCAATCCTGTGATAATTTTATTTTTCAAAAACATAATTTAATTAAATTTTTTTCATTATAATTCTTAACAGAAAGTATTGAAGAAGTTCGCCATCACTTTGAATGAAATCGTGAACACGTCAAACCAAATTTTGTGACACATTTCGCAACATTATTGGTCTTATTGACGAGATTTCTTCAGTTATGCTTTGTTTTACTTCATCGATGTTCGCAGGACTTCTCTGGAAAACCCTATCTTTGAGAGTAAGAACCAGACGATTTACTCGAATCATTTGTGCAGTATCGGATTACAAATTACTAGTGATGTTCCCACGAATTTATGTTTAAAAAATAAATTTTCGCATTTAGAAAGTGAAAAAAAAAACGATACCGGCACATTAAATATAAACATATTAAATAAGTAAGGATGTTGAAAGTCTTTCTACATGTATTATAGATGTGGATAATACAAAAAACAAACAGGTGCTCTTTTAAATTGATCACATTGTATTTCCTATACACAATAATAATTTAATGTTAGCATAAAAGTTGCATTTCAGGGATATCTTAGTGTTGAAATTTTATATATATTTGTATATATATAGCTACTCATTTAGAAAACACAAAGCATAATTATAAAAATATTGTTTTTCTACCCATATGTCTAGTGAACTTTTACAATTCATGCCAAATTCCATTGCAGTACGAGGGTTGTCCAAGAAGTATACAACCTAACAAAGAATGCACAAAAAATTAGGGGGAAAATATTTATTTCTCAAAGTAGTCTTCTTTTATCTCGGTACGGTTTTCTCAGACATGTTCAATAGCTTCGAAACCCTGTTTATAGTGAGAACCACCGAGCTCCTGAAAATAGCTATCAACCGCAGACTCCACTTCTTCGTTGTTGCCAATTTTTTTACTACTGAAGCATTTTTTTAAGTTTGGAAAGTTAAAATAATCCAAAGTGGCTAAATCTGGTGAATAGATTGCGTGAGGAAACAATTCGAACTTGATTTTGGCAATCGCAATAACGGATGTGCAAACTGATGTATTATCTTGATGAAACAACATTTTCGTTTTCTCCAAATGCTGCCTTTTTTTACTTCCTTACTCAAAAGCTTTATTAAGTTTACATAATACTCGCCTTTGATTGTTTTGACTTTTTTGAAGATAATCAAAGAAAATTATTCCACGCGTATCCCAAATAACTGACGCCATGACTTTGCCAGCGAATGGAGCTGTGTTGTCTTCTTTGAAGCCGATTCTCCCATTTCAGTCCATTGTTTTTACTGTTTCTTTGTCTCCTGTCTGAAGAGTTTCATCCTTGTCTATGAATCGACGCAAACAATGGGCTTTATTAATGTGAAACATCGGCAAACGATTGAAACATCCCCATGACGCTGTTTTGGTTCCGTTGTGAGCAGACGCGGCACCCACCTCACGCACAGCTTTTACATGTGCAACTTTTCAGTCGATATGCGATGTAGAACACTTTTTGAAATGCCTACCATGTATGACAGCTTGAACACTTTCAATCGACGATCATCCAAAATCATTTTGCGGATATTCTCCACCATTTCTAGCGTGGTCACCTCATTTGGTCGACCACTGCGATGTTCGCCTTGACAGCTTGTACGGCATCGTTTAAACTCTGCCACCAAATATTTTATTTTGTACTGTTGTAAAAACTATTGTTGTACTGTTGTTGTTTGAAAAACTTTACCAAAGTAGAATCTAGCTCGACTTTGATATAGGTTGGATTGAGACCTTTCAAATCGAATTATTGTATCAAATAAATGTTCGCCTTGACAGCTTGTACGGCATCGTTTAAACTCTGCCACCAAATATTTTATTTTGTACTGTTGTAAAAACTATTGTTGTACTGTTGTTGTTTGAAAAACTTTACCAAAGTAGAATCTAGCTCGACTTTGATATAGGTTGGACTGAGACCTTTCAAATCGAAATATTGTATCAAATAAACATTGCCAATTTTTTCCATGTTTCAAAATTCATTGAGAGCGGTCATTATTGATGTCTGTCAAACAAACACTAAAAAACGTAGTACCTTCAAATTATGTCGGGTTCTTCTGGGACTACCTACATGAAAAGTATCTCATTGATAAATTTTATCATATTTTATGCAAAAGAAATGCACATAGAACTGTTGTGATATTAATTCTGAAGCTTCTAGTATTTCTATAGCAATAGTATTTCTGAAATATATTGAAATATGTCAGATTTTTGTCAATTTAAAATATTAAATATACAATAACTAAAAATGTTTTTTTATATTCAAATTAAATATTTTGTGCATAAGTATTGTAACCTGGTCTTAAAAACTTTGTAAAATTTCAAGTGAATACATTAAAAAATATATTTTCCGAAGTCCTCTGTCCAATTAATTTGTATAAATAGATTTTAATTATCCGATTTGAACGTCATCGTTCATGTAAAGGTAATCCTTTTCTGAACTGTTTGCAGTTGTTGCCACTTTTAATTGCAGTTATGTTCAGAAGATAGCCTAAACGAAATAGTATAATTTCGTTTTCAGGAGATTCATTAATTTTCGTAAAAAACTTTCTCACAAAGAAACGTAAAATGTTCTGGCAGCACAGTTGCCAAACCCCACCCTCTCTCGCTCACCCCTCTCACATTGATTTGACGAAATTTCCTTGCTTTGATTAGAGAATTTTAGGAAATTTGGGATTAAGATTCGTGAGGTTTTCATTACTTGCGGGAAACTTGACATGTAAAACTTTCGTTTAAGGAAACGGAACATGCTTGTTATCAACGCAGTTGCCAGAACAGTCTTTTGACTTCACAGGAAAGCAGATTAATGCAGGTACATGTGAGCTAATTTTTAATATTGGTTGGCGAATATTTCGTGCTTTAATTAAAAATGAGTAAATTGACAAATCAAAACGGAAAATTTTCAGTAATAAACATACATAAATAACAAAAAATACATGTCTATTAACGAGTGTGTTTTAGAGTGTACTTTTAAAAAATATATTGTTTTGTTTTTCCTTCATTGAAATAATTTATAACGTCACATGTGTAATAGCAATAAAATGAAAATTGCGATTCATTGTATAAAAATATTTTTAATCGACTGATTTCAATGCCATTTTTTATATAAAAGCAATCGAAATGTATATATTCCGTATTTACTATACTGTTAAAAGTTGAGAAACTAATACATTGCATTTCTGTTCACAAAAAAGCTCAAAAGAGATTAGATAAGAGATAATTAAAAAAAAAAGAATGCAGTAGTGATAAACATTTTCACTCTATATTTTAAACTAAAAGAGATTTAGCTTAATTAACTTTTCTCACCTGGGATGTAATGTTTCAAACTGCCACTCCGATAAGAAACTTTTTGACAGTTTGTAATTTGATATTTTAGCTCAAAAAAGTAAATTGCGAGAGGCGTTCCATTAAAAATGGTAGAAATTTAAAAAAAAATTATCTTTTGAGTCACCTTAGAAATTTAATGAAAGCGAGTATGTGAAAAAGTTGTATTTTCTTTCTACCTAAAAGTTAATACCTATCTAACATTTAAAGATTCTGTTTATTGATTTATAAGTGCATGAGTTTAAGTGAATGATAAAATATGCGTGTTATAAGTTAAAAAATTTAATCAGAAAATTAAAAATCATTAAAAATATTCTCCTTAATATGTCTTTATAAAAAAAAGAATGAATTTTGTATACCGTTTGTTGATGATTGATCATGAGATATGATTACGTGCAGGCACAAGTCGCATCACAAATGCAAGAATCATTTTGGACGCTTTGGGCTAGGCTCGATGTCATCCTTGCTGTCCACATCGGGAATCGAACACTGTACCTCTTGATCCTTCGTGTGGGAACACAGTCTGGCTTGACCTCATCTAAAATACACACACACTTGGCGAAATAGGCTCTGCTTCTTCTTGCACCGCCACCAATACCTCCTCCACCATTTCGTAATGAGCGGTGTCCGGCACAGTCAGTCGAATTTTTTCGTATTTCTTAAGCATATTCAAGTCTAAATCGTTGGGCTTAGGTTTGAGATGATCTGTAAACTTTGGCTCAGGCCCTAAGAAATCGTAAACATTAAACCTAGCTCTCAAAGCTTACAGGGTTATGCCAGTGAAGTATTCAGACATGTGAAAAGTAGATATTACAATTATTATTTTGAGGCGAATTAAAATAGCACTCCTTTAATTTCCGCGCTAAAGGGGTACATATTGTCCCAAATTTTCAAAAAAGCTGATCAATCACAGTGGGATGTATCTACGTCAACAATTAAAGCATGATATTTGTTAACGTAACCATGCGACATTTATTTAAGCTCTTAATATATAAAGTACTGAAATGCCTCACAGCATAATTGCTAGCAGATCAGGGGACCGCATGTTGACCGAGTCAGGATGCGAAAATCATCCGAATATTCTTTGTATACCGGATGATTCAAAAGTAACAGAAAAATTGAAAAGTATTAAAATAATG
Organism: Maratus speciosus; assembly: GCA_963932465.1. NCBI lineage: Eukaryota > Metazoa > Arthropoda > Arachnida > Araneae > Salticidae > Maratus > Maratus speciosus. Next base: position 242,513,913 of record OZ010800.1, on the reverse strand, counting down.
AAGTTTTCACAAAAATGAACAAAAAGGTGGTTTTTTTTGTTTTATATTCAAAACCCGCATTGTAGAATTGTGACGAACATTTAGCACTCTATTAGTCCTGGAGTTGCTACACGCTGCTATTTAAACCATCATGTTAACATTCATTACAGCTGATATCCTTTTAGATTCTGTCCAAATTGTTATGTCATAGCTAATGGTCTTTCTCATTTATTCATCTCTAAAACTTTGAACAGTTGTAATCATAGCTGCTTTTCGAACTTTGTTGGGCAGCGATGCAAATTATAAATACTACACTGTAACAAACACATACGCACACACACAAAATCAAAACGGGTAGCACTACAATTTCAGTTTTGTGTGGATTTTTTTCTGATATAAAATGATTTTATGAGTGTGTCAGATAGTTTTCAAATATGGATTTAAGAATATCCTTGACAGATAATAGTGTTAAAAGTTTAGTTAACATGTCAAATTGTTTCTTTGTTTATATATGTATTTTGTGTGACACCTTACTTAAGTAATAGAAAATTTTATGAATTTATATGTTTATGAGTCAGGTGTTGCCACCCTAAATATTACGTCAGCATTACCTCATGGACATGCCTTTTTTTCTATAATATAGATTTTGCTTTCTCTGGTTCACTGTACATTTCATTCTATTATTTATTCTGTCAATAATCCACCCTGTAATGAAATGCGTAAATTCAGACACATTGTTATATTGCCATCATTAAGGTCGTTAGAAGGAAATAAACACCAATCATATTCTTTTATTTAGAGGCAAACATTTTTTAATGGAAGATATATTTTATATTAAATAAGCCTTTTACTTTTATTTCTTTAAAGAAAACCGTTATATATTTAGATAACTCATACCAAATCTGAATTTTTATTGTTATGAGTTGATTTGTGCTTTGTTTTATTGTAATATTTTGTATATAATTTGTTTACGCTACACAAATTATTTTTTAAACACAAATTCTTTTTGGAAAAGAAATTATTTATCAGTTATACGGATATTTATCGGATTATTATGCTTTTTTTATGCAACAATAACAAATCGAGATAGGATATTTTATCTTACTCCCATGAATTTAACAGTATGCGTTAAAAAACATAATTTATGTAAAATGTTGAAATTAAATATTCCCCTCAGGGGTTTATAAATGGCTGTTTTTACGAAATTGCTACCCATGTTTATCTAAAAAAAACTTAATTTTAAACAAAGTAATTATTATTAAGAAAATACGTGCTGTATAAAGATATTGATCCCTAAATAGAGAAAATAGTACTGCTTTCAAAAAAGTAATTTGCTTTCTTCTAAACTAAAATTAATGGATTTAACCGCTTCCCTTACCAATTTTTTTTTTTTTTTTTTTTTTTTTTTTTTTTTTTTTTTTTAATTACAAAAAAATTTTCTTTTTTTTTTTTTTTTTTTTTTTTTTTTCACTATTAAATATAAAGGAACTGAAACAAAACATAATATGCACGTTTTGTTGAATTTTATTTGTTTTACAGGTGTAAAAGCATTTAATTTTATCGTCAGTTTACAATCCCTAGTTATCACAAGAAAATGAAAAATTTAAATGTTAGTCTTTGAATGATAGTTTTTGAAACAAGGAACAACACAATGTAATAGCTGACATTCTGTAGACTGGTATCTGGACTCTATTCTTACTGACTTACCTCTAGAATATTTTACAGGAACATACAGCACACTGTCTCGTCGGAATTGAATTTTTCTCAGTAGCAGGAATAACATCTGGAAAATGCCTTGAAGTTAGCTTGAGTGATAAAGGACTAATGTTAGGTCTTCCTGATGTTTAAAAAAAACTCGTCACATTGATTTTCTGTAATTCGTTTTTCAACAAGTTCCATTCTAAGTTGTTAAGGTGATCGTCCGAATCACTTGAACTGTCGTCTTCCATAAGGTTACTTAAAAAAGAATCACTTTCACTGTATTTAAAGTCCACCTCTTAGTAATCACTATCATCAGAATCGCTTTCGGTTCCGTACGGAGTGGCCATTTTTTTACTCTTTCTCAACGCAACTGTCTTTACTTATCCAGCAGCCGCCGTACATGCAATCAGGCAAAACACGTGCCTAATCCCAATGCTCCCAACAAAACTTTGCAAATTGCCAATGGAAGCAGAATATTTTCTTTCTTTTTAAGCTTCAGACCGAGTAAAAACTCGATAAAACAAATCGTACTAAAAAATTATGCTTCGCCGAAGTTTTCGCGCGATTATAATTAATTGCAATATATATACGAATCCAAGATAACTCGGGATAATCAGGGAAGCGGTTAATTTGTCGCTTTTGCTGAAGCTTGCGATTTTTTTTTTTTTTTTTTTACTCTCTCTGTAAACTAACCGTATTCAAACAGTACAATTTCCATACTTTTAGGGATTTTTTTTCTTTTGCAGTTCAATAATAAAAATAAATCCTTCATTTTTAGAGAAAATGAACATTTAGCATTATCTGTCAAGTATATTCTATATCCATACTTTTTGGCAAATTAACTGAATAATTTTCATATGAGAAAAAATTCCTTAAAGATACGGAAATCGTACTGGCAATCAACGAATTTTTTTTGGGGCGGAGGGAGTGTACCAAAGCACAAATTGTTTATGGTAAATGTAATTATTCTGGCAGAGAAAAATTTCCTAATGAATAAAACACCCCTTTTGAGCATTTTTAAGAAAGTGCAAATATTGTCTTTCTGTCTACACTTTTTGAATTGTTAAATTGTTACTTTTTATTTTACTTTTGAACCCCCTCATTGCTTAATTTGACCATGTATGATACCAAAGGAAAAAAAAAATATAAAAATTTTCAAATCGCTTCGTGTGAACTTCTCAGTTAAAATGTTGTACGATATGATAAATATTTCTAAATTATTTTTTTTTCTACAGAAAAGAAATGCACAGAAAAAAAGTAGGCAAAGACTTCATCAAAGTTTGCTGGCAATGTCTGAACCTGAATTTTTTGTTGAAATTAAGAGCAAATCATGTTTAAAAATTTCATAATTTTTCAGTTTATAGCAAAAATATTTGAATTCATGACAGGTTTTAAAGCAACATGTTTTGGAAATTTGTGCTATTTAAAAAGATCACAAAGTCTCTTTATTTTCATAGCATAATGTTCACTTAGCATAATGGGTGTGTAGGCATAGTAAAACGTTTATGGATTATACGATAAATTACCCCTTAACCCCCTCCCTCATTGATGATACCGGAATTAGATCATATTCTGAAAACTATGACGGATAGCGAAAACGATATCAATTACAAATGTGTAGAGCGAGTCCGACTTAGTATGAAATTGACTGTTTTATGTAAAAGTAAGTTTATTTGAAGTCCTAAAATGTTAAGTTTTTAATGACCATCACTTGCTTAAATACGTAACTAATCGCCTTTAGTATTATAAGGCAGATGCATTCTTAATAATCGAATTAACACAAGTAAACAAGGTAGAAGAGAAATTGCAACACCGTGAAGGAATTCGCATATATATATATATATATAGTTCATTGAGAGAAATTTCAAAATGATTAAGTTTGTGCGCATATTGGGTCACATGGTTCCCAGTTTATGACTTAAAAGTCAGCAACTGGTTCATTACGCATATGCTATCAATAACGATTGCATCAGCGGTATTGTTGAAGAAGCGTAAAATGCTACATAGATATCAAAAAGCTGAACACTAGTAGTTAATGGATATAAAATGATGCAGAATGCTGAAAATGCACGACGTCGAATTGTGAATACGTACATTTGCGACGCGTGTTCGATACGACGCCAATACCATTCAGCGATGTGTGAAACGATGAACGCAGTACCGTCTGTGAACACGACCGAAGAGGGCACAAGTGCACAACAGATAGAACTAACCAGAACATTCGAAAAAATCGAGAGCCTTTCACGTCACGTAACATCCGAAGCTATCTGTTACAATCCAAGGATGCATCAGTATCCACCCAAACTATCTGCAGCAGTTTTCATGAGGTAGGAGACACACAGAGCAAACAGGGCACACAGGGCAAACAGGAGATCAGTTAATTGCAGAACATGGGATAACACGCCTGACTTTGTCCCGTTGCTATCGCAACTGGACCAACGAATGCCATCGGATATTGCACGCAGATGAATTTCGTTTTTGTTTGTGAGCGAATATCTCCCCTGTCGTCTGTTGCGTCTTCCAGAATGATGCAGTCTAGTAGCCTATTTTTCAAGCGTCATACTACCCCACTCCAGACATAGTGGTTTGTAGATTTATCGACTTCGGTCAGCAAACAGGAATTATTAACATATTTGATAGTGTGACATCGGAACAGTACGTTAAACAAGTTGCTTTGGCTGTAGTTCGAACACTGACACAGCTGCCTCCGACACTTGTTCCAGTAGGAGAATGGCCGCCCACATATTGCACTATGAACTCTCATCAAGGTGGACGGAATCGACATACTTCCGTGACCCGAAATACCATGGAATACGTGTGGGATTAAGACCTCATCGTAAGTGATCTCCACCGGAAGTTACCGTATAGGAGTTTCATATCGCAGCGGACGCTGCTTGAAAAGGAGTACCTCAGGTGAACATTACTGGCCTCATGAACAGTATGCTATGCCGCTTAGCTTCCTGCGTAGCTGTACGTTAGGACCACCTTAATTAGTGAATAAACAGCTTTCGTTTGTATACCATTATTCTGGGTGGAGCTAGTAGTGCTAAAGCCAATTGGTCGGCCCCCCACCCGGTCGACTCTGTCTCTGTATACCATTCTTTGTCTTTTTTAGTAATTTGTATATATATCTCGCCTGTATTGGTCCAGTAATTTTCACATGGCTGCGCGCATTCTCTCATGGTGTTGTAATTTCACTTTTAATCGGCTAGTTTATTAATGTTTACAGTTTTAGAAGTCAACATAATGGAAAATATAAAATTTTTTACATGCGAATTCATCTAAGATTGTATTATACTGTACAGTAGCAAAACGAGTTTGAGAAATCTGTAATATAACTGAATAATGTTCCAGAAAATGTCTGAAGCAAACGATAAATGTCCAAAAAACTACGTTAGTATATGAGCGCAGTTATTCTCCTTATACTCTTGAGAATTACTGACTAGCATTACTACCGGTTTGAAAATTATCATTAATTTGGCAAATATATTTAAGGAGATAAGAAGTACTATATTTCAGGTTTTATTTTTTTATTATATTGCACTTATATTGTTCGAGCATAGCTAACAAATGCTAGTACGCAAACGGTTCGTTGAGTTTTTCCGAAAGTAGACTCATCCCAAAAAGCACCTCGAGAAACGCTAGAGGTGCCTCCAGATTTTGTTTCGGAAATTCGCGGTGGAAGAAATACAATGGTTTCTTTTTTCTTCTGTTCTTCATACGCTCATACTTAACTTACTAGGAGCTAGTTTGTTAGATAACAACAACACATTATTAATACTATACATAGTAATAAGATGTGTTGAAAAAAACTTTTGTGTGAATACTTCATCTTCGTTCTATAGTCCGTTAAAAATCTTTTGTAAAAAAAAAAAAAAAAAAAAAAAAAATCAATTAAAAACCTAAATTATTATTGGCTTCCATACGGTTTCTAAAAAGTTTGACCTTTTAATTCTACTCTATGAGAAATTTGCGAAATAAAAGCAATCTCACTTTTTACAAACTCGATATAACTCCGAGTTATATCAGTTGATACCCATTTAATTCATTTTCAAGGACAGAAGCTGAAACTCTGGGCAAACACCCTGTGTGCATGCCGATTTTCTCATACAGAGGTATTCTACTGCAGTTTATCCAGTTAAACGGAATTTTTTCATTCAGAAATCTATGAATATTTTCGATTAGTAACATTCGCTTTATTTAATAACAGATTAGATAAGTCGAATATTACTATTTGGAATGAACAGTAGATTTTTGGTTAATAAATTTCGCTTAGTTGGCAACACTGCTCTAATTTCAGATACATTTGAATGTTTTTTATTCGGAACAGACAGTCTTAATTCACGGATGGATGGTTAGAGTAGCTTAGTTAACCAATTAAAAGGACCAAAAAGTTTTTAAAAATGCAAGAATACAATTGTTATTATATATTTTTTTTCAATAAGTAAATCTTTAAGAATGTCACACAATTAGTCCAATAAGAAAATTTCGAAAATTACGGTTTTACGAGCCATAAGCGTTGAGTCGCGTAGACCCGGAATACGCTCGAAAGTAAAACTTTAAACTCAATTTTCTCGAAAAACTGTTCTTCAGTGGTCTTGACAAGGTAATGAATTTACATGTTTATACGCAGGAGCAAGACACCGTCTTGCTCCTTCTTCCAAAGTATAAGCACGTCTTCTTTGCGCCTGATGAAGAAAGACTAACTTCTTTTGACTGCCTTGCACATTTATAGATATTTTTTATGGTGTTTTAAGAAGTTCTTTTGGCTCTTAAATGGTCTCTGTTCTTCTATTACAATGCTTTCAAATATCTGGTTGCTAAATTTTATTTTAACAGCTTTTTCTTTATATTATGTTGAATTATTCGGGTCACGAATTTTCCAAAAATTACTTTGTGAGCATTTGAAACAAGTAAAATGAAATTCTTCAATTTACCAGTGTAAATGATTGAATATCCCTTCCAAATGAAGATCTTTGCTTCATTACTATGTTGATGAGCATCTGACCTATGCGAAATTCAACTTTTGATACAACAAAATCGTCAGTTTACAGCAGTGTTACTCAAATTTTATTTACCTCATGGCGCACTTAGAAAAATTAGGTTCGTTTTCGTTTTTGTAGAATTTATTTTGGTAAAAACAATTGATTTGATAAATTTAAATATTTTCCTAAATTTTCGGTACACATTTCTTAAATATTCTATAAATATGAAAACATTTCTTGATAGGTGATTGCTATCATACTCTTTTTACATTTTAAACCTCCACCACACTGTTGCCAACATCGCTTTTGCTTTATACCAAACTTGGTGACTTATACACTTTCGAAACTTTAGTCACAAGTGCACGTGGTATCAGTGATATTTCTAAAAATCCCACTTAAAAAGATTAAAAATACTTACGCAACGACAGGTTGTGATAAAAAAAAGTAAAAAAGTGCCCAAAAAGTTGGAAATGATGTCGATTGGTTAAAAGGACTTGAAAAAGGGCCCGATTTTCGTCAAATGGTCATGACTGTAATCCTGACTAAAGTAATGAGTTACGAATTTATTGCTCCTGTTAATTACTCATCCTGTTTCTGCTCTCCAGTTATCATAAAAAAGTAAAAATATTCATGAATTTTGTGAGGTTTTGTTTCTTATCAAAAAATTAGTATAATTGCATAGATATATTTGAAAGCTAGATTTTCCTAGTGTTATCATTATCATTTTCATTATTATTAATATTATTGTTATTATTAATAATGTATTTTAATGATATTACTTCCTTTCAAGTTAATCGGGGCTTTATTTATGTTTTATTGTAGGTAAGTAAAAGTTGATTTAAAATTTAACGTACGATTTTATCTTAGTAATTAGAAAACTTTGTTGTCATTATTAGTTTGTTTAAAAGTGGAAGAACAAGCAATGTACTCAATGTACTATAATTTCTTGTAATAAATTTTGAAACAAATTAAGTACTAAGCATTTAATAAATTATTTGCGTATTTCAAATGAGAACTGGTACCTTGATTTTTTCTTTTTATTTTAATGAAACAAAACTTTTTAATTAAAAGAATAAGAGGGTGTAATAAATATGTTATTGTTTCAATTATTTTCAATTAATTACTGAATTACCATAATTGCAAAATAAAAAAAAATACAATTTCTCTATTTACAAATTGACAAAATTACAGTTCTCACACAAATCTTGATATATCAACACTATTAAATTTTATATCAATTCTATTAACATTTATTTGAATGCTTAAATTAGTTAAATATGATTGTCAAAAGCAAAAAACAATTCAAGATCATTAAAAAAATATTCGTTGCACAAAGAAGATGAAACTTTTAGCACAGTGTAAAGAAAAGGAAAAATGTCCGGAGGATATTTCTTGGTACATTTTCCCTACTAAATCAAAGAAAAGGGAAATTAAATCACGCTTTCCGGAAATAGAAAGCTGGAGACAAATTCTTTTGACAACATCTGCTTGCGGATTATCCTTTTTTTTTCTTTCTTTGTTCGACTGTTTTTTATTTCGAAAGATGTCGGAAGTATATTCACTTAGAAAACAAGAATAAAAACTCTCTTAAAGTTATGTAGAGATACGAAATTTAATGTTCCTTGCTTGAAATTTCCATGCGCTTTTTAAATCTGTAGTTTTCTCTAGCTGATTTTTTTTAATAGAAAATTATGAAAAGTTTTAAATAGATGGTAAAAATTTTAATTTCATTATTTGAGTTATTCCAACGGGAAAGTATTCAAAGAAGTGGACAATGCTATGAATTAAAAAATATAAATATTTTACTACTAAAAAAAAAAATAATAATGATAACAATCAGGGGTTTTTGTGAAAACTTTTCATGCTTTTCAATCGCGTTCAAACCTCGTTGTCTAATATTAAGTGTTTTAAATAGTTAATTCATTATAGACAATTATAGGAGATGAAATGTTGCTTAATAATGAATTGGCTTTTTATCAATCATTGTGAGAATGAAGACGGACTTATTCATAGTGCCAATTAAGGGAGGCGTGTACCCCTCCCAAACTTTCCAAACACTATGTTTTACGAAATGATGCAGACATTTAAGAATTGTCTTCTATCGATCTGAAATAGGAAGGAAGATTAGCAAAACTAATATTTTCCTTTTTGGATTCATCTTTCAGAACAATCGGCAATATGCTCGCTTTCTACTAAATACCGAGTTTAGCGCAAAAGTCCGAATTTGAGCATTCAAACTAGGTTTAAAATCCAATGTTTTAGGGATTTGTAATGAACGGTAAAAATAATTTGGATCACTTTCCTATATGAAGTTTTCCATGCAGTCATTCTATTTTTTCGTGTAAAGTCAATGTAAAGCTTTTACCTGTTTGGTCAGTTACAATAGTAAACACGGGGCGATTTTTTTCCTGTTATCCGCTTTTCAAGAATTACTTTTGAAGCATGATGGGGCAACTCAGCTTCAACTTCCTAGCACTATTGACTGTTGAACGAAAGGAAGCCACAAAGCATAGCTGCTGACCAGCAACCTCATGATCTATGTTGCAAGTGGCCAAAAGTATCTTTTCACCTCTATGCTTAATCTTAAGTACCTTAAGAGCCATTAAAGTAAAAGGGAGCCAAAAATCATATTTAACATTCACACGTTGGGAAATATTTCATCTCATATGCTTTTTGTTTTACTAATTGGTATCACTGAGTGACAATAACTAAATACAATTATGTATCCATGATTTATTGGAGTTCCATTACCGGTTGTTTATGCTAATGAGCTGTCTTTTGTAACATACCGCATGTTATTGACGAAGGATTTTTTGAGCGAATAGTTTCGGCCAGAATCTTTCAGGTGGCTCAGTTGTAAAAGATTAGCAAAGATAGTCCCTGGTTTCGAGTGTATCCACAATTTCTGCTCACGCGCAAAGGTCTCTGAAAATTAAAGTCGGTCGTCTTCGGCAAAGTGACTTTGCAGAAGTAATATGAGTCCTTATTGTTAAATGAATATGAAGATATGTCTCTGCCGCATAATGGTATCTGATCTTAAGGGACCTCCGTAAAGCAGCCCCTGCTCTGAAATCCTCGGCATCGGCTCGTGGGCTGGACTCCTCTATAGGTGTTCGATTCCTGCGGGTCGTCGGGGTGAACCGGTTTGGGCACCAAGCGAAAGGATCACTTGGCTCTTTTCGTGATGAGTATTTGAGAACTGTCGCAATCGACTGGTCTTCTCTTTGTTTGGGAGTTAGGCTGCGTGACGTGCGAAGGACAGTGCGCAACCGAGACCGGAGCCTTTATGAAGGAACCGGAACGGGGGCAAAAGGACCTGTCAGGGCCCAAGACCGGGGGATGGGACCCCATCTTTACCGTGCAGCAGGGGAAAGTGATCAGATAGTTGCGCAAATGTATGCAGGACGCTAACCACGCCAGCGAAAACATTAGGATCAAATATTTGCGCGTGTTCATGAACAACTGTTCGAAACTAGATCGGCTACCAGTACCTGTCATGATAGAGGATACAATCGATCGACATGGTCAGTTGCAACCAAGAAAGCTATCTAACTGCGTTCTGCATACATTTGCGCAGCTCTCCGATTTCTTTTTCCTATCGCACTGTAAGTTAGATGCATGCCTGGATATTCATTTAACATATAATGACTCATGTTACTTCTGCAAAGTCACCTTGTCGAATGTCAACCAGCTGGATTTATCAGAGAGCTTTGCACGTGAGCAGGAATTGTGCATTCATTGCGCTCGCTACAACATCATGCGTTTGTTTGCGCTTAAACTTTCCCACGTGAAATTGACTTCTTTTGCTATATTCTACATTCCCACCAAATTTAAACAATCATTCCTGATACACACTGTATAACATCTTCCGAGTTACATGAGATTCCGAAAAGCATTCTTTATCCTTAGAAACCTCGTAAATAAATATATTATTGATATTTAAAGAAGTGTTTATGAAAAAAAGAAATTATTTTGCTGCCACTGATATTTGGAAAAGTTTTCCAGTAGTTTTTATAGTGTTTGATTTAGTTGAACCCGGAATATAAGTTTTTTGAGTGCTATCTATTCTAAAGTAAGAATTTTCATGTTCAACAAGCATGTTTTACAAACAAACAAGATAAATTAACAGCATTAACATTAACATTAAAATTAATTTTAAAAAGGTTAAGGGAAAAACGTGAGTGATAAATGCCATAGGCCAAGTGACTCAGTTGAATTAATTGGAAAATATATAACAGTTGAGAAATAATAAAATGTCCTACTTGGGATAGATCTGTAGGAGTGGCAGACGATTGTTGACACCTGTAATAGTTTTATTTCATTTAGTGAGGGAGTGGAGTCAGGACTTTGGACAGTAAAACAGTCGGAGATGAGAGCTAATCTTCACTATCCGATTATGTATTTATTTCTTGACTAAAAATACTATAAAAGACAAACATATTCGATTAAAACGAAACTTATATACAGGACGTTGGTCGTAGCAGTTTTAAACTGCTTTTTGAAGCGTAATATTTTAAATATGCCACGTTCTGGAGTATATCTTCCAAGAACACTGGTGACAGAGATTAAACAGACCGCAGGTCTGATCTGTACGAACATTGAGCAGCAATGTCTTGGGGATGCTAAAAGTGTCATCAGGTCGCTCTATTTAGTAAAACAAAGCATATTTGATTATCTCAGCAGTTCTCTTTATTTGAATTAAAGTTTGAAATTAAATGTCTAATTGAAGTCCGTTCAGTGCTGCCATCTGGTATGACCCCAGATGCTGCCATCTGGTATGAGTCCGTGAAGTCTGTTCAGTATTGAGTCCGAAATGCAGGGAATTGATGGACAGTTTCTTTGGTGCTGCCATCTAGCGACGCAACGAAGAACTCCTTACTATGTGCTGGAAAAAGTTATAGTTTGAACAGTTCACGCGAAACACAGTGTATATTGTCGTTGCACATGTCACAAGCATATTATCACAAATATTATTCGTGACTGGTAAAATATATGTATAGTTGATTTGTTCACAAAACTAATTATATGTGCGATGATTTTCAACAATTAATATTATTTTGTTACTCTTGGATGTATAAATTCTATTAAGCAGCTGGAAATGTTTAATTCAGAATTAATATCATCCTAAAAATCGATATTCCGGTTTGATAAAACTGATTAATGTACTATAAAAACTACTCAGAAATATTTCCGAAAATCAACAAACAAAATTTTGTTTTTATAAATGATACTTTAAATCTCGAAAATATATTGATTTCAAAGGTTTCTCATGATAAAAAACGCTTGTCGGATTCGTGGGTAATTCAGGAGTTGTTATGTTGTCATTCTTGATTATATTATATTTTCGTAGATTATGAAACATTTGTCTTTTATTACAGTGTGTGACTGGAGTAAAATGATACAGCTTTTGAGTTGGTTCCAATATTGATCTCAGATAAGCGGGTTCAACAGTTCCCGAAAATGCGAGACAGATATCTTAGTCTCAACTGTATAATAGTCTTTATTTCCATAGGTAAGTATAGCTTGTATTTACAATTAGAATAAATTGCATTTGAATATTATTGATGTAATTTTAAGTAAAGATATTTTATGAAGCGTAAATCAGTATAAATACCTGTATCACCAAAATCGATATGCTAAAAAGGCCCCGGGTACTAAAAAGGCTAGTTTCGGCCTAGAAGTCCATATTCCCTCCTTAGCTACAGCATAAAATCTCTGGTATACACCCTCCACCAGTAGCGTTAGGCTATCTGTTATTTTGTTTTTTTGTTTTTTAAGACAACATCGCTGCATAATAATTGCATGAGAAGTATTCACACATAAAATGAAATTTGTCCTTCAGTATTTTTTTTTTTTAGATATATAATTTATGTTAGATGTAAATTTCCAACTGGGCAAAAAATGTCCGGACCAGGATTCGAACCAGGGTTCTCCTGGCTAAATCCGCCAGTGCTCCGCCATCCGAGCCATCCCGGACATATGAGACAACGTCCGAGCTATCCCGAGCTAGCTCGGATGGCGGAGCACTGGCTGCATTAACCAGGAGATCCCTGGTTCGAATCCTGGTCCGGACATTTTTCGCCCAGTTGGCTATCTAATATGATTTATTTACTAATTAGAATAATTGTGTTAAAATTAATCTAATATAATTTATGATTTTCAACTACCTCTGGTGATACTACTGAATGGTGGCATTATTTTCATTGTCATTCATTACTTTGTATGGATAAGGGAAAAAGAAGGTTTCTTTATAAACGATCTGCCTTTTGCTTTTTTTTTTTTTTTTTTTTTTTTTTTTTGGACAGAAGTTTCATAAACACACATCATGAATAAAGTGGTTTTAAAAGATTAATATTAAGAAAATTAAAGATCAATAATGACATGCGAAGTTTTATAAAGAGCATTTCTGAGGTAATATTTGGTTATAATTCCTTTTAAACGTCAATTAAATTATCATAAAAAATTTATCTTTTAGGCGCGTTCGTAGTTATGTAAATACGTAGCACCTATAGTCGTCGGTCGGTCTGTCTGTCTATCCGTCCGTCCGTCCGCATATAGCAGAGCAAAAAGTACCCAACCGACTGGTCCGAAATTTTAAATGTATAACTGTTGCAAACTTTTGTCGAGTCATTCCAAATTTTGTGAAAATCGGATGTATAGTTTAATGACAGGTACAGTCAAAAGTTTTCCGTTAGATTACGGCCAATGAGGAAAAAATATTTCAAGTGCATTTTAATTATGTTACAGCCTTTCGAACAATGAAATTGATATGCACTTATGAAGTGCACTAAAAGATCCATTCGGTACAATATGCGGTGCAAAAAATATTTATAAAGCTAGTTTATTTATAAATTTGGCACGAACTGATCCCATTTGCCACGTTTGATGTGCAATTTCCAACTTGTCTTACTATTAATAAGCGTAACGTCACGACGGTAAATATTCTTACTTTTAAAACATGAATCAATTATTTTTATATAATTATGGAGATTTAAAAACTGAAAATTGTTAGATTAAAAGTTTCTCATTCAATTAAAATTAACAATTAATTTAATCTCAAAGTAATAAATCACAATTTTCTGAATCAATTTTTTTCATTATTTTTAGAACAATATAAATTGTCTAATTTTCATTAAAAATAAGAAAATTAGTAGAAATTTCTTTCAGAACATTATTTCAAAATGCTAAAAAAGAAAAAGAAAAAAGCATTTGATATGCATAGATTATGAAACACTTTCCAAAGTTAACAGATTATTTTTACAAAAATTAAGCTTTTCGAGTGTTGAAAGGTGATATCTAAATAAATAATTTAGAAATAATTTAGAAAAACGCTTTTGCATTTACTGACGTTAAACAGTAATGTATTCGAATTCCTTTATGCAGCCATGTGTAATATCTGTAGAAATTATATCACATATTATGCTAAAATTTTGGTAAATGCGTAACAACACGCGTAACACATATGAAAATGCGCTTTTAATAATTTTCAATCATAGAAGACAATAAGTATGAATTAATTTGTCCAGCTCTGTAAAAGAACATTAAATGTTGCATTCAGTATTTACTATAGGGGAGATATTAATGTGCATCACAAAAATGTTATTAATTTCATTATCTTATTATAGCATCGTTATAGCATACTTTAAACAATTATTGCCTTTTACAGTGTTGCAACAGAATGGTTTTGTGTGTCCCTGTAAATGGTCAATAAATGCTACGCTCGCTGTTTCCTATAGAATTTTTTTCAGTGCATATCAATAATCCATTTCGTAATGAATGAAATATTGTTACCACATTAAAATGCACTTACAACTATTATCGCTCATAGACCAGAATGTATTTAATTATTTGAGAGTGCCAACAAACGTTCTATAAATACCACGAAAAAATCTTCAGTTATCAACATGCTACAATAAACTTCAATAATATATATATACATATATATATTTCTTGGCAACTCATATATATTTACCAAAAATTAATCGACAAAGGACGGACAGACAAACAAACGAACAGAAGTCATAGGCATAGGCACTTTCAACTTTGTTTAAAAGATTAAAAAAGAAAATGAATACATGCAGAAATTATATATGGCCCCGGAAATTTCTGATCACGCTACGCCTATGAGTATGGGTATCAAACAGCCATTAGGTTTTGATAAAATCTACCGTTTTTCCAGTTTTTATATTAATTAGTGTAACAATAACTGTTTGCTTTGTAAAATAGTTCTTCGCTGAAAAGAAGTTTTAGCTGACATAATGTAACTGTACCCAAAGAAATGTTAATAACTTAATTAAAACTGCGGCCTCAAAAAACACCTGTCCTAAGAAACAAAAAGACTTTTAAGTACCTATTTGAGGCGTCGGACATATTAGATACATACATCTTATTTCGTGAAGAAAGCTGTCTTGCAACTCAAGCCATGAAAGCAGGCACCATAAAAAATTAATTACTTAATAACGTCTTTAAAAGAAAGTGGTGCTTGTATTCGAAATGAATATAAAGCGGTTTACGCTCGGAAACTTCGCAATTGTTTAGAGTAGTGATAGCAGTATGCATAAAGTATCATTATAAACACGCATCAAAAGGAAGACTTCATAGAACAAAAGCAAAATAGAGAGAATGACAGAGAGAATGAAGTGGGAGGTCTTTGCTTCCCCCTAAAGTACTTTTTACGAAATGAAGAAACAAAACAAGTAAAAGAAAACTGCATAATATAACCAGTTTCCTTTTCTTAATGATGCAGTCACAAAATCGGAGGGGAGGAGTCAACGCTTCTCAAGTATGATTCTCCATAGATCCTAATTGGACGGGACCTCTGTTTTCATTCGTTATTAGTTTTTTCTTTTCTTTTATTACCTGGTTGTCACGCACCAGCATCACCGGTTTAAAAGATTTTTCTTCTTCTTTTTTATTTCTATAATTCATTTCGAATACATATTGCAGTGGTTTTGCACAACGCGCTTAACGAACTCTTAGTGCCAAGACTAGTTACAAAAGGTTGCCAACTTGGCTATTTTATTTGGCGAGATTTTACGTCGCCAACTTTGACTAATTGTTTCTTCTTGTTTTTTCGGGTTTTCTAAGTTGTTTCTTAAATGATAGCAGTTGAGGGGCGCCAGGGCCGTGCTTACAGGGTAGCAAACTTTGCTCTAGCATTCTATTACCTCCGCTAATTTAAATCGGAGTAAAAATTATTGTTTTAATGGAAGTTTACGCTGTTTCTATTTTTCTTTTTTCTTTTCTTTTTTTTTTTTTTTTTTTTTTTGCCTATTCTTTGTGTGAGATTTGTGAGGATGGCACTAAAATATTCGTCACGTTTGTGCTTTTTACGACATAAGATTTTTTTAAATTCTTCGAGGTTTCAAGAAAAATGTTGCAATCAAAGAATGAAAATTGAAAATTTTCCTTTGGCTTTTGTTTATCTAAATCAGAAAACATTTTTCATAAATTATTCACGCCAGCCAATATTTCATTCAGTTACTTTATTCTGTATATGGGCCATTCCAAAACACGTGTGGGACATCTTTTCTACATATTACTTCTGTTTTAACAGTTCTATTGTATCCTCAAATTAAAACAACTGTGCTAATATGAAAATCTAGATTTTTTTTGTGGTTTTTAATGTATAGTTTATATTGTAATAACTTATAAGTTAATAGGCATAGGTATTTATGCAAGTATAACATGCCGGACATTTTGTCCATTTTTCATGAAATAGCCCAGAAACAGGTAGATTACTTAGATCTAGGGTTTAAAATGTGTAGATTATTTAACCTATTAAAAACATGTAGCTTACTTATGTCTAGGGTTTAAAATCCGAAGATTTTTAAAGCTTAATGGACCATTCCTTATCACGTGTGGGACAGCTTTTCTATATATTATTGCTCTTTTATGCTATTGTATCCTCAAATTAATAAAACTATGCTAATATGATTATCTAGGATTATTATTTTTTTTTTGTATATTTTATATTCTACCAACTTATAAGTTAACAGATACAGGTATTTGTGTACGTGTCATGTACCGGACATTTTGTCCGTTTTTCATGGAATGGCCCATATATGAACTTTTTTTTATTAATTCTGGTTCAAAAGTAAATAATTGCACTCGAATTTTGATCTATTTTTAATTCTCATTGATTTATCATGAGTTATTCTTACAAGTTAATAAAATGTAAGTACTGTATGACTTCAAAAATCCGGCATTCAGAAATCTGGCAACATAAAAAATCCGGCATCAAAACCATCTTTTTCCTTTCTTTTTCTTTTACACTTTCAAGTTATGGGAGAATTAAAAAAGCATTTCTTTATGATTTAAAAACTTCATGATCGAAAGTAAAAATGCAAAAAAAGAATATTTGACTTTTTTTTTATTTGTTTATTTGTTCATTTGTTTATTTGTTTTTCCTTTATTTTCTGAACAAATTTTCTGGGAGCAGCGCTGTTGCTTAGCAACGGGAACAACTTTGGGGACAATTTTTGCGAAAACATGGGACAATATATGGTCGGAACGAATTTTCGGCGACGTAGACATCAATGATGAGGAAGAATTTTCAGGTTTTCAAATTTGCAGTGAAAAGACTGCAATTTATGAACTGATTGTACACGCAAAATCTGAAAATCCATTAAGTGTCGAAAATAGGGATATAGATGATTCACTAAGTATTGACGAAAATGTACCAACAACGAACAAATTAACGGGCAGCGAGATCGCTGACGCTGTGCTAAATAGAACCGCAGATAATGCTATTAGCAACTCAGAAGACGAGGATAAACAACCGGCTGAAGAAAAGGTGTCACTAGAAAAATGCATAAATTTGATTGAAGAAATAATATATGCTTTAGAAAAATAAGACTGTATTTCCGAAAGAGACACTCTTCATTTGTATAAAATAAAAAATAAAAATAAAATAAAAAAATAAAAAAAAAACTTGTTAAAGAACGGCCAAAAAAATTGAAGCAAACAAAGTTGACATCGATGTTTCCGAAATTGCAAGAAAAAGTAATTTCACTCTTTATTAGATTTTTTTTTTTTTCTGTAACATAGAAAATATCAGTTAAAGTAAGTTTTTTTTTAATTAAATTTTCTCTTCTTCTTACATAATTATCACTTAATAATGAATTAAATTATGGCTTAAGGCACCATTAAGAACACAGAACTACTTCTGATATTCCTTCAAAAATCCGGCATAGTCTGGGTCCCGATGATGCCGGATTTCTGAAGTTATACTGTACATAAATTGTTACTTGAAAACCACTCTAGAGACAGCGGTTTTCAGTTATGCAAGGATACGCAAGGGCTGTTACAATAATCATGGTCAGCCAAAATATTTCGTCCAAGAACACTAAAATATTTCACCAGGGACGCTAAAATCTTTTAGAACGCGAGACAGCTGCACAAACATCCCCTCATCGAGTTTGGCGGCTAAAATTCCAGGATTAGTTAAAACACGATTCGCGTATTAAAATGCAACTGTTTTGTCAAGCCATATCTGATAGCAATATTTAATCTTTGCTATCATAAATTGCGTGATGTTCGTTTTTATCCTCAAAAACAAACTATTTATTTCTCAATATAAAACAAATATAGTTAAGATAAATTGGGCTTACCTTGTATTTATGTATATCCGTATATCATCTGGTATTCTACATACGGAAAGGGTAAATCGATCTTCTCATATCTTCTTGTATTTCTGTTTTAATTGACATTTTATGAACGTGTGATCATCCAGGACATTTAAAAAGACACATATTTTTGTGTGACTTGTAAACTTAAATTTGTGCAGAAACTTATAAATAGAAAGAAAAAATTAATATTTAATAAGAGCTTTAAGTTATACATCTCTCCGTTAGAGAGTCTGAGTTACAAGTGAAAATAGATAAAAATACATGTATAAAATATTATCAGCAATAAAGAACAGGAAATTAGTGATATAAATCACAATAACAAATTATTTGTATCAATATTTATATTAATAGTAATTTAAAAATAAGAGTTTATATATATCCATAGTTCTTAAGTATCGCGAAATGTTTATAATAACGTATTTGTTTATGATTGTGTAATCACTTTTCCTTTTCACTTCCTTATTTTAGATCATAAACACTTTTGATAATTACTCTTATAAATCACACTTGACACATGAAAAAAACAGTTTACTTAGTTTAATTATTTTAATGTTCTTGTTTGAAGATTATATTTCACAATATCTGTCAACAATATCTTGGTAGAAAACATCTGCAAACACGATTATAACGGTTAACTGGTAGACTTATCATTGTGTTTTCCTGCTCCCAGTAATCCACGTTTTCATACCTTTGTGCGCAGGGAAAAACAATGATAAAACTACCGATCAACCACTAAAATCAGATCTGCAGGTTGTTTTCAACAAGATAGGAATTGGGAAACCAGTTGAATTTTAATATGCTATCTAATCCTGAAATTTCAGCCGCCAACTCGATGAGGCGATGGCCTATGCAGTTGCCTTCTGGTCAATTTCGATAAGGCCGCTAAAAGATTAAGCACGGTGAAGCAGTGGTGCCGTCATTGGATTTTGAAATTTAATTACCTAGTATGCTGCTGTATAACCCACAATTTTGAAACAAGGATATTGATCAAAATTTACGAGGGCGTGTTATACGCCGGGTCTAAAAATTAAAGATTCACAATTAAGAAGTAATGAAAATAAAACTGATTTTTCTACTTGAGTATAAGAATTGAGCTTTTATTAAAAGAAAACGTCCTTGCTATAGCAAGATTTTCATCCTACGTTCTCGATTCAAATTTGCTCATCATTTTCTTTATGTTTTTAATATTAGCTATTATACTCTTCAATGCACTTTATAGTATTTCACGATACATATCACATGAAGATTTGTTTGCAAAAAAAGATCGTGAATGTAAAAAAATAGTAAAAGTTCATTCATCCCAACTGATTTTAAATAATTAAACAGTAAAAAAGAGGAAGCTTAGAACCTTTAGCAAGGTGGCTCTGACTTCCTTCTCCCGGTGTAAAACACTGTGAAGAGCAAGGATATTCATGCGAAAATACCCTCTAGCGAAAAAAAAGGAAAAACTGTTTTAATTCTTCGTTTTAGGAATAACTGTCGAATGATGAAAATAAAAATCCAGAAGATATTCTGGATTTTCATTTTCACTATTTTTTTATTTTTCTATATTGTTTTTAACGTTTATAATTTTAAAAATCGCCTTGAACTGCGGAGAGAGGTGGTTATATTCTGGGGAAAGGAAATGAGCCTTTCCATTTATTTGCAGTTCATATTATCATCTGAGAAAAATGTTAGTAAAAAATTATTTTTGAATATTTCATGTTTCTTAATTGTTAAATTTCTGTATTGTTTTTTACGTTGGTAATAATTTAAACACCTATTACTCACTAAGGGAAGTGAAGGGGGAAATCTGACAAAAAAATGTTGGTTTAAGTTATTTCATTATAATTTGATTCTATTAGGAAAAAAAAAAGCGGTGTTTAGGCCGTGGACAACAGGCAAAATGGTTTTAAAATCTTGCCGCTCTCTGGATTTCGTTCCAATAGAGTCAGTGTTGCTGACATTCAAGCATGTTCATAATGCTTTACTCGTTTTTAGAAAATACAGAGTGATTGGATAATAACTGGTCAAATTTTAAAGGAGATAGAGGGGACCAAAATAAGCATTTTTTATCATAGTATGTGCGTCCGGAAATGAAGCATATAAGCGCCATCTATTGATACTTATATGCTACCTTTCATTGCATCTTTCAAATTTTTCTTCGCCACTAGCGCTCAAACGTGCAATTTCCGATCATACATTCTAAGATGAAAAATTCTCATTTTGATCAACGCTACCGCCTTTTAAAATTTGGCCAGTTATTTTCCAATCACCGTGTATTTATAGAGTCTGTACATTTTTTGATATGTTGTAAAAACAAGGGTATGCTATGAGATAGGTATTTTACTAAACTTCTGCCAGTTTTGCCTATATTACTATAAGAGAGACACCTTCAGCGAGGACTTTTGAAGGGAACGTGACCCGAAGTACTGTTCTCGTACGAGGAAAACCCTGAAAAGCATGCAAAGGTTTCATGGGAAGTACTGTAGTCCAACTCTTATGTGTGTTCCTGAAAAAAGAACTATAAATTATACTCACAGCAGATTCCACAGTAAGCGTCTTCTAGTACACCTCAGTGATATATATAAATTTAAATATTTTAAAAATAGTGTATAATCATTAAAATACACCGCAAACGACTTTCTCCATAGACCATAATATAACGGAATTCTTTGCAATAACCCTGTAAATGAGCTACAATTGCTACACGTTTCATTTTCAATACGGAACTTGCCATAGTAAAGCCCAAAATCATATAACAGTTTCATGGCATTTTTACTATATTTACCCTAGTTATAGCACGAACAGACGGCAGACACGCAGACAGACAGACAAGCCAAATTCATAAACACTTCTCAACTGTGTTGGAAAGTGTTAAAAAGAAATTGACTTTCGTATGTTATTGCTAAAGAGAAAAATAATGAATGTTAGGAAATTATATCTTTTATATAATACAAATGTTTTTAGTCATGTTGCAATACTTTAAAAAAAAAATATTAAAAATCGCGCTGGTATCGAACTAGCAGACATCGGCCCTTATAGTTCCCCCCCATATACTATGGGTAATTTTCTTTCTTCTCCTTAAAATCTTGTTTTAATTATACGATATTAATGCAACGAGACGTTTGTTAATAGTGAAAATAGTAGATTTAAATAAGAAATGAACGGTCAGTTATATTTGCATGTTTATAATTGCTTCTTTCTGAGGAGATTTATGCTTAATAATATATTAACAAAAATTGTAAAATCTTTATTTTAATAACTAATGGTACGCTGTATAATATTACTAATGTAACAACAAAGCAGAAATGTGAAAATTTCAACAAAAGTCGACAAATATTTCCAATTAAGTATCCACAGAAGTAAAAGAACTTTGAAAGTATTTTTACGCTAAAAAGTTTTATTTTCAAAAGTTAGTTTTTGGATTTCCTTTTTAGGTAGGTTAATCCCCAATAAAACTTCCTTAAAATATACTCTAAATCAGATCTTCGAGGATGTTTAATCTGTTGTTTTATTCTCTTTTTAACATCTAAGACGCTTTATAAATTTTCCCTTTCGTTTCCGATAATATTTCAAAGTAATCGCTTTAATGCAGATCCATATGTCATTATGTAAATAATGATGTCTTAAAATTTTTAAAGACTTTTATATTAAAAATTTTATGAATATAAAAATAAGGAGTTGGAATAATTATCGGATACTTCATAAAACTTGATTTTTACTTAGAGAAAGAGACACTCAACAACAAAATAAATAAATAAATAAATAAATAAAATAAAATAAATAAATAAATAACAATAAAAAAATAAACAAACAAGCAAACAAATAAATAAATAAATAAATATATGTATAAACAAATAAATAAATAAATAAGAAGCAAAAATTTATTAAAAAAAAATCTTGAAAATAAAAAAATGTTATTGAATTAGACCGTCAACATGGTTTGATGAACAACTTTTATTTTTATTAATGTTTATCATGTATTCAGGGTAGTTATTGAAAGATTTTAGAATCAAATAAAGAAAAAATGTGATGATGAGTTTTTGCTGATAAAAACGTGTAACTAATTAGGAAAAGAAGAAGAAGGAAAAACTATGAAGGAAAAGGGAAAATGTAATTTAATCTTTCAGTTTAAAGTCTAAGTTTTTTTTTTTATTATGTTATATAATCATTATTTTAAAAAACTTCTATGCGACAAAAAAAAAAAAAAAAAAAAAAAAAAAAAGTATAAAAATAATTGAATGGAACTAATGATCGGATAAATTCATAATAATTCATTTTTACTTAAAACAATTTTAAAAACAGAAAAAAATTCCAAGTGAAAGTTTTATTTCTTAACATTCTTTTTTTTTAAATAAAAATCATTGGATTACACCGACAACGTTTATTTTGATAAATGTTTCTTCTATAGAACAGTTTTCGAAAGATTTTCGAAAACATATAAAAGTTTTAAAAAAAAGAAAAAAGTAAAATATCGTGATGAATTTTTGTCTGATAAAAACATGTAACTAATTAAGAAAGTGGGAATGTGGGAAAAAGATGCAGGAAAGATAAAAACTAATGCGTTCATCGAGTATATAATGGAGGTTTAAAAGGTTTTAAACCTTTTAAAAAACTTTTTATATAAACGTAAGAAAGAAATAAGACATGAAAATTTTTCTTGAAAGTGTCTTTTTTTTTTCTTCTTGTGAATTTCTTTTTTACTAAACATAATCCTCAATAAAAATTTCTTGAAATATAACCAAAAGAAGATTTTTGAGTATGATTAATCTAAAATAAAGGCTGATTTTTTAACGATTAACACTTAATCGAATTTCCTTTCTGTTTCAGATAATCTTTGAAAAAGAAATTTAGAACGTAATTAATAATTTATTATGTTTTATAATCCTTATTTTTAAGATCTTTTATGCAAAAAAATAATGAATATAAAATTAATGAATAGAACTGACAATTGGATAACTTCATAATACTTCATTTTTATTTAAGTAATTCACAAAAGATTTCAAAAAGGAATGATTTAGCTCTCAAAGAAGACAAAAAGTTCATGCGTCAATCATAGATTATGAAACACTTTCCAAAACTTCCAGAATTACTTAACAAAACTTCGCTGTTTAATAAGGTAAAAAGAAAATCTAAGAAAGTATTTTCGAAAACGCATAACATGTTTGAAACCAGATATCAGTAATTACCGTCCATAGCCGGAGACGTACCCCAGTTCTTTTGTGCAGGCCTGTATTTAATCTGCAGATTTGTATGCATTCTACATAATATGGTAAAACTTAGTTTAGTATGAAAATACATAAAAAGTTGAAAAGGCTAAAATGTTGAAAATTCACCTTCAGCCGTTTTTAGCAACAGAAGGAAACATACTAATTCTCTTTTACAGCCCTGTATATTACTTACAATTTTTAAAACTCGCTACATATTATACTAAAGCTTAATTCAGGCTATAACATAGATAAACCTACTGAAATTACATTTCTAGACATTGCCATACCAATGTTTTATTTTTGTTGTTGTTGTTGTTTTTTTCTTTTAATTGTACAAACATATCTTAGTAAACTCGAAAGTGCATAACTCAATGAAAAGGCACTTTTAAACCATTCATGTTCATAGACCTCAATTCTTACGAATTCTTTTGTACAGCCCTGTATATGATCTATAGTATTTATACATACCGAGTGGTAAGCAAAAATTTAGTTAAACTTAAACGTGCGTACCATAACTAAATCGAAAGTGCAAGCAATTATCGTTAATAGACAGTACTTCGGATAATGTAGTGTATACGAATCTTTTCTGTAGCCCTGTAAATGAACGATAAATGCTATGCACACCATATTTAACTAAAAGTATCTTGTAGTAAGCTTCTGTAATTTACATCCGTTACATTATATTTTTAAAATAGTATAGCTTAATCAAAAAAATTGCAAACTGTTTTTCCCCGTAGGTCATTATGCAACGCAAATATTTTGCGTAGCCCTGTAAATGAATAACAAATGCTCTGCACCCGATATTCTACAGAATGCATTTTTTAATGTACTTCATAAATGCGTAATCATTTCATTATGTTTGAAATGGTATAACATCATTAAAATGAACTTGAAACGATTTTTTCCTATTAACCGCGATGCAACGAAATACTTTTGACCGTCCCTGTAAATGAATTATAAATGCTACCCACTTAATTTTCAACAGAGATCGTTCTATAGCAAACATCAAAAACGTACAAAAATTTTGAGGGCAATCAGAGTATATTTATGAGAGTTAAAACTCGGACAGATGTACAGGCAAACCAAAGTCATATACACTTTTCAACTATATATTGGAAAGTGTTAAAATTAAAAGTTATTGGACCACACTAGATATATTTATTTTAGGAAATGTTTCTTCAGTATTAAGAACAGTTGTCGAAATATTTATGAACACATAAAATCAAAAATGACATGATGAGCTTTTGTCTGATAAATACATGTAATAACGTAACTAATTAACAGTGTAAGTGCATTTAAACACAGATCTACAGAGGTTATTCTTCCTAAAGTGGTACGAATATAATAGAAAAATTCGCTAGTCGGACATACACGACACACGTCTCGATTCATCTTGTGGTCCTAGGTTTAGGAAAAGATGTCCACCCACACCCGAACATCGTTAGAGACGAGCTCAAGGTTGCAGCGGTCGTCCAACGTCACAACGTCCAGGTCAGATCTCCGGTCCTAGCCTTCCGACGTTTCGATGTATTTAATTTAACTAATTTAGCTTAAAAAAATTACCGGTTAAGATACATTTTTTTTCCTGATCCGGTGAGTTTCAGTTTCTGTTTCTGCAACGCGGGATAACCCACCATTGGCATAGGCTTCCAGATCCCGCGTTGCTAAGAGTATAAAAAAAAATAAAAAAATAAAAATAAAAAAACGATATTATTGAACAATTGTTGAAAGTTCTCTATTTACAGCTGTTTATATAAGAGTTGTTAAACACGCATAAATTAAAGATAAGTAACAAAGATAAAATTTAAGTTAAGAATGCTAAGGATATTTAAGAGAATTAAATGTAATAAGTAAAAGTAATAAGAAAAGTGCTTTACAGACTAACAACACATGACAGACCTAATCAGATGCAGATCAAATGCAACTTTGGATTTCAGGTATCTCCACAGCTCCAAATCCATTGGAGTGAATGAAAATAAATATTAATTATTTAATGTATACTTGATGATTATATTAGTAAAGCTGATTACAACACATTTTCTAACGATTTTCCGGTCCGGTCAAGTGTCGGAAAGGGCGTAGTGACATCCGACAGGCCTTCTACACGAAATTGCGATGGCCTCCCAGTCGACGCACCCCCAACCGCCGCCCGCCCGAGACGAATGTTAAGCTCCCTTAAGGAAGAAAAATAGAAAATTTATAATTTGTTCATTGACTAAAGAATATAAGTTTAAACATTTTCAAACTAAATTCAGTCTGTTATTATTTTTTAAATAACAAATTATGAAAGAAATAGAATAATAAAATTATTCTTGAAAGTTTTTTTTTTTTTAATTTAAAGAAAGAAATGATAATTTCTGTTATTCATTAATATGAATTACAAAATTTTCTGCGCATTAAGCTTAGATAGTTATTCATTATTAATAATATTGTTTTGAATTATGAAATTAAAAAAATAAATGACACCAGCCGTCAAGTTAAATGTGTAAATAACTGGAAAGTATTTTCGATTTTAATATTTTTGATTTTAAGGGGATAAAATTACCCTTGAAATTGTGGTTATTTTAAAACTACGGTACATGTTATGTAATGCAAAAAAAGGCCTTTTCTTTTTACTCAAAATTATTTAATGTCGCTGTCGAGAAACTTCTGCACATTAAAGATAAATTAAGCATGGATAAGACCTAAACAATAAAACGAATGAAATATGCACATTATCTATTGACTTAAAAAAATAATTAACTTAGAAATTACTTTATTTAATAAAAAAATATATAACAACTGAATGAAAAAAAATTAAAGAATAAAATTATCATTGAAAGTGTCGTAATTTTAAGAAAATTATACGTTATGAAAGAAAATATAATATATTTTACTCATTAATATTTATTATAGTGTGGAGAAAATGTTGCAGCATAAAAAATGAGTAGTTATGGAGAAAGGAAAAATAGTCTTGGAATATGAAATTGAAAAAAAAACAATGAACAGTTTGGATTAGCCATTCATTTAAAAGTCTAACTAACTAGAAAGTATAATATTTGACCTACCTGATTATGTGTTTGTACGACGGCGTATTACTGGTTGAAATTATTTCATGCAAGCGGGTAGAGTTGTGATGGCAAAACTGCACATTTTTGTAATTCTTCAGTTTTCGCATAGGTTCTATTAGAGCAATTTTCATTTTTAATACTTTAAAACAATGTTGGAAAGTCTTTATGCATTTGGTTTATCAACCTGGCCGTCTATCGGTGCCCTAACTGTTGTAGACGGTTAGATGTAATTTTATCATGTACAATGTGTTTGCCATGTAATTTTGCCATGTACACCAGCCATGTAATTTTTATATGTTATTGAGGTTTTGTGTAGAATGTTCTGTATTGTACATATGCACCGTGCACCTTTTATAATAATCCTATTACAGAGAAGCCGAACTGAATTCCGTTACAATATGGTATATAGGAAAACAATTTTACGGTGCACTTTACTCATGTTACGATATTTCAAAGATAATGAGATTGATATGCATCATTGAGGTACACAATCATGTGCTTTTTCAGAAATATATTCTAAGTAGCATTTATAGTTCGTTTACAGACACGCACAAAACAATTACATTACGTTATGATCTAAGGAGAAAATTGGTTGCGGTGTATTTTAATCAAGCCGTGACTGTTCCAACACGCAATGAAATAGAAAAGAAGGAATAGAATACAGTAGATCATGTTTTCAATAGGTTATGGTGATCGCAGCATATATCATTCACGTACAGTGTTACACAAAATATTTTGGTCACAGGGCTGACTCTGATCGATAATTGCTGGAAGAGCATTTTCATCTGCGTTTATTAAACTTATCTAGTTCTTAGTGTATTACATCATTTGTCGCTATAGATCGTATACAGGTTTGATCGGAAGAATTCGAACACATTACTGAATATGGACAGGAATTTGTGAAAAGTGACATTTAATGCATTTTGCGTTTTATAAATTGCATATTTAAAAATTTGATTCCAGTGTATGAAATAACGAAAAATTTTATATTTTGTTAGTGTAAGTGTTTCATAATCTATGCCTGATGCATGATTTTTCGCGAGTTTTTTGTTGTTTAGCCTTTAAATGAGCAAGTATATGCACTTTTCATTTCATTTTCTTTTCTTTTATTTGGTTATTATAATATCGCACACTGCAGAATACGCTGGGAATAAAAGTAACAATTCTTGGGGAATTTTATTCACAGGATTAAACGAATCATACTAACAATAAAATGTGATAACATGTCAATAATGAGTTCTTGGAAATCATAATAATCACAAACAATGAAAAATCATGTAAGCACGTTACAATAGAAATGACATTAAAAATTCGGAAAATATGAGCAGGAGTATTGAGATTCCTGCCTAATAAAATATTGTGTGTCATAATGTTCTCGCTTGGCATTTGCTTTTTCTTATAACACTTTCTAACATAGTTGAAAAGTGTACATGACTTGGGTTTGTCTCCCTGAATTTTATCAACACTTAAACTCGTAAATATACTCGGATTATCCTGCAATTTTTACTATGCAATGTTCGTAACTGGAAATGAAGTGGTTTGCATTTATAATTCATTTACAGGGGCGCTGAAAAGAATTTAGCTACGAATTATGGCTTATGCAGAAAAATTGTTTGACCGTATATTTTATTGATGTTACACTATTTCAAACAGAATTAAATTGATATGAATTTCTGAGCTGCACTAAAACATACTATTTGTGGAATATTGAGTGAAAAACGTTTATCATCCATCTGAAGGATTACTCAAAATTTCCGTTACATAATGATGCGCTGGAAAAACTTTTTGCAGCGTATTGTAATTATGGTACACTCCCAGCAAAGAGGAAATTGCTGGCCAGCAGCAAGATAGGTGCTGGCAATGATGGAGAAGTGCTGGCTAATTGTCTACCACTGCATGACCACTGCTGGACAGCTTCAGTCAGCTTTGCTGTTGGAAATCATCAGATAAAATTCTGGTGGGCTTCCGTTTTATCTCACGCGCTAGCCCACCACTACATGGAAGTGCACGAACTTTTGCAGTATTATTGCTGGGAACCTTTACTCTAGGTGGCGTTGCGAATATCGAAGACACTGAGTATCTTAACACAATTTAAGCTGTGAAGCTAATTTTTTTTGAAAATGTAAATAATATAGCACCATTGTCACCAACAAAATAAATAAGTAAATGAATGTCGCCCAGTGGCGTGGTCGGTAGCGACAGCTGCTCCCACGGCGTGGGCCCGGGTTCGAATCCTCGGGTAAGACATGGATGTAATTGTGAATGTCCCATTGTAGTGATATAATATATGTAATGGAAAAATAAAAATTGTTGTGACTTGTTGTTGTTTCTGTATAATAAGGATCATTCGAGGCGACAACCATTGTAGCTATAGGCCCCAAAGCATTCCACTTCGGTGGACTTCAAATGTCAAAAAATCTCAAATGTCAAGTAAATGAATAAATAATTAAATTCTTTATTTCAACGCACTTTTATTTTATCCTTAAATCTGGTTTTACTAAGTTACAAAGGATTTTGGTTTTCATGATTTACACAGTTCAGAATCAATAATAAAAAAAGCGTATAAAATATATAGGATTCCTATACAATACAATAATTTCTATACCAGTTTAATGATTGGGAACGTAAATCACTAAAAAACAAACGTGAAATAGTGTAATGAGAGCTTGAAAGTTACGAGCGATCATAGCATACGCTGAGAGTACTTGTTCATTTCCGATCACGGAAACCAAACAGCATCGAGTGCGGTCAGTACTTGGGAGGGTGACTACATAGAAACCGCTGCAAGTTCAAATATTTCTATAGACACTTCTATGGATGTTTCTATAGCTGTTGGTGAAACTAGCTTATAGAAAAAAGAGCCATAATACTTCTGTTTTTTTATAGAATTCTATAAGAAATTTTTGTAAGGGAAACTGCTGGGCCAGCAAAGGAATAGCAGTGGGATAGGTGCTAGCCCTGCAGGAAAAGTGCAAGGATTGAAGTAAAGTGATGGCATACAAATGCTGGCCTACTGTTGGCCATCACTGATGGGCCAGCCGCAATCCGCACAGACACTTTTGTACAGGTTTAAGTAATTGCACCATTGCACTTTACCGCTGATGGTAGGGCTGGCTGCCATCTTTTTTCCAGTTGATGGCCCACTGTTTCTTTCTTTGCTGGGCTATTTCAAACATAATGAAATTTATATGCATTACTGAGATTTCCTTTAAGGTGCTTGCTGTAGAAAATTGTCTTTCCTTTACAGGGACACACAAAATTATTCAGGTACAGTAGCGTCTAGCAGCGATAGTTGCTGGATGTGTTTTTAGTTATGGTATGTATTTTTAAGTTTAACTAAGTTTTTACATACTACATGGTGTATTTTAATTGTGTAGATCATGTATAGAGCTACATAAATGAATTCGTAAGCATTATTACAAATGTGCTTGAATTGCTTTCAGGTTATTTTTAATTGCGTTTTGCAGTTTTAAGCTGCACTGTATGTAGTATGCCAAGAGATATTTATAGAATACAAATAAATTTATGTACATTTCTACGCAAAGAGCAGAATATATTGTCGTCTATGACTAAAATTTTGAAATTAGTATTTCTGGAAGTGTGGTTTTGTAATGTTATGCATATTTTGCGCATTTTGCCTATTGATAACTTACAGGGCTGTATAAAAGAAGTATTAGAGTCCATTTATGTCTCTATTGGCAAAATTGCAAAAGATGACTTTTCAACTGTGTTAAGGGAACATATACACTTCAAACATGTGAAAAATTTGATTTCGGAGACAAATATTTAAAGTGGCCCCATGCACTCATTTTTGAACTAATCACCTCAGTTTTTTTTTGTTTTTTGTTTTTTTTTTGTTAATGCTATAATATTATACTATACTCTATGCAAAATAATATATAATTTGCATTAAACACTGTATAATTAATTGATAATAATTATTCCTTAATGTATGATTTTTTTACATTAATGATAATGTATATATAATGTATAATGCGTATGTATAATGAATAATGATAATGTATAACGATAATGCGCGAATGATTTAAAAAAATCTATATCCTGTAGAACTTTGAAACTTTTAATATAAGTTTAAGAATATTACAAAAATAAAATGGACTAAAATCGAATGAATAAACAAAAAATTTCTAAAGTTTTTTTTAGTTTCAAAATAAAGATATTAAAATTTTGATAATTTTTGTGACTCGAACACCCATACATTCAATAATTTTTGTTCAATTTCTTAGATTTTAGTTCAATTTTAAGAAAATGACCTAGTAAAGATAAATATAAAGTTTCGAATCATTACGTTTAATACATTTGGAGTTATCGTGCGCCCAAGTAAAAAAATATATATATATCGATTTTGAGAAAAATCAATTTAAACATAAATGTTTCGCCTGAAACTGACCAAGGCTAATTTAAATTTTTTACTATAAGAAGCGCAAAATGGATATATGTTATTGGGGTTGACTATGGCATGTTCGTTATTGAAAATAAAGCGTGTAGCATTTTCGGTTGATTTACATGGCCACCCAAAAGAATTCCGTTACATTACGGTCTATGGGGAAAAATCGTTTGCCGTGTTCTTTAAAGATATTACAGTATTTTAAACATATCGAAATTGATATACATCACTGAGGTGTACTACAAGGTTCTTACTATAGAATATGGTGTGCATATAACTTATTGTTCATTTACAGAGACGCACAAAAGAGTTTGGCTATAGAAAAAAGGAGTAATAATTGAACTATTGAACCCTACGAACAGTAATTGCTGGAAGTGCATTTACACTTGTGATATGGGTTTTTAAATTTAATTATTGTTTTAAATTTTACTTGGTGTTCGTAAATTCTATAGATCATATGCAGGGTGGCACAGAAGTTCTCAACAACATCCGTTTATTGGCGGAAATTACTGAGTGAAAATTTTTAACTGTGCTATTGGTTTAACTGAACCAACTTTCAGCATACTGTGTAGCATGCAGGCATATATGTAGATCATATATGCACAAAAAATTGTATATTTTAACGACTATGGTAATAGCACAAATAGGTTTTTCAAATGCGTTATGCGCTTTCCAAATTGTTTATTTAGACATCATCTTTTAGTTGAGTAGTTTGTCTGTGAAGCTTTTGTTTGCAGTCTCTGAAGTTTTTTTTTTATAGTATTCTGAATGTGTTGGAAAGTGTTTCATAATCTATGCTGTACGCATAATTTTTCATTCTTGTTTATTTTATTGCGTAATTCCTTAAGGTTTCTTGAAAAAGAAGGTAGTGCAGAAAAACGAATATAGCATCAAATTTTTGATGCCCGTAATAAGCCGGAATATTCTTCAAATACATCTAAAGTCGTTTACTAGCTATATGATATTTCTCCATAATTGCGCCCTACTTTCATAATAAAAATCTTAAAAATCTTTCTGCACTTTTTTGCGAACATATTTTTCATTACATTTTTAGAGACGCCAAAGAAAGCGAATACCTGCCAACTCTAATATGCCAAAGAATCACCCACCTGATTTTTAGCATGTACGTGACGTCACGACTTTATGAAGACATCCATGAAGAAGTATCATAATTACAGGCGTCTTAGACAGTAATACTTTCCCCCCTTAAAGGATCGAAAACTTCGCAATAATAATTGAGGGCTTTGATCCCCTCCCTGATTGGGCCACCCATACGTCGAACATTACTTTATTATTTATCACGAGGTGTGTGTGGCCATTTTCCCCACAGAGTGTAATATTCATTTTTTTTCCTCGCAGCAGGCTATTTGCTATGTGGACTGCAAATTAAAGTTAAATTTATCGGGAAGGTTTTTATAATATTTTTTTCTACAGTTTCATTAATAGGGCAGTTTCCCCTTTGATGAAGATGGGCAGCTGATATTTGGCAATTTGACTAGGATTGGCTGAATAAGGGAAGGGGAGAATCCATTTTTTCTAGAAAAAAATAGAGTTTTTCTACTTGGCCGCACTAAAAAAAAAAAAAAAAAAAAAAAAAAAAAAAAAAAAAAATGTAATTGAAAAATATTAAAAGTAATCTAGATATCTTCATGTACTTTAGATACAAAAAAGTGCAATTTATATATTTTAATGTGGTACAATTTCTAATACTCCAATGTAAGTAGTTTGAAGTTCTTTTGATATACATTTACGTGATTCTTAGATTTTTTTTAATGCATCCATGTGCGGACAAAAACCATGATATAAATTGAATGTGGTTAAAAAAGTAACAAAAAAAAAAAAAAAAAAAAAAAAGTAAAAAAAAAAAAAATGCAATTTAACAAATTATAACGACCATTTGGAAAATGATTTTTTCAAAGACTCAAATTTAAGACATAAAAAATCGCATGGAGTTGATCTTACAATACGTATGCCATGGATTACATTTTTCGGTACTGTACATTTTTAAACTTCTACGGAGCTGGTCATACATTACGTACGCCATGGATTAAACATTAATATTCCTGGACCAATTTTAAATTAAATTCCATACATTACGTACGTCATGGATTACATTTGTCGGTACTGTAAATTTTTAAACTTCTACGGAGCTGGTCATACATTACGTACGCCATGGATGATACATTAACATTCCCAGACCAATTTTAAATGAAATAACATACATTACGTACGCCATGGATTACATTTTTCGGTACTGTAAATTTTTAAACATCTACGGAGCTGGTCATACATTACGTACGCCATGGATTAAGCATTAATATTCCTGGACCAATTTTAAATGAAATTCCATACATTACGTACGCCATGGATTACATTTTTCGGTACTGTAAATTTTTAAACTTCTACGGAGCTGGTCACACATTACGTACGTCATGGATTAAACATTAACATTCCTGGACGAATTTTAAATGAAATTACATACATTACGTACGCCATGGATTACATTTTTCGGTACTGTAAATTTTTAAACTTCTACGGAGCTGGTCATAGATTACGTACGCCATGGATTAAACATTAATATTCCTGGACCAATTTTAAATGAAACTTCATTCTTAAACTTCTAAACATCCCACAATATTACTTTTTACACCGTCCTATAGAGAAAAAAATGTACTTTTAAATGCAATTTGTTTTAAAGCTGTATCTCAATT
This sequence comes from Maratus speciosus, assembly GCA_963932465.1. Classification (NCBI taxonomy): domain Eukaryota; kingdom Metazoa; phylum Arthropoda; class Arachnida; order Araneae; family Salticidae; genus Maratus; species Maratus speciosus. The sequence goes on along the minus strand of OZ010800.1, from coordinate 242,480,257 downwards.
TGTTTCTGAGTTATTAATTTTTTTTTTGTAGTTTTTATTACTTTTTTGTCATAGTGGCAACAGAAGTATCCATCTCTCTTAAAAGTAAAAGGAAAACACAGATTACTGTATAGACCAAACAGAAAACGAATAAAATGCGGATTCAACTAATAAAACGCTTCTGATATGTTTTTGATTTCCTACCCAGACAGAGGACTATAACCATTTTTCCAAATGGTTAAGAATAATTAATTAAAATAAGGGAAAGTAGAAAATCTCTCTATTCTAAAAAAAAGTAACTACCGCTGTCACCGCCGCCGCCGGTTTTGATTTTTTTGTGACCGGACGCCTTTCTTCGTTAATATTAGCAAAAATAATGCATACAAAAATATGAAAATCGGTGGTTTTATACAGAAATGTTTGATAAACACGCTGATGCAGACAGTTTTCAAATCGAAGAATTATTTTAAGAGTTATTTAATGCTAAATTTGTACAAAATCGTTCCACTAAAAAAGTTTTATAGCAGCAAAAACTATACATGGCACATTTTTAGATCATTTTATGCGTTAGAATTTGCCGGAGTGCAGATTGCATTAATTTTTTTATTTTGACTCATTTTTTCAGGTTTTATTTCTATTTTAAATTAAAATTTTCAGCATTTCTAGAGATATTTTTTACAGATATCGGAAAATTGTACTAATTTAAACTGTTGCCAACTATATAAAAAGCTCAAGCAATAATGATTGATTCAAATAAAAAAATTATTTACACGTGACTATTATAAAGAGGAAAAAAACTTTCAAATTAGATTTAAATAATTACGTATAAAAAGCAGGAACTTATTAAAAATTACGTCATAAAAAGTATACACGCGAATTTTAAAAGAGAAAGAATATTCTAAAATAATAAATTCATTAACATGCGTTAGAAGTCTTAGGAGAAATTACGTCATATTTACGTCACATTATAGTTATTGCATAAAATGAACACAAAATAATATTGCAAAAAAGTTTGAATTTAGAAATTGCGCTAGACATTTATTTGATATTTTGAGAATTAATTTAAAATGTCTCATTTAAAAGAACTTTCTTTTCGCTTTGTTAAAAAATACCAGGAGACAAAGACTCTCTTTACTTAATTCCTTTTATATTAGCTTATTTTGAAATGTTGTTACACGTGTATACGTCATCACGTTATTTTTATTTCGACGTTTTATTTGTGTTTTTATTAATGTTGTACGAATGTTGTACGAATTTATTTGTTCTTTCGTTATTTAAAATAAAAATTATATCAATTTGTATAATTTGGCGAGTGGTTTGGCGATTTATATAATTTGGCAAAATTGGTCGACAGGATAATCAAGTAGTACCGCAGCGGATTTGGCGTTAAAATTCCCCAATCAAAGAAAAATGAATAGAAATTCGTTTATAGGGAGATCGCCACTATTTTTTAAATTATAACTCAATCTTTCGAAATCTTTTTAAAGCCGATCAAATTAGCGTGCATTTAGAGTCTGCGGTGTCTGGACGGGGGTTGGCGAGCGTAGCTCGTAGGGGGCCGAGCCCCCTAGTATATGAAAAAAGAGGCAATTTTTTTTTTCAGTTTTTCCTTCCTGAGGACATTGTCAAACACAGTGAGACAGAAAGAATAGTTTTAAAAATAAGATTTGAAGGAAAATAGATGAAAGATAATTAACGAGATTTTTGTCATTAATAAACGTAAAAAAAAAAAAAAAAAGTCTTAAGTAGGCACAGGACCTTTAAACTTTCAAAAAACCAGTTTTCGGTTTTTGTTTTATACTGAATGTTTTAAAAATTCGCAACAATATGTAAAAAACCATATTCAAGAATCTGCATTATTTATTGAGTTACAATCATTTATAGACGGTGACTATCATTTGAATGTCCGTAGATATTGAAAATTTAAAAAGCGTTTTCTAGGATTAGTAAATTTGGAGATTGCGCGCGCTGTTACTTCTAAACTATATAAGCTACAGTTAAAAAAATAATAGTAACGAAGTATGTGTTTCTTTATAGTCTACATGCTAAAATAAAATAAAAAATCACATATCTTGGTTATTTATTTTTTTGCACTTGAAAAACTTGAAAAAATTTTTGAAAATTTTTTCATTTTGTGCTAAAATGAAATTTTAAACATAATTTTTTGTGCATATTTTGTTTTTAAGTTTGAAGTAGGTGTTTTATGATTCTATTTTGTTCAAAAAAAAATTTTCCACTTAATCTAATTTATTTATTTTTCTTAATAACGTAGTTAATGTTATAAACTTTAGGAAGAAATGGTAAAAAAAGATCTTAATTGCATATTTTTTGTGTTTTAGTACTTTGAAAAAGGTGATGTTTTTTATTGTTTCGACAAACACAAACGTACTGCGCCCCCTTAAGAAAATCAAAATAAGTGGAAATCTAAGAGGGAAAAAAAAGAAGTGCTTTAAGGAAATCGTAATTCCGAGATTCCCACCCTATGTAAAGCAGCAGGGTGCATTTGAAGTCTTGAAAAAAGTTTCTTGATTAGCCATATATTGACGGTACTCCTACAACTAAATTGAAAAATCCTCCTACCTCGGCCAGCACAAATGTGATTACAAGAATGAAGGATGAAAAAGAAAATACGCCAACTCTCAGTGAGAAATTGCATCTTTAAAATAGATTATCATTGTTTTTTTTATAAAGATAATTTTGAAACAAAACGTGATAGAATTTTAATATATTTTAAAACAGAGAGGAGAATAGAAAGGTAACATAATACAATTGAGACGAGGAGTACATTCAAGTATGTTAGACTTCATTTTGATTATTTGAATTGATGAATAACTTTAATGATAATACAGGGGTACAAACACCCATGAACGAACATAGAAGAACATTTCAGATAATTTCGAGTGACACTTTCGGAACTGACTAGGTTAACTATAGCTCTGTAAGGTAAATCAAATATGAAATAACTGTTATGCGTTGATATACCTCAGTAGAAAAATATGTGTAACAATAAAATTTACATTAGCAATATTTAAAACGTAATACAGTAGAACCTCGATTATCCGAAGTAATTGGGACCGACCCTCTTTCGGAAATCGAAATTTTCGGATAATCGAGAATGCTTTAATTTTAAGATTAAGGGGAAATATATGCAATATTTCTTATTATGATAACAAGTGCTTAATAAAAATAAATATATAGCAAAATAGAATCAAGAATAAATTACCTGAATTTTAATTTTGAAATTAAGTACCTTCTATATATATAACAAAGGTTTGAAAAATATTTTGTTTGTCGCAGTTGCGATTACCTTTGCTTTGAAGCTCTGTCACGGAGTTTTTTAATATTACAATTTAAGAAGTATCACAGTCTTTCTGCTGCTCCAGCAATGCCAACCTTTTGCGAAACATTCAAATTTTCAGAATTGCTAATTTGTTCGTTTTCTTCGTTCCACTCCGAAGTTTACGAGAGCCCAAGTTAAATTCAAAGGATCTCTAAGAAAGGGGATTGAAAATATTTATATATACTCATAGTTCGGAAAGGACCGCTGGCACACAAGGAATATGATAGTTTAAAAAAAAAAAAAAAAAGCTTTAAAAATGGATTTTGCACACAAAGAATGTGATACTAGAAAAAAAAAAAAAAGCTTCCGAAATGGATTTCAATTAACCGAGAGTTTCGATTAAAAGAGTTTCGGGTGAAAGAAGTTCTATTGTATTTAAAAAGCCGAAAATCCCAGTTTTGAGAAAGCTTATTTGGCTATCTTCATAAACATTACATCAAACTTGAAAATTTCTTAATTGTTTAATCTGGTAACATAAGTCTGACTTAATAGAATGTGCATGGGATTTTGCTTCTCCAATTTCATTATTTTTCATCATTACATAATGTCTTTCTTGATGTAATTTTTTTCATTAACTTTAATACTCTTAATGAGGTCTCGGGACTCTTAAATCTTCAAAATTTTCGAAATTTTAATTTTTTTAGATATTAAACACCTATCTTTCCTTAACATTTTGATATAAATGTTTCCTTAAAAGCACCTCGAGGCCCAGGGTCAAGTAAACAGAGTTGGGCACTGTAGGCCCTGATCCTTCATGGATCATACAGCCACAGATTTACTTTAGTTTTAGTTTCCTTAAAATTACCATTAGAACAGAAGTTATGGCTTTTAGAATTACACCCGCTCAACAGCGCTCTTCGAAAATTTGAAGTCATTTTTCTCCAAATGACATTTTTGGACGTAACGCGCACGATATCTCAAAAACTTCTGAATATTTTTTCATGAAATTTTCAAAATATATGTTTCATCTTAGTCTGTATAAACCGAACCTTAAATTTAATTTTTATTGTTGAAAAAAATATTTAGTTATGTGATTATACTGTTGAAATTTTCAAAATTTTGCATTAGCTAAATACAACTTTACATTAAAAATATAAAAATTCTTTAAATACAAATTTATTTAGGTTCAGGGTCATTATTACAATTTAAAGTACAAGTAAGCATAAAAATTTCATTCTAGTTGCAAATATATATTTTGTAAGCCTGCACGTAAGCTGTTATACGGATTTTCTGCACGTGAAATGTCTGACAGTTTGGAGCAGCCCTCTGTAAATGCTAATTCTGCATCTTGCAATTTTTTAAATGCATGAAATGAAAGAACGTATATCTTCCATCCCCCCAAAAAATTTTGTTTTAAAATCATATACATTTTAAGATATTAAATGTTAAAAATGATCTTTTTTTTATTTTTTCCAATTTTAAGAGTGCTAAGACACCTTAAGAATTGTAGTGTTTAAAGTTTGACGAAACATAATAGTTCAGTAGGTAATAGCAACTCTTCGACATCGCGAAAACAAACAGCCCAACAACTAATTTTATCAGTAGACAAATTATTTAGACATGCGATATACTAATGTCATAAGCATATCAAACTCATAAAATATTTTACGTGAGATTATACCATTTCATAATATTTGAGTACAAACATTTATTTTTATTTCTTCTATTCTTCGATTTCGAATTATGTTGATAAAGTTTTCCCTATTAGAAAATGCAAATTTATTTATTTATTTATTTGTTTATTATTATTATTATTATTATTATTATTATTATTATTATTTGCATGTAAAAATTTGCGAAGAGTAACAATTATATACTTAAAAAAAAACACAAACTATAACCCAATTTTCCTATTATTAACAGACGTATTAATATCAAATAATTAATGTAAGTTTTCTGAAAGAAAAGTTGGTGATTTTTGTTGACTTGTTTCAAAGTTTGAGATATAAGTGCATTCTTGCTAAATTGATGACGGAGCTATATAATAACGGCTCTTGTAACTGTAGTTTTGATATCTTCGCTTTGTTACAGTTAAAGATGTTTTAATCCCATTCTTTGAACTGTAAAACGCGAAAATATGTTATTTTGTGTATGATGCCTAAGAGAAAACAATCATAACGATAAAATTAAGTTTTGTTTTAACTTTTGTTCTGAAAAAACGAAAAATCATTTATAACAACAAGCACAGTTCTTCACATCACGAGAAAATGTCCGCTATAATCAGTGGTGCTGCCGAGATCATTATCCAGAAGGGTGTTAAATTGTTGTTATTCATAACATGATTAATTCCGTTGTGTCACATGTCTATAAAGTAGTGTTTAGTAAAAACGTAACATATACAAACCGACGTAATGAAAAATACAAGTAACCATGATAAATTTAGCATTCATGTGTTTAACGTTTTCATAAAAATGATTTCCCTCCATACTTGAGAGAAACAAAACGAAGTCAGGGAGAAAGAACGGTAGCAGTAATATACGTATTACTCTGCTGTTATTGCTATCAATCTTTTCTTTCATTAATTTTTGTTGAAATATATGCTTTTATTATGAAGCCTTAAGACAATTGTATGCTGAAAAGTTCAGGTTGCTTATGATTTTCTTTACGTTGGTTTTTGCGCAGTATATATTTATCTGAACACAAAAGATTTTAAATGAATTTTATCCTTTTTTAAAATTCCCTGGAGAAGTTTTAACATTCAATACTCTCCCTCTGCTTCCCTAGTACTATAATAATTCAAGAGCTTGGTGAAAGAATATGTTATGATACATTTTCTCAAAAAATGTTTTATTTTATAGATGAAAGCTGTATGAGGTATTATATCATATGGTAAAACTAAAATGCGAAAATTCTACTTAGTATTGGATATATGAGACACTATCTTTTAATATTTAATAGTTTAAATGTTGAAAATAATTTATAATATTTAATAATTTAATTGTTGAAAATAATTTCTAATATTTAATAGTTAAATGTCAATATTTTTTTCCAGGAGATTTTAGTATCACCTATTAGCATTCAAACATATGCTTCAAAAAAGGAATTAGATAACTTCATTACAACAAAAAACTTTCAGTTCAATTCTGTCGAATTTAAATTTTTGTTACATAACATCTTCTTGCACTCAGGTCGTCAATTATACATGGTGATTCAAAAAAGATGGAAAAAATTTTAAGAGGTGGTAGTACACACCCAAACAAACATTTTGTATCAGAGAATGCATGGTCGAAAACTAAACTTAGAAAAGTTAGAGGGCGCCAAAAGTTATTTTCTTATACGAGGCAAAAACACACAATGAACAATTAAGTTAAGTTACGAAAACAAATTTAATGGCATTTGATTACAATAAGTGCTCAAAGCATTGACCGGCAGCTGTTATGCACGCAGTACAACGGCGAAGAACAGATTGGCGAATTTTCTGAAACACACCAGGCACCACCGCGCTCGCCAGATCTTTCATGTCTCGATTTTTTTTTTTTGTGTGTGGGGACAGCTAAAGGCTCTTGTGTATGAGACTCCCATTGAATCCGCAGAAGAACTTGTCGCCAAGCTTTCGGCTGCTGTAGGGGAAGTTCGCGATATGCCTGGTGTGTTTCAGAAAATTCGCCAATCTGTTCTTCGCCGTTGTACTGCGTGCATAACAGCTGCCGGTCAATGCTTTGAGCACTTATTGTAATCAAATGCCATTAAATTTGTTTTCGTAACTTAACTTAATTGTTCATTGTGTGTTTTTGCCTCGTATAAGAAAATAACTTTTGGCGCCCTCTAACTTTTTTACGTTTAGTTTTCGACCATGCATTCTTTGATACAAAATGTTTGTTTGGGTGTGTACTATCACCTCTTAAAATTTTCCCCATCTTTTTTGAATCACCCTGTATTTAATATAGTTTGGAATTAATTCCTCCCCATTAAGGATTTAGAAATGCATCTTACCATTTTTAAAATTCCCTGGGAGATGTTTTAACATTGAACCCCCTCTCTCTGCTTCCCCAGTGCTGTAATAATTGAAGAGCTTAGTGGAAGGACATGTTATGATACATTTTCTCAAAAATTGTTTTATTTCATGGATTTCAAGCGTTATGAGGTATTATATCATATGGTAAAACTAAAATACTAAAATTCTACTTAGTATTGAAGATATAAGACACTATCTTTTAATATCTAATAGTTTAAAAGTTGAAAATAATTTCTAATATTGAACAATTAAATGTCACTTTTCTTTTTTAGGAGAGTATAGTGTCACCTATTAACATTAAAACATGTGCTACTAAGAAGGAACTAAATAAGTAACTAAATTACGAGAAAAAAATTTCACTTCAATTTTCTCGAATTCTAATTTTTGTTACAAAACATCTTCTTCCACCCAGGTCGTCAATTATATTTAATACAGTTCGGAGTTAACCCCTCCCCTCTCCTACACCATATTGCCGGATTTGCCTTGTCTCTGACATATCTAGAAATTAAGCTTTTCGTGTCCTATACATCACACTGATTCAACCGTAAAGGGAAATCAATGGAAACAAGTGAACGATTTTCCCCATTCCTCCCTTTCTTTTCCTTTAAATCCTTTAAATGGAAGTTCTGAGGATCAGCAGTCCCCTAAGACCTTCCTGTGTGTTAAAGATAAAATTCCTCCACCACCTCGCTTTCTAACGGGCTGTTAACTGTGAGCAATAACCCGGACCTTTCATTAAGATTTTTAAAGTACCAAGTTTTCTGTCTTTTTTTCATTTAGGAATTCGATAGAATTTTATTTAAAATGAGTTTTTCTTTGAGATTCTTTCTGTGTTTTTCGGTAAAAAAGACCTATTTTAGTAATTTGTAATATCTTGTAAGTAACTGCAAGAAATTTCGTAAAAAGTAAAAAAAGTAACTGAGTTTTGAAATTTAAGAAAGAATTTCAAAGTAAATAATGATGAATTCGTAAGACAAAATTAATAAAAAGTATGGCAAACATTGCAATAAACAGCATTACTATTCCGTTATAAATCTTTTAATGCATTTATATAGTTAAGATATGCTGCACGATTGCCCCATAAAATATAATAAATAAGGATGTACTCATCAAAAACACAAACTTGATACACATAAACCAGAGCTTTAAAATGAGCTTGTACAATTAAAATTAATGTAAAAACATAAACTCTACGTTTCGAGCTGCTTCTGCAGTCATCCTCAGGATAAAATATGATAGTGAAATGATTAAAAGTTCAGAAATGAAGTCTTCCTGTGCGAGAGACAATTTGTCGAGTTTTGACCACTGATATGATTGCAAAATGCAGTGCCGCCATCCAGTGAGTACCTCAGAATTACTCCCCCCCTTTTTTTTGCCAAGCACTTGTTTGAATGTGGTTCGTTCCCTCGTGCATATATGGCGACACTTGTTGTTCTTCAATCGAACTTTTGATTCATTTCAAATTTATTTCATTAAAAAATAGGAAAACAAATTCTAAGGTACTCATTGTATTGCACTCCTGAATTTTGCAATCATATCGTTGGTCAAAACTCGACAAATTGTCTCTCGCAAAGGAAGCCTTCATTTCTGGACTTTTAGTCATTCTGTGTTTTTAACGAATACATTCTTATTTATTTCAATTATATAGTTTATGTGGTACATACATTATAATCGCATAGATCTAAAACAATAACAGATATAGAAATAAAAATTACTAATACGGGTAGTATATCAATTATTTCACAGAAAAAGTTAGAAATAATAACACATTTTAATTTTGCACAGAATAACATCTTCATCAAGCTATCTTCCATTCTATGGGTTTGTGAAAACTTTGTTAAAGAAATCTCAACTTTTATCCTTCTTAATCTAAAACAGCTATTTCTAAATGATTTTGAGATTATTTTCAAGAAAAGTAACTTTACGATCAATTCGTAATATTTTTAGATAATTGCATTATATATCTTAAAGGGAAAAAACTGATTTCTGAAATTTATGCAACAATTTAAAAGTAAGTAATATTAAACTGCTAAAAATATATATGTTAGTGTATGGTATCGCAAACGTTGAGTAAAACTTCCCGGACTGTTCCACCATAAACATTTTAATATGTATATAGTCTATGTGGTTTATACTTTAAATTCACATACGTTTAAAAGAACAAAAACAAAAAATCAATTTATCCAATTACAATTACCATTTGGAAAACGATTTTTTTCGAAGACTAAAATTTAAGACATAAAAAATCGCACGGAGTTGATCCTACATTACGTACGCCATGAATTAAACATTAATAGTGTTATTACAGGTAAAAATTGCAAGCCAAAAATATCGCCTGCGACCCGTCAGATTTCATGAAATAATTTCGTAAGTTTCAGGTATTATCTACCTGAAACTTACGTAAATATCCAAGCATTTCATTGGCTGTTCGGGAAAAAGCTTTTCCATCGTCAGATTTCCAAGAAAACTGACGGCCCATTTTAAATGAAATTTCATTCTTAAACTTCTAAACATTCCACAATATTACTTTTTACACCGTCGGATAGAGAAAAAAAATGTACTTTTAAATGCAATTTGTTTGAAAGCTGTATCTCAATTTGTTTTTGAGTTATTATTATTTTTTTTTTGTAGTTTTTATTACTTTTTTGTCATAGTGGCAACGGAAGGTATCCATCGTTGTTGAAATAAAAGGGAAATACAGATTACTATATAGACCAATCAGAAAACGAATAAAATGCAGATTAAACCAATGAAAACCTTCAGATATGCTTTTGATTTCTCATCCTGGTGAAAACAATAACCATTTTTCCAAATGGTTAATAAAAAAATCACTAACAGAAATAGCTTATTAATTATTTCATAGAAAAAGTAATAAATAATTTCACATTTTGTTTTACGCAGAATAGGTCTACAGCAGGTCATTATTGTAGTGATACGATATATTCTATTCCATGGATATGTAAAAGTTAAATCTCCCCTTCTATCCTTTTTTATCCAAAACGGCCACTCCTAAATGATTTTGAGGGTATTTCGAAGAAAAACAACTATCACGATCAATTTAAAATATATTTATTTAATTGCATGACATTTCGTAAAGAGAGAAAAAGTAACTGATTTCTGAAATTTGTGCAACAATTTAAAAGTAAATAATATTAAATTGCTAAGTAACATTTTAATATTAGGTTGAGCAAAAAGTTCTGGGAAATTTTTAATCTAATAGTTACCAGAATTTATATCGTACATATGAGTACTAGTGATATATCTGTAATAGGAGTTCAGAATTTCGATTATGGCCTCTTTCGATCAATGAAACAAGGGCCGTTGATTTAGATCCTTTAATGAAGTTGAAGAAGCATGTCAAGAGTTTTTTTAATTCGAAAGAGCCGCCATGGTACTTCCAGCAAACCCGGAATCTGGCAGAACGATGGCATAAAGTCGTGGATTATGTGGTCTCTACTTTGAGAATAGTCCTTGTTGCTTTTGTTGTTAATTTGCGCATAACAACACAACTTTCACAAATTTCTCAGAACTTTTTGCTCAACCTAGGAATTTATTGTTTCGCAAAAATCACAATAAACTCCCCGTACTATTCAAATATAAATCCTTTAATGCGTTTGTGCATTTTATGTAGTATTTATATTGAATTCACACACGTATAAAACAAAAAAGAAAAAAAAATCCTTAAAACAGGTAGTATATTAATTATTTCATTGAAAAAGTTCGAAGTCATAGAGCATTTTTATTTTACGCAGAACAACATCTACATCAGATCACATAGTGCAGTGATACAATATCTTCTATTCCATGGATATATAAAAGCTTTGTTAAAGAAATCTCAGCTTATATTCTTCTTCATCCAAAACGGTCATTCTGAAATGATTTTGAAGGTATTTCGAAGAAAAACAACGTTTACAATAAATTTGTAATATTTTCAGGAAATGTACGACATTTTGTAAAGGGAAAAAAATAACTGATTTCTGAAATTTGTGCAACATTTTAAAAGTAAATCATGTTAAATTGCTAAAAAAAAGTTATAATATGTATTGTATCGCAAAATTGTAATAAAGGGACCCTACTATTCCATTATAAATGTTTTAATGCATTTGTGTAGATTATGTAGTACATACATTGACTTCACATATCACTTTTGGATAAAATCAGACTTGGCGATAATATCAAGACTCTCATTTATCATTCATAGGCTTTTCTTTAATCCATCGTGTTTGCCAAATACATGTGATCTTGTGTTTTTCTACCGCTCATATAAGCTAAATGTTATAATACGTAGTTCAGTTTTAAATAACCTAAGTAAGACTTTTCTATCTACATCCAACATTCCGATATCAAATGAGCTCGGCAAGAATAACCTATATAAGAAATTAAAGTATGCAACCGTTTTGTTGTTTATGGCAAACTAGCAATGTTTAAGTTAAAAAAAAATGCGGAAATTACGGATGCGGTAATGTCTATAAAGTGCTCAGATGATTTTGAATTTGGGTTGATCGAATCGTCTGAACCCCCTTCTTTCTTGCAGTGTTTAGAAAGAATTCCAACATGGCATAATTCTAGAAGTGTTTGTAGGAAAGTTTATAAGAGAGTTTCTGATTTTGCAAAAATTAAAATATTTTGGTCTAAATAAACCTGAGTCATTGAGCATCATCAAAAATTAAATGAGTTTGTAAAGTGCTCAAAATAAAGTAAAAGTTTCAGAGATTTGACTTTATAAGCATGTTACTGACTTTTCTCTTCTTATGATATAAAGTATTTTTTTATTGGAACCTATTGAGCCTTCATTATTTTCAGTTACATTCTAAATGAGTCATCATTATTTTCAGGTACATCCTAAATGAGTTAGCGTACCAAGAACATATTACGAACTTTCATATGAAAAAGTTTGCAAAATTGAACAAAATATCTAACCGCGTTTTAAATCGTACACTGAGCCAACACTGGTACGCTGTAAAAATAAATCTGTAAAGTTACTAAAATTTTTCTAGAAAACTCGTATTCCTTGAATTTTTCATGTAACGGCAACAACAAAAATTCATGTAACAAATAAACTTTTGCACCATAAATAAAATATATATATATATATGTAAGGTTACTAAGGATTTCTTCGGAAACTGGGATTCCTAGAACTTTTTATGTAACTGCAATGACGGTTACAGATAAAATATTAGTAAGATTGTTGTAATTTTAGTAGATTCTTTTGTAAAGCTACAGATTTCTGTAGCTTTACAAAACTAGTTTTGTAGATTTACATCATTTTCTGTACAGTGTACAGATAAAATTTTAGCAAGCTTACAGATTTCTCTAACTTTACATCTGTAGAATTACAGATTTTTTTTTTTTTACAGTGTAACTATTTTATATTATTTTGATTATTTGTTTCTAAATAATAGTAATCTCCCTTGAAGATTAATAGGAATATACCACGAAGGTTATTGTTTTGCAATAGTGCCAGAGAAACTAATAATTTAAAAAAATAGGTGCCAATTGCAGCTTTGCATACGCGTAAATATAATAAATTTCCAAACTTTACGTTTAAAAAAAATAACAACGCGTACACCATAATTTTAAAACAAGAATGTTTAAAAAATTTGTAAGGAATTATTCTTATTGTGGAAATCTTATAAAATATTCAATAAAAATTATCTCCTTTTAAAATAAAACGAGACAGGTAAAATCTTCAAATGTATATAGAGCATGTATACAATGAATGTATAAAAAATGTTTATTTTGAAATAAGATTTTTTCTGAAAAAATACTTTAAATGCACCCATATCATGTATTTAAAATTGCAAAATATTCAAGAAAATTACATTTTTATGTTAATACTTTATTAAATATTTGGTCGCATTTTAGTTTAAAATTCATTTATTGTATCCTCTTCTCCAGTAGAGCAGTCACCTTGCCGCAGAGTTGGAAAATATGGCATTTGTATATGAATTTTTAGAGTTTTTGTTATCAGTTTCATGCGATTTTTTTCTTTTGTAAATTTTTGAACCTTTGCAAGTTTTTTCTAGAAGTCTTATTTCCTGTCGACAGATTTTTCAGTGATTAAATGTACTACACTTAAAAATAAATCAAACACACACACACAAAAAAAATCTATAATATTTTTATATTATAAAACATGAAAGACTTTAGCAAATGTTTTAATTATTTTTTTTTACATTAAATCAAACAAATTATTTACTATGTGAAAGTCGGCTATAACAGCTATGACCATATTGTTCTTGAAGGAGATACTTTTACACATGTGACAGGCCGTCAAAAAAGTTATCATTGGTTTAATTAAATTTGTTTAGCAAGTCTATTTTTTCAAAAGTTCCTAAAATACTTCAATTTTACTTCAAACCAGAATTGCTTAACACGTTGACTGCCTGATATTCCGACATTTCAGACATTTTTAGCAGAGGTTTAGCAACGCTGTTTTCAGTGTTTATCAATCCGGTTAACAATTTTCAATCGCCGCAATGTTTTTTAATTTCATACGAAGTGTTAATTATACACATTTTTAATTAATAAATATGAAATGTTGGTTATTGTTACACGTGAAGGACTAGAATGAAATCACTAAACCTGCTTCCGGGTGGGGGGGGAGGGTAAGTGTTTTCTTAAATACGTGTGAGATATGGTGGATTTCTCACAACCGCAATAAATTGTCAATAGTGCGGTTTCACAGCAATAAATTGTCTTCAATGAAAATATTGACAGCACAGGTATTCGTGCGGTATGTGACGTCACGGGATATATTTCTGGACACACATTTATCAGCTGTGGCAGTCAACGTGTTAAGGTAATCTAGTTTTTTATTGGACTCTTCAGTTTTCACATAATCTACCAAAGCACTTCTTATTTTTCTCAGTTGGTTTAGATTTTTTAGCCCCTAACTAACACTAAAACTATTCAATTTTAATATTTTTGTATTGTGCTTCATAAGTACTGCTGTGTAAATTGAGCACTATTGCGATAATTCCTTGATAATTTGCATACTTCTAAAATTATTCTACTAATTATATATTTTGAAAGAAAAATCCTGTTAATCATGAAATTTAGATAAAATTGAAGTTAAAAGGGAAGGGAATTTTGGAAAATATAAAAAATATCTGGTTTGAACAGTAAGTATTTATTAGATGTCAATGTCGTTATTAGATTCCTAATAATCCATTGATAGGCCTGAACTCTTCTGTGGTGATTTCTTTCTAAAATTAAGGGAAAAAGGGGAACACTCTGCAGATGCATTCAGAACTGAAGGATTTTGAGAAAAAATATTTTCCTCTGCTCTTCATAAATCCTTCATATTTACAAAAATGAATAGACAAATAATAAAATAAATATTATCTTCTAAAAGATATTGTTTATGTTTAGTAAGCATATTAAAAGGAAAAAAGCTTTAAAAAATTGAAATATAAATCTTAATTTCAGAAAATAAAAGTTTTAAGCTTAATTGAGTATTCAAAAATTCTACGGATACTTGTGCCAAAAAAAATAAATAAATAAATAAATAAATAAATAAAATAAACTAAAAAATTTATAACATTTCAAAAACATTTTTTTTTATAACTGTAATGGTTCTGAAACGGAATATAATTTACCCACAAGCAATAATTAATTTTATTTAAAAAGAAAATCCAATTTTATTTGCTTTTTTTACAAATTATGTAGTTCTTTACATTTAAAAGGAAATAAGCACACCGTATATCATATGACACTGTAATTGTCATTTGTCAGTGACACTCAAATGAATAATGAAAAACTATTTATGTCATTTATTTTTCTTATTAATGGAACCAGCATCGTGTGTGGTATGTAGAACAAACACCTTTGCCTCACCCCACTATTAAAATAATATGTTTCGGAGGACATGAGTGCAGGTTGTCACTTGGTAACCTACCAATTAACTCTGTTCCAAATGGTTGACAAGTAACAGGCCATGAAGACCTACCAGTGTCGTCTTATCGGTGGCGTTACAGAGAAAAGGCTATTATTAAACAATTGGACAAAGCTGCTAAGTGTAGTATTTTAGATTCCGTACATGCACAAAATGAACATGTGAACAAGAATAGATCAGAAAATAAATGTAAGTTATAGATCATTGCTATTTTGAGAACACGATGAAATTCTTTTTTGTGTATATTTAATATAATGAATCGTTTTCTGACGTGAAGATAAAGTCTTATTTTTGTGACAGCAACTTATTTTGTTTTGTTTTTACTTCGATGGAAGATTATTAACAACAAAATATTCTATATTAGTATGATTTCACAAAAGAATTATTTTATAAGTAAAAGATTGTTATATTTAAGATATGAAAAAGCTGCAATTTTTAAACACAAAAAAATTTATGTGGTATTTTTCCTCTTGATTTTTATTTCTCTTATTATTTCATTGCTTTTTACTTTCATTTTTAGTACTAACTACAAAATATACCATATCAGTAGTAGTTCTTTACAAAATCTTGACATATTCAATATTTCAAAAAGAGCTAAAATTTTAAGGCACAAAAATCTTATTTTCAAGTCTTTTTAGGGTTCCGTACTTAAAAAGTAAAAACGGAACCATTATAAGATCACTCCTGTGTCTGTCTGTCACAGCCATTTTACTCGTAAACTATGAAACGTGGAAAGTTCAAATTCGGGGAAGTAATAAAGATCGACCCACATATTTTCGGATTAATAAACATTCATAAATATATTTAGTAAAAATGTAGAGGGGCTAATTATGGTACTTGAAAAAAAAACTCTTTTCTTTGTATATCATGTGGGGGTATTGTGTGAAAGCTTTCGTAACGCTGAACTGAAAAATACACTCCTTTTAATTTTAGGTATTATATTTTCATAGATGTTGCCAAAAATGTAGCGCAAAAATATGTCCCCCCCCCCATCTAATTCCGAATCTACTGAAACAAAAATTATGAAAAAATTAGAGGAAGTAGACTTTAATTTAAACCTTGCCGGAAAATTATAGCGATTACCCTAGGTCACATAATTTTTGAGAAATTCGCATTTTTCTGTTACACACAAATTTTGATTTACGGGCACTCAGAAAAATTGTTGAGCATCGCTGGATGTACCTATCGTTGTAGAAGTATAAAAGCATTGTTAATAATGAATTAAAAAAAATCATCGGTAATTAGCCAAGATATTAACTCTTTAAGATACTACCAGTTTGGGCATACAC
The DNA here is from genome assembly GCA_963932465.1 of Maratus speciosus. NCBI lineage: Eukaryota > Metazoa > Arthropoda > Arachnida > Araneae > Salticidae > Maratus > Maratus speciosus. The sequence continues at coordinate 242,463,797 of OZ010800.1, read as the reverse complement.
AATGACAGTGGCGGCGTACTCTATGCCTAGTTAACAACTTTTAATTATATATTTGTGTAATGTAATGTCCAGTAACAGTATAACAGCAATGAATGTCAAATTGTTAAAAACATACTAATTTCAAGGGTCTCAGGACTCTAAAAATTGGGGGTGGGGGAAAGACCATTTCTAACATTTAACGTCTTAAAATGTGTATGATTTTAAAACACAATTTTAACTGGAGACCATTTTTAACATTTAAAGCATTAAATTGTATATGATTTTAAAACACAATTTTAACTGGGATGGATAATAAAGTATCTTCTTTCCTTTCATGTATTTAAAAAATTGCAAGATGCAGAATTAGTATTATAGGGGGCTCGAAACTGTAAGACATTTGTCGAACAGAAAATTAGCATAACAGTTTGCAGGATTACAAAATAAATATTGCAACTAGATTGAAAGTTTTAGTGATTACTTATACTTCAGATTGTAATCATTACACTGAACTTAAATAAATTTGTATTAAAAGAATTTTTATATTTTAATGCAATGTTGCATTTAGCTAATACAAAATTTTGAAAATTTCAACAGCATAATCATCTAAAAAAATATTTTTTTGAACAATAAAAGGGAAATTTTAGGTTCAGTTTATACAAACTAACATGAAATATATGTTTTGAAAATTTCATGAAAAAATATTCAGACGTTTTTGAGGTATCCTGCGCGTTATGCCTAAAAAACGACATTTAGAGAAAAATGACTTCAAAGTTTCGGAAACGCCGCTTCAGCTATTGAGCGGGTGTAATTCTAAAAGCCATAACGTCTGTTCTAATGGTAATTTCAAGAAAACAATTATATCAAAATGTTCAGAAAAGATAGGAGTTTAACATCTACAAAAAATTACTTTTTTTAAATTTTGAAGCTTTAAGATTCCTGCGACCACTTAACCCTTTCCGGCGCGGAGTAATTCTGTTTTTAAACTTATGAAATATTGGACTGACACCAGAATTTATAAACGAATTTATTAGAAAATACGAACTTGCTTATTTTCACATACATGATAAAAGGAAAATTTTAATTAAATATTCTTGGTGCCGTTTGTCTGTTTTGGAATCAAAATTATGTGTCTTTTTTTTAAGGACACCGCCCTCGAAAGGTTTAATTAGAATGAATCGCATAAATATTGGGGGATTTGCGACTAGATTGCGTTGAGTGTATCTCTCAATACGCCTCGAGTGACTTTAAAAGTTAATTAAAAACGTATCTGGAAAAACGCTCCACTGACCAAGGCGACGTTGCAACTTCGCGACCTCTTTTCGAAGTGCGCTTAGCAAAATGCCAAAGTTAAACTTTTAACAAAGGTTTTATTTTAGCCACACTGTAGAAATAAAGGTTATTACTAGGCTGAATTTAGTTTTATGAAATGCCAAATGAAGTTTAAATATGCACTACTTTTATTGTCAGTACTGAATAAGTCACCATAAACTGATTAGGATAATATTAAAAAATTAGTTATACAGAATAGCTATATTTGATATTATTTAGGTTCCATATCTCTTTGAACTTTCATGATATATCCATTTACGCTTTTCTAATATATACTGTTATACCCAATGCTACGTTGTATAGTTTTTGACAAAGTCTTAGTATTCTTTTAGCAATGTTTTTTTTTTTAATAACATAATTACAAATTCCTATATTTATTCTACGGAACCCTCTGTGTGCGAGTAATACTCGCACTTGACCGTTTATTTTGATTAATCTTATTTTTATGGGGGGTTTTCCATTTATCTTTATCTTTACATTTCATTTATTTTGTTTTTATTAATAAGGACTAATTAAATTACTGCGAAGTGAGGTTAAAATTAATTAAAAAACTTTCGATTATATATCCTTTTATCCTATTTTATTTACGTGTTTTTAATTGTTTTACTTTTTGTTTACAATTGCATGTTTTTTTTATCGTTGTTAGATTGGTTCGTTTGTTGACAATATAGTCATTTATGCGATAAAAACCTATATAGGTAATCAAAACCCGATTTTATTGAGACCTAATTACATTGGCGTTTCTGGTACTTTCATTCTAACCCATTGCCGCAGTAGTTGTCTACCGAAATCATTTTACTTTTTCTCTACAGTGATTAATATTTTACGGGCTTTATTTCTTTAAAAGGAATTTTATTTTCAGATGTTTAGATAGTTTTATTAACCATTATGTCAGCATTATTTACCCCATTCCTTTTTACACGCTACTAGGTAACTGCGTTTTTTGGCTGTCAATTTTGGTAAAATGTCGCAATCGAATTTTAACTCATTTGTGTCGATCCGACCATCATCATATGTTGCACACAAGTTCATTCTCTATGAAAATCCAATATTAAAGTATTGTCAATGGCGCATCTGAAAATGTAATAGTCCTGTGGCAAAAGTATCTTTTTTTTGTCTACGTGTTTGATTGAGATCAGGGAACGTCCATTGTTACTGTTGTGACTGTCAGAGCAAATTTCCATAAATATTTCCAATTCTTTCGTTACAAAATATATTTAGGATAAGTTTGATTCAACCATTTACAAATAGATGTGCTTTACTCTTATAAACCATATGCAATTTGTAACAAAAAGCATCTTACTTGACTAGATAATGAATGAAAATTTTGTTAATCTTGTGGCCGCAAAAAAAATGCAGTTTTCAAAAATTTTGTTTGACGCAGAAATTCTGTGAATTATACGATACTACAGAAATAAAATTTACAGAATATAGCAGAGTAAGTATATCTTTTTAAAAAGTATTGTTCATTGAACTCATCTGATAACACATGAATTACTTACATTTGATTATGCAAAATGCTAAGTATTACTCTTGTTACATTTTGTCCATAATGGAATTCATCCCAAAATTCAGTTTAAATAATAAACAGAATAATTAAAATAAGTTTAAAAAAATTATTTTTTCATAGAAAAAACTTTCAATGATGGTTACATTTTAAAATAACATAAAAAATGTAAAAAATTCTAAAATTAATTAGAGTTTGTAAAATCCTCGAGAGTTTATCAATCTGAGAGCATTAATGTCAGCCACAATTTGATTCTTTTTTACTAAAGATTGTGGTCATCAGGTTCAAAATTAAGAATTCCTCATGCTTTAAATAGCTCTTAGCACTTTATTTGATAATTTTCGTTTACCAGTTCAATAGCAAAACCATGAATCTTTAAATCATCATATTTTAGAATCATTGAGTATAACCACATAGCAACTTCTCACTGCTACTGAACAAAATAAAGCATTGTCTTCATCATCAATATTACTTGAAACTTCTTCTGTATCATTATTTACGTAACGAAACAAAAATTCTACGAATGATGTTAGTGTATGGTTTGTAGTAGATAGTGTCATTTTTCATGGTTTTGACAAACTGCATTAGTGAATGCCCTTCGCTGTTGGTATTTTATCGCAAAGTAATGAAACATTATTGTTTTACTTCTTCATCTGATATATGGAGTATGCTTGTTTTTTTTTTGTTTTGTTTTCATGAACAATTTTGACAAAATAAGCAGTATTCCATAAAATTGCTTTTTTAGCACACACTTCATTCCGCATACATAATCATACAACGTCACAAGATAAATATACAGCAGGTATACGATGAGTATTTGAAAAAGAATAGGCACAATTAAGTTAATTGTGAAAGAAGTCTGATTCATTGCAGGCATATTTGCATAGTTATATTTTTGTTTAAATTATAAAGCACAACCATCATATAAAAAATAAAACATATATACTTTAGGAAAATGCATTCCCTTAAAGATCCTGTGTTGAAAGTTTACATACGAGAGCATTTACAGATTATGAGTTACATTGTCTGAAATAATAGCATAAGGTTTTACATACTAAATAATGGCTGGAAATACAGTCGCTTGTGCATTTGACCAGTATGCAGTATTTCGTACCAAAATTTCGTTTTGGAATAAAAATGTACAGTTTTTAGAAAATCCACTGGCATAAAGACTCTTTAAGAAATAGTTATTCTTTTAGCATTATCAAAATATTCCAGTGTACAAGTTTGAAAGAATGTGTGTCACAGAAATGGATTTAGTTGCTTTCGAAAATTTTGTAAACAATCAGAAATGGTTTCTTCAACTGTTACTTTTTCAAAACGTTTATCAACGTTTTGAGAAAGCAACAGTTTTGACAAAATGTTGATAAACGTTTTGTCAATAGCGAAACGTTTACGATCGTTTTGCTATTTACAATAACTTATAAGAAGGGTATTATGGACTTCCTTTACAAATAATTCTTCGATGTTATCTTCACAAATTAGACATTCTGAATTCATACATTTTACTTATGATGTCTCTCAGCAGACAAAGTCATTACATTTTTCACAGGAATTTTTAATGCAGAAAATACATCAGTCACTGCATTTTGAATTACTTGAATGTTTTCATGGCAACCACAAATTCAGGTATTTTGATGTATAATTTTCTATAGTTTTATGGAACTAGGCTTTAAAGGTGAAAAGGAATTTCCAATTTTTCAATTTAGGAAAACTTCTTTAAACAGAAAACATATTCTCTTAGTAAACGTCACCTAGGATTGATGAAATTATGTGTCCTTTTTCACACCTAACTATTGCAGATTTAGCTGAAGAATGACCTCTTCTTAAATCTTCATCGACATAAAATTCCACAAAGCTGGGGAGTTGGATTTTTTTTTCGTTACAGAATCTGAGGTAAGCTAATTCTCTACATTTTCCTTTTCTTAATATTTTCATTCTCTAGCTGAAGCTTTTGCTGACTCTAAGACTTTTCTTCCTTTTATCATAATACATTTTGTTTTGTTTCATTCTCACATCAACATATTCAATTTCATTCTTATTTTTTCTCTACAATTTTTTGCGCTTAGCAGAATTTTTCCTGCTCTTTAAAACAATGTCGTGTATAAGAAGCAATATTAAAATCTTTCCTTTAAAATATACTATCAGAATCCTTTTCAAAAGAGTTACTATAAGAATCTCTATAAGGCGTACAGCAGAATTCAGTAAACGAAGATTTACAAAACCTATAAAATATCTGATCAAAGACCATGTGCTTCAAACCAAAAGAATGAACTCAAAAAATGACATGAATTGAGTTGTTTTAATCTATCTTTAGTTACTTGTCATTATTATTTTATAATTTTAAGTAATAACCAAAAATGAATAAAAATAAATCATCTATTAAAAAAAAAACACTAATAAAGATAATTTATCTTCCTTAAAATTTACAAAGTAACTTTAATTATGGCTAAAACTATTTCAAGAGCTATTCTAATAACGGAGAAAACAACTAAACTTTAAGCATTCTGTTTGTTTTGGTGGTAACGCAGTTTTATGTCAATTTATGGACGAAAGTATTATTTGTTACTCTTGTTAGAACACCCCAGAGCCTATTCCATGCATAGCATAAAAAAAAAATTAATGTAAAATCTTTCTTATACCTCGAAATAAGAGAGTTAGGAGTTTTGGGTAAAAAAAATTAAGTAGTTTTTATAAAATTAAATCTTTAAGATGTTTTCTGTTACTCTTGTGACATTTAATTATCAACTAATAAATAAAGATAAAATTGCATTTAATACCTTAGATGAAACCTGTTAACTATGTAGATCAAACAGATATAATATTATCTTGTTATTTTCAGTCCCTAATAATTTAATTTAATGAACAGAAGTAAAAAATTTATACAACTCAATAAGTTGATTTTTATGCTCAACTGTAAATGAATTTTCATGCTCAACTGTAAATGAATTTTTATGCTGTCAGTTTGCAGCCCAGTTTCGTTGTAGACTTATTCTTATGAAATTAAAACTTACAGATTCATATACTGCAAATCTTTAGCTTTAAATTTATGTATCACACTTATATTTCCGTTTAAAATAATTTTTCAGCAAAAATGTTCTTCTGCCGTGGACGTTCCCATCACATACAGTGGCGGTCAAAAGTTTCCGGCCAGTTAGTTTCTTTGATTTGTTTGACAGAGCGTTTCAGCGAAGAAGAAGCACAATTGCTCCAAAAGTTAGGAATAAGCAAATTACCTTTGACTACGTGATCATTTTGATTGCATACTTAAGATACTTGATGCAAAGGGGAGGAATTCGAAATTCGCGCGTGCAAAAGTCTCCGGCCATTCGTCATCCATTAGTTTTTGCTATCGCTAAAGTGATTTTTTTGACAATGTTTGTTAATTAATCAACCTGAATAACGTATTTGAAATTCAAAAATGAAAAGTTTAACGATTTATTGTTCCTAAAAGAGTGATTTCTTTGTCGCTAAAGGGACAATCCTCTCGTGAGATTGCGGCAAAGTTGTCGATAGGAAAATTTGCTGTAAACGATATTTAAAAAATATATAAAGATGGTCATGGCCTTCAGAACTTGCCACGGTCCAGGTGACCCTGAAAAACGACTATTCTTGTGAACAGAATTATCAGAAGAAAAGCAGTTGATAACCCGCATAAAAGTGCCGCTGCAATTCCACGCGATTTATGGTGTTAAAATATTGCTGAAACAAGTCTGTCTACAGTGTCAAGACGCTTATGTGACGTAGAACGTTATGGAAGAGTCGGTGTTAAAAAACCTTTCATAAGTAAAAAAATTCAGAGGGCCCGATCGGCGTTTGCCAAGGAGTACAAAGACTGGTCAAGTGAAAACTGGAAAAATGTACTATTTTCCGATGAATCAACGTTCAATCATTTTGGGAGTGATAAAAGACATTACAACCGACTACCTAAAAACAAAAGATAAGTTACGAGATATATTATTCCTACAATGAAGCACGGTGGAGGATACGTTATGCTGTGGGGAGCATTTTCTGAAAAATGCGCCTGTCCGTTATTTGAAATCCGCGGCTAGATGAATAGTGCAATGCATAAGGATCTCTTGCAAGATCATTTGCTGCCTTATTGGAGAAAAAATTGTGGTCGCAACTATTTTTTTCCTCATGATAACGAGCAAAAGCATACATGCAAGCTCGTCCAGCAGTGGCTTTCGCACACAAAAATTCCACTTTTGAAATGGACAACCCAATTATCCGATCTGAATCCAATAGAAAATCTTTGAAACTAACTTGAAAACGTGTGTGGAATTATAAATATTCCAATTCAGCAGCATTTTCACAAAAATTGCAAGAACCGAGGGCAAAATTTAACATTAATGATCTACAACCGTTCATTCAATGGATGCCACGTTGCTGCGCCGCAGTACTTATTGCTAAATGTATGAATACTAAATACTAATTGTAAATGTTGTTGATAACTGTTATTTTCTGTTATAATACCATTTTTTTTTCAAACTTGCCAAGGTGGCCGGAAACTTTTGAGAAGATGCGTTTTCTTTTGCAATTAATTTTGTCAATTAAATTCATTAATATTTAATTTTTATTCCATAAATAAGTTCTTAACTGTTGTGTCAATAAAGTGCATAAGTATCACTTTGAGATTCCTCTTCATATGGGTATACTTACAAATTAACCAAAAATTTTATGCTGGCCGGAAACTTTTGACCGACACTGTATGTAAAGAAAAATATTTAGCTCAAATCAAGTACAGTGCCGATAACAATAAAATATCCGTGTATTGTTTTAACCGTGCATCCCAGGACGGGGACCTGTTGCAAAAAATTTCTTTTGCATTTTTTAGTGAAACCCCATATATAACGAAACGATATGGTTCAAGTGTTGATCACAGGTTCATTGTTCATATCAGAACAATGTCCATGTATTGTCATGGCCATACATCAAGCGTGGTATGATCCTGAAGCAAAAATTATTATTTTAAGTTTTCTGTTTGAAATCACATATCTAACGAAATAGCTTTAGCTCAAGTATAGCACACTAGTTCATTATCGGTTACAAATTAATATTTATATATTGTCATGGCCATACATCAAATTGAGTAGGTCCTGTGGCAAAAATATTCTTCCATATTTTCTATTGATTTCACATACTTAATGAAACAGTTCCTCTCAGGTGCTCAAAACAAGTTCATTGTCGGTGACAATGAAATATTCTTCTATTGCCATGTTAGTACAATAATATTTTTTTGCGTTTTTGACTGCAATAACGCGTCTAAATAAACAATATTGCTCAAATCCAGTAAACAAGTTCATCGTCGATGACAGTGGAATATCCTAGTACTGTCATGGCCGTACATGTACAGGGGTAGAATCACTTGGTAAAAATATTCTTAGATGTTTTGATAACATATCTACCGAAACAAATATGCTCAAGTGTTGCACAAAAGTTCATCGTGGATGCCAGTGCGATACTGTTATGGCTGTACTTCATTTGATGCAGGTTGCAGGGACACATATATGGGGCACTTTCACAATCGTTTGACTTTTAAGTCCCCGAATAATAATTTTTATTTTAGTACGTATTCTTGTGTTTTTTGTTTATTATTTCATATACTGGGGAACATCCCATTGCTTGACTGCATAACAATATTAACGAGATAAATAAGTTTTGGACAATGTTGGGGGTCCAAATATACCACGAAATTCCTATACCGTACTTGTCCCTGATGCTGATTTTTAAGTTTGGAGCTGTCTGTATAAAATTGTTTTAATAAAGGTAATTCGATGTAATTTTTACATGTGATTAACATGTGATTACATGTGATGTAATTAATACCTCTTCGTCCCGGCACGGCCGGAAGAACTTTTGTTACATATATTTACATTTGATTCCATACATTTTAGAATTTATTTATGGCAATTTGACAATTTTTTATCCCTGAAAAGGAAACACATTTTGTGAAGGATTTAAAAAATAAATTTGGTCCTTATCCACTTTAACTGTTCGAAATGCATATGGACAAAAGCGAAGAATTGAATTCTTCCCAAACTTGGCCGGATGTGCGACGGAGTTAAATTTATGTCATTATATTTTCAAATCAATTACATTCCTGAGGCATTCTCACATATTTTTTTATTTTATGTATTTTTCAGTCCCTAAATAATAATTTTTATTTTAGTACGTACTCTTGTTTTTTTTTTCTTTTTTTTCTTATACTAGAAAACATCCATTTACATGACTGAATAAAAATATTAACGAGATAAATAAGTTTTGGACGATGTTGGGGGTCCAAATATATCACGAAATTCCTATACCGTCCCTTGTCCCTGATGCTGATTTTTACTTTCTTCTATCTCTTCAAGAAGAAAGTATTGGATTCGTGAAAATTTTCGACTTCCGGTTTTCGACGGATTTATACGTTTTAGAATGCCCAGAACACGATTTGATGGTTTTTAGAAAATGTCTGTCTGTGAGTCTGTCTGTCACTCTGTCACTCTGTCCCCTGTCACTCTGTGAGTCTGTATGTGACAAAAATTTTGTGGGCGCTCTACCTCAAGACCTAATGCACGGAATTTCACAAAACTTTATATTTAGTTAGACCTTGATATAAACTGGACCTGATTAGTTTTTGGTGAAAATCGCCCAACAGGTGGCGCTGCTATGCGGCATTTTCCATGATTTCTGCAATAGCTATATCTCAAGAACTACTGCACGGATTTTCATAAAACTTCAAATTCAGTTTTTCCAGGATATAGTATGGTGCTGAGTACTTTTTTGTGAAAATCGCTTAACAGGTGGCGCTGCTATGCTGCATTATTCATGATTATCGCAATAGCTCTAACTCAAGAAAACATGCACGAATTTTCATCAAACTTCAGATTTAGTTAGTCCCTGATATAAATTAGCGCTGTTTAATTTTTGGTGTAAATCGCCCAACAGGTGGCGCTGCTGTGTTGCATTTTTCACGATTCCCGCAAGAGCTGTATCTCAAGAACTATTGCACGGATTTTCATCAAACTTCAGATTTAGTTATTCCTTGACATGAATTGACGTATAAATTAGTGCTGTTTAAGTTTTGGTGTAAATCGCTCAACAGGTGGCGCTGCTATGCTGTATTTTTGCGATTTCCGCAATAGCTTTACCTCAAGAACTAATGCTTGGATTTTCAAGAAACTTCAGATTCAGGTATAACTTGATATCATATAGTGCTGCTTATTTTTGGTGTAAATCGCTCAACAGGTGGCGCTGCTATGATAAATTTTTCAGAATTTCTGCTATAGCTCTATCTCAAGAACTAATGCACGAATTTTCATCCAACTTCAAATTCAGATATACTTTCATATGATTAGGTGCTAAATCGTTGTTATTTTTTGTAATATTTAAATGATTTAATCGACGTGATTTATATGCAAGAAAGTTCAGTGATGGCCACAGCATACTAGTTAAGTTTGGAACTGTCTGTATAAAATTGTTTCAATAAAAGTAATTCGATGTAATTTTTATCCAAAACTGGCAATATTGTTTTATTTTGTAGCAAAAAAATAACTTGCACACATTTTTATGGTTGTTATTATTTTTTTAACCCTGTCCCTGGGTTTTAGATTCCTTACCGTCCCTCTTGCTAAAATTATACATAAAATTACCTCAGATGCAGCCACAGAATTTTTTAAACCTTTGTTCTCATGCAGAAGTATGTTAGAGAAAGAATGTCTAAAATTCTTTGACAGGAAATTTACTACAAAATTTAAATCAGCATTTAAATATCAATTTCAAGCATCGTGACTTTATTGGTAGTCTTACCGACCCCAAGGTTTATTCCTCCACATTTTGAGGTAATTTTTTTAATTTCATCCAATGTAAATAACTGTTTCAAAAAATCAATAAACATTGTGGCTATCACTTTGTCTTAACATGATTTGCCTAAAAATAGTGATAATTTTCCTTACCGTCCCATTCTTCCCATCCCTTTTTCCCTTTACTGTCCATTTTTTCCTATACCATCCCCTTTTTTCCTTCCGTCCCTTCTTTAACACCCCTTTAAGACAATGTTATACCAAAATTGTCTACTAAAAGTACTACATTGTTATTATTTCTTATTTAAATGTCCTGTGGGTACTATGAAAATTCATTATAAGTAAAAATTTAGAAGTAAATAGAAAGTTTTAGTGGTAAAATGGTAAGGGAAATTAAATTTGTAAGTTTAACTTAAACCTGAGTTAAATAAATAAAAAAAAATTCGCTGGTGACCATTTTTTGTTTATTTTGAATCATTAAGAAATTTGTCTATGAAATTAAAATGTTATTTTAGCAAGTTTAATCTCACCAGATTTTTATTCCCGAAAACAAAAGATTGTGAGAATGCCCCATAACAGTTTAAAATCTCTTTTAAAGTCCGACGAACCAATTTTTTTCCTTTTTGCATATACAAAATCACTGCTGATCAGAGTTAAATATTCTAGTAGTTTCTGTACTGTACCTCATCTGAGACAACCACCAGGGGAAAAATATTATTTTTACCTTTTTAATCGAGCTCGTATATCTGACGCCCATTTGTTGCCCAGTTGTTGGAATGGTGGCTAATAATCAAAAGGTGTAGGAATCCAGGCAAAAGTATGGATGTTTACAGTGGGTTAATCCACTTTAACACGTTGGTTTCTAAGCCGTATGAGGTGAAATCATTCCTCGTGGCTGAAGGGTTTTTTTTGTTGAAATTTAATTTTAATGCAATGATATAAATGTTCCATAACTAATTATGACGATTTTTAAATTTTTGCCTGGAAAAAAACAACTGTCGACGGCTGTTCGACGCCCGCCATTAGGAAGGGACATCCATTTATGTAGGAAACGAAACATGGATAATATTTCAATTACCAATCAATATTAATTTTATTTGGGTTTATAATAATCAAACAGATTATATTTAATGACAAATATGTTTAATATTTAAATTTATAAATGTATTCACTGTTTCCAGAAAGTCAATTTGCGTAATTTTTGTTGAAAGAGATTCAACGAAAAATTGTATACATGGAAGATGGGATTTTGTTTGACCTTTTAAACATATCTTTGGAAATATTTATTGCACTTTCCTGTAAAGGAGTGGTTACAACGAAAAGTCATGACCATAACAAAAATTCTATGATCCCGTTACACATTATCTTTCTCAAGTTCAGTTTCATTTGAAACAATTACTTCCTGCATATATTTTATCTGAAATGACCTATATTTGAAAAATGCCGCGATTGAAGGAAACAGTGGTAAGAAAGGGGGTTCTCCTTTTATGATTTAGGCTAGGGAAAAATTTAAAGATGTTACCAGTTGGCTAGACAGATACAGAATGAATTGAAACAGCATTAACAGGTGTCGAAGGGTCGTCGACGGCCACGATTTGGAGAGGGGCGCTAGTGTCGAACACCCTTCGATACCCGCCGCCAACGTGTTAAACGAGATCCCTCGTTTAGCCCTTGCCTGCAAAAAATGACAGTAGCGCCGCAAACCATCGACATCAAATTATCTAACGAACCAATTCTGTTAATTTTATTCAAAATTTTCAAAAAATTTTACTTTTAATGAGAATATAATATTCAAGTTCTTTTAGGTTGTACCGCGTCAGGAGGTTCCCGGAGAAAGAACATTTTTTTTTAAATTTTAAGTTGAAAAGAGAAATATAACAAACCAATTTTGCTAAAATTTTTCACTCACGTTGTTTGACGAAAAATGCGTATATTTATGTATTTTCAGGACCGTACCTATCAGTGCAGAATGCAGCGGAGGAATTTTCTTTTACATTTTTGATTGTAATCACATAACTGACAAAGCGATAATATTCAAATCTTCCATAAAAGTCCATTATCGATGACAATGCATATTCAACGCGTTAAAATTTAGATTAAATTGGTATTAATTTCTTCAAGTTATATTTCACGTTGCTTTATTAGAAAGTAATTTTAGCATGAAAGACGTGACACTCAAGAAAGTGTAATGCATGTTGATTTTGACCACAGTGATTTTATTTTTTCATTATATTTTCACCGAGACGTTTTTAATAAATTTAATTCAGCAAATTCAGAAAAACTGTGTTTATCTTAAATTAATAATAAAAAAGAAAAACGAGGAATAATTACAGTAATGAAACAGGAAATATATTTTTTTGTGCGTGTGTGTGTCACTAATTAATCTTGTATCTTGATTCTGAATCTATCGTTGGCGTTCCAGTTAATGCATCAAAAGACATACAAATATAATGCATTTATCTTTTATCATACATAAATATATGCTGAACTGAAAATTGCCATCACTAAATCCTATATGAAAATTGAAATGGTGAACAGATAAAAAAAAGAACATTTAATTTTTAATTGTCTGAGCGAAGCGAAGGCTAATACTCAGCGAAATATTACTGTCCGGACACTTTACTACTACGATGGATATTAACGCCATGTCCTGCTAAAAAAAAAGCTTAATAAAAACCTTTCGTCAAGCATAACTCAAAAAATATTTGTCGGATTTCGTTTCTGATTACACCAGAGGTACCTATGAGGGTCGCCTACTGAATGCACCTACTATGAAAAATAAGTTCCAAACCGTTTAAAAATTATATAGAAAAAACTCTTAAAAAAGCACAATTTATCTGCATACGTCACAGAAATTTGGTGTGCGTCACTTTCACCGGTTGATGTTTACGTAGACAACTGGTTTAAACACATGGAGCAAATAAAAAAAAAATACGCACGCAGTAATATTGAATAGATCAGTTTCAACCACGTGATCACAAACCTTGCAACAACCCGTGGCAACCAGTTTTGGTGGGCAAACAAATAATAATACAGTATTCCGTACCACGGTGACCGTTTTTAGCCTGTTGTATAAAATCTGGCATGTTGTATGACATACAATTGTGGATGATTAAAACAAAAGACATGAGTGTTTATTGATCCGGGAGGTTATCTTTCTCTGGATGTCTGTCTGTCTATCATACAGCATGCAATTTTCTTGTAAAGGATGGTATTATTATGCAGTAAAACCTCCATAACGGACACACCCGATTAGTGGACACCTCTATTTAGCGGGCATTTTTTCGATTACCACCCTTAAATAACTGTACATTTTTTACTCTCAGTAGCGGACACCTCCAAATAGAGGACAAATTCTGCCCTCCCGAGGTGTTCGCTATTCAGAAGTTTTACTGGTAAAACCTCCATAGCGGACACACCCGATTAGCGGATACCTCTATTTAGCGGACATTTTTTCGATTACCAACTCTTAAATAACTGTACATGTTTTACTCTCAGTAGCGGTCACCTCTACATAGAGGACAAATTCTGCATTCTCGGGGTGTCCGCTATTCAGAGGTTTTACTGTATATAATATTGATAATTATTTTACAGGGCCGCACAAAAGAATAAGAATATATGAAACGAATATAAACTAAATTCGGGATTGGTAGATCGCTGATGGTAATGTAATTTTAGGATGTTGTTACAGTGATCCGCAGCATGTTTTTAGAGTTTCGTTCATCTAACGAAACCCTACCTGTCTCACTCCTTTGTCTGTGTGTTTGTCCGTCTGTCAAAGAGCCCGTTCTCAGAAACTATATATGTCGGAGACTTGAAAATTTGCATACTTATAGCTGAACACCACACATCAAACGGCAAATAATAAAATTTTGAAAAAGTCTAATATTTAACCCTCTGGGCTCTAACTTGTGTATTTTAAGCAATTTTTCTAACTCAGCCACTAATTTAATTAAGTTGGAGACATGAAATTTTGCATACTTATAGCTGAACATTTCACATCAAACGACAAATAATAAAATTTTGAAAAAGGCTTAATATTTAACCTTTTGGGCTCTAACGTGTGTATTTAAAGCAATTTTTCTAACTCAGCCCCTAATTAAGTTGGAGACATGAAAGTTTGCATACTTAAGCTGAACACTTGCGATAACACGATAAATCATAAAATTTTGAAAAAGTCATATTTAACCCTTCGGTCTCTAACTTATGTATTTTAAACAATTTTTCTAACTCAGCCCCTAATTAAGTTGGAGACATGAAATTTCGCATACTTATAGCTGAAATCCTCACATCAAACAACAAATAATAAAATTTTGAAAAATGTCTGATATTTAACCCTCTGGGCTCTAACTTATGTATTTTAAGCAATTTTTCTAACTCATCCCCTTACTAAGTTGGAGACTTGAAAGTTTGCATACTTATAGCTGAACACTTGCGATAACACGATAAATCATACAATTTTGAAAAAGTCATATTTAACCCTCCAGTCTCTAACTTCTGTATTTTAAGCAATTTTTCTAACTCAGCCACTAATTTAATTAAGTTGGAGACATGAAATTTTGCATACTTATAGCTGAACACCTCACATCAAACGACAAATAATAAAATTTTGAAAAAGGTCTAATATTTAACCCTCTGGGCTCTAACTTGTGTATTTTAAGCAATTTTTCTAACTCAGCCCCTAATTAAGTTGGAGACATGAAAGTTTGCATACTCATAGCTGAACACTTGCGATAACACGATAAATCATACAATTTTGAAAAAGTCATATTTAACCCTCCGGTCTCTAACTTGTGTATTTAAAGCAATTTTTCTAACTCAGCCCCTAATTAAGTTGGAGACATGAAATTTCGCATACTTATAGCTGAACACCTCACATCAAACGACAAATAATAAAATTTTGAAAAAGGTCTAATATTTAACCCTCTGGGCTCTAACTTGTGTATTTTAAGCAATTTTTCTAACTCAGCCCCTAATTAAGTTGGAGACATGACATTTTGCATACTTATAGCTGAACACCTCACATCAAACGACAAATAATAAAATTTTGAAAAAGTCTATTATTTAACCCTCTGGACTCTAACTTGTGTATTTTAAGCAATTTTTCTAACTCAGCCACTAATTAAGTTGGAGACATGAAATTTTGCATACTTATAGCTGAACACCTCACATCAAACAGCAAATAATAAAATTTTGAAAAAGTCTAATATTTAACCCTCTGGTCTCTAACTTGTGTATTTAAAGCAATTTTTCTAACTCAGCCCCTAATTATGTTGGAAACATAAAAATTTGAATACTTATAGCTGAACACCTCACATCAAACGACAAATAATAAAATTTTGAAAAAATCTAATATTTAACCTCTAATATTTTGTCTCGCGCAATTTTTAAATTTAAACTGTTTTGCAATACTATTTTTTGTTCATTTTGCATAATAAGTGTAATGTGACGTAATTTGTTCTATTTCAGATTTCTAACGCATGTTAATTTATTTATTTTACAATATCCTTTCTCTTTTAAAATTCACATGTAAATATAGTTTTTATGGCGTAATTTCCAATAAGTACCTGCTTTTATACCTATTTATTTAATTATAATTTGAAGGTTTTTTTCTGTTTATAATAGTAACGTGTAAATAATTTTTTTTTATTTGAAGCAAACATTATTGATTGCGCTGTTTATACAGTTGGCAACAGTTTAAATTAATACCATTTTCAAAAATATGTAAAAAATATCTTTCAAAATGCGGAATATTTGAATTTAAAATAGAAATAAAACCTCAAAAAATGAGTCAAATTAAAAAAAAAAAATTAATGAAATCTGCAGACCGGGATCTTCTATTGAATAAAATGATCTAAAAATGATTGAATTCCCATGTATAGCTTTTGCTCTTATACATTTTTTTTTAATGGAACGATTTTGTCCAACTTTAGCCTTAAATATCTCTTAAAATAATTCTTCGATTTGAAAACTGTATGTATTAGTGTGTTGATCAAACATTTCGCTATAATACCACCGATTTTCATATATTTGTTTGCAATAGTTTTCTTAATATTAACGAAGAAAGACCTCCGGTCACAAAAAATTCAAAACCGGTGGCGGCGTCGGTGACAGCGTTAGTTACTTTTTATAGAATATAGAGATATATAAAAATGAAAACTTGTCTATCTGTCTGTTTGTAATTCTATAAAACATCCACAATTTGGAAGCCAAAATTGTGAAGAGATACGTACATGTGTATTAAAACATGGCCGAGACAACTAAAGTAATCCGGAATCGAAATAACTTATAGTTAATTTTTAATTAATAAAAAACCACCAATTTAACAGCAATTTCTTATCAAATTTAAACATTTTTCGTTATAGCAGTTGCCAACAATTAAAAAACACAATAAAATTATTACTGCAACAATTAATTTTCTACTGCAAGATTTCCACGTGAAAAATGAAAATGAAATAAGTAGTTTGCCGAATTTAAAAAAAAAGGATAATATTACGTCATAACTTTTCTATTGCAAGATATTCACGTGAAATATGAAAATGAAATAAATGGTTTGACGAATTTAAATGAAAGTGAATATAACTTCACAACTTTTCTATTTCAAGGTTTCTACGTGAAAGAGGAAAATATTACGTCATATTGGAAATATAAAGGGCATGGTGGATATAGTATAACGTCATATGAGTGTGAAAAATGTATTGAAGCATGATAAAAACCCGATTAGGGAAATATTGGCGTATTTTAACATTATTGCTCCAATTATAAATTGAAATAAGTTCATTTATAGCTGTATTCTTTTGCGTCTGATATATAAATTTATACATTTTTATATAGCGTTTTCATATGATTCATTCAACAACATTTCGACTACTTTTTTTAATGTTTGTTTTGTGTTGTATGTTAAATTTTGAAATTGATTTTTCAGAACAAACGTTCTTCAAATTCTGGGCAACGCCGGCACTTTAGTTTGTAACAGATAAATGGCTTTTGTATCTGTACATCTAATGCTAATATTATAAAGCGTTATAATATTATAAAGTATATAATATTATTAATGCTTGTACGTTTGTGAGGTGTTATCTCTGAAACTACATAGCCAACTTAAAAAAATGTTGGTGGCCATCTCTGCTCTGAAGAAAAGACTATTTTATGTCAGTACAAGAACCTACATCGCTGCAGGAGAAAAAAGTTCTAAAATTGCGATTTCTGTGATATTGATTGGTTTAGAAACTTTAAATTTGGTGCGGTAGTTACTTTTAAGATGTAAATACTCGTAATGAACGCTCTCTAAAAGATTCAATTTGACGGATAAACGTAAAAATTTCTAGAAAGTTTCTAAACTATGATTTATTTGGAATACTGAAATTTTTGGGATACTGTTGGGGTTAGAAACTAGAACTTTGGCATGGTAGTAATTAATAAGATGTAAATGCTCGTTGTAGAACGAATTCTAAAAAATTGAAAGACTAAACAAAGCGGAAAAAGATCTAAAGATGATCTAAGTAAGGAAGAACATGGAACTGTTAGGAATATAAGCATGAAAATTGACATGGCTGCATTTATCATGACGTAAATTCTCGCAATAGAACAATTTCTAAAAATGTCGCTATATAAAACAGTGCAGAAACAAAAAACTTTCAAAAAATTTCTATTTTTCTGTTACTGCTGAGCCCAAAATCTTGAAATTTTGCTTCGGGTTAGTTTTAAAATATACAATTGTCTCTATGAATGGTTTCTAAAAAATTTAAAATTTAAAAAGACGAAATTAACGGAAAGCGATCTCAATTACCATCAATTTGGAATTATTAGGTACAGCAACTTTAAATATTTCATAATGCTGCAAAAAATGCGATTTAAATGCAACAAAACTGATAGCTCCCCACCTAGCATTAAATAAATTGTGTAAATATTGAATAAAGACCTGTATGAAACAGTGAGTAGGTTGCCCGAAAGTACTTGTTAAAGTGTTCCTTCTCTAGGCTTTTCTCTCTCTCGCCAAGGCCACTAACAGAGGGAAGTGCCGTTTTAAATGTGATATGAATTTTTTATCCGATTCATTTTTCTAGACATTTTATCATAAGGTCATATTCTCAATTATCATTAGTATATTTTTTATATATTAATTTATTCTCGTGAAATTTTGTAATCGGGTTCATATTGGCGTATGTTAGCTTGCATGATTTGCTGAATAAATATGTATGGATTTGTAAATTACTTCAAATGACACTTTGACAGCTCAAAATTTATGCAGACGATATATTCAGATCTTGTGTCATACTTTATGTTGTAATCATTGCCGATTTCTTTTATTTAATACATGCTAAATACAGCTCAACTTGTGCAGAATATGTTTGAAAACAAAACAATACAGCGTATGTAGTGGCCAGCATACACTCATCATTTAAATCCGATCGAGCATATCAAAAACACAATCTAACGAAGCATTGCATGCCACTTTTGATGTATTCGGTACTTTGATACTATATTAGATTTTGAGAAGAGAATTCCTTAAATGTTATCGACAACCTAATTGCATCCGTGGAAAACAGATATTGTAATTATTAACTATTCCGGGGGAGCACACACCATATAAAGTATAGTCCATTCTTTTTAAACATCATATATTTGTCATTTAAAGTTAGTCAAATTGGTGCGGAGCGTCTGATTATGCTCTTGACATCATTTTATACAGTTAAAATTCCGATATAAGTAAATCAGTGTCTCATTTTCTATTTTACTTTTAATATATTGCGTACTTTCAATTTTATATCCATGCATGGCTGTCTTGAATGGTTTGATTTCCCATTTTTTTAAACAGTGTATACGAATTTATATATAAGATTTTGTAATTCTACAATTCGTTTATTTTCATCATTTCAATTTTTCGCAGTATATGGACAATTAAAGATAACATCTCATTTTCTTTGCTTCCACATGTTATTATTAAATCTACGTTCTCAGTAATATCGCTCAGACTAATCCCTCTGAGGGGAGTCCTAGTTTAATATATCTTCATTAAAAACAAATTTCCGAAACATAAATATCATCTCTAGTTTTGTACTAAAATAATTATAATAATAAATAATATAAACTTAAAATAATAATATATGTCATCCGAATTCTTGTCCACGAAGCAAAACATTTAATGAATCTGCTAGATTAAACTAGTTCGGATAATGCAAACAAAATAATGTAAGATCATAAAAAATAACTTTATATATACAAAGAATATTAACCAATGAGGCTAAAAAACGACGGATATTGCAAACTTTTAATGAAACTGAGTGAAATAATGTTAATTCTCATAAAACATCTAACACATTTTGTTTATAATTAAACGAATAAGAACCATTTGCTTTTTAGTCAGTAATTATTAACCTATTCTTACATATTCGATCAAAAGGATGCAGCGAATCTATAACTATGTGGAATATATATATATATTTTGCTTCAGATGCTAATTTATATTTTGCGTACTCAGCAGACTTATGTTTGTTAAACTTTTTTATCTGTTGTGAAAATAAAACTCCATTCAAATCTGAAGCATCCAACCTACCCAAAAGAATATTCTAAATCATATGCATCAAAAAGATAAATCTATCGTTTTAGTGTCAGTTTTTCGATAATAAAAAATGTGTAGAAGAATAATAAATATCTAGCAAATATGTCCATTATTTTTTTAAATCTTTAGATGTTTTGCAATTGACCACATCTAATTTTAAGGAACGGTTGACTGAATGGGGTTTATGGAGCAAAGTTCCTTGAGGGACATGCTGCGGCAAGGAAAAGTCGAAATGCGAATAAAACGTATGAGTAAAAAGTGACTAGTAATAAGATGAGAAAAACAATGTAATTATATGAAAACAGTAATGATATATATATAATTAAAACCAATTAAAACAGTTCAAATATCTTAATTAAAAAACACAAAAATATTATAATAAGAAACTATAAAATTAAAATATAAATTATGTATAAGATGTTGCACAAATAAAAATAAGTTTAAAAATCACAGAGAAGTAAAAAAAAAGGTAAAATTAATCGGAAACTCGTCAAAAACAGTATCCTCATCTGCACTCGAGTCATGCGATTCGGACTCCGTAGCCTCTTCCACAAAATTTTTGTAATTGTTTAGGATCCTTCAAATTAGTAAAAGAAGGGCTATGACATGATTTTCTCTGTTTTTTTCTTCACAGTTTTTCATTGTGAAGCGGCCTTGAGTTGGAGCCCTGAGATTTTAGTCTGTACACGTGATTTTTGTTTTGCTTTCTGTTTTGGGGAAACTTGAGGTGTTTGCAATTTATTTGCAGATGAATCAAACGTTTGCTGCGATTTCCGTTCAGTTAGCTTTTTAGAGTGACTTAGAGGTTTTTGTGATTCACCAACCAAAGGGATGTAATAATGAACATCAGGATAAAAAAAAAATCTATTTTAACCGGTTCTGATGATGGTGGCAAAAGTTTAAATTTTGGAATAGATATTGTATTAGTAGTAAATGTCACACTACGGGTGTTTTTATTTATAGTGATGGATTGTGTCCCACATGAATTGTTTGCTGGAAATGAGCATTCAGTTTGTGTGCTTATGTGCCTTACTGATTTTGATTGTTGCTTGAGTAAACTAGAGTAAGAAACTCCGAAGGATGGGGTTCTGGATTGGACATGTTTACGGGCTTCAGGGTAAGAAAATTTTTGTACTATTTTGAGAGCAAATATTTCCTTTTCACGGATCCAATTTGGACAAAAACGAGAGTTTGCTGTATGGTCAACCTTACAGCTTGCGCAGCGTTCAATATTTTCGCAAGTTTAACCATCATGGCCGAGTTCTGCGCACTGTGCACAGGTAACGGAACCACGACAGGTAGTGTAGTGTTATTATAACGCTGATATTTAAAGCAACGGAGAGGGTAAGGAATATAAGATCTGACTGGACAGCTCAGAAAGGCAGCTTTAATTTTAGTTGGAAGAACAAGGCTATTAAAGGTTAGAATAATGTACTTAGTAGGAAGCACTTGGCCATTCCGGCGAATAGTAATACGTCGTACATCTTGAATATTTTGATCCTTTAAATTTTGCAGAAGTTCTTCTTTTATAGAGAATAAAATATCTGGTTCGGAAATCACATCATAGGATACGTTTAAAGTTTGATGTATCTGAACGGAAACAGGAAATGTGCCTACCGTATTGCAATTTGTTAGAAGTTTTGAATCATTGGCTGAGGAAACCTCAATGAGCAAATTTCCTGACTGTAACTTTTTAAGTGAAAGACCATCCCAAAAAACAGAGTGAAAAGTTTTTGCAATAAGAAATGGTGAGGTTCTTTTAAAAGAACTGTCGGACAGACTATCAGTACTTTTTATGACAAAAAAAAAAAAAAAAAAAAAAAAAAAAAAAAAAAAAAACGAGTAAATGAATTCCGCTGTACAATTTGTTGCTCTTCACAAGGGAGAGGAATAGAAGAAACTGAAGTACTTCCATCCATGTTAAGGAAAAAGCAATTCAGACCCCGGTCCCACCACCCACTACCGAGTACAACAAGAGGAGGTACATTCGTACACCAGTGCTAACCAGGGCTCATACGTTCACAAGACAATCCTATGTCAGCCTCCGCCCTTAACGAGGTAATTAGTAATTGTCCGGTGGTCGTTTGATCCCTTAGTCAGTGACAATAAGTCCGCTGACCAGCCGATTGATGCATACGGAACCAATATGCACATCCCGTCTACCTGAAGTAGAGGCAAAGGCAGTGTGTTGGTTTTCTTCAACTGCCAGGATCCCCCTTTCCAGGGGCACGTGTCGTCAAGCACGGCAAACATGTGGGTGGTTTACTATTCTCCATAAGTCGATATAAACAGGATGATATTGGCTTATGCACAATTGCCCTTACCTCCGAAGAGGAAACCACAATGAGAGTGAAACAAAGCAGAAAGAAAGACAAGCGAAATAACAGGAACTGGAAAAGAGAAAGATTGCTCAGGTGCCCGGGGTTGCAAAGCCGGTGAATACCTAAAGAGGGTATTCCCCGGTCGAAAATTTTTAGGAACTGAAGCATATAAAATTTACTAATGCTTGAAATGATTTTTTTCATAAAATAATCTTATGACAATTATTCTTGTCAAAGAAACAAATAATTTAATGAAACTACTGTGTCAAATAATTTCAGTAAATGTAAGAAAAAGATTGTAAGATCTCGAAAGAAAGGCGTTTTTGTATATATGGGTACGTTTTAACGTATACGGTCCAAAAATGACAGTGTCGGCAAAATTTAAAGTTCATCCATTGTAGTTATAATAAAAGAATAAGAATCCGAGTATTTTGAGGATGATAATAGACCACTTACGCATAAATATTCTATCAAAAGAAATAATAAAGAGTAACTAGAATTTTTGGAAACGCATATATTATCATTTCTTTTTCAGATACTAACTTACTTTTTGTCGTTTCAGAAAGGTGAAATATGTTGCTCTTTTTTTCCTCGAGAGGAAAAGAATTCGATATTTGATGAACCCAACGTAGCCAGAAGCATGGTCTAAATCACATATATCAAAGAAGAAAATCCAATATTTTAGTTTCAGTCTTTGAATAATGGAAAATATCCAGGAGAAAAATATATATTCTGCAAATATCTCCATTCTTTTTTAAAATCATAAGCTACTTCGAAATTCACCATATTTAATTTTAAGGAACAAAATCATCTGAAATTTTGCATTGTTTTAAATTATTTATTTGGTAAAATAATCTATGGCATTAATCGTTCTCCAAAAAACAGATTATTTAATGAATCTAATCAATTAATTTTTTTTAGTAAATGTAAGCAAAATATTGAAAGAACATGATTTTTTTTTATCTCCTCGTCAGATACTAACTTATTTTTTGCCCATTCAGGAAAGTAAAATATGTTACTAATTTCTTTTTTTGCCAGTAAACATTAAATTTATTCCAAATTCGATGAACTCTACATAACTAAATGTACTGTGGCAGAATCGTTGCGCGACTCAGCGACAATGTCGCAGAATGGGAGCGATTTCTTGCAAAAAAAAAAAAAAAAAAAAAAAAAAAAAAAAAAAAAAAAAAAATCATTTGTGAAAAGAAAATATTTTTTAGGAGGGAGAGGAGATCCATGCAACATCAATATACTATATTGGTACTATACTATATTGGTATTGGAACTATATTGGTAAGGGGTGACAGTGACAGTCTTCTACGTTTCGGCAGATTTTCGTCCCATCCACACGCGAAATCTTCGCTTCCATCTTTTCCCCCTCTTTTTTATGTGCTTTTATTTGTGTACTAGGGCTCTGAACGAAACAAAATTTCACTAGTCTGTATAGTTAAACTGTGAAAACTGAAGAAAACAACAGTCTATGAGATCGCATACAACAATTATAGGTTAACGGTGTTAATTTTAAAAATTATCAAGTTTTAATATTTTAATTGTGGCCCTTTTTTTAATGTTTTGCCTTAGTGCTTTTATTTGTGTACTAGGGTTCAGCAGGAAACAAAATTTCGCTAGTATCTATCGTTAAACTGTGAAAACTGAAGAAAACTACGGTTTATGAGATCGAAAACAACAATTATAGGTTAACGGTGTTATTTTTAAAAATTCTCAAGTTTTAATATTTTAATTGTGTCCCCTTTTTTAATGTTTTGCCTTAGTGCTTTTATTTGTGTACTAGGGTTCTGAACGAAACAAAATTTCACTAGTATCTATAGTTAAACTGTGAAAACTGAAGAAAATAACGGTCTATGAGATCGCAAACAACAATTATGGGTTAAAGGTGTTAATTTAAAAAAATTCTCATGTTTTAATTTTTTTAAATTGTGTCCCCCTTTTTAATGTTTTACCTTAGTAATTTTACTTGATAATTTGAATTACTAATATATAAATATTCATGTAGATTTCCCCCTACCTCGGAAATTTCGATCACCTCTCCTTTGCTCCATTATCACACGTTTAAAAGCTTTAAAACTTTTTCATTGAAAAAAAGTAAAAAAAAAAAAAAAATAAGCCCTATTTATCAATTTGAAATAACTATAAAGCAATAGCAGTTTACTCCCCATCTAACAATTTTTTTCCTCTCTTTCTTCTAACACACAAATTTTAAAGTATTTAAAATTATTTATTTTACTTATTTGTTTTTAAATTTTCGTGCTCTATTTATTACTTTTCTTAAACGACAATCTTTTTTAAATTATCCACTCAAATTTACACTTCTCCCTATCCCCCTCCCCCCGCATACAAAATTGCAAATATATATAGATTTTATTTTTTTTTTCAGCCTTATATGTTTGTTGTCTTGAGTTGTTGGTTACCTTGTTACTAACTTCGAAGAAACAAAAAAAAAATCATTTTTAATTTTCCAAGGGGAATATTAAACATACTAAAACATTTTTATAGAGTGGATTATTATCCCTCTTGCCTTGACCTTAGTGACTGCTCATACAGGAATAATGTTGAATAAAGCTTATAAATTTAATAAAATTTGCCGCAGAAAGGATAGTTATTTTCTACCTCAAGTTCCAAAATAATATTCTATATCATATGAATTCAAACGAAAAATTCAATATTTAAGTTCCAGGTATTGGACAATAATAAAAAAGATCTAGAAGATCTAGAATAATTACATATTTACAAATTTTGATTGTTTGAGACATCCCAAGCTATTTTGAATGTCATCATTTCAATCTTTTAGGGAAAACAAACATATGAAATTTCCTAATGGTGGCAATAATGATATTGCGACATTAATTTGTTTCAAAGAAACGCGTAGTTTTTGTTTCCATTGAGTAAAAATTATAAAAAGATAGAATGTATGGTACTATAACAATCAAATAGAAAATTAACAAAAAAGAAAAAAAAATTAAATAAAACTGCGTATATTGGATTAATTTAGAGGCAAAATAACTAAACACTTTTGAAATAATGAAAACTACTACGACAGAAGAATATTAAATTTTCAAAGTTCGAAAAAAAAATTATGTATTTTTTTTATTTTTTATGTAAATACTATTTTTATACATAATGCAGTTTTTTTAGTTATTATTCTTTTCTTGTAACAACAACAAAAAAAACTTTATATTATATTTAAGGAACCTAACGTACTTAGAAGTATTTTCACATGGAAAAAAGCTGAAAATCCAATATTTTGGTTTCAGTCTGCGCGAAAATATATATTCAGCAAATATTTCGATTCTTTTTCAAACCATGATCTATTTTGCATTTCACCATATCTATCTTTTACGGAGAATAAATATCCGAAATTTCCCCTTTCGTTGAAATAATTTATTTATTTATTTATTTATTTATTTTTTTTTTTTTTTGAGTAAAATTATTTCAAACAAGAAACCGAAAATTTTTTCTCTGTCATTTTTGCATAATTATAACATATCAAAGGAGGAAATTGATTATGATTCTAATGAATTATAAATATTAAAAATGCAATCTCAGATACTATTATAAAAAAGGGGAGCATTTACAACAATATGTTTCTTTTTTTTATTGTTTTTCAGGGTTATTTTAAATTAATCAAACAAATACCGATTCATACTAATATTTGCACCTCTTTTTCTTTTAAGTACCTTCTATTTACATTTATTTATGAAGAATTTCTAAGATTTATGCTTATTTTAAAGAATACAGTAGAACCTTTTTTATCCGAGACTTTTTTAACCGAAACTCGCTATTAACCGAAATCCAGTTTTAAAGCTTGCTCCACCCCCCCCCTCTCTTTTTTTGTACTTTCACATTCCTTGTATGCAATACCCATTTGTAAAGTCTTTTTTTTTTTTTTTTTACTATCACGCTGATTAAAGCAAAGAAGACGTTTATTACGTCTTGCTTAATGGAAATCCAAAATTTCACATTTATCTTCCAAGTAATTTTCAAATTATGGCTAAAAAACGACACAATGATGGTTTAAGTCCAATATTGAAGTGACTAGATATTTTGAAATTTCTTATAGTCCAGGCAATAGGGAATTTTACCTAGCAAAATTAATGGTAGTTCTGGAAATCGGCTTATTTTAGGTTTTTTGGGTCGCTGAATCCGAATTTGTAAGTTCCCACCAAAATTTCCCCCGGCAAACCCCAAAATACGGTTTTTATTAAAAAAATCAATTTTTTTTATTGTTTTAGGGAAAAAAGTATCTAGAAATTCAGAAAGTAGACAAAATTTGCAACAAATTAGATATATGACATTATGACTTATAATGAAGGTGAAGGGGGGGATCTTCCTTGGAACATGCGCGAGGTGCTGCATGAACTAAGTAGCGCAATTCCACTTAAACACTCACACGTTTACATTCGCCCTCTCATCTCCCCTCCAAATTTTCCTTATAAGGTTTACTTTAATTTTTTGGGTCTCTGAATCCAAATTTTTAACTTCCCCACAAATTTCCCCCCCTCCAAATAGTTGTTATTAACTTAAATTTCTTATTATTTTAGGGGTAAAGCATTACGAAATTCAGAAACTAAACAAAACATGCAACAAATAGGATATATGACATTATGACGTAGGATAAACGGGGAGAAAGCGGGCTGCGTCGGAACATTCCCCGCGCGCTTTTCTCTAAAACCAAATTTTTTCAAAAAATTAATTTTTTGGGGGGTTGCCGGGTGAAATTTTGGTGGGAAGTTACAAATTCAGATTCAGTGACACAAAAAACATAAAGTGAGTCAAAATCCAGAACTAGTATTAATTTTGCCAGGTAAAATCCCCTATTGCCTGGACTTCATAACTTAGTGCACGTAGCACCGCAGTGCATGTTCAGAGGCAGCCCTCCCCCTCCCCGTTCATCCTACGTCATAATGTCATGTATCCCATTTGTTGCAAATTTTGTCTAGTTCCTGAATTTCGTAATGCTCTTCCCCTAAAACAATAAGAAATTTAAGTTAAAAACAACTATTTTGGGAGGGGGGAATTTTGGGGAAATTTAAAAATTCGGATTCAGCGACCCGAAAACTTAAAGTAAACCTTATAGAGAAAGTTCGGAGGGGAGATGGGAGGTCCAATGTAAACGTGTGTGTTGTTAAGTGGAATTGCGCAACTTAGTCCACGCAGCACCGCGGCGCATGTTCCGAGGCAGATCCTCCCTTCCCCTTCATCCTAAGTCATAATATCATATATCTAATTTACTGCGAATTTTGTCTACTTTCTGAATTTCTAGATACTTTTTTCCTAAAACAATAAAAAAATTTATTTTTTTAATAAAACCTTTTTTGGGGGGCATTTTACCAAAATTTGGGGAGGTTGGCTTGGGAAATTTTGGTGGGAAGTTAAAAATTCGGATTCAGCGACCCAAAAAACATATAGTAAGCCTTTTTCTAGAACTACATGAATTTTTCTAGGTAGAGCCCCTATATGGTCTCTATTGCCTGGACTATAATGCTATCCTGTAATCTAACAGTCTGCAATGACTGCGTGAGTGACAATTAAGATGCCTTGATCAAGAAGGGTGCTCTGTCCGTCAACAATCGAGTATCGAACTTCAATTTGGATACAGCCCCTAAAATACGCTCGTTTTAAAATAATTAATTTCTAGGAAACTTATGGTGCGAATTGCATAAAAATTTGTTTTTAGGCTAATTGAAGGGTGTAGAGTTCATTTATGCTGTCAGAATTGTGTACTGCTATTGAAAAAAAAAAAAAGTTATGGTTCATTTTATTATATAGATGGTAACCCATAAGCAAATTTTATATACATCATTTAAGAGTAGACTTTATTACCAATCGTGTGGTACAAGTAACTTTCTTCTACGATAATTTTTGTGCAGAGTTGGTAAGGGGTGTTTACTTTTTTTCCAGGACTGTACAATTCAAAGCACAAAGAACAACATCACGAGTCTCACAATAATTTCGAATTAATCTCTGATTCTCGATATTTTCCTATACTTACTTCTGTTTAGTGCTGCCACGCATTGTTTTTCAAAATAAAAGTTTCATAGATAATATATGAAAAAAACAGCGAATGTACATAGTAGATATTTTTATAGCTCAGAGAGTTAAAAGTTGCTCCCGAGAGACTCTCGGGCTTAGTTCGCTTCACCGAAAACGTTAACCCGAGTGTCACTCGGCAAAGACCTCAAAGTATTAAGGGTTCAGATAATTAGCATAATTAAGAAACATTTGTTTTTAATTTTCAAAAGTGAGCTCATATTGCATTTTGGAAAACAATTGCTATATTTTTCTTGAAGGATATTTTGGATGAACACCTACATACATCTTATTCGACATCTAGCTGCATTGATACCATCAAATGCATTCTCTAATGGAATTGAGCCTATAAATTGATTGGGTTCATTACTCATATTATGAGACTTCGTCACTCGCTTAACCCCTTCTCGACGAGTTTTCACTTATTTGTTACTTACTTTAATTCTTCAGTGTATCTTTTTGTCAATTGTAATTTTCATTTTATTTAAAACTATGTTTAGATAAAGCAAAAATTTCTGCACCAAATTACTTTTATTCAAATTCAAAGACTTCGTTGACTGTATTCGTGTCGTTTTGCAAATGAGTTAAACGGCTTACTTTTAAGCACTTACTTAAGCAAGCTTACTTTTAATTTTGTGTTTCAAATCGACTATGCTCGATTTGAAACACAAGCATTTTTACTGCAGTTTGACCGACCTTTTGTCAGCTGTTCGCATCTGCCTCAAATGTTTCATACACAAACGACTTGTGAGAAAAAATGCGTCAAGCCATACATTAACTCAAGCATAACTCGACAAAATAAAATATGTTAACTGAAATAACAAAACTTCCATATCTTACCTTATTAAGGCATTTTAAACACTGCAATAATCATTAAAAAATATTTTTATAGCTTGTTTATGCTTCCGTAACTTAGGAAATTTCAGTTACAATACAGCTTCAAAAATAAATGCATTGCTGTGATAGAAATAAAGAAAGGCTGATTGCTGTGCAAATTTCAACAACATATGATCAATTTTTCGTGAGATTTTCATCGGAATTTCATTCCATGAAATGCACATTGTTCAGATGTGACCCCCTTCAATTATTTGATATATTTAGAGGTTAAATAACAAAAACAATATAAAAAATGAAATTTGTGCTAACCAAAGCTAATCAATACAGTTTTTTCAAACTGAATATTAAAATTTCAACCGTCGGGAAACTTCGTTAACATAACATTTTTGAAATATGAATGTTAAATACAGTCTTTGCCTAAAACTATTAATTTTTTGCCATTACAGCAGATTGAAATGTGTTCCCATTTTTTCTTGTGAAAAAAACATTATAAATAGTATACACCAGAGTTAACATTCAATATTTTAGTTTCAGACTATGCAAAATAAATAATATATCTAGCCAGGGAAGTGTAAGTAGAGTTACGCACGGATTTTAACGAGAATGGTATCGCTGCAAAGATCTCCTCGCAAGGGGAGTACAACACTCAATGGAACTACCCATTGCAAGCCACCCACTTTCGAGATAACCGACAATTTATGTCACAAAAATTGTTTATTTATCACAATGCATTTATTCTGTTGCCATTTGTCATATCGTTAAAATTATAATTTTTGCTTCTGCTAATTTAATTATGTTACTTATGTTTAACAATTAAATATGCATAGAAAAAATCAGGGCTGCTTGGTAATGGCTGTAAATGCAAGGCTGCTGCAGGCAATAATTTTATATTCCATTTGCACCACTGCTTTTGGAAACATAAATTTCGTAGTACGTACATTACTTGTACACATGTTGTCAAAGTACAGTCGTGGGAAAAAAAAAGTAAACACCCCTACTAACTCCTCAACAAATTATCGTAGAAGAAAGTTACTGATACCGAACTATTGGAAATAAAATCTACTTTTAAATTATGTATATAAAATTTGATTAGGGGGTCATCTACATATTAAAACGAACCATAACTTTGTTTTTTTAAATAGCAGTACACAATCCTGACAGCATAAATGAGCTCTACAACCTTCAATTAGCCTAAAAACGAATTTTTTATGCAATTCATACTATAAGTTCCCGAGAAATTAAATATTTTAAAACGAGTGTATTATAAGGGCTGTATGCAAATTGAAGTTCGGTACTGGATTGTTAACCAAGAGAGCCACCTTCTTCATCAAGGCACCTTAAGCGCCACTCAAGCAATCAATAAAGCCTGTTAGATTATAGGACAGCAGAAGAAATTTCAAAATATATACTCATTTCTATCATATACAGCCCTTAAACCACCATTTTGCCATTTTTTAAGCATAATTTGAAAACTACTTGGAAGAAAAACGTGAAATTTTGGATTTCCATAAAGCAGGACTTAATAAATCTAAATCCATCAAAAAAATTGTAGGTTGCAATTCATAATTCTTTCGAATATTAATTTCGTAATTCATGATTCATATCATAAAATTATATTAATTGCCAATTCAGCTATTTATGTTTGAGTATATTAGAATTATTGTTACACAAAAAATTAGCACATTACGAGCATAATTTCAGGAGATATAAATAAAAATATAAAAATGTAATTTAACATTAGAAGCACTAAATTTTGAATGTTTATAATTCAAAACGTATCATTCAAATGACTTGAAATTTGGTGTCTAGGCATAGTTTGAACCAAAGATTTGAAATATCTCGTTCAAATTGGGTATTGCCATTGAAAAAAATGAAGTTTGGATTCGTTTTAATATGTAGATGGCCCATAAGCAAATTGTATACACATAATTTAAAAGTAGACTTTATTTCCAATCGTTCGGTGCCAGTAACTTTTGTTTACGATAATTTGTTGAGGAGTTAGTAGGGGGTGTTTACTTTTTTTTCCACGACTGTACATGCAAAATATTTTTATTTGGGGAAGTGGTGCGAGATGAATTAAAAAATAGTTCCTAATGGTAGTCTTGTAAATGTATTGTTTCGCGTGCTGTGTGTGTATTTGCTGAGGCGTGACATTTGCAGTGTTCACTGGTGGTTGTGGTCTTCTATATAGAAGTGTGCAGCAGGAAGCCATTTAACAGCAAGAATTAGAAATTTAACTACATAACAAATGTTACAGCATAAATATATTATAATAAGTGAACAGAGTGCGTAACATAAATTGTCAAGTATCTCGAAAACGACTGATTTGCGACAGGTAGTTCCATTGAATTTTTTATCCCCGCGACGAAATCTTTCCAATGATGCCACTCTCGTCAAAATCGGCGCTTAACACTTCTTTCACTTCCATAGTAAGGGAATAAAATATATTCTGAAATGTCTAATTTATTTTTGAAATGATAGCTGTTTTCCAAAACACTTTCTATCGGCTGATGAAATTATCCATTTGGTATAATAATATATGTCATCCGAATTATTGCCCACGATAAAGGACATTTAAGGAATCTGCAACATTAAATTATTTCGGTAAATGCAAGCAAAATATTATAAGTTCATGAAAAAAAAAACTTTATATATAAAAAAAATATTTCAACCTATACGGCTCAAAAACGACAGATATTGTAAACTTTTAAAAGAAATGGATTAAATACAGTAGAACCTCTTTTATCTGAAACTCTTTTAACCGAAACTCTCGGTTAACCGAAATCTACTTTTAAAGCTCTTTTTTTCGCTATTATATTCTTTATGTGCAAAATCCATTTTGAAAGCGTTTTTTTAATTATCATATTCCTTCTGTGCAAGTGGCCCTTTCCGAACTACGAACACATATAAATATTTTTTATCCCCTAACTTAGAATTCCTTCCTTTGATTTAACTTGAGCTCCCGTAAGCTGTGGAATGGAACGAAGAAAACGAACGAATTAGTAATTCTGAGGCTTTTGAATATTTCGAAAAAGGTTTACCTTAGCTATAGAAGCAGAAAGACTGTGATACTGGTAAACTAATAATATTAAAAACTCCGTGATAGAGCTTCAAAGCAAAGGCAATTGAAGCTGCGACACACAAATACTTTTTTCAAACACTTGTGATATATGTAAAAGGTACTTAATTTCAAAATTAAAATTAAGGTAATTTAATCTTGTTTCTATTTTGCTATTGCTTTATTTTCATTAAGCACTTGTTACCATAATAAGAAATATTGCATATGTTTATCCTTAATATTAAAATTGAAGCATTCTCGATTATCCGAAAATTTCGATTTTCCGAAAGAGGGTCCGTCCCAATTACTTCGGATCATCGAGGTTCTACTGTAATGTTAGTTCTCATAAAATGTCTAATAAATTTTATTTATAATAAAGTAAATAAGGATCAGATGCTTTTTTGACAGTAGTTATCAGCATATCCATATATATTAGATCAAAATTGTACAATGAATCCAGAATTATTTTGAATACATTTTTTTAAAATTTCTTCTCCAAATACTAATTTATATTTTGTTTATTCAGCAGAATTATGTTCTCCGTTTTCATCTCGTGAGAAAGTAAATCTTGATTCGATTTTTGATGAACCCAAAATACTCAAAAGCGTATTCTAAATATTATACACCAAAGCAGAAAATCCGATATTTTAGTTTCAGTCTTTGGATAATAAAAAATATCTAAAGGAATAATACATATTCCAATTATTTCCATTGTTTTTGAAATCATAGGCTGTTTTATATTCCAACATTTTTATCGTTAAAGGAACGAAGACATCTGAAAGTTTATATTGGTGAAATAATTTATTTGCTAGAACAATTAGTGATGTTATCTCTTGTCGATGTGAAAAAAGAATAATTCATTGTATCTTAAGACAAAAGACATTCTATCTTAAGATAAAAGTATTAAAGATGCGATGTGTGGTAGTACAAAATCCATACACTGTAAAAAAAAAATCTGTGAAGTTACTAACATATTTCTCGGAAACTGGGATTCCAGGACCTATTTATGTAACGGCAACAGCAAAAATTTCTGTAACAGCATCTGTTACAGGAATTTTTCTTGTTGCCGTTACATAAAAAGTTCTTGGAATCCCAGTTTCCTAGAAAAATTTTAGTAACTTTACAAATTTTTTTTTACAGTGTACAGTAATCACTTTGTGTAAGTTTTAATTGTTTAAACTACAGATATACAACGTTGAAAAGCACAAATTACACCACCATTACATCAAACCATATACGGCCGTTTCAAAGATACTTAGATTCCCTTCATCAGAGTAAAAATAAGTATAAAAAAGATTAAGAAATTATAAACAGGTTCAATGAACCCCTCGAGTATAGCCCCGAGTACTGGGTAATGAATTCAATGAATTGGAAAAAGCAAGAGTTTATATATCCGAAAGAAACGACGTATCTAAGAGGAAAACACAAAAAATAGGTATCACTACGCATGATCCTTCCACACAAGGGAGAGAAAATGGTTTCTAACCAAGTCATTGACAAAGAAAGTACACTGTAGTCTTACTAAACTTTCATCTGTAACTGTACAAAAAACCTTCAAATCTACCAAACCAGTTTTTGTAAAGCTACAGAAATCAGTAACTTTACAAATGAATCTGCTAAAATTACAGTAATTTTACTAAAATTTTATCTGTAAACCTGGTTGAAGTTACATGAAAAGTTCCAGGCATCCCAGTTTCCTAAAAAATTCTTAGTAACCTTACAATTTTTTTTTCGGAGCAAAAGTGTGTCTGTTACATGAATTTTTATTGCTGCCGTTACATAAAAAGTTCTTAGAATCCCAGTTTTCTAGATAAACTTTAGTAACTTTACAGAATTTTTTTACAGTGTAGTATATTTATGCATGTAATACGCATCGCAACAATCTATAACATAAACTGAATTACATTTTAAAATAATTTTAGCCTCGGAAAAATTAAAGTCGTTGTTGGAATTTCAACAATGCGTATCTATGGTAAATGTATCTAATTCCTGTCTTCTAAAATAATTCTCGTGATCTTGCAACCTAAATCTAAGGGCACGTTTCGAATACCCAATGTAGGAGAGGCCGCATTCATAAAAATTACTATAAATGCCCCACGTCAATTGGATCCTTGAGTTTCGAAAAAGCAACTTTATTGATCGGAGATATAAGAACGTTGAAACATAACTAGCTTAAGAATACATAAAATTTACGTACTGATTTTTGGAAAATAGTGTAAGACAATAACATTTTTAAATACTTTATTTCCTGGAACAGAATCAGTGGTGATTTTCGGGAATTCAGATAAAATGCGGTCAGTAATGTCCAAGGAAAATCCGCGATCGATGGCGACTGCTTTGATATGGTTTATTTCACTATTAAGTAATTCTGAATTCGAACAGATATTACGTGACCGGAAAATAACAGTATAGAAATCAGCTAATTTTTTCTTTGGGGCAAGATGGGATCGGAAATGAGGGGCAAACTAACTGCAAAGGGTTTACGGTAAACAGTAGACAAAAACTCACAATCATTTCCAATTACCAGGACATCGAGTAAAGGTCCGAAAGTCACTGTTTCTGTTCTAGCAAATAAAGTATTTAAAAATGTTATTGTCTTACCTTATTTTCCAAAAAACCGTACACAAATGCCACGTATTCTCAATAATAGTACAGGTAATAGGGAATTTTACCTAGCAAAATTAATGGTAGTTCTGGAAATCGGCTTAATTTATGTTTTTTGGGTCGCTGAATCCGAATTTGTAACTTCCCACTAAAATTTCCCCCGGCAACCCGCCCAAATTTTGGTAAAAAGCCCCCCCAAAAAGGTTTTTATTAAAAAAATCTATTTTTTTGTTGTTTTAGGGGAAAAGTATCTAGAAATTCAGAAAGTAGATAAGATTTGCAACAAATTAAATATATGACATTATGATTAGGATGAAGGGGAAGGGGGGATCTGCCTCGGAACATGCGCACGGTGCTGCGTGGACTTAGTTGCGCAATTCCACTTAACCACTCACACGTTTACATTCGCCCTCCCATCTACCCTCCGAACTTTCCTTATAAGGTTTACTTTAAGTTTTTTGGGTCGCTGAATCTGAATTTTTAACTTACCCCCAAAATCCCCCCCCCCCCGAAAACCCCCCAAAATAGTTGTTATTAACTTAAATTTCTTAATGTTTTAGGGAAAAAGCATTACGAAATTCAGAAACCAGACAAAATTTGCAACAAATAGGATACATGACATTATGACGTAGGATAAACGGGGAGAGAGGGGGCTGTCTCGGAACATTCCCCGCTCGCTGTTCTCAAAAACCAAATTTTTTCAAAAAATCAATTTTTTGGAAGTTTGCCGGGGGAAATTTTGATGGGAAGTTACAAATTCGTATTCAGCGACTCAAAAAACATAAAGTGAGTCGCAATCCAGAACTAGTATTAATTTTTCCAGGTAAAATCCCCTATTGCGTGGACTTCATAACTTAGTGCACGTAGCGCCGCAGTGCATGTTCAGAGGCAGCCCTCCACCTCCCCGTTCATCCTACGTCATAATGTCATCTATCCTATTTGTTGTAAATTTTGTCTAGTTTCTGAATTTCGTAGTACTTTTCCCCTAAAATAATAAGAATACTGATAAGTTAAAATCAACTATTTGAGGGAGGGGGGGATTTTTTGGGGGGGAAGTTAAAAATTCGGATTCAGCGACCCAAAAAACTTAAAGTAAACCTTATAGAGAAAGTTCGGAGGTGAGATGGGAGGGCGAATGTAAACCTGTGAGTGGTTAAGTGGAATTGCGCAACTTAGTTCACTCAGCACCGCGCGCATGTTCCGATACAGATCCCCCTTCCCCTTCGTCCTAAGTCATAATGTCATATATCTAATTTGTTGAAAATTTTGTCTACTTTCAGATACCCTTTCCCTTAAACAATAAAAAAATTAATTTTTTTAATAAAAACCTTTTTGGGGGCATTTTACTAAAACTTGGGGGGGGGGGGGTTGCCGGAGGAAATTTAGGTGGGGAGTTAAATATTCGGATTCAGCGACCCAAAAAACATATAGTAAGCCTTTTTCCAGAACTACCATGAATTTTGCTAGGTAGAGCCCCTATATGGTCTCTATTGCCTGGACTAATAAGTTTAGTTTCATACATTTTTCTCTCCGATCAATAAAGTTGCTTTCTCTAACCTCAAAAATCCAGTTTACATCCATAATACCTGGGGTATTTATATAGAACATTTGTGAATGCGGCCTCTCCTAAACTGGGCAAACGAAACGTGTCCTCAGATTTAGGTTAAGAGAGCTAGAGAATTACGGTAGAAGGCAATTATGATATAAATCTACTATAGCGAACTATTATTGGAATTCCAACCACCAGTTTAATTTTTCGGAGGTTAAAATTATTAAAAAGTGTAATTCAATTTATGATCTAGATTTTTACGTTGCTTATTAAATCCATAAATATGCTACTTTTTTGGTTAATGATATGACTGACACCCCTTTTATCGCCTTGTGTGAAGAAATCCTGCGTAGTGTTAGCGATTTTTAAGCGTTCTCTTGTCAGATACGTCATTTCTTTCGGATATATAAATTCTCGCTTTTACCACTTCAGTCAATTCCTTAACTAGTACACGGACTATAACTGAGGAGTTCTTTGAAACACTTTTATTTTTTTTAATTTTTAGAGTTCCGTACTTAAAAAGTAAAAACGGAACCATTATAAGATCACCCCTGTATCTGTCTGCCTGTCTGTCACAGCCCTTTTACTCGTAAATTATGCAAGGGGCAAAGTTCAAATTGGGGGAAGTAATAAAGATTATTGACCCACATATTTACAGATTAATAAATATTCATAAATATATTTAGGAAAAATGTACAGGGGCTAAGTAAGTTACTTGAAAAAAAATACTCTCTTTGTATATTGTGCGGAGTATCGTGTGAAAGCTTTCGTAACGCTGAAATCAAAAATATATTTCATTTAATTTTAGGTATTATATTTTGAATGTTATGGTGGAAAATGTAGTGCAAAAATATGTCCCCCACACCATCTAATTCCGAATCTATTGAAACTAAACTTATGAAAAAATTAGAGGAAGTAGACATTAATTTAAACCTTGCAGGAAAATTATAGGTATTGCCCTAGGTCACATAGTTTTTGAGAAAATCGCATTTTTCCGTTGCACACAAATTTCGATTTACGGGCATCAGCAAAAGAGTTGAGCAGCGCTGGAGGTACCTATCGTAGCAGAAGTATAAAAGCATTGTTTATCATGAATTTCGGAAAAAATCGTCGGTAATTAGCCGAGATATCAACAATTAAAGACACGGACGATTTGAACATACATAATAACAGGGACGTTGTACTCTATGCTCCAACGGCTTTTAAAGCAAAGATAACAAATTTTAAGGATATACTTATGTACTGCAATACCCAGTAGCAGTATAAAAGCAATAAACGTCAAATTGTTAAAAACAGACTAATTTAATGAGAATTAATCACATAAATACTATGGGATTCGCGAATAGTTTGCATTGAGTGGCTCTCTCAATACACCTACCGTGTCTTTAAAAGTTAACTAAAAACCTATATGGAAAACATATATACACAATAGCTATATTTGATATTATTTAGGTTCCAGATATCTTTGAACTTTCATGGTATATCCATTTATACCTTTCTAGTATACATGGTGCAAAGGAAAGGCCTTTTAACCTGAAAATACTTGCGAACGGAGAGAGCTACAGCTATGCAAGTGAGGTAACGGTATAGTAAAGCGACTACGCCCGATTTATTGAAAACGGCAGCAACACCTCTAGTGGAAAAATTTGGAAGATAGCCACTGCAAATCTTAAATGAAAAGAGATATTTAGCAAAATATAGAGCAAAATTTCCAGTTAGAAAGTTTAGAGCATTAATTAATCAGTAGAAAACGTCATGTGGTTTACATGCATGAGATAAATCTTCGCCTGTATACCCAAAAATGTCCGAAATCGATGCATTCCATTTTGTGTAATCGTTTGAATGGAACAGCCAGAAGTATGAAGAAATACGAACAATTTCTGCTATAAATACGTACTTATCTCAATACATTTTAATAACATGGCACAAAAAAACAAAAAAGACAAACTGTCTCACAGTGATAAAAAGTTAATATTCAGTATGTTCGAAAAGTTCGCCATTGCTCATGATACACGTTTGTACACGTCATGGTACACGTTTGTACACGAGAGTAATTCTGCATGCGCATTTCTCAGCATGGAATGTCCATTGCAAGCCTCTTCAATATGACGACATAGATTTAACCCTTTCAAGGGCAGTGGCTAGACGGTCTAATCACCTAATTTTAATTCCAAAACTTACAAATGGCCCCAAGAATATTTTAATAAAATTTTGCTTTTGTAATGAAAGTGCAAATCAGCGGGTTTTTGTTTTCTAAGAAATTCGTTTTAATATTCTCGTGTCAGTAAATTATTTCATCAGTTTGCGAACAGAATTCTTTTGCCCCTGAATGGGTTAATCTAAAATTTTAAATGCATTGGAAATTAAATTTTTACAGACATTACAGTACAGTACAACGTCACAATCTGCAATTGTGCACTGCTACTTTTCCGGAATGTGAATACGCAAAGTAGAATCGTCGCTCATCGGTTTCGGGCATTTTTGGATATGCAGACAACGATTTATCTTATCCATGTGAACCAAATGCCGTTTCGCACTAATTAATTGATGCTCTAAAACTTTCTAATTGAAAAATTTGCTCTACCTCTTTTCGTTTTCGGTTTGCAGTAGCTATATTCCAAATTTCGCCACTAGAGATGCTTCTGTGGTTTGCATTAAGTTGGGCGTAGTCGCTTTACTGTACCGTTGCCTCACTTGCATATCTGTAGCTCTCGCCGTTCGCAAGTATTTTCAGGTTAGAGGAACTTTCCTTTGCACACTGTATACTATGCAGCTATACCCAACTCTACGTTGTATAGTTTTTACAAAGTCTTAGTATTCTTTTAGCAACGGTATTTTTTTAATAATACACTTACTAATTCATATATTATTGTACATATTGTACAGAACCCTCTGTGCGTGAGTAATATTCGCACTTGACCGTTTATTTATGCTTATTTTCACATTGATGACGGATATCAAAATATCCGCTTGAAACAGCTGTATGTGATTTGATGTAATGGTAGTGTAATTTGTGCGTTTCAACTTTGTAAATCTGTAGCTTATGCATTTAGTACAACAGCCAACTTAAAAGATGAAACAGCAACAACAAAAAAAAAAAAAAAAATGCATATATTTGAGATTTTTAGAGGTTGAAATAATGAACTGAAGCAATGAATATTGCCCCGTTTACTCAGTATTTGAGATCTAGAGGGTTAAATAAATCTAAAAGGCTCAAACACAATGAAATTAATTTAATTCAGTTAATAAGACAAAATTTATCGAAACGTTACCTCATTATTGATACCAGAGTTTCAAATAATCGTTAAAGAATATTGAATTTTTAAATTTAAACACATTTCCTCATGGAATTTTTATCTGAAATATAAACATGATTTCTAGTTTTCTTTTTTCAAATGGTAACCTTCTTTTTGTCTTTTCAACAGACAGAAATATACTACTTTTCTTTTCTCCTGAGAAAAGAATGGCTATGCGATGTTTGATGATGTACCCAAAATCATAAGTATCCAAAACGAAAAATCCAATATTTTAGTTTCAGTTTTTGGATAATAAAAAAATTCTAGACGAAGAAGAAATATTCTAAAAATATTTCCCTTATTTTTTTAAACTATGCAATTCACCATTTCTATTATTTATGTGGCGCAAACATCTGAATGTTTCCTTTGGTTCAAATAATATACTATTTCGCTTAAAAAATTACATGACATCAATGTTTGTTAATGAATTAAACCGTATATTAAAATTATCGAATTGAATATACTAACGATTCATAAAATATAAAAACAATATGTAGTAAAAAATATTATATATAAGTATCTATAAAAAAATATTATATATAAGTATCTATACTAATTTATATTTGAATAAGGAAGTTCAGAAAAAAATTTAATTCAACTGAGTCAAATTTGTAATTAATTCTATGGGTTATCCATCACGATAATAAATACATGTTATTTATATTATTATTATTGTTATTTTTATTAATAATATTATTATGATTGAAATCAATAAGCTTTAGAGACTTATGATGGTGATAATAATTAACTGACCTACGCGTATGGAACATACTAAAATGATTAATGCAGCAAATGTAGAATTTTGTGGAACATGTAAAAGAACATGCGTAACTAGTTTAAAATTTATTTTTATTTTTTTAACAGAACGGTCGCTCTGCTAAGCGAAGCTATAATAAAAAGATGGCCAAACAAACAAACGTCATGAACAAAAAGCTAGACCGCTACTGGTTATTATACAAAAGACAACATGACAATGTTAAATCGACCAAAGATGTCAGCGCAAAACATCATGTCAAAGGAACCAACCATCGTAGAAACATGAAACAAAATGTAGAAGAATCTAATGAACATATTCTTTAGTTTGAGACCAAACTCATTTTCATAAGTGAATTATAAACAGATATATATAATTTTTAATAAAACATCGCGATACGTAAAATCGTCATTTTTAATTCTTTGTAAAACTAAATTTTAAGAACAACACAGAAACTTAAATAACGAACAGAAAACAGTAAGCATTGAAATTTTTTATATTTAATTCCTTAAACTACGCGCTTTTATAAAGTTCAGTTTTAAACAAATAAACTTTCTATGTATAATTAGCAAAAAACAGTTATTAACTCTGAAATTAACAAAATTCACCAAAACAGAGATAAACCGCCAAACGACTGCGCAGCACTACTTTCTATGGAATGCCAATATGACTAAGATGTTGTTTAATATTGCTTAATAGATGTTACTTAATATTGCTTAATAGATGTTGCTTAATATTACTTAATAGATGTTGCGTAATGTTGCTTAATAGATGTTGCTTAATATTGCTTAATAGATGTTGCTTAAATACTTGTTTTAATTTTGTTTAAATAAAAGTACCGTAGTAGTTTAATTCAATTTGTTACACAGCTCATTTAATTATTCTAATTAAGCTATAAAATATTATTCGATTATTTGCGTAAGACTTTAAACCAAGATTTCGTAAAACGGTTACTTCTGAAAAAACTGAAAAGAAAATTGGGTATTTCTACTTAAATGGGTAAAAAGGCATTTTTTGTTAGTTATATTGCTTATAATAAATTAAAATATTCTAAGATATTGAAACGTTGAAATAAAATGTATGTAGCGTTCTTATACATTAATATACAAACTAATGTAAATTCGACTTTTAACTGATTCTTCTGAAGTGTATTATAAGTGTATATAATGCCTGGCTAAAGTATAAATTGGCAGAGGGAGGAACATCAAACTTAGTATGCATATTTTTAAAAGTTTAAATATGTTAATTAAATAATCTATAGGTATTTCAAATAAAGTCTTAAAACGATAATTCGCAATACGTTTATTTCTAAAAGCAACTAAAAATTAATTCAATCAACATGGATAAAAAATGTACTTTTTGTTATTTATATTATTTATTACCAGCGGAGAAGACCGAGCTAAGTTCGGATAAAATTAGCTTTGTGTTCAACTTGATGTAACAATAAGTTTCCACTTTATAAATGTTATAAAGCATTTTATTTCATAACAGTTTTATTTAAAGAAACAATCAATATTGAAACTACATATATATTTCTAAATTTTACATTAATTGCATATATACAACGAAAGGCCATCCTTCCAAACTATATTTTTAGTTGGACTTGGATTGGTTGAATCATGTATCTCGTCTCCTATTGGGATTTTTTACAAAATTCCTTCTGATTCTGAAAGCCAGTCTTATTTGCCAGTCGAATTTAGGGACATTCTTTCATTTGACGCCAAACATGTGTTTTGGCATTGGTTAACTTGAAAAATTTATTTTCCCCGGCAAATATCGCCAATATTTCGCAAATATAGCCAAATTTAGCGAAGTGTTGCCAACTTTGCGACTTCGTTTTTTGCCAACTGTTCAACAACTTAATCTCATTTTCAACCTTCATTCCCATTTAAATGCATTGAACCGTCGTGATCTAAAAATCACCCACTAATCGAATTTTCTCCAACGTGTGACCTATCCCAATGGTTTTCTCGTTCCCCAAAACAGCAGGAAACACAATTTTGTTAAAATCATTACAGTTGTTTTCAACTTTCTTCTCACTGAATGCTTTGTTCCGTCGTGTCCCCAAAATGACCCAGTAATTGAATTTTCTCGAACATGTAACCTATCCCAATGGTCTTCTCGTATCCCAAAAGGGAAGAGTACAAAATTAAGTCGAAATCATTAGAACCATTTTCCCATTGAAATGCATTAACCTGTTATGACCCATAATGACTCCAAACGAATTTTCTTGAGCATGAGACATTTTCCCCTTACCACAAAACGGTAGGATACAAAATTTAGTCAAAATCGTTAGAGCTGTTTTTTCATTGAAATGTATTGACCCGTATTAACTAGGGACTATTTTTAAGTATTGAAACGATGAATTCTAAGTGTACGATGCGTCATTATATATCATTTTACAGGTTAATGTACTAAGATTGAAATTTAATTGATTCTTAGTAGCCATAAGCATATAATAAGTGTGTATAAGAGCTGAATAAAGTATGAGCCTGCAGAGAGTGGGATGGACAGAAAGGGGATGCATGTCATTTAGTATGCATTTTTGGAAAGTTTAATTAATTTAATTAAAAATTCTAGAGGTGTTTCAGGTAAAATCTTATGCTTAAGGAAAAGAAATGAGATCTGCGAAAAACATTTTTTGAAAAGTAAAAAAAGATGAAATTTCTGACTAAAAAATGACGTTATATCAAATTTCCAAGCTGATATCATGGTATGTATATGTAAACGTGACGGAAAAAAAAATTAAAAAGGTTATGGGCAGCTTTGCATATGCTAGCTTTCGTATTTAGCCGGGAAAGTAACACTATTAATTTTTTTTCTCTCTCTTTTGAAAAAACAAATATTTAACTATTTTAAAACCATTTTCTTGTTTTTTAAACAAAGTTTTGAAAACATTCCTAACAAATTATCATTTCTAAATTGTATTTCTGTAATATAAAATTATTTCTTTTAAATTTCTAAAGTACAAATTATTTAAGTCAAACAAATACATTTGTAATAATAAAGGAATTTAGTTTATAGGCGTTTCTAAGAATTATCTAAAATTCGCCAAATTTATGTATGTATTTTACTTTATTTAATCCTCTAAGCACTTTTAAGAAAATCTTTCTTGACTATATCAAATCTCTTTACTTTCTAAAACCGTAACTACTATCTTGAACTAAATAAGTTAAACATTCGATATGTTGAAGCACTTTAAAACATACTTTCTCAGAAAATCTTTT
Organism: Maratus speciosus; assembly: GCA_963932465.1. NCBI lineage: Eukaryota > Metazoa > Arthropoda > Arachnida > Araneae > Salticidae > Maratus > Maratus speciosus. The sequence goes on along the minus strand of OZ010800.1, from coordinate 242,419,939 downwards.
CTATCTTATAAAACGAAACCGACTTAAAATTCTACAATTTTTTGAAGTTTAATACTTAAAACGACAAATTGTTTGAAGAATATTGAAAGAATGAGAATATTTAAGCAGCTGAAACTTGCTTTTGTGCTCACAGGCTATCAAAACCTGAGAGCTAATGTGACCGCAGGTTAAGTATGTACGTAGGTATGTATGTAAGTAAGATGAGAACATTTAAATAGCTAAAACATTCCTTTTTTCTCACAGGCTATGAAAGCCACAGAGCTAATGTACCTGCAGGTTCTGTACGTACGTACGTATGTATGTATGTATGTAAGAATCAGAACATTTAAACAACTAAAACTTGCTTTTTTGCTCATAGGCTCTCAAAGCCTGAGAGCTAATGTGCCTGAAAGTTCTGTATGTATGTACGTGTGTATGTATGTGTGTAACAATGAGAACATTTAAACAGCTAAAACTTGCTTTTTTGCTCACAGGCTATAAGTTCTGTATATGCTTAAGTATGTATGTACATACGTATGTATGTATGTAAGAATGAGAACATTTAAACAGCTAAAACATGTTTTTTTTTTCTCACAGGCTATCAAAGCCAGTGAGATAATGCGCCAGCAGGCTCTGTGTCTACGTAGGTAAGTATGTTGCTCAATAACTGTTGATAGAAGTATCCCATTTGCTTCAAATTATGTAAACAGATTCATTCTGATAAGGTGCTTCCCTGAATAGTTTTGGGGGTTCATTGGTTAAGTATAAAGGGTGGAACGGGTGGGCGAATTCGCCCCTTAATTTGGATAAATGGGTTTTTCATGCATAATTATCCGATTTGCTTCAAATTTGGTATACCGGTTTATTTTGATAAGGCGCTTCCCTGATTATATTTGGAGGTTCATTGGTTAAGTATAAAGGTGAGGAACTGGGGATAATACCCAATTTAATTTAGATAACTAGGTTTTTAATGCAGAATTCTACGATTTGCTTCAAATTTCGTATGCGGGTTTATTCTGATGAGGCACTTCCCTGATTTTTTACCGCTTTGCTCCAAAAGAGTGAGTTCTATTTTATGAATAATAGACATAAATAAGAGTATAATATACAACTAGTGCCAATAGACTGTGAGCTCAATGCTATCAGTTTAACAGGGCATATGTTATGCGCAAATTAACAACAAACGCAACATTTTTTATTCTTCAAAGTAGAGACCATCATAGTCCACGACTTTCTGCCATCGTTCTGCCAGATTCCGGATTTGCTGGAAGTATCATGGCGGCTCCTTGGAATCGGAAAACTCTTGACATGCTTCTTCAAATTCATTAAAGAATTCAAATCGACGGCCCTTGAAAAAGTGTTGCATTGATCGAAAGAGACCATAATCGGATGGAGTCGCGTCATGGACTGTACCACTAGTACTCCTATATACGATACAAATTATGGTTACTGTTAGATAAAAAAATTCCCAGAACTTTTTGCTCAACCTAATATTTAGGCGAGTTATTAATTCCACATCGCAAGTAACCCTCATCAAAAAGTCATTTATTCGATCCCTAGTCAAGGACAGCGCTTGCGCACTCGCACAAACCCATTTAAGCATCAGAGTCGGGCGAAGAATTGACTTTCAATTTTATTTGTGTTTTTTAATAGTATTGTTTTAAGCTAAATCGCCATTGTAGCTATAGCCCCCAAAGCATTCTCAAATTCGGTGGACTTCAAATGTCTTCAAATGTAAGCTAAATCGACCAAACCGCTAAGTACAGTTAAAATTGACAGGCATATTCCGAAAGATCTTACTCTTAAATCTCAAACGGGATAACCCATTTGAAAAAATGTTGCAGTTAACACTTTAAAAAAAATTCATAAAAATTCGCTTTTTTGAAAAACGGTTTCCCCTTTATTGCAACCCCATTCCAGTGGGAAATTTTAAAGGTACCGAGAAACTCAAAAAAAAAAAAAAAAAAAAAAAAAAAATGATATTAAGCGGAAACCATCTTCTAATCGATGGTGTAATCAGTTTAAAAATATATAAATTTTAATTCTTTCAAATACAATGGCGAACGAGCGTCACATTGCGTCACACGTAAACGATAGTTTTCCTACGCTAAAAGTAACTAAACGTCCGTATTTTAACACAGTCTTTTCAAATATCACAATAGACACTTACATCAAATACAAAAATTTTAAAGCATTCGGGCAGGTACATTTTTTTTTTTTTCAAAATGAAATGCGTGAAAATGTCAACGTAATCAATAAAAACGTGAGTGTTTCCTCGCAGTTTCGCTCGCTTTCTTTACGCATAGACTCCAAAAATAAAATTACGCAAAAAATAAAATACCAAATAGCATATACTTTCAATTCAATATTTTTTCGCGATTTTTACATTTAAAAATATATATTCAGACAAAATGGAGTAAAAGTTTTAAAATCATACAGATTTTAGGGTCATATAAGGGTCATTCATCACGGGCTCGGGCGCTGCCATCGAAATACTCAAAGTCTGAGGACACAAGTTGTGACGTCATCACTAATCGGCCGACTTCTCACGAGTGTTGGGTTTCACACCGAGAAACTTTGAATAGCAATTTTCTTTTATTTTATTTGTGGAATAGCTATCATCTTATAAAACAATAGTAACTATTTAAATTACTGGTGAGAATTAGGAATCCCCTAATAAAAATTCAGCCAGATGCGGCAATACTGTGGCATTCCGCATCTGGCTGAATTTTTATTTAGGGTTTCCGAATTCTCATCAGTAAGTTTAAGTAGTTATTATTGTTTTATAAGATGATAGATATGCCACAAATAAAAGAAAAGAAAATTGCTATTCAAAATTTTCCGGTGTGAATTCCAACACGAGTGAGAAGTCGGTCGATTAGTGATGACGTCACAACTTGTGTCCTTAGGTCTTGAATATTTCCATGGCAACGACCCGAGCAACGCCGGGTTTTTTAGCTAGTTTATTTAATAAAAATGTAAAAAAATGCAAAATTTGCATTTACCAACAACAAGTAGAGCTTTAACACTTTTGTTGTTCAGCTGTGATCAGTTTGTATGGATATTTCAAATGCAACTAGGAATACGAATGCTGAATGTGACTAGCATAACTAATGAGAATAACCACCAGATGTGATGGCAGGACACTGCGCATAATCTCTGACGAGGTTCATGCTATAATTTCTGTTACATGGTAACAAACAGCCTCTTTCAGCATAGCGAATGACATCTGCCGAACTTCATGCATCTGTGTCTTCATTTAATTCCATAACCAATAGTCACAAGGCACAAGGTGCACCGAAACGCCGCCTGGTTCTATGGACACTGCCGTGACACGTCTGACGGCAACTTGAGTGACTCTCATATTTAACATTCATGTGAGAAAGGGACAGACTCAGTAGATAGTGATAATAAGAGTTTAATATAGGTCTAGGTTAAGAGCCCACTTCAGTCAGGAGAAGAAAAGAAAATGATAATGTTAAACGTATGGGGGTGTTATTTTCAAATTTCTCGCTTTGATTTATATTTCTCGATTTAATATCTCGATCTGATATTTTTGTTTGTTTTATTTTGCTGAGGACGATCTACAACCGGGCTAGATTTTACTTTTTCGATTTTGGTTATAGTTTTATATATATATATATTAGGATAGTTTCAATTTTAGAACCGGTTCCAACTGTTTCCGAAAGTGAGAGTAATTTTTTTAAAGAAATCTAAAACCAAAATCGAAAAAGTAAAATCTAGCCCGGTTGTAGATCGCCCTCAGCCATCCCATGTAAAAAAAAATCATTCAAAAATAATCAAATCAAAGCGAGAAATTTGAAAATAACGGCCCCGTAGATTTAACATTAACGCTTTCTTTTTTTTTTTCCTGTGACTAGTGTGGCTCTTAATGCCAGACTTCAATAAAATTATATACAAGTTCATATTTACAAGTATGGTAAGAAAAAGGGCTTTTACTGAAATCTAGCAGCCATTATAACGTCGGAGATAGGGCAGCTGGTCTGGACAGTCTGTCCAGGCCAACGCGAAATCGAACTCTGATGTAAATTTTAACATTCTGTTCCCAGTCCAGATTTTCTCAAAGCTATGCATCAGCATATTCCTTTGGGTTGGGTCCCTTACGCCAAAACTTTTTCATGAGAACTCGCTGATCGCATCTTGTTTCTAAGTTTATGTCTTGGGAATTTCTAACAATAACTCACATTTATATTATTAGCTGAATTGCCAGCTCCACTGCAACTATGCAAAAATTAAACACATAACTAAACTAAAGCTCCGCCTATCGGTGAAAAAAGGTAACTTTTTTTTCAAATTATTGTTTGTACGTATTTTTTTAGGGCTAATTCCAACAATATTATACGAAATAACGCACAAATTCATGTTTATGAATCTCCTCTAAAGAATCAATAGTTTATTAATTTTGCATTTCTAATTTTGTGTGTTCATCATTTGAATTATCATTCCCATTAATTTTCACATTTGTAATTTCATTTTCATTATATATATTCCGATTCCATTGAATATATTTCTGTGAAAACAGTATCATGTTGCTATGCTTTTTGAATAATTGCATTTTTACTTGTTCTGTTAGTTTTGAATTACCCAATATTTATAAACTCTTAACGGATTGGTTCTGCACTTAGTTAGTAATTTGATAAATCACGTATTAAATATTCAATAATTTTGAGTGTAATTTCAAAACTGAAAACTAATTGAAAATTAATTAAAATTATAGACAATTTACTTTTTCAACAATTTGTTATTATTGTAAAAAATATATGATTCAAATGGTAAACTCACTGCATTTCAATGTTCAATTGAAAGAACATTTCGAAAAAAAAAATTCTTTTAACTGCATATTTATTTAAAATTTTAAAAAAGTTAAATTTGAATTTCTTAAAATCCCTACTACTGTTTAAATATTGATATATTTGCCCATTTTTTTAAGGATTTTCAAATGTGTATTACGCAAGACTGCACATGGATTTTTTGATACATCTAATATTACATTTAATATAATTTTTTAAACTGTCCGCTAATCTAATTAGTCTACTAATTCTCGTAAGGACGAATTTCTACTCACATTTTCAGAAGTTAATTTTAAGCTATCTTACCTCAAGATAATTGAAAATAATTTTCCTCATTTTCATATTACGCAGAACTACACTTTGACTTAACTTGTGCACTATTTTACTTAAGAAAGTGAATATTAAACGTGGAAAAGTGCTATTTTAAAGTTTATTTTATTCCAAATTTTCGCCGATAGTTCAGTTAAAATTTTGTTCAAATTAAAAGTTTGTTTCAAGTTTTGTATGTTTGTGTTTCTAAAAGCTCTAAAATTTGTGTAAATTAACTTTGAAAATATCCATAACTTTGGGATTTAACATAAAATTGCAAACGCATCTTCACTAATTTTAAGTATAAAGTGAACAAAACTATGTCTTTGTAAATGACATGGACGGTTAGAAAAATATTCAAATTAATCAAAAAATATATATGATGAGCGTACTGTTTGATAATTCTCAAAAATTAGTATGGAAGTTAGAAAAAAATAGGTGAAGGGATGGATGAATCAACTTGAAAAAAAAAAAAAATCATAAAATTAAAATTAGCTAAAACCTAATATTAAGTTAAATTTTAATATTAAATAATATTTAATCTTTAATATTAAATCATTTTAAATACTTTCTTTGGTTTTTAATAGCGCCTCATAATGCTGTACTCGTATTTTGTTTGATATATATTTTGATATGCTTTGAAATTCTCCTATTTATTTTTTAAGAGGCACAAAACTTTTTAAAGTTTAAGAATTTTATTTATTCATTTATTTTGATATAAAAGTCATTTATTTATTTATTTTTTTTATTTTTTTTTTTGCAAATGATTCTTATTTTTTAATTGTTACTTATTTATATTTTTGTCTACGGATTTGGGCATTCTTCTCTCATATATATGTTACACAAAATATACATAGTTTTTTTTATATTCAAGGTATTAGATACATTCTAAACTTTTGAGCGCTATACACAGCTGAGATACATAAAATTCACACATTTACAGAAAACGTAGAACTTCATTCTTATTTACTAGAAAAACATTAGAATTTTTTTATGGAAGAAATATAAAACAAAACGAAACATAAAATAAGTTCCATAAAAACATAGTAATGTAGCGTAGCATTGTCTAATGTAGCAACATAACGTAGCATAGCATTTGTTTTCTAATTTCTAATGTCATCTGACAGCAAAAAATAGGAGAGTTTTTAGGAGAAGTTCTCCAATTTTTATGCTTCAAATAGCTGAATTAGGTTCTGCAAAAATAACAAGAATTCATTCTCAATGTGCACAAATTTATACGTACTGGAATGCAGTTACAATGTATGCAGTAGCATGCATTGTAATGATATTATAATTTTTTATTACTTTATATTCTTTAATTATATTATATTTTTAATAGGATATGTTCTTAAGAGGACATTTTAGCTCAAAATTGATCAAAAAATCGATTTTTGATTTTAAATACTAAATGAAAGTCTGTTTAATTGCGATTATTTCGACACCTCTATTTTACCCATACGGTAAATATATCGCGAGATATTAAAAATTTTGTTAATACACCCAGCGCAATTACCTACATAAATTAAAAAATTAAGTGGTTTTTTTCTCCATATTCAAGTTTTCTTCACTTTCCCGTTTTAAAAATTCTAAGGATTTTTAACACTTTCCAACAAAAGTTGAAAAGCGTTTATGACTTTGAGTTGTCTGTCCGTCTGGTCGGCTGTCCGTGTGGTCCTCTGTCCGTCTTTCCACGCTCTAACTCTCGTAAATATACTCGGGTTGCCCTGAAATTTTTGTATGTAACTAACCTCTACCATAGCACGTTCCCTTATTCAAATGAAGTTTATAGCATGTTTAGTTCTTATACAGGGACAGTCAAAAGAATTCCGTTGCATCACGGCCAATGGTAAAAAATCGTTTCAAATGATTTTTAATGGTGTTGCACCCTTTCAAACATAATAAAATTTATATGCACTTATGAAGTGCACTAAATTATGCATTCTGTAGAATGTGCGGGCAATGAATAGTTACTATTTAGTTACAGGGCCACACAAAATAATTTCGTTATATAATGGTATGGGGGGGGGGGGACTGTTTGCGGCGTATTTCAATTATGTTAAACTATTTCATATATAATGAAATTGATATACGTTGTTGAGGTTTAGTATAAGTTATTTCTTGTATAATACGAAGTGCATAGCATTTACAGGTACACACAGAAGATTTCAGATACTATACTGTATCCGAATTACTGTAAATTAGCAATGATTGCTTAAAATGCATTTTTAATTATGATATGCGCTTTTAAGTTTCAGTATATTTATGCATACTATATAGTGTGTATAAGTGCTAAATTTCATATACAGGGCTACAGAAAAGAATTCGTAAGAGTTACTGAGTATGAGCGTAAATTTCTTAAAGGTGACTTTTAAATGAGTCATGCATTTTTACGCTGAACTGCATTTAGTTCACTAACAAATTTTTGTAGAATATAGATATATATATTACGCTATCGTATGTGGCACAGACATCGCGATTATTTGTTAATTGTTTAATGGCAACGCTTGAATGAAACGTATCTCATTGGTTATTGAACAGCATTTAATGCACCACCATACCTACAAGGGGGTTAAAATAGGGGGACCCTGTTCTGTGGCCAAATGCTGCCAATTTTGTCGTCAAATTAGCGATATATCGCCAAATTTAACGACCAAAATTAATCGTCAAAAGTGAAGCCAACTTGGCGATATCTCTAATGTTTCGCCAAATTCCCACAAACTTCCACTGTAAACCAATAGAGTTTACTTGCTTACAGTAAATCAACAAACTGATATATTTTAATGCAACAAAAACTAATATTAGCTTAAAGGATTGTATTAATAATATTTTAGGGAGTCCAAGTAAATTAAATTATGCATAAAAATAACATGATACAATGCTTAGTATGCTTCCCAAACATAAATTTTAAGGGATACCAAACTGGTCGCCAAGGGCGGCTAGTAAAAATCAAATATTATACAGGGTCACGTAAAGAATTGGATACAGGGCCGTCTATGGGTGATAATTTCTGGAAATGTGATTCCAGTAGTTTTACCAGTGTTTTAGTTTGATTTAAATTTTAGCTAAATAGTGGCGTGTAATAAAGGTACTAGGTAAACTGCAGGGCTGTACAAAAGTATTTAAGTATTTTTCCATCTATTAATATAAATTTCTAAAAAACAAATTTCAACCTGTTATGCGTTTTCTTGCTAAACTAAAATTTCCCATTACATAGTATATACATATATATCAACGTACAGATCAAATGCAGGGCTGTTTTAAAGAATTGGAATACATATTTGGCTATGGACGATAACTATTGAAATCAGTTTTTCAAATATTTTATGCGTTTTCTAAAATGTTTACTTAATTACCTTATTTACCTTATTTCCCTAAATAACGACGTTTTGTTAAAGCATTCAGGGAGCGTTGGAAAGTGTTTAATAATCTCTGTTTAACGCATGATTTTGCTTTCTTGTTTTGTATCTGAGATAGAGAATTAAACTTTTTTGTGCACGTACTTTATAACATATCTGGTAAATCTGCGCACGGAATTAGCCTTCAGGTTTTTTGTTATTTTTTTTTAAATAAAAGTATCTGAAGATGTGTTAGATGTCATCGTTTTACACTATATACCAGGTGAGCAAAAAGTCCGTATAAACTTTAAAAAGTCATAAAAACTGAAAAAATAACCGAAATGAAAAACTGTTTCAGGATTAGCATCTATAGATCACGGAAATTTTTTAAAGACAGAAATAAAAAATAACTCAAAAAACAGCCGACAGATGGCGCTGGATTGTGCAATTTTGGCGGAAATAAGCAAATGAATCGGCAATAAGAACTTGCGCTCCTAATGCAGATCTAGTTCATCTAAAATAACTTCACTAACAAAGCTTCATCCTTCATACTCTGCATCATTGATCGCGTACAAGGGTGAACTAGTACTGGATTAGGAGCACAAGTTTTTATAACCGCTTCATTTACATATTTCCATCAAAATCGCACGAACCAGCGCCATCTGTCGGCTGTGTTTTGAGTTATTTTTTATTTCTGTCTTTAAAAAATTCCCGTGACCTATAGATGCTAATCCTGCAAACAGTTTTTCATTTCGGTTATTTTTTCGGTTTTTATGAATTTTTAAATTTTATACGGACTTTTTACTCACCCGGTATATCAGTTAAAAAATTGCATTAAATGTAGTATCAGATATATTTAAAAATCCATGTGCAGTCTTGTGTAATACACATTTGAAAATCAGAAAAAAAAGGGGGGGGGGCAAAATATACAAATTTAAAAAAGTAATAGGGATTTTTAAAAAAAATCAAACATTTTTTAATTTTTTTAAATTATTAATTAAATATGCAATTATTATTTTTTCAAAATATACTTTCAGTTCAATATTGAAATGCAACGAGTTCACCATTTGAAACATTAAAAAAAAAAAAAAAAAAAAAAAAGTTGAAAAGGTAAACTGCCCTCTTAAATGAATGCGCAAAATTTGTCGGCATAAATTTCCGTTATACTAAAATGAGTTGTATAATAAATATTTCATAATGACCTTTATTGATAAAGATTAAAACTGCTAAACATTTTAAGTTAAGATTCTCATAAAACAAATTAGGGTAAAAAATAAAGTAAGTATTAATTTTACCAAATGGTATTTTTCACTAACGAAGTATCACTATTGTGCACATTACAGTGCGTTAAGCAATTATAAGGTCACTAACGAATTGGTACACTTCTGAAGAAGAAGACACAATATGCAGATTTTTAGCATGTGTATTTAACATTGATCGTAGAACGTTTTCTGTTATAATTGCTACATTAAAATTTAAGTTAAATATTCTAAATTTGTTTTAAGCGAAATAAGATGACTGTTAGGAAACTATAAGACCACCTGAGGAAATTAGCATATTATACGTCACATCTGAATCATTATAAAACGTATGCGTTTGTATATCGTGTAAATATTCCCGAGAAGCAAAGGGGCAGGTTTAGATAGTGTTATTTACGATATATTTGAAGATGCCGTGGGGTAAGGAGTTGTCTGCGACCGAAGTAAGAAAATTTTTGTTTTATAAGGGTAAATCTGAACGAGAAATAGCTCGGTTAATGAAGCATTATAAAACTGACATTCACAATGAAATAACTAGAAAAGAATTCAAATAAAATTAAACAGTGTGGAAAAAAAACGGATTCTGACAGCACTGGATGATCGACAATTATTTCGATTATCAACTCAAAAACGTCTTCCAACTCGTAAATTTCGAATTGTTTCAGCAAAAGAACCCCACACGTAACAGTTTGGAAGAGACTGAAATGAAATAGTGATGCAAAATGTATGAAACTGCTAAAAAAAAACGAGGAAACATCATAAGGAAGCATTAAGGAAACATCATAAAAAAGTAAGACTGAAAGGGGCTAAATATGTCATAGGACAAGAAATAAAAACAAGTGGTATTTTCAGATGAAAAAAAATTAATCTTGAAGGTCTGGATGGTTATAAACACTATTGGCATGATTTGAGGAAGAAACCGAAACAATGCTTCAGTCAACAAATGGAAAGAGGATCAGTAATGTTTTGAGGAGCTTTTAGTCATGATGGATTATGCGATTTAACCCTAATTTTGGGACGTATGAAGTCTGCGCCATATCAGGCTATGTTATATGATCGTATGATACCGTTTGGACATTTTTTAGGTGGTGCTAATTGGATGTTTCCGCAGGACAATGCTTCTTGTCATGAGTCTAAATCTACCCAGCAATAGTTTAAAAACGAAAAACAATTCATGTTTTGTCGTGGTGAAGTCGAAGTCCAGACTTGAACCCTATGGAAAGTCATTGGGGCGTATTAAGTCGCAAAGTTTGTGCTGATAATAAACTGTTTTTATCTGCCAATGAACTTGAAGTAGCCATTGTAAAAGAATGGCATAATAGTTCTGAATCTGTACTTAATCACCTAGTCACTTCTATGAAAAGCAGAGTGTTTGAGGCTATAAGGAAAAATGGAGGACCAATATCCTAATAATTTACATATTATTTTTGTTTTAGACAAGTGGTCTTATAATTTGTTAACAGTGTATTTTTTAATCATTGCTTATATTTTTATTAAGATACTTATTTATTGCATTATTCAAAATTATTGCAAACTAATTTTTATAAATATGTTGTATTTTGATATCTCATGTGTTTAAACTATAATTAGAATCTTTATTTACTTCATAATTTTCAAAATCAAAGTGGTCTTATAATCTCTTAACGCACTGTATTGATGGCTGCATCCTAATTACCGTAAAATGAACGGTGCATACCGTGCCGCTACGATTTGAGCCTGTATTATTCTATTTTTAAGTATATTCGCTGTATAACGCGCACCCATTTCTAAACTTTTGTTAAGAAATGGGAAAATTGAAATGTACATGATGTACAGTCGTGGAAAAAAAAAAGTAAACACCCCCTACTAACTCTCAACAAATCATCGTAGAAGAAAGTTACTGGTACCGAACGATTGGAAATAAAGTCTACTTTTAAATGATGTATATAAAATTTGCTTAGGGGGTCATCTACATATTAAAACGAATCCAAACTTCATTTTTTTCAATTGCAATATCCAATTTTAACGAGCTATTTCAAATCTTCGGTTCAAACTATGCCTAGACACCATATTTCAAGTCATTTGAATGATAAGTTTTTGAATTATAAACATTCAAAATTTAGTGCTTCTAATGTTAAATTACATTTTCATATTTTTATTTATACCTCCCGAAATTATGCTCCTAATGTGCTAATTTTTTTTGTAGTAATAATACTAATATACCCAAACATAAATAAGCTGAATTTGCAATTTTTATAATTTTATGATATGAATTATGAATTATTAAATTAACATTCGGAAAAATTATGAATTGCAACCTACAATTTTTTTGATGGATTTAGATTTATTAAGTACTGTTTTATGGAAATTCAAAAATTTCACATTTTTCTTCCAAGTAGTTTTCAAATTACGCTTAAAAAACGGCAAAATGATGGTTTAAGGGACCGTTTATGATGGAAGTGAGTAGACATTTTGAAATTTATTCTGTTGTACTGTAATCTAACACGCTTCATTGACTCCTTGAGTGGCGCTTAAGGTGCCTTGATCAAGGAAGGGGCTCTCTCGGTTAACAATCCAGTACGGAACTTCAATTTGGATACAGCCCTTAAAATACGCTCGTTTTAAAATAATTAATTTCTCGGAAACTTATAGTATGAATTGCATAAAAATTCGTTTTTAGGCTAATTGAAGGGTGCAGAGTTCATTTATGCTGTCAGAATTGGGTACTGCTATTGAAAAAAACAAAGATATGGTTCGTTTTAATATGTAGATGGCCCCCTAAGCAAATTTATATACATCATTTAAAAGTAGATTTTATTTCCACTCGTTCGGTACCAGTAACTTTCTTCTACGTTAATTTGTTGATGAGTTAGTAGGGGGTGTTTACTTTTTTTTTCCACGACTGTACATTCGACGCTTTTATATTTTGAAGTATTTCATTCCAATGATTTTCACAGGCTTTCGAATAGTGGTATACTGAAGTGACAAGCAATACGTGCATGTTAGAAAGTAACAAAACATTTACAAAAGGAGACCAAAATTGTTATGCCGTCTAGAAATAGTGTGTGAGTGAATATAAAAGCATGGGATGTAATTAATCCAGACCTAATTGAAATGCATTTTAAAAGATATAACATATCTAACAATTTAAAAATACATACATAATTACGTCTGGATTACTTAATAATTAACACAATTTACATAACTATAGACATACACATATTAAAATTGTATTAGAAACAATTAAAATATAATTGTAATTTATATAAATACTTTTAATAAATTCTTTTAACAAATTTATATTAATTCTTTTAATAAAGGTATTCTGAATTCAAGATTGGTTGATCATGCACTTGAGTTCGATCATGTCCCCGATTTTGAGAATGCACGAAATGTGGAAGCCAATTGCCCCGTATATTTTAACCATGTCTTCCTTGAGAGCTGGTTGGCTGTTTTAGCGGAATTGCCCATCAACGAAGGGGCCCAGGTTCCTGCTGAGTATTCTGTCGTATGTAAACCGTGATTTTAACTGTTTTTTCGTTTGCTGTGGCTTTTGCTGTTTTCTGACTCTGCTCGTTTACTGATGAGGGCTATGAAAATAGCCGAAACGTTTATATAAATTTTAATTATATTTTAATTGTTTTTAATAAAATTTTAATATGTGTAGAAATGTAAATTGTGTTAATATCTAAAAATCTAGATAGAACAGAAGATAATTTATTTATTTATGAATTAGAGTGACAGTAAAGGTGAACCTAAAACAGGATTCGATGATGTGCCTGAACATATAACAGAAGACGGATATGACGAACTTTTCATCTTATCACATAATAAAAAATTTTAAGGTCAGAAGGTAATGTCATTTCTTTTAAATAAACAGTATTTACGGTTTATTTAGAAATCAAATATTTTTACGCTCATCTTTTCCTTATATTTAATAGATGTTATAGATTTAATAGATTTTTAATAGATTTAATAGATTATATTTAAATCTATTTTTTTAATATATAATCGGCATATAACGCGCACCTTTTCCTTCACAAATAAACCTGAAATGCCCGTACATATGCGTGCGATGTTCTTCTCTTTTGAAGTCATTAATTTCAAGAATTTTCCTAATTTAGTAGAATGGTATACTGAATTAACAAGCGATAATATGAACAATACTTTCATACACAAGCTCTTTTTACTCATAATACAAAAAAAAATATCATATTTTCCACTTACCTACTAAATCCTAATTGAATCAACTCATACAACAAAAATTATTACAGCTGTTATTTATAAAAGTTTATTAATTATTAAACCTATCATTTATGTTCATTTTCCTTATTTTTAGATCTATCATTTTTATATTCCGCGTATAACGCACACCCGTAAATTTCGATTTTATTTTTGACATTAACAATGCGCATTATAAGCCGTATTTTACGGTATGTTTTTATTATCGTGTGTAATCCTTTGTTAAGTTACAAATGCGATGGATATAAATAAAGGTATATATTGGCGGCATTAAAGTATAAAGAAAAGAAAAGTTAATAAATATTCATTACTTTAACAAATTATGTTTATTTATTTTTTCACATTATAAATTCATTATGTTTCTCAATACCATCACTCATCCAGTTATTTATTTAATGCTTCAAAAATATTTAGTACTACATAAGTTTTAGAGTATAATCTTCCCTGAAAACATTAGGGATATCATTTAAAAAGTTTCATCTATATTAGAAATGACAGGTAATGATGTAATTATAATGTTCGCTAGAAAATCACTATATTAAAAGAACCACATGATTCATTTTTTTCGGCGTTATTTAATTCAACTTTAATTATGAGACTGGCATAGAAGATATAAAATTATGATTGCTTTGCATATTTCTTTTCATGCTATATGAAGACATTTATACTGAATTTCTATCTTCGATTTATTTGATCAATTACGTCGAATGTGATTACAAAAAGAGTGTAAATTTTAATATGGCAGATATACCCCAGGAGATTATATCTTTATTATGTAAGGTTGAAGATTTGCAAATCATTTATTTATTCGGGAGAAAAATATGACTTGTTGTAATTTATAGAGTTAGCTTTGCTGTCAATTTCATAACATTTAATTGCAATAGATATGGAGTTATATTCATTAAGTATATTACTGAAGCATCTCCATATGCTTCTATTTATATGAGTGATATAATTTAGTAACGTATTATTTTATACTCAATAAATTAAGATTCTTGTTGTGTGTAAAGCTAATCATCAAGATTCACGAGCGATACAAACACGTAAAAAAGGGAAAACTGTTAAACCTGCTTAGAAATTCCAACTGGCTAATTTCTAACATATTAACATAAGTCATTTTTATTCTTAAATGCCCAAATTTTTATGGCTTGTTATTTGTAAAGTAAGGAATCGAGTAGCTTTTTTCGATAAAAGCAATAACTTTTCGAAAATATTGTCAAAATTGGCATTTTATGTCGTGACAGCTCGAGAAATGTCATCATGAGACAGATTTTTTATGACGTTATTTTCCTCATATACTGATTTTAACACGCGATCATTTAATTATTATTTTTTCTATTTTTAATAGTAACTTGCAAATATTTTTTTTTATTAAAAGGAAATTTGCGATGATTTGCAATTTGGAAACGATGTAAAAAATGACCTTTTCGAAAAATCAAATAAATCTCTACTCAAATGATAAACTTTTGAAAAAAAAAAAAAAAAAAAAAAAAAAACCTAGAAAAATTATTAAAAATAATAATAATAATTGCACACTGCAAGATTGTCAAAAATATCCCTTCAATACATGTTTAAATTTCTATATATAGTTTTTGTTCCAATAAAACTTTTTTAAAGGAACAATTTTGCCGATTTCAAAATTAAACAACTCTTATAATATTTCTTCGATATAAAAATTGTCTGTTTCAGCGTATTTATCGATTATTTCTAAATAAAACTTCCAATTTTCATATTTTTATATGCAAACAATTTCTTTATATTAGCTGGGAAAGACATTCGGTCACAAAAAATTCATTTACGGCGGTGACAGCGTTAATTATTTATTTATTTTTTTTTTTTTAGAATAGAGATATAAAGCCTGTATTATAAAGCCTTGAAATACTTTTAGAATATATCGCTCACCCGCAAAAAAAAGTGACACATCTCGCAGAAATTCATTTTGCGTTTTATTCCACTAATAGGTCTGTCATAGATGCGTCTTGCTACACAAAAAGTTTCATAAGTGTAGTTACACGGAAAAGCACGTTATTACGCTATATGTCCATTTGTGACCACAGAAGAGGGTGATCATTTGGGGAGGTAAAATTATCCAACCTTCGAAACCTCATCCTACGTTTTCATTCTTAAATGTTTTTACGCTTTTATGCACATTTTTATTCTTGCATGAAAAGTGAAGTTCTATAATTTCATGTCACAGAAAAGTGATGTAAATTTTCTTTTGCCTCTGCTGTTAAACTTACTTTTGTCGAGATGTGTCACTTTTCTTGTGGGTGAGCGATATACATGAAAACATTTTGTCTATTTTTTATTGAATAAATCAGAATTAATTTTTGAACTGAATTTTAGAATTTTGGGAAATTAATTGTAGGATGCATGGGAAATAAAATCTCCATCCCGTCCACTATCCGAGAATCAATAAAGATCTTTAGACGCAATGGGAATATATGCAATGATTCATCCTCTATGGAGTTACTCCCTAGAATTTAGAAAAAGTTACGCTGCGAAATTAGAAACAATAGCGTAAAATAATTCGCATTCACAAGTGTCCATTTTAATTTTATTTTTATCATTGCACTTTTTATATTATTCATGTAATCTCGTGATTTTGTTTATCAGTTTCATTTTTTTTATTTTTTTTTGCGAAACTATTAGCATCAATATAGATCTTGAGAATGTTGCCGTCTGAGCTATGAAACATGTGGATCAGAATAAAGGTATTATATTCCTTTTAAACGTACTTTTTTTTAATCACTTTAAGCATTAGTAGGAGAGCTGTTGAACATTTTTGAGTAGGTATTTGAGGCACCCTGAAAATTTGTGCAGCACTTCTTTTGTAATGCCTGAATACAAAATCGAATGTCTGGCTGAAAGATCGTGGCCCAAAACCTGTGCCAGACACATGTCAAGTGCCATTTTTTGACACTACCCCAAAAAAATATTTGAGGCACGCTGAGATTGAAACAGAATAATATTTATACTTAGAAAAAAATATTTTGAAAATGACAGACACTTTAGTCGGCACAAAAACTGTGCCAGACACGTGTCAAGTGCCATTTTTTCTACCCAAAAAGGTATTTGAGGCACGCTGAGATTGAGGCACAATAATATTTAGGCTTAGAAAAAAATATTGTGAAAATGACAGACACTTTAGTCGGCACAAAAACTGTGCCAGACACGTGTCAAGGGCCATTTTTTGTCTAGCACAGGTTTTGGGCTACGATCCTTCAGCCAGACATTCGATTTTGTATTCAGGCATTACAAAAGAAGTTTTGCACAAATTTTCAGGGTGCCTCAAATACCTTCCCTAAAATGTTTAACAGCTCTTGGAGTACATGTATGAGCTAAGTTCGATAATTTAAAGAGATTTTCATTTAAATTTAGTAAAGTATAGGGTGTATCTGAAAAAGGGGGCAAAACTTTACGGAGTGATAGAACGCAGCTATACGAGCAAAATTCGTCATAGAATGTATGGTCGGAACACAAGCAGTGAGAAGTTAAAAGGTAATTTCCCCGTGTCGCAGTTAAAGAATTAACACAAGAATGAGAGGAGATAGTTCAGAAATTATTTTATTAACAGGAATGTAATTAATGTACATTCTCAAAGAAATTGCTCGAAAGATCTTCGGCCAGCTTTAATGCGCGCTTCATACCTGTGGGTTAGGGACTGACGCATATTTGCGAAGACGCATTTCCTAAATATCGCCGGCAACAACGACAATCCTTGCGACTAGATCCATATCGGTTTCAATGGGTCACTCGTAGATTGGGCTTTTCATATGGTTCCATAGGAGAATGTCCAAACAGGAGAGATCCAGCGATCTTGGTGGCCAAGCCATGGGACAACCTCGACCAATCATTCGCCCTGGGACAATGGAAAAGTAGCTTTTAACTTATCACCGCTTGCGTTCCGACCATACATTCTATGACAAAATTTCTCGTATACCTGCTTTCTATCACCCCGTAAGGTTTTGCCCGCTTTTCAGATACACCCTGTACGTACAATTTAATTAAACTTAAAAGATTATTTACCAAATATTTTCTCTTCTTTTCGCTTCAATACGTTAGCTATAAGGACTATTTAAATTATGAAAATATGTAATATGATAGCTTTCAAAAATATCTGAAAGTTAAAAATAAACTATTCATAAAATTCTTTAACCGAAGTCCCATTGAAAAGAAAGAAATTCTTCAACCCTATTTATAGCAAAGTACTGCTGAAGGATAAAATGCAAAGATTCTAAATAGATCAAAAACTTTTCTAGAACTATAGATATTCCCAGTCTTCTTTCAGTATCGATCTTGGAAAAATCCATTTAAGAGAGTGCAGGAGTAATCCTTTCACACTGGTTTTCACAAAGAACTTAGGAAAGGTGTCAGGTGAACTTTTTTTATACATATAATGAGGTACATTAAGTGCCAACAAAGATTAGTCTTATTGGCTGATTTAGGCATAATACTGCCTGCATTTTTTCCCCCATATTTTTTCTTCTTCATAATATATATTTATTTAAATCGTTCAGTTTATTCTAAGATAGTTATTTTCTTTTACTACTAAAGTTTGCACTCATGTTTAGATAAATTATATATATTAGAAGTTTTATCCTTTTCTAGAAGTTTTCTAAGTTCTATTCTTGGAATGTTACATAAATCGTTTTCACAAAATAAGAAAATATTTAGAAATATGTATGCTATAAAATACACATACTGAATTTTTTGTTAGAAAGTGAATAATGATTTACCGAAATTGCAAGACACTGTGAAATAATTACAGCTGTGTTTCAAGATTGCATTTGAAAGATGAAATCGTTTTTATCTGAGTGGAAACCAACTACCCATTTTTCCCTCTTTTCACGTGCAGAGAGAAAAAAAAGGAATTTCCAACATCTGGTATACATAAAAGTGTTGCACAACGAGATGCAATAAGAAAGACTAATGAACTGAAAACTTTTCTTTCTTTTTTTAGTCAGTCTCTAAATATATGCCCTAAGCAAAACACGCAGTGTGTCTGCGCTCTGAAAAACCTTAAAGATATATGTTAATTAAATATATAACTTTGAATGTAAATTTAATTTTAACTTTATCTATGTGCTTTTAATTAAATAGTGTAGTCCTGTGATCCTGTGCCCTCTTTTGTTACTGAGTGGAATATTTTCATGCTGATTCACTTTGGATTTTTATAGCAGGTTGGATTACCTTACGCGGATTTGATCAACGCTGAAAATAAAGGTAGGAGCATGCCAATTTTATCTTTCTCCTTTTTTGTGAAGATGTTAAAAGGGAAAACATCATTTTCTAAATATAATTCATGAAGAGAAGCTCAGTTATTTAACTGCCGTGATTTCACAATAAAAATTCAATAGATTATGAGACTGACTGAAGGCTGTGAACACGGCAAGTTACCGCTCTCTTCTATTTAAACTATTGTGACAATAAATGAAAATAAACGAAAACTCTTGAAAGTTAAGAAACTAAAATAAAAGAAATCTTTTAAAGATAAAACAATGGCCTCCTCCCTAAAAGAAAACTTTAATATCGAAAAATTAAATCCGCATAACTATGCCCAATGGAGTTTTAAAACCCAGATGCTCCTAATGAGGGAAGATTTATTTAATTATACACAGGATGACCCCCCAACACCACTAACTACTGAGTGGACTAAGCGAGATAATCGTGCTAGGGCTACAATTATATTAACTTTAGAAGACTCAC
This sequence comes from Maratus speciosus, assembly GCA_963932465.1. NCBI lineage: Eukaryota > Metazoa > Arthropoda > Arachnida > Araneae > Salticidae > Maratus > Maratus speciosus. Next base: position 242,400,316 of record OZ010800.1, on the reverse strand, counting down.
AACTTATTTATGTGAAAAATGAAACGACAGCCAAGACAACTTGGAATGTTTTAAAAACTATACACGAGCGCGCAAACCTTTCGAGCAAATTATATTTACTCAGAAAGTTATACAGTATAAAACTCGGGGAAAACGGAGATATGATTAGTCATATCGTAAAAATACTAGAAACAGCCGACAGATTAAAGGCGATAGGGGAAGAAATTAAGGACACGCATTTATCCGCGTTACTTTTATGCTCCCTCCCACCGAGTTATGATACTTTGATTATCGCACTTGAAGCGAGAAATGAAGAGGAGTTAAACTCTGAATTTATAAAAGGAAAATTGACCGATGAGTATCAAAGGAGACAAGATAGCTCGAATAATACGTCGCGCGAAAATGCGTACAAAGCAGAAAAAAATAATACTAAACCACAATATCGCAAACAAGAACAAAATATGTTTTGTACATATTGTAAAAGACGAAATCACATAAAATTAAATTGTTGGTTCCTTAAGAATAAAAATTCAAATTCTAAAAACCAAACAATGAATAAAGGGAGACAGAATGCTGCATTATGTTCTGAAACGAACAAAATCACTCCGGAAGTAGAAGTACAAACAAACACACAGACTCTGGGGAATAGTAGCAAAGAAAACAAAACCACTTTAGATACAAAGGTGTCTCAAAACAATTGTTCCTTTTACGCGAACATTGAAAATAAATCTACCTGGATAATTGATTCAGGGAGCTCTTCACACCTTTGTAACGACATAAACCTATTCAGTGACATTGATACAAATAATAAGAACACAGTCACGATTGCAAACGGAAAAATTCTTGCTTCACACGGGACAGGCACAATAAAATTACAAACACAATCAAACGACATTACTTCAAATGAAGTTTTGTACGTGCCAGAAATACAGTCAAATTTAATGTCTGTTAATAAAGCAGTGAAGCATGGGTGTAAACTCATTTTTGAAAACGAAACCTGTAAATTAATCCAAAACGGCATAACCTTTATAGAAGGGAAAATTAAAGGTAATTTATATGAAGTAGACCTTTACAAACATAAACAAGTAAACTATGCGAATTTAGCTCATCAATGCAAGAATAAAAACTGTATTGAACTCATGCATAGGAGATTCGGACACAGAGATATAAATGCTTTAAAGCAACTGCAAACTAAAAGTTTAGCAACAGGTTTTAATATGGAAAATTGTAAACATGAAGTAATATGCGAAAGTTGCATAAAATGTAAATTAACAAATGCTCCGTATCCTAAACAAGCTACAAACAAAGCTAGTAAAATTCTCGATTTGGTTCATTCTGATGTATGTGGCCCGATGCCAACAGAAAGTATGGGAGGAAAGAAATTCTTTCTCACATTTACTGATGATTTCAGTAGATTTACAATGGTATTTCTTTTATCAAAGAAAAGTGAAGTCATCACTAAACTAAAAGAGTACGTAGCCATAACGAAAAATAAATTCGGTCGCAATATAAAGGAATTAAGAACTGACAACTGCGGGGAATATACCAGTGATGAGATAGAAAATTACTTAAAAGAAGCAGGTATACACCATCAGCTAACCGTGCCAAATTCTCCAGCTCAAAACGGTGTTTCGGAGAGGAAGAATCGTACACTAGTTGAAATGACGCGATGCCTGTTATCGGAAGCGAAACTACCTCAGAAGTTTTGGGGTGAAGCTCTAAATACAGCGGTATACTTAACTAATCGACTCCCCACGAAAGCTCACAATTCTACTCCATACCAATTATGGACAAATAAAATACCGGATTTAAGCAACATTAGAATGTTTGGCTGCAAAGCTTACGCTTATCTCGACAAATCCCAAAGAGGAAAACTTGATGATAAAGCGATTGAAGGAATTTTTGTCGGTTACGACAATAGATCTAAAAGTTATAGGATCTATACTGGTAATAATAAAATTATACGTGAAAATTTACTACCTAATAATCATAAGTATAGACAAGCCATAGGGGCATTGCTATACATAGCTACGATAACTCGTCCAGATATTTCAGCGGCTATTAACATCCTTAGTCGCAGAAATGAGAAACCAAGAGAAAAAGACTGGAGGGCAGTCAAGAGGGTTATAAGATATTTAAAAACAACACAAGAACTAAAATTAGTTATAAGCAACGAATATGATCCGATTCTGACGACATTTGCAGATTCAGATTGGGCAGGAGATAAAAGTGATCGAAAATCAACCACAGGAAATTTAAGTAAATTAGGAAATGCAGCGATTTCCTGGTCAACAAAAAAGCAAAACTCAGTTGCATTATCATCTGCTGAGGCTGAGTATATTTCCGCAGCCACATCAGTACAAGAAACCATAGGGTTGATAAAGCTATTAAAGGATCTAGATTTAAACCAAAACCTACCAATTATTCTGTATGAGGATAATGTGTCATGCATCAAGATGACTCAAAATTATAAACATCATTCAAAAACAAAGCACGTGGATATCAAATTTAATTCAATTAAAGATTTACGAGAGAAGGGAATCATAGAATTAGAATATTGTCCCAGTAAGGAAATGACTGCAGACATCTTTACGAAGCCCCTTCCCAAACCTGACTTTATCAAACACAGAGACAACTTGAACTTAAGAACTATTGCAACTTCAGAAATCAAGCAGGGGTGTTAGAAAGTGAATAATGATTTACCGAAATTGCAAGACACTGTGAAATAATTACAGCTGTGTTTCAAGATTGCATTTGAAAGATGAAATCGTTTTTATCTGAGTGGAAACCAACTACCCATTTTTCCCTCTTTTCACGTGCAGAGAGAAAAAAAAGGAATTTCCAACATCTGGTATACATAAAAGTGTTGCACAACGAGATGCAATAAGAATGACTAATGAACTGAAAACTTTTCTTTCTTTTTTTAGTCAGTCTCTAAATATATGCCCTAAGCAAAACACGCAGTAGGTCTGCGCTCTGAAAAACCTTAAAGATATATGTTAATTAAATATATAACTTTGAATGTAAATTTAATTTTAACTTTATCTATGTGCTTTTAATTAAATAGTGTAGTCCTGTGATCCTGTGCCCTCTTTTGTTACTGAGTGGAATATTTTCATGCTGATTCACTTTGGATTTTTATAGCAGGTTGGATTACCTTACGCGGATTTGATCAACGCTGAAAATAAAGGTAGGAGCATGCCAATTTTATCTTTCTCCTTTTTTGTGAAGATGTTAAAAGGGAAAACATCATTTTCTAAATATAATTCATGAAGAGAAGCTCAGTTATTTAACTGCCGTGAGTTCACAATAAAAATTCAATATTTTTCACTAGCATTTTGCTTCAAGCTTGAATTTAGAAACTCATAGGAGTAATCCTTTCACACTGGTTTTCACAAAGAACATAGGAAAGGTGTCAGGTGAAATTTTTTATACATATAATGAGGTACATTAAATGCTAACAAAGATTAGCCTTATTGGGAGATTTAGGGCTAATACTATCTGCATTTTTTCCTCATTTTTTTTTTCATAACATATAAATCGGCCAGTTTCTACTAACATAATTATTTTCTTTTGCTACTAAAGTTTGCTCTTACATTTAGATAAATTATATATATTCGAATTTTTATTCTTTCGGAAATTTAAATGTAAATTAAATCGTTTTCACAAAAGAAGAAAATATATAGAAATATATATACTGTAAAAAATACATACTGAATTTTTCACTAGCATTTTGCTTCAACCTTGAATTTAGAAAAGCATAAGAGTAATCCTTTCGCACTGGTTTTCACAAAGAACTTGCACTGTAAACAAAAGGGACTAAAATAGGGAAATTGTACTGGCAATCGAGATGCCAGTACTATTTCCGCATTGTAACGGCAATTTTTCCCCGTAAGTTACAGGAAATTTTCCATTTTTATGGAATTTACGAGGGAAATTTTCCGTTAAAATACGGAAATAGTACTGGCGTCTTCACTGCCAGTACAATTTCAGTATTTTAGCCCGTTTTTTTACAGTGTTGGAAAAGTGTCAGGTGAACTTCTTTATTCATATAAAGAGGCACATTAAATGCCAACAAACATTAGCCATATTGGGCGATTTAGGCATAATACTATCTGCACTTTTTCTCAACTTTTTTTAAATAATATATAAATCGGCCAGTGTCGTCTAAATTAATTATTTTCTTAAAGTTTGCTCTCGCGTTCAGATAAATTATAGCTATTCGAAGTCTTATTCTTTCTTAAGTTTGAGAGTTACTTAAATCGTTTTCACAAAATAAGAAAATATTTAGAAATATGTATATTATAAAATACTAGAAAGGTAGCCCGTCAAAAATGACGGAAAATTAGATATAAAGATATATACAACTGATGTGCAAGAATATGAGTTTTTCTCACTTGTCCCGCAGTGGTAGATGGAAATAACACATTTTAAGAACGAAACACATTTATGAAAAACTGTGTACAGTAGACGACCACTAATCTGCACAGTTTAGGTCCTAGTGTTGTGCGGATTTGAGGCTTTTTGCGGTCATGTCTATTCAATCTTTATTTACATTTTAGGTAGTTTCGTAAGAAATACTACCTATTGCAGTCGTTACCATGCTGCGACTTTTGAAAATTCCTTCATAACTTTTCATTATATGACCCTAGGAACCCAACCCCCCCCCCCCCCCACTTAAAAAGTTTATATATATATATATATATATATATGTATGTATGTATGTACTAAATTTTGTCCGCACGATAAAAGTCGCAATTATGCACGGATCGTTTTCAAACTCGCCAACAACTTTGAGATGGCTAATATCTCGGCGGGGATTGAAAATGGGCAAAATCGGCCCAAGGGAATGGAAATGAGGGGGGGGGGGTTAAAAATTTTGAATTCCGTCTTAACAAGATCCTGATAAAACCAGCTCTTACACAACAATGACAGGAAAAAATAAATATTTTTCGTTATAGCAGTTGCCAACAATTAAAAAAAAACAATAAAATTTTCACCACAACAATTGTTTTTCTATTGCAAGAATTTCACGTGAAAAAATAAATTAAATAAATAGTTTGACGAATTGAAAACAAATTGAATATTACGTCATAAGTTTTCTAGAGCAAGATTTCAGCATGGAAACTCAAAATGAAATAAATAGTTTGACGAATTAAAAAAAAAAAAAAAAAAAAAAAAAAAAAAAAATGCGTCATATTAGAAATATAATGGACCTCAGCAGGTGAATATGTAACGTCATGTGAGTTTGAAGAAACGTATTAAAACATGATAAAAACCCGACTATGGAAATATTAACATATTTTAACACTTTGAGGTTCTCTGAATTTGTTTTAGCCATTTTTAAACCTATCCCATGTACATGCGTGTGTGTATTGGTGTAAATTAGAATTTTCGCAAAATGTTTAGTTCCCTAGAGTTCATTCTTAGTGAAGGAACTGGGTTTATCTCTAATCTTGATTTAAGTTTTGTTGGTGAATTTAGTACTTAACATCGAAATCTACCTCCGCCTGTAGGCCAGAGCCGGCAGGGATTTTCAAATTTATTTTCTCGTCAAGGCTATTTTCTCTATTTCGCCAAGGCTACTATTTTTAATTCATATATTGGACAATTTAGATTGTTAATTCTTAAAAATAAATTAAATTACACGCTTGAAGTAAGGTAAAACTATTGAACTATCGTATATGGTTTAATAAAATGGTATTATACGTGTGTGCTTCACGATCTTGGTTACGACGTAGCCGAAATTGGCTACAACTTGTCATAATCATAATTGTGTGGGCCGCTATAACAAAGACGTAACCAGTTTTTAATAAAATTTCTGATATAAAGTAGTTTTCAAAGACTTGTGTAAAATAGCCGCCCGCTCTGATGTTATGTCAGTCCTAGGAATAATATTTGTAACACTGAAGAGTTTTCATGTGTATATGGAATTTAGAAAAGCTTCTCCAAAAGAAAGACCCTGAAATGACGTTGTAATTCCTCTAACTTCAATGTTTAATCGGGCTCTTATGTTGCTTACTGAAATCTAATAAATACAGTTATTTTGAATATTACAACAGAATTAAACAGTTACACTTATTTAACTTAAACCCGCTGTTACGCCAATGTTATTTTTTAGTATTAAGAAAGAAAATTATTTAAATTTTTCAAATAATACATTTATATATATTTTTTATTATTTAATAACTAAATAATTAAAAAATATGCTTTTGTTCTGAGCTCAAAAATATGACAATAAAGTAATGTAACTAAGAGACATTGCAAAATAAAATCTTTGTGAATTCAAACCATAAACAAACGATAACGCCACCATTTTACCGACTATGACGTCATAAGAATATTGGCCATTGATTATTGGAGAACTTACTTTGTGAATGATTACCTCAATTAATTTTTAATTTTTTTTTAAGGTTCACGATGAATGAATCACTTGTGTTTGTTTAGGTTTATGGAATGGGATATTAAGCTGCCAACCTAATTTCAACTGAATTTATCCTAGGATACATGTACTTTTTAATCGAAATTAAAAACAATGCTTTGATCTCGAAATAAATTGTTTTAGTTTATATAATTGGTTATTTCTATTAATTATTTATTTAGGTACTTTTCCATTATAGCTCATCTTTTAAAAAGTTTGGCGCAATTCGGGCTTCAGAAAGTGAGATATGTTGCCAAAATATATAAACAGCTATGAAAACAAATCTAATGAACTTTTATTTTTGTTTATATGTGTATTTATATACATAAAAAAATAATTTCTAAATATATATAATATTTTTTATATATACAAATTACAGCACAGATGTCATATATGCACCGAGTTCCTAACTGGCGCCAAAATGGTGTTATTTTGCCTGATATGGTAACGCGGCTATTGTTTTTTATTTAATAATAAATTGTTTATTTACTTTTTTTTTTGTCAGAAATGTCATATAAATATTGACCCATATTGACGCGATTTTTTCCGACGCTAATTTAGCGAAAATCTCGTTACTATATCATCTATACCCGGGTTATCATATCAAGCAAAAGAACGACACTTTGAAGCCAGTTAAGTATCCGTTCCGCATATGACACTGGCGTCAGAAAAAAAAATCGCGCCAATATATGACATCACTATTACTTAGCGTATATGACATCTGTGCCAAAACTTTTATTTATTTGGTACTTTTTAGTTATCCCGTTGACCAAATTACTGTCGCCAAATTGTAAAATTAATTGCCAATAACGGTTGCAATTAATTAATTGTAAGATTAAATGCCAATAATGGCCAATAAAACCATTAATTCGACGTTTTATTTGTATTTTTATTAATGCTTTACTAATTTATTTGCTCTTTCGTTATTCAAAATAAAAAATTATGTCAATGTGTATAATTTGGCGAGTGGTTTGGCAATTTATATAATTTGGCGAAATTGTTCGACGGTATAACTGAGAAGTACCATTTATTTTTATTTCCTTTTCCAAATAATAGCAAATAATTTAAAAATATATATGTAACTGGTATTCGAAAGCGAGATTTTTGCCAAATTGGCGTCAAAAAAAAAAATCACGCCAAACCCGATTCGTATATGATATCTCTGCAAAAATTACTTCTGTTTCTTTATAAAAATGGATGAATAGCTTTTTTTAATATTAAATAAATGGTACTACTTAGTTATCCCATCGACCAACTTCGCCAAATTATATAAATTGACAAACCACTTGCCAAATTATACAAATTGACATAATTTTTATTTTAAATGACGAAAGAACAAATAAATAAGCGTAACATTAATAAAGATACAAATAAAACGTCGAAATAAAAATCCCTTGATAACGTAAACACTTGTAACTGGTCAAGTGAATGTGACATTTCCGATAAACCATTATTTGCATTTAATCTTATAGTTTGGCAATAGATTTTTGGTTGACGGGATAACTAAGTTGTACCAAATAAATTATATACATATGGAAAAAATTGCTTGTGAGTATGAAACAGTAAACAGGTTGTCAAAAAATACGTTGCCAAACTTCTTTCTCGCCAAAAAACTTTTCTCTGAAGTACTGTACTTAAGCGACGATTGCTGGAAATGCATTTTTAATTATGATATGCGCTTTTATGTTTCACTATACTTATGCATACTATACTGTGTGTATAAATGTTATATTTCATATACAGTGCTACACAAAAGAATTCGTAAGGGTTCACGCATAGAATTGGATGATAATATCTGGAAATGTGATTTCAGTAGTTTTAAGAGTGTTTCAGTTTAAATTAAATTTTAGCTAAATAGTGGCTTGTAATAACGGTACTATTGGCTATGGACGGTAACTGCTGAAATCAATTAAAAAAAAATATATATATATGCGCTTTCTAAAATGTTTACTTAGTTATCTTATTTACCTTTTTTCCCTAAATAACGTAGTTTTGTTAAAGCATTCAGGAAGTGTTGGAAAGTGTTTCATATTCTATGCTTAACGCATGATTTTTCTTTCTTGTTTAGTCTTATTTTTCATTTATTTTCTTAATCTTTTAGTCTTATACTGCTTTACAGAACTTTAATATTTATTGTTTAAACTTTTCGCACCCCCCCCCCCCAATTCATATAGTACAAACTATAGCGCAGATAGCGCAAAATAATAGGCAATTTGGTACTTTTCCACTATTGGGGCTTTGGCGTTTTTTTAAAAAGCTTGGTGTAATTCGGGCATCAGAAAGAGATATTTGTTGTCAAATCGTATAAACAGCTATCAAAACCAACTTGATGAGCTTTTTTGTTTGCTTATATATGCATTTGGCACTACTTAGTTATCCCGTCGACCAATATCGCCAAATTATATAAATCGCCAAACCACTCGCCAAATTATACAAATTGACATAATTTTTATTTTAAATAACGAAAAACCAAAGTTATTAGTATAACATTAATAAAAATACAAATAAAACGTCGAAATAAAAATCACTTGATGACGTAAACGCGTGTAACTTGCTTAAAGTCAAATGGATGTGACATTTACGACCAACCATTATTGGCATTTAATCTTATAGTTTGGTAATAGATTTTTGGTCGACGGGATAACTAAGTAGTGCACTGTATTTTATATGTATATTATTGATGTTTTTATGTCCAAATTACTTCTGTTTCTGTATAAAATTAGATAAAATGGCGGTACTTTTCCGTTATACGGACTTTATGCCAAATGTATACATACAGATATATATGTGTGTATACCTATACACATATATACATATATATATATATACATACACACATATATACATACATATGTATATATATGTATATGCACTATATATGTATGTATAGGACATCATGCCTTGGCGACAATGGTGCCCGTATAACGGAAAAGTACCTAAATGGCTTTTATATGTTAAATAAATCGTATAAATATCGAAAAAAAATGCGTGTCAGTGGATAGGTTCCCGGAAAATATGTTGCCAAATTTCCTTCTTCGCCAATGCACCTATACTGGAAAAGTATCTAAAGCAAATTAAAATCGCGCAGTTAGGAACTCGGACAGGAGCTCAGCGTCGTCTATTGGCGATTATTTTATTAGTAGCATCGGAGGAAGATGTAAAGATGTACATTTTCGTATATTACACTTTAAATTCTCACCCATAGATTTTGAGAAAAAAAAAAAAAAAAAAAAAAAAAAAAAAACTTAAAAGAGGGGAGTATAAATTAAATTGCGGCGACCTCCTTTATGAATGATTAATGGTTTTGAATGGGAATTTCGCCAAATTAGCCAGCTATCGCCAAGTTCGCTTCATATATGACAACTTATTTTTGTCGCCAACATTTGGCGCTACAGTGGTAATCTTGCTTTAGTATTTTTCAACGATTACTCATTTCAATGACCCGGTCCTACCGGAATCGTGAGGGACACACAGAGATTTGGATTTTATATAAATAGATACATACTGAATTTTTCACTAGCATTTTGCTTCAAGCTTGAATTTAGAGATCATGGTTTTCACAAAGAACTTGGGAAAGGTCTCAGGTGAACCTTTTTTTTATACATTAAATGCCAACAAATATTAGCCTTATTGGGTGGTTTAGGCATAATACTACCTGCATTTTTTCATTCATAATATATGTGTATTTTAATCGCCCAGTTTCTTCTAACATAATAATTTTCTTTTACTACTAACGTTTGCTGTCACGTTCAGATAAATTATGTATATTCGAAGTTTTATTCCTTCTAAAGTTGGAATGTTATTTAACACGTTTTTACAAAATAAGAAAATATTTTAAAATGTGTATACTATAAAATATACATAGTGAATATTTTAATAGCATTTTGCGTCACGCTCTAAAGCATCTTCGAATTTAGAAAATCAAAAGTATTATGTACTTTTGAAAGTGGTAAAAAGTCAAAATTATAGGATCTATATAGCAGCAGCTAGCAACTATACTATTATTATTTTGTCTAAAACTATTCCAAGGCAAAAGCCTTCACGATAGATAGCTAGTAATCTAAGGTAGATCATTATTGTTCAGAACTAGAGGTAGGACAATATAAAAAATAATCGCAAAGTTACAGCCTTGTATCAATAAAATTCTATAAAATATGTCACATCGAAAGAATATAAAATAACAATATAAAGTATCAATATAAAGTATCAATAGTAAAATACTGATGAGATATAAAATCATAGCTGCCAATTTTTCTCATTTGTATTTTTCTTTAAAATCATACAACTGTTTTGAACCAGAATGTTTTATAAATAAAATGTTACATTCCTCATATATAGTAGTTATATCATTACATTAACTATATAGAACTTGTTGATATATATATATATATATATATATATATATATATATTAGCCTTGAAGAAAACCGGAAGAATGACAGCTATGGTAAAATGTTAAATTCCCAAATAGATGAAAACATTTTTTGAACTCGATATATTCCCAGTATTCTTCCGAAGTTGATGTTCTGAAAATCCGTTTAAGCAGGGATAAACCTTTCACACTAGTTTTCACAAATAAGTTATAAAAAGTGTCAGTTTAACTTTTTTATATGCGTATAATCAGGAACCCCCAAAAGCAAATATTAGCCTTATCAGATGACTTACGGATAGTACTTTTTTCAATTTTTCCACTACATGTTTTAGTCTTTTGCATGACCCATGAAAGTATATACAAGATGCTTACAAAAATCCTGTCAACCTCCATTAACTTCCGGAGGGTCGCAGTTAGAGTCAATAATGTAGTGTCTAGGTTATAATAAAGATGTTGTTCAATGAGATAGTGACTCTGAATGCAGAGACACCTGATATTGTCTCATCAGAAGATTTTGGAAATCCGCCATTTTAGTTTCAATTTCAGCATTCGTTACACTGCAAATAGAGGCGTCTTAAATTTAGACACATATGTGACTGAAAAAGAATTTCAGTCACTTAAGTGTCTTAATCTGAAAATTCAGACACAATAGATGTCTTAATTTAAGATACATAAGTGTCTTAGTATGATCACGGTATATACGATCCGAGAAATATGTTGGAATTATCTACGAAGTGTCTTATTTAAAACAGTAGTTGAACATTTCTTTTTTGTACTTTTCTGAACAGCCAATCAGAGCATTGATTTCCGCGCATGTCATCTATGGTTCCTTCATGATATAGAAAGAATCACATTTTAAGCGTCGCCATTGCTTGGATTAAAAGAAATGCGTAATTATGGAGTATTTATCGAATGAAAGCGTAAGTCATATTTAATTTTAACTTTTTATTTCAGTAGGCTTGTATCTTATGAATATAAATTAAATAGTTTTTAAAGATTGATCTCTTTTTTTTTGTAGTTTAATGTTAGTTTTTTGATTTCACAAGCTGTCGTCTGTTATACCTTCTTAATGTAACGGTATCGAATATAATTGTTTTGATAATTAAATTGCAATGCTTTAATTCAGCGCGCTTGTCTCCTGTGAATAAACGAATGAGTGATAACTTGTTTAATCTTCCTTTTCGATCCTGTGATCAAAAATATCCTAATTTGTCGTTGCCCAAAAGCAAAACGTGCAACATAAACAGATTTGAAAAGCTGAATGATTCATAGTTCCATTAAAGGGAGATAAAAACATTAAATTGAAGCCGTTTGAAACTGTATTTATTCTATGTTCTGTTTCTTCTGATTTTTACTGTTTATTGATTATAAACTCTTGCAGTTTATGTATCAGTACTTATTGTATTTTTTTGTGATTATTATTTTGGAGCTAAATATGATATTCATTTATGATTATGATATTCGGAAAAGTTTTCAGATTGAAAAAAAGCATTAATACTGTGAAAATTTTCTTTACATGCCACCGTTTTTAATCACAGTACTGAAACTTTTTAAAGGTTTATTCTTATTATTGATGCTTTAATTTATTATTGAAAATCGGAAATTTTGATAGTCAAAGTTTCATATTTAACATTTACCAAATTTCTAAAAACATAATAGGTATTTCTTATACTATCATTCCGTAAGATTTTTTAAACATAGAACAAATGCAGAAACATTTTATTCATTAACTGCAATTTCTGTTCTTGTTTAACGGTATATTTATAAAGTATTCATTAATATTTTTTGAGTTTTTTTAAATTGGTACCTATATTATTTTTTTATTTATATGTAAGCCTTTTTCTGCTATGTTTTGTTCATGATTTTAAATTTTCAAACCTGAGAAATATCAGAAACAATTATGAAATTTCCCTTTATTGCAATCGCATATTCAACGTTTCTGATACAAACAATTATTAGTACGAAAAAAATTAAACATGATAATTTAGGCATAAATAAAAAGTTGTTTATGCTTGATATAAAGTTTATAGATAAAACTGAAATAGTATATATTTTTAAAAGTTCATATTTACTTATATATTATATATCTTTTAAGCGATTAATAACTACTTTTTTTATATTCAAAGTATTTTCAAACAACTAAAAACAGTACATATTCTGTCATTTCTTTTCCTTTTCTTCTGTTTTCTAGGTTAATTTTTTCTTATCAAATCTGTAAAATTTATGTAACTCATATTCATAAGATACAAAGTTTACAGGAATAAAAAAATAAATATGACTTATATCCTGTTGTTCCATAACAGCTAAGGAATATGTTTAAAAGAAAAACTTTTACATATTCCACAGAATGTATAAAATTAGACACCAAAGTTCATTTTTAATTAAACAATAACAAAGCACCGTATATTCAAAAAATATTATGACACATGTTCACTACTTATAGTGACTAAACTTGTTTATTTATATGTACTACTTGAAATGTATATTTGAGGCAAGTTTTGAAACTAGCAGTAATTATTTTCTGAATGTTATTAAATTAGAGTATTTATTTATTATTTTGTATTTATAGTTAAATAGATCTTGTGATTATCTGATCTGTGTAAAACAATGCCTATTTGCCAATATAAATTTTTAAAAGATCTAGTTTTTAAATTGCATGAATTTTCTTTTTTTTTTTTTGAGGGGGGGGGGGATTTTCTTTGCAATTCTCGAACATCTGATATTATAAATATCTTTATTTTTATCCACTGAGTATAATGAATATTTGAACTTTTAGAGTAAGTCAAGATTACAAATATATATATATTTATCCATGTACCGTAAAAACCGTCAATAGGGAACACTTTGGGGCTGGGGAATTTGTCAGATAATCGGAGATGTTTCCTTTTGTGAGGTAAAAATATACAAATATGCATACATTGTGTATTAAAAAAGGTATTAGACGTCCACTTTTCAGAAATGTTCATTAACCTTCACAACGGACACTTCCAAATACCGGACACTCCTATTTAGTAAAAGATAATGCAGAGTTGCATTTTTTTGGAAAAGGACCCGATTAAAACATGGGCATGCTGGACAGTGTCCCGTCCCCCTACGATTTTAGGACTCAAAAATTTGATGTGCAATTTATGTATAGCTTATATTTTAAATCCATTTCGAAATTGTACTGATTATAATCAATATTTTGAATTTTTAAAGTAAAATAACGTTAAAAACTAAACAAATAAAAGAAATCTAATATTTAGATGAATATCTGTTTGTTTTTAATCTTGTTCTACTCCTGAAATTCAAAATTTTTAATATAATCAGTACAATGTTGTAAAAGATTTAAATTATGAGCTTTACAAAAATTGCATACCAAATTTGGAAGCTCCAAAATCAGGCTGTGTGGGGTGGGGGGACAAGACCACAGCTAAATATTTTTCTAGGATTCACCGTGGTCAAATATGGCTACGTATAATGCTGACAAAAATTGGTTGCGATTAAGACGTTTGAAGTGTCTGAAATTCAGACGCAAAAAGTGTCTGAAAAAATTAAGACATTTTAAAATGTCTGAAAATTGAACACACCGTTTCAGACACATAAGTGTCTGAATTTCAGACATTTCAATTTAGAGTGTACAATTGTGCTATGAAGGTTTTTGGATAATTACTCATACAACTTTAAAAAAAAAATTACATCGCAGTGTGATACATTCATCGGATTCGAACTTCATTTTACATTACACTATTTTGAAAAAATAAATGTACTTTTTGTTAAAATTTCACTTTCTATATGTAAGCCATCATTTCATGCTAAATTGGGGGCGGTTTCCGATTTCGCATCTAACGCTTCACTGCACCACGTACCACGTTTGGTACATACAAAAAAAAACACTGTAATTCTTATTATGTACCACGAATTTGGCCAATATGATCTCTATACCTGATCAAGAACTGTCCAAAGAATGGAATAACACTTATTTTGTCCATGTCAGATGGCTGCATTTGACAAAAAATTAGAATTTGTTCTTCGGAACAAAAAAAAAATTAGATCAAGGTATTAAGGTAAAATTTACTTTCATTATTTTTACTGAATACTTAAATATATTAATATAAAAGAAGTTTCAGAGCGTTAAGCAGATAAAATTAATTAACTTAAGCTCATTTACTTGTAAAATATGGCAATACAATATTTTAAAACCCTAATTGTGTACACAGGGTGGTATACGCCATAAAATATAAAATTTTAGCTGAAAATCTTATTTTTTTTTTTTTTTTTTTTTTTTTTTTTTTTTTACTATTTTTCCCATTATTAGACCGATATATATATTTCAAATATTTTTTTCTCATGAAAATAGAAAAAAATGTGCAGCGATGGGTTAACTTCTTTAACGTATATTTTACCATCTTAAAGAATTTTTAGTTCCGCTGTTTTCCTCCATGTGTTATCGCATAGCGTAAGCCACTTAAGTATAACTTAGCACGACATTTAAGACTGTAGCTGTCGCCGTTCTGAAATTGGAGGTGGACAGGACTTTCGTGAGCATGTGTCATACACTGTAAAAAAAGTTCTGTAAAGTTACTAAAGGTTTTCTAGGAAACGGGGATTCCTAGAACTTTTTATGTAACCGCAACAACAAAAATTTATGTAACAGACACACTTTTCCTCCGAAAATCAAAAAATTTGTAAGGTTACTAATAATTTTTTAGGAAACTGTGATGCCCAGAACTTTTCATGTAACTACATCCAGGGTTACAGTTAAAATTTTAGCAAGATTACTGTAATTTTGGCAGATTCATTTGTAAAGTTACAGATTTCTGTAGCTTTAGAAAAACTACACTGTAAAAAAAATTCTGTAGCTCTACAGATGTAAAGTTACATGCTTACTAAACTGTCATCTGTAACTGTACAAAAAAAGCTGCAAATCTACAAAACTAGTTTTTGTAAAGCTACAGAAATCTGTAACTTTAGAAATGAATCTATTAAAATTGCAGTAATCTTACTAAAATTTTATCTGTAAACCCGGCTGTAGTTACATGAAAAGTTCTAGGCATCCCATTTTCCTAAAAAATTCTTAGTAACCTTACAGATTTTTTGATTTTCGGAGCAAAAGTGTGTCTGTTACATGAATATTTGTTGTTGCCGTTACATAAAAATTTCTAGGAATCCCAGTTTCCTAGAAAAACTTTAGTAACTTTACAGATTTTTTTTTACAGTGTAGTTTGGTCGATTTGCAACTTTTTTTGTACAGTTACAGATGAAAGTTTAGTAAGCATGTAACTTTACATCTGTAGAACTACAGAATTTTTTTTTTTTTTTTTTTTTTTTTTTTTTTTTTTTTTTTTTACAGAGTACGTAGTGTTTCCTTCTAATATAATTATTCATCTTTACTAGTAAAATCTACTTTCATGTTCAGCTAAATTAAATACAGTGAAATTTCCTTAACGGTCATTCTCGTAAAGCAGAAATTTTTGAATTCCTCAATATTTGTATGTTTTTACCACTGAACAGCGTACACATCCTAATAAGTGGCACATTCCGAAGTTCCCAGATTTTACGACAATTTTTATTCTTTTTGTAATTAGATAAATGTCTAAAAACTTTCGCAGAAATAAGGAAATATTTAAAAGTATATATATTAAAAAATACCTACAGCAGTTTTATCCTTTAGCTACAGGTGTCCTTGATCAAAGACATACCTTTCAAAATCTTTGTAAGATTTTTAATCTAATTTAAAAGAGTTTTCTAGAAATTTTGTCTGAATTTTTAAGCATTTTTCTACCAAAATCACACATTTATAAGTCAAACCAATAGAAGAGAGTATATGTTTGAAGAAAAACTTCACAGAAATATTTGAATCAAGATGGATGTTACAGTCCAGGTGAACCTTTATAAAATCATATAATTTGATATGAATTAATATCAAATATAGGTACATATATTTCTTATTTTGTTAAGAAATCTAGAAAATTTGATTTAAACTTACCGTGGTATAGTTGAAAGTAATTATAATTTTGTTATAGAATTAATTTAAAATGCGTGTCAATGACGTTTTTTCTATTTTTTAACAATATTTTTTTTTTCCAATTATTTTTATTTCATGGTATTTACCTTATTGGATGCATTATTAACAGAGTGTTTGTAAACGTCATAAGTTTTATTTTATTTTCTAAAATGTCGGTAGTGAAAGGGTTAAATTGAAGATTGGCTTCAAGTTGCAAAATAGCTTCTAATAAAAATATTCAAAAGGGACAGAAAGTGTTGTTAATTAACTATCCATAAAAATCTTTAATAAAGGTACATAGAACACATTCAGAATTTATTTTACTCTATTTATTGTGAAGCACTTTTGAAGGATGTAATACAAAATTCCAAAACTTATCTAAACTGATAAAATGAAGTTTGTTTCGGTAATGATCTTCGATAAATCTATTTAAGCCGTTTCAGAGAAAAATATTTTTTCTTGTTCAATAAGACTAAACTTTCTGATACATTTACGGAGTCATTTTTAAGCGCAAAAGCATGGCACTTGTCACCCTGATTATTGAAGATATTTCGAAATTTGAGAACAGCCTTAAAGCTGTTCTAAAAAACAGTTTTTCTATCGCACAATAACGCGAAAATTATTACAGATATCCGGAATCAGATTTAAACACTAAAGCATGCCACTTGCAGTCATGATTAATGAAAGGGTTTGTAATCGAACATTTCTTTTCATTTTCTTATAAATAAATTACATATTGAGTTAAAAACGATCATTGTCTCAAAATTGCACTTTCTTTTCCTTTCCTGCCATGTCGTTCCGAAATTCGGTTCAAACCGTCAATTTTGACAACGTTTTCTGAAAATTCTTCTTCTAGTAGGAGAGCTGTTGAACATTTTTGAGTAGGTATTTGAGGCACCCTGAAAATTTGTGCAGCACTTCTTTTGTAATGCCTGAATACAAAATAGAATGTCTGACTGAAGGATCGTGGCCCAAAACCTGTGCCAGACACGTGTCAAGTGCCATTTTTTGACACTACCCAAAAAAAGTATTTGAGGCACGCTGAGATTGAAACAGAATAATATTTATACTTAGAAAAAAATATTTTGAAAATGACAGACACTTTAGTCGGCCCAAAAACTGTGCCAGACACGTGTCAAGTGCCATTTTTTGACTACCCAAAAAAGGTATTTGAGGCACGCTGAGATTGAGGCACAATAATATTTATGCTTAGAAAAAAATATTTTGAAAATGACAGACACTTTAGTCGGCACAAAAACTGTGCCAGACACGTGTCAAGTGCCATTTTTTGTCTGGCACAGGTTTTGGGCCACGATCCTTCAGCCAGACATTCGATTTTGTATTCAGGCATTACAAAAGAAGTGTTGCACAAATTTTCAGGGTGCCTCAAATACCTTCCCTAAAATGTTTAACAGCTCTTGGACTATTCCTTTACCATTAAACGGAAATACTGCTCGACCACAAGGTTCCTTTTCACACCTGGCGCATATGATATGTTTGCAAACAACGATGAATTTAAAAATGTGTCAGAAAGTAGCCAGTTTGGATTTGAGAACAGCAATAAGAAGGCACTGGCGTATTGGTTTCAGTCTGGTTTTCAAAAACAAACAAGATGGAAAAATCATGTGTTAAGCATAGATTATCAAACACTTTCTAACACTTCCTGAAATCTTTAACAGAACTTTATTATTTAGGGGAATAAGGTAAATAAGATAACTAAGCAAACATTTCAGAAAGCAGATATAACAATTGAAAAACTGATTTCAGCAGTTACCGTCCATAGCCAAATATTTATTCCAATTCTTTTGAACAGTCCTGTATTTGATCTGTAGGCTGATATATATACTGTATAATGGGAAATTTTAGTTTAGCAAGAAAACGTAAAACAGGTTGAAATTTCTCTTTCAGCAATTTATACTAATAGATGGAAACGTACTTGAATAATTTGTTCAGCCCTGTAGTTTACCTAGTAGCTTTATTACACACCACTATTTAGCTGAAATTTAATTCAAACTAAAACACTCTTAAAACTACTCTAATCGCATAATCAGAAATTATCATCCATAGACGGCCATGGATCCTTTTCTTCACGTGGCCCTGTATATCATTTTATCTATACTCTACAAACATTTTTTAGTAAACTAAATGCAGTTCAGCGTAAAAATGTATGACTCATTTAAAAACCAATTTACGTTCATAATCAGTAACCTTGACGAATTCTTTTGTGTAGCCCTGTATATCAACTATAGCATTTATACACACCATATGCATAAATATAATGAAACTTAAAAGCCATATCATATTTTAAAATGCATTTTCTGCCATCATCGCTAATATACAGTACTTCGGATAGAATATAGCATGTGAATTTTTTTGCGTGTCACTGCAAATGTTATGCACTTCCTACACTGTAAAAAAAATCTGTGGTTCTACAGATGTAAAGTTACATGCTTACTAAAATTTCATCTGTAACTGTACAAAAAAAGCTGCAAATCTACAAAACTAGTTTTCGTAAAGCTACAGAAATCTGTAATTTTACAAATGAATCTGCTAAAATTACAGTAATTTTTCTAACATTTTATCTGTATCTCTGGTTGCAGTTACATGAAAAGTTTTAGGCATCCCAGTTTCCTAAAAAATTCTTAGTAACCTTACAGTTTTTTTTTTCGGAGCAAAAGTATGTCTATTACATGAATTTTTGTTGTTGCCGTTACATAAGAAGCTCTAGGAATTCCAGTTTCCTAGAAAAGCTTTAGTAAATTTACAGTTTTTTTTTACAGTGTATTATAAGCTCTTCGTATAATAACTTACAGTAAGACTCAGCGACGTTTATTAATGTCATTCTATATGGAATTGTTTAACATAATTAAAATACGCTGCAAACAATCTCCCTCCCCCCCTTTTCAGCATTTGTTAACAGAATCCTTTTGTGTGGCCTTGTAAATGAATAATAACTATTCTTTGCACCACGTAGTCTACAGAATGCATATTTTAGTTCACTTCGTGATTGCATATCAATTTTATTATTTTTAAAACAATGAGACAACATTAAAATGCATTTGAAACGCTTTTTTCCCATTGTCCGTAATGTAACGGAATACTTTTGACCCTATAGACAAACTGAACATGTTACAAACTTCATTTGAAATACGGATCGGAGTATCGGGAATCTAGGGTAAGCGTTAATAACATCCAAAAATTTCAGGACAATCCGAGTATATTTATGAGAGTTAAAGCGCGTACAGACGGCCAGTAAACCGAAGTCGTAAACGCTTTTCAACTTTGTCGGAAATTATTAAAAAGAGTCAGATTAGCATTTTCATATATTTAATCAGGCACTCTAAAGCAAAGATTAGCCTTATCAGATGATTTAGGTATAGTGTTACCTTAACATTGGTTTATTAGCGCATAAAACAGCGTGTATGGAAACGATGTAAACGATTTGAACTCTTTATAATTTATTCATTGCCTGCTAAAATAATACATTATTTACCAGATACCGTAATGTAAGAGTCTAAGTTGAAGTGCCAATGGTTACAGTTAAGTTAATTCACAGAACTCTTCTTTATTTTTGCAAACGTGAACTACATTTTCACTCGTTTCAAAATGTTTTCATAAGGTGTTGTCACCAAACTCCATACTTTTCTTCCCAGGTACGACACGTAAAAGGCATTATCTAAAACCTACCTCTTCTGGAAGATGTGCATAAACTGTAATACCTCTTTAGTGTTGTAGACCATTGGTATTAAAATTGATATATTTCAGCTACAATATGTTGAACGATGATATTGAGTGAATTCGCAATGTTACTATGGACGAAATTATTTATAGGGTACAAATAGTGTTAAAAATACATTTTTTAAAAGATCAATATTTTGGAAGTTGTAAAATTTGATTGCCACCTTAATAAATAAATAAGTTCATCTAAATTTGTGTTGCACATCTGCATCCGCAATTTATCGAAGACGTATAATGCATAATTTAAAACAACTCGTCCACTACGCGGATAAAAATACAGAGACAACGTCGCGAGTTTGTCAGCGAAGATCCTATAAACCAACTAACTGGGGCGACGGGGGTCATTCAAGTAAATTTCCAACAATAATTTTTAAAAGTTATTTCTCGGTTTATTACCTGATTAAACAGATTAATAAAAAAATTTCCCAATTAGTAGTAGAGATATGTCTTATTGTTATTTTCGCTCCCGTGCCTATGACGACAATGAAGACATTGATAATTTTGAGGAGTATACGTCAGTTTGTTTTTATGAGTTTTAATTTTTTCTCTTTAATTGATATAAAAATTTTATGTACATTTTATTTTGTAATCACTTATATATTTATATGTGCGCCAGTACAATTTAACAAACCTTTAAATCAAGCTTTTCTGCTGTTGAGAATAGCCGACAAATCTATTCTTACTGCACCGATGGTAGCAGGTGCTGAAACCATTGATTATTTCATTTCAAATTTTCAATTATTCAAACAAGATCA
The DNA here is from genome assembly GCA_963932465.1 of Maratus speciosus. Lineage (NCBI taxonomy): Eukaryota > Metazoa > Arthropoda > Arachnida > Araneae > Salticidae > Maratus > Maratus speciosus. The sequence goes on along the minus strand of OZ010800.1, from coordinate 242,379,066 downwards.
TTAAATAGATAAAAAAAAAATTCTGAAGTTACGCTAGCCTTATCTTAGTGTCATAATTATGTGTTTCCCTGGAAAACGTGAATTGATATGTATAGATATTTATTTATTTATATATTTATATATTATAGTTATAAATCTAGATTCTTTTCCATTTCTCTTGAATGAAGGATTGAAGAGAATTTGAGTTGACAATCGTAAACCTTTAATACCCAGTTCAGAAAAAAATCCTTGAATGGCTTACCCATAAATCTCTTTCTGAGAAATCATTGTCAATAAATGAAATAAATGACTGTGAATTTTCGCTTGAAAACAGATTCTAGTGTTAATACTCGATTTTTTCCTTGGATAGTTTCATTTCTTTAGTTAGAGGAAACGAAATGTGAATATGTACTTCTATATATCCGTGCGGTTTTATGATTCAAAAAATACAATGACATTTATATTTAAATCTCTTTTCAGCGACAGTGTAATTATTTCAGAGATGCCAACCTCCTGGATTTTTAGATACCACTATTTTAGAGTAGAAAATCTTATTTATTAAATTTAAAAAAGTTTGGAAATTAAATAGCTGAAATTGTTCTAGACAGAAATTTGTGGTAATTGAAATTCCGGCGGGCTGTCAGCTCTTTTATTGTTTTCATTTTCTAGGAAAAATGGTATTAGAATTATGATTAACACATTGAGTAAATTAATCATTTTTTATAATTAAAAAGTATCAAATATTATCCTTTGATGAAAAAGCATTAATACCCAAATATACAGAGTACTCGAATTAAGGGTAACTGCATATAATTTATGCCTTTTTAGTTCAATCAGGATTTTTTGGAAATACAAACTATTCCTAGAGGAATCAAATTTTGAATTAAATATGAGATTTCATCTAAAGCAAAATATATTTTTCTTGAAATTACATCACAATGACTTTTTATAAAAACTAAAAGCTTTCCTATAATTACATAAGATTTAATAAATCCTTATCATAGAAAAGAACATGAAAATATATTGCGCGATAATTTCCTATGTTTATTCTCTTTATCCCCAAAGTTGCAATACACTTTTTTTCGTATTTTGAGCGAAGTCACACCCACACATATCTATAAAATGCCCCTTCGTAAAAAAAAAAAAAAAAAAAAAAAAAAAAAAAAAAAAAAAATGCTTAATCAATGTGTTTTCCCTGCACTAAGTTATGTAGAGAAAATATGGACGCTAACAAAAGGAATGGCACAATGATTAAAAACAACACAGCAAAATATATAAAGACCTATGTTAGCCATAACTAGAAGAGTCTGAAAAAGAATAACCTAGATAACAAGTTAAACAAAAGTTTTTAACATCATCGAGAGAAGTAAGCTGTTTAGGGCTCTTAAAGCTTCTTAAAGCTTTGACTCTTAAAGCTTCAATTTATTTTTAATTTTAATTTTTTTTAGATGTTGAACCCCAATCTTTTCTGAACACTTCAATATAATTGTTTCCTTGAAATTTTCATTAGAACAGAAGTTATGGCTTTTAGAATTAAACCCGCTGAATAGCTGAAGCGGCGTTTCCGAAACTTTGAAGTCATTTTTCTTGAAATGACGTTTTTGGGCATAACGTGCAGGATATCTCAAAAACTTCTGAATGTTTTTACACAAAATTTTTAAAACATACGTTTCATGTTAATCTGTATGAACGGAACCTAAAACTTCCTTTTTATTGTTAAAAGAAATATTTTTTCATGTGATTGTGTTGTTGAAATTTTCAGAATTTTGTATTATCTAAATACAACTTCGTATTAAAAATATAAAAATGCCTTAAATACAAATTTATTTAGGTTCAGGGTAATTATTGCTGTCTGAAGTGTAAGTAGGTAACAAAATTTTCATTCTAGTTGCAATATTTATTTTGTAATCGTCCGAGTAAGCTGTTATACCAATTTTCAGCTCGTGAAATATCTAACAGTTTTGAACCTCCTGCAAATGCTAATTCTGCATCTTGCAATTTTGTAAATACTTAAAATGAAAGCACGTACTTCTAATCTTTCATCTCAATAAAAAATGCGTTTTAGAATCATGTAAATTTTAAGATATTAAATGTTGAAAATGGTCTCTTTTTTCTTTTTTTCCCAATTTTAAAAGCCCTGAGACCCCTTCAATTGGAAATGGGTTGGGTACATTGCCAGAATACAAGACTACAGGTGTAGTGCAGACACCGTACAGTTGTACACAGAGCTGTAAAACGACCAAGATGACAGCCGCATGTAAGACTGAGCGACGAAATCAGACAAGTGGCTGGAGTTAATTGGATGATAAAAGCACTAGACAGGATATTATGAAAAAATCTTGGGGAAGACCTACATCCGGCAGTAGACTGAAAATAGTTGATGATTATTATAATGATGTTGATGGTATATGGGGCATACTCATAATCTTTTGATTTTTGGAAAAAAATATCTGGCGAAATTAAACTTGCTAAAATAACATTTTAGTCTGATAGACGAATGCATTAATGATTCAAAATAAAGAAAAAATGGTCAGCAGCGGAAAAATTTTATTTAACTGAGGTTTAAGTTAAACTTACGAGTTTAATTTTCCTTACCATTTTACCACAATAACTTTTTATTTTCTTCTAATTTTTTACTTATAATGAATTTGCATAGTACCCACAGGACATTCAAATAAGAAATAATGACAATGTAGTATTTTTAATGCAAAATTTTGGTATAACACTGTCTTAAAGGGGTGTTAAAGAAGGGACGGTAATGTAAAAAAAAAGGGATGGTATAGGAAAAAAGAGACGAAATGGGGCAAAAAGGAACAAAATGGAGAAAAAAAGGACAAAATGGGGAAAAAAGGACGGTAAGGATGGAACAGCAAGGAAACTTACCACCTATTTTAGGCAGACCATGTTAAGACTAAGTGGTAGCAAAAATGTTCATTGATTTTTAGAAACAGTTATTTACATTGTATTAAATTTAAAAAAATAATTAATTTACCTCGAAAATTGCAGGATTAAACCTTGCGGACGGTAAGAATATCAATAAAGCCACGGTGCTTGAAATTGATATTTAAATGCTTATTTATATTCTGCAGTAAATTTCCTGTCAAAGGATTTTAGATATTCTTTCTCTAGCATACTTCTGCATGAGCAAAATCTTGAAAAAAATTCCGTCCCTGCATCTGAAGTGATTTTCTGTATCATTTTAGAAGAGGGATGGTAAAAAATCTAAAACCCAGGGACAGAGTTCAAAAAATAATATCAACCCTAAAAATGTGTGCAGGTTAATTTTTAGCTACATATTTATATAAAACAATAGTTTCCGTTTCAGAAAAAAATTACATCGAATTATTTTTATTGAAACAATTTTATCCAGACAGCTCCAAACTTCAAATTCAGCATCAGGGACACGGGACGGTAGATGAGTTTTTCATGTGTTTGAACCCCCAACATCGTCCAAAACTTATTTATCTCGTTAATATTGTTGTGCAATCATGCATTGGGATGTTCCCAAGTATATGAAATTAAAAAAAAAACGCAAAAAAGTGTATTAAATAAAAAATTATTATTCAGGGACATGAAAGTTAAAAGATTGTGAGAATGCCCCATATATCGCTTGCTAATTAATAAATCCAACTATTCGCAAACAGACTAGGCTGATTGTAAAATCATCTGCTATTTTCCAATCAGCAGGATAATTTTCAGACTTATTGCTAAGAGTCTATGTCATTTTTGACTAACTGGCAAAGAGCAATTGTTTTTCAGTCAATATAGTAATTTCAGCTGAATGAGTCTAAGCAAATTCAAGCTAATTGAAAAATAACCATTTGTTTGCCTATCAATCTGATTTTTTTTTATTATTCATCAATGCAATGTGCATATGCAGTCGTGGGATATTTAGAAATATATATGTATATATATATATATATATATATATATATATATATACATATATATATATATATATATATATATATGTGTGTGTGTGTGTGTTTATGAAGTTAATATAAGAAATGTTTGATATCTTAAATGAAAACATATTTCACATAAAAAGTATTTTGATGCGCATAAAACTATTAGCTTCTGATATTATTCTAAATCAGATAAAATTTAATAAAACATTTGAGACGAAAAAAATTTTTTACGCGCCATATTGAGCGGCATATCATTGGATAGTTCTTTCAAAATGAAGATGATGTTTCGTTGACTATTTTACAGTCAGATGATACGTTTAAATATTACACCACATGGAAGTTATGTAGGAAGGATCTCTAGCTTTACTGCAACTCTAACCATCATAGACATCTATATAGGCCTCATCAAAACAATGTTTATAGACAGGAACTAACAATTAAACACAACTTAAAAGTCATCAATACAAGTAAATAAAAAAAATAGGTAAGTAATAAAAAAAATAGTTTCGCATTGATGAGAAATAATTAATTAGTTCTCTTTTTACGCAGTCGGGTTTTTTGGTTTTTTAAATTTAATATGTTATAATAGACAAAATTTTGCATAAACATACGCTACCTTGGTTTTATTGGAATGAGACTGGGCGAAACCAGGCTTTTAAAGAAACAGTTCTACATTTTGAAGTTAATCGTTTATATCCAAATTATGAATCATGAAAATTTCATCTTCTAAAGCACTTTTCGTGAATTTTTGAAACTACGTTAGAAGATAGATACAATCATTTAATACATTTTAGAAGGATTTTGCTAATTAAAATTAATTAATTAAATTTGAATTTATAGGTATTTTGTGCAATGCTTGCAACTCCACTCAAATCTTTTTTATAAAATATATTTTTTAGTATTTTATAGAAATAGGAAATGTACAAATACTTACTCTTACTATAGAGATATAGAAATATTTCCTATCTGAAACTTTTAAACTCACAATTTTTCAACATCAAGAAAGTTGAAAAGATTTAAATGGAAAAGAAATCATCGTCTGTGCAACCAATAATGCTTTTGGAATAAGATAAAGCAAAGTACTATTACTCAGTCTAAACTGTATTACTACTAATCGATGTATTAAATTAATTTTATCACAAATTATTTTAATGGAACTTTAAAGTACCGTCAAGGTATAAAGGGTTAATCTAAAACTGCATAGGAACAATGCAATAAATTGAAACAAAATTGCAAAAAAATGGTCATTTTTCAATCAGTCTCATGCTGCATAAGCACATTCCAGTAAACCTGAAACTTATCAGGATGACTGGGAAACAACAAGTCATTTTCAAATTACCCTAAAACGGCAAATACTCTTTGCAATACTACTGAAAAATATCATTGTGATTGAAAAATTGCAAATTATTCAGGCTGTTTGCAACGATCCGGATTTATCAATTAGCGTACGGCAGATATATGCATGTAAGTGTCTATGTGTAAAGATACTTATCTAAATTATAATGTTCAAAATTGAATACGCTCTAACAACCTAACTCCTTTTATATTGATTGCTTGATTTAGTCTGTTTAAGAACCAAGAAAAAAAAGAGTTAAAAACACAGAGATTAATTTATATTTGAAAAGACATTGACCATATTGTACTGAAGGAATGTACATTTAAATTTCACAGTGCAAACGAAATTTCCATTTAACTAAAGAATAAACCTGTATTTTAAAATATCTCAGAAAGTTATTTTGTTCTTAAATAAGTCACTCTAAACTATAATTTTTAATACTCAATCTGATATAAATATTAACTTTTTACTGTACGCTGGGCTGAAAATTAAGAAAAAAAGAATCTTTTTTTACAATGTTTACGTGCATACCTTAAAGGCAATTTTTCTTTTCGTATAAACTACGAAAAAGTACATTGAATTATGTAATATGTTAAAAGCAATGTAATCAGCTTTGGAAGTTACCCAAATGTAAGACAAATAATACTCTCTAAGAACATTTTTTTCAGCAAAAAGTTATAATTTCTTCAGGCAATTGGAAAGAAAATTCCTGGTATAGAGCAAACATTTTGTTATGTTATATAACGAAATAAAAACTAGGAGGAATTATATTACCTAAAAAAGAAATGACAAATTTGCATGTTTTGAAAAAGTTTATTCATAATCTTATTATTATTTTTTTCTTATTTATCTAATTTCTCGTTTACTAGGAAAGTGATATAGAAAAATTGCAAGTTGGAGACAAAAACAATATGTAGAAAATCGTATTTGTCTTTAATTTTGCGATAACATGCTTGTTGGAAGATTAAGTAAAAAAAAAAAAAATGTAAAAATTCCACAAAATAAACTGAACATGCAAATAAAGAAAAAAAACATAAAATACAATTCAGGGCATATTCTAATTCACTGTATTTTTCTAACAGTTTAGCATAACTTGATATTAATTTTATATTCAATGTCAAACAATAATCTTTTTTCGTTGACAGATTGTAACTGAGTGCCTATGTACCATGTTATAGTTTGTATAATCTTAAGTTACTCCGCTTTTAATCTTTTTAATTCGAGAGAGAATTATTCAGTGAGCAGTCTTAACTGTAGCAATCAGTGTTTGATCAAATCAGTATATTTATATATTTCACAGTGAAAATATGGTGTCTATGGAGTGTTAATAAATTTGGGTGTATAAGTCAATGTGGAAGGTAACGATCTATTTTATTTAGAGATCATAATATTGCAAGAAATAAATGTTCGCTATGTTCGTATATTACAGTACTTACTGCACAAACAAAACAGTAACAATAAGTACTGTACACTATCAAAACAAATTTCACGGTTAAATACATTGATATTAACTAAAAAAGCCTGTACCCAGTTAAACTAAAAACAGGTGTACAGAGTTTTTTCCCTTTCCTATAAAATTGCAATTTCGGACTTGTACTGTTAAGACCGCACAAATAAGAACTGTCCATTTTAGTAATCTTGGCAATAATCGCTTTACATTAGTACTAAAAAAATGCTCCTTGTTAAAATACATTTAAAAAAATCCTGATTGACATTTATTTAAAATATCACAAAAAGGTCATTAAATTGAGCGATTCCGTACAAAATACATTCAAAAATAATCTTCCCTACTCCATGATATAAAAATTGAAAGTATGCGATTTTTGGAAGTAATGTAGCATGACTAGTAAAAGCAAGGCTACACTAGATACCGGGCTTGCTCATTCCTTATCATGACGTCACAAAAGGTGGCTTACCGCTATCAACGACATACAGTGATTGGTACAAAGCGGCACGCCCATCATTTTGTACCAATCACTGTATGTCGTTGATAGTGGCCAGCCATCATTTGTGACGTACTCATATTGAATGAGCAAGCCCGGTATCTGGTGTTGCCTTGGTAAAAGCTAAACCCATAACGAAGGTCCTTGTGACCAGCTTTATACATTTCTAAAAAATAAAAACTAGTGTTTTGCAGTCATCCGAAATTGAACTACTATGGAGGATAGTCCATCTAAGTTATGATCAAGTGGTCAAGGTAAAAACTTCTAGCGTAAAGTAGGGAAGGCTCCGTAGGCGTAAAGAAAAATCCTCGCCAGCCAGTGAAACAGTTCATGCGGAAAGCAGTAGTAGACTCCCTTCTTATCAGTTAGAAGTTCTTTGGGTAAATTACCGGTATCACGTGACTTTTACAGCCTCGAACCCAGATTTGGAATAAAGTCCATTTTGTATGATTGCAGAAAAGTCCGTTGTGAAAGTAACATGATGGTACAGTGCCTAGAAGATACAGTGTGGAAAACGGCTATTCCTATAATGCTTTAAAATGTGCTAAAAACTTGTATCCCATAAATCTCCTACAATGCTGAGCGGCAATATTCTGATAAGAGCGCCATCTCGTAACTCTTTTCAATATAAACCCTGTGTTTTCAAAAATTATAGAATGTTAAATATCGGAAACTATAAATATAAGATATTTTAGTCTGTTATAAGCTAATTTAGTTAAGGAATGACGTGAAATAGGTTAAAGAGTCTCTTTTAGAATGACTATCGTTTTTAAATCACTACGATGGCGCTACGATCGACATCTTGTTATTCAGCATCGTTGTACATTTATGGGATTCAATTTTATAGCACTATTTTGTAGCCGTTTTCCACACTGTATCTTCTAGGCGCTGTAATGACGGGCCGGGATCCAGATAGATTTTGCACTTTTAGAGAAACGAGATGGACCAATCAGAAGCCTACATTTTTGCAAACTTCTCACAGTTTTAAATAAGCCAATCCCGAGGGATGAAGTTTCTGGGGTATATGTAATTCCAGTGAAAACTGGAGATATTTATCTCGAATACATAGGCATGATTTCGCGTAAACTTAAAGATTAAAGAACATTTGAGAGATTTAAAGTATAACCGACCTACAACAGCCCTGACAAGACTTAACCAGAAGCAGAATATACAAGTTAATTTCGAAAACGCAAAAATTATATATCCCTCAAAGAATTATCATGATTTAATTATCCGCGAATCAATATAAATTATTACTAAAGAAAATACAGTTGTAATGACGTTTTATCCTACAACATACCCAGAATTTGGCTCAGTTTGCTTAAAGAAAGAAAAAACAAGTAATCTTCCACTTCCCTATATCCATGTTATATTTTATTTTCCCAATGTTTCCGGATCTATAAATTAACTTCCACTTTCACTCCTTTCGTCACCATCTACGTGGATTTTGAAAATTAGGCGTTCAATCAATAACTGTTGTATTTCTTATATTTCTCAGAAGACTATGTTTTATAGTTGAAAGTATACTAGGGTATTAAAATAATTTAAGATTTTTAAATATTGTGTCATCTTTTAAGTAATTTTGCACTTAGTGTAAGTTTAACTTAAAAAAAATTTAGTACAAAAGCTTTCGGAATTAGACACACTACACTTTTTTTTAAGTAAGGTAACTAGGGGTAAAGGTTTATCTATTCATCATCATAATTCTACTGCAAGCATCTTGTAGTAAACCTCAGCAATGTATATCAATTTCACAATGTTTGAAAAAGTGTAACAAAATTAAATGCGACTTGATATTTTCCGAAGACCAGTACATAAGACAACACTTTTATGTGACCCTGTAAATGAATGATAAATACATTGCACCCTAAATTCTACAGAAAACATGTTTTAGTGCAACTCCGCAATTCACAGCAATTTCATTATGCTTTTAACAGAGTAAAATCAATATGCCTCAAGCAATTTTTCTTCATATAGGGTGACCCAGCCAGTAGTTTATCAAATAAGGTCAGTGCTATGGGATTTTTAAAGTAAAGTAAGATTTAAAAAAAATCTCGCCTTATTTGATCGCAGAAATTCTCCCTTCTTTAAAACTCTCAATTCATTCTAATTTCACTTCTATTTTTTTTTTTATTGTTTTTAATTTTTAATGTTATAATGTACTAAATTCATAGTTTATTGCTGAAGGATCCGACTTGCAACTTCTCTGCAGCCAATCAAATTCAAGTATGCATTACAGACTTCGACTCAGCCCTTATAAGTACACCGTTTTGGTTCGGTGCTCATGGAGAGCGAGTGTGTCAGCTCCTGCCATGACATCCCCTTTGCAGTGCTAGGCACCGAAACCAGTAGCGCGAAAAGCCGTTCTCACGGATACGTATGCCAGTAGCGAATACCGGTAGGTGACGAAGCATTTTCGATACCTTTTCCTGCTGCAATGGATTCAAGCGAGATGATGCCTGAGATGTCCACCGAAGGTAATATTGTTTCATGCTCAAATAGCGATCGCAGTGTTAAGTTTAGATCAAACACGGATTCTATCCCGGAGGATAGAGACTTATCTTTAAGGTTATTTATAAAAAAGATAAGTATATCAGAAGTTAGTATGAAGACTTAATTGATTATAATAGCGAGGGAAACTATACTGATCAGTATTATAAAAAGATGTATCCCCAAACCTGGGAAAAGGCTAAGAAGGATTGTATTGAGAACCGTACAAAATTTATTCAAAATTTAAGAAAAACGTCTCCTAAGACCCGTAAAAGTAAAGCTAAGACTACAATTATCTCAACTGATTTAGTTGCGCCGAATTATAAAAAACTAAAAACTAGTAGTAATGAAGTTAACTTTAATATTGACCTGCAAGGTGACAGCCAATCCGAAAGGATGGAGCAAAATAGCGAAAACCAATCCGAAAATGAGGAATCTGAGATCGCAGAGTCAGTAGCTACGACCTCAGAAATGGAATTTTTCGAAGAAAACCCCATTAAGGAAGAAGAGAATGTTGAGGCGTACTCAAAATTAACGAGTGATAAAGTAAATCAACCTAAAACGCAGGAAATAAAATCGGTAGTAAATGTTAATAAACCACCCAAACCCATAATAGTAAAAAATATCCAAAACTTTGTAAATTTCTCAGCCAAAATTGAAAAAGACTGTGACCCTAATTTTAATGTCAAAATTGTCCAAGAGAAAATAAAAATCCCCGATAGTTTCGGGAAGGAATAAGTTAACTCTGGAACTTGTACCATTATGTAGTATATATTTCATCTAAATCACACCATATTTTATCTATTTGACCTTTAAATAGCATGACATGGCCCCTTAACCATGTTATAATTAAAGCAGAGTTATAAATACGCAGGTTTTAAGGTCATTTGGTGTGGCGTTAAAGTATAAATCACAGTCGACGAAACAGTTCATTTCAAAATAACATTTCATTTATTAAATTCAACTTGAATTTTAAAAACTTAAATAATAAAGATATATACATACACCTCCAGCTTTTGCTGGGAATCATATTGACATATTATAGCTATAGCAAGGAGTAAGCTTAAACTCCATCTCCATGGTCCTTCCATTACATTACTTCCATCACTACACATCACACTCCATGGAGTTGTTTCACACTAAATATACTTACTGAGTACATCAAAACTGGAATAAAAATATGCATACAGTTACAGTTAAAAGAGAGTGCCTTTACGACCGAAATGGAAAAATAAAAGTTGGTTCGGAACGATATAACTTCCGAACAAACCAGACGACAAATTTTGGGGGACAAGACTTTGTCCAGATTTCCAACAAAAAATCTTCCCCAATGACCTTGTAGTAAAAAATAAAATAATTGATTACCTAAAAAAGAAGAATCAGAAATGCTACGTGGTGCCAGACACCATTGCGCCACTAAAATATGTTACCAGGGGTCTCCCTAAGAATTGTAATACTGAAGAAGTAAATGATGAGTTAAAAAATAAAGGGTATGAACCCATTAAAATCGTTCAAATGGTAAGCAGGGTAGATAAGAGAGTTCTTCCCTTTTCCTTATTCATCTCAATCAAAAAATCAAAAAAGCAAAGATATCCTAAATATGAGGGAATTATTTAAAATTAGAGTAGAAATTGAAAACTATAGGGCTCCCCATAAAGCAGTGCAATGTTGGAATTACCAAGGGTTTTTCCACATTAGCACATACTGCTTTATGGACCCGAAATGTTTAGGAATGGGGGGGGGGGGGGGCGCATGAAAGTCCCGAATGTCCGAGGAAAATCCAAATTTCTGATGAAATTGAAAATAAAACTGAAAAACCGCCGCCAGTCTGTTGAAACTGCGGGTTGCAACATCCGGCCTCTTTTAATGGTTGCGCGAACTTCCCAATTAAACCTAAATACCGTAAATCATATGCTGAAATTACGCAAAATAAACAAACTCAATCTAAAATTGTAAAACCAAAAAATAATGATAAAGTTAAAACTTCCCAAATGGAACCAAAGAGGGAGCCACCAGAACCGGTACAACTTTATCAGTTAGAGGACTTCAATAACAGCTTTGTTAAAATTTCTGAAACATTAGAAAAAATTAAGATCGAGCTCAAAATTGAGTCCTTTTTCAACCTAGCTTGTTGCTTAGAAAACTTACTCAAAATTATTATTGAACAAAAAGATGTAGGAAGGAAAACTTTAACTTTTATGGATGCGGTCTCTAAGATCCACCATGAATAAGTTTTTAGTATTGGGAAAAATTGTAAATTATGTAAATATTTTGTAAATAATTTTAATTTTTTAGCATCATGTATTTTTATTAAACTGTAAAGAAATTAAAATGTATTAAATGTAAAAAATGTGTGGACCTGTAAAGGGCCTTTTAGGTAGCTTTCTTTACAAAAAAGCTACCTATTGCAGCCGTTCGGAGGAAAGCGATTTCAAAAAATTTTGGTATATTTTCATCGATCATGACCCCCAGACCCCGAAACCACCCTCCGTTCAAAATTGATATATATATATATATATCTGACCTATGTCACACTGTAACTCCCGTAATTATGAACCGATTTCGATGTAATTCGGTGTGTACATAGTACATACCAATGTCTCGACCGAGTTCGTTGGCCAGCTTCATCCGCCGTTTTGTTTCAAAATGGCGGCCATTTAAAATTTTTAAAAAATTTTAAAACTTGAAATGTGGTACCAAAAAATTAAAAATGGCAAAATATTTTTTTCTTATGTATTTGACCTTTATACAAAGATTCCGGAGCAGTTTTTGTTTCGTCTATATCTTAATAAATGGCTGAGTTATAGCATTTTGAATTTCTAGCGTGGCTGACATTTTGAAACGTCCTGAAATTTGTCACGCGATAAAAGGCGTATTTATGAACCGATTTGGATGTAATTCAGTGTATACATAGTACATACCAATCTCTCGACCGAGTTCGTTGGCCAGCTTCATCCGCCATTTTGTTTCAAAATGGCGGCCATTTAAAAAATTTTTAAAAATTTTTAAATTGAAATGTGGTACCAAAAAATTGAAAATGGAAAAATATTTTTTCTTATGTATTTGACCTTTATACAAAGATTTCGGAGCAGTTTTTGTTTCGTCTATATCTTAAAAAATGGCTGAGTTATAGCATTTTGAATTTCTAGCGTGGCTGACATTTTGAAACGTCCTGAAATTTGTCACGCAATAAAAGGCGTATTTATGAACCGATTTGGATGTAATTCAGTGTATACATAGTACATACCAATCTCTCGACCGAGTTCGTTGGCCAGCTTCATCCGCCATTTTGTTTCAAAATGGCGGCCATTTAAAAAAAATTTTAAAAATTTAAAATTTGAAATGTGGTACCAAAAAATTGAAAATGGAAAAATATTTTTTCTTATGTATTTGACCTTTATACAAAGATTTCGGAGCAGTTTTTGTTTCGTCTATATCTTAAAAAATGGCTGAGTTATAGCATTTTGAATTTCTAGCGTGGCTGACATTTTGAAACGTCCTGAAATTTGTCACGCGATAAAAGGCGTATTTATGAACCGATTTGGATGTAACTTCGTTTATACATAGTACATACCAATGTCTCGACCGGGTTCGTTGGCCAGCTTCATCCGCCATCTTGTTTAAAAATGGTGGCCATTTAAATTTTTAAGAAAAATTTTAATTTGAAATGTGGTACCAAAAACTTAAAAATTGAAAAAATATTTTCTTCTTATGTGTTTGACCTTGATAAAAAGATTCGGGAGCAGTTATTGTTTCGTCTATATCTTAAGAAATGGCTGAGTTATAGCATTTTGAATTTCTAGCGTGGCTGACATTTTGAAACGTCCTGATATTTCTCACGTAATAACAGGCGTATTTATGAACCGACTTGGATGTACCTTGGTGTGTACATAGTACATACAAATATCTCGACCGAGTTCGTTGGCCGGCTTCATCCGCCATCTTGTTTCAAAATGGCGGCCATTTAAAAAAATTAAAAAATAAAAAAATTTAAATGAGATACCAAAAAATTGGAAAGTGAAAAAGATTTTTTTTGTATGTGTTTGACCTTAATACAAAGGTTCCGGAACAGTTTTTCTTTCGTCTATATCTAAAAAAAATGGCTGAGTAATAGCATTTTGAATTTCTCTTGTGGCTGACATTTTAAAACGACCTGATTTTTGTCACGCGATAACAGGCGTAATTATGAACCTATTTGGATGTAACTTGGTCTGTACATAGTACATACCAATGTCTCGCCAGCTTCATTCGCCATCTTGTTTGAAAAGGGTTGCCATTTAAAAAAAATTAAATTTAAAATTCAAAATGAGGTATTAAACAATTGGAAAATGAAAAAGATTTTTTTATGTGTTTGGCCTTGATACAAAGATTCCGGAGCAGTTTTTGTTTCTGAAAATTTGTTCTTTTGTTTATATCTTAAAAAATGGTTGATTTATAGCACTTTGAATTTCTAGCATGGCTAACATTTTGAAACGATCTTGTATTTGTCACGCGATAACACACGTATTCGCCTATTTCGATGTAAGAAGGCATGTGGATAGTATACATAGGCGTAATCAGGGGGGGTGCCCTGGGTGCCCGGGCACCCCCCCCCCCCCCCGTTTGCGCAGACTCAAGCACAATTATTTAAAAAAATTGAAATCTACAAAAGAAAAAAAGAAGTGAAAGCAGAGTTTAATTAGTTTAGCAAATTAGTTTAGTTCAGAAAACTAACAGCCTAAGGTTTGAAATGTGATTAAAAAAGAAAAACCACCCACGTTCTTCTTTTTTTTTCTTTTTTTTTTAAAGAAAATTATGTTGTTTATCTTTTTTAAAACTAGAATATTTACAAGAATTTGTATTAGTCATAATAAGTCGAAAAGGTGTGTTTATAATCCCACTTTCACGTCTTTTGTTTGGGGGAAATTTTTTGTAACACCGTTCTTTCTATTTCATGTTTCTGCAATTTCATGAGAAATTAAATCTGTTCTCAACTGCTCTGCTCAACAAGCGCAAAACTTTCTGACACATTTACAAATTCATTTTTTAACGGAAAGATATAAAATTGGAAAGCCTGTCCAGGGAAGCGATTTGGAATCAAACTGTGTTTTCCATTTTTTGATCAATCAATTATGTATTGAGTTAGAAGCGATTTGGATCACGTGACAAGCACGTTTTTCGCCCTTTCTTGATTGCTATTTCTCCTTTCGCGCGGAAATTCTGTTTAAAACGCCCACTTTGACACTATTTTCTGAAAGATCTATTGCTTTTTTAAAAAAACGAAAAAAAAAAAAAACAGCTCGATGACATAGTTTCTGAACAATAACACCAGCTAGATTCATGCATTTCCGAACAAAAATAAATTAAAACTTATGTCACAAAGTTTCCCTTTTGGATTTGAGAACAGCCAAGTTCTTGACGAGGAAAGAAACTATTTGTCTCTTTGCTTTCATAGTTTAAAAGAAAGAAGCAAAAAAATTTTTGAAAGGAAATGCAGATGTGAAATGATATTCTAAAATGCAATTAGCCGGGGGAAATAGGAGGGAGTGTACAGACCCTGCATTCTTTGAAAATGAAAAATAATAGCACAAAAAATTCAAATTAATCTGGAGGTTGGTTGGTTGGTTCAATTTCGTGTTTCGCGACCATTTTTTGATATTCGTAAAAGGAATATGGTTGCAGTGTTTCAAGTCAATATAGTAATTTTTTTCCTCTGAAAATTTTTATATACGATTTTTAAAGTTTCTTCTCGTTTCGCAGCGTTCTTTTGAAAGTAAGAAAAGGGATCCCGGTTTCAATCTTTTAGCCCAGTGCAGTAAATTTTGGCCAAATTTGCGATTTTATTCTGCGATCATTTATGATATTCACAATTTTTTCCCGAAATCGTTTGACAAAATTCACGTCTTTCTACGCGATTTTTTTGTCGAAATCCGCACTTTTCACCACTAACCTTTGACAAAATTCGTATTTTTTACCGCGATCCTCTTACAAAATTCGCATTTTTTACCGCGATATTTTGACGAAATTGGCATTTCTATAGCACGATCCTTTGATGAAATTCGCGTTCTCTTTCTACGATCTTTTGGCGAAATTTGTTTTTTCTTTCTGCGATCCTTTGACGAAATTCTCGCTTTTACCGCGATCCTTTGATGAATTTTATTTTCTGTTGCGGCCGATTGACGAAACTGATTTTTTTACACGGGTCATTTGTCGAAATTCGCGATAGTTTTGCGCGACCGATCGGGAAAATTCTCGATATCTTTCCGTACCAATTAACAAAATTCTCTACTCTTTTCTGCGACATTTTGGCGAAATTTACAAAAATTTTTCGTCAGTCGTTTTTCGAAATTCGTAATTTTTTGACGAAATTCACAATTATTTTCTGCACTCTTTTATCGAAATTCCCGATATTTTTCCACGATCGTTTGAAGAAATTCTCAAATTTTTCCGGGAGCGATTCACGAATTGACTTTGAAAAATTCCATAAAAGAATCGGGGATTTCAAAAAAAAAATTTAAAATACGCACTGAAGAATCACTGGTCTGTGAAAGAATTTGGAGGGGGGAAATACTTCACAGCATTTTTTATTATGCAGGACTTTCCTTTTCTGTGCGCAAAGCGCGCGATCCCGCTCATTATTTCAAACCTTATCCCTCAAAGAAAAGTTCATGACTAGTGGATTTTTTTTTTTTTTTTTAACGAACGTAGAATTAAACAGTTCTAGGATTGAGGTGGGGACTGCCTTCAGCAACGTACTCCCGAGCAAGCTACGACCTCTTCTGTCACGAAAGAAGCGAATCTTGAATTGCGTTTTTTATTTCGAGCCAAATTAAATTTTCAGCTTCCTTATAATAACTGATTTGATATTCCCCCAATTCGAATTTAATCACGGCAACTGCAAAAATTACCGGAGAGTTTTTTCTGTTTCAAAAAAGTAAAAAAATCGCCTCAAAGCACGAAAACCACCACTAAAAATCGCATTAAAAATTCGGAAAAGATTAAAAAACTACAGGGAACGAAATTACCTAATTGGGTAAAAGATTTAAACCGAATTCCTTTTACGAATGCAGAAAAAAAAATCACCACGAAATGTTGAAAAAAACCCTCTAAAAATAACATTAAAAAATTGTTAAAAATTATAAAATCGCTGTATGAATCTCGAAAACACTTTATTGAAAAGATGACAAAGTTTATACTCGATAAAATATTGAAATCGGATTCTTTTTTACTAATGAAAAAAAAAAAATGCCGCAAAATGCGAAAAAATTCGCATAAAACATTAATTGAAAAATTCCAGAAATTGTCTTCGATATGCATGACTTCAGGCATACAGATCCTGTCAAATCTTACGGCTGTGCGGGCTGCATTGTTTTTACAGAGTTCAGCGCTCGCGCATACACACACACATAGACAGACAAGCACCTATCTTTATTATTAAAGGCGCATCATAATAGTATTATTATTATGATGGTATTATTATGATGGTATTATTATGATAGTATTATTATAGTATTATTATTATAATTTTTATCTTGATAAAATTTAGTGTATATTATCATGACCTACTTAATATATTCTACACATTTTGTGCTAAAAACACGAATTACCGTAATTACCGGTCTATAATCTGCGGATCAAACAATTACATTCGAATCTAGAAAACCTGTTCCATAAAACGTAACTTGTTAAATTGTGATAAATATTTAACCTCAATACTGAAATAAAATTTCTGGATCGAAACATGATTGTTTGAACCACAGATTATAGGCAGGAAATTACGATATTAATGCATATTATAATTACTTATAATAATAAAATAATTATTTGTATAGACTTTTCTCCAAAATTTCCTGGGTCCCTCCGGTGATCCCTAAGCAGTCATGGAGTCACATTCTGAAAAACTTCTGTGCGTATGTACTGGTGTACCGCATGTATTATCTGAGATTTATCATCCCGCAAAATTTCATCTACAAGACTTTGACTGAGATAATTTTAGATATCATGCAGTGTTCCCCTGTGCCTAGAAGTTTGCAGCATGATTAAAGCCCTTTTTTAATCTTTATAAGAAGTTAGGGTGCCAGAATAATTTACACTTGTGACCACTCTTAGTCACTGTCTTATGTCACTGCTGCAAGGAGATTTACATATTCATTTTTTTTTTCTTTTTTACCATTAGATCTAGTTTTGATGCTTTGAATCCCTTCTGCCTTCTCATCCCTCCTCACGCAAACAAAAATCACGTTTGAGCTCTTTTTAAAAGAAATACCACACAACTATACCTTCTAAGATGAAAACCCGTCTAAAACGGAAATTCGACCGGTTTTATGAGGTACCGTTTTAGCAGATTTTACCATATAAAATATTGTTTGTATCCATCATGTTCAGGTTAAGAAGTCTGGTCACCCCCCCGTTCAGAAGGCTGGTTACGCCTATGGTATACATCAACACCTCGACCAAGTTCGCTGGTCAGATTCATCAGCCATCTTGTTTTAAAATGGCGACCATTAAATTAAAATATATATATATATTTAAGGTGAGGTGCAAAAAAATTAGAAATTGAAAAGGGTTTCTTTCTTAAGCATTTGACCTTGATATAAGGATTCAGGAGCATTTTTTGTTTGTCTTTACCTTAAAAAATGGCTCAGATATAGCAGTTTCAATTTCTATTGTGGGTGACATTTTGAAAAATCTGATTTTTTGCATGCGACAGCACTCCTATATATTAACCGATTCCGATGTGAGTGAGCATGTGCACAGCAATTACTAAGGTCTCGACCAAGTTCACTGGTTAGCCTCATGCACCATGTTGTCTTAAAATGACAGGCACTTTAAGAAATTGCCGAATTTGGCAGCCAAATATATGTTACTTTAAAGAAAAGGAGCTTGGATAAAGCTGACTAATTTCGCGAAATTCTCATTCATTATGTTGATAAAAATTAGTATTGAATCTCCCATATTCGGTTTCCACTAAATTGAGCTTCGTGTGTTTGAATGATATAATTTGGCTTTTTTTAAATAAGGATTATGAAAGCTACCTCTTCCTCCCGGCACTGGCCGGAAGGACTTTTTTTGTTTCTGCCTGCCATCGCTTGAGCTTTGCCTTGCGAGGTTCGACAACCAGAGGGAGAAACTTCGGCTCCCTCCCTCTGGTAAATCGGCCAATGCAATGGGAAATTGGCCTTGCACCTCCATTCCTATGGTCATTTTAAGATGTCATTCCCTTATCATTTACCAAAGTTGTTCTGTCTCTGGGAATGTGGGACATAGGTCCCAGGCTCCTCGGCCCAAATTTCTTGCAATCGTGTGGGTGCTCATTTCTCCCACTGAAGCCGAAGCGTGTACTCGTCTCTGCTCCGTTCCTGGTAGCTAAGTGAAGCCCTTTTCAGGGATGTTACCGTTCGTAAACCAATAATCCGGGGAGCTATGGAGACTGTGTCGATTCGCTAGCCACCGCCGAAATACTTTTACTCAATTGTTGTGAACCTGGTGTGCAAAGGGTCTTTTTTAAGACCATGGTCTGCGCACATTCGGGAGAGCTTCAGCTGTTGAGAGGTCATAGGCAACGGCAGTAAATAAAATTTTTAGTTTATTTACCAAATTCTTGTTAGATAATTACCCTAGTTGCATTTTTATTTTTTACCAGCGTTTTTTATTGTTGTTGCTTATTGTTAGTTTATTTTCATGCAATATCCACTTCCAGTAACTCATTTACCCCACCAGTTAAGACTACTTTTAATTATTTTTATATCCCCACCCCCCACTGCTATTGCTACTAGCCAGGTTTTAGATTACTCTCCTGTTTCTCGTCAGCTGTCACTAACCGGGGTTGTGCGGAGATGTCCATGGGCGCCTGGATAGAACCGTGTTCGAAGTCGAAGTCAAAGAGATTACGTAAAAAAAAAACATTAAATGTTAGTGATAACAAAACTGTTTAAGGCTGTTTTTAACTGCTCTGTTAAACAAGCGCAAAACGTTTTGACATATTTCCAAATTCATTTTTTGATGGAAAGATATAAAATTGGAAAGCCTGGCCAGGGAAGCGATTTGGAATTGAACTGCTTTTATCATTTTCTGATCCATCAATTACCTATTGAGTTATAAGCGAATTCGATCACGTGACAAACACGTTTTTAGCCTGCTCTTGAGTTCTCTTTCTTCCTTCGCGCGGAAATTCGGTTCAAAACGCCCTCTTTGACACTCTTTCCTGAAAGATCTATCGCGTTTGCAAAAAAAAAAAAAAAAAAGGAGATAACAGCTCAATGACATAGTTTCTGAACAACACCAGCTAATTTCATGCATTTTCGAGCAAAAATCAATTAAAACTTATGTTAGAAAGTTGTCCTTTTGGATTTGAGAACACCATTAAAAGTTCTCAGCTATGAAAAATACAAAACAAAACTTGTTAACATTGATTTGTAATATCTTATTTTCCTTTATTGCAGACCATGCTAACCAGATATAGAGTGCTATTAAGAGTGTTATTTGATTAGTCTAGCTTCTGGGTTCTACATTTTTATTCTTTTACACAGTTACAAATTTTGTACTTGGTTGAAGCCATTTTTGTATGTAATTTCTGCAACCATAAGATCGTAAAAACTTTTGTCATGATTTTGTCCTTTACATGAGCCATGAAAGAAAACTATGTTAACCAATAATAGTTAAATGTTGCTCAATGTCCAGGTAATATGTTCCCCATAGAATTGGCGAAATGTTAAAATATGAACTGGTAAAATACTGAACCATGACTTCTTGTAAATAAGAGTTAAACAAACGAGCATCTTTGTTTAAAATAGAATCCGTACTCTAGAGTCTGAACCACGATTCGAAAATGACATCTCTTCAAATTTAATCAGATATATTCGTGCTTGACAATCAGCATCGTTATGTTTTAAAGCTGCATATTTAATGTATATAGAACTATTTGTTCTCATTTGTTGTTGAATAGATCTAAGTATTAATTAAAATTTAAATTATTTTCAAAATTGAACGATGAAGATGATTATTTGAAAAATGAGCAGGATATTATTACTTATCTGATTTATTTTACACCATCATATGTCTTAGCTTTGATTTAAAAAAAGTTTTAACAGTGAATTCTATGCATTTATAATTACATTAGTCTTAGGAATCTATGATTATTGCAGTCGTAATGCATATAAAAGAAGCTCAAAAAATTGAATAATGGATACAATAATCTAAATATATTGAGTTGTATAATATCTCATAATTTTTAATTCTTAGCAAAAGTAATTCATTATATTAGGAATATTTCGAAAATCTGTTTTATTAATTGCTGCCTGATGAAATCTCGCTCCTCTGTTATCCGTAAATATTTGTACACTGGGTCATCCGGAAAGTTCTGCGGTTTTTCAAAACGAAGCTCGGTTTCATTTAATTATTTTGCTACTACTAACAAGGTGTGACCTTGAATGATCCAGATGTACATTCAGTCTTTTCTGCCTGTGCAGCATAATTCTTGCTTATATTCTCGCATAATTTTCGTTTTAGTGCAGTGCTAAGAATGGAGAACTAAAAAGCTCGTTTTCGTCATATTATATTCTTTTATTTCAGAAAAGATAAAAATTCTACTCGGATTCCTCGTAAAATTTGTGCTGTATATGGACAGTGAGTTGTTTCAGATGATGCAGTTCGAAGGTGGTTTGAGAAGTTTAAACGCGGAAATTTCAGCCTCAAAGATGATGCCCGCTCTGAAGGACCATCATCTGCAAAGGAGGATCCCTTAAAAGAAGCTATCGCTGAAAATCAATTCAACGTTACACAGTTCAGGAGCTATCACACAGATTAAATATTCAAAAAAGTACAGTGCAGTATCATTTGAAGAAGATTAGATATGTAAGCTGCTATGGTGGATATGGTATGGATACTCCATACTTTAACACCTCAGAATAAGCTTGCTTTAATTTCGGCATGTGAGTTTTCCTGAAACGAATTGAAGAAGTTCGCTTTTTAAAACAGTTCATTACTGGTGATGAGAAATGGATACTATACAGTAACGTTATAAGAAAAATATCATGTGGTAAGTCAAATGAGCCTCACCAAGTGTCATCGAGTGGAGAGCTGCATCCCAAAAAAGTAGTAATGCTTCGTGTATGGCAATTACAAAAGAGTTATTTATTAAGAATTGTTTCCACCAAATCAGACAACAATTTCTTAAATATACTGTTCCCAAAAGCAGTTTCGAAAAACAAAATCGAAGAAAAGCGACCAAAATTGACCAATTTGCTAAGGTGTTGCGTTCCAACAAGGCAATGCTAGACCCCACTTTGCTATGAATGTCAGGCAACACCTTATTGAGTGTGGATCGGAAATTTTTGTGTCACCCTTCACCCTTCATTTCACCAGACCTAGCCCCTCAGATTTTCATGTTTTCAGCTCACTTCAATATTCTCTGAACGGCCACGAGTTCACTTCTTTGGAGACTGTCAAACATCACCTTGATAACTTCTTTACGAATAAACTTAATGACCTTTTTTTTAATGCAATTTTTCAATTGCCAGAACGATCGCAAAATGTCATACAATAAAATGGTACTTATGTGATTCAATAAAATTTGTGTTTCTGTACTTATTTGTTGAAATTTGTCATAAAAATCCGCAGAACTTTCCGAATGACCCAATAGAAGATTTAAATGGAAAAAAAATGAAAGTTTTAAGGATTGATTACACAAGTCAAATTATTTTTAAAATAGAAGCCAGGTTTACAACCTATTTATTTTGTGAAAAAGAAGTATGTCACACTTCAAACTGAGTGAATGTTTTCTGTTATATAACAATAATGATGATATTTTCAACACTTTTACTTTTGCGATTTAAATACAACACGAGTCGTGCTCAAAATCATTTCTGTATTTTTTTTTATCAACCCCTTAACCTACGATTTATATATCAACAGCCTGGATCCAAAACATAAACTAGATCGCCCAGCCTTCGAGTCATTCCACAGTTCGGCAAATCAGTCCTGAGTTGTATCAAACGCGCACGACATACGGAATGTAAATATATGCGTAAGATACAACTAGTTTAATTTTGTGGAATATTTGATAAGTAATTACAATCTGATGTAATAATTTTGGTAGATATACAACAAAAGAATTTTTAGTAATCTCGTTAGCCTTTACTGTCACACCACGGACCATGCACGTGATATTTACGATTGGCTCTATCATTGCACCAGGGGCCATGCCCGTATTATTTACATTTCACCAAACCGATGTACTACGGGCCAGGTCCTCGATAATCAGATTTGGTCCGAATACAAGACCACGTGTCTTACACGTAGTTGAAGATTAATGGATTAACACTCATCCAGACGTTCCATAATTCGGAATGATGATTGAAATACATACGATGATATCGTCCAAATTGAACTTTCAACATTTCACGTAGTGTTTTTCATTTAACACAAAGACATTTGCACTAAACTACATTCATTATCGTTGAATGAATCACCCTGAATTTTTGGCAGAATAAATTTTTTGCTACCTAGATTTCATGTTCAAAAAGTACTTGTCTTGAAGAAAATTTTCAACTTTTAACCCTTTTATGCCCCAAATTAAGAATTCATGAAAATTTCTTCTTCTAAAGCATTTTTCGTGAATTTTCGAAACTGCATTAGAAGATTTAAACAATCATTTACTATATTTTACCAATTGAAAGTAATTAATTAAATTTGAATTTATAGGGATTTTGTGCAATATTTATTACTGGAATCAAATCTTTTATATAAAATATTTTTTTTAGAATTTTATAGAATTGGAAAATGTACAAATACAGTAGAGGTCTGCACGGGCCCGGGCTTGGCCCGAGGCCCGTACCCGGCCCGGCCCGCGGGCCGGCGGAATGGAGAAGAATTTTCAAACGAGCCGGGCCGGCAAAAAAATTGAACGGGCCTGCAGGGCCGGGCCGGGCCGATAAAAAAAATTAATCGGGCCTATCGGCCCAATATAAGAATTTGAGAGGAACAGATAAAATACGAGGTCATTTCCAATGAATATGACTTTTTCGAGAAGTATAAATGTGCGTTACGAGCCGATGCGAGTTTAACAACATCAATACAGAAATGTAACATGTCCATCGTAGAGATCGGCATCGTACAGTTACATGATGCCTGATCCTGGGTTTAATTTTTTCGGCAGACTTGTGCCGGGACGGAGCTGGTCTTAATCGTTCTCAGGATGTGTAGGACAGGCATTATGTTTTGTAAAAGTATTAATAGCGATAATGAACTTCTGTTAACAGTATCTTTGGAAATGTACCTTAAGGTGGTTCTCATATTTACTGCTCAACAATGCGAAACTCTCAGACACATTTTCTGACTCATTTTTAACTATAAAGGCATAAAATTGACAGGCGTGAGTATTGAAGGCATTTGGGATCGAATAGCGTTTCCATTTTTCACAAATTACGTACACAGATAACAGAGACTCTTGTCACGTGACTGTACGTTTTCTCCTTTCCTGTGCTATCGCTTCCGGAAATTCGATTCAAAAAGCTAACTTTGGCAGTAGTTTCTGAAAGATATATTACTTTTATCTAAGAAGAAAACGGCATTTACATGGTTTCTGAATAAGAATACCTGCCAATCTCATGCGTTTCCGAAAAGAAACGAATTCATAAATGTATCAAAATGTAGCTCCTTTAGATTTGAGAAAAGCCTTAAAAATGACAGAAATATTTTCACAACTTTTATTATAAGCTTCAAAAGTTATCATGTTTTTTAACCCTTTATTCTAAACTACAATAATCTTTTAATGAACCCTTATTTAAATTTTGAAACGTCTGTAGAGACGTTGACTAAAACACTGTAAGTAATCGTTAACGTTTACTATTGTGTGTTTTCTATTTTGCGAACACATAGTAATTTAAAATATACTGTAAAATGTTCCCATAAATATGCATGTAGTATTCATTAAAAGAATCTTAATTGTATGTCGAGAAAAAACGGAATTTTTTGTAGAAATTTAGTCGGGCCGGGCCGGGCCTGTTTTCACTGATTTTTGTACGGGCTGGGCCGGGCCGGGCCGGGCCGAGAACGGTAAAAATGTAAACGGGCCGGGCCGGGCTCGGGCCGAACTTTCAATTTTTACACCGGGCCGGGTCGGGCCAAAGTAGCTTTCCTTCGGGCCGGGCCGGGCCCGGGCCTGGAAATTCCGTCCCGTGCAGACCTCTAAAATACAGTGCTCTTACAGTAGAAATATAGATATATTTTCGAACTGAACCCTCCCTCCCCCCCCAATGTTTCAACGTCAAAAAACCTGAAGAGATGCAAATGAAAAAGAAATCATCCTTTTAAAAATATTTTTGTTTTGTGCAACCAATATGCTTTTGGAACAAGGTAACGTAAAGTATCTATAACTCATTCTAAACTTTATTACTACTAATCGATGTATTAAATGAATTTTATAACAAGTTATTTTAATGGTACTTATAAGTACCGTCGATACATAAAGGGTTGAAGTTGTGACGATCTCTTCTATTATTGTATATAATATGATATAGATTTTTGTGTTTAACAAAGTATACAATCTATTTGCATATTTGAAGCTATCTCAAGCACTTGCTTTGATAAAATTTAAGAATAATTATCAAACTAAACATGTGCTATAATCAGTATTACATTAAGTATTCTCGCATTTGCCAAACAACTATTACCTTATGAAATTCTAGTCGACCATTGTCTATAGCTCTGAAACTTCTTAAAGAAAGATGCATTGCCATTAAATGTTTCTGAAGCAATCTAAGATACGAGAAATAATTAAAAGTTATTAGAAGTTGTTAATTAACAGTGCAAAAGCAACATGATTACCACGCATTCAATACTTATATTTTTTCTTACAATATTATCTACTTACTTCAAGAAAAATTTATCTTCACCTATGTAAATAATATCTTTTGTACCTTCATAATAGGAGGAAAAAATGTTTATTCCTTTATTAGTCATATAAAAAGAATGCAAAGGTTTTTTTAAACATTTATTCTTTCTCAATGAAAAAAACTTTATTTTTTTTTTCTCTGGAGTACTAAAACTTTTTGTCTTAGAAAACGCAATCAAAGCTCTACAAAACAACATAATTAATGAGAGTTGTCTAAGGTAAATTATCATGTGTCTTCATAGGTTTTTTTAAAAGAAAATTATAAAATAAAAGTTACGAATCATATTCCCCTAGTAAAACACATATATTTTTATAAAGACTAATCTTCTTTGTTGCTTTCTAAACAGTCAAAAATAGTATGTTTGAAAACAACATAAACTTTCAAGCAAAAAAAAAAAAAAAAAAAAAAAAAAAATCTGATTTTTTTCATTATTTCTTTGACATTTTCAGATTTTTGTTTTTATTTTCTTTTACCCCACAAAATTATTTTTACACGACAGAAATTCTTATGCAAGATTACTTTAATTTTATGGCTCTTGCGTTTGTTTTTAATATAATATCTTCAACAATTTGCTGAAACAGATTTTTTTTTTTTTTTTTTTTTTTTTTTTTTTTAAGTGAAATTATTTTTTTTGCTGCTATGCACATGGAAAATAATCATATATGCAAGTTGTCGGAGTAACATTTATTCTTTATCAATGAAAAAAAAATTTTTTTTTTCCTCTCTGGAGTACTGAAACTTTTTGTCAGAGAAAATGTAAACAAAGCTCTACAAAACACCATAATTAATGAGATAGGCGTCTAAGGTGAATTATAATGTCCTTTCACAGTTTAAAAAAAGAAAAAAGAAAGAAAGAAAAATATGAGAAAAGTTATACGAGTCATATTCCCCTAGCAAAACATATATATTATTATAAAAACTAATCTTCATTATAAGAAGTGCTTTGTTGTATTCTAAATAGTAAAAAATAACGTGTTTGAAGACAATATAAACTTTAGAGTAAAAAAAAAAAAAAAGATTCTAACTTTTCAGATTATTTCTTTGATATTTTCAGCATTTTTCTGTTTATTTTCTTCTACCCAACAAAATTATTTTCACACGACAGAAATTCTTATGCAAGATTACTTTAATTTTATGGCTCTTGCGTTTGATTTTAATATAATATCTTAAACAATTTGGTAAAACAATTTTTTTTTTTTTTAATTTTAAGTGAAAATATTTTTTTCTGCTGTTATTTTTCCCACATGAAAAATAATCATATATGCAAGTTGTCGGAGTAACATTTATTCTTTCTCAAAGAAAAAAACATCTTTCTTCCCTCTGGAGTACTGAAACTTTTTGACAGCGAAAATGTAATCAAAGCTCTACAAAACAACATAATTAAGGAGATAAGCGACTAAGGTAAATTATTATGTGCCTTCACAGTTAAAAAAAAAGAATACAATAAAAAGTTATACGAGTCTTAACCTCCTAGCAAAACATATATATTTTTATAAGGACTAATCTATATTATAAACATTACTTTTTACTTTCTTTATCGTAAAAATTAATATATTTGAAGACAACATAAACTTTCAAGCAAAAAAGGATTCTAATTTTTCTGATTATCCCTTTGACATTTTCACAATTTTTCAACTTATTTTCTTTTACCCCACAAAATTATTTTTACACGGCAGAAATTCTTATGCAAGATTTGAATTTTATGGCTCTTGCGATTTTTTAATATAATATTTTAAACAATTTGCTAAAACAGATTTATTTTTATGTTAAACGAATTTTTTTTCTGCTGTTATCCACCAAGTAGACCACACATATGGAAATGAATCATATATGCAACTTGTTGGATTACCTGTCGGATTCTTGTTCAATGAAAAGAAAACATTCTTTTTTTTTTTTTTTTTTTTTTTTTCTTTGGAGTACTAAAACTTTTTGACTGAGAAAATGTAATCAAAGCTCTACAAAACAACATAATTAAGGAGATAGGCGGCTAAGGTAAATTATTATGTGCCTTCACAGTTAAAAAAAATGAAGTATACAAAAAAAAGTTATACGAGTCATATTTTCCTAGCAAAGCATATATATTTTTATAAAGACTAATCTACATTATAAGCAGTACTTTTTACTTTCTAAATCGTAAAAAATAATATGTTTGAAGACAACATAAACTTTCAAGCAAAAAAGGATTCTAATTTTTTTTATTATATCTTTGACATTTTCACAATTTTTTTGCTTATTTTATTTAACCCCACAAAATTATTTTTACACTACAGAAATTCTTATGCAAGATTTTCATTTTATGGCTCTTGCGTTTGTTTTTAATATAGTACTTTAAACAATTTGCTAAAACAATTTTTTTTTTTATGTTAAACGAAAAATTTGTTTTCTGTTGTTATCTACCAAGTTCATCACACATATGGAAAATAATCATACATGCAAGTTGTCGGAGTAACATTTATCCTTTCTCAATGAAAAAAAATTCTTTTTTTTTCCTCTGGAGTATTAAAACTTTTTGTCAGAGAAAATGTAATGAAAGCTCTACAAAACAACATAATTAATGAGATAGGCTTCTAGGGTGAATTATCATGTGCTTTCACAGTTTAAAAAAAGAAAAAAAAAGAAGAAGAATAAAAAAAAGTTATACGAATCCTATTTCCATAGCAAAACATATATAAGACTAATCTATATTACAAGCATTTTTTTTTTTTTTTTTTAATCGTAAAAAAATAATATGTTTGAAGACAACATAAACTTTCAAGTAAAAAAAGAATTCTAATTTTTCTGATTATCTCTTTGATATTTTCAGTATTTTAGGTAGCTTTCGTTACAAAAAGTCCTTCCGGTCAGTGCCGGGAGGAAGAGGTTGATTTCATATTCCTTATTGTAAAAAAGCAAGCTTATATTATTCAAACACACGAAGCTCAATTTAGTGGAAACCGATTACAGGAGATTCAATACTAATTTTTATCAATACTAAATCGTTATGAATGAGAATTTTGTGAAATTAGTCAGCTTTATCCAAGCTGCTTTTACTTAAAGTAACTTATATTTGGTTGCCAAATTCGGCGATACCTTGAAGTGCCATCCATTTTAAAACAACATGGTGGATGAGGCTAACGAGTGAACTTGGTCGAGACCTTAGTAATTCCTGTGCACATGCTCACTCACATTGGAATCGTTTGATATATACAACTGCTGTCGTAGGAAAATATCAGATTTTTCAAAATGTCATCCACATTATAAATTGAAATTGTTCTATCTGAGCCATTTTATAAGATAAAGACAAAACAAAAATGCTCCGAAATCCTTACATCATGGTCAAATACTTAAGAAAGAAACATTTTTCAATTTCTAATTTTTTTGCACCTCACTTTAAATATAATTTTTTATTTTATTTAATGGCCTCTATTTTGAAACAAGATGGCTGATGAAGTTGACTAGCGAACTTCGTCGAGGCAGTACGATATACTATCCACATGCCTTCTTACATCGAAATAGGTTAATAAATACGCGTGTTATCACGTGACAAATATCAGATCATTTCAAAATGTCAACCATGCTAGAAATTCAAAGTGCTATAATTCAACCATTTTTTAACATATATACCAAACAAACACTGCTCCGGAATCTTTGTATCAAGGTCAAACACATAAAAAATATCCTTTTCATTTTTCAATTTTTGATAATTCATTTTAAATATAAAATTTAATTTCTTTAAATGGCAGCCCTTTTGAAACAAGATGGCGAATGAAGTTGGCCAACGAACTCGGCCGAGAGATTGGTATGTGCTATGTACACACAAAGTTACATCCAAATTGGTTCATAAATACGCCTGTTATCGCGTGAAAAAAATCAGGTCGTTTCAAAATGTCAGCCACCAGATAAATTCAAAATGCTATAACTCAGCCATTTTTTTAGATATAGACAAAACAAAAACTGTTCCGGAATCTTTGTATTAAGGTCCAACACATACAAAAAAAAATCCTTTTCATTTTCCAATTTTTTAGTACCTCATTTTAAATTTTAAATTAAAAAAAAAATTTTAATGGCCGCCATTTTGAAACAAGATGGCGAATGAACCTGAAGAACGAACTCGGTCTAGACATTGGTACGTATTATGTATACACCAAGATACATCCAAATCGATTCATAAATGCTCCTGTTATCGCGTGACAAAAATCAGGTCGTTTCACTATCTCAGCCAAGCTAGAAATTTAAAGTGTTATAACTCAGCCATTTTTTAAGATATAGACGAAACAAAAACTGCTCCGGAATCTTTGTATTAAGGTCAAACACATAAGAAAAAAATATTTTTCAATTTTTAATTTTTTGATAACACATTTCAAATTTTCATTTTTTTTTAAATTTAAATGCTCGCCATTTTGAAACAAGATGGCGGATGAAGCCGGCCAACGAACTCGGTCGAGGCATTGGTATGCACTATGTATCCACGATGTTACATCCAAATCGGTTCATAAATACGAGAGTTACAGTGTGACAAAAATCAGATATATATATATATATTTTTTTTTCAGCTTATAGCTTTTTTCCCACAGAAAACAACCGATTTGCTTATATCATTGAATTCTGTACTCTTGAAAACGTAATTCTATATAAGTTTTTCAATTTTTTCGGAATCCATATTCTTCTTTTTTTCTTCCATATTAATTCTTGTAATTAGGTATACGGTACTTTATTTTACACATACAATTCTATATTGTTGTTTTATGGCGTGTAGTCAATCATTCACAATATTGCAGTTTTTTATGATGGTCAGTAATGTTTAATTAATGGTTATATATATATATATATATATATATATATATATATCAACTTTTGAACGGAGGGTGGTTTCGGTGAAAATATACCAAATTTTTTTGAAATCGCTTTCCTCCGAACGGCTACAATAGGTAGCTTTTTGTAATGAAAGCTACCTAAAAGCTACCTATAGCAGCCGTTCGGAGGAAAGCTATTTCAAAAAAGTTTGGTATATTTTCATCGATCATGACCCCCAGACCCCGAAACCACCGTCCGTTCAATAGTTGATATATATATGTGTTACAGTGTAACAAAGATCAGATATATATACATACATATATATATATATATATATATATATATATATATATATATATATAACCATTAATTAAACATTACTGACCACCATCAATATTGTGATAGTATGAATAAATTTACAACAATACAGTGTCCCCTAACACACTGAATGGATACCAAAAACATAATAGAATGTACATATAACATACATATCTAGATTGGAAAAAGTCATTAAATGAATCGTTGCGATGATAAAAATGAAAAAATTAATGGAATTTCCTTATAGAGGTATCCGATAACTACACAGTAGAAATCATATAGATAATACACAAAGATTATGCGCTATTGCTGCAAAGATCTAAGCGTATAATATTTAGAAGATTGCTAAACACATTTAGCTAATGTATATATTTAAAAAATATATAAGATACCAATAGGGAATAATAATTCAAAATGAATTGTTGTATTCAAAATGAAAAGATATCATAATTAATAACATTATATATATATATATATATATATCTGATCTTTGTCACACTGTAACTCTCGTATTTATGAACCGATTTGGATGTAACTTCGTGTATGCATGGTGCATACCAATGCCTCGACCGAGTTCGTTGGCCAGCTTCATCCGCCATCTTGTTTGAAAATGGCGGTCATTTAAATTCTTTAAAAAATTTTTAATTTGAAAAATAATTTAAAACTTTTAAAATTTGAAATGTGGTACCAAAAAATTGAAAATTGAAAAATATTATTTTCTTGTGTATTTGACCTTTATACAAAGATTCCGGAGCATTTTTTGTTACGTCCATATCTGGAAAAATGGCTAAGGTATAGCATTTTGAATTTCTAGCTTGGCTGACATTTTGAAACGACCTTATTTTTGTCACGCGATAACAGGCGTATTTATGAATCGATTTGGATGTACCTTGGTGTATACGTAATACGTACAATGTCTAGATCGAGTTCGTTGACCAGCTTCATCCGACATCTTTTTCAAAATAGCGGCCATTTAAATTTTTAAAAAAAGTTTAATTTTGAATTTGAATAAAATTGAATTTCCTTATAGAGGTATCCGATAACTACAGAGTAGAAATCATATAGATAATACACAAAGATTATGCGCTATTGCAGAAAAGATCTAAGCGTATAATATTTAGAAGATTGCTAAAAACATTTAGCTAATGCATATACTTAAAAAATATATAAGTAACCAATAAGGAATAAATTCAAAATGAATTGTTGTATTCAAAATGAAAAGATATCATAATTAATAACATTATATATATATTTTATACTTACAGCTTTAATTCATAATATTACGTTTTTTGATGCTGGTAGGTTATGTTTAATTAATGATTATATATATGTATATATATATATATGATCTTTGTCACACTGTAACTCTAGTATTTATGAACCGATTTGGATGTAACTTCGTGTATGCATAGTGCATGCCAATGCCTCGACCGAGTTCGTTGATCAGCTTCATACGCCATCTTGTTTGAAAATGGCGGCCATTTAAATTCTTTAAAAAAATTTTAATTTGAAAAACAATTTAAAACTTTTAAAATTTGAAATGTGGTACCAAAAAATTGAAAATTGAAAAATATTTTTTTCTTATGTGTTTGACCTTAATACAAAGATTCTGGCGCAGTTTTTGTTTCGTCTATATCTTAAAAAATGGCTAAGTTATAGCACTTTGAATTTCTAGCGTGGCTGCCATTTTGAAACGACCTGATATTTGTCACGCAATAACAGGCGTATTTATGAACCGATTTGGATGCAACTTGGTGTGTACATAGTACATACCAATGACTCGACCGAGTTCGTTGTCCAGCTTCATTTGCCATCTTGTTTCAAAAGGGTTGCCATTTAAATATAATTTTAAATTTTAAATTTTAAACGAGTTATCAAAAAATTGAAAAATGAAAAAGATTTTTTTTTATGTGTTTGATCTTGATACAAAGATTCAGGAGCAGTTTTTTGTTTCGTATATATCTTAAAAAATGGTTGAGTTATAGCACTTTGAATTTCTAGCATGGCTAACATTTTGAAACGATCTGATATGTGTCACATGATAACACGCGTAGTTATTAACCTATTGCGATGTAAGAAGGCATGTGGATAGTACATCGTAATGTCTTGACAAAGTTTGCTGGCCAACTTCATCAGCCATCTTGTTTCAAAATGGAGGCCATTAAATTAAAGAAAAAATTATATTTAAAGTGAGGCGCAAAAAAATTAGAAATTTAAAAAGGTTTCTTTCTTACGCATTTGACCATGATGTAAGTATTCCGGAGCATTTTTTATTTTGTCTTTATCTTAAAAAATGGGTCAGATCAGATATTGCAGTTTCAATTTCTAATGTGGGTAATATTTTGAAAAATCTGATTTTTGCCTGCGAGAGCACTTGTATGTATCAACCGATTCCGATGTGAGTGAGCATGTGCACAGGAATTACTAAAGTCTCGGCCAAGTTCACTCGTTATCCTCCTCCACCATGTTGTCTTAAAATGGCTGGCACTTCAAGATATCGCCGAATTTGGCAACCAAATATAAGTCAATTTAAATAAAAGCAGCTTGGATATAGCTGACTAATTTCGCGAAATTTTCATTCATAATGATTTAGTATTGATAAAAATTAGTATTGAATCTCCTATAATCGGTTTCCACTAGATTGAGCTTCGTGTGTTTGAATAATGTAAGCTTGCTTTTTAAAAATAAGGAATATGAAAGCTACTTCTTCCTCTCGGCACTGCCCGGAAACACTTTTTCTGTTTATTTCTTTTACCCCACAAAATTATTGTTATACGACATAAGTTCTTCTACAAGATTACTATAATTTTGGGGCTCTTGTGTTTATTTTTAATATAATATTTTAAACAATTCGCCAAAACAGTTTTTTTATGTTAAACGAAAAAAGTTTTTGGTTTGTTTCTCACCAATTAAATCACACCTGTGGGAAACAATCATGCATGCAAGTTGTTGGAGTTAATTATTTCTCTGCGTGGTTTATGAATATTTAGGAACATACATATTATATTAAAACGTATAAATACTATTTTCGAATTGTACAATAGTAAAGATAAGAAAAAAAAAACCGCATTCCGTAGCTTTGTCAAAAAGAAAGAAAATGTAAGAATTTTCGTTCTTGTTTAAAATATAATACACGAGAATATAAAAAAATATTCGAGAAATTAATCTTTTAATATAAAAACGTACAAATACTATTTTCGAATTGTACAATAATAAAGACAAGAAATTAAAGAAAAACTCATTTTGTATTTAAAAAAATAATTAAACGAAACATTTTTTTTTCTTTTGTTATTTACCATGTACATCACACCTATGGGGAAGAATCATCTATGCAATTTGTCGCAGTAACATTTATTCTTTCCTAATGAAAAAAAAAATATATATATATTTTTTCTCATGCCAACAAAAAATTTTTGTTAGAGAAAATGTAATCAAAGCTCTTCAAAACAACATAATTAATGAGATAGGCGTGTAAGGTGAATTATCATGTGCCTTCACATAAAAAAAAGAAGAATATAAGAAATGTTACACGAGTCATATTCCCCTAGCAAAACATATGTATTTTTATAAAAACTAATCTTCATTATAAGCAGTACTTAGTTGCTTTCTAAACAGTAAAAAATAATATGTTTAAAGACAACATAAACTTTCAAATTGAAAATGATTCTAATTTTTCTGATTAATTCTTTGACATTTCCAGCATTATTATAATATTTTAATCGATTTTCCAGAACAGATTTTTTTTTTCATTAAAAGGAACGTTTTCTTTTCTGTTGTTATCTACCAAGTAGATCACACCTACGGAAAAGAATCATGTATGCAAATTGTTGCAATAACCTTTATTCTTTCTCAATGAAAAAATCCTTGTTTTTTTTTCCCCTCTGGAGCTCTAAAACTTTTTGTCAGAGAAAATGTAATCAAAGCTCTACAAAACAACATAATTAATGAGATAGGCGTGTAAGGTGAATTATCATGTGCCTTCGCAGTTAAGGGGACCTTCTACATTAGGAGACCAATAAAAAGCCCTTATTATTATTTTTTTGTAAGAAAACTGCATGATGGATCTTTATGAAATTTCAACAGTTTATTGAACATATCTTAATGTATACACAAGAATTTTGTTATTAGATTTTGTTGCTTCTACTCAAAGTTATAAAAAAATATGTTCAACTGCTTTGGAAAATTTCGTCTGGACGGTGGGCATGATAGCGCCTTGTAGAATTATCTGAAAAAAAAATAAACGAAACATTTTTTTCTTTTGTTATTTACCAAGAAAATCACACCTATGGGAAAGATTAATCTATGCAAGTTGAAAAGCACAAAAATAATCTTTTTTTGGCAAACTTCGTGTGTATAGCTTCTAGTTAAATTAAAGGAACCCATAAATTTATTTTTAAAAAGTTATGTAATGGAAGATTTAAATTTTTTTTTTCAACCACATTTTTTGACACGGTGGGCAAGATAAAAAAAAAAAAAAAAAAAAAAAAAAAACTACTCAATGAATCATCTTGATTTTTTTTAATTGAATCTTATTTAATTGCCTTCGATATGAATTAAAGCTTTTACTAAAATTTTTTAAAAAAAATATTATTAACAAATAAGAACGATTTTTTTTAACAAAAAAAATGTTTTTTTTTTTTTTTTTTAATCAGCCATTACATAACTTTTTTAAATAAATTTATGAGTTCCTTTAATTTAACTAGAAGCTATACTCACGAAGTTTACGAAAAAAAAAATATTTTTGTGTTCCAGATAATTCTACAAGGCGTTATCATTCCCATCGTCCAGACGAAATTCTCCAAAGAAGTTGTACATATTTGTTTACAACTTAGAGTAGAAGCAACAAAATCTAATAAAAAAATTCTTGTGTATGCCTTCAGATATGTACAATAAACTGTTAAAATTTCAAAAAGATTCATCATGCAGTGTTCTTACAAAAAAAAAAAATCTAAAAAAAGGTGTTTTTTTTTCTTCTCCTATTGTAGAAGGTCCCCTCAAAGAAGAAGAAGAATATAAGAAAAGTTACACAAATCATATTCCCCTAGCAAAACATAGGTATTTTTATAAAAACTAATCTCCATTTTAAGCAGTACTTTTTACTTTCTAACTAGTGAAAAATAATATGTTTGAAGACAACATAAACTTTCAAGTAAAAAAGGATTTTAATTTTTCTGATTATCTCTTTCACACTTTCAGAATTTTTCTGTTTATTTTCTTTTATCCCACAAAATTATTTTTACACGACTGAAATTCTTGTGCAAGTTTACTTTAATTTTATGACTTTTGCGTTTATTTTTAATATAATATTTTAAATAATTTGCCGAAACAGTTTTTTTTATGTTAAACGAAACATTTTTTTGTTTTGTTACTCACCAAGTAAATCACACCTATGGGAAATAATCATGTATGCAAGTTGTTGGAGTTAATTATTTTTCGGTGTGGTTTATGAATATTTAGGAACATCCATATTATATTAAAACGTATAAATACTATTTTCGAATTGTACATTAGTAAAGATAAAAAAATAAAGAGAAAACGCATTTTGTAGCTTTGTGAAAAAGAAAAAAAAAAGTAAGAATTTTCATTCTTGTTTAAAATATAATACACGAAAAAATAAAAAAAATATTCGAGAAATTAATTTTTTTAATAAAGAAATATGATATTTTTCAATAAATATCTCCCATTAAATTATGTATTTTTTCCTTAGAGCTTTAAAATTTAAAACAAAATAAAAAATATGTTTTTAACTTTTTTATGATGCATAATTTACACTGCATTACAGCGTTATCTGTTGCATTGTGTGTTGTGGTTGAAAGGTTTTTTTTTTTTTTTTTTTTTTTTGGTTTATTAGGCATTTAGTTACTTTTGTGAACTCTTAAACATGTTATTTTGTATATCCTGTATATTGCTATTTCTCCTTAAATTCTACAATAAAATTTCTTACTATAATGTGAAATTCAAATATACAATAGTCTGTTATTGTATGTAGATTATTCTGATTGAATAGTTTACGCCTATATATAATGTGCATTCAGTAATTATAATTTGCATATTGCATTTTTATCGCGGTGTGTGACTAATGTATGTATGAAGATAATGCATTTATGGATATAATGATGTAATTATAGATATGGGTTTCTAATGAAAATGATTAATAGTGCTTATGATAATGATTAATAGATTAAAGGTATATTTATAACTATTCATTAAAATAGTTAAAGAATGTTACATGCAATAAAATGTCAATATAATATAGTTAATGAATGTGCGTTTAAATAATGGCGTATATTTTGAGTCTAAATTATAGATTATTTATTTATTTATTTATTTATTTATTAACCATTTGGAAAAAAAGGTTATTGTTCTCGTCAGGATGGGAAATCAAAAGCATATCTAAAGGTTTTCATTGGTTTAATCTGCAAATTATTCGTTTTTTGATTGGTCTATACAGTAATCTGTATTTCCCTTTAATTTCAACAACGATGGATACTTTCTGTTGCCACTATGGCAAAAAAGTAATAAAAACTACAAAAAAATAATAATAACTCAGAAACAAATTGAGATACAGCTTTCAAACAAATTGCATTTAAAAGAAGATTTTTTTCTCTATCCGACGGTGTAAAAAGTAATATTGTCGGATGTTTAGAAATTTAAGAATGAAATTTCATTTAAAATTGGCCGTCAGATTTCTTGGGAATCTGACGATGGAAAAGCCTTATTCCGAACAGCCAATGAAATGCTTGGATATTTACGTAAGTTTCAGGTGGATAATACTTAAGTTTCATGAAATCTGACGGGTCGCAGGCGATATTTTTGGCTTGCAATTTTTACGTGTCATAACACTATTAATGTTTAATTCATGGCGTACGTAATGTATGATCAACTCCGTGCGATTTTTTATGTCTTAAATTTTTTATTTTATTTTATGATTATTTTTTGGCCGTCCATAAACACAGAAACTTGGCATCTTGAGTGGTGCTCTCTATTATCTCAGGTTATTTTTTTGTTTCCCTTTACTGTTTTAGATATATATTCATTTATTTTGTTTTCTTGTAGGAATTTGCTTCTTATCAAGACAACGTTATACGAGGAGGAATCAATAAGTTTTTGCTCACATAAAAATAATTGAGTAAAAATTATGAAATTGCTACTTATATGAGTCCATTTCTATATAGTCACCGTGCACAGTAAAACATTTCTGCAAACGGTATTTAAAAAAGAGTGGTGAAGATGTATTCCAGGAGGCGCGATAGTAGACCCAAAGGAGGGCATGTTTCTAACTTTTACTTACTTTTATTCTAACTTTTACTGACCCCCCATGTGACATAGTGTTGGAAAGGTCTGTGACCACTTATTCATTTTATGCAACCTCCGAGCCACTCCCCCCAAATTTGCCCCCGGGGATCATAAATGGTGTCCGCAAAATTTAGAAAAGTGCCCTCCGGAGGGCAAATTGTGGGGGTGGGCTCAGGATGTGTATAACATGAATAAGTAGTCACAGGCCACCATGTAACTGTGAGACTTGTGACTGCATGTGACTTCACATACAGAGTTTATTAAAATACTCACATGATTAGGCCAAAAATATCAGTTAAAATTGAGACATGCTTTTCCTTAGGGGAGTATTCTGGTTTAAAGGCATAAATTTTGGGCGTTTTGTCGAGCTCGATAATATATATATATATATATATATATATATATTACTATTGATTTTTGTACAACATATTTAATGGCATTTTAAAAATATACAAACAAAAAGAAAAGAAAATTAAATAAGTTGGGTTTATATTGCGTTTATGTTGTGTTTTTGTTGTGACTGTGACATTTGTGACTACATGTGCCTTTTGACATGATTAAACCATGTCAATCCTTCTGGTCATCTGAAACGAAATTTAAAAAAATTCTTAATTAGTAAGAATGTCATTATAGACCCAAATAAGTGAAAGCGGAATTTTGTTTTTGCAAAATGCGGCTATCTGAAAAAAAGGCATTTTTCGACACTTTTTTTTCATAATTTTTAATTTTTTTAAATAGTAAAAAAAAAGCTTTTGATACAAAAATAGTAGTGGTTATAGAAAGAGGTAAATCGGTTAAGGGGGCTCAGGGCTTGATAGATACCGAAAAACATGTAAACAGAGCTCTCGAATCGAGCCCATATAAAAACAGAAGTATTCAATGTAACTAATTTAAACTGTTTGATATTTTTAAGGTATGTTTGTAGTCTGATAAAATTATATAATGAAGTACTTCAATGTAATAAAATAAAAAAAAATAGCAAAATTTATGTAACACAATTTTCAAAAAAAAAAAAAAAAAAAAAAAAAAAATTAATTGCCATATCACCATCCATAAGATATCTTAACGTTTAATTAACATAGGAACCTAATTTTTGCTTTAAAATGGTCAGGAAACTTTACTCTATAGAATGAATTAAGGATGTAACTATCACTCAAAGAAAACCTTATTAAAAAAAACTCTCAAATTTAAAAATTTAAAAATTCTAAAAAATAGATTTTTTTCATTAAAAATACTCAAAATATTAAACTAGCTAAAATGTATTAATTCATTCTATAGATAATGATGTTATATGCATGCAAAAAAAAAAAAAAAAGCCATTCCATCGGATATTTGTTTTTTTAATCTTACGGATAGCCGTCAAAAATCATTTTTTGAGAAAACGCGACTTAAAGTCGGACACGAGACTGAAAGATCAGGAAAAAACACACAACTCCGGCAAAAGTTTAGATGTTTTTATTCTTCTGCCAATAAAAATAGATTTAAAAGGACGTACAGAAAATAAAAATAAAAGATGTAGTACAACTGGGTGAAAAATGAGGCTGGTTGACGTCCAATTAAACGGGTGAGGCTTTGAAAATGATTGTTACAAAAATGCTTATAACTCCGTTAAAAATGCAAATATTTTTATACGGTTTTTTGCACTGTGGTCTGAAGTAATAGAGTAATCAAAACAGATCATAAAAATTCTTTAAAAAAAATTAAGCCTGAACCCCCTTAAATAGAGTTCGAGATATCATGTCAATCATGTTGAAAAATGTAGTTTTGAGAAAATCGAGTATAAAATTTTGAACAAAAGTTTCAGGCAGCTGCAGCGGTTTAAGTCATAGAATTTTTGCGAATAGGCGCTTTCTGGTTCACAGAGTTTGCCTTCTTTGGCTTCAAAATATATATTTTCGGAAGCTCGTTCTGATTTATGAGCTGTTCTAGCTTCCTTAGAAGCACCATAATTTCTTTGATCTTAGCGCTCAATCCGACTATTGTCCAATTGAATAGTGATGCGACCTTCTTTCAAGTAGTTTTATATTTTATTTTAAGTTTTCAAAAGTGTTAGTTATGTGCAAAGTTTTATTAGATGTGTGGTTTTTGTACTTAATCTACTGTCGTGAGGAAAATAAATGTTTTTGATGTGCAGATATAGTGCTGATTTAGGAGATTTATACATGGTTTCATTGGTGATGAGCGAAATCATTATAATACGAAAAATGGTCTGATAGTCGGACATTGTTCACCGTCGGCGTGGCAGCCTTAGTTGCTACCCCACATAAATGGCTATAACTACGTAAATTATTGGAATTTAAAAAAAAATTCTCGAGGATATATTCGTAAAAGTCCAAACTTAAAAATATATATATAAAAAAGCGATTTTTCAAATTTCTTGACCAGAATACGTTTTTTCACCACTGTCAAAGAAAACCGAAATGGACTTCTATTCAAAGTGCAATATTCACTAAAGAGGCTACACTAGTCACTCAAAAAGACCCGGATGATAATCTTAATCCTATGGGGAAGTTATTTTCAAATATCTCGCTTGAATTTTGATATTTTCAAATATTTTTTTTTTTTTTGCATAGGATAGTTGAGGATAACCTACAACCGGGCTAGTTTTTACTTATTTGATTTTGGTTTCAGATTTTTTTTTAATTACTTTTACTTTCGGAACCGGTTTGAACCGATTCTGAAATTGAAACTATACTAATACTAGCAAAGCCATGCTTTGTTTGGATTCACGAAGCATTATTTAATAAGATAAATATTTGAAAGTAGCAATATTTTTTTATATTATTTTTGCATCTTTATTACGCAAGAACGTTATTTTATGTTTTGGCGCATTTTAATTTTAGAAATGCAAATTCAGCCAAATAACTAAGAATTTCCTCGGAATTTTTTATTTATGATATAAGACTGGTATAAATAAAAATATTTTCGAAGCAAAATTTTACAAAATATTTTTAAAATTTCAACTAAAATCTCTTTTAAAGATGTTTTTACATTTTACAATAGCCTCTGGTGGTTTCTCAAATGGTTTGAAATAGGTCTGTTTCCAATCTTTTTAATTCACATCAAATAATCTTTGATAGTAATCTTAGAATAATATATTCGAAGAGAGCTTGAAGAAAGTTACTTCTTCAAAATCCTATTTTCTGGAAAATCATTTGAAATCTGCCCTGGTTGATACTAAAAATTATTAACTGTAAAACTTTTCATTCTAATTTCTTCTTTTTTTATGCATGTTAGCATACGAGAATTTTTTATATTGTAGAATCTCTCGTAAGGAAATTTTCTATTGAATGCTAAACCTTGAAATATTTTCACTCTCGACAACGCTACGTACGTTAAGCCAACTGATATATCTTTATCCCCAATATCTACGATTGCTTTATGTAATGTTAAGCCTTGGGATTTATGAATTGTAACTGCAAAAGCTAACTGCAGAGGAAATTGCTTTCTTGAGCAATTTATATTTCCATTTTTTCAGAATTTAGTTACTGGTGGAATCGGAACGCAGCCATTCTCATAAGTTGAATGACTGTAGTTTTCAAATTTAAAAATGATTATTCGCGGCATGTGGTCTGGTGGCCCGTGATTTTCTTCATAAATAATATCTGCAATATAGCCTAAAGCCCCGTTTACTAAACCTCTTTCGGTCCACAAATTAGAACATAACATTACTTTAGACCCAATTGATAAAGTAAGAAATGGTTCAAGTCCGTTTGTCATTTCAGAATCGGCCGACTTTGCTTTAGTACAATTATGAGGAGCTTGAATAAAGGCAACAGGTTGACACAGTTCTTTTAATTTTTCCTTATTATATTCTTTTACGTCTTTATTCGTTGAAAACAGCCTAATTGCATCTTTAAATAAATGCTGTTCGCTTTTTGAAAGAGACTGTAAGCTTCTATTCATTAATATTTCATAGTCTTCAGTAGTGAATTCTCCATTGCTAATTCAATCAAGTATGCTACAAAATATTTGTTGAGTTTCATCTTGCCGGAAGGATGATGATAAAAAAAATATTTTTTAATAGTCGAAGAAAATAACAATTGTCCTTCCAAAAGAAACTCACTTCCTTGATTTTTGTCACTGTAAAGAGGCATGTCGTTTACTGGAGGTAGTTGTTTGATACCTCCAAATAGATATAAGAACATTCCACCAAAAGGTTCATCTTGTTTCGATAGCACAGCACACGTAATCGTAAATCTATTTTTCGAAAAAGACTGCATCCAATCATACTCATTTCATCTATAATTATGAATTTACAATTTCGAAACTCCTCCTGAAGTTGACCAATCGAATATGGACTAACATCTCTTAGCTTTTGATTTAGTCCCAATAAAAGTTTTGAATGAATCGTTGATCCATTTATATTGACCGCGGCAACATCAGTTGGTGCAAGCAATTGAAAAGAAGATGGAACAAATGTTTCATTTAATCGAGCAGTGAAGTAATGCATTAAAGTACTTTTTCCAGAACCTGCTTTTCCTTGGACAACAATTCTTTTTATTGGCATTTCTTGCCTATGACCTTACAAGAAATTGAGCTGTTCTTCAAAAATATTTATTATTTTTTTCTGTTCATGGTAAAAGACGAAATTTGGCAAATTAGAAGGAACAGTGACACAACCACTTTTTTCACTCTCTTTCACCTTTTCATTTTCAATAAAATCCTGTAATTTATTAAGAAATGCTTGACTTTGAATGGTTATATTTTATATGAATGTCCCTTCTGCCCAAATCTAATTCATCCTGTGCAATATTTTGTCTTGAAGCGACATTCATCCAGTCAAATGGTTGATCTATTTCAGTAGATTCAATTTCTTCAAATTCTTCCTCATCTTCTAAATTTTGCAACAGATATTCCAAATCCAATCTCTGAATTTCATTATTCTCAAAATGCTGTTCATATATAACTTTCCATGAAGTATTATTTGGATTCATAATTTGAAAATCACGCCAAGGAATGTGCAACATAACTTCTTGCTTATAGAAATCTTCATTATTTATATTATTGGGATCATATTTCAATTTCGGTATAATTCCGGGGATAAATGGTTTTTTTCTGATACTGAAATTTTCACCGCGTTTATAAACGTTTGTGAAATAATTCTGCAAGGACATATTTTCAAACCTCACTGGGCGTTGCTTGTACTTTTCTAAAATATTTGAAACGGATATGTTTCCATCCTCCTTATTCATATCTAATTGTTCCCATGCGTTCCTTGCTAAATTAATGATGACAAATTGACGAGATGACTTACACAAAGGCCATCCCATTAACACCCAAAATATTTCCTGGGCAGAATAATCACGTTCAGCACACATTTTTATTAAAATCTTCTGAGTTATCTGCTGAACATTGTTATTATCGCGTTATTCTTGAACTGTTTGTCAGATGAAATCTTTCATCCCTTCTGATCTGGGTTCACCTTTGCTAGCATATTTAGCAATATATTTTAGAACTTCGTGAATGGAAATGACTGCTTGGGAATCCATGTTTGCTCGCCAAATTTTTAAAATTTGTGGGCTATGACTGTTTAAATAAGGACTATTTCTTTTTGAAATGTATTCTGGTTCATTAGTAAGGAACTGAATTTTACTTTCGTGAGAACATTCTTCGGGAAATTTGAAACGGCATGTGACTTCAGAAGAATCTTTTTTCTTTCCCTTACAATAAGCTTTAGAACATTTATGCATTTGTACTGCACGTATTAAGTGATTATAGTCAGCAGCTTCATCAGGAACATCGTAAAATGAAATTTAGATGGATGTATATCATAAACTTGATTAGGATCTGGTTGCCAAGTCGATATGAACTCGTCAAAGTACTTTACAATTTTACGTATCTTTTCATATGCTGAAACTCAATACGAAACCAAAAGTCCTTGACTTTGAAATATTTCTTGAAAAAATGTTCCATAAAAAAAATCCAATCGCTTGTGAGAAAAGTAAGCAACGATTAAAGGATTACAATTCAACAATTTTGATTTTCTAATGAATTCAGAATTTTGGTTACAATTAGTGTAAACATAGACTAGACATAGTGTAAACAAATCTGCATCAATAATGCGTTAAATTTCAGGCCAGTATAAATCAGCTGCACTAAGTGTAATGAATACAGTAGGAGTTCCCAATTCCTCAACCATGTCTAACAACTCTCGTGATTTGATAAACAAATACGAGCTCGATGATCTTAAATTAGCATTGAAAGATAAAATCGACTTGTACAATGTAAGATCTTTCTGCAACCGTTCCTGGAGTTTTCAATTCTTTCAACATCATGTAGGCGAGAATTTTTTTTTAATACAAATAATTCCATTTTGTAATGCTGTCCAACGCATTATGCTATTGAAAGCAAAAAATCTAAATCTTGGATGCCGTGCAAATCTTCTATCGTCATATATCATGAGAAATTTAAAGTAGTCTTTTGGTGTAATTTTACGAACTCTAGCATCTCTAAGATCACCTCTTCCTGTTGGAAATAACGTAGGAAAAGCTCTACAAATATATCCATCACATGGAAATTCATTTATAGGCTTAGTATCTATCTGAGGCCAAGGAATGACACTGGATTCATCATTTCCTTCTTTTATACCTAACATACTATTTATTGCCTCTCGATTACATCTGAAAGTCACATTTGGGGCTCCGGATTCATTTATATTATTTGTTCATGGACATTGATCATCTACAGAATTCAAAGTTTTTTCAACTGATGGTAAATAAATCTGCTGTTGCTCTTGACTGTGTATTATTCGCTGAAAAATATTTTCATTTTCGGGTAAACTTTGCAAATCATTTTCATCAATAGTAATATAACGATACCAAGGATTATTTTCCGTTAGATATTCTAAAGCAGACTTAACGTTTTCACGATTTACTATAAAATCTTTGAATTCTTCATCATCTTGTCTTCTAACAAAGATGTACTGTGATATAGTATCTATGGAATGAGGTAATAAAGTACAAAATTCTGTAATATCTTGACGAAAATTAGTAACTTGCCCACTGTATCCAAGCTGACAACCTTTAAT
The DNA here is from genome assembly GCA_963932465.1 of Maratus speciosus. Lineage (NCBI taxonomy): Eukaryota > Metazoa > Arthropoda > Arachnida > Araneae > Salticidae > Maratus > Maratus speciosus. Next base: position 242,334,121 of record OZ010800.1, on the reverse strand, counting down.
GCGATAAACAGTAATAACTGGATGAACTTGGATAATTAATTGCTCCTCAATGAAAGTTATGTTCTTCAATATTTCCGGTTGTGGACCTGGATCCACGTTATTAGCTACAGAAAAAATATTTAGTTCATTATTTACTATACATTTATGGCAAGTCTTACAAGATCCGTCAGATTCAATATGCACGTCAAACCAACGTCGATGACAAATTTCACAAAAATATAATTTAAAATTTTTTGTGCATTTTCGAAATTTAAAGCATATTTCCGAACACATGTTTTATCTTTCAGAAGAGATTTGTCATGTCGTCGTTTTTTGCGTTGGTATCTAGTCTCTTGACTTAAAGCTAAATCATGTTCGCGTTCTTTTCTACCAGTAAGTGTACGTTTACTCGGCATTCTTTATAATAGAACTAATATATATTCCATAAATTGTTTTTAAACGGCCAACATATTAAAAATAATGCTAATAGTAATTTTTTCTTAATAGTAAATGCGTTTCATTTGGTTAAATTTTCAACCTTCGAATTTGAATAACACTTTATATAACGAATTTAACATTTATTAATTTCATTTGTTTACAATTTTTTTGTTGCCACTTTACAAAAAAAATCATAATATAATTCTTTTAAAATGCGTAAGTTTCGTCTGCGTAAATTATTTCACATAATAAGAATAAGTTATGTATTTGAATTCTTAACACTAAAAAATACTTAATTTAATTAAATAATTGAATTTTCACAAATTTTAATTCATTAAAAATATGCTACAATTTTCCTAAAAATGTATTTTAAAAATTTCACAAAAGAAATCGTGAAACTATTATATGATTAAAAGGAATGAGAGCCAAGATATGCGCCATCTCCAACCAATCTTAATAAAGTATTCTATTAAAATGTATATTCTCCTCTCAAATAACATACATTTTTAATAAAAGAAATAATAAAAAAGCTGTAGCCGGTATTACGATAATTCTTTTGCCTCGCATGTAAATAATTAGAGATATACATATTATGTAAGCCACGCTACAATATTAAAAAGCTTCAGCGGGTAATACGATAATTCTTTTACCTTACATGCAAATAATTAGAGATTATTTAATTCCGCTTAATTATTACATTTTTTTTTTTTTTTAGATAAACGCAAACATTTTATCACAAACTCCAACAAAACTTTTTATTCTATTTATTCCTTATTCCAAAGATACACCTTTATCGTCTGCTGCCATAGTAACATAATAAATTAAATTTTATTAAAAAAATTTGCAGTAGTAGAAAAATATTTTACTAAATCGAATAGTTATTTTTAATTTTGGTTTTAGAATTCAATTCATGAACTCCCGCGCATAGAACGGGTTAAACAGCTAGTTAAATTTAAAAAAAAGTTTTTGATATATTTTGGCGGAATAATGAAAATATAATTTATTTATTTAATTAATCATGATTCTATCTATAAGTACTGACTCCATGATTTATTAATTTTTCTTCTGAAAATATACGTGTTTCATTTTTTTTTTTTTAAATACATCCGTAATGGAAAAACATGTAAAATAAATTAATTAAAATAGTAATTTTTTAAGGTTATTCTGTAACAAAAAATAACATTGTGTAAATCTACAGGTCATAATGTATGTTTAAGTTTAATTTCAAGTCAAAATACTGAATAGGTTTTTTTTTTTTTTTTTTTTTTTTTTTTTTGTAAAGTGTACGTCAAAATGTAATTTGAGTAGACTAGTAGAGGATTCGCTTCGCTCATCCTAATAAAAAGACTATAACCAAAATATAAAAAGTAAAAACTAGCCCGGTTGTAGATTGTCCTCAGCTATCCTATGCAAAAAATTCATTCAAAAATATTAAAATCAAAGCGAGAAATTTGAAAATAACGCCCCCATAAACTTTACTTTAGCGTTTTCCTTTTTTGTCGTGACTGAATCGGGATCTTAAAGAATCATAAAACAAACAGATCTTTGAAAAGATCTAAAACTGTGACAATATGTTGCAAATGATGACATTAAATCAACTCTCTGGGTGTCTTAAATTAGCATCAAACAAGAAATTATGTTCTGTGCCTGGTGAAATTAAAAAGTTATTTTTTTTCTAAGAATTTTTTTTCATTATATCTGAAGATAATCTCTACTGTCATGCGCCAAAAAACTGAAACAAATGAGCGTCAGATTCGTCGAAGTTATCCAAGAAATCTGAGGAGTGTTGTTGTATTACGACATTGTACACATTCATGTGGTTTTCATTACCCGAATGAAACTAAGTGAGTTAGGCTGGGTTGTTTTGTCCCAGTCAAGATACTCAATAGATAGACATTGTTCTAATATTCATTTATTTCCCTATCTTCAAAATTCTATTATTAAATTAAAATATTTTAATGGGGCACATATCCTTTAAACAGATGAAAATTTAGATTTCGGAGACAAATATTTAAAGTAGTTCCATGCACTCATTTTTTCACTAACAACCTCAGTTATGTTTTTGTTTTTCTTAATACTATAATATTTTCTCCATGCAATATTTTAACACTGTATAATTAATTAATAATAATTATTCCTTTATGTATGATTTTTTTATATTAATAGTAATGTATATAGCTTGCGCGCATGATTTAGAAAGATCTATATCCTCTAAAGTTTGAATCTTTTAATAATTTTTGTCACCTTAATATCCATTCATTCAATAAGTTTTTTTTTATTTCTTAGTTTTTAGTTCAATTTGAAGAAAATGACCCAGTAAAGTTATAAAGTTTTGAATCATTACCGTTAACAGGGGTCGAACCAGGCAAAATTTGGGGCCTATTGAGGGCCCTTTCACAAAAATCTATTTAATAAAATAGGCCCCTTCACAAAAATAAATTTAATAAAATGGGCCCCTTCACAAAATTAAATTCAATTAAATGGGCCTCTTCACAAAATTCTTTTTAATAAAATAGGCCCCCTTCATAACATTAATTTTCATAAAAACTGTTTTAAAATGTGTAAATTTTAAAGAAAACCAGCTCACGAAAAACAAAAACTTTAGCAAGGGGATTTAAAGAAGTTTTTGTTAATAAATTCTTTGTTCGAATTTGAGTAACTGGATTTCAACTTTCGTTACAAAATGTTATTTTTCACAAAAATATAATAAAATTCCAAACTTTTACTTTTCACAAAATGGGCCCCAACAATAAAAACCTGCATCGACCCCTGGTTAATACATTTAGAGTTATCACGCGCAACTAAAAAAATATCGATTTTGAGAAAAATCAATTTAAACTCTTTAATTCCCTTTAAACAGACCAAGGCTAATTTACGTTTTTTACTATAACGAGCGCAATTTTACGAACATTTTGATGCGGTTTGTGGCAAAATGTTAAGAAAAACATTAGCTGTAAAATAAATTTAAAAACAAAAAATCGATTTTTTGAAGATTTTAAAGAATCCCCTGTAATCCCTGTTTCCCCTTAAAGTAAATAATTTGCTGATGGAGATGCCCTTAAAAATTCACTTTGGTAACCTTTTGACTTCAGACAATTTCTGTTTGTTACAGAATTTTGAAACAGGCTGCAATGTGGCTTGAAGTGTGGGGGGTCGGGTGAAGAAAAACGGGCCATGCTTTAAAATGTAAAAATAAAATCTGAAAGTTTACGTGTTCAGTCAAAATTTCTAGAAATTTTTAAAAAATAATTTTCATAATTATGAATTTTTTTAAATTTTTAATAATTTAAACAAATGCTTTTTGTTTGTTTAAACACGGAAAAAAAATTTAAATGTCAGAAAATATATTGTTATCAAGAAATAAGTCTCAAATCAAAGAACTTATTTTATGAAAAAGCACAACATTTTTTCCCCTTTAATATGGATCATTTATTTTAACAGAAACATTTTGCTCCGGGTAAGCACAGTTCTAAAAGTCGTAGAAATGTTTCATTCTGTTCGCTTCTGGTACAAACGAATCACTTAATCAAAAGTTTGTCTGTTAAAGAAGTATTTTTCTTCTACCTATTTTCATGAGAGGAGAGGTAAAAGAAATAGGGTTTTATGAGAAAGTAAGTACAAATATTTTCTGGAGGGAAAACCATAAAATCTAAGTCTTATGTAGTATTTTATTCTATACATATAAAGAAAGTATTTTAATGAATAAAAATGGGGTTATAGTTTAAAATATACATTTTTTTAAGTAATTCACAATCAAGTTGTTAAATGATTGTTAAATGGTTGTTAATGATTTGTATCAGTTTCAAAAAAAGTATCTTTATAGATTTAAGGAAACGAGTTATAGTCCAGGCAATAGCGACCGTATAGGCGCTCTATCTAGCAAAATTCATGGTAGTTCTAGAAAAAGGCTTACTAAATGTTTTTTTTTTTTGGGGGGGGGGGTCGCTGAATCCGAATTTTTAACTTCCCACCAAAATTTCCCCCGGCAACCCCCCCACCCCAAATGTTGGTAAAATGCCCCCCGAAAAAAGTTTTTATTAAAAAAATTTTTTATTGTTTTAGGGAAAAAGTATCTAGAAATTCAGAAAGTAGACAAAATTTGCAACAAATTAGATGTATGACATTATGACTTAGGATGAAGGGGAAGGGGGGATCTGCCTCAGAACATGCGCGCGGTCCTACGTGTACTAAGTAAGCACAATTCTATTTAACCACTCACACGTTTACATTCGCCCTCCCATCTCCCCTCCGAACTTTCTCTATAAGGTTTACTTTAAGTTTTTTGGGTCGCTGAATCCGAATTTTTAACTTCTCCCAAAATTCCCCCCAAATGGTTGTTTTTAACTTAATTTTTTTATTGTTTTAGGGGAAAAGCATTACAAAATTCAGACACTAGACAAAATTTGCAACAAATAGGATACATGACATTATGACGTAGGATGAACGGGGAGGGGGAGAGCTGCTCTGAATATGCACTGCGGCGCTACGTGCACTAAGTAATGAAGTCCAGGCAATAGGGGATTTTACCTGGAAAAATTCATACTAGTTCTGTATTTCGACTCACTTTATGTTTTTGGGGTCGGTGAATCCGAATTTGTAACTTCCAACCAAAATTTCACCCGGCAACCCCCCCCCCCCCCAAAAAAAAAAATGATTTTTTGAAAAATTTGGCTTTTGAGAAAAGCGCGCGGGGAATGTTTTGAGGCAGCCCCCTCTCTCCCCGTTTATCCTACGTCATAATGTCATACATCGTATTTGTTGCAAAATTTTGTATAGTTTCTGAATTTCGTAATGTTTTCCCCCTAAAACAATAAGAAATTTAAGTTAATAACAACTATTTTGGGGGGTTTTCGGGGCCGAAAATTTTGGGGGGTAACTTAAAAATTCGGATTCAGCTACCCAAAAAACTTAAAGTTAACCTTATAAGAAAAGTTCGGAGGGGAGATGGGAGGGCCAATGTAAACGTGTGAGTGGCTAAGTGGAATTGCACAACTTATTCCACGCAGCACCGCGCGCATGTTCCGAGGCAGATCTCCCCTTTCACTTCGTCCTAAGTCATAATGTCATGTATCTAATTTGTTGCAAATTTTGTCTACTTTCTGAATTTCTAGATAATTTTCCCCTAAAACAATAAAAGAAATGATTTTTTTTAATAAAAACCTTTTTTGGGGGGTTGCCGGGGGAAATTTTGGTGGGAAGTTACAAATTCGAATTCAGCAACCCAAAAAACATAAAGTAAGCCGATTTCCAGAACTACCATTAATTTTGCTAGGTAAAATTCCCTATTGCCTGGACTATTACAACTTTAAAATTTTTTTGTTGTCTTTGAAATAACAGTATAACAATTTTAAAATGCTTTTGCCGTTACATAAACATCAATGGTGCACTTTAAATAAGCAAAAAAATCTATCTCTAATTATGTAAATACTTACTACATATTATTAATAACATAGCTCTAGAATTGTCACCGACTGCCATTTTTTAGTAACAGTTGTTATATCGAATATATTGAATGAAACTATACGGTATCATATGTAGTATAATATGTAAACAGTGTTTGTATGCCTCAAAATACTGTATATGATTTTATAAAAAGTAAGGAATACGTGAATATTAAGAGCTTTTTTCTGTTGATTAATGTGTTTGTTGTTAGTAAAGTGGAATATTGTTGAAATGTAAGATAATGTGCAAAATGGGCCCACCATGGCTGAGTGGATAAGAAACCACGCCGCTAATCGCTTGAGAGCATAGGTGGGGGCGGATTCGAATCCCGCCGGTTCCGTTTCATACTCTTTGTGGAGCCCCCAGGATGTAATTCTCTGGTGTTGTAAATTTCCTTTAGCTATCTCGTCCTATCGATGATGTCCTATAAGCGGACCCTGGTGTCAAGCACACAAGTCTGATGTATGTGTTCAATAAAACAAACAAACAAACATGTGCAAAATAAATTTTTCTGTTTTAAGATTGGACTTACTTTATCGTATTTTGTTATTTGGCATTACGTTTGTATAGCATTATTACTCTCATTCTCTTATATTGTATAATATTATTTTATTGTGTTATTATTGTATGTGTAACCTATATTAATATAAATTTAAGATGGCGGTTGATATATTCTTTCTCCAAGGCTATGGGATTTATTCCAGATACAAATAGATATAATTCTGGATGCTCCGTTATATGTTTGGAACCAATTTTAGCATGGACGATTTTGATACGTATGAGAGATTAGATGGTACAGAAAACGAAACTGCCTGTCAACTGGGCTACCAGCTGGAGGCAGAGGATTTATGCCACAGAAAAATCGCGTTCATCAATGTGAAATGAATGGAAACCCAATTACTGATAATGCCTCCATGCCGGAGTAATATCAGCTATAGGGTTTGCCTCCATTTCATAGTGCAGCACGCTTTGCGACGATGGAATGGCAGCTCCATCCCCCTGCTGGTACGACAGCTAAACAGCAGCTTCGTTATCTAATACCATCTAATATATCCTATAAACCAAAATAATCCACTCTAAAATTGGTTTAAAAAATGTGGCGCGGTTTCCTGTCCAAATAGGTTAAACGTCTGGTTAAATATTTAGCTTCTGTAGCCAATGGTAGTATCAGACTAACTATGGATGTTGATCTAACAAAACAATTTCTTTTTCGTAACATTGTTTAAAACAAAGTTATAGTCATTATTTAATAAATATTTAATTTTCAACTTTTAATTCTTCATTACTTAATATATAACAGCCTATAAATGAAAATAAATACTACAAATATCTTTATGTGCTGCGGATTTAGATATAACAAACAGTGCTACAAGTAAGCTGCAATCAGATGTATCAACAAAAAGTACCGGTTATATCTACTCAACTGCACTGATATGCTATTATACATACTGCATGAAAAATAATTTCTGGGAATAAATCGTTAAAGGAAACATTTCTTTTCCATACCTATCTATAACTAAACAAATGTATAAAAATTAAAAATCATATATCACGTTAATATAAGATGATTGTTAATTTGATACAGCTTGATACCATGCCTTTCAAACTGTCCAGAATACACAAACAGCATTTTGTAGCACTCATGTTATATAACATATTATGATGCATTAGATACATTACGCAGGTGGTGTTATATAAAGTAACAATATGCACTATACGGCAATTATTGACCGGACACTTTCAATTTTAGACATTTTTTCGAATATTTAAAGATATATTTGTCGGATTTTTCAGGAACTTCATGATTATGAAGAATCTGTTTGACTTTATATTTATCAACGGTTGATGAGAAGAACAATTAGGGGGCCAACAAAAAATCAAAGAAAGAATAATAATGTTTGGGATTGTTGATCCCTGTAAAATAAAATGCACGAAATGATCAATCGCTATAGCTTGCGAATATATGTATATTGTAAAATATATGTATTCATTTGTGGAAGAATAGAACATATATTCATATATATCGATTTTTGTAAAAAGTTTAAAAAATTTTGCATGTTTTTGTGTATATCATGCAGTGTTTTTTTTTTTTTTTTTTTTTTTTTTTTTTTTTATCAAATTTAACGCCAGTTTCAGAAAATTTGACAAAATGTAGTAGAAATAATATGGTGTAATTGGAATGTAAATATATTAAATATTTGATGAAATATGAACAGTTGAATGAAATATTTTTTATCTGCGCATGCGCGCAAGATGAAATATTCTTTTTCATGATTTGATTGTCAACTCTGTGGAGCAAATCATAAGAAAAGCCAGTCAAATATCGTGAAAATTCAGAAAGATATCGGCAATATAGTGCCGAATTTTTAGTTGCTCTCTAAAAGCTGTTGAATGATAAGGGATTTTCCACAAATTGTCATTTTTTATTATCTGGCTTTCAGTAAAGGTGTTTGTAATTCATAATTGTCAACAAAAGGATTTAGTAAAAATGCTTAGATTTTGATACTTCTTTTTTTTCTCGTAATACGCTCGGTCTGGTGATTTTCCAAGAAGAACTAAAGTATCCGTAAAAAATGAAAATTAAAAAAAGTAAAAATTAAAAATGACAATTTATGGAAAACCCCTTATCATTTAGCTATTTTTAGAGAACAACTAGAAATGAGCTCAGTCTATTGCCGATATCTTTCTGAATTTCCACGATATTTGACAGGTCTTTTTTTAAGAGTTGCTCCATAAGTTTGACTTTCAAATCATGAAAAAAAAAAATATTTTTTATCGTGCGCGCATGCGCTATGTTAAGATCATGTCTTGGTATCCGCACACCTTCGGAAGTGATTTTTTGAAATTTTTGAAATTTTCTCTTGTTATCCATTTTTTATAAGACATTTACTTTAAAACTTTGAAAAAAAAAATAAAAATTTTAACAACTACCCAGAAATAATTTTTTTAAGAGAAAAATAGTCAAAATTATGTCAAAAATTGACATTTCCGCAAAACGTGATAACTCGAAAATGAAACAATGTATTGACATTTTCTAAATTGCATAATAAACAGAATAACTTTCTCTAGGACTTAGACTACACACATTATAATCGCATTTCTATCTCAGATTATATGGCAGTTAAAGTACTAATGTAATGAAAAATTCGCAAAATTTGTCTCAAGTTTGTCTTTTATACCAGTGTAAATATAAAACTATTTAATATATTATCATGAGTGTAGTCTATTCCATCAAAAGACATTTGTAAAAGAAGTACAGAAAATTTTCTAGGCATTTCATGCATATTTTTTTCTTTTAGGATGTTTTGCGTATAGTAAAAATCTAAAAAACTTCATTTTGAGAAAAAGCTAAAAATAACTTTTTAAACACAATTCAAAAGCTGTAATAGCTGTAACTTTAAACAGTTGTAACTCGGGTTCTATTTTAGATACAGACAAAATTTAAGCAGATTTCGATAGAAAAAATGTTCAATTTTAATATTATTCCAAAAATGCAAAATCGATATTTTGATCGAAAATTACGTTTTAAAGGTGTTCGGATATCTTACTACTATTTATTTTTTACAAAACATCAAGGAATTCAATCTTATAATTACATTATATAAGTTAACGTTAAAATTCAAATTTGTGATTTAAAAGTTCAAGTAATATTTTCAAATTTACATTTCGGATTTTCAAATCCCTCAAAGAGTGTGAAATAGTTTTCTTTGAGAAATGGAAAAAATTCATGCAGCAAACGGTTAATGTTGATCACATAAATCTTTTTGGTTCTGTCACAGAGTTTTCTTAATCCTGTGTCGCAACTTTTGGCCCTGTTGATCTAACTTTGACACGATTTAGTTCAGGGATGACACTGATTGATAGAGAGAGATCAATATTATCTTCGTAACTACGAAGCGTAAATAGTAAATGAATTCACTGAAAGGAGAGTGCCTAATGAAATTCTCTTCTGCCAACACTAACTAAATCCTGTTTTTTCTAGAAGAATAAGTAAATGTACCATATTTTGCGGTGCATAAGTTGATCCTGTGTATAAGTAGTCTCTGCATTCTTAACCCTTGTATTCTGGATGTATTTAATGTTATAAGTTGGCTTTTTAATTCGCTTAGGAAAGAAACGATACTTTTTTTAATTGAATATTGAATGCGCTGACTATGTAATTAAATGCGTTGATTATTAAATTGAAAGCGTTGAAGACTGGGATTTAACAGATATTGTAGAAGATTTAACAGGACTTTGTTAATTTAACTGTGATGCAGAGCATTTATACTTTCCAGGTGAGTGATTTGGAAGATCAGTGGTAAATTAAAAATAAATCGCTCTTTTTACATTCTTCTACCTTCAATAGAAGAAACTATTACAGTAAGTTAAAAATAAATCGCTCTTTTTACTTTCCTCTATATTTAATAGAAGAAACTATCACAGTAAACTTCCGACTATCTGGCCTAGTAAAAAAAAAAATAATAATAAGTATGTTGCGCCTAGACAGGCAGGTTTCCGTTTTTGGGAAAGTGCTGACTCACGATGGAGGGGATTAGGGCTAGATAAACTGTTTCATCAGTTGTGCTTCGGGTTAACAAGTGCAGACTTTATATGCCGCTGTTCCTGGTTACGTTTGTATAGTCCTTTGGTGTCCTTCGTGTTTAGTTATTGAAGATTAGCGACATGGGTGATGAACGTAAAAATGTTTTTGTGACTGGAGGAGAAACTACGCTCGATAAATCGACTGCAGTCTGGGGTAACGGCAAAAACTATTGCTTCGGAGTTAGTAATTGGTAAAAGTACAGTGGGTAGCTGGAAGGAAAATCAAGCAGAAATTTAAAAGTAGTGTGATGATATAAGCTAGTCTAAGCCAGTGGAAGTGGCATGAAAAAAAGAAAAACCACGCTGGATGGAAAGCATACAGAAATCGAGGAAGCTTTATTTTTGTGGCATCAACACTTAAGACGAAATGGCTTGCCTGTTACTGTGCCGATATCGTAGGAAAAATCATTACGATTTTCCCGACATTTAGAATAAGCAGATTCAGAATTTATGTTAATGTTTTGCTTATTTTGAAACTATATGCAGTGTATATATAAAATTTATCATAAAATGTGTAACATGTGTTTTTAATATTGTGGCGGAGGGAGGGCAGGAAGTTAGTAAATATTTATAGAACTCCGGCTTATCCGGCTTTTTTGTTATCCGGCCCACCCTTCCGCCACATTAAGCCGGATAGTCGGGAGTTTACTGTATAGTAAAAAAAAAAATCGACTTCCGATTTTCGACAGATTTAAACATTTTAAGGGTCAGAGATCACGTTTTATACAAAATGTCCGTGTTCATTCTGTCCTTGTATCGCTATTGCACCATAGAAAAGTGTATGAAGTTATTCCCAGAATTGAACAAAATTATTTCCGTATATTTTTGGCTGTGGCAAGCAGGCTCTCCTTCAATTAGAAATATTCTGCGGGAAAGAGGTGCTATAATACCGATTTTTGCCCCATTTTCTTTATTGCACCAACGGAAATTGTAGGAAGTTATGCAGAGAATTGAACCAAATTTTTTGTGTAGATTTTTGGCTATGCACAGCAGTTCCTCCCTTAATTTGGAAATACTCTGTCGGAAGGCGCGCTGTAATAGAAATATCTATGCCATTTTCATTATTGTACAATCGAAAAGTATATGAAGTTATGCATAGTGGAGCCAAATTTTTTGTGTATGTTTTTGGCTGTGGCATGCAGATCCTTCCTGAATTTGAAAATATTCTGCCAGAAAGGGTCGCTGTAATAGCAAGTCTTTGTAAAGATGTGCCTTTTTTTATTGTACCATCTAAAAGTAAATTGCTCTGATAGCAATTTTTGTATAATTTTCTGGATTTTTTGTATTTCTATTCTCCATTGGTTGCTCGTACAGCGACAAGAACTCGCGTCCTGCTAAGCCGGCTATTCGTAAACAACTGATGCGACAGAATAACGAAAAACTACTGATTTTAATAAAATAATGATTTGAATAAATTAACTCGTTTATACTCTGATTAATTGACTGAAACAGAAATTTAAGATACATATCAAATTTGCTATAGTATTGAAATAATCATATTAGAGTATTAACATCTGTAACTACTTTTTGAAATATTAAGATGCGTGAGACAGAAGAAAGTTTTGGGATTGGCACATCCAACTAGTTATAGATAATTTTGATTAAGATACTTTAAATTATAATAATGCATACATTTATTTGTCTTGTTCATTTATATTTATGGTTAAAATTTTCCTTCAAGTCAACAAATATATATATTTTTAAAGTAAATTAATTTTTTATAACAATAATTTTAGAAACAAAACAATAGTAATTTTTATTTTTGTGTAAAATATGCCAGAAATGTTAATTTTTCTGGCTCACATTGATAAGGAAAAGATAGCAGCTTATCTCGTTATTCACTACATCTATGAACTGCGATCGTCGAATGCCGGATTTTATATCTGGTGTATAACTCGAACCTTAATGTCCTTTTGTAACGCTCGAACAATACACACTCCATCATATTTGTTCTCCTTTTCTTTTTTTTCTTTTCCTTCAAAAGAACTGACAAGCTGAGTAAATTAGACTTTACGAGAGAGAAGAATGTTTACAAAGTGGTTGCCGACAAGGCATTTGTGCTATGCCGTATTTGAAATTAAATGAGTTATTTTGTAAATAGTAACATGTAAATATGTTGTAATTATTAAACTTATTAATCTATGATAAGTTATCCAGTTTTATTTCGTAACATAAGAATAGTTTCCACCCCGGATTCTGAATAATATGTTACACTTTTAGTTTTGGAGGTTTTAAAAGTCGACACATACTCCGGAAAATAAGTTAAGTCTAAAATTTTTCGAACCACAGTTTGAAGGACCTTACCTTTATTGTTAAAAAGGGATTTACTGTTATGTTAATCAAAGGAAAAAGAAAAACTTCTGAAGGTGCAATATTTCTGCAATCTTTATTTTATAGCGTAAATATATTTATACAGGTGTTAAAAAGATGTATTAGAACACAATACAAGAAACATATTTTCTTCTTCGTAGAAATCATTGCAATCCATTGGTTAGTCACAACTGTAAGATGACTCGCTGTAACGGGCGTGTCCACCACGTCACGTGATAAGGGCGACATGACGCATTTTTATGTTAAAAAGAGATTTACTGTTATGTTAATCAAAGGAAAAAGAAAAACTTCTGCAAGTGCAATCTTTATTTTATAGCGTAAATATATTTATACAGGTGTTAAAAAGATGTATTAGAACACAATACACGAAACATATTTTCTTCTTCATAGAAAGTCATGATTGCAATCTATTGGTTAGTCACAACTGTACGATGTCTCGCTGTAACGGGCCTGTCCGTGTCCACCACGTCACGTAAAAAGGACGACATGACGCATTTTCATGTTAAAATAAACAATGTTTATTATAACGAGAAGTAGTTTCGATTGGTTGTGGAACGGGAGGATTTTACTATATGTTGATCGAATTTAAATTCAATTTCATTTCTCCTAACACTTAATCCAATTTACATATAAAACTACTAACGGAAACTTAACTTACGCAATGGAAAATGGTTTGTCAAAATATTATCCGAAATGGCTTCGCTACCAATGGTGCTCTGAAAATGCTATTCTAGAACCCAATTCAACTGTCCGATGATGACTAAAAACTAGAAACCCGCGATTACCGCCAAGTATTATATTAATATACAATGAAAAGTCTTCTTACCGAATTACGAATGCATCCACTAATACAAGACAGCAATCTCCGGGCACGTGGCAGCAAGGTTAGCATGCAATTGAAAAAGTTAATCCAAAGCTAATATCTGAGTAGCTAGTGACCATGTGAAAAAGAATTTAGCGTTTTTAAATTTAATAATATTGAATATATTTTATTGGTATTTTCTAGAGTTTAACTTTGAATAAATATAAAATACGGAGTCATCAAGAAAATGAGTTATACCTGTCAGCTGCATTCCAAATTATTGTGCGTCAAGCTCAGTGGCCACGAATGGTGACCGATCACTTTGTTAAAAATTAAATAGGCATCAATAAAATATTGTTACAAAACATTTTTTTTTTAGATTTTTACTGCAAGCGCTTTCTGCACAAAAATACTTATGATTATTAAAAATGTGAGTGCATTTGAAATAAATATTTAATACTAGCAGAGAAATTTATCAGCTGTTGCGCGGCTAATTTCGCAATGCAAATATTTGTAAAACCAATAAATGTTTTTTTCATAAGTTGAGTCTTCCACAACGTTGTTTTTTCCGGGCCATTATCGTTGTTTCTGTCTTAATGGTACGGTTGATTGAGTGCTCACATGCAGAAATAACACTAATTCAATAATGCTAGCACTTGAGGCAGTGGTTCGGATGTACCTGTGTATTTAAAAAGTTACGAACAGAAGAACGACTAATATATGAATCTTTTTTTTTTTTTTTTTTTTTTTTTTTTTTTGTTTACTAAGTTATTTGAAGTCTGTTTTCCTACTAAAGAAATATTTGTTATTTTGTACGTGACTGCCTTTTAAAGCACGCCTCATCATTTTTTTTTAACCATTTGGAAAAATGGTTATTGTCCTCGTCAGGGTAGGAAATCAAAAGCATACCTGAAGCTTTTTATTGGTCTAATCCGCATTTTATTCGTTTTCTGATTGGCCTATACAGTAATCTATATTTCCCTTTACTTTCAACAGAGATGGATACTTCTGTTGCCACTATGACAAAAAAGTAATAAAAACTACAAAAAAATTAATATCTCGGAAACAAATTGAGATACAGCTTTCAAACAAATTGCAAACAATGTACATTTTTTTTCTCTATACGATGGTGTAAAAAGTAATATTGTGGGATGTTTAGAAGTTTAAGAATGAAATTTCATTTAAAATGGGTTGTCAGATTTCTACGATGGAAAAGCCTTTTCCCGAACAGCCAATGAAATGCTTGGATAATACGTAAGTTTCAGGTGGATAATACATAAGTTTCAGGAAATCTGACGTGACGCAGGCGATTTCTGTCGCTTGCAATTTTTACGTGTAATAACACTATTAATGTTTAATTCATGGCGTACGTAATGTATGATCAACTCCGTGAGATTTTTTATGTCTTAAATTTTAGTCTTCGAAAAAATCATTTTCCAAATGGTCGTTGTAATTTGTTAAATTGCTTTTATTTATTTATTTATTTATTTATTTATTTATTTATTTTATTTATTTATTTTTTTTTTTTGACAAAAAAAAGTTTTGTTAGTAATTTTACTTGTAAATTGGATTAAGCGTTAGTGGAAATTAAATTAAATCTAAATTGGATCAACATATTGTAAAATTATCCCCCGAACCACAGCTCAAACTATTTCAGGTTATAATAAATATTGTTTGTTTTAACTCTTTATGCCAAAACAATCTCTAAAAGGGTGAATTGAGTGCGTAATATTTTACTCATAAAGTAAAATAATTTATTTAAATGCCGTATAATCCCGTATATAACGTGCACCTATGATTTTAGAATATTTTTCATGTTTTTAGGTATATTCGCCGAACTACGCGCACCCATTTCTATCTAGAAAATCATGTAGGAAATATGACGCATAAAAACACAATAAAAAACATTAATCGAATGTGCTCATTCAAACCAGTGGTTAGAATTAAGGATCGACTGAAACCGAATTTCGGTAATCTTCCTATTTTCGCTCGAAAACGAAAACGTCCAAATTTTTTTTTAAAGTAATTAATACATACATAAAAATACGTCATTATAAATTAATTATATGTGTTCATTAAATATACATAATTATTAAAAATACAAAAATGCGTGTGGTCCAAGTTGCCTATCACCAAAATTATCATTATTATTTTCACATAAAATAAAATGTAACTAATTCATCAAAGACACAGAATGATTCTCTAATTATGCAAATTTCATCTAATAAAAAATGTTTTAGGTATTCACACCTTGATTTATCTTTTATAATGATTTTTTTATTTGATTATCTGTTATACTAAAACTTCCTCAAAGAGTGTTCAAAAGACGTCTGTGGTTTCAAACTAAAAATTTTCTATTACTGTTAAGTCTGTTACTTTAAAAGAGTACGTGACAAGCGTCTTCCAAGTTTAGTCAGATATGCATTGCTTGCTTTATAATTTGAACTCATGTCTTGAGTCAGTGATGACTGATAATTATAAACAGTGAACTTCATAGCAATAAATAAAGAGTATTTCATTGCAACCGATACAGCTCAAATAAAAGAGTAATGTCGAAAATTTCCGAAGGAAGAAACAAGATTTTTGGAATACTGATAGTTTCGGTAAAGACGAATTTTTTGCAGTATTTTCAGCGAAAACGAATTTTTGGAAAAACTCAGATTTTGGTCCAAAAACGAAAACGAAACCGAATTTTCGGTGTATCTCTACTTAGACTACTGGCCACAGAAAGACCAAAGTTCGCGTGTTAGAAACCAGCGCAGTAGGCGGGTTGACTGTAAAACAATTCCGCGTATGAGAATAATAATTCAGTGGCTTTCCCTTGAAAACTCCACACTGAAGAAATTCTTCTTTTAGCAATATGGCCAAACTAGCCGAAGCTGAACGAAATCCTATTTTAAAAAACTAAGTAATAATATAAAGTAAAAAAGTGAACAAATGTGAAGCTAGGATATACAATTCTTCTAAGCGTATCTATAATACACTGTTCAAAAAAATTAGGGGAGCAAGCAAAAAAGTGAAGAGAACAGCGCAAGACAACTATGTATGGTCATAAATGGATGGTACACGTGTATCAATGCGCAATACTGAAAAAAAGATCCAAAAAAAGTTGTAAGGGAGCTTTTATTCTTTGAAAAGATGAAAATAACATGAAAAGATGGTTTAGGGCAACAATTTGTTTTCATGTAAAGGATAAAAAAAAGTATTGTTTAGAAATGATGCAAGATTTTAAATATGACGTGTGGTCACCTCGAACAGCTAAGACTGCTGCACACCTGTTTTCTATGGATGCGATGATGTTATCGTTAGGACTTTGAGGAATACTGTTCCACTGCTCAAGAGTTGCAATCTCCAAGTCCTGGACAGTAAAAGAAGGCTTCGGTCTCGCAGCAATGCATCGCCTGAGTATGTCCCAAATATGCTCGATCGGATTTAGGTCAGGAGAGCATTTTGGTCATTCCATACGCTGTATTGTTTTAACTTCAAGCATGTTTTCTACAAGACGAACTATATGAAGACTGGCATTATCATGCATGGAAAAAAATAAATCACTATTTTCTGCAACATAAAATACGACATGCGGTCTCAGTATCTCGTCTGTATAACTTCGGATCGTCAAATTGCCATTCCGAATGATATGCAGGCCCGTACATCCACCTATGCGGATTCCAGCTAATAGCATCAACCCACCTCGTCTGTAATGTGATCTTTCACGAACGAATGTGGGATTGAGTGTCTCTTTCTCTTCATGCCAAAACACATCAGATGTCACATCCAGACTGAATCGCGACTCGTCTGTAAACAGAATTTGACTCCAACAACGTTGCCTCCAAATTCGATGTTCAGTTCCTCAACTTCTTTGGGTCGCACAGTGGCTTGAGGTGAACGAAATACAGACAATTGGCTTACGTGCATAGAGACCACCCTGATGAAGCCTATTTCGGACTGTTTGGCTGGACACCTTCGTCCTGTGACCAAGAACATCTGTGTTTGCAGCTAAATAGCATTGTCCGTTCCGTCTCGACGAACTGTTGACAGGATGTATCGGTCATCAGTTTCTTTGTTAGCACATTTTCGACCTTGCACTTGTCGATAACTACCATTCCATGCGTCTTGTAGTCGATTCCATAGCCTTTCATGGACACCTCTTGCGACTCCAACAGCGTCCACTACACTTCGTTGTGTTTCCCCAAATTCAACTGACCCGATAACACGCCAAGTCATGGATTGCGATAAATCATGTTGTGGTGACATTTTCAAGCCACCTTTTCTCAAAACACAAGCTGAGCAATTGAATTTTACAACCTAGGCAGTGAAATATACATTTCTGCAAAATCCCGATTTCTCCTGTTATCTCCTTTTTCTAGTTTTTGACGTCATAAACTTTAATTTACATGTGAAGTTTTCTTTATCTGTTTTCTACAACAATTTAAATTATGTATGTTTTATTTTACGTTACTTATCGGTGTAAATATTTGCGTAATTTCGTTAAAACCATGTGCTCCCTAATTATTTTGAGCAGTGTATCTATCTGAATACACACAAAGCGTTTGGAATCGTGCTGTGGTTATTTCTACTTATTATGTCTTTTTTGTGTTCATTAATATGTGAAATTCAGTTCTTATTTGTAAATTTTTATCTTTATTTTTTATAATGGGTGTATTATGCGCACCTGTAAGTTTTTAGCAGTTTCCTATTTCAAAAGTGCACGTTGTACTCCGGAATATAACGTAAGTACACAAAGTTATATTTAACTCAGTTCATATTTGTAAATTTTTATCTTTCTTTTTTATAACTGGTGTATTATGCGCAACTGTAAGTTTTTAGGCAGTTTCCTATTTCAAAAGTACACTTTATACTCCGGAATATAATGTAAGTATACAAAGTTATATTTGATTTTGTTTCCCTATTAAATGTATTTTACAATTAAATTTTGATCATATATATATATACATGCACACTCACACATTTATTAGAAGAGTTCAGCTGATTAAGGTGGTATGTGACAAAAAAAATTCATTAATTATATAACTAAAGATAATCAATGGACCTGTTATTTACTGTTAAATTATTATTTGAAAAAAACCCTAATAATCGCAGAGATTTTAATTGATAAAGGGGGCATTTGGAAACAAACACAAATAGATATTTGAAACTTTACAGTTCTTTTCTCAAAATGATGATCGTGTCACTTACCACCTTTATCACCTGAGCCTTTATACATATATATAATAAAACTTTTTGGAATTATTAACTATAAATCACATGACACGTCGACAATAGATAAATTTAATAATTATATTACACTATAAAATCGCATATACAATAATCTGAAATTCATTTTATATCGTCGTATCTATATACCGGGTGTCCCAAAAAGGACTGACTGATTTTAAAATTCAATAACTTCCAAACGGTGACAGATATTAAAAAAATTCTTGCAGGAGGGTTATGCATAAAGTCAAAAGTTTTTTTACAGTGATTTTCGATTTTAGTTCAAATTACAAACAATAGATGGCGCTGCGATCAATAGAGGCTAAATTCAGGCTCGATTTTTGGTACTTCGTGGCCCGGATAATACATTTCCATCTCCTTTTTCTGCATGGAACAACAGAAAGGACCAAAAATCGAGCCTGTATTTAGTGACTATTGCTTACAGCGCCATCTATTGTTTGTAATTCGAACTAAAATCGAAAATCACTGCAATAAAACTTTTGACTTTATGCATAACCCTCCTGTAAGAATTTTTTTAATATCTGTCACCGTTTGGAAGTTATTGAATTTTAAAATCAGTCAGTCCTTTTTGGGACACCCGGTATATGTATATTGTTACTGTCACAGAGTTTTCTTAATATAGTCTTTCATTTTTTTTTCTCTCTATCGATCTGTCTTTTGACGGAATTGAGTTCGGGGATGACACTGAGTGATATAGAGTGGGTAATATTCTCTACGAAACCATGAAGCGTAAATAGTAAATGAATTCACTGAAGGATGTAGTAAAACGTCTAATGAAATTCTTTGCTAACACTAACCTGCTAGTATTAACCTAATCCTGTTTTCCTGATGAAGAAGTAAATATTCGTCTAAAAGTTAATGGAACCTGAGAGGGAGCTTTCTGTACTTTTTTATTCTTAACAGGAATTTACTCTGATGTTAATCAGTAGAAAAAAAAAAAGAAGTTTACTGGAAAAACAATAGAAATCCAAATAAATATTTTATTCATGATATTTATGCAAGTAGAAGTAAAGTAACGTAAATTGATATATAATGGTTAAATTATCTTTATTAAATATAACTTTTTTATTTCTAATAAATGACTGATATACGAATGCATAGAAAGCAAATAAATAGAAATATAGTACTGTATGTATACTACTTGATTAGAATACTGTATACTAGGGCTTATCTAGTAATTTTACTTGATTTATAATCTTTTACATTTATCTGTTGCATACATAAAGTCGAGGTGTAGGTATTAAATAACCGAACTGGTGCTGGCACTGACAAACAGCGAGCATGCATTCGAACTTCCCTTGTCGCTATTACCTGGCGTCTACTCCATCCACTGCTCCATATTCAAGGTCACGTGTCACATAGTTAGGCTGTAGCGTTTCCTCGATGTGAGCTGTGTGAAGATGACTTGCCGTAAAAACCACGTGTCCACATAGGGTTAACATCAAGTTTCTTGTCAATCTTCTGAAAAGTGCCACAGAAGCTTATGCTATGTTAAAAGAAGTGTCCGAACAGAATGTTTATCCCGCACTCAAGTTTTCGAGTGGTTTAAAAGTTTCAAAGGTGGAAGAAAAACGACAGGAAACGGGCGCACGCATTCAAAAAATTTGTCTGTGTATTCGCAAAAATCTTCTTATGAGTATCTGAGCTGTTCCTGAGTTTATACGAATCGACGAAGAAATTGATCGTCAGATTTTGCGTTAAACATTTAGTATAAAGATGAAAAATACTGGATTCTGCACAAGGACAATTTGCCAGCCCATTCGGCTTTGCCTGTGAAGACGTTTTTTGGCAAAGCACAGCATACCCGTGTTGGATCATCCACTGTATTCGCCAGACGTAGCTTCCTGCGATTTCTACTTATTTCCAACTGACAAATCGGAGCTAAAAGGGACGAGATTTGAAGCGTAGAATCATTCTAAGCAAAACCAGTAGAGACTCTCAAGGATCTGACAGAAAAATACTCTCATCACAGCTCTGAACAGCGGAAAAATCGGAAGGAGTGGTGTAGAGATCGCTAACGGGAATATATTGAAGGAGTGGGAGTTTCTGATGTAATTGATAACGAATAAAAAGTTTTATGAAGTCAATCTGGTTATTTAATAGCCACACTTTGTAAACCTATTACGTACAGTCGTGAAAAAATAAAATACCCCCTACCAACTTTGCAATAAATTATTGCAGAAGAAAGTTACTGGTACCAAACGATTGGAAATAAAGTCTACTTAAAATGATGTATACAAAATTAGCTTAGGGCTCATCTACATATCAAAACGAAACCAAACACTTTTTTTCAATACCCAAGTTTGAGACAATAAATCAATTGTATTCCCTCAATTAGCCTAAATACAAAATTTCATGAAATTCGTACGATTAGTTTCCGAAAAATTAATAATTTTAAAATGAGCATATTTTAGGTATTGTATTCAAATTGAAGTTTACTGGATCACTGAGATGCTACAGAATGACTATGTCACTTCTATTAATGTATTATTTCTGACCAATATGACAATTTCACTCGCTTAATATGTATCGACTATTGCCAGCCTAAATTTTTCAGAAAATGATTAAAATATGTAGTTTTTAAACTATGCTTATCTGCATATCATGTACCGACACTTAAAGGATCATTTTGACACTTTTTAAGAATAATTCGAAAACTACTTGAAGAAAAATTTGAAATTGAAATTTCCCATAAAAGAGGACATAATAAATAAAAATCTATCAAAAAAAATTGTAGGTTGCAATTCATATTTTTTTCGAATATTAATTTCATAATTCATATTATAAAATTTTTAAATTTTCAAATTTAATTTATTTATATATATTTTTTTTTTTTTTTAGAATTATAACCACACAAAAAATTGCATTAGGATTAAAATTTTAGGAGTTTTAAATAAAAATATGAAAATATAATTTAACATTAAAAGCTCTAAATTTTGAATGTTTATAATACAAAAATTTATCATCCAAATAACTTGAAATTTCGTTTCTAGACATAGTTTGAACTGAAAATTTAAAATATATAATCAAAATTGTGTTGCCATTTAAAAAAAAAACAAAGTTTGGTCTGGTTTTGATTTGTAGATGCCTTCCTAAGCAAATTATATATACATCATTTAAAAGTAGAGTTTATTTCCAATCGTTTGGAACGAGTAACTTTCTTCTATAATACTTAGTTACAGATTAGTAGTCCCCCGACTATACATTACATTAATCTATTGCATGATGGAAATATAACCATCCTCAGATCAACAGTAAACAACGAAAACAGGAAATTGAAACGATAATTTTCAAGGACAATAACATTTTTGAATTCTCATCAAAATGAATTAGACTGTAAATCATCATACAATCATCGAACTGTTAATATATCTAAATTATATTTATCGAAAGTGAACATTAATAATCATAAATAAAACCTGTTTATTCCTTCCCACACATGATGCAAGAGACTTCCTTGATTACTGAAAAGAACGGAAAAACTTTATGACATTTTGATTATTATGATATTAGCTGTAAGATAAGAAACATGTAAGATTTAAAGTAGCTGCCGTAAGATGCAGCATAATAGTGTTTGTTAAAATGTAATATAATAACTAAGAAAACCAAAAAATAGGCTCATTAGTGAATTTACTTCATGCGTTCAAAATATTTTAACACAACATTTCTTTTCTTCTTTTCACACAATAGTCAAATGTATTATAAGAATTTCAGTAAAGAATAGCCAACTCGAATACATCGGCCAATACATCCAATCGAGGGATTGCTTCAGCAGAAACATAAAGGTAAGAAATTTACCTATATTATTATATTGATTGATTTATTAAGAAAGGCCAGATTTAGATATCTAAATATTAGCGCGCGTGTGCTACTGCGCAAAACAGAGGTGGCTTTTTTGCAACATTGCGTATGTTGTTCGGAAGAATGTTATCATTCAGCAAACATGTATCAAGAACAAGGAATTTTTTTCTAAAACTATCCGTAATCATTGCCTTTCAATTTCAATTTTCCTAATAACATCTTAATTTCCAAAATAAATTTAAGTATAGTTGATTAGACGATGTTCCTGTTAGAAACTTTTTAAAATATGATGTTTCGTTCATCATTTTGTTATATTTACACTCTAAATTTTAAAAAACAACTAATTAAAAATATCCCTCCTTATCATTAAGTATTTTATCCTAAATTATTTTTAAAAAAATTGAGTTGACAGAACAATAAGAAAATATGACACATAAAAAGAGCTTTTAAATGCCCTGGAAAGATATAAAATATCGTAGGTTGTTAAACAATTTCCATCACAAATATAATATTTATATATATATATCTATATTTAGCAACGACTCATAAAATATTTGCTGATTGTTAATGATCAAATTTTATTTTTCTTGTATCTTTAAAAAATTTCCGTTCTTTTACCACACTGAATTACAACTTGCACCACAATTTAGAGATTCTGCCAAAGAAAAATAATTACTCAATCTAGATTTATTTTTTTCTTACATTAGATTGTATATATTTATTTTTGAAAACAGTCTAAGGTAAAATATTCAGGTCTTTTATTATGTAAAAATTAATGAGATTTTAATGTTCATCATCTTAAATTTTGTTTCACTTCCCGAAAACTTGAAGTAAAAAAGATAAACAACCGTTCTAGCCATACTAAGAAAAATTCTCACAATAATTAAGGATTTTAAGGTATTTTTTAATACTTAGACATATTGTATCTGATCAAAAAATCAGCTGTCAAAAAAAAATTTAAATACTTTCAATAATGGAAATGTAAATGATTAAATAATACTCAAATTCGGAAAAAATCTTTTAAAAGTATTAAGGGCATTTTATCATTCAAACAAACACCTTGATATGGCAATTCTATTCTACTTATCCATAACTATAGTTTTATCAATATTTATTCTATCTAATAAACGCAAAACTTGCTGTTTATTTTATATACAGGGTGTCCGAAAAGTCTGAAAACGGTCGAAGAAGTCGAGAGAAACATATCAGTCTGAAAAACAAAAAGATACCTGTTAAATATTTTTAAAAAAGCTACTCAGTGATACCAAAGTTATCCCCCCCCCCCACACACACACACACACCAAGACCCACCGACGGTCAGAGGATTCCAACTTTGAAATCTTGAATTATAACCTCATTTTTTATTGCAGATTTGCTTCTACGGACAAAAATACGTAACTTTTGTATTTAACATTTTTTTCGAATCCTCGCTGATCACGGTGTAATCGAGCATATTCGAGAGATATATATTTTGGTTTTTCCCAACCAGGTTTTGTCAGATCAAAATCTCATTGGTCAGAACTTTTGTCGTCAAATTGGCCGTCTTTTGCGGGAATAGTGCATCTCGAAAACCATCAGTGCCGGTTGTTTGGACGGCGCTTTATATGCTTTTTCTATAAAAATTAATAGAAATATTAATTTTACAATATATGCACCTTCCGAAGGTGCATATTTACAAGATAAAAAATCAAAATATACGCAGGTTATTATTTAAAAATAATTGAGTGGATAAACAAATATGCAAATAGAGATATTTCTATTATTTTTTATGGAAAAAGACGGCTACTGTGACGACGAAAGGTATGGCCAATAAGATTTCGAATTGGCAAAACCAGGTTGGGAAAACCAAAATATCTATCTGTCGAATTTGGTCGATTATACCGTGATCAACGAGGATCCAAAAAAAAAAAAATGTTAAGTTCAAAAGTTACGTATTTTTGTCCGTAGAAACAGAAAAAAAATGGATCTCTGCAAAAAATCTGCAAAAAAAAATGGAGGTTATAATTCAAGATTTCAAAGTTGGACCCCCCTCTGACCCACGTGTGGGGAGGGGTCGGGGTAGGGGCTTAATTTTAGTATCACTGAGTAACTTTTAAAAAAATATTTAACACGTATATTCTCGTTTTTCAATCTGACATGTATTTCTCGAGTTTCCAGACTTTTCGGACACCCTGTATATTTTGTTTTACATTAGTGTGCTCAAGTCAGTTTGTAATAGTAATTTCTTATAATGAAAAATTTGGTTCAGATATTATTTCATAGTTATTTCTTGTAATTTTTAATCAGTAAGATATATTTTGATATTAGATTATATTCAACATAGATATTTTAATATGAAATGTATATGTAATTTAACAAGCATATAATATGCTTTATATAATCCTGTGTACTGCAATATATTGCCATCGTGTGTATAATTTCTGTATTATATTTCATATTTTATAAAGCTTGGTCATCTTTTCCATTGACTCTTGGTCTCCAGTGTCCATAACTATCGCAGATACTGTGTTAAATACAGTTTTTCTCCCTCCTCATAGTTACAGTTTGACCCATAATACTGGTGAGCCGTTATGAGTATAGATGTTTAACCGTCTTGCTGTTATCCCACCAGTTATTTTTTAGCGGATGCTTTGTCTGATTTAAATAGGACATTTTCCCCGATTACGGTAGTCAAAAATTTCTGCTTTAAAGAATCGGTGAGAAAAGATTAAAAATTCTGTAAAAGACACTCATCGCGTAGAATTACTTAGCAGGGAGAGGGTTAAGAGCTAAGTTATGTCATTCTACGAAAATTTGGCTGATGGTTTTAAATTCATGAAGCTGAAGCTATACTGTAATAAAACTCTTAATGATTTTTTAACCTATGAAAGTATAATATAACCTCATTCAAAACAGTACAGTAACACCTTTCAAGTTACTCACAATTCCTAAAAGCGTCATTTATCTTTGAAACCTCAGAAACCAATATATTTTTGAGATTTAAGAGGATTAAAAAAAAAAAAAAAAAAAAAAGTTTCTTTTAATGCCACTAATTTTCAATAATATTTATGAGAAGTTTCTATTCTCAATATGCAGTATAACCTCAAAAATCCGGCATCATCGGGACCGATACTAAGCCGGATTTTTGAAAATTCCGGATTTCTGAAAGAATATCAAAAGTGCTCTTAATAGTGCATTTAGTCAAAATTTTATTCATAACAAAGTGATAACTATGTGGTTAAAAAAACTAAATATTAAAAAAACTTGTTTTAATTAAATTTTCTATGTAAAAAAAAAAAAAATCTAATAAACAGTGAATTTTTTTTTTCACGTGCACTTCCTTCCTTAACCTTCGGGATGTCAATTTTATAAAATTTGCAATATTTTAGCTTCTGTTTTTTAAAGTAATAAACTCTGTACGATCTGATTCCATTCTCAGCACACAACATTTTCACAAAGCCTTTCTAACTTTCTTATGAAGACCACTTTATCTGCGAAAGACAAATTTAAATGCTTAATTTTAGAAGCAACTTTCCATTATTTCGAAAAAAGACTTCGTACTAGCTATAATACATAAATAAATAAATAAAAACTTCCAAAACTTCAGAGAAGAAAAATACACATGTTCATCATGATATTTTTCTTTCTTCTGTAAGTTAGAAGCGTAAAAAAGAAAAAAGAAAAGTGCCCAGTTAAACTGATGGCATTTAGCTCACAGACTATTCACACTAATTGTATGTTATAGTCTTATTTCAAAGAATAATGCTCTCGAAAAATAAATTAAGGGGGATTACCCCCCCCCCTCCCGCTTCCCCTCTTTATATTTAATCAATGAACTTCCAAATGTCATGAGTAAGCGCCTTATCGAAATAAGCCGGTATGCCAAATTTGAAGCAAATTGGATAGAAAAACCGATTTATCTAAATTAAAGGTGGTAGTAGCCCGCCTTTCCCCTTTTATATTTAACCAATGAACTTCCAAATCTAATCAGGGAAGCACCTTACAAAAATAAACCGATAAATCAAATTTGAAGTAAATCGGATAGAAAAAAACATTTGTCTAAATTAAGGGAGCTATTAGCCACCGTTCACCCTTTTATACTTAAACAACGAACCTTCAACTATAATCAGGGAAGCGCCTTATCAGAATTAACCGGTGTACCAAATTTGAAGAAAATCAGACAATTCTGCACGAAAAACTCATTTATCAAAGTTAAGGGAGGGATTAGCCCCCTGTGCCCCCCCCTTATACTGAACCGATGAACCCCCAAAACTAATCAGGGAGGCACATTATCAGAATGAACCTAGAAAAAAATTGAAGCAAATCGGCTATTTCTATCAAGAGTTATCGCGTTACGGACATACGTACGTACATACAGATATACAGAACGGGCGGGCACATTAGCTCTCAGGCTGTGATAGCCTGTGAGCTAAAAATGACGGAAAAGATTTCGACTGATGCCGAATTTTTGAAGTTACCGGATTTCTGAATGCCGAATTTTTGAAGCCACACTGTAGCAGTTTTCTCAAACCGGAATTTACGTTTTAGGAAGATGCTATCGATTCACAATTAATCATTTTCAGCTGCATAACTCAATGCATACATGTAACTATAAAAGAAAAATATATTTATTTTAATGTCACTGTTGGTGATGTTAATTCATGTCTTGACTTTTTTATTGGTATACTGTCGGTAAATAAAAAGGCGCTTCAACTGAAATATGCAATTTTCTGTACATATATTTACTACAAAATAAGCTAAAATTTCATATACAGTAAAGCGCCGATTATCCGAACAAGTCAGGACCGACCCTAGGCCGGATAACTAAAAGCTCGGATAAATGGACTGACAAATTAAGGGATGTTCCTGAATATACTAAAACGTTTCATACTTTATCAAGGCTTAGGACTGGCAGCACCAGTTAGTGCTGGCGTTTTTTAATTTTTTTCTTACTTTTTTATCATTTAAAAATTTCTTTTTCTCTTTTTATCATTTTCTTAACTCCAGAGATTATAATTTAAGCAAAAAAGATTTCGATTGTTGCTTGCTTGAAAGAAGAAATTCTTTTCAATGCTTCCATATTTCTAATTATTCTTAAAAACGTTAGTTTAATAAGATCAGCGTTCTTCTGCCGTTCGAGCCATTTCATAGCTGTTTCCAAACATTCAAAGGCTTCGTTATTTGATGGACCTGGGCCGTTTTCAGAGCACTCATTTTTATTTTCTTTCATTTACCTCCATTCCCCAAGCCTTTTATTCTCTTGTTACGGCTTCCACCGATACACTAATCGGGGATTCGATTTCGTATGCTAAATTTGAAGGGGGAAAAATGAGAGAAATAGTGTGTTTGGATAATTGGAAGTTCGGTTAAAAAACTTATTTTGAGAGAAATTGGCTTTTCGGATAATTGTAAGTTCGGTTAAAAAAAATTTTTGAGAGAGATAAGCTGTTCAGATAATTGGAAGTTTGGTTAATTGGAGTTCCGATAATCGGCATTCTACTGAACATTCATTTTCTATAAAAGAAGTTAAAATTTCAAGTGCAGTCGTGGAAAAAAATAAATATCCCCTACTAACTCTGCAAAAAATTATAGTAGAATAAAGTTACTGGTACTAAACGATAGGCATTAAACGCTATTTTTAAAAGATGTATATGTCGCAGGCTAATTGAGAAATCCGGCTCTTTGCAAACAGCCTAGGCTCTTTGCAAAGAGCCGGGCTAATTGGAACATCAAATAAGCTTAGGAAGCATATACAAATCAAAACCATCCCAAACCTTGTCCTTTTAATGGCAACACTTAACTTCGGCAATGTATTTTAAACCTTCGGTTCAAACTATGCCTAGATACGAAATTTAAAGTAATTCGGATGATATGTTTTTGAATTTTAAGCATCAAAATTCAGTGCTTCTAATGTTAAATTATATTTTCATATTTTTATTAAAATCTCGTGCAATTATTATCCTAATGTGCTACTTTTTTGTACTGTTCTAATACTAAAAAATACAAACGTAAACACATTGAATTTGTAATTTTTATAATTTTATAATTTCATAATATGAATTGTGAATTACGTAATTAATATTCGAAAACATATGAATTTCTACTTACAAATGTTTTATTGGATTTATATTTATTATGTCCTGCTTAAGGCAAATCCAAAATTTAAAAAAAAAAAAAAAAAAAAAAAAAAAAAAAAAATCAAGTAGTTCATATTATGCTTAAAAAAAGTCAAAGTTATGGTCTATGATATGCAGAAAAACACAATTTTAAAAATATATATTTTACTCATTTTATTGAAAAATTTGGGCTTTGCAATAGTCGAAAAGTATTAGGTGAGAAAAATGACCATATTGTCAAGAAATGATACATTAATAGAAGTGACTTAGCCATTCTGTAGCATTTCAGCAATCGAGTAACGAACTTCTATTTGGATATAGCCCTTAAAATATATTCATTTAAAAATAATTAATTTCTCTGAAACTAATTTCATACAATTTCATACGAATTTCATAAAAATTTGTATTTATGCTAATTGAAGGGTGTAGAATTTATTTACGAGGTCAAATTGGGTATTGCTATTATAAAAAAAAAGTTTGGGTTTGTTTGGATATGTAGATGGTCCCCTAAGCAAATTTAATAATGGTCATAAAAGTAGACTTTATTTACAATAATTTGGTACCAGTAACTTTCTTCTACGATAATTTGTTTCAGAGTTAGTACGGGGGGGGGGGGGGTACTTTTGTTTTCGACGACTGTACCTCAATTTCCTACAAAAGCAGCTATTTTCTCTAAATTGTGAATGCAAGCTGCGATATAACCATTTTGAATCAAATGACTTAAAAAATGATCTTTCTTTACGCCGTATATTGCGATAGCAAAAGTTTGTTTTACTACAGTTTTGTTCAAATTAAACATAATTCAATTTTTTAAATATACTGCAAATGAGCTTCATTTTATTGGAATAAATAAAAACGTAATTGGTTGATTTAAAGATACCCAATTCCTCAAACATTAATATTTAAAATTTATAGCAAACATTAGAGCTCTATAGAGCATTTTACTTTTACGAATGAGTCGAAATTAAAGTTCGAGATAATTCAAATATGCGCGAAATATGTGTTAAATAAAAGTATTGTAATGAAAAATTTACTAATAAATCTATCTGTACTGTATAAAATATCTATCAAAGAGAATATTCGTTATTGCCATATTTCTTCGTTATTTGACAAGATTACACGTAAATTAACAAATTTGACAAGATTACACGCAACGACAGAAAAAAGACTTTGCTATTATAACACGTTGTTTGCAATAAAATATGACATATTGTGCATCTATTTTGCGTATTTATGTGAAGACATATATATTGGACAAG
The DNA here is from genome assembly GCA_963932465.1 of Maratus speciosus. Taxonomy (NCBI): domain Eukaryota; kingdom Metazoa; phylum Arthropoda; class Arachnida; order Araneae; family Salticidae; genus Maratus; species Maratus speciosus. Next base: position 242,304,155 of record OZ010800.1, on the reverse strand, counting down.
AATACATATGCATACTGAAGATTTATTTGAATGCCACTGTACCACCTTTCGACGGATCTTCGTAAGGAAAATTTTTATTTAACAAATGACAAGCGCAAAATATGATTTATCTGCAGTTTAAATTTCGTTTCATTCATATAAGCAGAACGCACCCAAGAGCTCTCTAAAGTAGGTAACTGATCTCTCGCTAACACTCTAGTTTGTACTGTCAGTTAAAATAGTACAACGATTTAAATTCTCGTGAGGCTTTTGATAAATACAGATGCTTCCTGAATTCCATATAATTTACACGGGAAAATCTACTTGGGTGATCCATCATACCGCTTAATACGACCCCTCCTCTGTAATAACGGGTCATTACAAAACAGAACTCCCTCCACCCTTTTGGTTCACCGACGACGTTTTCCTCTTCCATGCACAGTCAATTATTACTAAATTCTCAGCTGTATGAAGTTCACTTGCAGTATTACAACGCAGTTACTTCAACGTAATTGAAGATTACAACATATGCTCATCGTTATTTGACGAGATGCGTGTGTTATTATCAGGAAAACACAAATTTATATTTATGACGTAGACCTAATTTTTGTGACAGCAACTCTCATCGGTGTCCTATTTGATTTACTAAAGATTTTCTTTTGAGAATGTATTAATTTAAAAAATATTTTTACGTCTGCACGACGTTAAAAATCAGTTTTAGAGAAGGTTACTGAATATGTTTTAAGCTAGAGTGGGTGTTGACTCTTATTGCTTTATCTACGCATTTCTCGTCCAATAAAACATAATTGCTATAATTTTCTGGAGCAGTTTTCCTACTAACTGTTTGTTATTGGAAACTACCCATAGAAACAGATTTTTTGAGAGCTTGTTAATTATTATTTTGATTCGATAGTACCATATTAAAATTTCGTGGATATCGATTCGCGTTACTGGAGGTATAATTTTAAAATGCTAAATGATTTTTTATAGCATTATTGTATTGTAATATGTAACTTGGGTGGTATTTTTTCTCTCACTAAAATGTTTTACAAATGGCAATTTTTATATTACGAGTTCTTTGATTATAACCAGTGTAAGACATTGTTTCACTTGTAATTGCAAAATTTTCTCTTAACATAGCTTATTTTCTAAACAATTTTCTAAAATTTTCTGAAAAATAATTTATGTTAAACAGAAATCAAAACCTCTTGATAGCCTTTTTTACTATATTTATTCTCATATTTAAACGTATTTCATGTAGGATTTTTACAACGTTCGCTGTTAACAAATAAAAAATAAGCAAACAGCATCTTAGACTATTCTCGTAACTAAAATTCAAGTCAAACATGCAATATGTCTCAACTGATAATTCTCTGGAAAATATTAATTAGAAATGCAATATTTATGCAGAGTAAAAGACGATGACAAATGTATTATACCAATGAGAAATTTAGATAAGGATAACTATGCGCCGTAGATACTTTAGACAGTCAGATATAACTGAAATATATTGTTCCTTGTTAACATTTATGTTATATGTCATAATAATGCATTAGTTATTTAAAGTTTAATAAATTTAACATATGTATCAAACTGTTTTTCACATAACATATCTTTTTGCTTTTAGCATCCCAAAATGAAAAGCAACGAGACGCCACTGCCTTATATCGATTCTTATTATGACTCTATTAATTTGTGGCCTGTCAGAAAAGTATCCTTCAAATGTATCCTTTGTCTGAAAAAATTGTATAAGTTACCTTGCGGGGTTGGTACCCCAATCCCCTTCAAGGTCCTTTGCTCCTCCACATACTTAGCCCATCGCTCCTTACACACACTTAGCCCATCGCTCCTTCCGCATCCGAAAATTCTTCTGGAAGTCTTCTTTTGGAATGATGTTCAAATCCACCGTCGCATTCTGCTTATGTCATCTCTATTCTCAATACAGGATCCTTTCAATAGTGCCTTCAATTTCGGAAGCAACCAGAAGTCGCAAGGAACATTGTCTGAAGAGTAAGGAAGTTGGCGAACGACTGGAATTCCATGTTTTGTCAAGAAAGTATGAATCAGGTACGATGAATGGCGAAATTTGACTTTCAATAAGACTTTTAGCATTATTGCAAAATCCAGCAATTCTATTGGCTATCGATGAACCGAACTTCTTTCCCTGAAAGGAAAAAATCAAGTAACAACGCTGCTACTTATTTGATTAATCGTATTTCTTGATAATAATAATTTGATGCATTAAAAAAAGCGTACATATTTCTCATACTAAACAAAAGATCAATTGTTATAGATTAAACATTAAAGATTAGGATACTTCTGCTAATTATAGATACACACACATATATATATACCGGGTGTCCCAAAAAGGACTGACTGATTTTAAAATTCAATAACTTGTAAACGGTGACAGATATTTAAAAAATTCTTGCAGGAGGGTTATCCATAAGGTCAAAAGTTTTTTTACAGTGATTTTCAATTTTAGTTCGAATTACAAACAATAGATGGCGCTGTAAGCAATAGTCGCTAAATACAGGCTCGATTTTTGGTCCTTTATCTTGTTCTATGCGGAAAAAGGAGATGGAAATGTATTATCCGGGCCACGAAGTACCAAAAATCGAGCCTCAATTTAGCGTCTGTCGATCGCAGCGCCATCTATTGTTTGCAATTCGAACTAAAATTGAAATTCACTGTAAAAAAACTTTTGACCTTATGCATAACCCTCCTGCAAGAATTTTTTAAATATCTGTCACCGTTTACAAGTTATTGAATTTTAAAATCAGTCAGTCCTTTTTGGGACACCCGGTATATACATACACGTTACTGAAGTTCCAACAAAAAATATTTTTAATCTAAGTTAAGAATATATTATTATTACATTATAATTGTTAAAGAAATTTACTTATTGAAAAAAGCATCTTATAAGTCATGTGAATTAAAAAATTAATAATTTAACCACTTCACCTGTGACAGGTATGGGGAAACAGTGTTTTCCCCCGAGTTATCTCGGGGCAAACGGTGAAGTGGTTAATTAACAGTATTGTATTTACAATAAAAAATTACAAAGCAGCCGATGGTAAATTCATAAATATTTTTATGGATCGAGGATAATTTTAAAAGATAAAAACTTTAATATATTAATTATGATAAAAATTTATAAATTAATTCTGCTACTTTAAACTTTTTATCTGTTATTAAAGTTCCAACAACAACAAAAATATTTTTAATGTAAGTTAAGAAAATATTATTATTACACTTTAATTATTAAAGAGATTTATTTATTAGAAAAATACCTCATAAGTCATGTAAATTTTAAAATTTAATTTATTCATCTGTATTATATTTACAATAAAAAAATTGTAAAATAACCTATCATAAATTAATACGTAATACATAATTAATTGTTAAATTTGATTTAATTTTCTAGTAAAAAAAGTTTATCGCCAACTCTAAAACAACATTGACTTAGTTAAATTATGATAAAATAATGACATTGTTATAATAAGTTGCTTATAACTTTTTTATTGTTTACTCTGAAGTTTGCAATCAATATTAAAGTTTTAGCAGCTTAACTAAAAATAAGCACAAAAGTAAATAAGTGCGTGTAGTAAGTCTAAATTACGTCTATTTCTAATCATATCATAATATTAAAATATTTATTTGCTTAAAAAACGTTATAAAAACACATTAAAAGTAAATTATTTATTTGCTTAAAAGACGTTATAAAAACACATTAAAAGTAAATTAAAAACTCTTTATTTACATGTTTCTACTCATTTTCCTAGTCGTCGTCAGAATGTATAATAGAAAATTACAAATACATAATGAAAAATGGAAAAAATCATCGAAAATATACAAGTAATCAGGTAACGCGCCCTATATTTTCGCGATTGCTCGTCTTCTCTCTATGCCCCGATGCCGTAATTTATCTAACCATTCAACCCATAAATTCGGGATACGAAAGGATAATGTATCGTTACAAACTCCTGAATCTCTTAAATAAATTTCAATGGACTCTCTTATGAATAATTGTAAATAAAAATTAGTTCTGTAGATGATTTTACTCTACAGATCTATTACTACTATTATTACTATTATTGAATTACTATATCATATTATTTGCGTCTTTTAAGCAAATAAATATTTTAATAGTATTATGATATAAAAATAAGTAATTGAAGTTCCATATAGATATATGAAAATATTTTTCTATGTCAATTTAAGAGATATTATTATTGGATTTAAGTAGATATTTTATTTTAATTATAACATTAGCTCCTAAGTGGAATTATGTAGTAAAATTTTAATCACAATATTAAATTTGAATACAAATTGTAAAGCAACTGATAATAAATTAGTAAATAAAGATAAAACCAAAAATCTCTATTATAATAATAATAGCTATTTTAAATGTATATAGTGTAATTAATATCATAATATTTTTCATTGTTCATGTTTGATGTATATTACACTTTTATTGCAACATATATATATATATATATATTATATACATATACATATACATATATATATATAATAAAACATTTTGCGAATAATAACTATTAAATCACAGATATATATATGTATTTGTTTTTGTTGCATTTTTACCGTATATTCAATTACTTAAAGTATAGCAATTTATTGTCTTCAATTGTTAAATTATCATTGAAACATATATTATTAATGTAATTTATATATAAAGGATAAATAATTAATTTTTAAAGATGAATATGTTAATAAATTAATTCTGTTAATTACTATTTGCATGTGAGTCATTCTCTGAAAAGTGGCAATTTTATGTCCCAGGGGTCTTGAAGACATATTTTTAAAAGTACAAAAAGAAAAAGTGATTTAAACTATCAGTATTAATCAGTTATACATATAAACTGTAATTATTTGCTTATTGAAATTGAAATTTGATAAATTTAATGTATTTTTTAATGCAAATATCATTTCCTCACTATGTCCCCATTCACATATGTAGGAAATATAATGCTTTCTCTGCCATTGTAGCACGTATATTTATAATTATTTTTTTCTCAATCTATTAAACACACTTAAATACATGTTTAGCCATTTAATTATATTTATATTTTATATAATGAATGAATTAGGGCATTTTTTCATGATGTCCCTAGCATTTGACGTCATTCCCTCACATAACTATAAATTTGCCCTTATTTACTTACTAGAAAGCAGAACATGCTTTATATATATCTAGGACAGTTTGTACAAGAGTAAAGTGAAGTATCCATCTTGTTGTTGCTTAAAAACGTTCTTGAATAGTTAGTATATGGCTTTGAAGTACTAGATCAATGTAAGTATTTTTATTGTGCGTCATTTCCCCATCTGTTATAAATTTAATAAAAACTAATGAAATGTCTTTTTATGTTGTTATATTATTAGAAATGTGTTTCAAAAGATGTTTAGTAACTGAAAATATACCTAAGACTAATCACTTTTGTATAACATGGTTTCAGAAGTATTTCGTCATTCCCTGACAATCAATCCCTCATAATTTTAAATGAGGGAATGATTTAAATTGTGAGGGAATGATCTGAAACCATTTATATATGTACTAAACAGTAGAATAAGAAAATCTAATGCAATAAAATACACATTAAAAAACTCATAAGACATTTAATTACCGTAAGTAAAGATAATACATTTTTAATTTTTATTATTTTACTGGGATAAGTTAAATATATATATATACAGGGTGATTCAGCTCGTCGGTGACAAACTTTAAGGATCGATAGAGCACACCTAGACGAACATTTTTGAATAGGGAATGTAGGGTCCCTGACGCGATGGTAAGGCGCTAGGCGCTTTCGAAAATTTGGGTGCCGAAATTCGAAACGTCATAAAAACTAGGGAAATGGTTAGATTTTCTTGCTTGTTGCGTCGAAATGATTGTGTTTGTTTAGACTTTCTTCAGTACCAATTTGATAAGCGTATCTCTTAAAACATGGATAGGGGGCGCTGCAGACTTTGGAGAGCTAGACAACAACTTTAAGCCCGTTATTTTGATAATTTAACACATGCTCGCCAAAGTTTATACTCTAACTTAAAGTTTGAACCCAAAAGTAGAGCCCTGCAAAAAGCGTAAGAGCCGGAATAAAATGTCAAAGTACAGGGTGGTCGAAACTCGAAGGCTCCTAGGAGATAAACAAACAGATTTCTTGACTTATGGCATGCATTTTCATGATTCTGTTTGCTGGGGCTCTCTGAAACTCAGTTGAACGGTACAAAAAGAAACATCGATAGGGGGCGCTTTGGGCAAAAAACATAATTCGTTGACATTTCGGACGCTAACTGGAAACGGGGCGCTACGATCAGTTAGAAACAAAACAAGAGAGTAATTTACTTATCATAAGAAGCTATTAAAACTGCAGTTTGTTTGTTTTTTTTAACAAACATAGCTGGTTTCAATCATGCACAATGCGCGCAATAAAATTTACATAAGGTGCTTTTTGCTGATTTATGCAAAAGATATCGTACCATATCGATATGCAAAAGATACGTAATGCGTAGACGACAACGCGAGATGACGTAGTTGTATGCGCAGACACGTCTTTTGAACGTGCGGTACCTACTTAAGCTTCGGGTTACTTGTCTGCAGATCGGTAGTAGGATGGAACGGTACACAAACTCTGAATTGGCTGACATGCATTTGGCGTATGGCGCTGCTGGTTGTAATGGACGAGCCGCTCAGCGGTTGTACGCCGAGCGTTACCCCAACAGGCAAATCCCCTGCCATGCCTTCTTCGCTCGAGTACACCAGAGGTTGTCCACAACGGGATCTTTCGACGGAAGCAGGCCTGAACGGGAGCGATCAGTGAGCACCCCCGACAACGAAGAGGCTGTGCTTAACCTGGTTGAGGACAACCCAGGTCTTAGCACGAGAGATATCGCCAGACATGTTGGCATTTCGCAAGCAACTGCGTGGCGCATCTTACGTTCCCGGAATCTGCACCCCTACCACATCCAGCGGGTGCAGTTGCTCAGAGAGCAGGATTTTGGCCCTCGAGTGGAATTCTCAAGATGGTACTTGGCGATGAGATCCAGGGATCCCCGTTTTGTAAACAGCATTTTGTTTACGGACGAGTCCACCTTCAGCCGGGAGGGAATGTGGAACGCCCACAACAGTCATGTGTGGTGTGATGAAAATCCACATGAAACCAGAAGCCGAGCAGCCCAGGAGCGTTTCTCAGTAAATGTGTGGGCCGGCATTCTGGGGGATTGCCTCATTGGCCCTTATTTGTTACCTGAACGGCTGACAGGTGGAAATTACCTGATTTTCCTGGATCAAGTGCTGCCGCAGCTTCTGGATGAGGCGCACGTACCCGAAGGTTCGCGTCGCCAGATGTGGTTCCAGCACGATGGAGCTCCGGCCCATTACACGAATGACGTGCGTCTCCATCTAAACGCAAGGTATGGCCAGCGGTGGATCGGGCGTGGGGGTCCAGTTCACTGGCCTGCCCGATCACCAGACCTCACCTGCTTGGATTTCTTCCTTTGGGGTTACCTGAAGGCCGAGGTATACCATACACCTGTCAGCAGTGCTGAAGAACTTGTGGCGCGCATTGTGGCAGCTGCAGGGCAGATCAGAGATACTCCTGGCATTGTTGGAAACACACACTCCTCAATGCGACGGAGGTGCGAAGCCTGCATCATGGCCCAAGGTCGAAATTTCGAGCATCTTCTGTAGTGTTATTTTTTGTAAATAAATTTCCAGTATCATTGATGTTTTTGGTCTAAATTTATTCAGAAGTGTTGAGCAGAGGTAGAAAATGTGTTTTCATTATTACTAACTGATCGTAGCGCCCCGTTTCCAGTTAGCGTCCGAAATGTCAACGAATTATGTTTTTTGCCCAAAGCGCCCCCTATCGATGTTTCTTTTTGTACCGTTCAACTGAGTTTCAGAGAGCCCCAGCAAACAGAATCATGAAAATGCATGCCATAAGTCAAGAAATCTGTTTGTTTATCTCTTAGGAGCCTTCGAGTTTCGACCACCCTGTACTTTGACATTTTATTCCGGCTCTTACGCTTTTTGCAGGGCTCTACTTTTGGGTTCAAACTTTAAGTTAGAGTATAAACTTTGGCGAGCATGTGTTAAATTATCAAAATAACGGGCTTAAAGTTGTTGTCTAGCTCTCCAAAGTCTGCAGCGCCCCCTATCCATGTTTTAAGAGATACGCTTATCAAATTGGTACTGAAGAAAGTCTAAACAAACAGAATCATTTCGACGCAACAAGCAAGAAAATCTAACCATTTCCCTAGTTTTTATGACGTTTCGAATTTCGGCACCCAAATTTTCGAAAGCGCCTAGCGCCTTACCATCGCGTCAGGGACCCTACATTCCCTATTCAAAAATGTTCGTCTAGGTGTGCTCTATCGATCCTTAAAGTTTGTCACCGACGAGCTGAATCACCCTGTATATATATATATATATATTTGTACTAATTCAAATAAACGTTAACTCTTCTAACTATTAATGCTTTATCTTTATTTTTTCAATTGACATAGAGTAAAAAAAAATATTTATTGACAGTATGAATTCTAATTCTAATTTATTTTCTTTTTTAACACTTTCAAGGGCGGTGGTATGTTTATGAAACCACTTAATTTTAATTCTCAAGCCTCACAATGGCTCCAGACTTTTTATAAACATTTATCTATTTAACATGCATGTGAAATATAGAATTTTTCTTACTTACAAATAATTTTTTTCTTAAATTCCGGTGCCAATCATTTATTTAAACATTTTAGCAATGGAAGTGCTTTGAAATTAAAGTGTCAGAAGAACTATGAGATACAATTTGGTTTATATTATTTTTTGATAAATATAGTAATAAAGTACTTGTAGGCTAAATTTTCAGATTTTTAAGGCAATTTTATTCGGCCGCATTTTTTTTTTTTTTTTTTTTTTTTTTTTTTTTTTTAACAGGCACTTTTCAGGGAATTACCCGTGTTATTAGAGTTCTAAGATAAAAGTACTTTTCATGAAAGTGTAAAAGATATTGCAATTAAATTTTAATAAATATTCATTTTAAACATTTAAAAATACCGTTTATAAGTGATAAAAATTTAGTAGTAGTATGGAATATACAAAAAAAATTAGAAAGCAGCTGATAAATTGGTAAATATTTTTATATATGAAAAATAATACTTAATTTTAAAAAATTAACACTTTAATAAATTACTTCTTTTAATTATATATATATATATACGTTACTAAATTTCCTACAAAAAATATTTTTAATATAAGTTGAGAATATATTATTATTACATTATAATTGTTAAAGAAATTTATTTATTAAAAAATGTGTGAATGTGTAAAAAAGTTATGTGAATTAAAAAATTAATAATTTAATTAAAAGTATTCTATTTACAATAAAAAATGACAAAGCAACCGATAATAAATTGAAAAACAGCTTTATGTATCAAGCATAATTTTAAAACATAAAAATTTAATATATTACTTCTGGTAAAAGAAATAAATTAATTCTGCTATTTTAAAATTTTTATCTGTTATTAAACTTCCAACAACAACAACAAAAAGGTTTTAATGTAAGTTATGAAAATATTATTACTACACTTTAATTATTAAAGAAATTTTTTTATTAGAAAAATACGCTATAAGTCATATGAATTTTAAACTATAATTTAATTATTTATATCAAGCAGGACGGTCGTTCTGCTAAGCCAAGCTGAAAAAAAAATGCTAACCTCGCCAAACAAACAAACGCCAAGAATAAAACGCAAGACACCTTAACTGCTTATTATACTGAAGACAGCTTCTCCATGTTAAATCGACCAAACATGCCAGCATAAAATTTCCCATATCAAAAGAACCAATCATCGCCGAAAAATAAAACCAAAACCAGAAGGACCTAATGGAAAAGATCTTCAACTTGAGACCAAATGCATCCTCATAAATTAATTATAAACAGAGATATAGATTTTTTAAAATAACGTCGAGATACTGAAAATGACAAATTTATTTTCTTCGTCACACCTTATGCTTCAATCGAGATAGAGACTTAAATAATGGACATAAAAAGTAAGGATTGCATTTTTGGACAGATATTTACTCGATCTACGTGCTTTTATAAAATTCAGCTTTAAAAACACAAATTTACTATTCTTAATTAGCGAAAAACTGTTAATTAATTCTAAAGTTTATAAATTATGCCAAATAGCGATAAACCCGCCAAACCATTTTAAAAGTCTTATACTATTCTTTTATATTATCCTTTTGCATTGATTTCATCGAAGAACACTAAGGCCGAGATCCAGATAGATTTTTCAATGAAATGAGTTTGACCAATCAGAAGCCAATTTGGGAATTAACGGCTCGTCAGAATGTTTGAGAATTTTTGCTGTTTCTGGATCCCGGCCTATGTCATAAAAGTTTTGAGTCATTTTCTTAGGGCCATGGATGAAGTGCAATATTTACAGAAATCTAGGCTGGGATCCAGATAGATTTTTCGCTGTTAGTGAAACGAGATTCATTAATCAATAGCCTGCATTGCTGCAAACAGCGAAAAGTTCGCAAAAGTGCAAGCTTCTGATTGATGAATCTCGTTTCGCTAACAGCGAAAAGTCTATCTAGATTGCGGCCAATTATGTTGAACACAATTTTGCATTTCCACCGTAAATAACCGTAAACCACCGTCATAAAAACCGTGCATATTCGAAACTATTTAAGGCATTGATTCTGAACTCCTTTGCTATGCATTTCAATATTAAAGAAGTTGTTGTTTCAATAGTTTTAGTACTTTTCTCTATTGCTCCCTCTAAAACACAAATATCGAAATTTAACCAACAGCGCTCAGAAACTATAGCGCCTAGAATATATAGTGTTTAAATCGGCTAACCCTGTAATACTTAAAAAAGCGCTAAAATATTGTATCCCTTAAATGCGCAATGATACTGCTGCAATATGCAGATCGCAGCGACATCTGCATGATATTTTCTACAACTGCAAGAAATTGCTAGTGTATACAATGTAATAATACTAATACGAATATCACGCAGATGTCGCTGCGATCGACACTTGAAATTTTAGCAGTATCGTCGCACATTTAAGGGATACAATTTTTTAGAACTGTTTGGATAGCATATTTCAACACTAGATATTCTAGGCGCTGTATCAGAAACAACACCATAACAGAGAGCCTTTATACATAAGAGTGGTGATATATGCACAGGAGGCACGCTCATTTCAAGTTTTTGTCGAAAGTACGGCAATCCGCTTTCTTGAAAAGAGATATTCAATCTACGTTATGATCACATGGTCAAGGCAAGAACGTCTAGCGTAAATAAGGAAAGGTTCCGTCTACGTAATGTAAATCCCCGCTAGTCAATGAAACAGTTCATGGGAGAAAGCAGTAGTACACTGTTAAAAATATCGTGAAAAATTACCTCTGTTTTTAAAGGCTATCTGTATTATGACCAATGAGAACGCTTCATAGGCGTTTATATAGCGTTCTCATTGGTCAGAAAATAGAGAACCTTTAAGAACAGAGGCAATTTTTCACGGTATTTTTAACAGTGTAGTTTCCTGATTCCCTTCTTATCAGTTAGAAATTCTTTGGGTAAATTACCGGTACCACGTGACTTTTTCAGCCTCGAAACCATATTTGGAATATCCTCCATTAGAAGATACGCGTATGGACGATCTCTATTAGACTAGGGAAATAATTCAACATGCATTAGCCTGAAGATAATGATATGCTCACAAAGAACTTTAACGATTTGTTTTTATCACTTTTACCAATAAACATTTATTGGCCGTATGTCGCCACTTCGTTATAGAGACACACCTGTTCCTAATTAGATACCGGCCTTAATGTATCAAAATACGGAGTTTGCTTTCTGTACTATTCCTGAGCTCAGTTATAGAGGCTAGAAATATAGGCCGGGATGCAGGTTCATTTTTGCAAACAGTGAAAAGTTAGCAAACATTCTGGCTTCTGATTGGTCAAATTCGTTACGATAACAGAGAAAAATCTACCTAGATCACGGTCATAGTGTGGAAACCGGCTATTCCAGTAATGCTTTAAAAAGTGCTAAAAATTGAATCCCATAAATATTGAAAAATACTGAATGACAAATGTCGACAGGAGCAACATTTTCTAGATCTTCTCTGAGCGAAACGTTTTCTTTTGAAATAGTTACGTTGGAATTACCATATGTCGCTGTAATCGACATTCATTGTTCAGCCTCGTTCAACATTTATGGGATACAATTTTTTAGCACCTTTTTAATAAGCCAATTTTTAGACTATATCTTCTAGAAACTATAGCTCCGTTATAGCGTCTAGATTATATGTTGTAGAAATCGACTATCCCAGCAATACTTAAAAAAACGCGGAAGTATTGAATCCCTTAAATGTACAACGATGTCGAATTCCAAACAGTCATATGCATCGACATCTGCAGGATATGTTTTAAAGAAGAAAGAGACATGTGTAATGCAGCGCTACAGCGTCTAGAATACATAATGTGGAAATTTGCTATCCAAGAACTGCTAAGAAGTGTATCCCTTAAATGTGCACTGACGCTGAAATCCAGGGAGATGATCGCAGCGACATCTGCGATATATTTTCAAATTTCAAAGTAAACATGGTATTATTACAGCGGGTTTGACGCCAAACACACAGGTCAGATGTATGTTAATAAAACGTAAAAAAAAAAAAAGTTACAGCATCTAGACCAAATTGTCTTGGAGTTTTGGGAAGTATCCTGCAGATATCACTGTGATCGACTGATTGGCTTTCGACACTATATATTCTAAACGCTGTAGCACCGCTGTAGCCTGTCCTTTTTCGTTAGCCTCGAAGTAGATATAGATGACGTCATTTGAAGCTGTTCCTAAAGTGTGGCAATCTCATCACGTCACACGGAGTTGATTATCTGTACACGGCAGTGGACACAAAAAAAATTGGCGCACTGCTTTGTACTAATCATCGTGTAAAGATGATCCAACCCCGTGTGACATTAAAACGTCATGAACTGGCCTATTATGCCATTGGTCACGCTAACACACTCCCCCTTGCGTCCGCCATATATAGCGGCATTTTGCACTGGAGACTGCTAAATGGGCTGCTATCGGTCAAAATCGAGAGAGAAAAGGGCAGAAGAGGGGAAAAGAACTCGTTTTTTTTTTTTTTTTTTTTTTTTTTTTTTGTATGTAGTTTTTTACACGGGAAGATTGACATGTCTGCTCCTCTCCTTTCATATCTTCATGATGGTGAAATAAACCAACGCCCCCTAGATATTTGAGAAAGTCTTGACACGCGTCACGAAAACATCACACAAAGCAGGCAAAGCAATGAAATAAAATCATTCATTGGCTCGTGGATATGAACGAGCCAATGAATGATTTTTCTTCTTTGTTTTGCCTGCTTTGTGTGATATTTTACTGACGCGTGTCAAGGCATTCTCGAATATTTAAAGGGCGTTGAATAAGCCGGGATCAAGATAGATTTTACGCTATTAGCGAGATGAGATTGATCAATCAGAAGCCTGCATTTTTGAAAACTTTTTTATATTTGCAGTAAACACCGAAAAGCCTGCAAGGATGGAGGCTACTGATTGGTCAATCTAATTTTACTAACAGAGAAAAATTTATCTGGATCCCGGACATTAACTTTGGTTGGTTGAGACGATTTTGAATAAAATCAAATCAAAAAGCCAAGGTTTTTTAACTTTTCTGGTTAGTTTAATCGAAATCTTCCACGTTTATTACTGAAAACTGAGTTACTGTACTTTGGACAAAAACTTGAATATGAGTACACGACTTGTGCATATGTCACCACTCTTACATATAAATGTACTCTGTTATGAGCATAATTATAAGCGCAGCTGGTTAAATTTGAGTATCTGGGTATTAGAGAAAGCAATTGTGGCCCACCGTGGCTGAATGGATAAGACACCACGCCGCTAATCGCTTGAGAGCGTAGGTCGGGGCGGGTTCAAATCCCGCCGTGATCCCCACGTGATCTGATATATATGTGCTCAATAAAACAAACAAACAAACAAGCAATAGTGAAAGGTACAGTTGCCATGGAAACAACGACTTCTTTAATTCGTATAGAAAATGAATGAATAGTTGTAAATGACTTAAGTTTAAAGTGTAGGCAAATGCTCTGAAGATATCAATGGCTCCCATCTAGTATTTTACAAAATTAATTTAATATATTTACATGATGTATAAGTTGATGCAACTCTCAGCTAATGAAAATTCTGCAACAAGACTTATGTAGGTAGATCTTTTCAATAATTAATTCAGAATTCTAAGAACAAAACGAAGTTCTTAAGCGCTCTTCCTCCCCCCTTTCCCCCAATCAAAAAAGAAATACGATAGAAAGATATAAGTATTTGGATAACTTCAGTATTTCTGTGATCTTTTGTCAGAGTTTAGAAAAGGTGTCTGGGTATTAAAAAAAAACATAAAACAAATTTGACGAACGATAAGACTATTAGATTTCAGGCAATTTTTAACTGGAAAAATTTTAATTCTAATGTTTATGCGGATTTAATAATAGACTATTAAAGATAATCAATTTACGGGAATTTTTATACGAAATTATATTCTATCATTTATGCAAATAGGTATGGATAAACAGACTTGAGTAAAATTACATATTTATTCTTTCTTCTCTATAACACGATCTAAATGAAGATGAAGTTATATGTACAGTTTATATCTTTAAATTTTTAGATATTTTTTTTAATCAAAAATGTTTCCTCATCATGTCTAGAATTGCTAGATTTACTTCTTTAGACAGATCTTCGATTCTTTAGATGCCTGCGGGGCTTCATTCTCGGATTATCCGTAGGTAAATTTATTTTGTAAAACCGTCAGCAAAAAAAAGTTAGAACAAACAATTAACTGACAGACTAACTGTAAATATATATTTTATTTTGACTCTATTTGATTTTTACTAAATTTTCATCCTTCATAGAAAATTTTAAGGAGATATAAATTGAGAAAGACTGATACTTTGAAAGAAGAAATTGACTTTCCTTACTTTTAAATTATTAATTTCTTTAAAAAATGAATGATAGGTAAACAAAATGTATACTACTGTGTTTGTTCTCTGCTGATAAAGGCTATACAAGGATTAATTTTAGCGAGTAGAATTATTTCAATTATATATAATCTGTTTTAAAAAAAGGACTGATATCTACTAAAAAACAACTTTTCAAAAGTAAAAAAAAAAGCCAAGCAAAAAAAAAAAAAAAAAAGAAAAGAAAAGAAAAAAGGGGAAAGTTGTGGCTATAAAATAGTGTGATATCAAATTTCCAAGATTATATTATGGTACTTATTTAAGGTTTTTATTAAAAATTTACCATACGTAAGTCGAGTACCTAAGTATGCGTTGATAGAAAGCCTTTTCTCCTTTACTAAATACATCATACAGTGTTTCTGAAAATTACTTTTTTTTAAATTATCCATGATGGGCTTAGCGGCCATCTTTCCATATTTTACACAAATTTCTAAGCAGACAAGCTCGTAATATGTTTGCATTATTAAGAATTTTGAACTTCTAGTTTTGGCTACAGACAGATAAATTAGGATTAGATTAATTTTAACACAATTATTCTAATTGGTAAACAAATCATATTAGATGTAAATTTCCAACTGGGCGAAAAATGTCCGGACCAGGATTCGAACCCGGGACCTCCTGGCTGAAGCCGCCAGTGCTCTGCCATCTGAGCTATCCCGGACGATTCTGGTCGAACTTTTTCACCCAGCTAACGTTGAAGATTACAGCCTCTGGTCTGAAACCTGGTTCAGCTCGACAGAATAAATCTCAGGTAATGGAACTCCAGAAATCGCTGGATACGAAATTACACTAGATTAATTTTAACACAATTATTCTAATTGGTAAACAAATCATATTAGATGTAAATTTCCAACTGGGCGAAAAATGTCCGGACCAGGATTCGAACCCGGGACCTCCTGGCTGAAGCCGCCAGTGCTCTGCCATCTGAGCTATCCCGGACGATTCTGGTCGAACTTTTTCACCCAGCTAACCTTGAAGATTACAACCTCTGGTCTGAAACCTGGTTCAGCTCGACAGAATAAATCTCAGGTAATGGAACTCCAGAAATCGCTGGATACGAAATTACACTAGATTAATTTTAACACAATTATTCTAATTGGTAAACAAATCATATTAGATGTAAATTTCCAACTGGGCGAAAAATGTTCGGACCAGGATTCGAACCCGGGACCTCCTGGCTGAAGCCGCCAGTGCTTCAGCCAGGTGGTCCGGACATTTTTCGCCCAGTTGGAAATTTACATCTAATATGATTTGTTTACCAATTAGAATAATTGTGTTAAAATTAATCTAGTGTAATTTCGTATCCAGCGATTTCTGGAGTTCCATTACCTGAGATTTATTCTGTCGAGCTGAACCAGGTTTCAGACCAGAGGCTGTAATCTTCAAGGTTAGCTGGGTGAAAAAGTTCGACCAGAATCGTCCGGGATAGCTCAGATGGCAGAGCACTGGCGGCTTCAGCCAGGAGGTCCCGGGTTCGAATCCTGGTCCGGACATTTTTCGCCCAGTTGGAAATTTACATCTAATATGATTTGTTTACCAATTAGAATAATTGTGTTAAAATTAATCTAGTGTAATTTCGTATCCAGCGATTTCTGGAGTTCCATTACCTGAGATTTATTCTGTCGAGCTGAACCAGGTTTCAGACCAGAGGCTGTAATCTTCAAGGTTAGCTGGGTGAAAAAGTTCGACCAGAATCGTCCGGGATAGCTCAGATGGCAGAGCACTGGCGGCTTCAGCCAGGAGGTCCCGGGTTCGAATCCTGGTCCGGACATTTTTCGCCCAGTTGGAAATTTACATCTAATATGATTTGTTTACCAATTAGAATAATTGTGTTAAAATTAATCTAGTGTAATTTCGTATCCAGCGATTTCTGGAGTTCCATTACCTGAGATTTATTCTGTCGAGCTGAACCAGGTTTCAGACCAGAGGCTGTAATCTTCAAGGTTAGCTGGGTGAAAAAGTTCGACCAGAATCGTCCGGGATAGCTCAGATGGCAGAGCACTGGCGGCTTCAGCCAGGAGGTCCCGGGTTCGAATCCTGGTCCGGACATTTTTCGCCCAGTTGGAAATTTACATCTAATAAATTAGGATTGTCTTTTATTTTGAAAAAAAAAATTGATTTTTACTGCTTTAACTAATTAATTAACCCCCTCCGAAAAAAAAGAATCATAAGATGAAACCTGAAGTTACTTCAACTTTATTTTAAGACACAAATTTCTAGACACTCATTTCCATAAATTAAAAGCATAAAATGTTTGCTTTAGCAACAATTTCGAATTTCCGATCTTAACAATGTACTTGTGTGCTTAGAAATTTGTGTAAAATATGGAAAGATGGCCGCCAAGGCCATCATGCATAATTTCAAAAAAAATTATTTTCAGAAACACGTTATGATGTATTTAGTAAAGGAGAAAAGGCTTTCTATCAACGCATACTTAGATACTCGACTTACGTATGGTAAATTTTTAATAAAAAATGTTAAATAAGTACCATAATATAAGCTTGGAAATTTGATATCACACTATTTTTCAGCTACAACTTTCCCCCCCCTTTTTTTTTTTTTTTTTTTTTTTTTTTTTACTTTTGAAAAGTTGTTTTTTAGTAGATTATATTTACAATAAAAAAATTATAAAGTAACCTATCATAAATTAATAAATTAATTAATTTAAATTAATTTTTATGTCTCATGGATAATTTTAAAATAAAAAAAAACTTTAATATATTTATTCTGATAAATTTACATGTATCTATTACTATAGTAACAGATAAATTTAAAATTATCAGTACTTTATAAACTTCTAACATTATTTCCTTATAGTCCTATAGTTACATATAGTTTTTCCATACTTTTAATGTAAGCCTAGGAGATTTATCATTGCATTTTAATAAATTTTTACTTTAGTTATTAAAAATACATGACATGATTTTTTAAATTTAATTATTTAAATTTATTTTTAAAAAATCTAATTGTCAAAAAAAAAAAAAAAAAAAATACAAAGGAACTGGTAATAAAGATGGACTGATTTTTACTGACTGACTTCAAAGCAATCTCCAATACGGTGGAATTCAAATCAAATATATTCGTTAGAAAATTTTTTAAACGGTTTATTTTAATTGAATTTGGGCCGATACATAATACCTACTATTTTTTTCATCAAATAAACATTTTAATCCTTTATTTACGAAATTATTCATCAAGAAACTGCTTCTTCTCAATAATTAACTTCTTTAATATCTGAAGATATACTGGAATTTTTAAATAATAATAATGTGAAATTTAGGTATATTTTTTCATTAAAACTGGATAAATATATCGGTAGTTATAACATTTTTTGTAAAATGTTTACAAAAATAATCCGATTAATTAACCAAAAATGCTTTTGAAGTTATATCACATTTCTTATAAAAGCAATGTATTTAAATGTATTATGATCCACTCTGTAAATGGAAAGGCTTTTGCAGTTGAAAATGTTTCATGTATTTTTTTTTTTTTTTAAGAAAAATTATAACTATAAAAATGATTAAGAAAACACCACTTTTTGAAAATATTTAGCTTCGACTATTTCTCTACTCTATCTAAATTTGATTGAAAGACATGGAAATCTCTACAGGGAATTAGATACAAGATAAGGAAAATGTCTCTAAAACGATGACCGAGAAACTCAATCGAATGCATTTAACCGAGAACTAGTGTAAATTTACAGAGAGTCTTGGCCGAGAAACTCGATCGAATGCATTTAATCGAGAACTAGAGTAAATTTACAGAGAGTCTTGACCGAGAAACTCAATCGAATGTATTTAACCGAGAACTAGTGTAAATTTACAGAGAGTCTCGGTTTTTTTCTGTATTTTTACAGAAATTTTTAACAGTGTACGTTTTAGAAGGTCCTGAGCTCGATTTGACGGTTTTTAGAAAATTTCTGCCTGTGAGTCTGTCTGTATGTGACAAAAGTTTTGTGGGCGCTCTGTCCTAAGAACTATTGAACGGAATTTTATTAAACTTAATATTCAGTTAGTCCTTGATATAAATTGGTGTTGATTAGTTTTTGTTGTACATCACTCAACAGGTAACATTGCTATACTACATTTTACACGATTTCCGAAATAGCTCTATCTCATGAATTAATGAACGGATTTTCAGCAACTTCAGATTCAGTTAGACATTGCATAAATTACTGCTCATTAGGATTTCATGCAATTCTTACAAAATGTTACACTGCTATGCTGCATGTTTTAGGATTTTTGCAGCAGCTTTATTTCAAGAACTAATACACGGATTTTCAGCAAATTTCAGATTCTGTTAGGCGTTGACATAAGATGTTGCTTATTACGTTTAGTTGTAAACTGCCCAAAAGGTGGTGCTGATATTCTGCATGTTTCAACATTTGCACGATAATAGCGATAGCGATAGTAATATTTTAAGAAATAAAGCATCGAAATTTATCAAACTTCATATTCTGTTAGATCTTGACATATCTTGGTGCAGGTTAGATCTTCGTTTAAATCATATAACATGAGACGTTGTTATATAGCAATTTTCATGACTTTTGCGATAGCTTTCTGCATAAAACTAATGCACGGAACTTAATGAAGCTTCATATTCTATTACACTTTCACGTAAATAGATCCTTTTTAAGCTTGGGTGCATACTCCCTAACAACAGCCGCTTTTATGCTCTTTGTGTTGACAATATTGGTTTCAGACATCTAAGAGGTTGTGTGCCGAAATTCAATGATTTGTTAGGAAAATGCGATACTTATAGATACTATTTAAATGCACACAACTCAACGAACCTATACCATTAGAATCCTAATGATGGGCATAGACTGTCATTTAATTTCGGCATTCTGATAGTTAAATAATAGATAGATAAATTTGAAGTATTATTTACAAGATAGAAGAAAGTTTTAAGATTGATACATCCGACTAGTTTTTTTCTTTTAGCAGCTTAAACATAAACAGGTATGTAAGAAATGACATACAGATTTATGTTACATAATTGAAAAGGTATGTATACAATAATAAACTGTTTTAAGTATGGATTTTGCAGTAGAAAACATACAAAATTTTTAAAAATTTAAACATAAAGAAATTCGTGATTTTCACTCAATTTTAATATACATAACACATTTAATTTTTTTCCCTTTAAGGGACCACAGAACCTTTAAAATTTAAACAATCGGTTTTTGGTTTTTGTTGTATTCTGAATGATTTAAAATTTCTTAACAATATGCAAAAAACCCCATTCAAAAATCTGCATTATTTCTTGAGTTTTAATCATTTGTAGACGATAAATATAATTGAATGTCCATAGCTATTGAAACTTCAAAAGAGCGTTTTCTCAGATTAGTAAATTTGCAGTTTGCGCGCACTGTTACTATTAAACGATGTAAGCTGCAGATTAAAAAAAATTATCCAATATGCGTTACTTTATAGTTTATATGCTAAAACCAAAAACAATCACTTTTTTTTTTCACTTGAAAAATTTGATTATTTTTTTTAAATTTTTGAACTTTTTTTTTTATATTCTGTGCTAAAACTAAATTTTAAACAAAACTTTTTGCGTATAATTTGGTTTTAAGTTAGAAGCAGGTGTGTTATGATTCTATATAGAAATTGTTTTCTATATGCATAATTTAGAGTTTTATCATGCTCGCAGCTCTTAATCAGACATTAGTGAGATGAATTTTGAAATTTAAAGTTTAATTATTAATTTTGTATATTCAACATTTATTTTCCTGGATAATGTAGTTAAGGATATATACTTTAGACAGAAAGGGAACAAAAGATCTTAAATCCATAGTGCTCGTATTTTGGTACTTTGAAAAAAGCGATGTTTTTTATTGTTTCGACACATTCAAAGGTCTTGTGCCCCCTTAAGTAATGGGTTTGTGCGAAAATCATTACCTAAAGTTAAAACGAATACTCTTATGAATGTAAGGGAAAAATTTGTAAAAATATAAAAAATTGAAAAGGTTTATACGCTTTTAAATTTTCATAACTTTTTTCTTTAAGTGATTTTTAGGTGCGTTCGTAATTATATAAATACATAGCACATATAGTCGTCGTCTGCTTTGCGCTCCCATCTGTCCACATATAACAGCACAAAAACTACCAAACCGAATGGTTTGAAATTTAATGTATATAACGTTGCAGAATTTTGTTGAGTCATTTAAAATTTTATGAAAATCGAATTAAAACTTAAAAGATATTAATAAACGTTTTATTCATTCTATTAAATCTTATCATACGTAATTAATTCAATGATATCCCATGATAGGTAATGATTCCAGGTTCCATGTTGATTACGTCCTATTTAAAATGGAGTCTTATTATTTCCGTATTATTAAATTTAACATATATAATCGTAAAAAATTTTGGTTTTCATGCATATTTGCATAAGAGTGCAACAGCTATTGCACCAAGATCTGAATATTTATAAAACTAGTTATAGTACGATTTTGCGTCATTTGCGACAATTGACGCATAATTTCAGACTTTTTTTTTTTTTTTAGACATGACATTGTAATTTCTGTCGTGTAAATCATTTTGTTTAACAACTTTATTTGATCATAGGTACAGGCATACAAGAAAAGTCATGCCTTTTCTTTAAAGCATTTTCCCCTTAAGTGTAAATAATTGGTTGCATTCTTAACATAGATTTAATTTTATCTCGCGCTAGCATATTTTCTAAAAGTAATTCCAAAACTCTCTAAAAAAAGATATACGTTTAACATAAAAAAAAACCTTCTTCTAGCATCTACCACTGTAACATATTCTCGTATTTGAAGATGTTTGGAGTATTTTCCTTACAACCCTCGCTGTTAACAAATCGAAATTAAAAGTCAACGTCTTGGAATATTCTCAAAACTAAGCGCCCAGTGAACCATGTAATATGCCTCAACGAATAATTCTCTCGGAATTTATTAATGGGAAATGCAATATTTATACAGAATAGGAGACGGGGACAAATATGTTATACTGATCAAAAATTTAGATAAGGAAATCTCCCCGTCTTAGGTACCTTAGAGAGGCAGGGATAACTGCAATCTATCAAGCTGAGTCGGGGTAAGAATTTAAAATTACAGACCAGATAACATGATGAGGAAGTTGAATCATCCATCAGATATATTTAAGGAATTAGGTGCACGACAGTTGGTGATAGTGGTATGAGTAATGACAATAAGAATTAAAAGAACTGAATTTAATATCACTGGGGAAAAAATAATAATATAATAAAAACTAAAAAATAATAATAATAAGATTGTTTGCAGGAATTTCAAATGTTGTCAGTACAATAAAGAAAAATCTAATTAAGAGGATTATAAAGGTTTGAACGACGAAAACTGACCAATGTTTGATCGTGAATTAGGGAGCTTAACATTAATTATAACTATTACTCACTTTGCATTTATTTATTCGTGTTTTATCGAAATAAAAATAAATTGTTAAATTATGAAATAACAATAACAAAAGTTTTATTGTTGTTCGGCAAAAGTAACCTTGCACACTCTATAAAATTATCAAATGACTGTACAATTTGCTTCAAATTTTTAACGGTGTGGTTTCGCCTCGATTTTCAAGTGCAGGTTCCACATTTTTGAGCCATCATTTCCTCGTTATAATTATTTATCACGTTGCCACTCCGTTATATCTGAAAGAAAGAGAAAAAATATAGTTAGATTATCTTTGAATTAGAGTTGAATGTAACAACACAGAATACTTACGAGGACAATGAGTTTTATGTAACCAGCATTTTCTTGCAATGTAAAGAGCAGTTTGACAAAGGTCTATTCCTTCGGCATTTGCACGCCGTTTTATTTATTTAATTTCTGGCATCATCGTAGTGGCTGTGTGAAATTATTTTGAGACCTTGAAATATCCTCTAACAATTCATTACATTACGGGTAATTCCATGGTTTAGAGTAGGGGTGCACAATAGGGTGTATCGATTTTTAACTTTTTTTTTGTTTCCAAATTCCAAGTTGATAAAAAGTTGCTACTAGACACCACAACTTACCACAAAAAATTTTGGATTTTAAAAAAAATGTTTAGGTCTCCCGCACAAGGCCTAAAGTTTAGAAATTTTACATAAAAAGTAAATTTTTACAAAATTTTTTTAAAAAACCTAAAACACTTTTTTCTAAATTGCAAGTTAAAATTCCACTAACAATAAGCACAAAAAACGATAGAAAATGTATTTCAAAAACTTAGCACAGCATTTAGGTCTCCCGCACAAGGCCTAAAGTTTGTTAATTTTGACGAAACTTTCGTAATTTTTAGTGTAAGTGAACCATTTTTTTTTTCGTCAAAAACACCAGACTTAAGTGTATTTTTGTTACAGGAGGCATAAAATGACACAAAATAAATAAATATATATATACATATATTTATATATTATTTATGTAGTATGTATATATATATATATATATATATATATATATATATATATATATATATATGTGTGTGTGTGTGTGTTGTATACCTTAAAAAAGATAGTTTAACGATGTAAATTGTTTGATAAAGGTGTTCAAATAAACTCTATCGTTATTTGTGATTACTATTGTTTATTACAAATGTATAAAATATTATAACGTTGAATAAAATATAGTATATAAGTACAAAATGTTGCTGATGTATTTTTATAGAACATGAGCGCAGTTTTCTTGTTCTATTTCAAATTAACTGACTTGTTTTAAATATTCGTCCTTTCATCTTGTCTTCAAAACCTGAAACGAAAGTTATATACAGTATTTACGTAGGCCTACAGATTTTAACAAAATTATAGAAATGATCCCCAATGAATTTCAAATATTATATGGAAGACAGTAAGATAAAGATGTTATTTAAAAACATTAAAAATCAAAGTAGTACAAAAAACACTTACTTACATTTTAATCCTTCACTGAGGTTTTGTACTGGCTCTTGGTCTCGAACGTAGGTAGCTCTTTACGGCCTTCCAGTCTGGCACGAATGAAACCATCTCTTTCGATCATCCCACACACTCGCTTTGAAGCTTCTGTGACTTCTTTCACAATTCGTTCCACAGCTTGAGTGTGAGAAGGAATTGTAAATTCAACCCTTCCACTTTTTCCCGTTTCCGCAATTAACTGTAACTCTTCTAGGCTCATATCGGTAACAAGAGGGGGTTCTACTGAAGAGGTTTGCCAGTCAATCATATCTATATAATCTTTAGCATTAAAATTGATCTGAGGGGGTTTAAATATCCTTACAACCCTTTCTTTTCTGTTTCACGTGCTTTCTGGATTCTCTTATAAGCCAAGACTCTAATATGTTTTCGTTCATCAAACAACATAGCTATTAAAACATGCTCTGGGTGAGCTATAAATGCGTTTCTCTGTAACGTTGCACGGACGACATGTTTTAGCTCGTCTTCCAAGTAATTTCTGAAATGAATCATTTAAAAAAAAATTAATGGAACCCTGCGGGATTTTGGGATTGCACTTAATTGAGAACCATGATGTATGTAGACTTTCATTATGAACTCTGCAAGCATTCTCAGCTCAGAGGTCGGATCATCCATGGCTACATACTAACGAAGGATTCGATTTGCCAGGGTAAGCCACCTGGCGTGCGAGATGTTTCCGGTGTTTCATCTGGCCAACTCTTCTGTACATGTACCTATTGATACGGGTTTGGATATTTCGTACAGAAACTTTTCGTCTGTGCTCAATTCTTTAAGATGAACTTCTGGTATATCGCTTTCAATTGCAACAAAATTGACAACATCCAGATTTTGGCAGCTTAGACGTTGTTTACCAATAGGCCTGCTAAATGTGTTTGGTCCAGAAGTTGGCCCATCAAGAGCAACCATAATTTTTCTAAATGGTAATTCATTCAAATGTAGTAGACACACAACTGCCTGCAGTGGTTGTTGTATTTTATTTTCAAATAAGGTGATAACTCTATTTGAAGTACCTGTGTTTGCTGCCGTACCATCACAACCAATAGCTTTTAGTTTTTTAAGATCGACAGTTTTTTCTTCACAATACTTTAGAAGTGATGTAACTATTTCCTTTCCTGTTCCATTTATGGGAGTTACATGACCGAAATACTTGGATCCAGGTTCTTCAACAATATATATGTGTTCTTCCATTAAAGATTTTCGGACACTTTTACCAGCTACAATTTCTTTTGTTATGGTTTCATCTTTACGACCATCAAAGTAAATGGCCAACAGATCGGAGGTTCGAGTTGAGCTTACTTCTTTACGAGACTTGTCTTTCACGTGCTACTTTTGATTTGTCGATTACTGCTTCTTGGTTCTCCGCAGTAACAACATTTAAGTCTCGCAAAAGGGCAGTAGCTAACTGAGCTCCAGCTCTACTAGAAATGCTCCTGCGGTCACAAGCTCGTGAAAACAAAGACAAGCGTTGTGGCAGTTCTTGTTTTACTTCTACCCTTGAAACACTTTTTTGACTCGTATCAAGTACATTTATTTCAAAATCACTATCTTGACATGATGTGTGAGACATTGAATCATCTGTACTATCACCAGAATCAATGTTATCAACAGATTTTAAGTTTTCATCCTCAGTCTTTTTTACAACTACCTGCATTAAAGCTTGTGACCTAGATTTTCTTTCTAATCGCTTTTTAAGCTTTTTAGTCTCGTTTTTGTCACACTCTGCAATCGACATCAATCTAGGACCACGTTGGTCGAGCAAAAACTCGTGTTCTAGTGCCGGGACTTTTTTGTCAATAGAGCAAATACAGTTGCTGAGGTCACATTTGCAAGTACAAATATCAAACAATGCAGTTTCAGTTTTTGACTGAAAGCTAGTTACTGCATCTTTGTAGGAGTTAGGATACTTCCTTTTAGTCCCTGAACACTTTTTAATTTTCTCAAGCTGCTTATGCAGTTTTAAAACCATAAATATTGTGTTTTTGGTGCCACAAACAGGAATTGAAGCTCTTTTCCATATTTCCTCAAGTTTTAATGCAACTCTTAACGCAATTACCTTCTTTGTAGGCTGATGTATTCCCTCTTGTTTCATTTCAATGCGCACCCACTCAAAATACTTCAAAACATCCATCTTGGTTGGCAGAACATTAAACTCACTCACATCAATAGGTTGCCCGATAACCGGCCTCTCGGGAGTTTGTCTAGTTAGATGCGGTTTTTTACTCATAATGAACAACCGCAACACTCACTCAATTGATTCTTACAACAAGACTATCGCACTAAAACCCAACCGTAATGCTCGCTCGCGGGCAGACGACTACTGACAAGTCTGCGCGGTGATTCATAGGTGTCGCGTCACCGTGGCGCAATAGTCTGGCCTTCCCCCACCCCATTGCTTCAAGTTGACGCTTGACGTATTGAAATGTGATTTATTCTTTCACTTATTTCAACAATTCCAATCAAGCCTAACGAGGCTTTAGTTACATTTAATTTTTAAACCAGCAACAACACAAATATCAAACCACTGAAAAATGTTCAAAAATTGGCTGAAATTTACGACTTTTAGGCCTTGTGCGGGAGACCTAAATGTTGTGCTAAGTTTTTGAAATACATTTTCTATCTCTTTTTGTGCTTATTGTTAGTGGAATTTTAACTTGCAATTTAGAAAAAAGTGTTTTAGGTTTTTTTTTAAATTTTTGTAAAAATTTACTTTTTAAGTAAAATTTCTAAACTTTAGGCCTTGTGCGGGAGACCTAAACATTTTTTTTTTAAATCCAAAATTTTTTGTGGTAAGTTGTGGTGTCTAGTAGCAACTTTTTATCAACTTGGAATTTGGAAACAAAAAAAAGTTAAAAATCGATACACCCTAGTGCACAACCTTTTTAAGAGAAGGGCCACTTACAAAAATATCTGGGTTGTTGAGGGCCACAAGGGAAGTTACACAAGGAGAAAATTCTATTTCGCAAGATGATTTGATGCCTATAATCAGATAAAAAATATGGTTTCACGGTGGGTGGGGGAGTTTTACCCCTCTAGGTTCCCTGACCCATAGTCAAAATAATGAATTCAGTTGGCAAGGATATATTAACAGTGTTTATGTTTGTATATATAACAGAGATATAGCAAGGATTATTTTGAAAGAGTGATAATATTCCTTGACTTTATTTGGGAGAATAAATTTTGCTTTATTAAAAGTACTAAAAAACAAACATAGGCATGAAAGTGGCTAGTGCCCCTCCCCCCCCCCCCCAAAAAAAAAAAGTGAACTTTATGAACAAAGTGGGGAGGAGGAGCCTATCAACGAAATTCGCGATTTTGCAGCTACTGATCAATGTAATTTGCGATTTCTCCGCGCCTGATTAAAAAAATTCGTAATTTTTCCGCGCCGATCGACGAAATTTGTGATTTTTCCACGCCGAAATTCGCAATTTTTCCGTAACCGGTTGATAACATTCGCGATCTGCCCACACCGGATCGACGAAAATCGCTATGTTTCCGCATCTGATCGACGAAATTTGCGATTTTTCCGCGCCTGATCGACAAAATTCACGATGTTTTCGTGCCCGACCAACGAAATTCGCGGTTTTTCGGAGCCCGATCGACAAAACTCGCGATTTTGCCACGTCCTATCAACGAAACTTGCGATTTTTCCGCCCGTGATCAAAGAAATTCGCGATTTTCCGCGCCCGATCAACGAAATTTTCAATTTTTCCGCGCACCATCGCGAAAATTTGCGATTTTTTCATGTCTGCTAAACGAAATTATTTTTACGTACCTGATCGACAAAATTCGCGATATTTTCGAACCCGACCAACGAAATTCGCGTTTTTTCGGAGCCCGATCGACAACACTCGCGGTTATTCCATGCCCAATCGACGAAATTTGCGATTTTTCGGCGCCTGATCCACAAAGTTCGCGATTTTGCCGTGTCCTATGAACGAAAGTTGCGATTTTTCCGTCCCTGATCAAGGAAACACGCGATTTTCCGGGCATCATCGCGAAAATTTGCGATTTTTCTTTGTCTGCTAAACGAAATTATTTTTCCGCACCTGATCGACGATTTGCTATATTTCGGCGCCCAATCAAAGAAATTCGCGATTTGTAACTGGCTCTGACGAAACTTGCAAATTTTCGAGCTGCAAATTGGCGATATTCGCGATAAACAGACAAATCATGCAATTTTTCTGCAGCCAATCAACAAAATTAGATTTTTTTTCTCTCCTAATCGACAAAATTCGAGATTTTTCCACACCCGATCGACGAAATTTGCGATTCTTAAATGACTAACGAAATTTCCAGTGTTTTTCTGTGGAAAATTGACAAAATTCGCCATTTTTTCTCGGGATTGATGAAACTCTAGATTTTTCCGCAGTTGATCAACAGAATTTGCAATTTTTCTCCGCATCACCAACAAAATTGACGGTATTTCGTGTCCGATCAACGAAATTTGTGATTTTTCTGCGCCTGATCTACAAAATTCGAAGATTTTTCCCGAGCCCGATCGACAAAATTTGCAATTTTTACGTGGTTGATCAGCGAAATTTGCAATTTTTCAGTGCCCTATCAACGAAATTTGCAATTTTTTCCGCGCCTGATGGAAAAAATTTGCAATGTTTCAGTGTCCAACCAAGGAAATTCGCGATTTTTCCGAGCCTCATCGGCAAAATTCGCTATTTTTCCACACCCGATCAACGAAATTCTTGATTCTTAACTGACTGATGAAATTTTCAATTTTTCCCACGGCAAATTAACGAATTCCCTCGACCTAT
The DNA here is from genome assembly GCA_963932465.1 of Maratus speciosus. NCBI lineage: Eukaryota > Metazoa > Arthropoda > Arachnida > Araneae > Salticidae > Maratus > Maratus speciosus. Next base: position 242,275,400 of record OZ010800.1, on the reverse strand, counting down.
GGGCAGAAAATGCAATTTTTTCAAGTTATACATTGACGAAAGTTTGCGGGCCACAGGTTGTGCATTCCTAGTTTAGAGGCACATTCGAATCTTCCGATAATAGCATCTTCAGAATTTAAAAAATAGATATGACTACAGCGCGACTGTTCGAAGCTATCTTTGTTGTTTTCTGTAAACTGTCATATATATCTATTTTTGCATATGAAATGTCTTACGTTGCCGTTTTAAGTATTAAGAGGCGAAACATTAAGTATTTATACCTACGGAAATACTCTTCACACCCAAAATGCTGATTAGAAAAAGTGTTGAATCTTCGATCATAATCCAGTTTATTTTTTAAAACTACAGAGATACAGGTTGCTTATAATGAAAGTTCCATTTTGAAAGGGTTATAAAAGGAAAACTACTGGACCAAATGTTATCAAACTTAGTAATAGTTTAAAGAAGGCCATGGGAATTTATTTCCAGATACAAAAAAAGTTCAAATACTTACCACTAAAGGATGAAATGGCGCTATATGCAATATTGTTATACAAAATTAGACTTGAAGACATCGGTTTAAAATGTGTTTAATCGTTTCTGAAACATGTTACAAAGCATCATGAATGTGGCGTCGATCATTTTCCGAAAGCAAGTGAAATCGTATTACTGCATTCTCTATAGTAGCTGTTTGCATATGAAGAGGAATGTTACGGACATTTGGACATTCGGATATATGGTCGGTGAATCGCATGTTTCAATTCCACCAAATTGTTTAGATTATCACCATAAACAGTGCTTTGGAGATAACCCCATAGCTAAAAGTTACAGGGGTCTGATGACCGGGATGGCCAAGAAGTGGTGAAGTTTCTGTCTACAATCAGTTCATTCGTGAAATGTTGCTTAAGTAAATGTGTCACATGTATCAATGTGTGGTGGGGCCCCGTCCTGCATAAAAATCGTGAAGTCTAAAATGCCACGTTGCTGGAGTTCAGGTACGACGAAACGTCTTAACATTGACGCTAAGCGAGCTGCAGTCACAGTGCATGTAACAGGTCCAGCACTTTAACCTTTTACCCGCCGCATCATGAACTGCTTCTCAAATTAATTTGAAATTTTTTCTGAGACGATTTAGATTAAGTATAAGGTTGATTGCCGAATTTCGGGATGTTATGTAAAATAGAAGTGTAGTTACAGGTATGTTCCACTAGTGGAACGTTGGCGGTACGAATAACATTTGTACATTTTGGCGAATTTGTTTTCGAAATCATACTAGCAATGCGCACATAACAAAACAAAGAAAACAAGGTAAAGTAAAAAATGTTTTCTATTTTAGGAACATGTTAGCTAGTCACTAACAGTAAAATGTTTATGAAAGGCCTGTAAACATTTTTCATTCATACGCTTTCCATAATTTTCACACCATTTCTTCATGTTTTTCTGCCAATTTGAGAATCTCCCTTGAGTAGTAGACGAAAAGTAATAGCTACGGAATGAGGTGATAATGTTCGTACTTACTGGAGCAGTAGGATTTCCTATTCTCTTTCTCGAACATGAAGTGCGACTTTTATGGCAACAGTTGTAATTTCACGACGAAACTCCAAATGGCTTAGAATTTCTTTTGAGCCTACTGCATGATAATCAAGAACAGCCATATTTAGTTCATTTGCAAACAGATTTCATCACTATTTTTATCATCGAAGTAATACTGGACGATATATTCCAAGCAAATAATCCTACACCAACCATATTCTAACTATACAATCTAATCAATCGAGGTTATTTGATTGAAACTTCTCGCTTCAATTTTCGAGTATATCATGTTACACTTTCAGTAGGCAATGCTCCTTCCCAATTTGATGTAACAGTAACGACAGTGTTGTCACTCTATCGTACACAAACAACTTTGCCAACACTGTAATAATCAAAATCTTCTCCTTCTTGTTTCTGCAGTTCTTTCGTATATTTTATAGGCATATGCATTAATTATTAGCTAAATAAAGTATGAAAATTGTTTTGCTGATACGCGAAACTCTAGTTTCTTAAGGAACCACTATCTTATGGTGCCACTAATTTCTTATGGGAAATCATTGAAAAATATTGAGACTAATAATTAATTTGAATGGCTCTCGAATTGTACGGATTGTTCATCCAATCTACCGCTTACAAAGTAATCTTTTGCTGGCAAATTACGAAAAACTTTAGCGGTTGATTTTTGTTACTGATGTTTTCGCATAATTCGTTTTTTCATGCCTTCAAAAGTTTTAAATATAGGCTGAGCACAAAGACACTCACTGATTAGAAAAGGTTTGCTCAAAATAACTGTTAAAGTTATTAATGTAACAATGTTGTCTCTGCATAGGTTTTTCTTATTTTAAATCGTCAAATAGTTTGTAATTAGTCCAAAATCGTAAATAGTGAAACAAAAGTTAATTTTTAGCGAAATGGATTCTATGAGATAATAAAGGTAGTGCGTTTTGTGGTTTCCCGAAACTAAATAACCTATCTCTGTTCAACAAGACTTTAGATGGTATAGATACCACAGGAGACCTATTACCGAAGTGACAAACATCCACTAGTAATTTAGTACAGAAATATCCGCTTTATTTAAAAGCAGATTTCTTTTCGATAATGAGAAATTTTCTATTATAATTTACTGGTGGAAGTTTACCTATGTGGTAACCAGGCTCGGGACACCACAAAACCACTGGTATTCTCCTCATCGAAATCATATCGTTAAAAAATAACTCTTGATTCATTGTTTACGTTTATGTATAAACAAGTACCTATTCCATGATGAAAAAAAATATATTAAGAACAGGGTTATGTAATGATAAGTTAATATGTTCAGCAGTTGTTTCATGCTAAAGTTTTGTAATCATGAAGGGATTTTGCACACATCCTACATAAAATATGTTCTCATTTCTCGAATTACTGTTAGTTAGAGATCCCCTAAACAGGCAAACTTATGGTCAACTTATACTTTCAGATTTTTTTTTTTTTTTTTAAATATCCTTTTTTCAAGTAATGGCAATTTTAAAATGTAGCATGCTATAATACACATAAACACCTATACTATCAAAATCTGAATGCTTGAATCTAATTTATGCTACTGAAAAACGATAACTTTGTAAAAAGATTCATGGTGCATTAATACGGAAAACATACTTAATTACAATTCATTTCATAATTTCTTTTTATAAATAAGAGTAAGGATATGTATCTTCGCACGAAAATAAAAATAATCTGTTGACACTTTTATTTTTATAAGGCAATTTTTTACCATAAATATTTATTTAGGATTTTGTTTTGAGAAATGCAATATCTATTTTTTTCGCAAATTTCATCATTATGTCGGAAAATATTAGCTAAAAGACAAATATATATATATATATATATATATATATATAAGTAGTGAGAGTTATTTATTCAAATTGCATATATGTCAAAGATAAATTTTATGTTTTATGCCCTTATTAATTTTATTCCGAGAACCAAACTAGTAAACTACATTAAGTTGTTCTTTTTAAAATATGAATTTTTCATGCAATGGCGAATTTAATATTGGTGCATGTCAAAACTACACCTATTTTATTAATATCTGAATGCATCAATTTAGTTTATGCTAATAAGTATTCGAGAATAGTAGAAAAATATTCACAATACATTTTTTTATATATACTCTTAAGGGGGCTGGTCACTCAGCTTCGGAATTCTCCTCCATAATTTTAAGTCTATGGACTTTTGATACTTTCGCATATTTAAAATATCTTCTCGGGAAATTCATATTTTTAACCTCTTTTTTCTGCATACTCTTTTTAAAGGATGTCTCTTTTTTTTTTTTAGTTTTCAAAATATTTCTAAAATTTACGCTGAATTTAATATTTTATGTGTCAAAAGCGGGCGAACTGTGAGTAAGATTTTAACACTTCCTGTAAAATTAAGTCTATACTTTAGAAATACTTCGAGAACTAAGAAAAAATGAGACATCCCTTAGGAAGTGTACACAAAAAATAGAAGTTAAAAATATTAATTTCTCGAGGAGGTGTTTTAAATATACGAATGCATCCAATGCCCATAGACTTTACATTAGTGAGGGAAAATCGGAAGCTAAGTGACTAGCCCTCTTAAGTCTAGAAATTTAAGTGAAAGCCACACTGAATAATCGGTAAAAATATTCTCAAAGAAAACTTCCTACAACTACGTGTGACACACGTGGTCTTGTATTCGGTCCAAAACTGGTTATCACGGGCCTGTTCCGTAGTACATCGGTCGGGACAAATGTTAATATTATATACGAATGAATCCAATGCCCATAGACTTTACATTAGTGAGGGAAAATCGGAAGTGTGACTAGCCCTCTTAAGTCTAGAAATTTAAGTGAAAGCCACACTGAATAATCGGTAAAAATATTCTCAAAGAAAACTTCCTACAACTACGTGTGACACACGTGGTCTTGTATTCGGTCCAAAACTGATTATCACGGGCCTGGTCCGTAGTACATCGGTCGGGACAAATGTTAATATTATATACGAATGCATTCAATGCCCATAGACTTTACATTAGTGAGGGAAAATCGGAAGCTATGTGACTAGCCCTCTTAAGTCTAGAAATTTAAGTGAAAGCCACACTGAATAATCGGTAAAAATATTCTCAAAGAAAACTTCCTACAACTACGTGTGACACACGTGGTCTTGTATTCGGTCCAAAACTGATTATCACGGGCCTGGTCCGTAGTACATCGGTCGGGACAAATGTTAATATTATATACGAATGCATCCAATGCCCATAGACTTTACATTAGTGAGGGAAAATCGGAAGCTAAGTGACTAGCCCTCTTAAGTCTAGAAATTTAAGTGAAAGCCACACTGAATAATCGGTAAAATTTTCTCAAAGAAAACCTCCTACAACTACGTGTGACACACGTGGTCTTGTATTCGGGCCAAAACAGATTATCACGGGCCTGGTCCGTAGTACATCGGTCGAGCCAAATATTAATATTACAGGCATCGCCCCTGGTACAATGATCGAGCCATCGATCTAACGGGTTTCTAATAAATCTTTTGTGGTATATCTACCACAATTATTACATCAGATTGTAATTACTTATCAAACATTCCACAAAATTAAACAAGTTATATCTCACACATGTATTTACATTCCGTAAGACGTGCGAGTTTGGTATGACTTAGGGCCGATTTGCCGAACCGTAAAATGGTTCGAAGGCTGCGCTATCTTTTTTACGTTTTTGACCCAGGCTGTTGAAACGTAAATCGTAAGTTAAGAGGCTAATTATAACTGGCTTAATTTTTTTTTATTATGTTAGCATGATTAAATATTTTTGCAAGGAAAGAATAATAATTTCTTGACATTTTTATTTTTCAATGTAAGTCTAATTTTTTTTATCATAAATATTTATGAAAGATATGTTTCGAGAAACGCATACATATCACTGAGACGAACTGATATCAACAAACAGAGGAATAACTAATGTTTTTTTTTTTCTTATTATTCTCCTTGAAGAATACATGCCTAATATTATCTAGAGTTAAAAAAAATATATACTTAGTTATGAGTTGGTTAAAAGCATACTTCGGTCAAACGAAAAGACGCGTTCGCTAATGCTAATCCTACGGGGAAAATTTATAAAGATATCTTGATCGTATTTCAATATTTTTAAATGATTTTTTTTTTTTTTTTTTTTTTTTTGTATTGGATAACTGAGACCGATCTGTATGCATGCCGTCTTTTACTTTTTCGATTTTGATTGCAGATTTTTTTTATAAGGATGCTTTTACTTCCGAAACCGGTTTCCAAAATGAAAGTGTCCTCATTAAAAATACCTGTAATGAAAATCGAAAAAGTAAACAACGGTCTTTGTACAGATCGATCTCAACTATTCAATGCAACAAAAAAAAAAAAAAAAAAAAAAAATCATTTAAAAATATTTAAATTCAAACGAGGTATCTTCATATATGTCTTCCATAGGATTAGCATTAGTGAACGGGTCTTTTTGTTTGACTGAAGTAGGCTATTAAAAATCTTGTATGTAAAATAAAATATTTTTTTGCTTTTTATGCATTTTATAAATATTATTTGAAAAAAAAATAAATAGTTTGAATCACCCTTTCTAAAATATGCATTTTTAGGCAAAACGAATATTAAAATGCTGCATGCCCTAATACATCTAATGAGATTTTTAAATTTTTAAATGTTTTTTATTCTAATGAGCCATGGGAATAGTTTGAAATTTCATAGTGCATTGTTAACTCTTTGTATCTCCGCGTTCCATAGCTGCAACATACCCAAAAGTCAATGTTATTTATACAGTGAGCTTTAAAAGATGATATTATTTACTGCTGTGGTTCCCAACACAGCAGTTAATATGATTTTTTCATTGAATTCTAAACAGACGTCAATACGGAGTTTACTTTGTCATGACAAAGTTTTATTTACAATTTGAGAAGTTTCACAGCGTTTTTCATAAATAAACTTCGTAAATTTTATAAAATTAAAAAGAATGAAACGTCGAAAAATATTTTTTTTTACAAATGTAAGTGTGTATACTTTACAATTTTGTATTCGAAAACTAACAATATTTAGGGGAAGTATTCGCTTTCTGTTAATTGCAGATGTAAAGAAAGTACCTTTTACTTACTATTTTTTTTAAATGCTTTATTTATTTATTTTTTTTTTACCTGTTTAAAATGACGTATGCTAACATCTGAATAAATATTTTTGAAATAAGAGTTGTTGAGTTACAAAAGCTTAAATAAATCTTTCTTTACATACAACTGATTTAATTTTTTTTTTAAATTTTCCAATATAGTTGAAAAGTGTTTATGACTTGGGTTTGTCTGGTCATCTGTCTCTCTGGCCATCAGTCTGTTTCCCTGTCCGCCATCTAACTGGAGTAAATATGCTCGTATTACAATGTAATGTATGTTATGTAGGCTTAATATGATATGTTCGGTATTGAAAATGAAGTGTGTAGAATACAGCAAGTTTACAAGGCCACTCAAAAGAATTTCGTTTCATTATGAACTATATGGAAAAATCAATAATGGTGTTATATTATTACAAACATATTGAAATCGATATACATCAATGAGGTGCATTACAAGATGCTTTCTGTTGAATTTGGCTGTCATAACTTTTATCGTTCATTTACAGGGCCACACAAAACACTTAGGTTACAACAATATCTATAAGCGATCAATTCTTGAAGTGCGTATTTAGTTTTGGTGTGTATTATTAAATTTAACTACATTTTTGCATGTTACGTGGTACTTGTAAATTCTATAGATCATATACAGGGCTGCAAAAATAATTCATGGACATTTTCATGTTTTGATGGAAATTGCTTAAGAAATTTAAACTGCGTAACTGAATTAAATTTTAACATGCTATGTAGTACATATATAAATCTGTAGATCATATACAGGGCTTTACAAATATTTCGAATATTTTTCCAAATATAGATGTTAAATGTTGAAATTGGATTTAGTAATGTGTTCTGCATTCTTTAAATTATTTACTTACATATCATATTTCACCTAATTAAACTGCGAAGTTTTGTTACATTATTCTGTATCTTAAGGGAATTATTTCAGAATCTATGCCTGACGCATGATTTTCCTTTCTGATTTTTTGCAATAATAGTATGAATAAATATTTTCACAAAGAACGAAAAATAATTCATTGAGACTATTTTTGAATGGCTAATTTTTTGTCAGATATTTATTCAAGATTTTTGTTCTGAGAGACGCATATTTCGACAGTTAATAAGATGAACTCATATTAATAATACGAGTAATATGTAATATTTTTTTCTCCGAAAGCTTGATGATTACCAAGACAAAATTAGCTAAAATGATAAAAAATAATAAAAATACGCAGGAATGAGTAATTTATTTCACTTATTTGTATAGTAAAAATAAATTTTGTTTTTTATTGATTTAAAAAAACATGTTCTCTACGCGAAGAATAAGAATTTATCTGCTTTCATTTGATGAAATACTTTTATTATTTTCTCTTTTAATGTAAATTCCTAAAAGTACACCGTTTATCTAGAAGGTTACATTAAAATAATTGATTTCTTATATTAGTATGTTGGAATAATTTTCCATAACATAGTAAAAATGATAAAATAAGGCAATTTAAAATATGTTTTTAACAATTTTCAGCACAGTAATATTGAGTTATCACAATAATAAAATTTTAACTTCTTAAAAGTAGTAACATTGATTTAAAAATTAGATTATTATTTTTTAGATATACAAAGACGTGCTACTAAGCACATTTCTCTACAAGTCATGTCGATATCAGGGACTTGTATTCGCTCGATATCACCAATTTGTGCAGGAAGAAATTTTCTTTTTCAGATACGTAACATTTTCATTGCTTGCAGCAAATGGTTCACTTTTGCGGCCTCTCTTTATATAGAAATAAACTTGTGTTGTTAAGACTTGCTATGAAGATGTGTTACTTTTCAACTTCTCTTATATATATTCCTTTTGAATATTGTTTTAGATATCTGCTCAAATTTTCTTCAAATGTATTTAAATTTCTTCTAGTTGTTCTTCGATTTTAATATTTGCAATTTGCTTGCCAGGCAAAGATGACGATGCTATGCCTCTTTTTAATTTAACTCCAAACAGGGTTTCATAAAGAATCCGTAATTTATTATTTTGTTTCTTTGGAAATTGAACGATGTGCAAACCATCTGGTCATTTATTTGTAACTCTGGTAACGTCTTCTCGACTCCTTTTTTTCGACCCCCACCAGAGCTTATCTCTGCTTGTCGACATATGGCGATGGTCTGAATGCATAAGAATATATCCAAATAATTTTTTTTCTTTTAAATGCGAATTTGGTATGTGTCACCATTCACCGGTGAATACTGAAATTCTCTAATTTCGATCTTTCAAAAATAACAACTTTCTACTATATTAATATATAATTTTTTTTAAATATCTATTTTAATTTTCTAAATTAGAGTTTTATAATTGCTTTCTCATAAAAATACAATATTTAATATTGCATTTTTGTGATCTACTTTTTTTGTGCACGTGAATGCAATAATTTTCAATATGTACTGAATGAAATGTGGAGTGCTGGAAAATAGTTTAAGAACAAGGTCTAATTTCGTTGTTAAGAATAAAATTCCAAAAACTGTTATGTATCTTGAATTTAGACACATATATCTTATATAATATGCCAAGTTACTTCAATTGAAAATGAAAAAAAGGATTTTATCCAATAAATATTAAAATCTTGTAATAATTGTCAGCCTGTGAAAACATGGCTGAACAGAGCTACGGTGGTTAATGTGGAAGACTTGATTTAAAACACCAGTTGCATAAAAGAAATATTTATTGTAAGCGAGATAATATGACAATTTACACTAAAACAGCATTACTTTGCCGTTAACTTAAAAAGAAAACTAAAAATAATATTTCAATGCAGCTACATGATGAAATTTTTTCCTCATGTGTGCTAAAAACTACAAGACATACGTGCAAAAACTTACAAGAAGCTGAAGATCCTCAATCAGTCCAGACACTTATACAACAAACTAGCAGTTGTCTTGCATAAACTTGTTGCAATCCACAAATATAAACGCATCCGAAACGCCATTGTCTACAAACTATGACGTTGCGAGTCAACCAATCACGGCGAAAGACGTGATCCCGGAATCACAGTTACTGACAGTTATTCAGTAACAGCACTCGCCTCAGGAGCTAATGAGTCGAATGAACTGCCGGTCATTTCGGATATGTAAGCAATTCTTCAAGAGAGGGTGAAAAACAAAACATGCATGAATATTAAAAGTAAATACTCTTCAAACTTTATATTTTTATTAAAACTTTCTGAATGCTTAATTAAGGTCTAAAAGTAATTGATGCGTAACAATAATAATGGAAATGAGTTTAGGAAGAGTAGATTCTTTTAAATTGAGCAACATGAGATGAAGCCATGACTGTAGCATTTTATGCGGAATGGATTTTTGATCACATTTGTCACTAAATTTGAAGTTTTGGGATATGCAACTGCTACTTGGAGTATTGGGTGCGGGACAAGACGTGTACAAGGTGGTGGTTCTGTGATAATTTGGGTAGGCCTTAATGCAAAAGGAAAAATAAGTTTGGATTTCACCTAGGCAAAGATGGATTCCCTTGACATTGAAGATATTCGTAATTCAATGCCAAGTCGAAACTACAAAAGCATCATATTGATGCAAGACTAAAATTCGCATCGCCCAATGCCTTAAAATTCACTCTATGACGAAAATTAAGTTTTACCAATGAAAACAAAAATTCAGACTTAATGGGTCAGATGGTTTAAGATAATACCGGCATGATGTACGAAGTGATCCATATAAGCTTCCCAGACTTGTACAAGGTGGTGGTTCTGTGATAATTTGGGTAGGCCTTAATGCAAAAGGAAAAATAAGTTTTGTTTTCCCCAAGGGAAACATGAATTCCATTGACATTGAAGATATTCTTAATTCAATGCCAAGTCGAAACTACAAAAGCAGCATACTCATGCAAGACTAAAATTCGCATCGTCCAATGCCTTAAAATTCAATCTATGGAAAAAAAATATGTTTCACAAATGAAAATAAAAATTCATACTTGATGGACCAGATGGTTTAAGATAATACCGGCATGATTTGCAAAGTGAGTCATATCAGCCTTCCAGATGTATACAAGGTGGTGGTTCTGTGATAATTTGGGTAGGCCTTAATGCAAAAGGAAAAATAAGTTTGGTTTTGACCAACGCAAAGATGAACTCCCTTGACTATCAAGATATTCTTGATAATAGGTAATAATTTTGTTCCACTTAAAGATAAACTTATGCATCAGAATTCGATTTTACTTCAAGATAACGCTTTTACTCAAAAGTCTGTGTCAACTTCCGATTGGTTATATGAAAACAATATTAAAACTTTGGACCTTCCAGCTTAAAGTTCTTACCTAAATCACATAGAAAAGTCGTCGGAAATCTTGCTTCGTCAAGTTTATGCCAATGGAAAGCAGTTCGTTTCAAATGTTGAATTGAAAGCAAGCATTTTGGAAACATGAAACCAAATACGCATTTCCATACGTAAAAACTGGGTAAATCCTTGCAAAAATATCTTTTGGAAGTGATCCATGCTAAGAGGACCCAAACAAAGTACTGAAAATTAATGTAGAAAATAATGTACAAACAATAATGTTACATGTGTATTTTAAATATTAAGTATACTGATGCTAAACTTTCTTCCACGAAGTTGTGTTATGTAGAAATTAATTTTTGTTTCAAAAAGAATAACATATTATTGTAATTTAAAAGAAATAACAAAGTTTGTATAGCTTAGTGTGTATAATTTTGCAAAGATATTCGAATTTTCACTAAAGCAAAAGCTTTACTGTTTTCCTTGGTGGTCATTAACTTTTTTACAGCACTGTATCTATATATAAATATTGTTCTACCTAAAACACCTGTTATGAATATTTAATATTATTAATACACACAAAACGTTTTTTTTTCTTTTGATATCCGCATGTTATAGCATGTGTAATTGTTATTCTTTAATAACATTAGCGCATCTTTTAAATAAATATGTTTTGATCCCTGCCTAAATCAATTTTGATCTTGATATTTATTTTATTAATACTCATCCAAACTCGGTCTTTCATCGTCGCTTTCCTCATTGAAAAGTTAATTATCAGAACCCTTAGTGACGTAAGATATAATTTGTCCTACTCAGAAATTTTCTAAAAATTAAGATTAAAGAAAATCTTCTTTTCACGATTGTTCGTGTCACACATTAGTGCATTTCCTAAGTCGTAAAAAGGAACGATGGACTTGCGAGGAGTAAAGGATATAAGAGATAAGCTCCCCGGAAAAACCTTTACAGAACGTGTTGATGAACTTGGGCCGTATTTGATTCTTTCGTGATGCTTCGCCATATCAGAAAAAAGCCCTTAGGGACGTGTGCTTTGGCTGATATTTTTACCTTTCATTGCTTTGGGAATGTGGTTTACTAAAAAAATATCGATGCCAAAAGGGATATGAGGCTATACTAAAGATTTTAAATAATATCCACTTTGATATGTGATTTTAGTTACACAGATTAAAATGAAATATCGATTTATCTTATACCATATTTTATTTCTGTAAGAATAATAGAAGAAATTTGAGTATCACATTTATCTCTAAGCGAAAACTTCAAAATCAGATTTCATGATTTCTGTATTTTTTTTTAAAAAATTAAGAGGATAATAATAATGAAATAAAATATTTTCAGTGGGTTTTCATCCTTAGCATATTTTCATAAACAGTTAGATAATTATATCAGTTTCAATTCAAGGAATTACAGTGAATATCATGTAATTTTCCTTATTAATGAAATCTAGATAATAAAAAGGATTGCAGCATTGTCAAATACAGTACCCGTTTTTAAACCTAAACTTGCATAAAGGATAGTGGTCTGTAGTACCCAGTCCTGTTTTCTTAACCATTGTACCCTGAGGTGCTAAACAGCATATACTCAGGTCGGCTGATCAGCCTAACACGGGATCTTCAGTGTTTAGTCACCTAACAAGTTAGGAACTCATTTTATCGACCACGAAGCGATGAAAATTTCAGTAAAAATTATTCAGTCCACAGTTTGGGTTCGAACTGAGGACTTGTAGCTTGAAAACGCAACGCGCTGACCAGTAAGCAATTGGCCTTCCTTACCGGATCTAGTTAGGAGAAATTACCGTTTTTGTTTCTGTTAGTATCGTTATTCTTAGAAAATACACATTCAATAATTTTCTGCTCTATTTTACGTGCATTCAAAATAAAATATTTTTTTGCATGTCTTTTTTTAAAAGCAATGTAAGAAATTAGAATTCTTCTGCATTTCAGCAAAAAAAAAAAATAAATATAAATTATCAGAAGTGTTTAATTATTGTAAATATTTAAAAACAAAAGTTTTAAATTTTTATAACCATTTCATCTCTGGTTCTTTATATGCAAATATAAAATATGATAAAATATAGCTGTATATTAACATAGGATACTTTTTAATTATGCTACAACTGGGATTACTGCAATTTCCACCCCTGTCTTCTTAATATTTGATGCACAGGAAATGAAATCTTCTCAGGTTGATTTATTATTTAGGAATCTGGAGACAGAGATTTAGATGGTGGGTGAGTCCTATCCTTAAGTTATTTACCCCAAAAGCAATCTTCTCTTGACAGAAAAGCGGGTTGATGTCGTTTCCTTTTCGCAATGTATTACTGGATCTTATAGTTATATTTCGATTTGTTGACATCTACGGATTAAGGGGACACTTTACCTCAAAATTGATAAAAAATCTATTTTTGATTTTTAATATTACATGAAAGCTTTATTATTGTGAATATTTGGACACTTCATTTTTACTTATAAGGCAATTATATCCGGAAATATTGTAAATTTTGTTAATACACCCCGCGCAATTACCCACACAAATTAAAACTTTATATGGCTTTTTATCCATGTTCATATTTTCTTCACTTTCATTTAAATATGCAAAGGCTTTTTTTTGTATTTGTATACAGCTTTAATCTTTTTTGTACATGTTCATTATCATACATGTGATAAATCTGCCAATGGAATTAGCCTTCTGCTTTTATTTTTTTTTTATTAAAGCATATGAAGATGTGTTACATTTCATTGTTTTACACTATATATATCAGTCAAAAAATTACATTAAGTGTAATATTAGACGTATCTAAAAACCAATACGCAGTCTTGTGTAATACACATTTGATAATCTTAAAAAATACTTGGCAAAAATATCAATATTTAAAAAAGTAGTAGGGATTTTAAAAAGTTCAATTTTTATAATTTTTATTTTAATTAAATATACAGTTAATTTTTTTTTTTCAAAATGTATTTTAGTTTAACATTTGAATGCAGTAAGCTGAGTCATATAAAAAAAATAAAATGTTGATAAGGTAAACTGTCCCCTTAGTACAGAAAGAGCAGAAACTAAAGCATTAAGTGATATTAAAATGCAAGTTTAAATCTTAGTGACTCGAAATTTCTCCCTTTACAGTTTAATGATGCAAAAAACAAATCGTCTGCAAAGTAAAACTTAAATAAGAAAAAAAAAGAAAAAGAAAGAATATCAAAAAATAAAAATAAAAATAAAATCAGCGAAACTTGTTCAAATATTATAGTCACGTGGCTCCAAAATAAATCTACCCTGTATATATAAAATCCTAATGAAACTAATTTATGAAACGGATATATGAAACGGCTGAAATGAAACGAATTTATGAAACGATTCATTGAAACGACTCATTAAACAACTGATTATGTTTCACGGTGATTTCTCCTAAAATATAGAATTTTTTTTTGAGTTGCAATTAACACCAAAAATCTATATTGATCAGCAGATCTCAAAACTGGTATTAGGATTTTTAAATTCAAATTAATTTTCGAAATATTAATTTTTTTCTAATTTTAAATACTTTTTCTAAAGATGGCAACTCAAATTTTAATCATAACAGATTTTTTTTTCGTATTTCAGAAAAGGTTATTATTTTAAACTAATTTGGCGACCAGTTTGGCCTCCCTTAAATGTATACTAAGAAATGTATCATGTTACTTTTATTCATAATTCAATTTACTTGAACAATCTTTCGCCGAATCGAAAGATTCTGATAGAGAAATCAAGAACTCGGTATTTTTATGTTAGCCGAATATTTAAAATTGAACTGAAACATTTAAAATTGATGGCTTTCACTTTTTCTTTTTTTAAAAACAAAACGAAAAGAGAAATATTAGGCACAGTTGTCATATACGCACCGGGGTACCTAATTGGAACCAAAATGGCATTATTTTGATTGACATGGTAAGCCATCTATTGTTGTTTATTTAATAATAAATGTTTATTTACTTTTATTTCTTTTTTTAAATGATATAAATTATTTTGTTTTATAGTTATCAATTATTTTTTTTTCTTATTTCCTTTAGAAAATAATAGAAAATAATTAAAAAATACAGTAATACTTTGTTATTCCGTCGACCAATTTCGTCAAATTATATAAATCGCCAATCCACTCGCCAAATTATAGAAATTGACATAATTTTTATTTTAAATAACGAAAGAGCAAATAAATTAGTATGAAATTAATAAATATCCAAATAAAACGTCGAAATAAAAATTACTTGATGATGTAAACACATGTAATTTGCTTAAAGTCAAGTGAATGTGACATTTACGATTAACCATTATTGGCATTTAATCTTATAGTTTGGCGATAGATTTCTGGTCGACGGGATAACTAAGTAGCACCAAAATTACTTATATAACTGGTATTCAAAAACGAGGTTTTCTCCAAATTTTCGTAAAAAAAAAAATATTGCCCATATGATATTTGGCCAAATATTAAATAATGCAAGAAACCATGGCATTTAATTTCAACTTCAAATCAATGTTTTCATTTACCGCTCGAAAAATAAAAAAAGACTAACTGGCGAGTTGAAAAAAAGCTATTTGCGAGATTTGCACCCGGCTAGCATAACAGTACCAAGAATTCTCTGCGACCATGGCAACTTTTATGTAGTTTTATTCGAAAAAAAAAAAAAAAAAAAATAATCAAAATGGAAAACTTTCGGCACAGATGTCATATACGGCTCTATATTGGGGCGATATTTTTCGGTCGACAATGTCATATACGCAACGGGTACTTAACTGGCGCCAAATTATCGTCATTTTGTTTGATATGGTAAACCGGATGTTGTTATTTATGCTGGTGATTCTTTCCCCAAATTGGCGTTGGAAAAAAATCGCACCGATATGACATCTGTGCCAAATTTTCATATGAAAGGCGAAGGGATCAGACCGTATTTGTTTATGGCAGTTGATGACTTGAACTATTATAATATAGATGAAATGATGGCGATAGAATAACATTTGGCGACTTATCACCTGTACCTGGCTAATATTAAAGTATCAAAATGGGACCTAGAGTATAAAAAGCGAAATGGTCCTCCCGGAATTGTTGATGATAGTCACATGACTTAGGCTATTGTTATAGAGATTGTTTTTAAATACCGAGAGACAAAGACTGTGTATACTTGATTCATTTTATTTTAGCTTCTTTTCAAATGTTTAACTGATCCTCTTTAATCAAAAACGAAAACAACCATTGGATGTATTAACAGCAACTGATTCGGCCTTAAATTTTTGCAATCAAAGGGAATTGAATGGAAACCAGTTTACAGGGAGATGTGCATAACTTTTTTCAGTATAATTCAATCTTCTCTAATATTTAAAAAACCCATCAGATTAGCGTGTTTTTAGATTCTGTGGTGTCTGAACGGGTGTTGGCGAGCGTAGATTGCAGGTGACGGAGCCCCCGAGTAATAATAATAAAACCGAGCATTTTCGGTACGAGAGAATAAACTCGGGAAATTTTGCAAAGAAACTGGGAAACTGGGAAATACTAACAGTTTTATAAGGAAAAACAACTTTAAAAAATCTAAAAATAACTAAGTGCCATCTGCATAATACAAAATAAGAATTTTTTTTTAAGGTTCTTTGGCATTTTTAATACTTAAAAAATTTTATTGATGCATTATTTATATTCTATATATGGGAACAAGGTTCAAAACGTTGATTTTTCATATATAAAATGTGTTAAAACGTGTATCCTTCTATATATAAAAAAAAGTTTTGATTTGGAAATGGACCAATGAACATCTGCGTAGATATTCCGGGTAGATCCACATCATATTTGAATGTTTAAGCATGGCCTTCCATCGTTAATATTAAAAAAGCTGTTGCATACAAAAATATGAAAATCGGTGGTATTATAGAGAAATGTTTGATAAACACGCTGATGCAGACAGTTTTCAAGTCGAAGAAATATTTTAAGAGATATTTAATGCTAAAGTTGGACAAAATCGTTCCATTAAAAAAGTTTTATTGGAGCAAAAACTATACATGAGAATTTAGTCATTTTTAGATCATTTTATACGTTATAAGTTCCCGATGTGCAGATTGCATTTACTTTTCTTATTTGACTCATTTTTTGAGGTTTTATTTCAATTTTAATTTCAAATTTTCACCATTTCGAGAGATATTTTTTACAAATTTTAGAAAATGTTATTAATTTAAACTGTTGCCAAGTTGTATAAACAGCGCAAACAGTAATGTTTACTTCAAATTAAAAATTTATTTTACACGTGACTATTATAAACAGAAAATATAAAAAGCAGGAACTCATTGAAAATTACGTCATAAAAACTATAATTACACGTGAATTTTAAAAGAGACAGAATATTGTAAGATAATAAGTTCATCATGCGTTAGAAGTCTTAAATAGGAGAATTTACGTCACATTTACGTCACATTACACTTATTATATAAAATGAACAAAAAATAATATTGCAAAACAGTTTAAATTTAAAAATTGCTCGAGACATTTATTTGATATTGTAAGATGATCATAATATTTAATTTCTAACAAAGTATTTTTACGTGAATATTAAAAAGGAAAAGAAAAGTTTGGTGAAAATTACGTCAGATTATAATTCTCAGATTCAAATTATAATTCAGTCTTCCGAAATCTTTCAAAAGCCGATCAAATTATCGTGCTGTTAGAGTCTGCGATGTCTGAACGGGGGTTGACGAGCGTAGCTCGTAGGGGGCAGAGCCCCCTAGTATCTGTAAAATAATACTTTGTAGTCAAATTCATATCCCTGTTGAAAAGTAACAACGTTTCTATTATGGTTTTCATAACTTGATTTTGCGTTTAGTGAAGTGCATTAAATTAGGTGAAACGTTTAGGCGTTGTTGTGCTGTTGGTTTGTTTGTTTGTATATAAGTATTATACAGAAAATAATTGTTTGTATAGCTTATTTATTAGTTTTATGCAGAAATAATTACAAACCTCTTAGCTTTGTGATTTACCGTATATTTACTGATGTTAAACAATCGTTAGGTGGATTACTTTTGCGATAACTATAAAAACATAGCTTGATAATAAAAAGTATTGCAATATTGATAATTTGGATATGTATTCCTATTTGATGTAAATTTCCAACAGGGCGAAAAATGTCCGGACCAGGAATCTTCTGGCTGAAGCCGCCAGTGCTCTACCATCTGAACTATCCCGGAGGAACTTTTTCACCCAGCTTACCTTAATGATTATAGCATCTGGTCTGAAACCTGGCCCAGCTCAACAGAATAAATCGCAGGTAATGGAACTCCAAAAGTCGCTGGATACGTAATTACACTAGATTAATTTTAACACAATTATTCTAATTGGTAAATAAATCATATTAGATGAAAGCCAGGCGGTCCCTGGTTCGAATCCTGGTCCGGACATTTTTCGCCCAGTTGGAAATTTACATCTAATATGATTTATTTGCCAATTAGAATAATTGTGTTAAAATTAATCTAGTGTAATTGCGTATTCAGCGACTTCTGGAGTTCCATTACCTGCGATTTATTCTGTTGAGCTGAACCAGGTTTCAGAACAGATGCTATAGTCATTAAGGTTAGCTGGGTGTAAAAGTTCCACCAGATTCGTCCGGGATAGTTCAGATGGTAGAGCACTGGCGGCATCAGCCAGGAGATCCCTGGTTCGAATCGTGGTCCGGACATTTTCCTCCCATTTGGAAATTTACATGTAATATGATTTATTTACCATTTAGAATAATTGTGTTAAAATTAATCTAGTATATGAATTCCTAGTTTTATGGGATTTTCAAAAATTCCCTATTTTTGCGGTTTGAATTTCTCCACGGACCTTTTATTTTCGGGAATAAAATTCTTGCACTGAAAGTTCTGAAACGCTACTTTTCAAGTGTTCTTTAGGTGGATTTATGAAAAGGATCTAATAGTGACTTCAGTGCTTAAGGAGGCTGGTCACTCAGCTTCCGATTTCCCCTCGCTAAAGTAAAGTCTATAGGCATTTGATGCATTCGTATATTTAAAATATCTATCTAAATTAATATTTGTAACTTCTATTTTTTGTGTACACTTCCTGAAAGATTTCTCTTTTTTTTCTTAGTTCTCAAAATATTTCTAAAGTGTAGATTTAATTTTAAGTGTTAAAATCTTACTCACAGTTCGCCCGCTTTTAACACATAAAATATTAATTCGCATAGATTTTAGAAATATTTTGAAAACTAAGAAAAAAAGAGACATCCTTTAAAAAGAGTACACAGAAAAAAGAAGTTAAAAATATAAATTTCCCGAGAAAATATTTTAAATGTACGAATGCATCAAAAATCCATAGACTTAACAGTCTGAAGCTGAGTGACCAGCCCCCTCTGATGAAATGTACGAATGCATCAAAAGTCCATAGACTCAACAGTCTAAAGCTGAGCGACCAGCCCCCTTAAATTGTGCCGAAGCACATCAGAGCTCAGCTCAAGTACTTTTCTAGATCCAGTGGATATTTAAATACCATTCGGAACTTATCGGAGCTCCGGATAGATTCAATTGCAGAGCGTACCAGAGCATCGTGGTACATTGGTTGCAGTGCTGCCACAGGCGACTATTTTTTAATTCGACCTCACACCACTTTCTAAAATAAAAAATTATTGGCATACTGTTCGAGAACATTTGCAAGAGAAATATACTACAAAAACTGTTTAAAAAATAGTGGGTCGAATAGAAGAGAAAAATACTTGCTTGTGGCACCCCTGTGGTGGTTGATAAAAAAATCCTTGGCAAGTAAGAATTTTAGAAAATTCGTCTAAATAAAGATTGTGTGTGTTACTAATATTTCTTAATAGTAATGACGACCCTATTAAATCTCAAAATTCTGCTAATCACGTCAAGATTGGAAAAAGTTTTCATTTCGGAAGTAGTAATAACACAATGTAAAATAGTTGACAGCTCTGTATATGCGTAAACCGTACAGGTATATTTAAAATTTTAATTTTTTTTCTTTTGCTGAAGAAAAGATATGCATTATATTTCCCAAATAATGTATGCAAGTACTAATATAGAGTATTTCCGAAAGAAATGGACCACGTTTTTTCTTAGAGATCTAATAGCCATTGATTTACATATATTTTATTGTTCACAGTATATATATGTATAATGTATGATGTTTAAAAATAAAGACCTAATGCAGAAGTTCATACTTTAAAGGAATTTCTTTTATCTTTATTTTAAGTTTTACTATGTGGTCCATCTCACCAGAATTACTCCGAGTGAGATGGACCATATGGATGGGAGAGATGTACCGCAACAATATATTGAAATAATTGAAAATTTTATTTATAAAAGTTTACTTTCATGACATGAAAATTAAATAAACTTACTTAAAATTAATTTCGGTATATAATTAATTTATAATTAATATTTGTTTATTCCCTTTGCTCGAGCGGCTGACACGTCTTTTGCTTTCCTTATTGAGGGTGTTGGATTTCGAGCAAGGAATTATTGTAACCAGTCACAACCAGCCTCTTTGGATTCTTTATTTAAAGTATAAGATATGTTAAGCTTTTCCACTTGTTCCTATGTCATAGACCTTAAAGAGTTTCTACACGGTGTAAAATCCCGATTCTGTAGTTTATTTGTATGAGCAACAATTTTCTTTTCGTTTTCGCAGCCCAATATTAATGACGGTCCTAAAAATCCTGGGTAAAGTTATGTGTTTTAGTTTTTCTCTTTAAAGTAGATTTAGGAATGCTAAAAGTCTTTGCTGCTTGATTGACACCCATATTTTTTTAATCAGTGACTTTAATATTATTTTTCAAATTTTTCAGACCATTCCCCGCATGTAGACGAACCTGTTCTAAAATAAGTAGTCGGCATTTTTGAAAGCAGAAAAATAACAGAAAAATATAATGCTATAGTATTTTAAATTCAGCTCTTTAAAAAGCTAAACTTGAAAGTCAAGATTATATGGACCATCCTAGAGATCTGCACGGGCCGGCCCGTGGCCCGTAGCCCGATCCCCGCTCGCCCAGGCCTATTTTCATTAACGGCACTCGGGCCGGGCCGGGCCTGGGCCTTACTTTTTTCTGAAGTGTCGGGCCGGGCCGGGCTCAGGCCTTACTTTTTTCCTGAAGGTTCGGGCCGGGCCGGGCCGGGCCTAACTTATTTTTTCTGCACACACCCGGGTACTGGTTTCATTCCTAATCTTCATGGCCCAAAATTTCCATTCCTAGTTTTCACCGACCCCGTATGAAAATCATTGTCTCGGAATGGCCTGGTCCGTTCAAAGGTCAGTAAAATTAGGCTTGGCACAGAATTTTTGTCAAAAAATGCATACATTTCTAATTCGCCATTATTCTACAATTGAACATTCAAATTCATTCTTTTTAAAGAGTAGTAGATTTCTACACTTATTAAAATATAGTTAAATTAAAATATAGTAAAACGTGTGAATAAGAACCTGTCTATGACGGAATCTTCTTTTAAACAGAAAAACGTGTTGATCCATGCAAAATTAATATACTACTTAATACTGCGTAAGAAAATTATATAAATTAATAACAAACAAAATTAATATACTACGTGAGAAAATAATATATATTACATTTACACTTGCTAAGAAGGGAACTTGTCTATAACGCATTTTTTTTTTCTTTTCTATGCAATTCAGTCTTAGATTTTACTGTATAGCATTTTTCAGATATTTAACACTTCAATACATGGAATATGAATTAACAATATTAATGATAACTGGAACATTTACATACAAGAAATACATATTCGTTAAAAAAATAAATATCGCACCCTGCGGCACTTCTATAAAAATGAAGATTATAAACATGAAAAGAAAAGTTAAGATAAATATTTTTTACTTGATCTCTTCGTACGATAAAAACTTTTAACCAAATCGACATAAAAATCAATGTTTTGTAGAAATTCACTCGGGCCGGTCCGGGCTCGGGCCGATATTTTAACTTTTTTTCGGGCCGTGCCGGGCTCGGATCGAACTTTTAACTTTTTAACCGGGGTGGGGGAATAAATGTTTTTCTATGGGCCGGGCCGGGATCGGGCCGAACATTCAACTTTTTTACCGGGCCGGGCCGAATTTTTTTTCTCTGAGTCAGGCTGGGCCCGGGCCTGGAAATGTCGGCCCGTGCAGACCTCTAGTCCATCCTTCCTGACAGAAAAACTGCTTCATCCCTCCCGTCTACACTTCGTCCATCTCTCCCGATCGTCTGGATGAGAAGTATAACCCTACTGGACTCGACACTGTAGATATTGCGTCACCATTTTAGGTTATTTAGAAGCCTAAATGTTCACCGAGTTTATATCATTAAAATTAGAGAGATCCCATATAAACTAAAACCTTTAAACACATAACTATAACCATATGAAAATATTATTCGACATACCAAAGCAATAACGATTTTTAGCTGCAAAATATTATGATTAACTATTTTACAGTCAGAAGCTCCGTTTAAATATTACACAACCTGAAGGTTGTGTAGGTAGGATCTCTAGCTTTACTGCAACTCTAACCTTCATAGACATCTATAGGCCTCATCAAAACAGTGTTTATAGATAGGAACTAACAATTAAACACAACTTAAAAGTCATCAATACAAGTAAATAAAAAAATAGGTAAGTAATATGAAAAATAGTTTCACATTGATCAGAAATAATTAATTAGTTCGCTTTTTACTTAGTCGGGTTTTTTATTTTTTTAATTTAATTTTATTGGCTTTCAATTCAATAAACAGAAAGACAAAGTTATATCCTGCATGCTTTAACGAAAAGTTAAAGATTCATTTCAAGATTTTTTTTTTTTTTTTTTAAGCAGGAAACAGACAAGAGTTAATGTATATTACATAAATAAAAATTAAAAGATATAAAAATATATTTATAATGTTAAATGTTGTATTTATCCTAATGTACTTCATTTGGAAAAAATGACGAGTTAACTCATACCGAGAGATTATGGAGAGTTTTTTTTTTATTATTATTATTTATAATAAATAAAATCGCAATGTGTTCAGCCGCTGCGCTCGAAAATCTTTTTTCATAGAAAAAAAAAAAAAAATAGAATCTTTAAGATATGCTGCGCTAATTAAAAAAAAAATGGATAATTTATCCAGCAACTAATACAAAAGAAAATACATACAATTCAGTCAGAAGTATCTTTTTTAAATATTTCTTATTTCACGAAAAGTCTTTTATTCTTTTTAGGAATTAACTTATAATTTTTTTTCAGCTAACTGATAATAATTACTCAAATAAAAAAGAAAGAAAGAAAAAAGAAAGAAAGAAAGAAAGGGACACTCTTGCTAAAAAGTA
Organism: Maratus speciosus; assembly: GCA_963932465.1. Classification (NCBI taxonomy): domain Eukaryota; kingdom Metazoa; phylum Arthropoda; class Arachnida; order Araneae; family Salticidae; genus Maratus; species Maratus speciosus. The sequence continues at coordinate 242,252,152 of OZ010800.1, read as the reverse complement.
AATTAATTGCTTACATGAAGTTTATTTAAGATTATTACAGCTGGAATAAAAAACAAAAATTCCTAATAAATTTGCGAAATTTAATACCTAATGCGTCGAATTCACTCGCGATTTTTTTCTTTTAAGAACAGAATCAATATTGAATGGAAGGTTAAAGAATTTTATTAAGAAATTTTGCTTATAAAAACGTTAATGCAAAGTTAGAAAAAAAATTAATTAATTACTTCAACTAAAAAAAAATACATATATCCTTCTACTGTGTGTTTTAAGTACATAATACGTTTAAAAAGTTATTTCGCTGTCAGCTACGATTTTTTACTCATTTTTTATCATTTCAATTATAATTCAAATACTTAACTGTTGAATAAATAATCAGAAAGATTGAGTTACATGTGGCATGTATTTAGGTATAATTTAAGATTGTTACCTTAAAAATTATTAATTGAAGACCCAAATTTTATTTTATTGGGTGTTTTCAAAAGTTCGTGCCCAGTTTCCGATGCATCGAGTTTTGAAGTGCACCCAAGTTGTTTTAAATGGCGAAATGCAGTCGAATTGTCACCATTTAGTCTCTTAGTAATCACTTGAGTAATTCACTTGAGATCATTATCCACTAAATAACGGATTAAGTCATTATCAATGACAGAACGTCGCCCAGAGCGGATTTTAACGTTTAGATCGTCACCATTTCGAAATCGACAAAAACACTTTTTAACTCTCCTAAGAGTGGGAGCACTATCCAAATAAGCGCCTTGAATATTTTGTTGTAGCACGTCCAACACTTACTCTTTTCTTAAAATCCTATTACATAACATGACGAAAATGTAACTTTTCATTTTTCATTTTGAATATTAACCATGCACGCAAATTAATTAAAAAACTTTTTTTAACGTTATGTTCACTCATTACGCATGTAGATAACTCAGTTAATAATAGATAATAAAAGAAACATCAGCACTGCCGAAATTGCCATCTATGAAATGGTGTAGGAACTTCTGTAATCACCTAATATGCCCCTTAATTAAGACAACACACAAGATGTATAAGACTAAAGCTATATTTATAATTAGGATTTTATGGCAACTTTTTATGTGTTGATATCCAAAAGTGCCGATGTCCAACTTTCCTCATTTCCGTAAGGAAATCGATTTTTTTTTTAATCTAACTTGTGCAATATACTATTTAGAGATCTTAAGTCTAGTGAGATCTTAATTCAAATTTAAAAAATAAGAAGCGTTCTTTCTTTAATGAGACATTTAGAGTTATTAAAAGGAGATTCTGAAAAAAAGGGAGAGAAAAGCGAAAGAATGAAAACCTGTCGCATTTCTTCTTTTAGGATCTCCATACGTTAAAAAATTATAAAAAATAATACACACACAAAATAATAATAAATAAGTAAATAAACACGAAATAATAAACACCCTGTTTATAAGCAAATTTTACGAGGGTGGGTCAATAATTATTGTCCCGATTGTGTATAAAATATTTTTACTGCGATGGTTGATATGGAATATTGAAGCCTAATATCTTAGATACCTATATGCTCAATTTCAGAAACGTAGCTGCTATATTAACGTTTTTTTTTTTTTTTTTTTTTTTTCGTTTTACACTATGACGCAAAAGTTTAGACAATGAAGAAATTCTTACATACTTTGAAAAATATTTATTCAATTTTCAAATCACTGCTTGAAATTAATGTGCTGTACATATAAACAATATTTATAACAAAGAAAAGTGGAATTGTGCATATTGCAATAAATTAAATGGTAACAAAAATAAACTGCTGTCTCAAAAGTTTAGACACAAATTAAATAAAATCGAAATAAACAATTTTTAAAACCGGGTTGCGCATCCATGCTTATGTATTACGTCATATACACGAGATTGCATGGAAGAAACTAAATCTTGCATAGTTTGTGGATCGATATCGTACCATGCATTCTCAATAGATGTCTTAAGTTCCTTTTCAGAAGAGTCTAGCGTATCTATAAACTTTGCGACACATGATGCTCCAAAGGTTTTCTATAGGGTTAAGATCTGGGCTACATGCTGGCCAGTCGAGAACTCTTATATTATGGGAATTAAACCAAGATTTTGAATGTTTTGCAGTGTGAATTGAAGCATTGTCTTGCTGAAATTCCCACTGAGGACCCCCTAGAAGCTCAGCAAATGGCAGTAGGTTTTCTTCTAATGTCTGTGTATAATGCTGTGAAGTTTGACGACCACTGGTGAAGGTCAGAGATACTTGTCCATTATAGCAAAAGGCTGCCCAAACCATCACCGAGCCCCCTCCTTGTCTGCGACTAAAAAAACGTCGAGGTTCCTTCCGCAAGTCATGCCAATACGATAAACAACCATCTGGACCATCCAGATTCCACTTTTTTTCATCGCTAAATATGACTGATTGCCATTTCTCTCCATATGACATATGCTTTCGAGCCCACATAAGTCTTTGTAACTTATGATATGGTTTCAGAGCTGGTTTCTTCTGCATTTTGCTATAAACGATTGTTCCTTTTTCCAAAATTCGTCTACGAATCGTATCCTTTGATACAGAGAGTCCCGATGAGCTTTGAACTCCACGTACGCTCATTTGTTGAGTACTCGCTAGTCTTTGTATCAGGCGATCCTCTCGTACATTTGTCACACGTGGCCTCCCAGACCGACATTTTGCTTGATATTCGGAACCACTCGATAAAACTCGATAAATAGATTTTTTTGACCTATTAATAATAGCAGAAATTTCAGAAACACTCTTCCCTTCACCTTTCAACTTCCAAATCCTTGAAACCTCATTCACTTGAATTTCTATAGCTCTCGGCATGTCGACTATGAAGCGCAATCGTTTGCAGAACTTAAGTACTCCAAATTTGTGACATCATCGATTCTAAATTTGCATATGCCAGCGAATATTCAAAGAAATTTAGAATAGTGTCTAAACTTTTGCGACAAGCACATTTGAATTTTTATGAAAAAAATTAGTATTATAGCAAATAAAACGACTGTCTTTTGTACATAGCATTTTAAATCAGTTTTTGAATATATTTACAGGTTTTTGTAATTCTGACGTCATAATTCTACATTTTAAAGCTGAATGACGTCATTGTCTAAACTTTTGCATCATAGTGTAGGTGTGAGATACGGTGCCTAGCTGAAAGGCGGGGGATTGGGGCTAAAGACTATTTTGGAGCTTATGGGGCCAGACCTGAAGCTGTTCTGTGATAGATTTGTGACAGTGGATGAGACGTGGTTACTATCGTTTGGACTCAGGATCATAGTGATGTAACCACGTCTCATCCACTGTCAAAAATGTAGCCCCATAGGTTCCAAAACAGCCTCCCCCCAAAACCCCCTTTCAAGCTAGGTGACACTTCTCAGACCTATAACGAGAAAACATATGTTAATATAGCAGCTACGGTTCTGAAATTGAGCATATAGGCACCTAAGACATTAGGATTCAATATTCCACATCAATCATCGCAGCACAAATATTTTATGCACACTCGGGCAATAATTATTGAAACACCCTCGTATTTAGCATGGAAATGGTTAAGATTGATAAATTCCTTTAATTTTGTATTTACATTTATTTGAATTATTTCTACAATCCTTCCTTTGGGAACTAATCTTATAAAAAGTTAATAGTTCACTAACTATCTTAAAAAGGGATGGGCAGTGAAGCGTTGATTCTAGGTTTCCCGCGATATGATCAGCATAATCACCTTTTCTTATAAGATGTTTTATTTGATTAAAACTACTTTACAATTTAATTTACTGTCCATATGACTAACTTTTTATTAAAAGATGGTTTGAGTGTTAATAAGCAAAATTAGAAACATAGATTACTTCAAGAAGTTTTAATATTTTTGATTATATCAGTATATGTATATTATATAAATCGCTCACAAAACCAACCAATTTTACATATGTTAATGAATAAAAAATGTGTAACAACTACGAGGGTGTTATGAGTGCTTCATATCCAAAAATAAAATAGGTATTATAAAAAACTAGCGATTTAATCCGGGTTTCTTGGGCATAGGTAAAAATCATTTTCTTTTATTGAAACGTTAACAGATTTTTTTTTTTTTTTTACATTTAACATACACTGTTAAAAATTGTGCAGCATTCTGGCAGGTCATTCGACCGTTTTTTGAAAAAACGGTGTCATAACCATAATTTAACAATATTCTGAGCATAAAATGGCCGATAATATGTTCAGAATAGTGTTAAAATTACGGTTGTGTAATCGTTTTCAGAAAAAACGGACAAATGACCTGCCACAATGCTGCAAATTTTTAACAGTGTATTCAAGGGGATAAAGCCGAGCTTCCAGGGAGATAGAATATAGGTGAAAACCATCATATATATTATTTCGTATATTAACATCCTCTTTTCTCTGCACATACTAAAGACACAATGATGAAAGAGGTATTTTTCGAAAGGTTCTGCAATTTTTTGACGTAATATACTTATATTTCTTCAAAGCAAACTGTTTGATAAAGAAAAAAATTGCAGTCAATCAAAAATTAATTAAAAAACGCATTAGCGAATAATCTCAAAGATTACGGCGAGAAAGTCTGGCACGAGTCTACTCTTTATATATATATATATATATATATATATATATAACTCTGATTCATTGTTTATGTTTAATATATATTTTTTGCAGAATGCCCACTAACAATACTAAAAATCATATTCATAGTAAAAATCGTAATAACTCGCTTAAATAAATTTCTGAAACGTATTAAAAGCGATATTTTCATATTGGCTTCTTGTCATAGTTTAACAGCCGAAGAAATAGGCAAAAAATCGTTCAATAAGCCTTTTTGATTGTGTTCATTTCAGTGGTTTAAGTGCTAAATTCGCTTACATGTCTTAAATTTGGGTTATATTTATATTTTATTGTTTTATTTGCGATTGATTGATCGATGAATGTTTTAATTTCGTTATGGAATATAATCTAGAAACAAATAGTGAGCTATTTATTTTAAGTGCAAATGGATTTCTCTTTCGTAATCGTCTGCACGCGATGGAGATACATTTGAAAAAAAAAAAAATCATGCTTCAAATTTGTTTTAAACACAATAAAAAATGAGTAAATAGCGGTACAGTTTTCAAACAAATTGTGATATAGTTTTAAAAAAAATTGCATTTGAAAGTTTTTTTCCTCCAACTCGACGGAGTAAAAATTTAAAATGTGTGGTATTTAGAAATTTAGAAAATTGCAAAACAAGTTTAATTTAATCGTTTTCTGTTATCGTCAAAATGTTGTCAGCGTTACGCACGGACACATGTGCTCTTTATCACATAGATATATTTAGAGTATAACTAGGGGGCTCTGCCCCCTGCAAGTTACGCTCGCCAACCCCCGTACAGACACTGCAGAATCTAAAAGCACGCTAATCTGATAGCTTTTAAAAAGATTAGAGAAGATTGAATTATATTGAAAAAAACCTGTAGCGGGTACCCTGTAAACGGGTTTCCATTCATTTCCCTTTGATTGCAAACATTTAAGGAAGACTCAGTGGCTGTTAAGACATCCAGTGGTTGTTTTCGTGTTTGACTCACAATCTGTTGCCTGTTATATTTAAAATATGTGGCCAAACTACAAGATTAAATGCCAATATTGGTTGATCGTAAATGTCACATTCACTTGACTTTAAGGAAGTGACACGTGTTTACGCCATCAAATGATTTTTATTTCGACGTTTTATTTGTATTTTTATTAATGTTTTCCTAATTTATTTGTTCTTTCGTTATTTAAAATAAAAAATTATGTCAATTTGTATAATTTGAAAAATGGTTTGGCGATTTATATAATTTGGCGAAATTGGTAGACGGGAGAAGTAGTACCATTAAAACATTGCTTTGAAGCTGAAATTAAATGTCATGATTTGATGTATTGTCATATATGCACCGGGCTTGGTGTGCATTTTTTTTTCTTTTTTTTTACGACAATTTGGCGAAAGCCTAGTTTTCGAATACCAGTTGCATATGTATTTTTAAATTATTTTCTGTCATTTTTAAAATGAAATAACAATAAATAAAAAAAAAAGTTTAATTAATAACTATAGAAAGAAAAACAATTTATAACATTTTTTGTAAATAAAAAGAAAATAAATTCAAATAAACATTTATTAATAAATAAGCAACAATAGCCGGGTTAGCATGTCAGGAAAAATAACGCCATTCTGGCACCAATTAGATACAGTGTTGCGTATATGACATCTGTGCCTAATATTTTTCTTTTCGTTTCGTTTAAAAAAAAGAAAGAAGTGAAAACCATTTTTTTTTAAGTGTTTCAGTTTTAAATGAAAGTTTTGTATTAAATAAAATGATAATGAAATACAAATTGAATTATGAATAAACGTAACATGATACATTTCTTAGCATACATTTAAGGGAGGCCAAACTGGTCACCAAATTAGTTTAAAATAATAACCTTTTCTAAAACATAAAAAAATATCTGTTATGATTAAAATTTGAGTTGCCATCATTAGAGAAAAGTATATAAAATTGGAAAAAAATTAATATTTCGAAAGCTAATTTGAATTTAAAAATTCTAATACCAGTTTTGAGATCTGCGGATCAATACGGATTTTTGGTGTTAATTTCATCGCAAAGTATTCCGTATTTTAAGAGAAACCGCCGTGAAACATGATCAGTTCTTTAATCAGTCGTTTCATGGAATCGTTTCATAAATTCGTTACATTTCAGTCGTTTCAGGAAATCCATTTCATAAATTCGTTTCATTAGGATTTTATATATATAGGGTAGATATATAAAGGGTATTACATACTTTATCATTTACACAAGAAGTATTTATCAAATATTTTCAACAGCCATTAAAAAGTTTTTCTTTTCTAAACAAATTTACTTAAGAAATTTCTACCAAAGATTTGCGTCGATTTTGAAGTAACACACTTCTCTTTTATAGCGTTACGTGTCGTGCATTAAACGGACACTTGAACCAGTAAAGAGACAAATTCTGGTCTCCAAAGGGAAATCTTTAGCAGAACGTGTTTGATATTGTCGCGACGTTTTATTAGTATTGCAAAGAAAATCTCTGGGGTGCTTTTCTCTACAGGCTTTTCGGAATTCCACGTGTGGATATCTTGCAATGAACTCAGTAGAAGGGAAATTCAGGTTCTTAAAAGAAGTAATATAATCTTAGAAAGAACATTCACTGAAGTAATGCAGATAGGAATACAGAAGAAATCGCCTTATAAGAAAAAGTGTAAGTTAGGAAAAGAAGTTTGACAGTAATTATCATCTCAGATAAAAAAGAAAAAAAAATGCAATTTAACAAATTAGAACGACCATTTGGAAAATGATTTTTTCAAAGACTAAAATTTAAGACATAAAAATAGCACGGAGATGATCATACATTACGTACGCCATGGATTACATTTTTCGGTACTGTAAATTTTTAAACTTCTACGGAGCTGGTCATTCATTACCTACGCCATGAATTAAACATTAATATTCCTGGACCAATTTTAAATAAAATTTCTTTCTTAAACTTATAAACATCCCACAATATTATTTTTTACACCATCATATAGAGAAAAAAATTACTTTTAAAGGCAAGTTGTTTGAAAGCTGTACTTCAATTTGTTTCTGAATTTTATTTTATTTTTTTTCTGTAGTTTTTATTTTACTTTTTTGTCATAGTGGCAACAGAACTATCCATCTCTGTTGAAAGTAAAGGGAAAATACAGATTACTGTATAGACCAATCACAAAGCTAATAAAATGCGGATTCAATTAATAAAAAGCTTCGGATATGTTTTTGATTTCCTACCCTGACGAGGACAATAACCATCTTTTCAAATGGTTAAAAAAGAAAAAAAACAATTTAACAAATTACAACGACCATTTGGAAAATGAATTTTTCGAAGACTAAAATTTAAGACATAAAAAATCGCACGGAGTTGATCATACGTTACGTACGCCATGAATTAAACATCAACATTCCTGGACCCATCATGAACACATTTTAAAAGAAATTTCAGTTTTACAACTTTCGGTACTGTAAATTTTTAAACTTCTACGAAGCTGGTCGCGCCATGGATTAAACATTAATATTCCTGGACCAATTTTAAATGAAATTTCATTCTTAAACTTCTAAACATCCCACAAGATTACATTTTACACCGTTGTATAGAGAAAAAAATGTACTTTTAAATGCAATTTTTTTTAAAGCTGTATCTCAATTTGTTTCTGAGTTATTATATTTTTTTTGGTAGTTTTTATTACTTTTTTATCATAGTGGCAACAGAAGTATCCATCTCTGTTGAAAGTAAAGGGAAAATAGAGATTATTGTTTAGATCAATCAGAAAACGAATAAAATGCGGATTCAACTAATAAAACGCTTCAGATATGTTTTTGATTTCCTACCCTGACAGAGGGCAATAATCATTTTTCCAAATGGTTAAAAAAGAGATAAAGTTTCCAAATTAATCACCAATATTTAACAATTATTCCTAAATGGTTGGCAGAAAGAAAAAGAAAAAAAGAAAACATAAAAAATGTAATATCTTTAGAAACACATTAAGCACGTTTAATGAATTTTCTCACAAACTATAATAACAGATAAACATTCGAGTTTACAGGTTATTTTAAAATTAATACATATACATAAATACACATGCTTACATTTTCAAGATAAATCTGAACCGATGGTTAAAACTTTCTCCGGCGATCTTATGCATAAATATAAGCCACTTTTTTTTAATTTTTCTTTCAAAACTTTAACAATAATAAACATATTTTAGCGAGATTATTATGAAATTACATTTTCTTTAAGTGAAATATGATGACATCATCGGAAGATTTAGGAATGTCTTGTAATGATTCTGTTTTATTTATTTATTTGTGTATGAAAGATTCTCCAGGATCTTTTCACATTCATTACATTAAAAATAAATAAATAAATAAATAAATTAAAACAGATCGGAGATTTCTGTACTAATGAAAACCATCATGACAGACCTCAGATTTCTGTTTACAAGATTGAAGAAAAGCGCAATGCGTATTCCTAGAGTTTTAAATTGGAAGTCAACCCGTGACATGAAAGGGAGAAAAGATATTTCTAAATTTGTGTAAGTATTTGGAAATAAGTACAAGTACCGATGAATGAAAGTACTCACCAATTAGACTATTGAAGTATAGGAAACTATATTGCTGTTTTTATCATCTCTGCATCATTACCCAACTGCCAAGAAAGGTTATGTGTTTCTCGCGTATCTGGGCATGTGGGAATGTGGTTCTTTATTCCCTCGAAACGTCCCAACGGCAGGATAGATTTTAATGAATGAGGTCTTTATCGATTCGTCTTAACCGTCCGATGGTTAGAGGATAGGTTTTATTTTTATAAATTCAAAATGGTTTCCATAAAATACAAAATGACGGCAGAGACGAAAAAAAAAATTTTACGCACCCTATTGAGGGAGGGGATCATTGGATAGGTCCTTCAAAATGAAGAGGATGTTTCATTGACTATTTTACAGTCAGAAGCTCCGTTTAAATATTACACAACCTGGAAGTTGTGTAGGTAGGATCTGTAGATTTACTGCAACTCTAACTTTCATAGACATCTAAAAGCCTTATCAAAACAGTATTTATAGATAGGAACTAGCAATTAATCACAACTTAAAAGTCATCAATAAAAGTAAATAAAACAATAGGTAAGTAATAAAAAAAATAGTTTACCATTGATGAGAAATAATTAATCATTTCGCTTTTTACGCAGTCGGGTTTTTTGATTTTTTTAATTTAATTATTATTTGTTTTTGTCATTTTCAAAACATTTAACACAACTAAAATCTTTTTAAATATTGCGATAGGACTAGAAAACATTTCGGATTATAATATTACCTAAGTAGCACAAATTGTTAGCCCGTCGTTGACAGTTGTGAAAGTCGCTGGGGAATGTTTGAGTACAGACCCTCTCATTTGTAGCCTATCTGAATAGGATTATGCGTAACGGTTAAACCACTGCTGAGACTTTATAGAAAAATTCTATATTTTTCAATGGTACGGCAAAGCGGAAAATTTTTAATATGAACCAAGGTTGGAGGTTAGTGAACAATTAGGAACGTTGGCCCAACCATTTTGGACACTTTGGTAAATTTGTATTGTTGTTCCTTGGAAAATTTATTAGTAAGCTTTTTGAACTCTATTACAATGTAGGAGCAAAATCAATTGGGGAAGAATTCTCTATTACTCGTCTACTAACATTTAGTATTTGCATATTTATACATGGTATAATGCGACAGACTGACTGAACTTATTAAGATATATAAAAATAAATTTATAATTTGATACGAGATCGGGATTGACTCCTAAACATCTTACCATTAATCTGCACATATAACATCCATTGCATACGAACTATTTTTTTTAACAATTAAAAAAGTTATACGTGCTAAATAATGCAAAATGTGTACAAAGTATTGTTTCGAGGACTTGTTTAGCAAAAAATATATGAGAACGTGAGTTTCAAAACTCTCCTTTATCCAGAAAATCAAATTTTAGGAAATCATGAAAAACCTCTGACTGCGTCCATTGATTTTCATTGTAAATCAAGATGTTATAATTGTAGAAATACAAAATAAAACCAGTCTTTTTGCAGACTGTTGTGCTTTTTTTTGTGTGTGTGTGCAGGTTTACTAACCGAAAGATTGATAGCGAAAAGGCGATTTGTTTATCTTTGTATAAGGCGAATTTTGAAACTCAAGCCCTCATTTAAATAATGCTAATAAGAAATTTCAGTTGAATATTTTCTGAACAGTCTCCATTAAAATTAACTTATTAAGAAGTTGATTTTTTTTTACATTTTATTAATTTCGCACTTCATGATAATTTTATGTATGAAATCAACTCTATTCACATTATTTCCCAGGTGCCAAATGACACCTTTTAAAAGATTTCGGTTTATTGTTTTTCATTTGTACTTTTAGATTGAATCAATTATAAATAAATTTTAATACATTGAAGGCTCTCTTTAAGTTTATTGCATTCGACATCTATACATATAAAATAAACATAACTCAAAACTTTAAAAAGGTGATATTTGACACCTGTATAAATAGTGTTAAAAAATAGACGGCATTTATAAATGATGCATAGAATTAATCTTCCTATGCGATACATTTCCATTATTATGAAATGACTTTATACAAATTAATGCCTTTCTTTTACATATATATTGTATACATCACTTTATAAAATTATATCATAGATTTTTGTACATGTCCTCCAATTGTTACTTATCTTATGAATGACGAACTGAGCAACAGTTTCCCTTAAAGCAATACAGCAAAATTTTGGGACTTAATGTATTTAGGGTGATTGCACTTAAAAGTAGCTATATTCTTGATTAAAAGACCTTCTTACGATTGCCTATCTCTCACCCAAAATATACATGCCTCCAACGAATTCCTTTCTTTTTTTCAAACTCAAAAAAAATTGTTCATGACATATTTATTTTGTTACGCTGTCGTGATTCTCTTCTAAGTATAAAAAGTCACTTTTTTTCTAGTATTTATCCTCAACTGCTAGTAGTTGATCATCTTTCATCTGTACCAAGATTCTATTTACTCCGGCGTTCTTACAAAATATTATTTTCTTCCAACCTAAAATCACCCTTGTACTAGTTGGTACTACTAGTGAAAATCCAAATGTAGTTTATTGAAAAGCAACCGCAATATATCAAGCTGAAAAAAAAATATTGCTGGAGCTCGAAACACAGAGTTTTAGATTCGAAAAATGTAACAATAAATAATGCATTAAAGATTTCCGAGTTCAGTTCGACATTACTTAATACATCAAGAATTTAACGAGCAAAATTGATTTGAAAAACGAATTTAATTATAGAATTTACTCAAATCAATTATAGCCACCAATTTTATATTTTAATTATTTAGCATCTAAAAGAAAATTTTAAATGTTTGGGTTTCTTAAAATAGCTTTATGACATTTTAGATTTTGTCCAGAATTGTTCAGAAATGTTTTTAATGAAGGCTTAGTAAGAATAAGGGAGAAAAGATGAAATAGTAATTAGTTTCGAAGCTTTGAACTTTCAAGTAACTTAAAAAATCATAAAAATGTGATTTATTGTCATATTTACACATTTCTAATATTTTCTTTAACTGTTTTTATTTTCTTCTTTTGACGAATCTAAGAAATCGTCAGCAATTAAAAGAAATAAACGCTAATGAATATTGCTTTTACATCTCATAAATATTTTCACAAAGAATGTAAAAGTGCCTTTTATTTTTCATAACTTATTACTGGGATTTTAAAACTTCTGATGTCTTTGTTGTTTTATTTACATTTCAGGAATATGTTATAATTACTGCTTTTCTAAAAAGATAAAATATTAAAAATGCATTTCAAACCATGGTAATTAGTATTTTATTTTATTATTATTATTTTATATGAGAAATTCTAACTTTATGATCGCCTTAAAAACTATTTAGATGTTTCAGGTTAAACGAAATTCTTAAAAAATGAAACCTGGAAAACTACTTTTTAATAATAATGATAATTATAATAATAATTATTATATTTAGTAGCAGTTGTAGTAGTAGTAATAGTAATAGAAAGAGTAATAATAACTATTCTTTTTGCTTTTCGGTAACATTTAATTAATAATTTTGTTCACTTTTTCTTTAAAAAAATACCTTGTGTCTTTTGTTTCAAACTCATTAAAAAAGAGTTGTTATAAATTTGCTAGAAAAAATAAATCTAAAATATTTTTTCAATGTAAAAATCGACGAAAAAATATTATTATTGTTATTATTATTAGTTGTATTATTATTATTTGCTTTTATTATTTGTAGTTTCATTAGCGTTTTATTTTCTGGCTCAAATGCTGAAAATTATAATATTGATTATTCGAATCTTCTGAATTTTTAAATCAGTGATTGATTCATGCAGATGCTAAGACCTTACACATTCCTTGTATACATCTGAGTAATAGATTGCTGAAATTTCAATAGGAATATCTACATTCAGAGACACTCGTTAAATTTCGCTATTTAAACCTTTAACACAGGGAGATTTTTTGGTAGAAATTTAAAGTTTGGGTGGTTTCCCCTTAGCAATAGGACCGTATTTGATTAAAAAAATATTTAAAAAATACCCCATGTCAGGTTAGAAAGGACCCACACAATTGTGTGGGTTTGGGCTTAATGCAGCCGTTTTCGGGTTGTATCTACAGAATTGTGTAGTTTGGTATTACATGTGTAAATACCTAAAAATAAAAGTTTAAGCAAAAAAAAGTTGTTGTTTATTGAGATAATTTTCATCAGCTGCAATGTACAGTGCACTCCCGATTATCCGGGTTAATCACCGGGAGAGTTCACATGGACAATGGAAAAACACGAATAATCCGAAAACTCCTTTTTATTAAATAAAAAATCAATACTAGTACAAATATATAAAAAATTACTTACATTTGCATGCTGTATAACATCAAACTAGGAATTTTCCTTTTAATATTTACTGCTTAAAAAATCTGTAATGCATCTTTGCTTCTGCTGTTTGTTCATCTCTTGTCTTATATCAACACATACTTTACGAACCGCAGTACTGTCACAGTAATGAAATTTTCTTTCTTGTAGTCTAACAAAGTTTCTGCAGATTGTAGAGCAGTAGAATGATAAATTGTATTTCCTTCATTTAGTACATCTTCTGCATCAGTACTATCATCACTATTAGATTTAACAACCACAATTAGAAATGATGTCTTAATCTGGACAAATCGATCGGAACATCGATGTCAAATACTGGAAGCCAGGCTCACATGCCCTCCCATCCTCTTTAATCCTACCCGTCAAATAGGTTCCAGAGCGTTTGATTTTACCTCTACGTACTTCACAATACTATAATCTAAACCTGAAAAGATTCTAATTCACATCAACATCGATTTTTCATGCATGATAGGCGTGAAAAAGTTTAATTTTTTGTGAGTCCGGAATAAGCACGGATAATCCGCAAACCGAATAATCCGCGCACGGATAATCGAGAGTACACTGTAAATGTTTGAATTTTTTTTTGTTTTTAGACAGACCACTACAATTTCATTTTCTGAGATGTGCTCAATGCTCGCACCCCTCTTAAGTGTCGTTGACAAATGGTATGCCCTTCACTTCGTTTGGATTGTGCCTGATCCTTCAAATTTCTTTCTTTAGTTCATCCAGCAGCGGTATTTTGTTGAAATACCGATCGAAGTACATAAAACTAGGTCTGAACCAGAGTAAGGACTACAGCAGGTACTAAGCCCAGATCCTTGTGGACTAGGTCTGCACTTTCGCACTGGTAAACTACAAAATTTAAAACTATCCCAGGTGATACTGTTACAACAGAGTGTGGTTTGTTTTTTATATACTACTTTACTGAAGCATGTCCTAAAAAAAGGAATCGTCTGCTCATCTATGGAAAATTTTCCCTGATCTCCTGGTAAATTCAAGCAGACACTACGGAATATGTCGAGCATTTGCTGAACTTTCCATAATTTATTATTTATTCCTGGTGGCTTACTTGTTGTGTCGACAAAATGGAATTAATTTATCAAACTTAAAAATCTATCTCGTGATATGCATATAACTCATATAAAACTTATAAATCATATATGACATCTATAACTCAGAGCAGAAACATACCGTTCGTTACATGTGATTATTATATATCTAATACTATCAATTTTAAATAGAAATCATGAATATTTTAAATAGAAATCATGAATAGTACAAATCTATTTAAAATTAATCCGGTTTAAAAATGTAATTAATAAAAAATAAATTGCCAAAAGCATAAGTTTAAAAAAAGAACACTTAAAAATAAAAATTTTATGTATTCGGAATTGTACCCATTTTGGAATCGGTAAAACTTGGACCCGCACAATTGTGTGGGTCATTTGTTTTTCAACATTTGTAAAGTCTAATTAAATTTATCAAAGATAAAATCAATTAAAATCATGAATGAAGTATATGAAAAGAAAAATTAAATCCAAGCAAACATTAAAAATCATGTTTAAAAGAAATTACGACAGTACATACTTTTTGTCTATTGCTGTCAGATGTTATAGTCTTTTTAAAAGCAGAAAATCTAACCCTGTATTTTAGTTAGTGCCCCCTAGGGTGTCTTATCAAAACATCTGAAGCCAATTAACTCATATAAATGTGCAGGTTTGGTTTTAAATCTCACAAAAACTGGAAATAGTCATTCTCTTTTACTTTAGTATCACCCCCACAATTGTGTGGGTCTGGGCTTAAAGGGTTATGAGAATTTTGAATACATCATATTTTGTAATTGATTTAATTATAATTTTCACTGTTTAATACGGATATTTAATTTTCAAATTGTAATGCGGTTAAAGAAGTAGTCCTTTTAATGCTAATTTCAGTTTTATTTCAACAGATTATTGAATTTAAAAATTCCTGAAAGGTATTAACAGAAGGATAAAATACTAATTAAAATTCTGAACTTTTTAGAAACCTGAATGCATTAAAAAACTTTTATATATTTTCTTATCAAAAGTTAAAAGCATCGTAACATGTATTAAACATTATCTTTATAATTTAATATTTCTTCTGTACTCCCTAAATTGATCTTTATATTGGCCTTGCTATGGAAAATGGAAACAGATGTGTTATTATCCCGGGGTCCGCCATCTTGGATTTTTTTCTTGGCTTGAATTAAAAATTATTTTTTTATTAATAGTTATAATCATTATGTTCCAGTTTTTTCAATAATATATTAACCTATCAACAATATTTAACCATTGGCGACATTACTACTTGGCGAAAAAGGATTTTTCATGCAAGAAAAAAATTCAAGATGGCGGACCCCGGGATAATAACACATTTAAGCCGGAAAATGTAACTAGTTTATATATCAGTCGTTGAGAACCAGAGTGAACCAACTTCTCTAACTGAGATTTCGAGAAAAATGCTTTCCAAAATTTGTACAAATTTCTTCCAAATTCTTTTAGGCTAGTTCCGATAGTGCCAGGGGAGACAAAGCTTCTTCAAAGAGTGTATGGTGATTACAAAGTTAGCAGCGCCAGTACGGACAAAGCCATGTGATCCACTGTTGCACTGGTATTTTTAATCCAAGTTACGTTGGGCCATGTGTTAAGCGGACTCTATCACTTGGATAGTTTATAAATTAATAAAATTCAATATGTATCCAATTGACATTTCTTTGACATTTCAAACTCATTTTTCACAAAAATGTGGAACAGTCCACTATGGAAAGACGTTTTTTAATCTTGGAAAGTATAATAAAAAGCAATTTAACAAATTACAACGACCATTAGGAAAATGATTTTTTCAAAGACTAAAATTTAAGACATGAAAAATCGCACGGAGTTGATCATACATTACATAGGCCAGGAATTAAACATTAACATTCCTGGACCCATCATGAACAAATTTTAAAAGAAAATTCAGTTTTACAATTTTCGGTACTGTAAATTTTAAACTTCTACGGAGCTGGTTATACATTACATACGCCATGGATTAAACATTAATATTCCTGGACCAATTTTAAATGAAATTTCATTCTTAAACTTCTAAACATCCACAATATTACTTTTTACACCATCGTATCGAGAAAAAAAATGTACTGTTAAATGCAATTTGTTTGAAAGCTGTATCTCAATCTGTTTCTGAGTTAATTTTTTTTTTTGTAGTTTTTATTACTTTTTTGTCATAGTGGCAACAGAAGTATCCATCTCTCTTAAAAGCAAAAGGAAACCACAGATTACTGTATAGACCAATCAGAAAACGAATAAAATGCGGATTCAGTTAATAAAACGCTTCAGATATGTTTTTGATTTCGTACCCTGACAAAAGACAATAACCACTTTTCCAAATGGTTAATAACCACAAAGGGAAATATCCAGTAACCTCTTCCGATTTACCAATCGTTTCGAAAAGCGTTCTATATCTTTATAAACCTCAGAAACCAATATATTTTTGCGTTTATTAAAGCATTTATAAAAACAAAAATTCTTTTGCTGCCATTATTTTATAAAATGTTTCCGAGTAATTTTTATAAATTTTCTCAACCCGCAATATACTGTTTTTGGTTGCGATCAATTCGCAAGTAAACATTTTCATGTTCAACAAACATGTTTTTCAGATAAACATGATAAATTAACTGCATTAACATTAACATTCAAATTAATACTATTTTGTTACATCTGCATGTGTAAATTCGGTTACGCAGTTAGAAATGGTTAATTTGTTGCATCCTTATAACCGATGTCCCTCTTTGAGAAATCTAACTTAATACATTGAAAAAACTACTCAGAAGTCAATCCGAAAATCATTTGTAGCAAAATAAACTTTGTTCTTATAGATGCATCTTTAATTCTCAAAAATATATTGTTACTGGAGGTTTCTAAAGATAAAGAATGCTTTTCGAAACCATGTGTAACACGGAAGCGATCATTGTGTATTATTGTATGTGGTTATATTATATTTTTGCAGCTTAAGAAGCATTTGAATTATTTTACTGTGTATGGTTATTCTTAAACATCTGTTACAATACGTCAAAATTACAATGACATTGCCAACTACTTCTGATTCAGATATATTTAATATTTTCTTAACTTTAGCTTCACTGTAAAGATCATCATTAATATTTTGTTGAAAATAAATTTAATTTAATTTTGATTGATTATGGAATTGTTTCCAGGGCTAATGTGATCCAAAAAACATATAAAAAGTCAAAAGTGGTTGTTTCCTATTATTAACAAAAGTTGGCAGACTTTCTAATATGTTTTTAATTCCTTTTTAGGTGCGTTCGTAATTATATAAATACGTAGCACCTATAGTCGTCGTTCAGTCCGTCTGTCTGTCCGTCCGTCCGCATATAATAGGGCAAAAACTACCCAACCGAATGGTCTGAAATTTTAAATATATGATTGTTGTAAAATTTTGTCGAGCCATTTCAAATTTTATGAAAATCGGATGTATAGTTAAATTACAGGGACAGTCAAAAGTTTTTCTTTACATTACGGCCAATGGGAAAAATTATTGCACGTGCATTTTAATGATGTTAAAGCTTTCCGAATGGTCTCAAATTTTAAACATATAATTATTGCGATATTTTGTCGAGCCATTTCAAATTTTATGAAAATCGGATGTATAGTTTAATTACAGGGACAGTCAAAAGTTTTTCTTTACATTAAAGCCAATGGGAAAAATTATTGCAAGTGCATTTTAATGATGTTACAGCTTTCCGAATGGGCTGAAATTTTAAATATATAATTGCTGCAAAATTTTGTCGAGCCATTTCAAATTTCATGAAAATCGGATGTATAGCTTAATTACAGGGACAGTCAAAAGTTTTCCGTTACATTAAGGGGAATGGGAAAAAATTATTGCAAGTGCATTTTAATGATGTTACAGACTATGCACTTATGAATTGCAAATAAATACACATTCAGTACAATATGGGGTGCAAAAAATAATTATAAAACTAGTTATGGTACGAACGCACCTCATTTGCCACGTTTGACGAGCAATTTCCAACTTGTTAATAAAGTATTTAATTCTTTTATAAATTTCATTTAATCATTTAAATTGTATGTGTTTTCCGGGCTGCTTTGAAAAAAGGAACTCAAACAAGGATTCCAAAATGGGTGTAGCCTTTCGAAAAATGAAATTCGGCACAACTTTTAATGAGTGGGCGATCTGCAATGAATAATTTATGCATTGCTTTAATTCAAATAGACATTATTCACCACCGATTGTTTGTTATAGCTTTTTTATACGATTATTTGCGGCACCATTGAAAGGAGATTATCATATTTTACAAGATTGTACATTATCCATCATGATATTTTAAATATTTGTAATAGCATGAAATAGAGATGTTCGTAATCTATGCTATTAGTTTATATTTAAACTATAGTCTTTGTATAAAAATATGAATAAAAAGCAAAGAAAAGAGATTCTCCCTGTAATATCTGAACCGGCCATACTTAACATGCACCAATAGAACTGCTTTGTGCTTCCCGAGACAAACAAACAATATTCCACATTTATAAAATTTCACAATTACCGCTATTAACATTCAAATTGATTCATATGTTTTTAATGGAAGACAAAATCTATCTTTTCCTGTTTGAATTACCATAGCATATCTTATACTAATAAAGGAAATTTCGATCTGCCTATCTGTCTGTGTGTCTGAGTTAGCCAGCGAAATTTACGCACGTACAAGTTTGAAAATTTAGATGAGGTGCTAATGCACCTGAGGCTCAAAATTTTATTTTTTGATAATTAGCAGTAGTAGTAATTAAAAACTCATCAAACGGCCCAATTAAAAAAAGCAAAATCAGAAGCTGACTACATCATGACACTTACAGGGTGGCAAGCGCGGCGGTCCAATAGGGAACTCTGAATTTCCAATGGAAAATGGTTGCCTGAAAAAAACGGGTTTGCCTGTTAGATAGAAGACTGCACATTTGAAGGCATATGGAAACTTTTAAAACTATTTGAGGTAGAGATTTGAAAATTGGCACTCATACGCAAAAAAAAAGTGTATTTCAGAAATTCCCAAAATTCATGTAATGATTTAATTTTTATTTCATGAGCACAACTACACACATTCGAGCGGGTCGTATTGAATATATTTTTTGCCTCGAGATACGTACAGGGTGTCCAGCGAATAAGACCCTGATTTCAAAATTAAATATCTCAAAAACAAAGATCAATAGAATTATGCGGTAAACGGTTTGTTTATTAGCTAAGCTGTAAAAACGTTATACCGAAGTTGAAAAATTTAGTTGCAAAAACCGGTAACAGATGGCACTGTAATCGCAATGCCTATAAATTGTGCTTTGAAGTCCAGAGCATGAGTCTCATTCCCAGATGGCTCCCTATGGAAGAACGAAAATTGGGAAAGTTCACTTTTTCGTTGGGTTGATGTGTTAATGTGTTGATGTGTTCGTTGGGTTGATGTGTTTGTGGGAGTGGAGACATCTGGCCACAGAATTATTGCATCAGCTTTAATTTTAGAGAATTTCAATTAATTGAATTTTCAATAAAAAGTTTAGAAAACATTATATAAGAATTTATTAAAATATTTTATTAAATTTAATTTTTAATGCCATATAAATCAAAATTCATATATTTAGAAAAATACTTTTTTGCTTTTTATTTATTTTTTACATTTGTAAATCACGGCATAATATTTTGGTATTATTGTTTATACCTGAAATTATAAATAAAAAAATAATTTTGCACTTTTCATTTATTTTTAAATCACGGCATAATATTTTGGTTTTAGCACAACACATGTACTTCTTTTCTTTGTAAACAAAGTTTTAGAGACAAAAATTATGCATTAAATTATTTCATTTTTAAAAGAGTCGTTGATGATAAGTCATATCATCAACGTCGAAGCTAAAATATTTTGAGGGCTGCATTCCTTTCCAACACTTCGGATCATATCGCTAAAAGCTGCATTATACTTCTGTGACTAATGATTAAAAAAATTAAAATGCGTTTTTAAAATTAAAATCATTTTTTTATTTTAACTTAATTAAGTTTTTAAAAATAGAAACTTTGTATTTTTTCATTCAAATTATTTTTTACAATTTAAAAACAATGATTTATGAATCATTATTATAAATGCTCAATGATTTTAAAAAAAGCCGGCATAATTTATAGGCTTTTAGCTTAATTAAATTTTAAAACCAGAAACTTTTGATTTTTTTATTTAAACTTTTTTTCACAGTTTAAATAAATATTAAAAAGTAAAGATTTCCATTTTTTTCAAATCCTCCTCTACTTGTATCCGATTCCACGATCTACCAATTAGGAGAGAAAAGACATACCACAGAGATACTGATATCGGGACCGAAGTAGTTTATAACAAAATTTGAAACAAATCTGAATTCTATCAACACATGCCTCCGCTTCTGCACATCACCAAAATAAAATATTTTAATATGTTCTTATATAATGATTGCTAAACTTTTTATTGAAGATTCTATTAATTGAAATTTTCTAAAATTAAATGTGATGCAATAATTCTGTGACCAGATGTCTCCACTTCTACACATCACCCCAACGAAAAAATGGTCTTTCCCAATTTTCGTTCTTCCATAGGGAGCCATCTAGGAATGAGACGCTAGTGCTCTAGACTTCGATGCATAATTTATAGGTATTGCGATTACAGCGCCATCTGTTAATAGTTTTTGCAACTAAATTTTGCAACTTCTGTATAATATTTTTACAGCTTAGCTAATAAACAAACCGTTTACCGCATAATTCTTTTGATCTTTGTTTTTGAGATATTTAATTTCGAAATCAGGGTCCTATTCGCTGGACACCCAGTATATTCAACTACTTTTCGATACAGAAAATATTTAAAACTTCCAGTCAGAAATTTTGTGTACAACAATTGCTTTTGAACAATGAAATTAAGTATGATAAATATGTTCAGTTAGCAACAATGCATGAGGTATTATTTTTATAATGGTAGAAAAACTTAAAAATACTTATACTTAAAATAAAATGCTTCTTGCTTAAATGTGTTAGTATTATTCGTAAATGTGTATCAGTTTTATAATGCCTCACTAATGATTACAACGTTGGTCGTACCTATCCCTCCGTCAGTCGTAATAGGCCTGACAGGCACAGCACAATTATTTCCGTTATCCTCTCCAACATTAGAGCGAACAGGGTACCCCTCCAGTACTTGCGTTTTTTTCAGCGGTATTTGTGACGCTCCCAGCTAGTTTCACCGCTATTCGCTAGGAGAAAGGATTTAACACTTGTGGCCTCTCAACCCAGTTGCACTCGAACTCGTTCTTTTTTTAAGTTCTAATTTTGTATTATTTATCTTCACAATTGTTTGTTTTGCTCATTTTATGAATGAAAATGACAAAAGTTGTGAATATTTTGTGGAAACATGAAGGGTTGAGTTCCTGTTCGTGTTCAATAATGGGAAAGTTCTGGTTCCGCACCTCCCCACCGAAAAGTTAAACGCCATTCTTGTATCCTCTCTTCATGATGACAAAGCAATTTATCCTGCTTCTGGAGAGTAAACGAAAACAGAAATCGTTACTTTCTGTAAGACAACCGAAAGGGGAGTTGATACAGCAGATCAAATATGCGCTACATACAACACAAGCCGAAACATCAAGCGTTGGCTAATGGCCATTTTCTTTGCAAAGTTCAATGTGGGTGGCATCAACACTCAAATCATTTACCTCGGCAATTAACTCGAACCACTGCGCAGAAGAGTGAACCTGAGAAGGTTGGCCCATTAACTGACAATTGTAAAGCTATGTCGAAGATGTCTGAAGATAACTGGAATTCAAAGCATCCTGTAAGTCCGCTTGAAAAGATATCGTCCTCCAAAAAGAAATCCAAACCCTCCCCCCATCCGAAAGGACGTAGATGCATCACCTGTACTGCAGAAACGGGCCATAAAACTGTGACGAACTATGAATGCTATAAATATCAACAAATCATCTACCTGTTCCTTTAAAATATGATCTGCCAAGGTTACACTTCAACGGGTCAACGCACCTCCACTGCTCAATATTTCGACAGTGAATCCGACTAAGAATGACTGTATTCTACCTGTATTTTCAGTTTCGTTCATAATTGCAATGTTTCATTTTGTTTTTTTAAGAAAAACTATTTTATATTACGTACTTTGTGTGTAATAAATGGTTTTTGTTTTCATTCAAATTTGAAATATTCTCTCTTTGTACATCCTAATAAAGGTGGCTGATCTCTTAAAGAGCGATAGAATTGCATCAATTAATTGCTAATGACATTTTTTAGGCGCTCATCAGACGCATTGCACCTGAATTCGAGAGCCCCAGAGTTGCGACCGACGTAGGCTTAAGCTAGTTATAGGATAAAAATAATTTATATTTCTAAGCTTAGAATATGCTTATTTTTACATATAAGACAATTTCTTACTAAATTGAGGACTTTTTCAACTTTGCAACTGATTTTTTCCCTATACCTCGTACTTTTTTCGACATTGGAATATTACTCCGCTGTTTACCGCTTGGTGGTACTGCATGCGGTTTCATCGCAAAACCTATAACCACTTTACTATACCTAGACACCATGTTTATTACTATATACCAGTTACCTTTAATGGATGTGGGCAGGTTTCGAATTTCGACACTGACTTATCATCAACTCTAGATTCAGACTCTTCCGACAGTATGGAATTCTAAGCATCACCATCTAAGTCATTGTCCACATTTTCGGAAGCAGAGTCTCTGGATTTTCCCACGAATTCACCTTTTCACGTTTAAAAAATTCTAAAAAATCAACCAACATAAAATAGAGTAAATACTCTACTCATAATTTCTTCACATCCAACTCCCAATTATTGATGAATTCTGGTAGTCACTCTGATCTCAATACGTCCTGCTTAAATTCCCAGCCAAAACAGTCAGCTGCATATTCATATTATTATAATTCCTTGAACAAAGAATCTCCTGTGATCTCGGAGCTACGGCTAGAGCTACGTTATTTCTATTATATATCGAGAAGGACTTTCACTCCACGCAAAGTAGACAGCCAAAGATTACAATAAAGTACTTGAAATCATTTCTCAAAGAAATTTTTCATCTGAACTCGCTACATAAGCAGAAAAGTCATCGTTCGTAATGTATTCTCCAAAACGAAGAACAACATCATACAGAAGATAAATAAATTATAGACGATCTGATAGCTAAATCTGCTAAAACGCAAAAAATATCTACTGGGATACAAAATCTTGAAGTGGGAGTAGTAGTTGAGGTTTTACGAACAAATATAAAACACACTGAATTGTTGGATAACGTTCTTCAAGAAACAACTGAGAAATTGCATCACATCTCTACGATAGTTGACTCCCTAACACAAAATCTTAACTTACCAGCTCTCAAGTTGGAGTCAATCTGGATTGCAGAAACAAGGTCAGTTGATAATCTTTTAAATGCTCCCCTGAACGAAGAAACAAAGTAACTTACATCCGCCTCTAAATAACAGCAAAATCTAGAGGCATTCGAAATCTCAGTGGTAAATAATTAATAATCTTATATCTAAAATAGTATAGATATAAAAGCTGCTGTAGTTGGAATCACTTTGCAGAAAAACAGAGTAAGATTCAATGTAAATCAGAAACTGATGCGGTTATTCTAAATAATGATCTCCAAATTAACAATACACTTTAAAATTTACTTAAATTTGCTGAAAAGCACATCTCTGTTTTAAAAGCGATACGATTAAACGTTCCAGAGTCTTTTAATCCTACTTTTATAACTGCTTCTATGAACAACAACTTCAGCAAACGACTTGATGAATTCGGATACGTAAATATACGTAATCAACAGTCTAAGTCTCATGGATCCTTAAACTGGCTAATTCTGCTAGCTGCATCTCATTTGAAAAAAATTATCAATGTTGGCGGTCTACATATTGGACAAAAGTAATCTAGAATCAGATCCTGTATAAATGTATACTTGCATACTTCTTTTGATAAATTACTAGTAAATCTGCAGATCAGGAGCCTCAACGTCAGCTCTGCAAGTCATTGTTTTTAAACACACTTTGGTAATTTTCAATTTCTTGCAAACCGCAATTTAAAGTTTTCAAATTACGTAATTATTTATAAGAATGAAAAAATACGAAATTTTCAGGCATTACAAGCGTCAAATTAAAAACGTTGCTATGTAAGGATATTTTTAAATTTTCATGAGCTACTAATTCTGGTATTTATTTTAGATGATAAAGTAGATTTCTTCAGGGGGCTCCGCACCCCTGAACACCCCCCCCCCCCTGTCGTCTTATTAAATTTACATACGTAACTTTTTATTCATTGCGCTAATGGTTATTATAAATCTTAGATTTCTTTTTACACTTCCGAGCCTTATTTTTCAATACCGGTGGACAGAAAATTATTTACATTGAGGCAGTTATATTAAAAGCATTTATTTTATGAACGAAGATGTAACTTCCTTTTAAAAATAAAACAATTTTCATTCATATTTTCTGAAATGAGGCGGCATTAAGTAGTATCACTCGTCAAAAAATATTTTTTCCGGCAATCTAGTTAATGTTTGGTTTTTAAGAATGAAAATATTTATTTCCCGATATAATGAAGTCATTTTCGACAGAGATAATTTTGCGGTGCATAATTTTGACATTTACTATCTATTTGCTTTTCAAAAGATTTTTTTCTTATTGAAATTTTCGATTAAAAATTAAACATTTCTGTTAGCCGTGTGCAGACGATAAACCGTGAGGTATTGGTAATACTTTTTTTTTTAATAATAAGAATTAATATCATAACACAAAGCCCTTTTATTTTAGCCTCAAAGCGTATTCGTTTTATTTTTCATATATGAGGTTGAATTCACCTTCTTTTCGTATTTTCGTTTTGTTTCCAATATGAAGACGTGCGTATTCATGTCTATTTTTTATTTCATTTTCCTTACATATGAAAATCTGTTAAATCAAAATTAACTGTTTAGGATAAATTATTATTCCGGGATCTGATTTTCTTGGCAGCGGTAAAAATATATATATATATATATATATATATATATATATATATATATATATATATTAAATCTTATAGCAAAATGTCAATTTATTCCTTATGAATACAATGAACTTTTTAATTTAAAAGAAAAATATTTTAACAAAATAAATAGAACAGAGCCTTTCTTTATTTCTGGGGTAAATTCCATCTGTAAAGACACAAAGGCATTAATTCATCCCTTTTGACGTTGATTTGACTTCAAACAATTACACATACTTTCACATTTACGATATTTTTAGATGTAGTTCCGTTGCTAGGTTATAGTTAAAAGAATATTAAAACAATGAAATATGTGCATTTAAAAAAAAGCAAATTTGTAAAAGAAAATATTTTATATTATTGGAACGCAGATATCAATTCCCTTCATAAGTTATACACCAAATTTAAAAACTCTAATGTACACACAAAATTTCAAATTAATATGAATAATGTGTGTTTCTAATTAAGAAATTTCATCATCCATAATTTACCATTTAAATCCTTCAATCATATGAGCCATTTCCTTTCAACAAATAAAAATGGAAAAATTGTCTGAATTGCCATAGAAAAGCATTATTGCGCAAAATAAAATATTCTATATTTTCCGAACGAATAAACCAGTATAGCAAAAACTATACAGCTAAATCCGGGTACTTCACCAACATACCCACTTAATTTCAAGCTAATCGGAGGCCTTTTGCGGCAGTTATCGCGGAACAGACAGACAGACTAATGGAAACGATGATTTTCCGTGTCTCCACAGTAAGCCTTCACTGATGTTTCGGCAATTAAATACTTTTAACAAATCTCTTTGAATTATTTTTTTTTTAATTTTATAACATTTCACTTGTGGATTACAACGTACATCTAAAAAATAATTATTAATAGTTAAACATTCGTTCAATTACCTAAATTGTTACTCTTATCTTAAATTAATTAATATACACGCAAAAATACGTGATTCCAGTTATAGCTTTGAAATAATTCCTCTTATCTCATATCTTAAGTGGTACCGAATCGCTATGTTTCTGATCAGTAATACTAATTTGCATTTAAAAATAATATTCAAATAGAATATAAATGAAAATGTTTCTCTAGATAATTTAATAAAAAGTATATCGCATCTAAACCGAAAGTATGTTTTATAAATTACATTTTTTTCTCAATTTTTCCGAATATCTCGTAAAAGAATTCACCCAGGCAGATTACGTTGTAATTCATGCATCAGTACGTAAAGATGTCACGTTTATGAGGTAAAACTGTCTGACATCTGTGGATCGGAAATCTTTAATTATTTCATAGCGTTCTTTTTTTCGATTTTCTCATCTTCAATATTTGATGGGAAGGAAATTGAATTTCCTTACTTGGGCAATCAATTATGGAGATTTCAGGATTAAAGAACTTGATCGCGTGGGTAATTCTCAATTTATTCGGAAATTACTGAAAGTGATAAGCGGTTTCTTTGATGCAATCTGAAATAATTTGTTTTAGTTTTTAAAACTATTAGAAAACCGGAATAAAGTTGACAGCTTTATTTATACTATATATGTGTATATAAATAATATTGTTATTTTATGGACGTGTATTTAAATTGTTTACGGTTTACACATGTATGAATTCTTATTTTTTAAGCTTTTTACCAGACAATTTCTAATTAGATTAACAAAAGTATATCATGATTTATATCTGGTATAAATATGCTAAATATCTTAAATGTGAGTTAAAAAAAAATACAAAGAATTGCATTTAATTATCTTTAAAACTAAAAATGCTTTACACGGTCATTTAATTACAACTTTTATCAGTACAAAGATATATGTTACTGCTTTCTGTTAAAAAAATATTTTTACGATGCGAAAGCAGATTATGATCAGGAAATGAAATATTGTCAACTACAGTGAGAATTAATTACGCGGGATACATGTAAAAAACCGGGTGTAAATGAAAGAAAAAAATAATTAAAGCAAAAAACTCCCTACTTAATTACTTTTTATAGTTTTTTAATGTAATTTTACATAACATAGAAAAATATCTTACTAGAAATTCAGATATTTTGTTGTTAATTGCGTGATAGGGTTTATTGGCGCAGAAAACTAATTGAAAGAGGTGATGTTATACGGCTAGATAAAGAATTTTTCCTACGAAACTTATTCGTAATCTACGTATTAAGTTATAGATACACAGAGTCTTGCTCGACGCTTGTGGCGTACTATTCGATTACATCCAAGATTATAAATCAAAAATCATACGTCCAGCATAGATTATGAAAAACTTTCCAACACATTCAGAATACTGGAGCAAAACTTTACTGAGCTTGCTAAAGAAAGAAATTTATCGGATTATAAATTGTAATGTAAACTTTGACACTTATTTTCTAAATATCCCCAGCGTATTGCGCTTTATGTCTTTCATATATATATATATATACTAACTTTTCTTTATCGATACACAAACGTTCATCGCATTCTGTGCCCCCGACATCTTGATCTCACTTTAAAGGCTATATCTAGAGAATACGTGGCTGAAAAGTGGCGTGGTCGGTAGCGGAAGCCACTGATATGCTGAGAGCCTGCGTTGGAATCTGGGGTATGGATGTAATTGTGTTCGTCCTATAAATACGATGTATCTCGATTATCCCCTTGTATACAGAAGAAGTTAAATGAAAATGGAAGACATAAAAATTGTTATCTCGTTGTTGTAATATCTGTTTCTGTGTATAATAAGAATAATTTTCGAGGCAGAAGCCGTAGTTGCTACAGGACTCAAAGAATTCTCCACTACGGTGGATGTGAAATGTCAAAAAGAGTTATACGCTGCAGCCCTACTCTCACCACCACCCCAAAACATCTCTACCGGAACTATACTTTTTTCAGTATAAAAATAATCGCATGCTAATTTCCATTATCATACTACTTAAAATACAAAGCAAATCCCAATTGTATGTACCCATTCACACAATCAGAAACTTAGAGATTCATCGTTCATTCACGCTTAGCTTTAATTGCCCAAACTGGTATAAATTAGGACTCCTATAAAAGGAGTATTATAGCATTATAAGAGTCTTAGTATAACTTATAATCAAGTGGAACGTCAGCAGATGATCTTCATGAGTCAGAGTAAGGAATGTTCCCGTCAAACTTTAAAAATATTTTTTTTTCATAATTGTACAAAGAATAAATCTAACGTAACAAAGTTTATTAAACGAAGAGACTTACCTTATTTTGCCTAAAAAAAGGATAACTAGTATCAAAAGTATTGCAGCCTGTGCGCGTGCACAAAATATACTGAACGGGAGTCTTCATACAAAAAAAATTGTGGATCAGTGCGTAGCGTGTGCTTCACCCATATACTCGTATTGTACACTTTCATTAACTGCAATTTTATCGTATTGCCCACAAATCAGAGTGGGACCTTTGAAAATTATGTTCTATTAGTTTTGTTAATCTTAAGGTTATGAACAAAAATACAGGTTTATACTTCGTATATTTATTGTTTAATTATTAAGTTGAGCGCCCCACCAGTGGCCGAGAGGTTCTGCTCTCGAAACGGCTAGACGGGAGGTGCAGGGTTCGATCCCAATCGCGCCCGTCGGCCTAATCGTTCGGAGTTTTCGTGATTTTCTTCGGACTATGGATTTCCATGCGTAAATACGGGTTAGGTTCCCTTAGAAAGACCCCCCACGGAGGGCACCCCCCCATTAGGGCCTATATCCCTAGTGTTGATAACTGGCCGTCATAAACACAACCAACCATTAAGTTGAGCAAAAAGTTCTGGGAAATTTTTAATCTAATAGTTACCAGAATTTTTATCGTATATGATGGTCATGCCGTCAATGCCGAGCTCCACTGCCAGCGGATGGATCGCGTCTACAACAAATTGGTGCAGAAGTATGCAAGATTGTTCCGCCGAAAGCGCGTTTTGTTTCAGCAGGACAATGCCAAACGGCACGTGGCCCAGACGACCAAAGACAAGTTTGCACAGTTGGACAGCGTCGAAATTCTCCCATACCCGCCTATATTCCAGACGTGGCTCCATCCAATTATGGCCTCCTTCGATCATCGTAACACTTACCGATTTTTGTATCTTTTAATGAAGTTGAAGAAGCGTGTAAGAGTTTTTGGATTCCAAGAAGACGCCATGGTTCTTCCAGCAAACCGGAATCTGGCAGAATGATGGCAGTAAGTCGTAGACTATGATGGTCTCTACTTTGAAGAATAGTCCTTGTTGCTTTTGTTGTTAATTTGCGCATCGCAACTTTCACAAATTCCCCAGAACTTTTTGCTCAGCATAGTATTTGGATTGGTAACACAACGTTTCAAAATGTAATTTGATTGTCTTGACATATATGATAACGTCTGACAATCTCTCACTATATTAATAAAATTCTCTGTGTGTTTTTTTGCTGCACAAATTAACTTTCAGTTATTTTATGCTACTCTATACACAATTAACAATATTGCAGATGAATAATGATGGATATTTCGTTCAATCAAGTCTCTTATTTTTTTAATAGGAACGCTCGAGTTTGATATAAATAAAATTTATCGGGATAAAAATATGCAGAAAAAAGGCAATAGATTCCAGGGATATATATATTTATAATTAATTCGTGTTGGCTTTATATTCGTTGTACTTTTTTCTAAATAGCGATCAATAATATTTGTTTCGTCGTAGGTGTTGATAAAGTTTAAGTTTTGACACATTGTGGGTGTGAAATGGATAATAAAGTAATATAGTCTTGCTAATAAAAAGGTTTTTCCACCTCTAATGATTACGCGATTTTTCTTCAAATAACTCAAGGACCAAAATCAATTTGTTTTCCTTACTGTAAAACACTCGGCATGTTTTATTGCACGACGAAAGATAATTAAACTTGCACCAAATATATCTTTTTAATTTAAAAATGCTCAAATTTTTTTATTAAAAGAGTTAGGTTGGGTTGATTTTTGACGGCCAATTATCTACACGAGGGATATAGGCCCGGGGGGAGTGCCCTCCGTGGGGGTCTTTCTAAGGGAACCTAATCCGTATTAACGCATGGAAGATCCACGGCTCGAAGAAAACCACGAAAACTCCGAACGATTAGGCCGACGGGCGCGATTGGGATCGAACCCAGCACCTCCCGTCTACCAGCTTCGAGAGCAGAACCTCTCGGCCACTGGTGGGGCCTTTTCTTAAAAGAGAAGCATAATAATTGTTAAAAAAAAAAAAAAAACAAAAAAAAACAAAAAAAAAAAAAACAGAAAATTTAAAGCGTGTATGTTTGAAATTATAATCACTTTCATCTTAATCATGTTCGGAGAGAAAGAACGTGTACGATAAATTTAACATCAAAAGAAATATTTTTATCTAAATAACAATTACTTACATTCGTTGGATTTGCAGATTTTTTTTCTCTGAATGATACAGGAATAATTTTTTTCTTCCCCATTCGGGAATTATTTACAAGTTTGCTTTAATAGAAAACTTCCATTCTGTGCAGTGTTAAGTAATGGTTGATAAATATTCATTACTAATGGATATTTAACTAGACCTAGTAATCTTACAGTAAGTCACGAAATACTAGTAAAGTGCATTATCCGAATTTTTATGTTTCACGAATACGAATCCAGTCAT
This sequence comes from Maratus speciosus, assembly GCA_963932465.1. Taxonomy (NCBI): domain Eukaryota; kingdom Metazoa; phylum Arthropoda; class Arachnida; order Araneae; family Salticidae; genus Maratus; species Maratus speciosus. The sequence continues at coordinate 242,220,958 of OZ010800.1, read as the reverse complement.
GTATTCTAGAAAAGCTGTTTTTTTTTTCTTTCCCCGAAGTACATTATATAATAGCTTTGCAGCCCTGTCTCACGCACACGTACATATTATTGTTAAAGTAATCTACTTTTAGGTGTTTAAAACGTTTAAATAGATAAAATAGGAACATATTTGGGAAACTAATTTGGATGAAGTGAAAATTTCATATGAATAAATTTTATGAAAAAGATCGTAACAAGTAAGAAAAATAAAAATAAAAGTGCCCAGTTAAACTTATGGCATTGAGCTCACAGGCTTTCCACACTAACTGTATATTATACTCTTATTTCAAAGAATAATGAACCTAAAAAAATAAATTAAGGGGAATTAGACGTTCCTCCCATCCCCTTATACTTAACCAATGAACCACCAAATCTAATCAGGGAAGCGCCTTATCAGAATAAACAGGTATAAAAAATTGGAAGCAAATCATATAATTCAGCATGAAACACACAATTATATAAATTAAGGGGGGATTACACCCCGTTTTCCCCTTTATACTTAACAAATGAACTTCGATTTCTAATCAGGGAAGTGCCTTTTCAGAATAAACTTGTATACCAAATTTGTAGCAAATCGGATAATGCTGCATGAAAAAATTTGGCTAAATTAAGGGGATTAGCTCGCCCACTTCCCCCGTTTATACTTTACCAATGAACTTCCAAATCTAATGAGGAAAGCGCTTTTTCAGAATAAACCTGTATACCAAATTTGTAGCAAATCGGATAATTCTGCATGAAAAACTCATTTAGCTAAATTAAGGGGGAATTAACCCCCCCAATTCCCCCCTCTATACTTAACCAATGAACCTCCAAATCTAATCAGGGAAGCGTCTTATCAGAATAAACCGACATACGAAATTTGAAGCAAATTGGATAATTCTGCATGAAAAACAATTTATCTAAATTAAAGGAGTATTAGCCCCTCGTTCCCTTCTCCTTTATACGTAACTCATGAACCTCCAAAACTAATCAGGGAAGCCCTTTATCAGAATGAACCTAGAAATAAAATTTGAAGCAAATCGGATATTCCTATCAAGAGTTATCGCGTTACGTACATACATACATATATATGTACGTACTTACAGTACCTGCAAGAACATTAGCTGTCAGGCTTTGATAGCCTGTGAGCTAAAAACGCAGGATTATAAATATACAGTTTCTCATAAGTACGTCCACATTTGAAAGCAAAAAATGAGATTGTGTGACAAAAAATCTGATTGTGCGATGTATGGAAGATGGCAGAATTAGAGAAAAAGCTATATGTATTAGTCAAGTGATGCCATCATTGATATGAGGACATAGTAAATCATAGATTTGTTTTTTTATATAATATAGATGTCTAATCAATAAAAACTATTTTTTTTTCAGTTGGTTTAATGCAGTACATGAGTAGTAACCTTGCAATTTCAAAAGCTCATCATGAAATTCATCATAACAATGCGGGAATTCCATAAGGGAATTCTTCAGTACTATATCTCTTTCTTAAAAATCCTAAACATCAGCATGTATAATAATCACTTGTAAACAGATTAAGCTAAATAATGCTATAAAAAGTGATAAAATATCTTTATTTAAATTGACGAACTTTCCATCGCACAAACGGCGACATTTTCAAAATCATTCATGATAGAAATATTTTCACAAAATTTAAAAAACAATAACTTGGTAAACAATGTCACGAGGCATCATGCATAATGAAAATCAGTGATTTAGTGTCCCTTGATTTACCTAAAATTTGGAGAGAGATGCTATGCAAGTCCATGTTATCCACTTTACAATATTTTCCTGGTTTCTTCGAACGTTTAAAATATAAACTCAATAACTTCAATATCTCCTTCGTTGCAAAACCTTCCATGAAATTAAAAAAGATAGTATGCAAGAAAATAGATTGAATTGATTCAAACAAGTTATCGGGAGCATAGGAAATACCTTTCACCAAAGAAGATGGAATAATGCAGTTTTATATAGGTATGACAAGCAGGAAACTTAAAACTAGAATCAAAGAACATATAGCAGATATCAAATACAACAGGAGAACCACAACTTTGGCCAGATTATGCAGCAAAGAACTTTTACAGATAAATTTTTAAAATAGCGGAATAATTTATCCATCAAGATTTTATTTGAAAATTATCCGGGAATCAATAGAGATATTTTTACGCAACGAGAATATTTGCAATGATTCAGTGTCCCTTGATTTTCCTAAAATGTGGAAAAAATGCTATGCAATTTTAGTAATAATAGTAAAAATTAATCCACGCTCACAAATAACCAATTTCATTTTATTTTATGTTTGCACTGATTTTCATTATACATGATGTCTCATGACATTGTTTACCAAGTTATTGTTTTTTAAATTTTGTGAAAATATTTCTATCATGAATGATTTTGAAAGTGTCGCTGTTTGTGCAATGAAACGTTCGTCAATCTAAATAAAGATATTTTATCACTTTTTATAGCATCATTTAGCTTAAACCTATACATCTTTTAGTGATTGAAAATCCCACAGAAAGTTTCGTTTATTTTGGGGATTATTTTATACATCTCTTGTTAGGATGCTTAGGCATTCTATACAGTGCCCATTTTCAAAATATAGGATATACAAATACTTTCAATACATACTATACATGTAAAAATAGGGTCACTATAGTAATAAAATCTTCCTCGAAAAGTTGCTTAACACGCAGTGCAATTACAGTCGGAAAAGTACAAAAGGGAAGCAGCCATTTATTTTATTGCGAAATATACACGAAAAGAAAGAAGTGGGTCCGTTTGATCGAAAATCGCACAGAGGGTTTCATTTAATATGCATTTCTAAAAACTTTCTTCTTTAATTAATAAATCTGAATCGTTAATTTATAATTATAACTACTTAAATGTTTTCAAGAAGGACATAGACGACGGCACCATTAAATTTAATTTTAAAATTATTACAATTTGAATAATTTATTAATCAAATTAAAAATATTGAAAAACTGCTTTTCAGACTTTTTTTTTTTTTTTTTTTTTTTTTTTTGTAATAGTCTATCTATCTAAAAAACATATTTAATTATGTAATTTAAAATTTAATTTTATCTTAAAAAAAAAAAGAACGAAACTCGTAAAATGGCAAAAATATACAAAAGTTCTTAGAAATAAAACCAAAGGGCAATGAAATGTAGTCGAATTAAAATTTCGCAATTTCTCAAATCAAGAATTTTTTAATAAAATAAATAACGAATAAAATATTTTACAATAACTTTTGACCTTAAAATGGCAAAACAAAATACAAAAATTCTGTTATACATAGTCCATTAATTAATAAAATCTAGTCCGAGAAAAAGATTTCAAACTTCGACGGTGAGCGTCGAACCAGGAACTTTTCATTAGCAGTTTCATGCACTACCACGGAGCAATCTAGACCGCTATCTAGACTAAAATTAAGGCTCATTTTTAAAATCTAAATCACAAAAATGGTTGAATGTCATTAAATTAATTCACTTAATTAAAATAACATAAAACTTTTTGAAAATTTTATGATTTGTCGTGTGATCGGATGTATTTTGGTTAAAGTATGCAAAATTTCAAGTCTCTTGCTTATAAAGTTTCTCAGAAAGAATTTTGTGGCGGACGGACAGATGGACAAAGGAGTGAGATGAATAGAGTTTCGTCATATGAACGATACCCCAAAAAATTAACAAATTGCCGTACTCAAGTACGGTTTGCACCATAAAATTTTTTAAACAGTCGGATACTTTGTGGCTGAATATAATAAGCTCAAAATGTCATCGATACATTTCGAGAGCTATAAAGATTTATGTTATTAAAAAAAAATTAAAAAAAAAATAAAATAAAATGCCTTTTTTAATACTTTTTTTAAAGTACTCAATATTCAACTTTAAAATCACACTTGCTTACATGTCTGCAATTCATGATGTTCCAAACAATTCTGTTTCAATACATTAATTTACCTGGTCCACAATTATGAAAAATTTACAACTTGGATTTACACTTGATGGAAAATCCGAATAACAAAAATACACATGATTGTTGCTCTGTTTCTTCTTTTAAAAATTTGGCAATAATAATAATAATAATAATAATAATAATAATAATAATAAAACATTTAAACAACCTCTTCTGGTTTTCTAATCTTTCTAAAATTGTTTTCTCAACATATAATCATTATTTAATTAATATTAAACTATTAATTGATAAAAACGTACTTTATAAAATATGATATGCATTTAAAATATTTTTTTTACACATTTATCATATGAACAATGAGCTAAAAAACTCGGATTTTTATACATATGCTAAATCCGTGTATCCTGGGAAATAAAATATACACGACATTTAGAAATATATATGCCATTTAAGACTTTAAAACGATGTAAAAATTTCCCGAAAGTTTCGGCCAAAACCACTTGGCCATTCCCAAGGGATTATATGTTTGAAGTTTAAATACTACATATTTTTTATTTTCGTGTGTTTATATATTTCATTGCTGCAGTTTCACAACCAGTTTGCATATTTTTGCGAGCATGTTGCGCATAATTAACTCCATTCTAGTTGTAACTTGTATACAGTTGTAACCATAAACAGCGTTTGACGATTTATCAACTGCGCTCGGCTATCTAAAAAAAGGCTTACAATTAAATTATCTAAATATAATTAAATTCTGAAGATATTAAACTGTTACATTGTCATCAGAAATACATCTGCGTGCATAATTTATATTTTTGTCATATTAGGAAGTTGGGGAAAAATCGTTTTTTACGTACATGTAGTAAGTGAAATTAAATACTTGAAAACATGAATTCTGCTTTTTCAGAATTTAGTATCACCCCCGATGAAAAAAAAATAGATGTATATATAAATAGTACAAAACATATTTCAATTTTAAGACATAAAGCACACATTTTATTTTATGTGAAATGACGTCATTCGCATCCGCTTAAGAATTCCACATTTACGATTCACTCTTAAACATCTACAGTAAAGCATGCATAGGATGTCACTATCGCAAAATAATACACAAATGCAGCAAAAAGATGCCGTCATTAAAGAAACTCGACAAAAAAAAGGCTAACTAACGATTCATAGGCCTTCATTTTTTTTTTGTAACATTAATATAGATGCGTAAAATTAAATGTAGTTTATAATAGCTCCATGTTTTAACAGAAATTATTCGTTTATATTTTTTCAAAATAGCACGTATTTTAATTACATTTTCTTTCGGTTGTTATGAAAAAATGGCAACAAAAATATATAATTGCTATTTTTCAATTATTTTCCCCTTACTTTCTACATAAAAGGAGTACTTGAGTTGCCAAAATTAAACAAATGGTGCTAAAAACTACAAAAAGATTAATATTTCAAAAATAAATGGTAATACAGTTTTCAAACAAATTGCATTTAAAAGTACATTTTTTTTTTCAATTCGACGGTATAAAAATTGAAAATGTGCGATGCTTAGAAATTAAAAAATTGCTATAAAGCATTTAATCATACAATGATACATCTGTTTGTTTATAGCTGGCTTCTGTAAGATAACGTTATTTTTTGGAGACGACACAAAATAATCTGGTAGAAAGAAATAGCATACCGTACAGGGGGTTAAAAAGGATAAAAAAATAATAAGATTATACAACAGGCATTTATTTGTACTTGAGCAAAACATGAACCTCAAGGGGACATAAATACTTGTTCCATAATCTCAATATTTGTTGTGTCTTCTACAAAAGTGGACCATCATAGTGTGGTCGGTCAGTGACAATTCAAACTTTTTTTTCCCCCACAAGTAACTCGGCTGTTTAGTACGTGCTATGAGTAAGTGGCACTTCGGTATGACATTTATAAAGAAATTTTATGAATTTTTGAAAAGTGAACTGCCGCGTGGGATATCAGATATCTGACAGATACTAGATTGAGCAAAAAGTTCTGGGAAATTTGTGAAAGTTGCGTTGTGATGCGCAAATAAACAACAAAAGCAACAAGCGCTATTCTTTAAAGAAGAGACCATCATAGGGTCCACGACTTTTTGCCACCGTTCTGCCAGATTCGGGATTTACTGTCTAAGTTTGTCGCGGTTACCAGCACCTTCATCCTCATTAATCTCATCGACGGTTTTCAGAATCGTTAGGCCTTTTCTCTAATAACTAGCCGCCCTTGGAGACCAATTTGGTCTCCGTTAGATGTGTGCTAAGCATTGTACCATGTTACTTTTATCCAAAATTTAACTTATCTTCTCAATACTTTGCCAAATGAGAAGTTTCTGGTACGGAAATCAAGAACTCCGTATTTTTATGGGTACTAATTGGTTATTCCGTCGACCAAAAATCTACCGCCGAGCTATAAGATTAAATACTAATAATGGTTGATCGTAAATGTCACCTTCACTTGACTTACGAACTTGCAAGTTACACGTGTTTACGTCATCAAGTTATTTTTATTTTGACGTTTTATTTGTATTTTTATTAATGTTAAACTAATTTATTTGTTCTTTCGCTATTTAAAATAAAAATTATGTCAATTTGTATAATTTGGCGAAATTGGTCGACGGGATAACTAAGTAGTACCTTTTTATGTTAGCCAGGCGCAAGTGATAAATCATCAAACATTGTCTTTCCCGTCGCATTTTTTCACATTTCATTAAATTCATCTAAAATATAACAATTTCACTCATTCTATTTAAAATACATAATTTTAGTTTGAAATTCATGACTTTCACTTTTTTATTTCCCGTTTTTAAGAAAAAGAAAAGAAAAATAATAAATAATACCAAAAACCATGACTGTTAATTTCAACATCAAAGCATTGTTTTAATTTACCACGTGAAAAAATAAAAAATGTAAAAAATGGTCACCTGGAATATAAAAAGCGAAGCGGTCAGCCCGGATCTGTTGATGACAGTCACATGACTTAGGCTATTATTATAGAGATGTCGGGTCAACACACGCAAATCATACTGTTCAATAGGCATTTTGGAGCCAAAGTTCCTGAACTCCTATAAATATACCACTAGTACTCCTATATACGATACAAATTCTGGTAACTGTTAGATTAAAAATTTCCCAGAACATTTTGCTCAACCTAATACAGTCGATAAAATATTGCATTGTCTTACAACTGAGTCATTGTGCTATATGTATATCTCTCAGATATACAGCAGATATACAGCAGATATACATCACTAAGTTCTAAGCAAGTATCTTTATAGCCCTGTCCTCAAAGAAATATTTACTAACCAAACAAATTGTATTCTAAAAAACAATAACGAGTGCTTATGGACATAAAAAAAAAACACTGTATTAAATTTGATACATTTATAACAAAATTCAACAGAGTTCTCTCGAATTATTTATTTATTAAGGGGGTCCGGGACACATTTTAAAATAATTTTTATTTATTGAGTTAAAATTTTGAAATTTTTTGTGACGGATAACCATATCATTCGCAAACAAAATCATATGATAAAACTTCTCATAATTTTTTTTTAAATAATTTAAAATTTAAAATTTATCAAAAAAGTGGGGTAATTTAAAATCGTTAGAACTCGCAATATTATTAGCAGAAATTTAATTTGTTTTCATTTAAATAAACAGAAATAGAAAAGTTTTAATTTTGATTCAGCATTTTTAAAAATATTAATTTAAATGAAAACTAAAAATATTTAAAGTAAAAATTTCGAAAAAAAAAATGATATAATTTTTTTAAAAACATATTTTCAAAAGTAAATATATATATAGATTTTAATTTGCTGAGTCAAAATTAAAGTAAACCAATTGAAAAAGACATGTTCCAAGTTTTAACCGTTTATCTTTAACGGTTCTGGACTTATAGCAATTTAAATTCAAGAAATGGTGAAAAAAGCCATCATGAAGAAAAACGCATTTTTACAAGAAGTCGTTTTCAGGACAAACATTGCTTGAAAGCTAGATTTTGAAACCAAACCAAAAACGAAAAAATTAATATTTCCTAATCTAATTAAGATAGAAACATGATTTATATGTCATTTTAAGCAGAAAAAAAAACAGAGAATTTTTTAATGCAATAAATGTTTTTTTTTATTTTTATAAAATTAGAAGATTTTTATGTCCCGGACTCCCTTAAAAAGTTTTAATCGATTCTCCATGGTTAAATATTTAACGGTCAATACATGTTAGTAAATTTAAAAAATTAAATCTTAGAGATATCTTCATACATTTCTCATTTGAATGAAGGAAATATCAATTACTTGTTTAGCAATGAAAAAAAAAAAAAAGATTACTTATAGTGCTATAAAAGAAATACCAAAATCAACTAGGGACATTTATAACAAAATTCAACACAGTTCTCCTGAATTATTTATTTATTATAAGGTTTTAAATGGATTCTCCATGTTTTAGTATTTGGCAGTCAATATATGTTAGTAGATTAAAGAAATAAAATGTTAGAGTAATAAATGTCATAGTTCGCAAACTTCTTAATTGAATTAGGAAATGTAACCAATTACTTATACAGTGTAAAAAAAAGGGACTAAAATACGGAAATTGTTCTGGCAATCGAGACGCCGATACTATTTCCGCATTTTAATGGCAATTTTCCCCCCGCAAATTACAGAAAAAATTCCGTTTTTCTGGAATTTGCGGGGGAAATTTTCCGTTAAAATACGGTAATAGTACTGGCGTCTAGATTGCCTGTACCGTTTTCCGGCTCAAAATCTGTGATTCCCTTTAAAAGCAATTTGGGTCCACACTGCTCACAAAAAAAAAAAAAAAAAAAAAAAAAAAAAATTAAAATATAGTCATTTGCCATATTTTAAGTCTTTATACATAAATTTAGAATTTTTTTTCCATTTACTGAGTTTCCTTAATTTCCAAAAATTAAGCTCTAAAGAAAAATGTATTCAAGAATACTATTTAAATCCAAACAGACATTCTTGGTTATTTTTACCCGATTGAAAAGAAGGGTTATGTGTTTCACGCGTATCTGGGTACGTGGATTTCTTCATACTCTCGAAACATCCCAACGGCTGGATGGATTATAGGTCTCTATCAATTCGTCTTAACGGCCCGATGGTTATAGGCTAGGTTTTGTTTTTATAAATTCAAAATGGCGGTAGAAAAAAACAAATCATGCAGCCTATTTAGTGGCATATCATTGAATAGGTCTTTCAAAATGTAGACGATGTTTCATTGACTATTTTACAGTCAGAAGCTCCGTTAAAATATTATACAACCTAGAAGTCATGTATGTATTATCTCTAGCTTTACTGGAACTCTAACCATCATAGACATCTATAGACCTCATCAAAACAATGTTTATAGATAGGCACTAACAATGAAACACAACTCAAAAGTCATCAATGCAAATAAATAAAAAAAATAGGTAAGTAATATAAACAAGTAATATAAAAAAATATTTTAAGTGAATTCCTACTTAGGTCAATAAGACAATTTTTTCTCCCATTCTTCTTTCCTCTTGAGTGGCGCTTAAAATGCCATGATCAAGAAGAGTCCTCTCTCGGTCTTATAAAGTACCTTCATTGAGAAGAGGGCTCTTTCGATTATTGAAAATTTATTAATTTATTTTAATTAATGAATTATTTGAAAAAAAACTTGATTAACATTAAGTGTCATCCACTACAAGTTTAAAACAATTTATTTGAGCTTGATTGGATGAATAATAAGTATTTTATTAAAGATTGAAAATTTGAACAAGATATATAGAGCGAGAGTGCGAGCTAATACTAGGAATTGAAAAAAAAAAATAGTTTCACATTGATGAGAAATAATTAATTAGTTCGCTTTTCACGCAGTCGGATTTTTTGATTTTTTAAATTTAATTGTTTATTCAATTTTTCGTTTTATTTGAAAAAGTATTTCCTATGTAATATACCGGGTGTCCCAAAAAGGACTGACTGATTTTAAAATTCAATAACTTCCAAACGGTGACAGATATTAAAAAAATTCTTGCAGGAGGGTTATGCATAAAGTCAAAAGTTTTATTACAGTGATTTTCGATTTTAGTTCGAATTACAAACAATAGATGGCGCTGTAAGCAATAGTCGCTAAATACAAGCTCGATTTTTGGTCCTTTCTGTTGTTCCATGCAGAAAAAGGAGATGGAAATGTATTATCCGGGCCACGAAGTACCAAAAATCGAGCCTGAATTTAGCCTCTATTGATCGCAGCGCCATCTATTGTTTGTAATTCGAACTAAAATTGAAGATCACTGTAAAAAAACTTTTGACTTTATGCATAACCATCCTGCAAGAATTTTTTTAATATCTGTCACCGTTTGGAAGTTATTGAATTTTAAAATCAGTCAGTCCTTTTTGGGACACCCGGTATATATATATATATATATATATATATTACTTTATAAACGTTTATGAAGGTTTTTCTTGAACGTTGACTATATTTAAGCTTTTTCTATAAAATCAAACTATAAAATCGAGAAAATAAAATAATACATGAATGCAAATAAATTAATAAATGTTGCTCATTACGTGTTGATGTAAATCGCCAAATAGGTAGCGCTGCCGCTCTTCATTTTGCACAATTTCCTCAATAGCTCTATCTCAAGAACTAATGCACGAATATTCATCAAACTTCAGATTCAAGTATACCTTGACTAATACTGCTGCTGATTATGTTTTGGTGTAAATCGCTCAACAGGTTTTGATGTAAATCGCCAAATAGTTGGCGCTGATGTGCCGCATTTGTCATGATTTCCAACATAGCTCTATCTCAAGAACTAGTGCAAGAACGTTCATCTAACTTCAGATTCAGTTAGACGTTAACACAAGTTGTTGCTATTTAGATTTTGGTATCAATCGCGCAAAAAGTGGCGCTGCTATAGTTGTTTTTTAACGATTTTCGCAATAGCTTTATCTGAAAGTAAATGCGCGGATTTTCCCTAAACTTCATATTCAGTAAGACGTTGAGATGATGATGATTAGGTTCTGATGTAAATCATCCAATAGGTGGCGCTGCTATGCAACATTTTGCTGGATTTACACGATTTCAGCGATAGTTATATCTCAAGAACTAATGCACGGAATTTCATCTTTTTAGAATCCTCATGCAGAGCATATATTGCCATTTAACTTTAGAACTGTGATAGCGAATTTTGAAGTATTAACATGTATGAGATAGAGGAAAGTTTTGGGATTGGTACGTCCAACTAGTTTTTATTACCTTCATAAACCTTTAGGAGAAAAAAAATCGAAAGCCCAGAAACCAATTGCTTTTTCCCTAAATTTTTGAGTAGAAAAATGGCCCTTTTATTTAAAAAAAAAAAATCCATTAAACACAGTAAAATTCTTTTAGATGTTTCTGATTAACAATCTCCATTATTTTTTTCTTCATGAGAAAAATTCTGGTAAGTTCGGGGTTACATTTTCGTATTTTTTCTGTTACACAGGGTATATATTTTTCCTATCTTTACAGTATATTCAAAACTTAAATATATGATGTTCAGTCCCACCAGACACATCATATTTTTTCTATTTCAGAAAACATTTCTGAAGTTGTTTCCAATACACAATGCTATCAAAGTTTAGTCTAAAACTCTTCCAATTCTTTTCATTGGGAAATTGTAATATGAATATATTATTATCTGGAAATTTTGAAATAACGATGAATGAAAGTATTGAGTTTATGTCAGTATAATGGCTCAAATAAATTTTTAATTATTCAAATTTATTTGTTTTAGGTCTTTAAAATTTTATTCACAGCTATTTTCAGCAAGAGAACATATACTTTCTTCACGTGCGGTAAAGCATCGAATTAATGTGAATTAAATATTTATTTCAAAGAAAGTTGTTTACCACTGTATGTAAAATTTAAATAAAAATTTGAAGCAAAATTCAGGGTGTAATATGCTGAACATAAAAAAAGAAACAAATTTTGCCCCAATCAACTCTTCATTTTAATGACATACAGTTTAATGGCACTCAGGTTTTCAAAAAAGCAATTTAAAATTTCAAGCAATAACAAATCCTATATCTATATCCTTATTGCACTATTACCAGTTAAAATTCCGAGATATACATATAAACTTAATTCGCAAGAGAAAGAAGTAGAAGAATTTTTTATAAATTATAATCACTGTTTGAATGAGATTTTATGCAAATTTTGATGCGTAAGTTTGAAATATTTAGAGTAAAACTTACAAGAAAGTTGATCACGTTTAACTTTTACAGCGCTGTATAAATTTATAACTTTTTATTTATTGTAGTTATTTTGTGCCGAATCAATTTTGAACACTAGTGGAGATTATTACTTAGCAGCTTTGAACAGAGAAAACAATATCCCTTAACAAACATAAGTGCTTTACAACTACACTTAACATGAATATTTAGTGAACTAAGCATATTGAAAACACTGAGCGCATACTTAAGGTTTATTACTACAGCTTACATGGTTAGTTATGAGTAATAAAGTTTTGAATACGGAATGAACATCTTTTCGAGATGACTTACATGAATGTATTTAATTATGATGGATAAGTTATAAATAATTCAGTATTATGACGCCATTTTTATAAAGTACGAAGTCTGGAAATGTTAAATACACCCCACTGATGTTATAACGTAAATGCTATTAAATAGAGAATTGGGAAAAGTAGTAAAAACCTAACTTTACAAAATTAATATTTAATAGCCATGCAATACTACTTATTAATTCGAAATTAACATTTTGCCTCGATAAATATTACCTTATTAATTATGAATAGTAACGTTTATGTATATTATAAGTAGACCCACCCAGCGTGGTTCAAACCCAAGATAATGTACTTAAATATAGAAGTAATGTCCGTAATATTGCACCACTTTTTAAAATTTTATATTTTTTTGGTATTTTAATATTTAACTAATAGCTTTCACGTGATTTCCGTAGGTGCGTTATTGATTCTTCATTCCACATACAACCAGTTCAAATAGCTCAAATAACAAAAAATTGAAAAATATAAAACCACAAAATGCACATTTAGGACGTTTGGAAAGTTTTTTTCCTAATATCGCACCATGTGTATCCCTAATATTGCACAGGGCGATAGTGGGGGCACGTTCTATATTAGTCATATACATAGAATATGCAAGGCAAATAAATTTAAAGGACATTTTATATCATTATTATATTTAATAAAGAACTCATTTTTGTCGTATGATATCTTACAAAGGAGTCAGGCTATAAATTGTCATTTGTATATATGGATGTCAAATAGCTCTTTAAACAGAAATCATAAATTTAGATTTTGTAATCAGTAGTTACAGACATTGTTCAAGACACCAAATGCGACATGTAATGCAAATGATCTATTTTTCTCCACGTCTGTCAGTTGAGTAAAGCTGGTTACAAAAAAAGACATTCACAATTATTTTTGCTGTCTTCGTGGTCAGCAGAGATTATCAACGGTTGATCAGGATCCCTTCATTCCTATAGCTTCCTTATTAGGTATTATTATTTTTTCTTTTGCATTTTTGGGGGCAAAAATAGCTTTTGCAACCTTTTCCTTTTTGGGACTACTTGCGGATACGCCCGGAAAATTTGGCGCTTTTTTTGGCGATTTTTTACTGGCGATGATTTTCTCCCGTTGGACTTCCGCAGTTTTCAGTTTCTGGCAACCCTAGATTTTCTACGTCACTCCCGCGAACATTCTGGTCGCGCCACTTTGATTTTGGAAGCTGGACAGTGTGGACGTGCGTTTGCTAACTTTTGCTACACGTGGTCAGGTTGTAATTTTCCATTTTGTTTTTTTGCTTTGATTATTATTTGATTAATGTTTCTTTTTGACAGAGCGTGTTATGATAAAAAAATCCATGTTTTCAATAAATTTGTGGAAATTATAAGGGAAATAAAGTGGGAGGATTGTAATATAGAAAAAAGCGATGATTGTTTTGTGCTCTCGATTGTGTTGTGTAAAGATAAAATTGAGTTTATTTTGTGTATAATCTTTAAATATTGTGTGGTTTATTGTGCTTTTTATTTAATCTAGAAATTTTTAATCTCATTTTTTCGTTTATTTAATCAAGATAAATTTACATTTGCATATCATTTTGTCCAATATTTTTTTAATCAAGAAATTTATAATCTCATTTTTTTGTATATTTAATCAAGAATATTTTACATTTGAATATCATTTTGTCCCATGTTTTTTTAATCAAGAAAAAATTATTATTTTGTGTATTATAAATTTTGATTAATCGCCCGGAAATGGTCCCCTATTTTTATTAGAAATAACGAATCAAGTGCTGTTTTCTGTTAAATTTGCATTGTTTTTTATTTAAAATTGAATATTTGGTTTAATCTACTGCTTAAAAAGGGTAATTTATAGCGATTTTAGGCTTGAAAACCTGAAAATTCAGACATTAAACACTTAAAGAATAGCAAGAGAAAAAAAAATATGAAAATTACTGCTTTCTGTTATAAATTTCTTTCTTTTTTTTTTTTTTTTGCTTTTCTTTAAGTGTTTAATCTCTGAATTTTTAAAAGTTTTTTAAGCCTAAAGTCGCTATAAATTGCTCTTTGGCGAAAATTGAATTAAAAACAAGATGGCGGACTCCGGGCGTATTCGCAAGTAGTTCCTTCTTTTTCTTTTTAGCAAGATCTCCACCAAGTTTTATTTTATATGGAGAACTTATCTGAACCGTTGCTGAGGAACTTGGGACTTCCTTATATGTTTATTTGAACGTTTTCCTCATTCCGTTGTGGCAAAGATCTTATACCAGGGTCGGCGAACCTATGGCACGTTTGTCAAGAGTGGCACGTGGCATAATACTTTCGGCACGAATTGATTGAAATCAAAATACAGCGAAATTACACAAAATGCACGAATTTGTATTAGATGACCATTGTCTCCATTCTATTGATTGGAAATTGTGGAAATTGAAATGCAACTTATTTAATTCCAATCTAGTTTAAGATGCGTTCAAATATTTATGAAATCACAAGAAAATTTGAAGACTATCGAAACCGAAAGATTATACGGCATCATAAATCAAAAATACTGCTGATAAAACTAAAGTAACTCAAAATTTAATTTTACACAGGTTAGCATGAAAAACTTAAGTAGCAACCACTTGTCAATTGATTCTAGTTCAAGTTCCATCATGTTAAAAGTAACGAAGAATGAGCCTGATATTAACCTTTAACTGGTGTGACTAAAATTTGTCACAAAACTGATGTGATCCGGTCTCTCAGACCCCTCGAATAAAATGAATAAAAAAATAACTCAAATGGTTGAATTTACACGGAAAAAACTGTTTTGTTGAAACAACTAAATTTTTGGTTAATATAGCTCCAACCAAATATTTTGGTTGGAATAACCATATTTTAGTTTGACTAACAAAATAATTTGTTGAATTAACAAAATCATTTGGTTAATTGAACAAAAATTTGATTATTCCAACCAAAATATTTGGTTGGAGCTATACTAACCAAAATTTAGTTGTTTCAACAAAACAGTTTTTTCCGTGTACTTAAATTTTTCCTAACAATATCGTTATACTTCTCTTAGGAGCATGTGAATTAAATTGCATGAAAAAACATTTTATTCATATCATTTAACTTCAGTACAGAAAAGTAAAAAGCTGTAAAAGTGTTTACAGCTGGGAGTCGCGGGGTCTGGGAGACCGCGTGACATCAGTTAAAGGTTAATTAATTGGCATTCAAAATGTAACAACAGAAACTGCATTTTTTTTCACTTTTGAAAATTTAACTCCTGTATTTTAATCTTAATAGCTAAATGTCAAGTAACTTTGATTCATTACTGTTTATTGTTTATTTTTTGAGAAGGGGGGGGGGGATTGTTAGCACGTGATGGTTACAAGAAATATTTGGCATGCGGATGTGAAAATGTTCGCCATCCCTGGCTTATACCCATTGGGAAAACTTTGCAACCATTTGTTGATGGCGAGGATGATACAGAGTTGGAGTGTTATCGATTAAACTTGTAACTCTTTTTACTTTCTTCTATCTTCACAAGAAGAAAGTATTGGATTCGTGAAAATTTTCGACTTCCGGTTTTCGACGGATTTATACGTTTCAGACAACACGTTTTTCGACCACTCTTGAGTGCTCTTTGTTCCTTCGCGCGGAAATTCGATTCAAAACGCCCACTTTGACACTATTTTCTGAAAGATCTATTGCGTTTGCAAAAAAAAAAAAAAAAAAAAAAAAAAAAAAAAAGGAAAAAACAGCTCAATTACATAGTTTCTGAACAACAACACCAGCAAGTTTCATGCATTTTCGAACAAAAATAAATTAAAGGTTATGTCAGAAAGTTGCCCTTTTGGATTTGAGAACACCCTTAAACTTTTCCGCGAATACTTTAAACATATCTTGCGTCGGTACTTAGTTTTTCCAAATAAAACTCACATCTCCAAGCGCGCAGAATAGAAAAAAATTCTCTCGATCAAAAGGCCATGAACGCCATCGTAGTAACAATTTTGGGGGATAAAGAAGGTTATTTAAGAAACCAACTCTGAGAAAATTTCCTCTCTTTCTTTTTCCTCTGTAAAAAACGTTACTTTTTCGGTATATAAGAGTTCTTTTGGCAGAATATATATTATTTAATGTTTTTTAGCTTTTGCATAATAAAATACATTTAAAAAATAAATTTGATGAAGATTTCTCATTTGTGAATTCATCTATTTCATTTATTGTTAAGGAACTTGAAATATGTATATCTCCATTTCATGTTACACGTAATTTCCTCTGTTAGCTACTCGACATATTTATAAATTGTTTTATGAACGAAGCATTCATTACATGCTGTATTTTGTTTTATCTCTGTAAATTCTCTTTTATGAATATTAAATTTTATTAATTGAAATAAATGCAGAGTGTCGTGGCTAAAAGTATCCAAAAGTTATGACTTATTTTTACGGAAATTCTCATTAATTTTTTTAAAAATATATTTAAATAAAAATAGCATCTCACAAAGTATCAATAGACTTTGATGTGTGCACTTTTGGTAATGCGACAAACGTCTAAACGGTAATCCAGTTCTCCCCAAATGTTTCGTAGCATATCAGGAGTTATTAGACAAATTGCTTCTATGATACGCTTTTTCCACTCATCCACAGTTTCAGTTTTTTTGTTTTGTTCAATGTTTTAAAATCTCGGAGGGGTTTCCAATCCACGGAGGTGAATTCTTTTATATTCTAATGTGTAGTTCTATAATAATAAGCCATAACTTTTGGATACCTATAGCCCGGACACCCTGTATATATGTTTATTTTTACCAAACTGAAATCCGTTATATACGAATTTCCAAAAAACTGACTTACTTAAAGAGTCTTATTTTTAAAAGTTTCAAAAGAACCAGTTCCTTTAAATTTAGAATAGTTTTAAGAATTATTTTTATTCAAAATGATCATTAATATTTAAACTAAAAAACAATAGCTCCAATAAATATTTTAATTACTAAAATTACAAAAACAGAAAGAAGTTAAAAGGTTGTCCTTATTTTTGAAATTTATATTTAAAGAAAAAACCGAATCAGTTTCGAGTACTTTCAATCTTTAAATTTATTAAACTTGTGCCGTGTCCTAAGAAGGCGGTAGCGATGGTCGAGGGTGTTAACTTCGAAGGCTTAACAACTTATATTCTCTTAGAATATGATAACATGAAATTTATTTTATAACACAATAAAAGATATTCTGGAGTAATGATAAGTCGCTATGTACACAACAATGTAAATTTTGTTGAACAAAAGTTTATGTATCAGAAATAGTGTCTATGAGAAGGTGGCAGCTAGTCTATTAAGTCCACAGGCATTGCATTACTTGAACGGAAAACGCTTGTCTTGTCTCAGAGATTAAGATCTCCTTTTCCTCGACGGCACCCCGGTGCCCTGTCGCCGCTGATTCAGGTATCATTCCCCGGTACTAGGAATCGTAAAGCCCGGTCCTTTCGGCCTTCAAACTCTTCCACTCCAAAAGTCGCTCTTCCAACTCCAGCCAAAATCTAATCTCCCCTCATCCTCCTCTCGTATATATATCTCAATTATCTTCCTCTAAAAACAATAGTGAGTTTCTCAGCCACTAACTGTCCGTTCGTTTCAAGAACCTCCCAGGGGCCTTTTCCGCTATCCCCTGAATGGACACCTTGAGAAACTCCTCTTTTTTGCACGCGGAACCTGCGATCATATGCTCTCGTGAGAAAGTATGTGAGTTCTCTTCCCACGCTCAAAGATCAAAAGAATACCGGCTGCTCCTTAGCATTAGCAAACTGTCACCGATTGTCAAATGTCCAAGAGCGATGGTGACTGAGTAGTTTATTTCATCTCACCGCACGTCTTAGTGGACTTCACCATATTTTTACTCTGTTTTAGAAATGCATTAGTTCTTTCTATATGGCGAATCTGATATAGTTCAGTTCTTTACAAACTTTTAAAAACTACGAGTATTAAATGCGAAAATGAAACATTTCTTCTAGAAAAGAAGTTCAGAAAGTATGGAAAGTACTGGGAAGGATATGTTTGAGTACAGAAGATTTTTTGATCTCAACTGATGCTATATAATATTAAGAAAGAGTTTGTAATTGAAAACGTGGCATTCAAAATCTGAAATGGTCATCAATCACATGTCAAATACGAGGTGCTTTCAAGTTCTAAGGCCTCCGATTTTTTTTCTAACTACTCACCCGAAAACTATGAAACTGGTGTTACTTCTCGACGTAATCTCCCTGCAGACGTACACATTTTTCACAACGTCGAAGCCATGATTTCATGGCCGCGGCGAAGGCTTCTTAAGGAGTCTGTTTTGACCACTGGAAAATCGCTGGATCAATAGCAGAACGGCTGCTGATTGTGTGGCCACGGAGAGTGTCTTTCATTGTTGGAAACAGCCAAAAGTCACTAGAAGCCAGGTCAGGTGAGTAGGGAGCATAAAAAATCACTTCAGAGTTGTTTTCACGAAGAAACTGTTGCTTAACGTTAGCCCGATGTGCGGGTGTGTTGTCCTGGTGAAACAGCACGATTTGCTTCATTGATTTTCCAGTGGTCAAAACAGACTCCCAAAGAAGCCTTCGCCGCGGCCATAGAATCGTGGCGTCGACGTTGTGAAAAATGTATACGTCTGCAGGGAAATTACATCGAGAAGTAATACAACAGTTTCATAGTTTTCGGGTGTGTAGTTAGCTTGAAAAAAAAAAATCGGAGGCTGTAGAACTTGAATGCACCTCGTACATAATAACTCTACAATTTCTTCTTTAGAACCTTTTATAAAATGCTGATGCTACTGAAACAAGATTTTCAAAAATCAATTGTTAGATTAAACTAGGAGGTCCAACCCGGTTTTCCCGCATTAGAGAATATAGGTAGAAACCATTTTTTGAATTTAAAATTAAAAAGGATTTTTTACATTTAAAATATTATTTTTAGATTAATAACATGAAAAAGCATTTTTACCTGTAAAATATGGTTCATATATTTAAATGCAGATATGAAATTGATTAAAATCGATACTTTCGTATTAGCCGTAAGCCTGGAGTTAATAGCTGAAAAAATCGTCATAGGTTTCACTATTCACTATTACAGCTACCTTTTCGATTCTGATAATTTCAACGGTTTAAGCTCGTAGTAAAATAGATTTTTAAAAAATATATATGCTTGTAAATTATTTTTAAAAACGATACAAAATCAGTAAATGTGATACAGTTTTGAAATAAATTGCGTTTGAAAGAACATTCATTTTCCTATTCGCAGTGTAAGGATTGAAATTTTGCCACACTTAACCCTTAAATGCCGGGTGTTGCTTTTCGGCAACATACCCAATTTAGGCTCTAAGATACTATTAGAATTATATTGAAGCTATAATGCCTAATGTTGCCAATAAATTACATTCTGAAAATATTATTAAATCGAATTTCAACATGTAGATGGCAACACTTATGCTGTTTAAGAATAAAGATAGATTTATTTTTTCAATTGTTGCTACTTGTTCTTTTTGTTTTGTTCGGAAGATTGCGAAATTCCCTATTTTGTTCTGCAGTGAGCTAGTAAAATTTATTTCTTATTATAGTTCCTAAAATTCTTGTGTGTTTAATATTATAGAATTTTATCAAGGAAAATTATTTTTTCAATTAAAGACCAGTATTGCCGATTAGTAACAAACTGTTTTTTAGCCGTAAACAATACTTAAAACAAAATATGATTTTTTTAAAGTATTTTTCCCATGATTTATTTAAAAAATGAAAGCCGAAAAACATTATTACAATGATTTTTGAAAAATCAGGCATTTAAGGGTTAATAGCTAATGAAATTACAGTAAAAGCAATGTTTATTGGCCAGCAGTGGCTACGGTCAATGTGACACATTTGTTATCCACATACATCTTTTTAACACTTTCCAACAAAGTTGAAAAGTGTTTATGACTTCGGTTTGTCTGTCCGTCTGTCCGTCTGTACGCGCTCTAACTCCCGTAAATATACTCGGATCGTTCTGAAATTTTTGGATGTTAGTGACCTCTACCATAGCACAAACCCTATTGTAAATGAAGTTTGTAGCATGTTTAGTTCATTTACAGGGACAGTCAAAATTTTTCCGTTACATTACGGCCTATGGGGAAAAATCGTTTAAAATGATTTTTAATTATGTTACATAATTTCAAGTATAATAAATTGATATGCATTGATCAAGTTGACTAAAATATGCATTTTCTGTACAATATGCGGCCCAGAAAATAGTTATTATTCATTTACAGGACCGCACAAAAGAAATCCTTTACATAATGACATAGAAGTGGAGGGAATTTTTTCCGGCGTATTTTAATTATGTTAAACTGTTACATGTATAATGAAATAGATATACGTTGCTAAGGTTTACTATAACTTATTTCATGTATAATACGAAATGCAGAGCATTTACAGGGATACACAAAAGATTTCAGATACTATATTGTACCCGAAGTACTGTAAAGTAGCGATGATTGCTGGAAATGCATTTTTAATTATGTTATGTGCTTTTATGTTTCACTATATTTATGCATTGTATATCGTGTGTATAAATGCTGTTATTGATATACAGGTCTACTCAAAAGAATTCGTAATGGTTACTAGGTATGATTGCAAATTGCTTAAAGTTGATTTTTAAATAAGTTAGGCATTTTTACGCTGAACCGCATCTGGTTTACTAAGAAATGTTTGTAAAACATATATAAAATGACATACAGGGTCACACAAAGAATTGGATACATGGCCGTCTATAAATGATAATTTCTAGAAATGTGATTCCGGTAGTTTTAAGAGTGTTTTACTTTGAATTAAACTTTAGCTAAATAGTGGCGTGTAATAAAGGTATTAGGTTAACTGCAGAGTTTTACAAAAGTATACAAGTATGTATAAATCTATTAGTATAAATTGCTGAAAGAGAAATTTCAACCTGTTATGTGTTTTCTTGCTAAACTAAATTTCTCCATTATATAGTATATATATCAACCTACAGATTAAATACAGGGCTGTTCAAAAGAATTGGAATACATATTTGCTATGGACGGTAACTGCTGAAATCAGTTTTTCATATGTTTTATGTGTTTTCTAAAATGTTTACTTAGTTCACTTATATACCTTATTTCCCTAAATAACGAAGTTTTGTTAAAGCATTCAGGAAGTGTTGGAAAGTGTTTCATAATCTATGCTTAACGCATGATTTTTCTTACTCGTTTCTTTATAATTATAGATATAAATGTATACGTCACTTACAGAGAAGCCATATAGAAAGCTATTTTTCATAAGAAAAATCTTATTGAAAGCTATTGCAATTAATATAAATATTTTTTTCTTAAATATTTGAATTTATATCTACCAAAAGCAACACATCAGTTTCTAGAACCTACAATATTTCTATTTTCTAAACCTATTAAACTTATTGAATGCATATAGAAATTTTTTAATCTGAAATAGCTGTAAAGAAGTAGAAAAAAGTGCAGAAGGCGATTTTCGTCTTTGTTGACTACACAAAATGCAGCAAAAGTGGGCAGTTAATGCCTTTGTCAGAAAATGGTCATCCATCATATGTCAAATGCACGAATAGTTCTTCATTTTACTGTGTAAAAACTGTCCAAGAATGATTCTGTGTCTGAAACAACATTAAATAAACGCATTCTATTATTAAAAACACTGGGGATCACAACCATGATTTCCCGAGTTACAGAACACAGGCAAAATCCACTATTTTGCTAACTCTAATAGATTTTTCATTTTTATTATATATATATTTTTTATTGACCGTTAACAGCACTAAAAAGCATTTTTATATCAAAAATATCAATAGTGTATTCAAACAAAGCTTTGAAATCTATTAAAAGCGATACTTTAATATTAATCATTTCCGTTCTTTAAGTGGGGAATCGGATTACATGTCTATTAAATTTGTGTTTAGTTTATTTATTGATGGATTTTTAATTTCATGTTAGAATATTCATTTTGGAAACAAATGCTGAACTATTTATGTTGTTTTAAGTGCAAATGGATTTATCTTTCGTAATAGGACTGCAACAATAGAGATAGATTTTTAAATATTTCATGCTTGGAAATTATTTTAAGAACCATAAGCAATCAGCAAACTACAGTTTTCAAACAACTTGCATTTAAAAGTACATTTATTTTTTTTTTACATTTGGTGGTCTAAAAACCGTTCGATTATTATTTGAAAATTATATGTCATTTTACTTTATTTTATTGGCACATTTATGTTAGTCGGTCGCGAATCTGAACAATAACATTTTTTAAATTGCCAATAGAAACTTTTATATTTCGTGTGTGAAAATTAGAAACATTTTTTTTCACTTTGAAATAAAATGTTTTGGTTTAAGGTATTATTTCTTATTATTTTTTCCTTTTTAGTATTTTAAATGAAATTAGTAAAATGCATGTATTTGAAATAAAATGAATTAAAGGGTTATATTTAAAAAAAATCTTTTCCTGCTCGGCCTACAGGCGCAAGTAGTGTTCAAATTTAACTACTAATTTCATCAACAAAAGCTAAATCAAGATTAGAGATCAGTTTAACAATTGTATCTGGTCGCTTATGACGAGTTTATAATTTCCTTTTTCTGTAAGAGTAGTTTTTGTCAGAATTATGTTAATGTGATTTTCTTTCTTCTACAACCGCCCCCCTCCCTTTTTTTTCTTTCTTTTTTTTTTTTTTTTTTTTGCTGTAAGAGCTGGTCATATCAAAAACTTGAAGGTAATATGCAGAAGATTTATATTAAATTTAAATGGATTTGAGAACTTGTGAATTGACGAAGTGACGAATTATTTTCTTCTTCAACCACCTTTATTTGCTGTTTTTAATATTTATTTATTTATTTATTTATTTATTTACTGTAAGAGTTGGTCCTATCAAAAACTTGTCGATATAAAAGTTGTAGATAATATTAAGAAACTTTTTATAATAAACTTAAGTTCATTTGATATCTTGTGAATTGATGAACTTATGATTTCTCTTCTTAAAACCTTATTTTTGCTCTCCTTGAGCCCATTTTAAACAATATAAAAAAAATCCGTCATATGTAAATTTTTGACTTTCCTAGAAGTAATAGAACTTTAAACCAGTTTGATATTTATCATAATTAAGAAGTTATAGGTTTTTCTCTGTTTTCGCAAAACCCCTCCCCATTCCACCCCCATCCCCCGTAGTTCTATTTTGCCCGTTAACGAACTATTTTCTGCCTTTTGGTTTTATGTATCAGTTTGGAGGAGATTTGTGCAAAATTATAGCAGTTATCGTGTCCATAAAAAAGTGATTGGGGTTCTAGGGGCATAATCGGCGTAGATCAGCAAAAAATTTTCAGAAATTCCAAAAATAAGGGGAGAATGTAATAGGTAGTATTGCTTACGAAATCAGCCTGAAAAATAAAAGCAATACGAACATGGTAGTATGAGAACAATATTTACGACTTATCAACTGCTGCAGGCTAATATAAAAGTCTCGTTTTATTTTATTCTATTTATTAATTTATTAACTGATGGAGTTTTAATTTCGTTATGGAAATTTATCCGAGACAAATGCTGAACTATTTATATTATTTTAAATAAAAATTGGTTATTATTCTTCCGTAAAGGGGCTTATACAAGATGGAGATATATTTTTAAAAATTATGCTCGAAAATTGTTCAATTACGGGAGGTAAAGGAACTGTGCAACTTGTATCGAAATAGATGTGGTTTTATTTATGTAAGAAATATTTTTAAAACTTCTCTATGATAGCCACTAAAACTGCTTTTTCCAAACAAAAATTTAAAAAAACTTTGGATTTCTAATTTAGATTAAGACTTTTGTAAGCACAGTTCATGTCTGCATGAATTTGTTTTGTTACGTGGGATTTTATCTAACTTTGTCAACAAATTCTGATCTCTCCTGGTTGACAGTAATGTCTGTTTTTATTAAGACAGGATAAAATTTTGAAATAATACAAGACGCTTATGGTAATAAAATATTTAAAAAAGCATTTGTATACAGGGTGTCCATAATTAAACGAATTTACTTTAAAGTTGTCTAATTACGAAACTATTGGTCAGAAAGCTGTGAAATTTTGTGACAGACATAATAAAGGAATGGGAATTTGTTTGAGCGAAAAAAAAATAGTTCAAAATTTCGCCACCAGTGGGCTTTTTTAAACAAATTACACATTTAGCCACCGCCCACTGAACCCAAGGCCTGAGCTATCAGAAAAAAATGGCGGCTGTCGTAAGGGATTTTTTTTTTCAGAGTTTGTCCGTTTCGTTCAATTCGAACACCAATAATTTTTTTTAAGTTTTTACGCTTTATTTTTTTCAGGGGGCGATCAGTATATTTGTCTTATTTAATCTGAGAAAAATAGAGCGTAAAAACTTTAAAAAATGTGTAATTCATTAAAAAACACCCTTCCGTGGCGAAATTGTGAACTAATTTTTTTTTTTGCTCAAACAAATTCCCATTCCTTCATTATGTCCGTCACAAAATTTCACAACATTCTGACCAATATTTTCATCTGCAGATAACTTTAAAGTAGGGTCGTTTAATTATGGACATCCTGTATATACAAGATCTATAAATATCACAGTTATTTGCAATTACAAATAAATTCTGTGAGGAAACTCGGGATTAGGTGGGGAAGAGCACCTTTGAAAAACAGTATACTTTTATTATAAAAAATTCCAAAAATAAGTAGTCGAAAAGCGTAACTGTATGGAATCGTGTTTAATATAACAGATCTTAAAAATTATGGGTTTTTAGCTCACAGGCTATCAAAGCCTGAGAGCTAATGTGCCCGCCCGTTCTGTATGTATGTATGTACGTAACGCGATAACTCTTGATAGAAACATCCGATTTGCTTCAAAATTTTTTCCTAGGTTCACTGTGATAAGGCGCTTCCCTGATTAGTTTTGGGAGTTCATTGGTTAATGATAAAGGGGGAAAAACGGGGTTAGCCCACCCCCCTTAATTCAGATAAATGGGTTTTTCATGCAGAATGATTCGATTTGCTCCAAACTTGGTATACCGGTTTATTATGTTAAGGAACTTCCCTGATTAGTTTTGGGGGTTCATTGGTTAAGGATAAAGGGGAGGGGACAGGGTTAGTCCACCCCCCTTAATTCAGATAAATGTGTTTTTCAGGCAGAATGATTCGATTTGCTCCGAATTTGGTATACCGGTTTATTATGTTAAGGAACTTCCCTGATTAGTTTTGGGGTTCATTGGTTAAGGGTAAAGAGGGAAAAGAGAGGTTAGCCCGCCCCTCTTAATTTAGACAAATGGGTTTTTCATGCAGAATGATTCGATTTGCTCCGAAGTTGGTATACCGGTTTATTATGTTAAGGAGCTTCCCTGATTCGTTTTGGCGATTAATTGGTTAAGGATAAAGGGGGGTTAGTCCCTTAATTTAGATAAATGTTTTTTTCTGCAAGATTATTCGATTTGCTCCAAATTTGGTATACCGGTTTATTATGATAAGGAGCTTCCCTGATTAGATTTGGAGGTTCACTGGTTAAGTATAAAGGGGGAAACGGGGGGTAATTCCCCTTCACTTATTTTTTGAGTGGCATTATTCTTTAAAATAAGAATATAATATACAATTAGTGTGAATAGTCTGTGAGCTCAATGCCATCAGTTTAGCTGGGCACTTTTCTTTTTTTTTTTTTTATATTTTTAAATCTTATATACGTAGAATTATACATATAATCTAACATTTAAATTGCGGAATTCAGGATGTTAGATATTGTGTGAAATAGATGGAAATTAAAAGATCTTGCAAAATTGACGAAAGACAGCACAGCTCATTAAAATATGATTAAAAGCTTAAAAAAATTACAAAGAAAGTTATTTCTTTTCAATGTAGTTGCCAAAACATCATTTAGGATTGCTGTGGAGACCTGAAACGTTTTTGTGTCTGTGTATGTCTCGCGCGAACTGACGCGCAAAAAGCATCCGGTAAATCCGTAATTAGTTACGTATGCTGGCAAGGTACTCGGAATTAGCTGAATAGTTTTTCTTTATATTTTGTTCATTCATTTGAAAATTATAGAACTTTTTAATTTACATCATAATGTAAAATCATTTAATCACTACGTGAATTCACATGATTTTACAATTTTACTATTCACCCGAAAGGAAATGGCACATTTGAATATTTGATTTAAACCGGAAGTTATGGATGCTAAACTTATAAAATGGAGAAATTAAATTAATCCCATCGCTTTGAAAATTTGTCAATTCATTTATTAGAATTTCGAATATAATTGTATCAGTAATCGGGAAAATTTATGCGTGAGTTCGATAGATATGAAACAGTTTACTTTCTAATTTTTTACGAAATTTCGAATGCATTTTTTTCTTAGCTTTTTCATTAAATCGTTGCCTAACAACTGTACTTCAAAACATATCAGAAACAAAAAAATTAAGTAAATCGCATTATTCTGACGTAAAATTCTATTAGCAAAATAGATGATTTTCCGGTGATTTCAGTATGCTTTTCTATTGAAATAGACGAGGATTTATTTTAACTATAAATGAATGATGTTTCCAAACGGTTTTTGCAAAGGAAAATTATTAAAATTTTGGATCTGTAAACTGAATATAATTTCTATAAGAGACGTTTATGTTTGTATAAATATATTTGTTTCACGAAATTTTATTTAATTTCTTCAACATATGCTGATGTTTCGTGGATTAAATGTAAAGTATTCTTTTAAGGATAGGATAAAATTTGATGTACATGGAAATGTTGTATTTTCTAATGAAACTACAACAGTAAACTCATTCTTACGTATACATGAAATGAAATAGCACAATTCTTAGAAATTCATAACACAAAATGTAATTGTCTACAAAGGATTCAGGAGGCATAGCTGACACCCTCTACTGACGAAAGGTATTTTATATTCTGAAAAAATAACAACAATAAGCGCACTTTATCATATCATTCATTGCATAAAATCATGTTTAATGTGCTATTTTTAAAATTTCTTGAAGCTTCGAGAAATCTTATATGCTTATAAATTTTCATGTAAGTTAAACAAATTCGAACTTTAAGATATTAGTACAATGCAGATAATATTAAATATTATTGAGATTAATAAACAGTGACTTATAGAGCTAACGCTGGGTATTCTAATCTGTAGGTTTACTAGTTTTTATCTACTATATTTGTTGCCTCTCTGGTTGCATTTTGCTACAAGATTATAAAAATATGTTATACAGACTCAGACATGTAGGTTTTTTTCTAGCAAATTCTAATCAATTTGAATTATATAAATTTTATTTTTTTTTATATCAAGCGCTCACATCACCATCGTGATTTTTAAAAATATTTCACTTTTTTATGCACTTATTAAAACGAAAAAAAAAATACGATGATATTATGAGATTTTCTAATCAAAACAAATCAAATTGATAAAATTAAAATACATTTAAAGTTGTTAAATATAGACCACTATATCTAGACTTTTATAACAGATTCAAACAAAAACAATGAGAGGGAAATAATTACCTCCTAAATTACGTTTAAATAATCATAACTGTATAAGGAAGATGTATATTAAGCGATATTTTTGTAATTTTGTGTAAAGACGTATTTTTAGAAAGAAATCTCTCAAAAATCGTCAAAATCTAAAATATAGCTGTACAATTTGAAATAATTTTAGTGGAATACGCATATGTTAGAGCTAATTTTGAAGTCGGTGCTAACTGTTTTTCTTTTAGAATACCTCATCATAAAAATAATTGTAAAAATTTAATGTTCTAAATACGTTATTTCTAGTCATATTTATATCGCCAAAGCAACACAGACAAAAACTGAGAAATCTTCATCAGAGATACCTAGCTACCTAGATAGACACGATAGGTTTACACGATGAGACGAGATAAATTTTCTAGAAAATGTTATTCTGAAATGCAATTCCATGTCTTATGGTGTAATTCAGTTATTTAAGGAGTTCAGATTGAAAGAGGTTCAAGCCCGTAAAACAGGAATGAATCCAATATGTGGAATAAGTGATGGAGGACTTTCCTCCTCGGAAGATTTGAGATTTTCTGTTTCGTAAACGTTTAAAAGTGCATAATCCTCCTCCCTCCACCTTAAGCTGAAAAATTTCCTCAATAAGAAAAATATTTGAATTCAACACTTCCGTAAAACATTAATCAGTGAGATTTGGATGTAAAGTTAAAGAGACTGATGCATTTCAATTCAGAATCATAAGAGACTGGCGTAATCTGTTGCTGACATTTTCATCCTAGGCCATTGATTGCTACAACACTAAAAAATTTGAGGACTAAAAATAGAAAACGCTAAAAGTACCAAAAAATCGAAAGTATATATATATATATATATATTTTACGAAAAAATGTCTTAAACGCCAAGCTTAACAAACAAGAGAACCCTTCAAGTGCCACCCTAGTAGAAATAGTTCAAAAAAAGAGTAGAAAAATGTCGCTAGTTGAATGTGCCACACGAAGAGAAGTAGAGAACGCTAAATATGCCACACGAAGTGAAGTGGAGAACACTAAATGTGCCGCCCGAATTGAAGTGGAGGACGCTGAATGTGCCAGTGATGAGATGCGAGACGATAGGTGGCCATTACACAATCTGATCATGATGTTATTGTTTACATCAATGGGAAAATTTTAAGAAAGGTAAAAAAACATTAAATATATAAATTAAAAAAAATGAGAAATGATAATATTAGGTATTTAAAAACTAAACGAAAGGAAAGTAATTGCTTACATTTTAAAGTGTTGAATTAAGGGCCGAAAAGGAAGGAATTGAAAAATTCTGTAAGTACCAGAAGTAGGTGTTTTTTTTTTCTTGTCTTGTAAAATTTCCTCTTTTGGACGTTCAGCGTTTTCCACTTTTAGTACCCAATTATTGCATTTGGAGTAAGAATTTAGCTTAGTTGAATAAAAATTGGACTAAACCGCCCTATGGCTCAGAACCCCTCATTGCTATTATTTTGGGAATTACACCACTTAACAAGATACTTACTTATAAGGAGAGGATTACTAGAAGCTACAAAATCTTCTGGTTATTCTAGGAAACAAAAGAAAATCCAGAAAGCAGAAGTGCTAATTCTAGTTTCTTGTACATTATTTTTCCCCTGAGTGAAGGTAGCAACGGTTTCATTCAAAACAGCTGAGTAGTTTTTCTGATTAGAAACGTATAATACGTTTGTGAGAAGATAAAAGTTAGTGAAAGGGATTCTTGTGGTTTCTGCTGTTTGAGATAGGGCGCAATTTTGTTATTAAATTTTCTGCATTTAGTTGACATTTTATAAATATAAATTCGTTTGGTTTCATATCTGTATTAAATAAAATTAATGACTAAATGAATGATGGTTTTTGTTAAATGTGTTGCATAAAATTCTAACGTCACAAAATGGTTTCAGCAAAGAGTCTGCATAAAGTAATATTACTTTTTTTAAATACGACCAAAAATTTTAATGTAAACAAAATATCTTTGCCTATCCTAAAAATTGACATTAAAAGATGCAAAGTAAGATTTATCCTTCATCTATAATGCAGTATTTTGTAAATGGACTTATCTCGTGTAGAAAGCAAGATACACTGCAAAAAAAAATCTGTAAAGTTACTAAAGTGTTTCTAGGAAACTGGGATTCCTAGAGCTTTTTATGTAACGGCAACAACAAAAATTCTTGTAACAGCGTCTGTTACAGGAATTTTTCTTGTTGCCGTTACATAAAAAGTTCTAGGAATCCCAGTTTCCTAGAAAAACTTTAGTAACTTTACAGATTTTTTTTTTACAGTGTACGTCGACATCTATGGAAAATTTCCGGAAGCAATACAACTTGTTATGAAAGAAACTTACTGAAACCCAGAAAGTGAAAGTAATGATTCCGATTACCAGTACATTTTTTTTTTGTCTAAATCAGCAGTGTGAACAAGAAACTGAAACAGATGAGTATATTTTCTTAATAGAAATGTGTAAAAGGTTTATGAGAATCTAAAAATTAGAGAAAATGCATTCTTGCGGTTCTCATGTTGCACTTATCTTTAAGCTTGAGTTTTTTTCTAATTATCGGAAGAAAAACATGTTTGAAGATTATAAATGTTTTTTTATTTTTAGTGGCACACAAGGAGGGTGTATATTAATAAATATTTTTATACTTTAGGATAAATGCGTATAATCTGTAATGTATTAAAAGTTCGAAATCTAAAATATAGCTGTAAAATCCAAAATTTCATTTGCTGAATACTCTAGTTTTAGAACTTATCTTGTATATATATTTTTTTAAATATGAATTGTAGAAATGTTTATGAAACAACGAAATTTACTGTTTAACAGATTTGTTCTGATAATTATTTATTGCTTTCATATTCACATTGATTTATTGTTACCATTTAATCGTTTTTTAAAAAGGCATTAAATTAGGCGAATGTATCTATATAAAAAAAGAAGTGCATATCAGGCGATCTGAATAATAATTTTTAAAAACGCCCAATTGACAACACTTCTTGACAAGAAATCATATTATTCGGATAATAAGCATTGATATTTTAAATACTTAATTTATAGTCATTGGTTTATTTTACATACATGGCAGACAAAACAAAACAAATATGAATAAAAAATAGAATAATGAATAGCATATATATATATATATATATGGCACAAAAGCAAAATATTTGCATCTATAAATTTTAAGAAAATTACCTATTTTTAGAATGAACTCCTTATATGTCAAAAAGTAAAATATATCTCTGGAATCTGAAAAACTACTTATATTAATAATTTTAATATTTTAATTGCATATTTAGTATAGATTAGACCATTTTATAGATTAAGTATCAATACAGATTCGTTTACAGGGACGCACAAAAGAATTTTATTGCATAATGATCTATGTTGATAAGTGTTTTAACCCTTCATGCCCGACGGTACTTCAAAGTGCCAATAAAATAGCTTGTTGTAAAATTAATTTAATACATGAATTAGTAGTATTACAGTTTAGAATGAATTATAGATACTTTACTTTATCTGGTTCCAACAGCATTATTGGTTGTACAAAACAAAAATAATTTTAAAAGGATTATTTCTTTTTCATTTGCATCTTTTCGGCTTTCTTAACTTTGAAAGATTGTGGGAGAAAAGATTCAGTTTGAAAATATTTCTATAATAAGAGCGATATTTGTACATTTCGTAATTCTATCAAATACTAAAAAAATATTTAAAATAAAATATTTGAGTGGAGTTATAAATATCGTACAAAATCCTTATAAATTCAGATTTAATTAATTAGTTTTATTGGCAAAACCCTTCTAAAACTTATTAAATGATTGTGTAAATCTTCTAATGTAGTTTCAAAAATCCACGAAAAATGCTTTAGGAGATGAAATTTTCATGAATTGGTAATTTTTGACATAAAGTGTTAAGGGAAAATTTTAGCTCTCTATCTTTCTGCATGAATTTTAAATGCTAAGACATTGAAATTAAATACATAAAAAATACATAAATTCTGAACAAAAAATTTTAAAGATTATATAAAACAAATGTTTAACAATTTTTTTAAAAATATATCACAATGACAATGAAGAAAAATAAATTGCAATTTATAATATGTTTATAATGAGCTATTTTGAATAATACAGTTCACATCATGTGACAACAAGATACTTCGATATATATATATGACTTCTAGAAGATGCAAAATCTTCCGGGTATTCCAGGAAACTTACGGAAATCCAGAAAGCAGAGGTACTAATTCCAGTTACTAGTACATTATTTTTCGCCTCAGAGAACTGTATGAGATAGCAACAGTTTCATTCAAAACAGCTGAGTAGTTTTTCTGATTAGAAACGTTTGAGAGGTTTATGAAAAGATAAAAGTTAGTTAGTGAAAGAGGATTCTTGTAGTTTAAGTCTTTCGTTTATCTTTAAGCTTGGGTAATTGCGTTATTCTGAGGGGAAAAAATGCAGATTATAAGTAAAGCTTATTTTTAGTGATGTATAAGGAGGATGTATATTTCTCGATATTTTTATACCTTAAGATAAATACGTATTTTTAGAAAGAGTTCGTAATAATTCAAAATCTAAAATATGACTGTAAAGTATAAAATACCCTTCGGTGCGAAAGTACATTGATAATACTTCTATGTTATAGCATGTTTTGAAGATTTTTTTAGAATTATGAATTATATAAACAGTTGTAATAATTTACTTATTAATATTTTTAAAAAGAAAAGAAAGATTAGGATAAAAAATATTGAAGGGTATATGTATGCAATATATGGCGATTAATGATCGGATACTTTCAATTTTAAACATTTTGTGGCATATTTAAAGATATATCTGTCAGATTTTTCTGGAACTTCAGGATTATGAAGAATATGTTTGACTTCATATTTATCAACGGCGATTTAGTCAGAAAGACAGTTCGGGAGGCCAACAAAAAATCAAAGAAGATTAATATCGTTTGGGATCACCCTGTAAAATAAAATGCACGAAATGATCTGTCGCTATAGCTGACGAATATATGGGTATTCTAAAATATATGTATTCATTTGTGGAAGAATAGAACGTATATTCATGGAGATATATCGATATATAAAAAAAAGTTTTTTGTTTATATCATACAGGGCTTTTTACCAAATTTAACACCAATTTCACAAAATTTGATAAAATGTAGTAGAAATACTATGTAATTCGAATGTAAATATATTAAATATTTGATGATAGAGTTGACTTATTTACATAGAGTTCACTATCAAATCATGAAAAAAAATATATCTTTTATCGTGCACGCATGCGCAGATAAAAAATATTTCATTCAACTGCTCATATTTTATCAAATATTTAATATTACACCAATTACACCATATTATTTCTACTACATTTTGTGGAATTTTGTGAAACTGCCGTTAAATTTGGTAAAAACCCTGCATAATATAAACAAAAAACATGAAAAATTTCCGGTGTTTAATGGCCATATAGTGTATATCTATACTAGAAGAACCACCTGGCTTTCTCTACACTGAAAAAAAATTACGCCACTGGCATCTAGCAAATAAATTATGCCTCTAGAGAAAATAGTTCCATGCCATCCTTATAAATTATAGTTCCCTTTGCTAGAGAGTTCTTTTTATCCCTATTAAAATCCAACGGCGTTTTTATATATTATCGTCGTCTAACTTATTTAAAAAATTCAGAAACTAAATGCGAACACAAGATGTGGGTTTTGGTAACTATAATTCTAGTTTATGAATTAATTCTAGAAATCAGGTGATAATTTCTCGCAATTCAAATGATTCATAATATAATGTATCGTTTCCTCACCTTGAAAATTATAGACTAGAAATTCTCGATCATTTCGTCTATTCACTTTATTTGTTTACCATAACTTGGAAATCTATATTCTAGTTCATAGATTTAGAAAGTGACTACCTATTCGTTTTTGATGAAGGCGGTATATTTTACCTTTCAGTGCATGTTAACAACGAGAGTCTTAAAATCAAAATAAATAAAAATGCAACGATATGGTGAACACAATAATGCAGCTGTGTGCATTCCCGCTCATAAATCGTTAAAACACAATCAGGGAAAAAGTAAGTTTTTTTGACACAATAATAGAAAAAAATCACCGGCTTTTGCGAAACTATTTTCAATGGCACCTATATATATTATGAAAAAAAAAAATCTTGGAAAAATGTCTTACGCAAAATATCTAATCAAAAATCAGCAGTAGTTGTCTTATTTGTCTAACCTTCTATAAACGGGTTCATAGCCGATGTTGGAAACGAAATCGCTGAAATACATGTTTAACTATGTTTTTAGAAGATTGGTTTTGCCTTTGTTTTATGATCCTATTTAAACTGCAGACGAGATATGGCAAAATGACTTAAAACTCCCGATCCCTAATTTAACCCAATTGGTGGCTGTATTTCTAAAATCGTCGAAATACGCATTTAACTATTTTATAGTAGATTTGTTATGTTGAATTGCACACTTCTACCTGCTACTGAGATATGATGAAATGCCCTAAATCTTTCGAACCCTGATTTAAACAATTGGTTGAATTTCTAAAATCGCTAAAATAAGTATTTAACTATTTTTTAGTAGATTTCTTACGGTGAATTTTACGCTCCTACCTAAAACTACTGCTGAGATATGACCAAATGACTTAAAACGTTTGCCCCCATTTAACCGCTGTAGTGGGTGAATTAAAAAAATTCTTTCTTGCTGCTTGAATAGGTCATATTATCAATCTACTAGGCTAATTTAGTGTTCCTGACTTTAGTTGTTTGAGCTCTGCGTTGAGGATTAAGTGAGTTAGTCTTTCAGGTGTTTTCTCTTTATTATATTAGTATAGATATATAGTTTCTATTTTATGACATAGAAGGAAAATTTGTATCATTTGTTATTTTTATGTTTTAATATGAATACGTATCTTTAGAAAGAGCTTATACCATGTATAATATATAGCTCTCGAATCTGAAATATTTTTAGAGATATACAGCTATGTTAGACTGCATTTTAATATACTTTCAGAACTATGCTTTAAAAAAACATTTTTCATAATTCACTTTAATAATTTAAAAGTTTTACTTATGGATTTAGTACAGAAAAATGTAATTTTATCTTGTATTATTATCATTATTATTATTTTTTTTTTTTTATTTTTTTTTTTTTTTACGCGAATCTAAACACGTACATGAGATTCAATAAGCATCTGAATAACCTTTTAACTCTATTTGCCAAAGTTTGTCCTAAAATATATATTTTTTTAATTTGAATGAAAAGAGCATTTTTTTATAAATGAATTTTTTCGTAAATCATAGAGAGTTTTCAACGCTACTGCCATAAAATTATTTTGCCTGTGAAATAGTTAAAGGTGACTCGAACGAAAAATGTAACACTTTTTACCCTCTTTATTATATCTTTATTATAGTAGGAGGGTGTATCAATAAGCTTTTGCCCTCACATAGAAATAATTGAGTGAAATTTTTTAAATTGCTACATTTTATGGGTTCTTTTCGATACAGTCAGTGTGCACAGTAACACATTTCTGCAAACGGTATTTCAAAGAGAGGGGTGGAGGATGTATTCCAGGAGGCACGATAGTAGACCCAAAAGGGGCATTTTTCTAACTTTTGCCGACCCAAACATGCGACATATTATTGGAAAGTCCTGTGACCACTTATTCATGTTATGCACCTCCCCCCAAATTTGCCCTCCGGGGCACTTTCCTAAAATTTAGAGATATCATTCATGTCCCCCCCCCCCTACGTGGGCAAATTTGGGAGGAAGAGCTCGGTAGATGCATAACATGAATAAGTGGTCACAGACCTTTCCAACAATATGTTACATATGGGAATTGGCAAAAGTTAGAAAAATGTCTTCCTTTGGGTCTACTATCACGTCTCCTGGAATGCATCCTCCCCCTCTCCTTGAAATACAGTTTGCAGAAATGTGTCACTATGCACGGTGACTATATAGAAAAGGACTAATACTATGTAGCAATTTCATAAATTTCACTCAATTATTTCTATGTGAGGGCAAAACCTTATTGATAAATCCTCGTATTTCACATTCTCCCTAACCCACATTTGATCACAGTCCTTTAAATGCGACAGTTAATTTAAAAATATTTAAAATAAATATAGCGTTAAACTTAGATCTAATAATCTCTAAGTCTCTTTGAAATAGAAATATCAAAGTAAACTTAGGTATGTTTCTTAAACGATAGTGAGAAAGCATATCTAAGATTTTTTTTTTTTTTTTTTAGCTGAAAAGAGTTTTAATATCCATGACTTATATTCATAGGATGGTTGAATATTGGCTAAGGAAACAAAAATTGCATTTTATGATTAACGAGGTGGAACCTGTCGAATTTCGACGAAAGAAACTGTTCCAGAAAGAGATGCTGCATTAATATACAATAAACCTACAAAATTAGTTACAATAAAAAATGCATCTTATGTTGGGTGGTCTAACTCTCAAACAAATGTTATTTTAATCTAAAAGTCACTGCTCGTCTATAAAGATACTCTTATTCTTTGTAAAACTTTGCATTTTATCAATGTATGATTTCAATTGAGTTATTTTCAAAAGTGAAGCATTTCCAGCTGTGAAGAATTTCAAAGCCGCTGGAGTGAAAATTTTGAACTTCTACAAAACATATTTCGGTTTTAAGACTTAAAATACACACATTTTTATATAAAATGACATCATTTGCATCCGCTAAAGATTTCCACGTTGAACATCCAGTCTTAAACAACATCTATAAAAAAGTATGCATATGACGTTACTATCGCGGAATATCGGTATGTCCCTTGGACATACAGAGAGAATTTCCAGAAGCAGTAATATTTTCTCGATATTTCTTGAAATCTACCGAAATCAAGAAAGCAGATATTTTAATCACTAGTGAAATTACTACTGGAAGTTCTACTAACTGGTTCATTATTTTTTGCCTGCAGAAATCGTAAGATACAGCAAAACTGTTTAATTCAAAACAGCAACGCAATTTTTCTGATTAGAAATGCGTAAAAAGTTTACTAAAAAGAAAAAAAAATTAGGCCATGTGTATTCTCGAAGTTCTTTCTCTACTTTGCATTTAATTTTAAGATTAAGATAGTGTATCGTTACCAGAGGAAACAAAACAAGTTGTTCAAAATTACAAAGGTATTTTATTTCGCTTTTGTATCAAGATGATAAATATTAATGGATAGATTCACGGTTTAAGATAAATAGATTTTTAAAGGAAGTTCTTAGCGCGTCAAATTCTAGAGCATAGCTGTAAAATATTAAATACACTTTGACGATTGCATTGTTTTGAAAATATTTTGCAATATTGAATTATAAAAAGAATTATAATAATTGAATTTTAACACTTTAAATATTTTATTAGCCCCCTTTGGGCTATTTCTTTCTCCCAGCTATTAAAGTGTCGTCTCTAAAAAATAACGTTTCGTTGCATAAGCCAGCCGTAAAACAAAGCAGATGTATCATTGTACGGTTAAATACCCTACTGCAATTATTTTAACTTTTGAGCACCGGACGTTTTCAATTTTTATACCGTCACATTGGGGGGAAAAAAGTATTTTTAAACGCAATTTGTTTGAAAACTGCGTCTCAATTTATTTTTTGAAACATTAATTTTCTTTTTTTTTTTTTGTAGCTTTTAGTGCCATTTGTTTAATTTTGGTAACTCAAATACTCCATTTCTGTAGAAAGTAAAGGAAACATAGTTGGAAAATAGTAATTATATCTTTTCGTTACCATTTTCCCATAACAACTTTAAAAAATGTAATTAAAATACGTGTGATTTTGAAAAATATATATATATAAATGAATGATTTCGGATAATAAACCAACAATAAACCAAATTTAATTTTAACTATGTATATTAATATTACAAACAAATGAAGGCATACGAATCATTATATAGCCGTGACTCCAGTGGTCTGCAAAAAAAGATACGTGGAATGCACTGCAGTAGCCTGTCTTTCTCGTTAGCCTCGGTACTTTACTTTAGATGTTGTTTAATACTCCATCGTAAATGAAGAGTTCTTCAGCGGATGCGAATGACGTCATTTTATATAAAATAAAAGCGTGTGTTTTAAGTCTTAAAACTGAAATATGTTTTGTACTATTTATATTTATATACATATATATTTTTTCTCATCGGGGGCGACACTAAATTCTGAAAAAGCAGAATTACAGTTTTTTAGTTTCTGGTCATTTATACTCTCAGAAATACTTTCTTGAATTTACAGAAATATTCCTGGCAGAAATTTCCGGTTTTTTACGTTCTATGACAGAAAATTTCCATAATCTGAAAAACGATTTTTTGCTTTAAGGAACTTAAAAAAAAAAAAAAAAAACGTCTCTCGTTCTTCCGTGGATCCTCTTGGATTTGGACCCGGGTCCGCGGGTCTCGAATCGAGCATCTTAACCATTTGGCAAAAGGCGAGTTTAAAATGAAGATATGAGTATATTGAAATGGGATAATGGCAAGTCTTGTTAAATTTCTTGTTCAGAAAGCTCGAAAATTTAAACAATTGCAGGAACATTTCGTCATTTTGAAATAATTGTTGATATTTTAACACTTATAGAATAATAGATGATAAAATTATTGCACATTAGACACATTTTTCATAAGATGTAAAATATGAATATTATATTTTTTATAAATTCGAGAAGAAATGTTTGCTTTTTTGAAAAAAAGAGATTTTTTTTTTCAACTTGATTGAAGTACTACATGTTTCTTTTTAATGTGTTCATTTACAATTATTTTACATGCTATTTTTTTTTTTTTTTTTTTTTTTTTTTTTTTTTTTTTTGTGCCCTAGAAATTAAATTGCGAATAAGTTTAAAAGAATGAAACAATTGCTACTTTATTAAATTCGAAAGCATTACTAGCCCCCGGTACGGTATGCTATTTCTTTCTCCCAACCTATTCTGTGTCCAAAAATAACACGTTACCTTACAAAAGCCAGCAATAAACAAAGCAGATGTATCATTGTACGATCAAGTGCTCCGTGAAGAATTTCAAAGCCGCTGGAGTGAAAATTTTGAGCTTCTACAAAACATATTTCGGTTTTAAGACTTAAAACACACGCCTTTTTATATAAAATGACATCATTTGCATCCGTTAAAGAATCCCACATTAAACATCCAGTCTTAAAAAACATCTACAGAAAAGTATGCATATGGCATTACTATCGCGGAAAATCGGTATCTTGGACATACAGAGAGAATTTCCAGAAGCAGTAAAATTTTCTCGATATTTCATTAAATCTACCGAAATCAAGAAAGCAGATATTTTAATTACTAGTGAAATTACTACTGGAAATTCTACTAACTGGTTCACTATTTTTTGCCTGGAGAAATCGTAAGATACAGCAAAACTGTTTAATTCAAAACAGCAACATAATTTTTCTGTATTTCAAATGAAAATCAAATTTCAAAGTACAAAGTAATTGCTTAAAAGGAGCAAAGGCCAACATAGTGAAAAAGATTCCAAGCCGGGACTCGAACCCGGGCCATCAGTATAGCGAACTGACGTTCTACCGACTAAACCACTTGGAACGATAACCAGCATGGAAAATTTCTCACTATTATATGTTGGCAAGGCTACAATCGCAGCACAAGATGGAATATTCAACGTGAGCCACCGAACTGGGGCACTTTTTCACTATGTTGGCCTTTGCGCCTTTTAAGCAATTTCTTTGTACTTTGAAATTTGATTTTCATTTGAAATATTGTATGCAAGGCGAATGTTTCCCTCTGGAATATTTTCCATGTGTTAATATAATTTTTCTGATTAGAAATGCGTAAAAAAGTTTACTAAAAAAAAAAAAAAAAATAGACCATGTGTATTCTCGAAGTTCTCTACCTTGCATTTAATCTTATGATTAAAATAGTGTATCGTTGCCAGAGGAAACAAAACAAGTTGTGCAACGTTACAAAGGTATTTTATTTCGCTTTTGCATAAAGATGATAAATATTAATGGATAGTTTCACGGTTTAAGATCAATAGATTTTTAAAATAAGTTCTTAACGCGTCAAATTCTAGAGCATAGCTGAAAAATATTAAATACACTTTGACGATTGCATTGTTTTAAAACATACTTTTAAAATATTTTGCAATACTGAATTATACAAAGAATTATAATAATTGAATTTTAACTCTCTAAAAAATAATGTTTCGTTGTATAATTTAGCCGTAAAACAAAGCAGATGCATCACTGTACGGTTAAATACCCTACTGAATTTATTTTAACTTTTAAGCACCGTACGTTTTCAAATTTTATACCGTCGTATTGGGGAAAAAAGTACTTTTAATTGCAATTAGTTTGAAAACTGTATCACCATTTATTTTTCAAATATTAATTTTTTTGTAGTTTTTATCACCATTTGTTTCATTTTGGCAACTCAAGTACTCCATTTATGAAGAAAGTAAAGGGAAAATAGTTGAAAAATAGCAATTATATCTTTTTGTTGCCATTTTCTCATAACAACCGAAAGAAAATGTAATTAAAATACATGCTATTTCGAAAAAATATAAACGAATAATTTTTAATAACAATCGAAAGAAAATGTAATTAAAATGCGTGCTATTTCGAAAAAATATAAACGAATAATTGCTGTTAAAACAGGGAGCTATTATAAACTGTATTTAATTTTACGTATGTATTTTAATGCTACAAACAAATGAAGACCTATGATTCATTAGATAGCCGTTTCTTTGTCGAGTATCTTGAATGGTGTCAACTTTTTGCTGCTTTTGTGTATTATTTTGCGATAGTGACATCCTATGCATACTTTACTGAAGATGTTTAAGAGTGGATCGTATATATGGAATTCTTAAGTGGATGCGAATGACGTCATTTTATATAAAATAAAAGTTTGTGCTTTAAATCTTAAAATTGAAATATGTTTTGTACTATCTATATATACATATATATTTTTTTTTTATCGGGGACGACACTAAATTCTGAAAAAGCAGAATTCATGCTTTCTAGTTTATTTTTGTTTGTTTGTTTATAAATAAATTAGAAATTTTAATGTATTGAAATTTTGGTTTTCCATTTTTAAAATAAATTCGAAATTTGATATGAATACAGTCAATACGGATGCGTGTAAGGAATAAGTGGAATACCCCCACGTTCTCTTTTTAAGACTTTAGGGTAGAATTGGCGGAAAAAAGCTGTTTTCTAGGAGTACAGAAATTATTTGTTTATAAATGACGGATAATTTAGTTCATAAAGACGAATTTTTCAGGCAGTGTATAGATGGCCGATTTGTAGTTCAGACTATTAAAAAATCTGCATCTCAGATAAAATGCACATACATGCATGCATGAGCAAAAAATAAATAAATAAATAAATAAATAAATAAATAATAATAATAATAGTAGTATAAATACTGTTTATTTTTAATGGTAAATAAGAAAATTATATGAAAATTTTATATTTTAGGATAAATAGATGTTTTTATAAAAAGCTCTGTACGCGTCACAATCTAACATGTAAGTCTTTAATCTGAAATCATTTTAGGTACATACAGCTATGTTAGAATATGCTTTAAATATGTTTTTAAAATACTCATTAAAATAAAAGACTATTTTTATACTTTACTTTTAATACTTTGAATATTGTATGTGTATTCAGTAGAAAAAAGAGATTCTTTTTTTTAGCCCCCGGAATGCTATTTCTTTCTCCCAGCTTATTTTGTCTCCAATAAATAACGTTACCTTGTGTACGCTAGCCGTAAAACAAAAGCCGATGTTTCATTGTGCGATTACTACGCTACAGCATTTTAAAAAACTTCTAAGCATCGCACATTTTCAATGTTTATACCGTCGTATTGGGGAAAAAAAGTACTTTTTAATGCAATTTGTTTGAAAACTGCATCTCCATTTGTTTTTGAAATATTAATTTTTTTGTAGTTTTTAGCGACACTTGTTTCATTTTGGCAACTCGAGTTCTCCATTTCCGTAGAAAGTAAAGAAAAAAATGTTGAAAAATAGCAATTATATCTTTTTGTTGCCATTTCCTCATAAAAATTGAAAAAAAAATGTAATTAAAATACGTGCTATTTTGAGAAAAATATAAATGAAGGATTTATGATAAAACATGGAGTTATTATAAACTATATTTAATTTTAAGAATTTATATTAATGCAAATGACGTCATTTGACATAAAATAAAAGCGTATGCTTTAAGTCCTAAAATTCAAATATGTTTTGCACTACAGTAGAGTCACGATTATCCGAGTCCCGCTTAACCGAGTTATTTTCTTCTCATAGACTGGTGGTTTCTATTATTATGAAACAACTATTATAAAATGAAGCGTTAGGTGAAGGTGAAAGAGCAGTCGTAAAAAATTAGAACTCTGATTTTCTGGTCAGAATGGGAAGAAAATGAGAGTTCTAACTTTTTACGACTGCTATTTCACCTTCACCTAACGCTTCATTTTATAATGGCTGTTTCATAATAATAGAAACCACCAGTCCATCAGAAGAAAATAACAAAAAAAATTATGGCCATTTTTTTTCTTCCCATTCTGACCAGAAAATCAGAGTTCTAACTTTTTACGACTGCGGCTGTTTCATAATAATAGAAACCACCAGTCCATCAGAAGAAAATGAAGTAATGGAAATGCCGGGGGCGACACTAAATTCTGAAAAAGCAGAATTCTTGTTCTCTAGTTTTTTTTTTTTTTTTTTTTTTTTTTTTTTTTTTTTTTACGAAAATATAAACAGCAAATCCTCAAAATTGATTTACCCCCAGTAGCTCTAAACAGTTAGTCCAACACTGGCTAACAGTTGGTTAATTCCTGCTCACAGTAATAACCCGGGAATCTTTGACATCAAAAGCCCCGTGATAACGGAATTGAAAATTAATTACGTAAAACAATAGTAAAAAGTAATATGAACAAAATGAGGTAGGTATAACTAGGTTTGACAAGCCGAAAATGTTTAATTAAATTAATTATTAATAAAAAGCTACAATGTTTTACCATTATGGCGGATATTGATCATTCTTAGAGCATTTTATAGACAATTTTGTACTCTTTCGAAAAAACTGATAAGACAAACTTTATTCTGCCGGAAAATACTTTTCCGGCAGAATAAAGTGCCAGTCATGCCTATTTTAACCCCTTAACGGTTGCATTGAATTACGGTTTAAAAATTCAAATTTCTTATCGGCACCACGTTTTTGAAAAAGAAATATTCACCTTATTTAATGACAAGTAAAATGATACCATAATAAAGAAAATTGCACTATTTTTTAAAACTGGTATGGGAATCAAACAAATCTGAATAAACTGAAAGAAAGAGGCCGTGAATATGACGGGAGCGAGAATTAAGGGGTTAAGGAGGCGGCCGGTGATAAAATTTCAGTTATTTTGCTTTGAATTTTTTCCGGAGACGTCTTTATTTCGCATCTGGACTCTGGTCAAGTGTCGGCAAAGGCGCATGGGGTGGTTTAGCGGACCCGCGGGCGCCTGATGCGCGAATTCCACCTGTGTTATAATGAAAGTTTGCCATACCAAATTTTTCTGAAAAAGCAAAATAATTTGATAAAATGCTCTATGAGTCATCAATATCCGCGATAACGATAAAAAATTATAGCTTTTTAATAATACTTAATTTAATTAAGCATATTTTTGGCTACCTAGCCATACCTAGCTCATTATGTTCATTTGACTTTTTACTATTGATTGACATGAAAAATTTTCAATTCCGCGAGCAGGTCTTTCAATATCACCGGCTCCATATCTATAAAAAATACCCACCTTCACATACCATTATCCAAAGAACCATTTGCCACCAATAATAGCCTAACAGTTTTCCAACAGGTTGCTGCTTAGAATCTTACTCAAATACTCGTACTCTGTGGATTAGAGTAATCTCTGTAGCTATACCATTTCCCAAGAATTTACTAACACTACCATTTGCAACCCTACCATTTCCCAACAGTTTCCGAAAAACTACCAACTACGCGCCAATAATCCGTGCTACTTGGGAAGTAACTAAATATTCAAATTATTAAAGGTGACCTAAAAGAGATATTTAAAAAAATTACGTCTAATGCATTCTTAAAGTGCTTGAGATTGACTTCAAGAAAACACAGATTGCAATTAACATTTTATTCATTATGAACGATTTTGAATAGTACAGCTTTCTCGTGTAAAATAAAAAGATGCATAGATATATAGAGAGAATTTTCAGAAGTAATGAGATCTTCCGGGAATTCCCGGGAACTTACTGAAA
The DNA here is from genome assembly GCA_963932465.1 of Maratus speciosus. Classification (NCBI taxonomy): domain Eukaryota; kingdom Metazoa; phylum Arthropoda; class Arachnida; order Araneae; family Salticidae; genus Maratus; species Maratus speciosus. Next base: position 242,176,748 of record OZ010800.1, on the reverse strand, counting down.
TCCGGAAAATAAAAGTACTAATTCCAGTTACTAGTATATTATTTTTCGCCCGAGGAAACCGTATGAGATAGCAACAGTTTCATTTAAAGCAGCTGGGTAACTTTTCTGAGTAGAAATGTGTAAGAATCTTATGGAAACATAAAAATCAGTTATAGGCTGGGAACTCTTCTAGCTTCGTTGTCTGGCATTTATCTCTGATATGAATTAACTGTGTCATTGGTAGAATAAAAGGGAATTTATTGAAGATTATAAGTGTTCTTTATTAAATAAGATGCGTATTACACGACATTTCTATAGTTTTTAGAAAGACGTCTTAAAACGTCATAATCTAAAGTACAGCGGTGGGTTCTAAAACATTTGTAGATACTGGCTAATCAAACAAGTTGAAAATTGCACGCCAAACGTGGCAAATAAGGTGCGTTCGTACTATAACTAGTTTTATAAATATTTATTTTTTGCACTGCATATTGTAATTAATGTATATTTTAGTGCCCTTCATAAGTGTATATTAATTTTATTCTGTTCGAAAGGCTGTAATATCATTAAAATGCACTTGAAATATTTTTCCCATTGGCCGTCATGTAACGGAAAACTTTTGACTATCCCTGTAATTAAACTATAGATCCAATTTTCATAAAATTTGAAATGACTCGACAAAATTTTGCTACAACTATATATTTAAAATTTCAGACCATTCGGAAGGCTGTAACATCACTAAAATGCACTTGCAATAATATTTTCCCATTGGCCGTAACGTAACGGAAAACTTCTGACAGTCCCTGTAATTAAACTGTGCATCCGATTTTCATAAAATTTAAAATGACTCGATAAAATTTTGCAGCAATTATATATTTAAAATTTCAGACCATTCAGTTGGGTAGTTTTTGCTCTGTTATATGCGGACAGACGGACTGAACGACGACTATAGGTGCCACAAATTTATATAAATACACCAAAAAAGGCAAATCAGTTAAAAAATAGTTGTGGTATCTAAGAATATTTGGAGGCTTTCTAAATATAAAAAGACTTTTATTGCAAGAAAACGGTGAAAAATCATAAAATTAAAAGTATCATAACTCGGTAGGTTTTTGTCCTACAAATATTGCTTTTTTAGCATTTTACTTGTTGGCGCATCTTAAATGTTTAGCAAAATATGACTTATTTTTCTCAATTTACAGGTTCCAGGAAACTTATAAAAATGTAGTTTTCGTAACCTATAGAAAAATAACTATTTTTGTGTAAATGTGTTTTCTTATGATGCAAAAGATAAAAGAGACATTAAAAGAAAGTGAACTGTGTGAAGAGAAACTCTGTATAAGAATCAATCAATTTTACTTTCCGCTATTTTTATTCTAATACGTATGTTTTTGAAATAGACAAGTTAGATATCGAAGTAGACGAATTGTTGCCAACGAGTAGCCTTGCATCCCCTTTAGTCGATCATATACATTAAACAGCGAAATCTGCCCTGTCTTAAAATTGGAAAAAATGAAAAAAAGGACCATTTTCAACATTTAATATCTTAAAATGTATTTGATATTAAGACACAATTTTAAATGGGAATGAAAGACACAAGTATGTTCTTTCATTTCAGATATTTGAAAAATTGCAAGATGCGGAATTAGCATTTACAGGGGACTTCAAACTGTCAGACATTTGACGAGCAGAAAATCGGCATAACAGCTTATGCGCACGATTACAAAATAAATTTTGCAACTAGAATGAAAATGTTGGTGCCTACTTATACCTCAGATTATAATAATGACACTGAACCTAAATAAATTTGTATTTAAAGCATTTTTATATTTTTAATACAAAGTTGTATTTAGCTAATGCAAAATTTAGAAAATTTCAACAATATAAACACCTAAAAAAATATCTTCTTTTTACAATAAAAAGGAAATTTTAGGTTCAGGTTATACAGACTAACATGAAACATATGTTTTGAAAATTTCATAAAAAAATATTCAGAAGTTTTTGAGATATCGTGCGCGTTATGCCCAAAAACGTCATTTGGAGAAAAATGACTTCAAAGTTTTGGAAACACCGCTTCAGCTATTGAGCGAGTATAATTCTAAATGCCATAACTTCTGTTCTAATGGGAATTTCAAGATAACAATTATATCAAAATGTTCAGAAAACACAGAAGTTTAAGATCTATAAAAATTAAAATTTCGAAAATTTTAGAGCTTTAAGAGTCCTGAGACCCCTTAATGGCTTTTACTAGAAGAACAGTTCTTTTAAAATTTAAGGTCGGTCTCCATAATCGAAGTGTATCTATCTGTCACTCTTCCGTATCGGGGTACAGTCAAACGTCCCATTCCAACCTTTGATTCGATGAATATTCCTTTTAAATTTTACCATTGGTTTCTCCGTATTCATGTTAGCTTCGCGACATTCTTCCGTATGTACGCTTTTGTGAAGAATACAGTCTTCTGACATTGATACAAAAATCAGTATAACATTAGTCTAATACTAATACTTTCCAACATAGTTGAAAAGTGTTTATGAATTCGGTTTGACCGTCCGTGCTCTGTCTCGAGTAAATAGAGTCCGATTGCCATAAAATGGTTATATGTTATTGGGGTTTACTATGACATGTTCGGTGTTGAAAATGAAGTGTGTACTACTTTCGGTTCATTTACAAGGCCATTCAAAAGAATTCCGTTACATTACGGTCTACGGGGGAAAATCGTTTGCCGTATATTTTGATGATATTACAGTATTTTAAAGAAACTGAAATCGATATACATCACTGAGAGTACTACAAGCATCTTACACTGAAAAAAAATGAAGTACTCAAAAATGAGTAAATCGATGTACTCAAATTGAATTGAGTATGTTTGGATCAAAAATGAACCTATGTTTTCTCAATTTTGAAACATCACATGTTATCAAACCCAAACAAAACGATAATTTTGTACCCTGTAATGGTTTATTTCATTTATGGTAGCATAAAAAGTGTTACTGATCATTAAAATATTAAATTATGTACAGTATTATAAAATAATTTAAAAGTGCTTACAAATAAAGCTCTTGTTATAAATATATTCCATTTGGGTATCTTGCTAATAATTTTGCTATTTTTCTTAATAAATAATCAATTAAACGTTTCTTGTTAATAATTTAGCACGAAAAATAAATGTTAGTACATTTTTACTTTAATTTGTAGTTTCAGGAATAGTTTCAGGGGTAGGCAAGTAAATAACGATTCATATCTGACCACAACCATGGTATCAAAAATAAGTACATGTGTTTCTCAATTTTGAGTAGGTTTGGATAGGAGCTATTTTAAGTATGTCACGTATTTAAAATTGAATACTTTTTACTCAATTTTGAGTACCCATTTTTTTCAGTGTAATATGGAATGTTGTGCATAGAACTCATCGTTTATTTAGAGGGACACGCAAAAGAATTTGGCTATAGAAGAAAATGAGCAATAATTGAATTATTGAAGCCTACGAACAGTAATTGCTGGAATTGTGTTTTCCCTTACAGCATGCGTTTTTTAAATTTAACTATTTTTCAAATATTAGTTGGTGTGTGTAAATTTGATCGATCATATACAGGGTCGCAAAAATGTTCTGAACAACATCCTTATATTGTCGGGAATTGCTGAGTGGAAATTTTTAACTGTGCTATACGTTTAACTGAACTAACTTTTAGCCTACTCTGTAGTATGCCTGTATATCTGTACGTCATATACAGGGCTGCAAAAAAAATCGTATATTTTAACGACTATTCATGGTAATATCAGAAATCGGGTTTTCAAATACGTTATGCGTTTTCCAAATTGTTCATTTAGACGTCATCTGTCACCTTTGTAAACTGTAAAGATTTGTTATAGTATTCCGAATGTGTTGTAAATCGTTTCATAATCTATGCTGTACGCATTATTTTTTGTTCTTGTTTATTTTATTTTAGTTAAACCGTCGAAATAACCTTTTCTAAAATGTTTATAAATGCATATAGTAAGATGGTTAGTTTGTTGGTTAGGTTTACTGGCACAGCACAAAGTCCACATTTGGACATGCTGCGCCAAATAAAAGTAAAAATATAGCGAACATAAAAACATCATACCAAATCTATAGCACAAGCAAACTTACCTGCATGAGGTACCCATCAAGATTAATAACTAAAAATCCATGTTAGATATTAAACAGTAAATGAAAATTTAAGACAAAATAAAATAATTTTGTTGATAAAAGTGAGATGAAAACAATGACAATGCTAAATATGATGATAATCCTGGATGTTTTAAAAACATAAAAATATTCTCTTTGGAATTTTCTCCAATGAGGTTGATCAAATGAGGTAATGACACTTTAAAGTAGACTCTGTACAAATGTCTTAGAGCAGGGGAATTTCCTAAGATGTGGTGAATGGTAAGTTCACTAAAGTAACCATGTGGACACATGGGGCCTGGATCTCGTAAAAAAAAAAAAGAAGATGTTTGTGAGTGATTTTTCAGTGGCCTATTGGGCATTCCACGTCAAATCCGGCAGTAAAATATCAATATGTAACCCACCATCACAGATTTTAATGAAACTGCGTGTGTTTGTTCTTACTATTAAGATATGATCACCAGTAATTTTTTTTGCTCCTTGGTGAAATAGTGTCTGAGAAAAAATTGTCAAAATTTTGAAAAACTGCCGTCAGTTGGCATTCTTGATAGCTCGGTATTCAAATGTAGCATGTCATATATATAATCATATTTCAATATCTACTCTAAAAATCATCTTCAAATAATTTATGCACAATATTTAGGGTAGGCAGCTTATGAAAAAAATATATTGTTACGCTTATAACATTTTAAGTGTGTCTAAAAAAATATTTAAACTTTGAAGTCGTGAACTTTTTATGAAAAATAATGCATTAACAAAAAAAAGCATTATCAACAAAAGGCGGTATTTTTATTAAATTTATTTTTTATGGGAGATATACTTAAAGGTGTCCTTTACCTGATTCTGAAATAAAAATAGTGGGATTTTGGGTGTTTTAGGTAGTGTTTCCTATTTAAAAATATTTTGAGGTGCATTTCATATCAAATCAAGCAGAGTCATTCCATGTCAGTTCCCCTTAGCATTGAGCTGCTAATATTGAAAAAAAATACCAAATTTCACTCTTTTGAAGAAAATTTTGACGTATTGTGCTTTAAATATATGCAAAAAATGCATAATCCATTATATTTATATCTTTCAAATAACTATATCTAAAAAAATATTTAAAACTTAATGAGTTGCACTTTTGTAACTTTATTCAGTTTCTAATGATATGTACCGTAATTTCGGGTGTATAGCCCGCAGATCAAACAATTCAGTTTGGACCCAGAAATTTTATTCAGTATTTGAAGACCAATATTTACTGTGATCTAAAAAGTTACATTTTATTTTTAAAAATTTCTGGGTCGAAACACGATTGTTTGATCCGCGGGCTATACACCGGAAATTACGGTAATTTGATTTATTTCATCACAGTATTGCTGAAAGATGGATTTTCAACATATATATGTGTGTATATATATCCCTGTTCTCAAACAAATTATTTAAAAATTTATTCATTTATGTTTAATAAAGCATATATATATTGTTTATACACTTATAGAAAATACATATAGTAAATTTTATGATATTATGTCAATAATGTCTAAAAGTAAAGAACTTATCTAATAGTATGTAACGAAAAATTTAACATCTGGTGTAATGACAACAAAATTTTATAATTGTTTTACTTAATTTGGATGAATGAAAAAAGCTTACATGTTTATATTTTATTGAAGTACAGGTGAAAATGTCACAAAGACATTCCTACCTCAACAACCACTGAGTATGTCACATTCACACTACAGATGATTTTTTTTTCTTTTTGATCTTTCGGGTTTGATTTCAGATGGTAATGAATTAATTAGTTTTGTTAGAAGTGTCATTGCAGTCAGCATATTAGGCTCACTATTTTTTTTATATAATTTGTTTTGATTGACTCGATGAACAACAATATATAAAAGGGACCATTTCATGACTTTTCAATTAAAAGCTGATTTATAAATTCATCATGTTGTTTAGTTATTATTATCGTCTTAAGATAATAAGTTGATATTAAAATTTTTAAATGCAGTTTATTTATTATTTGAACAGTTGAAAGTATTTTTCAATAAGAGTGGGCTGTTGATTTTAAGTCGGCTGTTGAGCAATGTAGTGTTGGTAAAGGAACTGGTACTATTTAATTTAATTTTTATTGCTGTAAATAATATTTGTTATTTTATTATTGTATGTATTATATTTAAGCAAGAGTAGAAATACACGATATCGTAGTCATTTTAGTACATCTTAGCATGAAAAGCTTCAATATTTATCATTAAACATTCACATTTTATGAAAATTTTGTTAAAATTGCTCATATTTTCACTATTTTTATTTTATAACTATTTGAAAGATATTTTTACGTACAATTAAAAAAAGTAATAACAGCCTGCCTTCGGTTAATAATAAATTTTTGATTAACACATTATTTTTCACAAAATTCTTGATTTTAAGAATTCACAAGATTAAACACACTCTTAGCATTTAAACATGACAAACAACAATAAATAATAATCTGCCTACATTATTTGTCACATATACATTATTTGAAACTTATTTAGTGATTTTATATTGAAATGACTTTTTTTATGCAGTCTTTGAATATAGATCTGTCATTAAAAACATTTTTAAAAAATTTCAAAATTTAGATATTTTTTTTATCTTAAAAAATATTTTACTTGTAATCACCTTTAATTTCCTTGATCCTGTCTTAAAATGAGCTATAAACATACCCAGTTTCATTGAAATTTGTGACAGTGAATTAAATGTCTTAGGCGAACTGACATGGAATGACTCTGCTTGATTTGATTTGAAATACGCCTCAAAATATTTTTAAATATGAAATACTACTAAAAACACCCAAAATCCCACTACTTTTATTTCAGAATCAGGTAAAGGACACCTTTAAGTATATCCCCCACAAAAAATAATTTTAATAAAAATACCGCCTTTTGTTAATAATGCTATTTTAGTTAATGCATTATTTTTCATAAAAAAATCACGACTTCAAAGATTAAACATTTTTTTAGACACACTTAAAATGTTATATAAGCGTAACAGTATTTTTTTTCATAAAATACGTACCCTATATATTATGCATAAATTATTTGAAGATGATTTGTGGAATAGATATTGAAATATGATCATATTTATGTCATGCTACATTTGAAAATCGAGCAGTCAAGAATGCCAACTGATGGCAGTTTTTCAAAATTTTGACAATTTTTTTCTCAGAAACTATTTGACCAAGAAGTAAAAAAAAAATACTGGGAATCATATCTTAATAAAAGGAACAAACACACGCAGTTTCATCAAAATCTGTGATGGTGGGTTACATGCCTGCCTGAACTGACATGGAATGACCCCTATACGAAGGCGAGTCAGAAGCACACCCCTTTTCCTTGATGAATTGGAGGGCCAGATGGATATTACCGGCTTTATTGAGTGCAACTTATTACAAAGTCCTGTATCCCAGGATTTTTTCCACAAATTTATAATCACATATTTTATTTCCAGTTTAATATCAGAGAATGGTGTCTTACAGTTAATGAGAGCTGGTGCTTGCTTCGCTGCCGAATCTACTTTTTCAATGCCATTTATTCCCATGTGTCCCGGGACCCAACAAAACTTAATATTAATTCCACAATTTTTCATGTCAAGATTCAAATAGTGAGAAAAACACTTTTAATTCAAGATAAGCTTACTTTTATTCTTTTGGTCATAAAAGTACGTTCTACAAAAATAAATAAAGAAAGAAAGAAATTGTTGTGTATTTTTTGACTACGTACCTCCATAAATCACAATATTGATGGAGGAATTTAAAAAGAAAATATTTTTTTTTTTGCTTTTTATATGTTTTTAATCTTTTTGAAACTTTTTTCGTGATTTTTTTTTTCTGAGTTCTGTGTACTTTTTTTTAATGAATGCTTTTTAAACTACATGTTTCCAAAAACCTAAATTTAGACGATTCAAATTGAAGCAATGTTAAACGATATTATAAATAACACCTTTTAAACATATGAAAAGAAAACTTCCACGAATAAATAAACAATAATATATAATTATCCATTCATTTTAACTTCGCAATGTTCAATACTTCTATAACTACTTGCTACATTCATTATTTTAGGCTTAAAAGTGTTTTCCGCAGTCATAAAGAAATATTTTTTCGGTCTAATATTGGAAAGCGTTCCAACATAATACACTATTTTAATGGTTCAAAACTTTGAAAAACATTTTTTTTTATTTCTTCAGGGTTTATTAGTATTTTTGAAACTTTTTTTATGCGGTTTTTTTTTCTTTTTTAGGCGTTTGAAATGGTCTCGTTTTAATGACTGGATTTCGCAAAAATGTCTTCCAAAATAATCTCAAAATGGACGATTCAAATTTGTACAAGGATAACGAATGTTACAGATAAGAATATTTTGCAGGAATATTCTTCCAAAACCTCAACTTGGACAATTCAAATTATAATAACATTAACTGATGTTATACATAACAACATTTACAGCATTTGAAAAGATACATTTTCACGATTAAGTAACTAACAATGTATAATTATTCGTTAATTTTAACTTTAACTCGGGTTTCATTTCTTCTATAACTACTTACTACTTTCGTTAAAAGCATACTTTCATTATTTTAGGCTTAAATGTAGATTCCGCAAGCACAAATAATATTTTCTGTCTAATATTTTAATCATTTATCAATAAGTTGCAATTTTAACGCTGCCGCACTTTGAAAATTCATTTCCCCCTTTATTAGTTACTGCAGGATTTATTATTATTATCTATATACATTACAAGGGGATAAACCTGAGATTCCTGGGTTACAGAATATAGGTGAAAACCATCATCTTTCTGTCGTAAACATGTTTTTTTCGGCAACATGCTTTTTTCGGCTTAGATGCTGTATATTCCCGCGGCCGCCATCTTGAATGTTTTGAAATTTCTTGGCGATTATTGTTGGCGATCTTTATTGAAATGACAAATAGGTTAAGGTTATTTTCGTTAAGCCAAACATGCGCATAAATCACTGGTTAGCGACATTTACTACTTGGAGGAAAAAGGGTTTTCACGCCAAGAAAAAATCCCAGATGGTGGCCGCGGGAATGTATGACATATGTTCCTATTTTTCTCTGTACATACTAAAGGAATAGCGGCGAATAAGGTATTTTTAGAAAGTTTCTCACATACAAGTAAAACTCGTTGTTCAAAAAAAAAAAAAAAAAAAAAAAACAAGGAGTTTATCAAAAATTATTGAAATAAACGTATCAGCAAATAGGGGAGTGTAGCCGAATTTGCACCACTTCACTTATTTTCAGTGTAACTCAGTTAATTTTTGGAATATCTGCAAAACATCACTACACGAGGTCAATCTATTCATCTACTAACTAAATAAATCTTTAGATCAATTTCTTTTTGAAAATCTTAAGTTTTATTTTAATTCGAAAAAATTGTCAAAAGTGGTACAAATTCAGCAACTGGTCGCCTAAGTTGGACCTCCAGTCTTCTAAATTGGACCAAACAATATCAGAATGTTTTAATGACTAGGGAATATAATTATTTTATTAAAAGCAACGTTTGCGATTAATGAACCAATTAAACAGAATAACAGTAATGATATATAACGAAATCAAAAATCTGGAAATAAGAGTAATTGTTTTAAATCAAAATGTATTCAAAATGTAAATCAAAGTTATCGGTAATTAAGAATATAAATTTTGAAACTAATTGCTAGTTACTTGAATTAGTATTGAATATCATGTTAGAAGTCATGTAAAGCTTACACATGAATTTCGTTTATTCATTTTTTATTCCAGAGCACGCAACATGGAACCGTACTTGGCAATCTGAACACTGAATCATTTCTGCTATTTTATTTTTCTTACAAATTAGGTAAAACCAATCATCACTGTCTAGATTTTTCTTTTTAGATTCTGAATCATTAGACTTTTTTTAAAACAGAAGTTTTCTTTACATTATGATTGTATTTCTTCCCTTCCATCATTTCCTTTCCAATTGCATGCCGCCTATTTTTTTTAAACTTGATGCTCCAATTGCTTTTGTGCTGTGAGTGCTTCCCTTTTGTCTTTTTTTCAAGGTTTACTTTATATGATCAACATGTTGACACACCTGTTTTTGGCTCCCTCTGTACTTTGATTTAACTGAATTTAGCAAGGGAGGTAACATTTCTAATGATTCTTTGGATTTTTTGGGGGGATTTGTAGCTGGCAGCCTTCTTGCAGGTCAATTTCTTCATAACTTTCTCTCTCCTTTTCGTTTCCTACTATTTTAACACCTTCTGCTGTCACGGTTATTTTTCTTCCAGACAATTTGTTGTGTCATTTTCACCATTTTTCAATTATATTTAAAAAGTATTTAAAAAATATGCTCTACTGAAAAAAAAAGCTACGATTAATCAAACGCAAAACATTATATATTGAAACAGTGTGGAATTCAGGGGTTGCCTCCCCCCCGGGTGCTTGAAATAACCACTCCCCCCGAAAAGTTTGATATTTTATGCGTTTTAATGGCAAAAAAAAAATGTAACTGCACCCTCCAGAAGTGTAAAAAGTCTCCCCACACTTTCCCTCTCGTAGCCGCAAATATCCTCCAAGAAGAAAACGTTTGAATTCAACTCTGTAAATTAAATACGCCATAGGAATAAAGAATTCAAAGAAATAAATACAAATACATACAAGATAAAACAAATTGGAAACAAAATTTATTGCATAAATATGTTAAAAGATTTTTATGTTTATATAGGCCTAAACTGTAGAAAAAAATTAATCCAGATATATATATATATATATATATATAAAATCAAAAACTTGCATGGAGATAGTAATCCATTCTAATACAGTAGCCTCCCGCTTAACCGGCCTAGACGGGACTGAGGGTAAGCTGGTTAAGAGAAAAATCGGATAAAGCGGAGAAGTAAAAAAATTAAATAAGTATATGCGTAATTTAATTAATTATACCCGTACAATGCTTTTAGTTTTTCAATTTGTGTAGTTTTAAAAAAAGGACATATTTCTATATTTTGTGAAATGAATACTAGCTAGAATTAACGGAATTGAAAAAAAAAATATCACTGATAACAAATAATGAAAATTATTTGACACAAATGAAATTGTTGAAAATCGTGTCATATACCATTATAAGAAGTTGAAATTGTTCGACATTATGTATATTTAAGTTAATACAGCATAAAGAAATCGGTGACCTTCTTCTGTTTGCAGCAAGATGCCCGACTTTTGCAGCATAATCTCTCCATCTCTTTAACATCATAAGTTTAACGGAGAAAACTGTTAGCCGCCGCACAACACAGCGTAGCGCCAATTCTAATGCTTTTACCCCGTCCGTATGAGGAATTTTAGCAGTGTCAACTTCAACTGGATCACCATGAAGATCGTCTTCGTATCGAACAGCATCAGTTGCAGTCCTAATTATATCCTCGTGAAATAATGTTTCATGCTTGAGATCTTTACCAGACTCAAACAACTCTTATACATCTTCTGCGGTAACGGTGATCTGTTCGCATCCCTCAAGCTTTTTAAATGCTTGTACAAAACAGTTTGCAGATAGATCAGACAGATATAGAGTTCCACGGGGGAGGGATGCGATTGCACTTTTGACCATTAAAAACCCAAAATCTCAAATCTTTCGGGGATATCTCATTGTTCCTAGAGGGAATGGTCCACGCCCTGAATTCAACACTGGTGAAGGTCAGCGTGTATCCATTTAGAACCGGCGTTCCCCTTTTTGATTTTTTCCTCCTTCCCCTCGGGATTGCACTTCAACTCGAAAGCGTAAGCTGAGTTCCCGAGGCCGTTATCCCTGAATTTTGCCTAATGTTGGGATAAAAAGTCGGCCGGTTAAAACGGAGTTCCGGTTAAGAGGACACCGGTTAAGAGGGATGCTACTGTATATTAAAAAATAAAAATATAGCATACAAAGCGTACAGCCATCTAAATTCATTACTTACTTTTCAAATTTATGATCGTATATCTGGGACAATTTAAGCAACTTAAATTGGCCTAATTTAGTCAGCTGCGCCATTTTTTAAAACAGATAATCTCAAGACTAAGAACAAAAACAAAATTAAACAAATCGGCGTGAAAAATGTGCGCAATAAATAGATGAATTTAGATATGTATATGAAAACATAACAACTTACCTTAGTTTTAATTTATTCATTTACGTTTAGTAGGAAAAAAATAGATCGAAACATTTAATTTTAGATTTTAAAAGTTGTCTGAAAATAGCACGTGGTAGGTGTGTGCTTCTTCTAATCATAAATGAAGTCCTTCTGATGAGTAGGATTTCAGCGGTAGATGGCATCTTTTTCTGTAATTAACAGCAGAATGGCAGCGGTCCAATTAAAGCGGCGGTCCAAATATGGCTACTCTCCCCAATAACAGTTTGCGGCGAGAAAGCCTCACACGGGATTATAGTTCTTTTAGCTCAAAAAGCCTAAGAGCTAATGTGGCCGCAAGTTCTGTATGTACCTATGTATGTACGTAACGCACTAACTCTTGATATCAATATCCGATTTGCTTCAAATTTTGGATGTAGGTTCATTCTGATAAGGAGCTTTCCTGATTAGTTTTGGTTGTTCATTGGTTAAGCATAAAGGGTGGAACAGGGGTCCCATCCCTTAATTTAGATAAATGGGTTTTTCATGCAGAATTATCGGATTTGCCTCAAATTTGGTGTACCGATTTATTCTAATAAGGCGCTTTCCTAATTAGATTTACAGGTTCATGGATTTATTACAAACGGCGGGAACGATGGGCTAATCCCCTCTTTATTTAGATAAATGGGCTTTTCATGCAGAAATATTCGATTTGTTTCATATTTGTATACCGGTTTATTTCGATTATGCTTCCCTGATTAGATTTGGAGGTTCATTGGTTAAGTATAAAGGAGGGGTTAGAATAGAATTAGTTAGAATAGCTTGTGAGTTCAATGCTATCAATTCAACTGGGCACTTTTCTTTTTATTCAAGGATTACTCTAACAGATATTTTACATGATATATATATTTAGAATTCCCATTAATAATAAAAAAAAAATCATATTTATATGACAAATGGCAATAATGATGTAAAATAAAAATTCGAAACTTATTAAAAACGGCACTTTCGTTCGTGTCCAGAGTTAACACTAGAAAGACGGGAAATATTACTCAACTTTTGTAAAGGTATTTTGCATCAGAATTTTTATTTAAAACTGTTTAAGTTATTTATTTAACTTTGTTTTTCTTTGTGTCTTTTAAACTTACATTATAAGGAAATTTTTTCTGCGAAGAAAAATATATTCATATGGCACGGCCCTAAATGGCCCCTCGCCGTCATTCTAGTATTAACAGCCGAAAAAAATCGCTATTTAGATTAAGCCTTCTTGATTCTGTTCATTTCAGGGTTTTAAGCTCGTAAGGATGCATATGTCTTAAAATTGTGATTTATTTATATTTAATCGTTTTACCCATCGATGGATGAATGTTTTAATTTCGTTATGGAATATAAACTGGAAACAAATGATGAACTAATTATATAAATTCAAGTGCAAATAGATTTGTCTTTCCTAATCGTCTGCATTCGATAGTGATAGATTTGAAAAAAAGAGTATGCTTGAAAATTATTTTAAAAACATGACAAATTGAGCAAATTGCGATACAGTTTTCAATCAAATTGCGATACAGTTTTCAAACGAATTACGATACAATTTTCAAACAAATTGTATTTCAAAGCACAATTTTTTCTCTGTTCGACGGCATAAAAATTGAAAATATGCGGTATTTAGAAGCTTAAAAAAATGCACTAAAAGTTAAATTTAATCGTCTGCTGCATTGCCTTCGTCAAAAGGACGTCAGTATTACGCACAGACACGTTTGTCCTTTATAATATGGAATAGATATAAAGACATTGTACCAAACATTATAATGGTAAAACATATGTATTTTTATGAGAAAGCTTTCATTAAATCTATCTCGATATTCTTTTGCACGAAATTATTTTAGGGAAATACTAGGGGGCTCTGCCCCCTACGAGCTACTCTGGTCAACCCCCGTTCATACACCGCAGACTCTAATGGTGTTATTACACGAGGTGTCAAAGACGCTTCAGATTCCGGGCGTCTCCATGTTATTCCTATGGCTGCAGGGGAGTCGCTTGGAGAGCGAGCGTCTTTTTTCTGTTGGAGCATCTTTGACGCCCGAAACGAGGCGAGTCGCCAGTAACAGCCAATCAAATACTTGGAAATCTGATAATAGAAAAGCCTTTTCCCGAACAGCCAATGAAATGCTTGGAAAAGACGGACCGTGAGGCGGCTGTTGTCGCTAGATGCCTGGGATTCCAAGCGTCTTTGAGTCCTCGTGTAATAACACCATAACAGCACGATAATTTAATCGGCTTTAAAAAGTTTCGGAAGATTGAATTATAATTTGAATCTGAGAATTATAATCTGACGTAATTTTCACCAAACTTTTCTTTTTCTTTTTAATATTCACGTAAAAATACTTTTGTTAGAAATGAAATATTATGATCATCTTAAAATATCAAATAAATGTTTCGAGCAATTTTTAAATTGAAACTGTTTTGCAATATTATTTTTTGTTCATTTTATATAATAAGTGTAATGTGACGTAAATGTGACGTAAATTCTCCTATTTAAGACTTCTAACGCACGTTTATGAATTTATTATTTTACAATATTCTGTCTCTTTTAAAATTCAAGTGTAATTATAATTTTTATAACGTAATTTTTAGTGAGTTCCTGCTTTTTATATTTTCTGTTTATAATAGTCACGTGTAAAATAAATATTTAATCTGAAGTAAACATTATCGTTTGCGCTTTTTATACAACTGGCAACAGTTTAAATTAATAACATTTTCTAAAATTTGGAAAAAATATCTCTCGAAAATTTGCTGAAAATTTGAATTTAAAATTGAAATAAAACCTCAAAAATTGAGTCAAATAAGAAAAATAAATACAATCTGCACACCGAAAACTTATAACGTATAAAATGATCTAAAAATGATTAAATTCTCATGTATAGTTTTTTCTCCAATAAAACTTTTTTAATGGAACGATTTTGTCCAACTTTAGAATTAAATATCTCTTAAAATAATTCTTCGATTTGAAAACTGTCTGCATCAGCGTGTTTATCAAACATTTCTCTATAATACCACCGATATTCATATTTTTGTATGCAATATTTTGCTTAATATTAACGTTTTCCAAAAACTCTATTTCGACGATAAAATTGGAACATGCTCTTCATTATACTTATGTTGCGATATTTGTTATGAGCAATGTTCGTTTCATCAAGGATGAAACAGCTTCAGTGTTTCCTAAACATTATATTTTTCATTTTAATAACAGCCTTTTTTCAGAAATGTTATCCAAAAACTCAATTTGGACGATGAAAGTTGAAACATGCGCGTCATTACACTTATTTTAATATATTAATATATTATGAACAATATTTGTTTCGTCAAGGATGGCACAGCTTCAATCTTCCCTAAGTATTATATTTTTCCTTATAATAAGAGTTTCTTGTCGAAAATGTTTTCCAAAAACTCTATTTCGAAGATAAAATTGGAACATGGGCTTCATTATACTTATTTTGCAATATTTGTTATGAAAAATATTTTTTTTGTCAAGGATGAAACAGCTTCAATGTTTCCTAAACGTTACATTTTTCAATTTTAAAAAGAATCTTTGAATGTTTCTATTTCGACGATGAAAATTTGTACATGTGCGTCATTATACTTATTTTGTGATATTTGTTATGAACAATGCTTCTTTTGTCAAGAATTAAACAGTTTAAATATTTCCTAGGCATTATGTTATTCATTTTAATAAAAGTCTTTTGTCGGAAATATTTTCCAAAAACTCTATTTCGACTATAAAAAATTAAATATGCGCATCATTATACTTATTAACCGACTTCAGAAATAAAAAAGGAGGACGTTATCAATTCGACGCGTATGTATTTTTTTTTTCTCTATGTTCACCGATTACTCTGAAAGTATGCTATCGATTAATGTGATTTTTACTTTAATTGAAAGAGAATACTCTCGAATTGGTATCATTTCCGTTTCATTAAATTTAGTTCGGTACTTTTTTAGTAATTCAACAAAAACTAATACAATCAATGATTTCTCGCAAATTATCTTTCATTGTTGTAACCGTTTTCCAAATCATAAGCATAAATCTATGTATTCATATATTTTAACTGTAGCCGACTAATTTGACGACATTTCCATTCAAATTCAAGGTACAGATGTCATATTCGCCCCATATTGGCGCGATTTTTTTCGGTTGCCAATTTGGCGAAAGCATCAACAGCATAAACAACATAATCCGGGTTACCACATCAAGCAAAATAACGACACTTTGACGCAAGTTAAGTACCTGTTGCCTATATGATATTGGCGACAGAAAAAAATCGCGCCAATATGGGGCGAATATGACATCTGTGCCAAATTCAATAATGAATAGCTTCTCCAATTGGTTTCTTTGCATTTGTTAATCGCCAGTCATATTTACAACTAGATGATAGCCCATCAGAATGACGAGTTTCCATTTTTAAAGAATTTCTTAATAAAAAATTCCTAGTAAATTTTTTAGCTATTAGTAAAAAAGAACACAAGTTATAAGATTGCAAAATCAAATCTAAACTGTAAACATTCACTCGTGATGCCATTTGAAAGAATATAGTTGAACTTTTAATTTTGGTAAAAAAGTTTATATTATTTTGCCATATTTGTTATGAAAATTCGTCAATAATGAAACAGTTTAATTGTTTAACATGCATGGCATTATACATTTTTTTCGATATTTGTTATGAATAAAGTTTGTTTTGTCAAGAATGAAATAGTTTAAATGTTTTTCCAGGCATTATATTTCTCAAAAATGAAATTTATATGAATTTTAATTATATTTCTTATTTTTATAAGAGTCTGTTGTCGGAAGTGTTTTTCAAAGACTCAATTTCGACGATGGAAGTCGGGAAATGAGTCACATTATACTTATTTAGACATTTTTGTTGTGACAAATATATTTTCGTCACGATTGAAATAGTTTACCTTTTTTGAGGATTATATTTATCGTTCTAATAACTTTATTTTGTTGGAATTGTTGTCCGAAGACTCAATTCGGAAGATTAAGTTTGAAACATGCTTATTATTAAACTTGTTTTTCTATATTTATTATGATAAATATTTGTTTCGTCAAGAATAAAACATAGATTGATTATTATTTATTATTGTTAATGATTATTTATTTTAAGAATAAATCAGTGTACATTCTTTTCAAACATTACATTTTGGCTTTGACATTGAAATTGATATTTACAGTGAAATGATGAAAATGCATGAAATGTGTTAAATTTCATGTATCCACACTTATAAAAGTCCGAAGGGAAAAGCAATAATAGTCAACTTTTGTGAAATATGGGTTGACCACGCCATCTCTTAGCTTCAGAGACTACAGGATACAGGCAAAAAAAAGAAAATAATCTTTTGAAAAATAAGGTTGAAAATAGGTATAAAAACGATAAAGATGGGAGTAGATTGACAAAACACAGTTGAAGATATGTATAGAGGGGAAAGAACGACTAAATAATTCAATTTTAGATTAGTATAAACATAGAAGAAAGGTGAACATTGTAAAAAAGAACAATGGTTAAGAATAATCTATTTGTGACTCTCATCCACTTTCTCCACTGACCATCTTTGCGTGCGTTCGTAATTATATGAATACGTAGCACATATAGTCGTCGTTCGGTCCGTCTGTCTGTCCATCCGTCCGTCCTCATATAACAGAGCAAAAACTACCCAACCGAATGGTCTGAAATTTTAAATATATAATTGTTGCAAAATTTTGTCGAGCCATTTCAAATTTTATGAAAATCGGACGTAAAGTTTAATTACAGGGACAGTCAAAACTTTTCCGCTATATTACGGTCAATGGGAAAAAATTATTTCAAGTACATTTTAATGATGTTACAGCCTTTCGAACAGAATGAAATTGATATGCACTTATGAAGTGCACTAAAATATACATTCAATACAATATGCGGCGCAAAAAATATTTATAAAATTAGTTAAAATACGAACGCACCTCATTTGGCACGTTTGACGTGCAATTTCCAACTTGTATTATCTGTTTTAAGGGAATCCTGAATTCAGTTTGTTATAAGAAAAATGTTTAAAGAAACCTGTTTTCGCGCCTGAATGCGATGATTTTTTTTTTTTTTTTTTTTTTTTTTGGACATTATTTACACGATTTGAAAAACGAAAAATAAATAATAATAATAATAGTCCATCCATCTAATTTTCCTTCTGCCATGCAAATTCAACTTCTTGTTATTTTTTTCAAAATTCATTTGGATTATTCCTGTCTTTTATTCCCGTTGAATCTATCACAATATTTATTTTCTGAAGAGAATCTCTCAAATTACATAGTCAAGAAAACAGTTCTAATTCTTGATAAACATACTTATTTTTTAAGACGCTACACTTTTATTCCACAGTCATTACGAAAATAATTTACACTCTAATATTTGAATGTATTGCTTCATAAATCGCAGTTTTAATGGTGAAAAAAAGCTTGAAGATATTTCATTTTTTTCTTCTTTTGTAATTCCCTGCTGGATTTATTATAACGCTCTCGTATAACTTTTTTTATGAGGAAATATTTTTAACTTGTTTCTATGTTTCTCATTTTAATGACCCTCTTTTAGAGGAAATGATTTTCTAATCCTCATATTGGGCGATGTAAAGTAGAAAGCATTATATCGTAGTATTTGATATGAGTTACATTTGTTTTTTCATGAGTTATATATGTATTTATTTTTAATTAAAAACTACTTTTTGTTTTTTAATATATCCTTCATAAATCGCAATTTTAATGGTAAAAAAAGCGTGAAGATATTTAATTTTTTTTCTTTTGTAATTCCCGGCTGGATTTATTATAACGCTTTCGTATAACTTTTTTTTATGAGGAAATATTTTTAACTTGTTTCTATGTTTCTCATTTTAATGACCTTCTTTTGGAGGAAACGATTTTCTAATCTTCATATTGGGTGGTGTAAAGTAGAAAGCATTATATCCTAGTATTTGTTATGAGTTACATTTGTTTTGTCATGAGTTATATATTTATTTAGTTTTAATTAAAAACTACTTTTTGTTTTTTAATATATCCTTCATAAATCGCAATTTTAATGGTAAAAAAAGCGTGAAGGTAATTTAATTTTTTTTCTTTTGTAATTCCCGGCTGGATTTATTATAACGCTTTCGTATAACTTTTTTTTATGAGGAAATATTTTTAACTTGTTTCTATGTTTCTCATTTTAATGACCTTCTTTTGGAGGAAACGATTTTCTAATCTTCATATTGGGTGGTGTAAAGTAGAAAGCATTATATCCTAGTATTTGTTATGAGTTACATTTGTTTTGTCATGAGTTATATATTTATTTAGTTTTAATTAAAAACTACCTTTTGTTTTTTAATATTTCCTTCATAAATCGCAATTTTAATGGTAAAAAAAGCGTGAAGATATTTCATTTTTTTTTCTTTTGTAATTCCCGGCTGGATTTATTATAACGCTTTCGTATAACTTTTTTTTATGAGGAAATATTTTTAACTTGTTTCTATGTTTCTCATTTTAATGACCTTCTTTTGGAGGAAACGATTTTCTAATCTTCATATTGGGTGGTGTAAAGTAGAAAGCATTATATCCTAGTATTTGTTATGAGTTACATTTGTTTTGTCATGAGTTATATATTTATTTAGTTTTAATTAAAAACTACTTTTTGTTTTTTAATATATCCTTCATAAATCGCAATTTTAATGGTAAAAAAAGCGTGAAGGTAATTTAATTTTTTTTCTTTTGTAATTCCCGGCTGGATTTATTATAACGCTTTCGTATAACTTTTTTTTATGAGGAAATATTTTTAACTTGTTTCTATGTTTCTCATTTTAATGACCTTCTTTTGGAGGAAACGATTTTCTAATCTTCATATTGGGTGGTGTAAAGTAGAAAGCATTATATCCTAGTATTTGTTATGAGTTACATTTGTTTTGTCATGAGTTATATATTTATTTAGTTTTAATTAAAAATTACCTTTTGTTTTTTAATATTTCCTTCATAAATCGCAATTTTAATGGTAAAAAAAGCGTGAAGATATTTCATTTTTTTTTCTTTTGTAATTCCCGGCTGGATTTATTATACTGTAAAAAAAAAAAAAAAAAAAAAAAAATGTAGTGTTCTACAGATGTAAAGTTATATGCTTACTAAACTTTCATCTGTAACTGTTCAAAAGAAGCTGCAAATCTACAAAACTAGTTTTTGTAAAGCCACAGAAATCTGTAACTTTACAACAGTAATCTTACTAAAATTTTATCTGTAACTCTGGTTGCAGTTTCATGAAAAGTTCTAGGCATCCCAGTTTCCTAAAAAATTCTTAGTAACCTTACAGATGTTTTGATTTTTTGGCGCAAAAGTGTGTCTGCTACATGAATTTTCGTTCTTGCCGTTACATAAAAAGTTCTTTTCTTTTGCAATTCTCTTCTGGATTTATTATAACGCTCTCGTATAACTTTTTTTATGAGGAAATATTTTTAACTTGTTTCTATATTTCTCATTTTAATGATCCTCTTTTGGAGGAAATGATTTTTTAATCCTCATATTGAACGAGGTATAGTAGAGACCATTATATCGTAGTATTTGTTAAGAGTTACATTTGTTTTGTCATGAGTTATATATTTATTTATTTTTTATTATTAAAAACTGCCGTTTGTTTTTGATAACTAATTTAAATTCGTCCATCTCGGAGAAAAGTTCCTCTCCTTTCGTAAGCGGGTGATTTAATTTAATTTCATTTTAAAATATAATTGACATATTTTACATAATTTTTAATGAAGTTTCTTTATCCCTTTAAGACATGAAGATTTTTGGTAGAAATTAAAAGTCTTGATGGTTAACCCTAATTAATAGGATCATTTGATTGAAAAATACATTTAAAAACTTTTCCAATGTCAGGTTATGTCAAGGGTGAATCCACACTATTGTGTGGGTGCATGATCGGATTTTACGTCACACAAAAGTGTAAATTGTTTTTTCTTTTTTCCTTAGGATCACTTACACAATTGTGTAGGTCAGGTCTCAAAGGGATAAGAAAGGCATTTATAACGTCTGAAATCATAAAATTCCAACTTTTTCGTAGTTTCCTTTATTTTAAATACTTCTTTTAAGGGAAATGTTTTTCTAGTTTTCATCTAAGGTGATGCAAGTTGGAGCTATACTTATTTCATCCAGAATTCAATATTTATCTTCTTTACAAAGAACTGCCTTTTGCTTTTGACAGTTAGCATTTTTTTATATAATTTAATGAAATTTCTTCAAGTAATGCATATATAATACCTGGAATTATAAAATTTCACGATTAAATTAATAAAAAAAATTAAATGACTATTGACTTTTGCTTCTGTCTAATTAAACTCAACAACATGTTTAAAGTCTGAATTTAAAAATTTGGATAATTTCCATTTTATTTTCTTTAAAGCTAACGGAATATTTCGTTTGAGCTAAGAATCTATCAAAATGCACAGTCCTGAACACAGTATTATTTTTTTTTTAAACGTACTTAATCTTTAATACGCAAAACTTCAAATTCACGATCATTAAGAAAATAATTTGCGCTCTGATATTTGAATACATTTCCCGGAAATCACAGTTTTAATGGTGGAAAAATTATTCATTTCTTCTTTGTAATTCCCTGCAGGGTTTATTATTATCATCTCATGTAATATTTTTATGAAAAAATATTTTTTACTTTCCTTAAGTTTCTCCACTTAATGGCTGTCTTCAAAAGGGAATATTTTCTAATCCTTATCTTAGGTTTTGAAATCGGAAAGCATAATTTCACAGTATTTGTTATCACCAACATTTGTTTCGTGGAGAATTAAATGTATCTAGATTTTGTATTAAGAATTATCTTTTGTTTTTAATTACTGCACTGTAAAAAAAAAAAAATCTGTAGTTCTACAGATGTAAAGTTACATGCTTACTAAACTTTCATCTGTAACTGTTCAAAAAAAGCTGCAAATCTACAAAAGTAGTTTTTGTAAGGCTACAAAAATCTGTAACTTTACAGGTAAATCTGCTAAAATTACTGTAATATTACGAAAATTTTATCTATAACCCTGATTTCAGTTTCATGATATGTTCTAGGCATCCCAGTTTCCTAAAAAATTCTTAGTAACCTTACAGATGTTTTGACTTTTGGCGCAAAAATGTGTCTGTTAAAATAATTTTTGTTGTTGCCGTTACAGAAAAAGTTTTAGGAATCCCAGTTTCCTAGAATCAATTTTCTAACTTTACAGATTTTTTTTTTTTTTTTTTTTTTTTTTTTTTTTTTTTTTTTTTTTTTTTTTTTTTTTTTACAGTGTGGTACGAGATGTGGCGATTTTCTTAATTTTTACTTAATCTTCTTCATGTAGGGGAGACCGGGGCAAGATGACTATGTTAACAATTTTTGTTGTTAGTAATTTATTTTTAAGTATAGTAAAATTAATTTTAGATGAACTGTTAGAGTATTCCTTTGTAGTATTAAATATATTAACATTTAATTTTCTAAATAAAAAAAATAAAGGATAATTTTATTTTTTCATAACATAAACAAATCTTCATCTTGCTCCAGTACTATGGCAAGATGACTTTGGCCTTGGGGAAAGATGACAACACTGAAATAGATTGAACATATTTTATCTTTTGAATATGTTACATGGTTTAACAAATGATAAATGTGTTTTTACATCGTTAAAAGTATCAAACTAAGCATAATGCATTGTAACGTAATGTTCAAGTGTTTAGTTGTGCAGCTTACAATAGTCACAAATAAAAATGCCATTTTCATAATTGGAACATTCCTCATGCACCAATCTTGGCATTTTCAGCACTGGATCCATTCTTCTGTTGGTGGGTCACAATATTCCTCGTCACAAGCAGGACATCTTGAACACCATCCTTTGAAATTGATGCAACTGGACTGTTTGGCCTGGATTTAATAGACTTATGCTCGTATTCATGAAAAACTTCGACCGAGGGTTAAAACGCGGGTTCAGTAACCCCAGGTTGGTATTTCCAACCGGGAGTCGAAAACTCGTATTCACCATTTACTTCGGATGAAAAGTTACCCAACTCGGAGTTTCTCGACCTAGGTTGAATGAAGTGTGCTTATTGGTGAAAAAAATCACATGCCTTGTTCGGTTTCTCGTCGAGACATCGTTTGTTTATATTTTGGAAGAAAAGCTCCGATTAAAAAAAAAAGAAAGAAAAACAAGTAAAGAAAAGAAAGATTCAATGTAGTGTGGATTTTTTTTTTTTTTTTTTTTTTTTTTTTTTTTTTTAACACCAAAATATGTATGGACAAAATAAAAAACCTGTAATCACTAAATATGGATCAACTTAATTTAATTTCTTGAAAGTTTTAATATTTTTTAAACAATTATTTTTTAAAAATTTATTAATGAGTTAGGTCAATGATATAAAACGTGTCAACTGCTAAAATAAATGTTAGAAGATTCTTTTTCAAAATAAATTTTTGCGTAGTTGCTAAAAAATGGAACTTGATTTGGCCAAAACTAATGAAACTTGATTTGAATAAAAACTTAAATTTTATTTCAACAGCAATTATGAGGATTTCTATTATTAATAGCTCTAATTAGTAATTAATTAAGCAATTTCTGATAATGAAAATATTAAAATGGAGAGAAAAGGGAAAAAATTAAGAAAGTAGTCTGTTGTACTTTATATATACTATTTCTTTTATTAGTATAGATGGTATCCCAGATGTATTAATTTTATTGTTTGGATTTTCAGCGAGTTAATTAAAATGTTTAATTCTAATTGAATTAGATAGTAATTAATATTCCAGGTTGACTAGAAAAAGTAATGAAATAATATTAATAGAACTGCAGAAAAAGCGGAGCAGGTGATCCTAGCGGTGCCCTGGCACCAGGCACCAAGCCGCAGAGGCGCTGCATAGACGCATATAGTTATCACTTCCGATCGATTGATAAACATTTTTCATTTAACTAGTCCCTAAATAAAACCCTACACTTCCTTTAAGTTTAAACTGTGTGCAGTGGATTTATTTTATAAGATGTTATTTTAAGGAGCACAAACATTTTAAACTTTTTAAGACTACTAGTGTATAGTGTATGAATTTCCATTCAAGACACATAACCGAACAAGGCCTTTCCTAAATCACGATAAATGAATTCTGAACATTATCTGGACAAATAAATGTGAAATATTACAGAAAGGTGAATTTTTATCGACCAGATTTTAGGATCCACCTCCACCCCCTTTCCCTCCAGCCATTTTTATGAGAATTTTTCCATTATCACATTTACAAGATCAAAGCTATTCACTTGATTCACTTTGACTATTTTTTGATAAATTAGCCTAATAATTACGAAATATTATTACATGCACGCAGACACCTGTTTTTGGATGCAGTGTTGCATTTGAAAAATGTATTTATTTAGAAAATGATATTTTATTATCTATATTTTTTCTAGCTTCTTGATTGTATATTTTTAACTCATTTAGATATCACTTCATTAGATGTAATAAGAATCTCATTTAGAATAAAAAATAAAAGTGGGATTTTTTTTTTTTTAATGATAGATTTCTAGATTAAATAGGCAGAGTAATGATAGTTAGTAATCTAACAAAACAGCTCAAATTAATTATTGATAATTTCATAAAATGTTATATTATCTAATAAATAAAATAGCTGTCTGTTGTTTGTGAATCAGTGAAGAAGAACAAGTCCCCATTTGCACCACCCTATCCATTCCCTCTATTTTTTCTTGTTTTTTGGTGTCATTCTTTAATTAAAGTAAATTAAACTTTACTCAAGATGCTGTGTAAGATATAGAAATAAAAAGAAAGTTTAAAGTACATATTACCAAAAATAGAAGAATATATGTAATCTCATACATACTCACGCACACACACACACATATATATATATTATCTATATATTTTTTGACTGGTTTATTTATATTTATGCATTACATCTTGAATTGTTTGCGTTCATAAATACTCATGATCATGAAGAATTTATTTGCCTTAAAAATAGTCATCATTACTGCAAGGGCTGATTAAAATATTTTTGGTGTGGGATTATTTTAAAAAAGGAAAGTTTTTTCACCAGCGTATTTCAACCCTTTAGTAATTTATTTTAATTTAGCTGTCAATTAAGAAGCAAAAATTATAAGTGATCTCTAAACAAAAGTCACAATTTCAGAAGGTAACATTGAAAAGTTAAATGACCTTAAATGCAACAATTGTTACTTTAGAAGCAATTATTCGGCCATTTAAGTAATGTTGGCTATTTGTAAGGCAAATACATTTTTGCAACCACGCGTATTTATGTAAACAAACAATTCAACATGTATTCAATAAATAGAGGCTATGTACATAAATATAAACAAAGCAGATAAAAATATTAAGATAATTACATATATATGAGATTACATACCTTTGCATAATGTTATTCCATTTTATTTAATAGTAGAACTTCTATATTTTACACAGCACCTTCTATCATCACGCCCGCCGCCATTGTAAAATGCAGGTCCTCTCCCTCTCACCACTTGTTTTTCGTTAAATATACGCATGCTCGGTTGAAAAATTCTGGCTTGAATCTGATGTAGACCAGAGTTGGGTTACTGAACCCGGCGAACCGATTCAGTGAGGTAGACGGTGAATAACATTTGAGTTTTCAACCCGGGTTTTCTGCATAAATCCGGGTCGAAGTTATTCGTGAATACGAGCGTTAGGGCTACAGGAACTTAGTTTGAGTTTTTTACTCCGTTTTTAACTTGACGAGCTTCTTTTCTCTGTTTTTTTTAAACGTTTCTGTTCTTCATTCTACTTTTTTCTTTGTTCTAACATTTCTTTGATGGGTGTGCTTGTAAGAATGCTTGAGATCAGTGTTTTGCTTTTTTCTTTTTCTCTCACATTCTGTTGCTTTAGGCGATGATTTGAAATCAAAAACATTAACAGGCTTCTTTGGTGCATCGGAATCAGCATTTGCCATAAGTTCTGGTTCTTCTGAAGGGCTTATACGTTGATTTTCTACTACCAGAGTCTGAGGATGACGAGCTCGTCATCTTGCCCCGGACTGCCTGTTTAAAAATATTCGTTTTCATTGCCATGAAGGAAGGCGATTAATTGACTTTTATTCATGGTAATGGGTAGTATTTAAACTGAGTTACTCATAAATATTAAAAAGAAACGATATATCTTACCTGTATGTGTAGCAGAGCTTATTTACACATGCATAAAAGTTATAACGTGGCAGCGGTAAACAATCATAGCTTCACAACTAACACAAAAATGCCGATTTCAGCGCCTCTATACTATTGTTTAATGAACTGCCAGTAGGAGAGTCAGTAGTATCCGTTTGATGCTGCCACCTAGTGGAAAACGGAAAAATTAAGACATTCGTCATCTTGCCATGGTCTCCCCTATATGCAATACGTTTGAAACAACTGAAATTACAATCAATTTTCATAATCCCTTCCGACGTGAAAATAAAATAACATTACACACTGCAAATAGAAGCGTCTTAAATTTAGACACATATGTGACTGAAAAAGAATTTTAGACACTTAAGTGTCTTAATCTGAAAATTAAGACACTATAGATGTTTTAATTTAAGATACATAAGCGTCTTACTATGACCATGGTGTAAACGAACTGAGAATAATGTCTAAAATATCCGCAAACGTCTTATTTTAAGACACTTCATTGCTTTAAACGTGTCTTAATTTAAGACGTTTTGATTCTTCCGACGCAATAACCACCAGGGGGCACTAGCACTCCCAGTTGCGCATGCGTTTTAGATGTCTTCGTTCGAAGTGGTATACGTTGTAATTCAAACAAAGTTTGTTTTTATGTACGCGTGTATTTTAATTCGTTTTTTGCGAAATGTGAAGTACTGTGATTTTAATTCGTATTAACTTGGATTATTTATTTATTGAATACATACATCTGACGTGTGTGCTCGACATCAAATGTCTCTTAGAAGCTGTCGTCGATACAAGGGCGGGATAGACACAGAACAGAAGTAGACGACGGTTGAAGATTACACCCGGAAATTCTACAAAGCGTGTGCAATGGGCTTAGTGTTAACTCGTATCAATTTATATCAATAATATTGTGTTATTCATTTTCGTCCTGTCGAAGCTGGCAAAAAAAAAGAAACTTTTGTCTGGCGGGTCCTGTTTTTAGGATGAAACATCTCATTCTTTAAATATGGCTAGTCGGATGTATTATGGGATTACCTTTTAAACTGATGAAAGTCTTTCTCCCTCACTGTGGTTGTGGTAGTTTTTAAAATTTCAAATCGAGGAATATTTCTTACCTCTTGCAGCAACTCAAGTAAGTTTCTTTATAGTAGTAAAATTAGTGTATTTTATGATTTTATTTATTGTACTAAACAAAATCCTGCATGAAATTTAATTAGTTTTGAATCTGTTCGCAAAAAACCCCACTAATTCTAGAAGTATATATTTTTAAACTTATGACGTTCTTTTTTATTACGAATTATATATTCAATGTCAGTTCTTAGTTTCAATGGATAATTTTTATCTCGCAGTAAATGACGGCCACAAGGAAGTAAAGAAAAAAAAAAAACTTTGAAAGATGACCTAATGCTTTCTTACTTCCTGGCATAAAACCGCAGATTAAAAAAAGATAAATAAAGTAAATGAGACTGGTCTATTATATGAAGCTGCCTGTAAAAATATACATATGTATTTGATTTGCAATCAACTCTAATACTGATCTTTTTATTATTTTTAATAAAAAAGTAATTTGAAATTTATAATGGGAAAAAGTAAAAACCTCTAACTAGATTTCGTATTTAAAATTGTGGTAACTTTATTTATATGCACTTATACGAAAAATACAAAAATGACAGATGTTACTGTATATATTTAAGACGAAAGAAGTTTGGAAATCATAAGTTATTTTTTCCTCATGTTTTTAATATAGAATATGTACTTATTTGTTTTTATTGATAGTTGAATAGCTTTTGTGAGTACCCTCTGATCTACATAAAAACTTGCCCATGTGGAAATATAAATTTTTTAAAAACATAATTTTTAAATAAGTATTTTCATTTTTTTGGGGGGGGGGGAGGGGAGGATTTTGCATGAATTTTTGTAAAGCTGATATCTTAAATCTTGCACTGATTATAATGAAAGTTTTGAACTTTTAGAGTAGGACAAGTTTAAAAACGCAAATATATTTAACAAAATACCAAAGTCATTTTTTCCCCAATGTTATTAAAGTAGAATATTTATTTATTTATTTTCATTATTCATAGTTAAATGGCTGTTGTGATTATCAAGTGATGTATATGTAAAATTGCCTATATGGCAATATATTTTTTTATATTTTCATTTTTTGGGGGGGAGGGATTTTTGCAATTTTCGTACATCTGATATTTTAAATCTTTTTCCACATTCAACCGAGTATAATAAATATTTTGAACTTTTAGAGTAGGACAAGATTATAAAATATAAATATATATTTATCTATGTACCTTAAAAGCCCTTAATAGGGAACACTTCGGGACCGCGGAATTTGTCCGATAATTGGAGATGTCTACTTTTTTGAGGTAAAAATATACAAATATGTATGTCTGCTGATTAAAAAAGTATTCGTTAAATAGAGGTGTTCGCCATTCGAGAATGTCCATTAACCTCCACAACGGATACTCCCGAATACCGGACATCTCAATTTAGACAACTATAATGCAGGGTTGCGTTTTTTGCAAAAGTACTTCTTGATTAAAGGAAGGGCAAACTGGGAAGTGCCCCGTCCCCCTACGACTGTAGTGCCCCCAAATTTGATGTGCAATATTTGTAAAGCTTATATTTTAAATCTGTTTCGAAATTGTACTGATTATAATCCATATTTTGAACTTTTAAAGTAAAATAAGGTTAAAAACAAAATAAATTTTAAAAAATCTAATATTTAGATAAATATTTTTTGTTTTTTAATCTTGTTCTACTCCTGAAGTTCAAGATATTGATTATAATCAGTACAATGTCGTAAAAGATTTAAATTATCAACGTAACGAAAATTGTATACCAAAACTGAGAGCACCAAAAAAATCAGGCTGTATTGGGGGGGGGGGGGAGGACCACAGCCAAATATTTTTCCAGGATTCAACGTGGTCAAACATGGCTACGTATGATGCTTACAAAAAAATGGATGCGATTCAGACGTTTGAAGTGTCTGAAATTCAGACGCAAAAAGTGTCTGAAAAAATTCAGACATTTTAAAATGTCTGAAAATTGAACACTCCATTTCAGACACTTAAGTGTCTGAATTTCAGACATTTTAATTTAGAGTGCAAATATACACTCATTGCTTTTGGATAAAATATCACTATAGATGACAGAAATAGTCCTTTTTCTGAAATTGATACTGTAGGGGGCCAGTAATTTAAGTTTACAAATATGGATCTAAAAATTCTAGCCCACTTAAAATATCAGTTTAATTATGACTAACCTAATTTCACACAGTAAAAAATTAAGGGCTTTAAACAAGTTAATGATCTACAAATTTTCAATTTTTTTTTTTTTTTTTTTTTTTTTTTTTTTTTATTGTGAAACACTTAAGTTAAATAATTTTGATTTTATTCTTTTTACTTTCTTGGTCACACTGTTTTGAATGCATTTTGAAAACTGATGAAAATAACATTTATTTTATGAGGAAATAATCCTCCGTGTTGCCATTTATAGGTTTTGTTCCAAAGCAAAAACATTCAGCTATTTAGAAGTCGAGTAAAAATGTAAAAGAATCAAACAGTTTAATTAACATACATATAAAATCACAAATAATTGTACAAAAATTACTTTCAGGTGCGTACATATAATATAAAGATATTTAAAATACAAATGAAAAATATCTTGAAATACATTAGAAAAACCGAGAAAGTTTTCAACCATTACAAGGCGTCATCAGTAGGATTTAAATGTTATTTCCTTTGAGATTATTCGAGAATTGTCGAGAAAAAAAAGGTACATTATAATTTCTTCTAATAAAAATAATCTCACGAATACCACTTCGCAACGAAAGACTCGTATACTAGGAAAAACTACGGCTTTGCTCGCGTAATAGTTGAAATATGCGAAGTGGTATTGGAAGTGATTCCTTGTAATGCTTACTACTACCGTCTCTTATAATTTTGTATGATAATTATTAGGTCGATTTCATTAAAAATCTAACTATTGCAATAACTTCGTTTATCTATCTATCAATTTATTGCATATATTGTCATCACGATAACAACCGCAATACTGTACCAGTTCAAACCTGATTAGAATAATGCATTGATCTTACTGATATCTTACTAGGGAACATCCCCAACTGTCAGTTATGGATTTTTACGTGAGTGGTATTGTTCAAAAGCTCTTGTCCACAAGAATAAAGAAATGTGTAAGAACTTTACTCCCGAAACCAGTATTTCACGAGATATGGAGACTTTTCTGTTTCAGAAGAAGATAAATATAGAAAGGAAAACAGCAGCAAATTCCTACAAAAGCTATCGAAGGCAATAATATTGTAATATAATTAACCATGGTAGTGTTTTTTACGCAAAAGTGTCGAAAATACAAGTGCTTAAAAGACCAGGCGCAAACGATGAAGGGCATTATCGTTTGAGAGTCAGTTCAGGATTGTTTAGTAAGAGCATACATTTTTTAATGATGGGAAGACTGGATCCGTGTTTAGAACTGAAGACTTCTGGAAAGCATATACTGATGCACTGCATTAGATTGTTCGAAAGCTCTTGTAGTCCAGGCAATAGAGACCGTATAGGGACTCTACCAAGCAAAATTAATGGTAGTACTGAAAATCAGCTTTCTAGATGTTTTTTGGGTCGCTGAATCCGAATTTGTAACTTCCCACCAAAATTTCCCCCGGCAACCCCCCCAAATTTTGGTAAAAAGCTCCCCAAAAAAGGTTTTTATTAAAAAATTCCATTTTTTTATTGTTTTAGGGAAAAAGTAGCTAGAAATTCAGAAAGTAGACTAAATTTGCAACAATTTAGATATATGACATTATGACTTAGGATGAAGGGGAAGGGGGATCTGCCTCGGAACATGCGTCGCAGTGCTGTGTGGACTAAGTTGCGCAATTCTACTTAACCACTCACACGTTTATATTAGCCCTCCCATCTTCCCTCCGAACTTTCTCTATAAAGTTTAATTTAAGTTTTTTGGGTCGCTGAATCCGAATTTTTAATTTACCCCCAAAATTTCCCCCATGAACCCCCACCCCCAAATAGTTGTTTTTAACTTAAATTTCTTATTGTTTTAGGGGAAAAGCATTACAAAATTCAGAAACTAGACAAAATTTGCAACAAATAGGATATATGACATTATGACGTAGGATAAACGGGGAGAGAGGGGGCTGCCTCGGAACATTCCCCGCGCGCTTTTCTCAAAAACCAAATTTTTTCAAAAAATAAATTTTTGGGGGGGTTGCCGGGTGAAATTTTGGTGGGAAGTTATAAATTCGGATTCAGCGACCCAAGAAACATCTATAAAGCCGATTTCCAGTACTACCATTAATTTTGCTAGGTAAAATTCCCTATTGCCTGGACTATTGTTACAAAGACAAAGAAATATATAAGGACTATACTCCCGAAACCAATAGTTCACGAGATATGGACTCTTTTTTTTGTTTTAGAAGAAGATAAATATAGAAGGGAAAACAGCATGAAATTCCCACAAAAGCTATCGAAGACAAGAATTTTGTATTATAATTAACCATGGTAATATTTTTCTCCGTAAACGTGTAGAAAACACAAGTGTTTCCAACAACAGGCACAAACGATGACGGACATTATCGTTTTGGCATTCAGCGAAGGTTTCTTTAGTAAGAGCATACAGGTAGCATACAGGTTTTACTGATGGGAAGACTGGATCCTTGTTTCGTACTGAAGACTTCTGGAAAACATATATTGATGCACTGCATCAGATTGTTCGAAAGCTCTTGCTACAAGGACCAAAAAATATATAAGGATCATACTCCCGAAAGCAATAGTTCACGAGATATGGACTCTTTTCTGTTTTAGAAGAAGATAAATATAGAAGGGAAAACAGTATGAAAATCTTACAAAATCTACCGAAGGCAAGAATTCTGTACTATAATTAACCATGGTAATGTTTTTCTACGTGAAAGTGTCGAAAACACAAGTGTTTATAACACCAGGCACAAACGATGAAGGGCATTATCGTTTGACAGTCAGCGTAGGTTTGTTTAGTAAGAGTGAAGCATACCTGTTTTACTGATGGGAAGACGGGATCCGTGTTCCTTATTAAAGCCTTTTGAAAAGCATATATTGATGAACTGCATCGAAAGTAGGCGAAGAGAACTGCCTGTAAGCCAAATGATGTATTTTTAGTATATCTCCTATAGTAATAGTCTTAACATCACAACAAATATTTCGATGAGTTTTTTTAATATTCTACTATTATTTTTTTTACTAAGAAATTGTAGTCCTGGAAGAAATAAGCATTCAGTGGCTGAAAGTATTTTGTCGCTCTAGCTGTGAGGAACACTGGCTGCATAACATAACCTAGTTTTACGCTGTATTAATTTTCATCTGTTTCGCCACTCCATCTATCCGGTACCAGGATAGCATTCTCATTATCACTCCATCTATCCGGCACCAGGATAGCATTCTCATTGTCAATCTATCATGAAACACTATCGTGAAAATGACTATCATAATTAATTATAAGACAAAATTCCCGTCTTCGATAGCTTTTAAAAGGACCTCAGATTATTTTCCCCTTCTTTATTATCTCTTGTTTCGAAACAGAAAAGGGTCCATACCTCGTAAACTATTTGATTCAGGAGCATAGTTCCAGTACATTTTTTGATCTTGTGATAATAGCTTTCTAAAGATACCACAGTGATGTGGAATCACATATATTTTCCTTAAATTATTCTCTTTTTTTTTTTAAATTTCAGTTAAAACTAACTTTTAAATACTTATTTATTTTACCCTAACACTTTTCTTTCAGTTCACATTAAATTTTTCCTCTAAAAGAAAAGAAAGAAAAGTTATTTAATATCATTAACTTTATCATTATATACTTTATCATTAAAACGGCTCTCACATAAATAAAATTCATTTAGATGATTATTCAACCACACTACATATAAAAAAGGAATAAACATCGACTTTGCTTTCGGTCAGTAGAAATAACTCTTTTCTCTTCTTAATTTCTAAGTTTACCTTCCTCGTTAATTCATAAACATTTCCAGTACATGTGGTCTGTTTTATCTTTCACGCTATTTTCCCAAAACTTTTCTCCTAACGCACAAATTGGCGTTAGAATTCTTTCTGGCTTACCTTTTAGGACTGCTATTCTGGTGGTCCTGCCACGAAATACAAAATTCTCCTAATTGTCCAAAGCGTAACAGATAATTTTTGCTCATATAATATCATTTATTTTTAAAGTGCTCTTTTCGCCAATTGTGTGATGCCAATGTATGTATTACAGAATGATTAATTGAACTGTTCGCTCTCGCTTCACGAACTCAGTCATGTGAAAACGTTTCTTAAAAATGATCTCAGGCACCATCCCTTTCCATTTCTGTATGAAATGCTTTAATTTTATACTTCTACTCCAAATAAGATTTCGTAAAAAGCAATTTAAAAGCATTTATTATTATA
The DNA here is from genome assembly GCA_963932465.1 of Maratus speciosus. NCBI lineage: Eukaryota > Metazoa > Arthropoda > Arachnida > Araneae > Salticidae > Maratus > Maratus speciosus. The sequence continues at coordinate 242,142,868 of OZ010800.1, read as the reverse complement.
ATTTATCACAACCTACAGTTATTTATAAACTCCAGCGAATTCGTGCAAAGTGAACCTGGTCGACATTTACGATCGTCGAATATTTTAAAGTGCAGAACTATACTATAACCACTCTCCTTAAAATCCAGTGCTGGCAGTTGGGGATGTTCCGTAGTTAGTTCTTTAATCAAGTTTGTAGCTCTTATAGATTGTGTACAAGGACACACACAATCTAAAAAAACGTGCAAAAATCGTCACCTCAATAACGTCAGAAATTAAAATCTAATTCGGACAGTGTATTTATCTAATAAGCATCTTCAATGAATTCTATAACCAAGATCTTATAGTTTGTTTACAAAGAATTTTTTGTTGCCAGTATTTAACTAAATTGATATACACTTTAGTTTTAATAAATGGCGGCAAACTTTATACATTTCTGAATTCTTTATCAAAACTCTGCATACAGATGGAATGAAATTTGTTTTATGTATTTACATGGTCTGTTTTAAGGGGATACATGGGTTTCGAAGTTTTAAAAAAAGCATATTTTCTGCATTTGTTTTATATATAATAAGTAAATTATTTTATTCTAAAGTTTAAGCTCATAAAATAGCAATATTGGAAAAAAAATCATTAAAAATATTGGAAAATTCAGCCGGTGCGACCTAGTTTCCGGAGACCCCCCCCCCCCCTCCCCCTAAAAATGTTTCCTCGTGGTGGTCAAGATAACTACTGATAGCTTTATCTGAAATTAAAAGAAAATCTGTTGGTAGATAAGTATATCTCGTGATTGAACGAAGGATTGAAATAAACATTTGAATTTGAATTTTTGGCACAGTTGTACGCAAAACAGTAAAATTTTTGATAAAAATTACAATAAGTATAGTTTTGTGAAATTAGTTGCAATGAAAAGGGAAAAAAATCCTTCGTTCAATCACTGTCAGTGCTATTTTGAAAAAGTTCGCAAAATTTCGATGAAATCGGTGCATTTGTCTTTCAGAAATCGTGTGCGCCGACTTCAAAAATAGTGTTTTTATAAAAAAGTGATATACATGCGTTGTTTCCGTACGTTCTAGCGCCCCACCAGTGGCCGAGAGGTTCTTTTCTCGAAGCTAGTAGATGGGAGGTGCGTGGTTCGAACCCAACCGCGCTCGTCGGCCTAATCGTTCGGAGTTTTCTTCGAATCTTGGATTTCCATGAGTAAATACGGATTAGGCTCCCTCTGAAAGACCCCCACGGGGGGCACTTCCCGTAGGACTTATATCTCTCGAGTAGGTAATTGGCCGTCAAAAATCAACACAACACAACACAAAATATACATATGTATATAGTTTTACTATTATTATCGAAACAATTTAATATTAGTTTATTAATTAATTTATATATATAATTATACATCTTTTTGAATAATTTTTACATTTGTAATATTTTACTATTTATTTTTTTTTTCTGGTTTAAATTTAGAAATATATGTTTTAACGATATTAACTTTTAACCGTTAACTATTATACATGTTCAATATTCTAACGGTGTTAATCGCCTTAAACCGTTATATATCTTTGTTGCACGTGTAAGTTTTTTTAAGGTTCCTTCAATGATTTTCTAGAGGGTAAGTTTAATTATTTTAACAAGTATTTTCAAATAATTTTCTTAGTTCTTTCAATCTATGTAATTCTTATTTTACATTGTTTTTATACTTATTGGCTTACAGTCGATTGGGTACATAAAATAATTAATTTTTCAGCTTAAAGCTTGATTCTTTTACAGAAATCGACTGTGTATTGCTTATATTTGTATTTCATGTACCCCTGAAGAAGTGAAATACACTATAAGATTCCTTCTACATCCATCCAATTGATATTTCATTTGTTTTTTCATACGTCATTTAATAGTTCTACATTACTTAGCTGTTTTTTTTTTTTATCTTTTATCTGTAACTGGTTATTGCATCAATTTTCATCAATTTGCAGGTGTTTAAATGGTTTAACTGTACAGAAAGTTTATATATATGTTGCATGTTGCTGTCGACTTTTGTGCCATTCCGGAGATACTCGTATGTATGGAAGTAAATGTAGTATAGTAATCAAGGCCAACCCTCCGTTATCATGAGACCACCGGAGAGTAGTAGTGGTGGCGAATTAGAAGACAGGCACCATAAACGTTGAAAGAATTTGCTATGGAATAATTAATAGAGAGGCATCGTAATTTAAACGTTGTTTATTTGGCAGACACATATCGTAACATTTCCAGTAGCTTATCCATGAACTCTCGAATAATCGCTGATCCACTTCATAATAAACTTAAGATGTTAAAAGTATTAGAATCTACATATTAAAAGTCATTCACCCCAAGTGACGTGGATTTATTAAACAAACAAAAAACGTAAAAATCTCTCGCTCCTCGTCGATGCAACAGAATAAATACTCAAAGAAACAGAACGCGGACGGATACATTACATGTTAAAGAACAAATACCGTAAAAGAGGCCGGATTGACGCGATGAGATGCAGAATACGATAGGACTTAGCTCCGGTGGAAGGGGGGGGCGTGACGACGATGTGAACTCTTAAGCCTCGGCGTCAGAATCGTTACGCAAACAAATGTTGGCGGGAAGCTGTCCATGGAATTATGGGAAATAGGAACAAATGCTATTAAAAGCTTTCGAAACAAAAAGAATTTAGTTTTAGAATAAAATGAAAAAAGTAATTTAATGGGTTTTATAAGATTGGACGAATGGATTAAGGTTTTTAGAATAATAAAAGAATACGCATTTAAAGCATGGAAAAAAGATAAGAGATATTTAAGATATTATTAAAGCTAAGTAAAAAAGGGGTAAATATTAAGAATTTGGAATAGTTTTACTAAGATAAAAGGGCGAAATTTTTTATTATTACATATATATATATATATATATATATATATATATATATATATATTTCAGGGTATATTTCTGGCAGCATCATTATGCTTTGTTTTTAAAAGTATTAATATTTATTATTTAAAAAAATGTTTTGAAGTTCGAATTCTTAATCGTTTTCTCTTTTTTCTTTTTCTTTTTCTTGAACTACCAACATTGTTTTTCTGACAAAAGAAAAAAAAATATCTTCATGGCTACAGAAGTATCTTTTTTATTGAAAAAACTATAATTTTTACCAATTCAAAAAAAAAAAAAAAAATCTGGAAGTTGTATATAGCATTCGGCGAGGGACTTTTTTTTTTTTCGCAGTGCCTTTGAAGTTCGTCACGGTTCGTTTTCGTCCACTTTCGCTTTCCTATTTTCAACATTCGGAGATATCTTTAAATTTATGTTTTAAAAAATGGCAAAATACTGACCGGTGGGGTTTTTTTCACTTTCGCTTTGAACAAAATGTCAGTTCATACAAATACGAGGTTAGTTTTAAAAAACAGGCAGGATCATGTTCTGAACTGCCAGGTGTACTGTACACTGGGGAAGGCTTTCAAATCTAAGTTTGTTTGGATAGATTATCTTTTAAAAAATATATATATGGGACAATATCACAAAATACGAAGATTTCCGTCCGCACAATAAAATATTTATTAAATGTTAGATAATGCAATTTTCTTTTTTACATTCTAATAAAAAATATTCTTAGAAGTATTTTCAAGACATATTATATTCATAATAACACAAAAATAAAGCAATTAAAAGACTTTAACTTTCAGATTGTCATTTTCCTGGCATGTCACACGGTAATGTGCAAAGTAAAAGGCTTTCTGCTATACTGTACAAATATATTTTTCTAGTTTTTTTAATATCTAATTATTAATTATACCTTATATAACACATATATGAGAAAGATAACAAGTTCTGTATTTTACAAATAATTTTCCATAATTAAAATATGACTGTCACTGAAAATGAATGTAATTTTCCTGGCCTGCTCATTTTAGTACTCTATGAGGTATAAAGATGGCACTGCAGAGTAATCCTTTAAGTTCTTGACATAGTTCAAGTCAGAAGTAGTAAAACCGTTGCTACCAGCAATACCTTTTAGATATTTCTTTGAAAATAATGTGTTTAAAGGCTTTGTAAAAATTGAGTAGACTTTTATTATGTCATTTTCCTGGCTTCAATAATTTACAAATAAAATTGAACATTACTCTGAATTTAATATACCATACGGGAAACGTGTTCCTTTAAACGGAATTAAAATGTTAAATCTAAAGGAAAAAAAAAACAAGAATGGGAAAAATGTTTTCGAATGAAATTGTCATTATCCTGGCATACATATGCCAAGAAAATGACATATAATTATAATTACATAAAAATGAACTTAAGCTCTTTAAATTTTAACAATTTTACGTATAAATTCCCTTATTCATCGGCTCTAAAAACATTTTAAAAAGAATCAGAAGTTTTGAAACGATTTAAATTTTCAAAAAAATTTGTTTTCGAAATCTCACATTTCGTGATATCCACCCATTTAAACAAATTCGAGGGCGTGCTGAATTTAGTAAAGCCCTTAACACGAAATCCCTCCCCGAGAAAAATTTCTCAATTTACCTCTATTTGGGTATTTTTAATGTTATTATTCCGAGCTTGAACAACACGGAATCAGATAGTTTATAAATGTATTTCATTTATATTTTAAAGTATTTTTCAAATTATTGAAACTGAAAGTTAGCACTTTAATTAAATCAAAATATTTAATTATGTTCGAAACAAACAAAATTCGTATCAAATAGAGCGACAGTATACTTTCTAATTTGTATATTCCACGTTAAGGATTAGAAAAATCTTTCCAATAAAATACAGTCATTAAAACAAAAAATCCTACGAAAAACCAAAAAATATTTCTCATGCAAAAACGTTGTGCGACACGGTAATAATAAAGTCCACAGGGACGTATAAAAAAAGCAATGCGTTTTCAAGTTTTTGTGCCATTAAAGCTGTAATTTATAAAAGAATTCATTGAAATATTTGAGTGCAAATCATTTCCTTAATGATTGTGCTATACTATTTTTCACCCGAACTAAAGAATAACAGCATGATTATCAAAAACTGAAGTTATTTTTCCTCGTATTTTGCGTAGTTACTTTCTAAGAGAAAAAAAGAAACAAACATTTGTGACAGCTTTAACAGAAATAAAAATAAGATAAGTATCTAAATATTTAAATTCCAGTAAAGAATGTATAAGTATTTAAGTAGCAAATATAATAATAAATTGGAATTTTTTCATATTTACAAATTAAAGATTACAGATTCTATGAATTAAAGTATATTTAGTTTGTTATTATTATAAGAAAATGAATGTATTTGTGCGACATAAAAGCCTAACAGAAAGATTATGCAGTAAATAAGTCATAATAGAAAGATTAGCGCTGTTGAAAGAAAAATATACAAGGCGCACCTTATCGTTCACCAATAACCTATTACTAAACCATTAATTTTACTGTTATTTTAAACTCAATCATAATGATTGATAAAGTTGTCATACGAATTCAATTTTTTCAACTGCGCGAAAAACTGCCCCAGCCTGGGTTTACACCTTGACTTGCTAATTTTTTTCGCTCAGTTCACTGTAAAAAAAACACTGTAGATTTGCTAGAACAAACTCCATCACAGTGAATGCGCTGTATCTTTCTTTGGTTTCCTGACTATATTAGCATGGAAAATACAGTAGTTGCGTAAAATTAACAGCACAATGTGCTGGCAATTTTGACGCATTTTTTTTACAGCACAAACTGCTGGTGTCCAAATTGCCAGCAGAATGTGCTGTTAATTTTACGCAACTACTGTATTTTCCATGTTAATGTAGTAAGGAAACCAAAGAAAGCTACAGCACATTCTATGTGATCGAGTTTGTGCGCGAAATGAACAGTACTTTTTACTGTAAAAATGTCGTTTTTTTTTTTTTTTTTTTTTTTTTTTTTTTTTTTTACAGTGTTGGAAAACTAGAATTCGAAATATAACTTTGCATATCAATATGATTGAGTTTAAAATAATAGTGTATCTACGTATCCATCGTTCAAATGGAGTTCCGTTACCCACGGCTTATTCTATAGAGCTGTCTACATGGCAGACGAGATGTTGTTGCCAGTAAGGTTATTCCAGTGAAATATCTCAGACGCTTGTTTACTATTTGTTGTTCTGTTTGTCAGACCTGGTATCGCAAATGGTAGAGTATTGACAATGTAAACCAAAAGTTCCAGGTTCGTGTCCCGGCTTGGCATTTTTTCGTTCAGTTGGAAAAAACTCAATTCGTATAATAACTTCACTTATCAGTATGAATGAGTTTAAATCCATCGTTTAAATGGAGTTCCATTACCTACGGCTTATTATTCTGTAGAGCGGTCTATATGGCAGGACAGATCTTGTTGAAAGTAAGATTATCCGAGTGAAATATGCCCGCTCGCTGTCATTCCAGATAGCTCAAACGGTAGAGCATTGACAATGTAAGCCAAAGGTTCTGGGTTCGAGTCCCGACTTGGACACATTTTAGCTCAGTTGTAAAAATTGAATTCGAATTATTTTTAATTAAGTAGCACAGATTTTTGGCTCATCATAGGTATTTTGTGGGATGGTAAATGGTAGGTTTGGCATTAGTAGCGTTCGGAAATAATAGGTTAGATAGGTCCTAGTAATTTTAGAATTCTGAGATGCTAACGGTTTGACCATTGATTGGTCATTCCTGCAAATGCATCGTTGGCCAAATGGTATTTCAAAGTGTACCTTTCTTACTTTGGACCAATGTGAGGCAACAGTTAGTCAGCAAACGTTTGACCCATCCATTTTGTATTACTTGGGTAAAGACATGTTCCATGTGCAAAACTTCCGAATATCGTTCTTTATTATACAAAAATTTTGTTGCGTTAAAAAGTTACGAAATTTACATTTTTATGCTGACCCTGCTTTTTATAAGTTATGTTTGGAAAAATTATCTCCCTGCTCCAACAAATAAATCTAAAAAAATCCCTTTTGTACGGCTAAAAATCGCAGCGTATGGTACGTTGAATTTTATGAATTTTCAGTGTTTTGTTCGTCTTTGGCAGGGACTTATTTTAGGATTTAACTATTGATTAACGATAAAAACGAACCTTGTGTTAAAAAAAAAGTATTAAAAAGTTATGTAACGCTTGAAATCCGATTAAAGCTTGCATTACGTGCCTATTTTTAAGAGAAAAATTTAAGGTTAATGACGTATTTTCTTACCTACTTTACATATAAAATGCAATTTTTTATTTCATTTTGAACGCTTATAACTCAGATTCTACTGAAAGAATTGTTAGTTAAGTAAGTTTTTTTACGTCACTTAGTTATAGAGCTTTGCGAGGAAATTTATGTAATCAGGTCAACACGATTATGGAAGATAAACTCACCAAATATATGCAAATATAAATGCAAATGCGCATTTCATTTCGTTTTTTACTTGAGTTCTGCTGAACGGTTTTGATGATATTATCACTGTCAGTTACGTAATATTTTGGTGACGGCTGGTAGTTTTCTATTAGCCTGGTGCAGGTGATAAATCGCCAAATATTGTTTCAATCACCATCATTCATATCCCACGCATTGCACTTAAAATATAAACCTTTCACTTATCTAATTTAAAGTAGATAACTTTCATTTAAAATAAATGTATCAATACTAGGGGCCTGTGCTCTTAGAGTACTTCAGCAATTTCAACAGAGTCTACGTTTCTCTTTATATACACTGTTAGAAATACTTTTTTCAATTCACGGAAATTTTACTGGCAGCAGTACTACTAGGATTTTTCCGTTAATACACAAATAACCATTTTTGCCTCCATTACAGCAGGCAAAATATACGTCAATTGAAGAAAATTGGGATAAAAAAAAAAGCTGCTGAACTTGGGATCGAACCACCTACCTTAGTCTTACGAGACCAGTACTCTAACCCAGGGTTTAATTTCTAACAAAAAATGTTCCGGAGTCCTAATATTCTGCGGTACGTATAATGTACCGTTACCCCCTCCCTTCCCGTCACTCCAGTCTTCATATTTATATTTCGTACATTATTTTCAAAATTTAAAGCATTTTTTTTTTCTTTAACAAAATAAAAATTCTAAAGGTATCTATCACCATGTACTTAGCTGTCAACTATTCCACTTTCTAGTTATCATTCCTTCCGAATAGTAATCTTTACCTAATTTTAATGTATAATTGCAGAATTCTGCGATTAAATATGATAAGGATTATGATTCGAAAATAGTGTTAATACAAAAAAGGGATAGTTCGCAGCTATGCATTATTATGAAAAATGAATGAAATTATAGAAATTAATATTTATATGCTGAAGAATGGAGCAAAGTTTTCAATTTCCTATAAAAGTGCATATGTTAAACTATAATCCATTTCTTCCGCATTTCAGTCTTTTGTGGTGAGTCCATGAAAATCAGATTAAATTAAAAATTTGACACCATTCTCGGAAAAGTTCGATGCTTTTATAGAAAAGGGTAAAACACTGATCGATTTCTTTTTACCAGAATAACAACACATGACAATTGTATCTACTTCCAAATGAAAGTGACTTCGTAAATGTGCAGAACAGAGCCTTAGCATGGGCAGCGTTCAGGATACAAAATAAATAGAAAAAATCACTAACGTGATTTTTATACTCGTGCGCAAAAGAAGACACAAAACCCCAAACAAATAAAATCTCAAGCTGATTCTCGTTCGCTAAAAACTGAAAATATTCATTTCAGGTTAGATATCTAAATTTAAAAAAATCCCAGCCAATTAAAAATTATCCTACTGTCACAAAAAAAAAAAAAATCGAACTGAATTTAAATTTATTGTTCAGTCTCTTGAGTAGCACGCGCCGTATGAACACGACGCCGCCGTCCATGCCAGACATAAATTTGCAAATATCACTAGAATAGAAAAACAGGATTTCTCGTTTCCCTTCATTCTGACAAAATATCATTAAAAGGATTTTAAATAGAATATATCGCGTTATTTTAAAGGACAATTTTTTTTTTTTTTTTTTTTTTTTTTTTTTTTTTTTTTTTTGTGTACATGAATAAATAAAATTTTGAATATAAGACAGATTGAATTCCAGTCAGTTCAAGCTCAAAAACTGATATAAAAATTGATTCCGTATTATCACCATCTCCTACGTCTGTGCGACGCAGTAGGTCACATATAAGCGTCTTGATAAAAAATAATGAAAAAGCTTGGAGATGGGAAGGAAAGGGTAATTGAGGCTTCGGTTTTTCGGAAGCGCTATTGCACTGGGCTCCGGAGCATTGTATTTATGAGCTCCGGTGAATTCCGATCAATATTTAAATGTTTAATGAAAATAGAGAAGTACCGGAGATGAAGTCCAGTGGGCTCCAGTGTAAATTAAGCCCTGCCTTTCGAAAAATATTCTGAACATTTTGTACTATCACATAAAAAAACTAGTATGTTGGGGCCATCACAAAACTTTCTTCTATATAAATCACATTCATATCACGGTATACCTGAATCTGAAATTTATTTAAAATCCAAACTTGAGATATAATTCTTGAGATAGAGCTATTGCGGAAATCGCAAAAAAATGCAGTATAGCAGCGCCACCTGTTGAGCGATTTACACCAAACTGTATAAAACGTCAATTCATGTCCAGTACTTACTGAATCTGAAGTTTGATGAAAATCCCTGCATTAGTTCTGGAGATTGAGCTATTATAGAAATCGCAAAAATGCAGCATAGCAGCGCCATCTCTTGAACAATTTACAACAAAATGTACAATACGTCAATTCAGTTCAAGGACTAACTGAATCTGAAGTTTGATGAAAATCCGTGCATCAGTTCTGGAGATTGAGCTAATATGGAAATCGTGAATAATGCTGCATAGCAGTGCCACCTGTTGAGCGATTTACGCCAAAAACTAATCAGCACCAATTTTTATCAGTGCCTAACTGAATATAAATTTTTATTATATTACGTGCTATAATTCTTAAAATAGAGCGCCCACAAAATTTGTGTCACATACAGACAGACTCACAGACAGACATTTTGTAAAAAGATGTTTTTCGGAACCTCTGACCCCTGAAACGCGTAAATCCATCGAAAACCGAAAGTCGAAAATTTTCACTAATCCATTACTTTCTTCTTGTAAAGATAGTAGAAAGTAATAAAAATAAATGGATTTTTTGAAATTTTCAAACTTATGCAACACTTTAAGGGGGTCCGGGACACATTTTCAAAAATATTTTATTTATTGAGTTAAAATTTTTTTGTGGTGGTTAACCATATCATTTGTAAACAAAATCGCATGATAAAACTTCTCATAATTAAACAAAAAAAATTTAAATTTTAAATTTTGTTAAAAAAGTGTGGTATTTATAGAATTTCATTTTTTTTTTCATTTAAATAAACAAAAATATATAAATTTTAATTTAGAGCCAGCATTTTAAAAAATACTAATTTTTTAAAAAATTAAAAATATTTAACGAAAAAAATACAAAAAAAGTGGTGCAACTTTTATAAAAAAAAAAAAAAAAATCATATTTTCTAAAGCAAATATATTTTTTTTTCAAATATGCTGGCTCAAAAGTAAAGTAAAATAATAGAAAAAGATATGTTCCTAGTTTCAACCCTGTATCTTTAACGGTTCTTGAGTTATAAGTATTTAAATATGAGAAATGGTGAAAAAAACCTATCATGAAGAGAAACGCAATTTCACAAGAACTCGTTTCCTTGACAACCATAGCTTGAAAGGCAGAATTTGAAAACAAACCAAAACGAAAAAAATAATATTTCCTGTTCTAATTAAGATTGAACCATGATTTAAACATCATTTTAAGCAGAAAACGGCAGAGAAATTAAAAAAAAAAAAAAAAAAAAAAATGAAGATTTTTTGTGTTTCGGACCCCCTTAAGGCGAAATTTATAATGGATTACATTTTTAATATGTGTAAAGCAAATGCGTAAATCAAATATTACTTATTTTGAAATGATTTATCCCTCTGTAAATCTCACATTATATCTTTTCAGGATAAATAGCCAGCGTCTCTTTTTAATTTAAAGTGAATTAAAAAATAAATTAAAAACATCACCTTTTACAGAATCTTTCTGTTAACGAAGTAGCTATTTTTTGTTGATAGAACATAATAAATATGGTACATAACGGGAAAATAGAATATTTTAATTTTTTTTTAAACGAACTTTAATTTCCTAATATACGAATATGCACCTAAAATAATTTTTGTATATTAAAGCGATTAAAAATGGTATTGGAAGGACTTTACATAAGACGTTAATAAAGCAATTGCACGGTAATTGCATTTGTAATAAAGCAGTTTGATTTATTTTTGAATGGAAATTTTTGTAGTTTTTTAAACACATATATTAAAAATTCATTATTATGTTTCTAGTCATCGAAAGTTAAAATCAGAAATATCCGACCAGCTGAAAACAAAACTTAAATTCAACGGCATATTGTCTATAAGCAAAAGCATAGAACAAATCAGCGTTTTTATTTTTGTTAAATATATCCAAAATTTTCCAAAAAGAGACTACAGAAATACGTATACAAGAAATAAAATACCAATAAGCATACATTTATTCATAAGAACGTAAAACTTGTATTCCACAATCATTAAGAAAATAATTTGTGCCTTAATATTTGAATGCAATCCTTCATAAATCACAGTTTTAATGGTGCAAAGCTTGAAAAACATTCTTTTTTTGAATTGTGAGTCACTCCTGGATTTATTACCACTGTCTCGAACAACTTTTTTATTAGAATTATTTTCGAGTTGCTCGTGGGTTTCTTGTTTTAATGACCGCCAATTATTGGAAACGTTTTTAAATCCTCTACTTGGAGGATGTAAACTAGAAATCTTAATGTCGGTATATTTGATACTAGCTATATTTGTTTCCGGAAGAACTAAATATTTCGCATTTTCTTTAAGTACTCTTTTTTGTAGTCCTTGTATATTTCAAAATATTTAGTTAAAGTCCTTTATAAATATTAAGTAAAATTTCATTTTTATTTCAAAAGAAAGCATTTTATGCACAGAAATTATAAAGGAATGTTATTATGTTCTAAAAAGAGTTAATATATTTGTAGCTAGGAAGGTCTGTAAACCTTTACTACTGAAGGTCTTATTTGTTACACAATCAGGAAAATTCGGCTATATACACTAAATTATTTCTCCTTGAAGGGTTATGTGTTTCACGCGTATCTGTGTATGTGGATTTCTTTATACCCTCGGAACATCCCAACGGTTGGATGGATTTTAATGAATGAGGTCTGTATATATTTGTCTTAACGGCCCGGTGGTAAAAGGCTAGGTTTTGTTTTTATAAATTGAAAATGGCGGCCGTAAAATACAAAATGGCGGTAAAGACGAAAAAAAAACTTACGCACATGATTGAGTGGCATATCATTGGATAGGTCTTTCAAAATGAAGACGATGTTTCATTGACTATTTTATAGTCAGAAGCTCCGTTAAAATATTATACAACCTGGAACTTGTGTATGTAGGATCTCTATCTTTACTGCAACTCTAACTATCTACATCTACAGACCTCATCAAAACAGTGTTTATAGATAGGAACTAACAATTAAACCCAACTTAAAAGTCATTAATACAAGTAAATAAAAAAAATAGGTAAGTAATATAAACAAGTATTATAAAAAAAAATATTTTAAGTCAATTCCTACTTAGGTCAATAAGGTAATTTTTTTTCCTCCCATTCTTCTTTCTGCTTGAGTAGCACTTAAGATGCCTTGATCAAGAAGAGAGCTCTCTCGGTCTTAAAATATCTTGATCAAGAAGAGGGCTCTCACGATTATTGAAAATTAATTAATTTAATTTAATTAATGAATTAATGTTTGAAAAAAACTGGATTAACATCAAGTGTCATCCACTGCAAGTTTAAAAAAATTACTTGAGCTTGATTGGATTAATAATAAGTATTTTATTAACGATTGAAAATTTAAACAAGGTATATATAGCGAGAGTGTGAGCTAATAGTAGGAATTGAAAAAAAAATAGTTTCACATTGATTAGAAATAATTAATTAGTTCGCTTTTTACGTAGTCGGGTTTTTCGATTTTTTAAATTTAATTAACAAATAATTTCCGTACTATTAGAAAACACGTTTTATCCACGAATTCCGGAAAGTCTAAAAAGAGGAAGAAATTACGTTCATTCCTTACCACGCATGCGTATTGGCTCTTTTAATACTGAAATCCGAATTCATTTTAAAAACGGAAAAACAAAAAATCTATAAACTAAGATTACTAATTTAATTAAAAAACTAATTAAACAACAAAGAAAAGAGACGCTTTCGAATTTAAAAATAAATAACAATTAATTTTCTCATTCTGTTAAAAGTATTCACAATTTATTTTTTAAGGTTATAAAAAAACTATTCGCATTTAAAATATATTTTAATGAACATTTTTAAAATAGATATTTTAATTAAAATATTAAATAGGAAAAAAATTATATAAAAAATTTTCGCATAAAAATATAATATTCATAATTTACATCTAGTAGTCTACAGAAAAACATTTATAATTAATATTTTTATTCTATTTTAATGCTAAAGTACTAGGCGCGCCACACACTAGAGAGCCATGCCACAATAATTGTGAGACAGAAGTCAAATTCTGAAGTTCAAACCGGTTTTTCCTTTGTTAACAGGGTGAAATTGTCGCATGCCTCACGTTTTTTTGTTGCATGTCTCCCATGTGTGTGGCGCGCCTTAAAACACCAGCCACAATTTCATTAAATACAAAATCGTCCCGAAATGAACTTTAAAATTCAAATCTTTTTAAAGAAATTAATCAAGCCGTACCCATATGAGACAAACATATTTACCTCAAACTGTTTCACTAAGGTACAACGGTAGCCGTGTTGTTAGACAGGGCTTAATTTGCACCGGAGCCCACCGACCTCAGCTCCGATACTTCTGTGTTTTCATTCAATATTTAAATATTGGTCGAAATTCACCAGAGCTCATAAACACAGGGCTCCGGAGAACTACAAGAGCGCTGCGGAAAAACCGAAGCATAATTTACCCTTTCCTTTCCATCTCCAAGCTTTTTCATTATTTTTTATTAAGACGCTTATATGTGACGTACTGTGTCGCACACACGTAGGATATGGAGATAATAGGGAATCAATTTTTATATCAGTTTTTGGGCTTGAACTGACTGGAATTCAATCTGTCTTATATTCAAAATTTTATTTATTCATGTATACAAAAAAAAAAAAAAAAAAAAAAAAAAAAAAAAAAAAAAAATTGTCCTTTAAAATAACGCGATATATTCTATTTAAAATCCTTTTAATGCTATTTTGTCAGAATGAAGGGAAAAGAGAAATCGCGTTTTTCTATCCTGGTGATATTTGCAAATTTATGTCTGGCATTGATGGCGGCGACGTGTTGATACGGAGCGTGCTACTCAAGAGACTGAACAATAAATTTGATTTAAGTTCGATTTTTTTTGTGACAGTAGGATAATTTTTAATTAGCTGGGATTTTTTTTTAATTTAGATATCTAACCTGAAGTGAGTATTTTCTGATTTTAGCCAACGAGCGTAAGCTTGAGATTTTATTTGTTTGAGGTTTTGTGTCTTCTTTTGCGTACGAGTATAAAAATCACATTAGTGATTTTTCTATTTATTTTGTATCCTGAACGCTGCCCATGCTAAGGCTCTGCTCTGCACATTTACGAAGTCACTTTCATTTGGAAGTAGATACAATTGTCATGTGTTGTTATTCTGGTAAAAAGAAATCGATCAGTGTTTTACACTTTTCTATAAAAGAATCGAACCTTTCCGAGAAGGGTGTCAAATTTTTAATTTGATCTGATTTTCAGGGATTCACCACAAGAGATTGTTATGCAGAAGGAATGGATTATAGTTTAAAATATGCACTTTTGTAGGAAATTGAAAACCTTTGCTCCATTCTTCAGCAAATAAATATTAATTTCCATAATTTCATTTATTTTTTCATAAAAATGCATAGCTGCGAACTATCCCTTTTCGGTGTTAACACTCTTTTCGAATCATAATCCTTATCAAATTTAACCACATAATTCTGCAATTATACATTAAAATTAGGTAAAGATTACTATTCGGAAGGAATGATAACTGAAAAGTGGAATAGTTGACAGCTAAGTATATGCTGATAGATACATTTAAAATTTTCATTTTGTTAAAGAAAAAAAAAATGCTTTAAATTTTGAAAATAATGTACGAAATATAAATATGAAGACTGGAGTGACGGGGGAAGGGGGGGGGGTGTAACGATCCGGTACTTTTTTTGTTAGAAATTAAACACTGGATTAGAGTACTGGTCTCGTGAGACTAAGGTAGCTGGTTCGATCCCAAGGTCAGCAGCTTTTTTTTAATCCCAATTTTCTTCAATTGACGTACATTTTACCTCATGTAACGGAGGAAAAAAAAGGATAATTGTATATTAACGGAAAAATCCTAGTAGCAATACTGCCAGGAAAATTTCCGGTAATTGTAGAAAATATTTCTGAGAGTGTATGTAAATAGAAACGCACGAGTCTGTTGAAATTGCAGAGGTATTTACACTAAGAGCACAGACCCCTAGTATTGATGCATTTATTTTAAATGAAAGTTATCCACTTCAAATTAGATAAGTAAAAGGTTTATATTTTAAGTGTAATGAGCGGATAGTGAATGACGGTGATTGAAACAATATTTGGCGATTTACCACCTGCGCCGGGCTAAGAGAAAACTACCAGCCATCACCAAAATATTACGTAACTGACAGTGACAATATCATCAAAACCATTCTGCAGAACTCAAGTAAAAAACGAATGAAATGCGGATTTGTATTTATATTTGCATATATTTAGTGCGTTTATCTTCCATTTTCGTGTTAACCTGATTACATAAATTTCCTCGCAAAGCTCTATAACTAAGTAACGTAAAAAAAACTTACTTAACTAACAATTCTTTCAGTAGAATCTGAGTTATAAGCGTTCAAAATGAAATAAAAATTTGCATATTATATGTAAAGTAGATAAGAAAATACGTCATTAACCTTAAATTTTTCTTTTAATAATAGGCATTTAACGCAAGCTTTAGTCTGATTTCAAGCGTTACATAATTATATATATATATATATATATATATATATATATATATTTTTTTTTTTTTTTTTTTTTTTTTTACACAAGGTATTCGTTTTTATCGTTAATCAATAATTAATTCCTAAAATAAGTCCCTGCCAAAGACTAACAAAACACTGAAAATTCATGAAATTCAACGTATCATAAGCTGCGATTTTTAGTCGTACAAAAAGGAATTTTTTAGATTTATTTGTTGGAGCAGGGAGAATTTTTTTCCAAATATAACTTATAGAAACCAGGGTCCACATAAAAATGTAAATTTCGTAGCTTTTTAACGCAACTAAATTTTTGTATAATAAAGAACGATATTCGGAAATTTTGCACATGGAACATGTCTCTACGCAAGTAGTACAAAATGGATGGATCAAACGTTTGCCGACTAACTGTTGCCTCACATTGGTCCAAAGTAAGAAAGGTGCACTTTGAAATACCATTTGGCCAACGAAACTTTTGCAAGAATGACCTATCAATGGTCAAACAGTTAGCATCTCAGAATCCTAAAATTATTGGGACCTCACTAACCTATTATTTCCTAACGCTACTAATGCCAATACTGCCATTTACCATCCCAAAAATGGCCTACGATGAGCCAGAAATTTGTGCTACTTGGTTAAAATTAATTCGAATTCAATTTTTACAACTGAGCAAAAAAATATCCAAGCCAGGACTCGAACCCAGAACCTTTGCCTTACATTGTCAATGTTCTATCGTTTGCGCTATTTGGTATGACAACGGGCAGGCATATTTCACTCGGATAATCTTACTGTCAACAACATCTGTCCTGCCATGTAGCCAAATCTACAGAATAAGCCGTAAATAATGGAACTCCATTTAAACGATGGATTGAAATTTATTCATATTGATAAGTAAAGTTATCATACGAATTGAGTTTTTCCAACTGAGCGACAAAATGCCCAAGCCAGGACTCGAACCCAGAACCTGTGGCTTACATTGTCAATACTCTACCGTTTGAGCTACTGGGATAACAACCGGCAGGGACATTTCACTGGGATAATCTTACTGCAAACAACATCTCATCTGCCATGTAGACGGCTCTACAGAATAATAAGCCGCAGGTAATGGAACCCCTTTTAAACGATGGATACGTAGATACACTATTATTTTATACTCATTCATACTGATTGGTAATGTTGTCATATGAATTAAATTTTTCCAACTGAACGAAAAAATGTTCAAGCCGGAACCCGAATCCAGAATCTTTCGTTTACATTGTCAGTACTCTTCCATTTGAGATACCTGGGCTGACAAACAGAACAACAAGTAGTAAACAAGCGGCTGGGATATTTCACGCGGATAACCTTCAGTCGGATAAACTTACTGGCAAAAACATCATGTTTGCCATGTAGACAGATCTATAGAATAAGCCGTAGGTAACGGAACTCCATTTAAACAATGGATACGTCGATAGACTATTATTTTAAACTCAATCATATTGATTTGTAACGTTATCATACGAATTGTATTTTTCCAACTGAGCGAAAAAAATGCCCAAGTCGAGACCCAGTCGAGTGAACCCAGGCTGGGGCATTTTTTCGCACAGTTGGAAAATTTGAATTCGTATGATAACTTTACCGATCATTATAACTGAGTTTAAAATTGTAGTAAAATTAATGGCTTAGTAATAAGCTATTGGTCAACGATAAGTTGCGCCCTGTATATGTTTCTTTCAACAGCGCTAATCTTTCTATTATGACTTATTTTCTGCTTAATCTTTGTGTTAGGCTCTTATGTCGCACAAATACATTCATATTCTTATAATAATAACAAACTAAATATACTTTCATTCATAGAATCTGTATTAAAAAAGCAGTAAACCAACTTTTAAAATGCACAAATAATGCGTGAAAAGCAGCAAACAGCTGTTTCGAATCTACAGCGAGATTCTTCTTCAGTGCAAGATAGGGAAAAAAGAACAGCGTGCTAGAAAATGCAAGACAGAGGCTTTAATTGCTATTTTAATGCTATTTTAATAGAATCTGTAATCTTTAATTTGTAAATATAAAAAATTCCAATTTATTATTATATTTGCTACTTAAATACTTATACATACTTTACTGAAATTTAAATATTTAGATACTTATCTTATTTTTATTTCAGATAAAGCTATCACAAATATTTGTGTCTCTTTTTCTCTTAGAAAGAAACTATGCAAAATACGAGGAAAAATAAAACCAGTTTTTTGATAATCATGCTCTTATTCTTTTGTTCAGGTGAAAAATAGTACTGCACAATCATTAAGGAAATGATTTGCACTCAAATATTTCAATGAATTCTTTTATAAATCACAGCTTTAATGGCACAAAAACTTGAAAGCGCATTGCTTTTTTTATAAGTCCCTGTGGACTTTATTATTACCGTGTCGCACAACGTTTTTGTATGAGAAATATTTTCTGGTTGTTCGTAGGATTTTTTGTTTTAATGACTGTATTTTATTGGAAAGGTTCTTCTAATCCTTAACGTGGAAGATTCAAATTAGAATGTATAATGCCGCTCTATTTGATACGAATTTTGATTGTTTCAAACATAATTAAATATTTTGATTTCATTATTGTACCAACTTTCAGTTTCAATAATTTGAAAAAAAAACTTTAAATTATAAATGAAATACATTTATAAACTATCTCATTCTGCGTTGTTCAGACTCTGAATAATAACATTTAAAATACCTAAAATAAGAGTTAAATTAAGATATTTTTCTCAGGAATGAATTTCGTGTTGAGGGCTTTACTAAATTCAGCACGCCCTCAAATTTATTTATATAGGTAAATATCACGAAATGTGAGATTTAAAAAAAAAATTTTTTTTTGAAAATTTAAATCGTTTTAAAACGTTTGATTCTTTTTAAAAGGTTTTCAGAGCTGATGAATAAAGGAATTTACGCGTAAAATTGTTAAAGTTTGAAGAGCTTAAGTTTATTTTTATGTAATTATAATTATATGCTATTCTCTTGGCATATGTATGCCAGGATAATGACAATTTCATTCTAAAACATTTTTCTTTTTTTTTTTTTTTTTTTTTAGATCTTACATTTTAATTTCGTTTAAAGGAACATGTTTCCTCAATAGTATCTCGAATTCAGAGTAATGTTCAGTTTTATTTGTAAATTATTGAAGCCAGAAAAATGACATAATAAAAGTCTACTCAATTTTTACAAAGCCTTTAAACACATTATTTTTAAAGAAATATCTAAAAGATATTGCTGGTAGCAATGGTTTTACTACTTCTGACTTGAACTATGTCAAGAACATAAAGAATTACTCTGAAGCGCATCTTTATACCTCATAATATACTAAAATGAACAGGCCAGGAAAATGACATTCATTTTCAGTGACAATCATATTTTAATTATGGAAAATTATTTGAAAAATACAGAACTTGTTACCTTCCACATATATGTGTTATATAAGGTATAATTAACGATTAGAAATGAAAAAAATCTAGAAAAAGATATTTGTAGAGTATAGCAGAAAGCCTTTTACTTTGCACACATCACAGTATGACATGCCAGGAAAATGACAGTCTGAAAGTTAGTCCTTTAATTGCTATTTTTTTTTGTGTTATTATGAATATAATATATCTTGAAAATACCTCTAAGAATATTTTATATTAGAATGTAAAAAAGAAAATTGCATTAACTAACATTTAATAGACATTTTATTGTGCGGGCGGCAATCTTCGTATTTTGTGATATTGTCCCATATATTCTATATATATTAAAAGAAAATCTATCCAAACAAACATAGAGCTGAAAACCTTCCCCAGTCTGCAGTACACCTGGCAGTTATGAGCCTGATCCTGCCTGTTTTTTAAAACTAACCTCGTATTTGTATAAAATGATATATTGATCAAACCGGGAAAAAAGCAAACACCGGTTGGTATTTTGCCATTTTTTTAAACACAAATTTAAAGACGAAAACGAACCATGATGAATTTCCAAGGCACTGCGAAAAAAAATCGCCGCGCCGAATGTTATATACGATTTCCAGATTTTTTTTTTTTTTTTTTTTATTGAATTGGTAAAAGTTATAGTTTTTTCAATAAAAAAGATACTTCTGTAAACATGAAAATAAATTAGAATTTTTTTTTCCATCTAAAAATCAATGTTGGTAGTTCAAAATAGTAATAATAATAATAAAGGAAAACAACAAAACGATTCTAACTTCAAGAACATTCAAAGAATTCGAACTTCAAAAATTTTTTTAAATAATAAATATTAATATTTTTAAAAAGAAAACATAATGTTATAATCAGAAATAGACCCTGAATATAGATATTTACTTCCATCTGGGAAACGTGTCTAGAGGTTTAAAGTCTAGAGTTTTAAAATTCTACAGTTTAAAACGCTAGATAAATGGTAAACGTGAAAGCTATTATGCATTCTAGTACCTTGAGAAAAAAACCTTTGAAATCTTATAATAATGAAGATTGATGTTTGCCCGTGTGTGTGTTTTTCCTGTGTTCTGTAGAGGCCGTTGCGCACAAACTTACAAGATTTGGCAGGAAGGTTTCTGCACTCGTATGTCCTCAGTTATGCACCTCAAAAGCAGTTTTCATATATTCCGAAAATTATCCGAGCTATGAATTAAAAAAGTCGTACAAAATGGCTAGCTTCCATCATGATGTCGATTGTCTCTGCGCCTATCTGTGCTTTAATCGGTTCTTCGAACAAGCGAAGGAAAAAGTACCGTTTTTCTGCATTTTGAAATTACAGTTGCCAAGTCAACAGTGGAATTTTTAAAAAAAGGAAAAAAATCTGTATTATTCTGTTTTTACGAATTTTTTTTAGTTAAAAAAATATCAATATTTACTATTTCAATAAGATTATGTTTTAGTTTTCACTTTTTCTGTTTGTTTTTTCTGCGATTTTGCTATCCACGAGTTCAAGTTGAAAAATAAAATAAAAAATACTAATAACAATAGATTTTGTTTCCGGGATATGTTTTAATACTGAAATATATTATTAGATATCATCGAAAGATATCATCGTTATTATCAATAGAAATCGTTTTAAAAATGTCAGGGGCAGGGACGTGTTTTTTGTTATTTAGGTATTTTCAGGAACTTTTGTGAAGGTTTAATATATCTAAATGTCAGAAATTAAAATATTATAGAATTACTAAACAGGAGCCTTTTAGTTAGTTTTGAAAGAACGTTGTCTTTTTAGGTGCATTCGTAATTACATAAATACGTAATACACCTGTAGCCGTCGTTCGGTCCGTCTGTCTGTCCGTCCGTCCGCATATAAGAGAGCAAAAACTACCCAACCGAATGGTCTGAAATTTTAAATATATAACTATTACAAACTTTTGTCGAGTCATTTCAAATTTTCTGAAAATCGGAGGTATAGTTTAATTACAGGGACAGTCAAAAGTTTTCCGTTACATTACGGCCAATGGGAAAAAATTATTTCAAGTGCATTTTAATAATGTTACAGCCTTTCGAACAGAATGAAATTGATATTCACTTATGAAGTGCACTAAAATATATATTCAGTACAGTATGCAGTGCAAAAAAATATTTATAAAAGTAGTTATAAAACGGACGCACCTCATTTGCCACGAATGACGTGCAATTTCGAATTTGTTTCATCAAAAGAAGGCGTGCTACAGATTAGAAATAAAAAGCAAAATTGTCATTCTGCATATTTGTCTTGTTCTTCTTTTCAAAGAAGTAGCATGTCTTCTTAGCGCCTGAGAAAGAAAGACAACGTTCTTTCGAAATGACTTTTCTAATTTGTATGGTGTTATTAAGAAGTTTCCGTTGTTATCATTAAGTTTTTTTGTCTTTATTTATACTCTCATTTGTTGGTAAACATCTAAATATTATTTCCTGAATTTTGGTAAAATAAAACGTCAATGTTTAAATGAAAATAAATAACTCATAATAGTATGCATAGATGCTAATTTCTGTATGTAACTTTTATAATTTATCGAATGTAAACAGTGTTTCTCAGGAGAATGTGTTGCCATGTTTTCATGTTTTGCATCGATGAATAATTTATTTCCCATACTTTATATATTAAGGTGGCAACAACGCTTTCGGAACCAATAGTATTTATTTATCTTTTTGCAGTGCAATTACTTCAGCATTTTTTTTTTTTTTTTTTTTGTGTGTGTGTGTGTGTGGGGGGGGGGGGTATGTTTAACTGCATTTATATTTTTTCTTTCTTTCTTTCTTTTTTTTTTTTTTTTTTTTTTTTTTGAAAAGTCAGCCTTTTTAGCAACGCCACTTTAAAACAAATGTTCATGAAATTGCGTACTTATGGCACTTTTTATTTATATTTTTTACTAAACTATAAGTTTATAGTTTAGCTACTGCCAGATTAAATATATAAAAATATTTAAATCGATTCGGTAGTTCCCACAAAAAATGCACGTCAGCATCTGATATTTTCGACAGGATTATTACTGTCCCTTTAATTGAACATAATTGAACACTAAAATGTAAGCATACTTTTCCATTTTTTTACATACAAAAGCTATGAAATAACTTTCGAAATCAAAATTAAAATGAACATTGGTGATTATTTAATGCAAAATTTAGAAAATAGATAGAAATTTGCATTTTCTATTAAACAATTTTTTTAACTTGAGAAATAGAAATTACAGTCGTTACAGCTACTGCGTAATTAATTTCTGACAAAACAAAAGCGGTATAACGAAAAAATTGGGCGAAAAGTTAAAAGTCTTCAAATATTTATTAATTGTCGGAAACCAACGAGCTTAATATTTTTTAAGTAACGTCTTTCAATAAAAATAAAAGTAAAAATAGTTTTAAAAATGCGCTTTAAAAAGCATTCAATGTTAATCTTAATAACGTCATTAAAATGTATTTTAAGCAGTCTTTGGCTCTGTTTCATAATATATCTGACTTCCGTTGCGTGCCTCTGTAAAAAGAATATTCTAAATACTACATATTTAATTTTCAATTGGAGACAGCTGTTGTGTACTTGAATAACCTATATGACAGTTTTTCAATTAGAATTAAAATTTCTGCTATAGGAGATAATGTATCTTAATTCTTTTGTGTGGCCCTGTACAATAAAATCAAATGCTACATACACTATTTTCAATTATACGCTTGTCCAATAACCTACATACATTTTGTTAAATTTAAATGAAAATTTCAGCTCGATCTGGTAATCGGAAGTGAGTTAAAATTTGACTATAAATTTTTAATAGGAAAAACATACGAACGTTCCAAGTTACATTAAGAAGAAACTTGTAATTAATTTCAATAATCCAAGACATTTTTAAATTACATTTGCTACTAAAATAAAAGGAAAAAGATTATATTTCCGACAGCGTTGTGCACATGCTAATTAAATATATATATTACCTTATTTAAAATGTTAATTATAAAATATAAAAGAAAATATCCAAATTAAGTATGAACATTTCTTCAGCATTATAAACACCTTCCTAAATCAACTTAATTTCCTGTGAAAAGAAGCAAGTAGAAATACGTCACAATTATCATTCAAACTTTACCGCAGACTTACTTGTTTAACATTGCATTTAGGATAAGATATGTTTAAAATTTATTGCCTCCTTGCTTAAAAAAAAGTCCCCTTTGTTTATTCAAAAATTTTATTTATTAATCATGTTTTAAATACATTACCAGCATTAATTATGCAGTGAGAAATTAACTCCGAAAAATTTTCACAACTCTTCACATTAGTTATTTAAATAACTCGCTGAGAGAAATGACATAATATGAGGCAATTTTTTCTGCACTCTTTCACACCTCGAATGGCTATAAATCAGCGTAAAATACACAATTCCTTTATTCGAGGTTTGTTTTCCGCAAAAGAGTTCAAATGATGCATTATCAGGGTAAAATTAAATAGCTTGGATATTTTCATAGTATTCATTTCAGGTATCGATGCTATTCATCTTGTTAAAGGACATAGAGAAGTAATCGCTTTTCTGATATTATTTACTATCTGCATACATTATTTCCTTTAAAGTGTCTTATTTGTTTTCGTTTAAAAGATGCAAGTTTATATTATTTTGTTATTTTATCTATACAGGGTGTCCACACTGAACGGTATTCGATGGATAATTCCTAAACCGTTAGAGATACGCATATAGTTCCAACTACAAAATTGTTTTAAATGATGTAAACATTTATTTTAAAAGTTGTTTGAATAAGTAAGAAAAAAATCTTAAAAAGTTACGAAATTTAATTTTTTATACAGCACTCTGGTCCTGTAAGTGATATTTAGTAAAAGCTTCCGATTACACCTGCAAGCAAGACAAAGAAAAGTCCCATTCATCTAACACTAAAATTGATTGAGTTGTGAAACTTTGAATTCCATGACTCAATTTTCTACATCTGAACACAGATGAGTTGGGCCATGCTTCGAAGGATCGTACACAAAATGCTTAAGGCTCCAGTCCCTGCCGGCGAAGACACTCACGAGCTAATGGTAATCCTATGAGGGGGGGGGGAGGGATTTATCTAATATCTCGTTTGCATTTCGACATTTTTATTTATTTATTTTATTTATTTTTTATTTTTTATTTAATTTTATTTTTATTTATTTATTTTATTTTATTTTATTTTATTTATTTATTCATTTTATTTTTTATTTTTTGCATTGGATAACCGAGGTCCGTCTCTACATCGCAGGTTTTTTACTTTTTCGATTTGGGTCGCAAATATTTTTTATAAAGTTATTTTCACTTTCAAAACCGGTTCTGAAAATGAAAGTGTCATTTAAAAAAAATATCTGTGACCAAAATCGAAAAAGTAAAAAAAAAACGTGCGATGTAGAGACGGACCTCGGTTATCCAATGCAAAAAATAAAAATAAAAATAAAAATAAATAAATAAAAATAAAAATGTCGAAATACAAACGAGATATTAGAAAAATCCCTCCCCATATCATTAGCATTAGCTCAAGAGTGACTTCACCAGCAGGGACAGGAGTTTTAAGGCTGTTCTCAGCTGCTCTGCTCAAAAAGTGCAAAACGTTTTGACACACTTGCAAATTGATTTTTTAACGGAAATATACAAAATAGGCGGGCCTGATTATGGAAACGATTTGGAATCGAACTGTGTTTTTCATTTTTTGATAAATAAATTACACATTGAGTTATATGCGATTTTGATCACGTGACAAACACGTTTTCCACCCTTTCTTGAGTGGTTATTCTTCTTTCGCGCGTAAATTCAGTTCCAAACTCCCACTTTGACACTTT
The DNA here is from genome assembly GCA_963932465.1 of Maratus speciosus. NCBI lineage: Eukaryota > Metazoa > Arthropoda > Arachnida > Araneae > Salticidae > Maratus > Maratus speciosus. The sequence goes on along the minus strand of OZ010800.1, from coordinate 242,117,572 downwards.
TTCTGAAAGATCTATTGCGTTTGCAAAAAAAAAAAAAAAAAAAAAAAGAAAGAAAGAAAGAAAGAAAAACAGTTTTATTACATAGTTTCTGAACGACAACACCTGTAGGTTTCACGCATTTCTGAACAAAACTAAATTAATAGTTATGTCATAAAGTTGCCCTTTTGGATTTGAGAACAGCCTAAAAGTATTAGAAGAATTTATTTTTCGTGTTTATGAACTTTAACTGAAAGTAGTCTGGTGAATCCATTTCAAGTGGTCCAGAAAATCATTTATTCGTTGCTTGACAATTTTTAAAAAATCTGAAATTTTTTGTACAACAACCCTAAGATGATGTAAGTTCAAAATGTCTATTATTTTAATTTTATTAATTTTTGTTTGTGCATAGCGGCCATCTTTATTTCATCGTCTGCAGCAATTTTCTCACATGAAGGGTTTACGGAATTGTAAGTAATTCCTCGTTTATTTCTCCAATTCAAGTGCGTATTAAAGAAATTTGTACAGAATACATTGGGCTAAAAATTTGGTAATAAAGTAGTTTCCGAAAATAAATCCTTATTGGTGAAATTTAAGCATAAAGTTTCAGTTTTTTTCCAAAATTTGTCCGTTTACAAAAGGAAACTTTTCTAGCAAGGAAAACTGTCAACATGACATATTTTTTTTTTTTTTTTTTTTTTTTTTTTTTACAATTAGCCCGAAAGTACTTGTACTCAAACGCCAAGTTCCAGTTCTGGGACTTGCTTTCTCTTCGAAAAAAAAAAAAAAAAAAAAAAAAAAAATCTGAAATTTTTCAAAAATGTCAAAAATCGCACTTTTGAGGCTTTGATATCCCTGGTGGGGCACGAGATAAAAAGCTGAAGTTCTGGTTCCTGACAGTATTGCATGGTAGTGTTATGCACAAGAAATTTCAGGATGGGGATTTCACTACAAGCTGAGATATGGAAGGGGCAACGTCTCAAAACAATACTGCCAAACTATTGTTTTGTTGTACTCAAAGCTAAGTACTTATATCAGAGTGTCACACAAATTTATGTTTTTGATTATCTTTAAATAATAGTAACAGAAAATAAAGCCATTTGCAAAGCTTAGCAATTACTTAAAAAAAATAATTATGCCTATGGCCATACATTTTTTATGGTTTTGTTGTAATTTTTGTTGTAAGTAATTTTAGTAACTAAAAGGAACCTCAGCACTTTTACATAAAGAAAAATAAATATTTTTATACAAGACCTGAGACAAAAACAGAATAGGGAAAGAGAAAAGCTCTTAATGTTGTCATACTTTTTGAGACATGATCAAACGTGTCAAAACACGTTCTTGCTTGTTGGTTTAAAAACCACAATTTTGATCTTTTTCAAAATTTTATTTGTAGGAACCAAGTCTTGTCATCTCTTGATAACTTGATCTTGACCGTGCTGCCTCATAGAAATAAGCTTTGAAATCACTATGTGTAAGTCTCACTTCATTAATAATTCACATCAATTCTTTTCACAATAATCGAGTTATTTTTTTCAATTATATTTTTATTACAAGTTGTGTATTTTGTTTTAATATGTCAGAATGAAAATAGATTTCAAATTTATATTGTAATCTTAATTTTACTCTCAACTATTGTTATTTTATTTATTTATTTATTTATTTTTTGACGATTAATTTTGACGATATTTCTAGTAAATTCGTGAATGACCCCCCAATTTTGCAGTTAAAAAGATGCTTCAACTTTAAGACAAATGTCAGACGAACGACTTTTTGAGCGCTTGTGGTTTCAACAAGAAAAATAAACACCTGCGCGATCGCAGTCACACGAGCGTTTTACGTATACCGTTCCCGCCACATAGAGCAGACGACATTATTATTTCAGTTCGATGCCTTCAATAAGCAAAATGGATATTATACAGGAAATTAATGATTCTGTAATTTTATATAAATTATTCAAAAAATTAGAAAAAAAAAAAAAGTATACACAGGAGGTATTGGGTTCATCGAATAATAAGTGATAGATTAATTACCGGTCATTTTTATGTAAAACACCCAAAATTGGAGCAATTTCCTGAGAAATTCTTCAATTATTACCGGATGTCAAAACCTTCTTTTGAAGAGTTATTATGGAAATTGACTCCAAGTCTGGTCAAACAAAATACTAATATGAGGTCATCTATTCCTCCAGAAGAAATGCTTGCACTAACACTGAGGTAAGTTACGCAGCACCACCTTTTTTTTCATTGTTATTATATGTTTTGACGAATTTGACGAAACGGACAGAGGCTAATTCATCTCACCAATTTCTCTTCTTTTTATTTTCTTTGCTTATCTAATTTATATGAAAAATTATAATATTCCAAGTCCACACAAAAAATTTAAAAATGTCATTTAAAGAAATATAATTTAAGCAATAACACCGCTTTTTTTTTTTTTTTTTTAGAACTGCGAAGCGTTTATAAAACTCCATTTATACTAATATGCTAAAGTAGAAAAGTGTTTTTAGTTTTTAATGTTTAAATTAAATATGCTGACTTGACAGATAATGGGACGGCAGGCTTCGAAAAAAGAGGGTACGTTAACTCATCATAGACTAGACCTAGAACAGGGTCGGCGAACCTTTTTGTTGCCGCGTGCCAAGTTTAGTCAAAAAATATTTTACGTGACCATGACGTGCCAATTAAAAAACAAATTTAGTAGGTGGAAAAATAATGGATTAAATTTTTCTATTAAGATTTGAAAAATATGAGGAACATACATGTAGTTATTATACTGTAATAATTATGGCAACAAGTATATTTTAGAAATAAAAAAAAATAATGCTATGTAATTTGATTTATGTTGCTACATCTTAATATCAGGTTAATTTTAATGCAAACTAAACTCCGGATTTAACTGACAAGTGTTTTCAGTATGAATTTTGATATTATTCATTCGTGAAAACAGTGGCTTGAAAGCATAGATAGTCAGAAAAATTGTTAAAATGGTAAACAACAGTTTTTTTATTAATAGCTTTGAAATAAATTCAAATATGCCGTAACTCATCATTAGAATTTAGTAATGTCTAATAAGCAATTCTTGTCGACAGTTTTCAAATATCAAATTGTTTGAATTTTTTTTTTTTTTTTTTTTTTTTTTTTTTTTTTTTTGAGACCATAATTAATCAGATTGGAGTATAATATGCCACAATAAAAAATTTTCAATTTCCATTTAATCGAATTCAGAAAAGATCAGTCGCAATTTTATTTAATCTCACTTTATTTTCATTTAGAGCCACAAGCAATGCCGTGCCAAAATTATTCTTTCGCGTGTCACTTTTGGCACGCGTGCCATAGGTTCGCCGACCCTGACCTAGAACAACGAAACGAAAAAAATAAATTATTTCTAAAAAAAATATCAATATACGTAGCCATTAAAAAATACGTATATGCATTTTTAATAAAATGTTTTCAGTTTAAAATAAATTAACTTTTTAACCAAAAATTTCGCTAATTTTTATTTTATACTTAAAGTTAACAGAAAAGAGAGATATCAATATTTCGGGGAGTTCCCTACAGCTCTCTACAGATAGCTTCAAAATTTACCTTTCATTTCGACGCCAATTACCAACTGATAAAATATGATTTTTGTGTGTGTAAAGAGTTCTTTATGCCAAAAAAAAAAAAAAAAAAAAAAAAAAAAAATCAAATTCGAAATTTTGACCCAATCAAAGTGATGTTACCTTTACGAAGGTTTGAATCGCAGCAGATGGCATTTGCTTCAAAAATATAAAAGAACTTAGCTTTTCTGTTAACGAGGTTTCTACAAAATATTTATTTTAAAAAATTGCATTACTACATTTAGCGTAAAATAGTACGCTTAAAGGTTTGCAGTGACACAATTTTCTGCTGAAGTGTAAAAAAACTTTAAATTTGTCCAAGGTCTAACGCAGATAGTTTATTTTAACGCAGTCCGGCCAAGCGCAAGAAAAAATCCTAAGCAAATAGCAAGACACAATTTTTACAAAAATGTCGATTCTTTTTTAACCTTCATTTTCCTACAATTAAAAGTCTTTTTAAAGAATATTATATACCATAAATTCTAACTGTTACGCTTTTTCCATACCTCTATTTTTGATCAGGAAAATTGTATTCATTAAATATTAAATTTTCGATGATTAAATATGGCAAATTTATATGTTAAAAAATAGTGGTGAGAAAAACTCGTAAAATTTAGCTGGTATGGTAATACATAATTATGCAAAATTATATGCTTGCTGTAAATGGAACCGGCACCGCGGTATGATCACAGACGCTCAGTGGTCACATCTGCGTTTTGCTGTCCGCTTTTCCATAACAGATTTTTAAAAGTTTGTCTAACTTAACAATGATTTTAATTTCAGAGGTCGATTCAGGCAAAATTTGGGGTCTATTTAGAGCCCTTACACATAAACCCATTTAATAAAACAGGCCCCTTCTCAAAAATCCAAATATTAAAACAGACCCTTTCACGAAATTCTATTCTATAAAAACATAGTAATTATTATTTATTTTAATATTGTTAGGTTTAAAAATCTGTAATTTGCAAAGAAAAATAGTTCCCCATAAGCAAAACTTTAGCAGAAGTACTTAAAGAAATTATTATTTAAAAATGCTTATTTCGAAGTCCAGTAACTGGATTTAATGTTCCGTTACAAATTTTTACTTTTTACAAACACAAAATAAATTTCACAAAAATATAATAAATGTCACAAAAATACTTTTTACCTTTTCGCAAAATGTCTCTCCCCCCCCCCGCAAAAAAACACCTGCTTCGACCCCTGAATTTACTTCTCAAGCAACATAACTAATACAACATAGTGTTATTATTATTATTATTTGATAAAGATTACATTCAGTTTTTCCTTATAATACTTTACTGTTTTAATACTTTTCTTATAAAACGTAAATTCTAACATTCAAATACTTTTAAATGAATTTTTTTGTTTATATGAAACAAAATTAATTAAAATAATTCACCGATAACTTGACGATAACCTGATCTTCTTCAGATTTTTCTGAAAATTTTTTATCAAGGATTCCACACACTTCAAACCAACTCGTTATTTTTTTTATTTTTATCTTTATATAATTCACACGATGTATCCCCACAAAACAGGACGCTCTTGTACTTCAAAAATTAGTTGCTCAACGTCTAAAAAATCCATTTTAATAAATTCTAGCGAGAAAATTCGACAAGCAAACACAACAAAAACTCTACAAATCACTGACAAAGAAAGTCAAATTCAGCGTTGAAATGAAAGTTCGTCTGAACAGCATAGAATAAACAAAAGCCACCAGTACGTCAGGAGACATCCGCGACTTGGGGGAAACGCCAGCTGTCAGCGTAGAGATTTTCTGATTTTTTGCCGCTGCGGTTTTGCAACTCTCGTCTGAACAGACCAGAAGATTGCTATGCTCCCAAGACAGAGCGACCATATTACTGCTTTTCAAAATCGTTCGTCTGACATCTGCCTAACAGCTATTACGCGATCAGTTTTAATCGTTGAAGAATTGGAATTTTTTTGTTTTACTTCTTAGTGTAATTGGATATTTTTACTAAATACAAATTATAAGAAATGGGACAGTATATAAATTAAATTTCTTAATTTTTAAGGAGTGTTTTTATTGACCCAAATCGCTTTTAAAATACTTGTTTATCTCGTTTAAAATATTTTTGTAATTGGAACTATTTGTCTATGACTACGGTTTAGGAATTAGCTTTTGGACACCGTTGAGAGTAAACACTCTCTATATCAACTCGGTTTTAATTTTGTTATGGAATATTAGCTGGAAACAAATACTGAGATATTTATATTGTTATAAATTCAAACGGCTTTATCTTTCGTAATCGGTCTGTACGCGACAGAGATATATTTTAAATAAATTCATGCTTGAAAATTATTTTTTAAACAATAAAAAAATCAGCAAATTTGGATACAGTTTTCAAACATATTGCATTTAGAAGAATATATCTTTTCCTATTCGATGGTGTGAAAATGAAAATTATGTAATGTTTAGAATTTAAATAATGGGTCAAGTGCGAGTTTTGCTCTTGCACAACATGTTCCGTACAACAAAGCTTAAATTTGTCATTGCGCCAAGCGTTTAAAAGGAGGTAGCATAGTTGCAACTCCGCGTTATTCTAGATAGGTTTTTAATTAAAATCTCGGCTCATTACCGGCAATTGTTTTTGAAAATCATTGCCAGCAATCCTTGGATGATTGCGCGTCGATAGGTACCATGAGCACCCATCAACTCTCCGCTTAGCGCCGGCAAATTAAAGTTAGCGTGTAACGGCAAAAATGCGATTTTCACAAAAACTATGTCACTCAGGATAATCGCCATATTCCTAAATAAACTCCTACTGTCCCTAATTTTTTCATGATTTTAGTTTCAGTAGATCTGAAAATAGAAGAGGCGTACATATTTTTGTAGCAGATTTTCGACGATATCAATGAAAATATTACACCTAAAACTAAAACAAATATATTTTTTTATTTCAATGTTGCAAGATCTTTTGAACGATAGAAAAGATAGAAAAAAAATTGAAATAACTTGATTAGGCCTTCTACATTTTCAGAAAAATATTTGCGAATGGCTAATAATCAATAAATATTTGTGTCAATAACTTTTATAATTCTTCCAAGATTGAACTTTCCACTTTCCATAATTTTCGAGAAAATGGCTGTGACAAAAGGACAGAGAGACATGGATGGACATGGACTTGATGGAAACCACCTTCAGACCAGATTTTTGTAGTTGACTAGTAGATTTATCATTGTGTTTTTCTGCAGTCAAAGGTATGAAAACATGGAGGACTGGAAGTAGGAGAACGCAATGTTGTTATGGTAAATCTGCGAGTCAACCGCTAAAATTGGATTTTCAGATGTTTTCCATTAAGATATGACTTTGCAAACAAATTGTGTTTTAATATGCGAATTGAGTTTTGCCTAATTCTGGAATTTCAGCCTCCAACTCGATGAGATGATTGTCTGTGGCAATAATGAAGAGAAAGAAAAGTTTCTACCACGAAAAACGCAAGATGTTCAAAAATTGCGAATAACAGTTATCAATCAAACAGTTATCAATCCGACGTTATCAATCAAAATATGATATAACAAACAAGTGGAATATGATGCTGTGAAAAGGTCCTTTGTTCAAGTAATGCGCAGAAAATATTGTTTTAATTAAAGTTAAACTATTTAACTAATGCAATTTCTTTGCATACAGGGAGATTCAAAATAATCTGGCCAAAATGAAAAGGCAAAACAGGCATACAAAAAAAAAAAAAAAAATCAAAAATCGAATAGGAACATAGAGCCGCAAATGCCATCCGGGGCCGCTACAGGGAGTCGCAAATTATATGTAATACAATAAGAATAAACAAAAATAATTCTACATCATTTTATTTATACTGTATTTCCACACATGTTACACATTTACGACCAATACAACTATAGGAAATGCTCAAAGTTTTTGCCAGAAGCCTGGAGTATTACATCGACGCTGCATGGACTGGAGCACCTTTTCAAACTATCATCAGGTGTATCTCGAATACATTCTGCTGTCGAAACAATTTTTCGTACTAATCTTCCAGCGATGAAACATGTGTTTCGTAAATAAGTCCTTTTATAAAACGCCATAAGAAAAAAATCTACTGGAGACAAATCTGGTGAACGCAATCGCCCTCTAACGGCCCCTGAGGGAGTTTGCGACCCTATGTTCCTATGTGATTTTTTATTTTATTTGTATGTCTGCTTTGCCCTTTCATTTTGGCCACGTTATTTTGAATCACCATGTATTTTGTTTGCATTCAGTAATTTATTCTTTTATTTTAACAAATTGTCATTAACTGGATTTTAGACTGGATTTAACTTAAAGAATAGGCTTGGACATTTTTCACATTGTTGGTTCCACGCTTCGTTAGCAATGTGATAAATCACGTATTATATATTCAATAATTTCGGGCGTAATTTCACTGCTAAAAAATTAATTAAATTTATATATGTGTTCACCGTTGCTGGGTTTGTTTGTGTCTCATATTTCGCCGCAGGCTTGTGCGCTCATGGGGACTATTCCATCTTGTGCTGCAGTTGCAGCCTTACCAACACATGTGGGAAATCCTAAGCTGGGCATCGTCTTCGTAGCTTAACGCTATTGCAAGGGTTCCAGGTTCGATTCCCAGCTTGGACATTTTTCACATTGTTGGTCCTACGATTCGTTAGCAATGTGATAAATCACGTATTATATATTCAATAATTTCGGGCGTAATTTCACTGCTAAAAAATTAATTAAATTTATATATGTGTTCACCGATGCTGGGTTTGTTTGTGTCTCATGTTTCGCCGCAGGATTGTGCGCTCATGGGGACTATTCCATCTTGTGCTGCAGTTGCAGCCTTACCAACACATGTGGGAAATCCTAAGCTGGGCATTGTCTTCGTAGCTTAACGCTATTGCAAGGGTTCCAGGTTCGATTCCCAGCTAGGACATTTTTCACATTGTTGGTCCTACGATGCGTTAGCAATGTGATAAATCACGTATTATATATTTAAAGAATAGGTTCTATATTTCTACTTTAAGTTGGTCGCCTATTTAATTTCTGAGAAAAGCTGAATTCAATTTTTTTAAGAAAATGGGTTATTTTATATCAATCATTCAAATGCAAATGATGGTTTAATACGGAATTAGGTTAGTGTGGACAAAAAATTGCCCCCTTGGGAGAGCTGTACTGAAGAGAGTTCACTTTATATACAGGGTGTTTCTACGATCAAGGGACAAACTTGAAGGTGTGGTGCAGCTGACTAAAATAAACATAATTATTAAGATGCTACTTGGCGCAGTTTGATATAAATTTGACGGTACGCTAAACGCTACCGAAACTAGTTTGCTTATTCTGGCGTTTTTAACGTTGCTTTTAAATTTATAAAATAAACATGTTTTGTATATTAATGTATCGTCGGACATGAAACGTTTTGGAGAAAAACAAGAAATTCGGAGGAATTGAAAAAAGCATTTTATTGACGTAACAATTACAGCACATGCTCAAATGTGTCAACACCAATATCGATAGATACTTGGTAGAGTCTATCAAGAGATTGGCGTACCCTTTCGAAGGTTCCAGATGCCTCATCTATGACACACCAGTTGACTCTGATGAGGACCTCATTGCAAGACTTTCAGTCATTGCTTCAAATTTTCGTGAAACACTTCGAATCTCCGAAAAGGTACGCAGATCACTTGCTAGATGCTGCCAGTGTCGCATTTGAGTACTTACTGTAATTGTTATGTCAATAAAGCACTTGTTTTCATTTTCACCGCATTTATTGTTTTTTGCCAAAACTTTTCATTTCTGACCACATATTTATATTTAGAGAGAGTAATTACTGTACCAAAATAGCTTTTTTATGTGGAATTTACGTTCCCTTACAGTTTGTCCTATGACCGTAGAAACACCCTGTATATATGTGTGCGACTGTGTGTATCCATTTATTAAAATACTTCATGAAATAGGTTATCTAAACAAATTATATAACTTACATTTTCTTAAATTACCTTCATTTAAAATCTTCAAAGAAGATACAAATATATCCGTAATAACTTTTAAACACATTTATTTAACCAAGCACCAGGTTAAACATTGCATTTATGATTAGATTGGCGTAAAATTTATCGAGTTTCTTTGTTTAAAAAATTCCCCCACTGTTTGTTCAATAAATAATTTTATCGATCATGGTTCACATATACGACTTGCATTAATTATGCAATGAATAATGAATTCTGAGAAATTTTCAAAACTCCTTACATCGATTATACAAATAACTCACCCGGGAAAAAATAAATTATGCGGCACCTCTTTTTTATGTGCTCCTTGATATCGGGAGTATAGTTATGAATTATAGCGTAATGTATATAATACTTTTCTTCGTGGTTTGTTCGCTGTAAAAGAATCAAATTGATGTATTAGAAGCGTTAAATGGAATAAATTAGATATCACCATGGCTATTTATTTCAGGTTTTGTTGGTATTCTTGTTGTTAAAAGTCTTCCAATACAGTAATTTTAATTTCGTTTTTTTTTTATTTTCTTGCACGTTCTCTTTTTGCGTGAGATTAGAATTGATAAAATACAATTTTCTAAGATGTGTGAAGAATGTATTAATTGACTCATTCTGCAAAATGACTTTCTTTATTAAATGCATATATGAATATTATACAGATACACATAACAGTAAATACAATAAACCCAACTAGAGTGAAAAATTAGCCAGAGCCAGGAATGAAACCTGGAAACACAGCGTAGTAAGCTGTTGCTCTAACCACTGAGCCACTCCGGTCGATACCCGGGTCTGCAATTTTTCACTAATAAACCATGTTGAGAAAGTCACCAGCCATCAATCATCGACGGTTCTTACTGATTATATGTAGGTATCGGCCTACATATGTGTACGCTGGTATGCTGTGGTCCCAGGTTCAATTCTTGGCTCTGGGTCATTTTTCACTCGAGTTGGATTTATTGTATGTATGTCTGTCTGTATATTATTAGGATAAGAGAAGCGAATCCTGTACTAGGCTACACAAATTAGATTTTGTCGTGCACTTTATAAAACAACTATTCAGTATTTTGATTTGAAATTAAACATAGAAATAAATTAGGATCTGTAGATTTGCACAATATTATTCTTTTTTTTACGGAATAGCCTTAAGAAATTTATTATTTTAATTAATTTATTTTACATGTTATTCCATTATGGACGCATTTTTGCGAATAAAAATGAAACAGGCATATTTCAAAAAGAAAAATAAAATCATGGAGTTAGTCATTATAGAATAGAATCGTGACTAATTAAATAATTTCACGATTTCCTTTATGAAATTTTTAAAATACCTTTTTTTATGAAAATTATAGCATATTTTTAATGAATTAAAATTTGTGAAAATTCAATTATTTACATTCAATTATAAAAGTATTTTTCAGTGTTAAGAATTCCAATACACAATTTATTCTTATTATGGGAAATCATTTACGGTAAATAAAAAATTCCGAGGAAATTCTTAGTTATTTTGCTGAATTTACATTTCTAAAATTAAAATCCGCTAAAACATAAAATAACGTAATTTGCTTTATAAAGATGCAAAAATTATATAAAAAATTTTGTTACTTTCAAATATTTATCTTATTAAATAATGCATGGCTTTTGCCAGTTTATATATACATTTAACAGTTGAATGCAAGCGTTATTTATGTGTGTGTGTTGTATTATATATGACTTTCTTTATTGCAGATCATTTTTTTTCTCCTGGAATGATCTTTAATAAACTCACGATTATTATTTTTAAAAACTGGATGGAAATTTTACATTTTTCTGCTTCAAAAATAATTTGCACCTCGATATTTTTATTTCAAATGAAATTTCCTATCCGTATCACAACCTAAATTGCTAATTTTTAGGGATTGTCAAGGTTTCAATTTCGATAGATCTTCATAATTAATTACTTGAAAGATTTAAATGAATCCACAGTCATAATATTTGGTTATCAAGAATCGATGTAAAGACACTTAGTATGTTTTTAATCTTGGTAGTCCTGCGCAATTAATTAATTGAAAGTTTTATATAACTTTCTAACCCTTTACACAGGGTGATTCAAAAAAGATGGGAAAAATTTTAAGAGGTGATAGTACGCACCCAAACAAACATTTTGTATCAAAGAATGCATGGTCGAAAACTAAACGTAAAAAAGTTAGAGGGCGCCAAAAGTTATGTTCTTATACGAGGCAAAAACACACAATGAACGATTAAGTTAAGTTACGAAAACAAATTTAATGGCATTTGATTACAATAAGTGCTCAAAACATTGACCGGCAGCTGTTATGCACGCAGTACAACGGCGAAGAACAGCTTGGCCAATTTTCTGAAACACGCCAGGCATATCGCGAACTTCCCCTACAGCAACCGAAAGCTTGGTGACAAGTTCTTCTGCGGATTCAATGGGAGTCTCATACACAAGAGCCTTTAGCTGTTCCCACAAAAAAAAAAAAAAAATCGAGACAAAGATCTGGCGAGCGCGGTGGTGCCTGGTGTGTTTCAGAAAATTCGCCAATCTGTTCTTCGCCGTTGTACTGCATGCATAACAGCTGCCGGTCAATGTTTTGAGCACTTATTGTAATCAAATGCCATTAAATTTGTTTTCGTAACTTAACTTAATCGTTCTTTGTGTGTTTTTGCCTCGTATAAGAACATAACTTTTGGCGCCCTCTAACTTTTTTACGTTTAGTTTTCGACCATGCATTCTTTGATACAAAATGTTTGTTTGGGTGTGTACTATCACTTCTTAAAATTTTTCCCATCTTTTTTGTATCACCCTGTATACTGACGGTACTTATAAGTACACTTAATATAACTTGCTATAAAATTCACTTAAAACATCGATTAGTTGTAATACTGTTTAGAATGAATTATAGATACATTAATTTATCTTGTTCTAAAAGCATTATTAGTTACACAAAACAAAAATATTTTTAAAAGGACGATTTCTTTTGCCTTTGCATCTTTTCAGCTTCCTTAGTGTTGGGGGAGGGGAAGGGATTTCTCAATTGCAAAATTTTTCTATATTTCTATTGTAAGAACATTATATTTGTACATTTCCTAATTCTAGAAAATACTAAGAAAAATATTTAAAATAAAAGATTTGGGTAGCGTTATAAATATTCTACAAAATTAAATTCAAATTTAATTAATCCTTCTAAACCCTTCAATCCTTCTAAAATGTATTAAATGATTATATAAATCTTCTAATGTAGTGTAAACAATTCACGAAAAATGGTTCAGAAGATAAAATTTTCAGGAATTCATAATTCAGTATATAAAAGGTTAAATATGGTAAAACTAAAAGATAATTCTTAAGTATTAACGATTCGCGCCTCGATATGTTTTTTCAAGTGAAATTTCCTAACCACATCACAACCTAAATTGCTAATTTGTAGGAATTGTGAGAGTTTTAATTCCTATAGTCCTGCATAATTAATTATTTGAAAGATTTAAATGAATCTACAGCCATCCTATTCGGTTATCAAGAATCGATGTCAAGATACTTATTATGTTTTTAATCTTCGTAAGTCCTTCGCAATTAATTAATTGAAGTTTTACATATAATTTTAAATAAGGTAAAGTCCTTCGCAGTTAATTAATTCAAATTTTTATACATCATTTTAAATATGGGAAAACTAAGCGATAATCCTTAAACGTAAGTTCGAGTCTTGATATTTTTAGTTCAGTGAAAAGTCCTAATCATGACACTACCTAAATCGAAAATTTGTAGATATTATCATAGCTTTAATTCTGAAAGGCCTTCGCAATTAATGACTTGAAATTTAAATGTCATTTTATATATGTTATTACCATGTTCTTAACCCTGGTAGTTCTTCGCTATTATTAACTTAAACATTTTTAGTATTAATTTAAAGAGGAAATTGATAAAGATTAATGATTCGCACCGCGATATATTTTTTAAAGGAAACATCCTAATGATAATTTGTATGCATTGTCATAGTTTTAAATCTGGCAGCCCTTCACAATTAATTATTTTAAGGTGTTATATATCTTAAGTGTATATTATTAATCCTGGTAGTCTATCGAAATTAATTACTTCAATGTTTTATATATCATTTTATCTATGATAAATAAATCCAAAAGACACTTCTTAAAAATTAACACTTTAGAATTTGTAGTAATGGTAGCAATTTTGTAGCATTGTTATCGAAGTATCCACTTTGATATAAAGATGATATGTGAAAGATAACCTTATATAATTCCTTTTCCGTTGTTTTTTACTCTTTAAAAGAATTAAATTGATGTATTATGAGAGTTACATAGAATGAATTGTACACTGTAAAAAAAAAAGATGTAATTTTACAGATGTAAAGTTACAGAAATATGTATGCTCACTAAAATTTTATCAGTACACTGTGCAAAAAATGATGTAATTCTACAGATGTAAAGTTACAGAAATATGTAAGCTCAATAAAATTTTATCAGTACACTGTGCAAAAAAAGATGTAATTCTACAGATGTACAGTTACAGAAATGTGTATGCTCACTAAAATTTTATCAGTACACTGTGCAAAAAAAAATGTAATACTACAGATGTAAAGTTACATAAATATGTATGCTCACTAAAATTTTATCTGTACACTGCGCAAAAAAAGATGTAAATCTACAAAACTAGTTTTTGTAATTATCTGTAACCCGGGTTGAGCCACAATTCTTGAAATTGATATTTAAATGCTGATTTAAATTCTGCCATAAATTTCCTCGAAATAAAATAAAACTTGCTTAAAAGGTGCATTTTTATACAACAGATGTCACAATATAAAAGATGTTAACACATATTACACTTTTTAAAAACTTAAAAAAGAGTTTACAAATATAAAACACGCGCCGAGCGCTTTCGATCAAAACCTTGATCATCTTCTGGGCCGCTTTGAGTACAACTGAAACGTCTCTAACGCACTTTCATCCTCGGTCGGACAACTGGGCAAGTCAACTTTACAGTGGAGGGGAGACAGCAAAACAGTTCCGAAAAATGGAGGGGGGGGGGGGGGTGAAGTGAGACTTAAGACGTGAAGTCAGTTGTACTCAAAGCGGCCCAGAAGATGATCAAGGTTTTGATCGAAAGCGCTCGGCGCGTGTTTTATATTTGTAAACTCTTTTCAGTTTTTAAAAAGTGTAATATGTGTTAACATCTTTTATATTGTGACATCTGTTGTATAAAAATGCACCTTTTAAGCAAATTTTATTTTATTTCGATACATTTTCAAGGTGAATGTGACATTCCCAACAATATATATATATATATATAAATTTCCTGTCAAAGAATTTTAGACATTCTTTCTCTAGCATACTTCTGCGTGAGAAAAAAAATGAAAAATTTCAGTGGCTGCATCTGAAGTGATTTTCTGTATAAGTTTAGCAAGAGGGATGGTAAGGAATCTAAAACCTAGGGACAGAGTTCAAAAAATAATATCAACCGTAAAAATGTATGCAGGTTAATTTTTTGCTACATATAAAACAATTGTTCTAGTTTCGGAAAAAAATTTACATCGAATTACTTTTATTGAAACATTTTTATACAGACAGCTCAAAACTTTAAAATCCGCATCAGAAACACGGGACGGTATAGGAGTTTTCCTGGTATTTGGACCCCTAACATCTTCCAAAACTTATTTACCTCGTTAATATTGTTATTCAATTATGCAATGGGATGTTCTCCAATATATGAAATAAAAAAACACAAGAATATGTACTAAAATAAAAATTCTTATTCAAGGATTTAAAAGTCAAAAGATTGTGAGAATGCCCCACATGCTTTTATACAGATGTATTATTTTATCTAAATTAAACCAATGAATTAATATCTTAAATAACATATTTTACCAATTTCAGAAAACACTACCCTCTTAAATTTATGTTTGCCACAATGTGAAAGGTAAAAACATAATAAAAATTCTTTACTCGTATCTCTCACTAACAAGGAAGGTCTCCGTACTGGGCATACTCAGAATATGTTGAAAAAAATCCTAGTGAAAGTACTCATGTATGTAATTGCTGGGCAACATATAACAATAATATGTTCCGCACCATGTTGGTTAAGTCAAAATACAGTTGCGTAATTTGTTATTTCTGTTTGTACAAATTCTTTTTTTATAAAATATAATTATAAGTGTAAAGTTATAATAATTATATTTTCGAGTAAAATAGGAGTGTAAGTTCATACAAAAATTATTAAGTTGATTTTAAATATTAAATATATATTTTTAAAAAATTGTTTTATTGTAAAATGAATGTATAATGTTCAATATAGTTCGGATCTCAGATAACAACAATAGCCAGACGCCATGGTGTCGTTTTATGACAAACCAGTGAAAAGTGGTGTATAATTAGAAATCGTAAAATAATAAAAATGTTGGAATAAATTTATGGCCTTAATAAAAGTGTTGGAATAAATTTATGGTTTTTTAGACCACCCAAACTTTAAGGCATATAATAATATTAAAGTATAGGTAAGGGGCCATTTGCAGACTGTTAGCTAATAGGTCTATCTAAGGATAATGCAAAATCTTCTCACATCCAATAAGGGAGGACTATACAAATAGTTCCACACACGGCCAAGAGTTGGTGTGCAAGAAGAAAAAGGTTTGAAAAAGAGAGTCTAAGAAAAGATGTCGAAGACGCAGGAGCTATCCTGAAAGCCCATGTAATGAATCCGGAGAGCCCTAGTAAGGCCCAGGCGAGATGGACATATCAGAGTGAGCCTAAGCAAGCCTAATTGATTATGTCTTCCTGGTGTTGAAATAAAATGGATTGTTCTACTGCGGTCCGTAGCTATGCATCCCGCCATCCCGATTTCGCCGCTCTGATAAGAAGATGAATCCGGAGGATGTTTGGATATGATCCTTAGCATCGCGACAGCTCTGAATTTG
This sequence comes from Maratus speciosus, assembly GCA_963932465.1. Taxonomy (NCBI): domain Eukaryota; kingdom Metazoa; phylum Arthropoda; class Arachnida; order Araneae; family Salticidae; genus Maratus; species Maratus speciosus. The sequence continues at coordinate 242,101,096 of OZ010800.1, read as the reverse complement.
ATGAATAAAGGCCACCATCCCGTATATGATTCAAGGTATTACCTTAATCTTTTTCTTTACCACTTTAAATTATATGAGAAATTATAAATATCCTTTTATGATATTTTATGGTAGAGAGCAATCTGAGATCCAACAAAACCAATAATTAAATATAATTAAGGTATTTTAAAAATGAAAGAGAATTATTTTTTTTGCAAAAAGAAAAAATATAATAATAAGAGTAAATGAAAACATTTTTTTTTTTTTTTTTTTTTTTTTAAGATTAAATATACTTGTAATAATGAGCAGCAAACAAAAGTGTTGATTTCCTTTTTTTGAATTAATATAATGTGTATATGTAAATAGTTGTGTTCAATGTAAATAAAATATTTAATCAAGTTTTAAAAAGTTTCTGTAATTATTTAATTGATAAATGTTTAAGGTGCGTCAACTTATTTTTACAGCTTAAATTTAGTTTAATTCATAAGTGGAAGAGTTCGTCTAAATAAATCACAACTCAAACTCTCAATTTTATTCGTAATTAATTAAATTTAATAATTACAGTTTTACGCGGATTATAATTTAATTTTATTAATTATTCGCTTTGCTCTTCTACTAGAATTACTTAATTACGATCACTTATGTTATTTGAATTTATCTAAGGTATATAAAATTGTATACCGATTTACTATGAGGTTGCTAGGATGATTTGGACAAATTAACAATTTTGGGTGTAAATTAAATGGGAAATAAATAAGTGTAATTATCTGTCCAGTAGTAATAAATGATCAGTTAAAATTAGCGGCGGAATTACAGTAGAAAATCTGTAAAAAAAAATAAAATACTTTCGAATAATTGGCTTGAAAAGACGAAAGCGGCACGCAATTTGGCGAGCAGCACTTTTCCTCGCCAAAAGCAAACGATTTGAATGAATCTGAAAATTGTTTGTTAATTGATTTTGAGAATATGCGGTATTTAATGAATTTAAACGTAAACCATGATAGAATTTATTATTATTATTATTATTACATTTTGTATTATACTTGTTGCTTGTTGCCGATTTGAACGAAATTTTGCCATTGTTTCATTCTCCAATCAGCAATTTTTTTAATTTAAACGGCTTTATTGGTTATAAAAATAACTTTTAACGCCAGATGAGTTATGCTGCCGTAATACATTTCCATACCGAAGAAGTTATTTCCATAGCAACAAAGTTGAATCGACAATGCTCGATGGGGCATATTTTTGAGTTTGGAACAATTTTAATCAATTTAAATTTTGTTTTAAATCGTAAAATATGATAGTTAAATTCTTCATAAGTACATATAATATATGACAAAACTATAGTTAAAACAAACTAAAAATGACAAAGCTAAAGTTATTTAAATTAAACGTATTTAAACAAATTCAACATAAAAAGTTTTTTTCTTGAAGAGTATTTGACAAGCGTATTTTTTTAACCTTAATTTCTTCGCCAAACGGTGATAAGTCGGCAAATAAGCGAAATTTTCATTATTTTTTTACGGACGTTCTACCGAGGTTCCGCCAAAATTTTTTTTATAAACATATATACCCATGGGAGAAGAACATTCGGTATTTTTTTTTTCAGATTCTCCTGCCAAGGAAGGTCTCCATACTGGGCATACTCAGAATATGTTGAAAAAAATGCTAGTGAAACTACTCATGTATGTAATAAAGGATCAGTTAAAATTAGCGGTGGAATTCCAGTAGAAAATCTGCAAAAAAATAAAATACTTTCGAGTAATTGGCGTAAAAAGAAGAAAGCGACACGCAATTTGGCGAGTAGAACTTTTCCTCGCCAAAAGCAAACGATCTTAATGAATCTGACAATTGCTTTTAATTTATTTTGAGAATGTGCAGTATTTAATGAATTTAAACGTAAACCACTTATTATTATTACATTTTATATTATACATGTTGCTTGTTGCCGATTTGAATGAAATTTTGCCATTGTTTTTTCTCCAATCCACATTTTAAAAAAATTTAAACGTTTTTACCGGCTATAAAAATAACTTTTAAGGCCAGATGAATAATAGTGCCTTATAAATTTCCATATCGAAGAAGTTGTTTCCATAGCAACAAAACTGAATCGACTTCGACAGCGCTCAATGGGGCATATTTTTGAGTTTATAATAATTTTAATCAATTTAAATTTAGTTTTAAATCGTAAATTATGACAGTTAAATTTCGTTATATGTACATATAAATATATATGACAGAACTATAGTTAAAACAAACTAAAAATGACAAAGTTAAAGTTATTTAAATTAAACTTATTTAAACAAATTCAACATAAATGTTTTTTCCTTAAAGAGTATTCGACAAGCTTATTCTCAAAAGCGCATTTTTTGAAATTTTATTTCCTCGCCAACCGGTGATAAGTCGCCAAATAAACGAAATTTTCATTATTTTTTTACGGACGTTCTACCGAGGTTCCGCCAAAATTTTTTTATAAACATATATACCCATGGGAGAAGAACATTCTGTATTTTTTGAGATTTTTCTGAGTATGCCCGTATTGAGACCTTCTTTGTAAGAATATGAATTCCCTTATCAAACAGACATTTACGAGTGCAAAATAAAATACAGTCGAACTTCCCTTTAACAAAGTGCCTTTTTAACGAAGTTTTCTTCTTAACGAAATTTCTGCTGAACCATGACTTTGAAAATCATTAACGTGCAAATTAATCTCAATATTACGAAAAATATATTCTATGTAACGAAGTTTAATCCACTTCCGTGCGTGTATATAACATTCAAACGGAGAGGTTGCTGTTGCGATGAATGTATGAATTTATATCAGCGGATTGTATATGAAAATGAAAATTTTTATTTATTTATTCATTTCCCTTCAAAAGAAAAAATGATAAAAGCCTTCGATAAAATAAAAACACTGTAAAAGAAAAAAAATCTGTAGTTCTACAGATGTAAAGTTACAAGCTTACTGAACTTTCATATGTAACTGTACGAAAAAAGCAGCAAATCATCAAAAATAGTTTTTGTAAAGCTACAGAAATCAGTAACTTTACAAATGAATCTGCTAAAATTACAGTAAGCTTACTATAATTTTATCTGTAACCCTGGTTGCAGTTACATGAAATGTTCTCGGCATCCCAGTTTCCTAAAAAATTCTTAGTAACCTTACAGATTTTTTGATTTTTGGCGCAAAAGTGTGTCTGTTACACAAATTTTCTTTGTTGCCGTTACATAACAACTTCTAGGAATTCCAGTTTCCTAGAAAAACTTTAGTAACTTCACAGATTTTTTTTTTTTACAGTGAAGGGGATTCTACTTTCACGAGAATGCTACAGATGCATTTTCCGGGTATTTACAAAAATGTGAAAAATTTTATGAACAAAGTATTTTTTATAAGGAACCTGTACAAAATAATATTAAAGACTTTTTTCAAGTTAAGGAATTCAAATAATGAGAAAAAAGAGAAAAGTTGTGCTACGCTTCAGTTTTTGTTTACCTCTCTTTATTATGGTTTTTTTTTAGACATTATTCTAATTAAATTTTTCTCTTATGTCCAAATTGCATAAGAAAAAAGTTGCTGCCCGCATTAAAATACATTTTTCCAACATTTCCATTTTAGGTGTATTTTTCATGTATTATGCATGTGCATTTTATTATACAAATTTCATGAATTTGAGTTGATTTCTGTTTAACGAATTTTCTTCATAACGAAGTGAGTAAGTGTGGGACCTCGTTAAGTGGGCGTTTCACTGTATTTAATTATTTTTCCCCTCTTGCTGGAATGTAATGAACACTTACTTAAATCAATTTTATTTGAAGTCAAGAAAACAGGTACTAGTACTTCAAGACTTTCTTTTAAAAAACAATCCCTTAACGTCTTCAGGGGCGATTTTTTTATAGCGAGAAAAAAATGACTATTTTTACGATTTATTCATTTTATATTAGTAGGAATTCAAAAGAAAACAAGTTGGTCGTCAAAAATTGCTCGTCAAACGTGGCAAATGAGTTGCGTTCGTACTATAACTAGTTTTATAATTTTTTTGCATCGCATATTGTACTGAATGTATATTTTAGTGCACTTCATAAGTGCCTATCAATTTCATTCTGTTCGAAAGGCTATAACATCATTAAAATGCACTTGAAATATTTTTTTCCCGTTGGCCGTAATGTAACAGAAAAATTTTGACTGTCCCTGTAATTAAACTACGCTTCCGATTTTCATAATATTTGAAAGTACTCGACAAAATTTTGCAGAAATTATATATTTAAAATTTTAGACTATTCGGAAGGTTGTAACATCATTAAAATGCACTTGCAATAATTTTTTTCGATTGGCCGTAATGTAACGGAAAAAATTTTTACTGTCGCTGTAATTAAACTATACATCTGATTTTCATAACATTTGAAATGACTCGACAAAATTATGCAACAATTATATATTTTAAATTTTAAACGATTCGGTTGGGTAGTTTTTGCGCTGTTATATGCGGTCGGACAGACAGACAGACGGACTGAACGACGGCTATAGGTGCTACGCATTTATATAATTACGAACGCACCTAAAAAAAGAAGAAAAAAAACGGGGGAAAAACAAATAAAATTCGCAAAACAAATAACGTCTACATTTGTGGCCGCTGAGCATAATTATAATTTATGAGTGAAATGATTTCCTATAAAATAAAAAAAATTCAGTAAATTTCTTTCTTACCTTTCTACAAATTATTAAAACTTAATATATTTAATATGTATGACTTTTTTTATCAAATATTAACGACTTGTTCAATAATTCAACAAACCTGACTGCCGAAAAATTACTTCAGGCTTTTTTTGTATATCTCCAACTGTACATCCGAAATAGCATTAGCAGTGCAGACAAACTATAAAAATTTAACTTCTCTGGTTGAAGGATTCTGTAGTGAATAAGTTACTATAAAATTTTTGTTCTTTTTATTATTGGAAGTAATTATAATTATAAAAAAACTCAACGTCCACATATGCTGCAAAGGGCATAAAAAAGTTAAAAGGGACTTAGATTAAACATTATATTTGTGATAAAATAGATAAAAAATAAAAGATGCACAAACGTTATTGAAACTTTTTGCTTAAAAAAATATGTTTATTACGTTATGCATACATTTACTGCATTAAATTCATTACATTTCCGCTAAAATAGATTAAAATACAAACTCAATTAAAAGGCATTGAACCTGTTTGTTTAAAAAAAAAAAATTCCTTCTCAATTTTTAGTTTAGTTTGTTCAATAAATAATTTATGTTTCACTTACATTACTCGCATTAATTATGCACTGAGTAATTAACTTAGAGAAATGTTCTCGGCTCGTCACATTAGTTATTCAAATAACTCGGTCAGGTAAATAAGAAAATATGTGGTAGTTTTTCATGTCTGACTTAATATCTGGAGTAATTATGAATCATAGCGTAATACCCATAATTCTTTTCTTCGTGGTTTGTTCTCGGTAAAATAATCTAAATGATGTGTTATCAGTGTGGAAAATAACTGTTTGGAATCAGCCGTAGCGGTTTGTTTCAAGTTTTATCTCTATTTGCAATGTTAAAGGAGTTTTTATATGAAAAATATTGTACTGCTGACATTATTTAATTCTTAAAGAGTCTTATTTGTTTTTGTTTTTTTTCTAAAAGCATATTTATGTAGGATTTAAATTTAAGCATCGTTTAATTTCTTTATGACGTGCATGATCAGTAAATTAACTGACGCTCTGATATTTTTATTATCCATGGTTTGAAAACACGAGTTATGAAAATTCGCGATCACGAGATCAATGTTTGGAGATGTTCAAAATTGGAAAAGAGTCAGTCTATAAAATTATATTGTTCATGAAGCATCGGCTTTTGCAATGCAAAGGGAGGCACTATTAGGCCTAAGTGGATTGTTCGAAAGAAAGTATTTCATAGGTTTTATGTCAGAAATGTAATGTATCTGAATAAGTTATCGACGAAATGAAGTAAATTTATCTTTATAGAATTGTATTAAAGTTTATGTGTTATTATTCCAACGTCTAGTTAGTCAAGTCGTTAATAAATTAGCATTTTACAAACAACAACTTCTACATTTATATTCCTTTTATTACATGCTTTCTATTAACTTGCAATTATGTTTGTGTGTGGCAGTCAAATCTTGTGACTCACTTTTCATCCACTTCCTGTGTACATAGAGCTTTAAAATTTAGACTATATGTGTATTCCAGAGGACAATACATGAATTGAAGATTGACTTTTTTTTAATTCGATCCCTAAGGGGGACAACGGTTCATTACTTATGGAGAAATCAATATCAACATCAACAATGAGTAATTGTTGAAATTACTAATGGCAGAGTAACTACAATAGCGTCAAATTTCGATCAACTTGGCGAAATATCGCAACCAAATTTGGCGACAAAAATAAGTTTCCTTATGTGAAGTCAACTTGGCGATAGCTGGCTAATTTGGCAAAATTCCAATTGAATCCCATTAATCTTCCATAATCGAACTCACCGAAATTTAATTTTAACTCCCCGCATTTAAGGGGTTTTCTACAAAATCTATGGGTCAGAATTTAAAGTGTAATATACGAAAATGTACTTTTTTATATCTTCATCCCGATGCCACTAATAACATAACCGGCACTAAGCGTCGCTGTATTGTCTGAGCTCCCAACTTCCCGATTTTAATATGCTTTATATAGCCGGATACAGAAACTGAATTCTAGGTACTTTTCCAGTATAGTGGCCATGACGAAATAAAGAAACTGTCTTAGCGTAAAAGGAAATTTAGCAATACATTTTTGTGGCAACCTATTCACTGTTTCACTTCATATACAATTTTTTACTTTCTAGTGCATTTAAATATGTATATTTTTTCTACATTTTTGTTAATGTAGAACGTTTGTTAATGTAATCTACATTTTGTAAATTAAAACATGTTTTTAAAAAATGTATATTACATTTATTTAACTTAACTCGGATCTTGTCAAGATGCAATTTTGTAATCGATTTTTCACCCATTCCCTGATATTACAGAATTATAAAAATCACGCACACATGTTTCATTCCGATGACAATACAACATCTTAATATTTTTAGAACTTAATTGTAAATTTGTTCTTACTGCTTTTCGAAGAATCCCATACACGAAAAACAACAGGCGGCTAGATTATGGATGTCCATTCGTTCTTTTACTCGATGACATAGCTGGTTAAAATTGTTTTGTTTACTCTTCAAATTCAGGTATCCAGACCATACAGACTTTTAACGTCTTGGAAGTGGTGATCGATTACATAACACAACGCGTATTTTTGGTGCACACAAATCAGTTGAAGAGCTAAGAGGAAGAACATGTTAAGTAACACAAATTACATTTGAAGAAATTTGAAGTGAAAATTTTCGCTGTAAATTTTAATGATTTATTTTCTGTTTGATACCATGTGTTTAAAATATTAACAGGTATGGTACTAAACTCTCTCAGAAAAACTTATTCATATTTAATTTTAAAATATTAAAAATTATTAATATTATTGACATTATTAAATATTAAAATATTAAATATTAATGAATAATGTCTGAAATCTTCAAGACTAAATAGAATCTTAGTATTTTAGCTTCACCATGTCATAGGATGCCTCATAAGGCTTTCATCCAAAAGATAAAATTTTTTTTAGAAAATGTAGCATAACATGTTCATCTACTCAGCTCTTCAATTATGACATAATTTAATGATGATTCTGAAAATTTTAAATATACGCTCATCAATAATTTACGTACATTTATCATATATATTTTTTTTTCAATTTCTACAAACAAAATAAAGCAAAGAAACTTTTTTTAGAACATAATGTGTAATTTTCTGAATATTATAACATATTTTCTGAATTTTATAACATTTCCCCCCCTTCAATATATAAATATCTAAAAATATTAAATTTCTTATAAAACTTACCAATCTAAAAACATGCGCAAAATTCGTTAAACCCGCGATCACTAACGCATGCATGAGTGGTCCGCGTCGAAAAATAAAACAAATCACGGGATGTAACAACCTTGTCCTGTAGTAATCTCAAAAAAGCATGAAATTTGCTGAGCTACTATCATTAAACGCATGTATGAGCGATTTTCTTTTCGTCCATTAAAAGAAGCAAAAACAGAAGTGGGTTTGACTAAATTATTGCATTAGAATCTCGAAAAATATAAAAATCGTTAAAACCGCAATCACTGTAACAAATATCAGGAAACTGATCAAATCTGGAGTCTACAAAACTGGAGACAAACGACATACTACGTAGCTAACCCGCACTTATTCCAAAACATGTTACATCAAAATTTTAATCTTTGCGTGATGCAATTGATATTGATCACTGTTTTCAAGACATTGAAAGTCAGTATGATCTGGATTTCTGAATTTTTCGAACCAATCATAACCATGCTAACGAGCTAGATGCGAACATCTAATCACAGAACGAATGGACATCAATAATTTAACCACCTATGAAAAAAGGACTTCAGCTTGCAGGCTTGTTTGCAGTTAAAGAAGTTGCAAGAGAATAATAAAATGAATTTGAATAAGCATTTCGAACAACAGAACCAGTCCTGAAAATTGTGGGGGCGATTTTGAAGTACCTGTCAAAAAGCTTCCAAGAAGAGAGTAAAAAAAAATAATAATAAGCAAGTTTATTGAATTGGACTACTTGGACAGGACTATTAAAATAGTCTTTGAGAAAGGGTTTTTTTGTTAAATGTATATATATATATATATATATATATTTGCGAACATTATTTATTGTACAGATCTCCTTCGTTTACTTCCGATTTTATTCACATACATGGCCCTCTCTCATTGTTTTCTTCACTTTTTGCTTGCTCCACAATTTCTTTAGTACTATATAGTCCTACCACCGTAACTTGGCAGATGACTCTAAAAGAATTTGAGATGGTACAGGGAAAAAATTTTCTAACTGGCAGAATGCTGCAAAAATGTGTCATTTAATTGGGAACTAGATTATGCTAGTTTTTGATAGTCATTATCACCTTAATAATTAATAAGTAAATAAGTATAATTTTGTAAGCGGCATTGCTCATCGGAAAAGTTATCGTGGCCAGACTACACATAATTGATTTCTTCATGGTTTGTTTTTGTAAAAGTAACGAATCGATGCGTTACTAGAGTGAAATATAATTATTAGTTTATCGTGTTTTCATTTAAATATAGTTTCTTGGTGTAATTCAAAACGTAAAGTTAGTTGTCTTATATCCATTTTAAGTAAAGTTGCTAATTTGTGTATTAAAGGAATTTTCATCGTGTTTTTCACTGATGTTATATATTCCATAAAATGGATTACATGTTTTAGTTTTAAAAGGAATTTGAAGTTAATCAAAAGTGCAGTTACTAGATGGGTGAAGAATGAGGTAATCATTTTATAGCGGTTTGTTGATAACAGCTTATAAATTAAAAATATTTCAATATTTATCACATAATATGGAATCAAAGAGATTTATTACTCCAAAAACGTTTAATTTTAATTTCAGAAAGCATTTAAAATTAAACTTACTATTACAAAAAAAAAAAAAAAAAAAAAAAAAAAAAAAAAAAAAAAAATGACCAAATTTATTTTTCCTAGGGCTTATTAAAAATACATATTCTCCGATGAAAAACTATTAAAATACATTAAAATGCCCAAATTCACTGTCAATCGTTTCATCTAGATAATGAGAATTTTCTTAAATCAGCATTATTTACAGTTAAGAAAGCAGTTACAAATGTGTCATCAATATCTTTTAAACAGATTTCTTCAACAAAGTCTGGGTGATACATTGCATTTATGATAAGATAGGCTAAAAATTTATTGATTTTCTTTGTTAAGGAAAAATCCTCCACTGTTTGTACAATAATTAATTTTATCTATCATGTTTTACATTCATTATTCCTGTTCCTTTCACAATGGATAATTAACGCTGAGTAATTTTCCCAACTTCTGACATTATTTAAAAAAATGTGTCGGGTAAATAAGTAATTATGCGGTAGATTCTATTTTGTATGTCTTAATATAAAAGCGCACGTACCCCATTTAAGGCAGTATTTTTGTATTTATAGGTATATTCTCTGTAATACGCGCAACCACATTTTTTGCAAAGAAAACTTAATGCGATATTGCGCATGAAGATACAACAAATAGCGTTAAAAAGTATAATAATAAGTACAACACTCTAAAAAATAAATGTGTAAATTAATCACTTTTACATAAATATATGTGTAAATTTGTAAAATTACACTTTTGTCAGAAAATTTACACTCTTTCCGTTAAAATGTATTTGTATATATGTGCGTTTATCCGCTTAATGGAAGTGTGATATTTGTTATCCTTTTAAAATCCCAAATAAGTTTGAAAATGGTAAAGTTGCACCGATTTAGCCGGGTTCGTGTGTTAATGTAAATTTACAAATTTTGTATATTAAACAAATATCTGTATTTTGCATATTACACCGAAATATGTGTAAGAATATCACACAGATATATGCATAAGAACATAGTATTACAATGAAATATACGTACGAAGTTTACGCAGCTATATGTACAAGAATATTATACAGAAATATGTGTGAGAACAGAATATTATACAGAAATATGTGTATTTTTGTAAAAATGATAAATACCATTACTTCAAAACTTGGCTTGTGTAATAGTGACTGAATGGTCAAAATGGTGCTTTGGAAAGTTGCAGTTCCTCAGTTTGTACCCCGTTTCGGTAAGTATTGCTTGTTTACTGTAGGTTGAATTAAATTGAGAATTTCTTTGCTTGCTGTAGATGTATCTTTGGAAACTTGTAACTGACACTGATAGGGAAAAAAGTCAAAATACGGAAACAGCACTAGCGTCACAATTTCTGTATTTTAATGAAATTTTGTTTTACAGTGTATTTATTTAGATTATACATGTTCAGTGGATAAATTGTGCATACAATTTTAGGACTTCAAAACAACTCTAACAGAGAGTTGGTATGCAGAATATATAATTTCATCGATCTTTTTTCTTGTAAATTAAGGTTACACTATTTTGTGGTCATAAAACCAATTTGCTGGTGAGAGAACAAACTCACCAAGCACATGAGTTTGCTCTTCCTGCGAATTTATTTTGCGACCATAAAAATATTTACATCCCAAACTATAAGGTTATGAACTATGTACACAAAATCCACCGTTTTTGTATTTTACACAGATATATGTATGTGTACCCATGTAAAATTTACATGAAAAACTTTGTATTACAGAGTTATCTGATAACTTTTTCCAAACTCTTGCAGCTTAATGTGTTACCATTAAAATACACAGGATAATGTGTATTTTGAAATTGACACACCGGGCGTGTATTTAGCAATTTACTCGCCACTTTACACATACGGACAAAACATTTTTGCATCATTCGCATACCTGTTTTAATGTGTAAATTTACGCATTTATTTTTTTGAGTGAACCATAAAAATACAAGCAAAAACTTAAATCCCTATAAAGCGTTCGACATGTTACTCTTCTTCATACAAGTAATTAAATCTTCTCTTATTCATTAGTACAGAAATTTCAATTCTTATTCGTAATTTTTAGCATTTTGCTCTCCACTGACACCTATACGTTGACATACTAAGTTTAACCACAAATCAACTGACACTTATACGATGACATACTAAGTTTAACTACAACTCCACTGACACCCATACGGTAAACCACAAATAAACATACATATAGGGAGTTCCCACATGTTATTTCAAATATGTAACAATGGCCTGGAGTTGCTGGTAAGTGGTTGAAATTTTGGTGTGGAGTGCAAAAGTTTAAGCTTTCTTTTTTACACACAGCGTATAACGCCCAGAATGTAAAATTTGTCTAATTTCATTGTTTAAAAAACGCATAAATAATAATAATAAAATATCCAAACCAACTGTCAAAAGGTTTTTGGAGAAAACAAAATATATTTTAAACCAAAGTTTTTTTTTTTTTTTGCTGCAGGAAAAGCAAGTACATATGTCTAATGAATATATTTTAACGCTTTCAAGGGAGGTGGCTAGACGGTCTAGCTACCTAATTTTAATTCCAAAATTGACAAATGGCACCAAGAATATTTTAATAACATTTTGTTTTTCTAATGAAAGTGCAAAATAGCGGGTATTTATTTTCAAAGAAATTCGTTTAAATATTCTGGTGTCAGTCGATTATTTCATTATTTTACGAACAGAATTCTCCTGCCCCTGAAAGGGTTAACGTCTTACTAAAAAGCCTTAATATAAAAGTCTTAATATAATGCAGTTTTAAAGTCTCAATATAAAATCTCACCTACCATCTGAGATTGTATTTTTATATTTTTAGGTTTATTCGCCGCAACATGCGCGCCCACATTTTTTAAAAAGAAAAGTTAATGAGATATTGCGCATGTAGATACAATAAAGAACATTAAAAAGTACAATAATAAGCACAACCATAAAGAAAGTAAGCAAAAGCAAAGTGAGAATATACGGTACTGTCAAGTCTATGTGCTAAAATTCCTATAAAGCGTTTGGCATGTTACTCTCCTGCATTCAAGAAATAAAATCTTCAACTAAATAATTATTATTCATTTATCCAAATCTACAATTAAATCTACTTCTCATTCATTCATCACATTCATTAATACTGAAATTTCAATACTTCCACTTCATTTTTGTACCCGGCGTATAATGCGCACATGTAAAATTTGTCTAATTTTCTTGTTCCAAAAACTCTTATACAATAATAAATAATATATTAAATTTAAAGAATCAAAAAACCCGACTGCGCGAACTAAATAATTATTTCTCATCAATACGAAACTATTTTTTATATTACTGACCATTTTTTTTATTTACTTGAATTGGTGACTTTTAAGTTGTGTTTAATTGTTAGTTTCTATCTATAAACACAGTTTTGATGAGGCCTATATAGATGTCTATGATGGTTAGAGTTGCAGTAAAGCTAGAGATATGCACAACTTCCATGTGGTGTAATATTTAAACGGAGCATCTGACTGTAAAATAGTCAATGGAACATCATCTTCATTTTGAAAGACCTATCCAATGACATGCCACACAATAGGGTGCGTAATATTTTTTTTGTCTCTACTGCCATTTTATATTTTACGGCCACCGTTTTGAATTTATAAAAACAAAACCTAGCCTCTAACCATCGGACGGTTGAGACAAATCGATAGAAACCTCATTCATTAAAATCCATCCAGCCGTTGGAATGTTTCGAGAGTATAAAGAAACGCACATACCTAGATACGCGTGAAACACATAACCCTTTTTTGCAGTCGGGTAAAAAAAATATCCAAACCAGCTGTTAAATTTTTTTTAGAGAAAGTAGGATATCTTTTAAAGCAATGCTCTTGTGCGACCGAAAAAGCAAATACATATATGTGTCATGAATGTCTTTTAAAGTCATTTTTTTAATGGATCCGTTCGTAAAACTTTACATTTTTGGTACAAGTAAAATTTATTAGATTTTTTTTTTGTTTAATAAATTCATTTTTTTTATTAAGTAATCTATTTCCTGGTCTTGTTTATCCCCATTACACGAATTAATTTTACACTGGATAATAAAACCTGAGTGAATTTTGCTCAAGCAAAAATAACAAATTGGATGGCAGCTTTTTTTGTATCTTGTTATAGGCAGTAGCTATTAATATTAGAATAATACATATAACTTCTTATTTCGTTAATATATATATTTAAAAAATCAAACTGGTGTATCTTCCTGCTGCAACTTTGCCACTGAACGCGAGAGAGCTCTTTGTGCTATGGAAAATAAAAATTACAAGCACAAAGGTGAAGAAAATGCCTTACTTAATTAAAAATTACTCTGCTAATTTGTAGTGGTAATTCTCTCCATTATTAACAAATAAATGCCTCAAAATAGAGCGTAATTCTATAAGTTATAGAGACCCCTTCGGTTCCGCCCACTAAGTAAGTAGCCATGACTCAGAAAATGTAACAATGATTTATTAAAACACTAAATAGCGATGGTTGCAATTGAGAAGAGTGGCTGTATTAATAATGATAAAAAATTTCAACTCGGTCATTTAAAACTGAGTTAAATTAGAACACTATATTACGTTAAAATGTCTACTCCAACAGTTCGCTGGAAACGAAGAAGTTTTCTTCCGATCACATGAAGCCCTGAAAAAAAACTAAAAATTTCATTTGCACAATACTGCAGCACTGAAAGAGAACCACGTAGATTCCAACTTCTCTTTATTTGATAAAAATTATAGATAAAAATTATGGACATAAAGAATATGTAAGTTTAACATTATCTAACAAAGGCAGGGCTTAATTTGCGCCGGACCCCACCGGAGCTCAGCTCCGGTACTTCTCTGTTTTCAGTAAATATTTAAATATTGGTCAGAATTCACACGAGTTCATAAATACAGGGTTCCGGAGCCCAATGCAATTAGTAGCTATGCATTTTTTTGTGAACTATCCCCTTCTTGTGTTAACACTATTTCCGAATCATAATCCGTATAATATTTAATCGCAGAATTCTGCAATTAATTAGCACTAAAACTAGGCAAAAATTACTACTCGGAAGGAGTGATAACTAAAAAGTGGAATAGTTGACAGGTTAAGTAGATATTTTAAACTTTTTTATTTTGCTAAAGAAAAAAAAAAATGCTTTAAATTTTGCACATAATGTACGAAATATAAATATCCAGATTGGAGTGACGGAAGGTGGGGTCGGGTGGGGGTGGGGTTAGGGTAAACGGTACAGTTATAGCACCGGTACAATGTAATATTAGGGCTCCGGTACTTTTTTTCTTAGAAATTAAGCCCTGAACAAAGGTACTCTCAAATTCATCTACGCAATACTTTTTGACTCATTGATGAATTTATTTTTATCAAGGGAAAACAGTACGAAAAAAAAAAAAATCGAAAATTGCACTGGTAATCAACGGATTTTTTTTATATTACTTTTGATGTCGAACATCATGATTTAATCATCGCCGACAATTCGAGGAACAGGCAGTCGGAGCGCCCTCCCAAGGTCCTCTGCACCTTTTCAACGCTGAGAGGAAATGGTCGACTGCAGACTCGTTCTCCGGAAGATGTCACTGGAGAAATTTAATAAACTAAATCCAATACCGGAAAATTTTATAAGCTAAATTCATTAAACTAAGTATAACGAAAAAAAGATAAGGTAGAGTCGGGTCTCTGAGTACGTCGGAAGACGGCTGCGGCTTCGAGCTTATTATTCGTCGAGTAATCAAATACTGCCCTCATGATTAGCATCGAAGATTTTTAAAAATGTCGGACGACAGCTACGACTTCGAGCTTATTATTCGTCAAGTAATCAAATACTGCCCTCATGATTAGCCTCGAAGATTTTAAAAAATGTCGGATGACGGCTGCGGCTTCGAGATTATTATTCGTCAAGTAATCAAATACTGTCCTCATGATTAGCATCGAAAAATTTTTTAAAATGTCGGACGACGGCTGCGGCTTCGAGTTTATTATTCGTCAAGTAATCAAATACTGCCCCCATGATTAACATCGAAATTTTTTTTTAAATGTCGGTCGACGGCTGCGGCTTCGAGCTTATTATTCGTCAAGTAATCAAATACTGCCCTCATGATTAACATCGAAGATTTTTAAAAATTGTCCTGGATCTATGAAGAATGAAGTAAAGATTCAGTTTTTTTCCACGGTTTGAAACTAAAAATAATATAAACTTGAAATAACAATATAAAACTAGTAATTAGTAAAAGAATAATAATAATATTTAAGAAAAATTCAATTAAAACGAGATTTAAATTACTTGATGATTTTCCCTGCAGCAATCTTGGAAACAAAATCGTATAAAGAAAGAGGAAAGTCACCGGGTAGTGGCTTTCTCCTCAAACAGATAGTGCTACATCACGTGATAAAATTCGTTAAAAATGAAGTATTTAAAAGATGTTTATTTAGTTTTATTTATTTATTTGAATTTCAAAAAATTAATGTTGAACCAATTTTGATCTAATTTAAATTAGGCCAATCCGAGAGTATCCATTTTCAATTAAAAAAAAAAATCACATGATTCGGTCCTGTATTTTAAGAGTAATCGGTGAACATACATAAAAAAGAAGAGTTTTTGTAGCGCTGTTGCACATCGGTAACTGGTACAGTGACGGGCACTTTGCACCCTGCTATCCCAGCTCTTCACAAGCAGCGAAAGTACACCGAAATGGGGGAAAATATTGATTTTATTGATTTTTGTTGAATTTTTAAAAAATTACTGAACAAATTTTGATGAAATTTAAATGGGACCAATTCGAGAGTACCCTCTTTCAATTAAAAAAAATCACATGAATCGGTCGCATAGCTTCATAGTAATCGGTGAACATTTATAAAAGAAAAAAAAAGTGTCGAATTGATAACCTAGTCTTTTTTTTTAAAATCTGTTAATGATAACGTTTCTTGATTGGTTTTGACTAATGAATTTCTTTTCGTTGAAATAAAATAATTTCACTTATAATTATTTTAGTAAATGAATGGTATTTTTAAATGTTTATGCATCAACTGTAATTCAAGGTTTCACGTTTTTCTTACAAGAGGAGTCATTTGATTACGGCACAAAAAAGACTGTAATTTGTTTTCTCTATACTTAAATCCCTTTGGAATGAAATAACTAAAAGTTAAGATGTATTTTTAAAGTATTATAAAAATAATGTAACATAAATTTTAAACGTTGATTTTTTTTTTTTTTTTTTTTTTTTTTTTTTTTTTGCACCATCATTTCTCTAACTTAAAAAAACTTTTAACGTTTAATATTACGTTTTCTAATAAAACATATTTAAAAATACAATTGTTTTGAAATAATTTACTATAATGTTTATTAAAAATGTACTTTCTCTTATGAAAATTTATGACCGTGAAGCAAAATATTCCAACGAACTGTCGACAGTTTTGACAGTGAAATAAACTGTTTCTTAAATCAACATTATTTAAAGTCCAGAAAGCAGGTAAAAATGGGTCAACGCATCTTTTAAACACATTTATTTAAAAGATCCACAGATTAAACATTGCATTTATGATAAGATAGTATCAAAATTTATTCAGTTTCTTTGTTTAAAAAAATCCCCCACTGTTTGTTCAATAAATAATTTTACGGATCACAGTTTACCTGCATTTCTCTAATTAATTATGGAATGAATAATTAACTGTTAGAGATTTTCGCAGCTCCTTACATAAGTGATTTATGTAACTAGATCAAAGAAGGTAGAAATACTATCGCAGTTTTTTATACCTGTCTTGATATTGATAGTATGTATGAATCATAGCGTAATATATATAATTCCTTTCAACGTGTTTTGTTTTATGCAAAAGTATCCAATTATCGCTTTATAATGGTGGAATAGCTTAGATGCCATGTATCTTTTCTTTATTTCTTAGTTTTTCCAATTTTTTCCCTAAGTTTAGACGATATTTGTATTGTTAAATTGATTGTCTCAGAGAAAATATTATTTTTCCAACATTATTTATTCTTTAACGTGCCTTATTTGTTTTTTTAATTTGGAGGTGATTAAAATTAATCAGTGGTAATCACATCAAGCGTGTAAATAATTAGATAATAATTCATTCTAATACAGTATTTAGTTAAACACGGAAATACTTCATTATATTTTTTATTCTGTAAAAGTATATATATATATATATACAGGGTTGTTATAATTAAAGTTCGCCTATTCAGAAGGCTCTAGAGCCAGTTCTATGGCTCCAAACAAAACAAAATTTCACTAGTACGTAGATAAGGAGATGCGCTCTGCGAAAATGGAAGAAAACAAAACAGTTACATTTTTCGTCAGTAGGTGGCGCTGCGCCAATATTTAAGGCGATGTTTGCAGATTCTTTATATCAATTTCAGTCAATCCAGACGAAGCAATCAAATTTAAAAGTTTCAACAAAATTCGAGGAACTGTGAATTGTTATTATTAAAGTTCATCTAATCAGACAGCTCTAGAGCCTGACCTATGACTCCAAACAATACAGAAAAATGAATATAATTTCATGTGATGTAGTCTGCATCAACAAAAATAAAACATGTCGTTCGGCAACGAGGAAATAACGAAGAATAACATTACACATGCTCAATGAATCCTCCACCATTTTCAATAACGCATTCCATTTTCAGAATTGTGCTTTCTACAGCATTAGATACCTATGTGTCGCAAAAGGTGTCGCTTGCGAGCTCCCATGGCCGGGTACTAAGTTAAACGTCCCAGGTAAGCCAGAGACCTAAATTATGTTTTTTCTGTTCCGTGAAGGTTTACTGACCATTTTAAACTAAACTGCATCGAAATCGGTCCGGTGGTTTCGGAGATAAGGGTCTTTAAAATTTTAGTTCTCTCTGTTAATCTCTAACCCATACTTCAGAATCCGCCATTGCTGCTGGACTGATATCTTTTCAATGCTTATAATAAATAAAATAGATTTTTCCCAAAGTTCTGGGAATTTGTTACATATTCTAAAAACTTTTATGAACATTTGCACAGTAACAGAACATTCGTATGTTACCTATTAGCGAAGTTATGGATTTATAAATTATTTTGGTAATTGCTCTCGGTGCGTCAGTGTGTTGTAGCTCATCTTCATTTTTTTTTTTTAAGTGTAATAATAGATAAAAAATTGTTGCTGTGGTATTTCTTTGCTAACTTAAAAGCCTCCAGGACCCATTTCAGTAAGTGTTATTGACTTTTATCATGATTAAGTGTCTACTCCCCTCAATTAAAAACCTCATGTTTTGGCACATCCGCCATGTTTAAAGCTTTCCTATGGGACAGATCGTAATATTTACCTTTTTTCATTGCCTCATAATTTAACTTATAAAGCTTATTTGTTTCTTAAAACTGATCATTTCGTGTACTATAATATCTACACATTACTCCGCCACCAATTTTAAATTGCTGGCAATAAATTAAGGTACTTAAATGATTTTTTGAAAGACGTAGTAAAATGTTTCAACAATTCAGGTCGCCCATAGAAATAGCATGAGTGACATCATTTTCTAATAGAATTATAAAAAATACTTTTAATGCTTTTAGCAATTATTAATTGTATTGGAAAGATGTAGAAGGTTTTAAAGTTCATTTCGCCATAATTTTTACAAAAATATATTGTATGTAAGTGCTATTTTTACTACTCAAAACTTGTACATATTTTCTGTTTTTTGCTCCAAGCTGGCGGATAGGGGATTCCCCAATTCCCCATTTTAATCATTAAATCTCAATAGGAATAAATGTGAATTCAATATTTTTTGAAAAATTATTTAAATAACTCATACTATTTATTACATAAAGTGGTGTGCATGTATGTAAAGTAGAAAGTTTGAAGTTTCCTCCGCCATAATTTTTATTGAGTTTTATTATGTTATTAAGTGATTTAAGAGCATTTTAAAATATGTTATTTTATGTATCTATTTTTACTCAAGATGGCGGCTAGTTTCGTTCTCGTTACTCATTGCCGCCCAAGTTAGGCAAGGATTGAGTTGTTTTGGCCTGGGAATGAGTCCTTTGCAGAACTATCCCTTTACATTCTTTAGAAAAAGGTTTTACATAGATATAAAACATGTAGCCAAATAATATAATGATGCCGACATCTTAAAGCTTTGAATATTTAAATCTTTGCTAAGCAGTGATACATTGTATGATATGCCACAATCTTAAAAATAGTACAAAAGGTGCTCAGTTACATTTAAGAAAAGTATTGGGAGTACAAAGTACTCACAATAATGGTAAAAGTTAAAGATTGAAAGTTGTAATGAAGATAATTATTACAAAGAGAGCCAATTTGCTGTAATTCCACAAGGCTAAGAATTGGAATCATCATAGGGTGTTGCCACAAACTAATTAGCACAACGAGTGACGTTTAATAAATAAAATAGATATGGTACAATCTGTACACGGGCGTATTTATAAAGTTAGCATTGAATTATGGGTAGCTCTGGGTGTCTGTTAAGTTTTCGACACTATTTCACTAACTGAAATACAGAGAATCATGGGTAATTTTCATAAATATTGCTATCAATTGCTTCAATAAATCACTACTTATTCATGACAGCACATTACACACTTAACCCTTTGGGGTTTGCAGTGTTTCAAGAGTTCTGAAGTTCCTAACCCCTTGCAGGCACATTTTTACTGAAGTTAGTTATTTAACCCCCTCAGCGCTTCCCTTGTTGTGCAAGTCACTTCGATAGTCTTTTCCATCCTTTATTTCGTAATTGTTCCAAACCGGAACTTACAAAGAGTAATTTTCAAAATTCGTCTTTTTTAAGCGAAATATTACTCGGAGGGTGCCACATGTACGTATGTCAGATCCTTTTTGGGACGGAGCATCGATTGGCTATTTCCATTTTTCCCTAGCTGTCACCTGGGTGGAACCGGGGGGAGGGGGGGGGATTTTTAAAATTTTGTCACAGGGGGGTCATGTGACATATCTAGAGTTAGGTCTTGACTTAAGCTCCACATTCCTGTCTTTCTTTTTTTTAGTTCTTTTTTTAGCCTCCAGGGGGCGTTTTTAGGCGTTTTTTAGAAAGTGCTTGAAAACCCCCAAGTTTGGTGTCCACTGAAAGGTCATGACATAAGCTCTTCATCTATGATCTCATCCCCTAGTTTAACTCATATTTTAGGCAGTAGTAGGCTCTTTAGGGCAATTGTTCCAAACCGGAACTTACAAAGAATAATTTTCAAAATTCGTCTTTTTTAAGCGAAATATTGCTCGGAGGGGGCCACATGTACGTATGTCAGATGTTTTTTGGGACGGGGCATCGATTGGCTATCTCCATTTTTTCCTAGCTGTGAACCGGGGGAGGGGGGGTTAAACTTTTGTTACAGGGGGGTCATGTGACATATCTCTAGTTAGGCCTTGACCTAAGCTCCACAACCCTGACTTTCGTTTTCTTTTTTTAGTTCTTTTTTTAGCCTCCAGGGGGCGTTATTAAGCGTTTTTTGGAAGGTGCTTGAAAACCCCCAAGTTTGGTGTCCACAGAAAGGTCATGACATAAGCTCTTCATCTATGATCTAATCCCCTATTTCAACTCGCAATTTAGGCAGTAGTAGGCTCTTTAAGGCGCATTTTCAGTCATTTCTCAAAATCTTATAGAGAGTCGTACAGGAAGCCAGTATTTTAAACTTCATAGATTAAATTCACAATTGCATATGCTACATGCCATTTTGGTATTGTAAGGGGGCTCTAAAAGGGTTAACTTTTCAACTTCTTTTAAATAAGCTCTGAAACATGGCAGGTGACATATCAAATTAAAATTCTCGGTGAACACTCATGATCCCTGACGTTATTTACTCCCCCAACTTCCCCCACCATTACTTTTTTATCGTACCAAGTTCAGCATGAACTTCTTTCAATCACAGGCAAGCCTTAAAAAGTTCATTTAGTTGTTAATATTCCCTGTCTGGTTTTACTTCAGCAAAAAACCTCAAAACTGCAGGACTGGTCTACAGTTAATATTAGACATTTTGTGCAACTACCTATGGCAAAATGCGTAATTATCAAATGTGAAAAACATTCACAGGACATACCACATATCATTGGTAAGGTTTGGTGGAGAGAAACAGGAAACTTGAATAAACTTGTCAACAATGTGTACATAAATGTAAATAAAGATTAAATGAAAAGAACTTGAAAGTAACCAAGAGAAAAATGTTTGTAAATGGCACATCGAGAGCAATGAGGTATATGAGCATTGAAAATCTTTTTATTTATTTATTTATTTATTTTTACTTATTTATTTATTTATTTTTTTTTTTTTTTTTTGGTCAGTTTTCTTCAAAATTATGTCCCCTAGTTTATGTAACTTATCTTCCAAAGCCTCTCTCTCTATATATATATATATATATTTCCCTTAAAATTACTAAAAACCCCCCGCTGTCCGATCATTAATTTTTTATCTTAGTCATTTACGGTGATCTAGATCACTGATTATTACTTTAAACTCTTCTATTTCCCCTTTCCTTCAAAAAGCATGGTTGGGTCCTGGTGATGCCTGGGCCATAATTGAAAAAGTGAATTAATTATACTAAGTGAAAACGCTGTGCAAACAGTATAATCAGGACCGAAAAAGTCACAATAGAAGACATAAGCTGATAAAGAAAATCAGAAGTATTTTTATCTACTGATATTATAAAAATATATATTCACTATGAAACAGGGCGATCCGCGATATGAAAAAGAGTTGCAGTCGCAAAGGAATAATTCCTCTGTCATAACAGAGTCAGATGAAGACGGGGTGAAGTCTAACGACAAAGAATCACAGCTACCACAGCGAGCAAACAAAAATTACCAGCCGGGAGATGAACTGCTGCCATTTGACGCCGAAACAGCATCACGAATGACGATAATGGTTTTAATAGATCAGATGGTTAGACATAAAAAGAAACGCGACAAAGGAAGTAATGAAAATGCGCAAAAATACCGAAAGTTTTTGGAAGAGAAAGCGGTGGAAATAGAGAAAGAAAGCGTAAGACAACACGACAAGGCTGAGAAGGAAGAACACCAAGAACGAGACACGTTGTCGAAAATTGCAGACCAGGTACTAGAACTCATGCACCAACTACAAACGCAGTTAGCGTCAAACAAAGAAGTAAAGATAAAGAATACCATGTCATCAGTAATCAAAAACTTTAAGCAGCTCAAACAACAGACAGAAGAAAAAGATCACTTAATAACGAAACTCAGCGAAAGAATTAAATTCCAAGAAGAGTTAATCAAACAGACAAAACAAGATAAAATCGAAAGAGAAGATCAATTGATCAATGATATGAACAAAATCATACAACAGAACCATGAACAAATGGAAAAAAGACTCGTCGAACATGTTACCACTCTTCAGGCAGAAAACCGAAAGGTCTCAATTAATCATATAGAGGAAGAAACAGAAATAGAAAATGACCGACCAACATATGCAGAATTGACAAATTTTCCACCGCTCCTACAAGAAAGACCGATACTAATATTAACACCAAAAGACAAGGAAACAAAAATGCCAATAATAAAGAAAGTTCTCAATTCTATGAATATGGCTGAATTACCACCAGTAGACTGCCAAACAACTAAACAAAATAAAATAATAATAAACATGTAAAAAAAAAATTGACCTAGAACAGGTGAAAGATAAAATCTGCACTACAGAAGATATGGCGGAAAAACTGGATATTAAAGAACCAAACCCGAAAACAGCCCGAGTGATAGTCTTTGGAGGCCCAGAAGCCCCAGTAGTCACACAGAAAAACGTCGAAAGAGAAGCAGACAGTTCACTGAGCAACTTAGAAGAGCAACAAGAGCTATATGAAAAACAAGTACTCTATCCGGCTTTGGAAAAAGCTCTGAGGAGGAAGGTGCAATATAAGCTGATAAGAGTATTGAAAGGAAGAGAGGGCGGGGAAACCTCTCACTTGGTGTTGCAGCTACTGGAGAGAGATGCACTGCAACTAATGGCAGGAAAATTGTGCATAGGATTTAACCTGTGCACTGTAAGACGGTAGGTCTTCATTCAAAGGTGTTATCACTGTCAGGAAATAGGGCATACAGCAAGAGTGTGCCAGGACGCAGAGGCCTGCGCTAAATGTGGCAAATGCCACAACATCAAGGATTGTGCCTTAGAAAAAGAAGAGTGTGTTAACTGCAAAAAAGTGCTCGACTACTACAAGGGGGACCATAGGAAAGCTGGACTATATGAAAAACATCCATCTTACGATCCATCCTGCAGCGTGTATCAGCAAAAGAAACAAGCAGCGCTAGCGTCATTGTCTTATAGAGGTAAAAATTCAAATTAATTAACAAAATTTACAGAACAACAGATCACAAACAGCTGCTTTTATGAAATTCCTCTCAGACTCGGACTATTCCCTGGTTTGTCTTCAAGATGCATACCTTTATTAAAATAGACCTCTATCACTTCCTCGAACAACACCATGCTATAGATCAAGCTCTAAAAAAGTCCATATTTTAATCTTAGACCAAAACTTAAAACATAATCTCTCTTCTAAACACTATAACTCAGTTTTTATAAATTTAGACCTTAAGCCTTTAACCTTAAGCATTGGCAGCCTGTATAGCCCCCGAGTGCTGACTTTGATGAGGATATTGAGAACTGGCTGGGTTCTAAAAATCAGAGCCCATTGCAGTTGGTTCTCGGTGATTTCAACGCTCACAGTCAGCTTTGGGGCTATAGGAGTGAAGACACCAGGGGAAAAGTTCTTATCGATAGAGTCATAGCGTATCAACGAGTTATTCTAAACTCTTCATCCAGTCCACCAACGTATGAGTCGGGGAAGAACCTGGGGAGGCCGGATCTGTCCATCTGCACGCAGGCTATGTTTTCACACATAAAACACTGGGAAGTAATTCCTTCCCTTTTTGGAGACCACTACCCAATAGAAACAGAGCTAAATTTCACAATACCCAAACTACCAAGAAGAAGATTCAAAACAAAGGGAATCCCTTTGACACAATTTTCCGAACAACTAACTCGAAAATGCTCACAGATTAACTTTAATGACATAGAAACTATAGACCAGTTTAACGAAGAATGCGAAACTTTTAAACAAGAAATATTATTACAAGCCAATAAATCCTTTAAAAAGAAAGCCCCCTTCAAGAAATTTAAAATTTCCTGGTGGTCTCCACAATTGAGGGCCCAAAGAAATAAAGTAGCAGCTCTTTTAAAAAGAGCAAAAAATTCAAACTACGAGTTCAATATAAAGCAGCAATACAAAAGGGAAAGGGCAATTTATCAAAAACAGATTTTATCGGAGAAGGAAAAGGCTTGGACAAACCTGTGTCGCAGAGAGACGGATCCTTTTGGTTTAACGAAAAAGATGGCCTTCCAGCGATTCCAGGACTCACATATCAGTTACCAATTTTGATTCTTTGTCACTCACTTCCAGGTCATCAACCCTTTTAAAACTAACGAGAGACATTTTTGGCGATGAAACTCCAAAGCAACTACCACAGCGACTAAACTCGCACAACCAGGCAAAATTCACGAAAAGAGAGTTGCGAAATGTTATTTTCTCATTCAATATTAACAAGGCGCCAGGACCTGATCAAATTGATCACAGGATAATCAGGTGCATCTTTTCAAAAATTCCTAATATTCTGTTGGATATGTACAACAGTCTTTTAAAGTTAAACTATTTTCCTGATGACTGGAAATAGGGAGAGCTCGTGTATTTTAGAAAGGAGGTAAAACCCTTGAATGGGAGCTCTTCATATCGCCCCATCACTCTATTACCAATATTCGGAAAAATCTTAGAGAAATTAATTCTAAGACGAATACATCACGCATTAGACAAAACGAATTTCCTATCGGGTAAGCAACACGGCTACACGCAAAATAAATCTACGAAAACGGCTTTGGAGCAAGTGATTTCATTAGTAGAACAACACAAACAAAATAAACAATACACATCACTGGTGTCACTGGATTTCAGAGGAGCATTTGACAACCTCCCTTGGGACCAGGTGATCCTAGCATTGCAAAGACTAGGTATTTCTAAACAACTCATTAATCTTGTCGTTTCCTTCCGTTCGGGTAGGCGAGCTCAGGTGGACTGGATGGCACCATTTTTGTTGTACTTCTTTAGTAAGGGTTGACCGCAGGGATCGTGTCTGGGTCCTTTTCTTTGGTTGGTTCTGTTGGAGACTCTGTTGGGGACCTTTGATGTACAGGACTGTGAACTGGTGGCATACGCGGATGACGTGATATTACTGATCTGGGCACAGTCGAGACAGCAACTTGAACAAAAAGGTCAGAAAGCTTTAAAATTTATTCAGAATTGGGCAGAAACCAACAAAATAGAAATTTCACATGAAAAATCCTCATCATTAACTTTTGGCAAACCCAAACACCTTAAGCGGGGCCCCACATTTAAACTTCAAGGTAAATCAATGAAATCAGAAAAACACTAAAATACCTGGGGGTAATATTAGATAAACAATTATCATTTCTCCCACATGTGGCACAAAAGAGAGTAGAAATCGGAAAAATAACTCAAAATCTTTATAAATTTTCATCAATCTCAGGTCGACTCCCTCCGGATTTTTTTAAGATATGGTACTCGGCGATCTTACAAAGGAAACTGGCCTACGCATGTGCTGTCTGGTTTCCGCGTATGGCGCAATATCACGGTCGTCGAAATTTGCTCTCGGCACAAAGGAAAGCTTTGTTGCTGAGAACGAGAGCATATCGCAATACGTCAACAAACGCCCTGAAGGTCCTCACAGGTCTCCCCCCACTGGATTTGCAGTTGGAGGCGGAGGCGGAGTATTCGGGGACGATTCGTCTCGGCAAGTCAACAGAAAAGGCTTTTGCTCCACTATACTATCCAAAATGCTCAAAATACAAAACATCACCACTAACAAGTGAAATACAAATTTGTGAAAAAAACGACTATGTAGGCAAAACTACAATATACACGGACGGTTCCAAAATGTCCGAAGGCACAGCCTCGGCATTTTGTGTGTACGTAAAAAACGAGCAAATCTATACTTGGAGATCGAAACTGTCCCAGGATAACTCCGTCTTCCAGTCAAAACTCTTCGCGATCTCTTCAGCATTAGAGTGGATAGAGTCGGACAAACATTCTCAATACTTAATCATAACGGATAGCCTATCAAGTT
Organism: Maratus speciosus; assembly: GCA_963932465.1. Taxonomy (NCBI): domain Eukaryota; kingdom Metazoa; phylum Arthropoda; class Arachnida; order Araneae; family Salticidae; genus Maratus; species Maratus speciosus. Next base: position 242,074,436 of record OZ010800.1, on the reverse strand, counting down.
TAAAAGCATTAAACAATTTTGACAATACAAACTATTTAATACTAAAAATTCTTCAACAATTACAAACAACAGTAAAAGACATATACTTCAATTGGACAAAAGGACATTCAGGTGTTGAGGGCAATGCGGCAGCTGACCAACTGGCAAAATCGGCAGTACCGGATGAAACAATAATACATACATTTTTACCATATCCAGCTTCTTCACTAAAATCACAGACAAAGCAGAATCTGTTAAAAAATTGGCAAAAACGCTGGACGGATTCAGACACAGGCCGATATACGAAGGAATTCTTGCCATTGGTTGACCACAAGTATTTCGTAAACAACAGATACTTACACATATTTTTAACAAACCACGGCCCCTTTCAGGAACACTTATACAAAATTAACAAAAGAGACTCCCCACTATGCATTTGTGGCTTGCCGTCAACATCGTTACACTATGTATTATACTGTACATTAACATCGCATTATCATCTCAAAAAACACACACGTATGAATTTAGGAATTGGTGGCGGGATGTAAAAGAGAAACCACAACTACTCAACAAGATCATACAATGCATGAGGTTTATAGAAAGAAACGAGTACATATTTTCAAATCTAGAGCCATTCTAGTCCGACTCCATCACTAGGGTGTAGCATGGAGGGAGAAACGGGTTATTAGCGGGTGCCAGAAACTTCTATCACTTTTGAATTTTTATCTTGTGCATCTCTCCAAACTCTTGTATGCGCAAATTGTAAATAGTAGGTGTGTTGTAATGTGTTTCTAATTGTGATGTTCAATATTGTGTGTTTAATGTACTGTGAAATCCCTGTAAATCCATGAAAAATGTAAATAATTATGCAATCACATTCAAATGATTCTCATGTAATCACTACATACAGTCATGTAAATAGTAGGTGTTTGATATTGTGTTGTAAAGTGTTTCTAATTGTCATGTTAAATATTGTGTGTTAAATGTACTGTGACGTATATATATCCAAGAAAATTGTAAACAATTATGCAATCACATTAGGTGAAATGATCCTCATGTAATCACTACATACAGTCATATATCTCGATGTGAAATCTTCGGTTCGCCCAGAAAAATTGGTTAACCAATTGTGATTGTAATTGTAAATCTCACAGTAACCAAAATAAATCTCAGCAGCTTGATCAGGGACCCGACGCTCCCTCTCAGACTCTGGTTGAGAGTCGGGGGAGTGGATGTGGTCTACCCCTCGGGATTGCACTAACACTCTAAAGCGAAAGCTGAGATCCCGAGCTGGTCATCGCTGTCATCGCTGCTTTCTACAGCATTGCGTAAACTGTCCTGTGAGATTGAGCGAATATGAAGTCTAATACTGTCTTTCAGATCAGAGATTGTCTCACATCTGTCTTTAGATACAGAATCTTTCAAAAATCCCCACAACCAAAAATCGCATGGTGTTAGATCAGGCAATCGTGGTGGCCAGACTGTTTGAAAATAACGACTTATGATGCGGTCTTCTGTAAAATGGCTTGTTAAGAAAGTCCGAACTGCTCCAGTAATGTGCGGTGGTGCACCGTCTTGCATAAACACGATATTTTGATGGGAGCCTCGCTGTTGCAGCTTGGGAATCAGAAAATTTGACAACATATTGAGATATCTTCTCCCATTTACGGAACATGTAATGGGTCCTGTGGATGTTAGTTTCTCAAAAAAATATGGCCCTATTATAAACGTAGCTGTGAAACAGCACCACACCCTTACTTTAGCTGCATACAATGTAACTTCTTGGACAACATTAGGATTCTCTTTCGCCCAAATTCCACAGTTGTGTGTGTTCACTTGTTTGTTTAAATAAAAATGCGCTTCATCAGTCCATAGAATATTCCAGGGCCAAGAATTGTCCACATTCAGTCGGGCAAGAAACTGTAGTGAAAATGATAGCCGACTTTCGGTATCACCATGTATTAGTGTTTGCACCCTCTGAATCTTGTATGGATAGTAGCGCAAAATTTGAGGCATCACTTTTCTCACAGTGGAAATCGGCATATCGACTTCATTCGCAATAGCTGGCACACCTGCATTACCAAATGATGACTGGCTTGCTAAATCCACGGCAGCAGTAGCAATATCTTAAATGCTAGAAATGTCTACCTTTTTCCGTCCTCTTACAGGAAGAATGTCGAGTTTTCCTGTTTCCTTGAACTTTTTAATCATTTTGTGAACTCTACGATCCTACATTGGTCCACGTCTAACATCTTTTAGTTTCCAGAATTTCGAAGAGCTGCAGCTGCGTTGCTGTTATTTTGATAAAATAACTTTACAAGAGGTGCATTTTCTTTCAAAGTTACCATTCTCCAAAAAGCGTAGATTCAAATGCTTTTCAGAAACAATCAACTGTTCCAGTATCAGAGAAACCACAGACACACTTTATCAGCAAGTTTTAAATCGTCAGGTGGTTAGAAGGGTATGTCAAGTTTTCGAGGTTGCGACGTCACTTTGAGGTCGTTCGTCGAAAATTGGAATAAAATGTGATCTTTTTCAAGCGTTGGGTGAAATTTTGTGATTTTGTGTGTTTCATCTGTATTGACCGAAATTGATATAACGAATCTGAAAAAGTTGACTCTTACCAACTGTGAAATAAAATTTCCTGTATTTTGTTTTTTACAAAATAAAGGAATCTGCAAATATCGGCTTAAATATTGGCGCAGCGCCACCTATTGACAAACATTTTAATTATTTTTGTGCCATAGAATCGGCTCTAAAGCCTTCTGAATACGCGAACTTTAATTATAACAGCCCTGTATATATATATATATATTGTTAAAATAAAAATAGTAAAAAAACTATTATGCTTTGAAAAATTTTAATCAAATAGAATTTTGTTAATTTTTCTGCCTCAAATATAATTTCGAACGTGATATTTCTAGCTCTTTTGACAGTTGTGCATATTGTAAATGACTATTGTAAACATGGAATTACCCGAACGGTGAGTTGTAGACGTCATCATTTTCTGAATCCTACTAGGTTTTTGAAGTTTGACTGGATAAAATTAAAAAAGTTAGTCATAAAAGTTTATAAAACAGATTTACAACTTCTAAGCAATAACGCTTGAAAATTTATAAGATTGTTTTTACCCCTTCTTTCTCGGATTTTTATTTTTTTTTATTTTTTTTTTCGAATTTCAGATATAAAAAGATTTTTCTTTTGTTACCTACATTAATATATATTCTGTAATGAATTTGAAAATGCAAAATCTTTTTGTTAGTAATTTTTTCCTTCACCCGCTAGTGGTTGCACTGATCTCCAGTTTTTAGTGCAATGCACGCAAGATTAAATATATATATATATATTATTCTGATACTATATTTATCAAATACATTGCTTTGAGGTATTTAAGATAAATATCTGTATAAAAAGAATTATTAAAAATAGGTAAAAAAGTTCTAGAAAATGGTTTTACAACTTTACCGTAAAAATAGCTTTACAGTCTTTAGTGGCCAGCAAAGATTTAGAAAAAAAAAAGTTTAAGTCATTTATTGCATTTACTGTCCTCGTATTAGCACTCTGAATCCATCATAAAGATCACGTTGACATGCAACAATAGCTAACGAAAGCCGACATTACAAAAAATATAATAAAAGCAAAAAAAAAAAAAAAAAAAGCTGTAGGACTTAAAAATAAAATAGTAGGTCCATAGTTTCGCCATCGCTTAACAATATTCAGATAAAAAAAATGAATAAATGAATAAAACTATCGAGGAATATAACGTACGTTATAAGTAGCGACTAAATCACTTTTAACGAATGCAGTTGTTATCTTCGTCGCATGTCATGCGACGAAGTCCAAGAAGGAGTTATATTCATTTAACCACTTAAGGCACGATTTTTTAATGTGAAAAAAAAAAGACTTAATTTTTTTTACGATTTATTGAATTTATAATTATAGGAATTCAAACTAAAAAAAATAAAAATAATGGGAAAAACAATAAAAATTCACAAAAATAATAACGTCCACATTTGTGGTCGGTGAGCGTTAATGGTAATTTATGAGTGAAATGATTTCTTATAAAATAAAAAAACAAATAGTACATTTCTTTCTTACATTTCTACAAATTATTAAAACGTAATATATTTAGTATGTATGATATTATTTTTATCAAATGTTATCCATTTTTTCAAATAATTCAACAACATTGACTGAGGAAAAATTACTTCACGCTTTTTTTTATATATCTAACTATACATAGGAGATAACATTAGCAGTGCAGATAAACAATACAATTTTTACTTATCTTGCTTAGGGATTCTGTGGTGAAAAATTTGTTATTAAATTTTTGTTCTTTTTATTATTGACAGTAATTATAATTATAAAAAAAACTAAACGCCCACATATGTGGCCAAAGGCGTGAAGCTGTTAATGTCCATTTAAATTTCAAAAATGCATTTAAAAAACATGTAATTCATAAAAATACCTTTATTGTTAAGTCCAAATAGCAAGAATGAAAGTGTAATGATGAACTTTTAAACATTTTTTTAAGGGATAGGTCAATCAGATCTCAAATTCCCCTAGCTGCACTTACTAACTTTTGGGCATAGTATGCCATTCGTATTTTTAAATTATGTACTCTTAAAATTAATATTTTTATTTTGTTTTAGTCTTTTAACTCATGCTAAAGTATGTTTTGTTTTTCTTTTTTAACTGATAAAATATTTCTATAAGATATATACTTAATTATATTTGAGGCGATAAAACCTTAGTTCAGCTTGTTAGCTTGGCTAAGTATACTGAAGACTAGGGAGGGTTGACCCATTTTTTACAAAATTATTTTTTATTTTTTAAATATTGAACGTAGAATAAAGTTTTACATATCATTTTATTCGTTATACAGCAAGTTATTAAAATAAAATTGCTACATTACTCTAATACATAAGAAATTTGAAAAATGATGGATTTTAATCATGAGAAAATAATGGGTCAAGGCTCCCCACATATGGGTGGGTTGATCCACTATATGGGAGGCTTGACCCACTTTATTTTATATTGAAATATTTGTGAAGGGAAATACAATCCGTTGAAAAAAAGCAAAATAACATTATGCTACATGCTTTAATTGTTATAAAAACATATTTTTGAAAAAAAAAATGACGCATAAACAAACCCGTTTAGACGCAATCGCAAATCAGAGGAGAAATATTTTGTTTTAAACAGGATTTTGTATGAGCAGGTATAATTCTACAGCAGGGAAAATGAAATTTTAACATTTAAGACAGTATTCCGCTACAGACAAGTTACGTTTTCATAGGCTTTCATGCATTATTATGTCCGGATTTAGTAGCCACTGTCCCGTTTTTTTTTTTTTTTTTTTTTTTTTTTTTTTTTTTTTTTTTTCTTGTCCTACTTTCTGTGACATTCGACCTGACAATTCTAGTTGTTACATAGTTTGGCTTCATCTCACACTATTCATCATGTTGAAATTTGCCTACGTACCTTCATGAAGTTTTTCGATCAATTGTATGTCCTTTTACAGCCGTATTGAGTACTTAACTTATCATTAACATCTTTTAACACTTTAAGGGGCAAAGTACTTTCAGTACTAAAATGTTGAAATAAATGACTGACACCGGAATATGCGAAAAAAATTGTTTCGAAATATGAAAAAGGCTAAATTTAACATACATATTAAATGGAAAAGATTTTTACAAAATTCTGGTGCCATTGTGGCGTTTGGGAATCAAAATTATGTGGGTTCATAAACATACCACTGCCCCTGAAAGGGTTAAGACTGCTGCTTTCATACTTTCTAGTCTTTTCCTCTGCTTTTATTTACCTATTGTAAGTAATATTTAAATATAAAAAAGTTCCTATCAACTTTCCCATTTATATTTCATTAACTTTTTTCGTGCAGTGGATACTATAGCAATTTTTCAAATCTTTCTTTAATCAGTTTTAAACGCTTTCTTTTCCATCACTCCATTTAGTCCGCGAGCCAGCAAAGAATTTCGATGACCAAGTTCCTCTAGGCCGATAACTTATAAAATGCTTCAGAGAGATGTATCATGAAGCTATGTGAACTTCAGCTGCGGTTCCGTGGGTGGGTTGAGCAGCGGTAGCCTCACAAACACGTAAAAAAAAAAAAAAAAAAAAAAAAAAAAAAAAAAAAAATTAGTTATTTCCTCCCGGTTGAAAATTTGTCAAATTATAGCTAACCCAATATCTTGAAGGAAAAAAAAAAAAAAGTCAGCTGATTATAAAGTGGTGGGTAATGCGTCAGCTGGTCACATTAACATGAAAAAAATATACAGGTTGCAAAGGAAAGTCCCTTTAACCTGAAAATACTTGCGAACGGAGAGAGCTACAGCTATGGAAGTGAGGTAACGGTATAGTAAAACGACTACGCCCGACCTAATGCAAGCGAAAACGGCGCCCCCTAGTGGCGAAATTTGGTAGATAGCTATTAAAAATCGTAAGCAAAAAGAGATAGCGATAGATTTTCAATTAGAAAGTTTTAGAGCATCAATTAATTAGTACGAAACGACATTTGGTTCACACGAATAAGATAAATCGTCTTCTGTATACCCAAAAATGTCCGAAATCGATGAGCGAGATTCTACTTTGCCTATTCACATTCCGTAAATGTAGCAGTGCACAATTTCAGATTGTGACGTTGTACTGCGCTGTAATGTCTGTAAAAATTTAATTTCCAATGAATTTAAAATTTTAGAATAATCCTTTCAGGGGCAGAAGAATTCTATTCGTAAACTGGTGAAATAATTTACTGACACCAGAAAATTCAAACAAATTTCTTACAAAATAAAACCCCGCTAATTTTAACTTTCATTACAAAAGCAATTTTTTTAAAAATATTCTTGCTGCCATTTGTCAGTTTTGGAATTAAAATGGAGGATTTCCATCTACGTCACAATCTGAAATTGTTCACTGCTACATTTACGGAATGTGAATATGCAAAGTAGAATCGTCGCTCATCGATTTCGGACATTTTTGGGTATACAGGCGACGATTTATCTTATCCGTGTGAACCAAATGTCGTTTCGTACTAATTAATTAATGCTCTAAATCTTTCTAATTAGAAATTTTGCTTTATTTCTTTTCGTTTATGATTTTCAGTAGCTATCTTCCAAATTTCTCCACTAGGGGGCGCTGCCGTCGTTTGCATTAGATCGGGCGTAGTCATTTTACTATACTGTTACCTCACTTCCCTCTCCGTTCGCAAGTATTTTCAGGTTAAAGGGACTTTCCTTTGCAACCTGTATATTTTTTTCATGTTCATGTGACCAGCTGATGCATTACCCACCACTTTATAATCAGCTGACTTTTTTTTTTCAAGATATTGGGTTAGCTATAATTTGACAAATTTTCAACCGGGAGGAAATGACTATTTTGTTGTTGTTGTTGTTGTTACGTGTTTGGGAGGCTACCGCTGCTCAACCCACCCACGGAACCGCAGCTGAAGTTCACATTGCTTCATGATACAACCCTCTGAAGTATTTTACAAATTATCGGCCGAGAGGAAATAACTGACGAAATTTGCACCTGTCTCGGGGACTAATTTTACTGTAGATTTTCAAAATAAATTTGCATTCATTTTTATGTATAAAAGTTAATATTTCTTATGCGGAATGTATAATAAAAGATTTCCAAAACTCCTTAAATTAACACATTGACGGCGGGCAATTTTTATTAAATCTGAATTTTAAAACAGTAGAAGCTCCTCCCTGTTCTGAAAGTCTTTTGTAAATTTGTGTTCTAAATAGGTTTCCCAAGTTTATGTATCGGTAAATATCTTTCAACGTACGAATTTAATATAAAATGTCTTACAATCTAAAAAAATATATAGACAATGTGATATAAATACATTTTCTGTAAGGTAGAAGCCACGCCCTTAGACAATGATGTTTTTTGAATGAAAACGAGAATTCTCGTTTCCCGTCGTGAATATATTAACAGGGCCTTGAACATCTGGCCAACCCTCCCTCACATTGACTGGGTCAAGCCTCCCCACATAGCCCTTTTTTTAAAGAATAGCACATTGTTATGTTAAGCCTAACTTACTGTATAATCTTTATGCCTGGAATAAAAGCTCGATATTTCTGCATTACTTAAAACCTACTTACTTAAATTTCTATGATATATTTTATCTGAAAACAGCTTACAAAATATTTCTAAAAAGCACAACTTTTAGGTTGAAAACAACCTCACAATTAATTTTTTCTACACCTACTTCGATTATCTGTATGAAACAGAGACATCTGTTTGAGCATTACAGTAGCTTTGGTTGACATCTATTGATAAATATCTGTTTTTTTTTTTTTTTTTTTTTTTTTTTTTTTTAAATATGAAAACTGATGGGTGGTCAATCCTCTCGTACGGTCAACCGCCCCTAGTCTCCCCTATATTTTAGAAATGTTTATCAACTAGAAAAAAGAGGCGTGTTTAAAGAAGAACGAACAGATTTTTTTTTTTAATATAATTATTCTGGGGAAACATTTTAAAATTACGAATGCCTTCTACGCCCATTGGGGCCCATCGAAGTGGGGAACTGGAGACCTGACTGAATAACACCCGTAACACATTCGTATATTAAACATTGAATTTATAATAGCATGCGTTTAAAGATTATGAAGATTCTCTCTTTTTCTTCTTTTTTATCCATATCCCATTAATGCATGATTTTTTGTTTTGCACGGGAAACATTATATTTGAGTCTATTTTTTGTTAATTACCACTAGAAAAATAGTGGAGAATTTATTTATATTTTTATTGGACATAATGTCACTCCAATGTTACATAACAAAAATAGCTCAAAAAATGATAATTTTATATCATATGCTTACCTTAACCCATTAACCGCTGACGTTGCGTTCACGCAACAGCCAAAATAATTGCTCATGCAATGAACTAATTACATTGGCACCACTGTTTTAGAACTTAAAAAAATGTCTTATTTATTGGCAGAAATTTTTCTATTTTAGTAAAGCGAAATTTACCTTACTGAATTTGTGGTGGGAAACTACTTTCAACCAGAAATTTGAATATTTCTATCGTAATAGTTTTGGCGGTTAATGGGTTAAAGTGCTTACACTACACAATAACAACTATTCAATGACATAATAATTTTTATAATGATTTTAATAGTTTGAAGAATTCATAATGACTACCTTGTGAGGATAGAGAGAAAACGCCAGTCGAACACATTGCAATCAGTATCAACAATAGATGTTAAGGCCTCCTCATGATAACAAATTAGAACAAAACAGACTTCACGGCCTTACATGCATGTTATCACGCATAAAAGGCTTGTTTAATATTTATTTTATCGATCAAGTTTTACCTCGCATTAATTATGCAGAGAATAATGATAATGAATCTTGAGGAAATTTCAAAACTTCTTAATTATTTAAATAACTTGCTAAGGGAAATAAGAAATTATGGTGTAGTTTTTTTATGCCTCCCATCATATCGAAAGTAGTTATGAATCATAACTTACTACATATAATTCTTTCTTTCTTGGTTTGTTTTCGATGAAAGTATTCAGTTGATGTATAACTAAACTGAAACAAAATAGCTTGGGCGTCACTATAGCTATTCATTTTAGGTTTTATTGCTATTTGTCTTGTTAAAAGTCTTTCGGTAGAGAAATTATCGTTTCACTAACAGCATTTCTTCTTTAAAGTTCTTTGTTTGTTTTCGTTTTAAAGGAGTTTGAAATTAATCGAAAGTAACGTTTTTGGATTTCTCAATAATGTAGTAATGAGTTATTTGGTAAATATTTCCCCCTTATTTTAGAACAATGAGACATTATTTAATGCTGAAATTGCAACAATAAATTCACGATTATTGATGGAACTTGATAGAATTGCATTACATTTTTTTTTTTTTTTTTTTTTTTTTTTTTTTTTTTTAAACGCGGTATTATTTTTATTTCAAGAGTAAAATTTTTATCTCTATACTAATCATGGTATTGCCTAAAATGACAGTGTTTACATTTCATCTTCTGAGATCTTTATGATTTATCATTTGCAAGTTTCAGCATTACCGTTTTAAATATCATAAAACTAAGAGATACTGCATTACTATAAAATTTTAAGATTTATAAAACTATTCACATAATATTAAAAGGACTGCTGTAAGTAATGCAATCTTCGGCTATTAACTGATATGAAAGTATCGCTTTTAATAGATTTCAAAACTTTATTTAAATGCAAAATTGATATTTTTCAAATTAAAATGCTTTTTGGCGTTGTTAGCGGTGTTTTTATGTTACTAAAAACCATTCATATTTTTAAGGTTAAATTCGTAAGTGCATAAAACCAGAAGATATTCTAAGATGTATTTAGAAACGATGAAGTTATATAACATTTTCCACATAGTGTCCTATATACGTTAATGTTTGATTTGATCTTTTACGTTTTTCTGAAAATGGTGTCAAGATTTATATTGCTAGCTGAATTTCAGAACAAACCTGTCACATTAAAGAGTCTATGCCTATTGAGGGAGCAGTCGATTATAATTCAAGATATGCCCATTTATAGAAAAAATAATCTCAATCGAGTAGTGATATCTAGAAATTACGGGCGCTTACGTAGAAAATGGGATATATTGCACAATACACACAAAGTATGGGAAAAACACACACACACACACACACACACAAAAAAAAAAAACAGATAAAAAATGGGATGTACCTATATCATTCAAAATGTTAAGCTAGAACTAGTCCGATCAAATCCAAAAACTTTCATCTATTATCTCATAAACGTTAATACTTCAAATTCGCCATCACAATGCCAAAATTAAATGACAATCTATGCCCACCATGAGGATTCTAAGGCTAATGTCTGACGGACGTCTTTTTGCACGCTTTTTTACTTACGTATTATCCTTACACAATAGGGTGGTGCGAAAAAAGTCAAGTTGATATTTCCGAGTCACTATAGTGCGGAAAAGTTGCGATTGGTAAATACAAGAAAGACAAAAAAAAAATTCTTCAAATCGGACTTTATCTTCCGATCCCGCAAACCGCCTAAAAATTCCAAAAAATTGAAAATTTCCGATTTTTTCAAAATTTTTCTTTTTTTTTTTACGTTTATATATTTTTTTATCGCTATAGGAAAAAATATTTGCAGTTTGTACTGTTTAATAATAATAATAATAATAATTGTGTTTAGAGAATATCTTCCGATCGCGCAAGCTCAATAAAAATCGGCAAAAATTCAATTTTGAGTGATTTTCATGCATTAAGAATATATAAAAATAGCAAATAAAACCTTTGTGCAACAATATTAAAAAGCAGAAAAACCAACGTTTAAAATGCACAAATAATATATGAAAAGCAGCAAATGCTGCTTTTCATATATTATTTGTGCATTTTAAACGTTGGTTTTTCTGCTTTTTAATTAAGAATATAATCAACTGAGGTCAGTTTGCAGTCTCAGGTTAAGATTTAAATGTTAACTGATACTATTGAGCATATTAAGTTATTTTTAAACAACCTAGAACTTACCACGAAGAGTTCGTTTCAGGTCTGAAAAGTTTAGTAGTGCTCCCAACTGCCGTTAGCCACGTTGGAAAACAGCGCTGAAGTCGGCGTACGTGCTCCCACCTAGTCTCACCTAACTTCATAAAATTTACAGAAAAGTCAACTGGATTCAGATGAACTACATGCATTATACTATTTTGACGGAAGAAAGGACGATACCCCAGTTAAAGAAAGTATTGCATCTAAACAGGTTCGTCGAACTATTAAAGAGGAACACTTTCCTGTCACAAAAGAACGTGACTCAGTTTATTTAGGCCATGTGCCTCCAAACTCCGGGCCTGCTAAGGACATTGTAGCTTTCATAGTATCATGTCTTACTGAACAAGGGGTTTCACTAGAATACTTAGATTTGGTAGGCTGTGATGGTACAAATACCAATACTGGATAGAAAGGTGGTGCTATCAGAAAGCTTGAAGTTTATCTCTGACGACCACTGCAGTGGGTTGTTTGTTTATTCCATTTTGTTGAATTACCTTCCCGCCATCTTTTTCAGCATTTGAATGTTGAAACTACTGGCCCAAGATCATTTAATACACCATTTGGACACAATATCATTGTTGTGTAAAGCTCTCGGTGATAAATTTTCAATTGACTGATTGTAAAATTCCAGAAGTAGACAGGCAACTGTTGAGCAAGGACCAAAGATATCTTCTTGGCGTAAGTCAAGCAATTAACAGTTACAACTTTCCAAATGACTTATTAAAGTGTGACTCCGGTCTAATTTCACATGCCAGATTGCTCACTTGTGCAAATAGAGCCCTTCGACTTTACGCGAGCGTGGAAAATCCATCGGATGCCTTAAAGCCATATTGACATTTATTTTAAAATCTTACTTGCCAGTTTGTTTTGAAATAAAATGCTGTAAGTACATTATTCATCTGTACAGAGCAATTGAAACATCTCGATACTTTCGTGACAACCTGAAGAAAGTGTAGTCTTTGAAACTGAATGAAACTCGTTCTTTGCTCACCCGGAAAACCTACTGATGGCAATGGTCTTTTATAAAAGGAGGCACATAAGAGAGCTAGGGCTGTTAAAAGGCCAGGCAGAATGTTTCAAAGGGTAAAGGCATCTGAACCTTTATCACTCCTACAATCCAAAATTATGTAATGTAGCAAAATTAACATTTCCACCGCTTTTTCGGAGATTAACCCATGAAGAAATACATTTCTTCGTTCAATCAGGTCATATCTCAGTCTAGGATGATAAAAAGTTTTTCAACCACACGTAAGATGTCCAGCGGTGCATTAAATCGGTAACGGAAGCATCATTTAAGGTATGTGGGCCCCAATCAAGAGAGCATCTGGGCCACACTGAAATCAATGTCCATAATACCAGACATTACCACCAAATCGCAGTACAAAGTTGCGTCTAAAAGTCAGACTTAAACAGATGACATAACAAATTGTATATCTTATACTGTCACGACACCAGTTTTTTAATACAGTGTTTTGATTCTATTATAACAAATTATGTATTTAAGTAACATAAATAGCAAACACCCTCATTGGTTGGATGGAGGATAGGGTGTGGTTTGAACTCGAAGTGCAGCTACCTTCCCGTGGTGAGTTCTGGTTTGTTTAAACATTATCAAATATCTAAACAAGCAAAGAGTTGTACACTGTACAATTTATATGCAAATGTTAATATTGGAACGCAAACTGATCTCAGGTGATTATTTTCTTTATTCATCAAAATCACTGAAAATTGAATTTTTGCCGATTTTTATTGAGCTTGCGTGATCGGAAGCTATTCTTTAAACGCAACTGTTTATTTTTATTATTATTAAACATTACAATCTGCAAATATTTTTCACTATAGCGATAAAAAATATATATACGTAAAAAAAGAAAAAAATTCTGGAAAAATCGGAAATTTTCAATTTTTTAAAATTTTTAGGCGGTTTGCGGGATCGGAAGATAAAGCCCGATTTAAATAATTTTTTTTTTGTTTGTTTTTCTTGTATTTACCAATCGCAACTTTTCCGCACTATAGCAACTCGGAAATATCAACTTGACTTTTTTCGCACCACCCTATTACACAATGCAGCTAGCATTGTGTAGGGATAATACGTAAGTTAATAAAAAAGAAAAATGCCCAGCTAAACTGATGGCATTGAGCTCACAGGCTATTCACACTAATTGTATATCATACTCTTATTTTAAAGAATAATGCCCCTAAAAAAATAAGTGAAGGGGAATTAGCCCCCGTTTCACCCTTTATACTTAACCAGCGAACCTCCAAATCTAATCAGGGAAGCTCCTTATCATAATAAACCGGTATACCAAATTTGGAGCAAATCGAATAATCCTGCAAAAAAAACCATTTATCTAAATTAAGAGGGTGGACTACCCCCCCCCCCCTTTATCCTTAACCAATGAATCATCAAAACGAATCAGGGAAGCTCCTTAACATAATAAACAGGTATACCAAATTTGGAGCAAAGCGAATAATTCTGCATGAAAAAACCGTTTATATAAATTAAGGGGGGGGGACTAGCCACACTTCCCCCTTTATCCTTAACCAATGAACCCACAAAACTAATCAGGGAAGTTCCTTAACATAATAAACAGGTATACCAACTTCGGAGCAAATCGAATCATTCTGCATGAAAAACCCATTTATCTAATTTAAGAGGGGCGGGCTAACCTCCCTTTTCCCCCCTTTATCCTTAACCAATAAACCCCCAAAACTAATCAGGGAAGTTCCTTAACCTAATAAACCAGTATACCAAATTCGGAGCAAATCGAATCATTCTGCATGAAAAACCCATTTATCTGAATTAAGGGGGTGGACTAGCCCCCCTTTTCCCCCTTTATTCTTAACCAATGAACCCCCAAAACTAATCAGGGAAGTTCCTTAACCTAATTAACCGGTATACCAAATTCGGAGCAAATCGAATGATTCTGCATGAAAAACCCATTTATCTGAATTAAGGGGGGTGGACTAACCCCGTTTTTACCACCTTTATCCTTAACCAATGAACTCCCAAAACTAATCAGGGAAGTTCCTTAACATAATAAACCGGTATACCAAATTCGGGGCAAATCGAATGATTCTGCATGAAAAACCCATTTATCTGAATTAAGGGGGTGGACTAACCCCCCCTTTCCCCCCTTTATCCTTAACCAATGAACCTCCAAAACTAATCAGGGAAGTTCCTTAACATAATAAACCGGTATACCAAATTCGGAGAAAATCGAATCATTCTGCATGAAAAACCCATTTATCTGAATAAAAAGGGGTGGACTAACCCCCTTTTTCCCCCTTTATCCTTAACCAATGAACCCCTAAAACAAATCAGGGAAGTTCCTTAACATAATAAACCGGTATACCAAATACGGAGCAAATCGAATGATTCTGCATGAAAAACCCATTTATCTGAATTAAGGGGGGTGGACTAACCCCGTTTTTCCCCCTTTATCCTTAACCAATGAACTCCCAAAACTAATCAGGGAAGTTCCTTAACATAATAAACCGGTATACCAAATTCGGAGCAAATCGAATCATTCTGCATGAAAAACCCATTTATCTGAATTAAGGGGTTGGACTAACCCCGTTTTTCCCCCTTTATCCTTAACCAATGAACTCCCAAAACTAATCAGGGAAGCGCCTTATCACAATGAACCTAGGAAAAAATTTTGAAGCAAATCGGATGTTTCTATCAAGAGTTATCGCGTTACGTACATACGTACGTACATACATACATACAGAGCGGGCGGGCACATTAGCTCTCAGGCTTTGATAGCCTGTGAGCTAAAAAGCGTAAAAAAAGACGTTAGTCTGACATTAGCCTCAAGGTATGAACTGCGTGCATTAGTTCTTGAGATATGACATTCGCTCAAATCGTGTAAATCCTATAAAAGGCGACATACAGCGCCACCTATTGGGTGATTTACACAAAAACCTAATCAGTAACAACTTATGTCAACGTCTAACTGAATCTGAAGTTTGATGAAAATCCATGCATTTGTTTTTGAGATAGAGATATTGCAAAAATCAGGAAAATCCAACATAGCAGCGCCACCTGTTGGGGGATTTACACAAAAATATTATGAAAACCAATTCTTATCACGGTACAATCTGAGTTAGGTGAAAATTCGTGCATCAATTCTTGAGATAGAGCTATTGCGGATATCGTGAAAAATGCATTATAACAGCGCCACCTGTTGTGCGATTTATACCAAAAACGAATTAGCACGAATTTATATCAGGAACTAACTGAATATACATTTTTATTAAATTCCGTGCATTATTTCTGTAGATAGAGCGCCCAGGAAATTGGTATCACATACAGACGTTTTACAAATACACGTTTTTCGGTATCTTTGACCCTTAAAACGAGTAAATCCGTCGAAAACCGTAAGTCGAAAATTTTCACTAATTCAATACTTTCTTCTTGTACAGATAGAAGAAAATAAAAATAGTAATATCCAGCACACCCATAATTTAGGCAATTCATTAATATATTTTAAAAAGTAATTCTCTTTTCACGAATGTCACGGACGCGTTTTATTTTTCGCACGCATCCGAATATTCTAAATTAAGTTAATAAATATCGTCTGCTTGTGTTATTTTCTTCCTTATTGACTGGAGAAAAACATCCTATGCGTTTAAGAAAACATGTGTGTACATTAATTATGAAAGTGGTTATTAATTTTCTCAAAAATGCGTGAAGGCGATGTCATAAACAGGCTTTATTAATTAGAGTCAGAAAAGTAAACTCATTTTTGTTATGAACAAAAGGTAAGCCATAACCAAAGCCGTGAAGTCTGCGAAAATTTTATTTCATTAGCTGATAATCCTTTTTACATTCCTTAAGTTCACTAGAAAATTTATTTAGCTGAAATTTGATGATTAATTAAAGGAAAAGATTAAATGTAGGAATTCGATAGGAGTTACCGTTATTTTCAATAAAAAGTTCAATTTTTGTTTTTAATTTTCATGAAAGCAAATTAACCCCACCAGTAGATTTTTAAATGATATTCGATAGTATATTTTCTTGATTCCAGGGAAAACACAGGATACGCTAAATAAAAAACATGTCAAATGCGTATCATTTTAAAAGTTTGATAGATTTTTTTTAATTGAAAATATATTTATGATCTAAAAGATCCTTGTTAATAATCCTTTAATAAGTCTTAATAAGTTTTTTTTAATCTTATGCTTTTTTAAATCTATTAATTTAATCTAATCTTTTTTTAATCTAATCCTTTAATAAGTCCTTTAATAAGTTTTTTTAATCCTTTTGATATGTTCTTTTATTTTAAGGATATGAACTTTCTCATTTGATAACTTTAAAACAAATATATTTTTATCGGTGACAGATATGTATCAGTGCTGTAGACAGCACAATCTCACAAACTCCTTCTCTTCTACAAAAATTTTAATGCAAGCAAATTTAACGTTTTTTAAAAGTTCACATTTTAGATAAAATATATTAATGAAGCAAACATTTCCAACGTATAAAAAAGTAATGGAAATTAATTATAAGCATAAACTGTGACAGGGGTATATCTAGTTGCTCTATAATAATGGTATTCTGTTGGTCGAAACAATTTTTCATGTGATCGAGTTGTTTGCGTTTCTAATATCCGTGCATGAATCATAAATCTCTTCTGTCCTTCTTCAAGCTTTAATTCCTTGAGGGGCGGTGGGATATATTATATCCCACGAACGATTAGTGAAGATTTGCACCAGAAATTTTCTATCAAATTTTACTTTTCTAACTTTGGTGGGAAAAAGTCGTAAAATTGCTTTTCTTTATTTTGCAATAAAATTTTTGAAAGATTCCGGCGTGAATTTGATATTACAGTAACCCAATTACTTGCCCCTCAAGGGGTTAAAGAGTGCGAAAGGAATGGCGGGAATGTCGATGTCACTTGAATTAAATTTAGATAATTAGTGGTTGCACGTGATTATTGCCTATAAATTTAGAAGATTTCCCGGATTTTGTGGGGTTTCTCACGGACATTTCCGAGTATATCGGAAATTAAAGGCGGTAATTGATAATCTCCTCAGTGTGAGTAAGCTATGATACTATATATGTCATTAGTGACATCAGGGCCGAAACTAAGGGGGGGCAGAGGGGGCATGTGCCCCGGGCGCCAGAACGAAGGGGCGCCAAATGAAGGATTATACCTTTGGAAAAGATCATTTTCTTCTGATGGACTAAAAAAAATTATGGCCATTTTTTTTTCCTATTCGGACCAGAAAATCAGAGTTCTAACTTTTACGGCTGCTCTTTCAAATTCACCTAACACTTCATTTATAATGGCTGTTTCATAATAATGGAAGCCATCAGTCCATCAGAAGAAAATATCTCGGTGAAAGCGGAAACTCGGTTAGGCGGGACTCGGATAATCGGGACTCTACTGAATATGTTATTTTAAAAATGATCTTTAGAATATTTTTGTTGATGTTCAGAGGGACCTCCCCCTTGGATCCGCCACTGTAGATTACGTAGTTCAGTATTACATATTTTAAATATTAAAATAAGTCGTCTATTATAAAATTAGTAAAATTCTCTTTGTAAATATACTTTGCGGAAGAGGGGGGGGGGGGGGGGCACCAAAATCCATGTTTGCCCCGGGTGCAAAAAAGGCTAGTTTCGGCCCTGAGTGACATGCACACTGAGCGCATACTCAACCTAAAGATTTTCTACAAATTATAGCAAACCTAAATTTCAGAAATGGGCGATATTCGCCTGCACGAGTCATTTTAGCCGTATAAAACATATTTAAAAAACATTGGTTTAGAGAAAACAGCAGACTCTCCAAGATGCTTGACGTTTTCCTTTAGTCCAAAATCGAATAACCAATCAAATTTTAATTCCCGTACGTAGCCACTCTCGTATACTGGCACTTTAAGTAATCTGTTTATTTGTCTGAATAACGATCTATATGGAAATATTCCATACCAAAATGGAATACTTACTTCCAGCAATGATTGTTCAAAGACAGTAAAATAACTGAATTATTTTGTGTGTTCCTTTAAATGGAGTATGAATGCTATGAATACCATATTCTATAGTAAGCGTTTGTAGCGAATTTCCATATATTTGAAATAATGTAACGTCATTAAAATATAATGCAAATGATTTTTTTCCATTGACCATAATGTAAAGGAATTGTCTTAACACTTAAATGCGCGATTTTTTATTATGTTTCGAAAAAATTATATATGATTCTCTGAAAGGTTTATTACACAGGAAAAATAATGAAAAAAAATCAGATACATTTTTCATATAATACGTCAATAATTTCTTCTGTTGCACGTCTGCAATATATGAAAAACTACTGTCGTGCGGCTGTTTTACGCTAAAATATTGCAAATTAGTAAATGGGAGATTCTCAAAATGTGAGATCATTATACGTTAACTATATGTAATTTTTAAATTTTCAAATTTAAGGCCAAATTTTTTTAATAGTATAGTATTTTGTCTATAAATATAATATATAAATATTTTAATAGTATGTCTACAAAATTATACACAAACATTAAAAGACAGCAACTATTCTGGAAAATTAATGATTAAAGCATTTAATTAGCTGTTGTGTACGTTACAAATTTTGGACATTTGCAGATTTTTTACTTAAAGATTTTGGACGTTGCTCTTAGTATTTAAAAATTCTTAAGACTAAGAATTTAGTAAATGTGTCTGTTACATATATACATGTATAATTAACTTTTTGTTATCCAGTAATAATAATAATAAAATCAAATGCTTTGTTACGTACGTTACTTTCGGACATAACAAAATACAGAAAAATGCTTTATAGAAAAGTCCTTCTATCTTCAAAAAAGCAATAAATCAGCCTGCCATCTCTTAACGAAGTTATGAAAAAATCATCCGTTTCCTTTATGCATTCGTTGTTTACCATTAGAACCACCTGGAAAAAAGTTAAAACTATTTTTCTTGGTGGTACATTGGAGCAGTTAACGTTATGAATGCCCGAAATTGGCCTCTTTAGCATAAAATAATAAAATTTTAAGATACAGTAGAACCTCTTTCATCCGAAACTCTTTTAACCGAAACTCTCGGTTAACCGAAATCTATTTTTAAAGTTTATTATTATTATTATTATTATTTATTTATTATTATTTTTTTTTAACTATCACATTTCATGTGTGCAAAATCCATTTTAAAAGAGTTTTTTTATATACATATATAACTATCATATTTCTTGTGTGCAAGCAGTCCTTTCCGAGCTAAGAGTACAAATAAATATTTTCGATCCTCTTTCTTAAGTGTTCCTTTGAATTTAACTTGAGCTTCTGTAAGCTGCGGAGTGGAACGAAGAAAACGAACGAATTAGCAATTCTGAAGCTTTTGAATGTTTTGCAAAAGGTTTGGCGTGGTTGGAGCAGCAGAAAGACTGCGACAATGTTGAGCTAATAATATTAATAAACTCCGTGCAAGAACTTCAAAGCAAAGGCAATCGAAACGGAAATAAACAAAACATTTTTTCAAACCCTTATGATATGTGTAAAAGGTACTTAATTTCAAAATTAAAATTCAAGTAATCTATTCTTGTTTATATTTTGCTTTTGCTTTATTTTTATTAAGCACTTGTTACCATAACAAGAAATATTGCATATATTTCTAATTAATCTTAAAATTGAAGGATTCTCGATTATCCGAAAATTTTGATTTTCCGAAAGAGGGTCGGTCCAAATTACTTCGGATAATCGAGGTTCTACTGTATTTATACAAAGCTTTTAGAATAAATTATGTCATTTTCTATCTCTGAATAGAATTAAAAACTCAGTGTAAAAAAAATAATAATAAAGTCAATAATAATTAAAGTTATGTTTGAAAGGCTTAAAGTTATGACTTGTGTCCAGTGCCCACCTTTTGAAAATCGCCCAAATATTTTAATAAGTATGTCTTCAAATACCTTATTTTATATAATTATTTATTTTATAAAACTTAACCTTTAACCCTTTAATTCACATCATAGAATACGTTCTAGAAATTATGTAGTTCAGAGAATATGACTTTACACCAGAAAGGTTCAATGGTTAATTTCGCTTTATTTAAATGCGGAATGTCTGTTATTAATTAAAGCTATTATTGCTATTTTATTTTCTAGTGTTATTAGGGATATACGAATCCAAAAATCTATTAAATTAAAAAAGCTGTTGTTTGCATATATGCAAAGCTGCGCAGTAAATGGATAAGTGCACTGTAAACGAACTATTAATTATAAAAACTTTATTTTAAGCACCGGACATGCTATAGTAAAAATCGAATAGCATACAGTCGCGGCCAAAATTGTGAAATTCTTTTTGAAAAGGTGTATTTTTTAAGTTTGATGGTTCATGATACCGCTTTTCCTTTAAGTAAAAGTGTAAAATTGGAAAATGTAATAAAGAATGTATTGTAACATATTTCACGTTTATCAAAACAAAAGTTATAAAAAAGAAAAGTTCAGCATATAAAAAAATTACATATACAAAAGTTTTGCAATATCAGTTAACCCTTTATGTACCTACTTTAAAGTACTTATGTCGTACTTTAAAGTACCATTAAAAAAACTTGCTATAAAATTCATTTAATACATCGATTAGCAGTAATACAAATTACAATGAGTTATAAATACTGTCTTTATCTTGTTCCAAAAGCTTTATTTGTTGCACAAAACAAAAAAGATTTTATTTTTCATTTGTTCGATGTCGGAAGATTAGGAGGTGGAAAGTTTCAGTTTTTAAATATTTCTATATTTCTATTGTAAGGACATTTTATTTGTACATTTTCTTCTTCTATAAAATACTTCAAAAATATTTTAAATAAAAAATTTGAGTAGAGTTACAAATATTCTACAAAATATTTCGTTCATTCATTTTAATTGGAAATATCCTTCAAAAATTTATTAATTGATTGTGTAAATCTTCTAATGAATTTTCAAAAGTTCAGGAAAAATAAACTAGAAGATGAAACTTTTATTATTTTAAAATTTGGGACATAAAGGGTTAATACTCACTCAAAAAACTTGAGTAACCTCTACTCTTAATTAAGGTCTTACGCCTTTCCATGGAATGAACCAAGAATTTTAGTTCTGAAATTCTTATAATGAGATACCATAATTGAATTATTGATTTAATTAATTGGATTTTACTGCTTGGTTGCTTCTGTGTAACAATTGTTTTTCAGTGGACTCTATAGATTTTCAATTGGGTTAAGGTGCGGGCTATTACCGGCCCATTCCAACACTGGAAAAATGATTTTCTTGTAACCACTTTTTGCACACGTTAGTAACATGACATGGAACTGAATCCTGTTGAAATATAAATGGTTCATTATCTGGGAAAGTCCATGTACAAAAGTTTCAGTTGGGATTGGAATTTTTCATTTATGTGTTTTTGGGCATCCATATTCCCATTGATCACACAAATACAGCCCACAGCTTTTGCGGCCAAAGAACCCACTATCACAATACTGACTGGATGCTTTATGGGGTGTGTAATGCAATCAGAATACAAATTTTCTCAGATACTTTTCCTTACTTATTTTATGTCATCATTACCAAAACAGGGTGATTTTGTTCTCTTTAGACTAAATAACACAGTCCCATTATTCCGCTGTCCAATTAACATGAATTTTAGTTCATTTAAAACTTTTCAACCTTTGTTGGAGCGATAAAAGGGATTTTTGCGGAATTCTGGTATTTAAACTAAATCCTTGCAGTGTGCACTCAACAGTCCTTGCACTCAACATTGCATTGACTTGCGCCATTTCACCTTGTATACATCCAGATGATTTTCTTTAGTCTCCTATGCACATGATTATAATTTTTCTATCATCACTTGCTGTTGCACACCATTTCCTTCCTTTACCAATTTGGTTTTATAGTGAGGTAGTCTTTTCATACCGCTTTAAAAATTTAGAAATGCCACTTTTGGTTACATTTCCACCAATTTGTCTTGTAATTTCTTCATAAATGTAGGCCTGTTCAATCAATAGTAATATTTTACATCTGTTTCTAGGTTAACCAGTCAGTCCTTTGTGCCATTTCTTTTTTTTTATGAGTTACATTCAACTTTAATATAAAACACATAACGCACTGAGAAATGTCTTCCACAAAGCTCAAAACATAACAACAGCAGTTGAATTGTTTCCTGATTGACTCACGGCTCTCTAAACACTCGTGCTCAATGGCTGCATTAAGATAATGTAGGCTTGTTCAATCAATAGTAATATTTTACATCTGTTTCTAGGTTAACCATTCAGTCCTTTGTGCCATTTCCTTTTTTTATGATTTACATTCAACTTTAATATCAAACTCATAACGCACTGAGATATGTCCTCCTCAAAGCTCAAAACGTGACAACAACAGTTGAATTGAACTGTTTCCCGATTGACTGACTGCACTCTAAACACTCGTGCTCAGTGGCTGCATTAAGATAAAGGAAAACTACTTCTTGTTAACCTATGCATATAGCTTTTGATTAAATACTAATAACTGAACAAAATTTATTTCATTACATTCTTGATTTAACTATTTTTCCAGTGACATTTAACAATATGGTATTGCTTAAATCGAAAGTGGTGTTATGAGCAATCAGACCTCAAAAATGCATCTTTTCAAAATGGTTTCCACAATTTTGTCCACTACTGCCTGTCTATTGCATAGCAATCACAGTATATTTTCGCGAGGTAGATCGCGAAAAAACAGAGAAATGGACAGGTGAATTTAATTTATAAACACCTTCACTTATGTTGGAAAGTGTTTAAAAAGAAATTTTGAAATCTTTTAATAGGATTTATTTTTCGAAAAATTCTAAATCAAAGTGTACCTTGATATTGAAAATTTTCTTTCATATTGATTTAACAGAAACATTTTATTCATTTAAAAATCTTGTGAGTAAATTAATTAGTTAAAATCTTATTCATATTCTCAAAAATACATGAAAGAAAAATCATCAGCATAACTTTGTTAATTGCAGTCAGAAAGGAAAATAAAATTTTGTTATGAACAAAAGAGAAAGAATCACTGGAACCATGAAGTCTCAGAAAACTTTATTTCATTAGCTGAAAATTTATTTTAGAACCCTTGAAATTGTAAGAAGTAATATTTAGCGGAAGTTTAACAATTAATTAAAAGTAAATGCTACTTTAGCTATTTAATCGGACTTAATATTATTTAAGAAAAACAAATGTTTGTTTGTTTTTCACTGAAAGCTCTTAGCCAGTCAAATTCCGTATTCCTTTCGCTAATGATAAGTATATGGGCGTGTGATGAATTCGTATATTTAAAATATCTACGCAGAAAACCACTTATTTTTTTCTATGAACTTTTCTTAAAAATGTCTCTTTTTTTATTAGAAGTCAAAATACCCTACTGGCCATTAAAATTGCTACACCAAGAAGGCGACATGCTACAGACGTGAAATTTAAACGACAGGAAGAAGGTGCTGTGATATGCAAATGATTAGTTTTTCAGAGCATTCTTTAGAATCAGGCGACGGTAGCGACACCTACAATGTGTTTAAATGAGAAAATTGTTCAGTCGGTTTCTCATTCACAAATTGCATTTGAACGTTGTTGCCTGGTGAAAATTTGTTGTGGTGTCTCGAGTAAGAAGGAGAAATGCGTACTAGCACGTTTCTTACTTTGATAAAGGTCGAATTGTAGCCTACCGGGAAAGCGGTATATAGTATCGCAGCATTGCTGCTCGCGTCGGTCGAGATCCAATAATTGTTCACAGAATATGGAATCGATGGATCCAGGACGGTAATACGGAACGCCGTGCGGGATCTCAATGGCCCCTTATCACTAGCAGCCGAGAAGACAAGCATGTTATCCGCATGGTCGTAATGGATCGTGCAGCCACGTCACGAGCCCTGAGTCAAGAAATGGGGTCGTTTGCAAGACAACAAGTGTCTGCTTGAACAGTTCGCCGACGTTTGCAGTAGCATGGACTCTCAGCTCGGAGACAATGGCTGCGGCTTCCCTTGACGCTAGACATATGCTCCATACACAGGCGCACCTTCAGTGGTGTGATGAACGACGAAACTG
This sequence comes from Maratus speciosus, assembly GCA_963932465.1. Lineage (NCBI taxonomy): Eukaryota > Metazoa > Arthropoda > Arachnida > Araneae > Salticidae > Maratus > Maratus speciosus. The sequence continues at coordinate 242,049,882 of OZ010800.1, read as the reverse complement.
GGCGCACGAATGGCGAAGCACCATTTTTTTCAGATGAATCCCGGTTCTATTTACAGCATCATGACTGTCGCATCTGTGTTTGGCAGCATCGTGGTGAACGCACATTGGTAGCGTGCATTTTTCATCGTCATACTGGCCCATCACCTGGCGTGATGGTATGGGGTGCGATTGGATACACGTCTGAGTCACATCTTGTTCGCATTGACGGATCGTTGAACACTACACGTTACATTTTTGGTGTGTTACGACCCGTGTCTCTATCCTTTGTTCGAGCTTTGCAAAACCCTACGTTTCAGCAGGATAATTCCCGACCGCATGTTGCAGGTATGTACGAACCTTCCTTGATACGGAAAATGTTCGGTTGTTCTCCAGATCTCTCACCAATAGAAAACGTCTGGTCAATGGTTGCCGAACGACTGGCTCGTCAACATACGCCAGTTACTACGGTTAATGAACTATTGCATCGTGTTGAAGCTTCATGGGCATCTGTACCTGTACATGCAATCCAATCTCTGTTTGACTCAATGCCCAGGCGTATAAGTGTTGTTATTATTGCCAGAGATGGTTGTTCTGGGTACTGATTACTCAAGATCTACGCACCTAAATTTCTTGAAAATTTAATCACTTGTTATTTCTAGTATAATACATTTCTCCAATAAATATCATTTTGTTATCTGCATTTCTTCCTGTGTAGCAATTTTAATGGCCAGTAGTGTATTTCTAAAATCTATACTTAATTTTATGTGAAGTGTTAAAAACTTACTCACAGTTAGTCAGTTTTTAACACATAAAATATTAAATTAAACATGTATTTTATAAATGTTTTGAGAACTAAGAAAAAAAGAAACGTCTTTTAAGAAGTGTGCAAAGAAAATAAAGGAGTTTAACATATTAATTTCTTAGGGAGATATTAGGTAGATTTCGTAAGAAATACTACCATTGCAGCCGTTACCATGGTGCGACTTTTGAAAAATTCCTTCATAACTTTCCATTATATGACCCCAAGAACCCAAAACCACCCCCACCTAAAAAGTTTATATATATATATATATCAAAATTTCAAACGATGATAAAAACGGAAAAAAGGGTGGATTCGGTTGCGGTTTTCGCTAAAATCATTCTTTATATCACGATTTTCTTAATTTTTTTTTTAAGGTTACGTTCAAAAATTGTTGATAGAGGGCGCTTTAGACTTTAGAGTAAAGAACAACTACTTTTTACCGTTATTTTTTGTATGGGGTTAAAATTATTCTAAAGTTTAGACTTTAACTTAAATTTTAAGCCCAAAATCGAAAACATTAGGATCGGGTAACTAGCGAAAATTGAACTGTGAACAGAGAGGGGGGGGGGGATTTTAAACGCTCTTAAACATTGAAGAAACTAATCGATTTTGTTGTGGTTTGCATGTAGGTCATTCTCTTGATAATTATTTTATTCAAAATGCCGTACAGCTTTGGTGTCCTCATTTTTTGATACAGGGCGCTTCCGACACTTCTCCGACATTTCAATGAAATTACTCCTGGGTGTTTTACTACCAGATCAATATACTCCCAGGAAGTGTTAGGAATGCAAAGACGACTCGGAATCACATAGGAATGTAACGTTGGAAATGCCTATTTTGCGAGTTATAAGCGAGCACCCCTTTAAGGCTCCTGCCCCTGCTGATGAAGACATACGTGAGCTAATGCTAAACCTAATGAGAGGTTATTTTCTAATATCTCGTTTGCATTTCGACATTTTTAAACATTTTTTATGCATTGGATAGCAAAAGTCCATCTCCACATCGCTCCTTTTTTATATTTTCGATTTTGGTTGCAGATATTTTTTTAAAAGTTACTTTCACTTTCAAAACCGGTTCCGAAAATGAAAGTGTTATTCTAAAAAATATTTGCAACCAAAATCGAAAAAGTAAAAAAAGAGCAATGTAGAGATGGATCTCAGCTATCCAATGCAAAAAAAAATATTCAAGAATGTCGAAATGCAAACAAGATATTAGAAAATAGGTTTAGCGTTAGCTCACGAATGTCTTCGCCAGCAGGAACAGTGGCCTTAAGACTGTTCTCAAATCGAAAGGATCTACTTTCTGACTCATTTTTCAATTTATTTTTGTTCAAAAAAGCATGAAATTTGTAGGAGTTCTTATTCAAAATCTATGTAATTGAAAGACGTTTACCTTCTTTTTGGAAAGTTAGAAGGTCTTTCTGAAAATACTTTCAAATTTGGCGTTTTGAACCGTACACTGTAAACAAAAACGGGCTAAAATACAGAAATACTACTGGCAATCGAGACACCAGTACTATTACTGTATTTTAATAGAACTTTTTCCCGGTAAATTACATAAAATTTCCGTTTTTTTTTTTAAATTTACGGGGGGAAACTTCCGTTAAAATACGGAAATAAGTACTGGCGTATCGATTGCCAATGGTATTTCCGTATTTTAGTGCGTTCTTTTTTTTTTTTTTTTTTTTTTTTTTTTTACAATGTACTTTCAGACGCGATGCAGTAAGAAAAGAGTAAAACGGTCTTCACGTGACCATAATTACTTATAACTCGATAAATAATTTATTTATGAAAAAAATGGAAAACTCATTTCGATTTCAAATCGCTTCAACAGTTGGGTCTGCTACTTTTATGCCTTTACGTTTACAAATGAGTCAGTAAACGAGTTAAAAAATTTCGCTGTGTTGAGTAGGCGATTTAAGAATCGCCTTAACAGATCTTTTACAATAAAGCTGCTGAAAGGTTTCTTTAGAAATGGAGCAATGCCTTCTTATATAATTTGAATGCATTTTTTGCATAGGAAGTTATCTACATTTTAAGTATTGTGCCAGATTTTAATTTTTAAATGGTAACACTACTTTTGATATCTTAGTTGAATTCTTTAGAATAAATCAGCCAAGAAAATTATATAGTTTAATCATTATATATTAAAACTTCATTTATTTTGAAAAGGTCAAATTATAAGGACACTAAAGTTAAGGGGTTCCGGGACACATTTTAAAATAATTTTTATTTGTTGAGTTAAAATTTTGACATTTTTTGTGATGGTTAACCATATCATTTGTAAACAAAATCGCAAGATCAAACTTCCCGTAATTTTTTTTTAGATTTTAAAATTTAAAATTTATTCAAAAAGGGGTACTTTAAAATCGTTATAACTCGTAACATTATTTGTAGAATTTCAATTTTTTTTTACATTTAAATAAATAGAAATATATAAATTTTAATTGTGATTCAGCATTTTTTAAAATATTAATATAGAGGAGAGGGGGGTGTAGAGGAGATTAATTATTAGAGAGTCCAGGTTCGTGGATGAATAAAAAAAAACTCCAACACTAGGATTTCGAGGACTTACTTCTTTATTATGAAACCTTTTAAGAGAAGGGCCATGATGGTACAATGGGACGGGAGAAGTCAAACGACACTGCCCGACGGGGCAGCCCCCCGAAGGGGAGAGAGCCGAGGTCTGTCCCACTCAAGTTCAGAGGCAGAAGTGGTCAAATATTCATTACAATCACTCACTCATTGGCGAGATGAATAGCAACATCTGTACTGTATTGGCGATGAATATTGGTGGCGTGGACAAAGGAATCAGAGGCATCTCGAAGTATTACATAGAATTCAAACTTACGCCATGGCGAGCTATTTATGGTTACACGTGTCCTAACATTCTTGTGGTAAGGGAAAGTGGTTAGAGAAATAGGAACACGTGATTTTTAGATGCACGTTACAGATCTAAGTGCAGCTGCAAATTAGTCAGCAATGGGCATATGCTTTGTATCCGACAAAGTACAAGGGTGAGAATTGAATACTAATGCAAGCCCAGAGGCTGGGAAAATATGCGTTAGATAACGTCGGCTGCAAAGCGAAAAGAGATTCATTTGTATTTTATTCTTTTACTTTATTTCAATGGAAAATAATTGCGGTTAAGATCTTATTCTATCGTGTGAATTTGAAAGACAGAAAAAGGAACCGAGATAAATGATGTCTGCATTTGAAACGAACTTTAAAAAGTAAAAGCGAAACTTACAGTAGTGAGAGGGGGGGGGGGAAGAAAATGAATAAAGACATATGAAATTAACTCTAAAATGTCAAATTTAAACTAAATACTTTATTTGAAGGGGGGGGGGGGAGAATAATAACAATTTATAATAAACCAGTAAAGTTGAAAGTTGATTTTTTGAGGGAAAAGGAGGAATAATGAATATATAACGGTAAAGCCGTTATATATATCACCCATTACCACCAGAAAAAAAAACTGTGAATCTTGAAGAACAGTTTTTTTTTTTTTTTATATTTGAAGATTACTTTGTCCACTCCATACATATAAGTATTTAAAACAGATATAACATAATAAGAAAGATAAGCCTCCATATATATATATATATATGTAACATATAACTGTGTGCTTGCAATTCTTTAAATGTTTGCATAAAGCAAAACTTTTCAGGTCATGATAAATGGCGCCTTTTTATTTTTATTCATTTCTTGGTATTCATTAGTCTTTACAGTCACCAGAAACTGAAAAAATAATTTTTTGATTTAACAGGATCCTTTTTTAAATATCTTTTTTGTATTTGATTAAGAGGCTGGTACCAGCATTTTTCATGACCAAAATAAGAGAAGTAAATATTTTTTTAAGTAACTAGTTATAATATCTTCTCAAAATAAAAATAATATAATATAAGTGCAAGCAACAAAATACACAGATACTACTTTAAAATGAAAAAGAAAATAAATGACATATGCATGTCTGTTAATAGAAGCTAAATGAAAAAAAAATATAAAAAAATAAAAAGAGTAGAAAATTGGTTTTCGTGCACACCGCACAGGACTACAAAAGAACGGGATGCATATAGCATGCCTATGAATGGGTGTAGCCCTTAATCTTGTTAATAAACAAGTGTGATGGCGTCAGTTTAGAACATCAGCCCTAGGGGGAGAGGGAGTTATGAGACCCAGACACCAAGTGATACCTAGGTCCCTGCTCCCCAAAGATCACATTGATCTTCAAAGGAGCATGCGTCAATGTATCATATAAAAAGTTTTGTTTATTGAATTGAAACAACAATTCAAGAGTTTTGTCTCTCTACACAATGAAGTTTGGACCCTTAGGGCAAAAATTTTGAACGGGAACAAAACTTCAGAGGGGATAAATTAAAAATAATAAAAAAAACTGAGATAAATATCTCACATATCAAAGGTAAAAAGACAATCCGAGTGTGTGGAGAGACTGGTGACATGATCGGGTAAGTATAACAACCACATTTTTTTTTCTTTTTTTTTTTAAGTAAATTCTAACTTTGTATTCCTTACAGTGTATCGAGTAGGATCTGAACTGTATGTGTATTGTATGACCTTAACTAATGTTTTAAACATTTAGTGTAGCTGCACTAGGTTACTAATGCTAAAACGAAAAAAAAAAAACTTTTTTTTGTTATTGTGAAGTTATGTTATTACAAGCACGACATAATATCTTAGACGTGTGTCTTGTCTAAGTGAAGCTTAACCAGAGATTTTATTTAATCTCAAAATTTAAAAGAAAACGTGTAATTATGTACATGTAGAAAGCCAAAACGAGTGATGAAAACAATAAAAACATCATAGGTTTGAAATGTAAAGAAAATGCATGTGAAGGGGTAGCATCCTGTAAGCTGGGCATTCTTTGTTGTGAAACAAAGTGATGGTGACATGAAATGTCATGGCATAAAAGAAATATAATAAAAATGGAAAAATTAAGAATGTGTTAAAACTTAACCTTTTAATACATGTTTAATTTGTGCATATCATGTGAGGTCAAAAGTAGTTCCTGCTATAATGAAAACAAAAAAGAAAATATCTTAATGTGTAACGTAAAAACCTAGAAACAAAATATTTTCAATTGTGTATAATGTGTTTTTTTTTTTTTTTTACCAAACAAAATATCAATGAACTCAGTTGTAATATCAATGAACTAATATCAATGAACTAAATTGTAAGTGTATCTCTATGAACCAAAAAAAAATGTGTATTACAATGAATGAATCAAAGAAAAAGTATTTCACTATGAACTAACACAGTGTATGTCAGTGAAAAAGGAAAATTTCAACGACTTAGATGTATGTTTGTGAACATAGCAGTCTAAGTACCTCAATGAACAAATTATGAGTAAGTAATTCACTGACTTAAAGTGTAAAAGTAATGCGATGAACTCAAATGTGTGAGAAAACAAAAAAAAACTTACTATGAACTAATATGTGTAAGGAAAAATTCTATGAACTAAGTATTGTCATGAAAGAAAAATGATAGTGCAATTGGTCCCTGAAGTACACAAAGAATTGACAATGCAATGAACTCGTGTAAAAGTGTTTTTTCTATGAACTCAATGAACTATGAACTCGTGTAAAGTGTTTTATCTATGAACTCGTGTAAAGTGTATTTTCTATGAACTCAGTGAACTATGAACTCAGTTGTAAAACCTATGAACTCAGGTGTATAAAACTATGAACACAAACCCAGTGTGTACATATGGAACCAAGAGCATTGTATCACAAGTACAAAAAAAATGCATCGCCTAAAGTTAAAACAAACAAACCAAAAAAAAAATTGTGCTTTTAAGTAAAGGAAAGTGAAAAAGGATAAAATGTAACCAGGAAACGCTACTTGTGTGATGAAATGTAAGTAAATAAACTTAACTAAGATTAAAAAGTGAAATTATATCCAAATTTCTAAGAAAATAAATCTACAAATTTAACTAGTGTAATGATGAATTTTTTTAAGTTGAATTAATGTGTACTCTTTCAGTAAAATCTTCCAAAAAGTGAAAAACATATAGTCTGACAACGCGTATCAGAAACGATTTCACTTTTGTTCCAATTCGACATTCATTTAACTATTTGCCGGCTTAATAATCAAATGAAAAAGCAACCTACTGTACACTTGTATTTATAAAAAAAAAATCTTGAAAGAATTAAGTTAATTTCTAACTTCAAATCAGTATGAATAATGCTGTCGAAAACTGACATATGTATGTAAATGTATAGGAAAATAAAAATTTTAAAAGGAATGCTGTAGACAGTAACTCCTTCACAGTAATGTGTGTTAAATAAAAACGAAAAATGTATGTTACATTGTTTTTTTTTTTTTTTTTTTTTTTTTTTTAAAGGGAGCTGTGTGAGATGTTTATGGGAATGTATTGCAGTTGTATACTTTTTCTCGCATTTGCTTGATGAATTTTTTTAATGATGGACAATAAGGTGCAAAAGCACTGTGGAAAATGTCAAAGTTGGTGTTATTGCTATCATTATTTCTAATGTAATTAATGCATTTTGGAGGATTTCTACACTGAGGGTCAATGTGTGGCAAAGCACACACCGAGCATCTAATGTCATTATGACACGAAATTGCAATATGATCATTGTATACCTGGCACTTAAAACAACGTTTAACATTTATATATGGTTTAACAGGGTACGGTTTTGATTGTATGATAATTTTCTTATGCATTAATAATTGCCTAGCATCCTGTGGTGCAAGCTCAAAGATCCAATTAAAGGACTTACTATGTAGGAGCTTGTACTTTTTAACAAAGTGAAAATCAGGTTCAGGTATCTGGATTAAATCTGAGATACCAAACAAGATATCAGGAATATTTAAATTTTCAGGGAGGTTAAAAATAATGACACGAATAGGCTTAGGTACATTAAGTTTAGCGGGGGATAATGACTTTAGAGAGGAATCACTAATATCCGTAAATTTTTTATTGTGCTTACCTTGAGTGTGCAGGTCGGAGCTAAGATATGTGTCTTTTTTATGATTTTCTAGTTGTGGTAACTTTTCTTGTTTACAGATATAAGAGGGGATAGTTTGTGTAGATTTATCTAGGGCAGATGGAGGGAGTTTGTTGTTGACATCTACCACCTGATCAATCATAGTCTTACTACATTTAGTTAGCTTCTTCTTATTTTTCTCTTTGCCTGTGATTTCATGTAATCTCTCTATACGTTTCTGATTTACAAGAAATAAATTATCTTTATCCTGTTTTAATTTGGAATAATCATCCTTTAGAATATTAAAGTTTAGTTTAAGCACGTGAAAATTGAATTTAATGATCTGAAGGAAATCTATAATATTTTCAGACATGGATGCAGCATTTTCGGTCTTAAGTGAATTTTGAATAGATGTGGCTTCCATATTAATGGAATCCGAATATCTAAATAATATTTCTTCAAAATAATCTACCCATGGAGATACAGAAATGGTGTGATTAAAGTCACCAATAGCATGTTCATCATTAGCTGCCATATTTTAAAATTAGCCTGGTGAAGTGTCTGTTATCTCCAAAATCTTTTTTTTTATTTTCTGGTGTTTATATAATTTCTGTTGTTTACTTTTTTTTTGACAGCCAAAATGGAAAAAGGAGGATTTTTTTTTTTTTTTTTTTTGAGAGAGCAACCCAAATAATGCAAAATAAATAATACTAGTATTTCAAAAAGGTGTATGTATGCAAAAACTCTAGTTATCAGAAATGAAATGCATGCACATAAAATAAAACACAATAAGTTGCATAAATAAATTATACACAAAACGGAAAAAAGGACGGGGGGGGGAGTGTAAAAATAATATGAGTGTATCAATCACAACATTTCTGAAAGTTAAATTTCTGTCAACATCCAGTTGGATTAAAGTTTCCAAAATTCAATAAAATAAAAAAAGGTAATTAAATTGTAAATCTGGTTTAAAATACAAAAAAAAAAAACAAAAACAAACAAGGTCAGAGTCGAGCAACATATGCTGAGAATAATTGTGCAAATGTCACACACAAGTGAAAATGTGCAAATGTTGTGAGCGAAATATGCACATATTTATAAAAAAATATCAAATACTGCAAAATCTGGAGCAGAGAACTTCTTTGTTGCCTATCGGCAGAATAAGTGTACTTTCAAAGTATGCCAGTGGGGCTAAAGGGTTAAACTCTAGATTTTTGAATGCATAAAAATCATTTTTACGAAAAAGGAAACATAGCATGTTTATGTAAATTCACGGAAGAAAAAAGGTCTGAGAAGTTTGTCATGATTAAACCATAAAAACATTATAAGTGAAATATTAATAAAAGTATAATAATTTTTATCATTTTAACTGCAAAAAGTACTTTAAAACAAATAAACAAACAAACAAACGCAGCTTGGAAGAAGATAAAAAGGAGCTAATATGCTATCACTGTTAAAAATATTATAAAAAATAGTTCAGAAGTGATTTCTCCTTTCAAGCTGACAAATCAACAAACTTATGAAAATCCAAATGGTAAAAGTACAAGTATGAATAGGGAACCATAACATGGATAGAAACTGATAATATTTACTGATATTGAAAAGAAAGAAAAAAAGGTTATAACAATTTAGAGTAAATAATTTAATGTAAAAGTATTCCCTGTTCATACTTACATGCAAACTGTGTTTTCTTTTTTTTTGTGTGTAAAGTGTTGTGACACAACTGTTTTCATTTGATTCGTTGAACTAGTATGTCATTTTTTTGTAGAGAGCATTCATTTGTAGTACAAAAACAGAGCGATGGGAAAACAACGCTTGTTTTTTTTTTTTTTTTTTTTTTTAGAAAAAGGAGTTAAAAATAAAAGATTTTAGTGACAATTTGCAACGGAAAAGAAATTAAAACAAAAATATCATTAACGTCCTATTTTCGTACTCTGAATGCTATAAAAATGTTGAATGATAGATGACACAAGATGTGATGTGTGATTTAGTACACTCTTTTTTTTTAATGCAGAGTGGTTCTTTTTTTTTTTAACTGAAGCACATGCTCATCAGAAGGGTAATTTTTTTAAACTGCTGAAAGACACCACCAAAAGGAGGAAAAAAAATATTATTCCTCATAATCACTGCACACTGAATGAATTTGAAGAACTGTTTTGAAAAATTGTGAATATCAGCATAGACACAAAAATAATTGGAAAAATTTCACAATTGTCTTGAACACTAGGACACTTTCGCGAAATTATATTTCTTTTTTTTTTGCACTTTCACTATCTTGTCGCCAAATCTGTGGGATTCCTGGACACTTTGCACTGCAATTAATAATCATAGGATCACAAACAAAGCGAAACGCGCACAATTCCTGGACTTGTTGCACTGAAAACTTTGTTTAAAATTTGTGTTACTTGTGCGGATATTTTATACCACAGCTAGGTGAGGACTATTTCACAAAACACTTCCTTTTGGGAAACTATGGATGACACTTTTCAGATGGCACTTTTTTTTTTCACAAACCTTTCGCACTCGCACTGGTAGGACGAACACGTTTGATTGAAGGATGAAGATCACGCACAAAAAACAGAAACTGTCTTGAATTTTGTTTGACGAAGCCCCAACTTCACGCAGGGAAACAAGTGATCGGTGTGATATTTCGTAGAAAAAGGAACTGCTGGAGGAGGCGACTTCGTTCGATGACCCCGTTGGAGCACCGCAGTGTAAATCTTGCTTCTCGTCAGGCTAGTGTAAAGTCCGGAAGAAAGAGGCACTCTCCAAATCCGTTGGGGTAGCGAGAAAGGGAAATCCCCTGAAGTTGACATCGGCGAGCGAACAGAGTAGGGCAGCCGGAACTCCCGTGGGGAAAAAGAACATCCTTTCGCGTCGCTGGTAAAGCATGATACGGAAGGAACGATACTCCTCGTATTTTCTTTTTTTTTTTTTTTATTACTGTTGGAGAAAAAATCCTGGTCACGGCACCAATTTGTGTAGAGGAAATTAATTATTAGAGAGTCCAGGTTCGTGGATGAATAAAAAAAAACTCCAACACTAGGATTTCGAGGACTTACTTCTTTATTATGAAACCTTTTAAGAGAAGGGCCATGATGGTACAATGGGACGGGAGAAGTCAAACGACACTGCCCGACGGGGCAGCCCCCCGAAGGGGAGAGAGCCGAGGTCTGTCCCACTCAAGTTCAGAGGCAGAAGTGGTCAAATATTCATTACAATCACTCACTCATTGGCGAGATGAATAGCAACATCTGTACTGTATTGGCGATGAATATTGGTGGCGTGGACAAAGGAATCAGAGGCATCTCGAAGTATTACATAGAATTCAAACTTACGCCATGGCGAGCTATTTATGGATACACGTGTCCTAACATTCTTGTGGTAAGGGAAAGTGGTTAGAGAAATAGGAACACGTGATTTTTAGATGCACGTTACAGATCTAAGTGCAGCTGCAAATTAGTCAGCAATGGGCATATGCTTTGTATCCGACAAAGTACAAGGGTGAGAATTGAATACTAATGCAAGCCCAGAGGCTGGGAAAATATGCGTTAGATAACGTCGGCTGCAAAGCGAAAAGAGATTCATTTGTATTTTATTCTTTTACTTTATTTCAATGGAAAATAATTGCGGTTAAGATCTTATTCTATCGTGTGAATTTGAAAGACAGAAAAAGGAACCGAGATAAATGATGTCTGCATTTGAAACGAACTTTAAAAAGTAAAAGCGAAACTTACAGTAGTGAGAGGGGGGGGGGAAGAAAATGAATAAAGACATGTGAAATTAACTCTAAAATGTCAAATTTAAACTAAATACTTTATTTGAAGGGGGGGGGGAGAATAATAACAATTTATAATAAACCAGTAAAGTTGAAAGTTGATTTTTTGAGGGAAAAGGAGGAATAATGAATATATAACGGTAAAGCCGTTATAGGGGGCACCTTTGAACATTTTTTTTAAAAATCCACATATTTCTTACTTGAATTATATTTATTAAACTTTAAATATTTCGTGAGAGATAGAATGTAATTCTGCATCATAGGAAATAAAAAATTATAGTTTTTAATATAAATTAAATATGCTGTGAGTCTTTAAAAAGCTGAAAGTTTTCTGTTCAAACCTGCCCCATGTAGGGGCACCTTTGAACAAATAAACAAAATATGAAAATATTGACAGTTTTTATTAAAAACTGCACATCTTTCCATAATATAAAATAATAAGAACAAAATTACACAATTACATTTAACTGAAATTACTATTTTTTTAATTATTTAACCAAATTTGTATCCATCAAAACACATTGTTGAGACAGAACGGATGATCCCTCCAATTATGATTAATTGTGGCAATTTTTTTATATAATATCTTTAAAATCCACCAAACTGGTATCCGATGCCTCTGGAAAATATATTGTATGTTCTTTTTTACAAAAAAAACCTCACATTAAGCAATTTAAATTTAATCTGACCTACATAATAAAGAGTTGTTTTTGCATGAAATTTAACTAAAATGAAATCATTTTACATTCAAATTGTTATAGAAAATGGATAAAACTCTGTTTTATGAAATCGAGAAATAATGTTTACCATTGTAAATGAAACAGCATAGGGTTTGTTAGACAAATCTACTAAATCATGAATTATTGTTGTGTGTTCTGAATTTGCCTGTAGTGTAAGCCCTGCATCAGTACAACTTTCATATTAAGTATTACACTTAATTAATCTCTTAATTTTCATATTTAAAAAAAAATCAACAATTAATAATATTTAGATACATCTATAACTCTTTACTTCATAGTTTTAATTGTTTCAATGGTGCCCCAACTTTTCCGTCCAATGGTGCCCCATGACATGGAGTTTAGCATTATAACTATTTACTCAATTAGGTTTGAGAATTTTAATAAAACAAGCCTTACAAGTTAAAGCTAACATCTTTATTTAGGTATTAAATAGCAAATTATAATTTTAGGGATATAAGATTATCAACAAAAAGCTTACAACTTCATTTCGTTAAGTTTAGATTCAAGAAAGCAAAATATACATACCTTGCTTAGACAGTAGTGTGCATGCAAAATAGTAAAGCTTTGTATTCTTATTACATTGAAGCAGCGGTACTGTGCTGCCGTATATATTTAAAAAATATAATTTATTTAAAGGGAAATATTTACAGTGTTCAAAGGGGCCCCCAGTTCAAAGATACCCCGTCTCCCCTAAAAAAATATCTAAACACTAAATTTTAAAAGAAAATGATGAAACTTAAAAAAAAAAAATCATATTTTCAAAAGTAAATATTTTTTTCAAATTAGCTGAATCAAAATTAAAATAAAACAATTGAAAAAGACATGTTCCAAGCTTGAATCATTTATTTTTAACGGTTCATGCCTTATAACATTTTAAATATGAGACATAAGGGAAAAAACATGATGAAGAAAAACGCATTTTCACAAGAAGTCGTTTTCAGGACAACCATTACTTGAAAGCTAGATTTTGAATACAAACCAAAATGAAAAAAATAATATTTCTTGTTCTGATAAGGTTAGAAACAAGATTTAAACGCCATTTTAAGCAGAAGAAAAAAAAGGAGAGACTTTTAATGCAATAAAATGTTTTTAGAAAAGTTGAAGATTTTTGTGTACCGGACCCCCTTAAATTCACGTGATAACCTTCAACCTTCATAGAAAACCACCCGATTGAAAGGTTTTTTCTTTAATGAGATGCGATGAATGAATCGACAAATACACTAGACTTTTTTATCCCACAACATATTTTTAACTGTGAAATTTGTCAAATAAATTCACAATAAAAAAAATCACGAATTATGACATACATTATTTTTTTAATAAAAATAATCACTGTAGTCAGAAACATAGCTCTGTGAATTTGCAACATTTTTTTATCGTTAGTTTTAAACAGTGTTCGTATTCGGCAGAATTTGAGTACAAATTAATGAAATTACATATTAAAATACATTACAGTCTCCACAAAGTCCAACTGATTAACAAGTAATGCATTACAAAGTAATTTCTATTACGCTTTTGAAATGGATAATCCGATTACCGTGTAATGGATTACAATGTAATTCCAATGATGTTTTTAATTGTACAATCCAGTTAGCAGCAATGAATTATTCTAATTACATCTTTTAAAATGTAATTTAGATTATATTGTAATGTAAAAGTAAATTTCATTAATTAAAACTCATATGAAAAGCACAAATAAATGTACTAAAATTACTTGAAGGTGCATAAATTTCATATAAAAATATTTAAAATACATTATATATATTTTTTAATACATTAAAAACCATTAAAAGCCCAAAACCTTTTCAGCCATTGCACGACAGTCATCAGTGGGGATTTAAATGTTGTTATTATTTTCTTTGCGCTTATTCTAAAATTAACGTGTATTATAAAACAAGTTAATCTAAAATGAGTTCTACAAAAATATTTAAATTAATCTGCAATAGATTACGAGTTAATTCTAATTATATATTTTTTAATTTGAATAAAAATTACCTGTAATTAATTGCAAAGTAATCCAGTTACGTTTTTTAAAAATGTAACAAATAACATGTCTGCAAAATATTATTTTTATAGTGTAACTAATACAAAATAGGATTTTTTTAATGAAATTGTACATTTACCAATTATGTAGTTATTTTTAATTAATTTCTCGTTTTGGGGATTTTTTTTTTCAACATTTTTCAATTATACTTGTATAACACTTCTGCACCGGATCAGAGAAAACTATTTCAACCTTCTCGGTATCGTGCTTACTCCATAATTTTACAAAATAATTAGCTTTTTTTTCAGGCAAAAATAAATGCATGAGCTTTAAACTATTATGATATGTACAAAATGGGGATAGGGGTGGCTATCCCCTGGCCTTCTTAAATGCTAACAAAATAATATTTTTTAAAACTTTTTTTTTTTTTTTTTTTACTCACATAGCATTAAAAATTTATTAAGTTATTGAGGTAGAACAGAAACAGACTCAGTGAATTCGATGATAAATTTAATCATCCATTTACCATAACGAGAAAAGAAGCTTTTATATATATATATATATATATATATATATATATATATATATACCCAGCAGCAGAATTTCTTTCTGCAGTCTGCACACGAGTAGAAACTTTAAAAACAGTCTGCAGAACTTAAAGACAAACGCCCTCTTTCCAATCCCTCGTGCACTCCCCCCCCCCCCCCCAGTATTTGTGATTAACATAAAAGGAAAGTACTTTTTGAAATAATTTACCTTTGTCCTCAAAATTTTTAACACGCTTTCTGAAAAAGCTTTTATAAAATTTGTCAAAATTTCTGTGAAGTTTGAAAACAGAAGAACAGTCAAAATAACATATGAACACCAATTTCTAAAATTTTTGAAAAGATTGATACAATGTGATAATATCAAAAATTATATATAGATGTGATAATACAGGGATGAAAGTGCACTAAAGCCACTTTGAAGCAGCAAAAATCTAATTTTGTAGCAGTAAAATCCATTTTTGTAGCAGCAAAAATCTAATTTTTTAGCAATAAAAGCTGCTATTGGAGCAGAGTGAAATTCTTAGAAAATCAAATTTGAGTAATTCATGCAAATAATATAAGTAATTCTAATGCAATGTTTTATTTACTAATCTCAGCTAGTTGCGCAATTCAAAATTTAACATGCTTTCACTCAAAACATGGTTAACTAAAACCTGCCACTCAGCTGTAAAAAAATCTTGTAAAAACATCAATGTTGCAGCAAATTTTTCCGCGAATCTTTGACGGAATACACCTTTTTTTCCTCGATCCTTTGACGAAATGAGCGTTTTTTCGCGATCTTTCGACGATGTTCGCGTTTTTTTTCGCGATCTTTCGACGTTGTTCGCATTTTTTTCGCGATCTGTCGACGATGTTCGCGATCTTTTGACTAGATTAGCGTTTTTTCTGCCGATCCTTTGAAAAAAATTCGCGTTTTCTCCGCGATCTTTTGACGATATACGTGTTTTTTCGCGATCTTTTAGCGAAATCCGCGTTTTTTAGTGCTCTTTGCACGAAATTCGCTTTTTTCCGCGGTTTTTCGATGAAATTTGCGTTTCTTCCGCGATCTTTTGACGAAATTCACGCTTTTCCGCAATCCTTTGATAGAATTCACGCTTTTTCTGCGATCATTTGTCAAGATTAACCTTTTTTCCCTATCATTTGACGAAACTCGCGTTTTCGCGCCATCGTTTGTGGAAAGTTGCTATTTTTTCGAAGCCCTTTGACGAAATGGGCTTTTTTTTCGATCTTATGACCAAAATTTCGCCACCTTTTGACGAAATTCGCCTATTTTCCACGATCTTTTGACGAAAATCTCATTTTTATAGCGATCCTTCGATAAAATCCGCGTTCTTTCCGCAATCCTTTGACGAAAGTTGCTATTTTTCCGTAGCCCTTAGACGAAGTTCTTGTTTTTTCCACGATCATTTGACAGAAGTCGCTTTTTTCCGCCAGGCTTTGACGAAATTGACGTTTCCTTCTTGATCTTATGACAAAATTTCGTTTTTTCTTCGCGTTCTTTTGACGAAATTCACGTTTTTTTACCGATCCTTTGACGAAATGGGCTATTTTAACTGCAAACGATTGACGAAATTGTTTTTTCGGCGAACATTTATCGAAATTCGTAATATTTACGTCTGAATTTTTGGACTAATGACCGATTTTTTTTTTTTTTAATTTCTAAAGAAATCACCCCTAAGATGATTGACTCATTTAATAATGGGCGTTTCACGATCGCGTGTCTAGAGTTTTCTCCGTGAATTATTTATATTTTAAAGGGAATCGGAGCTTCGTCAATCGCATGTGGCGTAGATCGTATTATTATGGCACATGGCAAATAATTTCTAACAAACTTTTTTTTTTCTAAATTTTAACAGTTGAAAAATAGTCTGCAGGCCTTCTCAAGAGTCTGCGACGTGCGTCGCAGCGTTGCGCCGATTCTGCGCCTGGGTATATATATATATATATAATTGAAAACTCTAAGATGAATGAAAAATGTGGGGCGTTTATACTTCCTTTTAGGTTTTATCATCTTACATGACATTTAACTATAATTATATTACAGATTAACGGATTGCGAATTTGCCCAACTCTAGGTTGAAAGATCCCATTAAAAATAATTGAGGGTTGATCTAAGGGGGAACTCTCCTTTTAGCTTTTGCATTTAGAAATATACAAACATATTATATTTCCATCTATAATTTGTATAAGAAAATAGTAAAATGTAACCGTAAAATGTGTATAATATTTTCTTTTGTATAAAGTGACTTTACTTTAAATTTAATTTTGTATGCAATTTTTATTCCTGATATTTGAATTTATCTGTATCATTTTCCTTAGTGATATTAGTTTAATTTTACTAAATTTATGGATAAATCTTTAACTTTTATAACTGTATGAATATTTAAGAAAAGTGGTATAAATATGTAAAATTTTCTGGGTATATTTTATCTCAAAACTTTAACTTAACTGTCAAAAGTAGAAGTTACATGTGTAAAATGAAAATTTCTCACGATTTTTAACATTTAGCTGATTTTTATTTCAAAAATTGAGCCCACTTTTAAAATAAGACACTTATTGTAAACGATCTGCAAATAAAAGTAGTTTTCTCATTTTCAATGAAACAAAGTCATAGTTTCTTATTATTTTTAAGGTATAAAAGAAGTAAAACACAAATTTGTAATATTAGTTTTTCATAATACTTGACTATAAAGGTACTTATTGCTGAAATCGTATGCCAAAAATTAGTTAAATAAAAATAAATTTAAGAAGGAAATGACAATGAATAAATAAAGAGAGAATCTTGCTTAATGGTACACAAAACACGAACTTTAATAAGCTAAAAGTTAACTTCTACGTTTCGAGCTATTTCTACATTCGTCTTCAGGAAAATATGATGGTAAAATGGCTCAAAGTTCAGAGACGAAAGCTTCCTGTTCAAGAGATAATTAGACGAAACTTGACAGATGATTTGAATACAAAAATGCAGTGTTGCCATCTAGTGAAAGTAAAAAATTATTAATGAACTGAGATCAAATGAATCAAAAGGTCAATTTAAGAAACTACGAGTGCCGGAATCTACCCATAAGGAACAAAACCATGTTCAACTGAGTTTTGGCAACATAATACAAGTTTAAGCTGAAATATTGTAATTAGATGTAGAATTATGACTTTATGATATTATGCCAGATTTTGGGGATATTATAGGATAAATTATCGTTACAAGGATTATCTTCACGTGCAATCATGTTTAGTGCAGTGTCTTTAAAAATGGACACCTAATTTTAATTCCAAAACTGACAAACCGCACCAAGAAAATTTAACTAAAATTTTCCTATTATAACATACATGAAAATAAGCAAGTTCATATTTTCTAATAAATTTGTTTATAAATTGCGGTGTCAGTCCATTATTTCATCAGTTTATAAGCAGAATTACTCCGCGCCGGTAAGGGATAACTTACGTTTTCTCATGCCGATGTAGATTTTTTCAACATTATTAGATAAAGTTATAGGGATTTCATGTATACCAGATTTTTGATCCATTGGGATCCTATCGACCTTATCACTGACGATATCAATGAGGTATGGGGGTGGAATAGCGGCAACTTTATATTATATTTCTGTATGATCTTTTTCAGCTTATCGAATATAGTGGGAATGTAGTGAAACATTCTGTAAACCACAATTGATTATTATCCTGTCGTTGACTTGAAGGAGGGGGAGCGTTGTACTTCTGAATTATCTTATCTGTATATTTTGCTGGAAAACCATGATCAAATGCTATTTTCTGTATAAACACGAATTCTTCTTTTAATTGGTCAGCTGAGCAAATCATAAATGCTCTTTTAATGAATGACTGAAATGCAGAGATTTTATATTGAAAATGTACATTTGCTAAAAAAGGGATAACAGTGTTTTCTTTAACATGTTTTCTATAAACTGAAAAGATGCATCTCTTAATTTGAACATTTAAAAATGGAAGTGAAGCATTTTCTTCTATTTCAAGGGTGAACTTTATACAGTTATTTAATTTATTAATATCTTGAAGAAAATCAGTCAAAACAAATAAACTGTAGCTCCTTAAAATGAAAAATCATCAACATATCTTAACCAACATTCGTGTCTCAAATTAAACGTATCAACGATATTATGTTCTAGAGGCCTTAAAGCAAACTCTGCAAATAATCCGAAAACTGGTGATCCCATCGGTGCACCATGTAGTTGTCTATAAATATTCTGATTAAAAATGAAAATGTTACTGTAAACTATGAGGTTAAGTCCAGATTTTCGTGAGGTTTTGATATCTTGAGATATATTTGAATCGTTATCTAAGATCATATTAATGTATTGCATGACTTCAATCATATTGATGGAAGTATATAGAGATACTACGTCTAAACTTGCCATAATGGTGTTTGTATTAATTGGAAATTGTTTAACTTTATCAATAAAATCTTTTGTAGACTTCTATAGCAAAAACTGAATCAGGAAGTAATAACTTCAAGAAGATCACGAAAGTTTTTTTCTAAAAAGTACATGAGTGCGACACAGCGGGAAACGATAAGTCTCAACGGTAAATTTGATTTATGATCTCTCAATCTCCCAGTTAACATCGGAGTAACTCCAGTATGGTTAATTTTAATAAGCGATTTCATACTTTCCGGCCATTTTCCAGTACGGACTAACTCTCCTACTTTACGGAAAATCTTGGGATTTAAATCTTTTTGTAGAATTTCACAACCCATATGCGCTATTACATGGTTAATTATATGGTTTTCTAGCAAAATATATATATAAGATAATTCAGAAGTACAGCGCTCTCCCTCCTTCAAGTCAACGACAGGATAATAATAAACTTGCGGTCAACAGAAAATTTCACTACATTCCCACTATATTCGAAAAGCTAAAAAAGATCATACAGAAATATAATACAAAGTTGCTCGCTATTCCACCTCCTTACATAATTGATATCGTCAGTGATAAAATCGACAGGATCACAATGGATCAAAAATCTGCTATGTATGAAATCCCTATCACTTTATCTAATAATGTTGAAAAAGTCTACATCGGCATGACTAAACGTAAGTTTTCAGTAAGGATTACGGAGCATCGCAGAGACATTAAACATCGTAAACAGAATACGGCTCTTTCTAGGTTCTACTTAGCTAATGAGGTCTGCCATATTAACTTTGCTGAAGCAAAAATTATAGTTCCCTGCAATAACCCCTTTGAGAGTAAGATTGGAGAGTCCGTCGAAATCACTGCACGTGAAGATAAACCTTGTAACGATAATTTATCCTATAATATCCCAAAAATCTGGCATAATATCACAAAGTCACAATTCTACATCTAATTACAATATTTCAGCTTAAACTTGAATTATGTTACCAAAACATGAATGAAAACGTGGTTTTGTTCCTTATGGGTAGATGGCGGCACTCGTGGTTTCTTAAATTGACCTTTTGATTCATTTGATCTCAGTTCATTAATAATTATTTATTTTCACTAGATGGCAACACTACATTTTTGTATTCTAATCATCTGTCAAGTTTCGTCTAATTATCTCTTGAACAGGAAGCTTTCGTCTCTGAACTTTGAGCTATTTTACTATCATATTTTCCTGAAGACGACTGTAGAAACAGCTTGAAACGTACAAGTTGAATTTTAGCTTATTAAAGTTCGTGTTTTGTGTACCATTAAGCAAGATTGTGTACTAGCGAACTTGCCTGGCGTTGCCCGGTTACATCAAAAAACAGCAGGAATTGCAAAAAAGCTCTGAAAATCACAATAAGATATCGCGAAAAAATTTTAAATCGCTTCTCAAATTTTGAAAAGAGAAAAAAAAAAATTATATATTGTGTTCGAAGATTGCAAGTTGATTCCTTTCACTAATGTGGAAAAATAGTAGCAAATCGCTAAAATACACTAAAAATCACATACAAAATTCGCGAAAAATTCGAAAATTGCTATACGAAATCCGAATAAACTTTATTAAAATGAGGGCAGAATGTACTTTAGGTCAAAAATGGAATGTCAAAAAATTGCAGCAGATCGCGAAGAAACGTAATAACCGCATTAAAAATCACAAAAAGTTCAAAAATCCCGAAAATCAAAATTTACTATAACTGGATAAAAGTTTCAAATCTAATTCCGTTGACCTGTGGGCTCTCTTAAAATTTATGTTTTGGAAATCATGCTAAGCATTTGATCATGTTATTTTTATTCGTAATTAATTTACTTGGACTCCCTTAAATATAATTAATATAATCCCTTAAGTTAATATTAGTTTTTGTTGCATTAAAATATCTCAATTTGTTGATTTTCTGTAAGCAAGTAAATCCTATTGTTTTACAGTGGAAGTCTACGGGAATTTGGCGAAATATTAGAGATATCGCCAAGTTGGCGTCACTTTTGGCGACATACCGCCAAGTCGGCGACAAACTTGGCGCATTTGGCGACAGAACTGTGTCCCTCTACGGTAACGTCCTTATAGGTATGGAAATGTATTAAATGCTGTTCAATGTTTGCATAAAAAATTCGCTAAAAATTCAAAAATCGCTGCATGAATTCCGAATAAACTTTTTTGAAAAGAGAACTAAATTTAATATATTGGGTTAAAAGAAAGAAACCATATTCTTCTAACTTATATGGAAAAATCGCCTCGAAACTTAAAAAAGTGCTAAAAATCGCATAAAAAATTAAATAAAAAAAATCGAATAAAAAATGGAAATTCGGGCTTTGAGGTGCAAAATTTCATATATAGACGTACCTTTTCTCCAAATTTTGCAGCTCTATGTGTAGTGGTCTCTTCAGAACACCGTTGACACACTCACTCACACACAAAAACTTCTTTCTTTATTATTATAGATTATAGATATTTTATGGTGCAATTGTCCAGTATATGTTATTGAAATGACAATGTTTTTTTCATTTGCCGATAATCTTTTTTTTATTATTATTATTCTTTAAAACTGTAAAAGGAAATAATTATCTGAAGACTTATCCTTTATCCAACAAGTAAATAAATTTGATAGCTCGATCATAGTTAATAATGTGTAAATAAAAAATATGTTTTAAATGCTCGGTATTCTTAAGATTAAGTCGGCTACATCGATAATTTTAAATTAATGTTGCTGATAAATGAGATTTAATAATTTTTATGATTTGATCATTTATAACAGTAATTAAATTTTAAAAAATTACCTTTATGAGCGAATAATATACAGTAAAGCATCCTTTATATGTTTCTCATTTATACGTGTTTTAAATTTATGCGTCGTTTCAGTGCGGTTCGGATTCATCCCTACGTATGTTAATGTTGTAATGTTTCGTTTATACCACGCATCAGTTCGATTGTAGTTCATAGTTTCTTTAATGCCGTAACCGATTTCCTCAGATTATTTTCTCCCGGCGTCGTCCTTTTTTTCTTTTATACTTGCAATATTTGATGAAAGGTGAAAAAACAACAAAATGTGTGACTGTTTCATGGCTTATTTCAAGTTCCTAGAACCTGTGAAGGGGGTGGAATGAAAAGAATGGACAGTGGGACACTACATTAACACTCGGAAGTCATTTTTCTCCAAATCACGTTTTTGGGCATAACGCGCAGGATATCTCAAAAGCTTCTGAACATTTTTAAATAAAAATTTTAAAACATATGTTTTATGTGTTTCTGTATAAACTTAACCTAAAATTTTCTTTTTATTGTTTAAAGAAATATTGTTTCAGGTGGTTGTACTGTTGAAATTTTCAAAATTTTGCATTAGCTAAATACAACTTTGTATTAAAATATAAAAATGCTTTAAATACAAATTTATTTAGGTTCAGGGTAAATATTACAATCTGAAGTATATGTAGCACCAAAATTTTCATTCTAGTTGCAATATTTAATTTGTAATCCTGCGCGTAAGCTGTTATACCAATTTTCTGATCATCAAATGTCTGACAGTTTGGAGCCCCCTGTAAATGCTAATGCTGCGTCTTGAAAAATTTTAAATACATGAAATAAAAGAACATACTTGAATCTTTCATCCCAATGATAATTATGTTTTAAAAGCATATGCAGTTTAAGAAATTAAACATTGAAAATAGTTTTTATTTTTAATTTTTTTCCAATTTTAAGAGTCTTGGGACCATTTAAGGTATAATGTTTTGTAACATGTACAAAAACACGAAATTAATTAAATTAAATTTTAAACTTTTTTAAACTCACTCCTTTAGGTAATTTTCCAGATTTTCAGAAAAGTAAATGCATTGAAATAATAAATTCAACGAATAAGATGCATTTTTGCATTTGATAAATATAAGTATGTAGGAAAAAATATTTTAAAACAGATTTTAATAACATTGAGAAATATTAGCGAAATAGTGGAAAGAAAAAGCATTAAAAGTAAGCACTATCTTCTGCATAAAATATGATGGTGCCTACTAACTGTAATTTTCATCAAATACTGATTTAAAAAAAAAAAAAAAAAATCTTTAAAAATAGAGGTATATTTTCTGTGTGATTAGAAATCGACTTTCTTTCATGGATATCTATTGATTAAAATATATTGTTTATTGAAGCTTTTCCATGTAAATTACTTGTTTACTAAATCCATAAATATCTAAATATGATAGCGAAAACATTTTCACAAAAAAATTAACTGTGTGAAAAAAAAAAAAAAAAAAAAAAAAAAAAAAAAAAAAACATATTCAAACTTCTAGAATTTTGTAGCCGACGGTTGTTTGTATATTACGATTTCTCTTAGGGTAAACAAACTTCGTATTTTATCGCTTTTGAAATTTTTATAGCTGCTTCAAAATGGATATAAAAGATTCTTTCTAAAGCAAACATACATTTAGCGGCAAAATTTTACAATATTTTTTACAGCTTTACATAAACGAAATGTTTTTTGTTTGCTTACCATTTGATCACGCATCTGTATTTCATATTAAAAGCTCTTAAAATATTTCGAATTTATATAAATAGTCGTTATTTGTTTTCGGAAGAATTTTAAAAACTACAGTGTTCTGTTGCACGTTTCATATGTTTAGAACATTCAGACATGATAAAATCATTTCTTCAAAACCTAGAAAACAGGAATTCTGCTTTTTCAGAATTTACTGCCGCCTTCGATAAAAAAAAAAAAAATGTATGTATTTATAAATAGTACAAAACATATTTCAGTTTTAAGACTTAAAGCACGCGCTTTTATTTTATGCAAAACGGCGTTATTCGTATCCGCTTAAGAATTCCACATTTACGATCCACTCTTATACATCTACAGTAAAGCATGCATAAGACGTCACTATCGCACAATACTACACAAATGCAGCAAAAAGATGCCTTCATTAAAGAAACTCGACAAAAAAGGCTATCTAATGATTCATAGGCCTTCATTTGCTTGTAACATTAATATAGATACTTAAAATTAAATATAGTTTACAATAACTTCCTATTTTAACAGAAATCATTCGTTTATATTTTTTCAAAATAGCACGTATTTTAATTGCATTTTCTTTCGGTTGTTATGAGATAAGGGCAACAAAAATATATAATTACTATTTTAGAACTTTTTTTCCTTTATTTTCTGAAGAAATTAGAAATATTTCCTTATTGTTCCCCTAAATCCTCCTAACTTTTCCTTCCTTAGAAATATTTAACAATTCTTCAAAATAAAATTTTATAAAATACTCTTGAGTTTGTTAGCTGACATCAGATAGCAATATCTTTGAGAATTAATTTTAAATGTTCTTTATGAATTTTGCACAATTACGTTTTATAATGAGTAATAATTCATGGCTGTAGTGAATGATCTGAGAAATTTAAAAAATCTATTACTGGCACTTTTGCTAAAAACACATGTACATACAACGCATAATTCGTTTATGTAACAAATAACATACTTCATTAATTGCCAAAAGGTACTTAATAAAAACCATAAGAACAGTAAAAAGTTTCTATATATAAAGCTGTGTACATGCTTCGGCTTCATCGACACCTTTTTCAAGATCAATAAGAATTTTTCAGAGTTAAACAATCGTCTGAAATACAGTAATTTGAAGCGTCATCCTTCACGTTTTTCATGTTCTTTCTCAGATTACTGACGTTTTTTTATTTCACTTTGATGCTTTCTTCCTTACTTTTAATGAAAGAGTAACGTAACCCATAACATTGTTTAAAAGAATGCTGTATTGTTAGATATTGAATTGTTCGTGCTACAATTTCAATGATTTCTTATATAATGGGAGGTTGATATAGATTGGAAGGAAACTTATTTTGCTTTCAATGAAATTTATTTGGTTGGCTTCTTCTTCTTCATATAATCTTGAAACTACAGGTGTTTCTCTAATCAATTATGCGTTACTTTTTTACTACAACTTAAACATTTTTGTCAATTGCTATATTTTGTCAAATAACAATTTTTTTTTAAATTTTTTAAATTATTTTTCCCGTTTTAATGAACAAATATTTCATTATTCCCGCGCCATTCTTTCTTTGCATCTTTCAGTCAATCGTATCAGATATAAATGAAATCTAAATTGTATGTTTTCATAAAATATAATTGATAGCGACTCGAAATATGAATTGCATCATCTAAAGACATTGAAAGTGACAGCTCTATTATTTTTCATGTACATAGCTAAAAGAAAATGTGTTTTGTATTAAATCCCTTTCTTCATCTTTTTATAAACATCATTAACACACTTTCCACCTATTACATATACAAAACAAGCCGTTTCTTGTCACACCCCATCACATCAAATCTGTTCATGAGACTAGTGTATCATTTTGACGGTCCACGAAGCGTATCTTGACAGTTTTCCAGAAGAAACTTCAGTTTGGATCTAAGCGTAAAAAATTACACCTCAAATAAACAGCATCTGTCGTGGAAGACGATTAGACCACACCAAAAAGTTATTGCCACCTGAATGCTGCATATTTTTTTTTTTTTTTTTTTTAATGAATTGTAAAAAATATAATGCCTCATATCGTACACATATTTCTACGTCTGGTTCAATTTTAGGGTTTAATTCACATTTAATCACATTCAAGATTTATCATGGAATATTACTACATCATTTTTCACGAAAGCATGTATGTGTCAAAAATTGTATTTTAAATAAATACTTGCGAAATATAAATATAGATATGTGAATAATTACATAAACAAAGTCTTAAAAGATTACATTTTAAGAAAAAAGCTTTTTTTCGAAAGAGGGGGTGGGTGGGGAAACTTTTTAACTATATCAAATGCTTTTTTCAAAAAATATTTCTTCATATATTGAATAAAGTATCAAAATGAAAATATATTAATGCATAATTTTTTTTAATGTAGATAAAATTATGACGGAATTCATATGGTCATATACAAATAAAAATATCCAGACGCTATATGAAGACACGAAAACTTGCTGGTGCTTTCTTTATTTTTACATACAGAAATTCTTTTTATAAAACTTCTATCTATATTATAAAGGACATCTGCGCGTAACGCTGATGTTCTTTTGCGAATGGCAACATTTCATGATCAAATTTCGCTATTGAAATTTTTGTTACTGCATTTTTTTAATCTTCTAACCATCGTACATTTTCAATTTTTACACCATCGTATAGGAAAAAAATGTTCTTTGAAATGCAAATTGTTTGAAAACTATATCTTAATGGACTGATTTATTACTTTTTTAAAATAATTTTTAAGCATGTTTTATTTAGTTTATTTCTTTTACGCTCCATTACATAATAATAAACATTTTGCACAAAAAGCAAAAAAGATTGTTCAGCATTTATTACTGACTATTTTTTATAACGAAATTAAAACTTCCTCTATAAATAAATAACAAAATGATATTTAAAAACCCACAAATTTAACGTATATGTAATCGAACAATTTAAAATTTACACCGTGAAATAGGAAAAAAAGACTTTCAAGTGAAATTTGTTAGCAAACTGCATCTCGGTTTACTGATTGTTTAAAGTTTTAAAAACAATTTTCATGCATAAATATTCTTAAATTTATCGCAATCGCGTGGAGCTCGATTACGAAAGGTTAATCCGTTTGCCCTTGAAACAACGTAAAAAGTCAATATGCCATAATATGCCATAAGAGTTAATATGCGGCTAATATGCCATAAAAATTAAAACTTCCTCTATAAATAAATAAATAAAATAATATAAAGAAAACACAAATTTTATCATACATATATAACTGAACTACGCGCTTAAAGCACTGGAGTGATCAGAATGAAAAAAGGCTACCGTAAGTAGCATAATCTTGGGCTAATAAGAAAATATTGCTTTTGATAAATTTTAAAACTTTATTTTATTCCATAATTGATATTTTTCATTTAACAATGTTTTTTGGTGTTAGCGAGCATTCTAAAATATATATTGCATGTAAAATATTTCTTAGGATTTTCAGTTAAAAACATGCTTTTCATTTATACTCTTTAACCCGAGAAGCCCGGGTTCGATCCCCTAGCTAATCTAAAATCGCAGTACCAAACATTTTTTATCTCTTCATATAGATTTCAACAATTTTATTTGTGTATGATCATATAAACCATTAACTAATTGTATGTATAGTTTCAAACAGTTAAATGTTATGTGTAATAGGTTTTTATTTTAAAACATTATCGACCTTAATCATTTTGAAAAAAGTATTTGACGCTTTTAACCGCTTCAGTCCCGAAGGTGAAATAACACTTCAAATACACATTTATTGATTATCGGCGAACAAAAAGACACCATAGATGACATTTTTCAGAAATTGATATTTTAAGGGGCTGGTAATTTAGGTTCACAAATACTGATCTAAAATTACTAACACCTTTAAAATATCGATTTAATTATTGATAACTTAAATTACGCAGTAACAAATTGAAGGCCTGTAATAATTTGAATTTTCTGGAAAGCCTTAATTTTTTTTTTATTTTAAAGCTTTTAAATGAATTAATTTTGAAAATTTCTTAATTTTTTGGAAAAACTGTCTGGAATGCACTTTGGAAACTCAAATGAAAATAACACATATTTTATGAGGAACTAAGCATCAGTACTGCTATTCATTGGTTTTGATCCAACGCCTAAAACATTTAGCTATATAGAAGTAAAGCAAAAATGTAAAAAAATTAAACAATTTAGTTTATATCCTACTCCGAGGAGGTTAAAAAATTATCTCCCTTTCTGCGAAAAAAAAGCCTTTTTTCTTAAAAGAATTTTTTTGTAATTATTCGTACATCTTTATTCGTCTATCCATGTTTCTATCTCTGAAATTAACATTTTCATTAATTTTTGGGTTAAATTTGAAAAAAGGCTTAAAATAATAAAAATAAATTATATTTTAATTTCAAAAGCTAAAAGGTGTAAATTAAAACTTTAAAACAAGTAAAAATACGTTTATTTCGACTGTTTTAAAACTTTAGAAAATCCTTTGTTTAGACATTTTATCCAGCATCGATAGTTATGTCAATCAATAGCAAATAACAAATTGTAATAATATATAAATTAAAATAGTCAAAATAAACGTAATTTTACTGGTTTTAAAGTTTTAATTTACACCTTTTAGCATTTGAAATTATATTATTACAAGACATTATTTGCTATAGAAATCATATTTTTTTATTGACTATTTTAAAACTCATTCTTAAAATGTAATGATACTTTTTTTAAAGTAGGCATCCATGTGTCAATATACATATTGTAAGTTAGAAAAAGTCTTATAATTTAAATACAGGAATGTGGAAACTTACATAGACAAAATTCAAATAAAAGAATGTTTCTAAGAATATATATTTTTTTTTTTTTTGGGGGGGGGGGGGGATCGGGGTCTGTGGAGGGGTTTTAACTTTATACTAAGATTAAAATCCTATTTTAAAAAAATTCTTTGCAAGATCGGTAAATGAAATTTATGTATTTATACATAACATTTAATTGTTTGAGAAGATAGATAAATAATTATTTGAAAGTATTTTTTTAAGTATTAGTTACAAATTGTATGTTCTATGGTCGATTCATATTAAATATAAAATGCATGTATCAGCAAACAAGTGCATTTTTTTAGAAAATACAAAAAATAAATTGAGCATTATTCTGGCTCTACAAACTGTAAATTTGCAAAATCATAAAACTGAATGTTTTAATTTGATAGACATCTAGTACCTAATAAAATCCTACTGTTTTTAGGTGAAAACGCAATTATATAAATGCGTAGCACCTATAGTCGTCATCTGGTCCGTCCGTCTTTCTGTCTGCCTGTCCATCTGTCCGCATATAACAGCAAAAAAATTACACAATCGAATGGTTTGAAATTTAATATATATAATCGTTGCAGAATGATGGTGGAACCATTGCAAATTTTATGAAAATTGAATGAAAACTTAAAAGGAAATTAATAAAAGTTTTCTTTATCCTATTAAATACTATCATACGTAATTAATTCAATGATATCCCATGATGGACAAACCTAACAGTTTATGATGGGTAATGGTTCTAGGTCACGATAGTGATTACGTCCTTTTTTAGATGGAGTCATATTATTTCTGTATTACTGAATTTCATATATATAATCGTAATAAATTTTGTATTCTCGCATTTTTGTATAAGAGTGCAACAGCTATTGCACCAAGATCTGAATATTTATAAAACTAGTTATAGTACGAATGCACCTCATTTGTCACATTTGACGTACAGTTTCTCACTTGTTTTTTTTTTATCAAATGAATTCCATACACAAAATTAAAAGTAAAAGTAAGTTTTTTTCCGCAAACCATTGAGGCATTTTTGAGTTGACTTTTTGCATTAGCATGCAATATTATTTTCACAACTTATTTGCTTCTATCAAATATAACAATTTCACATATTTCATATTGGCTTTAATAACTGAAAGACAAAAAAAATTAATGTGATCAAACAGTAATCTTTTTCAAAATTATATGCGGCTGATTAACTAACTGTTTACAAGCAATAAATGGTATGAACTAAACACTAATTAGACATTATGTGTCGGGAGATTGTTTTCAATAACAAATGATTCTGCATTAAATAACACAAATATGCATCTTCAAAAGTCAATCGGCTTTGATGTTTAAATTAATCTGATAATAATGAGTATTTCACATATGTTATATAGATTCATTATTTTACGAAGGCTTAAAATACACCAGAGAAGTATATTGCATCGCAGAAAATATTTTTTCAGGCATTGCAATATTTAAATTGCTATCTTAGTAAAAGCGAAGAGGATTATAAAATTTAAATATTCTATTCATTATTTTAATATCACAAGTGATACTGATAAAAGCGATAGTATTGAATTTTTTGAGCTATTAGTTTTTAGATGAAGGAAAAGTACAGATTCAGAAAATTTGGTGCTCAAAATGTTATATTTATAGATATTTAATGAGGCTAAAATTAAAATTCAAAACTCCAGCAATTTAAAATATTTACACTGTTCTGACATTCTTTTATGTATCTTTGTGTGGGATTTAGTTCTTTTTAAATTTGAATTTTATGGCATTTAAGGTAAATAATATAACTTTCTCATTAATTTTTCCTATTTCAAATGCTAATACGTCTTTAGAAAAGCAGTTAAAATAAGAATATTTGAATAGAAACCGAACTTATAATGATACTTATATATTAGTTAAAAACGCTTGTTTTTAGAATTGATATATAAAATTTCTGGTAGAAGAATACAGTTAAACATTTATTTATTTTTAAAGGAGGGGGGGGGGGGGGTAAGGTTAATTCGGTGTAAAAAAAAAAGCATATTTTCAAACAAAAAATTAGACGATACAGTTAATACTGGTTTATTTCCTTAATTTCCATATAATAATACAACATCTGCACGATATTGTCCTAATTTTGTATTCCAAAATATTGGTAAATAAGACGTTGGCAGCAAATCTCCGCAGGCGCCTCGAAAAAAAGTTGTTTTTCAGTGTACACTGTAAAAAAAATAATGCCAGTTTTCCGGTAGGAATCGGAAAAATAGTTGCCCTTATCGTACCGGAATAATTTCCAACCCAGCTCGGAATAAAATTCGTAAAATCGGAATAAAATCCGTAAAATACCGTTTTACTGATTATTTCCTTATTTTTATGGATTTTATTTCGAGCTGGGTCTGAAATTATTCCTGTACGATAAGGGCAACTATTTTTCCGATTCCTACCGGAAAACTGGCATTATTTTTTTTTTTTACAGTGTACGTTGTAACTCGTCACTGGATCATCTGAAACAAAAAAAAAAAAAAAAAAAAAGATCAAAATGCATTAATTTAGATGCTTCTCGAGGTAAACTTGTCGAGATTTGTTTTTCGATTTTTTCATTTTCGGTAGCATTTGAAAGTCAAAAATACTATTTTCTCTAAAAAAAAATCTGCAAATTTTTTATTGTAAAATAATAAATAATAATAATAATAACAAAACTCGACAGCTTTACATCGAGAAATATCTTACCTAATAAAAGCATATTGATTATTATTTTTTTTTTTTTTTTAACTTCAGATGATCCAGTGACGAGTTATAAAGTGCACTGCAAAACAACTTTTTTTCGAGGAGCCTGCCGAGATTTGTTATTTACCAATATTTTGCAATACAAAATTAGGAAAATATCGTTCAGATGTTGTATTATTATATGGAAATTATTTATATAAACCAGCATTACCTATATCGTCTGAAATGTTTTTTGAAAATATGCTTTTTTTTTCCTCACCGAATTAACTTTACTTCCCTGCCCCTTAATATATGCATGAAAAAAATTATTTTTGATATATAATTGAAAGACAGTTGAAAATATCCCTTCAGGGATATTCGGCAATAACGAAAATGAATTCTTTTGAACAGCCTTGTGCGTGATCTATATAAATTATGCACAAATGTAATATGCAAAAAATTCATTTAATTTAAAAACGCATACCGCAATTGAAAGCACACTTCCAGAAATTGTCGCTCATAGACAGTATTCTAACAGAATTCTTTTGTATCTCTTTGCAAATGAACAATAAATACTATGCACACAATACACTCTAAAAAAAAAAAAAAAATCCGACCAGTTTTCCTGTAGGAATCGGAAAAATAGTTGCCCTTATCGTACAGGGAAAATTTCTAACCCAGCTCGAAATAAAATCCGTAAAAAAAGTAAATAGCCAATAAAATGGTATTTTACGAATTTTATTCCAATTTTACGGATTTAATTCCAAGCTGGGACGGAAATTTTTCCGGTACGAGAAGGACAACTATTTTTCCGATTCCTACAGGAAAACTGGTCGTATTTATTTTACAGTGTATTGTGCAGTAAGCATCCTGAAGATGTATGACCTTTTGATGTATATCAATTTCAGTATGTTGAAACAGTGTAAGGGGCCATGCATATATGAGATCTTCTCATAAAATTTTAACTTCAGGAATAAAAATCTGGTGAAATTAAACGTAATAAAATAACATTTGAAACTTATTCATCAGTGATTCAAAACGATAATAATTCAAAAGATAATGATTCAAAATAAAGAAAAAATTGTCAGCAGCGACGATTTTTTTTTTTTAGTTTAATTGAGGTTTAAGTAAAACTTGCGAGTTTAATTTTTCTTACCGTTTTACCTCTCGAACTCTTTATTTTCTTCTAAACTTTTAGTTATAATGCATTTGCATAGTACCCACAGAACATTCTAATGAGCAATAATA
Source organism: Maratus speciosus (assembly GCA_963932465.1). Taxonomy (NCBI): domain Eukaryota; kingdom Metazoa; phylum Arthropoda; class Arachnida; order Araneae; family Salticidae; genus Maratus; species Maratus speciosus. The sequence continues at coordinate 242,017,442 of OZ010800.1, read as the reverse complement.
AGAATGCAGTATTTTTAGTACAAAATGTTTGTATAACATTGTCTTAAAAGAATGTTAAAGAAGGGACGGTAAGGGAAATAAGGGGGTGGTAAGGAGAAAAAGGGACAGTATTTAGACCACTTTAGGTAGCCGGTATTCGGACCACTGCTATGTTTAAGTTAAAACCGGTATTACTCATTCATATAATAAAATACCAATACTGTGCGCGTGGCTATTGAGAGCTAAATATGTCCAGAAAATAACTTAATCAACAATTCAAGCCAATATACGATCAGTATATTTTTAAAAAATGAGAAACACATATCTGAAAAACTTTTGATGTACCAGATTACGTCGATTCGACACTTTTGCATTTACTATTTGTAAATGACACAGACTTCAGCGACGTACTTTTCGCAACTTTCTTCTCTCAATTAAAGTTACAAATTCTGCCTATCACCGCTAGTCTGCGCTGCGCTCAGTTCTCAGAACACCTAGTAGCCGGTATTTGGACCGTTACCTCTATACATTTATTAGTCGCATACTTTACGGATTCAAGAAGTCAATAAAATATCAATACATGAAAGACAATTTTATCGTATAACATCTAAATGAGTTAGTTGCTATTTAAAAATAATATCATATTATAAAATAAATAATGTGAACATTAAAAAGGTCCACAATCTTACTTGAAAGGCGACTAATGTAATGAAAAAGATGTTACAAGTTTAAAATATACATTTTATTTAAAAACTTAGTACTTACAAACCTTCAAGGTTCATCATCAGAGAATATCTTAATAACTAAATGTTGTTTATTTATACAAATGCGTCTCGAGCCAATAATTACTAGAGTTGAAAGTAGAAGTAGCAGTAGCAATTTCTTGGATTGAATTTAATTAGAGGAAATATATATTATTATTATTAATTGCAGTTCCATTTATTTTATGACATCACTTTGTTTCTCATACGTCACTTTCTATGGGTAGAAAGTGACGTAATAACATTTAAAGTACAGAAGTTAAATATCTTCTTCTACCCATGGAAAGTGACGTATGAGAAACAAAGTGATGTCATAAAATAAATGGAACTGAAATTAATAATAATATGTATTTCCTCTAATTAAATTCAATCCAAGAAATTGCTACTGCTACTTCTACTTTCAACTCTAGTAATTACTGACTTGTGGCGTATTTGTATAAATAAACAACATTTAGTTATTAAGATATTCTCTGATGATGAACCTTGAAGGTTTGAAAGTACTAAGAAGTTTTTAAATAAAATATATATTTTAAAATTGTAACATCTTTTTCATTACATTAGTCGCCTTTTAAGTAAGCTTGTGGACCTATTTAATGTTCACATTATTTATTTTATGTTGAATCAAGGTGAAAAATTGCGTTTCGTCTTATGATATTATTAATAGCGTATTGTTACATAATGCATTCAAAAGTGATATTGTCTTCTTGCACTTTCCCGGTGAGGTTAAAAGCAGAACTTATGAACAAAACAGTGAAGAACATTCTTTGTCTTTCTTTAATGGTAAACGTAAACGATAGACATATTATGCTCCTGATTTCATTATGTGCGCATATTGCAGAAGAATTATAGGAACCAAACGTTGGGGTATTCCAAATTTTAGAATGAAATGATTTTTTAATGACTTTATAGTTTTGTATTTTTATAAAAACAAATAAAAATAATAATAATAATAAATGTAACAGGCTAAAATATATATCGTGAACATTAAAAATGTCCACAATCTTACTTAAAAGGCGACTAATGTAATGAAAAAGATGTTACAAGTTTAAAATATACATATTATTTAAAACTTCTTAGTACTTTGAAGCCTTCCATGCTCATCATCAGAGAATATCTTAATAACTAAATGTTGTTTATTTATACAAATACGTCACTTTGTTTTAAAAATGAGAGAGCCAATAATTACTAGAGTTGATAGTAGAATTTGATGTAGCAGTTTCTTGGATTGAATTTAATTAGAGGAAATATATATATATTATTATTAATTGTAGTTTCATTTATTTTATGACATCACTTTGTTTCTCATACGTCACTTTCTATGGGTAGAACAGAATATTTAACTTCTGTACTTTAAATTTAAATACGCCACTTTGCTCCGGTTTGTATAATAAAATGTATATTTTAAACTTGTAACTTCTTTTTCATTATATTAGTCGCATTTTAAGTAATATTGTGGACCTTTTTAATGTTCACATTATATATTTTATGTTGAATCAAGGTGAAAAATTGCGTTTCGTCATATGATATTATTTGTAACAGGCTATTTGGATCTAAAGAAAAAAATTCTGGAAAAAAAAGTTTGGTTGGATCAAAAATGGTAACGATAGCAACCCCCCCCCCTCCCTATCAGAGATAACTTACGATATCAAGTGCCAGACCCCGCCCTTCCCCCTAAAGTGATAACGTTTTATATGCACAGCCCCTAACAATATCAAAATGCATATGAAACGATATTTCCCCGTACAGAATAATCTAACTGAATTGTTTGAACGTACTTGTAACCGAACAATAAATGCTACACTATTTTCAGTATCGAACATGCCAAAGTAATCTTTAATAACATGAATCAATTACACGCCAATGCGAGTATATTTACGGGAATTGGAGCTTGATCAGGCTATTTGGATGTAAAGAAAAAAATTCTGGAAAAAAAAAGTTTGGTTGGATCAAAAATGGTAACGATAACAAAAAGAAATCCCCTTCCCTATCAGAGATATCTTACGATATCAAGTGCCAGACCCCGCCCTTCCCCCTAAAGTGATAACGTTTTATATGCACAGCCCCTAACATTATCAAAATGCATATGAAACGATATTTCCCCGTTTACAATAATGTAACGGAATTGTTTGAACGTACTTGTAAGCGAACAATAAATGCTACACACTTTATTTTCAATATCGAACATGCCAAAGTAATCTTTAATAACATGAATCAATTACACGCCAATGCGAGTATATTTACGGGAATTAGAGCTTGATCAGGCAAATTGCCAGGACAAAACGAATTCATAAAACTTTTTAAACTATGTTGGAAAGTGTCAAAAAATTACCTATATTAAAAGAAATAAACAAAACAAATCATTTATTACTAATATTATAAGTTATATTTTTATTATATCATTAGTTACATTATAGCACAAAAACTCAAAAGTTATTTACCCCTCTAAAAGGTTACACATAAACAGATAAGCAAAATGTTCTCTTAGAAAGACATCTGTTTACTGAATTTCTCTTTATTAAGCAATGAACATTTAATAACCCAATAATCCATAAAAACAATCTGTTTTATTACAACAAATATGTTTCACAAGCGTTAAATGTGTATTTCTTTATTTATACTAAGCTAAAGTCCGATCTTCGAAATCAGTAAATGCAAATTCAATATTCATAAGCTATGAATCATGTTCATTAGATTACTTCATTAAATCAAACTTAAATCTGAAGTGCATATATATGAATATAGTTATAATTCTGTGAGAAATAACATTAGATTGTAATTTATGAAAGAAAAGTTTTGGACTATTTCCAAATCGAAAACTAGTTGTTTGGCTTTTGTATTTGTTCGGAAAAAATTGCAACTTTCACTGTTACTGTTTTTTGTTGAAAGTTCAATGAATTAATCATTTGTACAGATTTATAATTTACATAATATTTCAAAAAATGGGTAACTTCAAGTTTAATTATTTTAATATTTTTTAAGTGTAATGTGAAATAAGCAAAAAAGAAAAAAAAAACTTTTTATATAAAAAAATATAATTCGAATTTACAATGAATTTTAATAAAAAGAAAGGAAATTTAACACGAAAATTAATGAAACGTAGTTTCAAACAAATTTTTCAACTATTAATGAAAAATGAAAATAAATTTTTAAAAAACTGTTTTAAATATCATTTAAAATAATGAATGAAAATACAGAAATATTTTCTTTTTTTAGGAATTGTTTTGAAGCATTTATGAAAGATAGATGCAATAAAAACTTAAATACAGTACAGCCCCGATTATCCGCGGAATTGGGTGGCAAGGGCACCTCAACACCTCAAATAATAAAAATCGCGGATAATCGAAAAAGACTGAAAATGGGGGGGGGGGGGGGTGCAAACACGAAAAAAAAATTTTCAACATAAAAACTATGTTTTAGTGTACAAAAAACATAATAAAACGTTTAAAATACATACATATGCCAGTACATCAGACACAATTGATTACGACTAAATCACTAAAATAAAGAACAGTAAACAAGAAACAATGCCATACATACAGTACAAAAAGAGCTGAGTACATCTATAAAAAAAAAAAAAAAATCAGTCACTTGTTTTTGCTTCTTGCTTTGGAAACAACTTTTCTTTATTCTAAATTGTAAACTATTGTTTTATTATTCTTGATGTGCTCTCCTGGAATTTATCAAAATAGTATTATATTATTCTTAAATATTTTAATTGCTGTGTTTACGTTTGTTTAATAAAATCAAGAAAAGACATAAAGACATTATATCTCAAATTTGAAACATGGCAACCAAATCTAGAAATATTCTTCTATTACTTTCTAATGCATGAATTTTTCTGTTTATATTTATTAGTAAGGCTTATTTTATTTTCCTTGCTATTGGCTTGAATTTTAAAAAAAAAAATCGCTTCGCGAATAAACCGCACCACGGATCATCCGCTCGCGGGTAATCGAGGCTTTACTGTTCTTTAATTATTATTGAGGTATTATCAAACTGTTTTTTACTTGCATTTATAATATAACTAGTAAATTTTCTAATCAGAGGCCTCAACATCAATTTTTTAAGACATTTTAATTTTCAATAGACTCAAAACACTGTATCAAAAAACTACAGTCGTGAAGGAATTTTTACCTTGTTATTAATATAAACTTTAAAACATACTTATAACTACTTAAAAGTTTACAAAAACATATAAAGATATTATTTATTATAATCCTGAGATCTTTCAAATGCACACGCGTTCATTTTCAAAGGGAAAAGATGACTGACTATAATAGAAAACAAATTTAAAAACAAAACGAAATACAAGGTGGCCATAATTAAACTGACAGTACACAGAATGTTCTGTAGCGCAATCTAATTGAGAGAATTATGCCAAATTTTGTAAGATGATTAAAGAAGACGGGGGACAAAGGATTCCGCGGAAAAAATTAGTTAAAAATGTCACCGCTAGATTAATATGTGGCGCTGTGTTACAGAAAAGAGAGTTTAAATTAATGCCGAACCAATACTAAAATCTTTAAATGTGCCAAATAAAGGTAATTTTATTTGAGTATTGATTCTGCATTTTTTGAAACTCTCTTTTCTGTTACACAGCGCCACATATTCCCCTAACGGTGACATTTGGAACTAATTTTTTCGCGGAATCCTTCTTTATTCGTCTTGTTTAATCTTCATACAAAATTTAGCGTCATTCTTTCAGTTAGATCGTGCTACAAAACACTCTGAGTACTGTCAGTTCAATTATGGCCACCTTTTACTGTGCAAGCGTAAGCGAAGCTCAGTCCATTGCTATACAGATGGATGAAAAGATCAGTTCATATTTACAAGAGCTCTTGAAATATCTAGGATATTATACCAAATCGAGGTAATGTTATAAGACAGACAATCGTTACAAACAGTATCACTCCTAAGCAAAATCTCAATGGATTCACGATTATTGAAGAGTAATGGTTAGATGTTGAAATGATCATTTTAGCTTTTTCGAAAATTATCTTAATATTTCCTTTTCGATGCAATCTGGATAAAGCTGTACTGTTGAGAATACAGCTTAATTTTTACTAAAACTTAATTTTTTGAAGCAATGAATAACGCTATTTTCTCTTTATTAAATTGGTCATATGTATTGAAAAAAATGCACACATTTACATTCGCACAAACTTGCATATATATATATATATATATATGCGTGTGTGTTTGTGTATTTGTGTGTGGGAATGATTAACTATAAATTTTGAAAAGACTAAGGTGATCAATTCATTTGCACCAAAAAAAAAAAAAAAAAGAAAATAGTTTGCAACAACATTGTAATTAAGGAATTGTATAGTTATGTGCACCTTGGACAGGAAATAACATCGGACAAGTAGTACATCATGAATGAAATGAATAGAAGAATAAAAATTGGTTACAAACCTCTTGGAAAAAACATTATTAATCTGAAATTTAACATATGCCTTTTTACTTGAAAACAAAAGTGTTTAACCAATACGTTTTGCCCGCATAACTTATGAAGTGAAAACGTGGACACTAACAAAACAGATATAATGGATATATGGATTGAATAATTATTTTTTTAATTAATTGCTAAGATTTGCAAAGGGATTTTCTGTTAGTATTATTTAAAGATAATGATGGTTGTAGGTTGGTTGGTTGTATTTATGTCGGCCAATTATGTGCACGTGGGATATAGGCCCTAAGGGGGGAGTGCCTTCCGTGAAGGTCTTTCTAAGGGAACCTAACCCGTATTAACGCTTGGAGAACCAAGGTTCGAAGAAAACCACGAAAACTCCGAACGATTAGGCCGACGGGCGCGATTGGGATCGAACCCAGCACCTTCCGTCTACCAGCTTCGAGAGCAGAACCTCTCGGCCACTGGTGGGGCTTAAAGATAATGAAAAACATAAATTTAAGTGACAATCTGAGATAAATACTTAGCTGTGACTACAACAAAACAATGTTTGGCAGTATTGTTTTGACATGTTGCCCATGCCATATCTCAGCATGTAGTCAAATCTCCATCCTGAAATTTCCTGTGCATAACACTACCATACAATACTCTCAGAAACCAGAACTTCAGATTTTTATCTCATGCCCCACCAGAGATATCAAAACCTCAAAAGTGGAATTTTTGACATTATTGAAGAATTTTGGATTTTTTTTAAGCGAAGAGAAAGCAAGTCCCAGATCTGAAACTTGGCATGGGAGTACAAGTACTTTCGGCCTGTTTGTAAAAAAAATTATGTCATGTTCACAGCTTTCCTTGCTAGAAAAATTTCCTTTTGTAAACGGACAAATTTTGGAAAAAACTGAATCTTTATGCTTAAATTTCGCCAATAAGCAGTTAGTTTCGGAAACTACTGTATTACCAAATTTTTAGCTCAATGTATCCTGTACAAATTGCTTTAATCCGTACTTGAATTGGAGAAATAAACGATGAATTATTTGCAATTATGTAAACACTTCTTGTGAGAAAATTGCTGCAGACGATGAAACAAAGATGGCGGCCATGGACAAACAAAAATTAATAAAATTAAAATAATAGTCATTTTGAACTTCCATCATGTTAGGGTTGTTGTACAAAAAATTTCAGATTTTTTAAAAATGGTCAAGCAACGAATAAATGATTTTCTGGAAAACTTGAAATGGATTTACACTGGTACACAGATTACAACCAACACAGCAATGTAAGGAAAGACGTACGCTAGGGATAACTAGAAGAGACATAAAAAGAATAACCTGGATAAGAAATCAGGTGAAAAGTTTCGGCATCATCGAGAGAATTAAAGGGTTAAAAAGGAAATGAGCTGGGCACGTTGCAAGAGACAATAAATAGATCAGGTACAAACATCGTGCAGTGATATACCAGAGATGTAAAACGACCAAGAAGATATCCTGAGTTAAAATCAAGGGACGGAATCAGAAAAGTATCTGGAATTAATTGGATGGTCAAAACATCAGGCAAGAAACAATGGAAAAATCTGAGAATACCTACTTTTAATAATAGACTGAAAACGTTTGATAATGATATACATGTGTGTGTGCATTCCTTGCATCTGTCTGCGAGGAATTCTATTAAAACATTATTATTGAAAGAAGAATTATGAGCTTTTTTTCACATCGAAAATAGATTGTGGAATAATTATTAATTTTCATTGCTAGTGTTTCTTTATGAAGAAATTAAAACTTTTAATATTTTCAATGAATTTACATTTTAAATGGAATTTAAATAAAACTGCAGCAACGATATATTTCCCAAAAAACTTCTAAAATTTTCTTAAATCTCGTTGGTTATTAAACATTGGTTATTGAGTAAAACTGTGCACAGTTATTGCATACAATAACTAAAACGATTTTATGTTTATTATTTTTTGAATTTCTAGAAATAAACTAAAGATCATTTGCTATATGTTGACGAATATTTCTGGAAAAATATGGCTTATGCGTTTATAAAGTACTTTCTTCAAATCAAAATGAAATTTGTTTTTGTTCCCTTGCTTCGCAGCAATTATTACTAAAGTTACAATCCGCTTTATTTTTTGTCTAATCGCAATTTTTATTAAGATATAAAGTCGCCCCACTTAATCGGGTCATGGATAATCGAATAACCCGCTTATTCGAATAGAATCCTCGGGAACCGAATTTATTCTATTGGTTCTATGTTATTTGTCCCCGCTTAAACCAAATACCTTTCACGAACGTCCCCGCTTAATCGAATAACAACTGTGGGGCCGATGTTTGAAAATAGGCACGGAAAGCACGTTTCAGCTGAATAAATTTCCTCCCACCTTTTGTCATTTTCGGTTCCTTTACGCTGAAAACAAATTTTATGTTTTTCCTGCAATGATTGTATAATGGGCAGATACAATGATTTCCCCACCTTGATCTCCCCGCCATCACTTCTTGTTGTTAAACAGGCTTTAACACGTTTAGTGCCACGGTGACTGAAACTGAAGCGCTGAAAAATATACAATGTTTAAAGTAATTTTTAAGAAAGTATAATCCTGTAATAAATAAAAGTTAAGTAACTTAAAATAAATTTTCAGTAATTACTTAAAACAATATATATATATTTAGTTTTATATCATATTTTAGACGTCAGTCATCGGTGAATGACGTGTTTTAAACGGAAAGTTCAGTGTCAGTCAAAGGTGACTGACATGGCGCTTAACGCGTTAATGGCAATGCGCCGTAACTTCGAGACTCGAGATGGTAGTTGTGATATTTTGCACTCATTCGAAAAATAACTCTATATTTACTCCTTTAAAATTCCAGTTAAACAAACCACTTTAAACTATTTTTTTAAGGCAGCATAAGTAACGTAAATTAGAAGTAGCAAAGGTTTGACCAAATTCAAGCGAGCTGCATTAAGTGTGAAATAAACCATATAAATGTATGTACTGACGTTAAATTAATGCGTATTTACTTTATATTAGCATTTGTATTTATTTTAGTTTATGTTATTCTATTAACGATTTATTATGCTGTTAATTAAATATACCGTAGATGGTTATTTTGCCTTTTTATTACGCATTAGATATTGCAGTTATTATTCCCCGTTTAATAAAAACACAGCTTAATCGGATATTATTTCTGGGACCGTCGATATTCGTTTAAACGGGTATGACTGTAACTACAGGGTAAAAGTGTGTGAATTTTCTTTTGAAAACAAATTTGAAAAACTTTTTGTTAAAGGTTTGTGATTTTTTTTTAGTTCTTTCTTTGAATTTAAATTAGATTTAACATTAGAGCAGAAGAACTAAAAATTGAAAACAGCCTTAATTCTTTAAGAAGCGAATTGGTTTTAAGTAACAGAGAATCTCCATTTACCTCCATTTTGCTATATATTCAAAGCTTTCCTGTCTTTTCCTCATAAAATGCAGATTTTTGTTTCAACTGAAACGCTCTTTGTGCTTGCAAATAGAAATCGACGATAAAATGTTATCTTGTCAAAACTTAAAGAGTTTCTTTCTCTAAAACTTCAAGTTTCTTAATGAATTAGAGAATATTTTTTGTTTATAAAAGTTTTACAAATGAAAAGTCGAAAGAAAGAACGATGATAGTCAGATGCCTAGCACAGTGATTTGTTTTTTATGCTGTCCGATACGTTCGTGGACTTTCATCATTCTTCTCTCTTTACATTCAGATTTTTTCACTTTTCTGCTGGTGAATTTTCACCGTTCTTCTCTCTTTATAACTGTCTTTAACGGTGTTTTTTTTTCATAACACTCCGTCCATATTTCACATCTGCCAATCTTCCGGAATTTTTAAATCAACACGTTATGAAATTGATGACGACCATAAATATTAATTAATAAATAAGTAAAAAATAAGTTTCTTATTTGCTTTTTCTAAGAAGTCAGATAAATAAGCATTAAATGTTATCAAACGAAATTTCTGTTTCTAGATATACTCTGTAAAAAAATAATTCCGTTCTTTGCACGTTTAGATTTAGATTGCCATTAATATAAAATGAAGATTAGTTCAATATTTGTAAGATATGAGGCGACAGTGACATGTCTCGGCTTGAGTGATGTAGTATGTGAATGTGTCTAAAATTAGCAAATGAGTATCTAAAAATATCCTTGACAGATAAAAGTGCTAAAATGCTAGTTCATTCGTGGCTAAGGGTTTGGAATATTTTCCATTTTAACGCTTTAACACTTCATGCCTCTACGGTACATTAAAGTACCATTAAAATAACTTGTTATAAAATTAATTTAATACATCAATTAGTAGTAATACAGTTCATAATGATTTACAGATACTTTACTTTATCTTTTTCCAAAAGCTTTATTGGTTGCACCAAACAAAAATATTTTTTAAAGGACAATTTCTTTTGCCTTTGTATCTTATCAGTTTTCTTGTCGTTGAAAGATTTAGGTGGGGAGGGGGAGGGGAGATTTTTTTTAATTCGGAAATATTTCTATATATCTACTGTAAGAACATTATATTTGTACATTTCCTAGTTCTACAAAATACTAAGAAAAATATTTAAAATAAAAGATTTGAGTGGTTTATAAATATTTCACAAAATCCCTATAAATTCAAATTTAATTAATCCTTCCAAAATCCTTTTAAAATTTATTAAATGATTGTGTAAATCTTGTAATAAGTTTCAAAAATTCACGAAAAATGCTTTAGAAGATAAAATTTTCATTAAAACTTATTAAAATTTTCATAATTCAGTACATAAAGGGCTAAGAAGCGAAAGAAACCTTTGAAACTTTATTTCAAGAAATAATTCTTTTAAGTATTTTTCTCTCATTATAACAAGGTGAAAAATTAATTAAAGCTATAATAAGAGAAGCGTGTTTACGCTTGCTCAAGAATCATTCACAATGTAGAAAAAAATTCGAATGTACACATGCTTTAAAACCACATTACAATTTTTTAAAAACATACGAATTAAAAGCTTTTAGCTAAAAGTCAAGTGCATGTTTGAAGCAAAGGTAAAAGTTTCTTTAAAAGTGAAGGATCGTTATTTAGTTCTACACTTTTCATGCGTTTTCACAAAATTCTAAACGAAATCAAGGGAAAAAATGGCAAGTTAATGACAAAAAGAAGCTGCTTCTTCTTTTATGTTGAATTTATTTCAGAAAACTACATTATTTTCTTTTCAAACATTAAATATCTAGTTACAGTTAATTTATAAATCACGATGGTTGTAGTAGATTGTTTCAAATTATTCAGTGTTTATTCTTTTTTTACATAAAAATTTATAAGATGATAAAAAAATGAAAAAATATATACCCCCCGGGGGGCATTTTTCTAAATTTTGCGGACATTATTCATACCTCCCGGGGGGCAAATTTGTGGGGAGGGGCTTGGGAGTGCATAACATACTGATATATGCATAACATACTGGGGGGGGGGGGGCAGGAATTTCAGTTCGTGAATATTTCTAAATCTCTATTGTAAGGACATTATATTTGTACATTTTCAAATTCTGTAAAATACTTTAAAAATATATTATAAATAAAAGATTTACGTGGTGTTATAAATATTGGACAAAATCTCTATAAATTGAAATTTAATTAATTAATTTTAGTAGGCAAAATCATATTAAGCTAAATAATGCTTTAAAAAGTGATAAAATATCTTTATTTACATTGATGAATGTTTCATCGCAGAGACGGCGCCATTTTCAAAATCATTCATGATAGAAATATTTTCACAAAATTAAAAAACAATAACTTGGTAAACAATGTAACGAGACATCATGCATCATGAAAATCAGTGCAAACATAAAATAAAGTTAAATTGGATATTTGTGATATAATAGATGTGTCAATAGAGATATTTTTACGCAACGAGAATATTTGCAATGATTCAGTGTCCCTTGATTTACCTAAAATTTGGAAAGAGAGGCTATGCAATTTTAGTATCAATAGTAAAAAATATCCACGCTGAAAAATGTCGAATTTCATTTTATTTTATGTTTGCATTGATTTTCATTATGCATGATGTCTCGTGACATTGTTTACCACGTTATTGCTTTTAAATTTCGTGAAAATATTTCTATCATGAATGATTTTTAAAATGTCGCCGTCTCTGCGATGAAACGTTCGTCGATCTAAATGAAGATATTTTATAACTTTTTATAGCATTATTTGGCTTAATATGTTTATAAGTGATTATTATACAGGCAAAATCATTCTAAAATTAATTCAAGTTTATTCATTAATTAAGTGTAAATATTTTAATTTAGTTCCGAAAATTCATAAACATGCTTTAGAAGATGAAATTTTCATGAATTCATAATTTGGGATATTTAGGGTTAAAGATAGGGTTTTTTTTCATTTTGACACTACAATTTCCATTTTTTTTAAACATAACCAAAAAAAAAAAAAAAAAAAAAACCTCAGCTTTTCAGTAAATAAAAATTTTTCACTGTGTGTCAAAGATATTCTCGAATCCATCCTTTTTATACATTCACGAAATCATTTTCATCGGGAAAAGATCCTGAAATTATACTGACAATTAAGGGAATTTTTTTTTACTCTGTATATTTTTTATACCTAAAACAAAAACAAAAAAAACCGATTGGCGTCTATGATTTTTGACCCGATCCATGTTAATCAAAGTGTACTACGCCATTCAACCTACATCTCACTGTCGAATCAAATCTCACAAATATTGAAATATCTTCGCAATTCCCCTTGCCCTTCTATCATTAATGATTAAAATCAAAACACGCAAACAACAATAACAGAAAAACACAATACTTTTCTTGTATTATTAATATATAGGCTCATGTGATAAATGAAATTGCATACAAAATTTCAAAAGCATTTTCCCACTGGAATGCAAAGGAACAAACAAAAAAATCCCGTGTGAGTAAACTTTCGCTCTTAGAAAGACATCTGTTTACTTGTATACTTGTGATATGGTCATTTCAAACATCAATAATCGATAAAAACACTCTGTTTTGCTGCCTTAAACATATATTTATTTATTTTTACTAAAAAGAAACACCGATCTTTCAAATTAGCAAATGCAAATTTCATTTTCATAAGCTATAAATCATCTTCATTACTTCGCTTCATTAAGTTGGGTAAAATATGAAAAAACAAATGTAATTCTGCGAGAAATTCCATTAAAATGTAATTTATGAAAGAAAAGTTCTGGACTTTTTCCAAATCGAAAACTGTTTTTTTCTTTGTATATTTCATCGGGAGTAAAATTCCAGCATTCATTATTACTACTTTTTTGTTATAATTTTTTGTTGAATATTTTAATATTATGTAGATTTAAAACATAAATAGTATAATGATATTGGAGCAAAACGTACAAAAATATTTTTAAAAATATATATTTTGGTATTTAACAAATGCAAATAAAGGTAAGAAAGAAAAGTTTTCCTAATTTAAAAACTAATTCGAAAGTATTTCTGATAAATGAAAAGAGAAGAAAATAATTATTAAGTAATTTAATTGAATATTCTTTTGTATTTCCATATCCTTTTGCAATTATTTACTATACAAATACAGCAATTTTGAACTATCTAGAATTCCAGATATATATTTACTTTTTTTTTTTTTTACAAAAATGTATAACAAATGGTAAAACCAACAAATATAATAAAATTTCTATACTGTCTTTCAATCATTGTTTATATGAAAGCATTTATAAAAAATAAAAGCTCAATAAAAATTAAATAATTTAATGTATGCTGTTATTGTTATTAAACTATGTTAGTAACTGCGTATAAAATATAATTGATTTTCCTTTTCAAGCTTTTAAATCTTTGTGTTACTTAATCACAGAATTTTTGTCTTTGAATAAGTCAAATAGTATAATGATATTGGAGCAAAACGTACAAAAATATTTTTAAAAATATATATTTTAGTATTTAACAAATGCAAATGAAGGTAAGAAAAAAGATTTTTAATGTAAAAACTAATTCTAAAATATTTCTGTTAAATAAAAAGAGAACAAGCAAATAATTTAATTAAATATTTATTCATCTTTTCAGAATCTTTTGCGATTATTAATCATGCAAATACAGCAATTTTGAACTATCAAGCATTCCAGATATATATTGACCTTTTTTACAGAAATGTATAAAAAATGACAAAACAAACAAATAAAATAAAATTTGTATACTGTCTTACAATAAATGTTTATTTGAAAGCATTTGTAAAAATTAAATGCTCAATAAAAATAAAATACTTTAATGCATGCTGTTATTTTTATTAAACTATCTAAGTAACTGCATATAAAATATAATTGATTTTTCCTTTCAAATTTTTAAAGGTTTGCGTTACTTAATCGCAGAATTTTGGCCTTTGAATAAGTCAAATATTATTATTCAAACATAGTATTACTCAAATTGAAAAACCGTACGAATCCTTATTCCAAAGTGCAAACACATCGTGCGTGCGGGGGGAGGGGAGAACACGGTACACAGTGTACAAGGGGTTGTTTTGAGAAAACCCTTTGCTTTTCTGTTTATACGTAGCCTTAATTTGTTTTTGTCATAAGATTCATATATAAACTTTAGTTTCCAAAAGTGTAATTTGCATTATGTGAAGCACAAGCTAAAATATACAGTACACAAAAAACAAAAGAGAGAAAAAAAAAAAAAAAAAAAAAAAAAAAAAAAAAAAAAAAAAAAAAAACGATCAATAGTCATAACTTTAGTTCTAAAAGACAGAAAAAATCTTATAAAACATTAAGGGAATTAATTAAAGTGTGTTAGCGTTCTGCCTGTGAATCTTTGTGTTGCAGAATTTCTGTCTTTAAATAAGTCAAGGATTACTAATTAAAAATAGTGCTACTCAAATTAAAAAGCCTTACGAATTCAGCATACTTCCAAATGTATATATATCCAGCCCGGGGGGGGGGGACAAGGAGCACAACGTATAAAGGAATAATTTTGAGAAAAAATCAAAACCCCTTATTTTTATATGCAAATGAGAAAAAAAAATCTGCACTTAAGTTCCCAGTTCCTAATTTTCCATACTCTTATTCATAGTTAAATATTCTTGAGAAACAATATACATAGTTATTTTTATATGATGTTTGAAAAATCTCAATATAAACACCTATTTTTTTTTCTCATTCCATTTTTAATGTAGAATTTTTCCTAAATACAATAATTGTATTACTTTGTCTTGAAAAATACCCTAACATCAGTTAAAATGCATTGTGTAAAAATTAATAAATGCTTTTTGAATATTTAATTAACCTTCTTCTGAAACTGTTAAAATACAGAGGGTATACACACATATTTGTAATGATTTTAGCTTCCACTATAGTTTAAATGGTATAAAATAAATCATATTTAGCATCAATTCGGGATAGCGTTTAACAGTCATCTGCATCATTAAAAATATTCAAAAACTGTTATCAAATATATTAAAACAAAACAAAACAAAGAAAATTAAGTAGATCGAATTCTACTCATTTGCGTTTGCGCCAACACTTTTTCGAACCCCTTCAATTTAGAGAACGGTAGAAAGAATTCTTGCTGGCCCAGCCGTCTAAAGCAGCAGTTCAAATCTCAGAGTTTTTGTAGATGTGAATTTTTCGAGCCCAACGCCCGGAAAAATTTCTGTAATATGTTTGGCGATATTTTTTTTCAATATTGACATATTTTATTAGGAGGAGTAGTTATATGATTTTTATTTATTATTATTATTATTATTTGAATGCTTTATAATTAAATAAAATTTAACACTGAACAATATTTTTAAAGAATAATAATTTTATATTTTAAATATGCTGAAATATTTTGCATGTAATTATCAATTAAATAAATTGAACTGATCTACAACTTTTGTAATATTTTCTGAGCATTATCAAGAATATATATGTATGTGTTGGGGAAAAAAAGCTTCTCATTCTCCCTCCCCCCCCCCCACACACACACAAAAAAAAAAAAAAAAAAAAAAAAAAAAGGAAAGAAAGAAAGATATTTTTATAAGGACTATTAAAAAAATTACCTTGATATCCATAGTTTATTATTTTAAAAATGTATAAAAATGTAAAGTACAATTCAAGTAAAAAGAAAATATATATTGTAAATTGTAAGCTGCATTGTTTCAAATTTCGGCTTTTAGAGAATGAGACTGATAAAAATAAAATTCATATGGTCGTGTAGTGAAAATAAAAATAATAATAAATATTGTTATAAAAAAAAAGTCCGTAGTAAGTTAAAATAAATTATGTACGGAATATTTTAGTTAAGTTTCTGATAAAAAGCAAGCGTAATTGGTTGTAAATTATAAACTTAAAATTCTTTCACTTCATTGAATAGGTTAGGCTGACAGCTCCATCTCTCGCCTTAAATTAATAAAAATTACTTATACAATATAGAAAATTTTCACGATTTCAATAATTAATTTAGAAGCAACTAATTCAAAATTTAAGAATTTCTCTAATGACACATTCAAGTTATTTACCGTCAAATCTTGACGGGTACTACCTAGTTGTTATTAAACTAATAACAATAGACTTTGCTTTAAAATGTCGCTGGGACAATGTAATGAAAGCTGTGTATTTGCACTTTCCGAAGAGAAATACTCTTATTCGACGCTGGGAGAATGTAATGAAAGCTGTGTATTTGCACTTTCCGAAGAGAAATACTCTTATTCAATTATTAAAGAAATGTGCGAAAAGTATGATTTTAATAGTGCTACACGTAAAATAAATGATGAATACAATAAAAATGAAAAATAATCACAAAATTGACATTTGGTTGGGAAAAAATGTAAAAAATGCTTAACCAGAAAGATATTCAGAGGAAATAAAGATAATAAAAAAATATTGGTTGAAAAAATAATAAACGAGAAAAGTTTTGCTAAAGATTTTATGGTTATTGCTGGATTTTCTTATAACGGAAACTTAAAGTAAGAAAAGTGGAAAAAATATTTAAATTAACGTAGATTACTATCAGAAATATGTTGTAACATATGTTTTCGAAGAAAACATACCATCATTTTACCCAAACACATTTTATTGTGTTTCGTTCTGTGAGGATAAGGCCGCCAGCCATACCTCAAAATCTACAGCTACATTAAAAATAAAAAAAAGAAGAAATGAAACCGTGATTAACGCTTTATCTACTGACGGTACTTATAAGTTTCACTAAAATAACTTGCTATAAAATTCATTTAATACATCGATTAGCTGTAATACAGCTTAGAATGAGTTATAGATACATTACTTTATCTTGTTACAAAAGCATTATTGCTTACACAAAACAAAAATATTTTTAAAAGTATGATTTCTTTTGCCTTTGCATCTTTTCAGCTTTCTTGCTTTGGTGGGGGGGGGGGGGGGGGGTGATTTTTCAATTCGGAAATATTTCTATATTTCTATTGTAAGACCATTATATTTGTACATTTCCTAATTCTACAAAATATTAAGAAAAAGATTTAAAATAAAAGATTTGAGTGGGGTTATAATTATTGCACAAAATCTCTATACATTCAAATTTAATGAATCCTTCTAAATCTTTCAATCCTTCTAAAATTCTTCTAAATTTGTTAAATGATTATGTAAATCTTCTAATGTAGTTTAAAAAATTCACGAAAAATGCTTTAGAAGATAAAATTTTCATGAATTCATAATTCAGTACATAAAGGGTCACCTTTCACCGTCCGAGGGTTTTCCTGTATTTTTATAAAAATGCTTGTAAATTCCAGGATAAATATATTTATTAATCACAGTTTGATGCTATAATATCTTTAATATCACTTCTTTCTATATATGGTTCAAAATAAATTTCTGTTTAAAATACTTTTGTTTACAGCCATTAACATGGTTTCTAGAAACGGAAAAATCCGGGCCAGACGGTTAAAGGGTGGTACATTTCACTTAAATTCTTCACGCCCACCCTGACTTGTCTCTTTTAGTTATTACCCTGCATTTGGAATTTTAAAATAAGATTTTATGAGCTGCATCCCAAAATATTTGATGGATTGTGAAAGACTGTGGTTGAGGATTGGAACAAAATTAACCGGAAAGGTCTTTTATCTTGGAAATAAAGATGTGATATGATAGTTTATCATAAGAACTATCAGACTGACATATTAGAAAATAAAATTCCTATCTTTGTTTATATATTTCCTTTTCTAAAATCGTTACATAAATGTGTGAACATACTCTGTAATCATATAACAGTTAATTTTTAACAGGAAAAATAATGCACATCAGTAAATCTAGAAACATATCGTTGACTTGTTATATTTAGCATACATGAAATATCATAAAAAGGTTTTAAATTTAAAGCTAAATTATCAACTAGTTGTCAGCAGGAAGCACTTTCATGATTTCGATTCTAGTAAAGTCAGAAGACATTATGCTTCTATTCATGACTATTTAATAATCACATTTTTATTTCATAATATTTACAAAAAACATTTCATCCCAAAGTATGCATGCATATTCAGTTTAGACGCTTTCATATAAAACAAAATATAAAATACATAATTTTTTCTTCTAATTATATGTAAATAATGAACACTGCTCTTTAAAATTTATTGGTTAAATTTTGAATAATGTATATCTCACTAACTAAACATTGAAAACTAATAGAAAATGTATTTTTACATTTAATGCCATGCTAAATTTATATATGTAGTAAAGTTATGGTATTGCTACTGAATTTTTCAAAACTGCGTTGTTTTGCAATATATAACATCGCGTAATAATGAAAACGCAATACGTTTATAAGGAATTTTTTTACGAATTAAAAAGTTTTTCCTTTATTTTCTTGCATTACTTAGAGCTGGATATATAGACGTCCTTCTTTTTTTAGTGGTGGGATGGGCAGGAGCGGTAGATCTTTTTGTCTTAGGGCGATTCTCAAAAGGTGGGCACTGGACACAAGTCATAACTTTAAGCTTTTCAAACATAACTTTAATTATCATTGACTTTATTTTTTTTTTTTTACACTGAGTTTTTAATTCTATTCAGAGATAGAAAATGACATAATTTATTGTAAAAGCTTTGTATAAATATCTTAAAATTTTATTATTTTATGCTAAAGAGACCAATTTCGGACATTCATAACGTTAACTGCTCCAATGTATCACCAAGAAAAAGAGTTTTAACCTTTTTTCCAGGTGATTCTAATGGTAAACAACGAATGCATAAAGGAAACGGATGATTTTTTGATAATTTCGTTAAGAGATGGCAGGCTGATTTATTGCTTTTTTGAAGATAGAAGGACTTTTCTATAAAGCATTTTTCTGTATTTTGTTACGTCCGAAAGTAACGTACGTAACAAAGCATTTGATTTTATTATTATTATTACTGGATAACAAAAAGTTAATTATACATATATATTATGTATACAGACACATTTACTACATTCTTAGTCTTAAGAATTTTTTAATACTAAGAGCAACGTCCAAAATCTTTAAGTCCAAAATTTGCAACGCACACAACTGCTAATTAACTGCTTTAATCATTAGTTTTCCAGAATAGTTGCTGTCATCAAATCTAAATTCAAAGAGAATATCTTTTAAAAGATACATTTAATCGATGTATGAGTAACAATGCTATTGGTTCATTTTACAATGGCATGTGCATTCAGCGATTCAGCTTTCTGATCAAGATAGTCTTTTTGAACACTGCAGAAAACATTTTGTTTACATTTCTTTAGCATACATAGCGTCTTCGTTTTTCAAAAGTGCTTTTAAATGAATTTAAGTCATGCTGTGCAATGTTATTGGCTAAAAAATGCATATTTATTTGCATTAATTTTCCATTATTTTTTATTCATAAAAAATATTTGTAAATTTCGTATGTTAAAATGATTTTTGTTAATATTCATTCCGGCTAGAGTTGAAGCAAATAGTGGCAAGCGAGCGAAGCGTGCTGGGATCGCGTCGCGGTCTTAAGGGACTACTTCAGTTACCTGGTAAGACTCGCTCGTTAATGCCAGTCCTATGGAAGAATTTTTCTAAGATATCTCGTTTGCATTTCAACATTTTAAAATGATTTTTTTTTCTTTTTGTGCATTGGATAGCTGAGATTGATCTCTATATCTGCTTCTTCTTTTTTTTTTTTTTTTTTTTTTTTTTACTTTTTCGATTTTGTTTGTAGATTTTTTTCAAGAGGAATTTTTCACTTTCGAAATTGGTTCCGAAAATGAAAGTGTAATAATTAAAAATATCTGAAAACCAAATCGGAAAAATAAACGACGTCCTTTGTACAGATCGATCTCAGCTAGTCAATGCAAAAAGAATTGTTTAAAAAAACGGAAGTGCAAACGAGATATCTTTATAAATTTCTTCCATAGGACTAGCATTATTAAGGTGATCTTTTCAGTTGGCTGAAGTAGCCTCTTAGTGTGAATTGCATTGCAATTCAGGGGCTTTAGGCAAGCGTTAGCGAGCAGGAGGCCGAACTCCCTAGTTATTTAGGAACAGTATTAAAACGAAAAATGCAGAATAAAAAATATTTTATTGTATTCGTTGTATTATTAAAACACTAGTTTGTAATAGATATATCTGAATATAAAATGCCTTTCCCTCAAAAAGAAAAAATTAATAATAAATTACGCATACAAACATTTTGTGTTTTGAAATGATACCTATTAACATATCTCTTCTTTACGAAGCCAAAAGTTCAATATTCAATAAATTCCATTACATAAAAAGTTGTTTAACAAGATGTAAATAAATATTTACTTATTTATACTAAATAGAAGTACCGATCTCTGATATTAGCAGATGCAAATTCAATTTTCATAAGCTATAAATCATGTTCATTACTTTGCTTCATTAAATCGGTCTTAAACATAGAAAAACAATATATTTATGTGAGAAATTCCATTAAAACATAATTTATGAAAGAAATTTTTGGACCATTTCCAAGATAAAAACTAGTTGTTCTTCTTATGTATTTCGCAAGAAAAAATTCTCATTCTTATTCTTTTTTATTTCGTTTAGAAAGTAGAATAGATTAATCTTTTCTGTTGATATATAAATGAAAAAGTACTTATTATTTTTACTTTCTCTTCGACCACTAATTTATTCATATTAGTCTAAGTCTATCGCAGATATAATCATATTTAAAATATGTAATTTTTATGCAGGTATTTGAAAAATATATTTAGGGATTTTTAAGAAGTTTACAAAGCGATAAATGTATATATAATATGTTGTAAGAATATAAGCAATATTAATATTTATCGGTTCTTGCCAATTAATAGAAATATTCACGGGCAAATGTGATTAAATCACATAAATTAAACGATTGCATAAAACGATTTATGAAACGTCTAATTGAACAAATAAAACAACTAATTACATGAATTTATGTTAAATGGGAGGTTTGTAGTACGCTTAATGTAATGTAATTTTACTACTAAGTTTTTACAGTCACATACAGCATGCTTTTTATTGAAAACGTTGTATATAGCATTTACAGTTATATTACAGTGCTGTACAAAAGAATACGATTATATCTAGCGATTTTCAAATCTTTTTATATATGTTTTCTTATCTAAGAATTACACTCCAAGTTTTTTTTGTGTTTTTTCTTATGGCAACAATACCCCAATTTAAAATTAAAATAGGATAACTTAAACCCAACATGTTTAACGACGATAACGCACCCTAGCCGGAAATATGTTATATAAATTTAAAGTGTTTTTTTTTTTCATTCTATAACAGTCATACTCCAGTTAAAAAATATATATATACTCAAGGTAAGAAAAAAAAGTGTTGTGGAAATTCAACATATTTCTCTTTTGCTTTTGTAGCGACGACTAGCGGGAAATAGGTTATCTACAGTTAATTAAATATGATTTTTTATGTTTTACTGTATGGAGCAATTTGCGGTGATAACTTTTAATTTAAACTCATTTTAAAATGCGGAATAAAAAAATTAAATTATCATTCAGGAAATTAATAAAGATTAGCCTTTCATCACTGATTGTGATCTACCGTTTAAAAGTTGTTGTATAAATCGCGCAAATGCAAGGTATATGCAATTCACCTGTCTGCCTGACTGTCTATGCTTATTCAAGTTAAATATCTTAATATGTTCTTAATCCAAGAAATTTTAATTGGTTATTACTGTGGATTACAATGTGTTTCCACAAATGGGTGAATTAATAACGAATTTGGAGTGCGTAAGTCTGCTGACAATACAAGGGTTGGCGCATGATTGACACAGAGGACAGAGTCATGTAGTAGAAAAAAGAAAAAAGCACGTTTTATATGGTTCCATGAACGTAGGACTTTTAACAAGGCTTTGGAAGGGAAAAAAAAAAACCTTTCTTCTAAAAATGTTTGAAATAGATGGCGCCATGCAGCACGGTTCTATCACAATTACATAGTTCGTCTGCCGCTTCTCCAATAATTATTATACAAAAACTGGTTTTGGTGGTGGTGCTTTCTTACCATGGTTCTAAGCCGGCTACCATATTAGTCAGAAAGTTACAATTCGATATTAAGAGGCTACTTCACACACGCAAAAACACTCGCTCGCTAATGTTAATCTTATGATATATTTTTTTAACCCTTTCAAGGACGGTGGCTAGACAGTCTAGCCACCTAATTTTAATTCCAAAACTGACAAATGGCACCAATAATATTTTAATAAAATTTTGCTTTTGTAATGAAAGTGCAAATAAAAGGGTTTTTATTTTCTAAGAAATTCGTTTGAATATTCTGGTGTCAGTCAATTATTTCATCATTTTACGAACACAATTCTTCTGCCCCTGAAAGGGTTAAATATCTTGTTTACACTTCATATTTTAAGTGGTTTTTATTTTCTTCTATCTTGACAAGAAGAAAGTATTGGTTTCATGAAAATTTTCGAATTCCAGTTTTCGACGGATTTATACGTTTTATGGGTCAGAGATTCCAAAAAACATGTTTTTACAAAATGTCTGTCTGTCTGTCTGTCTGTCCGTCCGTCTGTCTGTCTGTATGCGACACAAATTTTGTGGGCGCTCTATCTCAAGAACTAATGCACGGAATTTAATAAAAATTTATATTCAGGTAGTCCCTGATATAGATTAGTGCTGATTAGTTTTTGGTGTAAATCGCCTTGCAGGTGGCGCTGCTATGTAGCATTTTTCAGGATTCCCGCAAAAGCTCTATCTCAAGAACTAATGCACAGATTTTTATAAAACTTCAGATTCCGTTAATCCTTGATATGAATTGGTGCTGGTAACGTTTTGGTGCAAATCGCCCAACAGATGGCGCTGCTATGCTGTATTTTGTAGAATTTACACGATTTTCGTAATAGCTCAATCTCAAGAAATAAAGCACGGATTTTCATCAAACTTCAGATTCAATTAGTGCTTGACGTGAATTGACGTTTTGCCTCTTGTGATGTAAATCGCTCAACAGGTGGCGCTGCTATGCTGCATTTTTTGAGATTTCCGCAATAGCTCTATCTCAAGATCTAATACTTGGGTTTTCAACAAACTTCAGAATCAGGTATACCTGGATATGAATTAGTGCTGTTTATGTTTTGGTGTAAATCGCTCAACAGGTGGCGCTGCTATGCAGCATTTTTCACGATTTCCACAATAGCTCAATGTCCAGAACTAATGCACGGATTTTCATCAAACTTCAGATTCAGTTAGTCCTTGACATGAAATGATGTTTTGTACCTTTTCGTGTAAATCGCTCAACAGGTGGCGCTGCTGTGCTTCATTTTTTGTGATTTCCACAATAGCTCTAGCTCCAGAAATAATGCACCGATTTTCATCAAACTTCATATTCCGGTATACCTTAATATGAATTAGTGCTGTTTGTGTTTTGGTGCAAATCGCTCAACAGGTGGCGCTGCTATGCTGAATTTCTCAGAATTTCCCCTACAGCTCTATCTCAATAACTAACGCACGAATTTTCATCAAACTTCGAATTCAGGTATACTTTGATACGAATTGGTTCTAAATTGATGTAATTTCTTATACTATTTAAATGATTTAATTGACGTGATTTATATAGAAGAAAGTTTTGTGATGGCCACAACATACTAGTTTTACATTGGATAGCTGACATCGATCTCTAAAAAGACCTTTTTTTTTTTTTTTTTTTTTTTTTTTTTTTGCAGTTTTTTTGCAGTTTTTTTGCAGTTTTTTCTTTTTTTTACACGGATACTTTTACTTTCAAAACTGGTTCTGAAAGTGAAAGTATTCTCATAAGAAAAGAAAACTGTCAAATCGAAAAAGTGGACATATAACTTTTGAAAGCCACTTATATGGCTTCCGATCATTCCCTTAAAAACACAATTGTTTCCAGTATCGCCCCCCCTTTTGGCCCTTGGTGTACAATCTTATTAAAATTCACCGACTCTCTTTTAGACACCGATCTCTGTTCTTTGCTCTCCTTTCTTGATACAGTTAGAACTTATTTGGTACTTTTATATTAGCCAGACGCAGGTGATAAATCGTTAAATATTGCCCCCATACCATATCCATATTGGATTTATATCATTTAAAACATAAACCTTCGAGATTTACGCCCGGGTAACATATAAGTACGGTTTTTTCATAACTGCGTATATCACTGACGTCGGTATTTAACAGAATTATGGTAAACTTTGAGGTGTGAGTTATTTTTCTGAAGAGCTGCAAAATTCATCACTGAAGAACTTATTTTTGAATGATTACCTCCATGGTTTAATAAATTATGACTCACAAGGAATGAATCTCTTGCATTTGCTTACATGAATGGAAAAAAATATTGGGTTTTCAACCTAATTTCAACTAAAGTTATCACAGAAAATATTGAAAATATTGCCATTTGAATGTAACTCATCTCTCAGACACTAATTTTTTTGAACGATCTTTCTAAAAATCTAACTTTTATGCAGTTTTATTCGAAAAAATAATTCTGATTATAAATTGGCGTCTTGCATGTGAAATCGAAGCGGTCAGTCCGGAACTGTTGATGACAGTCACATAACTTAGATTTTTACTATAGAGATTCCTTTCATGATTATTTATAAATTTTCTCAATAATAAATAAGTAGAAGTTCACTAAGATACAAGTTTGGAAACAGTTATTCTTTAATTAAGTGTCTATGCTAATCACGCGTTGTCAATGACAGCGGTTTTTTTTTTTTTTTTTTTTCAAATTTTACGTTTGCATTTTAATATCTTTAGATGGTGTTTTAATAAGTTATCTGATGTAGATCTCTAACTCAATTCCTTTTTTTTTTCGATTTTTGGCTGTAGTTTCATTTTTATTATATAGCTTCCTTTCATGATTACTTATACATTTTCTCAATAATAAGTAAGTAGAAGCTCAATAAGATACAAGTTTGGAAAAAGTTATTCTTTAATTAAGTTTCTATGCTAATCACGCGCTAACAATGTGAGCGTTTTTTTTTTTCAAATTTCGCGTTCGCATTTTAATATTTTTAAATGATGTTTTCCTAGGTTATCTGATGTAGATCTCTAACTCAGTTCTTTTTTGTCTTTTTCGATTTTTGGCTGTAGTTTCACTTTTATTATAGAGATTCCTTTCATGATTACTAATACATTTTCTTAATAATAAGTAAGTAAAAGTTCACTAAGATTTGAAAAAAGTTATTCTTTAATTAAATGTTTATGCTAATCACGCCAATGACAGCGGTTTTTGTTGTTGTTGTTTTTTTTAATTTCGCGTTTGTATTTTAATATTTTTAAATGATGTTTTCATAGGTTATCTGATGTAGATGATGTGACTTTTACTATTATTATTATTATAGAAATATATAAAATCATTTAAATACAATGTTGGCTAATGAATGTATAAAGTGATTTAAATACGAAGTAGCTACACATCCTCAAATTAAAGACGTGTATTTCACACATGCCACATGGTTTTTGATTTAAAACAATTATTATATATTAAGATAGGATTAAATTTGTGGCGTTATGTAAAAAAATTAAATCTTTAAAAAATTAGGCATTTTAAAGTTAGGAAGATTTTAAATTATATCCTTTTATAAAATTTGTCGCCCTGACAAAGGATTATAGTACTTTTTAATACAAAAATTCATATCTTACTTTAATGAATGAATAAAATGATTTAAATAAAAAATAACTACACATCCTCAAATTAAAGACATCTAGTTCACACATTTCACACAGGATTTGATTAAAAACAGTTATTATATTTTTGTCGCCCTGATTAAGGATTTTATTATTTTTTAATACAAAAATTCATAGCTTACTTTAATGGATGGATAAAATGATTTAAATACAAAGTAGCTACACATCCTCAAATTAAAGACATGTAGGTCACACATTTCACACAGGCTTTGATTTAAAACAATTCTTATATTTTAAGATAGGGTTAAATTTGTGGCGTTATGTAAAAAAATTAAATCTTAAAAAAATTAGGCATTTAAAAGTTAGGAAGATTTTAAATTATATCTTTTTATAAAATTTCTTACCCTGACTAAGGATTTTAGTATTTTTCAATACAAAAATTCATAGCCCTCTCATATTCTCAAATTATTTTTGGTCCATTTTGGAAAGTTCAATTTTCTTTCTTAGAGGAGTGAAGACAAGTATTAGTAAAACGATGTTTATGTTGTTTACTTTAAGAATGTCGATGTTCTTATTTAAATTAGTTTAAAAATTGTTGATCCATATATTTCTTTAGTTAGTATTAAAAAGACTAGATATAAATAATTTAATATAAACATTATTCTTAAAATAATATAGACAGATGCTGCAATTTATTTTCACGTGTCTGAGACGAGATTAGAATAATATTTTTTTATTTAAAATATTATGAATGATACACACTTAATGTTTCTACAATGTAGCGCAAAGAATTCTATTCACTTTGCCAACTAAAAAAAATAATATATTTGAAGCAAAATGTACGAAGCTACTTACAGTCTTTTTTGAATAAAATGAAAGTTATTTAAATTCAAAAGTAGAAAGAAGAATTTGGATTGTTTCCAATGCTAGATGTGAAAAAAGATTTAATCTTGACAGATGAATACAGTGTGATTTTTTTTCTTTCATATATTTCTCAGAATAAAAGTTTAATTATGTAATGGATGATTCTTATGTTTGTCACGATAAAAGCTTTAAAGTGCTTCTAAAGTTTTATTAACACATAAATTTCAGATTTTTAGGTTCCAAGTAAATAATACTGTTATTAGCTATAAAAATCTGCGTTCCAAAGAAAAAGAAATAGTTTTGTTACTACAGTTAAGTATTGATCAATATAAATATATTAGTCTGTATTTTTTTTATATAGAAGTAACAAAAAAGAACTACAACTCATAATTTTTAACGGACTACTAACAAAGGATGTTATACAATTCGTCTGTATGTTATTTTTATACACGTTCATGTTTAACTTTCATGTTCATAATTCTTTTTAACACTTTCCAATATAATTGAGAAATGTTTATGAACTTCGTTTGTGTGTCTGTCTGTAGCACCTGTCCATGCTCTAACTATTTAATATACTCAGATTGTTATGTAATTATTATATGTTAATTATTTTTGCAATAGAATATACGGTATTGAAAATAAAGTGTCCAGTATATAGTTCGTTTACAGGATCACAAAAGATTTCGACTACATTTCGGTCTATGAAAAAGAAAAAAAAAAAACATTTTTGATGCATTTTAATGTTGTTACAATGCTATCAAACATAATGTGATTGATATACATTACTAAGGTGGATTTACAAATGCTTTCTCAGAGGTATAGAATAAGTAGCATTTATAGTTCGTTTACAGAGACGTGCGAAATAATTCCATTACTATCTGGAAAAATCGCGCACGGTGCATTTTAATGGTTTTAATGTTACTTCAAATATAATGGAGTTAAAATGGGTATCGGAGGGGGAGTATAACATGTTTTCTATAGCTTATGTAGAGCGTAGCATTTATCTATCATTTACAGAGATATACAAATGATTCCGGATACAGACGGTCTGTGACCAAATTCATTGTATAAAAAAAAAAAAATAATAATAATAATAATAATAATAATAATATTCTATTAGCGTTGGAAAGAATTTTATAATCTATGCCTTATGCATGATTTTTCGGGGGATTGGGAGCAAGTTCTGGTGACTCAATTTTCTCGGTATTCAGAAGTAGTATGTTTGCCTATCTGATTGATTTTAGAAAATTCTTTTTTTTATTGGAATTGCTTTGTTGTTGATCTCATTACAAATTTTACGAGGATCCCGAAGCGACATGTTTGCCTTTTCTCTTGTTTTTTCTTTTAAATCTTATACTGTAACGTTCAATTGACGTTCAATAACATTCAACATAAAATTTAGACAATAACCGCAATAGTTTTTAATGTTTCCATGTACTACTTTATACAATAGTGCTACTTCATGTTTTTAAAATAGTCATTGTATCGTATAATTCTTTTTACAAGACCACATGAAAACAAAAACATATTATAGGATCATCTACTGCTAGACAAAATGAGCGATACTTACAAAAAGGGGATTTAAAGGAAATACAGAAAATAAAAAAAGGGTAGCATCTAAAACATTCTGTTGTGCGAAACTACTCATGCTAAAATATTCCA
Source organism: Maratus speciosus (assembly GCA_963932465.1). NCBI lineage: Eukaryota > Metazoa > Arthropoda > Arachnida > Araneae > Salticidae > Maratus > Maratus speciosus. The sequence continues at coordinate 241,988,714 of OZ010800.1, read as the reverse complement.
ACTGGAGTGCAATACAATAATGAATAATACCTTAAAGTCTTTTTTCATTATTATTAACCACTTGGAAATGGTTGTTGTTTTCGGTCGAGGATGCGGCCAAATGATGCTCGCATTTTATTTATTTATTTTTTTTTTTTTTAACGAAATTCAACGATGTTCTTTACTTTTAGAAGAATTTTTATTTGAATAGGTAATAGAGAGGCATAAAATCGTTAAAAATTGTTTGAATAGGTAATCGAAAGGCATAAAATCGTTAAAAATTGGAAAAGTTACAAAATGGGCAGGCGCAAATTATCAGATATGGAAAAATCCAAAGCCAAAGAGCGACGCCGAAATGAAAATCGTCTTACAAAGCAAAAATCGAGGTCTTCAACTTATTATGTAGGCCATGAAACATCGAGGTCTTCAACTGAGCCTATGAAAATCGAGGTCTTCAACTGATTATGTAGCCCATGAAAATCGATTACAGAATAAAAGACGAACGCGAAAAAGGAAACAATCTAATGTTTAATTGATTGATAGTAAAAGGGCATGTCTCAAAATACTTCAATCCACTAGCCACGGCGTTTTACAATCAGTCGATTCTAACCGGGAAAAATTGAGCTCAACGTAGGTAATTTGTCGCAATCTGTGGATGATTCGGTGGAACTGCTTTCGATTTGTAAACTGTTTTTCTTCTCGAAACGGGACTTGGAGAGTTTATCGATGAAGGTTTTGGTCGTCTGAAGTTTGATCTTTGCGATCTGTTGTTGAAGAGGATGCGACGGAATTCCAAATGGACGTTGTAATCTATTAAATTACAATTTTTTTTTCTTTTGGTATATTGATGACATTATATAAAAATAAAATAACTTAATTAACACATGTAGGACAAATGCACCATAAATATAATAAATAGGATGTGTACGTTAAAAACACATAAACTTGCTCAATAGTACACATAAACAAGAACATTTTTGTGAACGTGTACATATAAAATTAATGATAAAGCATAATATCGACGTTTGGAACTGCTTCTGCTGTATATATCCTGTATGTATATATACAGATACAGGGTGGGGCAAATAAAAGTGGACCGGAGAACAGAGTTCCGGGTTACAAAGAAACACAGCAAAGGAAAGGAAATACTAGTTCGCTAACCTGCCTATAGCAGATGTTTAAAATGAGCACCATTCATCTCTTGGCACTTTAGGACACTGGTCAGCAAGTTGTGGAACTTCAGATCGAAGCTGGACTTGTGGAATTGCTGCAATCTCATCAGAAATGTTCTGCTGCAGTTCTTGAAGGCTATGAGGGTTGTACACCTTAGACTTGAGGGTTTCTCACAAAAAGTAATCGCACACTGACAGATCAGGTGACCTGAGTGACCATCTAGGGCCAAGACCAGACTGACCTCTTCTGACATCTCTGGCAGGAGTGAAGTTTTTTTTTTTTTTTAACTGTATTATTCCTTGGCTAATAGCCACCCTGATCTTCACCTTTGCATTGATAACACTTACACTGAAACAGCCCGCACTAAGATCTGAACTGATTTCAATTTCGTGGTGCACGTAAATGTGGTGTGCGCATCAATCATTCATGTCCAATCGCATCAACTCCTCCAGGCCACTTTTATTTGTCCCACCATGGATATATATAATATATATATAATTTATTTTATTTATTTACTTATTTATTTTTAATATTTACTCAGTACTTATTAAGTTTATTACTATTTTTTAATTCTCCTTTAAATAAATGTTAATTTAAGTCATTTCTTGATTTCTTCATTTGATTTCACTCTTTTCTACGGCTATAAATGGCAGCACTAAAAAACATATTTGTTAAAAATCTAGTAAAAATCTAGTTACAATATAGTTTTCATTTTTCGCACCAGATGGCAGCAGTGTTTTTGTTTTCATGGACTATCTGTTGGTTTAGCGGAAATTTTAATCCATGCCCCATGTTTTAATAGTCTTAAATCTGATTGAATCCTTACAATTATACTTTTGTGGCTCAAATTTCTGGAGTTTTGCTTTTTGTCTATAATTGAGGTATTGTGCTCTAATCATTTTTAAATTTTTAATATCTTATGTGAGGTGTATCTTTCTTTCGATCTCTTTGGTTTTTTATCATTTATTTTGTTTTTTGATGTTATATAAGGAGCTAACTTTTGTCACTTTAGGCTTAATGCAGGCAAAATTGGATGAAATAACTCATATTCACTATGAATTAAACCTGCAAACTCCTACAGGATGTTCCAAAATTTGACCAACAAATTCAAAGGGGTCATAATAGGTATCAAGAGGAGGGAAAATTACCGTAGAACTTTGAATCTCAAATCACCTATTTAATAAAAAATACAGAGTATTTCATCCTAAGTCAATTTGGGTTGCGGGTAATAACTTTCAGAAAACTAAAGTATATTATAATAAAACATTTAAGGGGGTCCGGGACACAAAAATCTTCAAATTTTCAATTTTTTTATTATTATTATTGGATTAAAAATTTCTCTGCCGTTTTCTGCTTAAAATGATGTTTAAATCATGTTTCTATCTTAATTAGAACAGGAATTATTATTTTTTTTTGTTTTTGTTTTGGTTTGTTTTCAAAATCTGCCTTTCAAGCTATGGTTGTCAAGGAAACGAGTTCTTGTGAAATTGCGTTTTTCTTCATGGTAGGTTTTTTCACCATTTCTCATATTTAAATTCTTATAACTCGAGAACCGTTAAAGATACAGGGTTGAATCTCGGGACATATCTTTTTCAATTATTTTACTTTACTTTTGATCCAGCATATTTGAAAAAAAAATATTTACTTTTGAAAATATGATTTTTTTTTTAAGTTGCACCACTTTTTTTGTAATTTTTTCGTTAAATATTTTTATTTTTTTTAAAAATTAATATTTTTCAAAATGCTGGCTCTAAATTAAAAAATATATATTTCTGTTTATTTAAATGAAAAACAATTTAAATTCTACAAATACTATTTCGAGTTATAACGATTTTAAGTTATACCACTTTTTTCATAAATTTTAAATTTTAAATTTTTTTTAAAGCTGTGAGAAGTTTTATCATTTGATTTTGCTTACAAAGGATATGGTTAACCATCACAAAAAAAATTCAAAATTTTAACTCAATAAATAAAAATTTTTTGAAAATGTGTCCCGGACCCCATTAACAGACATTCTCACCATTGTTGTAAATGTGATAACACCAAACAAAAGGGGTAGAATATAATAAAACACTCATACTACAATATATATTAAAATACACATACACACATAAATAACGCCTGCATTCAACAGTTGAAGGTATATATAAATATTATACAGACAAATATTATACAGACATCCAGTTGGGTTTATTGTATTTATTGTTTGTATGTCTGTATAATATTTATATATACAGTCGGACCTCTATTTAACGAACCTCTATTTTGCGAATTTCTCTATTTTGCGAACTTTTCCCTGGAACCAAGAACATTTTGCGAATTTCTTCGTAAAATAACCTCCAAATAGCGAAGTGCATTCTCTATTTAACGAACTTTTCCGTGGGATCTAAATTTTTTCTCTCCCTCTTTCTCAAAATATTACTGGGCATTTTAAACTTATTCTTTCTTTTAACACATTTTATGATGATCAATGACCAGGAACCGATCTTACCAGACACCTAACTCACTAAGAACACGAACAGTCTGAACAGTAACACCTAACTCACCAGTGTGATTCTTTGCTTTTCATCCAAGAAGTGCAAACTTTCAATATCCCCCTTTAATCCTCAATGGCACAGTGTTCCTAAACTAGAGTCTCCCGTTTTCTAGATTGTTGATCAGTCGTGCTGGTAATTTCGGTTCTTGTAGCTCGAAAATGTCAGAGCGAAAGTGCCTGAGCATCAAAGAAAAAAAGATTCTTGATGGGGTGGATAAAGGCGGGAAGAAAAAGAATATTGCTTCAAAATTTGGTGTTCTTCCAAACAGCTTATCAACCATATTAAAAAACTTTGATTTCTATGTAAAATTATTTTTTTAACTGAAAATACAATTTATTTCCAGACAATGTTTTGTTTCATTCTTATTTCCCTTCCAGATTTCTTTTTGATGGGTAAAATAAATAAAACAAATAGATATATATTATAAAAAAAGTGTGATCAATTACTTTTTTAAATTATATTTAGTGTTTATGGACTTAAACTATATTTTATGTAGTTTAAAGTATTTTAAAATGTGATTCTCTATTTAACGAATTTTCCATATAACGAACTTTTTTTCGGGATTTAGCGACTTCGTTAAATAGAGGTTCGACTGTACCTTTAAAAGGGGTAGAAGTTTGCATCACACGCGGCAGCAGTATAAACTTGAAGCCCCAATTTTTGGACTGTGATTATCAGTTCATACGGTATCATCGATTGCTTGAGTAACACATTTTGCCAGATCTTTTCGTGATGTTATCACATTTCACACAAAACACGATACATATCGTTGCATTTTCATTGCAATGTTTTTATTTTTCTCGAAATTACCATCGTTAACCCGAGTTCAGTTAGCATGAAACATCCCGTATTTGTGACTAAATAAGTGGCTTGCAACTCAATGTTCTCCATCAAATTTTCATTTTCTTGATGCCTACTATCACTCCTCTGAATTTGTGGCACGAATTTTGGAACAAACTGTAAATGGGAACAAATTTTGTAATAATTTTATTAGCACATAAGTTTTTTTAAAAACCACAGTTCCACTCTTAAACTTATTTAAAAAAATAAACAATTTATGCCTGAATTTTTGTTTTCTCAAATTTGTTAGTAAAATCACTTTAAAATGTTGCAAAATGAGCTGGAAAAATACAAAATAAATTACGCTAAAATATTTTTGTATTTATTTGGATATGTAAACGTGCAAAATATGGGAATAATCCATATGTGGAAAAATGCATAATTATATGTTTTGTCTAAATTTATATAAATTAACCCTTTATTGCGCAGCTTTGCATATATGCAAACAGTGTTTTGAATTTAATAGATCTTTTTTATTCGTATATACCTAATCCACACCAGAAAATTAAAATAGCAATACTTGCTTTACTTAATAGCAGACATTTCGTATTTAAATAAAGCGAAATTAACCATTGAAACTTTCTGGTGTTAAGCCAGATTCACTGAACTACGTAATTTCTAGAATGTATTCTATCATGGGAATTAAAGGATGAAATGTTAAGTTTTATAAAATAAATAATTATATAAAATAAGGTATTTGGAGACATACTTATTAAAATATTTACTAATTTGCAATACTTTAGCGAAAAACAGCCAAACGACAGTAGTTTTTACTTGTATTGCAGATGTGCAACAGAAGAAAAGATCGACGTATTATATGAAAAATGTATCTGATTTTTTTTCATTATTTTCTCCGTGTAATAAACCTTTCAGAGAATAATATACACTGTTAAAAATTTGCAGCATTCTGGCAGGTCATTTGACCGTTTTTTCCGAAAACGGTTACACAACCGTGAATCTAACACTATTCTGACCATATTATTTTCCATTTTATGGTCAGACTATAGTTAAATTATGGTTATGAAACCGTTTTTTCAAAAAACGGTCGAATGCCCTGCCAGAATGCTGCAAAATTTTTAACAGTGTATAATTTTTTCGAAACAAAATAACAAATCGCGCATTTAAGAATTAAGCTTCTAAATTGCATATTATATACTATAATTGGTATTTTTATGAACTATTAAAAATATATATATTTATTTCTTTACAGAGACTAATAACATTATAGGCATTATTAATAATAAATTAAGAATAATCGTACTTGAGGTAAAAAAAAAAAAAAAAAAAATATTTCAAAATCATCTTGAAAAGCACTTTACACAAATAACTGTCCCCTAAATGGTTAATAGAAATATGTACCCATTTACGCCTAGCGCCCTATATTTTGTACGTTGTTACAAACATGCATAAAAAATAGGCTTAAAGATATAATTTCGCAGTTTTTAAAAGTATATATTTGAAAGAAGTCTACAAGCTAAGATTATGACTTATTTATTTGGATATTTGATACAAAAAAATACAAATAAACTTATTTTTTACATTTTGATATCATGAAAAATGAAAAATCTATAAACACCGAAAAGAGGCCTTTATTTAAGCAAATAAATATAATCTTATGCTGTCATCTCTTGGTAATAGATAAAGACATTCATAAACAATTACTTCATACAATTTTCATGTCGTAAAGAAGAAGAAAATTTAAAAAAAATTATTAAAATTCGAAGCGTCTCAAAAATGGGACGCTAGGCATATATGTGTTAAACTTATTTAAAAAAAGAAAATAATTAAAACAAATTTTAAGTTACTTAGCTTATAATTTGATATTTCATCTAAATCGAGTTCTTTAGAAATAAAATCCACTTAAATGAGAATGAGATTAGAAAGAAAGAGCGGTTAATTAAACTAACAAACTTTTTTCATTATTTTAATGATTTACTTTATCTTTCAATTATCAAATTTAAAACAAAAAGTAAAGTTCAAGAAGGTTCTTGAATGATATTTCTACATATAATGATAAAATATATTGTAAATATCTTTTATTGCCTGAGGACATCATTTAAAGAAGTCATTATCTTTAATGTTAGTGTTTTTAAATCATTAGTTACTTATAGTCATTTTATCGTAATTGACAAAAAAAGGACTGATGTTCAACAGGTTACAAAATATCATCACAGTAAATTATTATATTTACAAAATAAAAAGAACAAAACCATTCTTAAATTAATGTAACATTGCAACGAAGATAAAAATAAAATCAAGCATTGTTCGAGTGATGTTACAACACTTGAAAATAACTAGAATACAAAATATGATAAAGTATTTTATTCAAAATTTAACAGAGAAAATGTTTGTACTTTATTAAAGGGCAGAAATAAAATAAAGTTGGCATACCATTTTTTAAAACTTTTTTTAGTTAATTGAACTTGTCGTTTAACAATAATAGCAATAGCACTTAACAAAGAATACATGTAAAGTATTAAAAAAAATTCAGGATGATTTTAGATTTATATTGTTAAATTATGGTAGGCTACTTTAAAGGAAAGCATTATAAAAGAAAATCTTTAATCAAATGTTTAGAGATAATGACTCATTTTGTCAAATTGTTATATGTTAAAATTACATTTATTTTATTTGATAAAAAAAATATGTGGATATAAATATACTCCTATATATACTATATACAAGAGGGGTAAGAGTTTTCGCGCGCGAGCGTATTATTTTACCTCGTATTATTGAATATATGAAGTACTGCTCATTCTATAATATAACTCACATTTTCTTTTTAAAACTAATTTTGGAAAATTTAAATTCATAAAAGATTTTAAAAGATATTTATATTAAAACATTTTTAGTTTTAGATTTCATGTAAATTTCATATGCATAACTTTTTTTTATATCTTATTTTTACATAATAAGTGAACGAGAGGCATAGACATCATCATAGGATATGGTGGTTTACACAATCTAAAACACAATTTCAGTATGTCAATATACATAACTTTTTTTTTTTTTTACCTAATTTGTGAGCGAGATAGAAAAAACATTCTCTTAAATTATTTTCGGAGCTTCAAATGTAACAAAAGAATGGTTTGAGTAGAATTCTTGGCGAGTTTTTTTCCTCATTACATAACCCTTAAATATCTCGAAGAACTCTATTTAAAACAAGTTGCAAATTGCCCGTCAAACGTGGCAAATGAGGTGCGTTCGTACTATAACTAGTTTTATAAATATTTTTTGCACCGCATATTGAAGTGAATGTATATTTTAGTACGCTTCATAAGTGCATATCAATTTCATTCTGTCTGTAACATCATTAAAATGCACTTGAAATACTTTTGTCCAGTTGTCTGTAATGTGACGGAAAACTTTTGACTCTCCCTGTTATTAAACTATATATCCGATTTTCATAAAATTTGAAATGTCCCGACAAAATTTTGCAACAATTATATATTTAAAATTTCTGACCATTTGCTTGGGTAATTTTTGCTCTGTTATATGTGCACGGACAGACAGACAGACGGACCAAACGACGATGTATGTGTATTCTTCCTGTCCTGACAATGAGCACTGGTATTCCAAAATTCTCTCCAGAATCATAAAGATAGCTATTTCCTCTGCCTTTAGAATTTCCTGAAATTTTACGTGAAACATCATTCCTCTAAAAAAAACAAAAAAAAAAAAAAAAAAACGTGAAACATCATCCCTCTAGAAAAAAAAAAAAAAAAATAATAGATCAGTAAAATGTATCAAACTAAGCTAAAATAAGGTAAAAGTGATTAAAAAATATATACACTTAAAAGGCATATAAATATCTTTATTCAGATCGACATATGTTTTATAGCTCAAACGGTGACATTCTCAATATCTTTGTTAATACAAATATTTTCTCAAAATTAAAAAAAAAAAAAAAAAAAAAAAAAAAATGGTAAATAAAATCACGAGACCACATGTATAATGAAAAAGAAGTGCAAACATTAAATAAAATAAAAATGGATATTTGTGAACGTGAATTAACTTCTATTGTTGTTCTTCTTATGTTATAGTAATACTTCTACGTGATAATTCACGTTCACAAATATCTATTTTTAGGTGCGTTCGTAATTATATAAATACCTATATATTATATATACACCTATAGTCGTCGTTCAGTCCGTCCGTCTGTCTGTCTGTCTGTCCGTTCGCATATAACAGAGCAAAAACTACCCAACCGAATGGTATGAAATTTTAAATATATAATTGTTGTAAAATTTTGTCGAGTCGTTTCAAATTTTATGAAAATCGGATGTATACTTTAATTACAGGGACAGTCAAAAGTTTTCCGTTACATTACGGCCAATGGGAAAAGTTATTTTAAGTGAATTTGAATGGTGTTACAGCCTTTCGGACAGAATGAAATTGATATGCACTTATGAAGTGCACTAAAACATACATTCAGTACGATATGCGGTTGAAAAAATATTTTTAAAACAAGTTATAGTACGAACATTACAACTTATTTATTTGCCGCGTTTGACGTGCAATTTCCAACTTGTTATTTTATTTTATGTTTGCACTCGTTTTTAATTATACATGCGGTATCCTGATTTTATTTACCAACTTCTTGTTTTTAAAATATAATTTGCGAAAATATTTGTATCAACAAAGATCTTGAGAATGTCGCGGTTTGTGCGATAAAACATAATGTCGATCTAAATAAATGTACCGTAAAATTCGGCGTATAACGCGCACCCAAGATTTGAGACTGTATTTTTCTATTTTTAGGCACTTTCGCCGTATAACGCGCACCTTTTTCTTTACAAAGAAACCTGAAATGTACGTTCATATGCGATACATATATTGAAGGCATTCATTCCAAAAATTTCATTCTTTCGAAGAATGGTATGTTGAAGTAATAAGCAATAAGAGGAACAATATTTTGAAACACAAGCATTTTTTACTCATAATATGAAAAAAATATCATATTTTCCACTTATCTACTAAATCTTAATTGAATCAATTCATACAACTAACATTATTAAAACTTATATTTATAAAAGTTTATTAATTATTAAACCAAATTTTTTTATGTTCACCTGTTCCTTTTTTAGATCTATCATTTTTATATTCGGCGTATAACGCGCACCCGTAAATTTCGATCTTATTTTTGGTATTGAAAATGCGCGTTATACGCCGGATTTTACGATATATATGCCTTTTAAATTGTATTTTTTATCACTTTTAGCAATTTTTAGCTTAGTTTGGATGATTTTATGTGATTTTCATACATAATCTATTTGTGTATTACGCTATCGCATGTGGCACAGAAATCGCGATTATTTGTTAATAATGGCAACGTGCGAAAGAAACGCATCTCATTGATTATTGAACATCATTTAATGCAAACTCCATATCTATATGGGGGGATACCATAGGGGGGACCCTGTTCTGTCGCCAAATGCCGCCAAGTTTGTCGCCAACTTGGCGATGTATCGCCAAATTTGTCACCAAAATTGACGCCGATTCGGCGATATCTCTAATATTTCGTCTAATTCCCATAGACTTCAATTGTAAACAAATAAGGTTTACTTGCTTACAGAAAATCAACAAATTGAGATATTTTAATTCAACAAAACCAAATATTAGCTTAAAGGATTGTATTAGTTATATATTTAAGGGATTCCAAGTAAATTAAATTATGAATAAAAATAACATGATACAATGCTTAGCATGCTTTCCCAAACATACATTTTAAGGGAGACCAAACTGGTCGCCAAGGGCGGCTAGTTCTGTAAAATAAACTGTTGTTACATAACAAAATGCATTTTTGTAGGATAAGAAAATTCAATTGATGAAAACAAAATATGGCCAAAAATTCCCTTTCACATAAAATGATCATATGATGATCATAATATGATGATCATAAAATGATCACATAAAATGATCACATAAAATAATCAGAATTTGAAACAAAAACTATTTCCACATAGTAATTTTAAATACATATAAATATTTTTAAACGTAATTTTTTGTTATTGAACATGCTTTTTAGAAGCTTTGTGAGAGGTGGACTAAAGAAATAGTAATTTTGAGAACCAATTATTTTAATATATGAACATTTTGAAAAGATGAAACATTATTATTTGAACATCGAATATCCAAAATAATTGTAATCTAATCCAGTAAATAATCTTCAATAAATTCCCACCGTATTTTAAAAAGAAAGAATTTCAATCCAGCAATACTCTGCATCCATTCAGCTAAAAGAGATGAGTGTATTAAATTTTGCTCCCATCTAAAGTTAAAATTAAAATTCAAAAATTCTTTTATCTAAGATATTTTGGTTGTTTTAATAAAACTAGAGCATCCATCCCAGGCTTCTCGGATTTCAGAACATGAATGAAACCTTTTTTTTTTTTTTTTAGTGCAAAAGCTAATAGATTTTTTCCATTTAATATATCTTTTAGACCGCACTAACGCCAAAAAGCATTTTTATGTGAAAATTATGAAAAGTTTTAAAATTTATCAAAAAACGATACATTCATATTGTCCTCTTTCAGTAGATTATTATCCGAACAAATTCCCAAACATTTAACAACTCATAGCGTCCTTCTTCCTTCAGATAATTTCATGGATTTAAGCGTGTAGTACAATTAGATGACTTTTTAATTTGTGTGTGATTTATATTATTTTATTTATTTACTTCTTTATTGACAAAGTTTTTAATTTCGTATGAAATATTAGCCAGAAACAAATGCTGAACTATTAATAAGGTTTTAAATGCAAACGCGTTAGCGTTATCGCAACAGACGATAGATATTTTTTTAAATTCATGCTTGAAGCTTAGCTTGATTGCCGAGACGAGGAATCCAAGTCTGTAGAGCATAGTGTCCCTGCCGGTCGCCTTTATTAAGGTCTTAATATATATATATATATATATATATGTAAGAATTTACATAAAAAGATAAGAATTTACATAAAAAGCTCTGCCCGCTGGGGCACAGACTGCCCTTCACGACAGAGAGCGGGAGAGAAAACAATGACTTAGGCGTCACCTGCTGGGGCAAGGATCCCCCACGTGACAGACAGCAGGTGAAAAGGAGAGGTTGCTGCTACTGTGGTAATGCTGCGTGTGCTGGAACACACTGTAAGTCCAGAAATTTCAGATTTGGAGTGCTGATCTGATACTTTACGCATGATCGCTAGGAAGTGAGAACACAAATTTCTTTTTGGAATTTATAAATATGCTTTAATTTTGCCAGCAGTGCCGACCTTGAGAGTATGTTTAATAGCCAGGATTTGGGGGCTGAGCTGTGAAATTTTATATGCCAGGTTTCCGTTAGAGTACAGTGATAGTAGCTATGCTCTGGTGTGCCTAATTCTCCGCATTCGCAGAGAGGCGAGGCGGTGCAGTGGAATTTTTTTAGGTAAAATTTAAAAGGGCCGTGACCTGTCAGGAATGCAGTGGTGGGTATTGAGAGAAGATATAGGTTCCTAGAAAACTTTAGGTATGAGGTTGTGTATGTAGCGTCTCTTGTCAGAGTCGTCCCACCTAGCCTGCCAGGCTGGAAGAATTCTGTCTTTTAAGACTCGTTTGACGTGGGACGGGGGAACTGGAAGTTCAAAATCTATAGCCTGTTTTTCTGTTGCTGCCTTGGCCAGTGCATCGGCTCGCTCATTGCCCTCAATGCCAATGTGGATCGATACATGACCAAGGGAAGATTTGTGGACTAGGGTTAAGAGTTGTTGTTTAATTTTAAGTAATAATGGGTGTTTGGTACGGTGCGCGAAAATTGCTTGGAGGCTGGAGAGGCTATCACTGTAGACCCTAACGAAGGGGAAAGATTGACCAGAGATCCACTCCAATGCCCGCAGGATCGCGAGGAGCTCAACTTGATAAACGGAGTTATGATCTCCAATCCTGTTGGCCCACTGATGGCCTTTCTCCCCATCACTCATGACACAGAATGCTGATGCCACGCCTGATTCGGTTCGGGACCCATCAGTGTATACGGTTGGATCTCAGGATGGCTTGTAGGTGTGTTTTTCTGGGTTAAATTGTAAATGAGATGTCTCTTTCGCAGGATGCAAGATCCAACTGCTGACTTTCGTCTGTATGTCTGTATTAGGGAAATGTGTTTGATGCGTTGATTCGTGTTTTAAGTGAATGATTTTATTTCTTATGTATTCAAATTCTAGGGTGATTGTTATGGTAGGGATCTCCGTTATCACTGCAAGGGCCTCTGAGGAGACTGTCTTATAACCTCTGCTCATTTGGAGTAGGAACATCCTTTGAGTTGAGATCAATTTGTCCTTCGCCTGCTGGGTGAGGTTTCCTCCCCGGATGCCCGCGCAGTAAAAGATGATCCGTTCCACTATGGTGTGGTACCATATTTTAAGCATTTGTGGATTTATTCCCAAGTTTTTGCTGTAAGTTTACGTGAGTTATTGAAAATCTTTGTGAGTTTTTCTCTGGTATTGTTAATGTGTGCCATCCAGCTCATGTTTTTGTCTATTGTGTGTACTAAAAGAGTTATTTTGTCTTTATGTTTCACCACCTGCCCATCGATTCGCATCGTTGGGGAGCGTTTAAGATCGCGTGATTTAGCAAAGGTAACTTCTTGTGATTTTCCTGTGGAGAGCTGGAGGTGTAAGCGAGTCAGCAGCTGGTGGAAGAGTGGGAGAGCCAGAGCTTCCAGGTCTTCAATGTCGATTCTCCGACGGCCCTAGAGGACAAGGCTGAAATCATCGGCGAACGCGAAAAGGAGGAACCCAAGCTTCTTAAATTCCCTGAGGATTACGTTAGCTATCAAGAGCCATACAGGAGCTCTGTGGGCACCCTTTCTGTAGATTATGAATTGAGGAGCCTGAGCCCCAGTTTATTAAAATGCTACGCTCTGATAAATAGGACCTGATGGTTCCAGCCAGGTTTCCCGGGCAGCCAATGCCAATGAGTTGAAGCAAGATGTCCCGCCACTCGACGTTGTCAAAGGCACCTTTAATATCAAGTTAGACAAGAGAAGTGTAGTTTCCGGCTGTGATGCTGGAGCCGCAGGAGGATAGAATTTCAGATAAAGCAATTTCGCAGGACCTGCCCTCTCTGAACCCGAATTGTCTGTGGTGAAGTAGTTTGTTAGATTCTAAAAAATGTACTAGTCTGTTAACAATAAGTTTTTCTAATAATTTTCCTAGAGTTGGAAGCAGGCAGATCGGTCTGTATGAAGAGGGTTCAGAGGGATCCTTCCCTTGCTTCTTGAAGCATACTACTTCCCCTTGCCTCAATGTAAGCGGGAAGTAATTATGCGCTAGGCAAAGATTTGCCCAACAAGTGAATTATTTTGGTATGATTTTGTAGGTGAATTTTAGAATTTTGAAGTCTATGCAGTCTGGACCCGGGGCTTTGGTATCGTCCAGACTGTGCAGTACAGTTGATAGTTCTGCTTTAGTGAAGGGGAGGTCATAGGGGGCGTCAAAGTTTAAGTCTGAATTGTCTATATTAGGGTATATGGAAGGTCCGAAAAGTTCTTTTGTAAGGTGCTCTAGGTTTGTTTGGCGTGAAGATACGTGTGAGGGCAGCTCGAGTCTAATCTCGTCGGGTTTGAAGAATTTTCCAGAAAAGTTATTTTGAGCAGTGCCATGCGGGTTCGTCTGGCCGCTGCAGAACTTCCGCCATGCCTTGCTTCTGGCGTTCAGAATACTGCGTTTGTATTTTGATGCCAATAAGTTGTATTTTGCTGCCAGAGTCCGAAAGTACTCTGTGTCCTCATCATTTTGTCTCAGGGCTTTAATCTTCTTCTGCATTGCTGTTAGCTGATTGCGTTTAGCCCGCAGACCTGCCGTCCAGTAGGAGAAATTAGCAGATCTGTGTGTGTTTTTGTATCTAAAAGATGCCTTTGCAGTCTTGTGCATTGTTTCGATGAGGACTTGTGTCAATGTATTAATCGAATCTGTATGTTGCATCTTTCAGGTGTTGGTTGAGGAGATCAGATTGCGATTTGTTTGATAAATGATAGCATAAGAAACAAGAATTAGGTATTTTCTTTTTTTTTTTTTTCTATGCAGATGATAAATATATAAATAGTAAATATGTTTCTATAAAAGCTTTCACGATCATTGAAAACTATTTTTTAGTGAAATACAAAATAAGCAATTTCATTTTGGAATCGTGTGGAATAAAATTTTAAATGTTTAAAATGAAATGTTGCTGTATTAAATGGTCCTTTGTTAAAAATAATCATAATGTAAATTTATATTTTTTCAGAATTTAGAAAAATGACAGCGGCTGTCTAGGTCGGACATTACAATTTCTACTGAAGTCCAAACCAGTTCTCGCAAGACAAACAGCTATGACATTTGGTTAGGGTTGCCGAAAAGCTCCAGGTCTCAATGATAGGTGCGAGCAGCACTAAAAGCGGTTCCCTTCTTAGTGTTAGAAGAGGAATGCGCTAACCATTGGGCTACAGTTGCACAGTAATGAAACGCTTTGAAGTAAAAATGTTTTCTTCAGATGAGTATGACTTGATTAATTTCTTTAAAATGCTTTTAATTTTGAAGATAATTTCGGGAAGATTTCGTCTTTAATGACATTGTGTCTGGGGTTTTAATACTTTAGTATTAGTATATGATGAAAGTAGGAGTTATAAAGATTTTAAAGTAGACTGCTAGATGTAAAATATGAATATTATTTTTTTATTCAATAAGATTTTTCTTTTTTTGAGTACAATAGTTTTTTTTTTATTTAATATTTAAATTAAAATATCTTTTAAATTTGTTCATTTAAAATATATTTTAAATGCGAATACTTTTTTATTAACAACTTTATAAATTCAATTATATTTAATTTTATTCAACTTATTCAACTTTTAAAAAATAAATTGTGAGTATTTTTGAATGAATGAGAAAAGAAATTGTTATTCATTTTTAAATTCGAAAAACTTTTTTCTTTTTTAATTAAATTAGAAATCTTAATGTATAGAATTTTTGGTTTTTAGCTCACAGACTATCAAAGCCTGACAGCTAATGTGCCCGCAGGTTCTGTATGTACATATGTACTGTACAGTCGTGGAAAAAAAAAAAGGAAACACCCCCTACTAACTCCTCAACAAATCATCGTAGAAGAAAGTTACTGGTACCGAACGATTGGAAATGAAGTTTACTTTTAAATGATGTATCTAAAATTTTCTTAGGGGGTCATCTACATATTAAAACGAAACCAAACGTCATTTTTTTCAATGTCAATACCCAATTTTAACGAGATATTTCAAATCTTCGGTTCAAACTATGCCTAGACACCAAATTTCAAGTCATTTGAATGATAAGTTTTTGAATTATAAACATTCAAAATTTAGTGCTTCTAATGTTAAATTACATTTTCATATTTTTATTTATATCTCCCGAAATTATGCTCCTAATGTTGTAATTTTTTTTGTAGTAATAATACTAATATACCCAAACATAAATAAGCTGAATTTGCAATTTTTATAATTTTATGATATGAATTATGAATTATTAAATTAATATTCGAAAAAATTATGAATTGCAACCTACATTTTTTTTGATGGATTTAGATTTATTAAGTCCTGCTTTATGGAAATTCAAAAATTTCACATTTTTCTTCCAAGTAGTTTTCAAATTATGCTTAAAAAACGGCAAAATGATGGTTTAAGGGGCCGTCTATGATGGAAGTGAGTAGACACTTTGAAATTTATTCTGCTATCCTGTAATCAAACTGGTTTCATTGACACTTAAACATGCCTTGATCAAGAAGGCGGCTCTCTCGGTTAACAATCGAGTTCGGAACTTCAATTTGGATACAGCCCTTAAAATAAGCTCGTTTTAAAATAATTAATTTCTCGAAAACTTATGGCACGAATTGCATAAAAATTTGTTTATAGGCTAATTGAAAGGTGTAGAGTTCATTTATGCTGTCAGAATTGTGTACTGCTATTGAAAAAACAAAGTTATGGTTCGTTTTAATATGTAGACGTCCCCGTAAACAAATTTTGTATACATCATTTAAAGTAGACTTTATTTCCAATCGTTCGGTACCAGTAACTTTCTTCTACGATAATTTGTTGAGGAGTTACTAGGGGTGTTTACTTTTTTTTTCCACGACTGTACATATGTACGTATGTACTTAACGCGATAACTCTTGATGGATTTGCTCCCGATTTGCTTCAGTTTTTTTTTTTTTTTTTTCTAGGTTCACTCTGATAAGGCGCTTCCCTGATTAGTTTTGGGGGTTCATTGGTTAAGGATAAAGATGGGAAACAGAGGGGGTAGGCGCTAATCACTTTTAATTTATATTTCGAGGGCATTGTTCTTTGAAATAAGAGTATAATATACAATTGGTGTGAATAGCCTGTGAGCTCAATTCCACCAGTTTAACTGGGTACATTTCTTTTTATTCATTTTTTAAACAAATTCGGATTTTTGTATTAATAAAGCGCATGCGCGTGCTAGGAATGAACGGGATTTCTTCCTCTTTTTCAGACTTTTCGCAAGGATTTCACGGATAAAATATGCTTTCTAGGATACGGAAATTATTTGTTAAAAAATGAGGAATAATTTAGTGTAAATTGAAGAAATTTTCTGATAGTGATTAACGTAAATAGATCCTAAGATTGTGTTATGTGCGCTTGATATTAGAAACAACAAGTTGGAAATTGCACGTCAAACGTGGCAAATGAGGTGCGTTCGTACTATAACTAGTTTTATCATTATTTTTTGCACCCCATATTGTACTGAATGTATAATTTTTTTGCACTTCGTAAAGTGCATAGTCTGATACATCATTAAAATGCACTTCCAATAATTTTTTCGGAACACTTTTGACTGTCCCTGTAATTAAACTATACATCCGATTTTCCTAAAATTTGAAATAGCTCAACACAATTTTGCAACAATTATATCTTTAAAATTTCAGACCATTCGGAAGGCTGTAATATCATTAAAATGCACTTGCAATAATTTTTCCCATTGGCCGTAATGTAAAGAAAAATTTTTGACTGTCCCTGTAATTAAACTATACATCCGATTTTCCTAAAATTTGAAATGGCTCGACAAAATTTTGCAACAATTATATCTTTAAAATTTCAGATCATTCGGAAGGCTCTAATATCATTAAAATCCACTTGCAATAATTTTTCCCATTGGCCGTAATGTAAAGAAAAACTTTTGACTGTCCCTGTAATTAAACTATACATCCTATTTTCATAAAATTTGAAATGGCTCGACAAAATTTTGCAACAATCATATATTTGAAATTTCAGACCATTCGGTTGGGTAGTTTTTGCTATGTTACATGCGGACAGACGGACGGACAGACGGACGGACGGACAGACTCTCGGACTGAACGACGACTATAGGTTCTACGTATTTATATAATTACGAACGCACCTAAAAACGATATATATAGTTGAAATTAGAGATCTGCATGGGCCGGCCCGAGGCACGAAGCTCGAGCCCGTCCCGTCCCGCGGGCCGGGCTCGGGCCTATTTTCATTTGTGGCATTCGGGCCGGGACCGGGCCATATTTTATCTGAAGCCTCGGGCCGAGCCGGGCCGGGTTCGGGCCTTACTTTTTTCCGGAAGAATCGGGCCGGGCCGGGCCGGGCCTAACTTATTTTTTCTGTACAGATCCGGGACTGGTTTCTTTTCTAGTCTTCACGGCCCAAAATTTTCAGTCCTAGTTTTGAGCCAGCCCGTATGAAAATCATTGTCTCAGCGTGGCCTGTACGTTCAAAGGTCAGTAAAATTAAGTCTGGCCCAAAGATTTTTGCAAAATATGCATGCATTTTTGAATCGCCATTACTCTACAATTAAACATTAATATTTATTCTTTTTAAAGAATAGTAAATTTCTACGCTAATTAAAATATAGCTAAATTAAAATATAGTAATACGTGTGAAAAAGAACCTGCCTATGACGGAATTCTGTTTCAAACTGAAAAACGTGTTGATACATGCAAAATTAATATACTAATACGTAAGAAAAGAATATGTAATACATTTACATTTGCTAAGAAGAGAACTTATCTATAACGCATTTTTTTTTCTTTTCTATGTAATTGAGTATGAGAAGATTTTACTTTATAGCATTTTTCAGATTTTTAACAATTGAATGCATGGAATATGGATTAACAATATTAATGATAACTGAAACATTTACAGAGAAGAAATAGCGATTCATTAAAAAAATAAATATCGCAGCCTGCGTTACTTATATAAAAATGAAGTTTCGAAACATGAAAAAAAAGTTAAGATAAATATTTTTGGTCAGAACTCCTCATAAAAGTCAAATTTTTAACCAAATCGATGTAAAAATCAATGTTTTGCAGCAATTCACTCAGGCCGGTCCGGGCTCGGGCCGAACTTTTAGCTGTTATACCGGGTCGGGCCAATAATGTTTTCCTACGAGCAGGGCCGGACCAATATTTTCTGCTATGGGCCGGGCCGAAAATTTTTTGTATGAGTCGGGCCGGGCCCGGGCCTGGAAATTTCGGCACATGCAGACCTCTAGTTGAAATACATTAAAATTTATAAAATGAACTGCGTTTCCGAATTTGTATAACACATTAAACCAATCTCAAACGAAAATAAGCCAGTGAGGCAAGAAATATTGATCCTAAATCTATATTATAAAGCAAAAACATGTCCGTGAATAACGCTGAAGTCATATCTCCGTTGACAACTACCTAAACAATCCATTTTCCATTTTTCGCAAATTCAATTACTTCTAAACAAGGCATAATTTTAATTTTTACATCGTCGATTAGGGATTCTCGTGTACTTTCAAATGCAATTTTTTTACAAACTGCATCCGAATTTAATTGTTTAAAATGGTTTTTAAAATCATTTTCAAGCGTGATTTTTTTAAAAATCTAACCTTATTGCGTACAGCTCGATTACGGAAGATTTACTCATTTACACTTAAAACACTAGAAATAGTTCAGCTTTTATTTTACGGCTAAAGTTCCATAACGTGAAGATGCATAACGATCTTAGAAAAAAGAAAAGAATCTACCCTATGGTGAGATACAAAAATCAATACTTATCCACAAATCCTTTTCATTATCACTGTTAAGATCTTCTTGCTCTAAGAAAACACGCGAATGCTCTTGTGGCTGGTTCAACAAAAAAAAAGACAAATCTCGAAAGCTTCTTACCATCTAAAATGTTTAATTCTGTATTTTGATGGGAAGACATCGTGGAATTTGATACTTGTTCGAAAATGGGAACATCATGGAACAACAAATTCGAAATGGACAATGGAAATGCGAGTTGTTGAGTTAAAAGAAAAGAGTTCGTAATTCAACATCTCGATTACAATCTGGTACTAATAAAAGTAATAAAAAGAAAAACAAGAAAGTAAAATTATACGTCATGAATAGATTCTGAAATACTTTCCAGCATATACATAGAATGCTGCAAGAAAACAGTACAGAGCGAAGGCAGACTTCAGGTGAAATCTGAAGTCCAAGAAAAGGAATTGAAAAACGTATAACTTACTTGGACGCTCAATTACAGCAATTACCATCTATAGTAAAAAAATAACCTTATTATTTTTTGCAATCCTGCATGTAATCTATAGGTTTGCTTATATACTACATAGTATTCAAAAGTTTATTCAAGTTAGGAAACGCTCAACACATCTCAAAATTCCCAATTATCTATTTCAGTCAATAAGCGGAAATGTACTTGAGTACTTTCATACAGCCTTGTTTATAATCTAAAGAGTTTATACAGTAGTTTCCGGCCAGCATAATTTTTTTGGTTAATTTGTAAGTATGAAGATGATATGAAGAGGAATATCAAAGTGATACTTATACATTTTATTGACATATTAGTTACGAACTTATTTATGAAATAACAAATAAATATCAGTAAACTTAATTGACAAAATTAATTGTAAAGGAAAATACATGTTCTCAAAAGTTTTCGGACATCTTGCCAAGTTTGGAAAAAAAATGGTGTTATAATAAAAAATAACAGTCATCAACAACATATACAATTAGTATTTTGTCGTCATACATTTAGCAATAAGTACTGCGGAGCAGCGACGTGGCATCGATTCAATGAACTGCTTGAGATCGCGTATGGTAAGTTTTTCGACTCTTCTTGCAAATTTTGGAGAAATTCTGCTGAATAGGAATATTCATAATTCCGCACACACTTGTCAAGCTTATTCCAAAGATTTTCTATTACATACAGATCGGGTGATTGGGCTAGTCAATTCAAAAGAGGATTTCTTTTTGTGCAAAAGCTACTACTTGACGAGCTTGCATGTATGCTTTTGGTCGTTATCATGCTGAAACAAATGGTTGCGACCACAAGTTTTCCTCCAATAAGGCAGAAAATGATCTTGCAAGATATCCTTATACATTGCGTCATTCATCTTTTTGCGGATTTCAACTAATGGACCGACACATTTTCCAGAAAAGGCTCACCACAGCATAACGTGTCCTCCGCCATGCTTCATTGCAGGAATAACATATCTTGAGTCATACCTTTTGTTTTTAGACCGTCGGACGTAGTATCTGCCATCACTCCCAAAAAGGTTGAACTTCTTTTCATCGAAAAATAGTATTTTATTTTCAGTTTTCACTTGACCAGTCTTTGTGCTCCTTGGCAAACGCTAGTTGGACCCTCTGATTTGTTTACTTATGAAAAGTTTTTTAACATCGACTCTTCCATAAAGTCCTACATCACATAAGCGTCTTGACATGGTAGACAGACTTATTTCAGCAATGTTTTCCCTCCGTAAATTGCGGGATATTCCAGCGGCATTTTTATGCTGGTCATCAACTGCTTTTCTGCTGATAATTCTGCTCACACGAATAATCTTTTTGCTGGGCTCTCCCGGACCGTGGTAAGTCCTGATGCTCATGCCCATCTTTATATATTTTTTTAAGATATCGTTCACATTAGATTTTCCAATCGATAACTTTGCCGTAATCTCACGAGATGATTGGCATCTTAGCGACAAAAAAATCACTCGTTTACGAACCATAATTGTCGAACTTTTCATTTTTGGATTTCAACTACGTTAATCACGTTAATTAATTAACAAACACGGCCAAACAAACACTTTACCGATAGCAAAAACTAACAATTGACGAATGACCGGAAACTTTTGCACACGTGAATTTTGAAATCCCCCCCCCCCTTTTTGCATAAAGTGTCTTGGGCATCCAATAGAAATGATCATGTGGTATGAAGTCATTTGCATATACCTAACTTTTGAAGCAACTGCGCTTCTACTTCGCCGAAACGTTCTGGCAAACAAATCAAAGAAACTAACTGGCCGGAAACTTTTGACCGCCACTGTACAGGTCAAGTAACATTGGTTAACTACAAAAACGCGAACAGTAGAAAACGCACTTCCAGAAATTATTGCTCATAGACAGTTCTGCGAAACAGAATTGTTTTTGGTGTCCCTGTAAATCAGCGATAAATGTTTTGCAGACCAAATTATACAGAAAGCATCTTGTAGTGCCCCGCAGTGTTGTATATAAGTTTCAATGTGTTTTAAATAGCATAGCATCTTTAAAATACACTGCAAATTATTTTCCCTTAGATTATAATTTAACAAAAATTTGATGAATGTACCTGTAAACGAACTATAAGTACTTCACATCTCATTTTCACTACCGAATATGCCATCGTTATTTTCAATACCATATACCGATCAAATGGCAGTCGGAGTATATTTGCGTGAGTTTGATTGCGGAAAGACAGGCAGACAAGTGGCTAGATATACCGAATTCATAAACAATTTCGGACTTTCTTGCAAAGTTAACAACTATGTTAACAACTATGTTGCAGAGTGCTAAAAAATGTTGATTCAAATATAAATTTAAAGGGACAAAGGACCTTCAAACTCATTTTTTTATTTTTTATATTTCACTTTAAATACTGTTCAAAGAATACTATATGCATTATAGCATATATTTATCACACAAGAAATTAAAAAAAAAATTGAGAAAAATAAGGAATTTTTCTGAATATTTTAAGCGTTAGGAAAAACTTTTCAAAATGTCTCATACTCATTCCATATCAATTAAAATTTCCAATATTTTCTACGCGAGTTTATTTTATACATACAAATAAAATTGTGCATCGAATTTTATGAATTCGAATACAAAGGTAAGAAAAAAAAATATTTTCTAAATTTTAGGGATTTTTAAAAATTTTGCATCAGATTTTTGCAATTAACTGTCTTCAACTTTTCCAACTATATTTAGTTTCAAAAAATGATGCGCAGTTTTATTTGTATATATAAAACAAACTCGCATAAAAAATATTGGGAATATTAACTCATGTGGAATGCGTATGGGGCAAATTGAAATGTTTTTCAACATGTTTAAAATACTCAGGAAAAATCATTGTTTTCCCCCAAATTTTTTTAAATTTTTTGTGGGAGAAGTATATGCCATAATGCATATAGTGTGCCCTTGAATAATATTTAACCCTTTATCTACTGACTGTACTTATAAGTATCATTAAAATAACTTGATATAAAATTCATTTAATACATCAATTAGTTTGAATACATTTATAATGAGTTATAGATACATTACTTTATCTTGCTCCAAAAGCATTATAAGTTACACAAAAGAAAAATACTTTTAAAAGAATGATTTCTTTTGCGTTTGAACCTTTTTAGCTTTCTTAGCGTTGGGGGAGGGGGGGAGGGACATTTTTCAAATTGGAAATATTTATATATTTCTATTGTAAGAACATTATATTTATACATTTCCTAATTGTACAAAATACTATGAAAAATATTTAAAATAAAAGATTTGAGTAGGGCTATAAATATTACACAAGATCCCTATAAATTCAAATTTAATGAATCCTTCTAAATCCTTCAATCCTACTAAAATCCTTCTAAAATTTATTAAATGATTATGTAAATCTTCTAATTTAGTTTAAACAGTTCACGAAAAATGCTTTAGAAGATAAAATTTTCATGAAGTCATAATTCAGTAGATAAAGGGTTAAACTGAAATTTAAAAAATAAAAATAAAAAATTAGTTTGAACGTCCCTTGTCCCATTAAGACAACAAAAATTCATTAACCAGATGAACATTCTTTTAGAATTTTTTATAGATTTCTTATACATTCGGAATTCGGAATTTCTTCGCAATGTTAGACGTAATTTCAATTACCTTGAACTTTGTCTCTCAATCTCTATTTATATCTGTATCTAGTAGGGCGGAATGCTCTCTACAGCTGCAAAATTTTCTTAGATCGATAAGTTCAAGAATTAATTCTTTGAGTTTACCTATTTTATATAGTTAAACATTCGTGTTTCGAAACTTAACTTTTAGGAAAGAAAATGGTTTGCCGCATGCTATTCTTCAATTAATTACACGAAAAGATATTTTATCCTTAAAAATATCCATGCTGTAGAAATATGTCTCTTTCAGAAATTTTTAATTTTGCTCGAACAAGGAGAGGTAATTAACATAATCTTCAAGTAAATTCACTTACAAAAGCGGGTTACTATGCAGATGTTCTTGTCCATTAATTCTAAAAGTATTCTTCTCAGCATACACTGTAACCCGCCAAACAAAGTTTAGAAAGAAACGATTTTTAAAATCATTCACTTCAATCATTTAATTATAAGTAATGGATTTTTCCATTTTTACAGACATGAAATGTATGTTGCAGGATCAAGATGTATGTCAGAGTATTCTATAAATGTATGTATTTGAAAAAATTGTAAGAAAATGTGTAAAACATTATGGTTAGAGGGTGTCCTTTAATACTTTATGTACTGAATTATGAATTCACGAAAATTTTATCTTCTAAAGCATTTTTCGTGAGTTCTATAAACTACGTTAGAATATTTACATAATCATTTAATAAATTTTTGAAGGATTTTGCCAATTAAAATTAATTAATTGTCTGAGCGAAGCGAAGGCTAATACTCAGCGAAATATTACTGTCCGGACACTTTACTACTACGATGGATATTAACGCCATGTCCTACTAAAAAAAAAGCCTAATAAAAACCTTTCGTCAAGCATAACTAAAAAAATATTTGTCGGATTTCGTTTCTGATTGCACCAGAAGGTACCTGTGAGAGTCGCCTACTGAATGCACCTACTATTAAAAATAAGTTCCAAACCGTTTAAAAATTATATAGAAAAAACTCTTAAAAAAGCACAATTTATCTGCATACGTCACAGAAATTTGGTGTGCGTCACTTTCACCGGTTGATGTTTTCGTAGACAACTGGTTTAAACACATAGAGCAAATAAAAAAAAATACGCACGCAGTAATATTGAATAGATCAGTTTCAACCACGTGATCACAAACCTTGCAACAACCCGTGGCAACAAGTTTTGGTGGGCAAACAGATAATAATACAGTATTCCGTACCACGGTGACCGTTTTTAGCCTGTTGTATAAAATCTGGCCTGTTGTATGACATACAATTGTGGATGATTAAAACAAAAGACATGAGTGTTTATTGATCCGGGAGGTTATCTTTCTCTGGATGTCTGTCTGTCTATCATACAGCATGCAATTTTCTTGTAAAGGATGATATTATTATGCAGTAAAACCTCCATAACGGACACACCTGATTAGTGGACACCTCTATTTAGCGGACATTTTTTCGATTACTAACTCATAAATAACTGTACATGTTTTACTCTCAGTAGCGGTCACCTCTAAATAGAGGACAAATTCTGCATTCTCGGGGTGTCCGATATTCAGAGGTTTTACTGTATATAATATTGATAGTTATTTTACAGGGCCGCATAAAAGAATAAGAATATATGAAACGAATATAAACTAAATTCGGGATTGGTAGACCGCTGATGGTAATGTAATTTTAGGATGTTGTTACAGTCATCCGCAGCATGTTTTTAGAGTTTCGTTCAGCTAACGAAACACTACCTGTCACACTCCTTTGTCTGTCTGTCTGTCCGTCTGTCACAGAGCCCATTCTCAGAAACTATATATGTCGAAGATTTGAAAATTTGCATACTTATAGCTGAACACCACACATCAAAGCGGCAAATAATAAAATTTTGAAAAAGTCTAATATTTAACCCTCTGGGCTCTAACTTGTGTATTTTAAGCAATTTTTCTAACTCAGCCCCTAATTTAATTAAGTTGGAGACCTGAAATTTTGCATACTTATAGCTGAACATCTCACATCAAACGACAAATAATAAAATTTTGAAAAAGGCTTAATATTTAACCCTTTGGGCTCTAACTTGTGTATTTAAAGCAATTTTTCTAACTCAGCCCCTAATTAAGTTGGAGACATGAAAGTTTGCATACTTATAGCTGGAATCCTCACATCAAACGACAAATAATAAAATTTTGAAAAAGTCTATTATTTAACCCTCTGGGCTCTAACATGTGTATTTTAAGCAATTTTTCTAACTCAGCCCCTAACTAAGTCGGAGACTTGAAAGTTTGCATACTTATAGCTGAACACTTGCGATAACACGATAAATCATAAAATTTTGAAAAAGTCATATTTAACCCTCCAGTCTCTAACTTCTGTATTTTAAGCAATTTTTCTAACTCAGCCCCTAATTAAGTTGGAGACATGAAATTTTGCATGCTTATAGCTGAACACCTCACATCAAACGACAAATAATAATATTTTGAAAAAGGTCTAATATTTAACCCTCTGGGCTCTTACTTGTGTATTTTAAGCATTTTTTCTAACTCAGCCCCTAATTAAGTTGGGGCCATGAAAGTTTGCATACTTATAGCTGAACACTTGCGATAACACGATAAATCATAAAATTTTGAAAAAGTCATATTTAACCCTCCGGTCTCTAACTTGTGTATTTAAAGCAATTTTTCTAACTCAGCCCCTAATTAAGTTGGAGACATGACATTTTGCATACTTATAGCTGAACACCTCACATCAAACGACAAATAATAAAATTTTTAAAAAGTCTATTATTTAACCCTCTGGTCTCTAACTTGTGTATTTTAAGCAATTTTTCTAACTCAGCCCCTAATTAAGTTGGAAACATGAAATTTTGCATACTTATAGCTGAACACCTCACATCAAACAGCAAATAATAAAATTTTGAAAAAGTCTAATATTTAACCTCTGGTCTCTAACTTGTGTATTTAAAGCAAGTTTTCTAACTCAGCCCCTAATTATATTGGAAACATAAAAATTTGCATACTTATAGCTGAACACCTCACAACAAACGACAAATAATAAAATTTTGAAAAAATCTAATATCTAACCTCTAATATTTTGTCTCGCGTAATTTTTAAATTTAAACTGTTTTGCAATACCATTTTTTGTTCATTTTGCATAATAAGTGTAATGTGACGTAATTTGTTCTATTTCAGATTTCTAACGCATGTAAATTTATTTATTTTACAATATCCTTTCTCTTTTAAAATTCACATGTAAATGTAGTTTTTATGGCGTAATTTCCAATAAGTGCCTGCTTTTTATACCTATTTATTTAATTCTAATTTGAAGGTTTTTTTCTGTTTATAATAGTAACGTGTAAATAATTTTTTTATTTGAAGCAAACATTATTGTTTGCGCTGTTTATACATTTGGCAACAGTTTAAATTAATACCATTTTCAAAAATATGTAAAAAATATCTGTCAAAATGCTGAATATTTGAATTTAAAATAGAAATAAAACCTCAAAAAATGAGTCAAATTAAAAAAATTAATGAAATCTGCAGACCGGGATCTTCTATTGAATAAAATGATCTAAAAATGATTAAATTCCCATGTATAGCTTTTGCTCTTATAATTTTTTTTTAATGGAACGATTTTGTCCAACTTTAGCATTAAATATCTCTTAAAATAATTCCTCGATTTGAAAACTGTATGCATTAGTGTGTTGATCGAACATTTCGCTATAATACCACCGATTTTCATATATTTGTATGCAATAGTTTTCTTAATATTAACGAAGAAAGACCTCCGGTCACAAAAAATACAAAACCGGCAGCGGTGGCGGCGGCGGTGACAGCGTTAGTTACTTTTTATAGAATAGAGAGATATATATAAATGAAAACTTGTCTATCTGTTTGTTTGTACTTCTATAAAAAATCCACAATTTGGAAGCCAAAATTGTGAAGAGATACGTACATGTGTATTAAAACATGGCCGAGACAACTAAAGTAATCCGGAATCGAAATAACTTATAGTTAATTTTTAATTAATAAAAAACCACCAATTTAACAGCAATTTCTTATCAAATTTAAACATTTTTCGTTATAGCAGTTGCCAACAATTAAAAAACACAATAAAATTATTACTACAACAATTAATTTTCTACTGCAAGATTTCCACGTGAAAAATGAAAATGAAATAAATAGTTTGCCGAATTTAAAAAAAAAGGTGAATATTACGTCATAACTTTTCTATTGCAAGATATTCACGTGAAATATAAAAATGAAATAAATGGTTTGACGAATTTAAATGAAAGTGACTATAACTTCATGACTTTTCTGTTTCAAGGTTTCCACGTGAAAGAGGAAATTATTACGTCATATTGGAAATATAAAAGGCATGGTTGATATAGTATAACGTCATATGAGTGTGAAAAATGTATTGAAGCATGGTAGAAACCCGATTAGGGAAATATTGGCGTATTTTAACATTATTGCTCCAATTATAAATTGAAATAAGTTCATTTATAGCTGTATTTTTTTGCGTCTGTTATATACATTTATACATTTTTATATAGCGTTTTCATATGATTCATTCAACAACATTTCGACTGCTTTTTTTAATGTTTGTTTTGTGTTGTATGTTAAATTTTGAAATTGATTTTTCAGAACAAACATCCTTCAAATTCTGGGCAACACCGGCACCTTAGTTTGTAGCAGATAAATGGCTTTTGTATCTGTACATCTAATGCTAATATTATAAAGCGTTATAATATTATAAAGTATATAATATTTTTAATGCTTGTACGTTTGTGAGGTGTTATCTCTGAAACTACATGGCCAACTTAAAAAAATGTTGGTGGCCATCTCTGCTCCGAAAAAAAAGACTATTTTATGTCAGTGCAAGAACCTACAACGCCGCAGGAGCAAAGAAGTTCTAAAATTGTGATTTCTGCGATATTGATTGGGTTAGAAATTTTACATTTGGTGTGGTAGTTACTTTTAAGATGTAAATAGTCGTAATGAACGCTCTATTAAAGATTCAATTTGACGGATAAACGTAAAAATTTCTAGAAAGGTTCTAAAGTATGATTTATTTGGAATACTGAAATTTTTGGGATACTGTTGGGGTTAGAAAGTAGAACTTTGTCATGGTAGTAATTAATAAGATGTAAAGCTCGTTGTAGAACGAATTCTAAAAAATAGAAAGACTAAACAATGCGGAAAAAGATCTAAAGATGATCTAAGTAACGAAGAACATGGAACTGTTAGGAATATAAGCATGAATATTGAGCTGTATTTATCTTGGCTTTATACATGGCTGTATTTATCATGACGTAAATTCTCGCAATAGAACAATTTCTAAAAATGTCGCTATATAAAACAGTGCAGAAACAAAAAACTTTCAAAAATTTTCTATTTCTTTGTTACTGCTGAGCCCAAGATCTTGAAATTTTGCTTCGGGTTAGTTTTAAAATATACAATTGTCTCTATGAATGGTTTCTAAAAAAATTAAAATTTAAAAAGATGAAATTAACGGAAAGCGATCTCAATTACCATTAATTTGGAATTATTAGGTACAGCAACTTTAAATATTTCATAATGCTGCAAAACATGCGATTTAAATGCAACAAAACTGATAGATACCCACCTAGCATTAAATAAATTGTGTAAATATTGAAATAAATAAATTGTGAAAATCTCATTTTCTTTGCTTCCACATGTTATTAATAAATCTATGTTCTCAGTAATATCGCTCAGACTAATCCCTCTGAGGGAAGTCCTAGTTAAATTTGAATTTATAGGGATATTGTGCAATATTTATAACTCCACTCAAATCTTTTATTTAATATATATATATATATATATATATATATATGTTTTTTTTTTGTATTATATAGAATTAGAAAATGTACAAATGCAATGTTCTTACAATAGAAATATAGAAATATTTCCTAACTGAAACTATCCCCCCCCCCCTCCCAATGTCAAGAAAGCTGAAGAGATGCAAAGGCACAAGAAATCATCCTTTTAAAAATATTTTTGTTTTGTGTAACCAATAATGCTTTTGGAACAAGATAAAGTAATGCATCTATAACTCATTCTAAACTGTATTACAACTAATCCATGTATTAAATCAATTTTATAACAATTTATTTTAATGGTACTTATAAATACCGTAAGTGGATAAAGGGTTAATGTCCTTTCCACCGTTATTAACTTCAGAACGCCAACAGCTAAAGTTATAAACGTAGTGTTTACGTATGGAAAAGAGAATCTGTTCTTAAGGCTGTTCTCTAATCCAAAAGGGCAACTTTATGACATAAGTTGAAATTTATTTTTTGTCGAAAATGCATGAAACAAGCAGGTGTTTTTCAGAAACTATCTTATCGAGCTGCTTATTCCCTTTCTTTCTTTTTTTTTTTTTTTTTTTTTTTTTTTTTTTTAATTTGCATACGCAATAGATTTTTCAAAAAATATTGTCAAAGTTGACGTTTTGAACCGAAGTTCCCGAAGAAAGAAGAAAAACCTGTCAGAGAAGTTTTGTTTTTAATCTTATTTTACTTTAAAAGTTCAAAATATTGATTATAATCAGTACAATTTCGAAACAGATTTAAAATATAAGCTTTACATTTACAAATATTCCACATCAAATTTGGGGCACTACAATCGTAGGGACAAGGGCACTGCCCAGTATGCCCATGTATTAATCAAGATGTTCTTTTGCAAAAAAAGCAACCCTGCATTATGGTTATCTAAATTGAGATATCCGGTTTTCGGGAGTGTCCGTTGTGGAGGTTAATGTACATTCCAGAATAGCGGACACCTCTATTTAGCTAATACTTTTTTAATCCGCAAGACATACATATTTGTAGATTTTTACCTCGCAAAAGCAGACATATCCGATTATCGGACAAATTCCGCGGACAAAATTCCTTTTCAGTCACATATGCGTCTAAATTTAAGATGCCTCTATTTGCAGTGTATAGAACCTTAGTTGAATCTTTTTTGAATATACAACTCTATTCTCAATCAAGTAAATCTCTAATACAACGACTCTCACAAATTTCTGAAATATTTTTCTAAAAAATGGGGAAAAAATAGTAATGGACATTGGAATTTAACATAATATTCAACTAAATTACTTTTTAAACTCAGGTCTCTATGGTGACGCACTTCAGCTGAAACTATTCTTCTCTGCAGGTACAACAACACAGGTAAGAAAAATTAAAAACAATTTCAAAAATTTTTCACTCTAGTCTTTACTAATATCTATGCGATTTTCCATCTCTACTTCTCTGAATTTAAATTTGTATGTAAGTATGTAAGGTGAATGGAAGATGTCTGTAATACAATAGATAAATTATAATGTATGTAATTATGGAGATAAAAAGTATTAGGTAAATAACTAAAAACACAATAATATTCATTAATCATACATAACACTCAAAAACATTCTCCTCTGCATGCACAAACAGTTTTTTAAAATCATTCCTTTCATTTTTTTAATACTATAAAAAAATTTCGTCTCTGTTTACCTAAAGTTCAAAAATTGTAAATAGATAAATAAATAAAATAAAACTTTTAAAATCCAGAAATTCAATCAGCTGAAAAAGAGTTCGAAGCCTTTTTCCACTTTTCTCAGAATTAAGCTTTTAATATTTTTCAATCAATTCTATAGATAATAATTATTATTTAACCTAACATTTTGAACTTGACTTTTTTTTTTATATTCCCCTGTCTATATACATATTTCCTTTCATCACATAACAGTTAGCACCATCGATGAAAATACTCAACAATGTTTTTCATTCATATTAATCTTGTGTAAACTTTTTTAAAGGATCTAGAAAGTTTTTAAATGAGGAAAAAATGTCATTGTGGTTATATTAATAATATACTATAATTTTTTAACCTGTAAGGATCTCGTACAGTTGTCCCCACAAGAAATTTTTTTTAATTATGATCGTACGAGCCGTAACAGTTGAGCACACTGACCGGCGATAGCTGTGTTGCGGTTTCTGACTCTACTTCTAGACTCCTTGGCGCACGGTCAAAAATCTGAATTGAACTGAAAATACTTTTGTTTATGTGAGAATTAGTTCTATGTTTTCTTTTGTGAGCGAGATGTACGACTTTATAACGAAAGATGTGTAGAAGATGATTTATGTGAATATTTAATGTTCGCTTCTGTTTATTAAATATTTCGTTTCTTCCAAGATGGCATTTTCCTTTAATCGAGATCATTCATATTAAAGCACTTCAAAAGTCACCAAGAAAACTTTTGAGTAAAAAGACATAGACATATTTTACTTTTATTTCAAGTTGAATGGACTGTAAACTCAATTAAGTCGACATTTTATTTTTCAGTGGATTTTACAAGATAATTTTAGAACAAGTTAACTGCAATAGTACCATTGGGGTCTTATTTTACACCAGTTATTTTCCATTTTGAAATTTTTAATGTTTGAAACCAAAAAAACTAGCATGTTGTGGCCATCACAAAACTTTCTTCTATATAAATCACGTCAATTAAATCATTTAAATAGTACAAGAACTTACATCAATTTAGCACCAATTCACATCAAAGTATATCTGAATTTTTAGTTTGATGAAAATTCGTGCCTTAGTTCTTGAGATAGAGCTATAACGGAAATTCTGAAAAATGTAGCATAGCAGCGCCACCTGTGGAGCGATTTACACCAAAACATAAACAAAACTAATTGATAATCAGGTATACCTGGATCTGAAGTTCGTTGAAAATCCAATCATTAGTTCTTGAGATAGAGCTATCGCGGAAATCACAAAAAACAACATAGCAGCGCCACCTATTGATCGATTTACACTAAACTGCATAAAATGTCTATTCGTGTTAAGGACTAACTGATTCTAAAGTTTGGTGAAAATTCGTGCATTCGTTCTTGAGATACAGCTATAGTGGAAATTCTGAAAAGTGCAACATAGTAGGGCCACCTGTTGAGCGATTTGCACCAAAACACAAGCAGCACTAATTCATATCAAGGTATACTGTGTGTCTTGATAAACATATCTGCAGTTAATTGCTTTCCCTCAAAACGACGTAAGTAAACACGTTGTGCTGTTTGAATGCTGTTTATATAAATGGGTCTAAATATTGTTTAAATGGTTAAGTCAGTGTTGAATCCAGGGGGTGGCCCGGGGGTGATATTCCCCTCCCCGGAGCAATGAGATGTCCCCCCGGAAAATTTGTAACTTTGTGTTTGCAATGGTCAGAAAGTGCAATCCCCCCCCCCCCCCCCCACACACACACCAACACACACCGGAGCCACAGAAATCCCTCCCGGAGAAAAGTGTCTATATTCAACAGGTGTTAAGTGTATCTTTTAAACTAACAAATTTATGTAAAATTAGCTCTAATATGAATTGCAATATCTCCACATCTAATTAACTTTTGGATATGAACTTTTAAGCATACATTAGAAAAGATATATTCTACCAGTTAATATTTTGGAAAAAAAAAAAAAAAGGGATAGAAATTATATAAAGGCTTATACTTTAATTTGAAATTTAAAGCTATTTTAATAAAGGAATTTATTTTAAATAACTTACGGACAGGTTTTCTCATAATTCAGTTGTCACAGTGAGCCAATTTTTTTTTTTTTTTTTTTTTTTTTTTCGTTGGGAAGAGATACAATATGTGTTTAATAAACTGCACTGGAAAAATACTCGTATATTACGAGAGGGGGGTTCTTGAGGGGAAAAATTAATTTCCAGCCTCATTTAAAAAAATAAAAATAGTCATAATTTCTAGTTGTTGTTTTTTTATAAACATAATAGTCGATTTTTATGTGCATTCGTAATTATATAAATACGTAGCACCTATAGTCGTCGTTCAGTCCGTCTATCTGTCCGTCTGTCCGCATATAACACAGCAAAAAGTACCCAACCGAATGGTCTGAAATTTTTAATATATAATTGTTGCAAAATTTTGTCGAGTCATTTCAAATTTTATGAAAATCGGATGCATAGTTTAATTACAGGGACAGTCAAAAGTTTTCCGTTACATTACGGCCAATGGGAAAAAATTATTGCAAGTGCATTTTAATGATGTTACAGCCTTCCGAATGGTATGAAATTTTAAATATATAATTGTTGCAAAATTTTGTCGAGTCATTTCAAATTTTATGAAAATTGGACGTATAGTTTAATGACAGAGACAGTTAAAAGTTTTCTATTACATTACTGCCAATGGGGAAAAAATATTGCAAGTGCATTTTAATGATATTACAGCTTTTCGAACAGAATGAAATTGATATGGATTTATGAAGTGCACTAAAATATACATTCAGTACAATATTCGGTGCAAAAAATATTTATAAAACTACTTATAGTACGAACGCACCTCATTTGCCACGTTTGACGAGCAATTTCTAACTTGTTTATGCATGTATAAGGGTAATACATTCTGTCAAAATATCAGGAAATTCTATCCAGCTTAGAGATCATGCCCGTAATGACAAAAATCACCATTTCGAGAAAATTTATTTTAAATATAAAATTACCTTTTGATCATATAAAAAAAGCTAAAACTATTTTGGACTTGAAGTCTCTTCTACAGCAAATTTTTGCACTTGGCTTCTTTTAAAAGTGTTCCGAAAGAATCAGATTTTAATAGAAGATATTTTTTTTTAAGCCTGATTTTTTAACACATAAAAATGTAGCTGGTTCCTCAAACGTGTAGAAATTCTGCAAACAGTAAAAGTTCCTTCACTTATTAAAAAAAAAAAAAAAAAAAAAAAAAAAAAAGAAAGCTTTTAAATTTCGTGTTTCTGAAAATAATATAAGTTAATTCTTAACATTTACGTTAGGTATTATTGTTTAGGGGAGACCGGAGGAATGGCGACACCTTAAAAGAATTTAAATTTTTTCACCTAAAAAAAAATGTTTATTTTTTAATAGTAAAAATTCTAAAGCTGAATCATGATCTTTAGTATCTGTATAAATTTAACCGTAATCATAATTATAAAGGAAGCACTTAAAAAAAAAATTATTTTAACCTCTGTACAATGGCGGGATTACCCAGGATACTGGGGTAATTCCGCCACTGTATCGAGGTAATGACGCCACTCTTTAATGACCTATTAAATACATAAATGGATACTAGGAAACACATAACCTACTGAAAATATTAGAAAGCAATATAATTTAGCAGAATAATGAATAATTACAATGTTCCTTAAGCTAGATT
This sequence comes from Maratus speciosus, assembly GCA_963932465.1. Taxonomy (NCBI): domain Eukaryota; kingdom Metazoa; phylum Arthropoda; class Arachnida; order Araneae; family Salticidae; genus Maratus; species Maratus speciosus. The sequence continues at coordinate 241,953,849 of OZ010800.1, read as the reverse complement.
TTCTAATATGCTAAGCTTACAATTTAACTCAAATTCCAAAAGTCGCCCTTTGGCATGGTGGCGACATTACCCCGAGAGGACAATATAGCGGAAATCCCACAGCAAAGCCGAAAGAAGAACCGAACTTGTTCAACACATTACATCAAAATGTCGGCGACTGCATGTAGATTACGGGTAATATTTTCTTAAGTACCTAATGTTACATTAAAAGTTGTTTACCTCTACTTATTTGAAGCTCCAAAATAAGAAGCAAATAGCTGAAAACTATATTTTTCACTAGAACAAGCGAACGACGTATAACAAAATCACTCTCACTCTAGGCTCTGCTTCTATTGTAGGACACTATAGAGCAGGCGTATTCACTATCTCAAACTGCTGTTAGTTTTTTAACTAGGCGGGGTGGCGTCATAACCCAGAGGTGCGCCATTCACCCGGTCTCCCCTACATTACAAATTTCGACAAATTTTCATTTGAAATCCTTTCAACATATTTCTTTAAAATTTTAATGATATTTTCCAAATAAATCCTTTCGCAATATTTCTTTTCTCTCTTTTCAGAATTTCAAATAAAACATATTTTACAGTTTCGAGAAAAAAATATTGGAATCATCCACATAGTTAGCACCATCTACCCGTTAAAAATACCCAACAAAGTTTTCCCTTTTTATTCGTCTTCCATAAGCCTTTTAGCTCATATTTTCTTTGTATTTCAGCCATAAAAAATGACTACGCTATTCGAAAAATTTTTACACCTCCTACCTCCTCATCAATATAAGAAAAGAAGAAAAAAAGTAAAGTATAAAACTGCGCTTAAAAATAATAAAACTCCTCCACCTCCAAGGTTAGAGCACTATTAACATTTACGTTAGGTATTATTATTTATATTACAAATTTTGACAAATTTTCATTTGAAATCCTTTGAACATATTTCTTTAAACTTTTAATGACATTTTCCAAATAAATCCTTTCGCAATATTTCTTTTATCACTTTTCACAATTTCAAATAAAACATATTTTACTGTTTCGAGAAAAGAAATATTTGAATCATCCAGATAGTTAGCACCATCTACCCGTTAAAAACACACAACAATGTTTTCCCTTTTTATTCGTCTTCTATAAGCCTTTAAGGTCGTATTTTCTATTTATTTCAGCCATAAAAAATGACTACGCTATTCGAAAAATTTTTACACCTCCCCATCAATATAAGAAAGGAAGAAAAAAAAAGTAAAGTATAAAGCTGTGCTTAAAAATAGTAAAACTCCTCTAAGGTTAGAGCCCTATTAACATTTACGTTAGGTATTATTATTTACATTACAAATTTTGACAAATTTTCATTCGAAATCCTTTGAATGTATATTTCTTTAAACTTTTAATGATTTCCAAATAAATATCTTCGCTATATTTCTTTTCTCTCTTTTCACAATTTCAAATAAAACATATTGTACTGTCTCGAGAAAAAAAAAAAAATATTTGAATCATCCACATAGTTAGCACCATCTACCCGTTAAAAACACCCAACAAAGTTTTCCCTTTTTATTCGTCTTCTATAAGCTTTTAAGGTCGTATTTTCTTTTTATTTCAGCCATAAAAAATGACTACGCTATTCGAAAAATTTTTACACCTCCCCATCAATATAAGAAAAGAAGAAAAAAAAAAAGTAAAGTATAAAACTCGGCTTAAAAATAATAAAACTCCTCCACCTCTAAGGTTAGAGCAAGTCTTGGGCGTATGACGAGCTTAGAGTTTAGACAACCGTGAAACAAAATCAAGGAGAATATAAAAGGAAAACAGTCAAACGAAACAGAAATAAGAATTTGGATTCAGTTCTGATTCTTTTTCTGCCTTTTCTTGCTTCCTCCAGTAACAATGTCCGCGTGGGAGGCTGTGATCGCTTGGTGGGTTGAGCGTCACGATTTTTTTTCACGCCTCCCCACCACCCTGCTCAAGTTTTGTTCGTTTTTTGTTCATTTTATTTTTATTTTACTTTCGGGTCAGCAGAAATGAAAAGTCCATTACGTAGTATTAAACGATTGAAGTGAGTGATTTTTAAAAAACTGTTTGTTTTTAATTTTTGCTAGACGGGTTACTGTGCGTGCAGAGAACAGTTTTAGAATGAATTGTAGAACACCTGCATACTGACCTGAGTTTGTAAATGAATTTAGTTGAATATTATGTTAATTATCTCTCTCTTACTGTTTTTTTTACTCTTTCTTAGAAGAAAATTGAATTTTTTTTGAAAGAGTCATGTTTCTTAAACGTGAATATATACGCGTAAGATAAATTATCTTTTGCGTGTAATTAATAAAAGAGTAGCATGCACCAAACCATTTTCATTTCAAAAGGTTACATTTCAGACTACTATTTTTTCTTTCATAAAAAATGTAATTTTAAGGAATTAGTTTTTGAAAATATCACTTTAGAAAACCCTTGAAATTATGAAACACGTTAATATATATACATATATATATAGAGAGAGAGAGAGAAGGGGAAGTTCGGATATTATGAAATACCATTTACATTTATATTTGTAAGTCAACATAAAAGAATTGAGGCACATTAAAAGTTAGTAAAGAACAAACTTTAACTATCTTTGAACACATTTTTAATGTGTTTAAAGTGGGAGAAAAAAAAATACATATTAATATTTAGCTTCTTGTAAAAAATTATACATTTCGGGTAATGGTAACCAGTCAAGTTATATGAAACAGGGTTATGAGGACATTAAAATTGCAAGAAAAACTACAAGTTTACAAGAATAATCAAAATTGTCTAATAAAAAAGCATTAGTACAACATTTATAAATCATCAGATTTTTGGAAATTTTTTTACAAAATACAAATGTACTCTATTGTTTAGGCACCACCACAGTCCACATGAGCCCACATCAGGCATACACTCCGATGCAATAAATACAACTGTTCAACCCAATACTGAACTTGGTTAACGTCACTGACAGTAGTAGTTTATAATTAAAACGAATTTTATAAAATTTATTTGCAAAAAACTGAAAAAATTGACAATAAGATTTTATTTCACCGCGTCGCTCCAACAAAAGGTATCCAAACAGAACTGAGCACAGAGTTTTATGGGAGTAATAGGAAGTCGTCTGAACAGTTTTACTCTTCGCTGCAATACCGTATGCAGCAGATATTGAAGTATTCCCTATTGTCTGACTACTCCATAATACGCAAACTTCCTCTATAATACATTGGAAAAAAAAAAAAAAAACTGGCAAATTATGTTTCCGTGCCTTTACCACCAGACTTAAATCTTTTTATTTTATATGCATACTAATTTTACATACTTACATCGATTCCACTTTTGTTATCCATAATTTAAACACTTACATACAAAAATAAAATACATATGTATTGAAGTCCTGTATTGGGTCGAGTAACCTGATTCTAACCGAATCGAACCGGCCCCATGTACATGTAGGGTTGGGTGGGAGCTAATAATTTTCGTTATTAGATTCAGATCGAGTTCAATTCGGATTGGCTTTAGCCCTTTATCTATTGACGGTACTTATAATTATCATTAAAATAACTTGTTATTAAATTCATTTAATACATCGATTAGTAGCAATACAGTTTAGAATGAGTTATAGATGCATTACTTTATCTTATTCCAAAAGTATTATTGGTTACACAAAACCAAAATATTAGTAGGAGAGCTGTTGAACATTTTTAAGTAGATATTTGAGGCACCTGAAAATTTGTGCAACAATTCTTTTGTAATGCCTCAATACAAAATCGAATGTCTGGCTGAAGGATCGTGGCCCAAAAACTGTGCCTTGGCACTTGACACGTGTCTGGCACAGTTTTTGTGCCGACTAAAGTGTCTGTCATTTTCAAAATATTTTTTTCTAAGCATAAATATTATTCTGCCTCAATCTCAGCGTGCCTCAAATACCTTTTTTGTGTAGTCAAAAAATGGCACTTGACACGTGTCTGGCACAGTTTTTGGGCCGACTAAAGTGTCTGTCATTTTCAAAATATTTTTTTCTAAGAATAAATATTATTCTGTTTCAATCTCAGCGTGCCTCAAATAACTTTTTTTTATGGGTAGTCAAAAAATGGCACTTGACACGTGTCTGGCACAGTGTTTGGGTCACGATCCTTCAGCCAGACATTCAATTTTGTATTCAGCCATTACAAAAGAAGTGTTGCACAAATTTTCAGGGTGCCTCAAATACCTTCCCTAAAATGTTTAACAGCTCTTGGACTATATTTTTAAAAGGAGGATTTATTTTGCCTTTGCATGTCTTCAGTTTTCTTGACGTTGGGTGCGGGGGGGGGGGGGGGGATTTTTAATTCGAAAAAAATTCTACATTTCTAATGTAAGAACATTATATTTGTACATTTCCTAATTCTACAAAATACTAAGAAAAATATTTAAACTAAAAGATTTGAGTGGGGCTATAAATATTGCACAAAATCCCAACAAAAATTCCCTAATCAAATTTAATTAATCCTTCTGAATCCTTCAATCCTTCTAAAATTCTTCTGAAATTTATTGAATGATTACGTAAATCTGCTAATGTAGTTTCAAAATTCACGAAAAATGCTTTAGAAAATAAAATTTTCATGAATTCATAATTCACTACATAAAGAGTTAATTGTTTTCTGTTTCAAGTTGGAATTTTATTCTTGTATGACCAGTAAGAGTTGACCCGATTTTTCAAAAAAAGCCAAAACCGAAAATACTTTTTCTGATAAAAAAAAATCTTTCTTTCAACATTAATATATACATGTTTATTATCCAAAATAGAAAATGAAATTGTTATTAGATGTAAAATTGTAAACTATTTTTCCACAAATTGTATTAAAATATCGATTACTTTTTTCTCACTTTAGGTTCGTGTTGAAGTATTTCGGATTCGGATTGAAGTATTTCGAATTCGGGTTAAAGTCTGTCGGATTTCGAGTAAACGATATTTTTTTCTCGGTTTTCGTGTTGGCTTTAAAAAATTTCGGGTTCTGTTCGGGTATAAAGCAACTTGTGCGGGATTCTAATACATACATCTTACACTAGATGAGATATACATGCACGTCAACTTATGCGACATGCAACATACATCTTGCATGAAGTGGGTAATTATTTTAAATTGTTTATTTTAATTTTTTTAGATGTGTTAATTTACATGCAGAGGAGAACGAATGAAAAAATACATGCATGCTGACCAGAGATTCTGAAACAATTAAGTTGATTATTATCTTAATTAGCTCTATTTCTTAAGAGATAATTAAAATATTTTTGAAAAGGTCATGTTTCTCAAACGTGAATATTTTTTTAAGATTAATTATCTCAGTGTAATAAATAAAATAATAGTGTCTGTGTTCATTTCGAAATGTTGGGGTTTCGAGCACAAATGTTGAAATATATAACAAAATAACAAAATAATTAGTATATTAATTAATTTAACCCAAGTAAACATTTTCAGCTGCATAATTGAATTTGTGCAGGCAATTGTAGCAAAATTTAGCACGTTGTAAGAGCTACTTAGAAACGTTTCCGAAAATTACGGTCAGCTAATAAAAATATATTTTTTTATAAATTCTTCTTTAAATTAAAAAAAGTAAATTGTTTTATGAGGTTCCTAAAGATAAATGTATGCTTTTTGGAATCTTGGGTGACTCGGAAATGGTTGTTTATTGGCGATTATAGTACCTTTTTGTATATTAAGAAGCATTTTTGTCTTTTTTCTTACAGTGTACTAACATACTTTCAAACAACAGTCATTCATGCATGCAATAATCCTAAATATTTACGTAAATCTGTTTACGTATTAGAATGTTTCACAGAATTCTTATTTTGTCGCGAATTATGAAATAATGATGATTTACATTCCAAAAAAGTTTTTCCTGAATTTTAAAATGTAAATTTAATTACTTTGAACAGTGAAATTACGACCAAAATTATTGAATATTAAATACGTGAATTATCACATTGCTAACTAAGCGTAAAATCAACAAAGTGAAAAATGTCCAAGCAAGGAAATGATCCCGGATCCTTTGAATAACACTCCAATTCTCAACCATGTGAGCTACGAGGACAATACCAACCCTGGCACCTCCCACTCAACATATCATAATTTGAATAATTTCGTGCGTAATTTCACTGCTAAAAATTAATTATAAGTATGCATATATGTGTTCACCTGTGTTGGGCATTATTTGCGTCTCATGTCACCTTTTTCAGTTTTTTTTTATGCATATATTTTCCTTTTTTTTAAGTTTTTGAAAAAATTTTGGACTAATCTTCCGTAATCGAGTCAACCACTAATTGGTGTATTTACTGAATTCATGGATGTAAATTTTATATTTGAAGGAGCTCTGGACGATGAATCCGATTTCAGAAGATTATACGAAATTTATACTTAGCGATTAGTAATTTTATGGTTTTTCATTATGAAGCAAACGGACAAAAGAAGTTTTACTATTATACATTTTTCATTTGCAGTTATTTTACTATAACTAAAAAAAAAGCAATACTTGCAATCTACAAATTTTTTTTTGAAATACCAATGGAAGGCGGATGGAACAGCACTTGTTGATTTATTTGTTTATTATTGTTATTTGTTGATTGAGTGTATTTATAAAATTACAGAAATATATATATATATATATATATATATATATAACCACTATAGAATATTATAAATCATCATAATTTTTAAATAAAATTTATAAATTGAGTATCAACACATGATATACAGCGGCGGTCAAAAATTTCCGGCCAGCATAAAATTTTTAGTTAATTTCTAAGTATACCCATATGAAGAGGAATCTCAAAGTGATGCTTATACACTTTATTGACATAACAGTTAGGAACTTATGTATGGAATAAAAAATAAATATCAATAAATTTAATTGACAAAATTAATTGCTAAAGAAAACACATGTTCTCAAAAGTTTCCGGCCATCTTGGCAAGTTTGGAAAAAAATAGTGTTATAACAGAAGATAATAGTGATCAACAACATTTACAATTAGTATTTTGTATTAATATATTTAGTAACAAGTACTGCGGCGCAAAAACGTGGCATCGATTCAATGAACGGTTGAAGATCGTCTATGGTAAGTTTTTTCCACGGTTTTTGGAATTTTTGGGAAATGTTGCTGAAATTGAATATTGTAATTCCACACACGATTTCAAGTTCGTCCAAAAATTTTCTGTTGGATTCAATCGGGTGATTGACTTGTTCATTTCAAAAGCGGAATTTTTTGTGCAAAGTCACTGCTTGACGAGCTTGCAAGTATGCTTTGGGTCGTTAATATGCTGAGACAAATAGTTGCGACCACAATTTTTCCTCCAATATGGCAGCAAATGATCTTGCAAGATATCCTTATACATTGCACTATTCATCTTGTCGCGGATTTCAACTATCGGATCGGCACATTTTTCAGAAAATGCTCCCCACAGAATAACGTGTTCTCCGCCATGCTTCATTGTAGGAATAGCATATCTCTAATCTTACCTTTTGTTTTTAAATCGTCGGATGTAGTGTCTGCCATCACTTCCAAAAAGACTGAATGTCGCAAAATAGTACTTTTTTCCAGTTTTCACGTGACCAGTCTTTGTATTCCTTGGCAAACGCCAGTCGGGCCCTCTAATTTTTTTTACTTATGAAAGGTTTTTTAACACCTACTCTTCTATGAAGTCCTACGTCACGTAAGTGTCTTGACTCGGTAGGCCGACTTATTTCAGCAATATTTTTATTTCAGCAATATTTTAACACCTTAAGTCGAGGGGAATTGCAGAGGCATTTTTATGCGGGTCATCAACTGCTTTCCTCCTGATAATTCTGTACACAAGAATAGTCGTTTTCCGAGGTCCCCTGGACCGTGGCAAGTCCCGAAGGGTATGGCCATCTTTATATATTTTTTAAATATCGTTCACAGTAAATGTTCCGATCGATAACTTTGCTGCAATCTCACGAGAGGATTAGTTCTTTAGGGACACACAAATCACTCGTTTACGAACAATAACTGTCGAACTTTTCCTTTTTGAATTTCAACTAGGTTATTCACGTTGATTAATTAACAAACACGGCCAAAAAAACACTTTACCGATAGCAAAAATTAATGAATGACGAATGGCTGGAAACTTTTGCACACGCGAATTTCGAATTCCTTCCCTTTGCATCAAGTATCTCCAGTATCCAATCAAAGGATCACGTGGTCAGAGGTAACTTGCTTATTGTTAACTTTTGGAGCAATTGTGCTTCTTCCCCGCTGAAACGTTCCGGCAAATAAATCATAGAAACTAACCAGCCGGAAACTTTTGGCCGCCACTGTAGACATTATAATAGTACAGTAATATGCTGATTTTCAAATATGAAGTTTAATATAGACCAAGAGACATGATAAACTTACTGCAGCAAATGGAATTTCTTACGTAAAGGCATCAAGTAACTACATAAGTAGAAATCAATATATATATATATATATATATATATATATATATATATATATATATATATAGCGAGATATATACATAATATAGATATACTAGAATATATAATTTTTCTCTACATTTCTTCTGAATATTTCAGTAATTGTTTTTAGAATTTATTTTTTCCTTCATAAAAAAATATGCTTCTCATTGTTATTAAATTATATATTTTAATATATATTTCGACAGCCGCTTTTGATTTTTTTCTAAACCTAAAAGTATCCCTCTCACCCCACCAGATACACACACATATATATATATATATATATCGATATAAATTTATTTCTGTACTTCTGTATATTTTTGTTACATAATTTTTAAACCTAAAAAATAATTTTTCTCCAAAAAGAAAAAGAAAAACAATCGGTCCTGAGAGGGTTACACATATCGTATAAATAGGGGACATACGTATACAAGGTTACATATGTCGAATACGTATATATGCGTATACGTATGTAACATATATGTTACCTATATGTTACCTGTATCGAAGTATTTCACATACCGGAAAAATAGTACAACTACTAATTTTTTTAAAGCTGATTGCCCAGAAATTTACAATTCACGAGAATAAACAACTAAGTTCACCCTTTTTCTTTTTAACACTTATTGTTAAAATCCAAAAAGTTCACAAAGCAAAAAAAAAAAGAGTCAGAGGCCAGTTGTTGACCGTTTCCGTAAGTTCCTGGTATAGAATAATCTTCAATCGGGCGATATAACCGGAGCAGACGAATTCTTCCAGACACCTATGCTGAGTGACCCCATCTATTTTGACAGATAACCAGAGCCTACACTTTTTGACCTTCATTTTTTATTCAAAACTTCGAGAGTTACCTGAGATAATGCTTTTAGAACGACAAGGCAACTCCTATTATTAAAAAGAAAGCATGATTGATGACTAAAATACAATTAACAAAATTTCTTCCCTTCAGAAGCTCTGAATAACGAAATGTCTTACTTGTATGACGTGTAAAGCGTCATGTTTATACCGTGAAAGAAAAATGACATTTCAATTTACGGTGCATAAAATTATGAATTTATTAAAATGAATTTTTTGCTTTCTCCTTATAATTTTACGAAAAGAAAATCAATATTATTTCTAAGAAATAACTAAATGAAAGTTAAAGGGACCTGTGGACCTTTATTTGAGAACAATTCGTCACAAAATTCGAAAAATATTTTTGTGCATTTTATTATTCTCTAGTGTGCGAAAAACCGCATGCAGGTACGATTTCTTTTCGCAAAGCTACAAGCGTTTCAATTATGGAAAAAAACAATTTTTCGGCATTTTAATATGCAAGTAGGACGCCGATTATTGGAACTCCAATTAACAGAACTTCCAATATCCGAACAGCCGGTTTCTCTCAAAAATTTTTTAAACCGAAATTCCAATTATCCAAACAGCCTATTTCTCACAAAAAATAATGAATAAATAAATAAAATAACTGAACTTCCAATTTATTTTTGCTTAAATTATAATCTCTGTAGTCCAGAAAATGATAAAAGGAGAAAAAGAAAAATTTAAATGATAAAAAAGTAAACAAAAAAATTAAAAAGACAAAAAAAATAAATAAATAAATAAATAAATAAGCAATTTTTAAACACTAACTGGTGCTGCCTGTCCTAAGCCTGGATAAAGCGTGAATGTTTTAGTATAATCAGGAACATCCCTTAAATTGTCTGCCCATTTATTCGAACTTTGATCGGTCCCGACTTGTTCGGATAATCGGCGGTCTACACTTTAAATCTGTTTTTCTCAAAACTGATTTTTTCAACGTTTTTAGATTTTTGAAATGCACCTAGCGTCTTAATTTTTGATCAAAATTCGTGAAATTGATAAGGAAGAATCCTGATATTACTTAAAAAGAAACTGTGTATGCATTTTATAATTCGACTTCATTAAGCTAATTAAATTTGATTTTTAACTTATTAAAATGGAAAATTTTGATGAAAATGGGTATGGAATTCAGAAGAAAATCTATAAAAAATTAATTATTCAAGGGGTTAAAAAATCGATACACAGATTTATTTGAAATAGTCTGTTAAGTGATAAAAATACAAAATAGAGGAAATATCTCAAAAATAAAGCCGCATGGAACATTTTAAAATTTAGTTTTATTTTATTTTAAATTTTAAAATTATAATAAGATTGAAAATTTCTTTTAAGGTGTTCTATATATTTATGATGAAATGCATATTTCCATAAAATTTCATATTTATATGATAAAAATTAAAAGAAACCTTTTTAATGTCTACCGTTTTCTTAATAGTCCGGGTGCTACGGTTGAGAAAACTGCAAATCGTGATAAGAATAAACCGCTTGGTGAGTATATGTTAATACAATGCATTTCAGAGGGGGAGGCATTGCGAAAAGTCGTGGGTATTCAAGATGGCGGCTGTTATTCAAAATGGCGTCATTTTCTGATTTTTTTTACTATATATTATATGAATGTGTGTTTCAGGTCGATTTCGATGGTTTTAACGTCAAAAATATCTTTTTAACACTTTCTGTCAGAGTTGAATGAGTTTATGAATTCAGTTTGTCTGTTTGTTTGTCTGTCTGTCGGCTTGCCATTCCATGCCCTAACTCGCTTAAATTCACTCGGATTGCCATGTAATTTATGTATGTTATTGAAGTTTGCAATAACATGTTCCGAATAAAAATTAAGTGTATAGGTTTTATAGTCCGTTTACAGAGCCCTCAAAAGAATTCCATTACGTTATTGTCTATTAATCCGGGTGCTGCTGTTGAGGAAACTGCAAATCGTGAGAAGAATATACCGATTGGTGAGTATCTACTTTATATTAATACAATCCATATGAGAGGGAGAGGCATCGCGTAAAATCGTAGGAATTCAAGATGGCGACTGTTATTCAAAATGGCGTCATTTTCTGAATTTTCTTACAATCTATCATATAAATGTGTGCTTCAAGTCAATTTCGATGTTTTTAATACTTTCCGCCATAGTTGAATGAGCTTATGAATTCAGTTTGCCTGTTTGTTTGTCTGTCTGTCTGCTTGCCATTCCATGCACTAACTCGCTTAAATGTCGCTGCTCGCTTAAACTCACTCAGATTGCCATGTAATTTATATATGTTATTGAAGCTTACAATAAAATGTTCCGAATAAAAATTCAAGCGCGTAGGTTTTATAGTCCGTTTACAGGGTCCTCAAAAGAATTTCATTACGTTATTGTCTATGGGGGGGGGGGGGAATCGTTCGCAATGTGTTTACTCATGTAATACTCTCTAAAACACATTCAAATTGGCACACATCAGTGAGGTGCACTACACGATACTATACTTACAATAGAATAAGGTGTGCATGGTATTTATCGTTTATTTCCAGTGACACACCAAAAAAAGAATACGTGCGTGTGTAATTCGTGTATAAATTCTATAAAGATCATCAGTTAAATCAACTATTATTAGTGGAGCTGCTAGGTATGAAAAAACTGCATTTTGTGATAAAGATATCCCGAATGATCAGTATCTACTTCATATTAATACAAAGCATATAAGAAGTTGAGGCATCTTGCAAATTCATAGGAATTCAAGATGGCGGCTGTTATTCAAAATTGTTTGCATTTTTATACCTATACATCATATAAAAGTGTCTATAATGTCAATTTCGATATTTTTAAACTGCAAAAATTCCCTTTTTAATATCAGAAATACGCTTAAAATGAAAATAGGACAATTATTAAAGTGTTTTTCTATTTTATAGTGAGGAAAATGAAAGGAATAAATAAATAAAAAACTGCATTTTTATTAATACCTTAATTATACAAGATATTAAAAATATTGCATGTTACATTTAAAGTTAGATAATATAAAAACTTCACTTTGTATCATTATATTTCTCATATTCGTTTTTGAAGTTGCACAATAATATGCAAGAGAGTCTAAACTTTCTACAGCCACACTTATTTTTACAGATTTTGCACATACATTTTACATCAAACATACTTTTATACGATAAATAGTATGAAAATTACAAGAATTCCAGAAAATGACGCAATTTTGAATAACAGCCGCAATCTTGAATTCCTACGACTTGACGCGATTCCTCCCCATCTTATATGGATTGTATTAATATAAAGTAGATACTCACCAGTCAGTATATTCTTCTCACGCTATGTAGTTTCCCGCAGTATTAGGCAATAACGTAATGGAATTCTTTTGAGGGCCCTGTAAACGGACTATAAAACCTATACACTTCCTTTTTATTCGGAACATGTTATTATAAACTTCAATAACATACATAAATTACATGACAATCTGAGTGAATTTAAGCGAGTTAGAGCATGGAATGGCAAAGAGGCAGACAGACAAACAAACAGACGAACTGAATTCATAAACTCATTCAACTATGACGAAAAATTTTAAAAACGAAATTTTTGACGGTAAAAACATCGAAGTCGACTTGAAACACACATTTATATGATGGATACTAAGAAAAATCAGAAAATGACGCCATTTTGAATAACAGCCGCCATCTTGAATTCCCACGACTTTACGCGATGCCTCCCCCTCTGAAATACATTGTATTAATATAAAGTAGATACTCAGCAATCGGTATATTCTTATCACGATTTGCTGTTTTCTCAACCGTAGCACCCGGACTAATAGACATTAACGTAATGGAATTCTTTTGAGGGTCCTGTAAACGGACTGTAAAAGCTATACACTTCACATTTTTTTTCGAACATGTTATTGTAAACTTCATTAACATATAAATTACATGGCAATCTGCATCAATTTAAGCGAGTAGCGATATTTAAGCGAGTTTAAGCAAGGAACGGCAAGCAGACAGACAGACAAACAAACAGACAAACTGATATCATAAACCCATTCAACTATGACAGAAAGTGTTAAAAAGATATTTTTGACGTTAAAACCATCGAAATCGACCTGAAACACACATTAATATGATGGATAGTAAGAAACTTCAGAAAATGACGCCATTTTGAATAACAGCCGCCATCTTGAATACCCACGACTTTTCGCGATGCCTCCCCCTCTGAAATGCATTGTATTAACATAAAGTAGATACTCACCAAGCGGTATATTCTTATCACGATTTGCAGTTTTCACCTTATTTTGGTCGTGCAGATTTTGAATGTTTTTTAGCGCCCGGTACGGTATGCTATTTCTTTCTCCCAGTTTATTTTTTGTCGACTCCAAAGAACAAAGGCCCCACCAGTGGCTGAGAGGTTCTGCTCTCGAAGCTGGTAGACGGAAGGTGCTGGGTTCGAACCCAATCGCGCCCGTCGGCCTAATCGTTTGGAGTTTTCGTGGCTTTCTTGGAGCCATGGATTTCTATGCGTAAATACGGGTTAGTTTCCCTTAGAAAGACCCCCACGGAGGGCACTCCCCCCTCGGGCCTATATCCCTAGAGTAGATAATCGGCCGTCAAAAAATCAACCAACCAAAGAATAACGTTTCCTTACAGAAGCCAGTCGTAATAAAAAGCAGTACGATTAAATACTCTATAACAATTTTTTAAACTTCTAAGCATCGCACATTTTCAATTTTTATACCGTCGTATTGGAGAGAAAAGTACTTTTAAATGCAATTTGTTTGAAAATTGTACCTCCATTTTTTTTTTTTTAAATATTAATTTTTTTGTATTTTTTAGCAACATTTTTTTAAATTTTGGCAACTCAAGTACTCCATTTATATAGAAAGTAAAGGGAAAATAGTTAAAAAATAGCAATTATTTTTTTATGTTGCCATTTTCTCATAACAACTGAAAGAAAATGTAATTAAAATACGTGCTATTTTGAAAAAAATATAAACGAATAATTTTGGTTAAAACATGGATCTATTATAAACTATATTTAATTTTAAGTATCTATGGACGTGTGACGTTAGTCATGACATTTTGGTTGGAAACTGACTCCAAACAAACGGTTGCTATGCGTCATTTCTTTTTAAATATAAATCGTGGAAAATGTTACCAGTACATATCAAGTATTAAAACACTTAGATGTGAGATATAGATATAAGATATAGCTGTAACACACAAACAAAATAGAAAATGCAACATAGCAACCGTTTGTCTGGAGTCAGTTTCCAACGAAAACTTCATGACTGACGTCACGACTGAAATCGTCTATATTAATGTTACAAACAAATGACGGCCTATGAATCATTAGATAGCCGTTTTTTTTTTTCTTTTGTCGAGTTTCTTTGATGACGGTATCTTTTTAGTGCATTTGTATATTATTTTGCGATAGTGACATCCTATGCATGCTTTACTGTAGATATCTAAGAGTGGATCGTAAAAGTGGAATTCTTAAGCAATTGCGAATGGCGACATTTTACATAAAATAAAAGTGTGCTTTAAGTCTTAAAATTGAAATATGTTTCGTACTATTTATATATACATATATATATTTTTTTTTCATCTGGGGCAACACTAAATTCTGAAAAAGCAAAATTTCTGTTTTCTAGTTTTTATTTTTATTTTTATTTATTTTTATTTATTTTTGCATATTGTTGGGAAATTTTAAAGCATTAAGAATAGGTCATTCTATTTTTAT
Organism: Maratus speciosus; assembly: GCA_963932465.1. Classification (NCBI taxonomy): domain Eukaryota; kingdom Metazoa; phylum Arthropoda; class Arachnida; order Araneae; family Salticidae; genus Maratus; species Maratus speciosus. The sequence goes on along the minus strand of OZ010800.1, from coordinate 241,938,847 downwards.
TCTACATATATGTCATGAAGTTTTTGTTTCAAACAAGGAGGTGCGTGGCAGTACGATGAATATACATAAAAAGAGAAAAACTCTGCCTCTAATCGTGATTACACGCCGAAATACACGGTATATATGTATATCATTGAATGCATTTTTAATGATGTTCGCTACTCGCTTTTATTGATTGTTTTTCCCCATTCAAATGAGAATATATTTATTACGATTTTTTCTATTAGTACTGAAATAATTTTTGAATTCAGGATTGATCCGTTCTGTTTCCATTATTTTTATATGTTTTGTCGCAGTTGATTGGGCAATTTAACTATAGGAATTTATGATTAATCGCTTTATATACTTAAACAGAAATAATTTTCAACTTCCTTATACAGTGTAATATTTTCTTTGATAAAGTTTTTTACAATATACGTTTCCATTTTACCATTCCATTGTTCTGTTTTGCGTTTTTTTTTTTTTTTTTTTTTTGCCTTTCGTTTTTTTTAAAATCTATGAACATAGTAATATTATATTGACATTATTTTCTAACGTATACTATAATGATTGGTTAAATTCTATGGTGGCGATTTTATCACGTAATTTAAAAGTTCTTTTATATGCAAAAGTTGTATTATATACAGGGTGTCTCAAAAGGGGTGTGCGAAAGTAAAATGTGACAAAAAAAGATCCATCGGTCGGAGAGAAATGAGGTTTGTTGAAAAATATTCAGCATTGTGCGGGATTTTATATGACACCAACAAAAAAATTAGTTCAAAATCTCGACAATAGATGGCACTACTGCAGATAATTCCATAAAATAATTCTATATTGATAACACAACGCAAGATTTGGATACAAAGACATTAGGGAATACTACATATACATTTTTTTGTATCCAAATATTGCGTTGTGTGAGCAATATGGAATTATTACATGGAATTATCTAGAGTAGTGCCCTCTATTGCCGAGATTTGGAACTATTTTTTTTTTTGTTGTTGGTGTCATACAAAATCCCGTACCATACGGAATATTTTTTTTTCAAATCGCATGTCTCTCCGACACATAGATCTTTTTTTTTTTTTTTTTTTACCGCGTTTTGAGAAATCGCGGAAAACCCTTGACTGCGTTCGTTGGTTTTCATTGTAAACCAAGATTTTATAATGTCAGAAATATCCGATAAAACTTGTTTATTTGCAGATTGTAGTATTTTTTAGATGCAGGTTCACCAATAGAATAGATCGGTAGAGAAAACTCGATTTTTTAAAATTTTAGATGAGGCGAGTTTTGAAACTCGCGTCCTCATAGGTATCTACAGATATTGTGCGTGTGTATAATTTCACATAAATCCATTCATATTCCAGAAATTCGTAGAACAAATTAACAATTTGGTTTATCGGAGTATGGTTTTAACTATAATACTCATAAAAATGTCGGAATTTTTGAGGCAAAAGAATTTTTTTTTTTATTATTATTATTTTTATCTACGAAATTGTCGTCCATTTTCCAAGTCTTACGGCGCATGTTGCTTTTCGATATGACCAGTTTGCCATTTTTTAAATTTTGTTTAATTTGAACCTTTGTTTTTTTTTTTCATCTATTGCCACGAAAACTACCGTCTTCTAGAAAGTGCACTGGTATAAAATACACTACGATACGGTAATATTTTAAATGAATTTTTTAAAATGCGAATTGACTTATGGAAAACTCTTTATGCATATATATGACTAACTCAAGACTCTTTGGAGACTATTGTATTCAATTTTGAACTAAAAGATGCTTAATTTAAGACAGAAAAATATTTGTTTTTAGTTCATAATGAAAAACAAATCACTTTTTCATCTCTCTTTATATATATAAAAAGAAAAAAATAAATCTTCAATTTTCTTTACATTAACAAATGACAAAGTACACTAATTATTCGTGCATACGCCAACAAAAGTTAGCTTTAAAATTTTCAATATTATGAAAAAAATTTTTATAGTTTTAAAAATACATAAAACATAAAATAGTAAAAATTCTATTCAGCTACAATTAAAACTTATAGATACACTTTGAATTTTATGAACTTTCTGTGATTTCTGGCTCTATAAACGGAAAAATGTGTTTTTTTACTGTTTCGCTTGTTAAAAAACACAGAAAGTGTTTTCTAAATATAATTTATAGGTTTCACGGACCGTATAATGATTTAAATTTCGTACCTTGTTAAAAAATAATATTTCGACATTAGTTTCTACGGCCCCATCAGTGGCGGAGAGGTTCTGCTCTCGAAGCTGGTAGACGGGAGGTGCTGGGTTCGAACCCAATCGCGCCCGTCGTCCTAACCGTTTCGGAGTTTTCGTGGTTTTCTTCGAAGCCGTGAATTTCCATGCGTAAATACGGGTTAGGTTCCTTCAGAAAGACCCCCCCCCGGAGGGCACTCCGCCTTGGGCCTATATCCCTCGTGTAGATAATCGGCCGTCAAAAAATCAATCAATCAATCAATGTTAGTTTCTACGTGGTTATAGGCGGTTGTAAAATAATAAAAGTGAAAAAAGATGCAAGAAAAGTAACTAAATGTTGACCAAAAATCGATTACAATAGATAAATAGTTAAATCGTTTACTAAATTTATGCTGTTATTTCGTTATTTTCATTCTGCTTTGCTTGCTTGAATAATTGCAATGCCTTTTTAAGTACTTTTAAGAAGAGTATTTATTGTTATTTTGATATGCGCGCGTTCGGCTGATTGGCTTGATGTGGTATGACCATTTTTTGCACACTAACCAGATTGGAACTTCTGTTTAAAGTGGAATTAGACCGACTATGAATATTCAAGCCACAACCAACATGAGTAGTAGCTGCTTGAGGTTCAGATCATTATACAGATATTTTTAGAGATGGCAATCATAATAATTTTCGTTGTAAAGTTTTTTTTTCTTTTTTTTCTTTTTTTGTACGGCGATTATCTTGAAACTTCCATTTGGTTTATTAATTTGTTTTACTGCCGAGCGCTTCAAATGTGGAGATGTTTTCTAACACCAAAATTACTCTGTGTGCGTATACAGAACTCTGTCATTTCTTGAAACCATTGTAAATTTTAAAGACTCGATTAAGGCTGGAAAAAGAGTATGCTTTAAAAAAAAAAAAGTATAGGCAAATGCAATTGGGGAGGAAGTAAACCTGTCCCGGGTGACCGGCTCTCTTAAAAGTCCCGTCAGAAGCTCTATTTATTTTTATTTATTATTTTTTTTAGTAAAATACAGAAAGGTGAACTCGGATACTTACGTAAAATGTTCAAGTTATAATAAGTAACAAAAAAAAATTACAATAAAAAGGCAGAACTTGAGCCATATAAGTTGTACATGTTAATATTATTTCGCTGCACTAAGAAAAAAAAAACAATTAAAATAAATAAAATTCGTCTACCAATAAATCAGCAGGAGAGGTGCAACTATAAAAGACCCGAACTCTCAAAATGACAAAAAACGCCATCTGAAGAGGATGGCAGCTGAAAATGTGTAGAAACAATATTTTAACTGAGGACACTAATTTCTTTTTTTACATTCTGTAAATATAGTGATATTTCAATTTTAATAAAATACTAGCCGGCTTCGCCGTCTACGGTGGTCGGTCTTTCCAAAGGAACCTTGGATCAAACGAAGTATATTAGGGACTTTGACCTTCATGCGGACCTTTACTGGGAATGTCCTTTTGTGATTGCTGAAAATGATACGAACGCCATTGTGCCATTATATTTTGTAATGTGTGAAGCAAAATTTCAGCTGTTAAGGACAAACTATTTTAGATGATTATTCACAACCTGATTTGGTAAACAACGTTACAACGGTAAGCAGTGTACTAAAACCTGAAAAATTATATAATTAAAATGGACGTCTCATCAAAATCCATCCAGTAATACATTTTAAAAGACTATTTGTCACAAGCACATCATTATACAGCTTTTCCGCATAATTCTATAACCAAGCAACGCAGAACAATATGCAATATACGGAAACTATACTTAAAAATTGCCTAATTAGTCTCCTCAAAATCTCTTCAGTAGAATATTTTAAAAGACTAATCTTTCTCAATCGGGTTTATCTGATTATAGAACGGTTTAAAAAGGCTAATCATAATAGAGTTCTTATTCTTATAGAATTTTGTCCCATAATTTTATAACTAAGGAACGTAAAAGGATATGCAATGTACTAAAACCTTTTTTCTGAAAAATTATCTAACTAATCCCGTAAGTCTCACTAAAATCCATTCAGCAGAGCTCAAGTTATAAGCAGACGGAACAAAATTTCCATTTGTATTTTATAAATATGGTATATGTATTATTTTTCAATTCCTACTATTAGTTCACACTCCCCCTATATTTATTTATATATATATTTATTTATTTATATATTTATATATCTTGTTCAAATTTTCAATCGTTAATAAAATACTCATTATTCATCCTATCAAGTTGAATTAAATTTTTTTTAACTTGTACTGGATGACAATTGATGTTAATACAGTTTTTTCAAATGCTAATTAATTAATTAAATTTTAATTAATTAATTTTAGTTTTGCATGGGAAGCAATATGGCAGCCATTGGTTATTGAAGATCAATGAAAGTATTTTCAATAAGGGTTTACCATAGGGGGAACCCTGTTCTGTCGCCAAATACCACCAAGTTTGTCGCCAACTTGGCGATATATCGCCAAATTTGGCGGCCAAAGTGAGGCCAACTTGGCGACATCTCTAATATTTCGCCAAATTCCCATAGACTTCCATTGTAAACCTACTTGCTTATAGAAAATCAAGAAATTGAGATATTTTAATGCAACAAAAACTAATATTAGCTTAAGGGATTATATTAAATTTTTATTTGATGACCTAAGTAGGAATTGACTTTAAAAACAACATTTTTATATTACTTATTAATAAGTAATTACTCAATTTTTTTTTCATAAGTCCTACATAAAGACTCGCATTCGGATCACTGCCAGGCCCCTTAAACTCTCTCTGCGGCCTCGGGCACATGCCTATTTAGATAGATAAGTGTGGGAAAACATTGATTTCCTCAACGTTAGCAGTAAACACCATCTGATCTAAAGTAATTTAGCTGCAAGCGTTTCACAAAGTTTGATAAGAAGTTTCGCTAGAATTTCTAAAATAAAGTTACTTTTGAACTCGTGGATTTCACGTTTAGTGATTATAAGCATCGCACTGTACTACTTCCAATAGAAAGTCAAGTGTTGAAGTTTATGAAATATTATTAAAAGTATTAGTTTGATTTAAGAGTTAGATTTCAGTGAAAGTGTCATTTTAAGTTATGTTTTAGAATATCTTTGACAATCGAAATGTATTACCTTGCATTTTGATCTTAGCATAAGTTTTAACAAGAACGAAAAAGCATGCGCACGGCATACATTATGAGACACTTTCCAACACATTTAGAATATTATAACAAAACTTCACATGAAAGATGATGTCTAAACGAACAATTCAGAAAGCGATGATGCATAGCCCAATTTTTGCTATTACCATGAATAGTGGGGAAAATAAAAGATTATTTTGTGCAGCCCTGTGGCTATGCATACTACATAGTTAGTTAAGTTAACCCTTTATGTACTGAATTATGAATTCATGAAAATTTGATCTTCTAAAGCCTTTTTCGTCAATTTTTGAAACTACATTAGAAGATTTGCAGATTCATTTAATAAATTTTAGAAGATTTTAGAAGGATTGAAGGATCTATAAGGATTTATTAAATTTGAATGTATAGGGAACTTGTGTAGTATTTATAACCCCCATCAAATCTTTTATTTTAAATATTTTTCTTAGTATTTTGTAGAACTAGGAAATGTACAAATATAATGTTCTTACAATAGAAATATAGACATTTTTCCGAATTGAAAAATCCCCCTCCCTAACGCCAAAGACATGAAAAGATGCAAAGGCAAAAGAAATCATCCTTTTAAAAATATTTTTGTTTTGTGTAACCAATAATGCTTTTGGAACAAGATAAAGTAATGCATCATTAACTCATTCTAAACTGTATTACAACTAATCGATGTATTAACTGAATTTTATAACAGGTTATTTTAATGGTACTTACAAGTACCGTCAGCAGGTAAAATGTTAAGAGCATAGCACAGTTAAAAAAATTTATTCAACAATATCCGCCAATGAACGAATGTTGTTGAAAACGTTTGCACAGTAGTATAGGATCTATATAATTTATACACAACAATTAATATTTAAAAAATAATTAAATTTAAAAACGCATGTCATAGCTGAAAACGCACTTCCAGCAATTATTTTTTGCTGTCTTCAATAGTTCAATTATTGTTCATTTTCTTCTGTATACAAACATTTTGTGTGTTCCTATAAATGAATGATAAATTATATGCTCACCACGTTCTATAGTAAGAACCTTGTAGTACACTTCAGTGATATATATCAATTTCAATATCTTTAAAATGGTGTAATATCATTAAAATACATCGCAAACGATTTTTCCCCCATAGACCATAATGCAAAGGAATTCCTTTGATTGTCTTTGTAAATGAACCGTAAATGCTACACACTTAATTATCAATAGCGAACATGCCGTAGTAAATTCCAGTAACATATATCAATTTTATGGCAATTGGACTCTATTTGCACGAGTTAGAGCACAGTCAGACAAACGGACAGACAAACCGAATTCATAAACACTTTTCAGCTATGTTGGAAAGTGTTAATAAAAAGTTGTTAAATTTTAAATTAGCTGTATCAGTCATATGAAGAACGTGCAGCATTAAAATGAACAAGTATCACAATTAATATCCTCAAACAAATTTATAGAAATATCTTGCAAATAAATTTCTTTAATAAATATTTTACAATGCATTTTTAAAAATTTTGGAAGGGTTATATGAAAGAAAAAGTTTGAATTGATAAGTAAAGCGAAGCAGTGGCGTCGAAAGGGAAGAAATCCTGGAACTCATAAGAGCCACTGAAGTTAAGTGTTATCCCACTTTTTTACAGGAGCATAGAAGATTTTCGGACTGAAAATTAAATATATTTAGTGAAGTTTTTTGCGTCTACAATCTAAGTTAAAATATATAGCATTTTGCATGCGAAAACATAAATTTTTAATACACAGAAACCAAATTTTCATTATTTATTTATTTATTTATAGAATACACTTTTTGATTAATTTTACTCAGTGTTTCTCGTGTAGTTTACTGCAAAATAAATTAAAAACATCGTTCAAATATATGCAAGAGCCTTCTACTTGTCTGGTGTTATTTTTAAAGTGTGCATCCATAAAAAATTGCCGGTGTCAAATTTACTGTATAAGCTGTTTTTAGGAAAAAGTCTTATTTTGCTTTTTATGAAAACGAAATAATTCAAAAAGCAACAGTAAAGATAAGGGAAACATTTACGATTTCATTTAAAAATAGTGAAATTGGTTCATCCGTTGCTGAGATATTTCTGCTGAAAAAAAAGAAATTTTTTTTTTTTTTTTTTTTTTTTTTTTTTTTGAAGAAATGCATCAATAGATGATTAGTGTAATGTCAGATATTCAGAAAATGTAAATAATAATAATAATAATAATAATAATAATTTTTATAGACAAAAAGCTCCTATGTTCCTTCAATATTGAAAAGCAGTTTTAACAATTCGTACGTTATGGTTAATGTGAATAAAGAGATTTTAAAGAAAATTTCCTTTTTGGCGTTTCATTCATCTGACGAAATGCTATTCGTCTCACTCCTCTGTCTGTCTGTCACATAGTTCGTACTCGGAAACCGTATCAGTTCGTTAGAGATTTAAATATTGCATACTTAAGGGGTCTCAGGCTTCAAAATTTTAGAAATTTTAATTTTTTTAGATGTTAAACTCCTACCTTTTCTGAACATTTTGATATAATTGTTTCCTTGAAATTTTCATCAGAACAGAAGTTACATCTTTTAGACTGCTCAATAGCTGAAGCTGCGTTTCCGAAACTTTGAAGCTATTTTTCTGCAAATGACGTTTTATGGGCATAACGCGCACGATATCTCAAAAACTTCTGAATATTTTTTCACGAAATTTTCAAAAACACATGTTTTATATTAGTCTGTATAAACGGAACCTAAAATTTCCTTTTTATTGTTAAAAGAAATATTTTTTTTGGTAGTTTTTACTGTTGAAATTAAAAAAAAATTGTATTAGCTAAATACAACTTTGTATTAAAAATATAAAAATGCTTTAAATACAAATTTATTTAGGTTCAGTTTAATTATTACAGTCTGAAGCATAATTAGGCATAAAAAGTTTATTCTAGTAGGAAAATGTATTTTGTAATCCTGATCGTAAACTGTCATACCCATTTTCTACTCGACAAATGTCTGACAGTTTTATGTCCCCTATAAATAATAATTCTTAATCTTGTAATTTTTTACATAGATGAAATGAAATAACTTATTTATATATTTTATCCCAATAAAAATTGTGTTTTAAAATCGTATACATTTGAAGATATTAAATGTTTAAAATGGTCTTTTATTTTTCCTTTTTCTCATTTTAAGAGTCCTGAGACCCCTTAAAGTTGAATACCTCCCATCACACAGCAAATCAAAAAAATTTTAAAAAGTCACATATAATTTATTTAAATGAATTAATTCTCGTTATTGACTACTTCTGCCATCTTTGAAATAACTATTAAACGAAACCCTTAGTGCGATCTTCGACAACATTTACCTACACTGTAATAAATAATCTGTAATTCTAAACATGTAAAGTCACATAAATCGGTATGCTTACTAAAGTTTTATTTATAAACTTTACAAAAAAAGATGTAAATCAACAAAATAAGTTTTTGTAAAGCTACAGAAATCCGTAGCTTTACAAAAGTATCTACTAAAGTTACAGTATTCTTACTAAAATTTTATCTGTAACCCAGGTTGCATTACATAAAGAGTTCTTGGCATCCCGGTTTCCTAAAAAATTCTTAGTAACCTTACAGATTTTTGGATTTACAGTACAAAAGTGTATCTGTTACATGAAATTTTGTTGTTGCCGTTACATAAAAAGTTCTAGGAATCCCAGCTTTCTACAAAAGTTTTAGTAACTTTACAGAATTTTTTTTACAGTACACTGTAAAAAAAAATCTGTGAAGTTACTAAAGTTTTTCTAGGAAACTGGGATTCCTAGAACTTTTCATGTATCGGCAACAACAAAATTTCATGTAACAGACACACTTTTTCGCCGAAAATCAAAAAATCTGTAAGGTTACTAAGAATTTTTTTTGGAAACTGGGATTCCGAGAACTTTTCATGTAACTGCAGCCAGGGTTACAAATAAAAGTTTAGTAAGATTACTGAAATTTTAGCAAATTCATTTGTAAAGTTACAGATTTTTGTAGCTTTACAAAAACTAGTTTTGTAGATTTGCAGCTTTTTTCGTACAGTTACAGGTGAAAGTTTAGTAAGCATGTAACTTTACATCTGTAGAACTACAGATTTTTTTTTACAGTGTATACATGTCTTAGATAAATTTCTGAGTTTCTTTAAAATTTCCTCGACATGGTAAAGAAAGATGCGAAAATGAGCAGATAGAAATTCGGGACTAGCTGAAGGCATAGGAAAGGACTTTTCTATGGTCTGAAAGCTATTCTCAAGTTCACTGCTCAACAAGCGCGAAACTTTCTGACGCAACGACGAATTCTTTTTTAACCGTACAGGTATAAAATTGGCAATCCTGACTATGGAAGCGATTTGGAATAGAAATGAGTTTTCCATTTTTCGATAAATAAATTACACATCGTGTTATAAGCGATTTTGATCACGTGACAAGACTCCCTGTTGAGAATGTATTGGATCATGTGACCCAGGGCGGATTTTGACTACGTCATAATCCCGAACTGGTGAGAAAACTATTGTTTTTTTCTTTCAGATGGAATAAATTTATCTCGAAAATGGAGCCATGCTTGATATTATCCCATGGAATTTCTTATAAGTTTTATTTCAGTGTTAAATATTTTAATTGTCGTGTTTACGTTTGCTGTTAATAAAATGAAGAAAAGGCATCAGGACTTTAATTTGAAAACTTTCAGCACGGCACTTGAATATAGAAATATTCTTCTATTACTTTCGAATTCACGAACCCCCTTTGTTTCTGCTTATCATTTTCGTTTTACTTCCCCCTACTATCACTGGCTTTTTCTCCTTTCGTCCGGAAATTCAGTTCAAAACGCCTATTTTAACAGTAATTTCTGAAATACCTATTGCGTTTATAAAAAGAAAAAAAAAAGCTTTTGATTACATAGTTTCTGAATAACAATACCTGCTATTTTCATGCGTTTCCGAACAAAAATGAATTAAAGCTTATGTCACAAATTTGCCCCTTTGGATTTGAGAACAGCCTTAATATAATAAAAAGTGTTAGATATATATGTATATAAACTCTGTTTATGGCGTCAAATGTCGCCATCCGAAGAATCTACAGTAGTCTTTCCAGTTTTTCCGGACAAGGGTCCACTCCTCCTCCAGACCTCTATCCCTTATTGCTTTTTCAATATCATGCATCTTTCGTTTCTTTCGTTTCTTCCGCGTTTCCTTTTTTTATTTGTTTTATAATTAAATGTGATTTTGGGTAATCTTTCATCACTCATTCTTTTAACATGACCATACTAGATTGATTAATTGCTTTTTTCTAATATCATATAATATGGTTCCCTTTATTTTCATCATTTCCTTGATTCTTTTATTTCTCATTCTTTCTATTCTTGATATCCTGCATGATCTTCTTATGGCTCTCTACTGCCGCTAATTTCTTTCTTTCTGTCTCCATAATTCTCCAGCCTTCTTCTCCATATAACAATATGCTCTTTACAATAGAATTGTATATTTTATACTTTCTTTTCTTAGACATCTCCTTACTTCATCAAATAGATTTTAATAGATTTACATGCTTCCTCCTCTATCAAATTCTGTATTTAATTTCCTGTGAGTCTCTCCCGTCTCCATTAAATTCTACACTAAGATATGTATAATGCTCACAGCTTTCTATTTTTATTTTATTATTTAGATTTAGGTCTGTCTCATTTCCTCCTATACATAGGTATTTGGTCTTCCCAACGTTCATGTAAAGTCCCCATCTCTCATATTTTTCCTTAATTTTATTGTCATTTTCTCCAAATCATTTTTACTTTTTGCAATTATAACTTGATCATCTACGAATTATAAAATAAAAATTGAAATTCCATTCACATTAAGTCCCACTCCTCTGCAGTTCTCCTTCCAAATTTTCAATGCTACTTCAGCATAAATTTTTAAAAGTGTTGGGGAGATACAACATCCCTGTCAAGAGTCCTTTATCTGTTATAAAGCCTTTGGACAATCTTTGGCCTATTTTAATCTTTGTTTTTGATTGTCTGTAAAGTTCAAGAATTATTCTAATAATATTTAGATTTATATTCATTTCATTTAATACATTTCATAATTTTGCGATTGGAACGTTACCATATGCTATCGAAAGATCAATAAATAGAAGACGAATTTGATTTACCACTGTCATTTCCTTTTCAACAATTTATTTAAGATAAAATACATTATCCATACATGATCTCTCTGCTCTAAATCCACTAAAAAGTGTTAGATGCCGATGAAAATATATTGCGTTTTACGGCGATCCATCTGTTTTTTAACAAAAATGGCTGACATTTCGTCAATCTCGGATCTCTATCTTATGTAAGGATGTCTAGAAGCAAACAGTTACCCATGCACCTTCTTTTTCAATTAAAAAATTGTTCAAAAGTTTCTTTTTATTTAGAAATCGTTTAAATTTAACAAATATCTTTATTATCTAACTAATGTAGGAAGAAATCTACAGAAGGCTTTAAAAAAATTGCAATTATAAATTTGCCTGGGTTTTTATATAAATGTAAGAATTTGACATTAAAAATAAATGCAACAAATAATATAATAGATGCTTTGTTCTGCAACTAATAAAGATTTCAAAAATTGTGTAATTGCCTAAAATCATGCAACTATCATGTTATAACATTTTGAGTAAATTTATTGTACAGGTGGTATTATAACTTAGTATCACTTAATATTTATCTTACAACGAGGACGCATATTTATATTTAACTATATAGATTTTAATATACATGAAAGGATAAACACCAGCTCATTTTTAAAAACTTAAATTTAAAATCAAATTCAAAATTTTAAAATTTGAAGCCCGAACTTATATTCTATTAAACTTTAATTCTGAAGCTTAAAGCTTATTGCCCCTGGTAACATTATTTTCCAAAAATACATTTTATTACTTTCAGATTTCATTTTCGACAGATCTTTAAGAGTGAAAGATTATCTCAACAATTTTTACCGACACATGTGGTTTGGACTGGGTGTGTAAACGAGCCCAGGGAATCGTACGGGTCTTAACCACATGTCACACAATAGCTCAACTTCCAATAAAACTAAAGTTCCTCCTATCAGAACAGTAATGTCCTCTGAATGGAAATAATTTTAATTACGCCATTTAGATAGTCGGGAGCAGCTATTTTACGCCACTTTTCCCCCACTATGTTTTGCTAGACAAATTCACGTCGCTTCACTGAAAGTTCCAGGAGGATAGTAGTCAACCCAGCTGGGCCTGATTTTCAAAGGAGACTTGTACGTACAAGGATAATAAACCAGGCCCAGGCCGAAAGAATCCCACTGTGTATTTAATCAGCAACGAACACTTCCACATATATCTAAAACCCACGAAGAGACCTACGCTAACTTAAGTGTGTATTAAAAAAATATTTTCCCTTCCTGAACAGCTCGAAATTTTCCGAGACATTTTCTGACTCATTTTAAAACTAAAATCATGAAACTTGCTGAGGTGATTTTTGAAGAGATGTGTAAGAGGCCGTGTGATTTTATTTTTCGTTATATTAATTAGAATTTGATTGTTAAACAATTATTTTCTCAGTATGACCATTTTTTTCATTCCCAGATCTCCCGCTTCGGAAAATTCTTTTCAAAAAGTCAACTTTGACAGAATTTTTTGCAATATTTTCTGCATTTATGAAAAAATCGCAAGCACATTATGCACTTTCTAAATAAGATAATTTGCCAGTTTTATGCGTTTGAGAGAAGAAAGAATTTAAAAATAAATCAGAAAATAAGCAGTTTGGATTGGCATACACCCTTAAAATTCACGAAACGCCATGCAAGGGAACGAGCAGAACGCGATCCTTACATAAATATTTACGAAACAAGTTAATAGAACCGTTCATCACACAGCCATTTCTTACAATATCTCTGTTCAATGACTTCACCTCTGGTTACAAACGAATACTAATAATTCCTTGGGATTTCTCATCCATTCCCTAGTAGTTCAAATGAACCACTCGTTTAATTTATGATGACTTCTTCAAACTTTTTGACTATTATTTTGATCTGTCTTTTCAAGAGCACCTTCATCTAAGTCCGCATAATTGTTTATAAGAGATTTACCTTTTCAGATTTATCCATAGTATAGTCACATTCTTTATTCACAACTGCACTCAAAAAAATGAAGTACTGAAAAATGAGTAAATTGATGCACTCATATCGAATTGAGTATGTTTGGATCAAAAATGAACCAATGCTTTCTCAATTTTGGTCCATCACATGTTATCAAACCCAAAGGAAACGATGATTGTGTAGCATGTAATGCTTTATTTCATTTATGGTGGCATAAAAGATGACTATTAATGTAAATATTAAATTTAACACAGTATTTTAAAGTAATTTAAAATGCTTGCAAATAATGCTCTAGTCATAAAAATAATCGATTTGGATATCTTGCTAATAATTTTGCTATTTTTCTTAATAAATAATTAATTAAACATTTCTTGTTAATAATTGTGAATGCGAAATAAATGTCAGTACATTTTTACTTTAATTTGTAGGTTCATAACGATTGATATTTGAACACAACCATGGAAGCAAAAATGAGTACATGTGTTTCTCGCTTCTGAGTAAATTTGGATCGGAGCTATTTTGAGTATGTGACGTATTTAAAATTGAGTAATTTTATCTCAATTTTGAGTACCCATTTTTTCAGTGTGTATATTAATGACAAACTGTATACTAATGACAACTGTAACAATCGAATACTAATAATTTCTCCGGATAGGGCAAGGTGTATCTGAACTTATGGCCGGATATGTAAAAGATGATAATACACGTTCAAACAAACAATTTTTGTAGAGGGACCTGGGTCACAATCCACTTAATCAATTAAAAACACAGGGCATTACGCATCAAGTCATACACGGATTTTCCTTTATAACTGTAACAATAATGAAGACATTTTGACAAAATTTTCAGTACAATTAGTTTGTTTTCTACAAATTACGTGACATCAAAGAAAGGTCTGGAAGTGCACAGTAATTTGGTCTGTGAGACTGCATGCATTGTTAGCTACAGTCCGACTTTTGGGAAGCATTGCTCAGTATTTCTTGGATGTGGTCGATGCTCATTTTAATCACTTATTAGGATTTCATCACGTTTCTCAAATAGCAAAGTAAACATTTAGCTAAAATGACTTCATTTCCGTTACAGTTTAAAACAAAAAAATCCTGGTTCTATTTGATGCAATATACCCTTTAGATTTGAATAAGTAACCGCATTATGAAACTAGTTTCATATACTAAAGTTTTGTTTTCCTTGACATGTTTTATCATCCCTTTCTGTTTTCAATATCTGTTCTGATACAGCCTGTAAAAAAAGCAATCCATCTAGAAGTTTGTTCTGATGCTATTCCTCCTTTAAGAGATCGTTTCTGTATCATCATCAAATTACAGCCTTGAATGCATTTCTGAATATTATTAAACATCTGACAATCATTTAAAAAAATAAAAGACGCTCCTAGTGTAATTTACTAAAGATTTTCGCGATTGAGTAGTTAATCAACCGTATAAGCAAAAAATAACAACATTCGAAGAATAATAACTCTATCTTCCAATTCATTCAGTGGTTAATAAAGCTATCAAATATGACAGCCAGCTATCCCAATTGTTATCTTAGATGTCTATATTTTTTCTTCAACGCGCTGCAATTCGATCAATCCTACCTGTCTAAATTGTAATTAACAGTACCACAGCTTTTAACATATCCTTAAACAAGAGAAAAACTTACAGTAAAATTAATTAGCAAAAAACAGAATACAAGAAAAAGAAAAAAAATAATCCTTTAAATGAAAAAATGCTTTCTTTTTTTCCTAAGAAAGAAAACTGTTTGAACAATCTTCTTAATCAGCCATCGCTAGCGAGTACTTTTAATTGCCTTACATTTCATAAATTTTTGTTTGCCTAGCTGTCTGTCTGTCTGCCTTGCGCAAACAAAAATTTCATTAAGGCATGTGATAGGTTTGAACTGCTTTCAGAGAGTGAAGAAACTTTGAAGCACTGATTACCCTTAAGAAAGTTTATCGTTATTCTGGTGGAAAATGATGTTTGCACGTGCTCTTCACAACAATGATGAGGGCTAAATTTGTAAGTAATGGTTGTTCGGATTGCAAAAACAAAGTTCAGAGGGTGGTATTTTTGTTTTAATTCGGTTAATTATTTTTCGTATTATTTTTTAAGTTGATATGAGAACAATAAATATAGCATGCATTTGTTTGAATTATGTGTTCTGCTATTAAATATAAGTTCGCTATATACAAAACTAAAGAAATAAATTTAAGAAAGTTAAAGACAAGCGATAAATAGGGGAGAGTAGCCGAATTTGGACCACTTCACTGATTTTCAGGTGTAACTCACTTCATTTTTGGAATATTTGCAAAATATCATTACACGTGGTCAATCTATTTATCTGCTAATTAAATAAACCTTTAAAATAATGTATTTTCCAAAATCTTAAGTTTTACTTTAATTTGAAAAATTTGTCAAAAGTGGTCCAAATTCAACGACTGATCACCTAAGTTGGATCCCCAGTCTCCTACATTGGACCAAGCAATATTAGGTTGTTTCAATGAGTAGGGAATATAACTAATTTTATTAAAAGCAAAGTTTGCGATTAATGAAACAATCAAACACAACAATAGCAATGAAATACAATGAAAGCAAATGTCTAAATGTAAGTGTAAAGTAATTTTAAATCAAAATATATTCAAAATGTAAATCAAAAGTAATTAAGAATAGAAATTATGGAACAGATTGCCAATTACTTGAATATTATGTAAGAAGTGATGCAAGGCTTACACATGAACTTATTTTGTTCATTTTTTATTCTAGCGCACTTTACATGGAACCATATTGGCAATTTGAACATCGAATCATTTCTGCTATTTTATTTTTCTTACAAATTAGGAAAACCAATCATCCCTGTCTTGATTTTTCTTTTTAGATTCTGAATCATTAGGTTTTTTTTGCAACAGAAGTTTTCTTTACCTCATGTCTGTAGTTTTCTTTACCTTATATCTGTCGTTCTTCCCTTTCATCATATTTTTTCTAATTAAATTAAGACTGTTTTTTAAAACTTGATTTTCCAATTGCTTTTGTGTTTTGAGAGCTTCATTTGTCGTGTTTTATTTTTTTCATTCCAAGGTTTACTTTATAAGGCGAAGATGTTAGCACAGCTATTTTTGGGCTCCATATGTACTTTGACTTAGCTGATGTTGGCAAGGGAGATATTCTTTGATTTCTAATTATTCTTTGGATTTTTCAGGGGTTTTGTAGCTGCAGCATTCTTGTGTGTCAATCCCTTCACAACTTACTCCTTCGTTTTCGTTTCCTATATCTTTAACAACTTTTGCTGTCACTGATGTTTTTCTTCCAGACTGTTTGTCGGTGGCGTTTTCCTATTTTTTTTTTTTTTTACTATCTTAGTTTTAGTAGGTTTCATGATTACTGACTTTGACTCCGAAATATCACTAGCAGGAGAATCAACGGATCTATCTGTAGTGACTATATTCTCGTCAGGAGTAAGTACAGAAGCAGTTGCAAAATGCTGACTTTTAAAAACATGCCGTGTAGGAGGCCAAATGCCACTTATTGTCAACACTGTAAATAAATGCTTCGTAGGAATAATGAATTAAAAGAAAATGAATACAAATGCATACAAAATAAAAAAAATTGCAAACAAAAATTATTGCATAAGCATGTAAAAATATATTTTATGTTTATATAGACCTAAACTGTATAAAGAAATTGATAAAGATGTACAAAAAAATAAATTAAAATAGTCAAAAACTTGCATGGAGATAGTAATCTATTATAAAATATTAAAAAATAAAAAAATAGTATCTAAGGCGTACAGCCTTCGAAATTCATTACTTACTTTTCAGATTTATGGACGTATATCTGGTCCAATTTAAGAATTAAAATTGGACCAACTAAGGCAACTGCGCCATTTTTTTAAACAGATAATCTCAAGACTAACAACAAAAATAAAAGCAAACAAATCCACGTGAAACATATGCACAATCAACACATGAATTTAGATATGTATATGAAAACAAGACAACTTACCTAAGACTTAAAGTATTCTCTTACGTGGAGTATGAAAAAATTAGATCGAAACAGCTAATTTTAAGTTTTTTTTTAATTTTCCGAAAACGGCACGTGGAAGACTTCTAATCATAAATAATGTCATTCTGATGAGTAGGATTTCAGCGGAAGATGGCGTCTCTTTCTGTAATTAACGGTAGAATTGCAGCGGTCAATTTAAAGCGGCGGTCCAAATATGGCTACTCTCCCCTATTCCAGTTTAACTGGAGATCTCCCGTAGATTAATTCTTTGAAATTTTATATTATTTTAAATTGCAAATATTAAATGTTCGTTTTTTCGAAAGTT
This sequence comes from Maratus speciosus, assembly GCA_963932465.1. Lineage (NCBI taxonomy): Eukaryota > Metazoa > Arthropoda > Arachnida > Araneae > Salticidae > Maratus > Maratus speciosus. The sequence goes on along the minus strand of OZ010800.1, from coordinate 241,921,076 downwards.
ATGTAAAGAAATACTAAACTATAATGATATTAATGGCAATATTCACTATTAAATTTAAACAAAATCTTTTTCCTAACTAGATTAAATATTTAATAAATCATACTTTCCTAAAACTTCTTCTTGCTGCTCTTTGTCTTTTTACTTTCTTCTATCTTCAATAGAAGAAAGTATTGTAATCGAAATTTTTTTCGACTTCCGGTTTTCGACGGATTTGCATATTTTAGGGGTCAGAGATTCCAAAAAACATGTTTATAGAAAATGTCTGTCTGTCTGTGTGTCCATCTGTCCGTCTGTCCGTCCGTCCGTCTGTCCGTCTGTCCGTCTGTCCGTCTGTCTGTCGCCATTGTACCATCAAAAAGTGTATGAAGTTATGTATAGAATTAAACCAAAATTTTATTATAAGTTTTTGGCTATGGCAAGCAGGTCCTCCCGGAATTTGGAAAAAATTCGCCGGTAGGGGGCGCTGATATAACAATTTTTGTGCGATTTTGAATATTGTACCATCCAAAAGTGTATGGAGTTATACATAGAATTGAACCAAATTTTTAGTTTAAGTTTTTGGCTATGGCAAGCAGGTCCTCCCTGAATTTGGAAAAACATCGCCGGTAGGGGGCGCTGTAATTGCGATTTTTGTGCGATTTTGAATATTGTACCGTCCAAAAGTGTTTGAAGTTATGCATAGAATTAAACCAAATTTTTATTTTAAGTTTTTGGCTATGGCAAGCAGGCCCTCCCTGAATTTGGAAAAAATTCGCCGGTAGGGGGCGCTGTAATAGCGATTTTTGTGCGATTTTGAATATTGTACCGTCCAAAAGTGTATGAAGTTATGCATAGAATTAAACCAAATTTTTATTTTAAGTTTTTGGATATGGCAAGCAGGTCCTCCATGAATTTGCAAAAAATTCGCCGTTAGGGGGCGCTGTAATAGCGATTTTTGTGTGATTTTGAATATTGCACCATCGAAAAGTGTATGAAGTTATGCATAGAATTGAACCAAAAAAAAATTCTTGGCTATGGCAAGGAAGTCCTCCCTTAATTTGTAAAAAAATCGCTCGTAGAGGGCGCTGTAATAGCGATTTTTGTACAATTTTTGTGCCATTTTGAATATTGTACCGCCGAAAAGTGTATGAAGTTATGCATAGAATTGAACCAAATTTTATGTGTTTATTTTTGGTCATGTCACGAAGGTCCTCCCTGAATTTGGAAAAATTCTGCCGGTAGGGGGCACTATAATTGCGATGTCTGTACCATTTTCATTATTGTACCATCGAAAAGTGTATGAAGTTATAAATATAATTGAACCAAATTTTTTGTGCATGTTTCTGGCTATGGCAAACAAGTCCTCCCTGAACTTGAAAAAATTCCGAAAGAAGGGGGCGCTATTATTCCGATCTCTGTGCCATTTTCATTATTGTACCATCGAACAGCGTATAAAATTATGCATACAATTGAACCAAAATGTTTGTGCTTGTTTTTGGCTTTGGCCAACAGGTTCTCCTTGAATTTGGAAATATTGCGCGGTAAAGGGGCTCCGTGCTAGCGATTTTTGTATACTTTTCTTGATTTTTTCTTAGTTCTATTGTGCATCGGCGGCTCATGCAGCGGCGGGAACTCGCTTCCTGCTATGCCGGCTATTCACAAACAGCTAATAACGACAGAATAAGGAAAAATTAATAATTTTAACAAATATCATGATATAGATTAACTCGTTTTTAGTCCGTTTAATTGACTTGAGCAGAAATTTAAGATGAAAATCAAAGTTGGTATAGTATTGAACTAATAATATTGAAGTATTAACATGTGTAACTAGGTTTTGAAATATTAAGATGTATAAGATAGAAGAAAGTTTTGGGATTGGCACATCCAACTAGTTTTCTTATAATAATCACAAAAAATGAACTTACAAATTTAGAAAGTGAATGTCGATTTGCAGATATTGAATATTATATCTACGAAATTTATTATATATATTTTTTAATTACTAGACTGAATTTTCTTCTTTTTCTATTTTTTAAGCATATTTTTTTAGGGTTTAAATATTTGCAAAAAGTGAACCTATGTATAGTACACAGGGAGTGTACAGTCGGCCGAAAACCATATACACTTTAAGCATCAAATCATTCCAGAAGAAAAAAATATAGAAATAGTTGCTCAACAGGAAATTATGTTTTCTTTTGATTTGTATGCCCCACCATTGGCCGAAGAAAAAAGCTGGTAGACGGTTTGCTTCCAAACATGGTAGACGAGAGGTGCTAGGTTCGAACCCAATCGCGCCCGTCGGCCTAATCGTTCGGAGTTTTCCGAAGTTTCTTCGAACTTTGAATTTTCTTGCGTAAATAAGGATTAGGTTCCCTTAGAAAGACCCCCACGAAGGGCACCCCCCACCCCTTTGGGCCGGCCCATATCCCTCATGTTGATAATTGACCGTCATAAAAAAACGCCATCTTTTAATTTATGGTATACAGTAAGCTTATGCGTGATCTTTATAGTGAAATTGTGCAAAACTCTACAATTTTCAACACGTATACCTCGTTTTAACATCAGATTTGAATTTTCAGTGATTTTTATCTTAGAATACCAATGAGGAAGTACTTCGGTCAAGTAATTTAGGAATTATGAATGTTTAAAGTTTAGAACAACTAATGTTAAATTCAAGGGTAATCTTGCGAAACAGATAGCAAAACAAATAGTTTTCCAAACATAACTCAAGAACTACTTGGCGTAATGAGCTGTAATTTTGGCTTAGCATAGTTGAAGCTTCTAGAAATTTATTTTTCTTTTTAAAACTATGGGTTAGGTTCATAATTTTTTCAATAAAATATATATTTTTTATTTTAGTTTCGAAAAAACATACGATTTTTTTTTTAACAGAAATCGATTTCTAGAATCTTCAAATATGCGAATCTAAAAATTCACTGCATTCCACCAAAAAGGTTCTTGAGTTATGTTTAAAATGCTACCCACATTATGATCTGTTTGCAACGATTACGAATAAATTTAACATTAGGTGTTTCATATTTTAAGCATTCATATTTCCTAAACTACTTGATCGAATATTTTCTTCTTTGATATCCTAATGTAAAACGTAATAAAAATGCCACATATGAGAAAACATTAGATGTTCGTATTGAATATTTTAGAGTTTGGAACAAAAGTGAAAAGAACATAAATTGAAAAAAAAAAAAAAAAAAAAAAAAAAAAAAGGTAATTCACAATCGAAAGTTTATTTCAGTCATTTCTGTGACAATTTAGTATTTAAATACACATGGTACCTTTATTTTTTTTCCGACTGTACAGTTACAGAAATAGTATAATGTTTTACGAATACATATTTATCATGTTTTCAAACTAAAAAGGAATTTCCGTAAAATAATATAAACTAGTTGGATGTGCCAATCCCAGCCTTTCTTCTATCTCATACATCTTCACGTTTCAAAAATTAGTTACAAATGTTAGTACTTCAATATTATTAGTTCAATACTGTACCAACTTTGATCTTTTTCTTAAATTTCTGCTTCAATCAGTTAATTGGAATAAATACGAGTTAATCTCGATTATGATATTTATTAAAATCAATCGTTTTTCGTTATTCTCTTGCACGTCAGCTGTTTATGAATAGCCAGCTTAATAAGATGCGAAGGCCCCGATGTGCAACAGAAGTGTGTAAAATCGATAAAATTATTCAAAAATCGCTATTACAGCGCCCCCTTCTGGCGGAATATTTCAAAATTCAAGGAGGAGCTGCTTGTCATAGCCAAAAAGAAAAATGTGAAATTTAGTTCAATCCTATGCGCAACTTCATACATTTTTCGGTGGTACAATAAGGAAAATGCCACAAAAATCACCATTACAACGCCTCCTTCCGGCAAAATGTTTCCGAATTCAAGGAGGGCCTGCTATCCAAAGTAAAAAATATACACAAAAAATTTCGTTCAGTTCTATGCATAACTTCATACTTTTTTAGATGGTACAATGGCGACACACGGATACACAGACAGACAGACATTTTGTATAAAAATATTTTGGGAATCTGTGACCCCTGAAACGTGTACATCCGTCAAAAAGAGGAAGTCGGAAGAAATTTCGATTACAATACTTTCTTTTTTAGAAGATAGAAGAAAGTAAAAAAAGAAAACATTCGTAATTGTCTCGATATAAAGACAAACAGTTAGGAAAAAAAAAACAGCGGTGAAGTGATCGTGACGTCGAATATGGTCCGAGTAATTACTATATTCAGAATTTTGTTTTTCAAGAATCATAAATATGAACGTATGGAAGTTATTACTGGGGGAAGGAAGATCTAAAAAATTTTATGATGGGAGAAGCAAACACTAGCATATTGAGAGCTGGTAATATTAAGTACACGTCAATGCGGAAGCAAATGTATGAATACCAAAGTATTTTGGATTTACTCCATCGAAATCAATATTTAAGATAACGAATGTTAAAAAGCATCTATGCACATACTGGTCTGGAAATAATGAAAATATAAGAAATAAAAATGATGCAAGTTATTTTGCATGATTTTTCAAAGAACAGTTTACAAATATGAAAACTTTTCATTAGTTTTAAAAACTATGACGTTCTATGCAGCCTACTATGGAGTATACCCTTACAAAAATTTCTTATAGAATTTTATAATTTTTTTATAGAAATCATATTATAGAATCCTATAGAATTATGGCCCGTTTTTCTATAAGTTAAGTTAACTGAATGCTATAGAAAAATATTTAGAAGTTCTATAGAAAATGTCTATAGAGCTTCTATAAAAATTACTATAGAAATAATATAGAGCTTCAATAAAGATGTGTATAGAATTTTCTACAGAAAATATTTTATAGAATCCTATAAAATTATAGCCCTTTTTTCTATATGCTAGTTTAACCTAACGCTATAGAAATATCTGTAGAAGTTTTATAGAAAAGCGATTTATAGAAAGCTTCATTATAGAATCCTATAAAATTATGGCCTATTTTTCTATTAGCTAGTTTAACCGAACGCTATAGAAATATCTGTAGAAGTTCACTAGAAATGTCTGTAGAGCTTCTATAAAAATATGTATAAAAATAATATAGAGCTTCTATAAAAGAAATGTATAAAAATAATATAGAGCTTCTATAAAAGAAATGTATAGAATTTTATATAGAGCTTCTATAGAAAATATCTAGGAATATTTATAAAGCTTCAGGGAAATTATTACAATCTGAAGCATAAGTAAGCACCAAAATTTTCATTCTAGTTGCTGTACTATTTTGCAATCCTGCGCGTAAACTGTTATGCCAATTTTTTGTTCGACAAATGTCTAACAGTTTCGAGCCCCCTATAAATACTAATTCTGAATCTTGCAATTTTTTAAATACATGAAACGAAAAACATACTTATATCTTTCATCCCAATTAAAATTGTGTTTTAAAATCATATACATTTTAAGACATTAAATGTTGATAATGGTCTTTTATTCATTTATTCCACTTTTTAGAGTCCCGAGACCCCTTAAATTAGTATGTTTTTAACAATTTTACGTTTATTGCTTTTACACTGGTACTGGATATTACATTACACATATATATCATTAAAAATTGTTAACTAGGCATAGATTACGTCGCCCCTGTCCTTGTGTATGTCCAAACTGACTGTACCTTTAAAGGTTAATATCTCGTCTAATTACAGATGATTTTTTTCGAAAATCATTATCAATAATGCTTTTGTTCTTCTGCAACGATGGGTATATTCGGCGATGCTCAACAATTTTTCTGAATGCCCGTAAATCGAAATTTGTGTATAACAGAAAAATGCTAATTACTCAAAATCTATGTGACCTAGGGTAATCGCTATGCTTTTCCGGCAAGGTTTATATTAACGTCTACTACCTCTAATTTTTTCATAATTTTAGTTTCAGTAGATTCGGAATTAGATGGGAGGGACATATTTTTGCGCTGCATTTTCAACAATATCTTTGAAAATATAATACCTAAAATTATAAAGATTGTATTTTTGAGTTCAGCGTTACAAAAGCTTTCACAGGATACCCCACATGATATACAAAGATTTTTTTTTCAAGTAGCATAATTAGCCCCTCTACTTTTTTACTAAATATATTTATGAATGTTTATTAATCTGAAAATATATGGGTCAATGGTCTTTATTACTTCCCTGAATTTGAACTTTCCACGTTCCATAGTTTACGAGTAAAATGGCTGTGACAGACAGACATACAGACAGACAGACGGACAGACACAGAAGTGATCTTATAATGGTTCCGTTTTTACTTTTTAAGTACGGAACCCTAAAAAAAAATAAAAAATAAAAAATAAAAAACATTTTTCAATTGCATTTGCGAACCAAGAGATTCATAATAATACACTACTAAAATGATCTCATACAAGATGAGTCTGAAAATAATTTTCCAGAAAAAAAAGAGAAAAACTTGCAATTACTAAGAGGAAATGCACACAGTATGAATCATGAAACGTATGCTACGACAAATACTTAGCTAATTGTTACAGCAGACACTTTAATAAACATTTTCCCAGACGAGAGAAGTGATTTAGATTTGACTTAAAATCTTATTTTTTTCTTTATTTCTTTTTTTGTCTTTATTTAATCACCTAGTATAAACCATTCAGTTTTAATTTTTCAATGAGAGATTATGTGAACCTGCATTTATTTATAAAATAATGCAGACACATTTATCGTTAAATTGTTGATATTTTTTTAAGGCTGCACATTAGTATTAAAAAGCGATATTTCAGTTCAGTTAATTTCCTGTTTTATAGAAATATTTTCTTTATTTAATGACAGAGACTTGAAATAAATAAGACGAAGATTGCTAATTGGATATAGTGTATCTGAAAAACTGAAAGTAATTTGTAGGAATGTATGCACATTGCTGCCAACATTTACGCTTTTTTGTTTCAAATATTACGGAATACTAAATTTTTCCTTATTTAATCGCAGACATACAACGATTAAATAGCAAAATAGGACAAAATGGTTCGTCCAATATTGAGCTAATTATTGGCAAATTGTTGTCCCACGTTAGCCCAGAGTAAGAAAAGTCCGACTTGCATAACATTTGTCAATGTACTATTTGCCAACAAAAGTCCAATCATTAGCTGTTCAGAAAAATGCTCAAATATGCTTAAATTTAGAGGGGCCTCCGCTTATTTTTGGCATATGAACTCTACTATTTCTCAATGATTTACTCAAAGTGACAATGATACGACAACAATCTGTGTTACTGCATTAAAACGAAGATTGCTAATCGGAGATAAAGTCAACAAAAAGGTAAATATTAGTAGCTATGTACTGCATATGTAAAACGGGTATTGATTTTTTAAAACAAAATTAACAAAAACATAGTTATAAGAGAAAGAAATTAAAAACTTTTTTGAAGGATATTAAATGTGTCATTTTGTATTATCTTAAAAAAATACCTTTCTTTATTTTAAACTAAAAAGAAGCAGTAATTTTTTTTCTGTTGCATTGCCTTACTTTCAATTATCTATCTAACTGACTTACCGTTAAAAAATGATTTTTATGTTTTTGTTTCACAAAAAATGGTAGCAGCAAATATTACTTAATTGCATAATACTACCTAATTATCTTAACAATAGAAACATTTTAAATAGAAAAATCGTCAGTAGTAAATCGTCAGTAGTAGTAATTGCAATATAAGAAGCCTTTATATAAGAACCGGACATTTATTTTCGATTGCCATGTTTGTATAATACATACTGAGCTTTCGAAACAAGTCTAATATTCTATAGATATGCAATGCATTTACTTTACATTTTCCTCTGTACTGAGAATAGTATATCTTTGTCCAATAATGACAATCTATGTAGCTTCAAACTAGTTATATGATTTGCGGTGTCACGTAGACTGGAAAGGTTTGTGGATCAATCGCAGTCATTGTTCCTTTAGTGGTATTATTTGAAATAACGTTTAAGGAAATGGTTTTGTACAAACGCATTAGAAAGACGTAATTTCTTATAATAGTTATATGGCTCATAAGACAATAATATCGTATAATCAATAGTACATGATTATATGTATAATTCATACTTTAATCCTGCTTATAATAGCAATCGTTTGTTTTTAAAATAGACAATAAAGAAACTGTCAGATTTTACTTATTTGCCTGACAGGTTAAGATTTATAAAAATATAGGGGTTTACTTTAAATGATTAAATTACTTTAATGTCTAATACGCCATATTTATTGATATATCAAACGATTATATACATCCTTTCCTTGCGTATATGATTACGTAATGTCGTACATCTTCTATACTTACAATCGTCTTCATTGCTGCGAACCTTCTGTATCAAATAAACATGACTTGAACAACAACAAAAAATATTAAAAGAATAGAAAAGAAAATAAGACAGACTTGATTACAGTTTTACTAAAAACATTAAAAATACCTTTAATAAACGTTTCGCCAAGCAAACGCAACTGTATTTGACTTTAATAGTAGTTGATTTGTTCTGTTGTTTATTTTTACAATTTGTCCGATAACTCGTCTGTGCTTTAGGTTTCTCAGGTTCGAAAGTAGGATGTATTAAAATACGCAAATTTCATAAATAATACGGATGAAACATTTATTTACAAATCAAAGAATGACAAAGACACCAATAACATGCCTCTAAATCTTTGTTTCCATTTATACATATGTATTAATATCAACGAATTTAGGATACTCAGGATGCTTATATTCCCTTACTCATATATATTTACTAAAATGCAAATTCATTTAAATTCATTGATTGCCTGAAAGAACGATAGAATAATCCCACTCACCTCTTAATTTCCTTAGAAGCATCATCAGATAATCCAACCAATTCATGGCACTATGCAGGAAAGTGTGAATCACTAACTACTCATATGCGGTTGCACAGAAGCAAAACCCGCATTCTTTCACATGAGCCCGGAGAAAATCTCCGGTTATCAAAACTGATGCTTCTTCAGTCCGAACTCACCTTCCTTCTTAAAGAGAAAGAATGTTTCTTCTCTCGAATCTAAGCTCTATCTCCCTTAACTTCTCAATTCTCATTTCTTCCTTTATTTTATCGTCTGCCTAAATCCTGCCTAAAAATCATCTACACCTATAAAAATTTACAAGGGGCGACTTCCTTTTGCATTTTGCAAACTATTTGCTGCTGTATCCGCTGACGCTTGCATACATTAGCATTTTTCTAGTAACGTTTAAACATTGGTGATCTAAAATTTACCTCTTAATATCTTAATCCCTTTTTATGAAGTAATCTGAAACTCGTTTTACTAAAATCAACATTTTTACAGCTAACTTGCTAATCACACTAATAAATCTACAGTCATGCAAATTTCTCAGAGGAGATTTTTATTGCACTAGTGATGACAAAACCACCAGATGTGGAAAATTTCTCTCCCTTTTATTTGGAAATTCTATAGTTGCTGGCTTAACACTGAAACACATTTATTGTTTAAACGAAACTTTCCTTACTCGACCTCCCACGATACATGCATTCTCTAAAAGATGGCATGGCGGTCCAATACCCATATTCCGTTTTTGTCTTTCTTTCCCTTACCAAACACGTGTAATACGGCACGATTATCCCGAAAATGAGACGAGTTGCCGGACAAATGGTTAAATTGTACTAATGAGAACTTGTCGAAATGCTTACTGAATGCATTTTTAATGTTTTTAGTAAAACTGTAATCAAGTCTGTCTTATTTTACTTCTTTTCTTTTCTTTTAAAAGTTTCAAATTCAGACGTTACATGTATGTATATTGAAAAAAAAAAAAATAATAATGACATTTTTTTTGTTTGTTGTCAACTTCATTTTTTTTTTGTCAACTTCTTTTATTTAATAAAAATTCTAGATTTAATCAATTTGAAATGACAGGAAAGCTTTAAACTATACTGCAAAAGAAAAAAAAATAGCCAATTTTTTTTTTTTTTTAATTCTACGGAAATGTAATATAAGCCCCGGATAAAAATGTACAATATCATCTTCTAAATTACCAACGATTTCAAAAAGCGTTCTTTACCTATATAACCTCAGAAACCAATATATTTTTGAGATTTAAAGAATCATTTATAAAAATTCAGTTTCTTTTACTGCCACTGATTTTTGAAAAATTTTCCGAGTGGCTTTTACACTGAAAAAAAAAATCTGCCACTGGCATCTAGAAAATAAATTGTGCCTCTCGAAAAAATAGTTCCATGTAATCCTTATAAATTTTAGTTACCTTTGCTAGAGAGTTCTAGTTATCATTATTAAAATTCAAGGGCGTTTTTGTATATTACCGTGGTCAAACTTATTTAAAAACCTCTGCAAATAAATGCGAACACAAAAGTGCATATAAATGTGAGTTTTATTAACTAAAATTCATTCTAGTTTATGAAGTAATTATAGAAATCAAGTGATAATTTCTCGATTTTACCATGCGTGATTTAGAAACAATGCTTTGAAGTTGAAATAAAATGCTTTGGTATTAGGTAGCTTTCATTACAAAAAGCTACCTATTGCAGCCGTTCGAAAGAAAGCGATTTCAAAAAATTTTGGTATATTTTTATCGATCATGACCCCCAGACTCCGAAATCACCTTCCATTAAAAAGTTTATATATATATATATATATATATATATATATATATATATATTAAAAAAATATCTATAAAAATTTAAAAATTGTAAAATAATATAAAAAATATTATAGGTTGGTTGGGTGGGTAGATGTTAGAGTACGGAGGAGGGTGGTGTTGTCTGGATAATACGCAATGGTTAATTATATATAAAAAAAAATGGGGGCTCTTGTATTATTACTATATTTTTGTTACGTATTTTATATGGATGTTGATTTGATATTTTATATGTAATTGGAGAATTTCATTAATATTATAATTAGCCTAATTATTGATTAATCTAATTTACAATTATTTGTTATTAAATTTTAAATTTACTAAGGACAATATCATATTAATTACTAATAGTATGCCATTCTTATAGTGAATAATATACATATAAGTATGTATAATATAAATATAGTTATACTGTATGCATTAAAATTGGGTAATTATTTTTATTATTATTACTCTATTCTTTTTAATATTTATTATCGGTTTAATGTTTTTGAATGTCCCACATTCATACTTTATGGTTTTTTATGGATGTCTGAAGATAATCCACACTCTATACTTGTACTTTTTAAGAAATGGGTATTTAAGTATCATTTAACCTTCTATTTACTTCCACATGTTTTTTATTTCCTGTTCATTTTATAAATATCTGATATATAATTCATAAAAAATAATTTTTATATTTAATAATTATTTATATTAATTATTACTGAATTTTATTTTGTATTATAGCATATAGCTATATGCTATATATTATCAATGTTCTAGAATTATTTAATTCTTAGTTTAGTTTAAATAAGTTAGCTAATAGAATATATTGTATGCTTTTAAATTTTATTTACAATAGTTTTTAAATACATTGTGTGTTTTATATTCGGTTTATAATTCTCTATATATAAGGATATGTTTGGTTTTGCTGTTTATACAGTTATTTACATTCAAATGCTTACAATTATTTATACAGTTATTTACATTCAAATGCTTACAAATATTTATCTTGCGTTAGTTGTTTAATAGAAGTAATACTAGATGGCAGCACTAAATTTGTCTCTTTAAGATAGCTCTAATTGTTAATTTTTCTAGCTCCATTTCAGTTATAATTTAATACACCAGGGGGTATTTTTAGCTAAATTTTGACGATATTGTTAAACTGTTATTAATTAATTTAATAGTGCATTTTAAATAATGTAATTAATATCTATTTATTTTATATTAGATTAAATGTGTTTAACAAGGTATTTCAAATTTTATTTCAAAATGTATTAACTGCATCCTTTGGTATCATTTACTGTGATTTCTTAACTGTTTTATTCACCTTAATCTTTTTGATATACTGGCAGCCATGTGCGCGTGGATTTTTGTAAAATACTGAAATATTAATCGGTATGGTGTTTATTATTTATATTTTATATCCTATAAATATTTAAATACGTTTTATTGATTCTTCCATTTCATATTATTTGTTTCTATTCTGCTTTCATTTTTAATCAATTCACTTGATTTTATGGTTGTTTGGGCACAGGGGAAAATAACTTTTAGCTTTAGCTTATTTTTCCCACAGAAAACAACCATTTTGCTTATATCATTGAATTCTGTGCCCTTGATAACGTAATTCAATGTATAAGCTTTTCAATTTTTGTCGGTGTCCACTTTTTTCTTTTTCTTCCATAATAATTCTTATATTAATTTTTTTTTTTTTTAATACTTACAGCTTTAATTCATAATATTTGACGGTGGAAGGTTATGTTTAATTAATGGTTATATATATATATATATATATATATATCTGATCTTTGTCACACTGTAACTCCTGTATTTATGAACCGATTTGGATGTAACTTCGTGTGTTCATAGTACATACCAATGTCTCGACCAAGTTCGTTGGCCAGCTTCATCCGCCATCTTGTTTCAAAATGGCGGCCATTTAAAATTTAAAAAAAAAAATTAAAATTTGAAATGTGGTACCAAAAAATTAAAAATTAAAACATATTTTATTTTATGTGTTTGATCTTGATGCAAAGATTCCGGAACAGTTTTTGTTTCGCCTATATCTTAAAAAATGGCTGAGTTATAGCACTTTGATTTTCTAGAGTGGCTGACACATTGAAACGACCTGATTTTGTCACGCGATAACAGGCATATTTATAAACCGATTTAGATGTACCTTGGTGAATACATAGTATATACCAATGTCTCGACCGAGTTCGTTGGCCAGCTTCATCCGCCATCTTGTTTCAAAATGGCGGCCATTTAAAATTTTTTAAAAATTTAAAAATTTGAAATGTGGTACCAAAATTTCAAAATTAAAAAATATGTTTTTCTTATGTCTTTGACCTTGATACAAAGATTCCGGAGCAGTTTTTGTTTCGTTTATATCTTTAAAAATGGCTGAGTTTTAGCACTTTGAATTTCTAGCCTGGCTGACATTTTGAAACGACCTGATATTTGTCACGCGATAACATGCATATTTATGAACCGATTTGGTACCTTGGTGTACACATAGTGCATACCTATGTCTCGACAGAATTCGTTGGCCAGCTTCATCCGCCATCTTGTTTAAAAATGGCAGCCATTTAAAATATTTTTTTCTTATGTGTTTGACCTTGATACAAAGATTCCGGAACAGTTTTTGTTTCGTTTATATCTTTAATAACGGCTGAGTTATAGCACTTTGAATTTCTAGCTTGACTGACATTTTGAAACGACCTGATTTTTGTCACACGATAACAGACGTATTTATGAACCGATTTGGATGTACTTTGGTGTATACATAGTACATACCAATGTCTCGACCAAGTTCGTTCTCCATCTTCATCCAACATCTTGTTTCAAAATGGCGGCCATTTAAAAAAATTTTTAATTTAAAATTAGGTACCAAGAAATTGAGAAATGAAAAATATTTTTTCTTGTATGTGGTTGACCTTAATACAAAAATTCTTGAACAGTTTTCGATTCGTCTATATCTAAAAAAATGGCTGAGTTATAGCATTTTGAATTTCTATTGTGGCTGATAATTTGAAACGACCTGATTTTTGTCACGCGATAACAGGCGTATTTATGAACCGATTTGGATGTAACTTGGTGTGTACATAGTACATACCAATGTTTCGACCAAGTTTGTTGGCCAGCTTCATTCGCCATCTTGTTTCAAAAGGGCTGCCATTAAAAAAAAAATTAATTTAAAATTTAAAATGAGGTATAAAAAAATTGGAAAATGAAAAAGATTTTTTTTATGTGTTTGACCTAGATACAAAGATTTCGGAGCAGTTTTTGTTTCGTCTATATCTTAAAAAATTGTTGAATTATAGCACTTTGTATTTCTAGCATGGCTGACATTTTGAAACGATCTGATATTTGTCACGCGATAACACACGTATTTGTTAACCTATTTAGATGTTTGAAGGCATGTTGATAGTATATAGCAATGTCTTGCCCTAGTTCGCTGTTCAGCTTTATCAGCCATCTTGTTTCAAAATGGCGGCCAGTAAATAATAAAAAATATATATATTTAAAGTAAGGTGCAAAAAAATTAGAAATTGAAAAAGGTTACTTTTTTAAGTATTTGACCTTGATATAAAGATTCCAGAGCATTTTTTGTTTTGTCTTTATCTTAAAAAATGGCTCAGATATAGCAGTTTGAATGTCTAATGTGGGTGGCATTTTGAAAAATCTGATTTTTTGCCTGCAACAGCACTCGTATATATCAACCGATTCCGGTGTGACTGATCATGTGCACAGGAATTAATAAGGTCTCGACCATGTTCACTGGTTAGCCTCATCCACCATGTTGTCTTAAAATGGCAGACACTTCAAGACATTGCCGAATTTTGCAACCAAATATAAGTTATTTTAAGGGGTCAGGTAACCTTTGAACCAATAAAGTAGATGGAAAAGTGACCTGTGTAAGAATTGCACCCATTCTTTAACTAATTAACTTTTAATTATGAAATTGGAAACACATGTTAGGAACAATTTATTTTATCAATCAAAGTTGTTAGAAAATGTATACACATACATAGTTTTTTTTTAATTTATTTTTAAATATAATACAATATTTACGAAATAATTATTCTTGCATGTGTTGCGCGCATGATTTTTCCCATTTGAATGGCTGAAACAAGGCAAGATTTTTTTTATGAGTACAGATATAAAGTGTTTTCAAAATGATCTACAATAAAAAAAATAAAACTTGTAGATCCCGAGAAAAAAAATTTTTTTAGAGTAATTCGAAATATCGAGATTTTTTTATGCAAAAGTAGCCGTGAATTCTAAACTTCTTACTTGAGAAACATAATAATAGGTCATTTTGTGCTTCTGTATGTTTAATACATCCACCAAAAATTTCGTGAAATTCTAGGCAACCGTTTTTCAGAAATCGTGCGCGCAATGATCAAAATCGCTGTTTTGAGAAAATTGGCTTTAAAGATTGAAAAACCCGTTGATCATATAGCAATAGCTCAAAGTGTTTTAGACATAACTTCTCTTCTAATGCGAATTTTTGTATGGGGTTTGCTTTTAAATGTTCCCAAAGAATCATATTTAATTATAAGTTATTTAAAAAAAAAAATTCGATTTTTGGAAGCTTCAAAGGTTACCTGACCCCTTAAATAAAAGCAGATGGGATAAAGCTAACTAATTTCGCGAAATTCTCATTCATAATGATTTAGTATTAATAAAAATTAGTATTGAATCTCCTATAATCGGTTACCACTAAATTGAGCTTTGTGTGTTTGAATAATACAGGCTGGCTTTTTAAAAATAAGGAATATGAAAGCTACCTCTTCCTCCCGGCACTGGCCGGAAGGACTTTTTATTATTATTAATATTGTTATGTATTTTAAAGGAAATGAGTGAAATGCATGCATTTTAATTGTATGCAATATATGTATTTTGAATGTTTGTATTTTAAATAAATGTTATGCTTTTTAAATGAAGTGGGTTAAAGGTTTAGATTTTAAGGGAAATTAATGCAATATGAATGAGATTAATGGGAACAGTATTTGACGATTTATCACATCGCCAAGCTTATATAAAAGGGCTCTATTTTCTGAGTATTAATGTAATAAACATAGACTTTGGTTTATTTGTTTCAGGTTTGCATGTTTAATTTATTTTGGAAAAATTGATTTCATGAATCATTAATCTATTTTCCTTTTTTTTTTCTTCAAATTACTTCTCAACATTACATAATTTTAAATTTTACACCGTTAAATAGGGAGGGTGTACTTTCAAATGTAAAAGGTTTGAAAACTATTTCAATTTACTGAATTTTTATGATTTTTAAACCAAATAGCTCAATTACGGAATAATAGTGTATGCATTTTTTATTAATTATCTCAAATTTTAAAGGAAAACCACGATTTCTATCTACCGTCCTAGGACGGGCGTTTACTCTAGTAAAAAAATAATATTGATTTTAATGTTAATGTTTATGCTATAAATTTATCATGTTTGTCTGATATAAAAAATTATTGGTGAAGTGTAAATTTTTACCTGACACAAGTTAGCATCCGAAAAACAGATATTCCGGATTGAGAAGACTGATTAATATACTATTAAAACTTCTCAAAAACATTTACAAAAATTAGTGACAGCAAAAGTTTATTTGAAAAGCAATTTTGTTTTTATAAATTCTTCTTCAAACCTCAAAACTATATTGGTTACTAAAGCTTCTAAATCTAAAGAACGCAATTTGGATTCGTGGGTAACTCGGAGGAGGTTATTTTTTATTCTCGTTTGTGGTTGTATTATATTTTCCTGGTTAAAATAATATTATATATTTATGTATTCATCCATAATCCATCCTGTATTCATCCATACGTATTTCTTATATATTTCCATACATAGTACAGCATACATTTATATGCAGGGTGACCCAAAACTCCTTGACACATTTTAAAATTCAATATAAAATCAAATAATTGTCCCACAGGAGTGCGATTTGGACTAAAATGCTTCTCACGATGAAAAATTTTCTTCAGGCGAATGAAAATAAATAATTCCAAACTTCAATCATAGATGGTGCCACTTTTCCGTATGTTTGGTTTCAAACATGGGTTTTATTCTCATTTTCAGATTAGTTTTGACGCTGTGACACAGAAATGGCGATCACATTCTTATTTCTTTTCTGAATCGTCATCTAATTATTCTCATTTGCTCGAAGAAAACTTTTCATTGTGAGAAGCATTTTAGTCTAAACCGCACTCCTGTACGACAAATTACTTGATTTTATATTGGATTTTAAAAAGTGTCAGGGACTTTTGGGACACACTGTATATAGTACAGCATACATTTACATACATAGTACACTCTAAAACAAAACGGACTAAAATACGGAAATACTACTGGCAATCTAGACGCCAGTACTATTTCCGTATTTTAACGGAACATTTTACCGGTAAATTACAGAAAATTTCCATTCCGTTAAATTCCGAAAAAACGGAAAATTTTCTGTAATGTACCGGTAAAATGTTCCGTTAAAATACGCAAATAGTACTGGCGTCTAGATTGCCAGTAGTATTTCCGTATTATAGTCCGTTTTTTTTTTTTTTACAGTGTACAGCATGCATTTACATACATAGTGCAGCATACATTTACATATATAGTAAGGTATACATTTACATACAAATAAATACTTACAGACAAGAAATTTCTATACCTATAATCGATATCTAAAACTTATGAAAATAATAAAGCTTAATAATCTTCTTCAACTCTTTATCGGACAATGGGAATGTATTTCCCACTTAATTTTTATTGAAAACTACCCGATTGAAACCGGAATTTTTAATAAAATATTATATTTTTATAATGTGCGTGATAAAAAAGTTTCTTTTTATTTTCAAATCACTTTGTTTGTAGATTCCGGTGACAGTGAATCTTTTCAACATTTCAGCCACAGAATTGACTT
The DNA here is from genome assembly GCA_963932465.1 of Maratus speciosus. Lineage (NCBI taxonomy): Eukaryota > Metazoa > Arthropoda > Arachnida > Araneae > Salticidae > Maratus > Maratus speciosus. The sequence goes on along the minus strand of OZ010800.1, from coordinate 241,903,539 downwards.
GTCCGATGAAGAGTTAATCCTCTTCATAACTCAACTAAGGGTTAATAAATCTATAGGTTACATTAATTGGGCCACCAGGAATTCTTGAATTTGTGTTCTATTTCTGAACAGCAATATCCACCATATTTAATGATTGAAATTCTGTAAATAAATAAGAAAAAGATGAATATTACAGAATTGTAATGCCCAAATTAACAAATCAGTGTAAGCAATGCATTAAAAAATTGTTAGCGTTTGATTTTTATTTTCGGTGAATAACAAACACATAGAAATTAACCAGAAATACATCATCTCCACAAAACAAAAAATTGATATAGCTGTGATTTCTTTCCAAGTTTGATATACTTTTATATAACTGAGAAGAAATTTTTAAATCAACAAGTAACACTGTCATTTTAAAATGTATTCACTAAAATATAGTATCTGTTTATTTCAATAAACGTATGCAAAATCCTGATGCACTATTATTAAAGTTTTATTTAAAAAGAGAAAACACTGCAATTATTTTAATAGTTTAAAACAAATTCTATATAAAAATACAATTATTTAAAATAAAGAATACTTAAAAATAATGTTTTTGTTTTATTGTAGTTTCCTAATAAATGAAAGAACAGATTAACTTTTCAAATCCGAAAAAGGCGTGGTCAAGAAATAGAATCAATTGTTTAAATTTATGTTCAGTCAAAGGAAATATAAAATTCTGCTTATATTCATGATTGACAATGAAGATAAGATAACGTAGGTTACTTTTTTTACAGCTAATCTTTGAATGATAAATATATGGAAGATTATAATCGGTGTATCTTCAAAGTACAATGTAAATTATTATCTCTTTTTCTATCAGTATGGGTGTATAAATATAAATAGCCTAAGATTGAAGGAACATAATGATGAATTATGTATACATTTAAAGCAACATGATATGTCTATAAATTATTTACAGTCACTGTCAAAAATAAAATGAATCCCCTCTACTAATTCTGCCGCAAATGATGCTATACAAATGTGACTAGAATCAGTTAATTAGTAATAGCGTATACTAATCAATGCTGTACTTAAATTTTGCTTAACACTAGAAAGACGGGGAATTTTACTCAAATTTTATAAAAAATATTTCGCACAAGAATTTTTATTTTAAATTATTAACTTATTTATTTAACTAGTTTTTTCCTTATTAGCTATTAAACTAGTTTTATAAAGAAATTTCTGGTTCGAACCGAAATATAGTCATTTGGTAGCGGTCAAAATGACCGCTCACCGTCTTTCTAGTGTTAATTGGTACATATAGAAATTGTAATAAACTTTAAAATTTTCAAAACTAAAATACTTAGAGCTTTTGATGAAATTTTAGCTCCGGATACCAAAAGAAAAAGCATTCAGTCAAGTACTGTCTTTATCAGCAAAGGGGCCATAGCGCTTACGTTCTAAAAAGTTTACTTTTAAGTCCTATGGAGGTTACGCCGAAACGAAGCATACGTCACAGAGTTTTATATATCATTTATTGATTTGTGACATTATGAATCAAGACTGGTGCTGTTCTTTGAGTATTCTGCGGAGTATAGACTTGTGACAGCAATTGAGTAGCCTAACCAGAAGGTGGATGCGGTTGCAAATGCCACGGGCTCCCAGGATTTTCGGTGCCAATATCGCAGAAAAAAGCAAACGAATTACTAAACAACCAAATATTATAAACTGTCATTATGTGTCTTCATTGAGCATCCCCATTTACTATTTAATGAATGAACTTTCAAGTTTTCAAACAAGAACCATACATCCTCTTCAGTCTGAGAGAAATGCCATAAGTAATTTCCCCATAAAATTCCATCATAGTTCTCAGACCAGCCATTTATTTTACTTTAAACCACTCAATCTGGCATTATACCGATAATAATGTTTACCTATGAACTTAGATCAGGCACTATGTAATTCATAAATTTTACTAAAGCACTTACCTTTGACGTTACACGAACGTTTAATTGAAAATAAATCCTCTAGTTGCTTAAGGGGACCAAGAAAGCAAAATTCAACCAAAAAATCGATTTTTTATATCATTAAATAGTTTAAACTTTTATCTTTCCAACGATGTGTCACACATGTTTATATAAAAAAAATAAGTGTTGAAATTATTCATTCTTTCTAAGAGTATTTCACAGCTTAATGTCCATTCAAATCTTTAATTGACTTTTTCTCAAAACTTGGATGTTTCATGATTATGTTCCTTTTTATTCAATATCTATTTAAGTTAAGAACTCAGATTTATTTTTAATACTGATATTATCTTAGATTGTATACTTTAACACGAGTATTTAATGATTTGTTAAGAATTACTTATTTTAGGCAGTGAAATCTTACCAAAAATGCTAATTTAAAAACGACTTTCAATAAATAATTAATAAATAATTTTGAGTTTCACTTAGAAAGAACATGGTCTGTTAAAATACGTAAATCATGTTATTCTAACTACTCTAAAAAATCTAGACCTCTATCTCTCACCATTTCTGAGAAAAGGGTACATAAATTTGGTAAATTTAACATGGCGGAGATAGGGCTTTCCCAGTCCACTTTAAAGCTCTCGGATAGACACCTCGGATATGCTTGAAAAACCCAAAGCTTAAATAGACCGGCCAATGGTGCAACGAGGAGATTCACCATTTGAATTCGCTGAAATCAGTTCATTTTCTTCGCTGTTCCAGCGTTGGGTTGCCGGGTAAACCTGGACAGGATCGCGCCAGAGTGAATTCTGGGCGGGATTTTTGAGAGACAATTTTAAAGTAGAGTACGTGTTTGTAGACTCCCCACTATGCATTTGTGGCTTGCCGTCAACATCGTTACACTATGTATTATACTGTACATTAACATCGCATTATCATTTCAAAAAACACACAGCAAGTTGGTGGCGGGGTGTAAAAGAGAAACCACAACTACTCAACAAGATCATACAATGCATGAGGTTTATAGAAACAAACGAGTACATCTTTTCAAATCCAGAGCCATTCTAGTCCGACTCCATCACTAGGGTGTAGCATGGAGGGAGAAACGGGTTATTAGCGGGTACCAGAAACTTATATCACTTTTGAATTTTTATCTTGTGCATCTCTCCAAACTCTTGCATGTGCAAATTGTAAATAGTAGGTGTGTTGTAATGTGTTTCTAATTGTGATGTTCAATATAGTGTGTTTAATGTACTGTGAAATCCCTGTAAATCCATGAAAAATGTAAATAATTATGCAATCACATTCAAATGATCCTCATGTAATCACTACACACAGTCATGTAAATAGTAGGTGTTTGATATTGTGTTGTAATGTGTTTCTAATTGTCATGTTAAATATTTTGTGTTAAATGTACTGTGACGTATATATATCCAAGAAAATTGTAAACAATTATGCAATCACATTAGGTGAAATGATCCTCATGTAATCACTACATACAGTCATATATCTCGATGTGAAATCTTCGGTTCGCCCAGAAAAATTGGGTAACCAATTGTGATTGTAATTGTAAATCTCACAATAACCGAAATAAATCTCAGCAGCTTGATCAGGGACCCAACGCTCCCTCTCAGACTCTGGTTGAGAGTCGGGAGGAGTGGATGTGGTCTACCACTCGGGATTGCACTAACACTCTAAAGCGAAAACTGAGTTCCCGAGGTGGTCATCGCTGTCATCGCTGTGAACTTTCCCACCTAATCGAAACCCACGGGAAAAATAAATATACCTACCGACAAGACTTTGGATTTTTTTTTTCTAAATTACTGTGAAATGAACTTGTAATGTACGCTGTGTATGTAAGTGTCGTAAAATAAACTTAGTAATCACTTATCCCTGATATCCTAAGTTCATTCACCAAATCGTTACACCATAAATGCTCAAAAATAAAGTCAACAAACGAATAATTTTCATCAAAAGCCAAACCCAAGAAATAAATATGTATGAGGTTTGCAGGAAAATGTATTTCCGGGACGAATGGATTTATCGGAATTTAAATGTGGATGACGTTAGTGATACCGGTGCATGAGAAGAAAATAGTTATCATTGAAAGTTAACCCGCACATGTGAAAATGCGGACACTGACAAGGAAGTTCTCCATAAGTGCAGACTTAATTTGAAAAAAATGATAGAATATTAGATTATATGGATTATAGAATATTGTATATTTTGTACATAGTATAGTAAAATTTTGTTTCGAATTAAACGAATGATAGGATGAAACTTCAACTTCAGCAATACCAACCAATAGATGGAAACATACTTGAATTCATTTGTAGAGCACAGTATATAATTACATACAGACTTTTATATACGCCACACATGCAGTTAAAATTTTATTAAGGCTCAAATATGCTTAAAACTACAGAAATCGCATTTCCAGAAATTATTATCCCTAGGAGGCCATGTATCAAGTTCTTTGCGTAGCCCTTTATATGATTTTTTTTTATATTCTACTAACATTTCTTAGTACTAAATATAATTCAACTTGAAAATGCATAACTAAATTCTAATCTGCATTTAGGCAATTTAAACTCATGTTCAGTACTGCTTAGAATTCTTTTGTGTGGCCCTACATACGAGCAGTAGCATTTATACACACTACGTAGTATGAGGGAAAATAATTAAACTTTTAACTCTTACCATAACTCAAAATACTTCCAGCAATTATCGCTAACAGGCAGTATTTGGGGCATTCTCACAATCTTTTGACTTTCGGGAATAAAAATCTGATGAAATTCAACTTGCTAAAATAACATTTTAATCTGATAGACGAATGCCTTAATGATTCAAAATAAAGAAAAAATGGTCAGCAGCGAAACATTTTTTATTTAAATCAGGTTTATGTTAAACTTGCGAGTTTAACTTTCCTTACCATTTTACCATTAAAACGTTTTATTTCCTTCTAAATTTTTACTTCTAATGAATTTGCATAGTACCCACAGGACGTTCAAATAGGAAATAATAACAATGTAGTATTTTTAGTACAAATTTTGGTATAACATTGTCTTAAAGGGGTGTTAAAGAAGGGACGGTAAGGTAAAAAAGGGGGATGGTATAGAAAAAATTTGACGAAATGGGAAAAAAAGGGACGTTAAGGATGGAACGGTAAGGAAAATTATCACTATTTTTAAACAAATCATGTTAAGGCTAAGCGATAGCCACAATGTTCATTGATTTTTAGAAACAGTTATTTACATTGGATTAAATTAAAATTAATTGACCTCAAAAAGTGCAGAAATAAACCCTGGAAACGATAAGACTATCAATAAAGCCACGATCCTCGAAATTGATATTTAAATGCTGATTTAAATTCTGCAGTAAATTTCCTGTCAAAGAATATTAGACATTCTTTCTCTAGCATACTTCTGCATGAGAAAAAACTTGAAAAAAATTATGTGGCTGCATCTAAACTGATTTTCTGTATAAGTTTAGAAGAGGTACGGTAAGGAATCTAAAACCCAGGGACAGAGTTCAAAAAATAATATCAACCGCAAGAATGTGTGCAGGTTAATTTTTTTCTACATATTTATATAAAATAATTGTCCCAGTTTCGTAAAAAAATTACATAGAATTTTTAGTGAAACAATTTTATACAGACAGCTCCAAACTTAAAAATCAGCATCAGGGACACGGGACGGTATAGGAGTTTTCCTAGTATTTGGACCCCCAACATCGTCCAGAACTTATTTATCTCCTTAATATTGTTATGCAATCATTTAATGGGATGTTCCCCAGTATATGAAAAAAAAACAACACAAGAATAAGTAATAAAATAAAAGTTATTACTCAGGGACATAACAGTTAAAAGATTGTGAGAATGCCCCATTTAAGATAAAATACTGTATTGGAAAATTTATGTGTCCCTGTTTTTGGATTTTGTGTGTCCCTGTAAATGGATGATAAATGCTATACGCATCAGGTTCTGCAATAAGTATCTTGAAGTAAACTACAGTAATATGTATCAATTTCCTTATATTTGGAATAGTGTAAAATAATTAAAATGCGGTGCAAAGAAATTTTCCCCCATCGACCATATTTCAGTGCACTTTATAAATGCATGTCAATTTCTTTATGTTTGAAATCGTGCAACATCATTTAAATGCATTTGAAACTATTTTTTCCCAATAACCGTAATGTAACAGACAAATTTTAACAAATGAAGTATAAATATTGCTTTCTTCATTTTAAATAGCGATCGTTTTATAGCAAACACCAATAACAAATTAAAATTACAGTGCAATCTGAGTATTGTAGAGTTAGTGTTCGGTCAGACGGCCAGACAAACCGAAGTCATAAACACTTTTCATCTGCGTTCGATAGTGTTAAAAATATGAAAATGAATTATATAAATTCCGTTTATTTGAAGCCGACTAGTACCGATGTTGATTTAATGCAAGGATTAAAATACAGTTATTCTTTTTTTCAGTACTTATTAAAAACTTTAGCCAAATTTAAGCGGTTTATCAATATTTTTTTATTTATTTGAAACAACATTACATTCTGCATTGGTAATTTATAATACATCATTAAAAATATAGAGTAAAACTCGGATATAACGCTCTTCCGGGGGACCGGGCTAGAAGAGCGTTAAAAGCGGGAAAGCGTTAAATGCGGGAGAAGGATTTCGGCATTTTAAAATTGAGAATATTAGATTATCTGCTTTATATAATGCGAGGAATCATTTAAAATAGAAACGCCACAACATAGGTACGAAAACGTTTCCTTCATTTAAAATATCACAAATGTACATAGTGTTTACAAAGTGTATTATTATTTCAAATCAGAATAAGTAAAAGAATTGTTAGCATTAAAGCAAAAGCTACAAAATGTATTTAACATTTCTATTAGGAACCTTTATCCCTGTATTAAACATAAAATAAAATTATGAAGAAACTAATAATAATATATATATTTTTTAATGTAACATTTGTATTTTTGAGATTCACTATGAGGACTATAAACTTTCACTTACTGTTTATTCTGTTTTAGAGAAAAACTCTTAGAGTTTCGTCTGACGGGTGGACGAACGAGCACATAAAAGAGCATTTTCCGCTTTGCGTATATGTCATCTTCATGTGAAGTGGTGTATAGGTGGATAGTGCTAAAATCTTCCATTACTTCACCTATCGTTGGGATGCGCTCTTGAACATCGTCTTCAGCAACTTCATCAGGATCCTCTTCTTCTGCGGCATCCTGTACAGTGTCCCCTATAATGTCGTCAATGCTCCTAACGTTGCTTGTGATAACGTCTTTATGAATGTTAAGATAGTTCTGAAGGCTGTGTGTGTTTTCTGCAAGATGCTCGCAAACAGCTTGGCAGTCCTCGTCGTCTATCGGATCCGACCCCTCTTCAGCCGCATTCATATCATCGTCGGCGTCCATTATGAAGTCTGCCTTTTTAAAGCAATTTTGAATTATTTTAGGTTCGATTGCATCCCAAGAAGTGCTAAGGTAGTTTATGCCGTCGAGTAGAATTACAGAAAATTGACTACATTTAATTTCCATTTCATGTAGAAATCCTTTTACTATACGTTTACGATAACGTTGTTTTAAAGCCTTTATGATCCCGTGATCCATTGGTTGAAGTACGCTTGTGGCGTTTGCAGGTAAAAATTCCAGAGAGACATTTGAAATATTTGGTATTTCTTGGGCATACGCTGCGCAGTTGTCTACGAATAGTATGACATGCCTATATTTTGCTTCCGCATCTCGACATCAAAATCAGAAACATATTTTATCAAAACTGAGGACACGTCATCCAAGCCTTACGTTGATGTGCATAGTCACAGGGCAGTCGTTTGATGTTTTTGATCCGATGTTCCGTTTGACCGATTTTCGGATCACCAGAGGCTTGAGTTTGAGGCTTCCATCGGCGTTGAAACAAACAAGTACAGTCACACGTTCTTTACTGAGCTTTCCTCCAAGGCACTGCTCATCTTATAAAGTTAAGGATTTATCAGGCATCGCGTTAAGAAGTAAGCCAAATTTGTCGGCATTATAAATATCACAACTGGCATAGTTTTTCATAAGCCTTGGAAGGCTGTTCTTTTTCCAAAATTAGAAAGCATTTTCTATGAGAACGCATTTTCTATGTTCCTGGCAGCGGATTCTCCGCAAATCTTCTTGTACACAATGCCATGGCGGGTTCGAAATCGGTCTAACCACCCATTAGATGGAGTAAAATCTTCAATTCTTAGTTTTTGGGATACTTCTGCTGCTTTTTCTTTAACTATGGATCCGCTGATAAATATGTTACAGTGTCTTGCCTCAAGAAACCACTCGTACATAACTTTTTCTAAATATTCATATTTTCCTGTTTTCACCCTCTTTTTCTTTGAGCCACCAATCACAGCGTTCTTTCAGTATCTTTTCTGTCTGAAGAAGAGTCCGAAGACACGACGGCGCGATATTCATAGATAACGCAAAATCTTTCTGGCTCAGAATAGGTGATTTTTTGTCATAATTTTTAGAATTTCTAATTTTTTCGAATGTGTCAGCGTCTCTCTTTTCATACTCTTAGCTTCCATGTTGCACCTAATTGGAGTCGGCAGCGATGCTACTTACTTATGTGCAAATAAAAAAAGCGAAAACAACTTGTGTGAAGTAAGAGACAGAAAGGTGCTGCTGAGATGGACGGCATAAATTCTGTTGTTCTCAGATCCAATGCGGAAAAACCGCCGCGCCGGCTGATTTTTTTTTTTTTTTCAATATTCTTTGAGCGTTGTCTGGCTGCCAATTCACGTATCCTCTCTTCACGTATCACGTGGTCTCTTTCTCTCTTTGTACGGGTGAGAAAATGAGAGAGCGGATGTAAACCAAAGCACCAAAGCATAATATTCGGGATTTCTTTGTTCAAAAAACCAATAAAAAGCGCGTTAAAAGCGGGAAAGCGTCAAAAGTGGGGAGCGTTAAAAGTGAGAAATTTTTACATTGTTCTTATGGATATGGTTCAAGGGATCTGGACAAATGAATGTCGGGAAAGCATTTTAAGCGTTGAGCGTTATATCCGAATTTTACTGTATTTCGGAATACAAATGCATAAAAATATTTTATATATTATTTTTTAATGTTCTATATATTTAAAAAACTTTATTACATATTATCTCACCTACATTTTTAATTTTACATAATTAAATAAAGGCCCATATATATATACGGTTTTTTAAAAATATAATTATAACTGAAAGAATTCTTTATGTAAGATAACTTACTTTATTGATATGGAAAGTACATCAGGCTGTTTCATATTTGTCGTAGTAATTCTCTACGAATAAAATTCAAGCACTAAATTTTACTCCAGATTTCCCTCAAGTTATTCTTCTAAGACTTCCTTTACATATTTTGTATCAAAGGAGCATTAGTTATTTTAACTGAATAAAAGAATAACTTACTTTACTTTATAACTTATTTTTTTGCCGTTGCATAAACTACCGAGAAAAACTTCCAGCGCTTTAATTTATTTTCCATGTATATCTCAAATAATTGTTCAGAGAAATTTTTTGCATTCTTTTGTAAAAAGAAATATTAGTTATTTTATAAAGACAAATAATTCACTTTACTGTTCACTTTATTCTTAAGAAAATTTATGAGATTGCTTTTGTTTTCTCTTTACGTAACTAAACAAAATAGACCTATAGCTTATTTTAAAATCTGGCATATGAATTCAAATGAATGGAGTTTGTTCGTACTTATAATCGCAAAGAAATATAATTGAGTACGATTAGATTATTAACTGCTATTGAATTTAATTGAATTTATTAAATTTATGCTTCTGTTTTTCTAATTTTTGTTAAACCATAAGTGCGAGATTTAAAATACTGGAGTCGAGCGTCAGTATTAAAAAGAGAGCAAAAACAACGTAAAACAAATCGGATGTGCCAATCCCAAAACTTTCTTTTATCTCATACACATTAAAACTTCAAAACAGCTGTTACAGTGCCAAAAATAAATGGCAATCTATGCCTCTCATGAGAATTCTAATGATATGAAATTCCGTGCATTAGTTCTTCAGATATGACTATTGCTAATATCGTGTAAATCCTGCAAAATGCAGCACAGCAGCGCTACATGTTGGGTGATTTACACTAAAACCTAATCAGCAACAACTTATGACAGCATCTAGCTGAATCGGATGTCTGATAAAAATTCGTGCTTTAATTTTTTGAGATAGAGCTATTGCAAAAAATCGTGAAAAATCCAGCATAGTATCGCCTCGTATTGGGCGATTTACACCAAAACATAATCAGCAGAAATATTTATCAAAACATACCTGAATATGAACTTTGAGGTAAATTCGTGCTCTAGTTCTTGAGATAGCGCAATTGCGGAAATCGTGATAAATGCAGTATAGCAGTGCCACCTTTTGGACGATTTACACCAAAACGTAATCAGCACTAACCCATGTCAAGGACTATTTGAATCTGAAGAAAATCCGTCCATTAGTTCTTGAGATAGAGCTAATATTGAAATCGTGAAAAATGCAGCATATCAGCGTCAACTGTTGTACGATTTACACCAAAAAATAATCAGCTCCAATTTATATCAGGAACTACCTGAATATAAAATTTTATTAAATTCCATGTCACAAGATTTTTCATAAAATTTGTGTCGCATACAGACAGAGCCAGACTAACAGACAGACATTTTGTAAAAACATGTTCTTTGGGATTTCTGACCCCTAAAACTTGTAAATCCGTCGAAAACCGGAAGTCAAAAATTTTCGCGAATCCAATACTTTATTTTTGTAAAGATAGAAGAAAGTAAAAAAATAGTGTGAAGCAAATCAAAAACTGAAAAATAATACTTCATATAAGATATAGACAAATTAGAACAAATATATGTTATACATAGGTAGGGAAGACCGGGGCAAGATGACTGTGTTAACAATTTTTGCTGTTTATTAATTTATTTTTAAGTATAGTAAAATTAATTTTATATGAACTGTTATAGTATCCCTTTGTAGTATTAAATGTATTACCATTTAATTTTTCAAATACTAAAAATAAAGAATAATTTTATTTTTTCATAACATCAACAAATCGTCATCTTGCCCCATTATTGGGGCAAGATGACTTTGGTCTTGGGGCAAGATGACAACACTGAAAAAGGTTGAATATATTTTATCTTTTGAATATATTACATGGTTTAACAAAAGATAACTGTGTTTTTGCATCTTACAAAGTATCAAACTAAGCATAATGCATTGAAACGTAATGTTGAAGTGTTTAGTTGTGCAGCTAACAATAGTCACAAATAAAAATGTCGTTTTCATAATTGGAACATTCCTCATGTCACCACTTTTGGCATTTACAGCACTGGATCCATTCTTTTGTTGGTGGGTATTTGAAAACACTATCCTGTGAAGTTGATGCAACTGGACTGTTTGGCCTGGATTTAACAGACTTAGGTCTACAGGAACTTATTTTGAGTTTTTTTTATTCCCTTTTTAGCTTCACGAGCTTCTTTTCTCTATTTTTTTTTAACATTCCTGTTCTTCATTCTGCTTTTCCCTTTGTTCTAACATTTCTTTAATGGGTATGCTTGTAAGAATGCTTGAGCTCAATGTTTTGCTTTTTCTTTTTTCCTCACATTGTGTTGCTTTAGGCAATGGTATGAAATCAAAAACACTAACAGGCTTCTTTGGTGCATCGGAATCAACATTTGCCACAAGTTCTTGTTCTTCTGGAGGGTTTATACGTTGGTTTTCTACTACCAGGGTCTGAGGATGACGAGCTCGTCATCTTGCCCCAGACTGCCTGTTTGAAAATATTCGTTTTCATTGCCATGAAGGAAGGCGATTATTTGACATTTGTTCATGGTAATAGGTAGTATTTAAACTACGTTACTCATAAATATTAAAGAGAGATGATATATCTTACCTGTATCTGTAGCAGAGCTTATTTACACATGCATAAAAGTTATAACTTGGCAGAGGTAAACAATCAAAGCTTCACAACTAACACAAAAATGGCAATTTCAGCGTCTCTATACTATTATTTAACGAACGGCCGATAGAAGAGCCAGTAGTGTCTGGTTGATGCTGCCACCTCGTGGAAAACGGAAAAATTAAGATATTCGTCATCGTGTCCCGGTCTCCACTAGGTGAAATTAATGCGAATGGTAAACTGAACGTAGCCATAACTCAATTGAAGACTCGGCGCTTTCATTTATATAAAATGTATATTGAAGACACAAGATCTTACCACTTCTGTAGCAACTGCGCCTAAGTTCAGTGAAGTCTAGATCAAATGTTTTTACTCACCGTTAATTATAAGGGTCACCCAATTGAAAGTGGCATTGCTGTAATAACTCGGCCATTTGAAGAGAAAGATGACTGAGCATGCTCCTATAAAAGGCGCAGAGTGTGTGTGTGATAGCGTGGAAGCACGTTAAAAGGCATCGTTAGCATCATGGATGCCTCCAAGAGCTGTCAGACACGGTCTTGCAAATTTTAAAGGCGAAAAATGTGAGTGCTAGTGAAATTTATGGTCGAATGCAAAATGTGTATGGCACGGAGTGTATGTTACGCAGAACGGTTTTCAGATGGTGTAGATATTTTCGTAGTGGAAAAAGCAGTACTGACGATAAGTCACGACCTGGTCAAGCGCTTGGGTTTTCTTCCACTATGAAAATCCCGACACCATCGGAATACCGATCTGAGTAACATGCACTCCGTGCCATACACATTTTGCATTCGACGATAGATTTCCTTACCACTCACATTTTCCGCTGTTAAAAATTGCACAACCGCGCATTGACACCGTTTGGAGGAATCCATCATGAGAACGTTGCCTTTTAATGTGCTCCCACGCTATCACACACGCATCTTGCGGGAGCTGACCATATCGCATGCATTCCCGGAACTCTGCGCCCTCTATAGGAGCAGGATCATGCACAGTCATCTTTCTCTTCAAATGGCGGACTTATTACAGCAATGCCACTTTCATTTAGTTGACCCATATGTAAGATTTCTGAGCTATGTGGGAGAGTTTCGCTTCATCAGACATCACTACGCAAAGAGTTTCATTAAAATTGCCGTGGCTGTTACATCTGCAAATGATGCTATATAATTTCCAGCTACAGTCGGCCAAAGTAAAAAAAAAAAGAAAAAAAAAGATAAATGAAATGATATTCTTTTATTCTTTTATCACCAAATTGAGAAAAAAAAACATATAAACTATACTATAATTTTCCGGGTTGTTTTTATTCAAAGAATTGAAAAGGTGTCAAAAGAGAGTGTTATCATTTGAAATATCAGAGTTGTTATAATATTTAAGATGCAGACGACCACTATTTCAAAAGTTGCATGCATATTCGGGAAGTTGGCAGAATTCCCTGTCGAACGGCACCTTTTATATCGCCTTGCGATAACTTAATGAGGAGATACTACGGAGGTTCCTTTTCTTTTTACCAACTGTGTACGGAAACAACGCACAAGAAAAAAACAAATAATTGAGCATTGCGCAAAATGCAGCCAACAATTAGAACGATGATTACAATGATTAAAAATGTTACAATGATAATAACAATGATTAAAAGAATTTTATAAGGATTATGATAATGATTTAAAAATTCATGTTAATATATACAAATTTCAAGTCATATAAATATCAAATTCCGTCTATGCAAGAACATATCATTTGTATTCTAAAAAAGAAACACTATTTTTTTAACAATAAAAAGTATGTTATATTGGAAAAAAATGAGCGTTATTTTTTAAAGATATCTCTACAAAGTTGGAAGGAATAGGAAATCATTTTAAAAAATGTTAACGTATGTATCATCGAGCTAGAGCAATTAGTATAAACGTGTTTAGGAAGTTTCAAATTTTCAAGATGTTATAAAAGTAGTCTTCCACAAATGATGTCACGCTTGGAGGGGGGGAGGGGGGTTCATGAAAATGTGACAGTTTGTGACAAGGTGGTGGGATGCTGTAAGAAGAAATGTGACATCACATATTTTGGTTAAAAAAAAAGCATTAAAATCCGCAGATTCAATTTTGAAGTTATTTTGAAATTAAAGTATTTTGTGTTTATAAAGTAGATTTAAAGCCAAATATGTTAAATTCCATTTCAAATTCCAAAATACGACTGTTTTCAACAGCTCTTTCGTATTAATATTTTATTACTATTGTATATTAATTATGTTTTTGTTATAAACCTTTATCTTATTTCATACAAAATAAGTACATGAATCACTTTTATTGTTATGCTCACAAATGTCGTTAAAACACATAGTTAAGTTTAAAAATAAAGTTTGAAATATGATCTATAACGTAATGCTTTGTTTCTGAACTGAAAGTGTATGTTTATGTAATATAGCGTGACATGTGACAATGGGGGGAGGGGGTATGGTAAAGTGTGACGCTTTGTGACAAAGGAGGGGAGGGGTGTCAAAAATATTGAAAAAAAGTGTGACATCATTTATGGACCGCCACAAAGAACACCTAATTACGATATTACAATACGTACTTTGAGACAGGCTATAACATATCTAGAGAGAAATTTGCCAAAGCGTCTTTCAGAATTAAATATTCATGAATCGTATTCTAATTAATTACGTAACTCAGATTGGTTGCAAATAAAAATTTACCTTCTTAGATCACAATTCATATGGAACTCCTAACTTAAATGATAACAAGAATGGTAAATCATGCATAAGGACATAGATTATCAAACACTTTCCAACACTATCGAAATAACATTGATATGAAATTTCATTCCTCTTGAAACAATGAAATGCGATATCAAATTAACCATAAAAACACCCGGTAAAAATTCATTTTCATCAATTGCTGTCCATAGCCGATAATGTTTTCCAATTCTTTCGTGCAGCCCTGTCTATGATATACACACCTCGTAATACACTTAAAATTATTTAAGTTTTCAAATGTATATCGCAACTAAAACCGTATAACCAGAAATTATGGTTCATAGTCAGTCCTGCATCAGAATTCTTTTGTGTGTCTCTGTAAATAAGCGATAAATTCTGGGTACTAAATAATCTATTGAAACCATACTGCAGTGCAATCCAGTAATGTATATCAATTTAAGTGAAATAGTGTAACATCATTAAAATAGTTTAAAACAGTTATTCTCGTAGATCATTATGGAATAAAATTCTTTTTTGTGTCCCTGTAAACGAACTATAATTGATACTTAATCTATAAAATGCATGCTGCTATCCACTTCAGTTAAGCATATCAATTGCATTACGTTTTAAAGGGTGTAATATTATTACAATGCACTGAAAGCGATTTTCCCCATTGACCGTAATGTAACAGAATACTTTTAAATGTCCCTGCAATTTCTACTCATTCTATACTCTGTAGAAAACATGTTTTCGACAACCTTAGTGATGTATATCAATTTCATTTTGTTTGAAATAATGTAAGATCATTAAAATGCATTGAAAACGATTTTTCCCCTTTGACCATAATGTAATGGAATATTTTTGAATGTCATTGTAAACGATCTATGATTGCTACTTATTCTATATTCTATAGAAAACATATTGTTTTCCACGTTAGTGTTGCATATCAGTTTCATTTTGTTTGGAATAGTGTAACATCATTAAAATGCACTGGAAAAGATTTTTCCCATTCACCGTAAAGTAATGGAAGTGCTATTTATTCTAAACTCTGAGTAAAACATGTCGTCTTCCACGTCAGTGATGCATATAAATTTTATTTTGTTTGAAATAGTGTAACATCTTTAAAATGCACTGAAAACGATTTTTACCATTGACCATAATGCAACGGAATACTTTTGACTGCCCCTGTAAACTAACCATAAATGGTGCACACTTCGTTTTCAATAACAAACATGCCCAGATAAACCTGAACAATTGCGTGAGAACCCGATAATATTTACGGCAATTGAGCACGGTCAAACAAAAAGACAGACGGACAATCAAACCGAATCAATAATGGAAAGTTTTAAAAACTATGTTGGAAAGTGCTAAAATGCAGTATTTGAAAATATATTACGATAAAATTTTTGGATAAATCTTTTAAACATTCATACCTCACATATGGCATAAATGTGTTTTGACACACTCTCGAATATAGCATTTTATTATGCAACGAAAAAAATGATTTTCAGAAAAAAAAGTGAGTGATAATATAAAACAAAAGTTTAAATTAAAAGATATATATACAGGGTGTTTCAAAATTATATGTCAGAAATGTAAAGGTAGGTAGAGGGTACCTAAGTTAGCAGATTTCGTACAGGAATGTGGGTGCGGAAATGCAGTGTTGAGCAGCAGAGGGCGCTGTTGAATACGGTGGATGAATGCTCTTCGTTGGCTTGAATCGTCATTTCCCACACGAATTTCGAGCATTATGCATTATTACGCCAATGCGGATGTTCCGGCTAATTCTCAAAGCAGCTAATTAGCCAGCGCATGCTCTCTTTGAACTGTCTACTTTTGAACTGAAACGAATTAATCTTTTTGTTGATGTTAGAATTCTTTAGATGTAACCTGTCGAATGTCAGTTAATAGATTTTTATGTTCCGTTTTGTAATTAAATGTTTGTTTTGTGCCTTAAAGACTGTTGATTATTCGTAGAAATAAGCTACACTGAACAACCTAGATGCTAGTTTTGATTTGAAATGAATGTTTAGATTAAGTAGAAAAGAAAACGAATATTTGTGCACGCATCGAAATTTATTAAACAACTTATTTGAAGAAATTGAACAGTATTTAGCTAGTAATGAATATTCATTAGAAAATTTCCAGGAATTACTTGATAAGTTAAACGTTAAATGTAAGACTATTAAGGATCATGATAACAACATTTTAAGCCTAATAAATGCTAAAAATATCGAAAATGAAATATTGAATATTGATGAATATGACCAGAAAATAATAAGTTACAGAAATAAATTAAACTTTAAAATTAAAAGTTTATCTTCTAATGCAGATATTACACATAGTAATAACACTGATTCTGTGCGAACATGTCATGCTGCTACTAAACTAAAAAGAGTAAAATTACCAAAGCTACAAATAAACCGATTTTTGGGGGAACAAGACAAATTTTTAGAATTTTGGAACCAGTTTGAGTTAGCGATAGATAAAAACACAAGTCTAACAGAAATCGAAAAATTTACGCATTTGAAAAGTTTAGTTGCAGGAGCGGCTGCAAACACGATTAATGGTTTTGGATTAACTGAAAATAATTATGCAGCGGCCGTATCGCGTTTGAAGCAAAGGTATGGTAGACATGACATGCTCGTACACGCTCACTTAAACAATTTATTAAACATGAAAGGTTTGAAAAGTTCTTCTGACACTGGTGGATTAAGAAATTTATACGATAAATGTCTAGTGCAAATTCGAAACTTAGAGTCGTTAGGTGTAAAACCTGATACATACAGTGGGTTACATTGTCCAATTTTACTGAAGTTAATACCCCCAGATTTGACCTTGGAATTTAATAGAAATCTAAAAGACGGAGAAATGTGTGATATAGATAAACTTATGAGTTTTCTTAAAAATGAAGTTGAAAGTAGAGAATGCGTATCAACTACCCATGACTTACATGGTCAGAAAAGAAATAATTTTCTAATGATAATAAATTTGAATATAAACCAAAATTTACAGATAAACAATTGAAATGTAAGCCGCGATATCAATTTAATACTAAAGGATATATACAGAATAGTGTTCCAGCTACTGAATTAATGGCTTCCGTAAATAAGAATTCGTGTTTATTTTGTAATAGTGTTGATCCTAATAGTGAATTTTGTAAGTCTTTAACCATTGATCAGAAGAAAGAAATACTAAAAGAGCAGAGAAGATGCTTTTTATATTTACAGTGCAAACACGGAATTAAAGACTGTAAAAATACCAAAATGTGCGATATTTGCGGTAAGAAACATAATAGGGCTATTTGATTTCAATTTGGAAATGATTCCAAAATAAACGTTGATAAAAGTGCCGTATCTATTTCCCATTGTGGTAACAATTCCACTAGTAATGTACAGAATGAAAACACACATTGCAACATATTTTTGCAGACTTGTTCTGTTATAATAAAAGATCCTAAAAATGATAATAATGAACCAGTTCGTGTCTTATTGGATAATGGTAGCATGAGAACATTTATAATTCGTGACATTTCACAAAAATTACAATTGCCGGTTATTAGAAAAGAAACCTTATCTGTTTATGCTTTTAGAGCCGAAGGGGCAACTTAGAAAACTTATAATGTAGTAAAGGTAAAACTTGTAAATAGAGAACATCCCTCTTTACACATTGAAGTTCAAGCTCTGGAAACAGATCAAATTTCCGCTGCTTGCTTACACACTCCTGATAAATACATTAAGAAAACTTATAATAAATTAAAAGGTTTACAACTTGCTGATAGTTATGAATGTACTAGTAAACGATAATTGCAGTTTTAATCGGCACTGATAATTATTATAATATTGTAACTGACAGAATCAAAAGACTAAAGAATAATCTGGTAGCTACTGAAAACCTTTTTGGCTGGTGCTTACAGGGTTATACGGGGTCAGGCAATGATTTGTTCAGTATGAAAATTATCGTTGAAGAAAAGGATATATCCGATCAAATCAGAATTTTTTGGCAATTGGAAAGTTTAGGAATTGAATCCAAAACTCAAAATGTTAGTAATGTGGACGATGACATTATGGCTGATTTTCAGTCTAATATTGTTTTTAAGGATAACCGGTATAAAGTAAAATTTCCATGGAAGACAAACTTGAAAATGTCTCTTAATAACAATCGCGAAGTCGCATACAGAAGATTTTTGAAATTGAGAACAACCTTTAGAAATGACCCTTTGTTATTCTCAGAATATAAATCTATTTTAGATAGTTATTTAGCAGACAATATTATCGAACCTGTTGACAATACAGCTGATGTAAACTCATTTTACTTACCACATAGAGCAGTAATTCGTGAAGATAAGTCCACCACTAAAGTTCGCATTGTCTTTGACGGAAGTGCCCATTTAAGGGTGATCTGTCATTAAATGATTGTTTACATACGGGATTAAATCTCATTCCCAAATTGCTCAGCGTTTTAATCAAATTCAGAAACTTGAAACTTTCCCATAGCAATTATTGCAGACATTCAACAAGCTTTTTTGCAGATCGAGATTGATGAACCAGATAGGGACTTCACCAGATTTTTTTGGGACGATGAACCATGGATTGATGATCCAGATAAGGAATTTAAAATATTCAGACTAAAGAGAGTGCTCTTCGGTATGAAATCGAGTCCCTTTCTTCTGGCTGCTACCATCAAGCATCATCTACAAAGGTATGTAGAAACATTTCCTGAATCTTTGAAATTTTAAATTCATCGTTGTAAGTTGACGATTTAATTACAAGTCAAACAAATCTTGATTACGCATTTAAAACTAGTAAGGAAGCCTATGAAATATTTCACGAGGCCAGTATGACTTTTAGAAAATGGAAAACCAACTCGCATGAACTGCGTGAGAAATGGAAAGAATATGGTTTACATATTGATGAAATTTCTGATAACTTAAATCTCACTAATCAGAATTTGATACCTTCCAAGGTTTTAGGGGTTGCTTGGGACCCAAATAGTGACATGTTTTCATTTACGACTCAAAATCTAAAAAATTTCCTCTCGAATAAACTTAGTACTAAACGTTATTTATTGCAAACTGTTGGCCGAATTTTTGACCCAATTGGATTTATAAGTCCTTATACTATTAGAATTAAATGTTTAATTCAAGAAATTTGGTGTTTAGGACTTGATTGGGATGAAAACTTACCCAAACATCTAGACAATTTATAGAATGAATGGTTTGAAGAAATAAAAGAACTAAATTGTATTAGCATTCCCAGATATTATTTGGCTGATATTGCCTTTGATGAAGTTGATTATTTTGAGTTACATAGTTTTTCAGATGCTTCAAAGAAGGCATATGGTACGGTAGTGTACCTTAGAGCAGTGTTAAAGAATAAGAACATTGTTACTAGTTTTGTGGCAGCAAAAAGTCGAGTCGCCCTTTAAAAACTGTCTCTATACCTCGTCTGGAACTTTTAGGAGCCCTTTTGTCTGCTAGACTTTGTAATAAAATTGCTAAAGAATTAGCTTTTCCTGCAACTTGCTACTTTTGGATCGACTCTACTATTACTTTCTTTTGGATTAGAGGTGAGCTAGAAAGATTTAAAATGTTTGTCAGAAACCGGATAAGGGAAATCAGAAATCTTAGTGATCCATTAAATTGGTTCCACTGTCCTGGAAAAGATAATCCTGCCGATCTAGTTACTAGGGGTTTGAAAGTTTCAGAGTTGAAAAATAACCATCTTTGGTGGTAAGGCCCACAGTGGTTAAAGCAAGACAGATCTCTTTGGCCAAAATTGGATAATACATTCGATAAATTAGATATTTCTGAAGTTAAATGTCAGTTAGAACTAAAGAAAAACACTGTTTTAAAATCAACTATTGTAAATGAAAATCAGTTAAACATTGATTTGATTAATCGATATTCTTCTTTTATGAAGTTAATAAGAATTGCTGTGTTTAAGATTTCTGAAGAACTGTAAATTGAAATCAGGAATTGGAAAATATGATTATTTAGATACTTCTGAGTTACAGAATGCGACCAAGAAACTGATAAAGATTGATCAAAATTCTGCATTCCAAACTGAAATTCGATGTTTAAAGAAAAAACGTCCACTCCCAAACAACAGTAAGATCTTAAACTTAAATGTATTTCTAGATACAGATGAACTGTTAAGGGCCTGTGGAATACTGAAATTTACTAATTTATCAGAATCTCTGAAACACCAAATACTTTTACCAAAGTCTCACTATTTTACTGAACTTTTAATTGATTATTACCATAGAAAATTCCTACATACAGGTACTCAGACAACTCTATCTTTATTAAGACAATTTTTTTGGATACCATCTGGTCAAAGTCAAGTAAAGAAAATTATAAATAGGTGTGTGACTTGTCTTCGAACAAAACACCAAACTCTTCAACAATTGATGGGTGACTTGCCCCGTGATAGAATTGTACCATTTAGACCGTTTGAGAAAACAGGCGTTGATCTAGCAGGTCCTATTATAACAAAACCTAATTTAAAACGTTCAAAGATAACCCTAAAATCATATTTTGCTATATTCATTTGCTTTTCTACCAAAGCCGTTCATCTAGAATTTGTTTCGGACTCGACTACAGAATCATTTTTAGCCTGTTTGAGAAGATTCATTGTTCGACGATCTAAACCCTGTGTCATATGGAGTGATATGATAATGATATGATAGTGATAGATACCTACAACTTTTAAGTGTACTTGTGCTCTTTTGAAATCGTTCTACAAATCTGTTCTTCAGAAAAAATTCAGCGATTTAGTGCTGAAGAACAAATTCAATGGAATTTCATACCCCCCGGCATCCCCACATTTTGGCGGATTATGGAAATCAAACATAAAAACCATGAAGCGAATTCTCTTGAAGATAACTAAATCATCTATCTTAAATTTTGAAGAGCTGTCAACACTTGTAACGCAAATTGAAGCAGTTATGAATTCACGTCCGTTGACCCCCTTGTCTGCAGATGTTAATGATCTACAACCACTAACCCCTGGTCATTTCCTCATTGGAGGTCCTCTTTTGAATGTTCCTGAAAATAATGCCATTTTAGACTCTTTACCTTTTTCTTCTAGGTGGACACTAGTTCAAAGATTAAAAATGCAATTTTGGCACCGCTGGAGCCGAGAATACTTAAATGAGCTGCAAGTCCGCAATAAATGGAAAAAGTCCTCGCAAAATGTTAAAGTCGGACAGCTTGTGTTATTGAAGGAAGGAAATGATAACTTTATCGACTGGAAACTAGCTAGGATTGTGAAAAGTTATAAAGGTGATGATGGACATGTCCGTGTAATTGATCTCAAGACCTCTACAGGCATGTTACGTCGAAATATCACCAAAGTAGTACCTTTGCCATTTTATGATGATGTTGGACAACCGTCCAACGCCGGGCGGAATGTTCCGGCTAACTCTCAAAACAGCTAATTAGCCAGCGCATGCTCTCTTTGAACTGTCTACTTTTTAACTGAAACGAATTAATCCTTTTGTTGATGTTAGAATTCTTTAGATGTAACCTGTCGTATGTCAGTTAGTAGATTTTTATGTTTTGTTTTGTAATTAAATGTTTGTTTTGTGCCTTAAAGAATGTTGATTATTCGTAGAAATAAGCTACACTGAACCACCTAGATGCTAGTTTTGATTTGAAATGAATGTTTAGATTAAGAAGAAAAGAAATTGAATAGCGGAGTTTCCCGATATGGATTTCATGTAAGGGATTGAGCAAGGAGTATGTTTTGGCTGCTCAAAGGATTTAGATTGAACGATTCCCGGGTAGGATTCTGCCGGATCCCCGAACATTTGAGCGTCTTCTTTAGGAATTGCGCGAGTGGATCGTTTTATGCTTCCAGGCGTGATAAAGGGACTGTAAGATATCGCAGAATTCCTGCAGTGGAAGAAGCAGTATTACGCACATTAGAGAATAGTCATTCGGGAAGCACAAAACCTGTTGAACGTGCGTTGCGTGTGAACCATTTCCTTGCTTAGCCCCATACATGAAATGTATGTCTGCAAGCGCGATGCATGTTGCTCGAAATCTGTATCAAGGAATGACGATTCAAGCAAGCGAAGCGCTTTCATCCAGCTTAACAGCGCCCTCTACTGCCTCAACGCTGCATTTCTGCACTCACATTAATATACGAAATCTGCATATTTATGTCCTCTCTACCTGCCTTTACACTTCTGACATATAATTTGACACACCCTGTACATATATATATATATATATATATATATATATATGTGTGTGTGTGTGTGTGTATCTTTTAAGTGAAATCTGACTAACTTTATCTTTACGGAAAATAATTAGTTATTACCACTTTTCTCATTTCGTAACTTCCAAAAAATTCGTACGGCAAAAATTTATTCTACATTTTTCATAAGTTAGTATTGAAAGACTTCCTTTACATATTGTTTGGCAAAAGAGGATTAGACGTTTGAAGATAAAGGAAAAAAGAATAACTTACTTTATTTTTACATAGAACATAAGCACTTGTTCTCTTTTTCTTTGTTTTTTTTATCGACTTCTCAGAATTTTTCTAGCGTTTAAATATACACTACATATTTTACTAAAGTATTTATTCACAAAATTCCTTCTACATATTTTATGTTTAGGAACTATTGTTTATTGCAAAGAGAAGAAAAAATATTAGCTTTGTTGTTACATAAAATTTATGAGATTGGTTTTTTTTAATATTTCATAACAACGCAGAAGACATTCAGTGTGAAATTTTATTCACATTTTTTTTTGCTTAATTTTTAAATTACCGGAGCACATTTGTTTCTTCAATGGTCACAATATATAATTACACATGATTAGATAATCAACTGTTATCGGATATTCAAGTAATTATTAAATTTATATATGCATTTTCCATTTATTTATCAATTCTACAATTCCCACGTAGTATAACCGGGGTATTTTCCATTCTTTTTTTATCGTTTAGCCTGGAAGTAATACATTAATTTAATCGTAAGACATGTAAATCAAATTTATTAACGAAAAATTGTTAAAATATATCAGCATTTACCTTTTAAAAGTTATGATAAACGCAAAACTTAAGCAATGTAGAAGATAATCCACACAAAATAACACTGGCAAATTTGGAAAGTTATAAAAAAGCATCTGGTTATAACAGCAAGTTTTAAATAGATGTCATCTCTTTTATTACTTCTACATAAGACCAATAGATGGACCTAAAAGTACCTGTGGCGATTTTTTTTCCTTTCAAGGGTTACGGAATAAAAAGATGAGTATTCTGGGAACTAGCGGGTTCAGCCAGAAATTTATGAATAACAAGTCGGAAACTGTACGTCAAATGTGGAAAATGAGATGAGTTCATACTATAACTAGTTTTATAAATATTCAGATCTTGGTACAATAGCTGTTGAACTCTTATGGAAAATGCATGAATACAAAATTTATTACGTTTACAAGGATGTATCAATAAGTTTTTGCCCTCACATAGAAATAATTAAGCGATAGACATAGAAATTTATGAAATTGCTACATTGTATTAGTCCTTTTCCATATAGTCACCGTGCACAGTAGCACATTTCTACAAACGGTATTTCATAGAGAGGGATGAGGAGGCGCGATAGTAGACCCAAAAGGGGAGCATTTTTCTAACTTTTGCCGACCCCCACATGTGACATATTGTTGGAAAGGCCTCTGACCACTTATACATGTTTGCACTCCCAAGCCCCTCCCTACAAATTTGCCCCACGGGAGGCATGAATGATGTCCGCAAAATTTAACAAAAATGCCCCCGAAGGGTATTTTTTTTTCATTTTTTATCATCTTATACATTTTTATGTAAAAAAGGATAAACACTGAATAATTTGAAACAATCTACTACAACCATCATGATATATAAATTAATTGTAACTAGATATTTAATGTTTGAAAAGAAAATAATGTAGTTTTCTGAAATAAATTCCACATAAAAGAAGAAGAAGCTTTTTTTTGTCATTAACTTGGCATTTTTTCCCTTTATTTCGTTTAGAATTTTGTGAAAACGCATTGAAGAGTGTAGAACTAAATAACGATCCTTCACATTTAAAGAAACTTTTACCTTTGCTTCAAACATGCACTTAACTTTTTGCTAAAAGCTTTTAATTCGGATGTTTTTAAAAAAGTGTAATGTGGTTTTAAATCATGTGTACAGTGGAAATTTTTTTCGACATTGTGAATGATTCTTGAGCAAGCGTAAACACGCTTCTCTTATTATAGCTTTCATTAATTTTTCGCCTTGTTATAATGAGAGGAAAATACTTAAAAGAGTTATTTCTTGAAATAAAGTTTCAAAGGTTTCTTTCACTTCTTAAATTTATGTTACTTTTACACTGGTTTACTGTACTTAAGGATACTAGGGGATCCAACCTGCCCTTACAAAAACTTCTTATAGAATAATATAAAAAACTAGGGGGCTCAGCCCCCTGCTCTCTAACGCTCGCCACTATTTATGTCAACTCTAGCCAGAATGAGTGCTATCATAAAACATTACAACATATTAAATTTACAAATATTTTTATTGTATAAAAAAGTAATGGAAAACTGTTGAAAATGTAAATAAAAACGTAACTTGGAAACAGAATAAATTAAAAATCTTAGTGAAAACACAATAAAAAATATTTTTAGTTGGGCCGCTACGAGATCCGAGCAAGCAACATATGAAATTTACAAATATTTTAATTCATAAAAAAGTAATTGAAAATTTTATTGAAAATATAAATAAAAATGCATTTGTCAAAAGTTTGGAGCTGTGACTTGTTGATCATCCTTGAGAAAGCTAAGCGAACAGGAAATTGACGCCGTTTAAATTTAAATGGCATGTTAGTGTCAGATGGGGTCCTTCTCCTTTCATTTTGCCTATAGTATTGAAAATCACGGCTTAAATTAATTTAAAACTATATGCTATGTATCACGCTATCGAAATGTAAACAAAACGTTTTCGCCTGTGTCTAACTACAACCTTGGACCAAAAAGCTACGTCACCGTAAAACGGACCAATAGCATTAATGTATTGCTCAAACGGTTTGCGTTAAAAGAGAGATCCTGTCTGGATTTTGATTTGCTGAGTGGGTTGGGACATGTGACGGTAACTACCACTGAGAAACGTCGCTTTGGCTGTTGCCAAATAGCAAGCTACAAATACAGCTCTTTTTTAGCGCTACGTAAGAGAAATAGATATATAGATATTATAGAAAAAGTATTATAGAATCTTATAGAATTATGGCCTGTTTTTCTATAAGCTAGCTTAACCAAAAGCTATAGAAATATCTGTAGAATTTTAATAGAAGGGTCTCTAGAGCTTCTATCAAAATATGTATCGAAATAACATAGAGTTTCTATAAAAAATATTCGTAAAAAAAGCCAACATCACGCAGTTGTTCCCAGGTGGCCTTCCTCCGTGTCCAATGCTACTTCTTCTCAGTGACCGGGCGTGGACCTGTACTTTCATCATGGTATGGCCGTTGCCAAGTTTCTAAGCACATCATTTCAACTTTATTTCTTTTGTGATTTGCGTTCCCAATTATTAAACCAGTATAAAAATCATACATATTTACACTGATACTCAACTATGTTAATTAGAAAACCAAAACCATTTGTAACTTAGAAAATAAGATTTAAGGAGAAAAAAAAAGTCGTTAAAATAAATAATTTATTGATTTATTGATTTAATTATTTATTTTGTTGGTGGTGGTGGTGGTATTTAATTACAGCTTCTGGCTGTCCGAATTATCGATAGAATAGGGTGAAAACTATTTTTCTTTTATTGAAAATTGGAATTGATTTTTTACATTTAATGTATAGTTTTTTGAGATGATCAACTAATAACACACCAAGAAGCATTTTTATCTGAAAAATATCAATTGTGGTTTCAAATAAGGTTTCTAAACTTATTTAAAGCGATACTTTCGTACTAGCCCCATGTGACGAATTAATAATCAAAACAACCGCGTGGATTTCGCTAATTCCAGCAACCTTTTTTATTCAGATGCAGTATACGAAAATAAATTTATAAACTCAAAATTGGGAAATATAAATTTATAGAAGTAAAGATATACTTTATATAACTATGTCGTTTTACTCTTCGTTTAATTTCGCTCTAAAGGCTCTAAACACTGAATATTCAATTTTTAAATCTCTGACAATCAGATTACCTCCTATCATTCTTCCGTATTAATAATTGTAGGTAATTCCAGCGTGCGAAAATAATTTTATCAACAGAAGCATAAATTTGCACAAAAAAGGGCATTTGTAAGTAAAGGAAGTAAAATTATGTCGTTGGAGTCTTAATTTAGTTTCGTGAAAGGACAAAAAAGTACTAGGTATTCAAAAGTATAGAAACATTTTAAATTGATGATTATCAGATTTACTACTTTTATGCTTTCCTATTAATAAGTATATGTAAAGCAAGATATGAAAATAATTTTATATACAGCTACTAAAGCGGTTTTCCTAGCTTCACCAATCCCTTTTAATAAATTCGTTAACTCATACATTTAGCCATTTAATACCTTTTAATGGGCTTGATTGTCGAAGTTATCACCCGAAGAGCAATTCATTTCTACTTCCTCTGCAATTACAGAAAATATTAAATTCGTATTTTTTTTTTTTTTTTGCTCGCTAATAGAGATGAAAATTTCAAAGAAATGCTTCTGTGCTATGTATTAAAAATAATCTATTGATTATTTTTAAATCTATTAGTGGAAACTTTTAATTATACACTTGTAATTATATTACTATTATTATTATTATTTTAATTACTCTGGCGAAGAATCCTCACAACGTAAAATTGATAATTTCATTAACTGCGGCGGTGATTCTAGAAAGATAGTCGAAGACTTAAGTAATTCTTTTTTATATCTGAAATAATAAGCTTTCATTTTTTATCTACATTTATTATATGCACAAATTATCTTGCCCAATAAAATAGGCCCAAGAAATAGGTTAATGACAGCTATGAATTTTTATAGGTAGTAATTTTTACTAACTTTGGTAGGTACTTAAACTACTTCTACTCACGTTATAAAATCTTCATAATATATAATTGCCAGTTATTAGAAATAATTAGACGATTTCTATTCGACTTTCTTTTCGATCATGCGGCTGAATATGGTCATTGTCAATAACAGATAAAGAAGACTGACAGGCATTTAATTTTCCAGTTGCCGACTTAATTCCACACTTACATGCGATCAATGCAAAATTGATCTCAACTCCATTATACAAATGTTTAAACAATTGAGAATAACGGAAAAGCATTAATTAAGCTTTAGTTAATAAAACAGCTGGATACATCTGCTACACATCCATGCTTCATTCTTTATTACATAAAATTAATACTTTATTCTACTGATGGTGTACCTATTTATTATGATATATCTGTGAGATAACTTCTATGAGAGTTAAACACTCAATCAAAAGCAAAATTTTCTCTAATCTGAGACAATGTTTAAAACCAGCGACACACTCTGTGCCGTGACAGGACCTCAACTGTGACGTAAAACTTTTCATTCAATTTCTAGCAAGATTTTACGAACTAAGACATACCTCAAAGGGATTATTCTGAGTGATATTGCTGAGAAAATATATTTGACAATATCGAAATAATGAAAATGATTCTTATAAATGTTAGAATTACAATATGTCATATATACCGGGTGTCCCAAATATGGCTGATGGATTTTAAAATTCAATAACTTGCAAACGGTGGCAGATATTAAAAAAATTCTTGCAAGTGTGTTATGTAAGATGTCAGGAGTTTTTATGCTGCGATTCTGAGTTTTAGTTACAAATAGAATCGATAGGTGGCGTTGCAAGCAATAACCGCTAAATCCAGGCTCAATTTTTTGGCCTCTCTCTTCTTCCACAGGAAAAAAGGAGATTAAATTGTATTGAATGGATCATGAAGTACAAAAAATCAAATCTGGACTGGGCTCCTATTGGTCTCAGTGCCATCTATTGCTTGAAATTTGAACTAAAATCAAGAATTACAGTAAAAAAGACTTCTGACATCATAGATAACATACCTGCAAGAATTTCTTATATATATTTCACCGTTTGGAAGTTATTGAATTTTTAAATCTATCAGTCATTTTTGGGACACCCGGTATACGCACTGTTAAAAAAATCAAAAACGGGTATGGTTCATCATGCTTGTTTTCATAAAGTTTTATACTATTTGGCAACGAATCTCATTTTCTTAAGCGCAAACTGCATAAAGCTAGAAAAAAAAGGCCGGAATTTTTAAATCGCCAAGTTTGTTAAGTATGCGTAGTGAGATTTGCAGCCTATAGCGTATTTTAGCAAGCGTGGCTTAACGAAAATTTGATTTCATTGTTGTAACATTTTTTTTCTGACAGATATTTACAGTTGAATTTAATTTTTTTCCTCCCTGTTCATATAACTATTGTTTAAATAACTATTTGTTGAAACATGTACACTTCAAACCACATGAATAACATGCTTGTGTTTAACACCAGCATTGGGTACAAACCCGATTGCGAGACTTTAGCTTAAGTCACTATTAAGGTATAACGTAAAGCGAGGAGAGTTCGCGCGGTAGGAGAGATTGAGCGCAAAGAGATTCGACAGGAAGGAGTAGAATGCGCGCGCAGCTACTTCAGGTAGTTTTACAGCAGCATTAGTGCAGTGTCTACATAAATGTTCATCTTGATTGTTCCAAGCGTCTTGGATAAAGCAGTGCTATTTTGTTTTGTTTTTTCCAAAGTAAGTGCTTGAATTTTCATAACTGTTTGCCAGAATTTTTGTAGAACGTCAGTAATACAAAATATTTTGAACTTAAACAATTTCTTATAAACTACTAACCTGGACTAAGTATGCGAACACCAACAATTCATTTTAGAAGTGGCCATATTTAAATAAATGGCCGCTCAATCTCTCCTACCAAAATAACAGAGTTTACGCTGCTGCTACTTAGGAGAGATGGCGCATTTCCCCATAAGTTTAAATGCTAGGAGAAATTACGCAGCTTACTGATAAATTTGTATGAATAGCAAATTACGTGTAAAACATATGAATAAATCAATTTTGAAATAATTTCGGAAAAAACACATAATTATCAAAAGTAAATTTGGCAACAAATTAATTTGCAAAAAAGTACTTTTTCAGAAATTTTTTTTATTAATAAATTAATAATACAGTTGTTATTAAATTAAATTTATGTAATTATTTTTGTTAATAAATTAAAAATAAATTATTTAATAATTTAATTATATATTTATATATATATATATATTTTAATTTATGAACAATTAATTTGCTAATAAATTAATTTTGTTAACTAAAATAAATTTTCTAATACAATGTTTTGGAAAAGCTTTCACCCATTCTAAGTAGTGTATGCCATCGAAATCAAAAGGAAACAGGGTGCAGCTAATGTTACTAATCCACAGAATATACATGAAAAAAGACTTAAGAAAAATGCCGCTACCGAAAAAAAAAAAAAAAAAAAAAAAAAAAAAAAAAAAACAGCTGAAGAAAAGGTGTTTCCACAAAAAATGTGATAAAAAAAACTCAAGGAAAAAAACCAAAGGTCAATGAGGATGAGTGCATTGAATGTCTGGAGCTGTACCAGGAGACAATTTCGACAACTGACTGGATTCAATGTATTGCTTGTTGCAGGTGATTGCACGAAATATGCACGATTTACAGCAATAAATGCATCGATTGTGGACGACGACAACTTCGGTTAGCAAACAAAATACAATGAAACTGGGGAAATGGAAATGAAGTAATTTTCAAGTTAAACATGTTATCAACTAGATTAATGTTATTTTGTAATCTTAGTAGGGCTTGCTTTTCTGATATTTTAATCTATTAATATTAAAATTTTTAACTGTTCTTAAAATTCTTTCTTTTATTTATTATTTAAACATTTATTGAAATATACACTCCTAATACAATAATATTTACTCACAAAAACCTTTCAACAATGTCGATTAAGTGTAATTATTATTGTTAACAATTTAATTGTAGTTATTTTTAATAAAAATCTCTTCTGCTTATGTGCGCAATCATTCCTACCCATGTGAGCATTCTCTCCTACTCTGTAAGGAGAGATTGCGCAAAATAGTTTTCTTGGTTTTATTACTGCTGTTCTATTAAATTACAGTATAACAACAAAATAACAATGGAAATGCATAAAAAACAAATGAAGTCAAAATTATTCATGCATAGTTTAGCAAAATATTAATATTTAGATTTTTTATTATTATTCTTTTGATATGTGCGCAGACTCTCGTCTCTTTACGTTACACACAATCTTTCGATGACGTCTGTAAAGAAAAAAAAATACAGTAAATCTGCAAATGGGTACTTTTTTGAAACGTTAAACCTAATAGATACTTCTTTATTAAGGGAATCGACTCCCTGCAACCTTCAGGTGCCAACCTCTAGTTTTTTCTTTGGTCTGACTGTCTGTCTGCAGCCCGTCTGTCTATCTCTCTACCAATCTGTCTGTTTCCGTATCCGTCCTCTACCCATCTCTCGACCCATCTATCTATCCCACTATACGTCTCACTACCTGCCTGTATGTCTACCCGTTTCTACTTGTCTCGTTGCCCACCTGTCTGTCCCTCCATGTCTGCCAGTCTCTCTACAAGTCTCATTGCCAACCACCTGTCTATCTATCTCGCTACCCGTCTGTCTGTCTCTGTACCCAATTGTACCCAATTCCTCACCATCTATCTACCTCTCGCTCTACACGTCTGTCTTCCCCTCTCTCTAGTCAAATAAATATGCAGATATTCATCTATTTCGGAATAAGAGAAAGTGGTCGGAGAGCTGTGCAAATAAGATAGCTTCCACGATTGGAACATACCGTGTCGATCGGTTGCCTCTTCTCTCATGACAGGTACTGGTAACCGATCCAGTTTTGCACCGTTCTTGATAAACACATGCAAACATTTGATCCAGAAGTATGCGCCACTTGGAATAGCCTTCTGCATACGTTTGGGCAATTCTCCGACTTCTGCCCCCTTCCGCACCGTAAGTTAGATGCATGTCTGCATATTCTTTTAACATACGAGGGCTTTTCGAAAAGTAAAGATACAGTGCCGCATACACACTCAAAAAATCTTATTTGATAAAATGTTTATTACGAATTATTTACAGCTTACCTTATTTTTCAACTTAATTGCCTCCGTTGTCCAAGCATTTGTTTAGTCTGGGTACAAGCTTCTGTATCCCATTGTCATACAAGTTTGCCGCCGGTTGTCATAACCACATTTCAACTCCAATTTTGATATCATAGAAGTGGAAGTTTTGTGTGTCTCTTCAGGTAAAGAAATAAGTGGAAGTCACTGAGTGCAAGTTACGGACTGTATGGCGGATGGCTTAAAACTTCCACTTGAATTTCATCACCCGCTTTTGCATAGCGCGTGAGGAAGTCGAGTGAATAGCCCATCCTCTTCTTTTTGTGTTATTCCGTTAACATTTTCGGAACCCAGCATGCACACAATTTACGGTACCCTAAAGTCACAGTCACAGCTTCCTAAAGAGTTGTTACAGACACTTCAGGTATGATTTTATGCAACTCTTTCATTGTGAGACGCCTATTTGCTTGAACCACTTGATCCATTCTTTGAAGAAAAGGGCATCAGAGATCACAGATGGTCTATCTGTTCTGAGTTCTTCATGAACATTGGTTCTACCACTAGAGAAAGCACCACACCATTTCGTTACATTTTGTAGATTCATAATATTCCCACAGACAGAAACAGTTTTTTGTGAATTTCCGCTGGACGCTTCTCTTTTGCATGAAGAAAACTTATGACGGAGCGACCTTCACAATTGGCGCAGCCATTCTAGGCATTTGGTACACGAAGCAGGATCACCATACAATTAACGAATGATTGTGAGGGAAAAGTAAAAGGTCCAAGGTTACAATCTGTGTTGCCAACGCGCTCATTAAAAATTTTTTTCGCTTTTCGTCTGCGTTTTATCTTTACTTTTCGAAAAGCCCTCGTATAATGATTCATGATACTTCTGCAAAGTCACCTCATCGAATTACGAGTGGCTGGACTTGTACAAGAACTTTCCGCGTCAGCAGAAATCGTAGATACACAGCGTCCGTCAGGGCCACACTAATGCAGGAGCATGCGGGGCAACCACCCCCGCCCCTCCCCCCATTTGTAGAGGGCCCCTGAGAGTTATCAGAATTTTCGTTAAGGGGGTGCCAAATAGTTAAAATTGGTCAAAATTCTTACATTTTCAAAGATTTAGGGATCCACTCCCGCAAAATAGGAACAAACTATATCAGAAAACTGATGATTAAAATTTCATTTTAACATCTTAGTAGTCCATTGTTTTCAAACGAAATTTGGTAATGACGTTTTTCTCGCAAAGAGGGAATTTAAAACCATTAATGGCCATTTTGGGGGATTTTTCTTTTAGACATCTTATAACATAAGTAGATAAGAACAGGGAAAGTTTGCAAACATATACTCCCATCAATCATTCCATCATTTTTTTCTGCTATCTTCCTACAAGTTTTTCTACTAGTATTTTTTTTAAGTTGTCATCATATGTCTTGTGATACCCTGTATGTTGATGTGAATAGTACCTGGTACGAAATTTATGTATAGATACAATATGTATAAAGATTATTACTAGTCACTTTAGCATAGTTCACGAACAACCTCTATAGATAGGTAAAAGGGGTTGGGCAGAAGGATGCTAGCCATGGGGTCCTGGATAGTTTAAGTCAGACCCACCATAGCACAGCGCCCTCTACAACTTCATGCGCTCAATTGCGCACATATATTCCTATGTGAATTTGTCTTCTTTTGCTATTTTCTACCACCCCACCAAATTTGAGATGTTATACTTATACATCCTATGAAAATGTTGAGAACTGTTTCATAAATTACGTGTGACACTCGATTTTTCTTTCTTTTTTTTATTAGTTAGAACAGTATCTGCATGATATCAGTCACACTCCTTAAAGTGAGTAAATTACACTTTATTTACCCTTAAATTGCGAATTATAAAATAAGAGTTTGTTTACTGAAAATTGAAAGAAATATATTAAAAATACTTTTACATTTTTTTTGTATCACTAAGATAGAATAATATTTTTTTTTTCCTCGCAAAAATTAAAAGTATCTTTCAGTAAAAATTACGTATCATTAAAGTTCCTGCCATTAACTTCCAAAAAGTTACTTTTATAATCATTATATGGTTTTAGAGTCTTACAATTTACACTTAGAAAATTTTTTCTCCTGATTCAGAGAAAAACAACAGTAAAAATATCATTCTTTTAAGACCAAAACTAACCGAGTTATGATACATTGAATTTCTGTAATTCAGAAGCTTTTCGGCGGTAAAAATAGACAGACCCTTTTTTAGTACCGGAAAACTACAGATGCAAGTTGTCTTCTATGCGCATTATCCTGAAATTAAAATTTCAATGCATAAAACCATGGTGTGTGTATACGGGTAAATATCACAAAATGTGAGATTTTGGAAACAAATTTTTTTTTAATTTAAATCGTTTCAAAGCTTCTGATTTTTATTTAAATGTTGGTTGAACAGCTGAATAAGGGAATTTATATATAAAATTATTAAAGTTTGAAAAGCTTAAGTTCATTTTTATGTAATTATAATTATATGTCATATTCTTGGCATATGTATGCCACGACAATGACCGCCAGGATATTTACAATTTCATTCTAAAACATTTTTCACATTCTTGATTTTTTTTTTTTTAGATCTAACATTTTAATTTTGTTTTTAAAAACGTGTTTCCTCTATAGTACCTCAAATTGAGTGTAATATTCAATTTTATTTATAATTTATAGAAGCCAGAAAAATGACATAATAAAAGTCTACTCAATTTTTATAAAGCCTTTAAACACATTATTTTCAAAGAAATATCTAAAGGTTTTGCTGGTAGCAATGATTTTACTACTTCTGACTTTAACTATGTCAAGAACAAGAAAAATTACTCTGCAGCACCATCTTTATACCTTATAAAGAACTAAAAAGAGCAGGTCAGGACAATGACATTCATTTTCAGTGACAATCATATTTTAATTATGGAAAATTATTTGTAAAATACAAAACTTGTTACCTTCCACATATATGTGTTACATAAGGTATAATTATTAATTAGAAATTATAAAAACTAAAAAATATATTTGTATAGTATAGCAGAAAGGCTTTTACTTTGCACAATTCACGGTGTGACATGCCAGGAAAATGAGAATCTTCAATTTTGTCTTTTATTTGCTTTATGTTTGTGTTATTATGAATATAATATCCCTTGAATATACTTCTAAGAATATTTTTATTAGAATGTAAAAAATAAAATTATACAACATTAAATAGAAATTTTATTGTGCGTACTGCAATTTTCGTATTTTGTGATACTGACCCATACAGATCTATAAATCATATACAGGACTACTCAAAAATGATTCGAATATGTATAATGGACTCACATTGCTTAAATTGGGTGTTCAATTGTGTTATGCATTTTCTGAATTGTCTATTACGATACCTTCTTTTAAATTAATAAATTTTTAAGTTTCAATAACACATACTGGACTACTGCACCATAAAATATTATAAATAAAGACACAATCTTGCTTAATGGTACACAAAACACGAAATTTAATAAGCTAAAAGTTAACTTCTACGTTTCTAATTATCTCTTGCACAGGAAGCTTTCGTCTCTGAACTTTGAGCCTTTTTACCATCATATTTTCTTGAAGACAGCTGTAGAAACAGCTCGAAATGTAAAAGTTAACTTTTAGCTTATTAAAATTCGTGTTTTGTGTACCATTAAGCAAGATTGTGTCTTTATTTATTATATGGTTAAGTTTCGTTACAGAGTTGTAGAAGTTTTGAAAAATGTTGCATAATCAACCTGTGACACTCAATTTTTCTTTCTTTTTATTAGTTATAACAGTATCTGTGTCATATCAGCCACATTCCTTAGCT
Source organism: Maratus speciosus (assembly GCA_963932465.1). Classification (NCBI taxonomy): domain Eukaryota; kingdom Metazoa; phylum Arthropoda; class Arachnida; order Araneae; family Salticidae; genus Maratus; species Maratus speciosus. The sequence goes on along the minus strand of OZ010800.1, from coordinate 241,867,971 downwards.
CCTTCTTGACGGGAGCCATTTGCTTATTTTTTTATTATTTGCCACCGGCTTTTCAAAACAGAAAATTTTCTGCGATTGAATACCGTAAATGCTCTGATTAAATAAGGTAGCTAATTTAATCATATTTTTAATTAATATTTTATTTTACAATAAAAAATAACAGGTGAGAATAACGAAGGATTCTGGGAACCTTAAGTGGCACGTATACCGGTCACTAGCCCACAAAGAGTTAAATTGGGAAAACTACACTTTACTTAAACCTAAATCATGAACGATAAAATAACAATTTGTGTAATCAAATTTGAAGGATTTTTAAAATACTTTTGCATTTCTTATGCCAATCAGATAGCATATTTTTTTCAGTAAATATTTAAAATATCATTAAATAAAAACCAAGTATCACTAAAGGCTTGCGGCCAAAATCTAGTTAAGCAGAAAAATATACGACAAAACAAAATATAAATTCAAAATTTTGTGTTTATATTTATTAACAAAAAGTAAAATTTAATGGGCAATTTACTCATAATATAGTATTTCCTAATATCGTATAATAGATGAAAGCAAACATACTGTAAGTATTGGGAAGTTTCATTTCAACCGAAATTAGACTCAAAAGGACATTAGTAAGAAAAGAATAAGAAACAAAAAGAAACATCTTAAAAATAGGAGACTTAAAAAGACTTTTACTTTACGAAATAAAACTACCTTTTCTAAACAACAAGGAAATTAAAACAACACTTACTTAGGAAAAGGAAATGAGAATGTGGAAAAGAGCTAAAAATTGTAAATTACATCAATCTATTCTTTCTCCTTTTAGCGTAAGTAAAACAAAGTTACTAAAAGGAAGCGAAGTAAAAAAAAAATAATAATACTTCAAGTTACAAGAAAGAAAGTTTCCAGTTTTATTATGTTTCAAACAAAATTTAGTTTTGTCTACAAACATAAATTTTCTGGTAAAATTAAAGACTAAAAGGGTAATACTCTCATATTTTTTATGCATTTCATAAATATATGATCTAATAAAATCTTTGTATTTATAGAAATATAAAAAGTACATATCTTTAAAAAATATACAAATTTAAGTAATTTTTTACAGTTATAAATATAATTTGTTTTTAAGTTTTATCATGCATTTCCAATGAAAAAACGTGTTAAAATGCGTGCTAACATCTTAACCCTGTGACTGCCCAGAAAAAGGGCAATTTGTAATGTTGTTTTGTCTGGAATTTTTTTAAACTACTAAAAAACTGCTCATTTTTCCAACTTGATATAAAAAAAAAATTAATTGCGTATGTGAATATAATTCTTGAGAGTATTAATCATTATTCAATGTTTTAAACTTGCATTATATGTACAGAATTATGTTAATTTAAATAATGTTTCTATTACAGTGAAACCTATAGTTTTGTGAACGGATTTATCGGTTCACGGCATCAGTTCACGACGCTGAGAAGTTTAACATCTGATAAATATCGAATAAATATTAATTCAAATAAGATCTAAATAGGAACAAATATAATATATATTTTTATTAAACATGAAGTTAAATAAATTAACTTTACATTTAATTACTAAATAGTTGATTTTGTGTTCTTGTGATATAAATGAATATACTTAAATAAATAATAGAAGAAAATTTCTCAAAAGTACCATAAAAATAAGAAATGCGAAAGGACATTTGAAAGAACTTTGTCTTTCTTCATCAAGCGCTAAGAAGACTTGCTACCTCTTTGAAAGCAGGAGAAAGTCTGAAAGGAAATGGAACCGAAAATTACAGATTAAAAAGCAACCAATATGAAAGCAGAAGGCTAGAAAGCATTAGTCAAGCAGAAGAAAACAGAATAAAAAATATGATATAAATAGTATAAAAATACAGATAAAAATAGGAAATTATAAGAAAAAATGTACGAGAGGTGTTCAAATGAAAGTGATTCAAGGTGTGTATCCATGAGATGCGTAGGGACAGACATGAGACAGATACATAGATAGAAACAGCAATATTTAATGAGTCAAATGCATACAAAGTTTGTTTAAAAAAATCACCCAGGGCGTTTAGGCAGGGGTCCCATTGCTTAGGAAGGTTACGAATTCCGTCCGCAAAGCACGATGTCGGTTGTTCATGGAACCAGTTCACACTGTAAAAAAACGACATTTTTATAGTACAAAGTACTGTTCATCTCGCGCACAAACTCTATCACAGTTGAATGTACTGTATCTTTATTTGGTTTCCTGACTATTTAAACAGGGATGACAGGGATGACCGCGCCGGGAACCCAGCTTTCACTTTAGAGTATAAGTGCAATCCCGGGAGGAGACTGACTATTTAAACATGGAAAATACAGTAGTTGTGTAAAATTAACTGCATAATGTACTGGCAATTTGGACGCCAGTAGTTTGTGCTTTCGTCCAAATGCGTCCAAATTGCCAGTACATTGTACCGTTAATTTTTCGCAACTACTGTATTTTTCATGTTTAAATAGCCAGGAAACCAAAGAAGATACAGTACATTCAACTGTGATCGAGTTTGTGCTGGTAAATTTACAGTGGTTTTTTTACAGTTCAGAACTGCAGCCTTTACGTCCTCGTTGGAGTGAAATTGTTGACCACTTAGGCTTTTCTTCAGAAGGTCCAAAGATGTGATAGTGTCAATGTCGGTAATCAGCTTCTTTGTCACAACTTTGTGCACCTGACCAGGTCGCAGCAAATCCGTTGTCTCCTGTCGACCGTCTCTAAACATTTTCACCCACCTCGTCACCGTGGGCTTTGACACACGTGTCACCGTACACAGGCAGCATTCTGCGATGACTATCCCCCGGCTTACACCCAACCAGTGTTTAAAACTTAATTACAGTTCGCTGATCCATTTTGGACGCAATTGCATCCACACCAGCCATTTTTAACTGAATGCAACGTCCTTACGAATGCAGTTATCACAAATTTGCTTGTACGTCCGCACGCGTGGTACATACCCCTTCACTATCGCGTTTGTTTCAGGAAAATACATTGAAAATTGTTCGCATGCGACGTTTCGAATCACTTTCATTTGAACACGCCTTATACAGTGTGTCCGCTCTCAACGGTGTCCAATGGCTAATTCCTAAACCATTAATCATAGGCATATAGTACCAATTATAAAAATGTTTTAAATCAGGGAAAAAAATATTTTAAAAGCGATTTGGGTCAATAAAAACATTTTTTAAAAAATTAGGAAATTTAAATTTTTATACGGTCCCCCGTCTTATAAGATATATTTAGTAAAATTTTCCTATTACACTGACAAGTAAGCCAAAAAAAGTCCCATTCATATAAAACTAAAACTGGGCGAGTTATGAAACTTCAAAAAGGCATGACTTATGCCACTTTTCTGCTCTGAAAACAAATGACTTCGACTTGGCTTTGAGGGGTCACATAGCATAGAAGAGATGGCTGTGTTTTTTAACTTTTGATAATTGATTTTTACGTCACTGAATCTGAAAATGACCTTCATTTTTAGCCATCGAGTTAGAATTTTTTTGCAAATCGTAAATGTGTAAGTTAAAATATAGCGAAAATCTCATACTATAAAACATATGTAAACCTTTTTTATTTTATTTTATTTTATTCAATAATTTATTCAATATTTTGCTTATTCTGGGATTCTTACAGCTAAACAGCTGAGTGGTCCGATGAGGTGGGGGAGGAGGTTGAATTTTAACTTTGAAGTTTGTAATTTGCGAAAAATCCTGACGTGATGGTTAAAAATGAAGGTCAATTTCGGATTCAGCTGTACAGAATGCATATTATCAATTATCAAAAGCTAAAAAACATGACATAACTCAACTTTGTAAGGCTAGTGTAATCTAATAATATTTTAAAATACGTATAATTTTGTAAAGAATTGAGGCTGTTAATTTAGCATCATTTTAATTAACAAAAATTCTGTTTTTTTCTCTCTTCTTAAATGTTTATTACAAATTGTATATTTTGCATTAATATGTCAGAATGATTAAAGATTTCAAATTTATATTGCAATGCTAATTTTACCCTCAACCACTTTTTAAATATATCTGACGAAATTATATTTCGACAAAATTTGTGAATGACCCCCAATTTGCAGCAAAAAATATGCTCCAACTTTAAACAGCTATTACTCGGTCAATTTTAATCGTAGAATAACGGGAATTTTTTTGTATTACTTGTCAGTGTAAAAGGAAAATTTTTATTAAATATAACTTATAGGACCTGGGGACCGTATAAAAATTTTAATTTCGTAATTTTTTAAGAAATATTTTTATTGAACCAAATCACTTTTAAAATATTTCTTTACCTGATTAAAAATATTTTTGTAATTGGAACTATATGTCTATGACTAACGGTTTAGGAATTAGCCATTGGACACCGTTGAGAGCGGGCATCCTGTATATAATATATAATAATATAACAATGTATTTGTTTTATAAAATCTTTCTTTTATTTTACTTGTTATATATTGCATTTTTTTTCTTTTCTGACTCCGTTATTTTTAATTGTTTTAATGTACTTCATATTTCTCATTTTGTAGAGATTGCCATAGAACTTAAAATCTGTTCCAAACTTTTCAAAATGGTAAGAATCTGGCAGTGTTGAATTCAAGAGGTTGCCAGGGGGGTTGAGGGGACATTCACCCCCGGAGCAAAGAGATGTCCCCCACCGGAAGATTTGAGAATTTGGGTTTTCAATGGTCAAAAATGCAATCCCCCCCCACGGAACACGATAATGCCCCCCCCCCCCTCAGGTATCACAGAAATCCCTCCCGGAGAGAAATGTCTGAATTCAACACTGGAATCTGGTTTTGAATGAAAAGGTTTGTGTTTATTCGTGTATAGCATACCTTATCCAGTTGTCCTGTATTTGATTTCCTGGATTTTATTGAAAAATATTTTTATGTTTTTTAAAGAGGACACAACTGCTGCTGATTAGAGCAATGACTAAATATCCATTTATATAAAAGCCGTTGTCGGTTTGTAAGTCTGTTTATTAAGAGTTTTCTAAGCATTTGTGTTTAATTCTTTTATCCTTTTTATTTTGATAGCAAGATTTTAATTATTCTTAAAAATATAAGACATTATATTTAAATACTTAGTATTTCGTGGTTAAAAAATTAAATAAATATAATCATACTACTTATTATTAATTCATTTAATGCTAATAAATTTTTCTAAGACAGTTTAGAAACACTTGTTACAATTTTGAACATATTCTAACATGAAGAAAATAAATTTAAACAAGTTTCATAAAAAGCTTTCAGTTATTTTTTTTCGAAATTTAATTCTTTTTACATAACACTGTCTTTCACTCGTCTATTCATTTTATCCAGGAATTTCATTCATGTTTCTAAAAATTTATTTTAATTGCACGCAAAATTTTGAAGTGGAAAGTAAAATTTTTTATACGTTTCTTTAAATTTTAAACTCTTAGCTCACAAATGACTTTTATTTGTTTAAAACATCAACCATTAAATCCAGACGTGCATTATATATAAAGAGTTAAGGAAACTTCATATGCAGGAAGTCTTCCAAACATTTTAAAGCATTAATATTATCAATGAACTTTGTTTGATTACACTTGTACTTCCACTACTGTAAAAGAACTAGAGATAAAATTTCGTAAGTACATGCTTTCATAAAAATCCTAACATCAGAAAACATTATGAAGGGAGTTAATGATAGATTGAATGGTGTAAATAAAATCATTTTCAGCATACTTAAATAAATATTAAAAGGTAGAATATTTGAAATGTGGAAACAAGCACGAAAACGTTATCTGAAAATGATTTTAAAATTATGCTTTTATCGTGTTTCACAAACGTCTGCCCAAAAGAACATAAATAAAATGATTTAACATGTACTTTTACGAATAATTCTTTCTCAAAGTGGAATTTAGGAAAGTTTAAAAATATCGTGATCATTAGGGAAAATTTTTGCACTAAATTATGATTGTAGACAGCTTGAAATAAAAATATAAACAAGGTTTAAAAGTTTTAATGCGAATATATATGAAACTACATAGATCTTTGCAGCAAAACCGCTAGTTTATTTATTTTATTTACAATCAAAACAGATAAAGCAAGTTTTGAATGCAATAATCTAAAGGAAAAAGTTATTTATGTTTTTAAATTTTTAAAATTACAACTAATTAAAAGATTTTAAGTTGCCAAACCTTTTTATCATGTTCAATTTTGATATATTTTTCTACTGTACTCAGGTATAAAATTATTTAATTCAAGGAATTTAAATAAATGAATTGCTATAAATATTCTGCTAATAATTTGCTTTTGAATATCTCAAAATACAGGATGTTTATTTTTAAACTGGCGCTACTCAAAGTCATTTGCAGCTTTTTCTTTATAACCTATTACCAGGCCTCTACCTTCCGAATGCCCCAAGCTGAACAGGTTTTTACCTGATATCGGGCGGTTAACAGCTAGATCGCCGAATGGCAGCGGGTAACCAGACGAGAATCTAGGCCGTCCTGTTGGCAGTGCCTTTTACATTTTTAGCGACTTTGTTTTTCCAGTTACTTAGCATAGATTTCTTTGTGGCTTGACTCCTACACATCACAGCTATTTGCCATATTAGGAGGAGAATTACCTGGATTTTTAGGTGTCTAAATATTGGTGTGGGCCTGTCAAAAACGAAAGAACTTTATTAAATTTTCAAAGGAGGGAGAACAAACATGAGGGGGGGAGGGACACAGTAAAACAAGTTGCATCTGGAGAGTCATCTGCATTTTTTTTAACCTCTGACCAAGCCCTACCTACCGGTCCCCTACCTACAGTTTTACAGGTTTGAATGCCTGGGAAAAGGAGAGAAATCTCCTGATCGCCACGTGGCGGTGGTCTGCTGTACAGGCACTTATGCCGTCTTAAAGGGGAGCTCTGTTTTTCTTTGTTTTGGCCGGTTACTTAAAGTGGATTTGCCTGTTTAATTTCACGCTGCATCGCACACCTATACTACAGCATTCAAGAATCATCTGCAACTCATACTATCACCGGGAAAACACCCAAATAAGGAAACGAGATTAATGACGACATGGGTAAGACGATTCGTTGAAAAAGAGTTATTTTAAGGGAACTCATTTATTTGAAGTATTAAAATTAACTTCTTACCACGAACACAAGCTCTCAGGTGCAGAATTAATGCAAACTCAGTCAAAATACAACGTCACCGCTGGCGACACGTGAAATGTCTTCATTAAGCACAAAACTATTTTTGATTTTTCACAGGTGACAAGCTCACACAAAATACGACGATACACACTTTCATAACAGCTATACATCGAGAGATATCTAATTGCTGCCCAAAATGACCACGAAAATCAAATTCCTGGAGATTCAAACACACTTTACGAGAATAATACCCTGTTCATATCGCATACTTAAGATATCTTAGACCGCCAAACTCTCTGAGAGAGTTCCAACTTTCTTCGGCTACATAGAGCCAAATTCACATAGAGCCAAACACATTCACACTCAAAACTCAACAATCCACTTGATCCTAGACTATCTTCATAAGAGTGTAGCTAGGTATTTGTGCTATAACTTATCACATAAAATCTGTTATATCCAAAACATTAAGATAAATATGAAGATTGGTGAAGTTTTAAAATGAACTTAGGTGCCCGTAATGAGATTATAGGAAGTGTAGAAAATTAACCATTATAAATTTGAAAATTTAATTATCAAATAAATAAATATAAAAGCAACTTTAACTGTTTCGGTTCAGAAGAGAAAATATCTTCCAAAAGTGGAAATTGTTGAAGAGAGCGCAAAAAGAGAAAACTCCTACTCCTGGCACTTACAGCTTTTTCCACTTTTCTACTTTTGGGTTGTTAGTTGAACACTGTAAAATGTAGGTACCTAGCTTCATTTCGTGTAGTGTAGTGTTTAAATGACTAATATTACCATTTGTAAACATTTATTTTATTTATGTATTTAATTTTTTCACCTTGCTTAAAAAAACTCCCATTGATGTAAACAATAACAACATGATAAAGTAGTGTAATGGCCACCAGCCGCCGCGCATCTTATCACTGGCATTTTCAGCGCATTCCATTTCAATTCGTGTGGCTTATTAAGCGTTCTCCACTTCACTTCGTGTGACCCATTCAGCGTTCTCCACCTCACTTCATGTGGCACATTCAAATAGCGACATTTTTTTACTCTTTGTTCAACTATTTATACTAGCTTGGCACTTCAAGAATTCTCCTGTTTGTGATGCTTGGTATTTAAGATATTTTTTTGAAAAAAATAATAGGTTTTCGATTTTTTGTGTACTTTAGCGTTTGTTATTTTCAGTCCTCAATTCATGTCTATAGAAGCAGGTATAGAAGCAGGCTTTCTTTCATGTAAGCAATTTATGATTGTTCTTAGACAGGAATTTTCCCTAATGTACCCAAAATCCTCCGAAGTTCTTTTATATTATGATATGAACTATGATATATATTTATCCAATTAATACATTTTCAGTTGTCATAGATATAAAAAATATGAATTAGATTAAAATATCAAATGGAGACCATGCTGCTGCAATTGGAACCAGTACCTCATGTGTAAAGAATCTCGAGAGCAATTCTTTAGTACTTAAAAGAAGAAAGAAAATGCACAAAATATTTGTTCCTTTTACAATCTCAATCTAACTTTTCTGAATTTATTTAAAACATTTTTTCTCATTTCTTTTCCTTCCGATTATGTTTGGATAAATACACTGCGAGAAATCGTTTTGCTGTTAAGTAGTATACCAGGTGTCCTAAAATGGACTGACAGCGATGTTAAAATTCAATAACTTGAAAATGGTGCCAGCTATTGCAAAAATTCTTGCGGGAGTGTTATGTAACATGTCCGGAGTTTTTTTACTGAGATTCTCGGCTTTAGTTCCAAATAGAAGCGGTAGGTGGAGCTGAAAACAATAGGCACTAAAAAAAGGCCCGATTGTTTGGCCTCTATCTTCTCCCAAAATTGATGCGAAGGAAGGAGGTTAGACATATGGAATGTGTTTCAGTCTCCAATGCAATCTTCTTTTTAGGAATCCACTCCATATATTTAACCTCCTTTCTTCGCATCAATGCTGGGAGAAGAAGGAAACGAAAAAAATAGGGCTTTTTCAGCGCCTATTGCTTGCGACGCCATCTGTCGCAGCTATTTCGAACTAAAGCCGATAATCTCAGTAAAATAAAAATTCCTGACATCTTACATAACCATCCCGCAAGAATTTTTTTTAAAGCTCTCAAGCTGTCTCATTTTATTACAGGGCTGTGAACTGGCTGCATATTAACTGTCTTTACATTGATATAACAAAAGAACATTTTCCAGGGGCTTCTAGCTTTAAGTCTAAAAAACAGCAACTTTTTTTCGAAAGATTTTACAGATAAAGAAAGTTTTCAAGTTATTTTTTTATTATTTTTCTTAAATATAAACATTTAATTACATTACGATACCAATAGACAGCACAGCAATTTTCTTATCTAAATATTTTTCCTCTATTCTGTTTCTTTTTGTTTTACGGAACATAACCGTTATTTCCCTTAGTATATACTATATCGAATAATTGTAATAAGAAATATACCGAAAATTGTAGATAATTTCAATTCATTTAATCGATAATTAAGTGTCAAAGTTTTTAATTTCAAAATTTTCATACAAAATTAATCAAAACAATATTGGAGATGGAAAATTTTACTCAATAATGATGACGAAAAAAACGAAGTCGATAACATTTCTTTCTGAAATAAAATATAATTTACAGTATTGAACTGAGTTATCAGAATATTAACAAAATCAAAGAAACTACATTTCTTTCAGAGAACCACCATTCTTTTATCTGGTTCCTTAGACCACTCGGCAGTCTCGATTTCGCTCAACATTCCTTTAAAATGGAACTCATTTAAAACTGATTTTTCACTAAGTTTAGTGAAAAAAAATCCTAAAATGATCAATGCGCATGCTCAGATCCGACGAAATCGATCTTAATAATACTGCTTTGCGTTTTAATAAATAGATATTTGAGATCAATGTAAATATCCGAATGACTTGCTATTCTAACAAAGCATTGATATTCTCAAAGGTATAATTTTACATCTAAAAATCTTTGATTTGAATGTATTATAAACAACTCGCAAATATTGATTAGGTGTATCTTTATTTTATTTTATTTTATCATTCTTTTTTTTTCTCACTCCGCCTCTATGTTTTTATTCATTTTGAACGGACACTACGGACTAAACGGACTTCAAGAAACAGGTATACCACTTAAAAACGTGTATAAATTCCATACGTTCTCTTCAGAGAACTAGAATTCCATTTCTGGAGTTTTAGACCGCACGGCCATCTCGACTTTATTCATCATTCCTTTTAAAATGGACCTTATTTAAAACTAGTTTTCCACTCAGTTTAGCGACAATAAAGCACCCTAAAATGAAGAATGCGCATGCTCGGATCAGCCGAAATCGGTCTTAAATGTACGGCTTTGCGTTTTAAATGTATAAAATTGTGAGATTAAAATAAATATTTAAATGACATGATATTCTAAAAGAAGGGGTGTTTTAAGTCAAAAACATCTTCGATTTGAATGCATTGTAAACAACCCGAGAATATTGATAGGTGTATCTTTGTCATTTCATTTTATCCGTCTTTTTTTTTTTTTTTTTTTTTTTTTTTTTTTTTTTTTTTTTTTTCTATCGCCCTTATTTTCTTTCTTTTCAGCGGACGTTATAATACTTCAAGAAACATATATTACACATAAAAAATTTGCATATGAATTCTCTAATTAAAAATTTAAACCAGTAAATAGAGACAAATAAATTATTAATTAAAATAAATGAATATTTACACAGAATGTATAAGTACTTTTATGTAGAACCAAAATCTAATTACAAGGATTAAACAGAAAACTTTTAAAAGATCGAATTATCATATATATTTTCCCTTCTATAACTAAGCAGTGTTTTTTTTTTTTTTTCGAAAAAAAAAAAAAAAAAAAAAAAAAAAAAAATTCCTTTTCTTAGTTAACTACAATATACTACGAAAAATAGATTTTTTAATAGATATCTAGTGAAAAAATATACTAATAAAGAATACAGGTTAACGTGACTAAATGAAAAGAAATTTATATTTATCAAATAATAAATATAATTATTTTAATGAAAAAAAATTAATATAATGTAATTTCAAATTTACTTACTTTTTTCTTATAAAATTATACTTTTTCTTAAAATTTCTATTTAGATAATTATAAAAGAAAAATGTTCAAATTAATTATGTTTATTAAAGTAAAATACTATTAATTGATTTTCCATATTTAAATTAATTTCAATCAAAGAACAAAACATTTTTTATAATGCATAAACAGCAGTAAACAACAACAACAAAAATATATATGAAAACATATATGTTATCTTGGAGTACTGGGAAAATATATTTCAAAGACAGCAATTTTAATTATTTTATTGGAAGAAAATATTTGTAATGGTAAATTTTAAATATCATCTGTTTAATTATAAAATAACATTTTTTCTTATATTCTTATTTCGTTTTCATTTCAAGAAAAAATTTTCATCAAAACATATTCTCCTTTAAAAATGTATTTATTTCCGTGAAATTAATTAAATAATTACTGTTGCGAACTGCGAGCTTAAACATAAATTAAAAGTCGATAGCTTTAACTTTAATATAATGGACTGTTTATTTTGATTATAAATGCGTGCTCTTTGAGCTGCGACTGCCTTGGCGGCTTACAAACTACTACTGAAGGAATTATGAAACATCTGTGGGAGGGTAAATACTGTGACGTCATAACAACATACAGTGGCGCCAACATACCGCCCCACGTTGAAATAACATTTCAATATTCAATATATAATATCTAAATTTACAATGAATAACATACAATACAATGAAATGCAGAATAGAATAATAATGAATATAACAATGAATAATTAAATATGCTTCAAACATTTGTTTACATAAAGTTTACAATTGAATGGTTATACAGTGTCAAATTTAATGATAATATGTCAGTTTACTGACAAGGCAGCAAGCATAATTTCGATATGCCTCTCTTGAAAATACCATGAGGCGTTTTCACAAGAACCACTCTAACCTTACCATCTGGTCCTTTAACTACTTCCTGAACTCTACCCATTGTCCATCTGCAGGGTGGAAGATTATCCTCCTTTAAAAGGACCATTGAATTTGGAATAATATTATCCTTCTCAAATTGCCATTTATGTCTGGCTTGTAAGTTGTTAAGATAGTCCAATTTCCACTTTCGCCAAATAAATTGGACCATTTTATTTAATCTTTGCCATTGGGACAAATGATTATCACGTTCGCCAGTCAGGTCCGGTTCAGACACACTGTTCAGAGGTCTGCCTATGAGAAAATGGCCTGGAGTTAGAATTTCAAAATCATTGGGGTCAGAAGACATGGGTGTGAGAGGCCGACTGTTTAAAATGCCTTCAATTTGCGTGGTAACTGTTAAAAATTGCTCAAGAGTTAATCGCGAATTTCCTACAGTTCTTTTTAGGTGGTACTTAAACGACTTCACCCCAGCTTCCCACAAACCACCGAAATTGGGTGACCTGGGTGGAATGAAATTCCAGGCGATTTCCTCACTTGTTAAATAATGAGCCAAAACATCTGGGGGGTTTCTAATCATGTTCGCCAAACGTTTTAACTCTGCACTGGCTCCAACAAAATTTTTGGCATTGTCAGTACAAATAGAAAAACTTTTACCTCTCCTACTGAAAAATCTTTTTAAGGTTGCTATCATTGCTTCTGAAGTTAAGTCGGTGACCACTTCTAAATGAATCGCTTTTGTTACGAAACAAATAAAAATGGCAACATAACATTTATGATAAATACCCTTCCTTTGACCCTTATATTTTATATAAAACGGGCCACAAAAATCAATCCCTACATTAGTGAATGGCGAACTAGGAGTAATTCTCGCAGAAGGAAGATTTCCCATAATCTGCTCAGTACATTTAGGCTTGTTTTTGAAACAAACTATGCAATCATGAACAATTTTTCTAGCAGTATTTCTACCACCCAATGGCCAAAATTCTTGCCTTACAAGATAAAGTAAAGTTTGGGCTCCAACGTGCAAGTATTTAAGATGAAAATATGTCATTATCAATAAAGTCAATTTGTGATCTTTAGGGAGCAATATTGGAAATTTCTTATCAAAAGATAAATCAGCGTTATTTAATCTACCGCCTACCCTTAACAATTTCTGTTTATCAAGAAAGGGGTGTAAACAACTCACCTGTCCCTTTTTGGTAATTTCTCCCTGTTCAAGGGTTTTTATCTCATAATCGAATGCTTTTACCTGTACCATTTTGACTAAAACAGTCTTTGCGGTTCGAAGTTCCTCTGTTGAGATTGGGCCGCGACGTCGAATGGCATTTTTGGCATTAAATAGGAATCTGAAAATAAAACTTAGAATACGTATTAATTTTAAATAATTGTTACTTAAATTAAGAAAATCATCCACAAAGGAATTTTCAGAAGTAGAAATTAAATTGATATTGTCCATTTTTTTAAGTTCTTGCGCATAAAGTTCGTGCGATAAAATGTCAGTATTGTCACTAGATTCATCAGAAAGTTTATGAAAGTTCAGGGGGCCATCCCACCAAAGATTCATTTTGGAAAGTTCTTGAGGACCTAATCCACGTGATATAATATCTGCTGGATTTAAATTCGATGGGACATGCTTCCAATGATAGTTCTCAGTCAAGGTTTGTATCTTGGATACTCTGTTGGCAATGAATGTTTTTAGTTTGTTTGGCGATGTATTGATCCAAGCAATTGCTATTTTTGAATCGGTGTGCAAATATATATCACTCACTATCATTTTTAGAGATAGACGAACTTTTTCTATAAGTTGAGAGAGAAGAAGGCAAGCTGACAGTTCGAGGCGGGGAATGGAAATTGTCTTTAAAGGAGCTACACGCGATTTACTAGCGATCAGTTTAGTTGATACAGTACTAGTTTCACTTGTGCAATGCATATAAACTACAGCTCCATAAGCTAATTCCGAAGCGTCTGCAAATCCTAGCAACACTAATACCTGAAAAGAATCGGTTAGAATGTATCTGTCGATTCTGATCTCTTCGATTTGTTTCAGGGACGACACAAAATTTATCCATTCACTTGCAACTGGATTTGGGATTTCATCTTCCCAACCTAATTTCATGAGCCACAATTTCTGAAGAAATATCTTTGCTCGTGTAATAATTGGTCCTAGAAGACCTAAAGGGTCATATAGCCTTGCAATGGTGCTTAGCACATCTCGTTTCGTGTATGATGATTTCTCCGTTATTGAAATCTTGAACATAAACTGATCTTCAACGGGTTTCCAGATAACCCCTAGAGTTTTACTTGTTGATTCTTCATTTATGGAAAAGTTATAATCTTGAACTTCCAATGGCTTACTGTTCATTAATTCCCTTGAATTGGAATTCCATTTATGGAGGGACATACCGCATGTTTCTAACATGTTGCATAACTGATGTTGGAGTTCTATAGCTGTATCTAGATCATGTGCGCCTGTCACTATATCATCCATATACACATCTTCCTTTATTACTTCCGCAGCTAAAGGGAATTGCGATGCTTCATCTATGGCTAACTGTTTCAGAGTCCTTATTGCGAGAAATGGTGCGCTAGATGTACCATATGTGACAGTATTCAATCTGTAAATAACAGTTTCTTCATTCTCGTCGGTCTTCCACAAAATTCTCAGAAGGTCGCGTTGAGATGGATCTATTAAAATTTGTCTGAACATTTTTTGAACGTCCGTCGTAAAGGCATACCTATAAACACGAAATCTTGTCATAATTTCAAATATGTCTTCTTTTACTTCTCCTTTCAGCAGACAATCATTGAGACTGAAGCCAGATGTAGTGGCAGCTGATGCATTGAACACCACACGTAATTTAGTTGTGGTTTTGTCTGGCCTGAGAACACCATGATGCGGCAAGTAGTAACATGAGTGATTTTCTGGATGTTCGGAATGAGGGTCTGCAACCTTCTCCATGTGACCTAATTCTAAGTATTCTTGCATAAACTGCTGATACAATGCTTTCATAGTTTTATCCTTAGCTAATCTTTTCCATAACTGATTCAGACGTTTTTTCGCAAGCTCTTTAGAATCACCTAATTTTTCCAAGTCCTTGGTTGGCATCTGTACGATGTATCTACCTGCGTCATTTCGTTTATGCGTAGTTTTGTAATGCTCTTCACAGAATTCTTCTTCTTTACTAAGGTTTTTCGAAGTTTCATCAATGGTTTCTAACTTCCAAAACTTTTCTAAACATTCATCAATGCTTTGTGACTGCGAAACAAAACCACAATATTGCATTTGGCTGACAGATTCTATGCTTCCTGTTGCGATGTATCCGAATACTGAATTGCGAAACACTAAATTACTGTTTGGAATGCGAATTTCTCCATCTCTTATTATATGAAAGAACGATTCAGCGCCGAGAAGCATATCAATTTTGCCAGGAATGCTAAATTTCGGATCTGCTAACTGATGAGGAATTTTTAAGTTATCAATGTTTAAGTTTGTAACTGGGAGGGAATCCGTTATTTTTGAGACAACAAGAAAATCCAAAGACGTTTCAAAAGATCCATTTCCGTTTAAAATTTTAGCACGAATTTTGTGTTTAACGTGCATTTCCTTTCCACCTAAGCCTGAGATGGCGATGTTCAATCGCTTTAGTGGAATTCCCAATCGATTAGCGAATTCTGAAGTCACAATATTGGACATACTTCCAGAGTCCATTATTACACGTGCTTGTAAATAACTTCCAGAACAAGGGTTAAAGACCCAAACTAATGCAGTGGAGAGAATGACAGATTTATTTCTGTTATTAACGCAAGATAAAGAAGATGATACAGGTGATTTAGTTTCTGTTTGTCCGTAAAACTCATCTGCGTTCGGATTCAATTTATGACCTTGCGCGGTGGGGTTAACTTCATCAACTTTGCTCGGAAAAGAATTGTTTATATTTCTATGGAGTAATGTGTTGTGTCTTGCCTGACAAATGTTGCAGGAACTTTTAGACTTGCAATTAGCAATCGCGTGTTGACTACTTAAGCAGTTGAAACAAAGCTTATTTTTCATTGCTACATCTTTTCTCTGAAAAGCATTTAATTTCAAAAATGCGTCACATTTATATATTGCATGATTTTGCTTACACATTACACAGAAATTAATGGAATTTGTTGACTTAACAAAGAGAGATTTTTGCTTAAAATTACGATCTTGAATTGATTTGGGTTTTACTGCAATGGTTTTACTTATGTTTTCCAAAATTTGAGAACGTTTTTCTAAAAATAAAATTAAATCATCTAACTTTGGAACTTCATTTGAACTTATTGTCATTTCATAATTTTTCCGTGTATCTTTATCCAACTTTTCAAGAATGATATTTAACATTAAAACGTCGGAGAGATTGTTTCTGTTGTAATCTAAAACCTTTAATGCGCGAATGCTTTTTTTAACGCTGTCTACTAGATTTCTTAGATCTTTTGCGGAAGGCTGTGTAATTTTATCTGCATCTAAAAGTGAGTTTATGTGTATTTGTACTATAACTCTTTCATTTTCGTACCTGTCCTTTAACGCTTGAAATAAAGAAGAAAAAGTATCTTCGGTTGTTTGCAAAGCTCTTGCGTCACTTACTAATGCGGCTGATAGATAATGCAGTTTTTGCGCTTCTGACAACTGCTCGTTTGATGTTATAATATTATCAAACTGTAGTTTAAATGTGCTCCATTCTTCAGGTTTTCCGGAAAATTTAGGAAGTGGTATTTCCGGTAACTTAATGTTTAGCGCATTGTTTGTAAGAGTAGGTTTTAATTGATTTTCATTGAGAACCTTACCCACTTCTAAATGCTTAATTTGTTTCTTTATTTTGAATTTAGTTTTTATAATATTTTCACTGTATTCTTCACTAGCGTTAATATCATTTTCATAATCCTTAGGAACGCTTATGGCAGCTTCTATTTCGCTATTTAAGTTTTTTAGCAACTCTTCCTTATCATTTAATTGTTCCAGAATTTCTAAATAGTCATCGGTTTCTTTATTGTCATCATTTATTAACGTTTCAAATTTAGTGATCAATTTGGTAACGGATGTTCTTAAAGCTGCACGTTTCTTTTTTAATTTCTCAAGCGGTTCCATTTTATAAAAAACTTATGCAATAATCAAAAAAGAATAATCAAATATTTCCTACCTTGTTTCACGCAGACGATTTCGTTTTCGCTTTAATCCATTACGGAAGCTTGCGCAATCGAAAGAAGGGGAACTTTTCCTTTCAACTGCAATGTTTTTTCACTATTTCAGACTAAATTCTTTTTTAAAATAAATACCTCCGGCTCGACGGACCAATGTTGCGAACTGCGAGCTTAAACATAAATTAAAAGTCGATAGCTTTAACTTTAATATAATGGACTGTTTATTTTGATTATAAATGCGTGCTCTTTGAGCTGCGACTGCCTTGGCGGCTTACAAACTACTACTGAAGGAATTATGAAACATCTGTGGGAGGGTAAATACTGTGACGTCATAACAACATACAGTGGCGCCAACAATTACAAATAGAGAAAACGTAAACATATTAAGCTGTATTAGTAAGCATTTCTCGCAAAAAAACATATTTCTGAAAATTTTCAAATAATTTTTCTTCAGCTGTTAATAAAATACGCGTTACTTACTTTCACCATATATCCGAGAAAATTAATTACTTTATATTTTTTAATTGAATTAATGTATTTTTGTAAAAGTTCTCGTAGGGTATAAATGATCTCTTTTTCCATTAAAAAAAAAATAAATAAATAGAAACATATATTAAAAGAAATAATGAACGTAGACTCTAAAATAACAAAAGTGTGTGGTATTTTTTCATAATGTACTGTATTTTGGGCGACCAACTTAAACATTAAAAGATTTTAATGATATTATTCTAATGAAATTTCAATGATATTATTCTTATTTAACTTCTTCCAGACAGGCGTCGCTTATACATAACATATATGGTGCTCAGAATAATTGAATATTCCTACCGGTAAATTCAAGGAAATTGTGCCTGAGTCAATTATAGTATTTCCGCAGTTAAATTAGACAAACGTTTCTTTTCTGAATTAGAGGTAAAAAGATTTAAAATTCTTTAAATAACGCTGTTCGCGAAGGGCTTAAATACATAATTTATAACTAGTAAATCTGCAGATCAAGAGCCTCAACGTAATCTCTGCAACTTATTGTTTTAGCAAACTTTGCGTAATATTAATCTTTCTACAAAAACAAAATTTAAACTTTTTAAATTACACAAACATTTATAAAAGAAAAAAAAAATATTTCGATGGTTTCAGACATTAGAAGCGTTAAATTAAACACGTTGTTATGTAATGATATTCTGAAATTCTCACGAGCTACTTATTCTAGTAATTTTTATATAATAAAGCAAATTTCTTCAGGGGGGCGCCCTCTGAACTCCCCGTTGTGTAATTTATTTTGCATTTGTAATTTTCTATTGATTGAGTTAATGATTATCCTATATCTTAGATTCCTTTTTACACTGCGATTTATAAGGATAAGCAACAATTTTGTCAAGCATTTTACGTTATCCTAATATCCATACAGCAGTATTTACTTGCCTGCGAACCACAAACACCTGTATCTAATGAATAAAGAACTTTTGGAAATGTAAACTGAGACATCTAATTTAGAAATCTAATATCTTTATAATTTTTGTTTCCAAAAAATAATTTTGATTACCATTCTGCAATATTTATATCTCAGATCTAATCTAAATATCTAAAAATGTACTCGATAGGATTAACTTACTAAAATCACCCTAAAGTAGGGGGACTTCTAAACCTAACGGTTAATAATTCATCATCGTGTCCACTTCCAATTGACTAAATAGATAAACGTGATTTGGCGCCGTTAAGTATTTTTTTGTGATAGCCTTTTAATAGTATCCACATTTAATTTAAAATCGTGATGTTACAAACACCGTTGAAATTTGACACACCCCTGTGTTCAGGTCAAATTACGAAGGGTTAACTAACCTTTTATTTCCCTTAGCCGGGTTTCATTTTTCGTAATAGGGATTATTTTAATAATTTAATTTATTTTACACTCTACAAGCTGTTACACGGGACGTTGTTCACGTAGCATTAAAATAGAGATAAATGCATTAAATAAAACATTTCACTCCCCACCAGACATGGTAAGTCTCAGGCTTTTTGCACAACACTATTATCTTACAGAAAATGTTGTTCTTTTAAATCGCGCAAATGTTTCAATTAAATAAAGTAACATTTTTTGTATTAAAATACTGGTATCCAGAACGCCGGAGGCTTGGCAGCTCTGCTCCTCTTAATAGAAACATAGTTAACCAACACTTTATCACATTTTATAGGAGACAATACGGATTTTCTTATTTGTATGGCCTTACATATGCCTCAGTCATAAAAATGTAAAATTTTGTGCCAATTAATATACACAATTGCAAAAATGAAATCGCAACCAATGAGAAAAGGAAGGCCAAGTAAAATCGTGTAATCGTGTTTTGCACGTGAAAATCTTACAAATTAAAATTAATTCTTTGGGAGAAATTGTTATTCCTTTTTTTTTTGGCAACAATAAACTTTTTAAAGTTTAATAGAATAATGTCAGTTTATTCTGTACGAAAATAACGAACTTTTTCATTTATAATCAAAATAGTTGAATACATAAATAAAAATATTATTCTATATAGTATATAAATACTATTTTCATTTCTGCGTTTAAATCAATCTATATGCAAATATCTATACAAAGGCTTTGATTAATTCATTCCTTTTAACTTTGATTTGACTTAAAAAACCATACACACTTTCACATTTATGATATTTTTAGATGAGATATAGTTGCTACGCAACGGTTAAAAGGAAAAAAATGAAATAAGTAAATTCATAAAATAAAATGTTATATATTATTCGAACACATGTATAAAATTCCATCATACACTCTAAATCGAAATGTCTTAAATTCAGACACTTAAGTGTCTGAAACGGAGTGTTCAATTTTCAGACATTTTAAAATGTCTGAATTTTTTCAGACACTTTTTGCGTCTGAATTTTAGACACTTCAAACGTCTGAATCGCAGCCATTTTTTAAAAGCATTACACGTAGCCATGTTTGACCACGTTGATCCTGGAAAAGTGTATGGCCATTATTCTGCCCTACTCCCCCCCCCCCACACACACACAGCCTTATTTTAGGGGATCCAAAATATGGTATGCAATTTTCATAAAGCTGATAATCGAAATCTTTTTCGACTTTGTACTGATTATAATCAATATTTTGAATTTATAGAGTAGAATAAGATTAAAAATTAAAATATTTGTCACAATACAGTAAAACCTCTCAATAGTAGGCACCTTAGAACCGTGGAATTTGTTCGCTATTCGGAAGTGTCTGTTTTTCTGAGGTAAAAAATATAAAATATGTGCATGTTGTTAATAAAAAATGTGCTTCTTAAATAGTTGTGTCCTCTATGTAGGAGTGTCCGTTATGGAGATTTTACAACAAAACTTTCATAGGACAATTTTCTTCAGCGAACACTGACCTTTTTCAAGATAAATACATTTTTTTTACCTCATAAAAGCGAACACAATCGAATAGCAGGCAAATTCAACGCTCCAAAACGCGTTCAATTCGCGAGGTGGCCGCGATTGAGAGTTTTTACTGTATTTATTTTTTTATTTAGTTTTTAATCTAATTCTACTTTTAAAGTTCAAAATGCTGATTATAATCAATAGAATGTTGAAACACATTTAAAATATAAGCTTTAAAAAAAAATCCATATCGAATTTGGAGCACGTAAAATCGTAGGGGGGGGCAGGTCTGCCCATGCTTTAATCAGGCCCTCCTTCTGGAAAAAGTCCAACCCTGTGTTATGATTCGATAAATGTACGTGTCAGTTTTAAGTGCAAAATCTAGCTATATGCAAATAAATATTTTATAAAAATTTACCTCTTTACTTTGTATTCATTTTTAATTTCAAATTACTTTTTAACTAAAAGTAATCAAAAAATCAATATTATATAATTATTTCAAATGAAATATATCTGTATATTTTTACCGCATTCTTACAATTACGTTAACGGTACATGATTACATGAATTTAAGAATCTAAAAATAATCATTAAAATTTAACAAAGTGACTACAGATAACGCGAGATCCTTTTTCTAAATCTTTGTTGACATCAACAAATTTTTTTCTGATTCAACGTCTACATTAGTGACGTCAATTTCCGTTCTGAAGCTGTGGTTTTGATTTTTGAATCATAAAAAGATTATATGTTGACTATTCTCAGTATGGCAAATGGGATATTTCTAAAATACTCGGAAACACTAAAATTATAGCAAAGGGAAATCTTTTAATTAGAATGACCGGATTTAATGAGTTTTATCAGTCAAAACATTTTAAAATAAATAAATGAACACAAGTAATTCGCTGTATTAAATATATGGGGGAATCAATGAATGGAAAGATGTCCGAACTATATTCTTTTTTTAAAATTTATGATGTACACACTATGAGGCAGAAGAAAACTTCATTAGACAAGAAAAGCATAAATAATAAATAAAAGCAGCAATTAACAGGAATGTTTACTATAAATGCTTTTGAATTCCAGTACATAACACATAATAAATCTATCAGAAATGTAAAAATCGATGTAAACATTACAAATGCTGCCGCATTAAATGCTTATAAAAATATTGTATACGTAAATAAATAATTAAAAAGGGTACTTCAGAGTAATAATTACACCAAAAAATACTATTAAGGTAGTCTTGATGGTAATTAAGAAGTATGAGCCAATCAACAGGCGATGTCACTGCGATTTTTAAAGTAATGGCTACATAAGAAAAGGCTTAGGAAGGTGTAAAATTAATAAATTCAGTAACCGCTAATATACACCATGCGGAGACACCAAAATTTATTTTAAAGATAACATTGGATAGAAAATAATACAGAAATATGATTGCAGATGATTTGAAGAGTAGAAATTTAAATATTAGCAAAATAAAATTTTAACATGGAAATACCATAGGCAAAATGCTTTGAACATATTTTGGCATAACTCAGGAAATAATAAAGCTATAGACTCGTGTGAGGTCTTCATTTAAAGATAAAACAATCACAGAGAGTTTTAAATACATAGTTAAGACCCCACTTACCTGGGAAAAGGTCTGATTATTCCAAAAGCACATTCGCCCAGAGGACGTCCGGATTGGAGGCTACGTTAGTATCCGTTAATTAGGCAGTCTTGGATATTTAAAAAATAAAATCCCCTTGCACATCCGGCTAGCTCTGTTAAAAGGATGGAAAATTTCCATCCTGAAAACATAGCCCGCCAGACAACAGTTCTCTTTACAAATTTGACGAGATGAAGAACACTGTATTAGTTTTATAGATAAATATTAATACGGAGTACCACTATGTCGATAGAAATTAAATCCCGGAACTTCACATTCCGCAAAAAACAATCAAGTCAAAATAAATTATTAGTTAAAATGTACGCGTACATAAAAACAAGCATTCAGTTTGAATTACAAACGAACATCGAGTTCGAAAGGAAGACGCATGCGCAACTGAGAGTGCCCCCTGGTGAATGCGGAGCGGAGTTACAAAGTGTCTTAAAATTAGACACTTGCAGATTTTTTAGACACTTTTATCAGTTCGTGTACACTATGATCATAGTAAGACACTTAGGTGTTTTAAATTAAGACATCTTTTGTGACTGAATTTTCAGATTCAGACACTTAAGTGTCTGAAATTCTTTTTCAGTCACATATGTATCTTAATTTAAGACGCCTTTATTTGCAGTGTAAGTTATACACCTAATTTAAATGCTCTGACAAATGTTTTGACAAAATTGCAAACTAAAAGGAATAATTTAATACTCTTATTTAAAAATTTCAGCATCCAAAATTTACCATTTAAATCTATTATTCATATGAGCGATTTCTTTCAATAAATGAAAATTTGAAAATCGGCTGACTTTCCATAGAAAAGCATTATGTCACAAAATAAAATGTTCTCTATATTCCGAACGAATGAACCAAATTTAACCCAAAACTATACAACTAAATCCGGGAAGCTCACCAATATACATCCTTAATTTCAAGCTAATCGGATGCTTTTTACGGCAGTTATCGCGTGACAGACAGACTAACTAACTAACTAACAAACAAACAAACAGATGGAAACCAAAAAATTTCGTGTCTCCACAGTAAGCCTTCACTGACGTGTCGGCAATTAATTTAATATTATTTTTACAGTTATTTGAATAAAAGTAACAGTACTACAAATTATCGTATATTTTACAATATATCGTTGTTACTTTCCTTATTTGATATTTAAAACTTACAGTCAATAAAATAAGCTTGCGGTAATTTTTTAATAAAAAAAATAATAATGCGTATATTGGTCTATTTGAACTTGATCCCAATCCGTCCCAAAAGTCAGGTTGAAATTTGATTTCTCGGAATGTTTTTTTTTTTTTATCCCTATTCAAAATAAATGCATAACTTAATATCATTGTTAAAACATTAAATCCTGAAACTCATTCCATTGTTCTATGTCTCATGTTGAAAGCATGAATAAGATAAGGAGGGCAAAATCTAATTCTACTGAGGTTCTGTTCTCAACTTGAATAAGGTAGTTAAAAATTCTGAGGTTCTATTTTCAACTTGAATACGGTAGTTAAAAATTCTTAGTATTACTGGTTAGAACGTTATTATGATTACACTATTTTTTTTTCTTGTAGAAAAATCAAGGTGCAATATAGTATGCGTTTACTTAAAGAATATATTTCTGTTAGAATCCTGTTTTACAATATTTGAAATAAAGATGCCATTAATCGGATGATGTTCGACAATTTTTGCCGAACTTCATCGTGTTAGGAATATATCTTCTAGGTAAACGTCTTCAAAATTCCATCATGTCTGCTGCAAGAAAACGCTCCTAAATATTTATATCCACTAAAAAATTTATAGTGCTATATGAATCAAGTTCGAGTAGATCGTTTCAATTTTACATTCGATATTCAAAGTGTTTTCAAGTGTTTCAAGTCATTTTTTTTCTACAATGAAGTGATAAATTTTTCCGCTTAGGGGCTGTACATACTGGGTGGTTAAAATTAAACTGACGGTTACTCAGAGGCTCATACCTCTGGTTCTACTGAAAGGATCCGAATGAAACTTCAGATATATGTAATGTATATCATGTGGCCGAGGTTAACGAAGTTAACGAGGAACGTAAAAAAAAAAAAAAAAAAAAAAAAAAAAAAAAAAAAAAAAAAAAAAAAAAGTTTTAAATTTCGCAATCAGATGGCGCTGTACTGCTAAAACCATATGCAAATGAGTAGCTAGTGCAAATTCGCTATAAAAGCGGTACTTATGGTTCAAAGAAATCATTCGTGAACATGCCGCTGAACAAGAAGGAACGCACCTTGGTCGTAAAACTTTTTTATCCGAATGAGAGCAATGCTTCGACAGCCCTCCGTACTTATCGATGGATGAAAAACTTAAGGAGAGGACCCATGTCCGTAAATGCAGTTAAATGCATGATTCGTAATTCTGAAAAAAAAAAATTGTGCTCTGGATGTTGCACCTGGAAGAGGACGACATGCAACTGATCAGGCGATTGTTCCGGATTGATCCGGAAGTTGGAATTGCAGCAATAGCACGAGCATTGGACGTTCCGTGGGCAATCGTGCGAACGATTTTACGCATAATTCTGAAGCTGAACCCTTATAAGATAACATATATACATACCCTTATAAGATGCATATCGTGCAACAGTTGAATGCGCAAGATCACCCTGCACGACTAGATTTTGCGGTGAGTTTTCTGGCGAGGATGTAAGTGGTTGAGTACTGGTCATCGCATATCTTGTGAAATAGATAAATAGTTAAATCGCTTACTAAATTTATGTTTTTATTTCGTCATTTTCATTCTGCTTTGCTTGCTGGAATAATTGTGATGCCTTTTTTAATTACTTTGAAGAAGGGTATTTATTGTTATTTTGATATGCACGCGTTCGGCTGGTTGGCTTGATACGGTATGACCATTTTTTGCATACTAACCATATTGGGACATCTGTTTAAAGTGGAATTAGGGTTGGTTTTTGAAGGCCAATTGTCAACTCGAGGGATATAGGCTCAGGGGAAGGGGGGTGCCTTCGTGGGGGTCTTTCTAAGGGAACCTAACCCGTATTTAAGCATGGAAATACATTGTTCGAAGAAAACCACGAAAACTCCGAACGATTAGGTCGACGGGCACGATTGGGTTCGAACCCAGCACCTCCCTTCTACCAGCTTCGAGAGCAGAACCTCTCGGCCACTGGTGGGGCAATTATGTAACGCAATTCTTTAATGTGTCCCTCTAAATGATCTATAAGTAGAGTACATTTATTTTCAAATAGAGAAAAATTTATAGTGAATCTCCTTAATTTATATAAATTACATGTCAATCCAAGTATATATACGTGTGTTAGATCACGATTAGATGGTCAGACGGAGATATAGACAGACAAAAGGAATACATAAATACTTTTCAACAATATTGGAAAGTATTGATGAACCATTTCAACTACGTTAGAAAGTATTAAAAGGTTTATAAGACAACAAGAGATGCATTCTATGATTGTTAATCAATAATAGTTCTGGTATTGGTATTTCAATTATGCTCTTAGCTTTGCTTATTTTTGTTTGTGTGTTACGTTTAAACACTTTAACACGCGCATGTACAGCAAACGATTTTCCCTATACATAATTATGTAACGCAATTCTTTACTGTGTCCCTCTATAAATGATCTAAAAGTACAGTACATTTATTTTCAAATAAAGAAAGTTCTATAATGAATCTCCTTAATTTATATAAATTATATGCCAATCCGAGTATATATACACTGTAAAAAAATCCGAGGAGTTTTCCTGTAGGAGTCGGAAAAATAGTTGTCCTTATCGTACCGGAAAAATTTCCGACCCAGCTTGGAATAAAATCCGTAAAAAAAAGGAAACATTCATTAAAACGGTATTTTTGGATTTTATTCCGATTTTATGGATTTTATGCCGATTTTACGGATTTTATTCCGAGCTGGGTAGGAAAATTTTCCGGTACGATAAGGGCAACTATTTTTCCGATTCCTACAGGAAAGCTAGTCGGATTTTTTTTTACAGTGTACGTATGTTATACCACAAATAGACGGACAGATGGAGAGGAAGACAGACAAAATAAATTCGTAAGTACTTTTCAACAATGTTGGGAAGTATTAATGA
The DNA here is from genome assembly GCA_963932465.1 of Maratus speciosus. Lineage (NCBI taxonomy): Eukaryota > Metazoa > Arthropoda > Arachnida > Araneae > Salticidae > Maratus > Maratus speciosus. The sequence continues at coordinate 241,841,609 of OZ010800.1, read as the reverse complement.
ACCTTATCGACTACACTGTAAAAAAAAAAAAAAAAATGCCAGTTTTCCGGTAGGAATCGGAAAAATAGTTACCCTTATCGTACCGGAATAATTTCCAATCCAGCCTGGAGTAAAATCCGTAAAATACCGTTTTACTGACTATTTCCTTATTTTTACGGATTTTATTCCGAGCGGGGTCGGAAATTATTCCAGGTACGATAAGGGCAACTATTTTTCCGATTCCTACCGCAAAACTGGCAGTATTTTTTTTTTTTTTTTTTTTGCAGTATATGTTGGAAAGGTGTTAAAAAGTTTATAAACTAACAAGAGAAAGCACGAAATGAGCAATCTACGGTTCTTAATTGATAATAGTTCTAGTATTGCCATTTCAATTGCGCTCTTCATTTTCTTCATGTTTGTTTGTTAGTTACTTACAAACACTCTAACATGAGCATATAAAGAAATGCATATTTAGAGTTCTTTGCAATACTGAGATGGTAAATTTTACAGATTGCAACATGTCATAATCTCAATTCTTACACATCTTAAGTTTTTCCTTGTAAATTGTACTTCTTTTCTTTTTCTTTCTTAAAAAAACAAACAAATAAACATTGGATGGCACTAATTATTTGTTAAATAATATAATAGTAGTAGCAATAATAATAATAATCAAACTAATGCATACACATTTTCCTTGAGAAAATTTTTTTTATTTTCCATTTCTTAAACATACATGAATTTTTTTTCTCTGTAGTATTTTTTTTTTTTTTTACTTCAAAATAAAGAAAAAAAGTAGTGTTATAGTTAAAATATTTTGAAATGGTAACTAAATTTGCATATCTATAAATAAACATTTTGTATTTATTTATATTCCAGGTATCAAAATTCGTCCTTTAAAAAAATTCTACTTACGAAATGAGATGTTAGAAATAAAGAAAAGTAAATTTAATACTTTTAATATGTGATATGCTAAAATACACCAGAAAAGAAAATTTAAAAATGTATAATTGCTTTAAAAATCATTTTACGTTAAAATAAAGAATCCTTGAACAGAAGTTATTTTCTATGGAAAAATTAAAATGCCTCTTATAATGAGAAATATATATTTTTTTAATTCTAAAAAGCAACGACCTTTGATTTTTTATTTTTCTTTAACATTAATAAGAGACGTTTTTAAAACTGTAAAACAAAACCTCATTAAAAGAATTATTAAAAATCATAATATTTTATAAATATTATATATATATTTTTTTTAACATATATCTTTTAATATATATATATATAACATTATACATATTATAGATAATTTAATTTATGAAAAGTATTTGTTCAATGTAGGTTTTGAAATAATTTTCATTTATTTCAGTTAATTCATTACATTTAAACAGTATAATGTTCTTTGTTTAAGCGATAATTTAACAGAAGAGAGAAGTTGAAAATAAAAATAAATAATCTTAGAGTAAATTTGTTTAAAGTTAAAATTATAGTTACGTTTATGGTTATAGTTAAAGGCATAAAATATTTAAAAGTGTTGCACTCAGGAAGTTCCTTAAAAAATCTAATAAAATTATAGCTACATTTAATCATATGAAACAACAACAACAAAAAAAAAGGATACAACTAACAAAAAAAATACATTCTTTAACATTTTCATTAAATTATTGAATTCCTAAAAAAAGTTCTTTTTGTATTTGATTCATTTTTATGAATTTTTAATGTTTCTGATTAAATGTTAGGAATTAAAACTAACTTACTACCCAACATACATAAAATGCTTTTACATTTGAAATACCTAAAATTTAAATATTCCTTATTAATAAATGTATTAAACTTTCTAGAAACTACCGCTGTTTTACACAGAAAACAATTAATTTTCCTTTAAATTCATAAGATTCTTTTCATAAATTCAGATCAGATTTACATATCAGTTCATTAATCCTTTTAAAACTAATAATGAAGTTTATTTGCAAGGTTGAAGTACGCTATAAATTATTTTCTCCTCCGCTGAATTTGAAAGAAGATTTTTTATTAATTTATAAGCATTTTTGAAACCTAAAATTTGTACAATTGTTTAAACCTAATCTAGTTATAATTTTTTTTTTTTTTTTACACATTTTAGTTTTTAAAGTTTCGTATATTAATCATAAATGGAAAATTTATAGAACATAATTAAAATCCTTATATATATTTTTATTGTTATACATTTATAACAGCTAAAAGTCCAACTGTTTGGTGTTCTTTTTTCTCGAAAATAAACTATTTATCAACGTAATTGAGTATTTTTAAATTTAAAAAAAAAAGCTATATCTTTTTTTATCACTGTATAATGGGCATTATGCAAAATACTTAAATAAGCTTAAAAGTGGCGTAGCTACGGAGGGGGGGGGGGGGGCGGAGGGAGCGGTCTGCCCCGGATGTCACCCTCTAATGGGTGACCTAAATAAGGGGACTCCTTATTTGCAAATATATATATATATATATATATATATATATATGTATATAACGTTATAAGATTTTGGAAAAGAATTCTGAAAAAGAAATGAAATTTCTAGCTCACCACGAAACAGATTTAATTTTCTTTTCTTGGAGAATCCGAAATTTTACACAGAATGGGATGCCTAAATATTGTGCACACTAGTGAACAAAAACTTACCTACCTAACACGTGGGTAGCAAAAGCAAACTTTAAAACAAAGATTTTTCTTCGACATGTAGGCCTCCGTATTAACTTATGCAGACTATGGGAGGAGTTATGATCGCCCTATAGCACAAAATTAGCACTCGCCACTCGCCAATCGTCGAGTAACACTTAAAACGTGGCGATCAACTTTATTGTGCTCACTCGCCAAACTTAATATTCACCAATGGCCAAACACTATACTTGAAAGATATATCGATGCCTGGGAGGAAGGTGGTGAAATTCGTTCGGAATTTACGGCTTGCAGATCGGTGATTCTCCTGAACGTAAGGAATGAAAGGAGCAGGGGTGATTCTATTTCGAATTTTTCGAAAATTTAAAGCATCGGGTTCCAAAAATTGAAAAAAAAAATCGGTCATCAGTCCGAAAAATCAGGCATAAAAAATATCGCTAATTTCGACATGGTAGCCGAAAAAAATCAATTTCGCCAACGTTCGCAGAAAAAAAATAGCGAAATTCGTCAAAGAATCGAGGGGAAAAACGCAAATTTCATCCGAGGATCGCGAAAAAATGTGAATTTCGTCCAAGGATCACGTAAAATACGCGAATTTCGTCAAAAAATTGACGAAAAAACGCAAATTTCGTCAAAGAATCAGGAAAAAACATAAAAATCTTCAAAGGATCGCGAAAAAAACGCAAAATTTGTCAAAAGATTGCTGGAAAGAATCACATTTCGTCCAAAGATTGCGGAAAAACGCAAATTTCTTCAAAAGATGGCGTCATAAACGCAAATTTTGCCAAAAGATCGGCGAAAACGCAAATTTCGTCAAAAAATTGCGACAGAAACGCAAATTTCTTCAAAGAATGGTGACCCCCCACCCACACACACACACAAATTTCGTCGAAAGATCGCGAAAAAAAAACGCAGATTTCGTCAAAAGGTCACGAAAAAACGCAAATTTCATTAAAAGATCGCGGAAAAAACGCGAATTTCGTCAAAGGGCCGCAGAAAAACACGCATATTTTACTGCCGGGAAGGAATTCCCCTTCACCCCTATTCTGTAACCTTTCAAAAAAATGTTCTGTAAATTTCAGAATTTTTTTAAAACTCAGAATCACCTCTGGAAAGTAGATAACTAATTCTTATTGGTTCAAAGATCATGAACCTCTCACTCATGAATGTGTGTGTGTGAGGCGGAAGTAATTGCACTTTCGGATTAATTTTTGACTGCGCTAATTTTTTGGTTATATTTTTCTGTTAGATGTAATGACAGTTTTTTTTTTTTCAGTTCAGTGTAATACTATCGAATGGTAAGAAAAATATATTAGTATATTACAATGTTGATAGTTAAAAAATGCTAATTTTGACCTATAAGTTACCCTGTGGTTTCTTGTGGAGGTAGTACAAAAGGTAAATAAGGAATGGTATGGTCATTTCCTGTGTTATTGTTGCCTTGGATTCTTTTACCCTTTTTACTTTCTTCTCGAAATTTTTTCGACGGATTTATACGTTTTAGGAGTCACCCAAAAACATATTTATACAAAATGTGAGTTTGTTCGTGTGTCGCTACTGTACCATCGGAAAGTGTATGAAGTTATGCATAGAATTGAACCAAATTGTTTATGTATATTTCTGGCTTTGTCCAGGAGGTCCTATTTCAATTTGGAAATATTCCGACAGAAGGGGACGCTGTAATAGCGATTTTTGTGTCATTTCCATTATTGTTCTAATATGCATAGAATTGAACAAAATGTTTTGTGCACGTTTTTGGCTATGGCTAGTAGGTATTTCTTGAATATGGAAATATTCCACGGGAAGGAGGCGCTGTAATAGTGATTTTTGTACCATTTTGATTATTATACCATCGAAAAATGTATGAAGTTATGCAAAGAATTGAAATAAATTTCAGATTTATGTTTTCGGCTATGGCAAGCAGGTCCTCCTTGAATTTCGAAATATTCTGCCAGCGTTGTAATAATGCTGAAGGGACGCCGTAATAGCGATTTTTGTATAATTTTCTTGATTTTTCGAAGTTCTATTGTACATCGGCGGCTCATGCAGATACGGGAACTTCGTATCCTGCTATGCCGGCTATTTGCAAACAGCTGATGCACAACAAAGTAACGAAAACTTACCTATTATAATAAATTTCATTAGGGAGAAAGTTTTGAGTTTGGCACATCCAATTACTTTTGAAAGAGAACACAGACATTATAATCTCTACTAGTCTGTGATTGCACCCTTGACTTCCAGGAAAGCATATATACTTTAGGCTGTAAACTGGTAGACTTCATGCTCAGAATCAATGTAATGTATTCAGCCATCAGGAGAAGATGGTTGTAATAAATGAGTCACGAGTGGTTAGATAAGTTTATTTCAGCAATTTAGCAAACAGAGGAATGGGAAGAGAACTTTTCGACAAAGCGCTTTGATTTTGGATTATCTTATTTGGCTAGTAGTTGTCGCCTTTTAATGTAGAATGGAAATAAAATTATGTGTTATGCTTACGAGATTTAGATTGAGGAAAAATATAAATATGCATTTTAAACATGTTATCGATAACATTTATCTTTAAAATATTTTTATTTCGTTGGTATTAGAAAAGAAATTACTTTTAGAAAGGGAAATCTCAGTATAAAAGAATGTGGACTAAATATTCTTGGACGCCAGTTGATTTTATAATAAAAAACATTTATTAACTAATCGGATGTGCCAATCCCAAAACTTTCTTCTAACTCATACATGTTAATATTTCAAAATTCGCTAGCATAGTGTCAAAATTAAACGTCAATCTATGATCATCATGAGGATTCTAAAGATATGAAATTCCTTGCATTAGTTCTTGAGATAGGACTATAGCTAAAATCGTGCATATCACGCAAAATGCAGCGCCTGTTGGTGGTTTACACTAAAACCTAATCAGCAGCAACTTATGTCAACGTCTAACTGAATCCGAAGTTTGATGAAAATCCGTGCGTTAGTATTTTAGATAAAGCTATTGCAAATATCGTGAAAAATCTAGCGTAGCAGCGCCATCTATTGGGCGATTGACACGAAAACCTAATCAGCAACAACTTGTGTCAACGTCTAACTAAATCTGAAGTTAGATGAAAATTCGTGCATTAGTTCTTGAATAAAGCTATTGCGGAAGTCGTGAAAAAATGCAGCATAGCAGCGACACTGGTTGGACGAGTTACACCAAAAGGTAATCAGCACCAATTCATATCAAGGCCTTACTGAATCTGAAGTTTTATGAAAATCCGTGTATTAGTTCTTGAGATATAGCTATTTCGAAAATCGTCTAAAATGCTGCATAGCAGCGCTATCTTTTGGGTGGTATACACCAAAAACTAATCAGCATCAGTTTATATCAAGGTCTAACTGAATCTGAAATTTTCTGAAATTCTGTAAATTAGCTCTTGAGATAGAGCGCCCACAAAATTATTGTCACATACAGACAGACTGACTGAGTGGCAGACAGACATTTTCTAATAAACATCAAATCGTGTTCAGGACCTTCTAAAACGCATAAATCCATTCAAATTCCGAAGTCGTAATTTTTCACAAATCCAATACTATCTTCTTGTAAAGATAGAAGACAGTAAAAATGAAATATAAAGTAAAGAACCTTTCATACGTTGAATTTTCATGTGTTTTTACTTTCTTCTATCTTTTCAAGAAGAAAGTATTGGATTCGTGAAAAACGTCGACTTCCGGTTTTCGACGGATTTATACATTTAAAAAAATCCAGAACACGATCTGATTGTTTTTAGAAAATGTCTGTCTGTATGTGACAAATTTTGTGTGCGCTCTACCTCAAGAACTAATGCACGAAATTTAACAAAACTTCAAATTAAGTTATGTCTTGATATAAATAGGCGCTGGCTGATTAGTTTTTGGTGTAAATAGCTCTACAGGTGGTGCTGCTATGCTGCATCTTTCACGATTTTTACAATAGCTCTACCTCAGGAATTTATGCGCGTATTTTCATCGAGCTTCAGATTTAGTTATACCTTGATATAATTTGGTGCTGATTGGTTTTTGCTGTAAATCGTACAACATGTGGCGCTGCAGTGCTGCATTTTTCACGATTTCCGCAATATCTGTATCTCAAGACCAAATGCACGGAATTTTATCAAACTTCAGATTCCCTTAGACGTTGACATACGTTGTTGCTGATTAGGTTTTCATATAAATCATATGACAGGTCTCGCTGCTATGCGGCATTTTTTTACGATTTCCGCGATAGCTATATCTAAAAACTAATGATATGAATTTAATCAAACTTCATATTCTGCTGTTACACTTTCACATAAATAGTTGGGTGTATACTTCCCAACAGGTGTCGCTTTTATGCTTTTTGGGTTGTGAATTTTGGTCGCAGTCACTTAAGAGTGTAGGTGCCAAAATTCAATGACTTGTTTGAAAGATGCGATGCTTATATCTCCTTTTTAAATACACACAATTCAACGAACATATACCTTTTAGAATCCTCATGTGGGCCTAGATTGTCATTTAATTTTGGCACTGTGATAGAGATTTTTGGTGTGTTAACATGTAGTAACACGCTAATGCAACACATAAACATATAGAGATAGAAGAAAGTTTTGGGATTGGCACACCCGTGTAGTTTATTTTATTTAAATGTTTCGAAATTTAAATCGCATTCTATTCCTTTACATTCTAATGCTAAAATATCTGCTTATACGATACAAATAAATTCTTTGTTTCATTTATACTCTTTTTCGAAGGATACTTCCAAATAGATTGACTACAGTATAGAACATCAAAAAATAATATAATTTTTTTGTTTTCTTATTATAAGATTTTTTTTTTTTTGAAAATATTATTCCTTTGTTAATATAAAGTGCATAAAAGTTCTCCAAAAAATGTTTACATTTTATTTATACTAACGTAGAATAGTGATTGAAAAAATATGACGGGTGTGTGTGTGGAGGGGGGGGGGGGGTGGTTGACACCATTTACAGCCGTTCCGGGTGTCACCCATCCTAGCTACGCCACTGAAGCTTAACCTGTTAACTCCCAAATTGTTTTAAAATTTAATTTAAGCGAATTTTTTTAGAATAACTTCATAACATCAAAAATTAAGAATTTCTGTATTTTTTCTCAGAATAACAAAGTAAATCTCTTCTAAAATAGACCGGGGAAAAAGAAGCTAATGCAATATGTTTCGATAGAAATATACTTTTTCATCAGTCGCAAAAAATGCATATCATTACGAGAGCAAAAAAAAATCTTTTTTTCACTTTCGTAGAGGTAGTAAGTACTACAGATCGTACGTACGCATCAACTGTCGTAATTTGTATGGAAAAGGTAACGATTTGTTGCAGAATCAGAAAATGCCGTCTTTAGGGTCAATCTGTTGAAGAAAACAAGTTGGAAATTGCTCGTCAAACGTGGCAAATGAGGTGCGTTCGTACTATAACTAGTTTTATAATTATTTTTTGCACCCCATATTGTACTGAATGTATATTTTTTTTGCGCTTGATAAGTGCATAGTCTGTAACATCATTAAAATGCACTTACAATAATATTTTCCCCATTCCCCGTAATGTAACGGAAAACTTTTGACTGTCCCTGTAATTAAACTATACATTCGATTTTCATAAAATTTGAAATGGTTCTACAAAAGTTTGCAGCAATTATATATTTAAAATTTCAGACCCTTCGGAAGGCTGTAAAATCATTAAAATGCATTTGCAATAATTTTTTCCCATTGGCCATAATGTAACGGAAAACTTTTGGGTGTCCCTGTAATTAAACTATACATCCGATTTTCATAAAATTGGAAATGGCTCAACAAAATTTTGCAGCAATTATATATTAAAAATTTCAGACCATTCGGAAGGCTGTAAAATCATTAAAATGCATTTGCTATAATTTTTTCCCTTTGGCCGTAATGTAACGGAAAACTTTTGGGTGTCCCTGTAATTAAACTATACATCCGATTTTCATAAAATCGGAAATGGCTCGACAAAATTTTGCAGCAATTATATATTAAAAATTTCAGACCATTCGGAAGTCTGTAACATCATTAAAATTCACTTGCAATAATTTTTCCCATTGGCCGTAATGTAAAGAAAAACTTTTGACTGTCCCTGTAATTAAACTATACATCCGATTTTCATAAAATTGGAAATGGCTCGACAAAATTTTGCAGCAATTATATATTAAAAATTTCAGATCATTCGGTCGGGTAGTATTTGCTCTGTTATATGCGGACGGACAGACAGACGGACGGACAGACGGACAGACAGACGGACTGAACGACGACTATAGGTGCTACGTATTTATATAATTACGAACGCACCTAAAAATTGATTACCCTGGTAGCCAGTGGAATGGAAGAGCAAGAAGGAATGCTGTGATTACACACACGCGCACAAAAAAAATACAAACAATAGGTCTTATTAACTCATAATATTAAGACAAAATGAAGCTGATCTATTTATACAACGCTGGGCGTTAACGGGTTAAGAAATATTTATGGCGTTTAACACGTTGAATGCCACATCTATTTTTTCTGTCTTTCCGTTTGGGCCATGAAATAAGATTCCCGTTATACAATCCAAAGTGTCGGTCACCGATGACTCACGCGGCCTAAACGGAAAAACCGGTCTCAGTCACTGGTGACTGACGTGGAACTCAACGTGTTAAGTGTTTAATTTTTTTTTCCTAAAAGTGACAGGTAAAGAAAATAATTTAAAAGCATAGAAAGGGTTTTTTTCCCAAAAAAACTGCGTATAAAAAAAGGCATGTGTCCAGTGGTCGGGAAAATTACTTTATTTTTGTAGGGAACTACAACTACTTTATTGAAAATGTAATTAACTACAGCTGCAACAACTTGTTTTAAAAAGTAGCCACTACAAACTACTTTTCAAAAGCAGTCGCTAGTTTGCTATATTCTTATTTTGTAAAAAGATTTAATCTACTTGAAATGGCGGGCACGGATTACTTAATACTATGCCCCCTCGTTATATCGCGTTTGCCGGAATACAGTCATAAAACTACGATAAAACAGCGGACATTAAAAAATTACAAAAGATCACTTACCAGAAAATGTTTTCTCTAAAATGTTAGTTTAAGTTCTTGTTACTCATTATAAGCGGATCAGTACCATTCAATATTAATTTCAACTGTCATAATATCAAATAGTATTAAATTAATAATAAATTAATGCAATAAAAAGCAATTGCAAAAGAAGAATTGTGGCATTAAAACAGGAAGATCTAATAATGAGTGAGTAGATAATTTTTTTCAGCAAGAGCATTAATTTCTTTGACTTGAATTTTTCCACTCTAATTTACTAGCAATTGTTAAGGGACAATAACAGGACGTCATAGGATGCGATACTAAACACTACAACTGAGTAGCTGACATCCTTAACAACACATTCGTAAAACACATTTTACACTAAAGAAGCACGTTACAATCACGTGACTAGAAAAATGTTACAATTTTTTCAAGAAGTAGCGTTGAAAGTAGCGTTAATGTTCATTACAAACTACTGATTTTTGGCATCGTTCTATTTGTTACATTACATTTTCAAAATATAGCACGCCACACTGTAAACTACCGAATAAAGTAGGGACTACTGCAATTTCGGTATTTTCGCTACCGTTGAACATTGTAACTAATTTGATAAAGAATACAAACAGAATAATAACATTTACATTTGCAAACAATGATGCTACAGTTGTGTCTATAGCTTTCAGAACGACACAGAAAATTTTGCAAAACAGCTAGAGTTGCAAATAAAATGCATGATGTAACATGCAACACGCTGAAATATTCAGCATGGTGATGTCATTAATGAGAATGGACGTCAGATATAAGACGGCACGCGGTTTGCACTACTTTTAACAGGATTTCTGCTGTAATTCCTGTAGCTTCCGGTGGTTTAAATAACGACAAGAAGCAGATCCAGGACCACTACAATTGTAACTGCCCGTATCAAATTTAACAACTCTGGAAATTAGATATTGTTATTAAAATGTCCAAAGTCATTCTTTATTACTCTACTAGCAGGCTTCGGCCGCTACGCTGGTCGGTTTCTTCGAACGAAATAAATTGGTGTATTTAACCTTGTGTTTTAAAGCAATGTAGAGTTTTACCTGAAATTTTTATCAGCATTCCTGAAAACGACACGAAAGCCATTGCTTTATTATATTTTCTATTTTGTCGGGCAAAATCGGGGATGCTAGGACAAAATATTTTAGTTAATAAATTACAGTAGAGGTTGGTAAAGAACGATAGTACGATATGAAGATACTGAAAACCATCCTTGAAAAAATTTCTAACAGTGCAAGTCCCATCGAAATCCAATGAGCAGAATATTATAAAAAACACTAAAAAATAAACTAAACCTGTGGCTGAACGATCCAAGAAGGATCAGGGCCTACAGTGCCCAACTCTGTTTACTTGACCCTGGGCCCCGAGGTGCTATGCAGCATGTCCCCCGACCGGGTGGTCAACCCAACGCGAGAACCTCGGTGTTTAGTTCCCAAGCAAGCTTGGTACTCATTTTATGGACCCCGAAGGGATGAAAGGTTGAGTGAACCTTACCCATGCGGGAGCAAAACTCGCGACCTGTAGCGTGGCAGACAAGCCTGCTGACCACTAAGCTACTGGGCCTTTAAAAAAAGAAAAAAACCACTAATATTTCATAATCGGATTCACCTGACTGTAGAACTTCCGCCCCCCCCCCCATAATTTTATAATTAAGCAACGTAGAACAATATATTATGTTCTAAAACCTTTTCAGAAAAGTATCTAGCTAACAATCAAAGTCTCATCAAAACGCATCCAGTAGACATTTTTAAAAAAGCTAATCTTTCGTAATCTGATTAAGCTGATTGCATAAACTTCCCCCATACTTTTTTAAATAAGCAACGTAAAACGATATGCAATATGCTAAAACCATCCCTGAAAAATTATCTAACTAACAGTTCACGTTCCATCGCAATTTATTCAGCAGAATCTTTTTGATATGGCTAATCTTTTATTATCGGTTTCGTCTGATTATAGAAATTTCTCGCATAATTTTATATCTATGCAACGTAGAACAATACGTTATATACTAAAACCTTCCCTGATAAATGATCTAACTAACAGTGCAAGTCTCTTCGAAATCCGTCCAGTAGAACTCAAATTATAAGCAGTAATAACGAAATTTCCATTTGCATTTTATATAAATAGTTGATGCTATAACAGACCATTTAAAGTGCTATTTTAAAAAATGGTGAATGACATAAAAAAAAACCAGATATTTTATTGCAATAAATTAAATCATAAACTTTCAACTATTACTCTCTTTCTGTATTGCTCTGGAAAAACATGTCATTTTAACAAGTATTAATTATACTAAACAACTTTGCCATATCAATTTACAATGCAAAAATTTTCAGAAGATATTACAAAAACTATTTATGTGTGCATCGGTAATAAATTTAATTATAGCATGGTTAAAAAATTCTGTTTTAGTAACTATAAGAAGTTGACCTGATTAGAATTAACATTCATAAAAAATAAATTAAAAAAAGAAATACTGCAAAAAAATTCAGAATAGCTTCGATTTTTTTAAGTATTTTTATTTATGTTTCTCAAGGAGGTTTATAAAAAATAATTATTTATTCATAAAAGGGCATTTTAGTTTTGTTTTTTTACTTCGTGTTCCTAAGATTAAATTTAATTATTTTAAGACAATTGTGACCGGAAATAAGAATCAGAGCGACTTAATCCCCAGGGTAATTATAATTACAGTTGCTCTTTCAAAAGATCGTAAAAGAGAACCACTGGTTAGAATGACCCCATGTTTCATCTAAGTATACGCGAAGCAACAGCAATTTGTTTTGAGAAAGAAAAAAGTCGTTCGAAAGTTGACCAATCGATAGCGCTGTACACGACATAAGATGCTAATTAAAAGAAGTGATATGATGTTGTGGCACTCTTTGTTCAAAGCCTATCTACCACGACAAGGTGGTGCCAGAGTGGATAGGAAAAAACGGTTTTTTATCGTCCCTATGCCAAAAACCGTAGAAAAGCAAAATCTGATGAAACCATCAAAAAAATGAAGTCGGCTACGACTTGCTTAAGAAATGTTCAACATGCTGTCCGCCGTTCAATATGTTGTCTCCTACGAGCCGAAAGCTCAAAACAGCATGTTCTACAACAGATCGGAGTGTTTCAGGGGTTAAATTGTGAATGTGTTGTGTAATGCCTGTTTTTAATTCACCTATGATCGCAATTGGACCCCAGTACACAACATGTTTTAGAAACCCCACAGCCAGGAGTCGCAATGGTTCAGGTTAGGTGATCATGACGTTCAGACTGTTGGGAAATGGTGGCTGATAATTCTGTCATTTCCAAAATGCAGATTCAACAGCTGCTTTACTGTTGTTGCAATATGTGGAGGAGCGGCATCTGCCATAAAAAGTGTGCTATACGCTTCTGCGCTATTGCAGTGCTGAAATGATCTTTTACTTTTACTTTTACTGCCCGAGAGAGACTGCTCAGACTAGGAAGTGAGTCTGTAGAGCATAGATTGTCCCTCCCGGTCCCCTTTATTGAGGTCTAAAAAAAAAAAAAAAAAAAAAAAAAAAAAAAAAAAAAAAAAAGGTTACAAATTTCAGCCGGTGCAAAACAGATTTATAACGTATCCCACTGACTGTACAGGTGACAGGACCCGGACTACCAATCTCCTCGAAAAAGAAAGGGCCAACGATTAAGTTCTGCAGTAAACCCGTACCACACAGTGACCTTTGCAGAATGAAGAGGCAGTGATTGTATTTTGAACGGCCCATATTCTGCATTTTTGAGTATTGACAGAACCTTGGAGATGGAAATGGGCTTCGTCTGACCATAAAATGTTCCTTGGCCCTGCATTGTCCATTTTCATTCGAGCTAGAAATTGCATTGCGAAAGCTTCTCGTATTGGCAGGTCAGCAAGAAGCAACTCCTCAACATGCGAAATGTTGTATTGATAGCATTTCAGGATGGTTCGTAAAATTTTACGAACCGTGTTGACAGTCATGTTTAAAATCCAGGAAATTCCCCTTGCACTGCACTCTCTTAAAAGCACTGCTTGTCACTTCCTGTAGCGCGGAAACCACATCCTCTACTGACATTGAATCAGTTGCTTACCTCCCTCTGCCACAGTTCACGTCAAATGAACCCATCTCTTCTAATCTATCAGTAATCTTCTTCAGACCAAATGCAGTCATCGGTCCAGAGCCGCTTCTTAAACCCTTTAATGTCCGGAACTTCTCCTTGAATTATAGCATAATTAAAAAATTCTGTTTTAGTAAATATAAGAAATTGATCTGATTATAGAATTAACATTCATAAAAAATAAATTTAAAAAAGAAATACTGAAAAAAAATTCTGAATAGCTTCGATATTTTTAAGTATTTTTATTTATGTTTCTCAAGTAGGTTTATAAAAAATAATTATTTATTCATAAAAGGGCATTTTAGTTTTGTTTTCTTTACATCATGTTCCTAAGATTAAATTTAATTATTTTAAAACAATTGTGACTGGAAATGAGAATCAGAGCAACTTAATCCCCAGGGTGATTATAATTACAGTTTTGAATCAGTTGCTTTCCTCCCTCTGCCACAGTTCATGCCAAATGAACCCGTCTCTTCTAATCTATCAGTAATCTTCTTCAGACCAAATGCAGTCAAGAGCCGCTTCTTAAACCCTTTAATGTCCGGAACTTCTTCAATGCAATTTCCGCACAGTCACCATTCTTAAAAAAAAAAAAAAAAAAAAAAAAAAAAAAACTTCACAAGCGGAGCTCGATCCTTCAGTGGTTGGTAGAGTTAGTTATGATTACCTTCTCAGGCGCAGAATAACAGGAACTGCATGCTCCCAGCCTTTTTATTACAAGTGTAATGTGCGGCGCGCATGTAACGTCTTTTAACGAGCATCTTATGACGAGCATAGCGTCATCTATCGGTCAACTTTTGAACTTCTTTTCTTTCGCAAAATAAATTCCCATTGCTTCAAGTATGCTCAGATGAAATATCTGGTTATTCTGACGAGTGGTCCTTCTTTTATTGCCTATGATAGCAAAATCATATATTAATATAATCTCCTTTTACCTTTATTAAATCATAAGTTTTTCCCTTTTTCATTTTATTTTAACTTTCAACTCCATTTAAATCATTAAAAGATACCTTAATAAACCTTTAGCATAACCGCTTTTATTTACATACAGTCCCTATCTTTAAAATTCGCAATTGTCATAAAACCCCTCTAAAGTTAGCCGTTATAGAACAACATGCCAAGTTTTGATTCCGACTCATTTTAACTGAACTTTTTCATGACCATATATGGTTATCGATCACTGGTCCTTTCTCCGGGCCATGTGCAAGCTAAGCAAAAAGTTTAATTATATCCTTATTTGGTTCACAGGTCTGCAATCGAAATTCCTAAGTTATCGTCAAGAGCCCCATTGTATTGTCTGTGAACTGCATTATAAAATTCTTATGGGATTTTGAAATGAATTCAAGGATAAAGACGATGACCTGCCAATTTTTATATGAAGATCTCACTATCAGAAAAACGTTATCGAGAATTTGTAACCTTTTGGCGAATTATTTGGCGAGAATGTAATTAAGGAAAAACATGCAATATATCTCACACTCATTCTTTTTGCTACCACCCCTGTATATCCATCGCTTCGCTACCTCACCTCGATGTTCAATAAAATAATTATCTTAAGAACCTGGAGTACGTCTTATTCTCCTATAACGAAATGTTGTGTACTTGGATCAATAAACTTCAAAACACAGCCTTTTGAAAGTGCAAGTTTAATTATAATCACCCTGTACTTTATCTTCTATTGTAAGAGACATGACTCGCCGTTAAGCAATAAAAACTAATTGGGAAAAGGGATGAATTAATATTAAATTTCCTTTAATTTTTCAACCGTCTTATTCATATCTATCCAGAACAGAAATTTTTTTAAACTGCAGACACCAGTTTAAATAAAGTAATATGTGAATTTAATGAGTGAGTGATTTGTTTTTATTATTGGACATAGTTAATGTTTTTAAAGTACAATTTAAAAATTAATGAAATGTTACATCTATAATAGTAAAAGAAAGATTATTGTTGACGATGAAAGATCTGTTGACGATGGCTAGAAAGATCTAGCTCAAGTAGGAGTCAAAAAATTTCGATTAGGATATATAAAGACAAGTCCGAATGCATCTGATTCTCAGACTATTCATTTTTTGAAAACTCTCCAACAAAATTTAAAATACGGGGTATTTCTAAATGAATATCGGGGCTTTAACGCTTGGTAGTATTTATTACATAAAACTTACAATTATAATTAATAATTATTAGTGATGTATACAAATTTCAATATATTTAAAATAGTGTAATATCATTAAAATTGTTTGTGGAGTCAACAGCTGCAATGATCAGCTGGTGGTGGAGGCACATACACACGATCCTTTATGAACCCCCATAGTTAGAAATCGCATGGCGTCAGATCAGGTGAGCGTCTGAACAAAACTTCTTTGATAATCAACGTTTGGGAAGAACTGAGCTATCGACTTGATGTGCGCCGTGTGACGAATGGTGCTCAAATTGAACACTTGTAAGCTTGTAGGTAAAAATGTTTGAGTTTCTCTTTCATTTTCTGCGTTAATTATAATTTTAAGTTTCATGTAATAAATACTACCAAGCGTTAAAATCCCGATATTCATTTAGAAACACCCCGTATTTCGTTACTCTTGCATGTATATATTCAATTGCGTTACGCAGCGAAAAATGCTAAATTGAGAATTAGGAGAATCCTAAAGATCGGAATTTGGATCTGAGAAAACAAAATACTACCCTATAAAAACTACTCGAAAGCATTTCCGAAAATCAGTGGCAGCTAAAAGAAATTTAATTTCTTAAATGATTCTTTAAGTTAATATTTGGAAATTTTTCCAGAAAGAGACATTCGCCTTGCATACAATATTTCGAATGAAAATCAAATTTCAAATTATTTGCTTAAAAGGCGCAAAGGCCAACCTAGTGAAAAAGATTCCATGCCAGGACTCGAACCCGGGCCATCAGTATAGCGCACTGACGTTCTACCGACTAAACCTAATTCTTTAAATCTTGAAAATATGAGTTTCTTATGATAAGGACCTCTTTTCGTAATCACGAGTTACTATGAAGAGGTTCTTGAATATTTGGGTTCATGGTTACATTATATTTTCGTAACTTACGAAACTTTTTTTTTTTTTTTTTTTGCTGTGTGGTCAGGAGTTAAAATTATCTAAAAGCGGCAAATTTCCTCAACGAAGACAGCATTTTTGCGTAGATAAAATGCTTGTGAAATCTTTTCATAAAGTTTGAAAGACCTATTGCACATGAAAGAGAATAATTTTTTAATTAACGTAAGTAAATTAAGAAAACATAAGTAAATTTCCTATTTAAAGAGAAACTATTTTTTAATGATACTTTGTAAATAAAAATAAAAAAAATTATGATTTCATAAAGTACTTTCGCTTCAAACGGGTGAGTTATTTAGTACAATTTTAAAATCGATTTTAATTCCAAAATCTAACGAATGCTAAATATTTCTTTATGATTTTATGATAACAAATCTTATAAAGTTTTAAATT
The DNA here is from genome assembly GCA_963932465.1 of Maratus speciosus. Taxonomy (NCBI): domain Eukaryota; kingdom Metazoa; phylum Arthropoda; class Arachnida; order Araneae; family Salticidae; genus Maratus; species Maratus speciosus. Next base: position 241,824,338 of record OZ010800.1, on the reverse strand, counting down.
GAATTAGATATCAGATTTAAAAACAAGAACTGGCGATAAGAATGCATTAAATAGCACCTTTTTTTCTTTTTTCTTTTCTTTTTTTTTTTTTTTTTTTTTTTTTTTTTGAGAAATACTTTGTTAGCTGTACACATCCTGTTCTCATAAAATGCAATTCTATCGAATCACATTTTATTACGCACATATTTAGGCTCAAAGAAATGCATGTAATCAGTGCAGGATACCAATAAAAGAATTTGCGACATTAAGGAAAGAACAGCTGATGCCCCATATTCTACATTAAGATACTCTTGTTCATTTTACTTATAGCAGTAATTTGAATTATGTTTTTAAAAGTAAATTTACATAATATTTAGAAACTAGCAGCGCGTTTACAAATTTATGAATGTTTAATGACATTGGAAGACATTAAAAAAAATTTTTTTTTAATCACCTTTTCTTTAAACTTTTAAAATAAATAAATTTCTTAAATACCAAAATTTGCCCTAATAAAATATTTGTTAAAGAAGTTTAAATGACATTTAATAAATAATTTAAATAATAAGCTTTTTTTAAACTTTAAAAATAAATAAATTCTCTAATACCAAAATTTGCTCTAATATAATATTTTAAAAAATAAGCTTTTTTTTAAACTTTAAAAATAAATAAATTTCTCTAATAGCAAAATTTGCTCAAATGTAATAGTTGATAAAGAAGTTCAATTAACCTGCAATAAGTATCTTAAAAAATCAATTGTATAACTATTAAATATGAAAAATCTACATTTTTTCCCCTTGTAATTCATGAACGATTAATTATGATTGCTCATTAACCCTTTAAGACCGAGAGTTTTTTTGGTAGAAATTGAAAGTTTGGGTGGTTTCCCCTTATCGACAGGACCGTATTTGATTGAAAAAAAAATACCCGATGTTAGATTATGCCAAGGGAGGACCCGCACATTTGTGCGGGTTCGGCCTTAATGCAGCCGTTTTTGGGCTAAATCTACACATTTGTGTAGTTTGGGATTATGTGTGCAAATATCTAAAAATAAAAGTTTAAGCAAAAAAAGTTTTTGTTTATTGAGATAACTTTCATCAGCCACAATGAAAATGTTTGAAACAATTTTTGTTTTTGGACAGACCACTACAATTTCATTTTCTGAGACGAACTCAATGCTCGCACCCCTCTTAAGAGCCGTTGACAAATGGTATGCCCTTCATCCCGTTTGGATTGTGCCTGATCCTTCATTTTTTTTTTTTTTCCAGCAGCGGTATTTTGTTGAACTACCGATCGAAGTACATAAAATTAGGTCTGAACCAGAGTAAGAACTGCAGCAGGTCCTAAGTCCAGATCCTTGTGGACCAGGTCTGTACTTTCCCACTGGTATACTACAAAATTTAAAACTATCAAAAGGGATACTGTTACAACAGAGTGTGGTTTGTTTTTTATATACTGCTTTACTGAAGCACGTCCTAAACAAGCGGGTAAGTGTGATCATACATCGCACAAAGGGTTTCGTTTAATATTCCTTTCAAAACGTCCAGTACATTTATCGCCATGGAATACCTTCTAAATTTTGGCAAACACATCCTAAACTATGTTAAAGTTTCAAACATATTCGCCTTGTTATATTTCCTAATTTTGTTCGCCCCCCCCCCCAAAAAAAAATGCTACGATATATCACATGACGAGTATCTGCCAAATTTAGAAAAGTGCCCCCCTTGGGGGGGGGAGTGGGCAGATGGTCACCATGATTTTTGACGCAGCCTGATTTTAAAAATTTATGTTATGTTTTATAAGCCATATTAAAGTTTCAAACAGATCGTCCAGTTATATTTCCTAATTTTGTTCGCGCACCTCCCTCAACCCCCCCCCCCTCCTCGAAATGCGACGCGCCCTTCTTCTTTATAATTTATTATCGTGTGTTATAAAGTATCTTAAAGTTTAAAACAGATTGAATTGTTAGATTTCCTACTTTAAATGAAATCGCGGTCTGTTAATTCCACATTCCACCACCAGGGAGTGCACTGTATTCTTAACAAAAGCGTATCTGAACGAAACTCCTTTACACAACCCATTAGTAGATATGTTACTCGAGGGGGTGGCGATCTTCAGCAAGAATTTAAGATAATTGTTGAAATTACTATTCGGAAATAGTGGTAATTTAACTTTTGACATATTTATATTTAATAAGTATAAGTAGCATGTATCTGAGGACTCCATCAAAAAACGCACCTGAAACGGTATGAAACAAAAAAGAAATATTTTGCCCCTTCCTCTCTCCCCACCTTCCCGAAATTTCACGCGCCATTTTTTATAAACTTTTTCTAATGTGTTATAAACTATCGTAAAATTTCAAACAGATCGCCTTGTTATATTTCCTAATTTTAACAAAAATGTTAGTTCCACATTCCACCACCAGGGAGCGCACTCTATTCTTAACAAAACTGTATCGGAAGGAAACTCCGTTAAACAACCTATAAGTAGATATGTTACTCGAGGTGGTGGCGGTCTTAATAAGAAATTAAGATATTTGCTGAAATTACTATTAGGAAATAGTGGTAACTAAACTTTAGACAATTTTATATTAAATAAGTAGCATATATCTTAGGACTCCCTCAAAAAGTCACCTAAAGTGGTCAGAAACGCTAATTTTTTAAATATAAATCTAGCGCCCCCCGCCCCTTCCCCGGAATTTCGCGTGTCATTCTTTCTTACACTTTATCTTATGTGTTATAAAATATCTTAAAGTTTCAAACAGATCGAGTTGTTAGATTTCCTGATTCTAACAAAATCGCGTTATGTTAGTTTCACATTCCACCACCAGGGAGCGCACTGTATTCTTAACAAAAACATGTGTCAACGAAACCCCTTCACGCAACCTTTCCGTAGATACATGGGTCGGGAAGGTGGCGGTCTTAACCAAGAATTCTGTTAGTTCCACATTCCACCACCAGGGAGCGCACTCTATTCATAACAAAACTGTGTCGGAAGGAAAGTCCGTTAAATAACCTATCAGTAGATATGTTTCTCGAGGTGGTGGCGGTCTTAAGCAAGAATTTAAGATATTTGCACAAATTACTATTCGGAAATAGTGGTAACAAAACTTTTGACATTTTTATATTTAATAAGTAGCATATATCTCAATGTGTTATGAACTATCTTAAAGTCGCAAGCAGATTGCCTTGTTATATTTCCTAAATTTAACAAAATCGCGTTATGTTAGTTCCACATTCTACCACCATGGAGTTAATTCTATTCTTAACAAAAACATGTCTGAACGAACCCCTTCACGCAACCTTTCCGTAGATACATGGGTCGGGAAGGTGGCGGTCTTAACCAAGAATTCTGTTAGTTCCACATTCCACCACCAGGAAGCGCACTCTATTCATAACAAAACTGTATCGGAAGGAAAGTCCATTAAACAACCTATCAGTAGATATGTTAAACAGATCGCCTTGTTAGATTGCCTAATTTTAACAAAATCGCGTTATGTTAGTTCCGTATTCCACCACCAGGGAGCGCACTGTATTCTTAACAAAAACATATCTCAACGAAACGCTTTCACGCAACCTTTCCGTAGATACATGGGTCGGGATGGTGGCGGTCTTAACCAAGAATTCTATTAGTTCCACATTCCACCAGCAGGGAGCGCTCTCTATTCATAACAAAACTGTGTCGAAAGGAAAGTCCGTTAAACAACCTACCAGTAGATATGTTACTCGAGGTGGTGGCGGTCTTAAGCAAGAATTTAAGATATTTGCACAAATTACTATTCGGAAATAGTGGTAACTAAATTTTTGACTTTTTTATATTTAATAAGTAGCATATATCTCAATGTGTTATGAACTATCTTAAAGTTTCAAGACACATCTACTTGTTATTTTTCCTAATTTTAACAAAATTGCGTTACGTTAGTTCCGCATTTCGCCGCCAGGGAGCGCACTCTATTCGTACCAAAAGCGTATCTGAAGGAAACTCCTTCACGCAACCTTTCCGTAGATACAGGAGTCGTAATGGTGGCGTTATCCACCACCAGGGAGCGCACACTATTCATAACAAAAGTGTATCTGAACGAAACTGTGTTAAAAAACCTATCAGTGGATATGTTACTCGAGTTGGTGGCGGTCTTAAGCTAGAAATTAAGAAACTTGCTAAAATTACTATTCGGAAATAGTGGTAACTAAATATTTGACATTTTTATATTTAATAAGTAGCATATATCTGAGGACTCCCTCAAAAATGGTATCTAAAAAGGTCATAAAAGCTAATTTTTAAAAATGAAAACCAGCGCCTCTCCCCGTTTGCCTAAAAAGGATCCAAAACGCACCCCATTGTCCACTACACATGCAGATTCATTAAATAAAAATTAATATCGCAACTTACAAATAAGCTATCACGCACAGAAAGATGGAAATTATCCGATAACGGGCGAAGCACGCTGGTCTTTGTCATGATAATATCTGTAATTCGATTTAATTGGGATATTTAATCAAAAGTATTACCCCCCCCCCCTTCCCATCGACACAAACATAACAAAAATTATGCGATAGCGGGCGAAGCACGCTTTTTCTCACCTCGAATATACTTATCTGATAGCGCTGAACCTCATGCAAATTGATATATTTCCTAATTTAAATTATTTCGTGGTTTAAAAAGCACGTGTCACCCGCATTTCATGGAAATGAAACCTAATTAATTAAATAATAATTAATATCTCCGCTTGTAATTAAGCTAGGAGTTTGAACTGGGTATGTATGAAATCACCGAAGAATTTCAAACCAGGATGGCAAAAAATTTAATCAAAAAATTTAATATTTAAAAAGTTTAAATTTCGTATTAAAATAAAAACCGCGAGCGCGCCGTATTGTCTGAGATAAAAAATCAAGTCTGCAGTTTGCTAGCCTCGCCAGATAAAATCGGGGTTCAGCTTTCGTGAATCCTCCAATGGTAGTGCTCCGATGGTAGCCTCGCAAAAAGGGTGCAATTGTAGTCAGAGAAGTGCTTTTGATAAATTAAAAAGGTGGATTGGTTAATTTTAGAAGTTAATTAGCCCGTAATTCGGTTAATTACCAACTTTTTCAAAATTTTATGATTTGTTGTATGATGTGAGGTGTTCAGCTATAAGTACCCAAAATTTCAAGTCTCTAACATGTATAGTTTCTGAGAACGGGCTCTGTGACGGACAGACGAACAGACAGACCTAGGGGCGAGACGAATAGGGTTTCGTGAGATGAACGAAACTCTAAAAAGGAATCGTCTGCTCATCTATGGAAAAATTTCCCTGATCTCCTGGTAAATTCAAGCAGACACTACGGAATCTGTCGAGCATATGCTGAACTTTCCAGGATGTATTATTTATTCCTGGTGGTTTACTTGCTGTGTCGATAAAATGGAATGAATTTATCGATCTTAAAAATCTATCTCGTGATATGCATATAACTCATATAAAACTTATAAATCATATATGACATCTATAACTCAGAGCAGAAACATACATTTCGTTACGTGCGCATGTTACATATCTAATTCTAACAATTTTAAATAGAAATCATAAATAGCACAAACCTATTAATTTAAAATTAATCCGTTTTAAAAATGTAAATAATAAAAAATAAATTGCTAAAAACATAAGTTTAAAAAAATCACTTAATAAAAATTTTATATATTAGGAATTGTACCCATTTTGGAAGTGGTAAATGTCGGACCCGTACAATTGTGCGGGTCATTTGTTTTTCAACATTTGTAAAGCCTAATTAAATTTATCAAAGACAAAATCAATTAAAATCATGAATAAAGTATATGAAAAGAAAAATTAAATCCAAGCAAACACTAAAAATCATATTTAAAAGAAATTACGACAGTACATACTTTTTGTGTATTGCTGTCAGAAAATATAACCCTGTATTGTAGTTGGTGCCCCCTAGTTATGTCTTATCAAAACCTCTGAACTCAATTAACTCATATAAATGTGCAGATTTGGTTTTAAATCTCACAAAAACAGGAAATAGTAATTCTCTTTTACTTTAGTATCATCCGCACAATTGTGCGGGTCGGGGCTTAAAGAGATATAGAAAACAGAACAGTTTTAAGCTTTTAGAATAGATAGATTTTTACCTATATGCAATGGAATGGTTCTAAATAAATTTTATGCGCCTTTTTATTAAATTAATAATTATTTTATCTATAAGTATTTTTATTTTCTAATATGTTCAATCTGATAACCACTTATTTGAATTATAATATTACATCTTGATTTCCAAAATAAAAGTGCTTTCCTTAAAATACCAAGGTAATGGTCGAGGAATAGAAAAAATTGATCAATCTTCCAGTGTCCATTCAATGTTTTTGGGATTCTGCTTATAAAGTTCCCAAGCCCAATAATCTATAAAAAAAATTTGAATGGGATGCATTTAAATGGAATAATAAATGGCCTCATTTCTGGTTTTGTTTCTCATGTTTTCTAAAACATATAGTAGATTTGAAGTGTGACTGATAGCCTTATCATAATGGAATTTAACACAATGAATGTCTTCTTTGGAAATTGATGTTAAAACACATATTTATGATGTAGTAATTCGCATACATTTTGAAATGTTTTCCTACTTTCATTATTTAAGTTTTTTGTTGCAAGAGGAATCCAGCAAAATCAATAAATCCTTTAACAAAACATATTTTATTTTCTCTGAATGAAAAATTTTGGTCTTTTTTCTCCGTTTTGGGTAGTAAATCGGTCTTTTTCTACCTCATTCATATAATAATATATAAAATAATAATAGTCATATAATAATTTATATTATAAAATACGTCTAAATTTCATTCATTTTAACTACATATTTCCATTTTTCACCAGTCAAATAATTTTCGTACAACAATCTGCAGATAATCTTACTCTGAGAAACATATTTTCGAATTAGGCTGTGAACATCAAGTTTTTTAACTTTTGCTGTTGATGCTGTTGTTTTGTTTTGATAAATTTTAAAACAAATTTTATAATTTTGTTTACAGTTACTAATTTCAAAAGCTAAAAGGTGTAAATTAAAACTTTAAACCCAGTAAAAATACGTTTTCTTTGACTGTTGACATGTTTCGACTCACCCCAAGTCCTTTTCAAAACAAATAAATAAAACTATTCCAAATTTGCACGGTTTATGAAACGGCATCGTTCAGTTTATGTGCAAATTTGGAATAGTTTTATTTATTTGTTTTGAAAATGACTCAGGGTTAGTCGAAACATGTCAACAGTCGAAATAAACGTATTTTTACTGGTTTTAATTTACACCTTTTAGCAGATGAAATTAGTTTAATAAGGTATTAATTTGTTGCACATTGTTTACAGTTCTTATAGAGATGTTTTAGGATTTTGTAAAAGTTCTTTGGGGGGGTTGGATCTTCTTTTAAAACATAAGATGTGGCTTGAGATATAATAAGCGGTGAAAATATCTTTGTTGGTTATTCATTAATTGCCTTTTACCCAGTCAAATGTAAAATTTGACGTTTCTTTACTTTTTATTAATTGTGTCACTTATTTTACGTGTAACAACATCAAACAATGCTTTTCACAACTATTTTTACTAATCAAACAAGAATACTTTTCTTCGTATGCGGAAATACACAGTCTTTGATCCATTGTTTATTTTACATTGACATTTCAAAGGGAAGTATATTTGTAGGAATGTAGAATATAATTAAATCCTATTTGGAATTGATGCCACATAGGCTTCTTTTTTTCATTTAAATTTAAGTCATTGAGAAAGTCAAAATCGATAGAAAAGAGTGTGAACGCACTCTTTATGTATATATATCCTTTGGCAACAAATCTCATTTTCTTAAGCTTGAAATGGGTCTATCCATTTTAAAAAACGCCAAAGCCCCTACAAAAAGGAAGACCCAAATTTATTTTCAAAATAGTAATTAATTCTACACAGGTATACAGCTCATATTCAAAATATTAGAATAATTACTTTTTTTTTTTTACAAATTGAAAATATCGTTTGGTAGTTTAATGTCTTTTAATGCAAATATGCAAACGATATTTTTTATTAAGAACTTATTGTTGATTAAATTTATATTTATCTTAAAATTAATATCATTTTGGAAAAGATTAATTGAAAAAAAAATTATTTTGAAAAGCCAAAATATTAGAATATTGTTCATGTGGTTCAAAATATTAGAATATTTCACTAATTCTCCTTTAATCATCACCAATTCATAACTGCTTGCATCATTGATAAAATTCAGACGATTTTATTTTAAATCAGTATTCTTTTTGCAGTTGTTTGCTTTTTCGTTTTAAAATTGGTCGTGTGAGTGATATTCCTGAATCTTTTAAACTTCGTTTGGTTGCTTTGATTCGGCACGGCAAAAATCAATATTATAGCGAATTATTTACATTGTTCGCAAACCAGCGTTAATAAAATACTAACACAATACAAAAAAATGAAAAATTTCAAAATAATCGCCGAAATGGCGGCCGAACTCCAAAAAACATCTTCTAAAGATGACAGGAAATTGAAATGTATAGTTAAGAAAAACCGTTTTAAAAGTGTGCTATTCTTGCACCGAAAATGGAAAGAAGAAGGAGTTGAAGTTTCTACATCGACAACATTAAGACGTCTCCATAAATTTAAGTTTGAATCTTGTGTACCGAAAACAAAACCTCTCATGACTGCAAAATAAAAGCGTATAAGATTGAATTGGTGTAAATCAAGACGTTTATAGCGCGAAGAAGTCTGGAAAAATATATTATTTAGTGATGAATGTATATTTTGTGTTTCATATGGTAATCAAGGTATTCGAGTTTGAAGAATGAAGCAAGAAGCATTTGATAAAGAATGCCTTAAACGTTCCGTAAAATTTGCTGCTAGTGTCATAGTTTCGAGTTGCATGAGTGCAGAAGGACCTGGAAAGTTAAGCATCATCTACGAAAAGGTTTACTCTCAGATATATCAAGAAATTTTGGAATATTACATGATTCCATCAACAGAAGATTTATTTGAAGGCGATTTAATCTTTCAACAAGATTTAGCGTCACCGCATACCTGGGTGCCAACTAAGAATTGGTTCCGCCAACGGAACATTAAGGTACTTCCTTGGCCACCAAAATCACCAGACCTTAATCCCATCGAAAACTTACGGTGTATAATGAAGAAAAAAATCCAAGGAAATCCTCCTTGAAGTAAAACTGAGTTAGTGGCACGTATAAAGTCTATTTGGGCTAATTTTGATAGAAATGTTTGTAAACTCCTTATACATAGTATGCAAGATCGATTGTACGCTGTTATGAAAGCTAAAGGGGATGCTACGAAATATTAACTATCATTTACTTCATATTCATAAGGGAATATTGTTGCGCAAAATAAAATATTCTAATGTTTTGATGTGTTTCAGAAAGCTGTATACCTAATTTATTGTACTGTATTTTATATTTTGTAAATGTTAAAATTTTATCTAAACATTCTAGATTTAATTTAGAAGACATTTAATTGCATGAATTAATTGCAAAAATGAATAAATGAAAAATAATTTTTTCTTATTACTTTTTCTCAATTACTCAAATGCCCCACAAGTGACTGAGAGGTTCTCTTCTCGAAGCTGGTAGACGGGAAGTGCTGGGTTTGAACCCAATCGCACCCGTCGGCCTAACCGTTCGGAGATTTCGTGGTTTTCTTCGAACCTTGGGTAACCTTGCGTAAATACGGGTTAGGTCCCCTTAGAAAGACGACCACGGAGGACAGTCTCCCTAGGGCCTATATCCCTCGTGCAGATAATTGACCGTCATAAGTAACACCAATTATTCTAATACTTTGAATATGAGCAGTAGAAGTCACTCTTACTGTTATATTATTATAATACAGGAATATTGTATTTTTATTAATTTTGTGTTTGGAAAGACATTAATTTGAATTAGAAACAATTTTTTTGTTCAGTGACGCAGAACTTATCCAATGACTGAAATCAATCACAAACAATTTTCCTGCTTTACAAAACTTTTTTTTTAATTTTTTTTCTTCCATTTTTATCTATTTATTTAATTTTTTTTTATCTCTAGACGATAGCATTTTAAATTAATAAATGAGTTTAAAAATTTGTACTTTTGGAAAATTTCAATTACTTGTTTTGCAAAATAAAAAATGCAATTCCTTTAATTACTACAATATTTTACGAAATATGAATTTTTAAAAAAAAATATCCCAATGTAATTTTGTATAAATGTGTTGCATTCTCTCTAAAAGAAAAACACATTTTTTTGTTTGTTTCAATCTAAACTTTTTACATAAAACAGGGTTTTTTAATTTCCTTTTTTACTTATTAAATAAATGGAAATTTATGGAGTCAAAAAATATGTAATTAAGTATACAGAAATACAATCAAATACATTTTAAATATTTTGTGTAATTTTTTTCTACTTTTGAGAGTTTAATTTAATGCAATATTGATTAAATAAATAACTTCTGCTGTTAAAATGAATCTAAAAAAAAAATATTAATTTTAAGAAAGCTTATTTCATTTAAGGCTTCAACATAAAGCGCTCTTTTTTACGAGAAAAAAATGAGTTTGAGGCTAGATTAAAAAGCGTACGAACACAAATGAAACATTTATAATTATAAGCATGACTTTTATAACAATGGAATTTATTGTTAAAGAATTTTATTTACTCAAATTATATAGTACTGATGAAAGGTTTTCTTAATAACTTCTTAAGCAAAAACAAAAAGATGGTAAAACTCAGTGAATTATTCATTTTTCCCTAACGAACGTTCGGTAGACGGAAGTCAATAGTAATAATAATATATATATATATATATACATGATGCGTCTGGTATTTGAGAACAAATCAATGCCTACTCTCAAGCAGGAATATAAACTAGACATAGAGCTTTTTTTAACGTTCTGTACAAGTGATCACATACACACTGGATGACTTCATTCATTGAAACCACTACTGATCGCTATAACCGCCTTACAGCCTGTTAAAACTAACTGCATGTAATGATCAGTTAATGATTGGGAGCATTTGCCACTGCATACACAATGGCTGCCTTGAGAACCACAACATCGCTGTGTGGATGATTATTGGAGCCCCTCTCAACTACACCATATACGTAATAGGCCTTTCGGTTAATATCTGGGTAGCTGAGGGGCCAACAAGTTAAGGATGGCAGCGTCATGAGTGCTTTAGCCATCCATTTTTGGTTTGTATACGTCGTATGAGATAGTGCAAATTCTTGTTCAAAAAAACGTAAAGCCTCCCACGTATTACATAAGTAATTTAGTCCTTTAACACCTCGGTATAAGCAACGGCGTTGACTCTGGCACCTTCAAGAAAGTAATGTTAATGCATCAGATCGTCTTCGCTTCTCAGGACCCCCAGAATCATCAGTGAGGCTGGAAATTTTCTGAACGTCTCTGTCAGAACCTCTTCGGGAATTTAACACCATCACCGTTCTTTTTAGGTTCACTTTCTTGACCCGAGCAAATTTTTCTCATTGGAAAGAAACAGGAGCATTCCTGGCTCCTCTTGATGTTTCAGCTTATTAAGGAGGCACTTGTCTCTAGTCAGGCAGTTGTTCCTGGTCCTCTCGGGCAAGAGCTGTACTCTACACATCACGTACGACCTCTAACAAAGATTCTCATGAAGCATACATCAGAATGTGGTCTCATCAACAGGTATCTCCCTAGCGAGTTCTCTTATCGACTTCATAGTATTTTCATCGACTTCACTAATGAATTCTGATGTTTTGATGATTTTATATTGCTGACAATGTTGTTTTTTGCATGAAATGTTTGCCACATGACATGGCAGCCTTAAGTACTCTCCTTACATTAAAGACAACTGATTGGGCGAGTTTCAAGAAAGTAGCAACCTCTAAATCGAAGTGTTCTTCAGCCAATTAGTCAATGATAGCGTGCTTCTTCATTTCCTCAGTTAGTCTAGGTACTGACATGTTTGCATGTAACAGAAAAAGATTTGTAACTATGATATACAGGGTGATATTTCACCTATAACATGTTTTCTCAAATACCTGACGCACCCTGTAAATTCAAGAATAGTAAAATCTTAAGAGACAGAAACTAGAATGTATTGTTTTCATATTCGGCACTCTTAACTCCCACTTTTATCATTAGGGTGGCTGGACGTGTATTTTAAGAGGGCATTGTTACTTTACCATACCTACGCATTGCTTTTATGTGCGTTCGTAATTATATAAATACGTAGCACATATAGTCGTCATTCGGTCCATCCGTCTGTCTGTCTGTCAGTCCGCATATAACAGAGCAAAAACTACCCAACCGTTTGGTCTAAAATTTTAAATACATAATTGTCGCAAAATTTTTTCAAGTGATTTCAAATTTTATGAAAATCAGGTGTATAGTTTAATTACAGAGATTGGCAAAAGTTTTCCGTTACGTTACGGCGAAATTATTTCAAATGCATTTTAATGATGTTACAGCCTTTCGAACAGAATGATATTGATATGCACTTATGAAGTGCACTTCAATACACATTCAGCACAATATTCGGTGCAAAAAATATTTATAAAACTAGTTATAGTACGAACACACCTCATTTGCCACGTTTGACGTGTGATTTCCCACTTGTTATGACTACAGCTGTTGGCAATCAAAAGTAAGCGTGAAGGTTTAGGAAGTAGAATAGGAAATCTTACAATATTTTTATATTTTTATTATAAAGAATTTAATTTTCAGTTAAGTGCGATTTTTTTCTGTGATTTTTCAGCTTTCAGATTTCAGAAGATGTTGAACTAGGAATCTTTCAAATTAATTGCCTAACTCTAATGCGGGATAATAACTTATTGTATGTGACATTAAGCACTCTTGAAAATATCCAATTACTGAAAATGAGTAAAAAAAAGTGATAATGATAAATCAAATTCCTCCTCACCGTTCATTCACACGAATTCTACGTTTAAGCCAACTCATAAATATTCTTCCATATTCTAAACAATTATTAACATTAAATAAAATTTGTCAAATGCAATTTTCGACGCCCACGATCAATTCCGAGCATGTAACTTATCGGAATATTAATTACTATTTTATGTTTATATTTAAAGTAGACGATCTCAATTTCAGTATAATTAATATGAGTCATCGAAATTTCACTTTTTAATTTTAAGAACAGTGGAAAAAGCTTTCTCTGTTATATTTTTAGTTGTATTTTTCAAAATATAATTAAAAAGAAAGTCCGATTTACATCTACTTATCAAGTGAGAGTTTTGGGTCCTAGACAAGGGGTGCAAGGATCTAATCCTATAATGCATGGATGTGTGATTCGATCGGATTGCACTTTCAACGAAGGATCCGGTCTGATTCGCACTTCTGTGCTAAAAATGACAGTAGAACCCGCAACCAAACTGATTTCAAAAAATCCTCTAAATATTCGATAAATAACAAATTTTTTTCTTTAAATATTCGAAATATTCTCGGATACATGACGTATCCGGATATTTTATAATGTACAACCCTATCAGGTTTAATTGTTTCAAAAAATCAAAAGAATAACTTACCTTCAATGCAATTCTTATATTTTTAGCATTTATAATAAACACCATTGTAAAGATTCGATTACTCAAAATAAACAGAGATATTTAATCATAAGATACATTCATCACTGTTCAGTCACACAGATTCTACTGTTTACTAACTCATAAATATTCGTCCATAGCCCAAATTTAAGTTAAATTTGTCAAATGCACCTCCGACCCACAAAATTAATTCCGAATATGTCAGTTATCGGAATATTAACTCTTAATTTATTTGGAATAAATAGGAAATTAGACGATTTAAATTTCTGTATAATTAATATGCTGCATCGAAATCTTTTTAATTATAATAGCAGATGAAGAACAGCCTTCTCTGTTATATTTCTTAGTTTCGTTTCTCAAAATATATTTAAGAAAAATCTGATTCAAAAATAGCCCAAATTAACTAAATATTCGATAAATTACAAATTAAGTTTTTTTCTTGTAATATTTTTTAAATACGCTTACATTCATGACGTATCCGATAATCCTATGATGTACAATGTTCTTAGTACTTCAATGTTTCAAGAAATTAAATCAGTAATATACGTACAATGCAATTCTTATGTTTTTAACATTAATAATAAACACTGTTGTAAATATTCAATTTCTCTAAAGAAACAGAGATATATGATGATAAAACACATTCATCATTATTCAGTCATACGGATCCTACGATTGAACAAACTCATAAACATTCTTCCATAACCAAAACCATTATTCATGTAATGTAAAATTTGTCAAATGTACCTTCAACGCCCATTATCAATTTCAAACATGTCAATTATCGGAATATTAACTCTTATTTTATTTGGAATTAATAGAATAGTAAACAATTTCAATTTCTGGATGATTAATATGAAGCAGTATCTTTTTAATTCTAAGAACAATTGTAAAAAACCTCCTCTGCTGTACTTTTTAGTTTTATTTTTGAACATGTGTTTTGAAAGAAAGTCTGGTTTGAAATAATGGTCTAAATCGTCGGTAAATAAAAAATTATATTTCTTTTTCACTTTAATATTTGAAATATGCTCGGATAAATGACATATCCGAAGATGTTATGGTGTACAAATTTTTTATGTTTCATTTATGTTTCAATAACAATGTACTTTCAATACAATTCTTATATTTTTAGCACTAATACTAAACACTATTGTGTATATTCAATTCCTCAAAAGAGATATATGATGATAAAACACATTCATCACTTTATAGTCAAACAGATTCCACGTTTAAGTCACCTGCAAAATATATTCTTCCAAGACTTAAGGCATTATCAGAATTATGTTAAATGTTTCAACTGCATTTGACACAATGCTTAAAATATGCTGATGGAATACAGCGACCACCAAAATTAATTCTAAATATATCAATTTTCAGAATATCAACTACGATTTTATTAGGAACTATTAGTAAATTTGTAGTAGACCATATCAAATTCTGAATATTTATTATGGAGCTTCTACTTTATTTATTTTTTCATGTAGAAAGCTGGAAGTTTTCGAATTTTATAGTTTTACTTTCATTTAAGAGAGTATATTTAAAAAGAAATACTGATTTCAACTTGTCCACTAAATACACAATAAATTATAAATTATATTTTGTAAATATTTTAAATATGCTCGGACACATGAAGTAGCCGAAAGCGAGGATTATATGATGTAAAATCTTGTTCGTTTAAAATTTTAATAACATATTATGATAAGAATTACTTTTATTTAAAATTTATAAATATAAATATTTAATTTAAAAATATATTCTCTGTCTAAAATTTAAAAAGGAATTAACTTCCAAATTCATAAGCACAAATGTCAAAAGACTATCTGAGGGTCTTGTATTTCATCCTTAATATTTTTAGTTTCAATTTCTATAAAAAGGAAAGATGAAAAATAAATACTTATACTAATCCTCTAAATATACGATAAGTCACTTGCTATTTCATATATAGGGATTATGCTGAAATACTGCTGTGAATTATGGATTTGCTCATTTTCAAATATGCTAAAAATATAGAGAAGAACTTATAATATTTAAAAGTTTTATATTTAAATATATAAAAACAATTTTATTAATTATTGAAACTGTGTATAAAGAATCGTCTTTCATCAACTGATTTTTATTTTTCGGAGAGGGGCTGCTCAGTCTAGGAAACTAAGTCTGTATAGCATAGATGTTTTTTTTATCCCTTAAATATTATTAAAAAAGATACAAAATTCAAAATTAAGTCGAAGCTAATCCCATCAGTAAGCTCGGCAGATGGCTGGGTGGTAAAAATTATTCCATCAATTGATTGACATTTTCTTATAAATACTCCTACAAATATTATCTTTTATAACTCCATGACTATTAAATAAACTTTATAAAAACTATGCCTTTTGCCTGGCTTATTTGATTAAAAGAACTGAAATATGGAGGTAAAAGTAGATTTTATTAATTAAAAATTTATATTGGTACAATTTTTAATAAGTAATACTTATTTCAATTTATATTACTCTTTGCGAACATTTGGTGAGAAACATTTGGGTATTAACTATACCATTATGTTTTCCATTCGATATATTATAACGTAATATTTTAACAAAAGTAAAGTGATGTTTGTAGAGGCACACATGAGTTCATGCTGTAAAAAAAACTGGTGATCCAACAGAAAAAAACTGTCAGCCAGAGCGCGAGTATTTTTTTTTCTTTTTTTACGCAAATGATATGTATTTATTACAAACTTTCCGTTATTTTAACAAATTTTGCCCGTAGGAAATGCAGATTATGGTTGCAAAATAAACAATTTTATACGAGCGTCCTGACGGACAGTTTTTTTTTCCTCAAAAATCAACAGATTGTTATTTTTTAAGTGCAACAATTTATAAAAATAATTTTCAGAAAAACAGCAAATAGATCCATTGCTTTCATTAAACTTTTCCACTTTCTAAAAACAAAATTCAGTGGTGAGTGCATTAGTAACGTACTTATAAATTCAATATATGTGCGTGAATAAATCCTACTTCTTTGTGTTCATCTGTGACAATATATAATACCAACCTTGGCAATATCTAATTTTTATTCAACACCACACTCGCAAACTATATCAGAATTAGACGTTTACTGAAGAAGGCCAGCTGGAAGCCTAAAGGCAGACGTCACAGAGGATATTAATTTATCTCGGACTTCATTTTTCATCAACTTGGTCCATCGTTTTTCAACGCTTGTTCCAATTCTCCGTCATTTGCTACAGTAAAGAAGCTGCATTACTCAAAAGTTTCCAATGCGTCTGATAAGAAAAATATTGTTAAAAAGTCATGTAAAAGTGTTTTTTTCTTTTAGTGCAAGTGATAAATCTGTCAAAATTCAGCTTGCTGCATATTTGAGATGAAATCTTTAAATAACATAATCGTTTTAATAAACCAAAGAATGTAAAATCTTCTCTTTTTTTTTTCTTTCAGTAGAAGGACGCTTATGACATTTAAAGAGATCTATGGGGAATTATTTTTATCTAGAAAGCATATTCATCGTCTCAATTATCTTTGAAAAATGCTGAAGCATTGTATTAAACTTTTTCTCGTTTTAGTTATGCTTGTTATAAAAACCTGTTTCAGCTCATGTTTCAATTAAACGTAAAATTTAAACAGAGTTTTCTTTAAATTTCAATTCTTTTAAAATAATATTCCATATTTTAGAGGAATGGTCCAGCGTTCCTATCAGTATGAAGAATATTTATGATTACCTTACTGAGATACTGATTACCTGGAAAAACATTTCAAAATTCTGAAACACTTTGCGAATATTTCTCTCGTTTTATTTTGTTTGTTATAAAAAGTACTTTAATCCCATGTTTTCGTTAAAAGGCTACTTCACAAACGTGAAAACATCCGTTCGCTAATCTTAATCCTATGGAAGAATTTTTTTGAAAATATCTCGTTTGTATTTCCATATTTTTATTCTTTTTTCAGCGGATGGTGAGCATCAGGTAGCTGATGTCGATCTCTCCAAAGGCCATTTCATACATTATCGATTTTGTTTACACTTTTTTTTTATTAGAATACTTTCACACTCGGAACCAGTTTCGACAGTGAAAGTATACCCATAAAACAACACCTGCAAACTGCAAACAAATTCGAAAATCTAAAAAAACGGCTTATGTATAGACCAACATCAGCTATTCAATGAAAAAGAAATAATTTAACAATATGGAAATGCAAACGAGATGCTTTTTTAAAGTGTCTCCCATGGGATTAACATTAGCGCGCGGTTGTTTTAGAGTGAGTGAAGTAGCTCCTTAAATGTGAAATTTAAATACAATTTCCTACAATTTCTCTTTTTTTCTCCAACTTTCATTTTTAAATAAAATTCCTTTCTCAACGGAATGTTTCCTCATTCGTTTTATTATGGCGGACTCATATCATTACTTTTACAAAGATTAAGACCAATGTCAGACGGGCGTCTTTTTTGCTGCTTTTTTGCTTAAGTATTATTCATTCACAATGTTATACCATTGTGTATAGTATTGCATTGCATATAATACTTAAGCAAAAAAAACGCCTGTCTGACAATAGTCTTCAGGGGAATGTTATTTATTAATAAAATCATATTCATGACCTAAGTTATATTTGAAAAATACTGAAACTTTGAATGAAGGCTTCTCCCGTTTTAGTTTTGGTTGTTATAAAAGTCCATTTAGGCTCATTTCAATTTTAGGTGCATTCGTAATTATATAAAAACAAAGCACCTATAATCGTCGTCTGATACGTCCGGCTGTCTGACTGTCCGTCTGTCCGACTGTCCGCATATAACAACGCAAAAACTACCCAACCGAATGGTCTGAAATTTAATATATATAATCATTGCAAAATTTCGTCGTGTCATTTCAAATTCTATGAAAATCGAATCAATACTTAAAAAGATATTAATAAAATTTTTCTTCATCCAACCTCAGCTATTCAATGAAAAAGAAATCATTTAACAATATGGAAATGCAAACGAGATACTTTTTTAAATGTCTCCCATGGTATTAACATTAGCGAGCGGTTGTTTTCGAGTGAGTGAAGTAGCTCCTTAAATGTGAAATTTAAATACAATTTCCTACAATTTCTCTTTTTCTCCAACTTTCATTTTTAAATAAAATTCCTTTCTCAACGGAATGTTTCCTCATTCGTTTTAGTATGGCGGACTCATATCATTACTTTTACAAAGATTAAGACCAATGTCAGACGGGCGTCTTTTTTGCTGCTTTTTTGTTTAAGTATTATCCATTCACAATGTTATAGCATTGTGAATGGATAATACTTAAGCAAAAAAGAAGCAAAAAATACGCCCGTCAGACATTGGTCTTAAAGGGAATGTTGTTTATCAATAAAATCATATTCATCACCTAAGTAATATTTGAATAATACTGAAACGTTGAATGAAAGCTTCTCCCGTTTTAGTTTTGATTGTTATAAAAGTCTGTTTAGGCTCATTTCAATTTTAGGTGCATTCGTAAATATATAAAGACATAGCACCTATAATCGTCGTCTGGTACGTCCGTCTGTCTGACTGTCCATCTGTCTGACTGTCCGCATATAACAGCGCAAAAACTACCCAACCGAATGGTCTGAAATTTAATATATATAATCATTGCAAAATTTTGTCGTGCCATTTCAAATTCTATGAAAATCGAATCAATACTTAAAAAGATATTAATAAAATTTTTCTTCATCCAACCTCAGCTATTCAATGAAAAAGAAATCATTTAACAATATGGAAATGCAAACGAGATACTTTTTTAAATGTCTCCCATGGGATTAACATTAGCGAGCGGTTGTTTTCGAGTGAGTGAAGTAACTCCTTAAATGTGAAATTTAAATACAATTTCTCTTTTTTCTCTTTTTTTTTCCAACTTTCATTTTTAAATAAAATTCCTTTCTCAACGGAATGTTTCCTCATTCGTTTTAGTATGGCGGACTCATATCATTACTTTTACAAAGATTTAAGGGGAATGTTGTTTATCAATAAAATCATATTCATCACCTAAGTTATATTTGAAAAATACTGAGACGTTGAATGAAGACTTCTCCCGTTTTAGTTTTGATTGTTATAAAAGTCTGTTTAGGCTTATTTCAATTTTAGGTGCACTGTAAAAAAAAATTCCGTTAAAAAACGGAAATAGTACTGGCAGTCCAGACGCCAGTACTATTTCCGTTTTTTAACGGAAAATTTTTTTCCCGTAAATTCCAGAAAATCTTTCGTTTTTTCACAAAAGTTTTCCGTTTTTTTTTTGTTTGTTTTTTTTCGTATATCCGTATTTAAAATTTTTTGTTTCAAAGACAAAATATATATATATATATTATACAACTTTTCGAGAAACTTACACCTTTATGAATTTCAACGGACACGTTTATCAAGGTAGCGTACCTCTAATTTATTCAAATAACAGTAATGAAACAACACTTACCTAGGGTGGAATCGAACTGGGGAACCGGAGTGTACCAGATTAGCGCCCTTATCCACCATGCCATGGAGACTCGAGATTCGTTTCCAAATGTCGTTACTTATTTCAGATGCTTTTTATGAAGTAAAGGCACGGTGTTAAGCAAGGAACGTATTTTCGTTGGAGATATTTTTTAATTGAGTGTACAATTCTGAATATTTCCATAATTTTGAAAATTTAGCTTTTTAATTTCATGCTTTATAAAAAGAAAAAAATTAGTCTTTAAAATATTACGTGCATGAAAGAATGTATTATAAGTAATAATTGCTTCTTTTTTGCAAGATTTTAAAAATTTTATTGTACTATTATTTTTATTTATTTATTTGTATATACATCTATAATTTCGTTATTATGTTTCAGATATGTTTTAAGTTTTATGTGCGAATCCGTTAAAGTGAATAGATTAAAAAATATTAAAATTAAAAATAGTTTTTCAATTTTTTTATTAAATGTATTAAGTATTTAATAAGTATTATTTTAAAATCATTATGAAAAATAACCTGTAACATTTCCTTCTCAACTATTTGAAACTTAAAAAGAATTGATAAAATTCATTTAAATATCAGATTATTTTTTTTAAATATTGTAAAAAAATTTAAAAAACAATTTTAAAACAATTTATTTAGAAAGAAAGAAAGAAAGAAAGGAAAATACTACAGTGTTAGTTTTAAAAATAAAATTTCAGCTAATTGACAGCCAAATATTGGCATTTTTTAAATTTGAAATTGGGGAGGAGGAGAAGGGTCGTAAGTCAACGCTAAAGACATAAAATTAGAGATAATTAATAGTTAAATATTGATATTTTTGAAATTGTGATATTCAAAAATGAGGTGGTGTTAACTTAGCGCTCCCTATTTGTAATTAAAATATATTGATACATAAACATTACCTTTATCAGACAAATAAGATATATTAATTTATTTCTAATTGAATGAGATTGCTCTTTTATTTTTAACTTAATTAGTATTACAATTTAAAAAGAATTATTATTGTAAGAATACGGGTATTTAATGCCCCCCCCCCAAAAAAAAAGTATTACATGCATATAAAATAGGAAAAATTATGACTCCTTTTCAAAATTGCATGCATTTAAAAAATAAAATTTCTATCATAATTTTACAAAATTAATCGTTTTTTTTTCAATTAGAAATAATATTTATCGTATCATTTTTTAATTACTATATTAAACGAATAACAGATGAAAACAGTTATTTAATATTTAATAAGTTACTTGATATGTTTAATTTTTTATTTGATACAAATTAAAAAAACAACTGAATAAATTAAATTGCAATTTATACGGCATTCTACGTGGCATTAAATTCGAAAGATAAAATAAATTATATTAAATTTTAACTGATATATGAAAAGATATTAATTCATATTTACTTAAAATAAAGAAAAAAAGGGGAAAAAAGAAAAGAAAAGAGAAATAGTGACTAACCAAGTCTTAAACGTAAACATATGTTCACACTACAACAATTCATTATTCCGCATTCCAACTAAACACAGCGCCACTCTATACAACACAGACGTCTATTACGGAAATTGTACTGTTTTGAAAGAATGATGAAATATTTTTGTAAAATTTAAGGAAAACCTTCTTCATTTTCATCCGAGAACGGAAAAATTATCCAATTACGGAAATTGTACTGTTTTCAAATGAAGATGAAAGTATTCCGTAAAATTTAACGGAAAATATACCGTATTTTTACGGATTTTTTTTACAGTGTGCATTTGCAATTATATAAAAACATAGCACCTATAATCGCCGTCTGGTACGTCCGACTGTCCGCATATAACAGCGCAAAAACTACCCAACCGAATGGTCTGAAATTTAATATATATAATCATTGCAAAATTTTGTAGAGTCATTTCAAATTTTATGAAAATCGAATCAATACTTAAAAAGATATTAAAAAAAAATCTTCATTCTATTAAATCCTATCATACGTAATTAATTCAATGATAGGCAATGATTCTAGGTTGCCATGGTGATTACGTACTACTTAAGCTGGAGTCCCATTAATTCCGTATTACTGAATTTAATGCGTGTAATCGTAATAAATTTTGTATTCATGCATTTTTGTATAAGAGTGCATCAGCTATTGCATTAAGATTTGAATATTTATAAAACAAGTTACAGTACGAACGCACTTCGTTTGTCACGTCTGATGTATAATTTCCGACTGGTTTAAATAAAAATCTCCCTTTTAGAGGAATGTTCCTCCATTCCTAACACCTTTAACCCTTTGCAACTCAACGACTCCGATTTTAAATCTATCGACTCAGATGTTCGTATGCATAAATTTAAGATGTTAAAAATAATGACTAAAAAGTAGTTTTTTACATCTTCAAAAAATAGAAAATTACAAATTTCTCATAAATATTATTATTTTTCTAATACAAATTTATAAAGCTTATGAATTCACCTTTGAAAAAAATCTATTATTTAGATGTCTCCAGCCTTTTAATTTGACAAAATTTAACAAGGATATTTTTGGCAATAGCGATGTGAAACTGCTCA
Organism: Maratus speciosus; assembly: GCA_963932465.1. NCBI lineage: Eukaryota > Metazoa > Arthropoda > Arachnida > Araneae > Salticidae > Maratus > Maratus speciosus. The sequence goes on along the minus strand of OZ010800.1, from coordinate 241,801,825 downwards.
AATGATAAATAAAACTTTGGCATGAAATATTAACTCAGGTTCGCCGTCTATTGATAATTCTGCGAGCAATTTATTTATCTGCCTAGTTGAAAGATATCGGCAGTAAATAAAATCACCTTTCAAAGCCCACTATATCAGTAATTTTGACTTTTGGGTATGTTGCAGTGATGGGCAAAATGAATGATTTTACTATTCGGGCGTACGCAAAAGCATAGCTCTCAACATTTTTTTTTTTTTTTTTTTTTTTTTTTTTTTTTTTTTTTTAAGGGGACAGTGGAGTTTATAATCCTTAAAAATATTTTTTTTTTTTTTTTTGTAAATTTCACCTTAAATATTCAGGTGTACATTATATACATTATGGCATGCATTTATCACAAAAAAAATGTTTAAAAAATTTTGTTTTGAGAAAAAAATGGAATTTTAATGCGTCGTCTTAGAAATCTTCGAAATGCCCCCTGCGCATTCCATATCAATGAAAATCCCCAATATTTTTTATAAAAGTTTGGTTTATATATAGAAATAAAATAGAGCATCGAATTTTATATATTTGAATTTAAAGGTTAAAAAAAAAATTTTTTTTTGAAAATTTTTGAAATTTTTCGAAAAATTTTTGAAATTTTGAATTTTTTTTTTTATCTTTAAATTCAAATTTCTGAGACGACGCGTAAAATTCCATTTTTTTCTCAAAAATAAAATTTTTTCTTATTTTTTTTTTTTTATTTTTTTTTTTTTTGTGATAAATGCATGCCATAATGCATATAATGTACCCTTGATTAATATTTAAGGTGAAATATACAAAAATAAAAAAATAAAATATTTGTAAGGATTTTAAACTCCACTGTCCCCTTAATACAATTTCTATCAGAAATTTTCTATCGAAAAAAGATTTTCTTATTTTAATTGGAATTAATTTGAGAAACACAAAAATTCTTTTTATCTTCAAAATTTCTGAAGATGTTAAAAAGATTGATTAAAAAAATTACAAAGGTTGGCAATTATTATTTTGTTTCATTTTTTTTTTTTTACTAAATTTATGGTGGTATTTGATTAAAAATATATATAATGGCTGTAAACTATGTTTTTGCGCATGCCCGAATGAAAATCATTTATTCTCCCATCACTGTTGCGGATATGCAACACGGTGATACAAAGGGTTAAGATTTTTTTACCGAGATGTATCAGAATACTGGTTATCTGGCAAAGCACATGTATCATCGTAATAAGGTTTGAAAAAATGTGAAACATCCTGCAAATATTTCTCACGTTTTATTTTGTTTGTTATAGAAGGTTGTTTAATTCCATGTCTTAGTTAAATGAGAAATTTAAATAATACACTCATGTTTGTGAAAATTTCAACACCATGAAGGAATGACGCGATTGAGCTGAAGATTTCAGAGAATGCAAAGTATGGTGCGTTATGCAAATGATTCCAATTCCAGAGTCACCACGTATTTGTGGGCTGAGCAATGACCCCTGGACTGCTGCTGAAACCGTATAAATAGAGGGCTGTAGCGGGATGTTGAATTTTGTCTATGGTTATCTGCTAGTGGTAAACGTTAGCTGAGACGTAACTATGCCTCTCCGAAGAAGGAGGATGACATTTTAACAACTGACGGAGTTTGATCGGGGCATAATCATTTGTGAAGAAGGATTTTCCTATTAGTAGGAGAGCTGTTGAACATTTTTGAGTAGGTATTTGAGGCACCCTGAAAATTTGTGCAACACTTCTTTAGTAATGCCTGAATACAAAATCGAATGTCTGGCTGAAGGATCGTGGCCCAAAAACTGTGCCAGACACGTGTCAAGTGCCATTTGGCACTTGACACGTGTCTGGCACAGTTTTTGTGCCGACTAAAGTGTCTGTCATTTTCAAAATATTTTTTTCTAAGCATAAATATTATTCTGCCTCAATCTCAGCGTGCCTCAAAAACCTTTTTTGGGTAGTCAAAAAATGGCACTTGACACGTGTCTGGCACAATTTTTGGGCCGACTAAAGTGTCTGTCATTTACAAAATATTTTTTCCTAAGCATAAATATTATTCTGCCTCAATCTCAGCGTGCCTCAAATACCTTTTTTGGGTAGTCAAAAAATGGCACTTGACACGTGTCTGGCACAGTTTTTGGGCCATGGTCCTTCAGCCAGACATTCGATTTTGTATTCAGCCATTACAGAAGAAGTGTTGCACAAATTTTCAGGGTGCCTCAAATACCTTCCCTAAAATGTTTAACAGCTCTTGGACTATATAGTGCAATAGCAGCTCGTGTGCAGCGTAATAGCGCTATCCTAGTTTCGAAGCAGTGGACCGACGAGGATCGGACAACTCGGAAATATGGAAGTGGACCCCGAACGGTGACGTCAAAATGCGATGATAGACACATGGTTTGTATGGCGCTGACGAACCGTACAGCTTCATCTATACCAGTGTTGGCGAACCTATGGCACGCGTGCCAGAGTTGGCACGTAAGCTAATGTTTCTGGCACACGAAATTTTTTTATTTGGTATTCGTTATACACATAAAATCCATTTTTTATTTCTGACCATTTTATATTTATATTTATTTTTATTTATCCCTTTTTTTTATTTTTTGTTCATTTTTTATTTTTATTTTTTATTCCACATAACAAATAATGCAATTATTGTTTGCATCAATTAACACATCAGAATAATTTTTTTTCCTGTCATGTTATTCAGCGTTTTTGATATGTATTTTACCTTTCAATATAAATTTTAAAAAACTGTAATTTTGAACTGAATTTTGTTTGACAGTCACTGCAATAAAATGGCAAATGGATCCAATTTAGTTATGTATATTTGTGAAAATAACAAAATATAAAGCATTTTTCATCCAACGTACAACAGCAAAAATCTCATCAATACGTTATTAGTACATTGTTTAATGCAACTTTGAAAATTATAACCGAGATGTTGCATTAATAATAAGTTAAAATTTAATGAAATAAAAAATCGTATTTTGTCCTTTATTACAATACATATCGCATCAATGAATCCTACTTACGAATTAAAAATTAATTTAATGGCTGATTCCAATATACAGAAAAATCGCATTTTGATTTTTAGTAATTTTTAATCATTAATGCATGATAGCAACTGGTTTTATAACCAGTGTTTCATATAAACATCTTACTCTTCAAAATTATTTTTGTAGAAGTTTGGCACATTGCATTGTTGGTAGATATTGTTTGTGAATTTTTGGCACGCGCACGTGAAAAGGTTCGCCTAGCCTGATCTATACAGATAGCAGGACTTTGGTCAACTACTACAGGTATATCAGTGTCTGTTTCGTCCCTTCGTTGACGTCTGCTGCACCGTGGACTACGTGCAAGAACTCCTCAGGATCCACCTCATTGAAAACCAACAACGTCTGCGGCTGCAATGGGCTCATGAACACAGAGACTGGCGTGCAGATTGGCAACAAGTGGTCTTTTCCTAAGAATTCCGCTTTAATTTGCGATACCATGATGGCTGCATTCATGTTAGCTGGTAATACGGTGGACATCACCTTCCGAAGTGCATTATCAAACGTCATAGAGGACGAACACCCGGAGTTGTGGTTTGGGGTGCGAATGCATATCATGGACGATCCCAGCTGCTCCGAATTTTGGATATTCTGAACAGCAACAGGTGCATCAGTGAAGTACTAGAACCCGAAGTATTCCTTTCTTTCAAGGCATTCCTGGAGCTATCTTTTAACAGAATAATGCACACCCACATGTTGTAAGGAATGTTCAAGACTTCTTGTCAGCAGAAAGCATACAGCTTCTTTCGTGGCCTGCATGTTCACAGGATATGCCGTCTATTGAAAATGTGTGGGATTTCGTTGATCGGCGTCTCGCTCGTGATCTTCGTCTTACAGCTTCTACAGGTGAGCTTTGGGTACGCATACAAACAATAAGGAATGCTCTTCCCCAGGCAGACATTCAAAATCTGTTGGAGTACATGCTACGTCGTATAGCAGTACTAGCTATTGCAGCGCTTGGTGACTACACCAAACACTAATTTCGGACACTTAATATTTTTTTTTTCTTTTTGGCTTTGAAAATTTAATCATTTGTTTGTACCAATACCTGTCGTCTGTATATTAAATTTCATTTAATTCTGATGTTTCCTTCATGGTGTTGCAATTTTCACAAACATGAGTGCATTTTCTTCCCCTTAAAATATCATTTTTAAAGAAAATTCTCTTTTTAGATTAATGTTTATTCATTCTTTTTAGTATAAAGAACCCATATTATTTAATTTTACATAGATTTACGGGGAATGCTATTTATCAATGAAATCATATACATCACCTCAATTACATTTGAAAAATACTGAAATACTTCTGAAGACTACTCTAGTTTTACTTTGTTTGTTATAAAATGATGTTTAATCTCAATGTTTCAATTAAATATGAATTTTAAATAGAAATTTTCGTTTATGAAAAATATATATTCCTTAAAAATTAAAATTATGGGAGTTTCTTTCAGACTTTATCAACACGCTAGGTGGTCCGTTAGAGTTAAAGGTCGAATTTTGTTTTTGATCAACAAAAGCAGCTGAAACCTATTTTAATTGTTTAAAAAAGCACTTTATTATTGAAATAAATGTAGTATAACAAATGTTTAAAATGTTATTCATCTAAGTATATATACGCAAAAAATTTGGATTTTTCTAACTTTACTAAAACTCCTTTTGAAAAGCTCCTATAAAAGCAATTACTCGTTTCTTCTAAGATTTTGGAATACATTTTCGGCGCTGAATTATTAATTCGCTATGTTTTAATATGTTTTCTTTGACTTCTTGTTAGCCTTTTCAATGGAATGATTCTTCAATCTTTACAGTATAAAGAAATTATATTAATTACTTTTACATTGATTTACGGTGAATGCTATTTATCAATGAAATCACATTTATCACCTTAAATATATTTGAAAAGCACTGAAATATTTATTAAGACTACTCTAGTTTTACTTTGTTATAAAATTACATTTAATCTCATGTTTCAGTAAAATAGGAATTTTAAATAGGAATTTGCGTTTATGAAATGTATCATTTTCTTATAATTAAAAAATTGGGTTTTCTTCCAGACTTTATCAACACGCCAGAGGGTCCACACAGTTAATGGTTAAATTTTGTTTTGAGTCAACATAAACAGCTGAAACCTATTCTGGTTTTTTTTTTTTATTATTTTTTATTAAAATAAATGTAGTACTGTAATAAATGCTGAAAATATTATTGATACAAATATATTTATTCACAAACTTTTGGATTTTCCTGACTTAATTAAAACTACTTTTTTAAAGCTCATATAAAAGCAATTACCCGTTTCTTCTAAGAGTTTGGAATAAATTTTTGGAACTGAATTATTAATACGCTACGCTTCTTATTTGACACGTTATAGAAGTTATAAATTATATGAAGATCCGTATGCATCCACAAGTTGTACTACTTATAATTAATACTTCTAGAGACTAGTAAAAATACTTGTTTTAGTTGACAAAAAGAAACGTAGATATATCACGGGTTTCCAAATATAATTAATAGAACTGCAAACACATGCAGTGGCAACGTAGTATAACGATAAATGTACAATTTAGAAATAAAACGGTTTTGACTATTTTATCAATGGAAAATCTCGTGGTTTATAACAGTTACAAACTATAGCTTATTTAACGTGATTCAGTAATGAATGGATGTATGAAACATTCCAGCTACATTATATTCAGCTTCTGCTATAGCTCAATTAAATATATATTTAAATTGATTTAAATTCTTCTCGAAACAGTGGAATCATCCCTCAAAATAATAATTTAGAATCAGAAACTCACTTTTGGGCTTGTTAAAGGATACATTTTGGAAATTAAACAGCGAACTGGGACAACTTTTTTTTTTACTTTATTATATATACATGGAAAAAAATATTACACTGATGAAACTTTCCGACTTTCCATATTTTGACGGTTTTTCACATTTTTGGGATGTCTTGAATACCATTTTTTGCATTGCTAACTCAAGAATTAAAAGCACGGAACTTAAGCAAACTTCACGTGAAGTTACACATTGACAAAAATGGGTACTGATTACATTTTTGGGTATAGTAGCGATATCATGTTGTGTAATTCACGAAAACATTAGTAACCGTAGCATGACATCTATGGAAGTAAATGTCCATCATTAATTTAACATCATTAATTTAACATAATCTAACATCATTAATTGTCCATCATTAATCATTAATAAAGACGTTTATTTTAAAAATTTATGCGGATTCAATTTAGGCTTTTATCTCTCAACAAGGAGCGCTGATATTTTAAGCTTGGAGAAAGATTCATAATCGGGTCCAAAACCTATGATTTTACTTCACCGATCGCAATTCACCGTATAATCAAATCTATTATTGTATTCAATTTTATAATACTCATACACTTGCAATCATGTTGTTGCCAGAATAGCTCCTTTTTTGTACTAATTTTACTGTGAACCAAGATTACTGCGCTATTTAAATTAATAAACTAGAATGATACAGAAGCAATTTTTGTGTTGGCCTCAGCTTGATAGATTTGACATTTTAGGGGCGAGTAATTGTGTTTCTGTAATGTTGATGTTTTCACACCAGAATTTTCAAAAATAATAATTTGAAAATGAAAAAATACAATTTCACCACTTTTCATTCACCAATGTTTATAAAAGTAAAGTTTTATTGAAAAATTCTGGTACAAATTTTGATTAAAACTAAGTGGTTTAAATAATATACCACCGTCTTTGAAGGGGTTAAATAAATTTTCCATTTTGACAGTCAAAATCTAAATTAATGCAAATAACAGTTGTTTTTAGGAGAAAAAATTCCATAATGATCATAATATTACATTTTAAATTACATTCCCAATATCATAACTTCCATAAACATTCTTTTTTTGAATATCTTCTTTAATTTTATTGAAACATTTTGCTACAAATTTTTATTAAAATTACGTGGTATAAATAATATACCATCGCTATCCTAGCGGTTACATATTTTTTCTTTCTGATAGCAAAAATCAAAATTAAAACAAATAACAAATGTTTTGTAAAAAAATCCATAATAACCATAATACTACATCTGGTCTTTAAAAGCGATATGTTTTATTAGTCCTTGTTTACAACAGAAGGATTAAATAACCATGGCAGTTGATTGGTATATTTGAAACATATCAATTTCTCTTTACTAATGTCAGTGGCTGCTCTATTATCAAAGTTATAAAGGTAAATAAAAGTATCAAAGTTATAAAAGTAAAATGTTTTATCAAACTTATAAAAATGGAATTTTATTGTAAAATTCTGGTACGGATTTTGATTAAAATTAAGTGGTATAAATACTATACCACCGTCTTTCAAGGGGTTAAATAAATTTTCTAGTTCGACAGTCGAAATATAAATTAATGCAAATAACAGTTGCTTTCAGGAAAAAATGCATAATAATAATAATGTTACATTTCCAATTACATTCCAAATTTCATATCTCCCATAAACAATCTTTTTTTCTAAATCTCTTCCTTAATTTTATTGAAAACTTCTCGTACGAACTTTGATTAATATTAAGCGGTACAAATAATATACCTTCCCCATACAAGCGGTTACATAAACTTTTGATAATGACAGGCAAAAATCAAAATTAAATTAAATAACAATTGTTAAAAAAAAAATGCATAATAATCATAATACTACATTTCAAATTGCAATCCCAATTTCATACCTTCCCGAAACAATCTTTTAAAAAACTTTTCTCTAAAATCGATAGGCTTTATTAGTCACTATTTATAACAGAAGGATTAAACAACGGCAACTGATTGATCTTTGAGACATATCAATTTCTTTTCACTAATGTCAGTGGCTGGTCTATTAGCAAAGTTATAAAAATAAATAAAATTATCAAAGTTAAAATGTTTTATCAAAGTTATAAAAGTGAAATTTTATTGTAAAATTCTGGTACAGATTTTGATTAAAATTAAGTGGTATAAATAATATACCACTGTCTTTCAAGGGGAAATAAATTTTCCATTTTGACAGTCAAAATCTAAATTAATGCAACTGACAGTTGTATTTAGGGGAAAAAATGCATAATAATCATAATATTATATTTCAAATTACACTCCCAATTTCATATCTTCCATAAACAATCTTTCTTAAATCTCTTCCTTAATTTTATTGAAAACTCCTGATACAAATTTTGATTACAAATAAGTGGTATAAATAAGATACCATCGCCATCCAAGCAGTTATATAAATTTTTCATCCTAACAGGCAAAAATCATAATTAAAACAATTAACAACTGTTTTGAAGAATAAATGCATAATATTCCTAATACTACATTTCAGATTGCATTCCCAGTTTCACACCTTCTATAAATATTATTTTCTTAAAACTCTTCTCTAAAAATGTTTGCTTTAATAGTCACTGTTTACAACAGAAGGATTAAACAACAATGGCAATTGATTGGTATTTGAAACATGTCAATTTCTCTTAACTAATGTCAGTGGCTGGTCTATTCAAATTAAGGATCGCCTAACAATTGTATTTGAGAGGACATGAGGATTGATTAAACTGTGGATGGGTGAATTGAATCGGATATCTCAAACACCCTTGATTTTACGATTGATTAGCAGAATGAATAACTCTCCAGATAGCTTCGAGATAATATAATATGCTGTAGTGTGTTTTGTAGTGGTAAGTTTAAATTTAGATTTCAGTAATTGCATTTCGCGAATACGGTTAACGTGTTAAACATGTAGAGTAGAATAATATGAATTACAAGTTTAAACTATTTGCATACATCTAACTTTGATTATACGCAGTTCATGAATTTGTCAATAGGATTAAATGTATGATCTCAAATAAAGATAAAACGTAATTTAAAGAATTTCCATTCATATTTAAAACAAAATATCATATTTCTGCCTTTATGTATGAAAATGACTATAAATGTTTATTCACTTATATACTGAAATTAATGATACATTTTAAATGAGTTAAAACATCTGCGACGGAGGCTTTCGTAAACTGACATATACACTTATACAGCCTTGGCCAAAAGTATTAGGTACTCCCTACAAAACACTTGAATCGTAAAAGTATTAGAAACAATAACAAACGCTTTATACAAAGGCGTAATCGGTATTGTGAAACATGTCAATCAAAACATAAATGATCCTTTTGGAACGACTAGCGATAGCTGGCGGCTAAAAGAATGGAAATGCAATTTTTTGAAAAATATTTCGAATGATTTGCCGGTCTTTATTTACCCTTCGCAGCGCAAAGTAACTTCCGTATGTGATCTTGTGGCGAATTTTACATCATTTAATTATAAAATGCCTAAACAAAGTGAACTGTCTATTGAAGAAAAAGAGTGAGAGTTTAGGTCTTGCATGAACAAGGCAAATCTCAAGAAAAGATAAAGAAGTTCCTGTAATGTTCTCGATGTGCAGCTCAACCTGCTGTTAAAAGGTTTACAGAGAGTCGGTCTCACGCAAACAAGACAAGAACGGGAAAAAAGTGCGCGTCAAAGAAACGCCAGGACAGAAAACTAATACGAGTATCTGTTAGATATAGCAAAAATACTTCTTCTGGGCTCTCTGAATATCTGTCAGAAGACATCGGACAGACTATAAGTACTCGAATGGCTAGAAGAAAACAGGCAGAATTTGGTTTAAAAGGGAGCAAAGCCCGGAAGAAGCCCTGGCTTTCAGAAAACAGCAAGAAGAGTCGTTTGGAGCAAGTTCGTCGACATCAAAATTTTACGAAAGAGGATTGGTCAAATGTTCTGTGGTCTGATGAATCTAACTTTGAGCTAATCATTTTAATTTTTTTTACAATGAAAAATAACCATCATTCAGTCAGAATCGGTTTTTGTAATAAAAATGAGAATATTTTAAGATGCGTCATTTTTAGTACTTTGAAATTTTTTCGCAGAGAAATTTCGTCTTGCATACAATATTTCAAATGAAAATTCAAAATTCAAATTAACCCTTAAATGCTGGGTGTTGCTTTTCGACAACATACCCAATTTAGGCTCTAAAATACTATTAGGATAATATTGAAGCTATAATGCCTAATGTTGCCTATAAAATACATTCTGAAAATATTATTAAATCGGTTTTCAACATGTAGATGGTAACACTTGTGCTATTTAAGAATAAAGATAGATTTATTTTTTCAATTGTTGCTACTTGTTCTTTTTGTTTTGTTTGGAAGCTTGCGAAATACCCTATTTTGTTCTGCAGTGAGCAAGTAAAATTTATTTCTTATTATAGTTCCTAAAATTCTTGTGTGTAGAATTTTATCAAGGAAAATTATTTTTCCAATTAAAGACCAGTATTGCCGATTAGTAGCAAACTGTTTTTTAGCCCTAAGCCATACTTAAAACAAAATATGATTTTTTAAAGAATTTTTCCCATGATTTAGTTAAAAAATAAAAGCCGAAAAACATTATTACAATGATTTTTGAAAAATCAGGCATTTAATGGTTAATTGCTTAAAAGGCCCAAAGGCCAACATAATGAAAAAGATTCAATGCCGGGACTCGAACCCTGGTTATCAGTATAGCGCACTGACGTTCTACCGACTAAACCACACGGAACTATACCCGGTCGGGAACTTCTCACTATTACATGTTGGCAAGGCTACAAACGCAACACAAATGGAATATTTTCATTGTTTACGAGGATCCGGGGACCTTTATTTGAGCAGAAATAGACCCCTTATAAAATTGTACATATTATTATTATCCAGTTTGTTCTGAGCCATTTGCAGAAAAATGCATGCAGATGCGATTATTTTTCACAAAGTTACAAACATTTGAATTTTGCATTCAAACAATTTTTCGGCCCTTTACTTTAACCCTTTTGTGCGCAGCTTTGCATATATGCAAACAACAGTGTTTTGGATTTAATAGATTTTTTTTATTTGTATATACCTAATTCGCACAAGAAAATTAAATTAGCAATATTTACTTTAATTAATAACAGACATTCCGTATTTAAATAAAACAAAATTAACCATTGAAACTTTCTTGTGTAAAGTCAGATTCTCTGAACTACATAATTTCTAGAACGTATTCTATCGTGGGAATTAAAGGGTTAAAAGTTTTATAAAATGAATAATTATATAAAATAAGGTATTTATAGAGATTCTTATTAATATATTTACTAATTTGCAATATTTTAGCGTAAAACAGCCACACGACAGTAGTTTTTACTTGTATTGCAGATGTGCAACAGAAGAAAAGATTGATGTATTATATGAAAGATGTTTCTCTGATTTTTTTCATTATTTTTCCTGTGTAATAAACCTTTCAGAGAATCACATATAATGTTTCGAAACAAAATAAAAAATCGGGCGTTTATGGGTTAAATCTGTTTTTCTGAAAACTGATTTTTCAACGTTTTTAGATATTTGGAATGCTCCAGGCGTCATAATTTTTTATTAAAATTCATGAAATTGATACGGAAGAATTCTGATATTACTTATAAAGAAACTTTGAAAAATGCTCTTATTCAAGAGTGAGACGCCATAAGTGGAGAAAATGTTTAAGCCTTGTACGCAGCGTGCCTCGAAGGATTGCTGCTGTTAAAAAGCCAAAGGTAGTCCCACTACATATTGATATTTTTTGCAATTTTACGTTAATATGATAATTCATAACAGAATAAGTCTTTCATTTTTTAACTTAAAGTCAAAAAATGTTATTAAAAATCAGAGTGCATAATACTTTTGGCCAAGGGTGTATAGGCGCTCTACGAGTTTTCTTCTTTATTGCGAAAGTATTGTTTCCACATCTAACTCTGTGTACGCGAATGAACGTTACTAATCAATCAAAATTTCTAAGATTCTGGAATGTGATAAAGTTCCACAGAATGTATGTCCTTACTACCATCACGAGTTCTTCTTTGTGCTTTTAATGAACTTTTCTTTTTAAACTTTCGCAATTTTGTACCTATTTAGATTGTCATAGATCAACAGGGGGGACACATGACATACTTTTTTTTTAAACCTGGATTACATGAGCAGGGTGTGACATACCCAGGGAGGGCACGGTTATTACATTTTTTATCACTAATCTTTGAAAAGTAATCTTCAAATTATTTTATCGCAGACTTATGAGCAACGTCAACAATTAAATAAACTGACGATTTTTTTTAAATTATTGGTGGCAAAGTGTAATATAACGGCATCTCTTAGACAAATATTATTTGGGTGGCACCGCTTTTTTTAAAGTACCCTTTGCATGTAAAATACCAAACAGTAATATAATTTAAAAAGAAAAATATTACATTTGTTTATTAATGGTGCCGAAAACGAATTCCACATGCACCTTTTGACGATCCATATATGCATCACCGTCCCGAAAACGTTAAGTAAAACTGCTTGTCTAGAGTATTCATAATTAGAAATTAAGTGTTTAGATTTCGTTCACCAACAATTCACTTAGCGAACTCAACAAAACTTAGTGTAAATACTTTTTAGAGCATTTGAAATAGATTTTATCTTTTGAAAGGGGCTTTTTTAGGAATGCATGTTAAAGTGTAACATCACAGTCACCGCATAGAGGTACTATAAAAAATTCATTTCTAAGAAGGTTTTACATTAATTAAATATCTATCTTTATCAATGCCACGCCTCGAATTTTATGTTAAACAGCGTGTTAAATTAACTTTGAAGTAATTTAGTTAGTTTTTAAATATTTTACACAATTATTATATTTTACTGACACTTTAGAATTTATTATCATTTTTGAAAACTGCAATTTGTCCTGAGTTTTGCGATTCCATAGCAGATAAGAGTGTAAAACAAAATTAATAATGAACTTCATAAATATATGCACACAAATGCATTTCTGTTAAGGCATCAACTGTCTGTATATCGGCCTAAAAATATAACTTTTTTTAACCATTCATATTATAATTTATTTTATTTGTAAAATTTTAAACATTAAATGTAAATTTCTGGTAAAAATGTCTTCAACTAACGCCACACGTATGATAACCTAAATTACATGCGTGTTACGATGTGTGAAGCGTACCAATTATTAAAAATTATAGTAAATATTAATTAAGGTAAATACTAATAAATATTAATTAAGGTAAATGCACGTATAGTGGGTCATTAAATTTTAAAGTTTAAAAGAAGCTCAGAATGCATTTCTGAAAAACGACTCAAGGAAATCTGATTGACTAATGCCTTTGAATGATAATTTTCCATAAACTGTTTGAAATAATTGTTTTTTTTTTTTTTTCTGCTGGTACATTTGTTTATTTTCCAGAGTGTCTTCATAAACAGATTTTTTGGCAAATTCTTAGAAATTTCATTAAAAGATAAGTTTTTATTTAAAACAGTGTATCTTTAATATTATGCTTTATTTTGAATTAAACTGCTGTTGATATACTCTATTACATTGTAAATAATTTGTTGTATATGCCGAAAACTTAAAAGTTCATGCATCAGAAATTTGCTATGTCCACTATTGGAGCATAGAGGTGTAGCGATCTCATCTCACATGATCAGTATAAAGCGAGTTACTAGCTTAGAGTAACTGGCTTGGCTTTTTGCTCGACGCTAACGTTCTCGCCTCCTGATCATGAGATCCGTGGTTCGTATATTACCGGCCTCCACTCACTCTCCAAACTGGTGACCCGGACAAACACGCAAAAACAACCTTCATCAGCAATCATCTCATCTCATAACCAACAGATGGCAGCACTAAATAATCATCCCCTGCATCCAAAGCCTGTCATACTACGCATTACAGATGCATACGACAGCATCATTCACGAGTGCATATCGCTCGTCAGACGTCAGCAATACGTCTTTCTCACTGGGGATGGAGTGTGTAGCGATCTCATCTCACATGATCAGTATAAAGCGAGTTACTATCTTAGAGTAACTGGCTTGGCCTTTTGCTCGACGCTAACGTTCTCGCCTCCTGATCATGAGATCCGTGGTTCGTATCCCATCGGCGCCACTCACTCTCCAAAGAGGAAAGTATTTTTTTTTTTTTTTTCTGAAGTATATATTTTGAAACTTTGAATGTTTATTATGTATGATAGATGAAGGTTAGGACTAGGCTAAATATCTATATACTATATATATATATATATTTATATATATATTTCATCAATAATTAAAAATGCAAAAACACCAAAGAAGGTGTATATCAACAGTATTTAACTATAAAAATCCCAAAAACCTTCAAAAATACAGGTAAAAAACAAAACACAAGCAAAAAACTGTCTGTTCTTCATCAGTGGGAGGACAGACAGACTTAACTCCACCCCCACAGTTAAAAGCTTGCAGGTTTCTGAATACACGTTCATCCTGCACTCAATACAGGGAAAAACTATTGTCCTTTTAGAAATAAAATTTAAAAAACTAAATAAACCAAATTTAAAACAAAAAAGTAATATAAGCAAAGCGTAATTAAATTACAAAACAAAAAAGTTTTAATAAAATGTCTTTTAGAAAATTACTTTAAAATTGCAAATTAAATATAAACAAATTAAATTATCTTAACATGTATGAATGCTGAACAACGTGCAAACTCCCAAACCTACAAGAAAAATACAAAAACATGAAACAGAAGTACCTGTACAATGTCCTTCACCTGTAAATAATAGCAAACTGTTAATTTTCCCTACATTATCAAAAATCTTTAATAATTAATTCCAATATATATATGTATATATATTTTATTATTATACTGCAGCAGAACTGAAGTTAGGGTATTCCGACCAATAAGTGAACAGCCCCCAGTGAATGAACAATTTTTATATATTTTAATAGAATTAGGTTTGAAAACCTCCCCACTGGATTGCGTTACAACATTGCCTTAATTCTATACAGTAGGAAGCTAATTGCATTCATGATTGGTTACTGAAGTCACATTACTTTAGTTTTAGAACATGTATTATTTTTCTTGTCTGAGAAACACATTGTTTCTGTGCTGAAATAATAAGGTAAGTGCTATGTCATTTCATATGTTTGATAACAATTTACTGTTTTTATTTGCATTGTACACTAATTTTATTGTACATACATTAAATATATACATTATAGCGAAATTTCTAATGTTTTAACCAATGTAGAATATGTACAATTTGAGAATAGGGATGTTTAATAACTGGTTAGAGAAATGTTAAAAATCCAATGAATGAACAGCTGTTCATTCTCTGGAAGGAATACACTAGGCTACTTTAGCTAGTGAATGAACTGCTCTGGGCTTTATGTTTTTGGGGCTTTTTTTGAACCTATATTTTGAATTAAGTGATTTTTCAAGAATGGCAACAAATGAAAATTTAACAGATATAAAAACGTAACAAAAGAACATATACTCACACATTTTTAAAGGTAATAATTATTGATGACTTTCAAGTCTTACTTTTTCTATGTTTTTAGATGATTGATAGAAATATTTTCACTGATGACCAAGAATATTCCTCAAAAAGGAAATATGGGAGGTTCGATTACTCTACAGAGGACCTTGAAAATACTGTACAATCTATGAGGCTCAAGTCAGCTCAGTTTAAAGAAGGCATCTGTTCATTTTAATATTCCAAAAGCAACGTTGTCTATGAAACTGCGATAAAAAACAATTGAAAGTTAGCGTATGGGGCATTGCCTGAGTTGTTCTTTGAAGAAGAAAAACTCCTTGAACATTGGATTGTTGGAAATGGAAAATTGGATTTACAATGCATTTGCATAAGGGTGAAGTAAAAGGTGATGTTTACAATGTCATGGAACAAACAAGAAGGAAAAATCCATTTATAGACAAACACCCAGGGGAGAAATGGATGGCTCTTTTTTTTAAATAGCATCCAAAGTTGGAAATATGGAGTAAACACCATGACAACATATGGAACACAGGTTCACAGGTGGTGGAATTGGAAGTGGCCTGCAGTGCAGTATAGGATCTGGTATTTTAAGGATCATATGAAAGGCATAATAAAAACACCCGAACTTATTTTTGAAACATACTCCCGTTCATCTGGAGTTATTACTGAAACAGAGAAGTTCAGGGCCATTGATTACAGGAAATAGAATTAGTTTTTTCTTTTTTTTTCAAATCTGTAATTTATGATTAATTTCAAAACTAAAAAGTGACAATTTTTCAAGCTAATTAATTATAGTTCTGGGTTTAAAAAGAACCATAATTCAGTAAAAACATGTTATAAGTTATTTGTACAAATTGTAAATGAATTATGATTGTGAAATTTAAGTTGTTTTAAATTGCTGCCTGTTCATTCAGTGGAAAATTTTGCATTCATTCACTAGTAACAACTGTTCATTTACTTGGTTTTTGTACCGATTTTTATTAAGACACCCCTAGCATCCCAAACAAGTAAAATATAAAATTCCTTTTGTTATTTTTTAATCTTTTGTAAACCAACAAATGTATTTGCACTGTCGAACTCCAATAGGTACTGTTTCTTAAAATATAATGAATCATATTCTTTTAAAATGTGCATTTATTGGTCAGACTACCCTAGTTAAAATGAATTATTATCGTAACTTCTTATGAAATGCTATTATTTTTTTTATATTTTTTTCTGCTTGAGTTTTTGTGCTAATTTAAATATTCGTAATATTGTGGGAATTACGTTTTCCTCTCTCTGATAAATCTTGATTGCCAGTATTATGTCGATATTTTATCTTTTGATCACTTTTCCGGCCTAAGCATTATAATTACCTATGGGGTCAAAATGACCCCATCTTAGGCATTTAAGTAAAATTTTATCTTAGTACTGCGAGGGTTAAAAATCAAATTTGTAAAGCGTAGGATTATTTACATAGCTCGTTAAATTCTTGTACACGTGGGTTAACCCCTTCAAGACCGTGGTATATCATATATTATTGTATTTTAATTCCAAACTGCCAAATTGAACTTTACATTTAACTCAACCGTGTTGATTGGAAAAGATATCATACGATTCGACATTTTTCGAAATAACTGAAAAATTACTGAGTACGAGAGTCGTGCGCAAGACCTTTGGCTTAAATTGCCAACGTTCTCACCCTTAAACTACTTGGACCGATAACCGGCTGATACAATTCATTCAGACAACCCCTTTGGTAATAGCATCTGTTCTGCCCCGTATATAATTCAAC
This sequence comes from Maratus speciosus, assembly GCA_963932465.1. Classification (NCBI taxonomy): domain Eukaryota; kingdom Metazoa; phylum Arthropoda; class Arachnida; order Araneae; family Salticidae; genus Maratus; species Maratus speciosus. The sequence continues at coordinate 241,784,692 of OZ010800.1, read as the reverse complement.
AGAATATACCGTAGGTAATAGAACTTCTTTAAATGATTTAGAATATTGAGTACGAGAGTCGAACACAAGACCTTTGGCTTAAATTGTCAACGCGCTCTCTCTTAAGCTACCTGAACCGATAACCGGCAGACACAATTCACTCAGAGAGCATTTTTGGCAATATGTTCTGCCACGTATATAATTCAACAGAATATACCGTAGGTAATAAAGCTTCTTTAAACGATTTACACTTACACACACTTTAACATACACATCATTATTAATATTTCCCCCTTTTATAAAATACGTGAAGAAACGAATTAATTTATTTTCCAATAAATGTCTTCGTAAATTCTGGGGGCAATAGAATTATTTTGCCCTTAAAGGGTTAAGTGATTTTTAAGATAACAAGCTTTAGAGCTTTAGCCCCTTTTTGGCATTTTCAAATGTAACTGACCCCTTAAAATACATTCACTTAAGTTGATCAATAATGGCTCAGTCTCGCTGGTTACTGAATGCAAAAGATATAATAATTTCGTGATTATTTTACATTCATTTGTAAGAAGGGTTGATGATTAATTGTTAAGTATCTACCTCTCTTACTACCACGCCCCCTTTCCATTCATTTTATTTTAATGAACCTGCCCACTACTTTTAGATCTCATAAATAGCATTTTTCGTATTCATTACTCTTTGTTTTCTTGCAGTCGGATGCAGACTTGCACGAATGGATATCCACCCCTATAATACCACACACGCTGAGAAATTTTTTTATACAATAACAGAATACAATGTAGCGTTCAAGTTCTAACTTACGTGAATGTTATAAGAGGGTAGTGAATTCAAATTTTATAAATATTTCTTTTCTTTAACTGTTTAAACAATGAGTTCATTCCAACTTTTCTGCATAAATAAATATATATAATAATCTTTCCATTAAATTGAAAGTGAATAAAAAGTCTTTTAGATATCATAAATAGTATTTTCGTTATTCATTACTCTTTGTTATTTCGTTTCTCTTTGGGTTTTTTTTTTTTTTTTTTTTTTTTCAGTTATATGGAGACTTGGTATGAATGGATGCTATAATACCACACACACAGAGAAATTTCAGAAAAGAGTACAAGGAAAAAAATAAAAGAGCAGAATACAATGTAACTTTCTAATTCACGTGAATTCTATAAGAGAGTGGTGAATTTAAATTTTAATTAATATTTCTCCCTCCAACTGTATGTAAGTTTTTTCAAACAATGCATTAATTCTAAATTTTCTTTATTGATAAGTGTATATAATAATTTTCATTTAAAGGGACAGCTTACCCCGAAATTGATCAAAATGTCGATTTTCATTTTTTAATAGTAAATGAAAGCTTGTTTAATTGTTAATATTTTAACAACTCATAAAGAAATTGGAAATCTTATTATATTTTTTTTCAGAAATGATAAAATTTGCTAAAAAACTGGAGGATTATCACATATCAATGTCTTTCTTTCTATAAAAGAACAGCACTGTAGGTAAATATTAGAGATAATATAACATAATTTTGATTGTACAGATTATAATTCCCGTACATTTTACCAGCCTTAAGACCACACACAGAAAACCAAAATATGAAAAAGGTAAAAAGCTAATTTAAACCACTTTTACATATATTCAATTACATACATTAAATATCAGAGATATTCTTGGAATTTTAGAGCTATTTTAATAAATTAACACTCAGAAAATGTATAAAAAATCACCAAAATGATAATCTTAATTTGCATATCTCTTGGAAGTTTTTATTTTGTGTATTAAAAAATATCTCTGCACTCGAAAGATAACATACTGAATATAGGTACTTCCCAACGTAAATATACACTTTTTAAAAAATGACAGGAATTTCATTAGTTACTACATTTTAATTAAAAAAAATTCAAAATTTACTCAAATAAAACGCAGTGAAATCAATGCATTAAAAAATTTTGAATTGTAAATTGTTTCAACATACTGCTCGCCTTATTGCACTGAGTAAAAGATTTGGCGATAAAACTAAAAGCATTCCTATATACACAGCTATGATCCCTCGTGTCAAGAAAAATAAAATAAAATTTGAATAATTCAGATCAAAAGTTAAGTTCTTGAATATCATATTAACCTTTTTCATTATTTAAACGTACATGAACTACGATTTTAGTTGCAATTTAATTTAAATAAATTGAAAAAAAATTACTCATTTAAAAAGCAGAATCGAAATCATTACACTGACAAATTTTAGCTTCTGAATTGTGCCAACATAATGTTCGCCAAATTTTGAAGGGGGGTTGGATTTGACGATAAAACTGAAAGTTTTAAACTTTATTCTGAGAAATCTATCAAGATTCCTTCGCTAAATTTGATTTTTATTGGATTCATAGATGCATTCTTCAGTATTTTTTTATGATTTTTTTTCAGAATGCGTTGCTGTAGTTCATTACATTTAAAACAATTCATATACTATATTTAAGGAAAAAATTGGTAAAGCATCATTCCTTTTTGTCATGAGCACATATTTTGTAAATATCAAATATTGCATTATTTTCCTTCGCTAAATTTGATTTTTATTGAATTCATCGATGCATTCTTCAGTATTTTTTTATGATTTTTATTTTAGAATGCGTTGCTGTAGTTCATTACATTTAAAACAATTCATATACTATATTTAAGGAAAAAATTGGTAAAGCATCATTCCTTTTTGTCATGAGCACATATTTTGTAAGTATCGAATATTGCATTATTTTTCCTTAAAATTGTAAAAACGCTAAAGAAACTACAAAATAGTATTTTTTATTTGTTTAACAAATGAAACTGTCTACACTATATAGTAATGTATTTGAAATAACCAGTAACTTACCCCTTTATGTTTTTTAAAAAAGAGGTGAAAACTTAATATGACGTCTCAACGAAAATATTACTTAAATATTAAGTGATAATTTAAAACTAGGGAAAATGAATGAAAATTCGTTTAGTAAGTAATGAAAATTAACGTGGTGCAATCAATGTAGAGTAATGCAACAGACATTTCATTTGTTAACGATCATTTTCTTTTTTTTTACCTCAACGAAAAATATTAATTAAAGATTTAATTAAAATTTAAAATTCATGAAAATGAATGAAAATACATTTAGTGAGTAATGAAAATTAATGCGATGCAATTTAAATAATATATCAAGTAATGAGAATTCTTTTCATTTCTTAACGATTATATATTTTCGTTTGTTACCTCAACAAAAAAATATTAGTTAAAGCTTTGATTAAAATAAAAAACTGATGGAAATAATGCAAATTCATTTAATAAGTAATGAAAATTAATGCGACGCAATATAAATAATGTATAGTAATGTAAAATTATTTACATTTGTTAATAATCCTGTCTTTTCATTTGTTACCTCAACGAAAAATATTATTTAAAGATTAAATTAAAATTTAAAACTAATTGAAATTAATTTAGTAAGAAATGAAAATTAATGCGATGCAATTAAACTAATGTAGAATAATGAAAATGCATTTGTTAACGATAACTTATTTTCGTTTGTTACTGCTTGTTAGCGCTATTCGCTTTGAAGTAGCAACGAAATATATTATTTAAAGATTAAATTAATATTTGAAATTCATTAAAAAGAATTGAAATTCCTTTAGTAACTAATTAAAATTAATGTGATGCATATTAAGAGTAATGTAGACTAAGAAAACTTTGTTAATTATCTGAATGACCACGTATTAATTACACTTTTAAAGCCGATAATTAGATAAAGCACTTGAGAAAATAAAAATATGCTAATATCAAAATTATTTTTAACTAGCTCTTGCAAACAACAGTCCTAAATAAAAAGTCATCGATAATTCTTCATCATAAATAATATATAATACCATCTCATGATACAGCATTTTGTATTTCATATACGAACGCTTTTGAATTTAAAAACGATTGTTTGTGAAAATATGAAAATAATTAAATTTTAAAAAAAGGTCCTTTTCAAACTAACTTACTCTCTACTAGAAAAAGATTTTTTATCAGTTACTCAAGTATTTTCTTCAAATTTGTTGTTTTACAAACTTTACCTAATTACATAGTGATTCAAATTCCTTTATGAATGCAAAGAACGCAGATCAAAGTTTATTTCGATTTATTAAAGTCACTTATTAAAAACTTATTAATAATACATTTAAAGATGATAAGGATCTAAATTACTTTAGAAGATAAATATGTTAATATCAAAAATATTCTTTAATAGCTCTTGTAAATATAATGTGTATCAGAAAGTTATTAAATAAATATTATTGATGACACATGATACTCTATCTTAAAAATGCAGTTTAAAATCTTCAAATAAGTAGTCATTTAAGATAGGAAGTTAACAAAGTAAACTAAGTAAAAGAAAAACGCCCCTTTGAGAATAATTTAGATTCTAAAAGAAAAATATTACTTATTAAGTATACTAATTAGTAGTTTATTAATGATATTTTTAAATCTTATAAACAGCTAATATACATAATAAAGAAAATATATTGACACGAGAAATACTTCTAAAAAGTTTTGTAAACACAATGCATTATAGAAAATACTTTAATAGCATTAAAGAGGATATATAATATCAAATCATAATAATAAGATTTTACAAACTTCATTAATGAATACTTTTAAGCAAAAATATATTACTCGGGGAAAACGAGAAAGAATTAAATAACAAAATTTTCCTTTGTGACTAATTTAGACATTTTTTTTTTTTTTTAAGAGGGATTATTTTAACAGCTACTGTAAGTAGCTTCTTTGAAAATTGATTGTTTACTTATCTTATTTACTTATGAGAAATGAGTTTCTTATTATCAGACATAAATTAACTCACTTAATTAAGAAATTTATATATTAATTTACTTTGAAAATTCTATAGATGATTAAAATATGTTTACAGTATATGTAACATATGCAGTAAATGACTTACTTAATATATATATATATATATATATATATATATATATGTATGTATATATATATATTATTTTTACAGAAAGTGAAGAATCATTGCAGGAAACGTTATCAGTATTTTTCATTTAGTATTTTATCTTCTAAATTTAGTTATAAAATATCCCTTTCGGCATGTGCCGGGAGGAAAAGGTAGTTTTCATATATCTTGGTTTTAAAATTTTGCAAGTTTTACTCGAAGCTAATTTTACTCAAATTTTAAGAAGCTAAAATGTGACGAACCTGTTAAGAGAATATTCATCAATACTGAATTTGAACGAGAATTTACTCAAATTTTAAGAAGCTAAAATGGGACGAACCTGTTAAGAGAATATTCGTCAATACTGAATTTGAATGAGAATTGCGCCAAATTAGTAAGCTACAGCCAAGTTGACATAATTTATGATTACTTATTTTTGGTCGTCAAATTTGGAGATATTTCGCCAAGTGTCGCGAAGCTTGGCAAGAATTTGAAGCTAATGGATATTAATAATATTTAAGCATTGCGCTGTATGCACGGTGCAAATGGCAGCAATTTTGAAACAAGATGGCGCTGGCCGTCGAACTCGGTCGAGACATTCATATGTATTATGTACATACTTAATCTTATCCAATTCGGTTTGTAAATACAAGAGTTACAGCATGACAAAAATCAGATTGTTCTGAAAATGCCAGGCGTCCTAGAAATTCAAACTGCTATATCTCATCTATTTTTTTTCAAATAAAGACGAAAAAAACATGCTTCGGAATCCTTGTATTAGGGTCAAACTCTTAAGAAAAAATACTTTTCAGTTTTTAATTTATTCGCACCGGTTTTAAAATTTAAAATTTTACTTTTTTAATGGCCGCCACTTTGAAACAAGATGGCGGATGAAGCTGGCCAACGAACGAAGGGTGGTTTTGTGGTCTAGGGGTCATGATCGATGAAAATATTCCAAATTTTAAGTGCTTTCTTTCGGACGACTGCAATAGATATTAGCTTTTTACTTTTTGTAATGAAAGCTACCTAAAAAACTCTTAGAAAAGTAATATATGACATAAATTTCTTCAATACAGTATCAAATGCAACATATACTATTATTCCATAATGATATATTATAATCTTAATACGCGTATTCTATTGAATAATAAAAGTATATTCAAGGGAAAAAAATAGATATATTAGTAACAAAACGTCATCTAGAGGTATCTTAAAAATTAAGAAAAGAAATAATGAGGAATTGGAAGATCTCTGACAGTTTATAGCAAATGGTTATGAGTTCGATTTCCGGCACTTTTCCGCACATTATTTTTCGGTTATTCCTCGTGTGCTTAAATGACCTCTTATAATATGTATTTTCTCAATAGAAATATGTTATTGGAAAAATCAGTTTACGCTTTACCATGTTATTGTTATGTTATGGAATAACTTTGATGCTTAATAAAATAATTATATCGAATTCATATATTATTTTAATGGCAACATCTGTTAAGACTATGTGTCGTACTTAGTCAAATACTTTACATTGGTCTTTTATCTATCTTTAATTTTCTATACTATTCCTATAAATGTGAAAAGAATAATTTTTGAAACTTTTTCGTTTCCTTCTTGTCCAAGGAGAATTCTTGCATTTCTAATAACTTTTTTAAAAAAATGGTTATAATTGCTTTCCCTCAATGCAGGTTTTTGAGTATTAAATATGCAAGGACTTTATGAAGAGTGATAAAAACATAAAGAACGTATTTTTAGCCCCGGCACGGTATGCTATTTCTTTCTCCCAGCTTATTTTGTCTCCAAAAAATAACGTTACCTTACAGACGCTAAGCCGTAAAACAAAGCATTACGATTAAGTACTCTTTAGCAATTTTTTTAACTTTTAAGTATCGCACATTTTCAACTTTTATACCGTCGTATTGGAAAAGAAAAGTTCTTTTAAATGCAATTTGTTTGAAAACTGTATCTCCATTTATTTTTTAGACATTATTTTTTTTTTGTAGTTTTTAGCGACATTTGGTTCATTTTGGCAACTCAAGTACTCCATTTCTGTGGAAAGTAAAGAAAAAATAGTTGAAAAATAGCAATTATATCTTTTTGTTGCCACTTTCTCATAAAAACTGAAAAAAAAAAGTAATTTAAAATACGTACTATTTTGAAAAAAATATGAATGAATTGCTTTCTTTTTGCTGCATTTGTGTATTATTCTGAGATAGTGACGTCCTACCCATACTTTATTGTAGATGTTTATGATTGGATCGTAAATGAGGAATTCTTCAGCGGATTCGGATGACGTCGTTTTATATAAAATAAAATCGCGTGATTTAAGTCTTAAAACTGAGCTACAGTAGAGTTCCGATTATCCGAGTTCCCCTTAACCGAGTGTCCGCTTTCACCGAGCTATTTTCTTTCGATGGACTGATGGCTTCTATTATTATGAAACAGCCATTATAAATGAAGTGTTAGGTGAAGATAAAAGAGCAGCCGTAAAAAGTTAGACCTCTGATTTTCTGGTCAGAATCGAAAAAAAAAATGGCCATAACTTTTTTTTTTTTTTTTTTTCAAAAAAAAAATTAATCAGCCCATCAAAAGAAAATGAAATAATGAAAATATCGGGTGCGACACTAAATTCTGAAAAAGCAGAATTTCTGTTCTCTAGTTTTAAAATTTAATAGCAAAGTATTTTTTTTCTTTCCCAAACAATGCTTGTACTCATCCCTGTTTGCTAATTGTACTGATTACATCAAATTATTTTTCAAAAGATAATTTAGAAGTTATTTCTTAAAAATATATTTTTAATTTTTTTTTCAAAGCGATACTTGTATTCATTTCTTAATTGATAATTGATGGTTTGGCTCTTCTCATATCCACACTGGCTAAAATCTGATGCATTTTTTAACTCAATTTTATTCGCAAACACATGAAATTCGTATGTCCTCTTATTCAGACACAGTGTAATCGTACAGTTCGTTCCACTTTTCTATAAAGGCAAAAAATATTTCAGAAAACTTTGTCAAATTTGACGTTTTGAACCAAATTTTCGTACGCGAGAGCGTGAGAGAGAAAAAAAGACTGTTTTTACGAGACAACAATCACTTATAACTCAGGATGTAATTCATGTATGAGAAAAGGAAAAAAACAGTTCTCTTAGAAATCCATTCAATAATCATACCAGCAAGTGTGATTATTTTACGTTAAAATGAGTCAAAAAATATGTCAGAAAGATTCGTGTTTCTAAGAAGCGGGAAATACTTTTTCGAGAACTGTCTTAAGGGCGGATATTAGAGGCGATATCTTAAAACACATTTTTTGGAAATCAGCAAATTAAGTATATACATTATTATTATCAGCAGTTTGTATTCTAAAGCAAAATTTAGAGTATTAGTAGTGAACTGGACTCTTCTAAGGGATTGCACCAGTTATAAGTTATTTATTTATTTATTAATCGATATGTATATGCATATATTTAAATATAATAATATATGTGTGTTGTAATATATATAATTTGACAGTCAGTTGGCATATATTAGCGCGCATGTACAATTATGGTTGTTATAGCTCGTTTGCAGTTGAAACTATATATAGAACATTTGTCAATTTACGACCTGTTCTCGAATAATGGAAAGATGCCTTAAAATCAACTTATTAATTTCTATTCAAATTCTAAAAATATTAAACTGTGGTATTGTCATTGGAAACACACCTGTGAACTCATATTTTATAATTCTAGCATATCAAGAAGTGAGTGAAAAATCGGTAACAAAATTCCAACTTTACATGCATGAACAAATAAAGTTAAATAAAAGAATGTAATTAAAACACTTTTAAATTTAACAAGAAAGAAAAAATCATGCGTCAAGCATATATTATGAAACACTTTCCATCACATTCAGAATAATGTAACAAAACTGCACCATTTAAAAAAATAAAATATCACGTCTAATTCAACCATATGGAAACGCATAACACATTTCAAAACCCAATATCAGAGCTGTTCCCACCTACAATCGGAAAATTAACCGAATTTTTAGCAGCCCTGTATAGTATATATAGATTTGTATCTATTAACTACATGCATGCCAAAATTTGTTCACTTAAGAGATACATATATTTCAGTTGAAAATTTCCCTTCAGCAATTTCCTCTAATAAAGAGAATGGTACCTGAATACTTTCGTGCAGCCCTGTAGGAAGAATAGAATTTATATATGACGAGTAACATACAAAAAATTAATTAAATTTAAAAGCGCATACTGAATTTTAAACCGCATACTCCAGCAATTATTACTCAATGACAATACTGTAAACAATTTCTTTTGTGTGTCACTGTAAATGAATAAAAAATACTATGAATGCCCCGTTCAAACGTGAACGTAATGAAATTCGGTGATTTATATCCGTTTCATTACATTTAAAATAGCATAATGTCATTAAAATTCTCTGCAAATGATTTTTCCCCCCATATACCATAATGTAATGGATTAATTTTGAGATCCCCTGTAATTGAACTATTACTTCTAGATACTTCATATACAAAATAAATAAATACAGAAAAACTATATTTCAATTTGAACGACAGATTCACCTTAATAAAATAAATAAGAAAATGAATATTAAATTCGCAATATATATTTTTAATTTTTACTCAATAGGTGCTAAAATGCAAAATGTTAAAACATTTTAAAAACAATCAAGATGTTAAAACATTGGAGTCATTTTGATGTTAAAATCCGAGCTCTTTCAACTAAACCATTAGTCGTCATTGATTTTTCCCTGATGACGACTAATGGTTTAGTCGAAAGCGCTCGGATTTTAACATCAAAATGACTCCAAAGTTTTAACATCTTGATTGTTTTTAAAATGTTTTAACATTTTGTATTTTAGCACCTATTAAGTAAAAATTAAACATATAATGTGAATTTAATATTCATTTTCTCATTTACTTCATATGCAATACCAAACATGATTTGGTGACCCTAAATAACCTTTATCAATTTCATGAAAATCCGAGTATATTTACGAGAGTTAGAGGGTGGACAGACGGAGAGACAAACCGAATGCATAAACACTTTTCAACTTTGTTAGAAAGTGTTAAAAACATCAAATAGGATAAAATACTAGAAATATTTAACGTAGTACCTCGTCTTAGCTAACTTATTCACAATAATTCTTTTTGAAACCTCGAAATTCAAATTAGCTTTCGCTGCATTCATAAAAGAAAGATGTTCTAGTGTGTCACTTGATGATTCCGGTAATTGAGTACTACAATTTTCTGATACCTGATTAAGCTATTGAAAAAGCGATTAACTGTTAAAAACTTAATGATTCATTAGAAAAAAAGCTGTAAAGTTTTAATAATCTGTTTCGACTAGCGCAATTCTGGGATCATATATTATAGCAGATATCAAACTACATCTGACAAAAACATAGCAAGGAAATCAATTTGTTTTTTAGAATTACCTGAGGGGAATTCTGAAAATCCGTAAAGACACTTCTAATCAGTAAACGAAATGAGATAAGGGGATGATCACTCTTGTGATTTCTGAAGAATCTCCTTGACATTTAAGAATAATAGCTCATCACTTTACTCAGGGAAGAATCTCAAGGGATTTACGCAAATGGTTGATTTCGTGGAAAGTTATAAATATTATTCGACTGTACATTTATGTCCCTGTTGCTTTGTGCTTCAAATTTAAATCAATAAATGTATCTTGCCGAAGATTTAAAATTTGATCTCCTAATATTTATGTGTATTATTGTTAGAAAAATAAGAAATGAAATGATGGGTGATAATTAAAAGCATCTGAAAATGAAGTTCTATTAGAAAAAGATTTTAAATACTGTTATCTAAATAAAGAACAAATATTTTAAAATTATTTTTAAGACAGAAACATTTTTTTTTCTATATTATTCAAAAAATAAAACTAAAAGAAAAATGCATAAAAGATTAAAAAAAAACCCATTAAGTAATAAAAACAAAAGATTGAACCAAGTTAAAGAAAATTTTAAAATTTATAATCCTTAAACAATTATAATACAGAAGAGCGTCGATTATCCGAACCTGTCGGGACCGAGGCCGATCCGGTTAATGAAAAATCCAGATAATTGGACAACTTTTAAAAAAGGTAATGTTTTTTCAGTAACTTCCCTTCACACTTTTTTCAGGCTTAGGACTGGCAATTGTAATTAGTGCACATTTTAGCATATCATAAATGGCGTGTTTCGAAAAAAAAAAATTTTTTTACTTTTTTTTTCCTATAAAATTGGCACAAAGTGTACATAAAAGTGCACATAAAAATTATTGTACAGTCGTCCCCGCGTAAACGAATATTGACGGTTCCAGAAATAATATTCGATTAAGCGGGATATTTGATTAAACGGGGCATCATAACTGCAATATTTAATGCGTAATAAAAAGGCAAAATAACCATCATCTACGGTACATTTAAATAACAACATAATAAATCGTTAATAGAATAACAAATTAAAATAAATACAAATGTTAATATAAAGTAAATACGTATTAATTTAATGTCAGTACATACATTTATATGGTTTACATCACACTTAATGCAGCTCATTTGAATTGGGTCAAAACTTTGCTACTTCTAATTTACTTTACTTATACTGCCTTAAAAAAATCGTTTAAAGTGGTTTGTTTAAGTGGAATTTTAAAGGAGCAAATATCGAGTTTTTTTCGAATGAGTGCAAAATATCACAACTACCATCTTGAGTCTCGAAGTGACGGCGCATTGACATTAAAGTCAGGTTAAAAGCAAGAAGTGATGATGGGGAAATAATTTGACCTGTCCATGTCCATTATACACCTGCCAGCCGCAATCATTGCAGGAAGAACTGAAAATTTGTTTTCAGCGTAAAGGAACCGAAATTGACAAAAGGTGGAAGGAAATTCCAGCTGAAACGTGCTTTCCGCGCCTATTTTCAAACATAGGTCACACAGTTCTTATTCGATTAAGCGGGGACGTTCGTAAAAGGTATTTGGTTTAAGCGGGGAAAAATAACATGGAACCAATAGGAATAAATTCGGTTCCGGAGGATTCTATTCGAATAAGCGGGGTATTCGATTATCCGTGTCCCGATCAAGTGGGGAGGACTGTATGTATATATGCATACACTATACGAACAAGCGGGAGCGGGGAGAGGGAAGGGATCCTCTTTCCGAGGACACCAAGAGACAAAAGAAGCAATTTTTCAACCCCCTTCAGAGAATATCAAGATAAAGAGGGATGTTCCTGGGAAATGTAAAGAATGCGTGGGATTCTCGCAAGTTAGAAGTGAAACTTCGTAGGTTCTAGAAAAAGTTGATTTTATCCATTACTTTCTTTGCATTTTTTGACGATTTTATTATTTCTGAATTAGGAAATGGTTATTTAACGGTTAACTTCTGTGACATCCAGTTGAATTTACCTTATCGCGCATAAAGAAGTTTCACTTCAAAAAACTTGGAAAAGGTGAGAAAAAAAACTCATGGTTCTTGATCGATCCGGTTGATTGGATAATCCGGATAATCGACGTACGGATAATCACCGCTCTACTGTACTTGTGTAAAGGAAGAAATATTATGTAACTCGGAAAACAAGCTTCAACATTCCAGAGAGCGCACTGACGCAAGTTTTACCACAAATGTGACTTTTCCGAAATTTTATCCTCAAATATATTACAGAAATTAAAATTAAAATTCTATCTACTGCCTTGTGATCCTATAGCCTTTAACTAATTCATTTACGTTAATTAGTCGTGTAAATGACGAATAGCAAACTAAATTCTATTGTTTTAGAAAAAATATTTTTGTTACATTTCTAGTCTTATCATCTGGTGGTTCTCATGATTAAATGCTACAATTTCCTCATACTATACTAAACTATTGAAATAGTGATTTATTATTAAAAGCTTTAAAAAATCATTTAATAAACTTTGTAAAGTTTTAACAACCTTTTGCAATCAGTGCAATCCATGAATCTTAATACAGATTTGAAACTTAAACTGTCTAAACCGTAGCAGAGCAAAAGTTACTCTATTTGTTTCTAACAATTTCTAACAAAATTGAAAACTGTTTGTTAACACTTTCCAACAAAGTTGAAAAGTGTTTATTAATTCGGCTTGTCTGTCTGTCTGACCTTCCGTACTCTAACTCGCGTAAATATAGTTCGATTGTTATGAAATTGATAGATGTTATTGGGTATCATTATGGCATGTTCGGTATTGAAGATGAAGTGTATAGCATTTACGGTTCATTTACAGAGACACTCAAAAGAATACCGTTACATTACGATCTATGGGGGGAAATGTTTGCGGTGCATTTTAATAATATTACAATATTTTAAACATACTGAAATTTATATATATCACTGATAATATTAAATCATTGATGTTGAACATCCATAATTTCCAACTGGGTGAAAAATCTTTCGTCCAGTTCGAAATTTGCATCTCATATGAATTATTTACCAATTAGAATAATTGTGTTAAAAATAATATAGAATAATTTCGTATCCAGCGGTTTTTGGAGTTCCGTCACCAGCGATTTATTCTGTTGAGCTGATTCATATATCAGACCAGATGCTATAATCAATAAGTTTAGCTGGATGAATTAGATCCACCAAGCACACGGACGTTTACATTGACACACAAAAGAATTTGGTTACAGAAGAAATTTAACTATTGAAGCCTATGAAAAATAATTGCCTGAAGTGCGTTTTCAATTGCGGTACGCGTTTTTAAATTCAACTATTTTTTTTAAATACTAGGGGGCTCGGCCCCCTGCGAGCTACACTTGCCAACCCCCGTTTAGATACCGCAGTCTCTAAAAGCACGCTAATTTGTTCGGCTTTAAAAAGATTTTGAAAGATTGAATTATAATTTAAAAAACAGTGGCGATCTCCCAATAAACGAGTTTCTATTCATTTCTCTTTGATTGGGGAATTTTAAGAAAAATCAGCTGATGTTAAAAGATACAATGGCTGTTTTCGTCTTTGATTAAATAAAATCAGTTAAAAATTTCAAAATAAGCTAATATAAAATGAATTAAGTAAACAGAGTCTTTGTCTCCCGGTATTTTTTAAAAAAGCGAAAAGAAAGTTCTTTTAAATAAGACATTTTAAATGTATCATTTTTAATCTGACGTAATTTTCACCAAACTTTTCTTTCTCTTTCTAACATTCACGTGAAAATACTTTTGTTAGAAATGAAATATTATTTGCGCTGTCCTAACAAAAATAGTTGAAAAGATCATCTCAAAATATCAAATAAATGTCTCGCGAAATTTTTAAATTTAAACTGGTGTAATGTGACGTAATTGTGACATAATTTCTCCTGTTTAAGACTTCTAATGCATGTTAATGAATTTATTATTTTACAATATCCTTTCTCTTTTAAAATTCAAATGTAAATATAGTTTTTAGGAAGTAATTTTCAATAAGTTCCTGCTTTTTATACGTAATTATTTAATTCTAATTTGAAAGTTTTTTTTTTCTGTTTATAATAGTCACGTGTAAATAATTTTTTTATTTGAAGCAGACATTATTGTTTGCGCTGTTTATACATTTGGCAACAGTTTAAATTAATACCGTTTTCTAAAATAAGCAAAAAATATCTCTCGAAATGCTGAAAATTTGAATTTAAAATAGAAATAAAACCTCAAAGAATGAGTCAAATCAAAAAAAATTAATGCAGTCTGCACACAGAGAAATTCTAACGTATAAAATGATCTAAAAATGGATTAATTCCCATGTATATTTTTTGCTCCTATAAAACTTTTTTATGGAACGATTTTGTCCAACTTTAGCATTAAATATCTCTTAAAATAATTCTTCGATTTGAAAACTGTATGCATCAGCGTGTTTATCAAACATTTCTCCATAATACCGCCGATTTTAATATTTTTGTATGCAACATTTTTCTTAATATTAACGGAGAAAGACCTCCGGTCACAAAACATTTAAAATCGGCGGCTGCGGCGGTGACAGCGTAAGTTACTTTTTTTTTTTAAATAGAGAGATTACTTGGTGTAGATAAATTCTATAGATCATAAACAGAGCTGCACAAAATTTCTCAAGTGCATGTCCGTTTATTCACGGAAAATACTGAATCGAAATTTTCAACTGTGAAAATTTGTTTCAAAGAACTAACTTTTATCATACTAGGTAGTATACATACAAATCCATAGATCATATACAGGCCTGCACAAAAAAAAAAAAAAAAAAAAAAAAAAAAAAAAAAAAACGGATATTTTTCCGACTAATAGTAGAAATTGCGTTTCAAGGGCGTTATGAGTGTTTCAAATTGTTTATTTATACATCATATTTCAATTTAATAAACTGTGAAGTTTTGTTACTGTATTCTGAAAGTGTTGAAAAGTGTTACATAATCTATGTTGGACGCACGATTTTTTGTTCTTGTTTAATATGTCCTGGTAAGATATTCTAATAAAAAGAAAAGTGCCCAGTTAAGCTGATGGTATTGAGCTCACAGGCTATTCACACTAATTGTATATTATGCTCTTATTTCAAAGAATAATGCCCACAAAAAAAATAAATGAAGGAGGATTAGCACCTGTTCCCCCACTTTAAACTTAACCAATGAACCTCCAAATCTAATCAGGGAAGCACCTTAACATAATAAACCGGTATACTAAATTTGAAGCAATTCAGATTATTCTGCATGATAAAATCATTTCGCTAAATTAAGGGGGGGGGGGGTCTAACCCCTTTCCCCCCTTTATACTTAACTAATAAACCTCCAAATTTAATTAGGAAAGCTCCTTATCATATTGAACATAGAAAAAAAATTAAAGCAAATTGGATAATTCTGCATGAAAATCCATTTATCTAAATTAAGGGGATGGGTCTTGCCCCCCTTTCCCCTTTTATGCTTAACCAAAGAACCTCCAAATCTAATAAAAGAAGCACCATATCGGAATAAATTGGCATGTCAAATTTGAAGCAAATCGATTAATTCTGCATGAAAAACCCATTTATCTAAATTAAGGGGGGCTCTAGCCCCAGCCCCCCCCCCTTTAAACTTAACCAATAAACCTCTAAAATTAATCAAGGCAGCTCCTTAACATAATATACCTGTTTACCAAATTTATAGGAAATCGAATAACTCTGCATGAAAAACCCATTTATCTAAATTATCAGGGGTGTCTAACCCCCTTTCCCCCCTTTATACTTGACTAATGAACCTCCAATTCTAATCAAGGCAGTTTCTTAACTTAATGAACCGGTATACAAAATTTAGAGCAAATCGAATAATTCTGCATGAAAAACCCATTTATCTAAATTAAGTGTGGGGGTTAGCCCCCTTTCCTCCCTTTATACTTAACTAATGAACCTTCAAATCTAATCAAGGCATCTTCTTAACATAATAAACCGGTATACCACATTTGGAGCAAATCGAATAATTCTGCATGAAAAACCCATTTATCTAAATTAGGGGGGGGGGGTAGACCCCCTTTCCCTCCTTTATACTTAACTAATGAACCTCAAAATCTAATCAGGGAAGCTGCTTAACAAAATAAACAGATATACTAAATTTGGAGCAAATCGAATAATTCTGCATGAAAAACCCATTTATCTAAATTAGGGGGGGGGGGCTAGACCCCCTTTCCCCCCTTTATACTTAACTAATGAACCTCCAAATCTAATCAGGGAAGCTCCTTAACAAAATAAACTGATATACCAAATTTGGAGCAAAGTGAATAATTCTGCATGAAAAACCCATTTTTCTAAATTAAGGGGAGGAATAGCCCATTTCCCCTACTTTATACTTAACCAATGAACCCCCAAAACTAATCAGGGAAGCGCCTTATCAGAATGAACCTAGAAAAAAAATTGAAGCAAATCGGATTTTTCTATCAAGAGTTATCGCGTTACGCACATACATACATACATACATACATATATACATACATACAGAACCGGAGGGTGCATTAGCTCTCAGGCTTTGATAGCCTGTGAGCTAAAAATCCTTAAAAACTTATTAGAAAACGAAAAATAGGGTCGTCATAAATTATTATCGGTGTTTTCTTACTTCATAACTTATGATTAAATGACGGGGAAAAATATTACGTAATCGTAACAATTTAAAAAAAGTTTTATAATAACGCAAACAAAGCTAAGTAAATTCCATAAGACAGAAAACTTAAACAAAGGCAGGAAATTTGGAGAGAAATTGAATTTCGATCTCAGTGTACCGCAGAACTTGCTAACTTCGTTTATTAATTCTTAATAACATTGATAAATTTTATTAATGTTATTTATATTGATAACGTTTTCAATTGTAGCTTGACAACTTTATTTGTATTATAAATCTGTTTGAGTTAAAAGTTAACGCGTGCTTAATTTTGTGTAGTTGTAAAAACTTTTTGAGTTGTGCTTCATAAAGATGCATTTTTTTTTTTTTTATCGTGTTTGTTAATCTGTTAATCTAATGCTATAAGCTAAGCAAATACAACCATGAGGTAAAGAGATGATTATTCTTGTAATTTTTGACGAATGCACTTATGGCGTTAAGGAATTAAAGCTCATCATGTGGTGGTTCTGGTCATTAAATGCTAATAATAATGAATAATAGCTTATCCTATCGAATGATTGATTCGATTAACCCCTTAATTCTCGTTCCCGTCAATACGACGGGCTGAGGTGTCGTTGTCTATTTCTTGCGTCCGTGATATTGCCGGGCTAAGATTTAAAACTGAAATAAACTTCTGAAACCAGAAAAATTTATCTGGCATTTCCATGTGAAGTGTTCGACTTCGCGTTCGACTTCGATTTGTACGATCTATGTTTGAGTAAATTACGGATTCTGCATTATTAAATTACGGAATCAAGCATTTCTGATGATACTTTAATTTTAATTGATAGCCAACATTTTATGGTTGGTTGGTCAATTTTTGACGGCCGATTATCTACACTAGTGATATGGGCCCGAGGGGGGGAAGTGCCCTCCGTGGGCGTCTTTCAAAGGGAACCTAATCCGTATTTACGCATGGAAATCCATGGCTCGAAGAAAACTCCGAACGATTAGGCCGACGGGCGCGATTGGGATCGAACCCAGCACCTCCCGTCTACCAGCTTCGAGAGCAGAACCTCTCAGCCACTGGTGGGGTCCAACATTTTATGTATATGTATTGTTTTAAATGTTATTTGTAATCATTTGTAAAGTAGTAAAAACTTAAAAAAAATAAGGATCTTATTTGTATTAATTTGTATGGTGTAAAAGAAATAATATGCAAAAATTCCCGTATGATGGCTTTTCGGCAAAAGTGAATTTGTTCTATAACATCTTTTTTTTTTTTTTTTTTTTTTTTTTTTTACTTCAAACATACAGCTAAATGCATATTTTATTTGGAAGTGTTATAATTTCTCAACTTCTGCAGTAAAATATAAGCATTTTTTTTGTTGTTTTTTATAAATACTAAGCGATCTTTAAGTGGCTAATATTAATCTGATCTTCGGTCATGTCCCTACGACAATATTTTTAAAATTTCGATCAACAAATTTTACTTACGTGGAAAGCAATATTAACACTAAAGCTACCGCGCGGGGTGTCAAATGACCCTTTTTAGGTGCGTTCGTAATTATATAAATACGTAGCACCTATAGTCGTCGTTCCGTCCGTCTGTCTGTCTGTCCGCATATAACAGAGCAAAAACTACCCAACCTAACGGTCTGAGATTTTAAATAAATGATTGTTGCAAAATTTTGTCCAGCCATTTCAAATTTTATGAAAATCGGATGTATAGTTTAATTACAGGGACAGTCAAAAGTTTTTCTTTACATTACGGTCAATGGGGAAAAATTATTTCAAGTGCATTTTAATGATGCTACAGCCTTCCGAATGATCTGAAATTTTAAATACATAATTATTGCAATATTTTGCCGAGCCATTTAAAATTTTATGAAAATCGGATGTATAGTTTAATGACAGGGACAGTCAAATTTTTCCGTTACATTACGGTCAATGGAAAAACAATATTGCAAGTGAATTTTAATGATGTTAAAGCCTTCCGAATGGCCTGAAATATTAAATACATAATTGTTGCAATATTTTGTCAAGCCATTTCAAATTATATGAAAATTGGATCCATAGTTTAATTACAGGGACAGTCAAAAGTGTTCCGCTACATTACGGGGAATAGGAAAAGAATTATTGCAAGCGTATTTTAATGATGTTACAGACTATGCACTTATGAAGTGCAAAGAAATATACATTCAGTACAATATGGGTTGCAAAAAATAACTATAAAACTAGTTATAGTACGAACGCACCTCATTTGCCACGTTTGACGAGCAATTTCCAACTTGTTTAATTTCTTTTTGGAATTTCTCAAACTAAAACATTACGAAATTTCTTTATATTTCACGACTTTTATTAAAATATATCACCATATTATTCCTTAAAATGCCTCATCTCCGAACTACTTTTTTTGCCCAGAAAAAAATATTTTCGGCTTAACTACCGCAAGGAGTCATTTGACCCCTGAATAAATTTATGTTAAATCATAAAGGAATAAATGTTTTATTTTGTAAGAACTTTAGTAACTTTCATATTTTTGCTATTACATCATTTATTCTACTGCATTACATCATATTTGTTAACCCTTTCAAAGGCAAAGCATTTTCAATGCTACAGTGTTGAAGTAAATCATTGGCACCGGAATTGACCAACAAATTTATTTGTAAATAGGAAAAAGGCTATATCTCACATACATATTAAATGTAAAATATTTTACCAAAGTTCTGGTGCCATCCTGGCGTTTGGGAATTAAAATGAAGTGGTTTCATAAAAAAAAACCACCACCCCTGAAAGGGTTAATGTGGAATTATGCAATTAGAAATTAACTTTATTCCGGGTGCGATTCTAGTTTGAACAATTCAGGTTATATCAAGAACGAAATAATCTTAAAAATAGGTGTTGAACATAAACGAAATTTGCACAATATTTGTTTATTAAATTTTCGAATTTCTTGAAATAGTTAATTGTTTTCTTAATTTATTTGCGTAATTATATATTTTTTTTAACTTTAATAAATAAACAATTTGTATTAATTATAAAAATGTTTTATTCATACACCAAAGCGTATCAACTGATATATTTTTCGCAAAACATCATAAAATAGATAGCTTTTTATATAGAGGTCATTTGACCACTTTCGGTAGGAATAGGTATAAAAAAATATCGGTACGTTTAGTGTTAATCATTCTACGAGAAGCAAAAGAAATAATAATTCCCTTTTATATAATTTAGGAATATCGAGAAAAAATTAAATGGTCTTTTAATTAGGAATATAATAGTTTTATACTAAATAGAAAAACGTAATAAATAACAAAAACTTCAAATTATTTTTAAAACTGAAGAAAACGTAACATTTTTAAACAGTTGATGAGCATTTTATAATTGTTGGTCAGATAAATACGTAAATATGAATAAAGCAAAAAATAAAGAGAAGAAAACGCAATTCGTTAGAAAAATGCCACAAACGTAAAAAAGGGGGAGATCCGCACAAATAGAAAAAAAGGATTAATCTAATATATAAAAATGAAAAGCTGTCTGCTATTCTATACAAATCCACAGTTTGTAAGACAGAATTGTGAAATGTTACGTACATGTGTATTAAAACATGGCCGAGGCAACTCAAGTAATCCAGTTTCGAAATAATTTATAGTTAATTTATAATTATTAAAAACCACCAATTTAATAGCAATTTCGTGTCAAATTTAAACAATTTTCCTTATAGCAATTGCCAACAATTAAAAATCCACAATAAAAATTTTACTTTAACAATTACTTTTCTATTGCAAGATTTCCACGTGAAAAATTAAAATGAAATAAATAGACTAACGAATTAAAAAAAAAAAAAAAAAAAAAAAAAAAAAAAAGGTGAATATAACGTCATAACTTTTCTATTGAAGGATTTCTAAGTGAAAAATGGAAATGAAGTGACAAGTTTGACGAATTTTTAAAAAAGCAAATATTACTTCATATTGGAAACATAATGGACGTCAGCAGGTGAATATGTAACGCCATAAGAGTTTGAAAAAACGTATTGAAACATGATAAAAAACCGATTATGGAAAAGTTGGCATGTTTTAACATTTTGATGTTCTCTGAAATTGTTTTTGCCCTTTTTCACTATTCCATATATATACGTGTGTTTGTGCACGTATATTAGAACTGTCACAAAGATTTAGGTCGTTAGAGCTCATTCTTAATGAACAACTGAAATAAAGATTTCAGATTTTTTTTATATAAAATTCATAGAATTTTTGTACTTACCATTTTCTTTTAATCATGAAAAAATTATTTAAATAACAAAATACAGGGAAACATCTTATCATGAAAAGGTTTTAAACTCGGTTCCAATCCAGATCACAGATTATATTTACTAAGTAAGTAGATAACCTGTCGTCAGGATTAAATGAAAAAAAGATTGAAAATTACGTCAAAAAACAAACATTCTTAAAATTCCGGGCAATGCCGGGTACTTTACCTAGTATCTTAATGTATAGGAAAAGATTAAACAATTTGAAAAAAAAAAAAAAACAGTTTTAAAATTTATATAGGATAAACATCTAGGCATTTTCAACAGACTGCCTTGTTGGAATATTTTAATTAACAAAATTGTTTAAATTATTTAAATTGTACATTAGTGTCTAAATGGTTATTAACACTGCTTGTTATTCCACATTCCATAAATTGCAGACATATAATGTGAAAATATCATCTAAGTGTGTTTTTTAAAAATTGTTTATTGTGGTATAATTTTTTATTATTAGGATGAGCGAAGCAAATCCTCTACCAGGCTACACAAATTACATTTTATCGTACACTTTACGAAAAAAACTATTCAGTATTTTGACTTGAAATTAAACATAAAAAGAAATTATGATCTATAGATTTGCACAACATTATTTTTTTTACTGAATAACCTTAAAAAATTATTATTTTAATTAATTTATTTTACATGTTTTTCCATTACGGGCGTATTTTTGCAAATAAAAAATGAAACACGTATATTTTCAGAAGAAAAAATAAATCACGGAGTTACGATTTCTTTTATGAAATTTTTAAAATACCTTTTTTATGAAAATTATAGCATATTTTTAATGAAGTAAAATTTGTGAAAATTCAATTAGTTACATTCAATTATAAAAGTATTTTTCAGTGTTAAGAATTCAAATACGCAAGTTATTCTTATTATGGTAAATTATTTACGCAGACGATACTTACGCATTTTAAAAGAATTATATTATGATTTTTTTTTTTATATAAAGTGGCAACAAAAGAATCTTAAACAAATAAAATTAATTGTTAAATTCGTTATATAAATATTTTGTAAAATTTTGCTTCTAAAATATTTTTATTTATACCAGTTTTATATCATAAATAAAAAATTCCGAGGAAATTCTTAGTTATTTGGCTGAATTTACATTTCTAAAATTAGAAGGCGCCAAAAAATAAAATAACGTTTTTCTTAATAAAGATGCAAGAATAATATAAAAAAATACTGTTACTTTCAAATATTTATACTATTATCTAACGCCTCGCGAATCCAAACAAAGCATGGCTTTTGCTAGTAAATATTAGCATGTATTGAAGACAAAGTCCTGATCGGGACCGAGGAGAGTTTTAGATTTCTTAACGGGTTAGGCTAATTCTGGGGCCAAAATTTTAGTTTTTATACCAGTTCAGGCAAATAGACTTTTGTACTGTCTTGGTCGGGCACGGCTAAATATTTATATTCCGTAACGGACGAGCTGGGCTCGTGTTGAACTTTCGGGTAGCCTCAATAAAGTGGTTGCACGGACCGAGCGTAGGACAGAAAATTTTGGACTGAACGTGAGCACACCTCTAGTTTACATAATATCCTGCTGTTCATCCACGCCTATGCTATGTTACTTTTAAAATTAAAATTTCAAATTTTGTGAATTTGGTCTCTTAAGTGAAGCAGAAAGTTTTGAAATGACGAAAATTTACTGAAATTTGATCGTGGCTGTAATTAATTTAGGCTATTTACTTCTTTCTTAATTTATTTTATTATGTTTGACAAAACTAAAAAATATTCCCTAACATTTAACAACCAATAACAAAAAAGATTAAAATTACACGACAAAATTAATCTTGTAACACTAGTTTTTCCACGATTGCTAAGTGCACATTCCATATTTCTGAGTCATCATTTCTTCTTTATGCTGCTTACTACGTTGTCTGTCAACTATACGTAAAGAGAAAAATAATAAAATTGTAAAAATAATTTTTAAAAAAAATATTGAAAATCCATAAAAATTGATCAAATCTTTCGTTTTAACTTTTAAAAAATGTTTGTGTCTTTTTAATTATAATTTGTAAAGAAATGACTGTCCTTCCTGCATTTTCATAAAAATGATTATATAACTAATGTTAATTCAAATTTTCTTTCCCTGTTTTTTTCTACTATACATTTCATGTCCCTTTATTCGACATATACCTTAAAATATAATTGTGCATAAAATATTTCTGCCTACAACCGATTTGAGTTGTTTTAGGGAAACGGAAAAATACGGCCAAACCGCTTAGCTTAGAGCGTTAAAGAATCAAACATTATAATAAGTAGGGGATCTAGCACGGGCTTCCCGCGTGACATATAGGTGAAAAACATTTTTTAACTCTTTTTTTTTTTTTTTTTTTTTTTTTTTTTACATGCAATATATTTTTTAGGTTGCAATCTAACACCTAAAAAGCATTTTTATATGAAAAATACCAATTATGCAATCAAATAAAGTTTTTAAATTTACCAAAAGCGATATTTTCATATTAGCCGCAACCTAAGTGTTATTAGTCCAAGATTTTTCCAATCACGGCAGCCTTTTTGATTCTGATCATTTCAATGCTTTAAGAGTGTAGTTTAATTATATGTATGTTAAATTTGTGTTTCATTTATATTATTTTATTTATTTATTTGTAGAGGAAGTTTTAATTATTTTTAATGGAATATTAGCCGTAAGAAAAAGCTGAACTCTTTGCATTGTTTTAAGGACAAACGAATTAATCTTTCGTAATAGAGCTCCACGCGATAGAGATAAATAAAAAATATTTCATGCTTGAAATTCTTTATAAAACCATAGACAAACAGTATACTGAGATGCAGTTTGCAAACAAATTTCATTTGAAAGTTTTTTTCTTTCCTATTTGGCGGTGTAAAAATTTAAATTTTTCTATTACTTATATGTTAAATTTGTGTTTTTAAAAAATATTATTCTTTTATTTATTTATAGAGGAAGTTTTATTTAGTCTGAAATAAATGCTGAACAATTTTTATTGCTATATGTAAAAAATGTTTATTATTATGCAGCACGTGATAGCAAAAATTCATACTTGAAAATTATTTTTAAAACATAATAAATCAGTCAATTAACAAACATCTTTCAAGCAAATTGCATTTGAAAGCAGATTTTTTTTTTTCTAAGCAATCCTTCTATATATAAAAAAAGAGTAACGATTTGGAAATGGACCAATGAAAATCTGCGTAGATACCGCGAAACGCATCTGATTGGTCAGAGCTTTCTGACGCTATAAGGGGCTTACCAAGGTGGGGGGGACGGCTCTGTCACCAAACGTCGACAAGTTTGTCACCAACTTGGCGATATATCGCCAAATTTGACGACCAAAATTTTCGCCAAAAGTGAAGCCAACTTGGAGCTATTTCCAGTATTTTGCCAAATTTCCATAGACTCCCATTGAAATCCAATAGGGCTTACTTGCTTTCAGGAAATCGACAAATTGGGATATTTCAATGCAACAAAAACTAATATTAGCTTATGAATAGAGCTTAATTGAGCTATTTACATTATTTTTAAGCACAAACATTAACTATCTACAGTATTCGTAACACTATATGTATAATTTTATATTTAATAATTCTTATAATTATGAAGCTCTGTAAGCTCTAATTATTATGTGCTTGGAGATAAGGAAATAAAATTGTCAAGAGTTGAAGAGGAGCGCGTTTTTACCAAGTGGAATCTAAAAATGGAATGCAGAGATAATAAGGTATCGCGAAGCGATCCAGAATGGAAACGCGAAACAATTACATGTGGGGTTGGCTAGAAAATAGGGAAACCGAATGGAATAGCGAAGCGATTACGCGGGGGTTGGTGAGCGTAGTGAGCAGGGGAGCAGAGCCCCCTATTTGTGTAAAATTTAAAAATGTACGATGGTTAGTTGATTAAAAAATTGCAGCAACGAAAATTGCAAAATCGAAATTTGACCGCGAAGTGTTGCCATTCGCAAAATGACGTCAGCGTTACGCACAGATACATTTGTTCTTTATAATATAGATAATAATTATGATACATTTTTTTCGTCATTTCAAATCATTCTGATCCATTCAAATCCCCTAATTCCATGTATAATGCGACATTTTCGCTGTTTAATTTATCAATAAGATGAGAAATGGAATTACTGAATTACTACAAAAATAAATGGAAAGAGTAACCGTATATTGGCTGTTAACTAACTTCATCTGACAAGATCATGCCAATGCTTAAGCTGATATATATTTATATTTTCAGTATGTCCTCTGAGTAGTTCTAGAAATCTCTAAAAGCAATTCTAATATGTAAATAAAGATTGATCATTCTTGTGATTTCTGAAGAATCTTCTTGATATTTAAAAATAGTAGATCATTATTTTACTCAGGAATGAACCAAAAGTGATTTGAGCGAATGATTCAGTCTGAGAAATATGTAATTTTATTTTTTTATTATTATTCACGGCCGAACTGCTTAACTTTAATACTTTGAATAAAGAAATTTTTAGATTTTGATCTGTAAATATTATCTGTATTATAAAGCTACAACATGCCCGTGAATAACGCCGATGTCATATTAACAGTGGTAGCACCTGATCTATAAACTTCAATTGTAATGCATTTTCTTCAACTTCTAAACATCGCATAATTTGAATTTTTACACCGTCGTATAGAAAAAAATATGTTCTTTCAAATGCAATTTGTTTGAAAACTGCGTATTAATTAACTGATGTTTTATGGTTTTTAAAATAATTTTCATGCATGATTTTTTTTAAACCTATCTCTATTGCGCACAGCTCGATGAAAGATTAATCCTTTTGCACTTAAAACAATATAAATATACCAGTATTTGTTTCGGGATAATATTGCAAAGCAAAATAAAATTTTATCAATAAATAAATAAATAACAATATTAAAATAACATTAATAAAGCTCAAATTTAAACGACATGTAATCTAACTACGCACTTAACTGTTGAAATTATACGTATAAAAACAGCTGCTTTAAGTAGTAAAATCTTTGGTGATTTCGTCGACTATTAACTGCTGTCAAGCAGTTAATAGTCGTGCTGTGATTTTAAAACTTTATCTGAATACAATATTGAAATTTTTCATGTAAAAATGCTTTATGGTGGTTTTAGTGGGCAATCTAAAAAAATACATTAAGTGTAAAATATCTGTTGGAGTTTTCATTTAAAACAAGTCGTAAATTGTCCGTCAAAAGTAATGCATAATTTTCGTACTATAACTCGTTTTATAAATATTCAGATCTTGGTGCAATAGCTGTTGCACTTTTAAGCAAAAAAGGCATGAATATAAAATATATTATGATTATATATATATAATTCAGTAATACGGAAAACGTATGATTCCATCTTAACCCTTTATGTATTGAATTATGAATTCATGAAACTTTTATCTTCTAAAGGATTTTTCGTGAATTGTTTAAACGACATTTGAAGATTTACACAATCATTTAATAAATTTTAGATGGATTTTAGAAAGATTTGAAGGATTTAGAAGGATTCATTAAATTTCACTTTATAGGAATTTTGTGCAATATTTTTAACGCCACTCAAATTTTTTATTTTAAATACTTTTCTTAGTATTTTGTAGAATTGGGAAATGTACAAATATAATGTTCTTACAATTGAAATATAGAAACATTTCCGAATTGAAAAGTCACCCCCCCCCCCCCCCCCAACGCCAAGGAAGCTGAAAAAATGCAAAGGGAAAAGAAATCAACATTTTAAAAGTATTTTTGTATTGTGTTGCCAATAACTATTTTGGAAAAAGATAAAGTATATGCATCTATAACTCATTCTAAACTGTATTACAACTATTCGATGTATTAAATGAATTTTATAACTATAAATTTTAATGGTACTTATAAGTACCGTCTGTAGATAAAGGGTTAAATCACCTGTAATCACCATGGCAGCCTAGAATCATTACCTATCATGACATATCATTGAATTACAGATGGACGGACCATACGACGACTATAGGTGTAACGCATTTATAATAATTACGAAGGCACCTAAAAAGGAGATTTTCACCCCAGCATTGATCCTCTAATTTTCGTAATATGTTAGTTTATCTGTATAAATGGCAGAATGATGAAAAGGGAGTGGTGAAAAGGGAATGGTAAACTTAAAACCATCAAAAATACATGAAAAGGGAATAAGTATATTTCAAACTTCAACTCCCCAAAATCATAGCAAAGCATAAGTTAATCTATATTTGTTTTTTATTGTGTCCTGGGGGAAATTCTAGAAAACCGTAAATGTACTTCTAATCGGGAAAAGAAATGAGATAAGGGAATTATCATTCTTGTTATTTCGGCAGAATCTCCTTGACATTTCGAAATAATAGCTCATCACATTATTGAGGAATGAATCAAAAGTGATTTCAGCGAATGATTGATTCCTGGAAATGGGTAAATATTATTTTGCCATTCATTGATGCTCAAACTACGTTATTTTTAAAAATTAAATTCGGTAGTTTTAAAATTTGATATTCTAATATGTGTATAAATGATTTGTTTTGCTATATGAACCCATTTGTGCCTGAATTTTGTTTTCTCAAATTTGTTGGGAAAATCACTTTAAAATGTTGCAAAAGGAACTGTAAAAATACTAAAAAAATTACACTGAAATTTTTTTTGTATTTATTTCATAAAACGTAAACGTATTAAATATGGGAATATGCATAATACTTGTACAGTATGTATTATTAAATGTTTTCTCTAAATTTATATAAAATAATCTTTTAAATTACATATTATATACTATAGTCAGTATTTTTATGATCTACTAAAAATATTCTTATTTCTTTACAGAGACTAATAACATTATAAGTACTATTGATAATAAACTAATAATAATCACATTTGAGGTAGAACAATTTATTTCAAAATCATCTTGAAAACGACTTTAGATAAATAACTTTCTCCTAAATGTCTAATAAAAATATGCATCTATTCGAGCCTAGCGTCCTATATTTTGTACGTTACAAAAATGCATATAAAATAGGCTTGAATATATAATTTCACAATTTAAAAAAAATACGTATTTGAATAAAGTCTACACAAGCTAAATTATGACTTGTTTATTTGGATCCGTGATAGAAAAAATACAAATAAACTTACATTTTACATTTCGCCATCTTGAAAAATAAAAAATCTATAAATTTCGAAAAAAGCTTCCATTTAAGCAAATAAATATCCATCTTATGCTTCCATCTTTCAGTAACAGATAAAGACATTTATAGATAATTATTTCATACAATTTTCATGTTATAAAGTAGAAAAAAATTATACAAATTTACTAACAATCGAAGCGTCCCAAAAATTGGACGCTAGGCATAAATGGATTAATATAGTAATTTGTGAAATGAAAATAATAAATAGCTATTTAAAGAATACGGAAAAACGAATCGCATATTGCACTGAAAAAAATAACTAGTCGGATGTAAAAAAAATATTTACTTAATTATTATTTTACTTAATACTTCAAATTTCTCTATCACAGTGCCAAACTTAAATGACAATTTATACCCATCATGAGGATTCTGCAGGTAGTCAATGAGAGTTCGTTGAATTGTGTGCATTTAAAATAGAGATATAAGCATCACATTTTTCAAACAAATCATTGCATTTCGGCACTCAACCTCTTACATGTCCACAACCAAAAGTTCCAACCCAAAGAGATTCCTACAAAAATTATGGCTACTTAATAGTTACGAAAATAAAAATAAACACCCAAGTAAAAAAAAAAAATAAAATAAATAAAAAATAACGTGCATAATATAAAAGAGTACGTGCAAAATTGAATGATGGCGTTTTATAGACCGTGCAATTTTAGAATACTATTATTTATTTGTTTTGAAAATGACTCTGGTAGAATCGAAACATGTAAACAGTCGAATTAACCTATTTTTGCTGTTTTTAAAGTTTTAATTTACACCTTTTAGCAATTAAAATTAGTACAATTCACTAATTTTATCATAACTATTCTAACTGGTAAATAAATTACAAGAGTAGCTCAATAGGCAGAATATTGGTAGTTTAAGTGGTCTTATGACGCTTAAAATTTGAAAAAAAATGAAAAAAAAATTACCATTTTCAACATTTAAAATCTTAAAATATATATGATTTAAAAAAACAAAAAACAATTTTTATTGGCATGAAAGATATAGGTATGTTCTTTCATTTCATTATTTAAAAAATTGCAAGATGCGGAATTTGTATTTATAGGGGGCTCCAAACTGTCAGACATTTGACGATCAGAAATTTGGTATATCCTGCTTATTTGCAATCCTGTTTACGCGCAGGATTGCAAAATAAATTTTGCAACTAGAACAAAATATTTTGTGCCTAATTATACTTCAGATTATAGTAATTACCCTGAGCGTAAATAAATTTGCATTTAAAGCATTTTTATATCTTTAATACAAACTTGTATTTAGCCAATACAAAATTTTGAAAATTCAACAGTATAATCACCTAAAAACTTTTTTTTTTTTTCACAATAAAAGGAAATTTTAGATTCAGTTTATACAGACTAACATCAAACATACATTTTGAAAATTTCATGAAAAAATATTCAGAAGTTTTTGTGATATCCTGCGCGTTATGCCGAAAACGTCATTTGGAAAAAAAATGACTTCAAAGTTTCGGAAACGCCGCTTCAGCTATTAAGCGGGTATAATTGTAAAAGCCATAACTTCTGTTCTAATGGGAACTTGAAGAAAAAAATTATATCAAGATGTTCAGAAAAGATAGGAGTTTAACATCTAAGAAAATTAAAATTTCGAAAATTTTGAAGCTTTAAGAGTCCTGAAACCCCTTAAGCCAAAAAATGTCCCTGGTTCGAATTTTGGTCTGGACATTTTTTAATTCAGTTGGAAAATTATAACTCGTGCAATATTTGTTTACTGTTTTAAATTATATTTCAATGATTATTCAAAAATATGAAATTGCTCTAAAACACCTCTATAGATATTCTGGAATCAGAGGCTTCAGTATTATTGATATTAATGCTGAAATGTAATGAACGTTCACTATGTATACTTCAGAAGTTATCTTAGTCAGTAAACTAAAATCTGATAAAATTTATACTTGGCATTAGTAATTAATTATAATAATTAAAAAAAATGTAGTGGCTTCACTTGATTTTCCGAACATGGTGGTATGTATCCAGAAAGTTTATATACATATAATATATACAGTCGACGCTCGTTATAACGACCCCTCGAGTGCCAAAAATGAGAGTCTTTATAATGGAAGGTCGCTATAACGAAAATGAACGAAAAAAAACCTCTAATCATGTGCATGAAAATTAAGGTTTCTAAAGAAATTTTATAATACAACATTATTAGTAAATTATTTTTACTTTCGTATCAAATAAACATTGACAATGAATAATTATAAAAATCAATTTAAGAGAATGATTACGTATTTCTAAAATAAAATGTAATATAAATGTTAAATCACACACAAAAAAATTAACATTTATTTTCTACAAAAATAATTCAAAATAGTTGTTTATTTTGTGTGCATTTGATATTTTCTTTAAACAAAATTTTTCATCTCAATTAGTTAATTTTAATAAGTAATTTTGTGTTTTCTTGTCCTTAAAAAATGTTTTAAAGTGTCACTTTTAGACATTTTACAATAGGCGTCAACGCGCAGTGAGCAATGAATTCTTGGATAAAGAAAATAGTAATTCTTTTTGGGGAAAATAATCTGGAAGAAAGTTCATTTCGGTCGCTGTATTGGGAAATAAGCTGCTGGTCGGACGTTATGTTGGATGCAAAAATAACATATCATAAAAGGGATATATTTCGGGACATTTTGCATAGGTCGTTATAATGGAACGGTCGCCATAATGTGCGGTCGTTATAATGAGCGTCGACTGTATATACATATATATATGTAATAATAAAAATTTTCGCCCTTTTACCTTAGTTAATTTATTCGAAATTCTTATAATATCTACCTTTTCTACCTGCCTTTTAATAATATCTTAAATATCCTTTATATTTTAATCCAATGCCTTTAATTCCGCGCATTCTTTTATTTCTTATTCTAAAAACCTTAATCTGTTAAAAGCTGCACTTCTTTGTAAAAAACCCACTAATTTATTTTATTCTTTCATATTTTGATACTTAAATTCTTATTTCTTTCGAATGTTTATTAATGCAATCTTATCTTTTATTAAAATAGTTTTCGATATCCCATGAGTCATTGCGAGTGTTTGGCGCTTCTAGATTTTTTCCCCTTTTAAAATTCAGCTTTAAGTAAAGAATTTTGTCTCTACGGCAAGCGATTACCCGCGTTTTTCCATGTTTTCGTCCTATCACTTAGCACGACCTGTCTTCTCGTCCCCCCTAACGTAGTTTGAGTTGGCTCGAGCGTAGAGAAAATCAGTGTACCTTTCCGCGTTCTTTTAATATTTATACAGCTTACACTGACTTGAGAGAGAAGATTTGTATGATTTTCGTCTAGCTTAAAAACTCTATGACACCGGGAGAGCTGTTTTGCTTCTAATGTTGCTTCTAATCGCTTAACACCTTTAAGTCTATTTTTAAAACGTGACATGACTCGAATATGGGTACCTGAATCACGGGTGGAATTGTGATCCTCTCTACATCATCTAATAAACTATTTCGTGAAGAATACGGTTTCTTTTATTATCTAAGGGAAAACACACAAGGAATTACGCCCTGGCCTTCCACGTTGACCATGAATTACGACTGCAAAATATTTAATTCTCGGGTTGGTGATATATGACGGGTATATTTTCACTGCTTATTTTTGACATGTTTTACCCTACAATTGAAAACGTTTCGTACATGACACAATAGAATCGGTTGAATTCAAACGTTGGATCTCCCGTTTCAAATTGCAGACGTTACCTTTGCGCTAGTAATGCTTGATTACATCACAGCAATATTTATAAATTATATTCTTTCATATTTTGTGGTATTTTTCCCTGTACAAAACTACAAAAATGTTTTTAAATTGCTTTAAACGGATTATCTAGTACGTCGGCCGATTTATACGAATACCAATGCGACAGTGGTTTATAACAAAGCACCCGTTTACTAATTTCAATCTTAAGGAAGAATTTTTTAAAGATATATCGTTTGCGTTTCAATATTTTAAAAACTTTTTTTTTTTTTTTTTTTTTTTTTTTTTTTTGCTTTGGCTAGCTGAGATCTAATTTGTATAAAGTCCGTTTCTTACTTTTTCGATTTTGCGTACAAGTTTTTTTTAATTAGGATACTTTTACTTTCGGAACCGCTTTCGAAAGGGAAAGTATTTTCATTAAAAAAAAAAAAAAAAAAAAAAAAAAAAAAAAAAAAACTTAAAAGAAAATTGCAAAGAAAATAACGCCCTTTGTAGACACAGACCTCAGCTACTCATTTAAAAAAAAATCATTTAAAAGTATTGAAATGCAAACGAGCTATCTTAAAAAATTTCTTCCATTAGGATTAACATTAGCGAGCGGATGTTTTCGTTTGAGTGAAGTAAGCCTCTTGATAGGAAGCACCGTTTCTGAGTTATCGTGCCCACTCACAAATCGCGATTACAATACTTTTCTAACAAACACTGTATGTTTGATATTTAAAAATAATGTAATTAAGAAAATCAGCTAAATGGTTATTAAATATGTTCCAAAGTTATGCATTTATATATAATTAAACCCGGCAGGACGGGCGCGGGGTGTTTTAACACCCCTCGCCTGAAAATGTTCGTCTGCTGTCTCTCCCTATAAACCAAAGTGGTCCGGTCCATCAGTACCTGCTTCCAAAGTCACCTTCCGCGCGTAGCATATGGTTGGTTGATTTTTGACGGCCAATTATCTACACTAGGGATATAGGCCCGAGGGGGGAGTGCCCTTCGTGGGGGTCTTTCTAAGGGAACCTAACCCATATTTATGCATGGAAAACCATGGCTCGAAGAAAACCACGAAAATTCCGAATGATTAGGCCGACGGGCGCGATTGGGATTGAACCCAGCACTTCCCGTCTACCAGCTTCGAGAGCAGAACCTCTCAGCCACTGATGGGGCCGCAATGTATGAATACGGCGAATTCAGACTCTTTTTTTTTTTTTTTTTGTCTTGTAGAATTATTGAAAGTATATAGAAATAGAAGCTATATGCAAAAAGTGCAAAAAATCTAAAGTTTCTGATCCTTGTGCACCCTAATTATTACGAAAATTCACAAATCTCAGAATTTTTATCCATAATAATGTATAAATTTATCATAATAAAAATTGTAAAGAAAAATTATTTTTTTCGAATAAGGAAAATAAAGGTGACTGCTTTTAATTTATTGTTTATTAATTTTTTTAATTAACGATAATTTAATATTTCAGTTATTATTTTTCACGAGAAAGAGTGTACTTATCATGAATTTCCCTAACAGATTGAAATCTTAAGATTTTTTTCATATTTATGCCTTTTAATATGTTTGGGGTGTGCTGACACCCCATGCCCGTTGTCGTGTTACGTTTCGCGATGCGCGTCATGCCTGGTTAAATAGGAATATTAATGATAATCCGATATTACCAAGAAACATTAATAATGTTGTTTTCCTTTACTTGAAATTAAAATTAAAATTTCAGATGACAATATTCCACTATTATTCAGCCACACAAAACGTTACGATGTCCCACCTTAAATTTTAATCAAGGAAATTAATGGTTCCCCCTTTTATTCTACTGGTCTGAATAAATGTAGATTTGCAATGTCTGTTGACGTTGAACTAAAGCTATTAAAATACTATTTAATTAAACAGCTTTATGCTTTCGCATGATTTAAATGAATGAAGGAATAAAGGAAATGGCGCTTCTAAAAGCATATCTAAATCAATTAATCTTCAGAAAGTGTGTGTAAAATGGAGCACATTGACAGGAAACTTTAAACTTCTAAAAATATCTTCTGGTTCTGAACGTTTTGAAGTTTAGTTTAAGCTTAACAATTGCTTTTATATAATGTTCCGTATTAAAAGTTTAAGAAAGGGTGAAAAGCTATGGCATTGTGTATTCTTTCATGAAGTAAATATGTTTAGAATTTATTAATTATGATTTTCTGGTTAATTGAAAAACTTACCCGCATTTACTCTTCGAATATCTAAATTAGTTTAACAATATTTAATTACTTTACTTTATTATATCTGCTGCACATATTATTGTAAAGTATAATATTAAATTAACACAATGAAACACGGTTGAGTTTCATAAAGATATTAAATTATACAGCATAATGTAAGATTCCATGACTTCCGGCGTATAATCCGCGGATCAAACAACCATGTTTGCACCCAGAAATTTTATTTGATAAAATATAACTTATTAGATCGCGGTAAATGTTTGTCTTCAATAATTAAATAAATTTTCTGGGTTCAAAAATAATTGTTTGATCCGCAGATTGCACGCCGGAAATTACGGTATATTTTCATATTTTCTTTATTTGTTATTTGCTCAATATTCACCTTTGAATTTAAATAATTCATAAACAGGATCGCAAACACTCAATTCTATACTGTAAAAAAAAACGGACTGAAAAACGAAAATACTACTGGCAATCTAGACGCCAGTACTATTTCCGTTTTTTTACGGGAATTTTTACCCATAGATTACAGAAAATTTCCGTTCTTAATGACGCCAGTACTATTTCCGTTTTTTTACGGGAATTTTTACCCATAAATTACAGAAAATTTTCCGTTTTTAATCAGAAGAATGGAAAATTTTCTGTAATCGATGGGTAAAAATTCCCGTAAAAAAAAACGGAAATAGTACTGGCGTCTAGATTGCCAGTAGTATTTCCGTTTTTTTAGTCCGTTTTTTTTACGGTGTAACATTTTTTGTTTTTACAAAGCACATATAACCCCAACATAGCGCCATTCTTAACATCAAATCCAAATATTGGTAACTACAGACGTGTGAAAATTATTAGAATAATTGTGATTTTTTCAGTTTTTCTTGATTAATATTGTATATACTTGCAATGTTTCATGAAAGCTAATTTGTTTTGTTGATTCTGTCAATTTTTCACTCCTTTAGAGTAGTTTTGGGTATATAATTTTGTTAAATGTTGCCATATTTTAAAAAGAAAAATATTTGATTCAAAGTAATCAAATTGTTTGCATTGCATAAAGAATTTGTTTGATTAACAAATGAATTTAAAATAAAATTTTAAAATAGTCTACCTGCTGTGCTAGTATTTTCTTTCTGTTCTTGAGTTGGCATCAGTATTATGTTATTCTGAAAACAAATTTTTTCACTGTTTTGATCAGTTTATACTAATTGGTATCTTTTTTTCGCTTGTCAAAGGATTATTGCATGATTATGGGTAAAGCAAGTGATATTTCTCCTAGAAAACTAGCTGTGGTAAAGTGTCTCATCCAAGAAGATCACTATACACAGCACGAAATCGCTAAAAAAGCAAAAATTTCTCAAGCATCTGTGTGTAGAATAAAAAAATCTTTGGACTCCAAACGTGAATTTGAAAATTCTAGAGTAGGGAAATGCGGAAGGAAAAGTAAATTTACTGCAAAAACAGAAAGGAAATTAATTCAAATTGCTAAAGCTAACAGAAGAGCAACTAGTCATGAACTAAAAATATCTTTACAAGCGTATGGCGTAAATGTACTGTAGTAATGTAGTATGTATTTAAATGTAGTATGTGATTCTTCTATCCGTAGAAAGCTCATCTCAGCTGGACTCAGTGCTCATCGTCCTCGAAAAAAGGCTAAAATCACATCTGCTATGGCAAAGAAGAGACTTGCTTGGGCAAAAGTTGTGCAAGAACAATTCGGAAATGACTGGAGCAAGGTAAGAAATATTAATTTTCCTTTAATTAATCAGTTGAATTTAAGTTGTTCATTTCTTTTCCTGAAATCATGTTTTTTGCATACTGACTAAAGATACAGAACTGTTTATAAATGTGATGAAAAATTTTTTATAAGAATATTTCTCTACAAATTACATACCTTAAAGTATGTTTTATCTTTTAGGTATGTTTTTCCGATGAATCAATATTTGCGATATCAGAAGAAAGTAGTCAATATGTCAGGAGAAGTACCAGTGAAGCATTTTCTCCTAATTGCATAGCACAAACTGTTAAACATCCTACTAAAGTAATGGTTTGGAGCGTGACGTCTGCTCAGGGTACTGGACGTTCATACATTGTAGAAGGCATGATGGACCAGCATCAGTATAAAAAAGTGCTTGAACAAAGACTAATTCCACAATTAAAAGACTGGTTTCCAAATGGAGACTTCATATTCATGCATGATGGAGCTCCGTGCCATAAAGCTTCATCTGTGACCACATATTTGGATGGAAAAAATATAAAAACACTTCCATGGCCTGGAAACAGTCCAGATATGAACCCTATAGAGAATCTTTGGGCCATTGTAAAGAAGAAATTAAAGAAATGCAACATCATAAACAAGAATGGTCTGATAGAAAGACTCATCCAAATATGGCACCATGACAACGAAATACAAATTAATTGCCAAAAACTCATACAAAGTATGCCAAGATGTATTGAATCCTTAATAAAAAATAAGGGAATGCACACTAAATATTAAATGTATCGGTATTTTTTAAATAATGTATTATTTATTTAATATAACAAGATTTTATTGTAAATTTCACAACTATTCTAATAATTTTCACACGTCTGTAATACTAGTGTTAACACTGCTAGTCACTGGGCTTCCAAATTCCCCTCGGTAATGTTAAGTCTATGGGCGTTTGATGCATTATTATATTCAAAATATCTCCTCGGGAAATTAATATTTTTAACTTCTTTTTTCAAGGTTTTCATCTTAAAGGATGTCACTTGTTAGCTCACAGGCTATCAAAGCCTGAGACAGAAAATCAAGGCGCTTCCCTGATTAGAATTGAAGGTTCATTGTTTAAGCCTAAAGAGGGGGAGGCTAATGCCCCCTTAATTTTTTCCGATTTTTCTATCCGATTTGCTTCAAATTTGGTATACCGCTTTATTCTGATAAGGCGCTTTCCTGATTAGAAGTGGAAGTTCATTGTTTAAATATAAAGGGGGGGGGGGGATACCCCCTTAATTTAGATAAATGGGTTGTTGTATCCGATTTGCTTGAAATTTGGTATACAGGTTTACTTCGATAAGAGGCTTCCCTGACGACATTTGGAGGCTCATTGGTTAAGTATAAAGAGGGGAGACGGGGGGGAGGGTTGGCCCCCTTAATTTATTTTTTGAGGGGCATTATTCTTTGAAATAAGAGTATCTCTCTATTCTAAAAAAAAGTAACTTACGCTGTCACCGCCGCTCCGCCGCCGGTTTTGAATTTTTTGTGACCGGAGGTCTTTCTCCGTTAATATTAAGAAAAATATTGCATACAAAAAATATGAAAATCGGCGGTATTAATAATGTTTGATAAACACGCTGATGCAGACAGTTTTCAAATCGAAGAATTATTTTAAGAGATATTTAATGCTAAAGTTGGACAAAGTCGTTCAATTAAAAAAGTTTTGTAGAAGCAAAAAACGTAACTTCCCTTGCGATTACACATTTGCATATAAAACCATATAAATACTTCAGCATTTGTTTTCGACTAATATTCCATAATGAAATTAAAACAGTCATCAGTAAATAAAATAATAAAATAATATTTAAAAAAAAAAAACAGAAATTTAACAGACATGCCTACAACTACGCGCTTAAACCATTGACATTATGACAATTTAAAAAATTCTGTAAGTTACGAAATATTTGGCGATTTTTTTCAGCTATTAACTCTTGGCATAGAACTATAATACGAAAGTATTGCTTTTAATAAATTTCAAAACTTTATTTTAATAAATTATTGATATTTTTCACAGGAAAATGCATTCTGCTGTTGTTAGTGGAGAATATAAAAAATATATATTAAATGTAAAAAATCTATGAGAGCTTTCAAATAAAAAAATGGTTTTCTCCTATATAGTCAGCGGTTCGGGAGGTGCAGGTTAGATCTCCTAGTATAAGTAATATTATAAAAAAATGTATATTAAAGAATAACATTCCCATAAAAGTTTCTCTTTCCTTTTTCGGATCGAATATGTTTTAGGTTTTAAATTCGTCTTCTACCGCAACATTGTTTAACACTACATTGCACGAATTTTTCTTTTGGAGATATGTTTTTTTATACTCATATTTAGGGTTAGATACCAGAAATTTTAAGGGTAATTTTGGACCTTATTTAATTGCAAACTTATGTAGTACCAGCTATAGTACTACGGTTAGACTCTATTTTCATAGCTCCGCTTAGATGTGTTACAGAAACACTCATCCTCAGAGAGTGGAGTTGCATTGCGACTGGGTATCCCTTCAACTCATCACCCTGCGATTACTTAAGACGAATATTTTCTTTAAAATATTGTGATTGGATAGAACTGAATTAATTTGCTATGTGTTAAATTTTAATTACTTCATACAAGGATATAAACCCGGGCTTCCAGGGTTACAAAATGTGAAAACCATCATATATATTATTTCTGATGTTGTCAACATCCTTTTTTCATCGCACATACCAAAGGCAAGCGATGAATAAGGTTCTTCTAGAGGTCTTCGAGATGTTCTCCAAGAGGCTTTTGGCCTTACATTCCGTTCAAACACGTTGTTAGATTTAAAAAAAAAAAATAGCATTTAAAAAAAAGTAATTTAAAAACGTACCAGCGAATAATTTCAAAGATTACGGCGAGAAAGTCTCGCACTTTATTTTTTCATTTATAATGCATTTTTTACATTTAATATATTTTTTCAGCGCCTGCAAACAATACTAAAAATCATATTTCTGTACAAAACAGTAACAATGAGTTAAAATGAAAGATTTGAAACTTATTAAAAGCTATGCTTTCGTATGGTCTCGCACTCAAAGTTAACAGCCAAAGAAATCGCCAAAGATCAATATTTAGAATCACAACTTTTTGATTGTGTTACTATTAGTGGTTCAGTTCGATTACATGGCCTAAATTTGGATTTTATTTATATCCTTTTTTTTAATTTATTGTTTTTTTTTAATTTAATTACGGATGTTTTAATTTCGTTATGGGATATAAGCTGGATAATTTAAGTGCAAAGGATTTATATTTCGTAATCGTCTGTGCGCTATAGAGATAAATTTTAAAATAATTCCAGCTTGGAAACTATTTTAAAAACAATAAAACTCGAGTAAATAGCGCTACAGTTTTTAAACAAATTGAGATACAGTTTTTAAACAAATTGAGATACAGTTTTCAAACAAATTGCATTCAAAGTAATTATTTGCCCATTTAACGGTATAAAAATTTTAAATGTGCAATAGTTAGAAATTAAAAAAACTGTAGCAAAACTGAAATTTAATTGTCTGATGTTACCGCCGGCGTCGCACAGATATAGCCATCACAGCGCAGTGTAGGATTAACCACCAGTCCGCCAGTTTTACAAACAAATAAACTTATTTTTCACGTCCTACTACGATAACATCTTAAATCCTACCATACTCCTTTATATGTCACACATCTGTATCCATTTTCTTTTTTAAATTATTCATTTACAAACGTAACCCCCCTCGCGATTAGCCCTTTTAAACTACCACATCACACTGTCCACCCACACTTATCTACTTCTTTCAAGACACTCCCGTGAAACAAAACCACCAAAAAATTACCAAAAATTAAAAGCTCGGAATCAATAAACTCGTTGGCTGTCCCCGATAATCGTGGTGTATCATGACAGAGGTCTTCATTAGAGGGACAGCGGGACGACGTTGATTGGGCATATGGGACACTCCCATCATGGAACACCACCCTTGACGTCCCGTATCACGAACACCACACCCAGAGGAATGGGTGAGGCAATTTTTTGAAGATCATGACATGAGGGGATTTCAATAGAGAGTTAAGTAATACTTGACAGACGGCTATCTTAGGCCGCATCTGAACTGTTTCAGCTTTGATAGGTAGAAAATAAAAACAATATATTATGAATGTTAAAAGCCGATATAAAGGTATATTACCACGCTGTAAATCTTTCTTATTATGGGGTCTGTTTGGAAATGCAAGTGCTTCTCTATTGAACCATTATTCATATTGTGTAATTCATTTTCATTGAAGATAGTTCTTGAAGGCTTTAAGGATTTTTTTTCTGTCATTACATTAAATCTATAAGTAATATTTTCAAAATTTATTTATAGAGCTTTATTTCTTCGCTTGATTATTAGCGTAACGACACCAGTTTTCGCTAGTAACCACTCCAGTGCAATAAGATCAATATTTTTTTTTTTTTTTCTATTCACTAAAGATAAACTGTTGCAGTAAGTATTAGTGAGCATTTAGAATTAATCTTAAAATGGTTATAAAAATTAAACAACTTCCATTCGTGAGGGAATAAATTCATCAAAATTAATAAGTATAACATTTCCATAGAGAATAATCATTTGACTGTTGCATAACAAACCGATTTACGTGTTTGTTTTTAAATGTTTAATGTACGTTTCGGTGTATATCCGGCTGGTACGCTCTAGAGCCTTAGAACGTTTAGAGTTGCACAAACGAAATGTCGTTGAAGTTGTATGAATATTTAAATTTCGTAAAAAATATATACATAGAAGGTCAAGACATAAGGAGTTTCAATAGTGAGTTTAGTAATACTTGACATGACAGATTATTATCTTATGCGCATCTGAACTGTTTTAGTAATGATAGGTAGGAAATAAAAACAATACATTATGAATGTTAAAGGCCTATTGTTATGAATGTTAAGGTAATTCATTTTCATTCAAGATAGTTCTTGAAGGCTTTATGGGGGTTTTTCTGTTCTTACATTAAATATATAAAAAAAATATTTAAATATAATAAATATTAGCGATATCATCTTAAAATGGCTATAAAAATTAAACAACTTTCATTGGTGATGCAATAAATTATTTAAAATGAATAAGTATAACATTTCCGCTAGGGAATAATCGTTTGACTGTGGCACAACAAACCGAGTTATGTGTTTGTGTTTAAATGTTTCAAAGTACGTTTCTGTGTATATCCGGCTGATACGTTTAGAGTTGCACAAAAGAAATGTCATTAAAGTTGTATGAATGTTTAAATTTTGTAAAAAAAAAATATATATATAAATGATCAAGACATGAGAAGTTTCAATAGAGAATTAAATAATTGACATTACAGATTATTATCTTATGGCATCTGAACTGTTTCAGCAATCATTGGTAGGAAATAAAAACAATACATTATGAATGTTAAAAGCCTCTATAAAGGTATATTACCACGCTGCAAATCTTTCTTATTATGGGGTCTGTTTGGAAATGCAAGTGCTTCTCTGTTGAACCATTATTCATATTGTGTAATTCATTTTCATTCAAGATAGTTCTTGAAGGCTCTATGGATATTTTTTTTTTCTGTCCTTACATTAAATCTATAAAAAAAAATATTTAAATATAATAAATATTAGTGATATTATCTTAAAATGGTTATAAAAATTAAGCAACTTTCATTGGTGATGTAATAAATTATTTAAAATTAATAAGTATAACATTTTCGCTAGGGAATAATCGTTTGACTGTGGCACAACAAACCGAGTTATGTGTTTGTGTTTAAATGACGGTTGGTTGGGTTTAGGACGGCCAATTATCAACACGAGGGATATAGGCCCTAAGGGGGGAGCGCCCTTCGTGGGGGTCTTTCTAAGGGAACCTAACCCGTATTAATGTTTGGAAATCCAAGGTTCGAAGAAAACCACGAAAACTCCGAACGATTAGGCCGACGGGCGCGATTGGGTTCGAACCCAGCACCTCTCGTCTACCAGCTTCGAGAGCAGAACCTCTCGGCCACTGGTGGGGCGTTTTAAAGTACGTTTCTGTGTATATCCGGCTGATACGTTTAGAGTTACACAAATGAAATGTCATTAAAGTTGTATGGATTTTTAAATTTTGTAAAATATATATATATATATAAATGAACAAGACATGAGAAGTTTCAATAGGGAATTAAATAATACTTGACATGACAGATT
Source organism: Maratus speciosus (assembly GCA_963932465.1). Taxonomy (NCBI): domain Eukaryota; kingdom Metazoa; phylum Arthropoda; class Arachnida; order Araneae; family Salticidae; genus Maratus; species Maratus speciosus. The sequence continues at coordinate 241,742,409 of OZ010800.1, read as the reverse complement.
ATTATCTCATGCCGCATCTGAACTGTTTCAGCAATGATTGGTAGGGGGAAAAAATACATCATGAATGTTAAAGGCCTCTATAAAGGTATATTACCACGCTGCAAATCTTTCTTATTATGGGGTCTGTTTGAAAATGCAAATGCTAAACCATTACTCATATTGTGTAATTCATTTTCATTGAAGATAGTTCTTGAAGGCTTTAAAGAATTCTTTTTCTATTCTTGCCTTAAATCTGTAGGAATTTTATACCTAATTTATTGATAGATTTTTGCAGCTTGATTATCAGCGTAACGACACTGTGCAATTTTGCTAGTAACCGCTCCAGTGCAATCAGATCTATAAATTTATTTTTTCTAATCACTAAAGAATAAAGTGTTGCAATAAGTATTAGTGAGCATTTAGAATTCCACTTAAAATGGTTATAAAAATTAAGCGAATTTCATTGGTGATGGAGTAAATTGTTTAAAATGAATAAGTATAACGTTTTCACAGAGAATAATCATTTGACTGTGGCGTAACAAACCGAGTTACGTGTTTGTGTTTAAATGTCTTAAGGTTCATTTCTGTGAATATCCAGCTGATGCGCTCTAGAGCCTTAGAACGTTTAGAGTTGCACAAATGAAGTGTCGTTAAAGCTGTATGAATATTTAAATTTCGCACAAAAATACAGAAGATCAAAATATGATGGGTTTCAATAAAGAGTTAAGTAATACTTGACAAGACACATTATTATCTTATGCCGCATCTGAACTGTTTGAACTTTTATAGTAGGTAGGAAATAAAAACAAAACATTATGAATGTTAAAGGCCTCTATAAAGGTATATTACCACGCTGTAAATCTTTCTTATCATGTGGTCTGTTTGGAAATGCAAGTGCTTCTCTGATCAAGCATTATTCATATTGTGTAATTCATTATCATTGAAGATAGTTCTTGAAGGCTGTATATATATTTTTTTGTGCTTACATTAAGTCTATAAGGAATATTTAAAGATAACTAATTTATTGACAGACTTTTGCAGCTTGATTTTCAGTGTAACGACACAATGCAATTTCGCCAGTCACTACAGAAATATGTCGAATTATCAGACGCAATAACATCAATAAATTTGTTATTTCTATTCACTAAATAATAAAATGTTTCAATAATTATTAATGAGAATTTAGAATTTGTCTTAAGATGGCTATAAAAATTAACAACTTACATTGATGATGGAATGATTTAATAAAAATTAATAGGTATATAACATTTCCACAAATAATAATCATTTGACTGTGGAATGATAAACCGAGTTATGTGTTTATTAGCGTATGAATGTTTTAAAGTACGTTTCTGTGTATGTCCGGCTGATTACGCTCTAGTGGCTTACACGATTTACTCATTTACATGGATAAAATGTCGTTACAGTTGTATGAATATTTAAGAAAAAAACTGAATATCATGACATGAGTTTCAATAGAGAGTTAAGTAATACTTGACTTGGTAGATTGCAATCTTTATGCGACGTCTGAACTGTTTCAGCTTTGATAGATAGGATATAAAAACAACACATTATAAATTTTAAAGGGCTCTAAAAAGGAATATTATCACGCTGTAAATCTGTCTTATTATGGGGTCCATTTGAAATGTAAGTGCTTCTCTGTTAAATCATTGTCCATATTGATTAGTTCATTTTCATTGAAAATAGATCTTGGAGGCTTTATGGATTTTGTTTTTGTCCTTTCATTAAATCTATAAGAAATTTATTACTGTAACTAATTTATTCATAGATTTTTGCAACTTGATTTTCAGTGTAACTACAGTATTCTGTTTGGCTAGTAATGATTTCAGAAATATGTATAGAATTATCAGATAAGCAAGAAATTTTTAATTGAAAAAAAGGTGAGGTGACAGAGTAGCAATAAATTTAATAAATTTGTTAACTATATTTAGTAAAGATTAAAGTGTTGCTATATAAATAAGTGACAGAGTTTTGTCATTTTCATGTCACTGATAATCTGTTCATATATATATATAGAAAAAGTGAAATACTTTATAAGCTTCCGGCATCATTCATCCATTTGATCTATTGTATGTTTATGATACGGCTTTTTCTGGTTCAACATTATTTAACTGGATATTGTATCTTTTGTCTTTAATAGGATTTTATCAAAATGTGGTTTTTATCATATGTTTTATAAAGATTTATCGCCCGCAATATTCTAGTGAATTAGTGGTATTTAGCATGATTCTGTATTACTAGTTGCAGGTTCCAGCTTTATTCTGTATAATGTCAGTGTTATTAATATTAGCTAATTTATTAATTTAATTTTAGTAATTGGAAATTGATGACAATTTGTAATATAGAATGGTTATATATATTAACAACCAACCACTGGGAGAAAACTGAAAAAGAGACAATTTTTATTCTTTTCAAATATTATTGTACGATTATGGAAGAAAGACTCAAGTTCTGTTTTCTTGTAATTCTGAAAAAGAACTCCACACAGAGAGTGGAAATAGACAAGGGATGTCCCACGGCTTCTTTATTTTATTAACACTGAGAGAAACTTCAGAATCAGATAAAATATTTCTCTTTATATCCTATCAATAAATATTTAATTCCATTTAGAACTGATTTTTTAAAATTTGGAAACATTTTAAGAAACTTAGACTACATTCAAGTTTCTCGCAGAGCAAGTTTTTTTTATTTTTAAATTTGTGAAGAAATAAAACTTTTTCTTGTATCTCAGTCCGCCCGAGTCCGCAAAAATGGTATAAAAATCGAGCCGGAGCCGGAGCCCACGCCGGACCCAGGCTCGGGCTCCGGATCATATGTTCGGGTTGAATCTAGCTCATCTCTAATATATATATATATACGAATTGAATATTTTCAACTGAGCGCAAAAATGCCAGGCCGGGAATCGAACCCAGATCCTTGGATTACCAGGGCCAATGCTAAACCGTTTAAGCTAACTGGGCCGACAACCGGTGAGCATATTTCACTCAGATAACCTTAGCGAAATATGCTCACCGGTTATCGGCCCAGTTAGCTTAAACGGTAGAGCATTGGCCTTGTAGGCCAAGGATCTGGATTCGATTTCCGGCCTGGGCATTTTTTCTCTCGGCTGGAAATATTCAATTCGTATGATAACTTTACCAATCAGTTTGATTGTGTTAAAATAATAATTTTTATATATATAATCGATTTGTAGAAGCGCGGATGCAAGAGGAGGTCATAGGAGTCCTACCTCCCTCTAAAAGGAGAAATATCCAAAAATACATATTTTATGAAAATACATATTAAGGTCGTTGAAAAAAAATCCGGTTCAACAGCACAAATATTTCTGACACGCAGAAAGTTCTTCAAATGGAAATGCTTAAAATTTGTTCTTCATAATCGCCAAAAATCGATCAACGTTTTTCCCTTTTTAATACTTTCCAACATAGTTGAAAAGTGATTATGAATTCCGTTTGTCTGTCCGCCTGTCTGCCTGTCCGTGCTCTAACCAGTGCCTGATTTAGGGCAGGGCATTTGGGGCACAGGCCCAGGTCCCCTGATTTTCAGGGGCCCCCAAATGCTGCTGAAGGATTTTCAATTGTTGTCCAAAATCTGAGGTAGTTTCAACAACTAATGGAATTTTACATTCCATTCTACATTCTATTGTGTTCCTATTGCATTTTTATAACACTGTACATTTTGTCTGAAACATCCGTTTTTAAATATTTTATTATAGTGAATATTTTCTTTAATCGTTATCATTTAAAAAATATATTGTATTTTTGTTTTTATTTAATCCTGTTCCTGCTCTCTTTAGATTATTTGAGGGTTGGCGAGCATAGCTCGTAGACGTCAGAGCCCCCTACAGTTTTAAATAATTGTAGTTTGGTATTGTGGAAATTTTATTATTAGTTGTTGCATAGTTTATCATTCCAGATATATAGACTTGAATAGGAAAAGAGAGTCAGCACAACAAAAAAAGTCTACTCATTTCATAATTGTGAAATAATTATTTAAAAGTTAAAAAAAATGATTATCAAATTTAATTTTTTACTGGATATTTTAAAGTAATTGTTAAAGTCAATAGTGGTTATCTTAATAAGTACCCTTTTCATTAATTTTTTTTACCCAATCTGCCTGTAAGCGTCGGTTCAAGGGGGTTCCCGTGAACATCTGTGCCCGGGCCCCCAAATTTGTAAATCGGTCCTTGGCTCTAACTATCGTAAATATAGTCGGATTGCCATGAAATAGACCTATGTTATTGGGGTTTACTATGGCAGGTTCATTATTGAAAATGAAGTGTGTAGCATTTTCGGTTCATTTACAGAAACACTCAAAATAATTCCGTTACATTACGGTCTATGTGAAAAAATTGTTTATATTAATTTTATACAATTTTTTAAACATATTACCCAAATTATATAAAAGAACATGATATAAATATGTAATATCCACATACATATAAATGATATAAATCTAATATCAACTTTCATAACCTGCGCTATTTAAAGAATACTTTGATACACTCTATATGAAAGATAATTTAAATTTTCCCCTGTGACAGAGTAATGTCACACGCTAACTTGATGTATCTAATTTCTTGAGATAAAATATTGCAGCTAGGTACTGAGTGTAAATACACCATGCAATTTCACAAGTAAACATTTCGGAAATATTCCGAATTATCAAAGAAACAAATTATAATATTTGATCGACAGAAAATTGTACATATAACCGAAGCAATAAAACCAGTAATTTAGCAATTATTATAAAACATAAAAAAAATTAAGCACTGCAATATATAATATTAAACATATAGAATAAACGTTAGAGAGGTTATAAAAATTAAACGTAAATTGTTGATTACAAAAAAAAAAAAAAAAAAAATGGCATAAATAAATGCTAAATTTTGACAGAGTGTTCTTTTATATTTATCCTACTGCGGAATTCCAGATATGGTTATTGTATATTAATGTATGAATATTTTATGTATATACAGTAAAACTTCCATAATTAGCACTCCCGAATAGCGAAGCCTTTATTTCGCGGTCCTTTTTTTCGAGCCCCAACAACTATATATCTGTATACGTTTCCCTCTGAATAGCGGAGACTTCCAAATGGCGAACCAATTTCCGTAATTCGGATTTACTGCTTCATTTATATACAGCAATGAAAAAAATACTGCTCATTTCCCACACGTTGGCAAGGCTGTAACTGTAGCTCAAGAGGGAATATCTTTCTGAACCACAACTACTGTGTCTTCATGGAGATATTTAAACGTTATTTAAACTAAAATTTAAACGTTAAAATATTTAAAATTGTTAAATACATGCCTTAAAAAAATTACTGCTCATTTCCGCACGAAGGCGTGATTGGGAGATAAAATTTCAATCCTTTGCACCCCAAATGTTCGGGGGACGTAAAAACAACTACTGCCACAGCTTCTTTACACCTATATATACCTAAAATATATATAAACTTTCTGTACAATTATACCATTAAAACAAATGAAATTGACCAACGATTGCGAAATCAGTATTAAACACACCAGAAACCACATGCTAGTAGCAAACCTATTGATTTTTAAATGCAAGATGACATTTTAGAATGACAGATAATTGTCCATCGCCAAAATTTCAAATCAAATGTTATAACAATAGCAAAAATCACAAAAAGATAATGAAAAGCAGAAAAGTACAGATATGTTAATATATGTATACAGTGTGTCCTCGTATAACCGCCCCACCAGTGGCTGAGAGGTTCTGCTCTCGAAGCTGGTAGACGGGAAGTGCTGGGTTCGATCCCAATCGCGCCCGTCAACCTAATCATTCGGAGTTTTCGTGGTTTCCTTCGAACCGTGGATTCCCATGCGTAAATACGGGTTAGGTTCCCTTAGAAAGACCCCCACGAAGGGCACTGCCCCCCCGGGCCTATATCCCTAGTGTAGATAATCGGCCGTCAAAAATCAACCAACCAACCAACCTCGTATAACCTGACCGACCTTTATTTTCGCAACCGTTGGTCCTAGATGCATACTTCTAATTACAAAAATGGTTTAAATAAGGTAAAGAATTATTTTTAAAGCGGTTTGGATCAAGAAAAATATTTATTAAAAATTTACGAAATTTAAATTTTTATACGGTCCCCCCCGGTCCTGTAAGTGACATTTAGTAAAAATTTACTGTGACATTAACAAGTAAGACAAAAAAAGTCCCATTCATCTAACATTAAAATTGACCGAGTTATGATACTTTGAAATGCATGATTTATACCACTTTTTTGCATATCAAAACAAATGATTTCGACCATGCTTTCAGGGGTCGTGTATAAAGTACTTAAACTTATTTCAAGGTATCTGCGCTTTAAAAGAAATCGTACAAATATTACGATTAATTTTATTAGTTATGTTTTAGATTAGTTAAAATAATTGTATTTTAACATTTGTTTTATTTTGTAAGGATTTGAGGCTATGATTTCTTTTAACTAAAATTACTTGTCAGAAAAAAAGGAAGATATTTTGAATAAAAAAATTCTTCATTCTTTCAAAAATGCTTTGTTGAAATATTTATCAGTGTATCCATGATTTCTTCATTCTTCATTTTTCTGAAAAATTGCGTCGTACATCATTGGCGTCGCAAAATTTTGAATTATAAATTTTCCATCTGCGCGTATTCGTTCATGAAAGTTAAATAGTACGAAATTTCATACAGAGAAATATGGAAGTAATTTTATGTGATTAATCATGAGCCTTTGATATTGAAAAACTATATCCGTTTCTCCTTTACTTTTTGTTGTCATGTAAAATAGTCATCTGCAGAAACTTTGTAACTGAAGTGTGTAAGCCAAGTCAGGCCAAGCTTATGAGAAATCAGTAGTATCCATAATCTGGCATCCGATGGACATTAAGCGCCATCTGTAGGAGATTTAATTCTCTAAAAAGCTAAATTTTCATGCAATATTTTGTTTTTCAGTGAAAAAGATTTATATTTTCTTCAACTATTTCATGTTCTTAGGTGAATAATGCACAGTCTATCTGCTTTTTGCAAATATAAAATGTTACTAAAATTCCAATTTTCAGTTCAATTAAAATTTATGAATAGTTCTATTTATGATATAAGCATGTTTCTCTCTTATAGAGTTTATCTAGCTCTGGATTTAGTTTAATTCTATCAAATTCCTATCACAAATTTCTTTAGTGAAACATGTTTGAAAATTTCGTGGGCCTTTGAGTATGCAAAATGTTTCTAAAGGAAATTAATTTACATTATAGATTTTTAATATCCGTTGTAATTTACAGTTATTTATTTTATATTTGTATGTCCCACAGTTTCAGCACAGCCTACCTAATTATATAATCTAAAATTAGATGTAAAAATAAATTGCAAATGAAAAAGCTGTTTATTCTATAAAACATTAAATATGTTCATAAAATCGAATGTAGAATGAGAAACACTCCAGATATCCATCCACATTTATGAATATCCAGGGGTGTAGCTAAAAAAAATTTTTCGGGGGGGGGGGGGGGGAGTTCAAAAATTTCCCAACTTAAAATTAAAAAAATTCCCAACTAAAATGATATGATCAATTTGTATTTAATGATAATGATACTTATACACACATACACACACAAAAAGAAAAAAAAATCTTTCAAAAGAAAATGTTGAAACTTAAAACATAAAAATTATAATTATTGGTTCATTTAATGAAAGTTTTTGTTTTCAATTGTGTACGAGTCAAAATCGTACTTCATATGAAAATAGCCTCATATATTTAGATTTTTGAGAAAAGAACAAAGCTTTGGAGGAAATGTATTAGAGACACTGCTAATCTGATGGACAACAGTAGGAAAATTCAGGTTTGGTAGATGTATGGTATTTTCGTGATATTTTCGTAGCACAGATAAACATAATGAGAAATTGAGTATGGTTGCTTTTTTTATTTCTTTTGAAAGTTTAACCATTTTACTATTACAGAACTCAGAAAGATAGTCAGCAAAACAATAAAAAATTCTTTTTCTTTCTTTTTTTACTTTTTATTAAAAAAAAAAAAAAAAAGTGTTTTAAAAATTTATAATTTTCCAACTCTAAGCTCAAATTTCACAAGTTCACATATATTGGGGGGGGGGGGGGGGCCCATAACCCCCCATCGCGACTCCTCTGTGAATATCCCTGTATATCTGAACATTATTATGCACTTGGGTTATGCGAAAATATTTAATAGTCAAATAAAAATGTATGATCCAGTGGATTTTATCATTTCTTCTGTAAACATATTGTTAATTGAGTAGATATTAATCTACTTATGACACCAATTTCCCATTGCTAGATTAAGATGATTTATTCTTTCAAATGAATGCTTTTATTTTTAGGCAATCAAATGCAAACAAAATGATTTAAAGTATGATTTACTTAAAAATTTGTAATGGATTTGAATTATTTCGTTGATTTATTCGTTACACTTTATTAACATAATCTAGTGGCAGTTTGATATAATGAGCAAACATCAACTTTTACGTTTCCCAGATCAAAAATATTACAAATTTATTCACTTTATTAATTTACAACTAAGTTTAATATTCACTTTATTAATTGAGTGCTTCCAAAGTTTCCTAATATTCTCATAATATAATAATATATAATTTCAGCCTATTAGCCGTGGAATAAACACCGAGATGATGCAAATGTATATGCAAATTTACAAACATAAAAAAATTGCAATATGTATGTGTTTCACATAAAATTGTATCGGTGAATATTATCATATTATCTGAAATCTTCGTTATTTTTTAAAAAACTTTTTTGTACATGTACTATTTAAAGAAAGTTTATTTAATTAATTATTTTTAAATGAATTTTACATATTCTAAACATATCAAAGAAGAAATCAGAAGAAAAGAGATAGTAATATTTCGCATAATATTAGACGCAATATAAATTATTTAAATATGCAAGAAAATTGTACTTGAGTTTTTAAACCTTAAGATTATTTTTTTCACATTTCTTTCATTAATATCATATTATTAAATTCATTATTTTTTTATTTACATTAATTGCATGTAATTTTTATATATAATGAAATTTACAAGATAATTTGCTTGCATTTTGTTTAACACAAAGTATATTTCTTATTATTTACATAAATTGCTTATTATTTTCATCTTTTATTTATATTAGTTGCAAACGAAATAATTAATGAAACATTTATGATCATCATTTACTTAAGGTGCCTACCTTTAAAATGCAATTTTCGATCAAAAATTAGATTTTCTATATTTGGTTTAATATTAAAACTTGACATTTTTGAGTTACAGGCATTTTAATCAGTTAGTCGCAAGTTTTTAAAACTAAAATTAACCTTCCGTTACCGAAGTGACCATAAATATTGCCACATAAACAAAGAAAATTTTTTTTAAATTATCAAGAAAAAAAGGATAACCAATGTAAATAACATAGATGATGAACTCTATAAATCAGGAGCTTTTATAAATTGGATTTTTCATTTAATAGGTAAAATTTTGTTTTAATTACATTTTTTGCTTTTTTTCAAAATGAGATTTTTAACATTTTGCTTTATCGGAAAACATCATAACTCAAAAAATAATAATTGTAACGTTATGAATATTTGCAAAAATGCTCTAAGGAGTTTATTTAGGTAATGTGCCTCTATTATGATTAGAGTTAATTTTTTTTTATATATTTTCGTTGATATAAGTTATGAGTTGTCATATATTTTCTTGATTTTTCTGCGTGCAAAAGCATTAACTACTATATTTTTTATTAATAACATAGTTATAGTTATGAAAATGGTTCAGTACCTCAAGAAAGTTTCATTAATCATAATAAATTTTACAGAATGAAAATATGTTCAATTAAATTTGAGTTTTGATGTTTTGCAAAAGTGCCATTTTATACCAATTTTTATGTTTTGAGCTTTAGTATCAAAATATTTAAAATATATACATATTTTTGCATGTTATTCACAATTCTTAGCTAAATTCTATAATATAATACACATCAGTAGACAATTTTTCAAATATTAAAAAAAGAAATCCCTTCCGAAGGTAGGCAGGGACCTTAAAAATTTGTAAAGTTTTTGCTTATTTAACTGATTTATTCATTGCCCTTTATTATCAACAGTTGTAGTCCGATACCGTGATAAAAACAAAATATGATCATAGTAATGATAGATTTATCCAGTATGACATTTTATGTTTTCAATCAAATATCTCACAAATTTATTCAATGCATTAATTGATTCCTGATTCAAAAGTTTTCGGATATTGAACTTCAATCTTTAGCTGCGGAGTAAATATAAAGACGATGAGTATGTGTAATTTCAATTCCGAATATCTGAATAGTTTATGAAACTATTCAATACTCAAAAACCGAAGTGATTTACGTATTTTATTTATTTCATGAATCCATTCATTGCATTTTATTCATACAATCTGGTCATAATTTGCTGCAGTGACCAAAAAAGAAATTTAATATTTTCCAGTTCAGTTATTTTACAAATTTATTCACTCTCTACTGATTGATGGCTGATTCCAAAGTTTTCGAATATTAAATTTCTGTCTGTTAGCTCTATAGTAAACAGATATAATATAAATACGTATAAGTTAATGATGCATGAGTTAATAATAATAAGCAAATAAATCTGAATATTTAATTCTTAAAATGTCTTTCAAAGCAAAATGTTTAATATTCACACAAAATTGTTCTGTGAATTTTGTCATATACACTATGAAATCTTCGTTATTTTTAACTGACTTTTTTTTTATCTACAACAAATGTTTATTTATATAATTAAAAAAAAAAAAAAAAAAAAAAAAAAAAAAAAAAAAAAGAACGAATTTTATATGCTCTGTGCCTATTAACATAAAAAAGAAAAGTTTTAGTAATATTTCGTATAATATGAGTAGCAATATAATATTTAAATATAGAAGAGAGATTTACTTAAGTTTTTTAAAAGCTATGCTTTTTTCTAGTACTATCCATAATATCTTATTATAAAATCAATGCATAGTTTATTTTTTTATAATTTACATTAACTGCTTATAGCTTATTTATCATGAAATTTACGAGATAGTTTTTCTTATGATCTTTTAAATGTCAAGTATATAACTTGATATTTACATAAACTGTTTACTATTTTCATCTTATATTTACAATAATTGCAAACGAAATTATTAATGAAAAGTTTATGATTAATATTTACTTAAAAAATTAATGGTTTTCGTTTATTTCATTGATTCATTCATTGCGAATATATCTCAGCGATAGTTAATACGCATCTCTGTCAAGTATAATGTGGTATTAATATTTAAGACTCAAAAAACGAAGCGTTTTATTAAAAATAAATAAATAAATAAATAAACAAATGTTATTTATTTCATTGATTTATTCATTACATTCTATTAGTACAATCTGGTCGCATTCTGATGTAGTGATAAAATATGAAATTTTATATTTTCCAGTTCAGATATCTTACAAATTTATTCACTGCATTTGATTCATTGCTGATTCCAAAGTTTTCGGATATTAAATATCTTTCTATTAGCTCGTATAAATTAATAATAATACACAAACAAATTTGAATAGTTAATCTGTAATGTGTTTCAAAGAAACGTGCTTATAATATTCGCATAAAATTGTATGTGTGAATTTTCTCATACTCTATAAAATCTTCGTTATTTTTACAGCCTTTTTTTTTTTTTAAATACATGTGGTAAACAATAAATGTTTATTGACATAACTATTTTTTTAATGAATTTTATGTGTTCAGAGCTTATTAAGAATAACAAAGAACCGTGTTAGTAAGATTTCGTATAATATGAGTAGCAATATAAATTAATTAAATATGAAAACGTGTTGTACTTAAGTTTTTTAAATGCTGTTTTTTTCCTTACTTTCATTAATATATTAATATAAAATCTCAGCCGAGTTTACTTTTTTATTACTTACATTAACTGCTTATAATTTATAGTTTTTCATATTTTTTTTAATGTCAAGTATATTACTTACTATATTTACATAAATTACTTAATATTTTCATCTTACATTTAAAATAATTGCGAACGAAATTATTTATGAAAATTTTATAATTATTATTTACTTAAAACTTTAATGCTTTTTGTTTATTTCATTGATTCATTCATTGCACTTTATTATCAATGGTTGTAGCCCTATATATCATGATATAAACACAATATGGTCGTTGTTTGAGAGAATTATCAAGTATGAAATTTTACTTTTCCAATACAAATGTCTCAGAAATTCATTCAATTTATTAATTGATTCCTGATTCAAAAGTTTTCGGATATTGAACTTCAGTCTAAAAGATTAGCCGCGGAGTATAAATTGGAAGACAATAACTATGTATGATTTCAATTACGAATATCGGAATACGCATCTTAACTATTTAATACTCAAAAATCGATATGATTAACGGATTTTATTTATTTCATTGATCAATTCATTGAAATTTATTAATAAAATCCCCACACATTTCGATGTAATGATCAAATATATTTTTTTTTCCAGTTCAGATATCTTACAAATTTATTCATTCTATTGATTGACTGCTGATTCCAAAGTTTTCGGATATTAAATTTCTGTCTATTAGCTCTACAGTAAACGCATATCTGATAAATACGCAAGTTTTCGGAAATTAAATTTCTTTCTATTAGCTCGTATATGTTAATAATACGAGGGTGGTTCAATAATTATTGTCCCGAGTGTGTAGAAAATATTTGTACTGCGATGGTTGATGTGGCATATTGAAGCCTAATGTCTTAGATGCCTATATGCTCAATTTCAGAACCAATTTTCAGAAGGTTGGGGAGAAAGGCTGGTTTGGAGCTTATGGAGCCAGACTTGAAGAAGTTCTTCGATAGATTTGTGACAGTGGATGAGACTTGGCCACAGCCACATCACTATTATCCCGAGTCTAAACGACAGTAGCCACGTCTCATTCCCTGTCACACCCTTCAACCCCCCTTTCAAGCTAGGTGTGACCTCTCACACGAAAAACGAAAATATATATATATAGCAGCTACAGTTCTGAAATTGAGCATATAGGCATCTAAGACACTAAATTTCAATATCCCACTACAACCATCGCAGCATAAATATATACACACTGGGGACAATAATTATTGAACCACCCTCGTAATACGTAAATAAATCTGAATAGTTAATTCGTAATGTGTTTCAAAGAAAAAAATTTATAATATTCGCATAAAATTGTATGTGTGAATTTTGTAATACTCTATGAAATCTTCATTATTTGTAACAGAATTTTTATATGTGTACATAGAGTAAAAAATGAAAGTTTATTTACATAACTATTTTTAAAAAATTAATTTTATGTAAATAAAATCAAGAGACGAAATGCAATAAATCACCTTGATTCAATCACAAAATACATAATATGAACTTCAGAAAGGTTACTCTTTTACTTAAAATGCGACAAAAAAAAAAAAAAAAAAAATAGTATTGATGTTTCAAGTTAAAAAAATATATTCATTTTATTTAAAATTTGTTAGTACTTTCGGCCTGCAAATCCCACGGCGATCGTCGGAAAAGATTTTTGTTGTTAATTGCTGTTTATTTATACAAATACGTCACTTCGTTTGAAATAAGATAATCTATACAGTAGAGCACCGATTATCCGAACTCCAATTAACCGAACTTCCAATTATCCGAAAAGCATACTTCTCTCTCAAAAAAAAAAAAAAAAAAAAAAAAAAAAAAAATTAACCGAACTTCCATTTATCCGAACAGTCTGTTTCTCTCTCTTTTTTTTTTTTAATGATGATGAGATTGTGGATGAGATTTAAGATGAAAAAGAAATTGAAGAAATGAAAACGAATGCCGTGAAAATAACCCAGGTCCATCACATAACGAAGCCTTTGAATGTTTGGGAACAGCTATGAAAAGGCTTGAACGGCAGAAGAACTCTGATCCCATTCAACTAGCGTATTTAAGAAGAATTCGAGACATGGCATCATTAGAAAGAACGTCTTATTTGAAGAAAGTAACAATCGAAAGCTGTTTTGCTTAAATTATAATCTCTGGAGTTCAGAAAATGATAAAATGATAAAAAGAGAAAAAGAAAATTTTAAATAATAATAATAATAATAAAAAACAGTTTTTAAACACGCTAGCACTAACTGGTGCTGACAGTCCTAAGCCTGGATAAAGCGTGAAGGTTTTAGTATAGTCAGGAATACCCCTTAAATTATCTGTCCATTTATCCGAACTTTTGCTTATCCGAACTAGGGTCGGTCCCGACTTGTTCGGATAATCGGCGCTCTTCTGTAATTATTAAGGTAGCTAAAAGTTGAAGTAGCAGTGCCTTGGATTGAACTTATTTAGAGAACATTTATTAGTGCATTTGTTATTAGTTCAATCCAAGGAACCGCTACTTCTACTTCCAGCTACTTTAATAATTATAGACTCTCTCATTTCAAACGAAGTGACGTACTTGTATGAATCTAACAGGAATTAATAAAAAAATATTCTCTGACGATGGCCGCGGGAATTGCAGGCCGGAAGTACTAAGAAATTTTAAATAAAATGTATATTTTTTAACTTGTAGCATCTACATTATTGTTTTATTTTGTCGAATTTTAAGTAAAACAGCGAATATTCTAAAATTCATATTGTGTATTTTGTGAATTTTATGTGTTCTGAGCTTATTAACAATAACAAAAAAAAGTGTTGGTAAGATTTCTTATAATATGATAAGTAACAATGTAAATTAATTAGATATGAAAGCGAATTGTACTTAAGTTATTTAAATGCTGTTTTTTTAATTACTTGCATTAATAATTTATAATAAAATTACAGCCGGGTTTTTTTTTGTGTTACTTACATTAACTGCTTATAATTTATATTTAAGGAAATTTACAATAGAGTTTTTCATACTTTTTTAAATGTCAGGTATATTACTTACTATTTACATAAAATGCTTATTATTTTCATCTTATATTTACAATAATTGCGAACGAAATTATGAATGAAAAGTTTATTATTATTATTCACTTAAAAAATATAATGGTTTTCATTTATTTCATTGATTCATTCATTACACTTTATCATCAATGGTTGCAGCCTGATATCAGGATATAAATATATTTTGGTCGTAGTTCTGTAGAATTATCAAGTAAGAAATTTTACTTTTCCAATACAAATGTCTCAGAAATTTATTCAATTTATTAATTGATTTCTGATTCAAAAGTTTTCGGATATTGAACTTCAGTCTATTCTCTGCGGAGTAAATAGATTGACGATATCTCTATATAAATTCAATTACGAATATATATGTATATCTGAATAGTTAATAAGTACCTTGTTTCACGTAAAATATTTAAGACTCAGAAATTGAAATGATTTATTTAAATAAAACTGTAACAGATTTCATTTATTTTGATTTGCATCTTATTTATACAATGTGAACAAATTTTGATGTAGAGATCAAATAATTTAACTTATCTTTTCCAGTTAAGATATCTTGCAAATTTATTTATTTTATTTATTGACTGGGGATTCCCAAGTTTTCTGACGCTACATTTCTGCCTACCGCAGCTGTATAGTAAACACAGAAATGATAAATACATATAAGTTAATGATTCGTAAATTAATAATAGTAAGGGAATAAATCTGAATAATAAATACGTACCTGTTTCGAAGAAATATAAAAATGTATCAATTTTTGCCTTAATTTTTCTTTGATATATATATATATATATTATTTTAAACAGATTTATGTATATACTAGCTGACCCATCCGGCGCGGCGTTGCTCGGGCTGACTGTCACTGAGAAATATAACAGTGGAGTGGACTTCATAAAAAAAAAAGACTGAATAACATTTATTTATACCAAAAACTTGTAAAAAAATTAAATAAGAGCTAAAATTTCAAAAGTAGGGAAGACTGGGGGTAGTTGGCTACAGGGGTAAGTAGGCGCAGTACCCATAAATCGCCTGTTTGTAGATAGATTGTGCAACCAGTCACAGAGTACATTTCTTCTTGCGTTTTACAATCCTCATTGTAGTTTTGCAGCGTTACCTACGTGCAGTGGACATTTATTACGATTTTTCTGTTTTTTGCGCTCATAAGTAATTTTTTGTGGCTTCATTCTTTTTCAAATTTCTAATACTTATCTTAATAATTGCGATTTAACTTGTGCAATTTTTCTTAGTGTATGATTAACTGTACCTACCCCATATGTGATTTACTTGGAGTATTTATGCTTAGATGGTTACGTGTCTCTTTTGTGAAGAAATTTATTATGGGGCTAGTAGGCGCATTGAACACGGGGCAAGTTGGCTCTGTGTTTGGTGTATGCTGGTAGCTTGAAAAACAACAAACACCGAAAAATGGGTTGCAATGCAAGATTTTGGGCACACGGGGCTTGCCCAAACGGAGACACTCGATTTTTTATTTGTGACAACTGTAACTCTTGTCATGTTATCGAGTAGGATAGAAATTACTCAATGTTAATACACTCTCAGAAATAAAACTCTCACTTTTGACGATTCAGCAGTCCTCGAGCTATATTTCGTTGTTTTTGACAAACATTTCGTATCAAAATCACGTGACTTTTAACGACACGTAAACTCTCAAATATTTGACGAAGGTGTTTCTTCACTCACGGCCAGACTCAATGCATTTTAAGGAAACAGTACCTCCTCAAATCCTGCGACTTTAGCAGTCAAATATTTGCTTGTTTATGTTATTCCTGTCATAATTTATTTAAAAAATTTATGTTATTCCTGTCATAATTTATTTAAAAAATTGCACTTTTTAGCGCTTTTCAGAAAATGCTGAAACACAGGTAGTTATTGTTTCTGCATTAGTTATTTTTTTAGCTGTTAAAGTTTTTAAGAATGTTTATTATTATTTATATTATTATTATTATTATTATTATTATTATTATTATTATCATTTTACTTTGCTCGCTATGGTTTAATTCGAAAAGAATAAATTTCCTGTGTTTTACAAAATCGTTCAAAAAGAAAATTTGGTCAATAAAGTTTCAAAATTCCAAGATCTCTTTTTCATTTAAGAAATATATTCATATAACTATCAAATTAAATATGCATAATTGATTCCTCTCCCTTCTCTTCTGTAAACAGTAAAGTGTTAAAATCTTAACCAACTACTCAAATTGATAAAATCTCCCCCATATGTACTTTAAAATTCGTTATTTCTGAGCAACAAATTAACCAGACCATATTTTAATCATTCATCGAGCAAAAAAAATTTTCCTAATGAATTATATTAATCAAGCCATATTATAATTATTCATATTATAATTATTCATATTAACCATAGGAAATAATAATAATAAATTAGTCTTACTAATTAAAACTTGCAAGAATTATAAGTATAACACCATCGATAAAATTACAACCAACCTTATAAAAATATAAATATACAGTAGAATCCATTACATGCATGTAAAATCATATCTGTTCGAGGACTCAATAGCGTAATAGCTAGAGTGACCGTCTCCCACACCGGAGGTCGTGAGTTCGAATCAACCCGAAGACCGAAGCTATTATTTTTTCTCCTGTCGATACAAGAGCTTCCAAACTGTTCAATAGGTGGCACCACCAGCCCTCTGATTGCACTTTTCAAATAAACACTTTTGACGAAATTGTTATCCTCAAACAAGCGAAGAAAGTAATTTTCTCAATATGACGAAACATTCGCTCGGAGCATATCCCAGGAAATGGTTTCGTCAAAAATGAAGAAAATTTCGTGAAATCTGAGTATCCATTTCTGAGAGTGTATTTTATTCATTATTTTTATGTCTGTATAATTTAGAATTTACATTGTACGGCGATAACGCCTTTGTTTAAACCTACTGGTAATAAGGAAATTTATTTCTCTTAACTGCGGGTCTTATTTAAATTTTTATAAAGCGTGTGCCAACTTACTCCATAGGTATAGGCAACTTGCCCCGTGACGGGGTAAGTTGGCGCACAATTTTCCTTTTTTGTTTAGCTTCCGCTAAACATAAACTACAAAAGCTACAAACTCAAAACTCCGGGTATTTATAACCCAATGCCTGTTCTTTAAAAGTACAGTTAAAGTTTCATAAAAAAACAAACAAAAAATTAATAAAAATCAATAACTAAAAACTGCGCCTACTAGCCCCGGTCTCCCCTATAAGAGTTACGTTTTGAAAATGAATCGGTCAGGGAAAAAGCTATCCATGGCCGGGATTCCTTTTATTATTAGTGTACAAAGGAGAAATCCTGTGATATATCTGACCATGTATCCGGAAGCTATATGACCCTGCTCCAGAAGGCAATTTGATTTGTGTCCTCATTGAGGCAAAAGATAAAGTGGCGTTATACTGCCGGATATACTCTCTACAGTTTTTGGTTTCAAGTGAGTTTTGACACAACAAATCTTTTATCAAATCGGGAGTTTCTGATAAGGGAAACAAAATTACGATTTTCTCTTCTTAATTCGGTTTCTTCTTCACTTTCAAACATTCGCCAAGACCTTTTACGGGCATTTCAAATGATATTTTGAAGTTCCATAATTGCAACGAAAGAGCGAAACGTAAATACACCCGAATTACCTCGGCCTAAATCCTGCCAAAGGACTTTTACACAATAACCAATGAGATTCGTTTCATTCGAGGCATTGCCATTTCACAATTAACAAATAATCGCGAGTTCTGTGCCATGTACGATAGCGTAATATATATATAGATAGTGAATTTATGTTTAACACTCTCGAACATAGTTGAAAAGTGTTTATGTTTTCGGTATGTTTGACCGTGCTCTAACTCGCGTAAATAATATCGGATAGCCGTGCAATTGATATATGTTATACAGGTTTACTATGCTATGTTCTGCATTGAAAATGAAGTGAGTAGCATTTATAGTTCGTTTACACGGCCACTTAAAGGAATTCAGTTACATTATGATCTCGTTATGAACACATTCAGCATCATTTGAGTTGCCTGGCATTCGGAACGAGAAGCATTGCAAAATAAACAAGAACGAAAAATCATGCGTACAGTATAGATATGAAACACTTTCCAACACATTCAGAATACTATAACAAAACTTCATAGTTTACTTAGGTGAGAGATGATGCATAAATGAAGAATTTAGAAAATGCATAAGGCATTTAAAACACGATTTCTGCTATTACCATGAATAGTCGTTAAAATATACAATTTTTGTGAAGCCCTGTATATAATCTACAGATATGTATGCGTACTACATAATATGTTAAAAGTTAGTTCAGCTAAACGCATAGCATAGTTGTAATTTTCCACTCAGCAATTTCCGCCAATAAACGGATGTTGTTGTGAACTTTTGTACGAATGGGTATATGATCTATACAATTTACACACACCAACTAATATTTAAAAATATAATTAAAATTAAAAAAGCGTACCACAACTGAAAACGTGCTTCCAACAATTATTGTACGTAGGCTTCAATAGTTCAAATATTGCTAATTTTCTTCTATAGCCACATTCTTTGTGTGTCTCTGTAAGTGAACGATAAGTATTATGCACACCCTATTCTGTAGTAAAAACCTCTTAGTACACCTCAGTAAAATATATCAATTTTAATATGTTTAAAATACTGTAATATTATTAAAATACATAGAAAACTATTTTTCTTCATAGACCGTATAATGTTACGGAATTCTTTTGAGTGGTCCTGTAAATGGACCGATAATGATACACACTTCGTATTCAATAACGAACATGCCATAGTGATACTAAATAACATACATTTATTTCATGACAATCGGACTATATTTACGCGAGTTAAAGCACAGACAGATGGACAGACAAATCGAATTCATAAACACTTTTCAACAATGTAGGAAAGTGTTAAAAACGATAGTATAAAATAATTCACATTCACAGGTGACCATTTTTATTAAAGCACCTGCTTTCATTATGCGTATGATCTCATGATTTTTGTTTATCACGTTCATTAAAAAAAAAAAAAAAAAAAAAAAAAAAAAAAAAAAATCAGAAATAGTTTGTTTATCGATATTGATCTTGAAGAAGTCGCCGTTTGTGTTTACGAAACATGTAGATCTGCTTATTGAAAGGTATTTATAAGCATTTAAATATACTTTTATTACTTTTAGCATGTTATAACTTTAGCTTAATGTAAAGTTACTTTTTCAAAAAATAAAGATTTGAAGCAGGTTGAAATAATAGACTTTTAAAACACTATTTTAGAAACAAGCAAATTTAATACGCATTAGATCATTATAAAAGCGATTTATGTTTATATTAATGATTTAATGTATTACAAATTAAGCGTTTTATTAAAAAAATATATATATAATAGATTTCATATATTTCATCGCGTCATTCATTCCACTTTATGAATATAATCTAGTTGCAGTTTGATATAGTGCTAAAATATGAATTTTTATCCATTACCAATTTAGATATCTGATTAGATTTTTATAACTGATTGCTGAATCAAAATTTTCGAGTATCAAACTTCGGTTTATTAGCTTCAGATCAAACAGAGAAACGATGAATATGTATAAATTTAATTACGAATATATCTGTATATCTGAATAATTAATGCGTACTGTGTCATGTGAAAACATTTAAGAATCCGAAAATGAAATGATTTATTTAAAAAATTGAAACGGATTTCATTTATTTCATTCATTTATTCCTCCCACTTAATAAATATAATTGGTCCGCAGTTCGATACCGGGATGAAACACAAACTTTTATATTTCCTCCGAGTTAATTATACGTTACAAATTTATTGGCAATATTAATTGACAGCTGATTCCAAAGTTTTCGCGTGTTAGCTGAAGAATAAACGGAGAGACGATGATTATGTATGAGTTTATTTACAAATATATCTGAATAAATTAATACTCATCTGCGTCTGTGTCTTTCTAAAAAACTTAATATTCAAATACAAATGTATAGTAAATTTTGTCATCTCTCTTGGAAGATTAATTATTTTTAACAATCGTATTTTTACGCATGTAATGATAATTCAGTTTATAGAAATATCTTCTAAAATGCATTTTATGTCCACTGAATTATTTAAAAAGGTTTTGCAACTAATTGTGTGTCAAAGAAGATAAATTAATTAAATTTGTTAGAGTATTTTGATTACAGTTTTTAAACATTGAGTTTGTCTTCTTATTATATAAACTAGCTACTTGTTATTTAAGTTAACGGGTCATAGGACTTTTAAAATTTAAAAGCATTAAATCTTTAAATATATATATGTATTAAATATTAATCATTTCTGAACTCTTTAAAAGATAACAAAGGACACTCTTATAGTAGTTGTTAAATGTGTAATATTTTCAACGAGAGAACTTTAAAGTCATTTTTCTCGGGGGGGGGGGGGGGGATTGCGCGGGACGTACTTAAGAGACATTTCTATATTTTTTCATAAAAATTTCAGGATATATAGCGTATGGTACACTCTATGAAGTCAACCTAAATTTTCATCTTTTTTTTTTTGTTGTTGTTGTTGTTGTTGAAAACATGTTTTTTCTTGGTATTATATTGCTAACATTTGAAAATTTTATATAAGCAAAATATAGTTCTCTTTTAAAAACATAAAAATGCTATAAATAAATATTTTTTAGGTTCAGTGTAAGCACAGGATTATCATGTATAATTACATATTGTCAGACAACTCGTTTGGCTTTAGTTAGGTTTTACTTAATTTCCCAGGTTCGAGAGACGTATGTATAAAGTAAATAAATTCTAGAAGCATTGAAGATGAAACAAGAATTTATTAATAAATCAAAATGACAAAGGCATTAACAACATGCCTGGAGTAAATTTTCCTATGTATATATATATATTAACATTAAAGAACACATAGAAAAATTGTATAGATTATAGTTTAAACATTCATAGGGACTCTGATACTAAGGATGCCTGATTTTTATTTATTTACTTTCAATTTCTACTCTGTAATTTTGTTGCTCGAACTGATAAACTTTCCCACTCACCTCTTAAATTCAAGGTCAACAGTGTTATGAAAGCAATCCATTTGAGGGCATAATCTTTACATTGCACCACTCTAAAAAAAATTCTAACTTTTTCTGTTTTGTGGTAGCTTACAGGCAAAGCCACATTCTTCTTATTCACGCCTGAGAACACCAAGTTCTCCTTTCTTAAAAGAAAAGGTTGTTTTCTCTCTCAACTAAAATTCATTCTGCCTTCCTTTTCAATTCTCCTATCTCCCTTAATTTATTCCCTAAATTCCTTACATGTGATATGGCGGTGTTATCCCGACAATACCAAAAATTATGTTTTATAATCAGAAATTCTTTTGTAATCATGTGCGCAACCTGTGATTTCAAATTTTTGCTCTAAAAAACCGCTATAACAAATAATTTCCCCATTATGATATGAAAAGAAAGAAGGAATATGTATCTATTATCAACTTTAAAATTCTGCTTTTATAATGTATTTACTTTTTAAGACATAAAATGTCAAATAACGGTCTTTTTTTTTTTTTTTTTTTTTTTTTTTTTTTTTTTTTTTTACTTTTCGACATTTTAAAAATCTCATGACCCTTAACCCCTTGGGGACGAGCGGCACGTATACGTGCCGCATGAAGCGCTCAGAATCCATGTTTTTCCTCACCAGTAAAATTTTACTGTAA
This sequence comes from Maratus speciosus, assembly GCA_963932465.1. Taxonomy (NCBI): domain Eukaryota; kingdom Metazoa; phylum Arthropoda; class Arachnida; order Araneae; family Salticidae; genus Maratus; species Maratus speciosus. The sequence goes on along the minus strand of OZ010800.1, from coordinate 241,719,760 downwards.
AATTTGCCTTATTTAATCAGCGCATTTTCTCGATTCAAGAAGACACAAATTTCTGTTTTTAAAAAACGGTGACAAATGATTAAAAATTTCGTAAAAGGCTCCCGTCCCGAAGGGGTTAATAAATCTTATCAGAGAGTTTTGCATACGTATATTAAATGCCTAGTTTATTTTTATATGGGGATCTGAAGAAGGTTAAAATGATGAAAATTCACTGAAATTTCCTTGTGGACTAGGATATCTGTAATTAATTTACATTGTTACTTCTTATTTATTTATTTACTAGTGTAAATGCCCGTCCTAGGACGGTGGGTAAAAAGTGTGTTTTTCACTTAAAATTTGAAAAACTGATAAAAAAATAATTCACAATATGGAACCGTTTAGATGAGCAAAGTTCGTCTAGTTTATGTTCTAATAAACGCACAATTAGCATTTACAGTATTTCTGGGTAAACCAGGTTTTCCGGCTAATATACTATAACAAAATTAAGATTTCTTAATAAAACAAAAATTTAATAAATATGCAATAAAAGTGCGTAATTAAAACAGTCTGCTGCAACTATTGAAGTAATACTATTTTTTAATAACACTTTGAAATTGTATTTTATCGTTTACCCACCCTTCCTTCTTCCTCCATTTAAAAAAAAAATATGTATATAGATTAATAAATAAGTATCTCGGATTGAATCCTAACCGTCTAATCCCTTAAGCTTCTGTTCTCCTGATGCAAAGCTATAAATCAAAAATTATTAATTTTACTTTTCGTATAAATATTAATTTTTTACTTTTAAAATATGGGATATGTTTTTTTAAGTTTAAATTTACATACACCTATATAGAAAAGGAAAATATAAGTAATGTGTAATTTAAAAATAAGTTACAAAATAATAAATCTAAAATATTTAAATTGATTACTTTTTTAAAAGAAAGTCAGTTTTATCAATTTTTTGCAGGGAAAAAAAGGATATTTTAAAAAATCCTTATCATTGTTTTCCGTGAATCACTTTATATGAGAAATAAATTAAAATTCCCTACATGTCGCAAAGAAAATTTAATATGATTGCAACTTAATACTTGAAATAATCTCAAGTGACACTTGGCGATTTATTTTGGTGGTGAAATGCGATGTGCCTTCTGATTTGTTAGGAAGAAGTAATCTACCACTGCTCAATTATCAGGACTTGTAACCTTGAGAAATAATCGCAGGATTCTTGTTTCTTATCTACCAATGGGAGAATGAAACCTTTCACCCTTGAGTCTCTTCCTCGGAGACTGGTAAGATTGATGGATTCGCCCCGGATGCGTTACACTGCCTTTTATTATATAGAGATGTTTTATGGAAGTAGGAAGTATTTGTTAAATTGTAACAAACAATATCAAAAGTTTTAATATTGTAAGAAAAAAATTATCTTACAAAAGTAGTTTTGATAAGATTTTGAAGTTCAGGTTCAATATTTTTGAATATTTTATCATTTCTTCTTCATAATGTTTATTATGTTTGTTCGATATCTGAAACAGCAACAACAGCAACAAAATAAAATAAAGCAAATATTTTATAAAATATAATGATAAATTCAAATGCTATAAAAACCTAATGTATTTTTTGTTCTAACACGAATTTTTTTTCCAGGTTATAGTTTGTAGATAATTTAATTTTCTTTATATAATAAAAAAGTAGTAAGTAAATCCGTTAAATCGTTCAACAGTTATGGTGACAAAACCACTGTAATACAGTGCATTGTAAAAAACGGACTAAAATAGGGAAATTGTACTGTAAATCGAAATACCAGCACTATTTTCGTATTTTAACGGAAAATTTCCCACGTAAATTACAGAAAAAATTTCCAATTTAGGGGGGGGGGGGAATTTCCGTTAAAATACGGAAATAATACTGGCGTTTCGATTGCCAATTTTTTTTTTTTTTTTTTTTTTTTTTTTTACAGTGTGTTTAAAGATTATTCAATTTAAAATTTGCCTTTACAATGAATTGTCAATCTGAACGTCTCATCGTTTACGCAGCTCATATACAACAGTAATGTTAAGAATTTTCCCATCGGACCATCTGTACGACATTATTAGATTCAAACATTATGAAAATAAAAACAATAAAAATAGAAAATACGTTTTTTACCATTTAAAACCTTTTTGGTTCCCTTAATATTTTTATTATTTACTTCTCCTGTCTCTGTTAACCCTTCACTGCACGATTGTTTCTATTTTTATGAAAAAAATTATTTGAAATCTATATATCGGTCTAATAATGGGAAAAATTGTATAAAAAAATTAATTTAAAATTTTCAGCTAAAATTTGATATTTTATGGTGTTTACACAATGTACACGATTAGAGTTTTAAAATATTGTAAATCTATATTTTGCAACTAAATGAGCTTAAAATAATTAATTTTATCTGCTTAACTCTCTACAATTTTTTATTGTATTAATATTTTTAAGTTCAGTAAAAATAATGAAAGTAAATCTTACCTTAATAGATTGATCGAATTTTTTTTTGTTTCCGAAGAACAAATTCTAATTTTTCGCCAAATGAAGCCATCTGACATGGGCAAAATAAATGTTACTCCATCCTTTGGACTGTTCTTGATCAGGAACAGAGATCATATTAGCCAAATTCATGGCACATAATGAGAATTATACTGTTTTTAGGTATGTGTGCCAGATATGGCACGTGGTGCAGTGAAGGGTTAATTGCAAATGCAATGATTAACCCATCATTGCTTAGTGTGTAGCAGATCAACTTCATATCTATTTCTTTTGCATGTTCCAAATGAACCTTTTTTTTCAACAAATGCCTTCTTGTATCCACATGCCAACATGATTATTTTAGCATATAACACTCTAAAATGAATACAGATTGCAACATAGGATTAATCTAATCGATTTTTAGAATAACTGTATCAATCAAAAGCTGCGTATTTTCAATTAAATAAATTACATTGTGCATTAAAGGCTAAAGAAATATTTGAGATGATTTATTTAGAAAATCGTAACGGATTTGATTTATTCCACTGATTAATTCTTACAATTTATTAATATAATGCAATTGAAGCTCGATAAGGGTGATCAAATATGAGCTTTTATATTTTCCAGTTCAGAAGTCTTACAATTTTATTCGCCTTTATGTAATTGATTGCTGATTCCAAAATTTTCGGTTATTAAACTTTAGTGTATTATTTGTGGAATAAGCAGGGAAACGATGAATATGTAGAAGTTCATTTGCGAATGTACCTGAATAGATAATACGCACATGTGCCATGTGAATATATTTAATACTCGGTTAAAAGCATATAAATCGATGCATTTTGTCACTTCTCCTGAAAGCTTCATTAATTTTAACACATGTATTTTTATGTAAGTGTTGTACATCGAAAAGTGTACTGATAATTGACTTTTATATAAATATGTTTACACATTAAATTTTTATGCATACAACTCTTTAATAAATGCAAGATTTAGTAAGATCAAGTAACTATTAATATTCGCAGCAGGATAAATTAACTAAATTTACTATTGAGTTTTACATAGGCTTTTTAGCTTCAGAGTGTATTTCCTTTAAATTTAATTTTTATGTACCTTAAAATCATCAATTTTGCACATATAAACTATTAAAAACATCTGTTGTTTTAACAAATATTTTACTGTATTTAAAGCAGAATATTTCCATTTCATGTAAAGTACAGATTTTCTCGATATCCTTTTTCGCTCTCCTGAGGGAAATTGTAAATTCATAAGATTCCTAACTTTTGACTGTGAAACAAATTCGAAATCGCCAGAAATATTATATCAAAGACCTTTTATTTAATTATACCATTTAATATACGAAATTTTGAAAAAGAAAATGAAAATAGTCTCGTACAAAGAACTAATACGTTATAATTAAACCCGTTTGTTGTTACATAACGATGAATAAGATTGCCTTTTCAAAAAGATAGAGAAATTTTGTTTCATACAAAGACGCTTCGTTCCAATTCATCGGCATTTCCCTGTCTGTAACATAAAATAATTCTGTTTCCTCAAGAAATAAAATTGTACATGTTTTAACAGGATTTCTATGTAAAAATTACATGGAAAATGTTTAGTATTGCTGACAGCATTTTTCTGTAAAAATGATAGGATTTTTTAGAGTGTGTCAGTTCTAACCATTAAATACTTATGTCTAATGAAAAGCAAGGGGGGAGGGGGGGGGGGTGATGTTAGTCCAATTTGTCAAAAGTTTTATCTGACAGTCCATCGGACAGCTTGAAAAGCTTACTGTTATATGCGTTACAGCTCCTACTTTACGATAGTCATTTTAATGATAAATTTTAATTGTCAGGAGTCATCCAGATTCGTTTCCAGGTTATATTATCCCCATCTTAACGATAATTTTCCTCTATTTAACGTTTTCAAATATTTTAAAAGCTTTTTCAATAGCTTTCATCAATTCTACCTCCCCCACCCCCCTCCATCTGTTTTTATACGCAAACCGAACCAAAAATCCGAGAAGCTCTTTGTCGGATTATAGTACATCCAGTGGGCATTTGATATGCATGAATATTTAAATAATTCTTTTGCAAAACTGAAAAACTAAAATGTATATATTTAATGCGCTAAAATTATTACAAAATTATATACTACTAAAGTAAACTTTTCAAAGTTACCAACATTTATTTAGTTTTGAATTCTCTTATGTGTTCTTAGATTTTAAGGAAGTTTTAACGCTGATTTTCAGGGAACCCTTTACAATCGTTAAATCGAGATTCAAATTCATATTGAACTTCAGTAATTGTATACTAATTTTAGCTGCTAAAAAGAGTAAATTAAAACTTTAAGACAGTAAAAATAAGTTTATTCCACTGTTTACATGTTTCGACTCGGCTCGAGTCATCTTCAAAACAAATAAATAACAAGTAAAAATTAAATTTAGCAAAATCAAAAAAACCCAACCGCGTAAAAAGCGAACTAATTAATTATTTCTCATCAATGTAAAACTATTTTTTATTTACTTGTATTCATGACTTTTAAGTTGCGTTTAATTGTTAGTTCCTATCTATAAACACTGTTTTGATGAGGCCTATAGATGTCTATGATGGTTAAAGTTGCAGTAAAGCTAGAGATCTTACTTACACAAATTCCAGGTTGTATAACATTTAAACGGAGCTTCTGACTATAAAATAGTCAATGAAACATAGTCCTCATTTTGAAAGACCTAGCCAATGATATGCCACTCAATAGGGTGCGTAAAAATAAAAAATTTCGTCTCTATCGCCATTTTGTATTTTACGGCCGCCATTTTCAATTTATAAAAACAAAATCCAGCCTATAGCCATTGGACGGTTAATACGAATCGATAGAGATCTCATTCATTGAAATCCATCCAGCCGTTGGGATGTTTCGAGGGTATAAAGAAATCCACATACCCAGATACATGTGAAACACATAACCCTTCTTGGCAGCCGGGTAAAAAAATTCCAAAATTGCACAGTCTATAAAACGCCATCACTCAAATTTTCACGTACTCTTTCATATTATGCACGTTATTATTATTATTTTTTTTTTTTACTTAGATATTTGTTTTTATTTTTGTAAATATTTAATAACTCGTGTCATAGTTTTGGTAAGTTAATGATGCCGCATCGTTACATGTTGAATTTTTGCGTGGTACAATCTCTACGGTTTCTCTTATAATGAATGGATAGTATAGACTGGATGGGAAATTATCTTACTTTCATTGAAATTTATTTGAAAGGTTTCTTCTTGATATAATCTTGCTAGGGCTGTGGTTTTCCTATTATATTTAATATCAGTTCCTTTCTTACATACTTAAATTTCCCGCTAGCCATACCAATATAATAATTCTTTGATCCGTCTGCTCTAGTAAATGGTATTTCATTTTCACCTGAGTAATTGTCAAAATTAATTGGGTCAATTTTAGTGCAAATGATGTCCTTTAATTTCGGAGGTGGTTTCGCTAATAGGCAGATATTTAAACGCTTAAGACTGTATTTTAACTTCTCAAAAAAGCTTAGTCAATGCTCAAGGGTTATGAAAATAAAAATAAACATTTACGAATAATAAAATATATCGTGCATAATACGAAAGAGTTCTTGAAAATTTGAATGATGGCGTTTCATGGTCCGTGTAATTTTAGAATATTTTTGTTTATTTATTTTGGAAATTACTCGAGTAGAGTCGAAACATGTAAACTCTTGAATAAACCTACTTTTATTGTTTTTAAAGTTTTAATTTACTCCTTTTAGCAATTAAAATTAGTATATTCTTACAATGTGTTAATTTGTTATATGTTCAGTAACTGTTATAATACAAAAATGTATAAACTCTTTTGGCTGTTTGCAATTAGTTGAATAGTAAGAGTTATTTTTATTAAACGTTCAATGAGAAATAAAATTTAAATTGGCTCACTGATGCTGAATAATTCGTTACAAGAAGGCACAGGTTGTAAGATGCACACCTTGCCTTCTGGAATATGTTGATGACTTGAGCAACAAAGGCAAACACCACCTCCTTACAAGCAAATATTACAAAACACTTCCACAACCCGAACAAAATGCATTACGCACTGCTTATCAGCCCACCTTGACCTAACATAATCTCCAATGACACGTAAACTCATTCATAACTATTGATTCTTTCAGATTTAAAGCTTCCCAGCCCAGTGGAACATCGTACTCAATGAAATAATATATTACCAGAACGTTTCGCCTATCTCGTATCCCCAATGGAACACGAGTGCCATAAAAAATCGGCTGTCGGAAACGCTAACAACGAAAAAAGCAGTTGGGTCATGTTCCATACCTGATTCATAAAACGACCTTTTGTGAGATTTTTGTGGGGAAAAGTCCCTCTGCGTAGAAAAGATCACAAACATGTCTTTTCCACGCTTTTTGTGACGTTCGAGCTGCCATAAAAGAGAAAAAATATAGTACAATAAGGTGACAAAAGAGCAAAGTATTGTGCACTAGCCGCAGGTAGCAGGGTGTGTAAGGAGAAAAATATTAAAAACTTTGTGTTATGTTAAGCGTGTCGATATGCTACAAAATTGATTTTGGCGCCAGTCTCGGTTTATATGAAGAGTTTCGAGAGCTAGAAATAATATGCAACTTATCTATAAGTATAAACTTAAGGTTGTTCTCAACTGCTCTGCTCAACAAACGCAAAACGATTTGACACATTTGCAAAATCATTTTTTAGCGGAAAGATATAACATTGGAAGGTTTGACTATGGAATCGATTTGGAATCAAACTGTGTTTTCCATTTTTTGATAAATGAACTACCTATTGAGTTATAAGCGATTTTGATCAGGTGACAAAGACTTTTTCGCCCTTCCTCAAGTGATTATTCTTCCGTCGCGTGTAAATTCGGATCTGACACTATTTTCTGACAGAAAGAAAAAAAAAAAGAAAAAAAAAGGAACAAACAGTTCTGCTACATACTTTCTGAACAACAACACTTGCTAGTTTCATGCATTTCCGACCAAAAATGAATTAAAGCTTATGTCATAAAGTTGCCCTTTTGGATTTGAGAACAGCTTTAATGATATAAAATATTTATTTTGTTTGAAAATTTTTATAGCTTTTAGTTTCTTCAAGCTTTTCAATATGTTGTATAATATCGATAAAAATTTAACAAGTGCATCCGACAACTGGCCGTTATTTTTATTCTTATTAATGCAAAAATAATGAAATAAAATTAGAATTCCTATTTAAATTCATAGAAATTTCTTTAAAATTGCGCTTTTCTGAAAAAAATTGTCATAAAACGTCACCTGCATATTAAAACGTAACCTAACTTTAAAATGTCTCACAGTATCATCATAATTAAAAATGCGTTATGGTCTTTTCTTTCCTACAACGCTATTTCCGAAAAGAATCGTCTTTTTTGTAAATAGAAAATTCACAAAATGCTGCGATTAAATAAGACAAAGATTTCTATTCCAGACAGAGGTACACAAAAATAAGGACCGCATGCACCCTGTATAATTTTAACATATAATAAAGTTCAGCCTACCAATACATGTTTAGTTGTATATGAAATATTGAAAATTGAAAAAACACTAATGTTAAAAAAAGAGTTGGCTTATATGTAGTACAGGTTAGAAAAAACATTCCATCCTGAATAATATAATGAAACTTCATCTTTGATTCGGTAAAAAAAAGATATCCAAATAAATAATTCAGAAAACTCATAACACATATGAAAACTTGATTTCAGCATTTTCAGCCCACAATTGGTTAGGTATCTGAATTCTTTTCTTTAACCCTCTACATGATCTACTGATTGTCATCCACATCACATATTAGCCTAAAATTTAATTCAGCAATTAAATAATGAGTATAATATAATAATAATACACAATATGAAAAAAGAAACTAGAAAATAATACACATAATAAAGATTATTAAACAAAAACATAATTTAAAAACAACTTTAAAAAAAAAAATATTCCCTACATTGTTTAAGCCCGAGAAAGGACAGATATTAAAATACTTCATTCAATTAGTTCTACATTTATTGTTAAAATTTTGTAACAAATTAGTTAAGCCATTTGAAGATTAAAAAATAAAAATAAAATTCATACAATATGATACTTAAAACACACTAAAAAATTAGATTCCGTTCAAATGAAATCGAAATCGATATTGGTCAAAAAACTTCAAAATTACGTCATTTTATCAAGGCTCATTTTTCTATATGTTCTTCCGTTTTATGATGTAGTGCATGTGTGGACGGTCTGGCTGTTGGGAGGCGTTGCGTTTACCTGCGGAAGAAGGGGTTATACAGGTGAAAAAACTTCAAAAATTACGTAAATTTAGCATGATATTTGTTTATAACATCTGTTTCTACTAACTATTTCTGATATTAATTCATTATAGCCAGACGTTGCCAATGTTGCTAAAACCCTGCCAGATCCACATTTATAAGTTAAAAAGTCAACTTCGCGTCATTTTAGCAAGCTTAAAAATTGTAACATATTACTCTTTGGCTATCAGACAACCTACAATTAACTTGCCAGACACAAATTCGGTTGCAAAGTTAATGCCAGGCGGCTTTAAATATGGCAACGAAAGTGCCTGTTTCAAGAGTGGTTTATAGTTTAAAAATTATAAGTCATCTTCACGTCATTTTAGCATCATGTTTAAAAATAACAAGCAACGAAAGTGCCTGTTTAATTTTGCTTGCGTCTGGCATTAACTTTGCAACCGACTTTGTGTCTTGCAAATTAATTATAGGTTGTCTGATAGCCAAAGAGTAATATGTTACCTATAAATGTGGATCTGGTATCCCGTAAGGAAAACAGTTCTAATATATCAAACCCAACGTGTACAGGACAATTCATTGTTAAACTGTATTAAAGCTTTTCCACTGCAGTGAGGTCTTCATCAAATGTTTCAAATGACTAAAAACTATGTGAGCCTACAATTTGTTTGCTCTTTTTTCATTAATGCAAACCGCAACATTTCTCTTTTTTTTTTTTTTAAGATTCACTAAAGTTTTTCCAAAAACAGAGTTGTTCATTAATTTTAAACAAAAATACAGCATCATCATTAAAACCTTTCAATAAGGATACAAATTAAATTTAAAAAATAACCCTCATCTAATTATACAATTCCAGTTGAATCTCGATAAAAAAACCTACTATTTTTGACAAAGTTCAAAATTAAACAAACGAAAAATTATATACGATACAACGCATATAAATTTTCTCTTCCATGAAAAAAAATACTAATTTTTCAGGGGGGAGGAGGTAGGGGGAGGGGGAGGGGTAAGGGAGCAAAAGGCTGCAGCAAGGGGTATGGGGCAGTAGGCTTGTGTTCCAACTCTCTTCTCTACTAAACAATATCCTCTTGTTACAGTACACTTCCGACCGGAAATCAATCCCACCCACCTCTTTAATTTTACCTTCCTACTCTAACTTGCCATCTCAACACGGAAGATTCACTATTTCCTACATCTATATCGTACTCTAGTATGATATTCAGCACGCAGGAGTCTTGCTCCTTGCTCCTGCTTGCTGAGATAGAACTTCCATTCGTCCTCTACTAATGAGCGTAATGTAATAGTAATATACAATAATAAAAAAGAAAATAGAAAATAATCCATATAATAAAGATAATAATACACACTGTAAAAAAATTTTGTGATTTTACCTGCACTTTATGTTAGAAAAAACTTTCCGTCCTGAATAATATAATGAAACTTCATCTTTGATTCGGTAAGGGAAAAAAAAAGGTATAAAAATAAATTATTCAGAAAATTCATAACACATATGAAAACTTAATTTCAGTATTTCCGTCCATAATTGGTTAGGTATCCGAATTCTTTTCTTTAACCCTCTACATAATCTACTGATTTTCTTCCACATCACATATTAGCCTAAAGTTTAATTCAGCGGGAAAATAATGCAGCTAAAATAATGAGCATAATGTAATAATAATGTACAATAATAAAAAAGAAAATAAGAAATAATACACATAATAAAGAGTATAATACACACTATTTAAAAATGTTGGGATTTTTCCTGCACTTTATGTTGTAATTTTTCAAGCACCGATGCTCTGAAAGCGAATTCAAGCAACAAGTGAAGTAACAATCGAATTCTTTCTGTCACGTGCACCACATAGCCAATAGAAACGCGACTTTTTCCAGACTTTGGAAATTTTACAGAACTCTTAAAGACAGCATCGTGTAAATTTTATAGCAACTGTGTTGGTAGCTAGTGCCAAGATCTCATGTTGTTTAAAATGCAGAATTTTCTTTTGAGCGCAACTAAAACCACATTTTTAGGAATTGTCATCCATACATGACTATATCCAATTTCTTTTATGAAGCCTGCGTGTGTACATTTATTTGTATTCTACGAGCATATCTTAAGATATTGAAATATAGTTCAGCTGGAAAATACAAAACATTGTTAAAATACACTACAAGCAATTTACACCCGTAAACCGTAATGATTAAGAATTCTTGTGTGAAGATCTGTACGCAATCTATAGAATTTATTCACACCGTGTAATAAACTGAAATTTAGTTAAATTCAGAAATGCATATAACAACAGAAAATACACTGCAAGTTCGGCAGGACTGTAACCGAATTATTTCGTGTGTCCCTGTAAATGTACGATAATACTACGCACGCTGTTTTTTTACAGAAAACATGCGGTAATGCACTACCATAATGCACATAGATTCCATTAGGTTTGAAGTAGCCTGTGTAACATCAGTAAAATACGCTGCAAAAGAAAAAAAAATTCCAAAGACAATCATTTAACGGAAATTTTTCTGTATCTCTGTAAATTAAGTATAAATACTACAATCTATTTTAAGTAGTAAATGTTCCATAGTAAACCTGAATAACATGTACCAAACAGTGGTAATCCCAGTATATTTACGGAAGTTAGAGCGTGTTAAATGAACCAAAGTCATAAACATTTTTTAACTTTATTGAAAAGTGTTGTGTTAATAAAAATGTTTATTTATTTCATCTTTAAGTCTCGTGATATTCCCCAATATACATTCTGTATAACTAATTATTCTGTATAAAGTTCTGTATAATTAATACAGAAATATAAGAAGATTGCAGAAAGAATATGAAGCAGCTCAATAACTGAAATGATACATAAGAATAAAATGACACAGTGCCACTTAGTCATAAGCATATAACGTATATGTGAAGAAATAAAATTACATATAACAGTTTAAACTTGATAACAACTGAATTGCACTACTCTGACAGGCAATAAAATTTAGGGAGTCTCTTGTCAGCAGTTCCTCTTCTCCCAATAGTAAAAAAAAAAAGTATCGTTATAGTTTTGCTATGCATTTTAAGTAATGGAAACTAAAGTTATGAAAACAGCTCATCTCAAATATAGATATTACCATCACCATCCGTAAAAAAAAATTATGCTGATGAGAAAGGCTGACGAGGGGCTACTTAACTCACGCGAAAACACCTGTTCCCTAATCTTAATCCTATGGAAGAATTTTTTTTAAGATAGCTCGCTAGTATTTCAATATTTTTAAACGATTTTTTTATATATATATTTGAGTAGCTGAGGTCGATTTGTACAAAGACCGTTTTTTACTTTTTCGATTTTCTTTGCAGGTTTTTTTTAATGAGAATTCTTTCATTTTCGAAACCGGTTTCGAAGGTAAAAATATAGTTATAGTGCATTTCAATATTTTTAAACGATCCTTTTTTTTTCTTTCTGTTTTTTTTTTCTTTGCTTTGAGTAGCTGAGGTCGATCTGTAGAAAGGTTGTTTTTTTACTTTTTCGATTTCTTTGCAAGATTTTTTTTCTTTTTTTTATAAGAATACTTTCATTTTCGAAACCGGTTCCGAAAGTAAAAGCATAGTTATAGTGCATTTCAATATTTTTAAACGATTCTTTTTCCTTTTCTTTCTTTTCTTTTTTTTTTTTTCTTTTTTTTTTTTTTTTTTTTTTTTTCTTTGAGTAGCTCTGAGGTCGATCTGTACAAAAGGCCGTTTTTTTACTTTTCGATTTTCTTAGCAATTTTTTTTTATGAGAATACTTTCACTTTCAAAGACGGTTCCAAAAGCAAAATTATAGTTAGAGTGCATTTCAATATCTTTTCACAATTTTTTTTTTTTTTTTTTTTTTTTTTTTTTTTTGCTTTTAGTAGCTGAGGTTGATTTGTACAAAGTCCGTTTTTTACTTTTTCGATTTTCTTTGCACGTTTTTTTAATGAGAATACTTTCACCTTCGAAGCCGGTTCCGAAAGTAAAAGCATAGTTAGAGTGAGTGAAATCAACCAAAGTCATAAACACATTTCAGCTATATTGAAAAGTGCCATTTTAATAAAAGGAAGTTTATTTATTTCAAGTTTAAGTCTCGTGATATTCCCCAATATATAAATAAATATAGAAATATAAGAAGAGTACAGTGGTAATATGCAGCAATCCAATAGTTGAAAATATACATAAGAATAAAATCACAGTGCCACTTAGTCATAAGCATATAAAAGTATATGTTAAGAAATAAAATTTCAGATAGCAGTTTAAACTTGATAACAGCTGAATTGTACTTCTGTACAAGTAGTAAAATTTAAGGAGCCCCTTGTCTAGTTCCTCTTCTCTCAGCAGTAGAAAAAAAAAGTTTCGTTATAGTTTTGCTGTACACTTTATGTAATGGAAACTAAAGTCACAAAAACAGTTCATCTCAAAGATAGATATTACCATCACCATCCCTGAAAAAATATGCTGATGAGAAAGCTTTATTTGTTAGAATAACTTATAGTCTAGCTGTAACACTGTTAAATGTAACAGCGTCTGTTACAGGAATTTTTCTTGTTGCCGTTACATAAAAAATTCTCGGAATCCCAGTTTCCTAGAAAATTTTTAGTAACTTTACAATTTTTTTTTACAGTGTAAGTGGTATCAAACGTTTGTGATCAAAGCCGAACGCGGTATTTCGTTCATAATTTTACCGATAACGAAAATATTGTAACGATACTTTTAATTGACATGCAGTAATACCTCGACTTACGCCAGCAATTCATTCCAAGACTAACGACGTAAGTCGAAAACGACTTATGTCGAAGTACATTTAGATAAGCAAATAACGAAGAAGATTAATTAAATTTGAAAAATCAAAAAACCCGACTGCGTAAAAAAGCGCACTAATTAATTATTTCTCATCAATGTGAAGCTATTTTTTATACTACTTACCAATTTTTTTATTTACTTATATTGATGACTTTTAAGTTGTGTTTAACTGCTAGTTCCTATCTATAAACACTGTTTTGATGGGGCCTATAGATGTCTATGTAGGTTAGAGTCAGTGGCGCCAACTTCTGAAAAATATTAGGTGGGCTTCAAAAATTTTGAGTGAAATAACACATATATATTCTTTCCTCCTTAGTGTGTATGTGTGTGGAGAGAGAGAGGGGATGACCGAATGACTAAAGATGATAATTTGAAATTAAATTATGCTTTTTTTTCTAAGCAAGTTTTTAAATTATATAATTTAATTATAATTTTATAAATAATTTTATCAAAATATACTCTTATAAGTTCTACCTTATAAATACATTAATATTTATTTTAAATAAGACTGGAATTGAACTAACTATTGAAAGTGCAAAAAACTAAATGTCAAGAAAAGCATACATTTTAGTCAACTAAGTGTTTTATCATTTCAAGCCATCAAAACAGATGGCAAAATATGCTGGGAATTTGTTTTCGTGAGAAATTTAACTATACATCCGCTGAAGAGGTTTTCAGTGCTCCTGTAAGTCTAATCGATGTCTTTATTATTTTTCGAACAAAATTATTTTAAGAACGTTAATAAAACCAAATTTCATTTCAACAATTACAAAAAAAAAAAAAAAAAAAAAAAAAAAAAAAAATCGAATTAAATCAATTGAAATTGGGTGGGCTCGGGCCCCAAGAGCACATATAAGTTGGCGCCTCTGGTTAGAGTTACAGTAAAGCTAGAGATCCCACTTACATAACTTCCAGGTTGTGTAATATTTAAACGGAGCTTCTGACTGTAAAATAGTCAATGAAACATCGTTTCATTTTGAAAAACCTATCCAATGATCTGCCACTCAATAGGGTGCATAAAAAGTTTTTTTCGTTTCTACCGCCATTTTGTATTTTACGGCCGCCATTTTGAATTTATAAAAACAAAGCCTAGCCTATAACCACCTGATGGTTAAGACGAATTGATAGAGACCTCATTCATTAAAATCCATCCAGCCTTTGGGATGTGTCGAGGGTATAAAGAAATCTACATACCCAGATACGCGTGAAACACATAACCCTTCTTGGCAGTCGGGTAAAAAGGATAAGTCATAAAAATTCTCCAAAATCTGAGGAAGGTATTCTACTGTATTTAGGGATTATTTTACATACATTTATCAATAGCAAAAAAGTTTATAATGTAAGAATTTGGAATAAATCAATAAGTTGTAGTTAGGGGAGGTAGGGGAGGTTTGATACATAGGGAGGGTTGATACATTGACAATTTTTCTCAACAAATGGCATTAACAGCCATTCTAACACATGTGAAGGCTTCTTTTATTTGTTGAAGCCATCATTAGATGGACTAATCAGTGAAGAACTGACAACTTTTCTTTTCTTTTAATTTTGAGGATTTTTGGAATGTTAATGTAATTTTTTTCAATGACTGATTTTCTTTCATAACTCTTATTATTGTGAAGATAATATCTTGTATTTTTTTAATTTATAAAGCACATTGTTAGGATTAGTTTTACTAGAAAGTAGATTACCATTTTGCAACTGCATTTGTACAAAGTGATTGAAAATCCAATAAGGCAAAATAGGGAGAAATGATACATTAGTACTGGGGAGAAATGATGCACTTGTATATTTGAAATTTAATAGTTTTTTTAAGTTTTCAAACTAATATAGGACTGTAATATTCATTATTGTTTTACAGCAAGAGCTACTGAAATTGGAGAAGGAAGAACAAAGAAACTATTCATAGACATTATGTAGGTTACATAGAAAAGCAGTGCGATGATAGATTGTTAGTTCGCTTTCCTCGTCATGTAGAAAGGAAAAAGTTTAAATGGCCTGAAAGGAAAAATGTTTCTATAATTTACGAAGAGCAAATTGAAAAAACATTAAATCTACCCGATTTTACTTATCAAATTGATAGAGTTATTAGTTTTTCTTTTAACCATTTTAGGAGTGGTGGTATGTTTATGAAACCACTTAATTTTAATTCCCAAACGCCACATTGGAACCAGCATTTTGGTAAAATATTTTCCTTTTAGTATGAAAGTGAAATATATCCCTTTTCTTATTTCTAATTAAATTTGTTGGTAAATTCCGGTGCCATTCATTTATTCAACACTTTAGCATTGAAAATGCTTTGCCCCTGAAAGGGTTAAAGGAATCTTAAATGTGCTAAATTTATGTTAAATTGTTTGCAAATCAGCAATGTTCACTTCATTTTTCCTTGCATCTAGATCTCTAGGGTTTTTTATTTTCATTATTTATTTTCTAAAAAGTGTGTTAATAGGATTGTTTAAATAATAGTGTGATATCGTACCTTCGCCACAAATTTTCGACGGGGAAAGCAACAGGCATTTCCGTGGAGGACAATGGTCTTTTGTATAAAGGCATGCAAGGGAAATACCAGGCATACTTCTGCCCTTGGGATCTGCTCAACAGGGTATTTCAACTTTTCCAAGAAATAGGGGTGGCTGGACAATGTGTGGGAATTCGTCCCTAAAGTGAAAGTAAAAAGAGACTCAGGCAGAAGCTAGTGTGGAGGCTGATAGTAGACTGGGTGACACTGATGAAGTGAGGTTGTTTTTTTACCAACGGAAGAGATGCGAGTAAAAATCGTTTTACTCAGGTTGGCTATGAGAAGCATAGAACTGTTAATAAAAAGTGAGAGTGTCTACCTATGAATGGTAAAGTTTGTTATTACATTTTTCAAATCTATCTTAGTTGTTCTAATAAAGGACTTTGGTAAGAAATATGTATTATTTTTCTACGATCATCTCACAAGAGCTTAGTGAACCAAAAAGCTCTGGCCCACTACATCACAGCTATAGTATTATAAATGGTGGCAGCTGTGGGATTAATTAGGTCTAGCATAAATTAGACTGGACACACGTGAACTTGATGTACAGAAGGAAACTGTGTTAGAAACAAGGACAGTCGGTGATGAAATCTTGTGTTTGACGAGAAAGATTTTCAAGTGTATCCGGTGAGGAACTGTGAAATCTGGAGTGTCGAATATGTTAGCTGGTATGTAACAAGGACTAAGGATTCGACGATATAGAAAATTTCTTCAGTAAACATCCAGTGCAGTGGATAGAAGACTATTCATCGATCGCCCTTAGGAATCCATGGAGACAGCTTGTGTGTAAATTTCCCGGCGGAAATCAAGTTAGATCCGGAGATACGACAATAACTGAAAAAAAAAAGTGCAGGAAAGCCTTGGAGCAGTGTGGAGAAATGTCTACATTTGAAGGTAAGCCCTTTTATGAAATTTTCCAGAGAGGTCTGTTAGGATTTAATATTGTATATGTCTGTTCTTGGTAATTTGTATATGTTTAATAGATAAAAAGTCTAGGGTAGCTATTAATTTGGGATCGAAATTTTTAGTTAGAATTTTTATATTAAACGGGTTTCTTATGGTCTGTACGGTAATTCATTTGGTTTTGAAAATTTAATATTTATGTATTTCATAATTTACTTGAGGATAGTAAATTACGGTGGATTAATAAAAGAATATTAATCATTAAAATTAATCATAGTTGTGGATGTAACTTTTAGTTATAAAGTTGGGGCATATACAGCTTTTGTTTATTACAGCAATAAAGTTATTTGAAATTTTATGGGTATGCTGTAGGAAATAGCAGGATTAGTTGTTTTTACATAAATTGTATTTATATAGTGCTGTGAGTATCAAAATAATTTTGAGGATTTACTCAGTTTTAAAGGATATAACAAGTGCACTAAAATTTTCGGCAGGAAAATTGTATTATTGTTTTATGCATTGAAATATATCTAGAGGATAAAATTCTATCCCTTATTGTAATTTTTATTGTGTTTTACAAATTGTATATATTTGTGTATTGTTGTGATTAGTATATTTTGGGGGAAAACAATGGAAGAATTTCTAGGGAAATATACTAAAAACATCTTGCTTTTGCTGGCAGAGGAATTTGAGACCAACGTGTCGGCAACTGATAAGAAAAAAATTATAATTCAGGCTATTTTAGCAGCATCGGATTATAAGGAGAGTTTTGCTAAATCGAATTTAGAATGTATTCTTAAGGAGGATGCAGAACGAAAAGAAATGGAACGGGAAAAATTAGCTTTGGAACGGGAAGACGAAGAGCGCGAAAAAACTAGACAATTTGAGTTAGAAAAATTAAGAATTCAAAATTCTTTGGAAACTGTTAGTCTTTCGTCTAGTGATATGAATGTAGGTTCGCATAGGAATCCAAAAATTAATTTGAAAGAATTAGTTCCACGTTTTGATTGTAAATTAATTGACATCACTCTTTTCTTTATGATCTTTGAAAACCAGCGGAAAAAGCTAAAATTTCGCAAGAGGATATGGTTAGCCAATTAATTCCCTTATTGCCATCAGATATCGCGAAAATTATAGTGAAGCAACCAGCAGAATTAGGAGATGATTTTCAACATGTAAAAAAAGTTTTATTAAATCGTTTTAGATTGGGAACAGGTGCTTTAAAACAGAAGTTTGAAAATCATCAAAGGAAACCTGGAGCGTTATGGGTAGACTTGGTATATGAATTAAGGGGTTATTTGGATAATTGGTTGGAATCATTAGAAATAAAGGATTTCGAGTCTTTAAAAGAGCTCATGCTCACAGAGCAAGTAAAAAAACGCGTTCCTTTTGAAGTAAAAGAAAAATTTATGGATGAATGGGATGAAATGAAAGAGGCTTCGAAACTTGCTGATAAATGTGACAAATATGAGAGTATTAGAAGTAGTTTTAGGAAATCAGAAAAAAAATCTTTGGAAAAAAAAACCTTATTCAGAGATGCAAAGAAGCAATTTAAATCCGAAAATTAGGGGTGAAGTAAAAGCTAAATCGGAGTTAGAGAATAAAACGGAAAATTTTAAAAATGATAAACTTAAACAAGATCAGGCTTTTGAGAGGAAAAAGCAGATTAGGTGTTTTTTTTTTGTAATCAACCAGGGCACATAAAACCAGATTGTGCGGAATGGTTAAAAAAGAAAAATCAGTTCAATACAGTTAATCATTTAGGTAATGATGTTGATTTAGGGGATTGTTTTAAACCTTATCTAAAAAAAGCTCTAATAAACGGGGTTGAAAGACACTATTTGAGGGACACAGGAGCAGGGATTGATCTATGCGATAGAAATTGGGTTAAAACAGAGGATTTTACTGGAGATATAACTTGGGTACGTCAACCTCTTGATAATGAATGTAAATGTTTACCATTAGCATGGGTGACTATAAAAGGGGATTTTGGTTGCATCACCACTAAGGCGGCGATTAAACCATCGGAGTCGGAGCAAGGTTACTATCTCTTAGGTAATAAAACTGCTGAGCTTATTGAGCAAAATAAAGGAAATGGTGTTCCTATAAATATGGTGGTTACCCGTAGTAAGACGAATTCTTTAAAAAAAGGAATGGAGCAACGGGATGTTGATAAGGAAATGTCGTTTGTTGATCAGGCAAAGTTAGAAGGCCTACCAGGTAGGGTAGTTCTACCAGGTAGGGTAGATAAAATTGGGGATTGCTCACAGAACAAAGAAACGCAGGTAGTTCAAATGGATGAGAATAGACAGGATGAAAGTCAAATCGAAGATCTTATGTTATTACCGAAATGGGAGGTGAAAGATAATGTGGGATTGAATAAAATTACAGCGAAAGATTTCAGCTTAGCTCAGAAACAGTGCTTATCTTTAAAAACATTATGGGAAACGGCAAATAATGTAGAAGAAAAGGAATTTAAAATAATGGGAAATAAATTAGTAAGAGTTTAACATTCAAATAGTGGGGATGAGAAATTACAATTATGTTTGCCATTAGAATTTAGAGAGAAAATAATGAAGATGTGTCATGAGGAAGTTGCGGGACATTTAGGGGCGACTAAAACAAAAGATAGGGTAATCAAATGCTATTTTTGGCCAAATTGTTACAAGGAAATTAAGGCATTTGTAAGAACTTGCGATCTGTGTCAAAAGGTTGGTAAAAATAGAGATAAAAAGAAAGCCCCCTTGAAGCTCGTGCCAATAATTTCAGAAGTTTTCTCCAGGATAAATATTGATGGTGTAGGCCCTTTGAGTTTAAGCGAGAAAAATAATAGATACTTGATTACTTCAATTTGTGTTGCGTCAAAATATCCAGATGCGATTCCAGTAGAAGATTTAACTTCTCCGTCAGTGATTGAGGGACTAATACAAATATTTTCTAGGACTGGTTATCCAAAAGAGGTACAATGTGATTTGGGTAGGTCATTTACAAGTGAGTTGGCATCGGAATTTTTTGATAGGTTTGGTATTAAGGTTGTACATAGTTCAGTTTGCCACCCAGAATCGAATAGCGTTGAACGGATGCATGGTAGTTTAAAAAAGGTTATAAAGACACTATGTTTGGAGGCAGGAAAGGATTGGGAAGCAGTCTTGCCAATGGCTTTATTTGCTTTGAGGACTGTAAGTCATGAAAGCACGGGATTTAGCCCTGCTGAGCTTGTACATGGTAAGAATTTACGAATGCCACATACTCTTGTATATGAAAATTGGATGGAAAAGAAAACGGTAAATCAGAATGTAGTGGACTATATTTTGAACTTAAGTAATAGATTGAAACATTGTTAAGAATTAGCGTGTAAAAGAATGAAAGAGTGTCAGGAGAAACGAAAACAATGGTATGATAAGAATGCGGTGTATAGAAAATTTAATGTTGGAGATAAAGTGTTAGTTCTGGCTACTTCGAAACCAAATAAAATGGCGGTTGATTGGATAGGACCGGGAACTATTACTAGCGTAATATCTCAAACTAATTATACTATCGATATTCCGGAAAAGAGAAATAAGTCTACTATTTATCATGTTAATTTAATTAAACCATGTTATAGTAGACCTGAATTTGTAAATTTGTTGATTGATGAGGAGTGTGAGGAAATTGAGGATCAAACGGAAATTCCTTATCCCATTGCGGATCCCACTCAATTAGAGTTTTGGGAATTAGTAAAAGAAAGTAATTTGGAAAAACGTGTTTCTACAGAGCAAATAGGAGATTTCAGGACAATGATTGAGCGTCATATGAAAGTTTTTTCTACGGACCCTGGGAGTACCCCGTTAGTTAAAATGGACATTGTTTTAACGGATGATGTGCCGGTAAGATCAAAACCATATCGTATGTCGCCGAGGCAATTAGAGTTTATGCGTGAAGAGATTCGGAGGCTTTTAGATTTGGGTGTGATTGAAGTCGGGCAATCAGATTATGCTTCGCCTATGATTTTAGTTGAGAGTGCGGGTAAAGACGCTCGCCCTTGTGTGGACTATAGGAAATTAAATGCAAAGACCAGAACTGAATTTTTCCCTTTGCCAAATATTGAAGAGGTTGTTGAGAAAGTGAGTACAGCGCCTTTTATTACTGTTATGGATCTGACGAAAGGTTATTTTCAGATTCCTCTCACGGAAGAAGCTCAGAGATATGCGGCTTTTGTAACACCATTTGGGACTTTTTTACCTAAAGTCATGATGTTTGGACTTTTAAATTCAGCATATTATTTTTGTAAATTGATTGCCATAGTTTTATATATGTTAGAGTCATTTGCGGTTCCATATATCGATGACATAGCTATATTTTCTTTGACATGGGAATAGCATTTAAAAGATGTGGAAGCGGTTCTTAAGTGGTTAAAAGAAGCAAATCTAACGGTGAAACCATCCAAATGCCAATTCGCGCAAGATCACGTAAAATTTCTGGGACACGAAGTTGGGTCAGGAAAAAGGTCTCCTAGTGAAGCTAAATTGCAGGCTATTAAAGATTTTCCAATTCCGACGACGAAAACACAGCTAAGAGCATATCTGGGAATGGTAGGGTATTACGCGAGGTACATAAAGAATTATGCTACCATAGCAGTGCCGTTAACAGATGCTTTAAAAGGGAAAAGAAAAAAAGAAAAAATCATATGGGACGAGAAGTGTAATAATGCATTTGAAGAATTAAAGCTAAAATTAATGAAAAGTCCTGTGTTATATGCGCCTGATTTTAAGCAGAAATTCATTGTGCAAACAGATGCGAGTTTGTATGGGGCAGGAATTGTTTTATCTCAAATTATTGCAGGTGAAGAGCATCCAATTTTGTATTTCAAATGAAAAACAAATTTCAAATTAATTTTGCTTAAAAGGCGCAAAGACCAACTTAGTGAAAAATATTCCATGCCGGGAATCGAACCCGGGTCATCAGTATAGCGCATTGACGTTCTACCGCTAAACCACATGGAACGATACCCAGCCTGGAACTTCTCACTATTACAAGTTGGCAAGGCTACAAACGCGGCACAAGATGGAATATTTTCCGTGAGCCACCAACACGGGGCAAACACAGACACTAAATTAAATCCAGCATCGATGAATCTATATTAATATTTGGAATTTTTTCCAGAGAGAAACATTCGCCTTGAATACAATATTTCAAATGAAAAACAAATTTGAAATTTGAAAATTTGAAAGAAGATAATTTGAAATTTGTTTTTCATTTGAAATGATGTATTCAAGGCGAATGTTTCTCTCTGGAAAAATTTCCAAATATTAATATCCAATTTTGTATCTTAGCAAAAAATTTTCTCGTGCGGAGCAAAATTATAGCACGATTGAAAGAGAATTAGCGGCTATAGTATATGGATTAAAAAAATTAAATTATTATTTGGATGGGCAAAAATTTGAAATACAAACCGATCATAATCCATTAGTGTACTTAAAGAAAATGGTTGGTACAAACTCTCGTTTGACACGTTGGGCTCTATTTTTGCAGCCATTAAATTTTGAAATTACACATAAGCCAGGAAAATTACATGGAAATGCAGATGGTCTAAGTAGGAAGATTTAGAATCAGAGTTAGATTTTCTGTTTGGAATTTAGTGTTCAAAATTTTAATACTTGTAATTAGGGCTTTTTATTAAGATATTGTGCTGTATGTAAAAATTTAGTTACCTAGATTGTGTTATAGTGTTTTTTTTTTCTTTTTTGAGTTAGTATTATATTCAAATATTTTAAATTTAAATTAATTGTTCTAGCATCAAAAATGTAAATTATTTTTATTCTTTTGATTAATTATGTGTAAGGAAAATTCTAAAAATTTCATATTTTGGTATGTCCTTTGAAACTGAGAGTGGGTATTCTTGAATTTAAGTAGAACTTTCATAATTGGGTCAAAAGTCTAAATGATATTTTATTGCTGATTTAATGGTGTGCTTGACCTCTCGGAAAATCTATTAAAAGGGCTTATTATGTGAATTCATGCCAAATATTTCCTGTGGAAATCTGTTTTGGGGGGAGGTGTTGTGATATCGTACCTTCGCCACAAATTTTCGACGGGGAAAGTAACAGGCATTTCCGTGGAGGATAATGGTCTTTTGTGTAAAGGCATGCAAGGGAAATACCATGCATACTTCTGCCCTTGGGATCTGCTCAACAGGGTATTTCAACTTTTCCAAGAAATAGGGGTGGCTGGACAATGTGTGGGAATTCGCCCCTAAAGTGAAAGTAAAAAGAGACTCAGTCAGAAGCTAGTGTGGAGGCTGATAGTAGACTGGGTGACACTGATGAAGTGAGGTTGTTTTTTTACCAACGGAAGAGATGCGAGTAAAAATCGTTTTACTCAGGTTGCCTATGAGAAGTATAGAACTGTTAATAAAAACTGAGAGTGTCTACCTATGAATGGTAAAGTTTGTTATTACATTTTTCAAATCTATCTTAGTTGTTCTAATAAAGGACTTTGGTAAGAAATATGTATTATTTTTCTACGATCATCTCACAAGAGCTTAGTGAACCAAAAAGCTCTGGCCCACTATATCACAATAGCAATAGTTAAAATATTTTTGTAAAAAACATTTCTGAAACAAAAATATTTCAATGTCATTTCCTTTCAAATTTAACTTAAATATTTCGAGATTTATCATAAAAATTGTATGACACATAAATTGAATTGTCTGCATTTTTTTTTCAATGTACATAACAATGTAATCAACCTCCCTTGCTAGTGTATCAATCCTCCCCAGTAATGGGGAGATTTGATACAGTAGTATCCATTCAAAATAATTGGGATATATTTTTTGAATGACTATTTTTTAAATTCACAATATTTTTAATAAATGAATAAAACGTCACTTTATAAGAAAACACGAAAAATTTGTTTAAAAATAGCTTTCTAAGGGTTGTAAAAAATTAGTAAGAAAAAAAGTGTATCATACCTCCCCTACTCCGTTCGAGTCTTTGAGGATGTGAAAACATCTAACAATGACGTCTGAACCGACATTTTTTTCTTTTTTGCTCTTAGAAGCTCTTTGAGCTTCCTAGAATTAGTTTTCTTAAGCTTTTTCTAGTGACTGTTTTTGTTTGTTTGTTTGTCACTATCAATTAACTGTCGCTTTAAACTTTCCCTTCATAGAAACAAAAGTTTTCAAAAAAGTTCAAAGTGCGTCTTAATGACGGATTTTATTTTTCCAGGACATACGGCGTAAACACGGGGTGACATAAGTCGGGGTACTACTGTGCTTTAATTTCTGAGAAACGTGTTGCCATGACGACAAGTGCTGGAAACGGCCACCATTCGCTTCAGAAATTATTCAGGTGGTCAAGTGTTGTAACAAAATGACTGCCTTCCCTTATTTTTATAGAATATAGATGGCGCTGTTGCCACTGTCGGCAAAATATCCTGAGATATTTTGCCAAACATGAAGTGAAGTGAAGGTATGTAATTATGATTGTTCGGGTTTAAGTAAAGTTTCGGCGTGTGTTCGAAATGCATCTCCCCTAGAGATGTTTTTATGGAAATATGTATGTTCCAAAGTTATTTTGCGAAGCTCTGGAAAACCGAAGTTGCCTAGTTTTCGAGATCGAATCTCAGGACGATTAAACATCGTAATGTAATCTGTCCTTGAAAAGTGTTTTTTTTTTTTTTTTTTTTTTTTTTTTTTTCTTATGAAGGGTCATTTTAACGGATAGAAAATTTCTTCAAAAATACGGAATATATCGCTCACCCGCAAGAAAAGTGAGACATTACGCAAAAATTCATTTTGCGTTTTATTCCCCTAATAGGTCTGTGATAGGTGCGACTTGCTACACAAAGAGTTTCATAGGTGTAGTTACACGAGGAATCACTTTATTACGCTAGATGTCCATTCGTGACCACAAAAGAGAGGTGAATTTTGTGGGGAGGTAAAATTACCCAACCCTCGGGTTTTATACTTTAATGTACAGTCGTGGAAAAAAAAAGTAAACACCCCCTACTAACTCTTCAACAAATTATCGTAGACGGAAGTTACTGGTACCGCAGATTAAGAAATTTTTGTCTGAGCAGTAAATCGGAAGAAGTTATTGTACATTTTCGTTAGTAATGATATTAAATTTTCGCAGATTAAGAAATTTTTGTCTGAGCAGTAAATCGGAAGAAGTTATTGTATATTTTCGTTAGTAGACATAATAAATTTTCGTAGATTTAGAAATGTTTTTCGAGTAAATCGGAAGAAGTTATTGTATATTTTTGTTAGTAGATATATTAATTTTTTTAGATTAAGAAAATTTTGTGTGAGTAAATTGGAAGAAGTTATTGTATATTTTTATTAGTAGTTATATTAAATTTTCGTAAATTACGAAACTTTTGTGTGAGTAAATCAGAAGAAGTTATTGTATATTTTCGTTAGTAGTTATATTAAATTTTCGTAGATTAAGAAACTTTTGTCTTTTATTACAATGTACAGTCGTGGAAGAAAAAAAAGTAAACACCCCCTACTAACTCCTCAACAAATCATCATAGAAGAAAGTTACTGGTACCGAACGATTTGAAATAAAGTCTACTTTTAAATGATGTATATAAAATTTGCTTAGAGGGTCATCTACATATTAGAACGAAAACAAACCTCACTTTTTTCAATGGCAATACCCAATTTTAACGAGATATGTCAAATCTTCGGTTCAAACCATGCCTAGACACCAAATTTCAAGTCATTTGAATGCTAAGTTTTTGAATTATAAACATTCAAAATTTAGTGCTTCTAATGTTAAATTCCATTTTCATATTTTTATTAATATCTCCTGAAATTATGCTCCTAATGTACTAATTTTTTGTGTAGCTATAAAACTAATGTGCCCAAACATAAATACGCTTAATTTGAAATTTTTATAATTTCATGATATGAATTATGAATTATGAAATTAATATTCGAAAAAATTATGAATTGCAACCTACCATTTTTTTGATGGATTTAGATTTATTAAGTTCTGCTTTATGAAAATCCAAAATTTCACATTTTTCTTTCAAATAGTTTTCAAATTATGCTTAAAAAACGGCAAAATGATAGTTTAAGGGGCCGTCTATGATAGAAGAGAGTAAATATTTTGAAATTCGCTCTGCTGCCTTGTTATCTAACAGGCTTCATTGACTGCTTAAGGCGCCTTGATCAAGAAGGGGGCTCTCTCGGTTAGCAATCGACAACTCAACTTCAATTTGGATACAGCCCGTAAAATACGCTCGTTTTAAAATAATTAATTTCTCGGAAACTTATGGTACGAATTGCATAAAAATTTGTTTTTAGGCTAATTGAAGGGTGTAGAAAAAAATGAAGTTATGTTTCGTTTTAATATGTAGATGGCCTTCTAAGCAAATTTTATATACATCATTTAAAAGTAGATTTTACTTCCAATCATTCGGTATCAGTAACTTTCTTCTACGATAGTTTGTTGCGGAGTTAATAGGGGGTGTTTACTTTTTTTTTTTTTTTTTTTCCCACGACTGTACGTTTTCACTCCTTGCATGTAGAGCTAAGAGCTGTAATTTCATGTTACAGTAAAATCATGCAAATTTTCTGTTGGCTCTCCCGTGAACTTGACTTTTGTTGAGATATGTCACTTTTTTAGCGGGTGAGTGTTATGTTATAAAACTGAAACTTAAAATCGGATATTTCAGAAATCACAGTACTGGAGTCCCGATTGCAAGTGCAATTTTCTTATTTTAACTTTTTTTATTTAATTTTTTTTTTCTTGGAACAAAAGATAGATAATTAATAAATTTCTTTAAAAAAAATAATCTTTTATTTTCTTAAAATACCGCACTCAAGGCCGTAGCCAATCGGAGATCCCACTGTTTAAACCGCCTCCGAAATTTTTTCTAGGTTAAATATTCTAAATACGCCTTTAAAGTATCAACCAAGATAGTTAAGAAAAAAAAAACTACAACCAAAAGTCTAAAATTCCCGCATATCTTTTTTTTTTATGAATGCGATTTCTAGAAAGTCTTTAAAATGAATACAATTCTTTGGAATGCGACTCTGTAAATGCGGGATTTCTATGCTATCAGAAAAAATGGCTACAATATTCTAATATAGATTCAATTCTCCAGCTTGTTTAACTGAAAGTCTTGAAGAATACGATGAGAGTCGTATTCCAAATATGCACAAATTGACAAATTTGGCAAAAACGTAGCCGTTTAGACATGTTCTTGCGAAGACATTTTTGACAAAAAAATTTGAAAGTTGAAGAAGAACATTGAAAAAATATGTAAAACAGCTTAAGAATTTTTATTTATTAATTATTATTATTATTATTAATTATTGTTATTATTATTATTATTATTATTATTATTATTATTATTATTATTTATTATTACTATTATTATTATTTATTATTATTACTATTATTACTATTTATTATTATTATTATTATTATTATTATTATTATTATTATTATTATTTGGTGAACGCGAATCACGAACATTGCCAAAGTAAATTCAACACCAATACAAATGCAATTATCAATTGAATGGTTAAGTGGAAGAACATGTTAAGTAACAAAAATTACATTTCAAGAAATTTGAGGTGAAAGCTTTTGCTGTAAATTTTAATGATTTATTTTCTGTTTGATACCATGTGTTTAAAATATTAACATGTACAGTACTAAACTCTCTCAGAAAAACTTATTCATATTTAATTTTCAAATATTAAAAATTATTAATATTATTGACATTATTAAATATTAAAATACTAAATATTAATGAATAATCTCTTAAATCTTCAAGACTAAATAGAATCTTAGTATTTTAGCTTCACCATGTGATAGGATACCTCATAACGCTTTCATCCAAAAGATAATTTTTTTTTTTTTTTTAAATGTAGCATAGCATGTTCATCCACTCAGCTATTCAATTTTTTTGCAATGAACAAGGCTCAAATATTCGATTTTCTTTTGTACAAAATACAAACATACTCCAATTAAGAATAACTAACTTTTAACTAATTTCATCTCTATTAAATTATTGAAAACAAAGTTTAAAATAAGATAATAAGATTTAAAATTTGAACCTACAAATTCCCCCCCGGAATACTTTTCTGTGTACGGCCTTGATCAAAGTACGTTTAAATAACCAATCTTGTGCATTTAACAAATAGTACTTTTGCTGTTTTACAAGAAAAACTTAAACTTACTTTATATGAAAGACAGCTATTCAAAACAGTTTTATTTGTTTTCGTCTTCCGATTACTTGAAGTGTATTTACGGCTGTTTTTGCTTTAGCTGTCAAACTCATTAAACATTCCGGAAGTAACCGGAAATTGCAGTTTAATGAGTTTCAAGAAGGAAAAGGTTTTCTAATATTAATATTAAAGAAGGCTTAACAATTAAAGCTGGAGGTATTTAAAAAATTAAGGCCAATAGATATTTCAAATAGATTTTCAGAAATAAAAACTGGGGCAAGTAATTGTGTTTCTATAATGTTAAATTCACATCAGAACTTTCGATTTTATTTTGTTCTATTAATTTTTTATTTTATTTTATTTATTTATTTATTTTAATAAGTAAATGTAATTTCACAGCCCTTTTTTTCCACCAAAGATATAAATAAAAATTTTATTTAAAAATTTTGGTACAGATCTTGATAAAAATTACATAAAAATGTGGTAGTATAAAAAAATATCCCTCCAAGGGTGTTAAAGGAGTTTTCCGAGAAACATGAACTTTATGAAGAGTCAATTATGAGAGACTCTATTAATTATGGTTTCATTTATCTAAGATTTACTGTATAAAGTTTTGTGATGTTGCGAGTATAATCAACTTTCGGTTTGTGGAATATTTCACAATTTCCTAAACGGGAATTTTCAGGTAGACTGAAACGGCGCCAATAGTCATGTGATTTTACTAGAGAATTGTTATTAAAACATTTTTGTTCTTTATATTTTTAGTAATGGTGTAAATTTGAACGCAGCGTGCAAGGCTGCATTTTTTGTCTTCTTCTTCTAAAATAGAAGAAATGTTATATTAGTATATGCAATAGAACCTGGATTATCCGAAGTAATTGGGACCGACCATCTTTCGGATAATCGAAATTTTCGGATAATCGAGAATGCTTTAATTTTAAAATTAAGGGCAAATATGTGCGCTATTTCTTATTATGGTAGCAAGTGCTTAATAAAAATAAATCAATAGCAAAATAGAAACAAGAATAAGCTATCTGAATTTTAATTTTCAAATTAAATACCTTTTATATATTTCACAAGGGTTTGAACACAAAGTTTTGTTTGTTGAAGTTTCGATTGCCTTTGCTTTGCAGCTGTATCATGAAGTTTTTTTTTAAATAATACTGGTTCACCAGTATCACAGTCATTCTGCTGTTTTCTGCATAAAACTTTTTCATTTTTGCAGCATCTCTCTTCATAACACTAACTGCTGCAATACCAATGCCGTATTCTTGAGCTTATTTTGTCATACTTTCACCCGATTGTACATGATTTACGATTTGAATTTTTCTTCTATACTTAAAGTAATGCGGGATTTTTTTTTTTTTTTTTTTTTTACACGTGATAAAAATGAAAATTTTTACTCTAGTAAAAATCTCATACGGAAGCTCAAGTTAAATTCAAAGAAATTTTAAGAAAGGGGGTCCAAAATATTTATTTGTACTCGTTGTTTGAAAAGGACCGCTTGCACACGAGGAATGTGATAGTTAAAAAAAAAGCTTTAAAAATGGATTTCGGTTAACAGAGAGTTTCGGTTAAAAGAGTTTTGGATAAAAGAGGTTCTGTTGTAATAAGTAGTTATAAGTAAATTAATCTCGAGCATGAAAACATGCTCGTCATGGCGTCTGGAGAAGAAAATGATTGTATATTTTTTAATCTGTCATGAAATTAAGGCTGGCTGGATGTTATAAGTTCTAGAAATTTAAGATGATTTTTCTAAAATCTGTAAATATGATGTATAAATGTAAATTATGTATATAGTCTGATTGTCAATAATAATCTACAAAAGCATCTCTTGCTGGTGATTATTCTTAAATGAGGAACACAATAATAAAATATTTCGATGTTATTTTGCTTCAGAACATCATAATACGTGTAAGTATGCTGCTTTAAGGTGAAATTATATAGAATACCGACTTCTTGAAATTTGCTCTCCCAATAACTTTCATGAACTGTGTTATAAATTGAAACTCGCGGACTATATGATTATTATTCATTGCGGTTCAAATATCTGGCTATTTTCTGAAATTTTACAGCAATTTTTATAAATTAGCAAAATATATGAAAAATCATATGGATAGTTTGAAAGGTTATATGTATGTTGGAAATTTTTATTTTGCGGCTTATATTGTAGCGCATTACACTCTTAGTAACGCTAATTGTATAGTTGTTGAAGGAATATTAGTAAATAATGATTGTTCTTCACTGTAAAAAAAAAAAAAAAAGGACTAAAATACGGAAATACTACTGGCAATCTAGACGCCAGTACTATTTCCGTATTTTAATATTTTAACGGAACTTTTCCCCGGTAAATTGCAGAAAATGTTCCGTTTTTTGGAATTTAAAAGAAATTTTTCTGTAATTTACTGGTAAAAAGTTCCGTAAAAATACGGATATAGTACAGGCGCCTAGATTGCCAATAGTATTTCCGTATTTCAGTCCGTTTTTTTTTGTTTTTTTTACTGTCGTGAGGACATTTTTCGTACACTGCAAATAGAAGCGTCTTAAATTTAGACACATATGTGACTGAAAAAGAATTTTAGACACTTAAGTGTCTTAATCTGAAAATTAAGACACTATAGATGTCTTAATTTAAGATACATAAGCGTCTTACTATGACCATGGTGTAAACGAACTGAGAATAATATCTAAAATATCCGCAAACGTCTTATTTTAAGACACTTCATTGCTTTTAACGTGTCTTAATTTAAGACGTTTTGATTCTTCCGACGCAATAACCACCAGGGGGCACTGGGGCACTGCCAGTCGCGCATGCGTATTAGATGTCTTCGTTCAAAGTTGGTATACGTTGTAATTCTAACAAAGTTTGTTTTTATGAACGCGTGTATTTTAATTCGTTTTTTGCGAAATGTGAAGTACTGTGATTTAAATTCGTATTCACTTGGATTATTTGTTTATTGAATACATACATCTGACGTGTGTGCTTGACATCAAATGTCTCTTAGAAGCTGTCGTCCATATAAGGGCGGGATAGACACAGAACAGAAGTACACGACGGTTGAAGATTACACCCGGAAATTCTACAAAGCGTGTGCAATGGGCTTAGTGTTAACTCGTATTAATTTATATCAATAATATTGTGTTATTCATCTTCGTCCTGTCGAAGCTGGCAAAAAAAAAAGAAACTTTTGTCTGGCGGGCCCTGTTTTGAGGATGAAACATCTCATTCTTTAAATATGGCTAGTCGGATGTATTATGGGATTACCTTTTAAACTGATGAAAGTCTTTCTCCCTCACTGTGGTTGTGGTAGTTTTTAAAATTTCAAATCGAGGAATTTTTCTTACCTCTTGCAGCAACTCATGTAAGTTTCTTTATAGTAGTAAAATTAGTGTATTTTATGATTTTATTTATTGTACTAAACAAAATCTTGCATGAAATTTAATTAGTTTTGAATCTGTTCGCAAAAAACCCCACTAATTCTAGAAGTATATATTTTTAAACTTATGACGTTCTTTTTTATTACGAATTATATATTCAATGTCAGTTCTTAGTTTCAATTGATAATTTTTATCTCGCAGTAAAGGACGGCCACAAGGAAGTAAAGAAAAAAAAAACTTTGAAAGATGACCTAATGCTTTCTTACTTCCTGGCATAAAACCGCAGATTAAAAAAAGATAAATAAAGTAAATGAGACTCGTCTATTATATGAAGCTGCCTGTAAAAATATACATATGTATTTGATTTGCAATCAACTCTAATACTGATTTTTTTATTATTTTTAATAAAAAAGTAATTTGAAATTTATAATGGGAAAATTAAAAACCTCTAACTAGATTTCGTATTTAAAATTGTGGTAACTTTATTTATATGCACTTATACGAAAAATACAAAAATGACAGATGTTACTGTATATATTTAAGACGAAAGAAGTTTGGAAACCATAAGTTATTTTTTCCTCGTGTTTTTTTAATATAGAATATGTACTTATTTGTTTTTATTGATAGTTGAATAGCTTTTGTGAGTACCCTCTGATCTACATAAAAACTTGCCCATGTGGAAATATAATTTTTTTAAAACATAATTTTTAAATAAGTATTTTCATTTTTTTTTGGGGGGGGGAGGGGGGATTTTGCATGAATTTTTGTAAAGCTGATATCTTAAATCTTGCACTGATTGAAAGTTTTGAACTTTTAGAGTAGGACAAGTTTAAAAACGCAAATATATTTAACAAAATACCAAAGTCATTTTTTCCCCAATGTTATTAAAGTAGAATATTTATTTATTTATTTTCATTATTCACGACTGTACATTACGACTGTAGTGCCCCCAAATTTGATGTGCAATATTTGTAAAGCTTATATTTTAAATCTGTTTCGAAATTGTACTGATTATAATCAATATTTTGAACTTTTAAAGTAAAATAAGGTTAAAAACAAAATAAATTTAAAAAAATCTAATATTTAGATAAATATTTTTTGTTTTTTAATCTTGTTCTACTCCTGAAGTTCAAGATATTGATTATAATCAGTACAATGTCGTAAAAGATTTAAATTATCAGCGTAACGAAAATTGTATACCAAAACTGAGAGCACCAAAAAAAAAAAATCAGGCTGTATTGGGGGGGGGGGGGGGGGGGGCAGGACCACAGCCAAATATTTTTCTAGGATTCAACGTGGTCAAACATGGCTACGTATGATGCTTACAAAAAAATGGATGCGATTCAGACGTTTGAAGTGTCTGAAATTCAGACGCAAAAAGTGTCTGAAAAAATTCAGACATTTTAAAATGTCTGAAAATTGAACACTCCATTTCAGACACTTAAATGTCTGAATTTCAGACATTTTAATTTAGAGTGTACGTTACAAATATTGAACTATTTTTTTTTATATCTGCAAAAATTAAAAATAAGTTGAACAATAAGTTATTTTATAAATGATGTTGTCTTTTAATATACTAATTTATTTGAAGCAATCAATATTATACTCGTGTTTTTATTTTATTTATAAACCGGAGGATTTAATCCGAGCTTCCCGCGTTACAGAACGTATTGTCAAACGTAATATGTTAACTTAAACTGCACGTTCTTTGTACAATATATTTGCAATGTACAATATATTTGCACTGTACAATATATTTACATACTTGTGATAAGTTACTTAAAAATAACTATTGCACATTTCATTAATTTTATTATTTAATTATTAAAACTCATATCGACTCAAAGTTGTCGCTTTGTCACTGAAACATGGCTTATTAGCCATTGCATCATTAAGCATATTATGAAGCAATTTTCTAACGAAGATGATAAAATAAGACGATCCTTTAAATGCCCATATTTGAGCATCATTATCTAAACAAGGCATAAATAACGATTATTAAATATTGATGACAAATTAAGAAAGCGGCAGAATGAAAGCATTGTCGGTGAAGTATACATATTAATTTATACTGACGATGTATTGAAAATGCTTTCTTGAAACTTTTATATTTTTCTAAAAATTGAAAGTGCTTTTATTAAAAGATAAAGTGTGATAAATTGGATAATACAATTCAGAGTTCCGAATAGGTCAGGTTAAACCCTGCCCGAAATCGAAACACTTATTTGAAGTCAAACCAAACCCGGATCCGAGCACGACAAAAAAAATTTCATCATTTCTAACCCAACACACTTCAATTCCACACCGAAATGTTTAAACCCAAACTTGACCCGAAATTTGAAATAAAAGAAAATTAATCTATATTTTTAATACATTTACAGACTTGTTGAATGTGCCAATCCCAAAACTTTCTTCTATCTCATACTTCTTAATATTTCAAAAAGTAGTTACACATGTTAATACCTCAATATTATTAGTTCAATGCTGTACCAACTTTGATTTTCATCTTACATTTCTGCTTCAACCAATTAATCGGAGTATAAACAAGTTAATATCATGATCAAGATCATGATATTTATTAAAATCAATAGGTGTTCGTTATACTGTTGTACATCAGCTGTTTGGGAATAGCCGGTGTAGCAGGACGCGAGGACCCGTCTGCACGAGCCACCAGTGGACAATAGAACTACGAAAAATCGAGAAAATTATACAAAAATCACTATCACGCGAAATTTTTCCAAATTCAAGGAACACCTGCTGACCAGAGCCAAAAGTATGCGCAAAAAATTTCGTTCAATTCTATGCATAACTTTATACACTTTTCGGTGGCACAATAAAAAAAAATAGCACAAAAATTGCTATTACAGCGACCTCTTCCAATGGAATACTTTCAAATTCAAGGAGAAACTGCTGGCAACAGCCAAAAACATACACAAAACTTTTGGTTCAATTCTATGCATAACTTTAGACAGTTTTCGATGGTAAAATAATGAAAATGGCACAGATATCGCTATTAAAGTGACCCCTTCAGGCAGAATTTTTTCAAATTAAGGGAGAACCTGCTTGCCACAGCCAAAAACATACACAAAAAATTTGTTTCGATTCTATGTACAACTTAATACACTTTTCGATGGCATAATAATGAAAATGGCACAGTCATCGCTCATAATTACATCTCGCCCTTCCGGCGGAATATTTCCAAATTGAAGGGGTACTTGCTGACCATAGTCAAAAACATACACAAAAAATTTGGTTCAAATCTATGCATAATTTCACAAACTTTTCGATGGTACAATAAAAAAAATGGTACAGAAATCGCAATTATAGCGACCCTTCCGGCGGAATATTTCTAAATTGAAAGAGGACCTTCTTGCCACAGCCAAAAACAAAACATACACAAAAAATTTGGTTCAACTCTATGCGTAACTTCATACACTTTTCGGTGGTACAATGGTGGCATACGGACACACGGACAGACGGACAGACATTTAGTAAAAAGATTTTTTGGTGGGGTCGCTGGCCTCTAAAACGTGTAAATCCGTCGAAAAATATTTCGATAACAATACTTTCTTCCATTGAAGATAGAAGAAAGTAAAAACAAGTCAAAAATACATCAATTACATGTTTATGTAGAAAATGAACATAATTATACGAATTCACATAAAAATATATAGTTTTTCATCATCTGAAACAATATTCTGGACTTTAGTTTAAAAAATCGGGTTAACCTGATCGGAGATCTAAAAACAGAACGACACGTTTTAATGCCAAAAGACTATGAAAATTTAATTTTTCTAATTATTTGAAAAATTCTTGGTAACTTTTGCTCGTAAAAAATAGATTTTTTTTTTTTTGTTAGAACATGAAATTTTTTTCTGAACTGATTCTGCATAAAACTTGAAATTTCTTATTTTTTAAGAAAATAACTGTTTTGATGTAAAAGGCTTTAATTTGATGGTAAACAAGTTTGTAACTGGACGTACATTTCTAAAACTATAATGGTCTAGGAAATACGTATTGACCAGTCATAAGAGTGGAATAATGTATAAGTTAACTGCAATCGCCACAGCCAGTCGATGCGTTGTCGTCACTATGATGTCACAAATTAATACGAGTACCACGATAACAACAGTGACTAAAATGGGATTTCTCAATTCGTCACAAAATGAAAATGAGCCTCATTTGATGTCTCCAGAATGAAGTAGCAGTGACACTTTTTTTTTATTCATTTGCATCCCATCAGAAAGTGCAAAATATCAAAGTTACCTATTCGACCTATGTCACCAGATAAGGAAATATTTTATTCAAAATATCTATCACTTTTCTCACCAGTAATTTCTCTTTATTTAATCACGGAGACACGTAATGTGTATCATTTAATAAAGGTATTTTGAAACAGTAGTAGACATTTTGTAAAAAGTAATAATACTCAGTTTGGCTACAGTAGATTTGACTTATCATGACAACGATGCGAATTCATGACAGCAACAGTAAGAGTTACATTTTGGTCATGATACATTACTATAGGATCTATATAATGATACTATAGGTGCTATAGGATCATTATTTCGTTCGGGCAGAATTTTGAGATAATTTTCAGATTAGTGCCCAAATTTTTCAACTATTCTAATTGCATATTGTATTTTAAAAATTCCATTTCTTCAATATCATCTCGGTTTGATCATTTTGGTTATATGTTTAAAACACAGCATTTAATTTAGTTAAAAAGAAGCCATGATTAAAATTCGAACGACGATTTGTACATTTTTCAGAGTGTAAGTCATTTTTTACAAGTTCACCCACACATACATAAGTTCGTAAATACAAATTTAATTACATTTTACATTTAATCATAATAAAAAAAAATATATATATATTTTGCGTGCTTTTTCACGATTAAAAAATGGGCATATTTAAAAATTATCTATTACAGACAGTAAAATTAACATATAAAAATTCTTACTAAATTTATAATGGAACTAAATACATCTATATCTTCATATATGCATAGATATCTACAAAACAGTGTAACAGTTTTTTTTTTTTTTTTTCTGGTACTAATAGATAAACTAGCGAACAAAGATATCAGGCGTATATTTATTATTTTTGATTTCATTTTCTATGTAATGAAATTAGAAAAGTGATTTTGTTACATGGACAAATTCTTACATGGTTTTGAATGTTTACATTTTTCAATCGACTTGATTATATTTGAAAAAAAACTTAAGTTCAGTATTATGTTGAATCCCGTACAGTATAATAAAAATATTTATATAGGATTAATTGAAATTAGAATCATCAATTTGAATGCGTATTTATAGATACGAAAAGTTATCTAAATCTCTGAACATTGTTATCTGGATTTCTATTTATAATTTTTGAATGAAATTTCTGCGATATGGAATACTGCGAAGAATATTTTAGCTTATAGAATATTTTGTTTACAGAGTTATTTCCTTATATTTTCATAAGATCAGTTTTTTTCCATGAAACACATTATATTTTATACTTCGATGCACGCAATTAATCTCAAAATTATACATAAAAATGCATAATTAAAGTATTAGCAACTCAAAAAATATTTGTTCAAGAAAACATCCCTCAATCCAGTAACAGAATCTCCTAATCCAGAATTCCCATTCATCTAATAGAAATTCAACAAAATGGTACCCACAATTGGCCTCTTTGTATAAATTTTGGCTGGCAGATGGTATGTCGTACCCATCGTACCTTGTACTACAAAACTTCCAACAAAAAGAGCATCAACCGACAACACCAAAAGAAAGAACATGTTCCTCAAAAAGAACCCCCAAGACACGAACCCTTTGTGAACTATTTTGCGGCAGATCGAGTTTCTAGTCTTCTTTTTCTTCTGTTCGATGTTTTCTTTTCACAACCAACATCTGCCCATCAGAAATTTCTCTGCTTAACTTATATCGCAGGTATATCAGAATATGCACAGATGGTATCTATGAGGTGCTGTAAAGTGTACTTAAGATATCTTGAACTTCCAGTTAGTGATAGTCAAAAAAGTCGAGTGTATTTACTGATTTTGACTTCAGATAGCGAAACTAAAGTAATATAATATGGTTGTATTTACCTGTTTTTCAAATTTATTCATAAGGAAAATATTGTAGGTGATGGATGCTTTGTAAAATGTTTGGGAAGTAAATAATGAACTTAAAAAATTTCTCGTAGTCGGCATACAAATGCAAACATTTATTTCGTTATATATTTACAGTAATTAACAGATTTAAAAAATTAATACGTACGAGGGCAAACGACTTAACGTAATAATTCTCTTTTTTCTTTTTCTTTTCCTTTTATATTCGTTTTTTTTTTTTTTTTTTTTTTTTTTTTTTTGAATACGTTTCAGCAGCAACTTAGGAATTTTATCTCATATATTTACGGATGTCTTTGAAAATTAGTGATGTTAGCGTGCATATAATTGTGAAATTTCAGCTGAGCAACTTACTTATTTTGTTTAATTTCCTTTTGTATTGAAGGTTATAATTTCCATTTATTTTCTTTCAAAATTCAATACAAATTAAAAGCATGTCACCATTATTTCTAGTTTTCTTTTCACCCCTTTCGATTTTTTCGTTCACTACTAGGATCTGAAATATTACAACTAGAACTACTAGAATCTGAGAAAAATAAATTTATCTGCTTAACTTTTATCACAGGTATATCAGAATATGTCTTTCAGTTAGTGATAGTCGAAACGTCGAGAGTATTTACTGATTTTGAGTTCAGATAGCTAAACTAAAGTAATATTAATAAGGCTGTATTTACCTGTTTTCGAAATTTATTCAAATGATTTTTCATTTAGGAAAATATTGTAGGTCATGATTGGTTTGTAAAATGCTTGGGAAATCTGAGAGCATTTTTTGCATTCGACTTAAAAATATAGGTGGGTTGTGGTGTGTGTGTGTGTGTGTGAAGGAGGGTGTGGGATTGATTGCATAGGGGATCTCGGGGGCCCAACTTTAAAATTTTCAATATTAACACCTAATTTTAACATCACATTTGGATTTTACGGTAAATTTTACCTTAGTATACAAGCCGGAAAATCCTTCAGCCAAGCAGTATAGGAATAACGCAGGTTTAACATTTGTAACTGCTAAATGTAAGTTCAATTTTTAACACGTTAAGCGCCACGTCAGCCACCGGTGGCTGACAGCGAGCTTTCCGTTTAAAACGCGTCATTTACCGATGGCTGACGTCTAAAATATGATACAAAACTGAAAAAATATACATTGTTTTAAATAATTATTGAACAAATATTTAAAATTTACCTACCTTTTATTTATTACAGGATTATACTTTCTTAAAAATTACTTTAAACATTGTAAATTTTCAACGCTTTAGTGTCAGTCATCGTGGCATTCAACGTGTTAACAATTGCAAAACGATCTCAATACGGGTAGCTTTTTAAACATAAATCAAAACCTACTTGGCGGTATGAACTCTAATTTTGGAATTGCAGATTTGAAGCTTGTAGATATCGATTTTTATTAAAAATTCATGTTACAATTTAATTTTCTTTCGAAAATAAATTTTGAAACTATGTATACTTTAAAATAATTTTTCGTAAGCACTATGAATGAATCAATGCTATAAGTTTTTTTTAAACAGAAGTTTGAAATATAAATACAAAACAGCCCATTCTACCAAGTAATGTTTGAGGTTTTTGAAAAAATACTCGCATTGCAATTTGTTTTGCAATGGTTAAAAAATGAATTTAACACTACGAGTTTTATACTTTAAACCTATCCAATCCATAACTTATTTGGCCGAAGAATCTATTTGTAATCGTTTTCTTTTCGTCTAATGTAAAATTATAGGGAATTGAAAGCCGATAAAAGAAATCATTCTGCAAATTAAACGTAGACATTTTTTATTTACACTATTATTTTTAACTCAGTCATACTGATTGGTAAAGATATTATACATATTGAATTTTTCCAACTGAGCAAAGAAAAAAAAATGACCAACCCGGGACTCGAACCCAGAATCTTTGACTTAAATCGTCAGGTTGGTTGTATTTATGATGGCCAATTATCTGCACGAGGGATATAGGCCCGGGGGGGGGGAGTGCCCTTCGTGGTGGTCTTTCTAAGGGAACCTAACCCGTATTAACGCTTGGAAATCCAAGGTTCGAAGAAAACCACGAAAACTCCGAACGATTAGGCCGACGGGCGCGATTGGGATCGAACCCAGCACCTCCCGTCTACCAGCTTCGAGAGCAGAACCTCTCAGCCACTGGTGGGGCCTTAAATCGTCAGAGCTCTACCGATTGAGGTACCTGGGCCGACAACCAATATGATTGGTTATTTGAGTGGAAAACGCCAGCCAGTTGTCGGCTCAATCGGTAGAGAATTGGCAATTTAAATCAAAGGTTCTGGGTTCGAGCCCTATCGTGGGAAATTTTTTCGTTCAGTTAGAACAATTCAGTTCGTATGATTTTATATTTACTATAAAAATATTCACGGCTGAATCCAGCAAATTTACATGAATAAAAAGAGAAGAATGAATTTCTTGTTCATACTTGGAGGATTGACATATTGTATACGCGAATTCTATGCACGAAGCAGCACATTATAGCACAAGTGAGCAATTTTACAAAATTGCAAAATTTAATCACTGAATTTATTGCTCAGTCTCAAAATCAATCCAAATCTGTTATACGAATAGCCATAAATTAGAATGAAATGAATAACACTTAGTGTCTTTCTATATTTAAAAATTTCCTAAGCAAGAAATTCTTGCACTTGGTTTAAAAAAAAAAAAAAAAAAAACGTGTGAAACGATGAATGATTTTAATGGACTAAGAACTTTTGTAAATTTGTACCAAACTAGTGTAAATTTGTTGAGAATCTGTGTTTCTTTTCTGTATTTATACAGAATTTTTTTACAATGTAACAAAACAAAAATAATATACATACATTTATCTGTTTTGATCTTTATTGTAATGGATGGATGCTTTGTGAAAGACTTGAGTATTAAATAACGCACTTCTAATTGCATGCAAATAGAACAGTTGTCTATATTTAAAAAAAAAAAAAAAAAATGCAGCACATATATTGTATTATGTATTTGCTTATTTATTTTCCCAAGTAAAATTAAATTATCTCTGTTCTACAATAGATTGTAAACTCTTAAAAAAGTGTTTAATTAAGATATTTTTCTCCTGGAAGAAGGATTTCTGTAGTTTTCTGATGGGGAATTTTATAGAGTTCCAGAGAAGGGGGGGGGGGGACGCATTCGCGCTTTTTGACTATTAGTAAACATAAAACCTCAACTTTTGTGGGGAACGTTACACTGCTCAGGAGATGAAATCCCTCCCCCCCCCCCCCCCCCCCATTTCCCGCACACCAGCCTATCCCTTGAATTAATCACTGCACAAAAACATTCTTTCAAATAAAACAAAAATAAGAAAAAACAATTGTCACATTAGCAACAAAGATTTTTCTTCTGTAAATAGTACTACTAAACCCATGCAAATACTAGCACTGAACATGCTGTTATCGCATAGTATGTCACACTGTCACACATATGAGTACAATTCGTTTGTGATAAATTTTGTGTCGTTTAAAAGATTTAAACGATTCATGTTATTTAAAAGATTGTAAATGCAGATTGCGATATAGAAACTGACTTTTCTTGTACGTCAAGATATGTTTTAATTTTTAAACATAAGTTTTAAAAGATGTGCACACAATTGCACAAAAGTGTACAGCACACCTGCTTTAAATATAAAATGAACTGAAAGCACCCAAAATCCGATACTTTTTTTTTATTAGCAAATTTTAACTGCAGTTTTAGAAGTAGATAAAATATTACAATTTTAAATAAAGAAAGCGACCTTTTCATTTTAAAACATAACATATTAGAGTCTGTGCCTATAATATTAAAAAGAACTAGAGAACAGGAATTCTGCTTTTTCAGAATTTAGTGTCGCCCCGGCATTTCCATTACTTCATTTTCTTCTGGTGGACTGGTGGCTTCTATTATTATGAAACAGCCATTATAAATGAAGCGTTAAAAAAAAATATTGCCATTTGTTTTCCATTCTGACCAGAAAATCAGAGTTTTAACTTTTTACGGCAGCTCTTTCATCTTCACCTAACGCTTCATTTATAATGGCTGTTTCATAATAATAGAAGCCACCAGTCCATCAGAAGAAAATAACTCGGTTAAGGGTGACTGGGATAATCGTGACTCTACTGCAAAACATATTTCAGTTTTAAGACTTAAAGCACACGCTTTTATTTTATGTAAAATGACGTCATTTGCATTAATATAGAAACTTAAAATTAAATATAGTTTATAATAGCTCCCTGTTTTATCATAAATCCTTCATTTATATTTTTCTCAAAGCAGCACGTATTTTAATTAATTTTTTTTTTCAATTTAATTTTTTTAATTAATTTTTTTTCCATTTTATGAGAAAATGGCAACAAAAAGATATAATTGCTATTTTTCAGCAATTTTTTCTTTACTTTCTACAGAAATGGCGTACTTGAGTTGCCAAAATGAAACAAATGTCGCTAAAAACTACAAAAAAATTCATATTTCAAAAACAAATAGAGATGCAGTTTTCAAACAAATTGCATTAAAAAGTACTTTTTTTTCCCCAATACGATGGTATAAAAACTGAAAATGTGCGACGTTTAGAAATTTAAAAAAATGCTATAGAGCATTTAATTGTACAATGATACATCTACTTTGTTTATTGGTAGCGTCTGTAAGCTAACGTTATTTTTTGGACACAAAATAAGCTGGGAGAAAGAAATAGCATATCGTACCGGGGCTAAAAAGAAAATCGTGTATAAATAATTTTTGAATGAGGGGCTAGTGAAATATAAATAACAAAAACGCAAACTATTTAATATTCAAGAGAAATATCTATTCTTTAGGCGAATGTGATAGAAAACTAATTCACTCATTTTATTACTTTTTGTATAATAGAAGAATAAACAATATAATATTTAAGAGAAGCATCTGTTATTTAGATAAAAATTGTACAATAAGTTATTTTATTATTCTTTGTAATAAAATGAAGTTTACGTTTCTGGAAGTTTATGAAATTGATGTTTATATTTCACCAAGTTTATGAAGTTGAAGTTTATCTTGTATATATAATATTGTGTAAAAGTCCACCCAAATTCCAAATATATCTTTGAAAGAATGTTTCCATTTGCAATAAATTTTTTTTGAAATATCCGTTATTATTTAATACCATAAATTCATTATTAGAAATGTAAACTTTTATAAAATACTTAATGTTAAAAAAAAAAAAAAAAAAAAAATTATAATAATAGCAGCTTGAACGAAAATTGAGGTAAGCCAAAATTTCACCACTACACGCAAAATCATTGACAAACGTTTTTCTTGCAATGCTTATGAAAAATGAGAAGTAGATAGAATATGTGCTGCCATCTCTTGTAACAATTTTAAACTCGAAATAAATGCATAATGTTGCAGGAAATCTTGGAGTATAAGATTTCTCTTTTCCTTCCCCAGGGGCGTAGCTACCGTGGAGCAGTTGGAGCAAACTGCTCCAGGCGCCCGAATCCTAAGGGCGCAAAATTAGAAAGAGCAAAATAAAAACTTGTAAAAATATTTGCATAATTTTTTCCTTATTAATCAGATATTATAGATAAATCTTGTTACAATAGTCATATTCCTATGTTATATTACTTAGCTTTAACCTCACTATTATGTTTTTACTACTGTGTCTTTGTGTGTTACTTTCTACTGTGTTTAACCTCAACTATTTCGATTTAAAACATGTTTTTATACACAGTTAAAAGAAATTACTTCTATTCGCGAAGTTTTAATTGTAATTCATACCGTACCTTTGTAATTTTAATGTCAACATACCGCCCCGAGTAACTTCTCCAACACCGTTTCAGCATGC
Source organism: Maratus speciosus (assembly GCA_963932465.1). Taxonomy (NCBI): domain Eukaryota; kingdom Metazoa; phylum Arthropoda; class Arachnida; order Araneae; family Salticidae; genus Maratus; species Maratus speciosus. The sequence goes on along the minus strand of OZ010800.1, from coordinate 241,676,297 downwards.
CCGATTTTTTTTTCTGAAATTTTTCTGTAGACGAGAGTTGAAGATTTTCAAATCTTAAGCTAATCAAAACTTATTTATAGGGCTGTCATTGGTCACTTTATTGGCAACCACCATTTTCAAACAAATGTCCTGGTACATTTACCTTGAAAATGTATTAGAAATTTATCATGGTGATTACTGTACGGCATTAATCTAAGCCAAAGAAATCACTGCTGAGAAACCCATATTTACGATGTAACAGCCTCACCTATTTAGTTAATTTAAGATTTTCAAAAAAAAGTTTGACAATTTGAAGAAAATCATTGGCCATTTTACAAACAAAAAAAAAAAAAAAAAAACAACAAGAAAACGAAAATTTTGAAGTTTTGTTTTGTTTTGGGGAAACTAAACATGGGCATCAATACAGATTACAAAACAATAATAAGAACCGGACTTACGCATATTCCACATCGGTCCACGGTGACAAAATTTAGATGGGGGGTGGGGGTAAGCGGCAAATTAAGTTTTGTGCGTATTGTTTTTGAGATTTTGAAAATATGGCAAATCTCAAATGCAGAATTGATAAGTCTTTTCCTTCAAAAAGAGAGAAAAATTTAGTGTTCCTTCGGACCTGATTATCGCCTATACAAATTTACACCACTTTTTTCGAAAAGTATTTTTCAGCATTAAACCTTATTTAATTGCTGAATTTTGGCATTAAATAAGGCAAAACATATTTTTTGGAAATACTAATGTGAATTTGCTTAGGCCGTAATCAGGCTCTGCTCCCTCTTCCAGCCACATTTCGATATGAATCTGGAATTACTAAACTCAACTTTCCGAACAGTTTAAATAAAAACAGTGAGTTCAAAACAGTATAAAAATGAATAAAAACTTAGATCCCAATTTTATACAAAGGTGAAACATTTTCACTGGTGATAAAGACCTCGAGTTTTAAAGAAAATGTGCACTTTCATTCATAAAGCTTAAACATTTTTTAATGACATAATTTCCCTTTCAAATGTGCTGAAATAAAGGCTAATAAATTAAAAAAAAATAAGGAAAAATAGGATTTTACTACTTTAAGTCATATTCTGGTAGGCTCAAACTGGCCCGTCTCGCAACCGACCTGTGGGTTGGTGTGCCCTAAACCAGATAAAGTTGAGGCCATCCCCAGGTGAAGCTAATAGTTACAAAATTTGCTACAAGCATTAGATTTGAAGAGTCTTAAATTATTTAATAATTTAAAAAATATACTTTTTTGAAGTATTTTTTATTAAGGGTTTTTGTTTCTCTTTCCAAAGTAGGAGAATTGCAATTTTTTTTCTTGAAAATTTCATTCTGCATTAGACGAAAATATGTCTTGCACATAGCTTTAGACAGTTTACTGTATAAAAATCTATTTGCACGTTTCTTAATATTTCTAGCAACATTAAAACGTTTTATCCTCCAGCTGCAAAAATAGTTTAAAATAGATTTAATTAATCATAACATTCTAATTTAGCACTAAAATTATGAATACTTAGAATCCTACACTAGTAATTATCAATCTAATGTTAAACCAATGTCAGCGTTCTTTAAAATTTTCTCATTTACATTTAATTTTTTTCCGTAGCCTATATGACGTCGATGTCTAAACAGTTACTTTACACTGTTTCGATTTTCTTTTTTTCTCTAAAGACACTTTCAAGTTCGGATCCAGTTCCGAAATTGAAAGCATTTGCAGAAACTAAAACTGGAATGTTAATGGATATTGTTGGTTTCTACTAGCAAGGTGGTAAAATAACGAGTTTCTAAAATGTTGTGCTCTCCAAAAATGCAAGATCTGCGTATTTCACAGTAACTGAGTTCAGCCCTGCGTGCAGTAGCTGCTCTTCAGAGTTTCAGAATCACTTTCCTATCAGAAACTGGTATATAAATTTTGATTTGTTTTAATAGTAGGATTTTCAACGATTAAACAAGGAGAATTTTTTTTCTTCTGAAATTACTGGTAGTAAAAGCAGTAAAGCGATTGTGAACCCCTTATCGAGCCCTTATCCCCTGTCTGCATGGTGAAATGTTGTAGTATGGATATAAGCTCAACGTGAGCAATAAAAATAATTTGATTGAGATATAAGGGAAAACGTTCATCAGTTATCATTGCAGAATGATTGATAAAAAGTTTAGATACCAAACCATGCGGCCACTCGAAACTTCGAAAATTAATGACAAATTTATAACGTTTCTGCCGACATCATCAAAAACACACCAAATCGTGCTCTGGGAATCTGAAAACGTAAGTAAATTCTAACACACACGCATACCTATTGAATATTTGAAAAAATTGTGAGAACTGATTCAGAGTATTTGAAAATGTAAAATATACCGTTATTTTCTTTTATTTTTATTGTGATTACTATGCTTTCCTATTTCCTTCCTATGTTTATGGAATGTAAAAACTGGAATCTTGAGTAATATATAACGGTGTCAATCAGGCCAATCGTCACTGCGCCAAAATGTTTTACAAGACGAGAAAACTAAGATTGAAATGGTCAAATTTCAAGAGACTTTTTTTTTTGTTGTTGTTTCGGCGACACTCTCAATGATGTTATTGTACGATTAGGCCTTTTCGGTCTAACTCATTATTTGTGTTTTGATATCCTTAGTGTTATATAACAAATCTATTACAACCATTATTTGAATTTGGCTAGTTTTTCTTTAGCGATTAGCCAAACTGCTCAGATTAGAAAAAGCCAGTGAGAACCCCGGTGTCAACATTTATCGTTGTTCATTGGCCAATTTTCTAAAGCATTAGCTGTAGAATTATAGTTCCAATAGTAAAAAAGTTTCAAAGTTATTCTTCATCCTCTTAAAAGTAATTTATGTCAAAATAGTTATTTTTTAAAAGTTACGAGGTTTACATTTTTATTCCGTTCCTTGGTTCTATACGTTAAATTAAGAAAATTATACTCCGTACTTTAACAGGTAAAATAATACATTATTTTGTGTATGACCAAAACTTACCGAGTTATGTTACTTTGAATTTTGGATTTTCTGGCACTAAAACCAGAAAAATGTATTTCATCCATAAAAAAGTAAAAAAAGAGCTTGACAAGTGTTTTTCTTATTAGTATTCTACAATGCTTCGAAACCCTTGAAAAGAAAAACATATATTAAGAGCGGCAGATTGTATTGGCCCATTGGCGTATTTAAAACAAAAATCCCGCCCTATTCGCAAAACATATCTCGGTACTTACAGAATAATTTATTTCGTTATTCATTATTTGTTTTTAATTATTTGTATTTAACACGTTGTTGAAATACTTTGACTTTCAAATAAAAGTAAAACTTTAAATCGAATTAAGAATAGTATATAAATTTTAAATATCAAAACAAAAATTGCGCAGAACTTTTTCGAGTGAGAATAGGGCGCACAAACTTCACTTGCTCCAGGGCGCTGAATATGTAACTACGCCACTGTCCTTCCCCCCCAAACGCGGATACAAACTACAAAGGGGAGGTCATGGGCGTCATGACACCCCCCCCCCCTCCCCTTAAACGAAAAACATTTCTATAGAACATTGCATTTTTAAATACAAGTATGTATTGAAGTTGTTTCTGTTTTCTTTCTTTTGATCCATTTTAAAAATTCTAATCTTTCTGATACATTCGCGGAATTTTTTTTATATAGAAATGTATGAATGTTGCAGGTATTGTTGTTTAAGCATTAAAGAATCGAGTATCGTTTTTATTTTTCCTGTAAATGTGGAACTTAAATTTTAATTGTATTTGATTGACCCCTCAAGATGATATTTTCCATGATTTCCGAGCCCCAACTTTCTGTAAGATTCTTTGCTTTTATAACTTAGAAGTAAATGGGAAAGTCTAATTTCTTGATATCTGAATAAAACATGCAAATTTCATACATTTACGAATATACCAAAAAAATTACATGCATTTACGAAAGAAAGTTAATTCGGGTATACGTCAGAAAATAGTCAATTTGGATCCAAAATATAAAATTTATAATGAAGACATGTGAAGCCCCCCCCCCCAAATATAAAGACATGCCCTCTCTAAGTGAAGGGGTGGATCTAACTTGCCCCCCCCCCTTTTAGGTGCGTTCGTAATTATATAAATACGTAGCACCTATAGTCGTCGTCCGTCCGTCCGTCCGTCCATATATAAAAGAACAAAAAGCACCCAACCGAATGGTCTGAAATTTTAAATATATAATTGTTCTAAAATTTTGTCGAGTCATTTCAAATTTTATGAAAATCGGATCTACAGTTTAATTACAGGGACAGTCAAACTTTTTCCGTTACATTACGGCCAATGGAAAACAATTATTTCAAGTGCATATTAATGATGCTACAGCCTTTCGATCAGAATGAAATTGATATGTGCTTATGAAGAGCACTAAAATATACATTCAGTACAATATGCGGTTCAAAAAATATTTATAAACTAGTTATAGTATGAACGCACCGCATTTGCCACGTTTGACATGCAATTTCCAACTTGTTTTAATTAAAGGAAGGAATGTTTTTATTAATAAACTTTCCTTTTAAAAATAAATTAATAAATGAAATAGATAGAATATGGTTGTAGAAGGAAAGTACCTAGAAAATTAAAGATTTGAAAGAATACATAGGTTTCATGTTGTTTAGAATTTTTACCATGAATTATTTATATGCCTGGATCTATCTTCCCAGTTTTTAAAGCTTCGTAAAATTTCGAGATCGTGCAAGTGCCCTGATGCCGTTTACAGAAAAATAAAAAAAAAAGGATGTTCATAAGTTCTTGTAATTTTGTTGAAAGTTTAAAATAAATTATAAAGAGTTGCGTTATTCTAAATTGAGCTCGTATACATCGTATCACTTTTGTTATAGAATTATATTTGAAACAATCTGTAATCTTAAACAAAAGCATGCAAATTTTTCAAATATTATAATGTACAGTCAGAGTCGAAGCTAGCCTTTTTTGCACCTGAGGCAAGCATGAATTTTGCCGCCCCCCCCCCTCCTCTTTCCTCCGCAAAGTATATTTACAAACAGAATTTTACTAATTTTTTAATAGCCGACTTATCTTAAAATATGTAATCATAAAATACGTAACACTGAACTACGTAATCTGCTTTGTCAAATATTGATTCATTAAAATCTTGTAAACGGAATCAAAAAGAATTCCGCTTTATACAGGATCCTTATGCCATATCATCCTTAGATTCTTCTATGCTTTGGCATACCCCAGAGAGGACGATTTTTACAATACCGTGCTAAACATAGACGTGAGAAAAATCGACACACAAAATCTTCATTTGGCGCCCCTTCTGCCCCCCCCCCCCTTTAGTTTCGGCCCTGTGTACAGTCTTTTAAATCTTCGAGCACTTGACAGCGCTGGCGGGCATCGGGCAAACGAGGAAGCCCATGAACCAGCGCTAATTGAAGGTTCTGTAGGGGCCTCGAGTATCTATATAATTCGAATTAACGTTTCCTCATAATAATAATTTTGCTCTAGATTTTTTTTCAAATGTGAGTAAAAAGTGAGTATTAACTTTATTTCTTACAGTTAAAATATTACATATCTGTCGTAGAATGTATAGATTTCAACATCCTAAACGCAAAAAATATTTAAAATATTGCAAAAGATAACAGATTTTGCGGAATTAAAAAAAAAAAAAAATGTACATTAAATGTGGATGTAGTGGTATTTCTCATATATTTTGTTATCTACATTGTATAATATTATTCTAATATGCATACAATGATTACAGGGATATATTCGATGTTATATATTTAATTAATCCAGCATTACAGTGTACCGGTGGGACCCCACTCACTGCATTGCCAGGGGCCCGCGCGACGTTGCGCCGGCCCTGGCGCTTGAACAATAAGCTTATCTTATCGCACTTTCCTATCTCTTGAACACATATCTTTAAAGTATAGCCTTACATTACTTAAAGAATACATCCTGTACTCTTAATAGAATAACTCTTATATTCTTTATTAATCTCATTATTACTATTATTATTTAATTCATCATAATTTTTCAAATACTTTAAAATTTAATACATTATTTTCATTGCTATTTTTTTTTTAATTAAAAGTTATTATAATTTTCTTCTTACTACGTTGATTTTTGACTTTATTTAGAAACTTAAAATTAAAAAAGCCAAAACATAATTTAATCAATTCCTTGCATTTGTGAGCGTTTTTAAAAGTTTACTTACTACTTATTACTGTTGTCAATAACTATATTTATCTAAATTCACTTAAATAATTTTTACTCTGTATTAAAGTTATTATATGGACATTTAAAACAGTGATAAAGGCAATTTCAGAAGAATAGGTGGAGTGAAACATCAGAAGATCGTGATGTTGTTGGTTTAAATTCTTTTCAATGATCAAGGATCTATGCTTTTCTAAAGAAATATAATAGTACGGTAAAACCCCCCTAATGCGACCACGTTCCGTTACAATAAAAATTGGTCGCTCGGAGAGGTGGTCTCTTAATGCAGGTCATGTTTAAATCTAGATTTTAATTGTTGAAAAAAGGTCACAATTAATGTTACTGAAATTTATTTATCACATTAGGAAAAAATATGATAATTTAAGTATCAAAACAAAAGTTAATTACTGCAGAGTTTAAAAAATGAATACATTGACGTTTGCTTTGATTTTACGGTTTAATCTTTTAGAACTTTTATTTCCAAGTCCTCCAGTAAATAAATGCAATTTTTTTGGATAGGAAAAAATAATGACGATTTCATTAATTTATCTATTTCTTTGAGAGTTTCCTGACAGAATAGGGCAAGGGGGTTTATTGACCGTCATTCTTAATTTGTCACCGGAGTTAAATTCAATGCCTAAAAAGGCACAAAGGAGTTTAAACACTTAAAAGCTACCGGAATAATAAAAGAAAATTATAAACTTAGTTTAGAAGTTTGATGAATAATGCGCTCTCCGGAATTATTTTTCTAATAAAACCTTCTTCAAGCGACCAGGCAAAAACGGAATTTATTTCATTTCCTTCAAAGAAATGGGTCGCTTTCGCTTATGGAGGGAGTTCAACTGGGATGGTCTCTGAATGGAGGTAAAATTAGTATAGAGCCTATGGGAATAAATTTCGTTCCATGAAAAAATGGTCGTTCATGGAGGTGGTCGCACAGGGAGGTTTCACTGTAATAGATATCGGAGAAATTTTCCAAAGCTTAATCTATGATTTATACTTTATATTAAAGTTATTATATGGACATTTAAAGCAGCACAAGTAGCATTATATGGGGAAAATTTTATTGTTCCTAGGATCATTTTACTTGAGATGTGCTATAGAAAGGTACGACTAAGATATTATTTTCAAAAAAATGGTAGGAACAATATAATTTTTCCTGCAGAATGCGATCCCTGAAACTGTGATAAAAGCAATGAAAGAAAAATGGAAGTCGTGACGTTTCAGTTTAAAATCGAAACAATAGAAATGCCATGTAAAAAATATTTCTTTCATTTCTCCTTTTATTTTGTGATATAGTGATATTTTGTATATAGTGGGTGCTTTTATCATTGATTTCATGACATTTTTTCGGCGATCATAAGTAATTTTGTAGCTTACATTTTTGTTAAAAAGAGAGAAAAAAAATTAGCCAAAAGCATTTGAAAAAATAATAAAAACATAATCCAAATAACTAGTTTCATCTAAAAAAAAATTCATCCTATTGCAAATTTTGTTATATTTTTATTTATATTTTTCATTATATTTATATCTTTATTTAAGAAATCGATAAATATTAGCATATAACTAATAAAAAAGTAATATAAATGAACTTTAAAATATTCTGTTTTCGGATTATTGCTTTGAAAAGCACGCAAAAAAATTAGGGGAAATTTAGAAGTAAGATTAGTGAAAACTTAATAAAGAATTAGTAATATATATATATATATATATATATATATATATATATATATATATATAATATTAATAAAGAAATTTAATTATTAAATTTATATTCCTAATTGCCATAACCATTTGCAACATTTTTTTTTTTTTTTGAAATATCCATTATTATTTAACACCACAAATTCATTAATAGAAATATAAACTTTTATAAAATACTTGCTGTTTGTAAAAAAAAAAAAATGAAAATAATAACGTCTTGAAAGAAAACGAAGGTAAGCCCAAAATTTACCATTACGTGCAAAATCAAACCACGGAATAACAGAGGAGTAACCTCTTTTACTCCATGAATCAAACTAGCACAGGGTAATCTGTTTTTCCCCGCGATGCTTATGAAAGAAGAGAAGGGTACAGAACATGTGCTGCCATCTCTTGCAACAATGTTAGTGTCGAAATAAATGCATATTGTTATAGGAAATATTTGAATATAAGTGGATTTCTTTCATCTCTATAATAAGTTTCATTTATTTTTTATTAATAAAGTAATCAGTTAAATAGACTGAATATTGTAGAAGGAATACGTAGAAAATTAAAAGATTAGAAAAAAAATACGTAGGTTTTATGTTATATAGAGTTTTTGATATGAATTATTTATATGACTGGATCTACCTTCCCGGTTTTTAAAGCTTCGTAAAATTCTAAGATAGTGACCCGAGGTCGTTTAAGCAAAAATTATATTAAAAAAAAAAAAAAGATGTTCATAAGTTCGTGTAATTTTGTTGAATGTTTAAATAAAATATATAAAGATTTACGTCGTTCTAATTTGAGCTCTTATACAAAGAATTATTTTTGTTACATAATTTTGCCCGAGGCAATCTGTACTCTCAAACAAAAGCATAAAAAATTTAAAATATTATAATGCACAGTCTTTAAAATCTACGAGCGCTCGACAGCGCTGACTAGCATCGGGCAAACGGGGCAGCTGTCCATATACGCGCACCAATATGGGGTCCTGTTAGTGTCCCCGTGTCTCTCTACATAATTCAAAATAGAGTTTATTCCAGGGGAAATGTACATTTTACCTTGCAAAAAATCGGGTAGAAGATTTTTTTTTCTCACTTGTTTATAAGGATGCCAACATGGAAAAACCAAGTTTTCCAACAAAATTTCTTAAGGCTAAATTTTCTGTGGCCAAAAAACAACAAAATTTTGGGACTTTTTTTGATTTTTTTAAAATATCTCGATACCTGTTGCCGTAGCATGATTTCTGTCAATTACAATATTAAAGAGGACAAAATTCTCTACAACTTTCATATTTACAACTTTTTTATGCACTCAACAGCAAGCGCAATACGCCGTTTCAAAAATAAGACAATTTTTTCAATTTTCTTAAAAACCGTGAAAACGTAGTTCTCCCCCGGTTATTCATATGTTTCCCACGGATTTAATCACGTATGTCAACTTCTAAAAATTGGTAGCAGTAAATTAAATATTATTTGCACACCCACGTCTTTATTTTCATCACAACATACATTTTATATTCAATAAAATTATATAATTTTAAAAATAGGATAGTGTGTAGATGAATAAAACAATTGTCGTATCGACAGTAATTTTAAGTGTGCATAATGTTAATTTCAAAGCATTGTTTAAAAGAATACTTTAGTATTTAATAACTTATTGGTACTACAGTTTCAATTAAGAAATAATTTTTGTTTAATTTTAATAATTTTGTAATTGTAATTGCATGCATATTTTTCCAGGAAACAATGGGATAGATATGAAAATTTGCGAAAAACATACTTTATTCCACATATTACACACTTAACATACAATGGTATATTTTATTTACCAATTATTGATAACATATATTTTAATGCTTTATTTTTTAAAGATAGTAAACATTGGATTATACTTCCATATAAAATGGGGGAAGGGAGGCACTCAGAAAATAAATATATTTTATGTAAGAAATGCTTTTACCTTATAAAATAGCTACAATAAAAATGACAACAGGTTATTTCACTAACTGACGTTATATATTTATCTCCTATAAAATTTAAAAATTTTGCCAATAACATATTTGAGATCACTATAAAAATATTTAAAAGATTAGTTTTAATAAATACTGTCAGTTTTTTCCTACTTATATCAATAAATAGAACAAGAGATTATATCACTTTAGCATGCAAAAATATATAAAACTTTAAGATTATCGATTAATTGCTTTAAAGCTTAAACAGAAAAACTTACTTCGACTGTTGAAAAATACACTTCGTGGAATATTCTAATTTTCTGTATTATGCACTGGTTTGAAACTATGTCTGTTTAATGATCTCAGTGATTTTGGTGCACCCTCCCCCCCCCCCCCCTCACAAACCTCCGCAAAAGAAATTTACAAAAAGAATTTTACTAATTTCTAATAGCCGAATTATTTTAAAATTTAAATGTAATCATGAAATACGTAATGCTGAACTGCGTAATCAGCTTTGTCTAATATTGATTCATTAAAACCTTTAAAAGGGAACCCAAAATATTCCGCTTTATACAGGTTTCCCTCTCAGCAGTTGCAATTGCTAGTATTCTTTCTGTACTTTTTTCATTTAAGACAGGATTCCGTTATCCTATTTTAATGCATTTGTTTCAAATTTTCTTTTGGATTATCATGTAATTTTTTCATTTAAAACAGGATTCTGTTATCCAGTTTTAATGCATTTGGTTCAATTTGCATTTTGGATTTTCCGGTTGTGAGACAATTTTAACCAAATTTCATACTATATATATGTTTTTGGTATCAAACGACAAAAAAATTCTTTATTTGGCGCCCCTTCGCCTTCCACTCTGGCGCCCGGGGCACATGCTCCCTCTGTCCCCTCTAGTTTCGGCCTTGATATATATATATATATATATGAAATTTGGATAAAAAAGTCTCGCAGCCGGAAAACTGACCAAAAATAAAAAATAATAAAAACTGTAATCAAAATAGAAAAAGTAAACACTAATACGGTTGGAATTCAACGTCAGCACTTCTAAACCCTTCAAAAAAAAAAAAAAAAAAAAAAAAAAAAAAAAAAAAACATTTAAAACTATTAAATTGCAAACGAGAAATTGTAAAAGGAACGCTTCCATAGGTTTAACCTTAGCATTCCAGTTTCTTCACGTGAGTAGTGAAGTCTCACGCGAAAACATTTGCACGCTCATGTTAAATCTACAAAAGTGTTCTTTTCAGAATTCTTGCTTGAATTTTAATATTTATTTATTTTTACATATGATACCGAGGTCGATATCTAAAGATGTCTTTGTATGACTAATTTAGCCTCATAATTCATATAACTATGACATTAAACGCCTCAATACTACAACTATCATAAAATTTTTGAAAATAAAATCTTCATATACGGAATCCGGTCCTTAAAGAAAAAATTATATATTTTTAAGAGAAAGAATATGCCAGTTATGCCTCCTAAGATGGAAACCTCTTTAAAGCGTAATATATTTCCTTTCGGTTTTCAAGGTTTTAATGAATCCATATTTGAAAAATCTGATTACGTATTTAATGATTACACACTAAAATTTTTCAAAATCTGGCTATTAGAGATTTATTAAAATAATTAACGAGGGGTGCCCCCCCCCCCCCCCCCGAAAGGATAGTTTTGGCCCTCAAACACATAATTTACTGCTATTAATATATAGAAGTTGACATACATGATTAAATCCGTGGGAAACATATGAATAATCGGGGGAGAAGTACGTTTTTCACGGTTTTTAAGAAAATTGAAAAAATTGTCTTACTTTTGAAATGGCGTACTGCGCTTGCTATTGGGTGTATAAAAAAATTGTAAATATGAAAGTTGTAGAGAATTTTATCTTCTGTAATATTGTAATTGACAAAAGTTATGCTACTGCAACAGCTATTGATATATTTAAAAAAAATCGAAAAAAGTCCCAAAATTTTGTTGTTTTTCGGTCACAGAAAATTTAGCCTTAAGAAATTTTGTTGGAAAACTTGGTTTTTCCATGTTGGCATCATTATAAACAATTAAAAAAATCTTCTACCCGATTTTTTGTAAGGTAACCCCCCCTTTTTTTTGTACCTTTTCCCTGGACTAGTTGTCTCTCTCTAAAAAAATAATAATTTTGCTCTAGATTTTTTTTTTTTAAATATGAGAAAAAGTGAGTATTAACTTTATTTGTTACAGTTAAAATTGATATATCTGTCGTAGAATGTATACTATGCATTCTTGTAAGGGATAAAAGGTTTTTGCGAAATTAAAAATAATTATGTACATTAAATGTGAAAATAGGGGCATTTTTCATACTTTTTATTATATATATTACCATATAATATTATTCTATGGTATATACATTGATTACTAGGATATATTTTATGCTATATATTTTATTAATCTAGCATTGCAGTGTACGGTGTGCCCCACTAACTGCGTTTTCAGGGCTTCGTGCGGCTTTGCGCCAGCCCTGGCGCTTGAACAATAAGCTTATCTTATCGCTTTCTTCTATCTCTTGAATACGTATCTTTAAAGTATGATCTTATATTATTTAAAGAATATATCTGATATTCTTTAAAGAATAAACTTTTATATTCTTTATTAATCTCATTATTATTGTTATTTATAACATCATAATTTTTCAAATACTTAAACACTTAAATGCATGATTTTTTATTTTGTTTCAAAAAACTTATATGTGATTCTCAAAAAGGATTATTACACAGGAAAAAGGAAAGTATCAGAGATATATTTTTCGTATAATACGTCAATCTCTTCTTATGTTGCACACCTGCAATACAAGTAAAAACTAAAATATTGCAAATCAGTAAATATTTTAATAAGTATGAATCTAAACACCTTATTTTATATAATTTTTTATTTTGTAAAACTTAATCCTGAAATGCATTAATTATTCTTTTTGAATTTTGTTTTTACTCTTATATTAAAGATTGAACACCAGAATTTTAAGATAGATTTTTAACTTTATTTAGTAGCATATTTTTTGTACTTTTTAGGGGATTAATATTTCTATATAAATATAGTCGTTGCTAAGAGTTCAATAAAAATTAATGCAGATAAGCACCACTATGCATTTAAGTGTTAAAATTTGATACATTTTTTCATTGCTGTTTTTTTTTTTATTAAAATTATTATTGTTTTCTTCTTACTATTTTCATTTTTGACTTTTTATTTATAAACTTATATTTAAAAAAGTCAAAACATAACTTAATCAATTCCTTTCATTTATGAGCGTTTTTAAAAGTTTATGTACTATTTTTTATGAGAAAATAATTTACTTATTATTGTTCAAATGAAACATATAACATAACATTTTCTTGTTTTAAAATTAATTTGAAAACATTTTATATGTTACACTGCATTTGTGTATTGCATTATTTACATTGAATAGAGTAATGAACATAAGTATAAACATTTGAAAGCAGAAAAATAATATACTGTCAATAACTACCTTTATCTAAATTCACTCAAATAATTTATACCCTATTTTAAACTTATTATATGGACATTTAAAACAGTGATAAAGGCAATTTCAGAAGAATTGGCGGGGTGAAAGATGTGAAGGTCGTGACGTTTTGGTTTTAAAATCCTTTCAATGGTCAAGGATCTATGCTTTTCTAAAGAACTAGAATAGTAAGAGATATCGGAGAAAATTTCCTAAAGCTTAATCTTTAATAAATATATGATATTAAAGTTATTATATAAACATTTAAAACAGAGATAAAGGCAATTTCAGAAGAATTGGTGGAGTGAGACATCAGAAGGGCGTGACGTTGTTGGTTTAAATTTTTTTCAATGATCAAGGATCTATGCTTTCTTAAAGAACTAGAATAGTAAGTTATATCTGAGAAATTTTCCAAAAGCTTAATCTTTAATTAATATATGATATTAAAGTTATTATATAAACATTTAAAACAGAGATAAAGGCAATTTCAGAAGAATTGGCGAAGTGAAAGATCTGAAGGTCGTGACGTTGTTGGTTTAAAATCTTTTCAATGTTCAAGGATCTATTTTGGTCTGAAGAACTATTGGGTCGATTGGAAAGTCGTTTCGTGCTGGGAAAATCAATTCGTATCGGACAATTCTGCCCAGTAATTATTAGACAGTAGATATCGGAATCAGTGTCTAATAATTAAATGATAGAATTTTCCGGTGCGAATTTATTTTCCCAACACGACACGACTTTCTAATTGACCCAATAGAATAGTAATATACACTAGAGAAGTTTTCCGAAAGCTTAATCTATAATTTATACACTCATTAAAGTTTTTATATGGACATTTAAAACAGTGATAAAGGCAATTTCAGATGAATAAGTGGAGTGAAACATCAGAAGATCATGACGTTATTGGTTTAAATTTTTTTCAATGATCAAGGATCTATGTTATTCTAAAGAACTAGAATTGTAAGAGAGATCTGAGAAATTTTTGAAAAGCTTAATCTACAATTCATACCTTATATTAAATTTATTATATGGACATTTAAAACTGTGATAAAAGCAATTTAAGAAAAATGGGTGGGGTGCAACATCAGAAGATCGCGACGTTTTGGTATAAAATCGCAACAATAGAAATACCACTTCAAAAATATTTCTTTCATTCATTTCTTCTTTCATTTTTTTGATGACTTGTGTGCTTTTATTATTGATTTCGTGAAATTTTTTCCTCGATTGAAAGCAAAGCAAATCTGTAGTTTACGCTTGTATTAAAAAGAGAAAAAAAATTAATTAAAAGCATTTGAAAACAGAAAGAAAACCTAATCCCAACAATTAGTCTTATCTGAAAAAATTTTCACCCTATTGTAAATTTTATTATATGACACAAGAGTGTTAAAGGCAGTTTCAAAAGATTCGGCGAGTCAAAATATCAGAAAATCGTGAAATTTTTTACTTAAAATCTTTAATTTTGCCATGGAAATTACTACCTGCTATAAGGAAATGTGTTGGGTAGGGACTATAAACTTTTAATCTGTTTGAACCAGTGTGGAGAGATTTTACTTATTCTATCATAGAAGAAATTTTGAATCAGTTTTCTTTTATAGTATCCAGCATCGGGACTTTATTCTTTCAAATGTTTGGGCATAATACATAAGTAATAAGATTTCGGAGATCATAAGAGAAAATAAGGGAAACAATAGGAATTAAAAAGTCCAAGCAGCAAGACAATATTGATCCGATATTTCTTGTATTATTTGGCACTGAAAATAATATGGCCAATATGGCCAATATATGGCCAATCTTTGTAATATTTACATGAAATGTTGTGTCAACGTTGGAGTGGTTACATTTTCCAGTGTTGCATAAGAAATATTTTGGCATCCCTTTGCAAATAGTTCTAATTTAAATTTAATATTTTTGCAATATTGTATTATTTATAACAGTTATTTTGAACTTAAAGAAAATATTTGACATATTTCTTTCGTCATTCTTTTCGAAATTCTTTCGATGGATGTAACATAGACTAAATATTGGATGTTCAGTAAAACCAATTCAATCAGCTCAATCTAGAATTGGTTTATTACCTCAAATGTCTAAAAGATTTTTCAGAGCCTCTAACTAATAATAAAAATAGTGGGATGCAAGATATTTTCAGTAGATATGAATTTTGTGCAAATTTTTAAATAAATCATTTTATTGAAAGTTTTATAAAATGTAGTCGCATTATTTACATTGAATTGAGAAATGCATTTAAGTAAGTGTCTGAAAAACAACAAAAAAAGACACTGTACCTATACCTAGACGCTATACCTTTATCTAAACACACTCAAACAATTTTCAGCATTAACAAAGTGTTGTTATATAGACATTTGCAAGAGTGATAAGGGCAGTTTCAGAAGATTCTTCAGTATGAAACAGCTGAAAAACACGAAATTGTAGGCTTACAATCTTTTCTTTTATCAAGAATCTTCTATTCCTCATAAAGAACTAGAATAGGTAGGAACTATAAACTTTTAATCTCTTTGACCCAATGTGAACAATTTTTTTCTATTCTAACATAGAAAAAGATAGATATCACGTTTGCCTTTTACAGTATCTACCATAATGACTTGATTCTTGAAATAATGTTTCGAGCTCGTATAAAAGGAGAAAGATTTGTGAAAACTTAATAAAAAGTTATTAAAAAAATATTAAAGAAGTTCAATTATTATATTTATATTTTAAATTAAAAAATCGATAAATATTAGTACTATAACTAATAAAAAAGTAATATAAATGAGCTTTAAAAAAGTTCTGTTTTCGGGTTGGGTTGGGTTGATTTTTGACGGCCGATTATCAACTCGAGGGATATAGGCCCAAGGGGGAGTGCTCTCCGTGGGTGGTCTTTCTAAGGGAACCTAACCCGTATTTACGCATGGGAATCCAAGGTTTCGAAGAAAACTCCGAAACGGTTAGGCCGACGGGCGCGATCGGGTTCGAACCCAGCATCTACCGTCTACCAGCTTCGAGAGCAGAAATTCTCAGCCACTGGTGGGGCTCTTCTGTTTTTGGATTATTCCTGGAAAAGTCCGCAAAAAAATTGCACTTATACACTGAGATAAAAATACTGAATTATGGGTATGCTTTTTTCACGTGCTAGTATATTTGAAATAAAAGATTATTTTTTAGTTTTTGAATTACCTTGTAAAAGAAGAGAGATATATCTTAATTTAGGAAAATATAATACAACCACGAACAAAAATATATAATAATCTCTTCTGAGTTGTTAATGATTCCACGAAGAATTCGTTGTTTTTAGAAACCTCGGAAACCAATATATTTTGGAGATTTAAATTATTATTTATGTATACAGTAGAACCTCCATTATCCAAAGTAATTGGGACCGACTACCTTTCCGAAAATCGGAATATTCGGATAATCGAGAATGCTTCAATTTTAAGATTAAGGGCAAATATGGGCGATATTTCTTATTATGGCAGCAAGTGCTTAATCACAATAAAGCAATAGCAAAATAGAAACAAGAATGAAATACCTGAATTTTAATTTTGGAATTAAGTACCTTTTATTTCTTTCACAAGGGTTTAAAACAAAGTTTTGATTGTTGGAGTTTCAATTGCCTTTGCTGTGCAGCTCTATCAGGATGTTTTTTTTTTTTTTTTAATACTATTGGTTCACCAGTATCACAGTCATTCTGCAGCTTTCTGCAAAAGCTTTTTCATTTTGCAGCATCTCTCTTCATAACACTAACCGCTGCAATACCAGCAGTTCCGTATTCTTGAGCTTTTTTGTCATACTCTCACCCCATTCTACATGATTTATGATTTCAATTTTTTCTTCTATACTTAAAGTATTGCTTTTTTTTTTTTTTTTTTTTTTTTTTTTTTTTTTTTTTTTGCACATGATAAAAATGAAAATTTTTACTTTAGTAAAAATCTCGTACGGGAGCTCAAGTTAAATTCAAAGAAATTTTAAGAAATGAGCTCCAAAATATTTATTTGTACTCGTGTTTCGGAAAGCACCACTTGCACACGAGGAATGCGATTGTAAAAAAAAAAAGCTTTAAAATGGATTTCGGTTAACCGAGAGTTTCGTTTAACAGAGTTTCGGATAAAAGAGGTTTTACTGTATATATATAAAAAAATTCTTTTGCCCGCACTGGCTTTTGGAAACTTTTCCCATTAGTTTTTATGGTGTATTAATAAGGTTTCTCAACCCAAAATATAGGTTTGTCAAATGCTATCAATTCTGAAATAAATATTTTCATGTTGAGCAAATATATTTTATAGACAAACATAATAAATTAAGATCATTAGCCATAACAATAAAATGAATATTATTTTGTTACTTTTGCATGTATCAATTCAATTATGCAGCTAGAAAATGCTTGATTGAGAGTTAATAGTATTTTTAAAATCAATAATCCGACTTGTAAAAGCGCATTAATACACTATAAAAACTACTCGTAAAGGTTCCCGAATATCTATGACAGCAACAGAAATTTTGTTTTTCGAACCAATTCTTTAAAACTCGAAAATATATTTTTTTCTGAGATTTCTAA
The DNA here is from genome assembly GCA_963932465.1 of Maratus speciosus. Lineage (NCBI taxonomy): Eukaryota > Metazoa > Arthropoda > Arachnida > Araneae > Salticidae > Maratus > Maratus speciosus. Next base: position 241,658,425 of record OZ010800.1, on the reverse strand, counting down.
GGATAAAGAACGCCCTTCATAATCGTGAGTAAATTGGAAGAAGTTATTGCATTTTTTCGTTAATAGTTATATTAAATTTTCGTACATTAAGAAACTTTTGTTCGAGTAAATCGGAAGATGTTATTGCATATTTTCATTAGCAGTTATATTAAATTTTCGAACATTAAGAAACTTTTGCGCGAGTAAACCGGAAGAAGTTTTTGTACCTTTTCGTTAGCAGTTATATTAAATTTTCGTAAGAAACTTTTGTGTAAGTAAATCGGAAGAAGTTATTGTATATTTTCGTTAGTAGTTATATTAAATTTCCGCAGATTCAGAAATTTTTGTCTGAGTAAATCGGAAGAAGTTATTGTACATTTTCGTTAGTAATTATATTAAATTTTCGCAGATTAAGAAATTTTTGTCTGAGCAGTAAATCGGAAGAAGTTATTGTACATTTTCGTTAGTAATTATATTAAATTTTCGCAGATTAAGAAATTTTTGTCTGAGCAGTAAATTGGAAGAAGTTATTGTACATTTTCGTTAGTAATTATATTAAATTTTCGCAGATTAAGAAATATTTGTCTGAGCAGTAAATCGGAAGAAGTTATTGTACATTTTCGTTAGTGATTATATTAAATTTTCGCAGATTAAGAAATTTTTGTCTGAGCAGTAAATCGGAAGAAGTTATTGTATATTTTCGTTAGTAGACATAATAAATTTTCGTAGATTTAGAAATGTTTTTCGAGTAAATCGGAAGAAGTTATTGTATATTTTTGTTGGTAGATATATTAATTATTTTAGATTAAGAAAATTTTGTGTGAGTAAATTGGAAGAAGTTATTGTATATTTTTATTAGTAGTTATATTAAATTTTCGTAAATTACGAAACTTTTGTGTGAGTAAATCAGAAGAAGTTATTGTATATTTTCGTTAGTAGTTATATTAAATTTTCGTAGATTAAGAAACTTTTGTCTTTTATTACAATGTACTTTAATACTTCATAATTCATCCATTATTTTCGTATTTGCTTACATTCGTCATACCAACTTTCACCGATATTTCACATACACAGTTAAACAGAACAACTTTTAATCGGCACAACATATAAAACAACCTTTTTTTTTAAAACAAATGAAATTAATAGCGTCTATGGAAGAATATTATTAAAACCTAATTAACAGCCCATTCTGCTGCAACAATTTCTGTTTCTTTTTTTCCATCATCGGGGTGCTTTTATCATAAATGTCATAATATTTTTTGGCGATCGTAAGCAAAATGTAAGTTCTGTTGCTTAGGCTAAACTGTGAAACGAAACTATCTACATAAACTTTTGAAAACAGAGGTAAAAAAAAAAAAAAAAAAAAAAAAAAAAACTTCCCAAAAACTAGCTTTATCTGAACTCATTTAAACATTTTGCAATGTTATCATATAGACACCTGAAATTTGCTTAGGCTAAACTGTGAAACGAAACTACCTATAATAAGCATCAGAAAACAGAAGAAAAACCTAGCTTTATCTAAACTCCCTCAAACATTTTGTACCCTTCAGCAATGGTATTACCTATAGACACTTACAAGAGTGATAAGGGTAGTTTCAGAAAATTCAGCGCGGCAAAAGATCAGAAAATCATAAAATTGTTGGCTTAAAATATTTTCTTTTGTCAGGGATCCCCACGTAAAGAACTGGAATAGGTAGGGACTATAAGCCTTTAATCTCTTTGACCCCCGACATGAACAGATTTTCACTATCACTTCATAGAAGAAATTCTATGTCACGTTCGGTCTTTTACAGTACTATCCAGCATGTGGATTTTATTTCTGAAACAGCGTTTGACTTAGTAAATAAAGAATGGAATTTGTAAAACTTAATAAAAATTAGAAAACAAATATCAATAAAAATAGTAATTTGGTCAATTAATCGAATAAAATAGTTTTTCTAGATAATAATAGTAATAATAATAATAAAAATAAAAATAATAATAACTATAGAGAACAGGAATTCTGCTTTTTCAGAATTTCGTGTCGCCCCCGGCATTTCCATTACTTCATTTTCTTCTGATGGACTGGTGGTTTCTATTATTATGAAACAGCCATTATAAATGAAGCGTTAGGTGAAGATGAAAGAGCAGTCGTAAAAAGTTAGAACTCTGATTTTCTGGTCAGAATGGGAAGGAAAAAAATGGCCATAATTTTTTTTAGTTAGAATTCTGATTTTCTGGTCAGAATGGGAAGAAAAAAAATGGCCATATTTTTATTTATTTATTTATTTATTTTTAAATTATGGCCATTTTTTTTTCTTCCCATTCTGACCAGAAAATCAGAGTTCTAACTTTTTACGACTGCTCTTTCATCTTCACCTAACGCTTGATTTATAATGGCTGTTTCATAATAATAGAAACCACCAGTCCATCAGAAGAAAATAACTCGGTTAAGCGGGACTCGGATAATCGTGACTCTACTGTAGTGCAAAACATATATGAATTTTAAGATTTAAAGCACACGCTTTTATTTTATGTAAAATGACGTCATTTGCATTAATTCTTAAAATTAAATATAGTTTATAATAGTTCCATGTTTTATCATAAATCATTCATTTATATTTTCTCAAAATAGCATGTATTTTAATTACATTTTTTTTTCTATTTTTACGAGAAAATGCAACAAAAAGATATAATTGCTATTTTTCAACATTTTTTTCTTTACTTTCTACGGAAATGGAGAACTTGAGTTGCCAAAATGAAACAAATGTCGCTAAAAACTACAAAAAAATTAATATTTCAAAAACAACTGAAGATGCAGTTTTCAAACAAATTGCATTAAAAAGTACTTTTTTCTCCCCAATACGACGGTATAAACATTGAAAATGTGCGATGCTTAGAAGATTTTAAAAATGCTGTAGCGTATTTAATCGCACAATGAAACATCGGCTTTTGTTTTATGGCTAGCGTACACAAGATAACGTTATTTATTGGAGACAAAATTAGCTGGGAGAGAGAAATAGAATTCCGGGGCTAATAATAAATTGCCAATGATATTGCAGAAAATCACAACATACTAGTTTTGCAGTGTTGGCCCATTTGTAAAGTGAAAAAGATATTTTATTAACCATTTGGAAAAATGGTTATTGTTCTCGTCAGGGTAGGAAATGAAAAGCATATCTGAAGGTTTTTATTGGTTTAATCCGCATTTTATTCGTTTTGTGATTGGTCTATACAGTAATCTCTATTTCCCTTTAGTTTCAACAGAGATGGACAACAGAGTGTTGTCACTATGACAAAAAAGTAATAAAAACTACAAAAAAAAAAAAAAAAAAAAAAAAAATTAATAACTCAGAAACAAATTGAGATATAGCTTTCAAACAAATTGCATTTAAAAGTACATTTTTTTTTTCTCTACACCACGATGTAAAAAGTAATATTGTGGGATGTTTAGAAGTTTAAGAATGAAATTTCATTTAAAATGTGTCATCAGATTTCTTAGAAATCTGACGACGGAAAAGCCTTTTCCCGAACAGCCAATGAAATGCTTGGATAATACGCAAGTTTCAGGTGGATAATAACTAATGAAAATGAAAGAAAATGAATAACAGTTTCTGCCAAAGAGTTAATTTTAATTTGTAAGATTTTCACGTGCAAAAGAAAAATGGAATAAGCCAATTAAAAATAACAAAAAAGATAAATAGGACAGGAATGAATACATATAAATATTTCACACCAAATACGAGTCGCAGGCGATTTCTGTCGCTTGGAATTTTTACGTGTAATTAATGTTTAATCCATGGCGTACGTAATGTATGATCAACTCATTGCGATTTTTTTAGGTCTTAAATTTTAGCCTTTGAAAAAATCATTTTCCATATGGTCGTTTTAATTTGTTAAATTGCTTTTTTTTAATTTATTTAATTTAATCAAAGTTAATAAAGTAATAGAATTTTTTAATAAATGAAAATTAAAATTCTAGTGCTATATTCCCCTTGAGTTAAATAATTAAAATACATATAAAGAACAAATAATTGTACAAAAATTACTTTCAGATGCATAAATATAATATAAAGATATTTAAAATACAAATTAAAAATATCTTAAAATACATTAGAAAAAGCCTAGAACGTTTTCAACCATTACAAGGCCGTCATCAGTAGGATTTAAATGTTATTATTATTTTCTTTGCGCTTATTCGAGAATTGTCTAGAAGAAAATCATTGTAATTTAAATTTTAAACGTTGTACGTCAGATGAGATGCCAGATAAAGTTATTCAAATTTTCATCAAAACGAGTTTTCATCTATTATGCAGCAAATATCTCCGTACTTCATGGATATCGTATGATAGTGCATCGTTACAAGATGTATCTTTATTAGCAATTATTTCAATTGATTCTCTTATCCGGCTTCCTGATAATTATTTGTACTAAAGATAATTTTTGTTTATTAAAATCTACATTTATAGGTTAAGTTTGAGCTAATCTTGATAATGCAGTATGGGGTCTATTTATTCTGAAATCTGATTCATGTTCTTTAATTCTATCACGAAATTTTCTCATCGTCATACCAACATAAATAAAATATTTACTATGTTTTTACAGAGCAGAATTTTATAATCAGATATTTTTATTTAATCAGAATTTTTTTTTTTTTTTTTTTTTTTTTTTTTTTTTTTTTTTTTTTTTTTGTATAATAAACAATGTGTAATAAATTTATCGAAGCCATTTTTATCACATTTTATCCGAAGCTATTCTAATTGAAAAAAAAAAAAAAAAAGACATTTCCTAAACATGCTATTTATTCACAACAATTTTTCCGAAAATTAAACTTTGAAGTAAAAATAAAAATATGAATTACTAAGAAATAAAAAATATATATATATTAAAAAGAAATTTGTTGGAAAAATATTTATTCAACTTTTTAACCTGATATTTTATTTCTAAAGAAAAAAAAGAAAATAAACCCTCACAAAATATTGAATTATCAAGAAAAGTAAAATATTATTTCGTTACAACATTTATCATAACATTCATACATTCAATACAACATTTTGTATTCATTAAAATAATTTAAAATACCAAGAATATAAATACAATTTTGAGAAAAAGAGCACAATACATAGAAAGCAACATTAACTTTTTATATGCTCTCAATTAGTAAATCATAAACGTTTCTGTAGCATTAAGACTATAATAATGACCACCAAGGGACCAATTCTTACCTTCACAATAACGCAGGCCTACACGAGAGCGTGAAATATGTTTTCCAATTATTGTTATAATTTCCTTAGAGCTTTCTCCAAAGATATAAATAACTAAAATGAGAACAAAATAGCAGGGCGACATTTCTAAAGAAGTTGAATTCGGTGCAATTTAAAGAAAATTGGTTAGAACGCTTAGAATTTTAAATTATTGGATAGCAATTTCTTGTGACAAATAACATTTTATTTTACGTAACCAAATAGCCATGACTGTTATATGATGAAAAATTCTTAGGAAATACACTGAGTTAAAATAAAAGATCGATCAAATGAAATTTTCATACGTTGAATTTGAAATAAAAATATCTTCTCACAATATTTTTATTGAATATTTTTCTTTTTTTAAATTCTCTGTTTATAACTATTGAAATTTGAGGAATAGCATTTTTTTTTTTAAACACTGAAACTGAAATACATATATTTCATGCTAGAAATGAAAAAAAATGATTTGATAAGGAAAATGTATTTATTATCGTTATTTTTTTTAACAACTGCAATGAAACTTAATGTTAAAAAGTGAGTTTAAATTACAATTAGCAATTAATTTTAGCTAGTTCATAAATCTACCAAAGGTGCAGATATAGTCCGTTTCAAAAGTTTAAGCACAAAAAGAAAATGTCGTTTATTAAATAACAAGTAAGAAAAATCATGTGTCACGCATAGATTGTGAAACATTTTCCAACACAAAATGATTTGTAAAAACTTCGCCGTTTAATATTGTAAATAAGATATTAAAAAAAAAAAGTTTTAGAAAACATATAGCGCATTTGAAAATCGGATTTCAATAATTACCGTCGATAGTAGGATATGTACTTTAATTCGTCTGTGCAACCCTATATATGATCTACAGATTTATATATATTCTACATAGTATGCTAAGGTTTGGAATAATAAGAAAATGTATAACACAGTTAAAAATTCTCCCGCACTGTTAAAAATATTTACGGGCAGACGCCAGCAGCAGAGATTCCAGTCATACCCCTTAAAAAAAAAAAAAAAAAAAAAAAAAAAAATATATATATATATATATATATATATATATATATCCGTGCCCACCATTTTGTGTCAACGTTGTGCCGTGCCCTAAGAAGGCGGTAGCGATGGTCGAAGGTGTTTACTTCAAAGGCTTAACAACTTATATTCTCTTAGAATATGACAACATGATTTTTATTTTTATAATAAAATAAAAGATATTCTGGAGTAAATAAAAGTAGTTATGTACACAACAATGTAATCTTGTTGAACAAAAAGTTTATGCATCCATCAAAACAGTGTTTATGAGAAGGTGGCAGATAGTCGATGAAGTCCACAAAGCAATGCATTATTTAATCGGTAGACGCTTGTCTTATTTCAGAGATTAAGATCCCTTCTCCGCGACGGCACCCAGTGCCCTGTCGCCGCTGATCCCAGGTATAAGTCCCCAGTCATAGGAATTGTAAAACTCGGCCCTTTTTGGCCTTCAACTTTTCTCCGGAGAGAACCTTCACCTCTCAAGAGTCGCTCTTCCAACTCCAGCCAAATCTAATCTCCTCTTCATCCTCCTCTCGTATATATATCTCAATTATCTCCCTCTAAAAACAATAGTGAGTTTATCAGCCACTAACTGTCCGTTCTTTTCAAAAACCTCCCAGGGTCCTTTTTCGCTATCCCCTGAATGGACACCTTGAGAACCTCCTCTATTTTGCACACGGATCCTGCGATCATATGTTCTTGTGAGAAAGTATGTGAGTTCTTTTCCCACGCTAAAGATCAAGAGAATACCGGCTGCTCCTTTGCATTAGCAAACTGTCCCCGATTGTCAAATGTCCAAAATCGATGGTGACTGAGTAGTTTACTTCATCTTACCGTTCGTCTTAGTGGACTTCACAATATTTTTACTCTGTTTTAGAAATACATTAGTTCTTTCTATATGGCGAGTTTGATATAGCTCAAATCTTTACAACGTGTACACACTAGCGGAGTAAAATGTATGGGGTCGTACTGTATTTGATGGTTTTTTATTTTACCGTTGACGTAACAGATGGGATAGAACTGCAAGAATATGTGGATTGCCCTTAATTTTCTAAGTATCTAAAAATATCCCTGTAAAATTACGAGCAGAGGCCGGCAACAGAGATTCCAGTCATACCCCGTAAAAAAAAAATCCCATGCCCATCCTTTTGTGCAGCCCGTAATTTTACGGGGTAAAGATATAATGCACTTCAAAACACAATAACACTTTACTTACTGTTACGTAGCACGTAGCACGTTAGATAATTATCACAAAATCCCTTTTTTGGCGGGTTAAAAAATATGTTACGGTCACGGTTAACTGACATTATTTTTCGAAACACTACTAAAGTGAAGGATTAAACCCAGAAAAGTTCTTAAACAATTCGAAATTTAAAAGGGTGAAAATGCGCGAAAAGCGTTCTAAAAAACGTTCTACATGGTGGTTTCCACACAATCTCAGAAAATACTAAACCGATTTAAAAAATAAAGACGTCAAAATGATGGTGACAACCCTTGTTCTAACATAGGCTATGTTTTATGTCGGTGCCACTAACTCAAAGGGGGTTCAGGAGAGAAACATTATAATTGCGGCTTTTGCGTTACGGAAAGGCCTAGAATCGTAAAATTTGGAATGGTAGTTAGTTATAAGATATCAATTATCTCTAAGGACATTTCCTAAAAAAATCGAAATTTAAAAGGGGGTCAAAATGCGCAAAAAGCGTTGTAAAAAACGTTTTAAATTGCGATTTCTATGCAATGTTAGGAAGTACTGAACTGATTTCAAATATAATGATGTAAAAATGATGGTGACAGATCTTGCTCCAAGGTAGGCTATATTTTATATCTATTTCCCCTACCCCAGAGGAGATGCAGGAGCAAAATGCGCGAAAAGCGTTCTAAAAACGTTCTAAATGCCGACTTGTTAGCAATATCTCAGGAAGAATCAAACTGATTTCAAAAGTAATGGTAGGAAATTGATGCTGACAGCCTCTGCTCTAAGACAGACGCTATTTTATGTCGGTATCACTATCACCTAGACGTTTCAGGAGCAAAAATCGTTCTAAATTTCGATTTTTGTGATAGGTAGGGGTTAGCAACTTAAAATTAGGCAAGGTACATATTTATTAAATATAAATGATCTTTATGAACAGTTTCGAAAAAATTAGAAATTTAAAAAGAGGTGAAAATTCGTGAAAAGCGTTCTAAAAACGTTCTAAATTGCTATTTCTACTCAATTTCAGGAAATACCAAAGCTATTTCAAAAGTAATGGTTGCAAATCAATGGTGACAGTACCTGCTATAACATAGGTTATATTTTATGTTGCTGTCACTACCATCTCAGGGTTGCAAAAGCAAAACATGTTCTAATTTGCGTTTTTTGCACAACTGAGGGGTCTAACACTTTGAAGTATGGCATGGCATTTACTTACAAGATGCAACAGCTTTCTAAGAACAGTAGAAAGATAATTCCAAATTTAAAAAGATGAAGTGAGCGAAAAGCGTTCTAAATTACAATTTTTATGCAATCTTATCAAATACCAAACCGATTAAAAAAATAATGATGACAAATTGTTGGTGATAGAACCTGGTTAAAGATAAGCTATATTTTATGTCTGTGCCACTACCACCAGAGGGTTGCAGGAGCTAAAAACTTTTTAAATTGCGATTCTGCGATACTGAAAAGGCTAGAAACTTTAAATATGGCATGGCAGTTATTTCTAAATGCCCTCGAAGGACTGTCGAAAATAAATTCGAATTAAAAAGGGGTGAAGCGAAGGGGAGGTGCGAAAAGCATTCTAAAAAAGTCCTAAATCACAATTTCTATGCAATTTCAGGGAATATAAAACGTTTATAAATGTAATAGTTACGAATCAATGGTAACAGTCTCTGATCCTACACAGGGTATATTTTATGCCGATGATTCTACCACCTGGGGTTCACAGTAAAAACAAACGTTCTAAAAAAGGCCTTTAAAAGCTTTCTAAATTACGTTTCTGTGGAATATTAGGAAATAAAAAACCGATTTCAAAATTAATGGTGACAGTTACTATTTCAACATAGCCCTTTTCGTTGAGAGAGGTGGTAGGACTTGGAATTTGACATGATAGTTAATTTTAAGATGTAAGAAGATGGTTTCTAAAAAATTCAAAACTTCAAATGAATACTGAAATGAGCGTATTAAATGAGCATATAAGTTTCAAAATATTTTCTAAATTATCATTTATTTAGTTTTATTTCGTTTTATTAATTTAAGTCTCATTTCTGCCTAATGCAGTGTAATAATGATGTTTAATCAAACTGTGTTTTAAATAGTAATTTTTGAATTATTCCTAAAAGTAATAAGTACCTTTTAATAAAATATTACCTTTTAATAAATAAAAAATTTGTTAGTACCTTTTAATAAAAATTATACATATAAATATCACTTGGCATATTTCAAATATTACGAGAGCAAAGCTAGTATTGCTAGTATGAAATAATTTTTAACAGCGCATGCGTTGAAGATTTCAAAATTTTTATGTCTTTATTTGGTAGCCACATATTTAGGGAACTTCTACAAAAAGCCCAGTCAAATATTGTGAAAACTCAGAAAGATATAGTGAGCTGATTGAAAAGTTGTGGAAAATCCCTTATGATAAAGCTATTTTAGAAAGCAACTCACTGCATCACTCACTAAAAATGTTAGAACCTTCCACGCATGCGCAGTTAAAAGTTATTTCATACAAATGCCCATATGTCATCAAATATTCAGTATATTCATATTTTAATTGCAGCATACTGTTGCTACTGTTCATTGTCAGGTTTTCGAAAAGTTGTGTTAACTTTGGTTAAAAACTCTGCATGCTGTAAACAAAAAACTCTTTTATTTTTCGCAGACACAATAATATTTTCACGAATATGAATGCTATGCTTACACAAATGCACACAAACGTTGAATATTGCCCAAATAGTCATTTAACACAGTGCAAAACCATTTTCGGCATTTTCTGTTATATAGGTGATCGCAAATATTATTTTATTATTAAATTTATTATTAGCCCCCTAATTGTCCTCCCGACTAAATATTCATTGAGAAATATGAAATCAAACGTGTTCCTTACATCTCCGAAGTTCAATAACAATTCTCCAATAATTTTGGTAGATATTCGACAAATCCTGTACAATCGAAAGCATACCGCCCCTGTTCCTTAACCCTTTGAGCTATGAGGGTGAATTTCTTCAAAATGCCCAAATGTCACATTGGCACCTGTATTTTGTAATGTAAATATTCGGCTTCCATTATACACGAAAAAATGCGTTAATCTATTTTCAAATGAATTTGGATGAATATTCCGGTGCCAATGTGATATTTGGAGACTAAAATTAAGTGGGAAGAAATTCACCCATCAGAGCTCAAAGGGTTAACTTTTGGAGGCCAGTGTATTATTCCAAAATTTTATTTAGTTGTAATGCAAAAATCATTTTCAAAGTTTTTCTATCAATTGTGATTAAACATAATCCATTCATTTCGTTATGCGAAATCACTATAACAACATATAAGATATATTAAAATAATTATATTAGCCTTGTCAAAAAATAAGTATCAAATTTGTCTTCCTTTGTACTTAGTTAACATGGCAATTTTGTTCACTTCTGTACATTTGAAAATTTCTCACATCAGCTGTTACAGGGATAATATTAATGTGAATTCTACGTTAAATAAGTTTTAACTCATAAACAGCGAAATTAAACTAAGAAATAGTTTAAAATTCTGAAGATTAGTAAATGTTTCAATGCAAATTTTCCGAACTACATTTAAACTTTCCTGCAGTTTAGAGAAAGGGAAATTTGTATGAATGTTTATTTAAATATGCAGACGTTTCGCACTTGATGCATTTTGCATATCAAATAAACCGGCTTATTGTTTAAAAGCACAAATTAGAAATTCTATGTACGAATGATACAGGAAGTAAATTAAAGGCTCGATTTCTCCTTATACACTGGGTAAATTAAATTAATTCCTTTATAAGTTCTTAAAACATCAGTTAAATTTTAGTACATAGGCTGTTTTTGTGCAAGACAAATTTTCTTTTAAATATTTCTATAAATATTACAAGATGCATTCAACTTGTATAATATTTCAAAGTAAATATTATATAAAGTTTTTGAAAAAAATGATTCTATAGGAATTTTGATTCGATAGGAGAGGTATTCTCACATTAAGGCGACAGTGGACGTTCAAAATCGCAAAAAACATTTAAAAAATCAATTTTTTGTTTTTTGGGAAAAAATGTTCTGGCAATCTTCCGCTTTCAAATAAAAAAAAAAAATTCAAATCCGATAATTTTTTGCAGAGATACAGCTGTTTTTCTAACTTAAACAATCGTTAATCTACACTTAAAATAAAACTTTAAATCCAGTTTTCTCAAAATGAGAATTTTCGCTGACTGAGTAAGTTCAAAATGCTCCATGCGTCTTAATTTTATACCAATTTTCATAATACTTGGTAATATTGTTGTTGATATACTTTATTACAAAACTTGCTATTAATATGTGTACATTATTTCATATAAAGGTTAAAAAAGTAATATTTTATCATTAAATTTTATCCGAAATGATCAATATTATATGTTTATAATTTTTTTCTGCCAAAGTACGCCGTATAGTTTTAAAATGTATACCAATTTTTGATATAATATCATAAAGCTATCCTTAAAAAAAAATTACAAGTTTCTGAAACAAAATTTAATGCGCATGGAGCATTTTTAATTTGTATCACTAATTAGCAAATTATGAATTAATTACTCATTTGCATATTAATATTTTTTAATGAAATTAAGAAATTTTCTTAATTATTGCACAAATTATATGTGTATTAAATTTCAAAACAATTGAGCAAAAACTGTAGAAAATGTTTTTGAACGTCCACTGTCGCCTTAAAAAAAAATAATAATAACTACAGTGGCCTCCGATTATAAGAGTCCTGAGATAGTGATATATATATGGGGCATTCGCACAATCTTTTGACTTTCGGGAATAAAAATCCGGTGAAATTAAACTTGCGAAAATAACATTTTAATCTCATAGACGAATGCCTTAATGATTCAAAATAAAGAACAGAAAGTCAGCAGAGAAAAATGTTTTGTTTAACTGAGGTTTAAGTTAAGCTTACGAGTTTAATTTTCCTTACCATTTTACCACTGTAACTTTTTATTTTCCTCTAAATTTTTACTTATAATGAATTTGGAAAGTACCCACAGGACATTCAAATAAGAAATAATAACAATGTAGTATTTTTATTACAAAACTTTGGTATAACATTGTCTTAAAGGGGTGTTAATGAAGGGACGGTAAGGTAAAACTAGTTGGATGTGCCAATCCAAAAACTTTCTTCTATCTTATACATCTTAATATTTCAAAAGCTAGTTACACATGTTAATACTTCAATATCATTAGTTCAATACTATACCAACTTTGATTTTCATCTTAAATTTCTGCTCAAGTCAATTAAACGGACTAAAAACGAGTTAATCTATACCATGATATTTGTTAAAATTATTAATTTTTCCTTATTTTGTTGTTATCAGCTGTTTGCGAATAGCCGGCTTAGCAGGAAGCGAGCTCCCTCCGCTGCATGAGCCGCCGACGCACAATAGAACTACGAAAAATCAAGAAAAGTATACAAAAATCGCTAGCACAGAGCCCCTTTACCGCGCAATATTTCCAAATTCTAGGAGGACCTGTTAGCCAAAGCCAAAAACAAGCACAAAAATTTTGGTTCAATTGTATGCATAATTTTATACGTTTTATGCATTATTTTATCGATGGTACAATAATGAAAATGGCACAGAGATCGGAATTATAGCGCCCCCTTCTGGCGGAATTTGTTCAAGTTCAGGGAGGACTTGTTTGCCATAGCCAGAAACATGCACACAAAATTTGGTTCAATTATATGGATAACTTCATACACTTTTCGATGGTACAATAATGAAAATGGTACAGACATCGCAATTATAGTGCCCCCTACCGGCAGAATTTTTCCAAATTCAGGGAGGACCTTCGTGACATGACCAAAAACAAACACATAAAATTTGGTTCAATTCTATGCATAACTTCATACAATTTTTGATGGTACAATGGCGACAGACAGACGGACAGACGGACACACAGACAGACAGACATTTTCTATAAACATGTTTTTTGGAATCTCTGACCCCTAAAACATCTAAATCCGTCGAAAACCGGAAGTCGAAAAAAATTTCGATTACAATACTTTCTTCTATTGAAGATAGAAGAAAGTAAAAAGGGGGCGGTATAGGAAAAAAGGAACGGTAAGGGAAAAAATTCCCCGTCGGTCCGGTGGACAGGCGGAGGTAGATTTCGAAGTTAACTATACTAATTTCACCAACAAAAACTAAATTATGATTAGATGTAAACCCACTTTAACAATTTTATCTAGCCGCTTTTGAAGAATTTTTATATAATTTTTATATAATAGCTGGTTTTATCAGAATCATGTTAAAGCGGTATTAATATATATATATATATATATATACTTTTCCATGCTCAACAACTCGAAATTTTCTGGCACATTTTCAGATTCATTTTTAATAGAAAAAATATGAAACTTGGTGACGTGATTTTTGAAGAGATTTATAAGCGACCTGTGTTTTCATTTTTCTTTCAATTAATTAAAACTCGATTTATAAACAATTATTTTCTCAGTAAGAAAATATTTTTCGTTTCGAGAAATTCTGTTCAAAATGCCCACTTTGACATCATTTTTTGAAATATATTCGGCCTCTATCAAAAAATCGATCATTAGGGTACATTATAGAGTTTCTGAACAATTGGATGCGCTTGAGAGCAGAAATGAATTTAAAAATGAGTAAAAAAATAAGCAGTTTGGATTTGAATACACCCTTAATAAGATGAATTTTCTTCTTCAATCGCTATGTATTCTTAATTTGTTTTTGCTGTAAGAATTGGTCTTATCAAAAATGTATCTATATAAATGTTGAGGACAATATTAAGAAGATATATGATAAATTAATGAGGATTTTATATCTTGTGAATTGACGGAGTTATAGATTTTTTTTCTTCTTCAACCCCCCACCCCCTTTTTGTTTTTGTTTTCGTTTTTAATTTTTTTTGCGGTATGAATTGGTCCTATCAATAACTTGTGAGTATAAAAGTTGTAGATAATATTAAGGAGATTTATAATAAAATTAATTGGATTTGATATCTTGAGAATTGACGAAGTTATGAATTTTTTTCTCCCCAAAACCCTATTTTAAGCCGCTTGAGCCCATTTTTAATTTTATCAAAAAACTTTGATGCATAAATTTTTGGCTCTATTTTTAGAAATAATAAAAACTTTAAACGGATTTGATATGTACAAAAATTAAGAAGCTATGGGTTTTTTTCCGTTTTCACAAAACCCCTCCCTATTTCCATACCCTTTATCCGATTTTGCCCATTAACGAACTTGACCGCGATTTGATGCCCTTGATTTTATGTATCAGTTTGGAAGAGATTTGTGCAGAATTGTGAAAGTTATCGTGTCCAGAAGAAAGTGATATACAGTCGGACCCCGATTTAACGTATCCATCGGGACCGTAAACTTTATTTGTTAAATAGAGGTTATTCGTAATACCGGGGTCCAAAATAAAAAATAAAAAATTCTTCACTTACCTTATGGAAAAGCTCTAATAAGCCGCTACACAAAAATATCCATAATTAGAGATTGTAGACTTTTTATTACAGCTAAATATACAGCGAATACTTCGCACTAATTAATTTTAAAGTACTGTGTAATAGATGTTTGAGAATTTCTTTGATTCCTTACTCTAAAAAGTTCTTTTTTGACTTTATGGAGAGAAGAAAATATCGAGTCATATATGTCCTGCTGCATGAGGTATGTTTTCACAGTTTCCAAACCATCTAAAGCGTGAGAAAATATAACAGTTTTAATGGGAATTTCCTTATCGCTTTCAGCATCAGAATCGCTATTCATTGGTTCCGACACATTAACTATTTCATCAACTTCAGTTGCATAGGTAGACAGTCCGTCATCACATGTAACATAATCGTTGAATTCTATCTCAGGAGCGATTTCTTTCCACATAATTTCATCTGAAGGGGCGATATCTTCATCATTTTAATCACTTTCCACTCGTGTGCCTGGAAATCCTGCTTTTTGAAAGCCCTTTTCGATTGTATTTTTAGAAACTTGATCCCATGATTCTCGCACAAAATATAGAGCATCCAAAACACTGACTTTGTATTTTTCCTCTGCATTTTTGCCCAACGATGCTATAATTTTTCTCATAAGCAACTTTCTGTAATACTTTTACAGAACGGATGATACCAAGGTCTAGTGGCTGAAGCACACTTGTAGAATTTGCAGGGAAAAACAAAACTTTGACATTGTTGAAATTGCAAATTGGAGGATGAACGGGACATTGATCAATAAACAAAAGAATTTTTCTCTTTTGTATCTGCATAGACTTATCTAAAGACGTCAGAAAGTCTGTAAGTAGGGGAGAAGTCATCCATGATTTTAGGTTTGCTGCATATTTTGTCGGTAAGGGCTTTACGTTTTTAAAACATCGTGGCGTTGCTGCTCTTCCTATAACAAATGGCTTCAATTTGTCAGTTCCATCAGCATTAACCGCAAGCAAAACCGTAATTCTCATTTTGCTTCTTTTGCCGCCAAAGCATTTTTCATTTCTATAACAAAACGTTTTGTCGGGTTGTAATTCATAAAACAATCCTGTTTCATCTGCATTGTAAATGTCCGATGGTGAATACCCTTCAATCAGGCTGAGCAACTTTTCTTCCCAATCTTTTACTGCATTTTCGCTTACATCCGCCTTTTCTCCGCAGATTTTCTTTTGGACTACGTCCTATCTTTTCTTAAAGCGGTCAATCCAACCATTGGATGCAGAAAAATCTTTCACATTATGCTTTTCGGCAAGTTTAAGTGCTTTTTCTTTGATCAGAGACACACTAATGGCTATTTTCTTGGCACGAATGATGTTGAACCATTCTACTAGGTCAGATTCAAGAGCGAAAGAGGAGTGGCTTTCAATGACTTTCTTATTTTCGACGAATTTTTGCCACATTCTGCTGATGCTTTTTCAATTTCTGCTCGTTGTTTAACAATTGTTGCTAATGTCGACGTAGAGATTTCAAGGCGTTCTGCTAACGCGTTTTTCAGTCCAACGTTCTTGTCAAATTCACGTAAAATGTTAAGCTTTTCAGTCAACGAAAAACGTTTTCGTTTCCAACAATCTGCCATGCTTCACAAAGTTTCAAAAATTAAATGTTATGAAAAATCGAGCGTTCAATACACTTCACGTCTCTCAAGAAACAAAACAATTGCTAAAAATTCTTAAACTATATTCTTGTTCCTACTTGAAACCCACCTGGCAGGTTACACTCATGACTCATCTGCACCTGCAAATAATAATGAGCTCACTCTCAAAGAACTAAAAAGCGGATCTTATGGCTATCTGCACCTGCACTCTCTCTTTTTGCGCAAAAGCGAAGGTGTAATAAGGCGCGACACGCTATTGGCCTAAATGAGGAGAAGTTTTTAATTTAGTCCAATAATGTTCTGCGACCACCTCCCCCTCTGCGAAGTCTCATCGGAGAGGCCCAGGTGCGTTTTGATTTATTCTTGCAGTGACGCATGCGAATGGCTATGTTTTATTAAATAAAGTTTATTTTTCATTATAGCCTTTTGATTTATAGTCACCTCATCATATTATAATAAACCAAAACACTAAAATCCCCATTTTTATTTGGAGAGAAAGTTGACGCAAATATCAGGTCCTCTTTTGTGCTTTAAAGGTTGTCTCTTTTATGGTAATCGCTTCCTTGGCAACTTTCCAATGACATTCTCTTAAAGCAAAAGTGCAGTCAATTTTAGAGAAACACCGACGAAGTTTCGGCGGGAATCCGAGGGGAAATTCCGAGTAGATTTTGGCGAGAGAAAATCCGGTTCTGAGTCTACTTATATAAGAAGTCTGTGGCTTCATCCTGCCCCGTCGAAAGTTACTAGGTACAACAAAGTCTTTTTCTGTTCCAGATAAGATGGATATATCATTTGAAAAGCAATCCAATATTTTTCTAACCCAAACTAATATATATATATATTTTGTAGTCTGTTTGAAAAAATTCGTTAATTCGGGGTTTATTATTCGTTAAATAGGGGTTTTTGACTTCATTTTTGTCGGGATAAAGGAAAATTCGTTAAATCTCGAAATTCGTTAAATAGGGGTTCGTTAAATCGGGGTCCGACTGTACATATATATATATATATATATATATATATATATACATAGCTCTATTAAAAGTGAATGATTATGAAAATGATTATGAAAAGAGGGTGCAAAACAACAATAAAAATCCATGAAAATTTATAACGAAAAAACAATAAACAAACCACTCCCTGCTCTTCAGAAAGTGAGAGGAGTGAAAAAAGCAGGTACCAAAACAGAAATTGGATCCTCACGGGTTTCGCAAGATATGGTCAACCCACATACTCCAAAAGTATAAAAATAGATTTAAACTTTCAAAAACACAACATAACAAAGCTATCTTAAAAAAATTTTTTTTAACGAATCAAAACTGCTTTAAAAACAAATATAACCAACCAATTCAAAATCCAAGAAAAACGATTTAGCTTATAAAACGTAAATAAAAATTAATAAAAATTCCAGTATGACTAAATCATTAAGCAATTAGAAGTATTGAACATGTGAGAAGGCCATACCCCCACCTTTACCCATGAAGACCTGAAAAAAACTTGCTACCTTTAAAACAATCACTACGCCCCACTTCTTTCCATCAGCAGGAGTTGCAAGCAAGGCCATAATCCAAGTTAGACCAGCGTTCTGAAGACTTGTCTTTCCATTATCCTCATAATCATTAATTTTCTTTCCAAGTCACCGCAGTTTCTACTTGAAGCACATCAACATGCAGACGTTCTTAAAAATACTTTAATCCACACCCTTCATATATTCAAGCAGCTACCTTGGCATCCATTACGGTGTTTGGCCGCTTAGCTGTTGCCACTTTAGAAAACTCTTCTCAAGTTGATTTACATAAGGAAAAATAAACTGGTATGGAAATAAATTATTATAAAAAAGATTAGCAGTAAATTTAAAAATCTGTGAACTCAAAAATTCTCTATTACTACAAATTCTATAAAATTTATTAACTTGTCCCACAATAATGTTAACAAAAACCTTTTTACTTAAATTTGAATACCAGTGTGGCATCGATTGAGTATTAAAATTAAAAAAATCCCGTTTATCAAAAAGCTTAATTAGTATATTACTATCTTTAATTAAAATGTCTAAATCCAAAAAATTAACATGTAAACTATCAACAGAAGCCTTATTTAATTTTAAACATGGAGGATAGATATCGTTAATCGATACCAAAAGTTTTTCATCGAATATTATTAAATCATCGATATACCTTAAAACTGAATAACTCTTATTACTGTTTAAAACATAATTAAATTCATAATAAAAAAGAAACAGATTTGCAGCAGAACTCGAAAAATTAGTTCCCATACCGATGCCACATACCTGGTAGAAAAATGAGCTATTGAATGTAATGAAATTATTAAGAAAACAGAAATTGCATAAACTTAAGAAAAAATCTCTTTTAATTCCAAGCTCCTCCTCAATACAAAACATATCAAAAATATTTTTTAGTGTATCATAAAGTAAATCTATAGGTATATTAGAAAAAAGATTTTCAAAATCATGGGTATACAAATTTGTGGGCGTTATGGGCGTTTTTTTAATTTTATTTAAAACCTCATTACTATTGTCTATACACCAAAAATAGCTAGTATTTCTATATTTAAACTTCAAAAAACCATAAATGAGCTTTAACAACTCCTGTAACTTAACATTTAAACTTTTACCTATGCCTCTTGAATTACAACATATAAATCTGAATTTAATAGGTGTCTTGTGAAATTTTGGGGTCATAAACAGAAATGGAAAAGTATGATGATTATTAATAGCAAAATTATATGAATACATCTTTCTAGCCCTTTTGGTGTATGCATTAAATTTGTTTACAACAACCTTGTGACTTAATTTACATTCTTTATAAAATTTACTATTATTTAACTCATTTTTAACTTTGTCAATATAAAAAAGCTTTCAAATAATTGCATAATTTGAAGCCGCTTTGTCCACAGGTACTATTACAAAATTGTTATGTAAAAATTGAATATAATTTATATCTTCTTTATTGAGACTATGATAAACATAATCCTTACTGTTCAAATAATTATTAACAAAAAACTCAAATTCCTTTAATATATGCCACTCCCATTCAAAAAAAGCTTCAAAGAGCTTTAGAGCTATATTCACTTAGTGCACATAAGAAGCTGCGTTGCGCCTGATGCACTGGGTTGTTTGTTTAAAAAAAATTTTTTTTTAAGCATTATATATATATATATATATATATATATATATAGGTAGATATATAAAGTTTTTTACTGAGGGTGGTTTTGGAATCTAGGGACCATGATCGGTGTAGATCTGCAAAAAATTTTCAGAAATTCCAACATAGGGGGGAATGTAATAGGTATTATTTCATACGAAATCTACCTAAAAAAGGAAAATTACCACCTATTTTTAAGCAAATGATGTTAAGACTAAGTGATAGCCACAATGTTCATTGTTTTTTAGAAACAGTTATTTACATTGGATTAATTTCAGAAAAAAAATAATTTACCTCGTAAAGAGCAGGAATAAACCTTGGGTACGGTAAGACTACCAATAAAGCCACGATGCTTGCAATCGATATTTAAATCCTGCAGTAAATTTCCTGTCAAAGAATTTTAGAAATTCTTTCTCCAGCATACTTCTGCATGAGAAAAAAGTTGAAAAAAAAATTCTGTGACTTTTGAAAATTCACAGTGAAAACACACGTTCATTGAACAAAAAATTCTGAAGTGATTTTCTGTATAATTTTAGCAAGAGGGACGGCAAGGAATCTAAAACCCAGGGGCAGGGTTAAAAAATAATAACAACCGTAAAAATGTGTGCAGGTTACTTGTTTGCTACATAATAAAAAAATAGTCCCTGTTTCGGAAAAAAATTACATCGAATTACTTCTATTGAAACAATCTTATACAGACAGCTCCAAACTTAAAAATCAGCGTCAGGGACACAGTACGGTATAGGAATTTCGTGGTATATTTGGACCCCTCAACATTGTCCAAAGCTTATTTATCTCGTTAATATTTTTATGCAGTCATACGATGAGGGTGTTTTCCAGTACAAAAAAAAAAAAAAAAAAAAAAAAAAAAAGAAGAAGTACCAAAATAAAAATTATTATTCAGGGACGGAAAAATACATAAAAGTTAAAAATATGTGAGAATGCCCCAGGAATGTAATTCATTTGAAAATATGATGACATAAATTTAACTCCGTCTCACAATTGGCCAATTTTGGTAAGAATTCAATTTTAGGCCTTTTTTTGTCCATGGGGATTTTGAACAGTTAAAATGGATAAGGACCAAATTAATTTTTTAAATCCTCCACAAAATGCGTTTCCTTTTCAGGGATAAAAAATTGTCGAATTGCCATAAAAAAGTTCCAAAATATACAGAATCAAAAGTAAATATATGTCACAGCATTCATAAATATTTGAAAAATAATAAAAATTCCATAATTCGCAATAAAACTGTATTTAATTGCTTACTGGTCTAGATAGAGACCCCATTGATAGAGACCTCATTCATTAAAATCCATCCAGCTGTTGGGATGTTTCGAATGTATAAAGAAATCCAGATACACAGATACGCGTGAAACACATAACCCTTCTTTTCAGTCGGGTAATAAGCAAAATGTACTCATTAACACATTCTAACGTAGTTTTAAAATGTTTATGATTTCTGTTCTTTTGTCTGCAGTCTGCGTTTTAACTTTCGTAAATCTGTTTTAATTTTCGCATAATTGTTATAGGTTATTATGCTTACTATAGGACGTTTCCTACTAAAAATGGAGTTAGACGCATTTATTGTTAGTTTATAGAGAATCCCGAAGGTGAATGGAGTAAACTTTTTCGTCATGCATCATATTGCTGTTACACTACTTCAAGCATAATGGAATAGTGATACATTACTGAGGTGTACTACAAAGTGATTTAACAGTATTAGGGAGCTCCGCCTCCTGCTCGATAGCGCTCTCCAACCCCCCGTGATTTCTCATTGGGACCACTACGCGGTTCCATCTCGCTTCGCTCGCTTGCCCGTTTTGGCAGCAACCCTAGCCAGTGTGAGTACTATCATAAATCATTTTAACATATAAAATTTACAAAAATTTTTAATGTAAACTCTCCGAAAAAACAATACGTGATAGCAAGATAGTCAACAATCCTCGTCAAAAATTATCTTCGACATGAGAAATACAATAACTCTCAGGCGCTTGGCAAGTTCACAAAACGTAAGCAACACATTTTCTCCTGTGTCTAAAAGAAATTCTTGATCAAAAAGCTTATTTGTTAAATGCATCACGTTATCTGTAAAACTGACCAATAACTACTCTTTCACACAATGAAAAACTTACTCAGAAATCGGTTGTTTGTTTGAAACAATTTTACCGTGTGCCATCCCACTTTTTGAGTCTATATGGGAATGCATCCTTTCTTCCAAATATGACATCATTTTCAACATCAGAACCATCATTTCTTTCGAGATTAGAGCGTCATATAAGTAATTGTTTTAAAATTCATGAGTTTCATTAAATATTTATTATAATTAATTAGAAATTAAGTAATTTTCCGCAATATTTTTATTTGCGCATATCAAGGATCTTTAAATATATAGCAATGCTAAAGTAAAGGTTAGTGAATATGACATCGCCACGGACACAATTGTAGTAAAATATTTTATAGTATGTGTACAAAATGCATTTTTTGTTTTCCGAATGACGTAATTTTCACCAGAAAAATTTCTCTTTACATATTACTTTCTATGAAAGATTATTTGCTTTTATTTACACAAGTTACTAAATATTATTTATTAATATATAATCTGTGTTCTGCTTTTCCGCGATTAATGCATATTCAAAAGAATCATTTTAATATGTTTACATTTAATTAAAACCATTGAAATTTTTCTTTTAAATATGACCCAAGTTTCAGTGGTGAAATCAAGCTTCTGATTGCTAGAATGTAACACGGCAAATTAATTTTATGTTACTATTTTTGTTGCCAAAAAGTAAGCTACATATTCAGAATTTTTTTTTCGCGCTATGTAAGAGAAATATATATATATAAAGGTGGCGTGTATAACATTTATGGTTTATGCACGTGGCCGCCCTTCCGTGTGTTCCGAAATCGACCCCTTGAGTAGGGGAGGAGACTTGGAGCCTGCCTAGTTCGTTGTACACGAATGCGAGGGGGCCGGATGGGGACGAACCACAGCGTCCTAGAGTGGCTCGCGGTGGACAGGCCTCGAGTCCGACGGCCATGGGTAACAGACGTTGTGCACGGGGCGTAAGCCTTCGGGTCCGTCGAAATTGCGCACCCCCGGCACCCGGGTTCTCTGGGCAAGCCGGATAGCGACGGTCCATATGTCGATCTCAGCACCGGTCTAAGGGCCGGACGGTGTCGCTCAGCAAAGACTACCTAATGTGGTAGGACCCCATCCACCAACTAAGTAAGAGGGAGCCTGAGAAAAGAGAGTGGGCTTTGTAGAACGGTGTCTCGGTGAGTCACTGGTGACGGCGGGGCTCGCGGGATCGCCATGCAGGGTCTCCCGGAGAAACTGAAGGGTGAGGGTTTCGGACAGCCCCTGATGTGCTATTTGCGTCAGGAGGCTCATCCCACCAATATATCCTTTGCTGGAGCAGTTGTGCTCTCGTTGACATCGTTGCCCGATGTCATGCCGTAAACCCGGGGAGAGGGTTGACCTGTAGGTCCGCCATTGAACACTATCCACGCAGTGAACCGAGCCGGTAGCTCACCGACTAACGCGGCGGCGCTTCGAACCTTGGGTGAAGTCTTGGTCCGACTCAGATCCTGCGTGTTTGTGCGCTACTGGTGGTTGCCGTGCCCAGTGGTGAGGATCTAGCGGTGTCTTAAACTAACTTTCGAATGCAACTAATAGGTAGCGGTCGGTCACTGCATGGGGTCGGGTGCACTCATGCTTGGGTAGCATCGACGACCGTGAGGTAAGGAAGCGGGGACCGGCCTTTTGCCGGTCTCCCGCGGATTCTCCACCCTCGGGTGGAGTCGAGTTGTGGGGGACCGGCGGGACTTCGAACCCTCCAACCCTTATCGAGGCGGGTTCTTTCCCGTCTAGGTGGAACTTTCCGTGTCCACCTGGGTTCTCTAACGGTACCTAGTCTTGTCTCTCTTGACTCCGAGCGTCGAGACGCGAGGGGTTCCGCAGGTTGAGCGGAGAGATTGGGCGAAAAAACCCTAGCGAGGCGATGTCTGTGTCGTCAGAGGAGGAGTTACCTTGTCTCCTAGGGGTCCATTAAAGGCGTCTTCATGATTCCCTGAGCGAGGCGTAGTCTAGGCGTAGTCTAGTAGGATAGTAGGATTTTCTCCGACCTTCCGGGGCTTCATAGTTAGGGGCGCCTCCCCCTCCTATCGGTTGGCTCGCATAAATGTCTTTGCTGGAAAATGGTATTTGATCTTCTTAGCCCTCCGTAAAGTAACGCCGGCTCGGGAAACCTCGTGTAGGTTCGTGGGCCCGACTCCATTGTATGTGTTCGGTTCCTGCGGGCTGTCGGGGCGTACCGGGTCGGGAACCAAGAGAAGGGAGCACTTGGCACTTCTAACTGGGTGGTGAGATTTGTTGTATGCGACCAATTCATCTTCTTTTGGGAAAAGCCGGCGTGACGTGTGCTGGGCAGTGCGCCGGTCTGACAGGAGTTTTTGTGAGGGACGGCCTTGATGGGTCATTCCTGGGGGCAACCTTCGGTACGCGTCGCGGGGTTTGGCTCTCGTGTCGTCCCGAGCAGGGACAAATGGGCCTGCAAGGGCCTGGGACCTCGTCTTATCGTTTGTGCACAGGGACGTAGAGACTAATTCTGTTACAGTACTGTTTATGAACTACGAGTCGAAATCCGTCGAATTCGACGAATGAAAATGTTTAAAAGAACCGAATAACTGAATTTATAAAAAATAACAAAAATAATTACAATAATGAATCAATATTTAATAAATATATTTCCAAAGTTTGCCAGTTACAATTTTGTACGTAATCATTCGCACTCCTTCCTTGAAGTAATAATCTGAGTGCCAACGAAATAAAAAAAATTGCTTTTACACTCACTCGCTGTAAAATATTTAAATGCTCATTTCATTTTCATCCACTGAAGCCGTCTCAATCTCAGTGTCAGCGGAATGAAAATAAAAAAGAAAAGTGCCCAGCTAAACTGATGGCATTGAGCTCACAGGCTATTGACACTAATTGTATATTATACACCTATTTTAAAGAATAGTGCCCCTCAAAAAAAAATAAGTGAAGGGGAATTAGCCCCCGTTTCCTCCTTTATATTTAACCAGTGAACCTCCAAATCTAATCAGGGAAGCTCCTTATCATAATAAACCGGTATACCAAATTTGGAGCAAATCGAATAATACTGCAAAAAAAAAAAACATTTAACTAAATTAAGGGGGTGGACTAGCCCTCCTTTATCTTTAACAAATGAATCGCCAAAACGAATCAGGGAAGCTCCGGTATAATAAACCGGTATACCAAATTTGGAGCAAAGCGAATAATTCTGCATGAAAAACCCGTTTATATAAATTAAGGGGGTTGGCCTAGCCCCCTTCCCCCTTTATCTTTAACCAATAAAGCCACAAAACTAATCAAGGAAGTTCCTTAACATAATAAACCAGTATACCAAATTCGGAGCAAATCGAATCATTCTGCATGAAAAACACATTTATCTGAATTAAAGGGGGTGGACTAACCCCGTTTTCCCCCTTTATACTTAACCAATGAACTCCCAAAACTAATCAGGGAAGTTCCTTAACATAATAAACCGGTATACCAAATTCGGAGCAAATCGAATCATTCTGCATGAAAAACCCATTTATCTGAATTAAGGGGGAGGGGACTAACCCCGTTTTTCCCCCTTTATCCTTAACCAATGAGCCCCCAAAACTAATCAGGGATGTTCCTTAACATAATAAACCGGTATACCAAATTCGGAGCAAATCGAATGATTCTGCATGAAAAACCCATTTTTCTGAATTAAGGGGGGTGGACTAACCCCGTTTCCCCCCCCCTTTATCCTTAACCAATGAACTCCCAAAACTAATCAGGGAAGTTCCTTAACATAATAAACCGGTATACCAAATTCGGAGCAAATCGAATGATTCTGCATGAAAAACCCATTTATCTGAATTAAGGGGGTGGACTAACCCCCCTTTTCCCCCTTTATCCTTAACCAATGAACCCCCAAAACTAATCAGGGAAATTCCTTAACATAATAAACCGGTATACCAAATTCTGAGCAAATTGAATGATTCTGCAGAAAAACCCATTTATCTGAATTAAGGGGGTGGATTAACCCCCCTTTTCCCCTTTATCCTTAACCAAGGAACCCCCAAAACTAATCAGGGATGTTCCTTAACATAATAAACCGGTATACCAAATTCGGAGCAAATCGAATGATTCTGCATGAAAAACCCATTTTTCTAAAGTAAGGGGGGTGGACTAACCCCGTTTTTCCCCCTTTATCCTTAACCAATGAACCCCAAAACTAATCAGGGATGTTCCTTAACATAATAAACCGGTATACCAAATTCGGAGCAAATCGAATGATTTTGCATGAAAAACCCATTTTTTTGAATTAAGGGGGGGGGGGGGTGGACTAACCCCGTTTTTCCCCCTTTATCATTAACCAATGAACTCCCAAAACTAATCAGGGAAGCGCCTTATCACAATGAACCTAGGAAAAAATTTTGAAGCAAATCGGATGTTTCTATCAAGAGTTATCGCGTTACGTACATACATACATACATACATACATACGTACGTACGTACGTACGTACATACATACAGAACGGGCGGGCACATTAGCTCTCAGGCTTTGATAGCCTGTGAGCT
Organism: Maratus speciosus; assembly: GCA_963932465.1. Lineage (NCBI taxonomy): Eukaryota > Metazoa > Arthropoda > Arachnida > Araneae > Salticidae > Maratus > Maratus speciosus. The sequence goes on along the minus strand of OZ010800.1, from coordinate 241,632,115 downwards.
AAAAATATTGAAATGGAAAAGCGTTATGAGTAAAAATGCGTTATTTTATATGTGACGTCATTTTCTGTTCAAAAGTTTTTAAAAAGTTATTTTTACTTGTATAATATGAAAATGGCATCCGTAATGATATGGTAATTCCCATTGTTTTGCTTCTCTCTTCAACAATGGAAGTAACCCGATTGACACTAATAAGAAGAAATTTCACAAAGGACTTTTAAAATAAAACTGAAACATAAAAAGGGTATTATTTAAAAAAATAGCGCGTGCGGGCATATCTACAAATAAAATGCTTTCATTCAAAAAAATAATTATCAAAATTGGTACAGTATAGAAAACTCAGGCCTGATGACTAAAAAACAGCCTGGTCTTTTAAATATATAGAAGATTATAATTAAATAGAAATCACGTAATTTTCAGAAATATATTCATTTGTGCATAACAAGAATCTTTAAATAAATAGCAGTAATTCAATCTATTTAGATGCAGGAATAAACGTCACTGAATATGATGCCATCACTGACACAGTTATATCAACATATATATTTTTTCATGCAGCAAATTTATCAATTTTCTGAATGACGTCGTTTTCCTCGTTGGAAACATTCGGCTTTATGTATTACTTTTTGTCATAGATTATTTTCTGTTATTTTATTTACATAGAGCACTAAAAATTATTTCTCAATAAATATTTTGTTCTTCCGTGATTAATACATAATTACACGCAATCATTTTATTATGGTTAAATTTTATGACAACCATTGAATTTTTTCTTTTAAATACGATGACACATTCACTGATGAAATCATGCTTCTGATTGGTGGAATGTGATAAAGTAAAATAAATTTATATTATAGAGAGAAAAGCTTAACCTGGTTGCCACCATTTTGAAGAAATATCATAAAAAGCTTTTAAAATTAAAAATAAAATATAAAAATGGAAATAAATTAAAAAATAGATCCTGTCAGTGTGACGTCACAGACAACACAACTCCGCATATTTATTGGTCTAGGAGACGTTTTCAAATCGAGCCCCAAGTGTTTGGGTCAAATTGTGATCCATTTTAACTGATTCACGGTTGCAATTTAAGCTTCACGACAAACCAACACATTTCCTCTCTGTCTTTCTCTGAACTCTGTTGTTTGTTTGGAACCAATTAGCGGTTGATATGTGGAATTCAGTTGTCTGTAACATCACCACTGATAGGGTATAGCTAGTTACGGGCACATCTACAAATGAACAGCTTACATTTTAAAAAATAATTATCAAAATCGGTTCAGTAGAAAGCTCAGGTCTAATGACTAAAAAACAGCCTGGTCTTTTAAAGTTATAGATAATTAGTGTAAATATATTTTCAACTGTGGTATGCGTTTTAAAGATTAACTAAATTCTAGTACATTGTATGAATTGTTGGATTTTATAGATACTATAAAGGGCTGCACAAAATAACTTCTGAAAGCATTACCATTTATGGTCTCGATTTGCTTAAAGTGTGTTTTGAATTGCGTTACATGTTTTCAAGCTGAACTGCATTTCAATGGAAATAATTATAGAATTGAATAAATTCATATACATGTCTGTTCAAATGAAATTGGGCATATTACCATCTGTCGATGGCAGTAGTCTGAAGTGGACTTTTATATAAGCGTATTATATCTGAATTAACTTTTAGCACAGAGTGTGATGCGTATGAAAAATTATGCATAATATGCAAGGCGAAATTTTACAAATGAATCGCAGTTTATCCACGTAAATTACCGAATGTGAATTTTGAATTGTTTTATGTATTTTCTGGCTTAAATAATCTTTAAAATACGCTGTAATGTGTATGAAAATCTATAATCATATTAAAGAATGCACAAATAGATGGAAATACTTTATCGACTATGTGTGGTAATTGCTGAAAATAGGTTTTCAACTATCTTATTCGTTTTCTTCTTTCAAGGTATGAAAAGATGAAGTCGCAATAAAATATTCTGGAAACATTAAAAAGTGTTTCATAATCGCCTTGTGAACCATGATTTTTTTCTTTCTTGTTTTTGAAAAATTTTTTTGCTTATAATAGTTCAAAGTATGTAAGTCGAAATTGTGAAAAACACATTTCTTCGTCTTTTTCTACTGTCTCTTTTTTTTTTGCTATTATGGGTCAATATCTGAAAACTGGACAATTTCACTCCAGAATGTTTTTTTTTTTTTTTTAATTAATGTACCAACTTCCAAATACAATTATATACTATGATACATGTTTTGTCATTTGATTGTTGTTGTATTTTGAGATCAAGGATTTATATTTTATGCGTAGGATAAACTTTTGTGGAAGAAAGTGTCTGTTAACACCATAATCAGTGTCTAATAATTGGGACTGAGGTGATGTTTTGTCTTAACAGCTGCACAGCCATTTTACTGAATCATTTTGAACACATGTAAATGATTAAATATTCCATGTGACATTTGTATGTTACATAAATAAAGTTGCAATAAGCTTTATTTTTATAGATAAAGAGTTAAATATGGGGGCATGATGCTATAAAAAATACTCATCCCTTTACAGAACAAAAACTAAATATTTCTAAAAATGAAACAATGAGAAAAACAACTTATCTTCATCGATGGTGAATAGTTAAACTGTAGTTGCTGTTGCAATGGAAATAATTCTGCCAGCGCCACCTAGTATTTGTTAACCTAAATGTGTGGTTAGAGAGACTGAGATGATGATCAACCTCAGGGACAAAAATATTTACTACAATATTTTACTATGCAATCTATACGAGTAAAGGAGCATTAATTTTTCCCATACTGTATATATATAAGTATAAATATATAATAGAAAAAGTTAAAAATATTTATAAAAATTTTTACAGCATACATTTAATATTGGACATTTGTACTTGGGGACAGGGACTGAAATGATGATTTCGTTTGTTTAAAACTTAAAATAAATTATTTATACATCATCATATGTCCATTTATCATTGGTAATTGTTATAACACATGTTACAGTATATTGCATTTTTCAGTTTTTGGTTTTAGTATAATTAATGGAATATTATTGGGAGTGGACGCAAATTGTCCAATTTTCAGATATTGACCCTTATGCCATAAACTGTAAGGAAGAAAAGACGCAAAAATTCACACATGATTCATTATGGGGATTGAGGTTACCTTTCCACACGACGCGACGGCTAACATAACTAAAGTGCAACCCTTCAAATTTTCGAGTTTTGAATTGAGTTATAAATTGATAAAACAGAAAAAACAAATTGATGATTAAATGTTAAATCAGTATGATTATGATGCTGGAAGGTTTTAAAATAAGATACATATTTAAGAATTGTGGATGTGTATATAGTGTTTTTTTCCTTTTCGAAAAAAGTGGTTTTTTAATGCCGCGGTACACTTTTCTAAAAATCTATTTTAGGTAAACAGTTGAAACTTTCCAAAATTGTGTAAATAACTCTATTTGAGAATAATAAGAAGCGATTTTCATTTTGGCTTGAAAGAAATAAAATAAAAAATATTTCACTAAAAACTTTGACAATCCTTTTCAAAATTTTTTAGTAAAATACTTTTAATTTTATTTCTTTTAAGCTAAAATGAAAATTACTTCATATTATTCTCAAATAGAGTTAGTTACACAATTTTGGAAAGTTTCAATTGTTTACCTAAAATAGATTTTTAGAAAAGTGTACCGAAGCATAAAAAAAAAAAACACTTTACTCGAAAAGGCAAAAAAACTATATACACAGCGGCACTGCTTAAATATATTATTTTAAAACTTTAGAGCATCATAATCATATTGATTTAACATTTCATCCTCAACTTTTTTTTCTGTTTTATCATTTTATAACTCAATTCAAAACTCGAAAATTTGAACCAATTTATGTTCTATGTGCAGAGCCCGATTAAGGTTGCCTAGGGCCCAAGGCCTGGCATCTTTTTGGGGCCTCCCCACACACCTCAAACTATACGTTCAAATTCACGGTCGCCAGCGTTTTTTAGTCGCCACGGCTGGCTTTTTGCTGTGGTCACTAATTTTTTTAATGATAATTTTTCTTATAATTAATAAAGTAAAAAGTTTTAAATGTATTTTGGTTTTTATAGTGAAAAAAGTCTCCCACATTCACAAATTTTTTTATATGTACTTTTGTCTCAGAAAATCAAAATAAGAAATATCGTCTTCCTCATATTTCCCGTTATCATGGTTGCTTAGCTTATACTATATATATATATATATTTTACTGCACCGTACACAATATAATTTTCCGATTGTGCATAGTTTAAGATATAATAGATCTTAAACTCCAAGTAAATCTGAAAAAATGGTGATAAAGATTTAATTTTGGTGAATGATTATTTTAATGTCGATTGTTTTTAAAATAGGTACAAATGCCACAAAATTTTGTTTTAATTTTTCAAATAAAAATGAAGGAAAAGTCAATTGCTATGATATGATGCACTTTACAAATAACAATTTGTATACTTTCAATATTATACATAAAAGAAATTAATATCATTAAAAATAAATCAATAACGTGTTTGGTAACACTTGAAAATTGGACAATCATTTTCAAATTTGGCTAATAATCTTAATTTCTTAGCACAACGGTTGTATTCATCAATTTTTTACAATAAAATATTATTTTCATCAGTTTGTTAAAATGTTGCAGAGTGCAGTACACCAAATGGTTTCAAAACAGTAAAACAAAGCACTTTATATGGAACCTTAAAAATGTGAAAAATATTAAGCAAAATACAAACATAAAAAATAATCAAGGTATTTAAAAAATTACATTAAACAGACAATTTATCTTAAGTTATTGAAATTACTTACTATTTCAACCTAAAACTCTACACAAGTGCTTTTTTTCTTGATTTTTTTAAAGCAAAATCAGAAATAATATCGTTAAAATCCAATTGTGATGTAATATCATTTTCAATGGATAATATAGAACATGCCTGCAAATTTGTTTGGCTTAGTGAATTTCTGATTTGATTTTTTATTCTTTTCAAAACTGAAAAAGATCTCTCACTTGAATTGTTGCTAACAGAAAGTGTTAACAGAATTCTAAAAGCAATTTCAATATTGGGAAATGTATGAGAGATATTCAATTTTTTTATTTTTTTTTTAAGCAATCTAATGGACAATTATATTGTCTCAAAAAAGGTGAAAAATGCACAAATTCATCCGAGAAATTTTCTTCAATGTCTACAGAATAACATTCTTGAAATTTTTTAGCAGCCACTGCTTTATCTGATACTGACAAATCACTATTAGAAAGGAAACCAAATTTTTGTTCCAACTTGGAATATGCTTCCATTCTTTTACGAAGTTGCACTATCAGCGAATCACAAATTACATTATGGCAATTGATTCTAAATGCCTCTTTAGGAGAGAGATGACATTCAGTTTCACAATTTGAATCTAATCGCCTAGATATATGTTTTTTTTCTTTTAACACTGTATGTTTCTCCATTAACTAATATTTTGGCTTCCACTTCATACTCATTCAAGTTTCCTCTAGCTGTATTAATAAACTGAATCAGAGAGTCATATAGGGGCACTACAGAAGAAATATCAATCGAACTGCTTTGGAGCGTTTTGCTTTTCTTATTAATACGTTGCAAGATGGTGTCCCATATAACGGTCAGTAATGCAGTTTCAAACTTTGACAACTTTGAGTATAAACTTCCAGCTCCATGTCGAGTTGCTGCATTTTCCTCATCATTCAAACTGATTTTATACAATGACTTACAAATTAAGAGATAACCTTTGCGTAAGGCTTTTGTGGCATCTGCTTCTGCAGACCACCTGGTTCCACATAAAGATTTAATAGTTAATGTATCACTACCACAAGATTCCAAGAGTTCCTGCAAAATCTGCCATCTGTGTGTAGATGCAGAAAAAAAATTGTATATGTTCTGAATAATTGCAAAGAATCCTACTGCCTGTTCACAACAGTCAACGGCATTAGCTCCAACAAGATTCAGCGAATGTGAAGAACATGGCACAAAATCTGCTAAGGGATACACTTCTTTAATTCTGGCTTGTAATCCAGAATATTTTCCAGCCATATTGCTGGCATTATCATATGATTGCCCTCTGCAATTAAGAATGTCTAAATTGGAGTTCTTCAGCACATCAAACACACAAGTTGACAATGAAAGCGATTTGTGGCTATTTAGGGGCAAAAATCTGATGAAACGTTCCTTCGGTTCTCCATCTTCATTCACATACCTTAACACAACTGAAAGTTGATCTACATGGGTTATGTGAGGAGATGAATCTACAATTAGTCCAAAATATTTTGCTTTTCGTACTTCGCATAAAATATGCTGCAATACTTTTTCTGACATCAGTTGTAAAAGTTCCACCACAATAGTTGAAGAGAGATAGTTTGTTCGCCCCTTTCCAGGATTACCTTTCGAGGCTAAATGATCTGCAAGAAAAGAATCGAATTTTCCTATTAATTCTAGGCGCCCTAGAAAGTTTCCGATTCTTATGGATCCTATGGTTTCATTTTCTCCGAACAGGGGTTGTTCTCTCTGGGCCAAATGTTGTATTGTTTTCACAACTCTTTCGAGAACTTTTCTCCAGTACTCGCATTCATTCTGATACTCGCTGAGTATTTGCTTATCGATTCGATTTAAAGAAACTGCCCGCATAGATAGTGTACAAACACTGGTTCTATGTGTTTGGGAATTTTCATGCTCTTTAAGCCTTCCAGCTATGTTCTTCCAGTCAGAAAATCTCTCATCACATAGAACTTGACGGTTTGATGAATAAAGTTTACAGACATAGCAAAATACAACTGCTGCGGATGGCGAATATATTAACCAATCCCTCTTAAATTTTTCGTTATTATGAGTATATCTGTAAAAGCTGTACTCGGTCAAAGCACGACTTTTATATGCACACATTTTCCTAGAATTTCCAATTTTGTTGATATTTTGGTTGGGTTGTCTTTCAGTGAAAAAATCCCGCATGTCTTCAGTTATTACAGAAGGCCAAAGAGCAGGATCATCTGAATACGTTGAAAATGAACTCCTTTCACTATTTACAGATACTTCTAATGTTTTTTCCATCATAGATGTATCGTACACATAATCTTGCATGCTTTCTATTTGGAGATCAGAATCCGATTCTTCCGCAGTACATACAATTCTTTCAGGGCACACATTTCCGGAATCGCTGATTTCAATAGGAATACTACCACCAGAATCAGAAACGTTTTTAGTTACAGTATTTTTGAAGTCAGTTCTCTGACTAACTTCGGAAAACAAGAAATTATGCATGCCTTTCTTCAGTTTTTTTGCGTCTTGTTCTTTATTTCTCTTTTTCAGACGCTTTTGCCAACCAGATAACTGTTTCTGAGCTGACATTATTAAACAAAATCAAAAAAGACTAAAACCGATTTTGTGAAAATTAAATAATGTTTCTTTCACGTGTATCACTTCGAATTCGAATTAACTAGAACGACTGACAAGACAAGTTGAGTTGACCTTTTCTGCTGCGATCTCGGAGGATTGAATTTGGATATTCTATCCTCCTAGGTTGCAAAGTTTTTCTAAACGCCATCTAGCGAACGGATATTTTAGCTGCCTCACACATGTGACGTCATTCATTGAGGGTAGAACGTACCTACCCATATGCTATTGGTCAATCTTAGTACGTAGTAAGAAAAAAGTGAGATTGTTTACTATCATGCTGTCGGCCGGTTAATAAAAGTCCTTTTGTGATTTTTGAGATAAACATAACAGAATATTACATTTTTAAGGAATATTTTCGAAAACATGTTACTCATTTTGGGGCCCTCGCCTGTCGTGGGCCCAAGGCCGCGGCCTAGTCGGCTTGTACGGTAATCAGGCCCTGTCTATGTGCCCTTAAGAGTTCCATACATCCTCCATAAGGTTTAGTACGTTAAAGTTGACGGGCACGCCTCATTCTTTTAACTATTCACATAAAATGCTTACAAACAGTACTTACACACAAATTATTAAATAATGGTTCTTAAAATCTGAAATATATAAAACGGAGTAATATAAGATTATATTAATATTTGCAAACAAGATTGTTTGAAAAGTTTTTATGTGAAGCATTTGTCGATAATGCAACTGTACTAGGTACTCATTTATGTAATACTGTATTATTTCAACTGAAATGTTTATATTTCTTAATCAATGCGATATGCATAATGTATTTTTTCAAAGACACTTTTATGATTATTTTTCTGCATGACATAAAAAATAGATTTAATTTCCAAATGATTTCAGATAATGATTAAACCAGTGTTTTCGAAACTTTTTCCCAAAGCATTTTTTCCTAATCCACCCGGTTCACTGTTTTACTTCTTCTACAGAGTCCATTTTATTTTTTAACTCTCGATTTTGTACTCAATAATATGTATAGGTAAGCAAAAATATAGTGGTAAATTAAAATTGATTTAAAAGGCGATATACATTGCTGAAATATTTGAATACAAAAAGCATTAACTGTTACAAAAATATAAAAATAATAGTATAATCATTTAAAGTAAAGTGATTTCAACCGGACACTGACACCTTTCATGTTATTGAGTTTAAGGAATGAATTGGGAAAGCAAGCTGCGAAGAGTAATTCGCAATCAATATCAATGTATATTGAATGTTTTATTTTTCTGAGGAAACAAGAATCCCCAAAAGGAACACCACACTCTTTCGAGACTTCATTTTATGGGGCCAAGCATTTCGGAAACTCTGCATTAAAGCATTACATACTTATTTGTATTTAGATAAATGTTTTACATCCCTTCGATGTATAAAATAATGAGGATTACGAATTCTACGGTTATCTTGTGCACATGAGGGTTAAAGATGCTGGAATCTCCGTTTAAAACTGAATCTGACCTACTACAAACATCAATGCTTGAGTAAGGATTCAACACCGCCATCTCTTGACCAATGACCAGCGCCCTGACCTCTAGATATGCAGGCTGACGATTGTTTTAAATATGCAATCACTGAAAATTGATTTATGATTTGTATTTAAGCTAAAACAACTGACAAATGAAGAAAATCACAAATTTCATTAAATGATTGTTATTATAAATCGCTCCTGTATTGAATGATCAGTTATCGAAGTTTTATATTTTAAATATTCTGAAAGAGATTTGCCCATAAATATATTAAAACTATGTATGTACTGTTATTTTTTTCACGAAAGATGATTCAACAGAAGCGGATATAATATGAACTAGTATGTTGTGGCCATCACAAAACTTTCTTCTATATAAATCACGTCAATTAAATCATTTAAATAGTTCAAGAAATTACATCAATTTAGCACCAATTCATATCAAAGTGTATCTGAATTTGAAGTTTGATAAAAATTCGTGCCTTAGTTCTTGAGATAGAGCTATAGCGGAAATTCGGAAAAATGTAGCATAGCAGCGCCACCTGTTGAGTGATTTACACCAATACATAAACAGCAATAATTGATATCCAGGTATACATGGATCTGAAGTTCGTTGAAAATCCAAGATTAGTTCTTGAGATAGAGTTATTGCGGAAATCACAAAAAACAGCATAGCAGCGCCACCTATTGAGCGATGTACACCAAACTGTATAAAATGTCAATTCATGTCAAGGACTAACTGATTCTAAAGCTTGATGAAAATTCGTGCATTAGTTCTTGAGATACGCCCTATAGTGGAAATTCTGAAAAATACAGTATAGCACCGCCACCAGTTGAGCGATTTACACCAAAATGTACAAAATGTCAATTTTTGTCAAGTATTAACTGATTCTGAAGTTTGGTGAAAATTATTACATTAGTTCTTGAGATACAGCTATAATGGAAATTCTGAAAAGTGCAAAATAGCAGCGCCACCTGTTGAGCGATTTGTACCAAAACACAAACAGCATTAATTCATATCAAAGTATACTTGAATCTGAAGTTTGATGAAAATCCAAGCATTAGTTATTGAGATAGAGCTATTGCGGAAATCGTAAAAATGCAGTATAGCAGCGCCACTTGTTGAGCGATTTACACCAAAATATACAAAACTTCAATTCATGTCAAGGACTAATTGAATCTGAAGTTTGAGGAAAATCCGTGCATTAGTTCTGGAGATTGAGCTATTGCGGAAATCGTGAAAAAGGCTGCATAGCAGCGGCTCCTGTTGGACGATTTACACCAAAAACTAATCAGCACCAATTTATATCAGGGACTAACTAAATATAAATTTTTATTAAATTCCGTGCATTAGTTCTTGAGGTAGAGCGCCCACAAAATTTGTGTCACATACAGACAGACTCACAGATGGACAGACTCACAGACAGACATTTTGTAAAAACATGTTTTTCGGAATCTCTGACCCCTAAAACGTGTAAATCAGTCGAAAATTGAAAATTTTCACGAATCCAATACTTTCTTCTTGTAAAGATAGAAGAAAGTAAAAACATCGCGTTTTATTGAAAAAAAAAAAAAAGTATATGTGTAAAAGTGTGAACATATTAATTAAATTAAATGCGAATTTTATTTTAATTCAGTTTACTTTAAAATATAATTTTGTAAACAACTTGAATTATTCTCCAGGTGATCATTTTTGAGACAATAGTAAATGTTTAATTTACAGTAGAATAAGTTTCAGTTTGTAACATTAAAGTAACCTTTTAGAGTTCTTAAAGGGAAACTAGTATTCCTAAAACGCTAGCAAATATTTATACCGAATGTTTCAAGTGGAAAATTTCTGCTTTAAGATAGTTTAAATAAAGTCAATGCTCTATTTTATATTTATTCATTCGTTATATTCCAGATTTTAATTCGAAATAATATTACTGCTCTGCTTCGGTTTTTATTTATTTTTTTCCTATTTGTTTAAATGTATTTATTAAAATTTTAAACTAAAATAAATATTTTTTGAAAGAAAAATGGGTGATTTTCATAAAGTTCGAATATTTGGTGTCTAAAAAACGGATACTTCATAACAACTGGTTAAATTTTAATAGAAACTTTGTTAGAAACATATTTAAATATTCAACTACCTAAAATAGCAACTTTAAAAATGTTACATAAATACGACTCTTCTTCGGATTTTATACTATTTTACCTTATTTGTTCAAAATGCATTTATTAAAACTATAAATCTATATTTTAAAAACGCAAAACGGATCAGGTAAGACCAATTTGGGTTTATCTGAGCATGCGCAATGAGCACTTGAGGGTGCTTTTCGGTCGCTAAAGGTAGTGGAAACTTAGTTTTCTATAGGTTCGGAAAGACATTTCAGAAAGACTTTTCAGAAAGACTTTTCAGAAGGACATTGAGCGAAGTCAGAATGGTCGAGTGGTCTAAGGCGCTAGTAGAAAGACCTTTGGTTCTCTAAAATAAGCGTAAGTTCGAACCTCGCTCTTGGCGTAAGATGTTTCCCAGATATTTTTAGTTTTCTGATAACTCAGCTTAACAAAGTAAATTATATTTTATTTTAGGAGAAAAGGTTTATTATGAAGGAAATTTTACCATCTCCAATATTTTTTAAATTAATGATTTTATAAACTAAGCTAAAAAATTGCTAAAACTGATAAAAATACACTTAAAAGGCATACAAATACCTTTATTCAGACTGACATATGTTTCATCGCTCAAACGGCGATATTCTCAAAAGCTTTGTTGAATCTTAGCATTTTTTTAAAACAAGAAATTGGAAAAAAAAAAAAAGAAAAAGGAAAAGAAAACCTTTTTAAGGGTGCTTTTTACAGGTTTTATTACAGGTTTAAAGCAGGTTTACAGCTTGTTTAGGCCTCGTGAATATATTTATCTTAAAAAGTGTGATACCATCCATTAGTTTTGTAATGCAGTTAAATGTTTATTGCAAAAATTAATAAAATATTAACTTGAAAAATTTTTATAACAATTTTCAGAAAAAAAAAAAGCTGTAGTTGTTTTTGTTTAGATCTGAAAACTTGCATTCTCTGGAAAATGATGTGCTGCCCGTATTTATTTTTATTTATATATATATTTTTTTTTACAATTTCTGGGTTTTAAAACAAAATTTCTAAAATATTTGTATCAACAAAGATCTTGAGAATGTCGCAGTGTGAGCGGTGAAACATTTGTTGGTGTGAATAAAGGTATTTATATGCCTTTTAAGTGTATTTTTTTAAAATCATTTTTAGCAATTTTTAGCTTAGTGATTTTCCTTATATAATATTATAATAATTTTATATTTAAAATTTTAAATTAAAAGCATGGACATACAATTATCGTTTAAATAAATTGAAATGACCTAAAATTTTTGGTATATATTTTTTCATTACAATTGACCGATGATTTATTACTATTTACCGCTATATTTTTTTATTTCAATTGACAGACAAAGAAAAGTAGATAACCATTTTTTGCAAAAGACAAAAAAAAATTTAAAATTTTTATTTAAAAATCTGTGGTGCCATCTATTAGTTTTGAAATGTAGTTAAATGTTTATATTAGGAAAAAATAAAAAATGTTAACAAAAAATGTTTATACATTTTTAAAGAAAAGTAATAGCCTGTAATAAATATAATATAGGCAATTCTCAAAAGGTGGGCACTGGACACACGTCATAACTTTAAACCTTTCAAACATAACTTTAATTATCATTGACTTTATTATTATTATTTTTTTTTTTTTACACTGAGTTTTTAATTCTATTCAGAGACAGAAAATGACATAATTTATTGTAAAAGCTTTGTATAAATATCTAAAAATTTTATTATTTTATGCTAAAGAGGCCAATTTCGGACATTCATAACGTTAACTGCTCCAATGTACCACCAAGAAAAAGAGTTTTAACTTTTTTCCAGGTGGTTCTAATGGTAAACAACGAATGCATAAAGGAAACGGATGATTTTTTGATAATTTCATTAAGAGATGGCAGGCTGATTTATTGCTTTTTTGAAGATAGAAGGACTGTTTTATAAAGAATTTTTCTGTATTTTGTTATATCCGAAAGTAACGTACGTAACAAAGCATTTGATTTTATTATTATTATTACTGGATAACAAAAAGTTAATTATACATATATATATGTATACACATACAATTATAGGACACATTTACTACATTCTTAGTCTTAACAATTTTTTAAATACTAAGAGCAACGTCCAAAATCTGTAACGTACGTGCGAAAACATGTCCAAAATTTGTAGCGTACACAACTGCTAATTAAATGCTTTAATAAGTAATTTTCCAGAATTGTTGCTGTTTTTAATGTTTGTGTATAATTTTGTAGACATACTATTAAAAATATTTATGTATTATATTTATAGACAAAATTAAAAAAAAAAATTGGCCTTAAATTTGAAAATTTTAAAAATTACATATAGTTAACGTTTAATGATCCCACCTTTTGAGAATCTCCCATATATAAAAATAAAATACATTTTCCCTAGAGTGACGATAGATGGAGCTAGCTGTCTTACAGTGGTTTTGCTGGTAGGTAGTGTAAGTTCTAAAACGCGTCAGAGCGATTTAGATGACAAGACGTTTAGAAAAGTGGTCTCACTTGGAGGTGGACAAGGTTACGTGAAGCCATCCGACGCAAATACCCTTGCATGTTGAGTGAGAGTGTCATTCTCCTGAATGACAAACTCCAGAATGTCTGCAAAAGTTTAAGTGCGGGAAGTCTGGAGCCACCTCCAAATTTTGCGCATATTTGGCACCCAGTGATTATTTCCTTTTTACGAAATTGAAGGAAAATTTATCTGGAACAATGTTCTCTTCAGACATTGATGTCAAAACAGAGGCAGGGACTTAATTTCTACAAAGCCTGTTTAAACAAGGTGGTCCTACATTCAGATAAAAGTCTATATACACTGTAAAACAAATCTGTAATTCTACAGATGTAAAGTTACAGAAATCTGTAGCTTTACAAAAGAATCTACTAAAATTACAGTAATGCTAGTAAAATTTTGTCTGTAACCCGTTTTTAAAATCTTCTAGGCATCCCAATTTTCTAAAAAAAAAAAAAAAAAAAAAAAAAGGCTTAATAACCTTACAGATTTTTTGATTTACGGTGCAAAACTGCATCTGTTACATGAATTTTTGTTGTTGCCGTTACATAAAATGTTCTAGGAGTCCCAGTTTCCTAGAAAAAATTTAGTAACTTTACAGATTTTTCTTTGCGGTGTAGATTTGGTGATTATGTGAAAAGTGATCGGCAGGTATGCTTCGTAATTTCTATTTGTATTTTCTGTCTATTGTTAATAAATAATTTTTTATTACCCTTGTAATCTTTTTTTTTTAATCCACCCTCGTATGTAAAAGATTTTGTGAAGTTTTATCCTGATTATTTAGCTATTTTTTTTTTTTTTTTAATTCTCCATGCAATATTAGTCATTTCACACAATATTTTACTCTATTTTATACATTTATTTTAGAAATATGTTAAAATGGAGTAATGAGAGAAAATATAAACAAAAGTAATTTTTTCCTTTGCTATCTTTCAAAACTCCAGCGTACCCGTTTGTATTCAATAGTCATATTTTTAATAACCATTTTATAGGTTTTTTATAATAGTAATAAATATAATATTTTCAAATAAAATATGCAGCCGTTAACTTTGTTATTTAATCAATTTATGATCATACGTATAATGTTTTAAATATGCAATCAGTGAAAACTTATTTATAATTTGTTTGTCTGTATTTGAGGTAAAAAAAAAAAAAAAAAATGTAAAGCCGACAATTTTCTGGATTGCAGCCTTTAGAATATATAATTACCTTCAGAATTAAATGTTTTCTAAAGAAAGTTTCACACTTTAGAATATTGGGAAAAGATTTACCTATAAATAAAGCTAATTATTTATATTTTTTCATAAAACATAGCTCGGTAGGTACACAGATGCTAAATTTTACTTTCCATTACATTTTTACAAAACTTCAGCTTATTTGTTTTTATCCAATAATCATATTTTAAATGTCCCCTGTTTAAGTATTTTATACCTTAATAGCTAAATAGTTACAAATTAGAAAATATCCAGCCGTTAACTTTCGTATTTAATCAATATATTGAATATTTATGATGTTTTAAACATGCAATCAGTGAAAAGAAATTTATATTTTCCGTTTATGATTTAACCCTTTATGTACTGAATTATAAATTCATGAAAATGTTATCTTAAAAGCATTTTTCGTGAATTGTTTAAACTACATTAGAAGATTTACATAATCATTTAATAAATTTTAGAAGTATTTCAGAAGGATTGAAGGATTTAGAAGGATTAATTAAAGGGTCTAGCCGGATAAGCATAGCAAAATGGCCCCACGGCCGATGTTTGAAATAACATGTGTGGTAATAAGGCTCACCACGAGAATAAAATATAGAGTGTTTTTAGCACCTGACCTTGAACTGTCCTTGAGATAATCGGGGAAGTATGCGCCGGCGCTATTATTTTTCAAATACGTTTTTTTCAAAAAGTACAAAAGTTAAAAAAAATGAAACCAAAGCTATTTATTGAAGAATATATTAGTTCACATTATATATTTTTTTCACATTTTTACACAAATTTAACATGGGAAAATAAATAAAAATATTTTTTTTTTTAATTATTAATGTAGCAATTTTATATTTACACCAACCAAAAAATTACCGAATAATGCTGAAAGTATGTACTTTTAACAAAACAAATTTCGTTAAAATCGAAGATGCGCTTTTTGAGTTATGACAAAAATAATGCTAGCAACTTGCTAAAATATTCGTGACTTTCCTTGTTTGTATTTCAAGAAATACGCTGCTATCAATGCATTGCCCTATTCGTGACATTTCCACTCGGGCAGGATGCACAGTGCGCTAAAATAAGAGAATGTCTCCATACATACCACTTCTCCATAGGTTTGGTTTGTGTTTGTAAACATTCTGTTATTTTGGCGTATCACGCATCTTTCTCGCGTAATACGAATATCAAGTCGATGGTCTAATCGATTGTGCAGGTGAAGCTGAATAAGGGCTGTAAATATATAAGGTTATCAAATTTTTGGCAATTTCGGACCCCCTCCCGACTTTCCGATATCATACTTTATCATTCCTCGACTCCCCCCCCCCCCTCTCACTAATAATATCGTTATCAGTGACTAAAATTTCTTTTCATTTCTACAATTTCTTTTCTTTTTTTTTTATTATTTTATACGTTTGCAATGGCATAGGTGCCAACCTTTACGCTTTCTTCTGACCACTAAAATTTTATAGTAAGTTTTGTCTTATTTAATCGGCAAAATCTCACGATTAAAGAAGTCTATTAAATTTTAGTGGTAGCAAAAAAAGCGTAAAATTTGGCAACTATGCAATGGTATATATGGTTATACATTTTTTATTCGCATATTTTACTGATTTAAATGAAGAGAAAAAATTAATAAAATATCACTGTTATATAAGAAATAACTTCATATCAAATAACATTTTAAAGAAATACTTATTATTTAAAAGTTTTTAATAATAGCTCTTTGTTACATAATGCATTGGACGTTAATATTGTCTTCTTGCACTTCCTAATTGCATGCGGCTAAGCAGAATTTCTTGTAAACAAAACAGGTGGACAGCATTCTTCCCCACCTTTTACTAGCAAAAATAACAAGTATAATTACGAATCTGGTTTCTATAACAACGGATTATATACGCATATGGCAGGCGAATATTAATGGCGAACGTTGGGTTATTCCATATTTTGGAATGAAATTATTTTATAATCATTAAATGGTTTTAATAATAAACTTGTACTTTCATAAAAATACGAAAGCAGACTAAAAAAAATTAAGATAAGAGATGTAAAGAAAAAGTTAACAAAAAAGTAAATTTTGATTTGATTAAAAATGAAAACCATATCAAATGACAAACCCCCTTCCCCTACAGATATTTTTCGATGTCAAGTGTCAGACCCCTCCCTCTACGCTTCCCCCCTAAAGTGATATGTTATATACGTAAACTGTACAACCCCATAGCATTCTTCTATCTGAAAATAATATTAGCCAAATGTTAACATTTTGTATGTTAGTTTTTGATATTATTACGCGAGAAAGATGCGCAAAACGCCAAAATAACAAAATATTTACAAACACGAAAAGAACCTATAGAGAAGTGATACGTATGGAAACATTCTCTTATTTTAGCGCACTGCGCATCCTGCCCGAGTGGAAATGTCTCGAATCGATCAATGCATTGATAGCAGCGTATATCTTCAAATACAAACTGGAAAAGTTATGAATGTTTTAGCAAGTTGCTAGCATTATTTTTGTTATAACTGAAAAAGTGCATTTTCGATTTTAACGAAATTTGTTTACTTAAAAGTACATACTTTGAGCATTATTCTGTAATTTTTTGATTGGTGTAAATATAACTACATCAATAGCTTTTTTTTTATATTTTTGTTTATTTTCTATGTTAA
Organism: Maratus speciosus; assembly: GCA_963932465.1. Taxonomy (NCBI): domain Eukaryota; kingdom Metazoa; phylum Arthropoda; class Arachnida; order Araneae; family Salticidae; genus Maratus; species Maratus speciosus. Next base: position 241,614,727 of record OZ010800.1, on the reverse strand, counting down.
AATGTGTGTAAAAATGTGAAAAATATATATAATGTGAATTAATATATTCTTCAAAAATTGGCGTTGGTTTCAGTTTTTAAACTTTCGTACTGTTTGAGAAAAACGTATTTTAAAAATAGTAGCGCCGGCGCATACTTCCCCAATTATTTCAAGGACAGTTCAAGGTCAGGGGCTAAAAACACTCTATATTTTATTCTTGGGGTGAGCCTTATTACCACACATGATTTTTCAAACATCGGCCGTGGGGGCCATTTTGCTATGCTTATCCGGCTAGACCGTTTGAATTTATAAGTAATTTGTGCAATATTTATACCAGCACTCAAATCTTTTAGTTTAAATATTTTTCTTAGTATTTTTTAGAGTTAAGAAATGTACAAATATAATGTTCTAACAATAGAAATATAGAAATATTTCAGTATTGAAAAATCCCCCCCCCCCCCCCTCCCATTGCCAAGAAAGATGAAAAGATGCAAAGGCAAGAGCAATCAACCTTTTAAAAAATATTTTTGTTTTGTGTAACCAATAATGCTTTTGGAACAAGATAGAGTAAAGTATCTATAACTCATTATAATCTGTATTACAATTAATCGATGTATTAAATAAATTTTATAACAAGTTATTTTAATTGCACTTATCAGTACCGTCAGTAGATAATGGGTTAAAATTAAATGAAATTAAAAATATAAAAAATCTGAATCTCGGTTTGAATTGATGGCAAGAAATTGCCTTGGAATTAAATGCTCTATAAAGAAAGTTTCACTCTTTTCAAGATTGGAAAGGGTTTTTCATGTAAATAAATTTAATAAATTTAAACTATTTATATATTTTTTCAAAAGTTTGGTAAGCAGTTAAATACTAAGTAGGCAAAAGAAGATTTTAATTATTGACGTTTTTACTCCTATTTAGGCACCTTAAACTCAACAATTTTATTTGGCATTCGTCTAATAAATTTGAATTATTCTCCTGGCGACCTTTATTGCGACAATAGTAAATGTTTAATTTAGAGTTGAATAAATTGCAATTTGTAACATTAAATTAACTTTAAGAGTTCCTAAAGGAAAACTACAATTGCTTAAATGCTAGGAAACATTTATATAAATTTTTCAAGTGGAAAGTTTTATACTTTAACGTAGATTAAACAAAGTCAATTCTGTATTTCGTATTCACTCATGCGTTATATTCAAGAATTTAATTCCGAAAACTATAATACATCTGCTTCGGATTCTATGTTATTTTACGAATTTGTGTAACGTGTTTATTAAATTTTAAGATGAAGTTAATTTAATTTAAGGAGAAACAACCATTTTGAAATTACGTATAAAAATTACGTATGTCTACATCGATGCACTTTTTTACTGAGGAACAGTTGAAGTGATTGCAATGTAATTTTCCGCGATAAGACACTAAAGGGGAATCTTTAAAGAACCTGACGCACGTATATTTCCTTAAAATTTAAAAAATGATATGAAATTTGAAAATGGCGTGCATAATTTAAAAGTACAGGTTTTGAAAGCTACAAATAACATGAAGTTCAAGCAAAATGCGAAGAAATGAAACTTCTAAATTTCTTCCATTGAAATAACATTAACTGTTCTATCTGGGAGTGTTAGTGAAGTAGCCCCTTAACACTTTTGGCAGTAGATAAACTATAAACTGATGGTTTGTCGAAAAAATAAAAATAAAAATGAAAAATGCTATAGATACGCAATTTCGAAAACGAAAGAAATCTAATATATACTTTTCAAATTAACATGACTATTGAGCTTTTTTTTAAATTTTTGCCGAACGATCGATGTATAGTTTATCCGCTGCCAAAAAGAATAAAAAAAGTGTGTTGAAATAGTTCAGTTCTCGAGTAAAGTTAGAATAATTTCATCTATTTTGCATATGACATTTTTTCTTGTGAAATCACTTGACTTTTTTATTTGTTATTTGATTTTTTGACGAAACACGCAATTCATAGTTTGACTTTATCAAAGCTAGAAAAATAAGTATTCCAATCTCTTTGACAGTTTTCAAGAAAATCATCATCATCGTACATGAGTGTGAGGTTTTTACATATGATTTCGTAAGGGTTGTCGCTCCCTTAACCCTTTATGCCCCTACGGTACTTTAAATTACCACAGTTTTCTATCCCAATAGAAACACACTCATTAAATGCATTCGCAATGGTACTTTTAGGAAACAATAGTAAATGCTACAGTCATTTAGGGTAACTTTGATCAGCATTTTCTCTATTTTCATATGCCGCACTCTTATTACCAGACTGCAAAGAAGGATTATGTGTTTCACGCATATAAGTGTATGTGGATTTCTTTATACCCTCGAAACATCCCAACGGCTGGATGGATTTTAATGAATGAGGTCTCTATCGATTCGTCTTAACGGCCCGATGGTTATAGGCTGGTTTTTGTTTTTATAAATTCAAAATGGTGACCGTAAAATACAAAATAGTGGTAGAGACGAAAAAAAAATTTACTCACCCTATTGAGTGGCATGTCATTGGATAGGTCTTTCAAAATGAAGACGATGTTTCATTGACTATTTTACAGTCAGAAGCTCGTTTAAATATTACACAACCTGGAAATTATGTAAGTGGGATCTCTAGCTTTACTGTAACTCTAACCTTCATAGACATCTATAGGCCTCATGAAAACCGTGTTTATAGATAGGAACTAACAATTAAGCACAACTTAAAAGCCATCAATACAAGTAAATAGAAAAAATAGGTAAGTAATATAAACAAGTAATATAATAATAAAAAAATATTAAGTCAATTCCTACTTAGGTCAATAAGATAATTTATTTCTCTTTCATTCTTCTTTCCACATGAGTGGCGCTTAAAATGCCTTGATGAAGAAGAGGGCTCTCTCTTTTATTGAAAATTAATTAATTTAATTTAATTAATGAATTAATATTTGAAAAAAAACGGATTAACGCAAGTGTCATCCACTACAAGTTTGACAATATTTGATTGGATGAATAATAAATATTTTATTAACGATTGAAAATTTGAACAAGATATATATAGCGAAAGTGTGAGCTAATAGTAGGAATTGAAAAAATAGTTTTACATTGATGAGAAATAATTAATTAGTTCGCTTTTTACGCAGTCGATTTTTTGATTTTTTAAATTTAATTGTTCATTTTAAGAATATTGTTGCAACTATAAGGGCATAAAAGAGAAGAAATGATCCTAAATTATTGTTTGACTATCAAAAATTAAGGAATAATAAGGATAAAAGCAATAAAAAATGAATTTTTAGCCTGGTTCAAAGTTACCCAGCCATTTAGGGTAACTTTGTACCATATGATATATATTATCTGAAATAATTCATTATAAAAAAAATATTATAGTTAGGACAACTTTAAACATCAAAAAATGTTGTCAGATATGTAAAGACTCCGAATTTACATTTCCCAACATCACAAGATTTGTATAATTTATGTTATTACAACAAATATCAGGCATAAGAAAAGTGGAAGAAGAGAACCATGAACATTTCGAAAAAAAAGAAAAAAACTGTTTATTGTTCATATAAAACATAAAAATGCAGTGGAAAACAATTTTCAAAGTTTTATCTCAATAATATATCCATAGTTACAGTAATACATACAAGTACTAGTATTATTCAAACAAGAATAAAAAGTGTCGAATATATGAAACGTCAAATTTGAGTATATCCGCCCCTATAAACGCCTTTAAATGAATTGCATGTATTTTACACATATTTGTGAAAATATTTATATGTTATATCTAATGTTCACTTTCGGCATTTATATAAAATATACGTGCAAATATGGGAAATTTTTGACAGTAGCACATATAATCAGTAATTTATAAACATCAGTATAACTTTGAGCCGGCTCAAAGTTACCCTGAAAATGTGATAAAATGTTAGTGACTTCTTATTTTACATTTTATTAACTATTAATAAATAAATAATCACAAAATATTATCACACTTACAACATTTAGACAATAATATGTCTGATAAATGAGTATATTGTTACTTACTGTGAAAATTTAATTGGATTACAACAACTTCAAAACAGCATTCAAAATTAGCTTGAAAACAGTACTTCACAAAAATGGTTAGATGATGTAATTAATAGCACATAATTTTGCTAATTTATTTTCTAAAATAAACAGTAGAAATCCCAGTTTAGAACCTTGCCAACAGAGCTCAGTTCTGGAGTTTATTTAGTCTTTTGGAGTCAAAAATATTGAAAAATAGGAGGTGGTGCAAAGTTACACTCCATGGTTCAATGTTACCCTGAATGGCTGTAATTTAAATGGCACAAAAATCGCTATTACAGCACCTCTTTCCGAGCTTCGATTAATCGAGGTTTCTCTTAACCGAGCCGATAACAAAGTCTGTTTTTTCTCCTTTTGAATGAGCCTTGAAAATGATCATTGATTACACAAAAATATATGTATGAATAAACATATATCGTTGGAAATGTGAAAACCGTGAAAAATAGCGAAATAAAATCAAAGAAAAATTTGCTTAAAAGGTGCATTTTATATAAAAGATGTCACAATATAAAAGATGTTATTACATATTATACTTTTTTAAAAACTTAAGAAGAGTTAACAATATTCGCGCCGATCGCTTTCAATCCAAACCTTGATCATCTTCAGTGCCGCTTTGCGTAAACTGACACGTCTTAACGGCCAAGGATGAAAGTACGATTAAGACGTGTCAGTTTACGCAAAGCGGCCCTGAAGATGATGAAGGTTTTGATTGAAAGCGCTCGGCGCGAATATTGTTAACTCTTTTTAAGTTTTTAAAAAAGTATAATATGTAATAACATCTTTTATATTGTGACATATTTTATATAAAATACACATTTTAAGCAAATTTTTCTTTGATTTTATTTCGAGACCACTTTTTAGTTCCCTGTTTATGCTATAAAGGCTCTTCTGCCCCCAAAAGCACCCAACTCCCAAGAAACATTGGACCCTGAGAAGTCAACAGCGAAATATGCTTTGTTTCCATTGGCCGTGTGAACATTCGTAAATTTTTCAATTTGCTTTTTAAATTTACTACTAGTAGTTGATTTTCTTTTTAAATTCGTTAAACTGTGAAACAGAACTTTCCATATATTTATTTTTATAATTTAAAAAATGTTTTTTTTTTCTTTTAAGAGATGTTAAATTTGCAAGCACGGCGAGTTTTTACACACAGTTTCTATTAACCGAGATTTCCGATATCCCAGGTACTAACGGTCCCAATTAGCTCGGATAATCGAGGTTGGACAGTATAATTAAAACATCAATGGCGATCTTACTGTAAACGGGTTTCCCTTTTACTGAGGGATTTCAAGGACGAATCAGCTGCTGTTAGTTGCTGTTTTCGTGCTTGATTAACTAAGATTATTTAAAGATTTGAAATTGAGCAAATTTAAAAGGGACTAAGTTAACAGAATATTTGATTTATTGTATATTTTAACAACGCTAAAAGAAAATGATTTTAAATAAGAGATTTTAAATGTAACGTTTTAAATCTGACATAATATCCACCAAACTTCCCCTTCTCTTTGTAATATTCACCTCAAAATATTTTTATTTTTAGATTGATAATATTATTATTTGTGCTACGTTAAAATTGGCAACTATAGTTAAAAATATCATCTCGAAATGTGAAATAAATCTCTCATGTAAATATATTATTAAATTAAACTGTTTGGCAATATTATTATTTGGCCACTCTGGCCAATATGGCGTACTTTCCTCCATTTACGACTTTTAACACATATCAATGAATTTATTTAAAAATTTTCTCTCTCTTTTAATATTCACGTGTAAATATAATTTTTATGACGTAATTTTCAATATTTTCCTGCTTTTAATACGTAATCATTCAATTCTAATTTGAAAATAATTGATTATTTTATATATATATATTTTCATTTTATATATGCTTGTGTAAAAACTATTTTTATGACGAAATATTCAATATTTTCCTGCTTTTAACACGTTATCATTTAATTCTAATTTGAAAGGATTTTTTTCTGTTTATAATAGTCACGTGTGAATAAATTTGTAATTTAAATGATATATTATTCTTTGCGCTGTTTTAACAACTGGCAACAATTTAAAATAATAACCTTTTCTAAAATATATATAAAAAAAATCTCTGGAAATTTTGAAAATTTTAATTTAAAATTGAAATAAACCCCCCCAAAATTAGGCAAGTTAAAAAAAATAAACACAGTCTGCAAACCGCGAGTTTCTATTGAATATCCATAGAAAAAAATTACTATGTATAATTTTTGCTCCTATAAAACATTTTTAATTGAACAATTTTATCCAGCTTTAACATTAAATATCTCTTTAAAAATTCTTTGATTTAAAAACTGTCTACTTCAACGTCTTTATCAAACATTTCTCTATAAAACTACCCATTTTCATATTTTTGTATGCAGTCATTTTCTTAATGCCCCACCAGTGGCTGAGAGGTTCTGCTCTCGAAACTGGCAGACGGGAAGTGCTGGGCTCGATCCCAATCGCGCCCGTCGGCCTAATCGTTCGGAGTTTTCGTGGTTTTCTTCGAACCATGGATTTCCATGCGTTAATACGGGTTAGGTTCCCTTAGAAATACCCCCACGAAGGGCACTCCCCCTCGGGCCTATATCCCTAGTGTAGATAATCGGCCGTCACAAAATCAACCAACCAACCATTTTCTTAATATTCACGAGATAGACCTCGGTCACAAAAAAATTTTAATAGCGGCGGTGACACCGTTAGTTACTTTTTTTAGAATAGAGACAAAATGTAGTATGCAATTCCGTCAAAAGATGGCGACACCACAATTCTGCTTTGGTCATTATGCAAACTATCTCTATACTACTTCTTACGGTTTAACGAGGTGCCTGGGACAAACTGCCCCACATCCCCGTGCCATAACAACTGGAGAATTAACAGGAAAAACAGTCAGTAGTGACGTATGAGATGGTGAATTCGGAATGGTTGGGGCAAACCCCGCCCATCCGAACATGCCAGGACGATCAGAACGAAGGGAGGAAAAGCCGTTAACTCCACCGAACAAAAAAAGACCCTTTTCAGGGACCATACATTTTTACATAATTATAAACAATTTTGCCTACACAATAAGAAAGAATACTTAGTATTAAATGAGAAAAAGGTATTTACAGAATGACATAAGGAAAATTACAGTATTTACAAAGAAAATTATTCTTTTCTAGCTCTTTTAGAAAATCTGGACATTCCATCCATAAATTTAAGTGCTTTCCTAGTATCGTCAGCTTCTGCTGTGATTTGTTCGTAAAGTTTCTCAAGATAAACAGTTAGATCATCAAAAGAATCAATTTTTAATTCTTTTTTAATTTTTTCTAAGATTGCAAAGAACTTGGGAATGTCATTTCCCATCTCGAAGTCATGGTATACAGGCGCCACCTGGTGGGAGGGGTTTGAGTTTGAGTTACAATTTTGGGTTTTTCAAGTTTTCAAAGTTTCAGTTTTATTTTTGCTTTGCAGCGCATTTGCGTAAGATTTTTTCACATTTTTTAGGGGAAAACTTTTACAGCCTCTGAAGGAAGCTGGGTGTTCCTCAGAACAATTAGTACATTTGGGTTTAGGGGCATTTTTCGTGGGAGTTTCAGAAGAAACTTTCGAAGGGCACGATGCGGAATCATGATTTAGGTCGCATCTGACGCATTTCGCGTCTAAAAAACATAAGTCAGCGTGATGAAAGAACTATCTCTATAAATGTTGGAAGACTAAATAAAAACAATTGTCTTGGGGTTTTCAAACTTCATTATTATTTATAAATAAAACATTTCAACTTAATTATTTATTATAAAATAATTAGTACACAACAACAGTTTTATGCTAGGAAAATAATAATAATAATAATAATAATAAATCATGGATGTCAGTGATTATATTTATCGAGCGTCATAATAATAATAATAATAAATGATCTTTTAAAAATGACAGCTGAAATTAATTATTTTTTTACGTTTCTGATATTGTAGTTTATATTCAAATAATAATTATTAATGTATAATTTTTGTAAAGGGATTGAAATTAAATATATTTACAAAATTTATGATAATATGTTAATTGTTGAAAAATAGTCATGAAATAATAATCATCAAATTCTCTTCATTATAATTGTAATTTTATTTTATTTAACTTAATAACAATTAAAAAATTACAAAGGAACTGAAAATAATGTTCAACAAACAGACTTAAAAAAGAAGATTTATATGCGAAAACAAGTATCAACGAGTATCGAACTCGCGATTATGGGAATACAGCACGATTGCCCTTAACCGCTCGGCCAGTGCGAGGCCAAAAGTTTTGTCCTCAAAAGTGATAAAAAAGAAAGCATGTGTATGAAAACAGTGCCATACATTTTCCGTGAAATTACCATAGAATGGCAAAGAAATTTAGTCCGATTTTTCATGCGCAATATAAAATGAACAAGAATGTTGCTGGAAACAAGTAAATTCCTATTTGCTTCATCTAAAGCAGATTCATTTTATATACTGATTTTTAAAAAATCGCCCGCGTCATTTCGAGGAAAAAAATCGGATTATTTAACGAACGAGAGTTTTCCCGAAAACAATTGATATGTTATTCCCTTCATCTAAAACAAATTCATATTATATATCAGTTTAAAGAAAATCGCCGATGCCATTTTCCAGAAATAGAAATTAGGAACTTGATCGATCGGATTTACTTTAAAAATGGGCATCGAGATCTCAAAATATACTGCAAGTAGAAATGTAAAACTTTCAGAATAGGATTACACTGCAGATAGAAGACTGTTTTTTAAAAAATCAGAACAATATGCGCTATATTTTCTGAGTTATGAAGTGGCAACTTTTCCCGTTTCTTTTGATCTCGAGTTAGGTGTATATATGATTTCCGCCATTCTTACGATTTTAGGCTTAAGGGTGCATTACTCTGGAATACTATCGTCTTCCATGATCTACAACTTTTATATTGACAAGTTTCTGATAGGACCAACTCTTACAGCAAAATAATAATAATAATAATAATAATAATAAATAAATAAATAGGGGTTGAAGAAACAATTATCGATTAACATGGTTCTAATAAAATCGGCTCTTACAGAAAAATTAAATTAAAAATTCGTCAAAAGTGGCCAGATAAAATTGTTTAACTAAGTTTATCTATAATCTTGATTTAATTTTTGTTGGTGAAATCAGTACTTAACTTCGAAATCTACCTGTGCCTGTAGGCCGAGCCGACAGGGATTTCGTTTTTTGGGTAGGCTTGGTGATTAAAATGTATGAATCTCTCTATGGATTTCTATTTCTCTTTTTTGGTTGATTTTACCTCTATTGCCTACAAAGCCCATTACAATATTGTTATATATATATTACTCCAAATAGAGCTTTTAAAAGCTAAGTTTAAATTAAAAGATTATCTTTTTCTGTTGGTACAAATTTTATAAGAATTATACCCATACATTTAAAAAATATTGTTGTTAGATAATACAAAACCTGTGCCTTAAAAATGAAAAAAATAAATCTCGAAAAAAATTAGGTTTACCCACAAAGAGAGGGATATTTTATATGATTATTTGTTGCATGTCATAATACGGCATTCTATTATTCATTATTTATTGCTTTAATTTGTTAATAATATTTATATTAACATAAAAAGCTGTATATTTATAAATTATAGAAATTTGAGGTTAAATAACTTAAAATATCTAAATAACGAAAACATTAAACATCTTACAAACACAGTGGACATTATAATCTGTCTGAAAAATATGAGAAATATACCGATAGACTAGAAAAAGAAATATATAAAACTGATGAAGAACAAATAGCTTTAAGTAAAATAAATCCTTCCCTTGTGCTTACTTTAGTATTCTAAAGAAAATGAAAATTATTGTGTTCAGATAAATATCGCTGTACACCTACCAAAAACTTTTTATTACTTTATTCTTTGGCCGCATTTTTTGTCAATTCTTATTGTAACCTTTTGACCTTTTAGACAAAAGGATCCACACCCGTCTCATTAAAAACATATTTGGAAGAATTAATGTAACGGTGGTTACTTGATATGTGTGTATGGATGACCTTTTGAAATCCTATACGGATTTTCCATCTTATATTTCCATGTTTTTAAAATTGCAGCATTTTTTTCCCCTTCATATAAATGTTGGGTTTGAGAAGGTAAGTACAAGATCAAAGGCGTAGTTTATAAGGAATTACAAGGAGAGAGAATATGGATTTCTTTTTTTTTTTTTTTTAATGAAAAATTCTTAATGATTGCAAAATTAGGAATAAGTTGTCGTATTATAAAATTACACAAATGATGGGATTCACTAAATAAAAGATGACTAAAACAGTTTAATATAAAATTATATAAATTATTCTTTACTTAAAAGAAGATTAAACAATTGAAAATATTTTAAAAATTGAGTACTTTCGGCTAATATTTATATATATAATATATATATAATATATAGACTCATCATCAGGATTTAAAATTTAAACAATTGTTACGAACACTTAAGAAACAACTATTTAAATTTTAAATCCTGATGATGGGTAAGTATTAGCTGAGAGCACTCGACTTTTAACATATTTTTAATTGTTTAATCATCTTATAAGTTATGAATCATTTATGTAATTTTATATTATACTATTAAGATGAATTTTAGTATCAACTAGTTTAAAAGATATGAATAAAGTAAAAATAATCTTTTAATCATCTTTTAGGTAGTGAATCACATCATTTTTGTAAATTCACATTGTATAATTAAGATGAATTTTCGGAATCTAAATTAGCTTATTTTGCGCTAGTTGTAGTAAGTTTCATCATTATTTTGGTTTGTAATCATAAAATAGTTATTGAATTTTAAAATCAGACAGTCCTTTTTAGGACACCCGGTACATTGTGTAGGTGTTTATAACATTAAATAAATGTATTTACTAATACACTTGTCAACAGCCATGATTTTATCTGTAAAACACATGAAAAATAATTTTGGCAAGATTTTGCTCAAAAAACACGATTTTGATCATTTTTCTAATAAATGGAAACAAATCAAATAACTCAAATAAGTCACAATCAGATAAAGGTAATCAGATCAGGTACAATAAGAAAAGTAGTTGTTATTTCAATGAAAATTTGTCATATAATAAAAATATGCCTTTTTTTTTTTAAACATAATCCGCTGCCAATGTGTTGCGAAATGTATTTATTTTTTCATTTATTTATCATCTTTTAATATATATACTCTTTTCTACTAAAATATGTATAGCTGCTCGTTATATAAGTTATTTGATTTATTTCCATTTATTAGAAAAATGATCAAAATCATGTTTTTTCTCAAACTTTAAACCCGATGCGCTACCGCCAAATGTAAAACTTTATTTATTTTGTTATTGCATTTTACTAAGCTACCCTAGACACAAGTTTTCCGCGTTATAGCGAATCAAAAAGAGAAAGTTTTTTTCGGCCCACCCTAATGAGGACAGACGGATAGACAAGACGACGACTAATAGGGGTTACGTATTTGTATAATTACGAACGCATATGAAAATCTAGAAATACAGTTGGACCCGGTTAAGACACTTACGGTTTATACGTGATCCCGCTCCCGTTTAATGCGCGATTTTTTTTCCAATTCCTTGAACAAGGCCCATAAGGGTAATTTCCAATTTAGCGGATTTTTTTATTCATATAAAAAACACTGTTTCCGAATAGTAATATTTGATTTATTTAATAACACATTAATTAAGACGAACATTATTAATCGGAAATTGTTTTAGATATTTGAATTATAAAAACACCGCGAAATTAGCAACACTGCAATTCTTCTTTGATCTCGTGTCCTAAAACTCTTTCTCTCTCACTTCATGTGTGCTTTTACTGTAGTAGTGAGAAGTAAACGAATTCAGAATGCTCAGATACGTCATAAAAATTATCATGATTAGAAATGATTTTACTTGTTGTCAATTAGGTTTTAAAAGTACGTTATATCGCTACTATGTTTTACAATGCATATTATATGCAAAAAAAAAAATAATAATATTAATCAATTTATATAATATCCAAGTCTCTGTGTGTCCCTCACAATTCCGGTTGGACCACCTCATTAATCGCGGCCATGTTAGGCTTCCTATGAAGAAATTGGTATCAGCTTCAACAATGAGTAATTGTTGAAAAGTACTAATACAGGGTTGCTACAATAGCGCCAAATTTTGATCAATGTGGCAAATTATCGGCAAATTTGGCGACAAAATTAAGTTGTCATATATGAAGGCAACTTGCCGATAGCTGGCTAATTTTGCGAAATTCCCATTGAAACCCATTAATATTTATAATCGAGCTCATCACAATTTAATTTAAACTCAGCGCATTCAAGTTTTTTTTTTTTTTTTTTTTTTTTTTTTTAAATTTTGGGGCAGAATTTGAAGAGTAATATACGAAAATGTACGTCTTTACATCTTCATCCCGATGCTACTAATAAAATAACCGTCACTAGATGGCGCTGTACTATTTGAGCTCCTAACTATCCGATTTTAATGTGCTTTACATAGCCGAATGCAGAAATTAAATTTTCGATGCTTTTCTAGTACAGGGGTCTTTACGAAATAGAGAAAACTACCTTGGCGAAGACGCAAATTTGGCAACATATATTCTGGCAACCTATTCACTGTTTCATTTGATATACGCACGCATTTTTTTTCAATATTTATACAATTTATTTAATATAAAGAAGCCATTTATCGAATTTTATGTAGAAACAGAAGCAATTTGTACATAAAAAACAACACTAATATACATTTAATTAAAATATATACATAAAAAAACATTGAGTTTGTTTTCATAGCTGTTTATATCATTTGGCATTGAATCTCACTTTTTGATGCCCGAATTCCGCCATCTTGTAAAGATTTACATTTTGTTAGGTGTTAAATGTGCTTTGCTAAGATTAAACAAATAAAACTACGGTCTTGTAATTCATTTATGATTAATGTTCTTTCTTTACTTTTGTCTATGTTAACAATATGTTTTACACATAGAGTAATAAGGATAGTTTTTTTTTTATTATATTAAAAATGAAGGACTTATTATAATGGAATTCATTATCACAAGTACTAAATATGATTTTAAAAACTGAATTGTGCTTTAAACATTTAATAAGTTTTCCTTATGTTAATACACTTATTTTAATAAACATAGTCTTGTAGAAAAATTATTTTTGTTGCTTTATTTTTCTTTGTAACTCATTAACAGCCGTATTTGAATTCATACTTATTTTCAGTTATTATTCTAGTCGGTCCTATAAAAAGAAACACGGAGTTAAAATTGCACAAAATTAAGAATTAATCTAAATATACGTAAAAGGCGTATTTTTCGACCGTAAATATATAAATGAAGGAATCACGTTTAATATAGCACTTTTGCCCACTTTCTTGAAACTCGTCTTAATCGAGTTCGACTGTGACATTTTCAGGGCTTACGATGGATAAGTATGCTCCTATATCCTGATATTATTTTTTAGTTATCTGAACATTTACCAATTTTAGGCTCGTTATTTTATTGATTACCATAGTTTTTTTTATTACTACTAGGGGGCTCGGCCCCCTACGAGCTACGCTCGCCAACCCCCGTCCAGACACCGCAGACTCTAAATGCACGCTAATGTGGTCGACTTTAAAAAGATTTCGAAAGATTGAATTTTAATTTAAACAAGTAATATAAAAATTTTGTTTTTAAAGTCAATTCCTACTTAGGTCACCAAAGAAAAATTTAACATAATCCCTTAAGCTAATATTAGTTTTTGTTGCATTAAAATATCTCAATTTGTTGATTTTCTATAAGCAAGTAGGTTTACAATGGAATTCTATGGGAATTTGGCGAAATATTAGAAATATCGCCAAGTTGGCGTCACTTTTGGCGACTTATTTTGGACGCCAAATTTGGCGGTATATCGCCAAGTTGGCGACAAACTTGGCGGTATTTGGCGACAGAACAGGACCCCCCCCCTATGGTAACCCCTTATTGAAAATATTTTCATTGACCTTCGATAACCAATAGCCGCCATTTTGTTTCCCATGCAAAAATAAAATTAATTAATTAAAATTTAATTAATTAATTAATATTTGAAAAAACTGTATTAACATCAATTGTCATCCAGTACAAGTTAAAAAAAATTATTTCAACTTGATAGGATGTATAATGAGTATTTTATTAACGATTGAAAATTTGAACAAGATAAATATATAAATAAATCCCAACAAAAAGTTTTCGGTAAAAAAAAAAAAAAAAAAAAAAAAAAAAAAGCGCCAAGTTCTCCTTAATGTTTCGGCCAGAAAAAGTAGTGATAGCTGATGTTCGCACAAGTTAAAAGCCAAACATCCCAAATCTTTCATTGAAAATGGCTTCCTGCGACTTGGCCGTTAAAGCCTTCTACAGCATTTCAAAATTAATGATTGGAAATTACGCATTTAGGAATCATTTAAATATTAAAAGTAATATTAGAATGCAAAGAGGCAAATTCACATAAAGACATTAAATAAAAGATTTCTGATAAATAGAATTCAATTTCAACATACAATAGTTTTGATTACAGATCATTTAGTCCACTTGCGGTTTAATTGCCATTTTGTGCGGTCTAAAGCTAAAGTCATTAACGTAAAACCCAAGAAATAAAACAAAATTTACTTACTTCATATCTCACAATATGTTACATTATATTGTATTGTATGATATTGAAATCTTGTGTATTGATGAAAGAGATTTTTTTCGTTTGAACATTTATTATAGTTCGTTTGCAAACATTAAGAGGTATTCGATTTATAAACTGTTAAAAGTTGATATTAACTATGTTTTAGCAATTAGGGATATTATCTCCTGAATACAAGTATTTTGTTATTTTTAACTTCTAAGCATTTAAATAGACTGAAGTTGTTTAAATGCTTTTTTCAAATGTGTATTTTATTTCTGTATTCTGTGTCACAAAATGCCTAAAATAATCAAAAAATGTAGTTGGCATGTAGCTCATTTATACATATTTGAAAATTTGAAAAACTCTCTCGAAGGCATTAACGGCCAAGTCGCAGGAAGCCATTTTCAATGAAAGATTTGGGATGTTTGGCTTTTAACTTGTGCGAAATTCAGCTATCACTACTTTTTCTGGCCGAAACATTAAGGAGAACTTGGCGCTTTTTTTTTTTTTTTTTTTTTTTTTTTTTTACCGAAAACTTTTTGTTGGGATATCACTACTTTTTGTATGTTTTTTCAAGTTTGTTATTCTATACTATATTAATATGAAAAAACTTAAATTTCGGTACTTTTATGTTAGCCGGGAGCAAATCTCCTCATTAGCCTTTTGTTTTTTCCGCCAATAGCAGTTTTCATTTTTCACATGTGTAAATTAGAAACAATGCTTTGATTTTCAAATAAAATATTTTAGTTTATGTTATTATTTCTTATTTATTTATTTCTATGTTAAATATTCTATTAAATAAAATGAGGGAAATGCATCTATTTTAAATGAGATGACTGAAAAGTATATATCTTTAAATGAAATGAATGCAATATGAACAATGGAGTTGGGAACAGTATTTGGCGATTTGCCACTTGCGACCGGCTAACATGAAAATACCTAAATTTAGTTTATTGAGCTTTACAAATTTATACTTCATTTCTTTTTATATTAAAGTACTAGCCGCCTCTAGCAAGCAGTATTTACTGTATTAGTTCCATGTTAAACGTTGCATCATGTTACTGTGATTCATAATTTAATTTACTTGCCCATTCTTTCGCCAATTCGGAAGCTTTTGATATAGAAGTCAAGAACTCTTTACGATCATGGAAGCACATCATATATTTTGTGTTGTTATGTATTTCATCTTTCGTGACAAATATCTCTTAACTCACTTATGCATGCTTCCTTAGCAGTTACGATTCGTTCTCTAATGCGGAAATTTTTAATCTTATTAAGTAATCTTTTCTAATTGGGCTCACTGCCAATTGTTGTATTTTAACTGATACGACTTGGTACAAGTGAAATGGTTCTTATGAAATCCTTTGACAATATCTGTATTTGCATTAAACCATATTGATGCTAATATCTTTTTGTTTCACGTTAACCTTTTCAATAGACTCGATTACGGAAGAATAGAAGGTCTACCGGCTCACTGCCATGATCCATTTGAAAATCTATCATTCTTCTCGTCTGATCTTGTTGAAGAATTAGTTAATGTGCCATGGTTTTAAGATTTTAGCTAATTTTACTCGAAACCTGAAAACGAAAATGCGAGGAACCCGATTATATAAAATTCATTCTAACGTACATATTGATTAACAGGTTACATATTATAGAATTATAATAATCATAAGGAGAACTGGCAATTTCAATGCTTTAATAGTTTCCGTAAATTCTCTTTATATAATACAGAAGGTTTAGCGGTGTAAAGGTAAAGGTTAACAACATAGTCACAGTAAGTATAATAACAGTACAATATAATAACAATAGCAGAGGTTTTGGGCAGTGACGAAACTATTAGCACTTTGGAAATATTAGTACGTTATATCATTTAACTATTCAGATGATATGCGGAAAAATAAAAATAGATGGCTCGCATTAATAATTAATTCATTGAAAAATAGCCACTAGCGTCAAATATTCGCCAAGCTTGGCGATATTTAGCAAGTTTCGCCAAATTTGGTAATACATCATGTCAATTCTCAAATTTGGTGACAAAAAATGTTTTGTTTATTCTGACGTCATAATGATGCACATGTATTATGTATTATACACATACCTATAATATGTATGATGCAAATGTATTACGTATTATATGCATGTGTATAATATGTATGATGCATATGCATAAGTTCATTAACATCACTAAAACGCTCTTAAAGGAATAGTGTTTCATAAATAGTAGGGATAATTGCCAGATTGACCAGAGTGCTATTGAGATTAGAATACCGACATTTAAAATAGACGTCTGTACACACCAACACCTCATCGAGTTTACAGCTGAAATTTTAGGATTAGTTAAAACTAGATTAGCATATTTAAATGCAACTGGTCTGTTAAGTCATATCTTGGTAGAAACCACCTGAAGACCTAATTTTAGTGGTTAACTGATAGGTTTACTATTGTATTTTCCTGCATCCAAAAGTTTGGAAACATGGAGGAATGGATGCAGGAAAACACAATGGAAAATCCACCAATTAACCCGTAAAATCGGGTTTGTAGGTGGTTTCCACAAAGATACGACTTGGCAGACCAGTTACATTTCAATACGCTAATCGATATTTAACTAATCCTAAAATTTCAGCCGTCAACTCGATGAGGTGGTGATCTGTGCAGACGCCTCCCGGTCTTTAATAAAATTTGTTTTAAGGAAGTAAAAGATAGAAAGATTGACAGATAAACTGAAAGATTTGCCTTATTAAGATTTTTGTAAAAGCATATAAAAATTCATTCAACTTGAAATCATGTAACACCTTTATAACTCAGGCTAATTTTCTGTAATCGGGTTTTGGCGACCAACATATCTTATCTATAACTATAATCTTTCTTTTACAGATTTAAAATTAACAATAAATTAACAGTAAGTAGGCTAATAATACAATATAATAACATTAGCAGAGGACTTCGGACGCGCATCTGTCGCACATCATTAAAGATAGTTTATTAGTTACAAATTTCATTTAATTAAAAAGAGATTTTTAAACTTTCATATGGAATTAGGATATTTTTCCACTATAGGGACCTTGGCATTTTTTAAAAATCTTGGCGCAATTCGGACTTCAGAAACTGAGATATGTTGCCAAATGATATAAACAACTACGAAAACAACCCTGATGAACTTTTATGTTATTTATATGTATTTAATTTATATACATATAAGCATTTTATTTATACATGTATAAAATATTATTTTTTATATACAGATTATTTATGTTGGTATATAAAATTAAATAAACGGGTTCTTTACATTAAATAAATTGTATAGATATGGAAAAAATTGCTTGTGATGACACAGTAAATAGGTTGCCAGAAAATGCGTTATTATCAAATTTCTTTTCTCATCAAGGCTATTTTCTGTATTTCGCCAAGGCTACTATATCGAAAACGTACCGAATTGCGGTTATATTTTGTTAAATGTTTTATTGTTTTAATATCGTAAATATATCATAACCTATACTGATTAAAATTTTTAGGTATATTCATGTTTTCTATTTAACAAACATCTTTGGAAAAGCATATATATAAAATGTTATTCTGCTTGAAATCACGTGACCGCCTTAAAAGCTCTGTAATCGAGTTTGCGACCAACATTGGCACAATTGAATGCGTAGGAACTGTTTACGGCCAAATGAACACCCCCTGTATGAAGGGTTTAGAGGCGGAAATTCTGTGTTTTCAGATTTTTCTGGTTGATTGTGCTACAAACCCGACTTACTTGTGAAATTTCATGATTCTACGACTTTTAGAAGTACCTTAGTTATTTGATGATGCGAAGTGAGTCAGTGACGAAAAAGCGCTTTTTCGGAATTTAATATTTCGAAAACTACTAAATATAGAAACATGAAATCGTGGAACCTTAGTTCCGTTTGACCATACGAACATGTGTATAAAAGAAAAAATTCTATATCTCTCCCTAAAACGACGTTATGAGGGGGTGAAAAGTATGCCGAAATGGTCCAGGAAAAGGTAGCTTACGGCTTGTGCGAACTTGGCGGACGCACTGCCGTGCTCCCAGATAAATATATAAATAAACAAATATAGGGAGAGTGTGAACTAATAGTAGGAATTGAAAAAAACAGTGGCGATCTCCCTATAAACGGATTTCTATTCATTTCTCTTTGATTGGGGAAATTTTAACGCCAAATCCGCTGCGGTACTACTTGATTATCCCGTCGACTAATTTCGCCAAATTATATAAATCGCCAAACCACTCGCCATATTATACAAATTGACATAATTTTTATTTTAAATAACGAAAGAACAAATAAATTAGTATAACATTAATAAAAATACAAATAAAAATAACTTGATGACGTAGACACGTGTAACAACATTTCAAAATAAGCTAATATAAAAGTAGTTAAGTAAACAGAATCTTTGTCTCCCGGTATTTTTTAACAAAGCGAAAAGAAAGTTCTTTTAAATGAGACATTTTAAATTAATCGTTTTTAATCTGACGTAATTTTGACCAAACTATTCTTTCTCTTTTTAATATTCACGTGAAAATACTTGTGTTAGGAATAAAATATTATTTGCGCTTTCCTAAGAAAAATAGTTGAAAAGTATCCTCTTAAAATATCAAATAAATGTCTAGTGCAATTTATAAATTTAAACCGTTTTGCAATTTTATTTTGTGTTCATTTTATGTAATAACTGTAATGTGACGTAAATATGACGTAATTTCTCCTATTTAAGACTTCCAACGCATGTTAATAAATTTATTATTTTACAAATTCCTTTCTCTCTTAAAATTCACGTGTAATTATAGTTTTTATGACGTAATTTTTAATAAGTTCCTGCTTTTTGTACATAATTATTTAATTCTAATTCCAAATGTTTTTTGTTCTGTTTATAATAGTCACGTGTAAATAAATTTTTAATTTATTACACGTATAAATATATATATATATATTTTAAGCAAACATTATTGTTTCCGCTCTTTATAGAGTTGGCAACAGTTTAAATTAATATCACTTTCTAAAATCTATAAAAAATATCTCTCGAAATGCTGAAAATTTGAATTTAAAATAGATATAAAACCTCGAAAAATGAGTCAAATTAAAAAAATAAATCAATTCTGCACACCGGGAAATTATAACGTATAAAGTGAACTAAAAATTATTAAATTCCGATGTATAGTTTTTGCTACTATAAAACTTTTTTAGTGGAACGATTTTGTCCAACTTTAGCATTAAATATCTCTTAAAATAATTCTTCGATTTGAAAACTGTCTGCATCAGCGTGTTTATCAAACATTTCTGTATAACACTACCGATTTTCATATTTTTGTATGCATTATTTTTCTTAATATTAACGGAGAAAGACCTTCGGTCACAAAAAAATTCAAAACCGGCGGCGGCGGCGGCGGTGACAGCGGTAGTTACTTTTTTTTAGAATAGAGAGATAGTAAGTCAGATGATCGTAAAAGAACGTAAGAAATATTTTTAATGCGTACACAATGATTATTACCAGAATCAAACTAGTCTTCTCTATATATTAAGTCTGATACAATATAACTCCTTTAACATTACGTTACATCGAATGTACGGTAAGTCATTGTACTCAAATCCAAAAAAGCTACTTTTTGACACATTTTTATTCATTTTTGTTTGGAAACACATCAATTTGGCAAGTATTGTTATTCATAAACAATGTAATCGAAAGAATTTTCCATTTTTTGGTAATCAGAAAATACTCTCAAAATGGGCATTTCGAACCGCATTTGTGCACGCTACACCACGATACAAGGGAAATACAAGTTTTCACTTGACCACAATCGCTTATA
Source organism: Maratus speciosus (assembly GCA_963932465.1). NCBI lineage: Eukaryota > Metazoa > Arthropoda > Arachnida > Araneae > Salticidae > Maratus > Maratus speciosus. Next base: position 241,594,202 of record OZ010800.1, on the reverse strand, counting down.
ACACGATAATTATTTTATCAAAAAATAGAAAACTCATTTCGATTTCAAATGACTTCAATAGAAAGTCCTGTCAATTTTATGTTTTTACGTTTAAAAATGAGTCAGAAAATGTGTCAGAAAGTTTTGAGTTGTTGAAAAGGAGATTTGAGAACCACTTTAAGCTCAAATTTGAGCTACAATGTAAATAAAATAATATACGGATCATATGCATAACATGAGATTTGAATTTGCTTAAAGAAGAAAAGTAAAAAGAGAAGTTTCTGGAGCTAAAATGTTTCGAAAACTGTCTGTAGTATTTATTATCTTACATTTTTATTACTCAAATCATACTAACAGATTTAGAAAAATAATTAGAAAACAAAATCTGAATAAATGTTTTCCAACGTTTAAGGAGACAGTGCGCCTTCAGTTTGACAAAAATCGATTAAAAAAATCAGTTTTTCTTTTTTCGTTTGTTAACATAATTCAATCTTAACTGCATCATTTGCAGAAAACCGCAAGTGATTACTATGATTCCTAGTGAAATTGCAAGCATTTGAATCTGTACAACGTAATTGAGTTACACTAAAAATGAAACTTTAAATTGTGTTTTCACAAAATGAGAATTTTCGTAGTGTTAGTATATTAAAAATGTTCATGTGTCTTATTTCTTGTCCAATTTTTATAGTAGTATTATTATTTCAAAACTTAGTATTAATATGCATTAGCGTACATAAAAGAAAAATTTGGCAGTTTTATAACATTTTTATGTGAAATTTTACGAAAAGTGTAAATATTGTAAGTTTATTATTTTTTCTCAATATTTTAGTTTAATTTAAAAACGCATACCAACTTTTGTTGCAATATTATAAATCTACTACATAACAAAACACCAGGTTCCTAAAGCCAAATTTAATACGCATGAAGCATTTTTAATTATAGTGAATAATTAACATATTTTAATTAACAACTTAATCAATTGCACAGATTTTTGTATAAAATTGATTAATTTACTTAGTGTTATTTACTGTATGTGCAAAACCTCCGTACATTTGAATGAAAAATTAAAAAAAAAAAATGGTTTTGAACGTTCACCGTCCCCTTAAAAGCAAATAAAACAATCTACATGTTGACTGACAAAAATACATGGTTGGTTGGCAGATTGTAAAATGCCACTCCGAATGCTTTTTATTTGTTTTTTATTTTTATCGCATTCTTAAATCTAATTTAGTGGCAACGAAATTGCTTCGAAGAAATTTTTGTATGTAATACATATTTATACACAATATGTATCAAAAAGGATGAAACACGCTTTATCATTTGATAGGTAGGAAATAAGTAGACAACGTAAGTTAAAAAGTGTTCAAAATATGGCAAGAAATGGGGTTATGCTAATAATTTTTGAAGTGTTTTTGCTTAGGTCAAAGTCTGTAGATGGCATCCCCAGACAATATTCGTACGCCATCCATTTAAAAGATCTGTTTTTCTTGTAGATGTAATCAGCTCTCAGATTTTTTTTTTGATTTGTGACTACGTTTTGTGTTTATATTCGGTTTAAAAAACAAACAAACAACAACAACAACAACAAAAAAACAAAAAAAAAGCAATATTAATGTGTCTTATCTGTGCTGATCATTTAAATGATGTGGCTATTTTTAATAACTAATATCTATGATAATATAATTTTCAATCTTCCATCAATTTTCAAAAAGTTACACATTTTATCCGATCTCGTTAGAAAAAATTCATCAGTCAGAATTTTTTCTTATTGCTCGAACAAGAACATAAAAAAAAAAAAAAAACTGTATTAATGTGTCTTATCAGTGCTATTCATTTAAATGATGTGGCTATTTTTTAAAACTAATACCTATGATACTAGGTTGAGCAAAAAGTTCTGGGACATTGCTGAAAGTTGCGATGCTATGCGCAAATTAACAACAGAAACAACAAGGACTATTCTTCAAAGTAGAGACTATCATAGTCCACGACTTTCTGCCAGATTCCGGATTTGCTGGAAGTACCACGGCGGCTCCTTGGAATCGAAAACTCTCGAGATGCTTCTTCAACTTCATTAAAGGATTCAAATCGGCGGCCCTTGAATATGTGTTTCATTGATCGAAAGATGCCAAAATCGCATGGAGACACGTCTGGACTGTAGGCGGGGTGTGGAGAAATTTTGACGCTGTCCAACTGTGCAAACTTGTCCTTGGTCCTCTAGGCCACATGCTGTTTGGCATTGTCCTGCTGAAACAAAGCGCGCTTTCGGCGGACCAATCTTGGATACTTCTGCACCAATTTGTCGTAGACGCGATCCAACTGCTGGCAATAAAGCTCGGCATATATAGCAAACTATCATATACGATACAAATTCTGGTAACTATTACATTAAAAATTTCCCAGAATTTTTTGCTCAACCTAATAATATAATTTTTATCCTTCCATCATTTTTCAAAAAGTTACACATTTTATACGACCTCTTTAGAAAAAATTGATCAGTCAAAATTTTTTTTATCGCTCCAACATGAACATTAGAAAAAAAAAGAAGAAACTAAATTATGGTGTCAAAAGCGGTTGAATAGTGAAAAAAAAGTTGGCAAATTTTAAATATGTAGATGGCCGCCAAAACCTAATGCATTCATAACGTTTATTAGTAGAAGTCCTTACAAAGGAGTTCATACAAGTATCATTTTATAGGATGATTTGAAGTATAATCAAGTTTTGGTATTTGGGTAAGTGGGTGTACTTTATTTTCATCATTGTACGTTTTGCAATGTAAGCTAAAAAAGTCATTTTGAAGAATAGCTAAAATAATGGTACCTTAAAAAAAAAGTATTTATTGCATTTAAACATTCTGGTGCATAAATAATGTCTCTTAATAAGATAGTAGTTACTTTTAATCTTTTTACTATTTTATTTGCAAATGAGATGCATTTTACAAAAAAATAACACTAAAATACCACTGATAATATTTTCAAAAGAAGACATTCAAATCTTCATTAAAAAAGTTTCGATGTCGGAGCCTTGTGAAACAAAAAATTCTCCTCGTTAGAAAATATCATATTCTTTATTTTGTTATACATTCATAGAACTCCTAATTAGCTCCACTTTCACTTGCTCGCCATTCTAATTGCTTTGAAGCTGAAAAAAAAGAAAGCCTTCACAGAATATAAATAGCCGCTTTGGGATTTTTGACATTCAACTACAGTCATTAATATCTAATTAAATTGGACAGATCTATACGGTAATTGTTGAGCTCTTCCAAGAAATATCCCAATTATATAGAAGATATTTGACAGCGCTGATTGTTACGAATTGTGCTTATTTTTAAATATAGAGTTGTTAAAGCAATACAGATATCAAAATTCAAATATGCTCTGCTTAATTTATATGCATTTCTAAAATTTCTTTTTTTTCTGATTTGTTTACATTTAGAAGGAATGCCTACAATAATTTATGATCAACATAATATTTTTTATTTTTTACTTATGATACCTACTTAAAAATAGAAGTTTAGATTTTAAATCGAAAGGTTATTTTTTTATTTAGTAAAGGAGCTGAAATCAATACTCGTACTTCACAAATCAATATTTGTTTTTGCTCGGAGTTTTTTGTTTCATACGCTGACAACTTACGATCTTAGTTTTGAATTTATTACTTGAACGTTAGTTGAGTTTTAGTGTAAACTATAGGTGCAGATTCCCAAAATTTTTAAGGCGTCAGTGGCGCCTAAAAGTAAATAATCTAGTCGACACATTATGAAAGAAACGCATAAAAGCAATAGCGCTTATATGGAGAAAAATCTTAGGAACTCATAGTGAAAAATAACCTATACATGAACAAAAAAGAACAACAACAACAACAAAAAAACTAATTACCAAATGTGTATATTTAATCACACAATTATTTTAATTTGGATGTGAATTAAGTACAATATAAATCTTAAGCTATGTACAATCAGAAGATAAAGTTGAACAAGATAAACGTAAACAAAAAATCTATAAGCTGAGCAATCATGGTAGCGGGAAATATTAGGAAAGCAGTAATTCTTATTTTCCTTTTGCCATACAAGAGTTACATATAAAAAAGAATTTTGAATGTGTGAGGTTATTTTGAACTATAAAAATAAAGATACAATTGAAAAATTTGTTTTTCAGGAGCACACAAGAAAAATTATCTTAAATAAAAAAAATCTCATCACAGATGTGATTCTGTTCCGAATTTTCCGAAAATTTAAGGCATTCGATTCCGAAAATTCGGATATAAAAAAATATCACGGAAAAATATCCAAATGTTCGTCAAATGGTCAAAAAAAAAAAAAAAAAAAAATCCATATTGTCAAATCAAGAAAAAAAAAAAAAAAATACTAATTTTATCAAAGGATCGCGAAAAAAAACCCGCTAATTTTGTCAAAGGATCGCAAAAACAACAGGATTCGTCAAGCGTTTGCTGAAAAAACACTTGAATTTTGTCAACAGATTGCAGAAAAAATGCGAATTTTATCAAAGGATCGCGGAAAAAAGCAAATTTTGTCAAAGCACCGCGAAAAAACCCCAATTTTCGCAAAAGGATCCCTATAAAAATCTGAATTTCGTCAAAAGATTGCAGAAAAAAGCGATTTTCGTTAGAGGATCTCTTTATAAAAACGTGATTTTCGTCAGAGGACCAGGGGAAAAAAAACTATTTTGGTCAAAGGAACGCGGGGAAAAAGCGCGATTTTCGCCAAAGGATGGCGACTAAGACACAAAAAATTAGTCGCCAAAGCAAATAATTTAGCCGTCGCGTGGCGACTGAAGACCGTGAATCTGCACCTATACTGTAGACCAGCAATCAGATTTTTACGTCCGTATGTTTGTATGTATGTGTGTCTCACGATAACTGTTGCTAAAAGAATCCGATTCGCTTGAAATTGGGTAGATATATGTCGCTGAAATATACGAAATTAATTGTATAGTGTTTAGTTTAATTTTGTTGACTTGTACAATACTGTAAGGCAGTACAATTTCTTTGATGTCGTAATCCTTTTATATGTGAATTCAGACGGTTTTGAACTTATAACATTCCCTAAAACACAAAACGAAACAGATAATTCAGTGAAATGTTAAATTATGAATGCTAAATATCGGTATGAGGGTCTGAAATTAATGTTATCGGTTTGGAATTTTGTCAAAAAATCTGTCACAAATTTGCAAGTAGCTGTATAATTTTTGGTGAAATATTATTCTTTGGTTCCAATAATATAGATATAAAATTGTATGTTTTTATTTTAAAACATATTGAAAGATATTTTTGAACACACATTTCTATTTTCTGTTTTTCATTTAGAAGTTGCCTAGCAACAATTTCAGGGTGTATAAAAGAAAATAAAATCCATATAAAAAATATCTTTAATTGGACTGTATTAAAAGTCAAGGAAACAAAATATCAATAATAATAACATACATAAATTGATTCTATTTCGCCATTTATTTAAAAAATTGTTCTATTATCAGTAGTGCTCAAGTTAACGAATGTTGCCATAGTAACAGAAAATAAATATTAGAAATATGAATTTCACATTTTAAAGTGAATCATTCTGTTGTCACCAATTGTCCAATATTTTAAATGAAAATAAATATGACGTAATATTTTCTTCATTACTATAGAATCTACAGGTAGAAATTCGAAAGAAAATCGCATGTATAAATGCAGAGGATTTTATTAGCGACAAAGACCTGTTTCTTTCATTACTACGTTTTTCCCCCCCAAAATAATAACAGCTCACTTTTGGGCTTTTCTTTTTAGAAATGAATAGCGATGGTGGCAACAATGCTGTGGTTTTCAAATTTATTGATCCTCATAGAGTAAAGAGAAAGAATAAAAATGAAGTGTGGGGATTGGAGGTGACGCCAAAAATGTAAACCAAAAATCCGTACGTTCGGCCCAAACACAAATACGTGCTTTCGCAAATAAAGAAGAAAACATTTAGTAACACCGTTTTTAATTTCATAATACAATGATATGTTACTTTAGAATGCTTAAATATAAGCATACAATTTTCAATTAGAAAAAAAAAGTGCACTGGTGATGTCATAGAATTCGGCCCTTTTTCCGCGTGCTTGTCTTGTTTGGACCGAACGAGGGCATTTAGCACGATAACGCGCGTCATATTGCAAACCGTTTTTATGGCATACTGCATCTCCATCTATCTATTTTCTCCATGATTGATCTTACTTCAATTCTAACTATTGCATAAGAAATTTTTACATTATTGAATAGGGGAAAAATATTTTTTCGAAATGAATTTTGTTTGAAAACTATAGCTCAATTTAATGACATTTTATGGCATTTTAAATAATTTCCATGCAAGAATTGTTAAAATCTATCTCAACAATGAAAATTTGTTTGCTCCAATTTTGAAAACTAGGTAGTGGCAAATGAGCCCAATTCAGGGCTTAATTTCTAACAAAAAAAGTACCGGAGCCCTAATATTCGGCAGCACTAAAACCGTAGCGAGCCCCCCCCCCCCCCCCCCTACTCCTCCGCCATCACTTCAATCCCACATATTTATATATCATATACATTATTTTCAAAATTTAATGCATTTTCATTAGAAAAAAAAATGCAATTTAACAAATTACAACGACCATTAGGAAAATGATTTTTTCGAAGAGTAAAATTTAAGACATAAAAAATCGCACGGAGTTGATCCTACATTACGTACGCCATGAATTAAACATTAATAGTGTAAAAATTGCAAGCCACAGACATCGCCTGAGACTCGTACGTATTATCCACCTGAAACTTATGTATTATCCAAGCCTTTCATTGGCTGTTCGGGAACAGGTTTTTCCATCCTGAGATTTCCAAGAAATCTGACGGCCAATTTTAAATGAAATTTATTTCTTAAACTTCTAAACATCCCACAATATTACTTTTTATATCGTCGTATAGAGAAAAAAAAATGTATTTTTAAATGCAATTTGTTTGAAAGCTGTATCTCAATTTGTTTCTGAGTTATTAATTTTTTTTGTAGTTTTTATTACATTTTTGTCATAATGGCAACACTCTGCTGTCCATCTCTGTTGAAAGTAAAGGGACATACATATTACTGTATAGACCAATCAGAACACGAATAAAATGTGGATTAAACCAATAAAAATCTTCAGATATGCTTTTGATTTCCTACCCTGACGAGGACAATAACCATTTTTCCAGATTCCAAATGGTTAAAAAAAAAATTAAATATATATACCTGTATATGATTAACTGTCAACTGTTCCACTGTGTTTAACTGTGTAATTTAGGCTTCGTTTTTTCGGAAGCGGTATTGAACTGGGCTCCGGAGCCCTGTATTTATGAGCTCCGGTGAATTTCGACCAAAATTTAAAAATTTGCTAAAAACAGAGAAGTACCGGAGCTGAGCTCCGGTGGGCTCCCGCGCAAATTAAGCCCTGGCCCCAATTAGCTATTTATTGCCGAACAGCGCTTTCTTTCTTCATTTTTTACCTTAATATTCTGTAATTGGGTTCACTTCCAACTATTTCTATCATGGTTACAGTGTCCTTTAACCCCTTGAAGGACGGTGGCTCATTTTTGGACCACTTAATTTTAATCTCTAAATGCTACACTAGCACCAGAATTTTGAAATGAAAATTTTAATTTCATTAAATACGCGAAGAAAAGATTTTACTTATTTTCAAATAAATTTGTTTGTGAATTCTGGTGTCAATCAATAATTTCAGAATTTTACGTATAGAAGTACTTTGCCCCTGAAAGCGTTAAAATAGATGTGAATGCCACAAAGAATTTGAAATAACTCGACACGCCATTATGCTGTGGAACCAATTAAGAAAGAATACTTTATTTTTCTTTCACTTCCAAGAAATCAAATTCAATTTGCCTTATTTTATTAATATTATGCAATATATCTCCATTTAAAGGTATTATTCAATATCGTTCTCTAATGGCAGAAGATTTTTAATTCCTGATGACAATTAATCTTAAACTCTTGGATCTTTCCCAGTATTTTATCTTTCGAAAGTAATGATCTTGAATAATCTAATTTTCCTCTGCTGCGGAAAATATTAAACCGTAAGGTCAGAAGATTCTTGTTTTTCAATTTTAATTTTAATTAAGTTAAAGGCAAAAAAAAAAAGTTATTTGGTACTACTGTATAGTATGTTAAAAATATAAATTTGATGTGTCATTATGTTTTTTAATTTATATTAGAGAAATTACTTCAACACCAAACAAGAAAGAAAAAAAAAATCATGCGTCAAGCATAGATTATGAAAAACTTTCCAATACTTTCAGAATAACCAGAATAACGTAATACGTTTAATAAGTTAAAATATTATGTTTAATTCAACCATATGGAAACTCATAACACATTTGAAAAGCAAATTTTTGCTGTTCTCACCTACAATCGGAAAATTATCCGAATTCTTTGAGCAGCCCTGTATATGATACATAGATTTGTATCTATTAACTACGTGCATGCCAAAATTTATTTCAGTTAAGAAATACATATACCTCTGTTGAAAATTTCTCTTGAACAATTTCCCCTAATAAGGAGAACGGTACGTGAATTCTTTTGTGCAGCCCTGTATGTGAGGTATAGAATTTACATACAACGAGTAAAATACAAAAATTTAGTTAAATTTAAAAGCGCATATCCAATTTTAAAACGCTATTACTACGCTATTACACCTAATTTTCCACAAATTGTCATTTTTTATTAACTGGCTTTCAGCAAAGGAGTTTAATGAATGTCAACGAGTAGATTTAGAAGAAATACTTAGATTTTAATACATGTTTTTTTCTTTCAATAGGCTCGTTTTGGTGATTTTTCATAAAGAACTAAAATATCAATCAAAAATGAAAATTAAAAAAAAAAAATTAAAAAAGACAATTTGTGGAAAATCCCTTATCATTCAGCAGCTCTTAGAAAGCACTAAAAATCAACTCACTCTATCGCCGATATCTTTCTGAATTCTCGCGCTATTTTACTAGAATGTTTTTATGAGTTGCTCCGAGTTTACTATTAAATTATGAAAAAAATATTTTTTATCGTGCGCGATTAGCTAAATATATTCCATACAAGTACTCATATCAAATATTTAATCAAATATTTAATATATTTACATTCCAATTGTACTATATTATTTCTGCTACATTTTCTAAAATTTTCCGGAACTGGCAATAAATTTGGTAGAAAAGCCTGCATGATATATATATATATATAATCCCAGAGCCAGCTCGGCCTGCAGGCGGAGGTAAATTTCGAAGTTAAGTACCAATTTCACCACAAAAACTGAATCAAGATTAGAGAGAAACATAGTTTAAGAATTTTGTTTTTGGTTTCATTTTTCTGTAAGAGCTCGTTTTATCAGAATCATGTTAAGACGGTATTCAAAAAAATATTTTTCCACTCTCAAAAACTCAAAATTTTCTGACACATTTTCAGATTCATTTTTAAAAGTAAAAACATGGACGTGATTTTTTGAAGAGATTTATAAGCGACCTGTGTTTTTATTTTTCGTTCAATTAATTAGAGATTGATTTACAAACAATTATTTTCACAGTACGACGATTTTTTTCGTTTCCAGCACTATCGCTTCGGGAAATTCGGTTCAAAATGTCCACTTTGACAGCATTTTTTTGAAGTATATTCCATTTTTATAAAAAAAAAAAATTACCAATACGGCACATTATATAGTTTCCGAATAAGAGAACCTGCCAAATGGACGTATTTTAGAGCAAAATAAATTAAAAATGAGTCAGAAAATAAGCGGTTTGGATTTGAGTACACCCTTAATACGAGAATTTTTTCTTCAACCCCTATTTTTTGTTTCACTTGTTTTTGCTGTAAGAATTGGTTCTATCAAAAACTTGTCAATATAAAAGTTGTAGATAATATTAAGAAAATACGTAATAAATTTAAGCGGATTGGATTGCCTTGTGATTTGACAAAGTTATGATTTTTTTCCTTCTTAAACCCCTCCTTTTACTTTCGTTTTTAATTTTTTTAGCGGTAAGAGTTGGTCCTATAAAAAATTTGCCAAATATAAAACTTGTAGCTAGTATTAAGAAGGTTTATAATAAGTTTAAGTGAATTTCATATCTTGAGAATTGACGAAGTTATGAATTTTTTTCTCCCTAAAACCCTATTTTCTTCGCCCCTTGAGCCCATTTTAAATTTTATTAAAAATCTGTGATACATAAGTGTTTGCACCATTTTCTAGAAGTAATAATAACTTTAAACTGATTTGATATGTATTATAATTAAGAAGTTGAGAATTTTTTTCGGTTTTCACAAAACCCCTCCCTATTACTACCCCTTAGTCCGATATTGTCCATTAACAAGCCTGACCGAGATTTTATGTATCGGTTTGGAAGAGATTTGGGCAGAATTATGGAAGTTATCGTGTTCATAAAAAAGTGATATATATATATATATTTATATATGTAGGCATGTATGTATTTTATGTACCCTTGATAAAGTGAAATGCTATATAAGCTTCCGGCTTCATCCATCCATTTGATGTATTGTTTGTTTAAGATACGTCTTTTAATGGTTCAACATTATTTAGCTGGTTATTTGTATCTTTTGTCTTTAATAGGATATTTTATAAAAAATTGGTGGTTTTTCATATGTTATATATGGATTGATCGTCCGCAATGTGCTAGTGAATTAGTGGTATTGTGCTTGATTTTGTATTACTAGTTAAAGGTTCCATCTTTATTTTGTATAATGTCAGTGTTATGAATTGTAACTAAGTTTATTAATTTAATTTTAGTAATTGGAAATAGATGATGATTTGTAATTATATAATGGTTATATATAGATATATATACTAGGGGGCTCTGCCCCTGCAAGCTTCGCTCGCCAAACCCCGTTTCTAACCACAGAATCTAAAAGCACGCTAATCTGATCGGTTTTAAAAAGATTAGTGAAGATTGAATTATACTGAAAAAAACTGTAGCGATCTCCCTGTAAATGGCTTTCCATTCAATTCCCTTTGATTGCAAAAAATTAAGGTAGAATGAGTTGTTGTTAAGATATCCAATAGTTGTTTTCGTATTTTGTTAAAGAATATCAGTTAAACATTTGAAAAGAACTTGAAATAAAATGAATTAAGTAAACAGAGTCTTTGCCTACCGGTATTTTTTTAACAGCGTTATAAAACGATTGGCATAATACAATTTACTACTGTTACTAAAAGTTACTGCTTTAACCTCTTCAAGGGCTGTGGTTAATTTTTTGACCACTTAATTTTCATTCTTAAATGCCACATTGTCACCAGAATATTGGGATGAAAATTTTCCTTTTATTAAGTAAGTGAACAAAAGCATTTTAGTATTTCGAAATTTGATTGTACATTCTGGTGCCATTCACTGATTTCAAGATTTTACGAGTAGAAGTAACTTGCCCCTGAAAGGGTTAAACGCATATTAATGTATTTATTATTTTAACGATTCCCTTCTCTTTTAATATTCACGTGTAATTACAATTTTCAAGACATAATTTTCAATATTTTTCTGCTTTCCACGCACTCATTTAACAGTAATTTTTAAAAAAATTTCTGTTTGTAATAGGTATAATTAATTTTTTAATCTTTAGGAAATATTGTACTTTGCACTGTTTTTAGAATTGAAAACAATCTCTATAATAACTAGGGGATCGTACCCGGGCTCCCTGGGTTACAGAATAAAGGTTTTTTTTTTTTTTTTTTTTTTTTTTTATGCATTAAATTTTTTAGATTGCAAACTAATGTTAAAAAAGTATTTTTCATATGAAAAATATGAATTATATAATCAAATGAAGTTTTTAAATATTTCAAAAGCGATATTTTCTTATCAGCCGCATGCTAAAAGTTATTTGACCAAGATTTTGCTTCTTACGGCTTACCTTTATATAATGATAACTTCAGAGCTTTTAGCACGTAGTTCAATTACATGTCTGTTAAATTTGTGTTTAATTTATATTATTTAATTTATTTATTCATAGGGAAGTTTTTTTTAATGGCTAATAGCCGTAAGAAAATTATGAACTCTTCATGTTGTTTTAAAAACAAATGGATTAATCTATCGTAATCGAGCTCCGCGCGATATAGATAAATTAAAAAATATTTCATGTCTTAAAATTATTTTTAAAACCATAGACAATCAGTAAAATGAGATGCACTTTGCAAACGCATTTTTATTTTCCTATTTGGAGATTTAAAAATTTAAATTGTACGATTACAAATATGTTAGATTTGTGTTTTTTAATGTTATTCTTTTATTTGTTTATAAAGGAAGTATTAATTTCTTTATGCAAAAATAGTCAAAAACGAATGCTGAACAATGTTTGTCGCTTTGTGTGCTAAATGTTTATTATTATTATGTATTGAAGCCGGCACGTGATAAGATAAACTTAAAAAATCATGCTTAAAAATTATTTTAAAAAACATAAGAAATCAGTCAATTAAGATAAAGTTTACAAACAAATTGCATTTGAAAGTAGGTTTTATCGCTATGCGACAAAAATTGAAAATGCACGATGGTCAGAAGATAAAAAAAATTGCAGTAGCGAAAATTACAAAACCGAAATTTGATCATGAAGTATTGCCTTTCGAAATTGACGTTAGCGTTATGCACTGATACGTTTGTCCTTTATAATATAGACACGTAATCAGTAAAATATAATAAAGATCAGTTATTAGGATTAGGTTATCAATTGTCGAAATTTTCGTTTTTTTTCGCGACCCTTTGACGAAATTTTAGCTTTTTCTCGATCTTTAGTCGAAATTAGTATTTTCTTTCACGATCATTTGGAGAAATTTTTGGGGTTTTTTTCGCGATTTTTTGACGAAATTCGCGTTTTTCCCACGATCCTTTGGCGAGTTTTTTCTGCGAACGATTGACGAAATTGATTTTTTATGGCGACCATTTGTCGAAATCCGCGATATTTTTATGTCCGAGTTTTCTTAATGATGACCGATTTTTTTTTTTTTTAATTTTCGGAAAATTCAGATCAGAATCACCACTGGCTATGTCGTAAAATTTTCTAAGACGGGGTCGCATAGGAAAGCGGAAATGTTCGTTACAGACAAGTTGCCTTCTTAGCAGGTACACCGTCTATTGTAACTGTGTTATATTCTTTTCACACATATTATTATATTCATTTTGTATGGATGAACATATTTTTCCCGTTTAAGACAGTATTTCGTCACATGCAGGTTCTTTTTCAAACGTTGTATTTATTTTTATTGCCTAGAAATTGTTATCGTCTATAACATTTATTGCCTTGAAAATGACAATTCTTTAAAATTAATAAATTGAAAAATTTAATTGTAGAACAATGAGAATTTAAAAATATATGCAATTTATGAAAAAATTGTTGGGTTGGACGAAATTTTACTAATTTTTGCACGGATATATAATAATATTAACTACATTCTAAAATTAGCACTGTTTGGACACGGATGATGACAAACTTCACCAATTCTCGTGATATTGTTACATCTGACATAATGCAAGGTAAGTATATTGAAAAGTTTGCAAAAATTGTTTAATTAATTTTTAAGTTAGGAACAAGAATTCGGGATTGTCTTGGAGTGAAACTCCGTGTGTATTTTTGACTGAATAATGGATTCCTGACTTTCCTTACAAAAACTGTTTGGTGTACTGTGCTCTTCTATCTCTTAATGTTTTCCTCATCATTTTTTAAACACTTTATATAAATCCAACATAGTAGTATAGTTATTTCATTGGTGCATTTTATGTTTTGTAACTGTAATATTGTAAACGCTGTTTAAATGAATCACAACTAACGTAACAAGTGATTTTACTAACCGAGAAAAAAAGCATCATGATTTCATACATTAACTAGACTGATTCATTTAACCGGTGATTCAAGTAACCAGCGATCACCATTATCAACATTTCAACCTCCCCCCCCCCCCTAGAGACGAATTCTGTCTGCGCCACTGTGATTATAATATTATATTTATACATATCATTAGAATAAAGATAAAATTAAGAAATATTTCCGAATAATTCTGACAAGATACTAACGGAGAAAGTTGAAAATTTTGTCATATTGTCAATTATTTTAATTAAACTAAAGTTACTTTTAGTATTTTCTAACTATGAAGTGAATTTTTGAAAACGCTGTGAGCTAAACAGATCGATATTTCTCTGTAATATGATAACTAGAATAAAAAGTTGAAGCAATATACCAGCTGCTTTCCCTAAATAAATAGAGCCAAAGCATTCCAAAAATATTTATTCTCTTAAAAAAGAACAAATAATATTTCATCAGAAGACGAAAATGATTCAAGCAATAAAAGCAACTATTCCGCTAATAAATACCCATGAAAAATAAAACATGTATTAACGATAAAATTTACTACCAGTAATAAATATAATTAGATACTTTTAGTATAGCTTACAAAAGTGATAAAACGTAACAAAGATTTATTATATAACAAAGGAAAACATTAATATATCGGGTCAGAAACAATGTTTGCTATTTTAGCTGTAAAATTTAAACATTTTTTATAATTCCAATGAAGCTTATTAAATAAAATATAATCTATTTTTCTCAAAATATTTTTGACATCTTTTTAATAAAATCACAATCGTTTCACATAAGGATATCTGAGATTTCTAATAAAACTCAATGAATCAAACAAATAAAAAAATCAGCCAAACAAATCTATTTTGAAAATGGTGGAAGAGGAGAGATGTTGAAAAGGCGAAATGTTATTTCATTGTTTATTAAATATTTATATATTTAAAGGTATGCTGAGTTTAACATAAATTTATTTTAAAAAATCAGAAATTTTAAGTTAACTATTTAGTAATTTTACCCTTAAAGTACTTTAATCGAAGGAATTGTAACTTACCAGTAATATACGAGGGATAGTACTTTAGTTTTTAGAATGTAATACAAGAAATAATTTCTTACCAAGAATATATCGCTCACCAACAAGAAAAGTGACACATCTCGACAAAAGTAAATTTCAAAGGAGAGGCAAAAGAAAATTTGCATGATTTTAGTGTAACATGAAATTATAGCACTTATCTCTGCATGAAGGAACAAAGACGTGCATAACAGCATAAAACCCTTATGAATGGAGACGTAGGATGAGGTTTTGAGAGTTGGGTAATTTTACCTTCCGACATACTCCAACCCTCTTCTGCGGTCATAAATGGACACATAGCGTAATAAAGTGATTTTCCGTGTAACTACACTTATGAAACTGTTTGTGTAGTGAGACGCACCTATAATAGACCTATTAGTGAAATAAAATGCAAAATGAATTTCTGCGAAGTGTGTCACTTTTCTTGCGGGTGAGCGATATGTTTTATCGTTACTCAAAATACTCTCCTGCTGCTTTTTTCATTCGAATACCACACAATGATTACAAATATCACTTTCAATCATCATTTATGCCATCTGAAAGTGGTATAGCAGAAACATGGTATTTGCAAGCTTCAGCGGCTTCTTCCGAGCTGTTAAATGTTGACCACGCATTTTATTGTTTATAAACGGAAATAAAAAGTAATTAGGTGCTATGTCCGGTGAATACGGGCAATTAGTCATCAATTCGATATTCCAGGCTTCAAATAAACCATAGTTAGCGAAGCAGTGGGTGAGCTGGCGTTGTCCAGGTTCAGAATGATGCGACGTTTTGATTTTTTATCTTTGTCCTGCAACTACTTTCGCCAAACAAATTGTAGTATATCGAAGAGCATTGATTGTTTTACGATCATCCAACGAAACATTTGCAATGTATTCTGAATTACCAAAAAATGCAGCAATCATTTTTTTGGAAGCACTTCTTACGCGAACAAGTTTTGTCGGTCTAGGGTCATATGGGAATACCAAAAGTGTCGACTGTTGTTTTGCTTCGGTTTCATAGGAATAACTCCGGGTTTTGTCACACGATTCGATATCGTAAACATGTTTTGAGGCACCGGAGTTGAATTTTTTCAGATTTTTCTGGCACCATTTCACACGAGCGTTCTTTTCAGCTTGAGATAAATTGTAGGGAATCCATTGGGAACACACATTTTTCACTTTTGAATGATCATGTAAAACTGAATGCATGCGAGTCCTTGTCGATAGTCATCAAAAATCATTGCTCTGACATAATTCAACCCTTCGATATAACTCCATAATTATTTAGCACTACTGATTTTCGAAAAATCACAGCAAATAGATTTCCACATCTTTTGATGTTCTGTAAACGCAGACATTTACGTAACTGTTCGAATTTTGCTAAAAATCGTCTGCGCTAAAAAAGCTGTTATTAATTTTTTTTATTTTTTGTTGCTGCCAAATTTTAAAAACTTAAGTACCGGCCCTCGTATTTGGTGATAGTGCTGAAAAATGGCTTTGTTTGGAGAATTTGTTAAGCAAAATTAATCAAAATCTCATTATGTGTAAGTTCAGTAAAATAATGCGTAAAATTAATCGAAATCTCGTTATGTATAAGTCGACTAAAATAATGCTTAAAACAGTTCAGAGTGTGCTGAAACAAAAATCATGATCTTTGTAACAGAGAAGTATGATAAATTTTCATTGACAATAAATTTATTACAAAATGGAAATTTACAGTTACAACCAAGTTATCTATCTTCCCCTCCCTATATCTTTCTTTATATATACATATATAACGTGGTTTAAATATTAACCAAACTTAAATTTATTTGAAATTTTTCTCATTTAATTTTCTATATTTTTTCTTAAAATATTTCTAATCCTTTTCAATTTTTTAAACTACAATGATTTCAATGCGTCATTTCCCTTTGCAAATTCTTGATTCGACACCTGTAATCTTTTTCTTTTACAATACATTCGATTTGAATGTTCATTTTCGGCCCAGACCTTTTGAAAGGTTTCTAAATCATTTCCCGTGTCTTTTTGAGAATAGAATTACTTCATTTTGTTAAAGCCGCAGTCATTCCGATAGTAGAGGCATCTAATTGGATGATACCTTCACCTGCAAGACGATATTGTAACTTTGCTCCATTAAAAAAAATAGGGTATCGTCCCCGGGTTTCTCGGGTTACATAATTTAGGTGAAATCCTTTTTTTAAATTGAAACCTAATATCTTTTTTGCATGCAGTATATTTTTTTGATTGTCTACTAACAATAAAAAAGCATTTTTCATATAAAAAATATGACTAATAATATAATAAACTTTTTAAATTTATCAAAAGCGATTTTTTCGTATTAACCGCATGCTAAGAGTTATTAGCGCAAGATTTTGCTACTTATGGCATCCTTTTGAATTCTGATAATCTCAGAGCTTTAAGCGCGTACTTGAGTAACATGTCTGTTAAATTTGTGTTTTGTTCATATTATTTTATTTATTTATTCATAGAGAAATATTTTTATTGAATATTAGCCGTAAGAAAATGATGAACTCTTTATGTTGTTATAAAGGCAAACGGATTAATCTTTCGTAATCGAGCTCCACGCAATAGAAATAAATTTAAAAGTATTTCATGCTTGGAAATTGTTTTTAAAATCACAGACAATCTGTAAACTGAGATGCCCTTTGCAAACAAATTCCATTTGAATGATTTTTATTCCTGTTTGGCTATCTATAATTTAAATTGTTCGATTACAAATGTGTATTTTTAATATTATTATTTTATTTATTTATAGAGGAAGTATTAATTTCGTTGTGGAAAATTAGTCAGAACTAAATGTTGAATAATTTTTATTACTTTATGTGCAAAATGTTTATTATTATTATGTATTGAAGCCGGCTCGTGATAAGATAAATTAGGAAAAGATCATGAATATTATTTTAAAAAACCTAATAAACCAGTCATTTAAGATACCGTTTTTAAACAAATTGCATTTGAAAATAGATTTTTCCCCCTAAACGACGTTCTAAAAATTGAAAAAGTACGATGGTCTGAAGATTAAAAAATTGCAGTAGCGAAAATTTCAAAACCAAAATTTGATCGTTAAGTGTTGCCATTCGCAAAAAGACGTCAGCGTTACGCACAGATACGTTTGTCCTTTATAATATAGATATAGATACGTAATCAGTAAATTATAATAAAGTTCAGTTATTATGATGAAGTTATCACTTGAGGCTGTTATTCTGGACATTCCTGAATGAAAATAATGCAAAATTTATTACACTTTGACACGATCATAACATTTTTACCCATGAAATCTAAACCCGACATCATTTTCACTTTCTCAAAATTTACATACGGCCTTCTCATGTCCGTCCCCCCCCCCTTTTTTTTAGAAATGGTATTTTAATTTGATCCTTTTAACTCAAAACTTGAAGTCACGATTGTCAGCAACATCTTTCAACATCTTCTTTTACACCATGTGAATAGTTGCACTCTTAACTTGAGATTCTAATCCCAGTACCGGAGAGATAAAATTGCCTGATTTATATTTTTTAGGCGCATTTGTATTAAAATGTTTATCTTTATCTAAGAAAATGATCGTTTTATTTTAAATATGACGTCCATTTTGCCTACTGTCTGAAACTTAGTATGAGTACACATGCAGAAGGAAAAAAATATATGGGAACTTTAGGAGAAAAATAAGTGTTATCAAAAGCAGTAAGTCATTTTCCGTTTGGCGCCACTAAACCTTATACAACAATTTTTATCAACAATTTTGATTTTTTATCAGAAATTGGCATAAATAAAGATGAATAAACTTCATTATTTCTCTCTTCTCTGCAATAATTACTATTTAATTTGCCATTTTGAAAAAAAAAAATTCATAAAATACTATTAAAAATAAATATAAAAGTGGGGGGGGGGGGGAACCAGCTAGCGCAGGCACATCTACAAATAATCAGCTTTCAGTTTAAAAAAAAAAATATCAGTAAAACTGGTCCAGCAGAAAGCCCAGGGAAGATTACTAAAAAACAGCCTTGTGTTTTAAATATATATAGATTATATAAAATTAGGAAAAATTAAATTAAGCAAATTATGTTATTTTGATAAAATTATAGTAGAATGTCTTGAAGAATAGCAATAAATTTTTATTAGTGGAAAGAATTTTGGGCAAAAACTTTGGGAACCTGATATTATTTTAAACCTCGAATTATTCCCAAGATCTTATTTATTTGCTTGTCTAACTCGGCGAAACGAATTCATCCAGGTGAGAATCACCATGTATTGTAATATAAATTGCTATTTTTTGGACAAAGACTTTCGATAAGAGTGAGTATGTCACTGCTCTTCTATAAAGCCATTCTAAATTTTGTAAAACAGTGCATTTTATAAGTGTGTGTGATTTCGATTACACAATTTTCAAAAGTGAAGCCTTTTCATCTGTGAAGAATTTCAAATCAGCTTTGGTGAAAATGGTTCACTTCTAAAAAACATATTTCTGCTTTAAAAATAAAATACACACCTCTTTTTTTTTTTTTTTTTTTTTTGCCAAATCACGTTATTTGCATCCGCTAAAGCACCTAAAGGTTTCCACTTTTACAAAGCTATCTTAAACAACTTCTGTAGAAAAATATGCATATCACGTTATTATCGGCGAACAAAGAAAAAAGCAATAATAGCTCCATGTTTTGTCAGAAATCATTCATGTACATTTTTTCCAAATTTGGAAAATGTTATTATACACGGAATAATAAAATTACATTCATCCAGCTTTGTATTGTTCGTAAAGCAAGTTTGAAATAAACTACGATTTATTAAATTAATAAATAAAAACGAAATAAAACCAAAATTCACATTATTAATTAACAGACGATATTTCTGACGTAGCACGTATTTTAATTTCAATTTTTTTCAGTTTTTATGAGAAAAGGGCAACAAAAAGATACAGTATTCTACTATTTTCCCTTTACTTTCTGTATAAATGGAGTACTTCAGTTGCCACAATTACAAAATTTGCATTAGAAACTATTTAAAAATTAATATCTCAAAAATAAATTGAGATACGGTTTTCAAACAAATTGCATTTAAAAGCACATTTTTTTCCCTGTTCGACTGCGTAAAAATTGAAAAAGTGCGATGTTTAGAAGTTTAAAAATTTGCAGTAGCGAAAATTGTAAAACCGAAATTTCACTTCAAATTTCAAAGTGTTGCCATTTGCAAAATGACGTATGCGTTACGCACAGATATGTTTGTCCTTTATAATATATATATATATATATATAATATGTTGCATAACCTCAGATCAGAAATTTTTCCTATTAGTTCAAGATATAGAAATTATGTGTAGATACCATGGAAGCTTGACTTACTGAATTTTACTTGGAATCTTAATAATGTAAATTGTAACATATTTTTTAAAATTAATAAACTATCCAGTGCAACCTCGGATACTGCATTTAGTGGAATAATTTTTGTTGAAAGAGTGTTCTGTTTACAGCGCAAATGGAATAAGGAAAGATGTAGTTCTACTTATTAGCTGTTATTTCTCTGTTAATCTGGGCATTTTTATGGAGGCTTGAATCAATTTAAATGCCATGTATCGACTGTAGTGTACTGAATACGATTTTGGTACACTTTGATTAGAGATTGATTTTGAGGGTCACGATGTCTTAGCATAATCAACATACCCATCTTTTGTAGGGATCTTGCAACTAGTAGAAATTTTACACAAACACGCATATATACGAGTATATATTATTAAAAGAATCAGAAGTCGTGGTAAAGTACAAATGCAACGTGGTCTTGCGGATTAGCAGAAACATTCAGAATCATGCTGAACTGCAGATAGCAGTTTTGTTGCGTAAAAGTCGAATTACAAATTATGTCAAGATAAACCCGTTAAACGGACTAACATATATCTGTAAAATCAGCCTGCTATCTCTGAAAGCTAGGTGTGATTATTCTTAATCAGGGATTTCTCTCCATATTTGCTGTGGCTACCATAAAACTCTCTTCTATATTATTGTAATATATTAATTTAAATAGCACTGTTACCTACCAACAATTAGGAAATAGTGTGAATTTCTTTGAATTTAGCTCGAGTTGCAGTGACCAGTGGATAAAAAGATGTATAGTTCAGCAACGCTCCATGTTGGGTTTTCAAACAGACAGAAATTGGACCAAAATATATTCTAATTACACATTCAAACATAAAAATTGATGCATTTCAACCCATTAGATTCTCAGATAACGCTATAACGTTTATCGGAAGCAGCGTCCAATGTTAATTGAACAGTACAGGACAATCCGGAACAAATGTTAAGCATATTTAATAATGACATGGCGCATGCGTAATATAAAATCAGAATCCGTAAGAAATATTACATCTATTTATGTATATTTTTAATTGGTTGATTTACATATCAAATTTACTTAAAATATTTTATTTTTTGTATGGGTTTCACACTAACACAGTTGAAACCTTTGAAAAATTCCTGACAATAAACAGAAATGTACTCAAATTCTTTTGTGCAGCCCTGTATATGATCAACAGAATTTTCATGCACCAAGTATTCTTCAAAACATTACTTAAATTAAAACCACAACTGATGGTGTAATTCCAGCAATTAACGCTCGTAGATAGTACTGTTAACTAACTCTTTTGTGTGTCTCTGTAAATGAACAATAAATGCTAAGCACACCATATTTTTCATTAAGCATACTGTATTGCGCCACAGTGATAGTATATCATATTTCAATACGTTTAAATTGATCTAACATATTAAAATGCATTTCAAACAATTTTACCCCATGTACACTAATGCTACGAAATCCTTTTGAGTGTCCTTGTAAACGAACGATTAATGTTACACACTTTATTTACAATACTGAATGTACTTACAATAAACCTCAATAACATATAGCAATTAGATAGCAATCCGAGTATAGTTACGCGAATTCGAACGCGGTCAGACAGACAGACGGACAAACCGAAATCCATAAATATTTTTCAAGTATGTTGGAAAGTCTTAAAAATAATATAAATGTTTGCTATACAGAGAGTACGTCTAGAACAGGAATGCCTTTCTTAAAAAATAAATTTTTGAATAACTCTAAGAATTATAAAGGTAATTGTAAATTACCTTTATATATATGAAAAAGAATTGTGCTATAATAATAAATAATGATTAATTTTTTTCATTATTTAAAATAATAGGAATTGTATAAATCGATTACAAGGATAAAAAAAAAGAACGACTAAAGCATCAAAATAAATAATGCAACGAATCACAATTTATCTTAAAAATCTAAAAGATAATCACATATTTCGTCAGAAAATGATAATAAAAGGAATTGATTTATGACCTTTTGTAATATAATATCCAGTGTATAAATAAATTGACTATTTGTGGAAATCATTGCATGCATAATAGCTATCATAAATGTTTATGACCTATTTAATGATAAGAAAAGGTTTTTGTTGTACAACGGTTTCGGAATATTTATTAATGTATTTAGAAATTAAGTATAACTGGAATTGTTTATTTTAAGCAAAACCTTGCCTATTAATCGCAAGATTTATATTTTTTGTTATTGTTTTATTAAGCTATAATACATGATTAGTGGAATTTTCAAGGAATATTGGTGCAAAAAAAGAAAAGAGATCACCTCCATTTACAAATAATTCGACAAAATGTTGACTAGTACCAATCGATTAGTAATAACGTCTACTAATTACTATTATCGTTAAATTTTGCTTGGGGGCGTCTATATATAGAAATGGTATTAAACTTTAAGAATTTCAATGCTAGTTAACACTTATTTTTAACAACGTATTTTAATTCTTCGATACATTTTACCTTCGTATATCAAAAGCTAAGTTAATCCATCAAATGTTTAAGGAATTATAAAGATTTAAAGTTTGGTAATCGTAATGTTAAATTCACTTTTAATCTTTACAAAACAAACTGCAATCTGTGTACGTTTTTAAACGTAACTGAAAAGCTGCTTGGGGAAATCAGCTACGGTTTTGGATTCACCTATTTGAAGCTTTTAGATATTGATCCATATAAAAAAAAAGTATACATGATTATTCATGTTTTTTTCTCAAACAATTAATATTTATATTTAAAATTATTTATTGAAAAAAAAATGTGAATTTTTGCTTTTTTTTATGACCGATTTCTAGAAGCTTCAAATATGAGAATCCAAAATTACAGATTGTTAAACCCAGTAGTTTTTCAGTTGTGCTTGGAAATTAACAACATTGCAATCAATCTTAAAAAGATTACAGACGAATTTAATATCAGAAATTTCGGAACTTTTCCGTTATACGTACACCATTGTCACCAAGGTATGGTGTACTATATATTCATGTATATACATATATATGTATACATATATATATATATATATATATATATATATATATATATATATATATATATATATATATATATATATATATATATATATATATATATGGTGAGTGGCAGCTATGGTGAGTGATGGATTTTGATATTTTGTTTGTGGTTTTAAATATATATATATATATATATATATACATATATGCGATTATATATATATATACACATGAATATATATGTATGTATACATTTGGCATGGTGTCCGTATAACGGAAAAGTACCGAAAGTTCAAATTTAAAACTTTAAAGCTTCTAAGCTACTTGACTAAAGGGTCATTCCATGTCAGTTCAGGCAGGCATGTAACCCACCATCACAGATTTTGATGAAACTGCGTGTGTTTGTTCCTTTTATTAAGATATGATTCCCAGTATTTTTTTTTACTCCTTGGTCAAATAGTTTCTGAGAAAAAAATTGTCAAAATTTTGAAAAACTGCCATCAGTTGGCATTCTTGACTGCTCGATTTTCAAATGTAGCATGACATAAATATGATCATATTTCAATATCTATTCCACAAATCATCTTCAAATAATTTATGCATAATATATAGGGTACGTATTTTATGAAATAAAATACTGTTACGCTTATATAACATTTTAAGTGTGTCTAAAAAAATGTTTAATCTTTGAAGTCGTGATTTTTTTATGAAAAATAATGCATTACCTAAAATAGCATTATTAACAAAAGGCGGTATTTTTATTAAATTTATTTTTTGTGGGGGATATACTTAAAGGTGTCCTTTACCTGATTCTGAAATAAAACTAGTGGGATTTTGGGTGTTTTTAGTAGTATTTCATATTTAAAAATATTTTGAGGCGTATTTCAAATCAAATCAAGTAGAGTCATTCCATGCCAGTTCGCCTAAGATATTTAATTCACTGTCACAAATTTCAATGAAACTGGGTATGTTTATAGCTCATTTTAAGACAGGATCAAGGAAATTAAAGGTGATTACAAGGAAAATATTTTTTAAGATAAAAAAAATATCTAAATTTTGAAATTTTTTTAAAAATGTTTTTAATGGCAGATCTATATTCAAAGACTGCATAAAAAAAGTCATTTCAATATAAATCACTAAATAAGTTTCAAATAATATATATGTGACAAATAATGTAGGCAGATTATTATTTATTGTTGTTTGTAATGTTTAAATGCTAAGAGTGTGTTTAATCTTGTGAATTCTTAAAATCAAGAATTTTGTGAAAAATAATGTGTTAATCAAAAATTTATTATTAACCGAAGGCAGGCTGTTATTACTTTTCTTAATTGTACGTAAAAATATTTTTTCAATAGTTATAAAATAAAAATAGTGAAAATATTAGCAATTTTAACAAAATTTTCATAAAATGTGAATGTTTAATGATAAATATTGAAGCTTTTCCTGCTAAGATGTACTAAAATGACTACGATATCGTGTATTTCTACTCTTGCTTAAATATAATACATACAATAATAAAATAACAAATATTATTTACAGCAATAAAAATTAAATTAAATAGTACCAGTTCCTTTACCAACACTGCATTGCTCAACAACCGACTTAAAATCAACAGCCCGCACTCTTATTGAAAAATACTTTCAACTGTTCAAATAATAAATAAACTGCATTTAAAAATTTTAATATCAACTTATTATCTTAAGACGATAATAATAACTAAACAACATGATGAATTTATAAATCAGCTTTTAATTGAAAAGTCATGAAATGGTCCCTTTAAATATTGTTGTCCATCGAGTCAATCAAAACAAATTATATAAAAAAAATAGTGAGCCTTATATGCTGACTGCAATGATACTTCTAACAAAACTAATTAATTCATTACCATCTGAAATCAAACCCGAAAGATCAAAAAGAAAAAAAAAATCATCTGTAGTGTGAATGTGACATACTCAGTGGTTGTTGAGGTATGTCTTTGTGACATTTTCACATGTACTTCAATAAAATATAAACATGTAAGCTTTTTTCATTCATCCAAATTAAGTAAAACAATTATAAAATTTTGTTGTCATTACACCAGATGTTAAATTTTTCGTTACATACTATTAGATAAGTTCTTTACTTTTAGACATTATTGACATAATATAAAATTTACTATATGTATTTTCTGTAAGTGTATAATCAATATATATATGCTTTATTAAACATAAATGAATAATTTTTAAATAATTTGTTTGAGAACAGGGATATATATATACACATATATATGTTGAAAATCCATCTTTCAGCAATATTGTGATGAAATAAATCAAATTACCGTAATTTCCGGCGTATAGCCCGCGGATCAAACAATCGTGTTTCGACCCAGAAATTTTTAAAAATAAAATGTAACTTTTTAGATCACAGTAAATATTGGTCTTCAAATACTGAATAAAATTTCTGGGTCCAAACTGAATTGTTTGATCTGCGGGCTATACACCCGAAATTACGGTACATATCATTAGAAACTGAATAAAGTTACAAAAGTGCAACTCATTAAGTTTTAAATATTTTTTTAGATATAGTTATTTGAAAGATATAAATATAATATATTATGCATTTTTTGCATATATTTAAAGCACAATAAGTCAAAATTTTCTTCAACAGAGTGAAATTCGGTATTTTTTTTCAATATTAGCAGCTCAATGCTAAATTTTCAATATTAACAGCCAAATATGAGTTTAAAGATTAGGACTGTCATTTTGAAAATTTCTATTGGGCGGTGAGGAGCTAGTGATTTTTCTCTTTTTTGGAAAGGGATAATTGCTCTTCGCCCTAGAAGTTTTACTAAAAAACAATATTGTTTATTTTTTTCCTTAAGAAACGAACATAAAAGATAATTTGAAAAATAAAATAAATGTATAAATAAAAATATTTCCAGGGATGATACATTGGATAGGTTTTACATTTGAAAATATTGATAATTTTAAATATGATTTAAATACTACTAAAACCAACCAAAATCCCAATATTTTTATTTCAGATCCAGTTATAATGTAGTATTATGTACAATTTAAAATTAAAAAATTAGTCATAGAAACTCCGCCTCTGATTGATAAAGATTTTTTAATAATTTCATTATTTTTTGTAAAATATTTTTGATTTCAAAGATTATACAATTTTTTAGACACATTTAAATATTTTTTAACATTACAGCAATATTTTTTCATAATCTACATACTTTATTTACCTTGCTTAAATTATTCGAAGAAGATTTCTTTATTAGTTATTGAAATATGATTTTATATATAAAACGAGGCCTTTGAAAATTGAACAATCATTAATGGCAACTCGTGGCATTTTCCCAAAATTTTGATAATTTTTTCTCATGTGTTCACTATTTTTATTTTATAACCATTTAAAAGATATTTTTACGTACAATTAAAAAAAAAGCAATAACACCCTGCCTTCGGTTAATAATAAATTTTTGATTAACACATTATTTTTGACAAAATTCTTGATTTTAAAAATTCATAAGATAAAAGACACTCTTAGTGTTTAAACATGATAAAAAACAAGAAATAATAATCAGCCTACATTATTTGTCACATATACATTATTTGAAACCTATTTAGTGATTTTATATTGAAATGACTTTTTTTTTTATGTAGTCTTTGAATATCGAACTGTCATTAAAAAAATTTAAAACAATTTTTCAAAATTTTGATATTTTTTATTTTAAAAAATATTTTACTTGAGATCAAGAAAATTAAAGGTGATTACGTCTTAAAATAAGCTATAAACAAACCCAATTTTATTGAAATTTGTGACAGTGATTAAATGGCTTAGGGGAACTGACATGGAATGACTCTGCTTGATTTGATATGAAATGCACCTCAAAATATATTTAAATAGGAAATACTACAAAAAACACCCAAAATCCCACTAATTTTATTTCAGAATCAGGTAAAGGACACCTTTAAGTATATCCCCCATAAAAAATAAATTTAATAAAAATACCGCCTTTCGTTGATAATGCTTTTTTTGTTAATGCATTATTTTTCATAAAAAAAATCACGACTTCAAAGATTAAACATTTTTTTAGACACACTTATAATGTTATATAAGCGTAACAGTATTTTTTTTCATAAAATACGTACCCTATATATTATGCATAAATTATTTGAAGATGATTTGTGGAATAGATATTGAAATATGATCATATTTATGTCATGCTACATTTGAAAATCGAGCAGTCAAGAATGCCAACTGATGGCAGTTTTTCAAAATTTTGACAATTTTTTTCTCAGAAACTATTTCACCAAGGAGCAAAAAAAATTACTGGTGATCATATCTTAATAGTAAGAACAAACACACGCAGTTTCATTAAAATCTGTGATGGTGGGTTACATATTGATATTTTACTGCCTGATTTGACATGGAATGCCCCTAAATGAGTTATCATTTAGTGTCCGACGGTAAAACGCACCGAAAATTCGAAATATAATATCAAAATTTGGTATAGTACTGAAAAATTTTAAGTTTGGTACTATTTCTATATGCAGAATGACCCCTTAAGTAAAATTTAATTATAGCTTTAATTAGTATATGCTGTTACGAATAAAATGGTATCAACCGCATTTTCCTAAGATGATTTGTGGTAGAGTTTCAAGGAGGTGCTCTCTCTCTCTCTCACTTTGTTTTAGATCTGTACATATAACTACAAATAACAACAGTGTTACAAGAAAAAGAGCAAAATACAGGATGTCCCAAAAGCATTGACGTCGGCGTTTATTCTTTAAATATTAATCATAGACATATATTATAAATTACAAATTTATGTTAAAAAAGGTACAGAATTTTATGAAATCGAATTAAATTTTCGGGGGATTAAATTTGAAGAAATATAAAATTTAAATTTTTACACGGCCCACCTACAAAAAAATTGCCAATGAGTAAAATTTGCCCCATGCACTGATAAGGTCATTTACATAATTTCAGCATTTATCTTAAAATGTCGCAGAGATATGTTTAAAAGAAGTTGTTGACGTTTTAATCATAAATTGAAAAGTAAATGTTTACAGCTAGATCAGCAATCATTGTTTTCTTTGGTAATTTGTGTACGAGCCCTGAAATGCGATCATCCGACATGACCTTTGCTAACTCATATCAGGCATCGAAATGTGGTTTAAGTCAGAATTTATGTATTAAATGCTGACAGAATGATGTCAGTAATTAGGTCACAAACCCATATAAGAGGTCGGAAATTAGTAGTAAATTGTTTCAAATATGCCAATATATGGTAGCACTGTCCAACTGTAAGATGTCAATTTCGAATTTATGAGACAACAATTATACAAGATGAGTAGGGGCGTTCAAAAGTTGTTGACGAAGAAAGAAGTGGTCGTCCTGTTGAGACTGCGGAAGAAGAAACATTGCAGAAGGTTGAGGGAATGGTTAGCGATGAGAGGCTAACAACAATAGACAGCATTAGCAACTGCAACAGGGTGATCACATGGTTTAGCCTACTGCCGACTGATGCAGGCGTTGAATGTGAGGTACAGTCGTGGGAAAAAAAAGTAAACACCCCTATTAACTCCTCAACAAATCATCGTAGAAGAAAGTTACTGGTACCGAACGATTGGAAATAAAGTCTACTTTTAAATGATGTATATAAAATTTTCTTAGGGGTCATCTACATATTAAAACGAATTCTAACTTCATTTTTTTCAATAGCAATACCCAATTTTAACGAGATATTTCAAATCTTCGGTTCAAACTATGCCTAGACACCAAATTTGAAGTCATTTTAATGATAAGTTTTTGAATTATAAACATTCAAAATTTAGTGCTTCTAATGTTAAATTACATTTTCATATTTTTATTTATATCTCCCGAAATTATGCTCCTAATGTGCTAATTTTTTTTGTAGTAATAATACTAATATACCCAAACATAAATAAGCTGAATTTGCAATTTTTATAATTTTATGATATGAATTATGAATTATTAAATTAATATTCGAAAAAATTATGAATTGCAACCTACAATTTTTTTTGATGGATTTAAATTTATTAAGTCCTGTTTTATGGAAATTCAAAAATTTCACATTTTTCTTCCAAGTAGTTTTCTAATTATGCTTAATAAACGGCAAAATGATGGTTTAAGGGGCCGTCTATGATGGAAGTGAGTAGACATTTTGAAATTTATTCTGCTGTACTGTAATCTAACACGCTTCATTGACTCCTTGAGTGGCGCTTAAGGTGCCTTGATCAAGGAAGGGATTCTCTCGGTTAACAATCCAGTACGGAACTTCAATTTGGATACAGCCCTTAAAATACTCTCGTTTTAAAATAATTAATTTCTCGGAAACTTATGGTACGAATTGCATAAAAATTCGTTTTTAGGCTAATTGAAGGGTGTAGAGTTGATTTATGCTGTCAGAATTGGGTACTGCTATTGAAAAAAACAAAGTTATGGTTAGTTTTAATATGTAGATGGCCCCCTAAGCAAATTTTATATACATCATTTAAAAGTAAACTTTATTTTCAATCGTTCGGTACCAGTAACTTTCTTCTACGATAATGTGTTGAGGAGTTAGTAGGGGTGTTTACTTTTTTTTTCCACGACTGTACACAGATGGCTGAGAGTGCAGTCCAAAGACTTTAATGCAGCAAATATTAGAAAACTCTTAACGAGATGGGGCAAATGTATCAATGTAAATGGCGATTATACAGACAAATAAACACACCTTTTAAGCATGTATCTTCGTTTTCCCCCTTTTTACTTACCCATCATACGTAGTATAGGGTAAGTCTTGTAATCGTTTTAAATATCGAATAAAAAAAAATGAAGGATTTACATGTTTCAGACACT
Source organism: Maratus speciosus (assembly GCA_963932465.1). Lineage (NCBI taxonomy): Eukaryota > Metazoa > Arthropoda > Arachnida > Araneae > Salticidae > Maratus > Maratus speciosus. Next base: position 241,564,149 of record OZ010800.1, on the reverse strand, counting down.
GGAGATTCCGAAAAACATATTTTTGGAGAAAAAAAAATTGTCCGTCCGTCTGTATGTGTGTGTATCTGTAAACGCTCTATCTCCCGAACAAATTGAGATAGAGACTTCAAATTCGGTGTGTACTTAGGGAGTAATAATGGGAAAAAGCCTATTGAATATCAGTAACCTCGATTAACCAGAACTATTTTTTTCGGACTCTTGAAATATTCGTTCTGATAAAAGGTATACAAAAATTTTCGAAATTGTTTATTTGAAGGAGTGAATATAAAATACAATAAAAAACATAAATTTTGCATTATGAACGAACTGGATCGGATTATTAGTTGCCGAGATATTTGTAATTCTATTTTTCACATTCTTCGATTTTTCATGACCCTGCATTTCATTCAAATTTCAATTCAAAGATATATTTTAATTGGAAATGAGACGTTTAATCCGACGCAGTAAATTGTTAGTTAATACGATTATAATTTTTCGAGTTATAAGGACGTTTCTTTTACTCAATTCGGTACTACTCGATTAGCCCGCCGACCAAAAACTATCGCCAAACTATAAGATTAAATGCCAATAATGGCTTATCGTAAATGTCAAGCATTTAATGCCTCTCCATACCTATAAGGGGGTTTGCCATAGGGGGACCCTGTTCTGTCGCCAAATACCGCCAAGTTTGTCGCCAACTTGACGGTATATCACCAAATTTGGCGACCAAAATGAGTCGCCAAATTGGCGGTATCTCCAATATTTCGCCGAATTCCGTTAGACTCCCATTGTAAACCAATAGCGTTTACTTGCTTACAGAAAATCAACAAATTGAAATATTTTAATGCAACAAAAAGTAATATTAGCTTAAGGGGTTATATATATTTAAGGAAGTCCAAATAAATTAAATTATGAATAAAAGTAACATGGTACAATGCTTAACATGTATCACATGTTTTATTTTCATACTTTATATTATGTATATACATGTTGGGTAAGTATTACGGTAGCCCCCAAAGGCTAGTTTTATTGGCTTTTGTAACCTACTTACTGTCTTGCCCTCGTATTACCATATCTCACAATCATATCTTCCAAAAATAAAAATAAAATACAATAATGAAATTAGTTTCCATGATTTTATTAACAACAATATAAAAAGTTTTTGTTGTATAAATAAGCTTAATACACAAATATAACTAACTGGGTAATAACTAGATGTACGTTTAAAACTAAAACAGGATTAAGGTTATTACATGAAGGCACAGTATTGATTTCATTCAGTTCTAGAGAAAATTAATCTTTGATCATTCTTACCGTATATTTTCTTCTTAAACATATATTATCAATTAGAATTATGAGCGATTAAACAGTTGTTTCAGAAAAACCAATTTAAACATGTATGATTGCTAACAATAAACTGCATTATAGAATTTTCGTTTACATTATATAAACTAAAATCCGTTTTTTTTTATTTATTTATTATTTCAAAGAACCCACCAACATTGTATCAAATAATGGTAGCAAATAAATTGTATCAGATTACTAATTACCGGAAAAGAATAATAAGTTAAACTACAATCTTTAATGCACTTTAATATTTTATATCATTATACAATAAAATTTAGTTGTGTTTTATCACTTTTCAAGTTAGAGAGTTCGTATCTAATTATTTAATTAGTTGTACTAAATTTTATTAAAAGAATATGCTGTAAATTTTATGTTCAATAAACGTTTCATCCTTTCACCAAAATCTTAAAGTGCCTTCACAAATTTTGCTATGCGAATAAAATATTTTTATCTATTTCATTTTATTTTTTACTGGAACGGCGGTAGAACTTATTTTTCCTCATTATTACATATCGTAAATATGCCTAACCAGTGGATTTATAGTTTTATCACTTTCTAAACGTTTCACTTTCTAAACGTTTCTTTCTATTCATATCCAACTACGTAATTTTACGTAATAAATTTTATTAAAAGAGATGCAGTAAATTTTATGTTTAATATACGCTGATGTTTTCATCAAAATCTAATAGTGCATTCATTAATTTTACTGCGTGACTCAAATACTTTTTTTCTTATTTAATTATATTTTTTATTGGACGACGAAAGAATTAATTTTTCCTCATTTTAAGTTATTTTAGAATAACGTATCGTAAATGTGCCTAATCGGTGACGAAAGAGCTTATTTTTCCTCATTATTACGTATCATAAATGTTCCTAACCTGTGGATTTATAGTTTTATTACTTTCTAAACGTAAGCTATTCGTATCCAACTACTTAATTATATGTAATAAATTTTATTAAAAGAGATGCAGTAAATTTTATGTTTAATATACACTCATCTTTTCATGAAAACATAACAGCGCATTCACTAATTTTATTGCGCAAATCAAATACTTTTATCTTATTTAAATATACTTTTATTGGACGAAGAAAAAATTAACTTTTCCTAATTTTAAGTTATTTTAGAATAACGCATCGTAAATGTGTCTAATCAGTGGATTTATTGTTTTATCACTTTCTAAAGGCTGTTAGTATCCAACAATTTAATTATTTGTAATACATTTTATTAAAAGACATGCAGTAAATTTTACGTTTAATTAACATTTCGACATTTAATGAAAATTTAATAGTGCATTCACCAATTTTGTTGCGCGACTAAAATATTTTATCTTATTTCATATTATTTCTTGTTGAACAATGGAAAAATTTATTTTCCCCTATGTTAAGTTATTTTTTAACTACACTTCGTAAATGTGCCTAATCAGTCGATTTATGATTTTATCACTTTCTAAATATAAGTTGTTCGTATCTAGCTATTTAATTTGTTGTAATAAATTTTATTACAAGAAATACAGTAAATTATATGCTTAATATATGCCTCATCTTTTCATCAAAACCTAATAGTGTATTCACTAATTTTGTTGCGCGAATTAAATACTTTTATCTTATTTCATTATATTTTATATGGAACGGTAAAATAATTATTTTTCCACATTTTAAGTTATTTTAGAATAACGTTCCGTAAATGTGCCTAATCAGTGGATTCATGAATATATCACTTTCTAAAGAGTATTCGCATCAAACTGCTTATTTATTTGTAATAAATTTTATTAAAAGTGATATAGCAAATTTAAGTTTATTTTACACTTCAACTTTCAATGGAAATCTATAAAAATGCATTCCCTAATTTTATTGCTCAAATATAATATTTTTATCTTATTTCATATGACTTTTGTTGGACGATAGAAACATTTCTTTTTCTTCATTTTAATTTATTTTAGTATTACGCATCGTAAATGTGCCTAATTACTCTATTTATGATTTTATCACTTTCTAAATGTAAACTAGTCGTATATATAACTTTCTATACTATATATAGTTATATAACTAATTATATAACTAGTCCTATATAATTTCATATAATAAATTTTATTACGCGAAATACAATAAATTTTATGTTTAATTAGGGGGATCTGCCCCCTGCAAGCTACGCTCGCCAACTCCCGTTCATACACTGCAGAATCTAAAAGCACACTAATATGATCGGTTTTTAAAATATTCGAGAAGATTGAATTATACTGAAAAAACATGTAGCGATCTCCCTGTAAACGGGTTTCCCTTCAATTACCTTTAATTACAAAAATGTAAGGCATAATCAGTTGCTGTTAAGACAACCAATAGTTGCTTTCGTGTTTGGTTAAAGAAGATCAATTAAACATTTGAAAAGAAGCTAAAATAAAATGAATTAAGTAAACAGAGTCTTTGTCTCCCGGTATCTTTTAACAGCGTTATAAAACGATTGACATGATACAATTTACTACAATTAATAAAATTTGCTGCTTTAACCCTTTTAAGGGCGGTGGTTTATTTTTGAACCACTTAATTTTAATTCTTAAATGTCATATTGGCACCAGAATATTGGGATGAAAATTTTTCTTTTATTAAGTGAGTGAACAAAAGCATTTTTGTATTTCGAAATTTGTCTGTAAATTCTGGGGCCATTCACTGATTTCAAGATTTTATGAATAGAAGTATCTTGTCCGTGAAAGGGTTAAACGCATGTTAATGTATTTATTATTTTAATCTTTCCTTTCTCTTTTAATATTCACGTGTAAATACAATTTTCAAGGCATAATTTTCAATATTTTCCTGCTTTTAACACATACTCATTTAATAGTAATTTTAAAGTTTTTTTTTTTCTGTTTTTAATAGTCACGTGAAAATAAATTTTTAATCGTTAGAAAATATCATTCTTTGCGCTGTTTTTAGAGTTGAAAACAATCTCTATAATTATAGCCTAAGTCATGTGACTATCATCAACAGTTCCAGGCGGATCCCTTCGCTTTTTATATCCCAGGCGGCATTTTGGTACTTTAATGTTAGCCAGCCACAGGTGTGATAATTCGCCAAATATTATTCTATCGCCATTATTTCATTTATATTATAATAGTCCAATCATGTTACTGCCATAAACTACGGGCTGATCTCTTCGCTTTTCATAAGGAAGGTTTCCATTTCGGTTAAAGAATCAAAATTATTTTTTCGAATAAAACTACATTAAAGTTGCCATGATAGCAAAGAATTCCAGGTACTTTTATGTTAACCGGGTGCAAATCTTGCCAATAGCTTTTTTTTATTTTTTAACTCGCCAGTTAGCATTTTTTTATTTTTCGAGTGGTAAATTAAAACGGTGCTACTTGGTTATCCCATCGACCAAAAATCTGTCGCCAAACTATAAGATTAAATGCCAATAATGGTAGATCGTAAATGTCACATTCACTTGACTTTTAAGGAAGTTACACGTGTTCACGCCATCAAGTGATTTTTATTTCGACATTTATTTGTATTTTTATTAATGCAATACCAATTTTTTTGTTCTTTCGTTATTTAAAATAAAATATTATGTCAATTTGTATAATTTGGCTAGTTGTATAATTTGGCGAAATTGGTCGATGGGAGAAGTAGTACCATAACATTGCTTTTAAGTGGAAATTAAACGTCATGATTTGGTGCGTTATCATATACGCATCGGGTTTGGCGTGGTTTTTTTTTACGACAATTTGGCGAAAACCTCGTTTTCGAATACCAGTTACATATGTATTTTTAAATTATTTTCTGTTATTTTTAAAATGAATTTACAATAAATAAAAAAAGTTTAATTAATAACTATAGAACAAAACAATTTATAACATTTTTTGTAAATAAAAAGAAAATAAATTCAAATAAACATTTATTAATAAATAAGCAACAATAGCCGGGTTACCATGTCAGGCAAATTGACGCCATTTTGGTGACAATTAGATACCCCAATTCGTATATGACATATTTGCCTAATATTTATCTTTTTGTTTCGTTTAAAAAAAAAGAAAGAAGTGAAAGCCATTTATTTTAAATGTTTCAGTTTTAAATGAATGTTTTGTATTAAATCAAATGATAATGAAATACAAATTGAATTATGAATAAAAGTAACACGATGCATTTCTTAGCATATATTTAAGGGACGCCAATCTGGTCGCCAAATTAGCATAAAATAGTAACCTTTTCTAAAATATGAAAAAAATATGTCTTATGATTAAAATTTGAGATGCCATCATTAGAGAAATGTATTTAAAATTAAAAAAAAAAATAATATTTCGAAAACTAATTCGAATTTAAATTTCTAATACTAGTTTTGAGATCTATGGATCAATACGGATTTTTGGTGTTAATTACATCGCGAAACATTCCATATTTTAAGAGAAATCGCCGTGAAAACATAATTAGTTGTTTATTCAGTCGTTTCAAAGAATCGTTTAATAAATTTCGTTTCATTAGGATTTTATATATAGGGTAGATAAACGCTTCATTCTTTCAGCAAAATATATTCATTAATGTTGTTACATGAAATAAATATTATTATTTTATTTAATTAAATTTAATCTTAATTAAGTTATTTTATAATCACACTGTAAAAAAATTCAATAAGGTCACTGAAAAGTTTCTAGGAAACTGGATGCCTAGAACTGTTTACGTAACTGTAACAACAACAACAACAACAAATCATGTAACAGACTCACGTTTACGCTGTACTTATACGTATATATACGTATTCATGTAATTATCGTGGTTTACCGATAAATTTTTAGTAAGTTGTAGACTTGCATCGTTTTTCTTTAGAGCGTACAGATGAAATTTTATTAAGCATACAGATTTCTGTAATTTTTATGAAAACTAGTTTTGTAAATTTGCATCTTTTTCTTACAGTGTACACATCGTAAAAATGCGTAATCAGTCGATTTAAGGTTTTATCATTTTCTAAATGAAAGCTATTCGCATCTAGCTATTTAATTTCTTGTAATAAATTTTATTACTAGAAATACAGTAAATTTTATGTTTAATATATGCTTCATCTTTTCATCCAACCCTAGTAGTGCATTCCCCAATTTCGTTGCACGAATTAAATACCTTTATCTTATTTCATTGTATTTTTTTACGGGACGGTAAAATATTTTTTTTTTCCTCATTTTAATTTATTTTAGAATAACATATCGTAAATTTGCCTAACCAGTGGATTTATGGTTGCATCACTTTCTAAAGGCAATTTTATCCAGTTACTTAATTATTTGAAAAACAAATTTATTAAAAAGATGTAGTAAATTTTATGTTAATTTTTTTTACACGAATAAAATATTTTATCTTATTTCATATTATTTTTTGTTTGAAGATGAAAAAAATATTTTTTCCTCATTTTAAGTTATTTTAGAATTACACATCATAAGGGTGCCTAATTAGTGGATTTATGATTTTATCACTTTCTAAATGTAAGCAAGTCGTATCTAGCTGTATCATTTCATGTAACAAATTTTATTACGAGAAATATAGTAAATTTTATGTTTAATAAACTCTTCCTCCTTTCAGCAAAATATATTCATTAATGTTGTTACGCGAAACAGATATTATTATCTTATTTAATTATATTTCCTCTTAATTAAATTATTTTATAATTACACATCGTACATGTGCCGAATAAGTCGATTGAATGTTTTATCACTTCCTAAATGCAAGCTCTTCGTATCTAGCTATTAAATTTCTGGTAATAAATTTTATTACAAGAAATACAGTAAATTGCGTGTTTAATATACGTTTCATCTTTTTATCTAAATATAATCGTCCATTCACTAATTTAGTTGTGTAAATTAAATACTTATATCTTATTTAATGATATATTTTATTGGACTATGAAATAATTAATTTTTCAATTTAATTTAGAATATCATTTTGTAAATGTGCCTAATCAGTGGATTTATGGTTGTTTCCAACTATTTAATTATTTGTAATACAGTTTATTAAAAGAGATATAGCAATTTTTTCCTTTAATTAACATTTTGATTTTTAAAGGAAATATAATAGTGCGTTCACTATTTTTTTACCGAATAAATAATTTTTATCTTATTTCATATTATATCTTGTTGGACAATGGAAGAATTTCCTCATACTAAGTTATTTTTAAATTTCACATCGTGAATGTGCCTAATCAGTCGATTTATGATTTTATCACTTTCTAAATGTAAGCTGTTCATATCTAGGTATTTAATTTGTTGTAATGCATTTTACTACAAGAAATACAGTAAATTATATGTTTAATATACGCTTCATCTTTTCATAGAAGCCTTATAGTGCATTCACTAATTTTGTTGCGACAATTAAAGATTTTTATCTTATTTAATTATATTTTTTAGTGGACGATGAAATAATTAATTTTTTCTCATTTTAATTTATTTTAGAATAACATACCGTAAATCTGCTAAATCAGTGGATTTATGGCTTTATCGTTTTCTAAAGGATATTCATATCCAACTACTTAGTTATTTATATTAACCCTTTAGTATACAAATTATTGAATTTGTATTATATTTATTTGTAAATTATACTGAATTAGGAATTCAAGAAAATTTGATCTTCTAAAGCATTTTTCGTGAATTTTTGAAACTACATTAAAAGATTTACATAATCATTTAATAAATTTTAGAAAGATTTTAGAAAGATTCAAGGATTTAGAAGGATTAATTAAATTTGAATTTATAGGGATTTTGTGCAATATTTATAACCCTACTCAAAACTTTTATTTTAAATATTTTCTTAGTATTTTGTAGAATTAGGAATTGTACAAATACAATGTTCTTACAATAGAAATATAGAAATAATTCCGAATTGAAAAATCCCCCCCCCCCCCCCCCCCCAACACCAAGATAGCTGAAAAGATGCAAACGCAAAAAAAAAAAAAAAAAAAAAAAAAAAAAAAATCCTTCCTTTTAAAAATATTTTTCTTTTGTGTAACCAATAATTATAAACTGTATTACTACTAATCGATGCATTAAATGAATTTTACAACAATTTATTTTAATGGTACTTATAAGTACCGTCAGTAGATAAAGGGTTAAATGTTATTAAAAGGCATGCAGGCAAATTTTATGTTTAATTACCGTTTCGACTTTTAATGGAAATCCAACGGTGCATTCACTAATTTTGTTGCACAAATAAAATATTTTTTTCTTATTTCATATAATATTTTTTCGTTGGACGATAAAATAAGTTATTTTTTCTCATTTTAAATTCTTTTAGAATTACGCATCGTAAATTGGCCTTATCAGACGTTATATTGTTTTATCACTATCTAAATGTAATCTAATCGTATCTAGCTATATAACTTCCTGTTATAAATTTTATTACGAGAAAACAGTAAATTATATGTTTAATATACGCTTTATACTTACATCAAAACATATTAATTAATGTTGTTGCTTGAAACAAATATTATTAACTTATTTAATTATATATTTTTTAGGTATTTTTAGTTAGGTATATCAATTTCTAAAGGTAAGCTATTCGTATCGACCAACTTAATTACTTGTAGTAAATTTTATTAAAAGTTATCTAGTAAATTATATATTAAACATACGTTCCATCCTTTAATCAAAACCTAGTAGTGCATTCATTAATTTTTTTGCGCGAATCAAATACTTCTATATTATTTAATTATATATTTTATGCTATATTTAATTAGATATTTTGTAACTCAACAACGTCTCTTAAAACACTATGCCGTCCGGCGACACCACAGTGGTGACGTGCGCAAACTAGCGGTCAACGGCCGGTGACAGCACAGTGGTGTCGTGCGCAAATTAGCTGCCAACGGCCGGTGACACCACAGTGGTTCGTGTGCATAGCATTGTAACGACCGAAAAAAAACTCGAAGACCTTTCTGATCCTGAGTTGCCGGACTAGTTTTGGCCCAGCGTTTGTCCACGCCTAGAATGGTCAATTGATGATCGCCTGTTCTGGACCGATAAGCCGTGCTGCCGCGTCTCGCCTGGTCTAGACAGATAAGCCGTGCTGTCGAGTCGAAGAAAAAAGAAATTCGATCTGCAAAGGGAATAAAGTGAAGCGAAGAGAACGGATGTGTGGAAGGCTGAAGACGCGGATTTTTTTTTTTTTTTTAGTTCAAAAAGGAGAGTATGGACATGTTGGATGGTTTTGACTGTGTTTTAAACGTGATAGACTTTTGAAGTGATGTCGTGATAGACTTTTTATAGACGTGATAGACTTTTGAAGTGGTGTCGTCAGCACAGTATTGCTCAGTTGTCGGCGACAGCACTTTAGTATCTTTTGCTTTCTGCTGGTGCTTTGTTTCGGTAACAATAAGTTACACAAGTCATCAAGTTTTTTATTTGTATAAGTTCTTGTACCCTTTTATCATGGCAGACGAAAGAGACGATACAAATATTTACGACGAATGCATGGACGTCTTGTCTGACGTTCCGAACGACTTGGCCGATTGGGAAGACATTGAAAATCTAAAAAGTGAAAGTGAAGCGGAATCGTCGGAAGAGAGTGAAATATTTCCAAGAAGAATTCGGCGAATGCTACGGTTGCCAACTGATTCGGATGAGTCAGACGAAGAAGACAGTGCACAATGGTCAGAGTTTGATTTACCGAGGACCAATTATGAATTTGAAGGATCTCCGGGTCCAAACATATTTCCCAAGGACAAGGATAGGCAGAGCATCGAAGATATCACAGGATTATATATTGGGAACGATTTATTTGAATATATTTGCAATGAAACCAACAAATACCACGGTCAAAATTGCGATAAAAGGAAACAGGATAAAAAAAAATGCCAAATTTGTGGATGTTACGGCACTCGAATTGAGAAAATGTTTTGGACTTGCTATCCTTATGGATATAGTAAAAAAAGCAAGGATCGATGATTATTGTTCAACGAACCCGTTGATAGACAAACCGATATTTCACAAAACGATGTCCCGCAACCGATTCAGAAAAATATTATCATTTTTACATTTTTCTGACAACAACAATAAACCGAATAATGCCGACCGGCTTTTCAAAGTGCAATTCATAACTGATTGCTTTTCCAAAAAGTTTAAAGAAAATTTTAATATAAGTCAAAACATTTCAATTGATGAAGGAATGATACCGTGGCGTGGACGGTTGAATTTTAAAGTTTACAAACCGTCGAAAATTACGAAATATGGCATACTCATTCGGATGATGTGTGATTCGATTACGGGATACATTTCTTCATTCAAGATATATTCCGGTTTTGGACAGCCTTTAGCAAAAACAGTAATGGAACTATTGACACCTTCCTATGGAAAGTGGCATCACCTCTACATGGATAATTATTACAACAGTGTAGAACTTGCAGATAATTTGCTTGAGAAGAAAATTTGAGTTTGTGGAACAATAAGGCAAAATAGAGGATTTCCGGAAAAATTAAAGAGCGCAAATGTCAATGTATTTGAAGCTTGTCATCAACGGAAAGGTGAAGTACTCACACAGGTGTGGAAAGCTTCGAAAACTAAAACGATACGAATGATCTCTACAATACATAATGCCACTTTGATTAACACGCAAAACACATGTAGAAAACTAATTGCACAATAAAAAAAGCTGAAAGTGTATTAGACTATAACAAATACATGAAAGGAGTGGATCGGGCAGACCAATATTTGAGTTATTACCCTATATATCGAAAATCTATAAAATTGTCAACAAAAGTTTGCATGTACTTTTTTAATTGCGCATTATTTAATGCATTCCGTACATGTCAATATTTCAATACAGAACAGAAGAGTCTCCGATTTCACGATTTTTTATTGAAAGTGTGCGATTCGTGGATAAAAGACCATGTACCTGCTTCTGAGCAAAACTTGGAAGTTGCCACTACATCGATTGCGTCTCATCATGATCCGATTGACAGACTTTCCGGTCACATAAAGCAACACCAACTAGTCCTTATTTCCGAAACTAATAAACGAAAACGAAGAAACTGCCATGTATGATCCAAAAAAAAAAAGAAAACTAACAAACTTAATGTGCAAGCCTTGTGGAATTGCCTTACATCTTGGAGAATGTTTTGCTACGTAACATACGAAAGAGAAATACTAAGTACCAAAGAAAATGCAAATAAACAATTATATAAAAATAAACAAATTTTGTATTTATTTACATATGTATATCTTCGAAATTTCACGAAAGTAGGGGAACAGGGTTGAGAATTTATGAGAACTAACGATGAGATTAGTAAAACTTAACAAATTATAATGTCCCGATAATGTCAAGAACGGGGCGACAAGTAAATTGATCCGAATTAGCGCTGCCGGAGCCAAGCGAACAAATATTTACAAATCGTGCGGACGGCAAAGTGTTAAATGTACCGTAAGAAAAATATTTGTTTTCAAATAATTGTTAATGCTGAAAAATGTTGTACGTTTCAAATGTTACTATTGTACATCTATTCGTAAAATAATACTTATTTTTAAATTATTTGATTACTCTACAGTTTTGGTAATGTGTGTACAAGTCAAACGTATCCTAAAATATACCTTTACCTAATTTAAGTATTTTTGTGATTGTCAGTTAATCTATATTAAAAAGAACAAACGTGTTCTTGCGTAACGCTGACGTCATTTTGCGTATTGGAACACTTGACGATGAATTTTCTGTTTTGCAGTTTTTGATACAACATTTTTTTAAATTTATAAACATCGCAAATTTTAAATTTTTTCACCGTCATATAGGAAAAAAAATATGTACTTCCAAATGCATTTTGTATGAATACTATATCATAATTCACTGATTTATTACGGCTTTTTAACAAATTTTCAAGCATATATTTTTATAAAATCTGTCTCCATAAAGTTAAGGCTCCTTAACCCTTTGGGGACGAGCGACCGGCATCCGTGCCACGTACGGTGCTCAGAATCGGGTATTATTCTCACCAGTAAAATTTTACTGCAAATTTTGCCTTATTTAATCTGAGCGTTTTCCCGATTCAATTAGACAAAAATTTCTGTTTTAAAAAACAGGTGATTACGGATTAAAAATTCTGTAAAAGACGCTCGTCCCGAAGGGGTTAACGAAACAACCCATTTGCACTTATAACAGTACGAGTTTAAATAGTTCAGCATTTGTCTTTGGCTAATTTTCCATAACGAAATTAAAACTTCATCAGTCTATTGTATTAAAAAGTATTTGTTATTGTATTAAAAAGTCCGTTTGTATTTCACATTTACTCCTCATAGAATGTGGAACGTTGGGCGACCAAATTAACGCCAGTTATCCGCTTGGATCAAAAGTGTTCTTAGAATTTTGAAATTTGAACTAGTTTTCGAGATATTAATTTTCTCATAATTCTTAATGATATTTTTGTGTTGATGACAATTAAACTCTCCCATTTTTGTGGGTAAAAGGGAGAAAAGGGAAAACGATAAGGATTATTAGATTTCATTGTTGGGCATCATTTTCAAATTGAAATGAATTTTATTTGAATAGGTAGGGAAAATAATATTGAGACTGTATTGCATTTTTCAAGAAATACAAACTTATTTTTACATATTGAAACTTCAGGAATTAGTTTGTTTTAGGAAGAAAAAAAATCGTCTGTCGACGGGAACACTGAGATAAATTTCACTGTCGTAAAAAAAAAAAAAGAAAATCCATCGTTGTTTTTTCAATTTAATTATAAATAGAAAAACTTATTTTCAACAATTTCCTTAAGATGCCGCTTAAAAGTTTTCTCAGGAATGTTAAAAACAAAGTGTTTTAGTGACAAAAATTATATTTCTCTAAGCATTTATTTTAAGCTAAATAATGCTGTAAAAAGTGATAAAATATCTTTATTTAGATTGAACGTTTCATCGCACAAACGGCGACATTTTCAAAGTCATTCATGATAGAAAAATGATCATGATGAAAAAATCATGAATTATTTTGAAAATGTCGCCATTTCGGCGATTAAACGTTTGTCAATCTAAATAAATATATTTTATCACTTTTTTAGAACATTATTTAGTGTAATCTGTTTATAGGTGATTATTATACATGCTGTTATAGCATTTATTTTAGTTAATAAATATCAATAGCTTTTGAATAAATTCGCCGAAGTAAAGACATTTGTGTATAAGTTCACCCAAATGACTTCATTTGCAGTAGCTCCGAAGTTGGAAGACAAATCTTGGCTCCGAAGTTGGAAGACAAATCTTGAAAGAACGAAAAGCATAAGGTATATAATTTGAACTTTTAAATTTCACTGTTTTACTTAATAGGCTATTAAAATAATGAAAGAGGAGTTACAAGTTAAACATATAAATTTTATTTAAAACTCCTTAGCACTTTCAGGCTTCTCTAAGCTCTTCATCAGAGAATATTTTAATAGCTAATTGTTGTTTATTTATACGAATGCGTCACTTCGTTTTGAAAATGAGAGAGCCAATAATAATTAGAGTTGAAAGTAGAAGTAGCAGTATCTTGGATTAATCTTAATTAGTAACCATAGCCTATTATGATATATACGGCCCACGCATTTCGCCGAAAACCGTCGAAAAAGTGAAGTCGGATTCAGCTTCAAACCCTGAACCAAAACATCACAACGTGCTCTTTTTCGTTTACATTTATACCCTGCCCAGATAGCGTCTTGTTTCTCATCGTCGAAGTTTCAGAATAATAAATTAAGTACTTATATTCTTCAATTTCCTTCGATTTAAAAGGATATTTTACACAGCTTGTAGTATTTTAGTGTTCACATACTTTTAAGATTAGCTAAATTACTTATTGTTTACTTGATCGTTTGGTTCATTCTGTTATTCTTTTTTGAATCTCCCGTATTTACATAAAAATAGCTTGTGTTTCATATACACGTTTTAAAATTAAAATTTGGTTTTTATCAAACTACAGTCTCATAACTGGCTTGAAGCAGTTATTTTTGACGAATTTATTGCTACCAGTAAAATGTTTGTGTTTGATATCGTCCGAACTAAATAATAATAAAAATAGTAAAAAAAAAAAAAAAAAAAAAAAAAAAAAAAAAGGCGATCTTCCTTTCTTATTTTTAATCATAAAAAGAAATGGTGATCTCAGATTTAAATATCGGTGCAATATTTTATGTTATCCAAGCAATTTTGATTAAATCATGTAAGTGTGTTTGTTACTTAATAAATTATATTTATTAATTATTACAAGGAATTTTATGAGTACTTTAATATATTTAAAAGAAATTCCATTACTTTTATTGTTTCAGCAGTGAAGATAGCAAATAAATTTGTGACATTGATGTTTTTAGATTATGCATGTTTTTATTTATTGGGGTGAATCGTAGAATACTCAACTTCTCCCCAACCTGGCGATAAATGCGCCAAAGTGGCAACCTTGTTATTTAGTATTAACTTGGTTTTAAGTAGCAACCTTGGAAGTATTCTCCGGTCGCACCATTTATTATTCCGATAATTGTTAAAATGAAAATGTTTTTTTTTTTTTTTTTTTTTTTTTTGCTTTTTTTTTTATTTGATGATTAGAGTTAATATTTTTATTAAACTCTTTTGAATCATATCTATACGGGAACAAAAAATGTAAACACATTGGAATTCTCTGAACCCTGCCCAGAGCGGTTTGATTGGTTCTCGTCGTTGAAGTTACGGTCAGAGTCAAATTTCTGTTTTGGGCAGCGTATCAGAGTCCTCTGGCGAGCAACTTCATACATTAAACGCAAATCGGTCTGCCGGTAGTAGTATCTAAGTATGCCTTGTTAGTAACTAGTCGGTTGTGGCAATCCAGAACTTTTCTTCTATCTCATACATGTTAATATATCCTGAAAAATAAAGCATATTAGTGCCATCGGTTAGGTGATTTACACCAAAATCTAATCAGCAGCAACTTATGTCAAGTTGTAGCTGGATCTGAAGTTTGGTGAAAATTCGTGCATTAGTTTTTGATTAAGTACTATTGCGGAAACCGTAAAAAAATCAACATAGCAGCGTCACCTGTTGGTCGATTAACTCCAAAAACTAACCAGGATCAATTTAAATGAGAGACTAACTGAATCTGAAGTTTGATGAAAATTCATGCATTAGTCCTTGAGATACATTTTTTGCGAAAATCGTGATAAATGCAGCCTAGCAGAACAACCAGTTGGGCGATTTGCACTAAAAACTAAACAGCGCTAAATTATATGAGGGACTAACTGAATCTGATGTTTGGTAAAAATTCGTGCATTAGCTCTTGCAATAGAGCTATTGGGATAATTATAAATAATGCCACATAGCAGCGCCACCTGTTGGGCGATTTACACTAAAAAGTAATCAGCACCAAACTATATCAAGGACTAATGGAATCTGAAGTTTTATGAAATTCCGTGCATTTGTTCTTGAGGTATAGCTATTGAGGAAATCGTGAAAAATGTAGCATAGCAGCGCCACCGGTTGGGCGATTTACACACACACACACAAAAAAAAAAATCAGCACCAGTTTATATCCGGGATTAACTGAATCTAAAGTTTTATTCAATTCTATTCACTAGTTCTTGAGATAGAGCGTTCACAAAATTTGTGTCACACACATACAGACAGACGGGCAGACACACAGACATTTTGTAAAAACTTGTTTTTATGGTTCTCTGACCCCTGAAACGTGTAAATCCGTCGAAAACCGGAATTCGAATATTTTCATGCATCCAATACTTTCTTTTTGTAATGATAGAAGAAAGTAAAAATATATATTATTATTAACTGTAGTTCTATTTATTTTATTGCATCACTCTGTTCTCAAAGCGAAATGACAGTGACGTATTTCTCAAAACGAAGTACATTGCTATGTTTCCTCTTGTTATAACAGAATTACAGTGATTAACTTCCATATGTAATAATAATAATAATAATAATAGTAATATCACTAGGTAAACATCATGATTGAATCTTCTGATCTACATTTATTCAAGGTTGTTTTTAAATGCAAAATTATTTGCAACAAAAGAAATTTTCTCTATGCCTCCTTCAGGTAAATATAAGTGTTAAAACTATTATCAGTGCCCATTGTGGATAATTCGAACATTTCTTAACAAAAGAATAAATAATTTAGGCGTAGTAGCCAGTATCCGAAATTTTAATGCGACATTACTATTAATTTAAGCATACTTACAGTTTAGGACATAGCAACACCATCTATTGAGAGGAATTGGAAATTTTTGAAGAATAGCGCATATAATATTGTTGACATACTTTATAAGTTCTGTTATTTATATCATCTTTAGGTGCGTTCGCAATGATATAACAACGTAGCACCTATAGTCGTCGTTCGGTCCGTCAGTTTGTCTGTCCGTCCGTCCTCATATAACAGAGCAAAAACTACACAACCGAATGTTCTTAAATTTTAAATATATAATTGTTGCAAAATTCAGTCGAATCATTTCAAATTTTATGAAAATCGGAAGTATAGTTTAATTACAGGGACAGTCAAAAGTTTTCCGTTACATTGCGGCCAATGGTAAAAATTATTTCAAGTGCATTGTGTAATGATGTCACAGCCTTTGAAACAGAATGAAATTGATATGCACTTATGAAGTGGACTAAAATATACATTCAGTACAATATGCAGTGCAAAAAATGTTTATAAAACTAGTTATAATACGAACGCGCCTCATTTGCCACGTTTGACCAGCAATTTCCAGCTTGTTAAATCTCTCATGGTTTCTGAATTGTTGATTTGAAAAATTCTAGTACACTCTCAGAAAAAACTGTAAATTTATGAGCGTTTGCTGTTCGTTTTTCACGGGCAACAGCCTTATTTGATGACAAATGGTCTAATCCACTAAAAAAATACGGTACGACCCCAAACATTTTCCTCCGCTAGGGTTTAACTCTTCATTTTAGTCGTGTTTCGAAAAATAATGTCACTTAACCGCGACCGTAACATATTTGTAATCCGCCAAAAAAGCGATTTTGTGATGATTATCTAACGTGCTACGTGCTACGAAACAGTAAGTAAAGTATTATTGTATTTTTAAGTGCCTTATATCTTTGGCCTGTAAAATTACGGGCTGCACAAAATGATGGGCATAGATTTTTTTTACGGGGTATGACTGGAATTTCTGCTGCTGGCCTTTACCCGTAATCTTATAGGGATATTTTTAGATACCTAAGGTTTAGATACTTAGAAAATTAAGGGCAATCCACATATTCTTGCAGTTCTAGACCACCTGTTATCAAAAATACAGTACGACCCCATACATTTTCTTCCGCTAGGGTGTACGCGTTGACACAAAAGGAGGGGCATGTATAACGATTATCGTGTTATGTATGTTTCCGTTCTAGTCCCCATTCAATTTAATACTTTATTTACTTTAATGTACTATTTTCTCCCAGTGTGGTTCCTAAAGTAAATCTAATATTTAAAAAGTATGTCGCTTGTACTAATAGCTCTTCACATTTAAATTAAACTATTTTTTTAGTTACTCATTTACTTTAATAAAATAAAGCCATAATTCAGTCTTCCCATTCTACTTTGAGATAATTTCTCACATATATTTAGCCTTTAGAAAAACGTTACGGTTGTCAGTTAATGCAAAAACAATTTCTCAGCTATCCTTATTTGGTAATGTGTCTGGCGCATCATCAAAATTTATTTAGCTTGCATTCTATTCATTACATTTGCTCTCGCACTGCGCCCTAAAATCCAGACCGTTAAGTTCATATGTATTAAAATGCTGCATATTTTTGCAACAGCTGCAATCTGCCTTTCAAACTGCACTTCGTGTACACATGTCTCATCAACCGCATTCACATGCCTTTCGTCTAACGATTCTTTAATTTCTCCAGCCTTTGTCTAGAATCGAAAACATTTTTCCTTTATTACTAAAACACACTTATATCCAAAGGGCAGTGTCTTTTTTTCATTTCCCATACCACAAGATTCTTGTAACCTCAAAATTTGGTACCCCTACGCAATTCAAATACGCATAAGTTCACCGCTTGTGTTTGGCTAATCCTTTGCCATCCAATGTTTTATTTTTCCCTTGTGCATGGCGAAAAATACTTGCATATTGGCGATATTGTATCACGCCAAGCACGTGAATTTTAGCTGTAGATCTTTGGTCACGTCACTTCTGCTCTGGCCCTCGCCTCTGGATATGGTGCTAAAAATAGGCTTGTGCTTTAGTCCCCTGTTTCTACCTCTCCCCTGATATTTTGATGTTGGAATAAAATCACCCCTGCATTGCATACATTGGAGTTTTTTTTTTTTCACATCAGTACCTGTGTTTATTTGCACCATTTTTTTTTTTTTTTTTTTTTTTTTTTTTTTTTTTTTTTTTTTTACGATCACGCATTCTTCTATATGGAATCTTCTTTACAGGCATGAATTTTTTTTTTTTTTTACGGAGTATGACTGGAATCTCTGCTGTCAGTCTCTGCACGTAAAATTTTTTAACAGTGTATATACATAAGTTGACCAATGAAAAAAATATATATATATGAAAGGATAAAAACCCTTTAAAATTCCAAATTCCAAATTAAATTTCAAAATTTTAAATTAAAATCCGAAGTTTTTTCTCATAACTTTAAATCTCATTCTAAAACCAATTTTACCCCTTGAAACTTTGTTCCCCAGCAATGCATCTTATTACTTTCAGATATCATTTTCGGGCGATCTTTAAAAGTGAAAATACTGACGTTAGGAATATTCTCATTCAGTTGTGGTTAGCTGATTCCCAAGGCGAGCCAACCCCAGCTCTGGCATCTGATCCCGGACAATCAGTCAAAAGCTAATCAACCAATTAAAAAAATGTTCCTCCCAAATTTACATGTATGCCCTCTACTGGAAAATATGACAAAACCCAAGATATTAGCTAAAACCCGCTCTAAAAACGGGAGAATTTGCACTTTTGAGAGACCTGCAAAACCTATCGCGATGTAGTTCCTAAATTCATCAACGTAACGGGCTCGAAGACCTCGGACCGGACTCGTGATCGGATTGTACGATGGAGCACGAAATAAATGAGTTCGATCCACAAAAAGGTTTCCGAATCCAATTATTCCACAAGTAATGTCACCTCAAGATGTCGTTATATCTTAAGCCCGGCGGCGGCGGTACGATCGTCAGCCGGGAAAGGAACGGGTCGCGACTCCCTCTACAGGTTCCGGAACGCTCGCGATATTGTTACATATATATTAATGCTAAACTATCACAGACAGATGCAAGAGATACCATTCGAGTTGGAATTGTGGTTACCTTCCGAATATGAATACAATTTTCGAAATATATAAAATTGTACCAACAAATTTTTAAATAACACCTACATTTGACTTCATATTCCAATTCTTTAGGCTATGTCAGTTTGAAAAAAGGTATGCTTATAAACGCTTATAGGTATACTTATATTTTTCTTAAACCTTTACACATTTAGAAAAATCATGAGGATGAAAATGTTACACCAACGTTTTCAACTTTAATTTATAACTTCCCAAAAAAATCTTCTGTTTGATTTTGGTTTTTAATGAGACACAAGAAATAGGCAAAAAAAATTACATTCAGTTCTTTTTATGTAAAAGCATATTTTTTATAATGAAAATTATTAATAATTCACATAGAAAAAATTATGAATACTGTTATGAATGAACATTAATTGTTAGATAATTCACAAAAACTTCAGTTTGTAAGTTTCCATGTCATTCTAGTCCTTAGTTTTCGAGATACACATAAATATTTCCTTCAATAGCCTAAGACAGTGGTTTCCAACTTACAACGTGGGACGTACGCCCAACGGGGTGTGTGTGTGTGGGGGGGGGGGGGGGATTTGCTATATTACTTTTTATTCGGGCAATTACAAATTTTTTAATCACCCATTCGCAGTCAACTTTTTTTTAGAAAAGTAATTCTGTAGACTAAAGATAAAAATAATAATAGTACATGCAAAATTTAAACATAAAATGATAAAATCAAATATTTTGTAGAATTAAAAAAACGTTCTCAATCAGAAGTTAAAAATAGAATGAAAACCAGAATTATTATATGAGTGGGAAACTCATCTATCCCCTTGAGTAACAAATACCTAAACTTAGCCAATGAGGCCAATCTCGACTGTAACGTCGACATGAATCCCAGTAGTGAAAGTAATGATATTTCTAACGCTGAGCCCTTGGGATCTCGTCCTGGTAGCTCAAAACAAAACAAAATAAACCCATTCTTTATAGAATTATAGGAAAATTGGTCTACCTTAGCAAAAAACATTAAAGAAATTAACCAGGATAAACCAACTATCCAACTTAAGGGCGACCGTCTGATGGTTTTGTGCAAATCTGATGATGACTTTCGAGCGACTCAAAATTGGCTAGATACTAGCACAAAAAATATACTACATTGCATCCAAAGGAGCAAAGACCTAAAAAGATATGCATTAGGGGCCTCCCCTGTTACACCGAATCTGACATTATTGTTAATAGTCTAAAGAACATGGTTTCACAGTAATAAAAGCATCTATGACGAAACACAGAAAAACTGGTAACCCCATGACTATGTACATGGTTAATGTTATGCCACGTGCTAATTTCGAAGAGATTTACCAGATAACAGAAATCCATTATATCTCGGTAAAAATAGAAACATTTAACAGTAGACAACGGGTTAAGCAATGTTACAAATTCCAAGGGTTTGGCCATGCATCGGAGGTTTGTGGGTTCGATGCCAAATGCGCCAAGTGCGCAGGTAAATACTTAACACCTCAATGTGAACACAAGGGACGCATCGTCCCCACCTGTGCCAATTGCGGCCAAGATCACCCAGCCACATTCTGGGGAAGTATAAAAAACCCATGCAGAGTAGAAAATAGAAAAAATAAAAACACTAACAAAAACAAAAACAAAAATAGCAATACACAGGTTTCTAAAGAAACCCAACAATTCATTGAACTTTTCAAAGGATTTGTTTACACTAAAAAAGCAAAAACCAATACAACACAAGATCAAAGCAAAACAGTTATCCCTGAAAGTAGCACTTCTACAATTGATGATGACTCTTTCCCTCCTCTTACATCTGACACGACTAACACCAAAGGAAATACTGACACTGTTAGTGCATCATCCACAGCAACTACTCCTACTAGTTATACTAACGAATTACAGGACATCTTTCAGACCTTCAAAAATATGAAGGAGATCCTCCAATTCTTTTAATTTCTCAAATGTATTAAAAATATTGCTTCACAAACCAAACGCGCTAATAACGCACTTGAAAAAATGTTTATAATCATACAAGAGTTCAACACCCTTTCCAATGATCCTAGCTTCCCCAATCATGAATAGTTCTACCCCTAAGTCTCTTATTGTACTAACCTGGAATTGTAATTCCCTTTCTAACAAATTTACTGAATTTCATGACTTCATTACTAACAACTCCAATATTGACATTATCCTGCTTCAGGAAGCCTATAAGTCTTATGGAAGTATTAAAATTGCAAATTACAAATTATACCATACCCCTCGACTTGGTTCTAACGTCGGGGGTACTGCCATTTGCATTAAACAACATATCCCACACTACACTACACAACAAACTACACTCACTGGTATTGACTATATGGGAGTTGTTGCACAATTACCACAAATTAATATTAATTTTACTTCAATTTACATCAGACACTCGCGATAATTCCCAGTCAGTGACCTTACACAACTTTTTTCACAATACACACACACAGTTTCATAGCTGGTGATTTTACTGCACAGAACCAGCGATGGAATTGTCATTCGATCACTGTATTTGGCAGATCCTTACATAACCTCATACCACACCTAGAACTTTGCCTACATGCACCTGTTACACCTACACGTATTGGGTACCGCTCTCATCCCTCAATCACTGATTTTGGCATTTCTAAAAATTTCTCTTTTCCTGTTACTACCACGGTTATTAATGGTCTTACTTCTGATCACTATCCTGTTTGCTTCAAAATTGACCTTGTTGACCCCCCCCCCCTCTCTCCCACTCCTCTGATTGCTGTGGATTGGAATAAATTTAAAAACATTCTGAGCAATTCTGATTTAACTTTTCCGACAATACAGAGCAACAATGACATTGACAATGCTGTAACTCATTTTCAAAATCTTATCACTGATGCACAAAAACAGGCAACTTGCCAGTATGTCAAAAATTCTAAATCTTTCATTCTTCCAAATTACATACATGCTATCTGCAGACAACGTAATAACTTACGGCGTCGCTTTCAAAATACTAGAGACCCAACTCTTAAAACTATTATTAATCGCTTCAACAATAGAATCAAAAACCTAATTGCCAAAGAAAAACAGAAGAGTTGGGGGAAATTCCTCAGCTCTCTCTCACCGGAAGACAACTCACTCTGGACCATAAAGAAAAAAATCAACAATCATCTCAACAAGGAAGCTTACTAACCCTATTCGTATTACTATCAATAATACTTCTATTTCCTGGTCTGACCACACCAAGTATCTGGGGGTAACTCTGGATAAAAGATTGACATGGAAGAAACATTTCCTCAACATCAGAGGCCAAGTGGCTGGTATTTCTAAAACACTTTATCCTTTATTAAAAGGTAAAACACTATCGATCAAAAATAAATTTCTGCTTTATAATGCTTGTATCAGACTTGTTCTCACTTATGCAAGCCCCATTCGGCGTTTTGCTTGTAAAACCATTATGGATTATCTCAGTAAAGCACATAATAAAAATCTTCGAACTATCAGAAATGGTCACAGATACCTCAGGAACACAACTATTAGAAGGGATTTAAAAACCACTTCCCTCAAAGTACGTATCAGTAAACTTGCCAAAAAATTCTATAAAAATGTCTACAATTTACCCAATGAAATAGAAGCTGAGTTACCAGACTACGAGGTCTCCGACGCCCCCCCCCCCCCCAATCGTAAACGACCTAAGTTTATTTTTTTTGTTAGATGACGAAGATTGAGTTTCCCTCACTCTTCTCTTTACCTAAACTCTCTTTTTGTCTTGTTTTGTCTGCTTAAAAAAAATCTATTTGTTATACTGCTATATTATAGAATTTGAACTTTTTTAACCTTTTAAAATGTATCGTCTCTGTAAAGAGTCTTTTTTTTCTGGGGCACGTCCCGGTAGCTTTTTCGTCTCCTTTCTTTTTTTTAGGATCATATGGAATATTCTCTTCTTTCTCTTTCTCTTTTTTATATTGTTAAACTTTAAGTTTTTTAACTTAACTATTATATTAAGCCTTATTTTTGCTCTTTAATTTTAAGTGGCCTAACCACACTCAAGTTTCTTTCACAGCTCCCTATCAGCCTTACTAGACGACTCACCTCTAGACGGGATGTACAGATGTTCTCATTTAGGTAATCCATAACAACCTCTACATTGTTCCATTGGGACAGTCAAATGAAAACGAGACAGATAAAAAAAATGCAGATAAACTGTTGTCAAATGAAAGCGATACAGATGAAATAAAAGTAAGTAAACTGTTTATTATTTTATTAATTTTTAAATTTAGTTTACATCCGACGTCTGGCTGTGGGGAACCCACTGCGCATAGAATTTCAGGTACTTTAATTGCGCTATCAAGATGGCGTGCGTACACTGTAAAAAAAATCTGTAGCTCTACAGATGTAAAGTTACATGTTTACTAAACTTTCATCTGTAACTGCACAAAAAAGCTGTAAATCTGCAAAACTAGTGTTTGTAAAGCTACTGAAACCTGTAACTTTACAAATGAATCTGCTAAAATTACAGTAATCTTACTAAAATTTTATCTGTAACCCTGGTCGCAGTTACATGAAAAGTTCTAGGCGTCCTAGTTTCCTAAAAAATTCATGGTAACCTTACAGATTTTTTGATTTTCGGTGCAAAAATGTGTCTGTTAGATGAATTTTTGCTGTTGCCGTTACATAAAAAGTTCTAGTAATCCCAGTTTCCTGGAAAAACTTTAGTAACTTTGCATTTTTTTTTTACAGTGTAGTACCGTGACTAATGCACAACATGAGTCAAATTTCTTCCACGATCCGTCGTCGGTCATTTTTGACGCCAGTATCCACGGCAGCAATGACAGAAGTGGTAATGGCACGATAAGCCAGCCCCTTGCCGACTTCTGTCTTTCAATGACATCCGACCTTATCGAAATCGTTTATTCCACTCAAATCATGCGCACGTTACATGCTGTTTTCGCCATACACAGCAGACATTCCGGCATGAATTTCACTTCCTGACACACCTTCCGCAGTCAAAAAACTCATTACACAGCTCTGTTTTTCATTTCCGGTCTCCATAGCTATGTCGGACGCACAAACGACTCCCTCACCTCAATTTGAGTGCGTCTAATAGACAAATGGCACAGCGGTGATCGCTCGAGCTGTTCCTTCCTGATTCCCTATAGAGGGTACTACTACAGACACACTTGTCTGCGTTTCCAACTTCCTCGTCGTAGTCGTTATTTAGTCTGTCTCGGTTTCATTTGACTGCCCCTTATATATTAAGAAATTCTGTTAGCTAATCTAAAGTTCCTGGTTCTTCATCTTGTAAGATGTTAATTTAATTGGTCGAAATTTTTGATGAACTCCTAACATATTTTCCTTTCTATGAATATTTTAGAACAGTATATAAATTATAACCTTTTCGGGCTGCTTTGATCCATGGAATTCAAATACGATGTTAAAAGTAGGTGTTACTATTTGAAAATTCAAAATTAGTACAATTTTAATACATACACTATTTCAAGCATTGCATTCAAATTTGGAAAGTAGATACCATTTAAATTCGAAGGGTACCACTCGCACTTTTCTGCGTCAATTTGGCGAATTATATGTATTGGTTGTTTTTTTTTTCTTTAGACTACTGTACTTTTAAGAACACACTGTACATACGTTACTAAATAAATAATCATCTTTGAAGAAGGCTGAAGCTGTGAAAAATCGACATAAAAGACTCAATCCAATTTTGATGGATAGTAATGCTATTAATTTTTCTTAATTAAGAAATATTTAATAGCAAAAATTACTGATTTTATGAAGTGCATTCGTAATTATGTAAATACATACCATCTATAGTCGTCATCTGGTCCGTCCGTCTGTCTGTTCGCCTGTCTCCATATGACAGCGCAAAAACTACCCAACAGAATGGTTTGAAATTTAATATATATAATCGTTGCAGGATTTTGCCGAGTCATTTCAAATTTCATCAAAATCGAATCAAAACTTAAAAAGTTTTAGAAATAAAAGTTTTCTTCATTCTATTAAATCCTATCATACATAATTAATTCAATGATATCCCATGATAGAAAATGATTCTAGGTTACCATGTTGATTACGTCCTATTTAAGATGGAGTCATATTATTTCGCTATTAATGAATTTAATATGCATATAATTGTAATAAATTTTGTATTCATGCATTTTTGCATAAGAATGCAGCAGCTATTGAACCAAGATCTAAATATTTATGAAACTATTTACAGTACGAATGCACCTCATTTGCCACGTTTGACGTACAATTTTCGTCTTCTTACTTATGTCACATACTTTT
The DNA here is from genome assembly GCA_963932465.1 of Maratus speciosus. NCBI lineage: Eukaryota > Metazoa > Arthropoda > Arachnida > Araneae > Salticidae > Maratus > Maratus speciosus. Next base: position 241,538,317 of record OZ010800.1, on the reverse strand, counting down.
CTTTTGTTTTATGATAAAACACTATTATTTGTTTCTCTGATAATGCTCCAAATCTCCTATATGTTTATTGATGAAATTGCGGGGTTCATTTAAGTTGAGAATCCGGATACAATAATTAATCAAAAAATTAGTCAGAACAAATTAGTGTTTGACGTTACGCTGTCAAGGGGAAGAATGTTAATTATCTTTCATATAAAATATCTTAAAATTATCTTTAAATAACGCGACGAATTTAATGAATGTTATGTGTGGTTCCTGTAAATCATAAAATTGATTGTTAATATATTTTTATTGGATTACATTTTATTGGGGGATCTACAGATACAAAATATTAAATTTTTAATATGCAGGGAAATATGATCATGAAGATTTTATACGATATGAATGATAATTAACTAAATAATGCCACTTTTCAATGTTAAATTAGTTTAAATATTTTCTTTTTGTAATTTCCATAAATTTAAGAAAATTGAATTATTAAGTTTATTATTAATGAAAATGTGTAGAAAATTTTATTGCAGTCGATTTGTGAACTAATGTATGCAAAATTTTCTTCCATTTCATCTAGTGTTTTTCTAGTTGTTCTAATTGCGCTTTAATAATATAGTTCGGGATGCTGAGTCACATTTTTAGAAACAATTTTAGCGTCGATGATTTTGAAATATATGATATATTAGTTGGTTTAGATATCGAAACTTCCAGTCAGATGGTGCCAGTAGGCGACGTTGTCATACAAACATCGCGCAGCTCACTCACAAGGAGAGGGTCCGAGGTTGGATTCACCAAATACAGTTAACGTTTGTGTATCGATACATTATAGTTAGTATATAAATATACGACCGCCATAAAGCGCAACCCCCAGGGGGGCTTGGGAAAATAAGTCGCAAAGTTTAAGCTACACTTTATAACCGAATAAATTTCCTTCTTCGGCAAGCGGTTCTGTAGCACGGTTGGCAGCATGCTGGATTTGAGATTTTTCTACCCGCGTTCAAATCCCGCTAGGACTTGTTTTACGGAACGAACACTTTTATAAATTATTTTCGAACCGCAGTTGAAAAACTATGTATATATTGTATAATAATTGAAATTTACGAAATACACTGGGCTCCAAAAGTTAAGGTTCAGGGACTGGATGCTTTCGATTGCACACGTTTTTTCGAATATCTACAAAAATTATGGGCGAATTGTTCTTGAATTTCTGGGATGAAAAAAAAACATGTTTGATTTCATATTTCTCGGTGAAGATTTAGTCGGGGGCACAATTAGGGGGCTAATAATAAATTTAATAATAAAATAATATTTGCGATCATTTATGTAACAGGAAAGGCTGTAAAGGGTTTGTCACTGTGGTGAATGACTATTTGGGTCCTGTCTAACGTTTGTATGCATTTGTGTAAGCACAACACTCATATTCGTGAAGATGTTAACGTTTTTGTGAAAAATTCAAACGTTTTTTGTTTATAGCATACAGAGTTTTCAACCAAATTAAACACAACTTTCCAAAACCTGACAAAGAACAGTAGAAATAGAATACTGCAATTAAAACGTGAATATATTGAATATTTGATTAGATCTGGGCATTTTTATGAGATAATTTTTAACTGCGCATGCGCGGGAGATTTCAAAATTCTTATTTCATAATTTGGTAGTCAGTATTTTGGGGCAACTTCTATAAAAAGTCCAGTCAAATGTTGTGAAAACTTATAAAGATATAGTGAGCTGATTGAAAAGTTGCGGAAAATCCCTTATAATAAAGCTATTTTTAGGAAGCAACTCACTATATCGACCCTATCTTTGTGAATTTTCGCGATATTTGACTGGGCTTTTTATATAAGTTGCCCTAAATAGCTGACTACCAAATTATGAAATAAGAATTTTGAAATCTTCCACGCATGCGCAGTTAAAAATTATCTCATAAAAATGCCCAGATCTAATCAAATATTCAATATATTCACGTTTTAATTGCAGTATTCTATTTCTACTGTTCTTTGTCAGGTTTTTGGAAAGTTGTGTTTAATTTGGTTGAAAACTCTGTATGCTGTAAACAAAAAACGTTTGAATGTGTCAGAAAAACGTTAACATCTTCACGAATATGAATGCTATGCTTACACAAATGCATACAAACGTTGAACAGGACCCAAATAGTCATTTACCGCAGTGACAAACCATTTCCAGCCTTTCCTGTTACATAGGTGATTGCAAATATTATTTTATTATTAAATTTATTATTAGCCCCCTAATTGTACTCCCAACTAAATCTTCATCGAGAAATATGAAATCAAACATGTTCTTTTCATCTCAGAAGTTCAAGAACAATTCGCCAATAATTTTGGTAGATATTCGACAAAATGTGTGCAATCGAATGCATCCAGTGCCTGTACCTTAACTTTTAGAGGCCAGTGTATATGAATTAAATGTATGTTTAGTAGCATATAAGTGCTTTTTAGCTACGAAATTTTGCATGTTTAAAGATATAATAAAAAGTAAAAAGAAAACCCGCATAGCTATTTATCTATTGACCAGAAATTTTTTGTTGTTATTTAAAATTATTTACAGTTGTCTCAATGAATATCTACAATTTTTACCGAGGAATAAATTAAAATAACTGAACATTTATATTAGTTTCATTTTGTTTCCCCATTCAAATATTTCATGGTTTATTAAAAATACGCTTTTATATTTTTAATATGATTTTTTAAAGTCTGGGTTTCATGATTTTTAATTAGAATAAGCGTCTACGTAGTAATTTTTTTCGAAAATAATTTTTTTTCTTGTTTAATATTTTTATATAATGCAGTTTAATTATATAAATACAATTTTAATTGCGATTCTTTGCATGTTTAGATATTTAATGAAAAGTAAAGATAAAATAAATAAAAAATAATAATAACAAACTAATAAAAAAGTCAATTGGAACTTTTATAGATAATAATATTAAGCTAATTTTAAAATTTATTTGCTGTTATTTACATAAATAAGCTAGTATTTTTTTACAGTAAGATAAATGTATCGTTTTTTACCAACTAGATTTTTAACTTTTAAAATTTTTTAATTTTGGATTCTGATGATTATAGTTAGAATAGCTGACTTTGTGCTTAACGATAAGTTCTAAAAAGATATTGAATTGCTGAAAATAGTTATTATGTAGGCATTAATTACAAAACCTAAAATCCGGAAAAAATGTCATATTAAGAATTTAAAAAAGTGTATTAAAAATCATCAAATATTCGAAATACTTTCATATAGAACCCAAATTAAAATAATATAATTAATCAGGCATTTTAATTTATTTCTCTGTGAAAGATAGCATATTACTCATTGAAATAACTGTAAATAACTTTAAATAGCAACAAAAAATTTCTGATCTATAGACATATAAATATGCAGATTTTTTTAAACTTTTCATTATATATTTAACACTAGAACGGCGGTAGGGGTCATTTTGACACCTGAGTACTTTCGTCCGTTGGTTACTTTTGTTTGCTTGGGCGAAATCGTTTGAAATTTTTTGACTTTTTCTAAATAGATAACATATATTTCTAAAAAAAAATTCAGCATTCTAGATTTGTTAGTTTTTGAAATATGGGCTTGTATTCCTAGAACGGCGGACGGGGGTCATTTTGACTCCTTTAGTAAAATACTCTTTGTACTCGAACCTGCTTTTGTTGCTATACTATATGTTAGAGGAGCAATAAAAAAAAAGGGTTTAGATTTATATTCATTGTCGTCCAAGGCATGAGGAATACTATTTTGTAAAGAAACTATCTCAAGAGATAGATTCAAAGAAAGAAATGATTTTTTAGGTTTGATGAAAAGACAACAAGATCTAGCAGACTACAGTCTGTTAAATTTGCTCTTGCATTTAAAATGTGGAATAAATTTATTGAAAATTGCAAAACATGCTACCGACCAGGACAAAATATTACAGTTGATGAACAATTGTTCCCATCTCAGGATAGATATAAATTTACGCAATATATGCCAAATAAATCGGATAAATTTGGAATAAAATTTTGGTGATCTGTTGACGTTGATACTAAATACATCTTGAATGAATTTATTTGTCTAGAAAAGGATGAAACAGCCAATCCTTAATTACGTTTATCGGAAAATGTTGTCATGAAATTAACAGATCCCCATCTAAAAGAAGGGAGGGATATTACGACAAATAGCTATTTTACTAATATCAAATTAGCAGAAATGTTCAAAGCTAAAAATACTTTGGTTGCACAATGAAAAAGAACAGAAGAGAAATTCCTATATCATTCAAAAATATGCACAGTACTCTTTATTCATCGAAGATAGTGGAATGTGATAATATGACACTTACCATCTATCAAGCCAAAAGAAAAAAGGTGTTTTTCTACTGAGCTCATTACATTCTACTGTAAAAACTGAAGACGGCCTCAAGAAGTTGCCCGATTCAATAGACTATTACAACGCAACGAAGTATGGTGTGGATATCCATGATCAGATGTGCCGAAAATACTAGACGATGGCCTGTACATATCTTTTTCAATATTTTGGATCATGCAGCTTTAAATGCCTCGATAATGTATAAAAGTGTAACAGGCAAGCCTATCAGTAGAAGAGATTTTCTATTAAATTTAGGAGATGTGTTCAGAATGGATCTTATGGTTTCAAATCTCCCAAAGATCTTTCCTGAGTCTTCAGAAGAAAAAAACACGAAAATAAAATAGATATCTAAAGAAAAAATGTCAAGTACAGACATGCAATGGAAACAAATCTCAAGAATTTTGCGCACCATGCTTCAAAATTGTGTTCGGAAAATGTACTGCAAAAATTGCTATTTTTTTTCTTTTTGTTACAACTGAATTAATTCCTAATACGTGTGTACAATTTGGAGCATTAAATAAAATTAAAACACAATGATTAACATATTAACCTTTCAGCTACACTTATAATGAAATATCGGAAACAACAGAACATATTCAAGGGTGGAGTAGCACAGTTGAAGTTTATTCCAACAGAGCGAAAAATGTCCAGACCAGGGATCGAACCTGGATAGTTGGCATGCCGTGCCAATACCTTACCTGTTAGGCTATACGGACCGATACCTGGCTGACATAATTCACTCTTATTAGTTGGACTTGGCTGCGAACTGCAGCGCTAGTTTTCTTTCATCCAAGCTATAACTATAGCATTCATGATGAAACTACTTTTAACACGGAAACTCCTGTATACCATGTAATTAGGTCATAATAAAGGGAACGAATATTTTTTCAACTGGATTAAATCATATTCAAGGGTGGAGTAGCACAGTTGAAGTTTATTCCAACAGAGCGAAAAATGTCCAGACCAGGGATCGAACCTGGATAGTTGGCGTGCAGTGCCAATGCCTTACCTGTTAGGCTATCCGGACCGATACCTGGCTGACATAATTCACTCTTATTAGTTGGACTTGGCTGCGAACTGCAGCGCTAGTTTTCTTTCATCCAAGCTATAACTATAGCATTTTTCGCTCTGTTGGAATAAACTTCAACTGTGCTACTCCACCCTTGAATATGATTTAATCCAGTTGAAAAAATATTCGTTCCCTTTATTATGACCTAATTACATGGTATACAGGAGTTTCCGTGTTAAAAGTAGTTTCATCATGTAATGCTATAGTTATAGCTTGGATGAAAGAAAACTAGCGCTGCAGTTCGCAGCCAAGTCCAACTAATAAGAGTTAATTATGTCAGCCAGGTATCGGTCCGGATAGCCTAACAGGTAAGGCATTGGCACGGCACGCCAACTATCCAGGTTCGATCCCTGGTCTGGACATTTTTCGCTCTGTTGGAATAAACTTCAACTATGCTACTCCACCCTTGAATATGATTTAATCCAGTTGAAAAAATATTCGTTCCCTTTATTATGACAACAGAACATATTTCTCATTTATGAATTTAGAGAGTGAATCATTCGAAGAGTAAGTAGATGAAAATATAAATATATATTATTTTATAAATTATGTATTATTTTAGTTAACATTAGTTTTAATTTGTGTTAACATTAATTTTAAATCGATTTTTATATCAAATTAATGAGTTTTTTCAGTAGTCGTAGTATGATCCAATTAATCGCCCTGTAGGCGTTACATATACAGTACTTTAAAAATTCAATAAATTATCGAATAATATTAAATATAAATTATGAAATGCACGTAAATTACATATTTTTGCCAATGTATGGCTTTTAAAATTATCTTAGCGTTGTTATTTCAGTAGTTTCATCGAGGGGTCAAAATGACCCCTTCCCGCCGTTCCAGTAGGTAAGATTTTCCCGCCGTTCTAGTGTTAAACATGCAAAATTTCGTAGTTAAAAAAGCACTTATATGCTACAAAGCATACATTAAATTCACATTTTTCGTAAATTTCAAGTATTATACATATTTTTTCAATTGCGGTTCGAAAATGGTTGATAAAAATTTTCGTTCCGAAAAACAAGTCCGAGCTAAATTTAAACTGGGGTAGAAAAATCTGAACTCCAGCATGCTGCCGACCATGCTACTGAACCCCTTGCCCAAGAAGGAAATTTATCCTATTATAAATTGCAGCTTAAACTTCGCGACTTATTTTCTCAAGCCCCCCTGGGGAGTTGCGCTTTATGACTGTCATATATTTATATACTAACTATACTCTATCGATACGCAAATGTTCCCCGCATTCGGTGACACCAACGTCGGGACCTCCCCTTGTCAATGTAAAATTAGCAGCAAACATATTACTGATGACTGCATAGAGTTGACTTAACATCAGAAATCTGGTTGTCATTTATTTTACATCACAGCGAACTGTGTGATGTTGCTATGGTAACACATTCATTCCCTATGGTTTTCTATTTTACTGGAAGTTTTGTTATCCGTACCCATTTAATCTATCATATATATAAAAATCATCGATGTGAAAATTAATTTAAAAATAGGACGCTGCCTCCCGGACTAATAATATATGTCTTTACGTTTACTAGCATCTTTACAATTACCATTAAATGCATAGAATGAAGGAGTATATTTTTAAATTACTATTTTCGTTTTATTTATGTTTTAGCATTTAGTAATGGAACAACAACAACGAAAAAAGTTCTTTTAAAACTTTATATTCCATTTCTAAGAGTTTTATTTCATATGTGTTTCATTCTTTAAATTAAAATAAATAGACTAGGGTAAGGTGGTGCAGGGGTACGCACTTTAGTTATTTCATTAAATAACAATAAATGAAGGTATTTGCGGGATGATGTTATACTTTATTCATAATCTTAGATTATTAAGCTAACACAAAAAAAATCATTCATCAACTTATAAGAAACAGTTTCGCTATTAATTGTAAAAAGATTATCTTCCTAAATTCACACTCTTGTTCATCCATTGAGGGCGAGAGTGCACAGTCAAGTGTGCACGAGTGCGCAGTCAAGTGTGCAAGAGTACGTAGTCAAATGTGCAAGAGTGCGTAATATAAAAAATGAAGCGTTTCACTTACAAACGTCACATTCGTGGTGGGTATCTACGCCCCCTAGATAAGTGAGAACGCCTTGACCCGCGTCACGAAAACGTCACACAAAGCAGGCAAAACAAGGAAAAAATTCGAATAACTTGTTGTTTCGCTTTCTTTGCCTCGCGAAATTATTAATTATTATTAGAAAATAAGAATTAATAATTCCACGAGCCAATGAAATCGAAACATGCAAGTTGTTTGGATTTTTTTCTTTGTTTTGCTTGCTTTGTGTGACGTTTTTGTGACGCGTGTCAAGGCTTCCTCAAATATCTAGGATGTGTTGGTATGGCCTACGTAGTCTGTGCACTCCCTGTGCCACCAGTCTCTGTAAGAATTTCCCTCGATTCAATCCTATACGATTGGTTCGCTATACATTTCTGAGCAGCCTAGCCTTATCGACAGTTTTTTCGTTAGAGCAGTTTTTTACTTCATGGGTTTGCTTTTATTCTTTTTTAGTAACGATTTTCACTTTTTCCGCAGCTTCATCTTCGAGTTGCCTTTCGTGTGGTGAACTGCTTAAAATTTCAGACTCTCTGCTCCTCTTATTATCGCAGAATAGATGATTCAGAATACGGTGACAACTCTTTAAATGTGACATAAGGTGAAGTTATTGAAGTCTTTGCGAAACTTAAGTTAGGTTTACTTCACATTAAGCGTATGCCTTTTATGTATATAGATTTTCTGCCTTTTTTGAATTATCAATTTCTATTGCAAGCAATTCTTTTCTTCCACATTTGCAGTATTCTGTGGTTTAACTGACATATGTGGTTCAACAAATTTATATTCTGATGGTCTTCCAGTGCCGCTGCTTGCTAAGAAGTCAGTATATAACAAAAGGTAATGTTTGAAAGATTATAGAATCGTTATTTTAAATCCTACTTTAGCAACGGTAGCAGTTTTTCGAAAAGATGGTGCGCACTCTTGCACACTTTTGCACTGCTGACTCTAACACTATCGTCATTAAATATCTCTTAAACATCAGTAATGCCATCTATTGATAAACAAATCCAAAACTCTTCGGTGACAGGTAACCCAATAATTACCTAATCCATAAGAACCAAAAATAGTAAATTAGCTTTGCAAAGTTTAATATGATCCTGGTTTAAATAACTATAAATATTTTATCGAGAAGGCCAAAATTAATTTTCCTCTTCTAAATCATTAATCATTTCAGCAAAATACGTAATTTGTTTCACCATAAACTGTCATTACATCATTTACAACTGCAAGTAAACGCAAAACTCTGTTTTATGATCAGATTGTCATTCTGCGTACACTTGTACGCCACACACTCTTGTAGCACCTTACCCTACTTGTACAAGCCAACAATTTATAATAAAATAAAATAAAGTACTGGAAATGTCTATTTAATCCTGTTGTAGCAATAATACAAGCTTTTCCAAACGTTTTCAAATATTCTTCAAAAGACCATTATCATGGTAATCGCACGCAAAATAACTACTGAAATATTTTTCGGATTTTAATAAACCATAAATTTGCCATTTGGGTAGCTGCTTTAAATTAAAAAAAAGATTATCCATCTCTAAATACTGTATTTTTATTTTACAGAATGTGCTTCTGCACATATCTATAAATAAAGATAAACAGAGGAAATAGCAATAAAATGCAAATTAAGATTAGAATTATAAACTCGTATACAATTATAGCGCTATAACTCTCAAAATAATACCTTATATATTGCATTGTGTCATATATAATCTGAAAAATTGTACTCTATTTAAATTTTCTGAGGTATGATATAAAGTGAAGATTACAAAAGATTACAATACATTACACAAGTTTTACTGTAATTCAAAAGATTTTGCTAATGTATAATTTGAACTTTACTAGACAGTTCTATATTAGCAGTTCTCAATTAAATGCGTCTATGATCCATTTTTATATTTTATATGTTTTAAATAAATTATATTCCACCGAAATGTTTATTGTTTGAACGTTGATTTCAAGTAAAATATCATAATAGGATTTAATTTAAATCGTTCTTTTCAAATTATCAAAGTTTTGAAGTATTATTTCCATCTTAATGGTATTGAAAACACTCACAAAGCTTTTATGTTTTGAGTCACATTATTAAATCGCGGATTTATTTGAGGTATGAAATTAAAGACAGCTGTTCATGCATTATTGAATTCATCGAATTGTTTGCACAAAAGGTTTCAAAAGTTTCGCTTTATATCAGTAATAAAGCTATTTTTTATGTAAAAGTACGAGACTGTACTTTGAGTTTCTGAATAAGATATATTAATTGAAGCATGTAATTTGTCAGAAAATGGATTTTTGGAAGTAAAAATGAATCCAACTGTCCTATTTACAGAAAAATAAGTCAAATAGCAATCCATGCACTTGAACACTTATATATTATTGCTTAAATAAATTAATATATTATTGTTTAATTATATATTATTGTTAAATGAAGGAAGAAGATGTATAATACTTAATATTTTCAATTTTACTTTCATAAAATGAGACTGACTCCGAGAATTAAAAAAAAATACATATTTTATATAGTTTCATAAACTCCTAAAACAAAAACATCTATCACAACTCACTGTTAAATGTTGTAAACTTGTCGAACTGCTCTTAATTTTTATTTAACTTTCGCGTTCGGGTTACTATACTTCCCGGCAGTATTGAAGGGAAGATTCCGCGTGTTTCGTGATTAACGGCAGTCGGTTTGTTGAAAAATTTTAAAGAAACTATTCAAAGCATGCATGGCCAAATATTTTAAATCGACTTCAAATGAAAAAGTTACTGGTTTGGCCATTATGTCTGTCTGGATGTATGTCCGCAATTTTCACAGCAATTAATGAACCTATTTGAATGTTACGTTTTATACTACAATCCAAATACATCAGGGAACTTTTTAAGCTATAAATTGTCGTCGTATGGTGTATAATTTCTTGCAACATGTGAAGAATTTAAATGCATGATTGTGGATTTTGGGCAAAAATTTGGTGAGCCAGCCACTATCGCCAAGCTAATGTTTTTTCACTTGTTTTATTTATAGAACTATAAATAAAAACGAATTGAAATGTCCTTAAAATAGTGAAGCTTCAACTGTAACCGGTTCTACATGTTCTGATTTGAGCAAAAACAAATTTTCGCCAGTAAATTTGAATAGAAATTTCCTCATTAATTTATGCAATATTCCTGTCATAAACAACCAAGAAAATTTATTCCTTTTTACTGGGAGCAGTTTACCTTTGTGGTAATCAGACCTTGCGTTTCCCCCACATTTTGACAACCTAACCAATCCTCCTATCAATGCCAGTGAATTAGATTACCGGCTGGCCAAACTTCAACCAGTAAATTTGTATAGAAATTTTCATTCTTATTTAATCACCTTATTCATGCAGAATTTCTGTCATAAATTTGGCAAAAATTTTTATTCGCTTTTACTGGTGGGAATTTGTCTAGACATTAACACTAGAACGGCGGCAAAATCTTACCTACTGGAACGGCGGGAAGGGGTCATTTTGACCCCTCGATGAAACTACTGAAATAACAACGCTAAAACAGTTTTAAATGTCATACATTGGCAAAAATATGTAATTTACGTGTATTTCATAATTTATATTTAATATTACTCGATAATTTATTGAATTTTTAAAGTACTGTATATGTAACACCTACAGGGCGATTAATTGGATCATACTACAATTACTCAAAAAACTCATTAATTTAATATAAAAATCGATTTAAAATTAATCTTTCCACAAATTAAAACGAATGTTAACTAAAATAAAACACAATTTATAAAATAATATATATATATTTTTTCATCTACTTACTCGCTGAATGATTCACTCTCTAAATCCATAAATGAGAAATATGTTCTGTTGTTTCCGTTATTTCATTATAAGTGCAGCTGAATGGCTAATATGTTAAGCATTCTGTTTCAATTTTAATTAATGCTTATAATACTCCAAATTGTACACACGTATTAGGAATTAATTCAGTTGTAAAAAAAAAAAAAAAAAAAAAAAAAAAAAAAAGCAATTTTTCCAGACCATTTTCCGCACAAAGGTTTGAAACATGGTGCGCAAAATTCTTGAGATTTGTTTCCATTGCATGGCTGTACTTGAAATTTTTTCTCTTCATATCTATTTTATTTTCGTGTTTTTTATTTTTTTTATTTATTTTTTTTTTCTGAAGACTCAGGAAAGATCTTTGGGAGTTTTGAAACCATAAAATCCATTCTGAACACATCTCCTAAATTTAATAGAAAATATCTTCTACTGATAGGCTTGCCTGTTACACTTTTATAAATTATCCAGGCGTTCACAGCTGTATGATCCAAAATATTGAAAAAGATATGTACAGGCCATCGTTTTTTAGCCGATTTCAAGGAGTATTTTCGGCACATCTGATCATGGATATCCACACCATACTTCGTTGCGTTGTAATATTGTATTGAATCGGGCAACTTCTTGAGACCGTCTTCAGTTTTTACAGTAGAATGTAATAAGCTCAGTAGAAAAACATTTTTTTTCTTTTGGCTTGATAGATGGCAAGTGTCATATTATCACATACCACTATCTTCGATGAATAAAGAGTACTGCGCATATTTTTCAATGATATAGGAATTTCTCTTTTGTTCTTTTTCATTGTACAACCAAAGTTGTATTTTTAGCTTTTAACATTTCTGCTAATTTGTTGCTAGTAAAATAGCTATCTGTCGTAATATTCCTCCCTTCGTTTAGATGGCGATCTGTTAATTTCATGACAACATTTTCCGATAAACGTAATTAACCCTCTGTCTACCAGAAGGGTCCAATGGACCCGACATGTACATTCAAAATATTTATTCAAACCAGAAATTTCTTCAAAACAAACTAAATGTATAAATCAGACAATAATAAGTTAAATAAACAAATTAAATAGTTTTAAGTAAAAATTCTGGTGTAGAATGTTTTTATAAAACTTGAGTAAAATTTCCGGTAGTTCTAGGGTTAAGGATTGGTTGTTTCATCTTTTTCTAGATAAATAAATTCATTCAAGAGGTATTTAGTATCAATGTCAACAGATCTCCAAAATTTTATGCCAAATTTATCCAATTTATTTGACATATATTGCGTAAATTTATATCTATCCTGAGATGGGAATAATTGTTCATCAGCTGTAATATTTTGTCCTGGTCGGTAGCATGTTTTGCAATTTCGAATAAATTTATTCCACATTTCAGATGCAAGAGCAAATTTATCAGTCTGTAGTCTGCTAGATCTTGTTGTCTTTTCCCCCAACCTAAAAAATCCTTTTCTTTCTTTGAATCTATCTCTTGAGATAGTTTCTTTGCAAAATAGTATGCCTCATGCCTTGGACGACAATGAATATAAATCTAAACCCTTTTTTTTATTGCTCCTCGAACATATAGTATAGCAACAAAAGCAGCCTCGAGTACAAAGAGTATTTTACTAAAGGGGTCAAAATGACCCCCGTCCGCCGTTCTAGGAATACAAGCCCATATTTCAAAAACTAACCAATCTAGAAAGCTGAATTTTTTTTTAGAAATATATGTTATCTATTTAGGAAAAGTCAAAAAATTTCAAACGATTTCGCCCAAGCAAACAAAAGTAATCAACGGACGAAAGTACTCAGGTGTCAAAATGACCCCTACCGCCGTTCTAGTGTTAATAAGTGCCTGATCCAATGGAAACAAACAACAGTTGCCAGTAATAACCACCTCAGTTACGTCACTCGCAACTCGTAGATACTACACTATCTGGGTCCTCCTATTTATTCATAGCTCCATTGTTTAATTCATCTACACTTATCCCAGCAAGTTTGGCCAAGATCTGGAATGTACAGGTGTCTGTCCAGGAAGTAATGAGACTGAATTTTCGCACCAAGCAGAACGCCACAGGGGCGCAGTTTCATGGCGGTACTTGTGGTGAGGGCTGTCAGCTACAGAGTCTGGAGGAAGTCAGTTGGCCTTGAGTATTGCAGCGCACGCATCGCTCGTGAAGCAGGCACGTGTTTTAGAGTGACGTTAGGTTTTCAGAATGCAGCGGAGTGTCGAGCAATGATATGCCATAAAGTTTTGGGTAAAACTAAATAAATCGACTACTAAGACACTTGCCATGTTACAAGAACCCTACGGGAAGGAATCTTTGCCCAAGTCTCAAGTGTTTAGGTCGCACAGAGCCTTCAAAGACGGAAGAGAGGACGCCGATGACGAACAACGCACTGAGCATACATCACGTTCTCGAACTTCAGCCAATGTGGCTAAAATTAAAGCGCTTTTGGACCCTGATCGTCGGATCAGTATCAAAGGATTGTAGACACGTTGGGAGATACAAAATTGATTGTGAATCAAATTGTCACGTAAGAACTTCAAATGCGGAAAATTTGTGCCAAGCTGGTTCCAGTACATCCTTCAAATTGTCTCATTTAGCAAAATAGTCAATATTTAGTCAATATTTAGCAAAACACAGCGTCATAACGCTCCAACCACCGTACAACCCCGATCTGTCACCCCTGGACTTTTCTCTATTCCCTGGTTAAAATCCATCTTAAAAGGTCATCGTTTTGACAATCTGGTGAACATGCAGAAAATCACAATGCGCGTTCTGGAGGCTATTTTAAAGAATATTAAATGTCTGTAAAATTATCTTAAATAAACGAATTTTATGGAATCAGTCTCATTATTTTTTGTACAGACCCTATACCATAGTTTGGATAGACTTTTCCACTCTGATAATGCGCCTTGCGCTTGTGTCGTCGACCTCAATTTAAAAAGACACCCTTTTAGCAACAACATAGATTAAATTGAATTTCAGCAGCAGTAAATATTTTTCGCAATATATGTATTGTGCAAATCACTTTTATTAAAATACGCCAACTGCGAAGCAATAAGTACTTGAGAGAATCAAATAGAAATAAGTCAATGTCAACGTAAGTGTTTTTGCACGATTGTAAGCAATTTGTGTGATATCGAGACTGTGTGAGACTATCGTGTGATCAGATACAGCCGATTTCATTTTTTTTTGTTCAAAAGTTACTTGTTAAATATTATTTATATGTTTTCTCAAATTTCTTTTTTACAACTTTAGGTATAGTTATTACAAAATCTAACGACGTCAAATAGTTGAAATTTCATATGCTTCCGTAACTAATCTGTGTCTTTAAAACTATTTCTAATTATGAATATAGATATAAATTTAGGCTGAAGATATAATGTATAATTTTAGTTTTCAATGATATAATCATAATAAATTTATTTTCTTTGAGAAAACTGAAATATGCTCATTATTGTTACTATCGAAAGCTATAACTATAACATTCTTTCATATTTTATAGAAGTTACGTGCAGCACCTTTTTAGTAAACGTGCCATTAATTCATTTATAGTCTTAGATTAAATTGAAATTTAATTTTGTCTGATAAAATAAAAATAAACAGTCACACTGGATAAAATTATGTACATAGTAGATGCTTTTTGTGTCATATATAAATTAAAATCTGTTTTTTGTTTTCTATTTTAGTATTTTTCGTTTACATATCTTTATACATAAATTACATGATTATAAACATCACGCTAAACCTGTTTCACTTTCCAAAAGTAGAAAAAGTAGTTGTTAATGACAGGGAAGGTATTGTTTTCAATCACTGTAGAAATGGTTTTAAAATTAAGATAAAAGCAGTTTGATCATGGAAATTATTTTTTTCTTCTGTTTAAAATAGCGACAGAATAGCAATTTGTTTTCATTTGTATTAAAACAACGGTGAATATATTTGTAGTAAAATCAGGTAATGGAAAGTATTCCCATTTAAATGTGTATTTATAAGCTTATCTTTTGAATAGTGGATGCTTTCAATACTATGATGAATGAGTTAAAATTCTAAATTAAATGTTTGATTTAGTTTAAGGTAAATCGTGCTTTTCTTCCGAATGTAGTATAAATACTTGGTACTACTTGATTATCTCGTCGACCAAAAAATTATTGCCAAACTATAAGATTAAATGCCAATAATGACTGATTGTAAATGTCACATTCACTTGATATTAAACACGTACACGTGTTTGTTACATCATCAAGTAAGTTTTATTTCGATGTCCTACTTTTTTTTAAAAGTTATACTAATTTATTTGTTCTTTCGTTATTTAAAATAAAATTTATGTCAATTTGTATAATTAGACGAGTAGTTTGGCGATTTATATAATTTGACGAAATTGGTCGACGGAGTAATCAAGTAGTACCAAATACCTTTTAAATTAAAAAACCGCTTCTGGCTATCAGCTTTTTCTCCCTTAAATACATGCTATTAATTGAAATGTGATAATTTAATTCTTAATCCCCTTTAATTGCTTAATACCTCCCCAAAATGGGAATTTTGGGTAGCGACAATAATAACAGTTTGCCGTCATAGCTGCATTTTTATATTTTTTGTTGTCATGAACTTAATCTGTCCTCCATACAGTTTGATAAAAGCTGCTAACTTCGAAATTTTTGCTTCGTGTTCACTTCATTTTAAGTTTCATTTACATTTACTTATGCGGATACATTTAAAAATGTTAAATAATCTTTTGTAATTTGATACATTGCGAATTATAGAAATTTAGCGTATATGATTTGGCGCAATACAGCGGTTTTTATTGCAGCACCTTATATGTTATCCATATTCACGTGAATACATATAGTTGTTAGCATATTTTATGTTTTACGCTGAACTTAGTTTTGGTGACGACAGATTAAAGAAAATTGTTTTTTACCGAAGGTTTCTGATTAATATTTCATTATTGGATTGTAAAATAATTGACATATAATTTAATTACAAGTGTGATTTAGTGAAAAACAAAACTTTTTGAAGCCATTTAATAATATTTGCTTAAACATTAAGAAAGCACATTTTTCCGTCAGTATTTTCCGCATTGGTAGGTATTTTGATTCACTTTTGCCAACTTTCTTGTAGACAGCTATATCTTATCTATCCCCTCTTCTTCTTCTTATTTATTTTATTTATTTTTTTTAACCATTTGGAAAAATGGTTATTGTTCTCGTCAGGGTAGGAAATCAAAAGCATATCTGAACGTTTTCATTGGTTTAATACGCAATTTATTCGTTATCTAAATGGTATATACATTAATCTGTATTTCCCTTTGGTTTCAACAACGATGGACAACAGAGTGTTGCCACTATGACAAAAAAGTAATAAAAACTACAAAAAAAAATTAATAAATCAGAAACAAATTGAGATACAGCTTTCAAACAAATTGCATTTAAAAGTCACTTTTTTTCTTTATCCCACGGTATAAAAAGTAATATTGTCGGATGTTTAGAAGTTTAAGAATGAAATTTTATTTAAAATAGGTCGTGAGATTTTTTGGAAATCTTATGATATAAAAGCCTTTTCCCGAACAGCCAATGAAATGCGGGGATAATACGCAAGTTTCAGGAAATATTGCAATTTTTACGTGTAATAACACTATTAATGTTTAATTCATGGCGTAAGTAATGTATGACCAGCTCCTTAGAAGTTTAAAAATTTACAGTACCGAAAATTGTAAAACAGAAATCTCTTTTAAAATTTTTTCACGATGGTTCCAGGAATGTTATCGTTTAATCCATGGCGTACTTAATGTAGGATCAACTGCGTGCGATTTTTTATGTCTTAAATTTTAGTCTTTGAAAAAATCATTTTCCAAATTGTCGTTGTAATTTGTTAAATTGCTATTTTTTTTTTTTTTTTTTTTTTTTGTAGTTTTTTCTTGAAAGTGTTCAGAAATTTTAATAATACTTAAATTCCGATTTATCTTTCTTAAAATACACTGAACACCCGTTTTGAAATTTAATTGATTAATTTTTATTGCATACGAATTGAAACAGGTAAAAACCAGCACAATAACAATTCAGTTTGTTGTTTTATTACATACTTTTGTTGTCATTTGTCGATATACAAAAATCACCGATTTTGATGCCACGTGTGTGTTAATATAGAGAGCTATTTTATTTGAATTAATCTTCTCTGGTTATTTAACTAAACTAATGTATTTGAATAATATTAAATGTTTAAAATATTATTATAAAAGGGAAATAGAATAATCTTTAATCTTTATCACACTCGATATTTGTAGAATGTGAATATAGCTCGTAACACTTGAAGTCAAAATTGTATTTTTCGTCTTCAGTAATCTTCCAATTATCATCATGTGATAAAAATGGACAAGAAATTAGGCAAAATTAAAAAAATTAAATATGCAAAAAGGGAAAAATTACGTTATACGCTACATTCTTTTTAGTTTTTTTCTTTCTTTCTTTTTTTTTTTTTTTTTTTTTTTTTTTGTAGTTTTTTCTTGAAAGTGTTCAGAAATTTTCCCCATACTTAAATTCCGATTTATCTTTCTTAAAATACACTGAACACCCGTTTTGAAATTTAATTGATTAATTTTTATTGCATACGGCTTGAAACAGGTAAAAACCAGCACAATAACAATCCAGTTTGTTGTTTTATTACATACTTTTGTTGTCATTTGTCAATATACAAAAATCACCGATTTTGATGCCACGTTGTGTGTTAATATAGAGAGCTATTTTATTTGAATTAATGTTCTCTTGTTATTTAACTAAACTAATGTATTTGAATAATATTAAATGTTTAAAATACTATTATAAAAGGGAAATAGAAAAATCTTTAATCTTTATCACACTAGATACTTGTAGAATGTGAATATAGCTCGTAATACTTCAAGTCAAAATTGTATTTTTCGTCTTCAGTAATCTTCCAATTATCGTCATGTAATAAAAATGGACTAGAAATTAGGCAAAATTAAAAAAAATAAATATGAAAAAAGGGAAAAATTACGTTATACGCTACATTCTTTTTAGTTTTTTTTTTTTTTTTTTTTTTTTTTTTTTTTTTTTTTTTTGTAGTTTATTACTTTCTTCTCTCTTTACAAGAAGAAAGTATTGGATTCATGAAAATTTTCGAATTCCGGTTTTCGACGGATTTACACGTTTTAGGGGTCAGAGATTCCAAAAAACATGTTTTTACAAAATGTCTGTCTGTGACTCTGTGCGTTTGTCTGTCTGTCTGTCTGCCTGTGTGTATGTGACACAAATTTTGTGGGCGCTCTATCTCAAGAACTAATGCACATAATTTAATAAAAATTGATATTCAGTTAGTCCCTAATACAAATTGCTGCTGATTAGTTTTTTGCGTAATTCGCTCAACAGGTGGCGCTGCTATGCTGCATTTTCACGATTTTCGCAATAGCTCTATCTCAAGAACTAATGCACGGATTTCTATCAAACTTCAGATTTAGTTAGTCCTTGATATGAATTGATGATGATTACGTTTTGGTGTAAATCGCCCAACAGGTGGCGCTGTTATGATGAATTTTGCAGGATTTACACGATTTCCCCAATAGCTCTATCTTAAGAACTAACGCACGGATTTTCATCAAACTTCAGATTCAGTTAGTCCTTGATATGACTTGCTACTGATTATGTGTTGGTGTAAATCGCCCAACAGGTGGCGCTTCTCTGCTGCCTTTTTCACGATTGCCTCAATAGCTCTATCAATAGAACTAATGGACGAATTTTCATCTAACTTCAGATTTAGTTGTATGTTGACACAAGTTGTTGTTAATTAGGTTTTGGTGTTAATCACCCAATAGGTCGCGCTGCTATGCAGAAATTTTCACGATTTTCGTTATTGCTCTATCTCAAAAACTAATGTACGGATTTTCTCCAAACTTCAGATTCAGTCAGACGTTGACATAAATTGTTGCTGATTAGGATTTGGTATAAATCACCAAATAGGTGGCGCCGCTAGGCAGCATTTTTCTGAATTTAGACGATTTCAGCGATAGTCATATCTCAAGAACTAACGCACAGAATTTCATATCGTTAGATTCCTCATGAGATGCATAGATTGCCATTTAATTTTGGCAGTGTGATAGCGGATTTTGAAGTATTAACATGTATGAGATAGAAGAAAGTTTTGGGATTGGTACATCCGACTAGTTCTTTAAAGTGTTCAGAAATTTTCCCAATACTTAAATTCCGATTTATCTTACTTAAAATACGCTGAACACCCGTTTTGAAATGTAATTGATTAATTTTTATTGCATACGGCTTGAAACAGGTAAAAACCAGCACAATAACAATCCAGTTTGTTGTTTTATTACATACTTTTGTTGTCATTTGTCAATATACAAAAATCACCGATTTTGATGCCACGTGTTTGTTAATATAGAGAACTATTTTATTTAAAATAATGTTCACTGATTATTTAACTAAACTAATGTATTTGAATAATATTAAATGTTTAAAATATTATTATAAAAGGGAAATAGAATAATATTTAATCTTTATCGCACTCGATATTTGTAGAATTTGAATATAGCTCGTAACACTTGAAGTCAAAATTGTATTTTTCGTCTTCAGTAATCTTCCAATTATCGTCATGTAATAAAAATAGACAAGAAATTAGGCAAAATTAAAAAAATTAAATATGCAAAAAGGGAAAAATTACGTTATACGCTACATTCTTTTTAGTTTTTTTATTTATTTATTTATTTATTTATTTTTTTTGTAGTTTTTTCTTGAAAGTGTTCAGAAATTTTCCCAATACTTAAATTCCGATTTATCTTTCTTAAAATACACTGAACACCCGTTTCGAAATTTAATTGATTAATTTTTATTGCATACGGCTTGAAACAGGTAAAAACCAGCACAATAACAATCCAGTTTGTTGTTTTATTACATACTTTCGTTGTCATTTGTCAATATAAAAAAATCACCGATTTTGATGCCACGTGTGTGTTAATAAGGAGAGCTATTTTATTTGAATTAATGTTCTCTGGTTATTTAACTAAACTAATGTATTTGAATAATATTAAATGTTTAAAATATTATTAAAAAGGGAAATAGAATAATCTTTAATCTTTATCACACTAGATATTTGTAGAATGTGACTATAGCTCGTAACACTTGAAGTCAAAATTGTATTTTTCGTCTTCAGTAATCTTCCAATTATCGTCATGTAATAAAAATGGACTAGAAATTAGGCAAAATTAAAAAAAATAAATATGAAAAAAGGGAAAAATTACGTTATACGCTACATTCTTTTTAGTTTTTTTTTTTTTTTTTTTTTTTTTTTTTTTTGTAGTTTTTTACTTTCTTCTATCTTCACAAGAAGAAAGTATTGGATTCATGAAAATTTTCGAATTCCGGTTTTCGACGGATTTACACGTTTTAGGGGTCAGAGATTCCAAAAAACATTGTTTGTAAAAAATGTCTGTCTGTGACTCTGTGAGTCTGTCTGTCTGTGTGTATGTGACACAAATTTTGTGGGCGCTCTATCTCAAGAAATAATGCACGGAATTTAATAAAAATTGATATTCAGTTAGTCCATAATACAGATTGATGCTGAGTAGTTTTTGGTGTAAATCGCTCAAAAGGTGGCGCTGCTATGCTGCATTTTTCACGATTTTCGCAATAGCTCTATCTCAAAAACTATTGCACGGATTTCGATCAAACTTCAGATTTATTTAGTCCTTGATATGAATTGATGATGATTACGTTTTGGTGTAAATCGCCCAACAGGTGGCGCTGTTATGATGAATTTTGCAGGATTTACACGATTTCCTCAATAGCTCTATCTTAAGAAGTAACGCACGGATTTTCATCAAACTTCAGATTCAGTTAGTCCTTGATATGTCTTGCTACTGATTATGTGTTGGTGTAAATCGCCCAACAGGTGGCGCATCTCTGCTGCCTTTTTCTCGATTGCCTCAATAGCTCTATCAATAGAACTAATGGACGAATTTTCATCTAATTTCAGATTTAGTTGTATGTTGACACAAGTTGTTGTTAATTAGGTTTTGGTGTTAATCACCCAATAGGTGGCGCTTCTATGCTGGAATTTTCACGATTTTCGTTATTGCTCTATCTCAAAAACTAATGTACGGATTTTCTCCAAACTTCAGATTCAGTCAGACGTTGACATAAATTGTTGCTGATTAGGATTTGGTATAAATCACCCAATAGGTGGCGCTGCTAGGCAGCATTTTTCTGAATTTAGACGATTTCAGCGATAGTCATATCTCAAGAACTAACGCACGGAATTTCATATCGTTAGATTCCTCATGAGATGCATAGATTGCCATTTAATTTTGGCAGTGTGATAGCGGATTTTGAAGTATTAACATGTATGAGATAGAAGAAGGTTTTGGGATTGGTACATCCGACTAGTTTTTGAAAGTGTTCAGAAATTTTCCCAATACTTAAATTCCGATTTATCTTTCTTAAAATACGCTGGACACCCGTTTTGAAATTTAATTGATTAATTTTTATTGCATACGGCTTGAAACAGGTAAAAACCAGCACAATAACAACCCAGTTTGTTGTTTTATTACATACATTTGTTGTCATTTGTCAATATACAAAAATCACCGATTTTGATGCCACGTGTGTGTTAATATAGAGAGCTATTTTATTTGAAATAATGTTCTCTGGTTATTTAACTAAACTAATGTATTTGAATAATATTAAATGTTTAAAATATTATTATAAAAGAGAAATAGAATAATCTTGAAACTTTATCGCACTCGATATTTGTAGAATGTGAATATAGCTCGTAACACTTGAAGTCAAAATTGTATTTTTCGTCTTCAGTAATCTTCCAATTATCGTCATGTAACAAAAATGGACAAGAAATTAGGCAAAATTAAAAAAAATTAAATATGCAAAAAGGGAAAAATTACGTTATACGCTACATTCTTTTTAGTTTTTTTTTTTTATTATTATTACTTTTTTTTGTAGTTTTTTCTTGAAAGTGTTCAGAAATTTTCCCAATACTTAAATTCCGATTTATCTTTCTTAAAATACGCTGGACACCCGTTTTGAAATTTAATTGATTAATTTTTATTGCATACGGCTTGAAACAGGTAAAAACCAGCACAATAACAATCCAGTTTATTGTTTTATTACATACTTTCGTTGTCTTTTGTCAATATACAAAAATCACCGATTTTGATGCCACGTGTGTGTTAATATAGAGAGCTATTTTATTTGAATTAATGTTCTCTGGTTATTTAACTAAACTAATGTATTTGAATAATATTAAATGTTTAAAATATTATTATAAAAGGGAAATAGAATAATCTTTAATCTTTATCACACTAGATACTTGTAGAATGTGAATATAGCTCGTAACACTTGAAGTCAAAATTGTATTTTTCGTCTTCAGTAATCTTCCAATTATCATCATGTAATAAAAATGGACAAGAAATTAGGCAAAATTAAAAAAATAAAATATGCAAAAAGGGAAAAATTACGTTATACGCTACATTCTTTTTAGTTTTTATTATTATTATTGTTATTATTATTATTATTATTATTATTATTTTTTTTTTTTGTAGTTTTTTCTTGAAAGTGTTCAGAAATTTTCCTAATACTTAAATTCCGATTTATCTTTCTTAAATACACTGAACACCCGTTTTGAAATTTAATTGATTAATTTTTATTGCATACGACTTGAAACAGGTAAAAACCAGCACAATAACAATCCAGTTTGTTGTTTTATTACATACTTTTGTTGTCATTTGTTAATATACAAAAATCACCGATTTTGATGCCACGTGTGTGTTAATATAGAGAGCTGTTTTATTTGAATTAATGTTCTCTTCTTATTTAACTAATCTAATGTATTTGAATAATATTAAATGTTTAAAATATTATTATAAAAGGGAAATAGAATAATCTTTAATCTTTATCACACTAGATACTTGTAGAATGTGAATATAGCTCGTAACACTTGAAGTCAAAATTGTATTTTTCGTCTTCAGTAATCTTCCAATTATCATCATGTAATAAAAAGGGACAAGAAATTAGGCAAAATTAAAAAAATTAAATATGCAAAAAGGGAAAAATTACGTTATAGGCTACTTTCTTTTTAGTTTTTTTTTTGTTGTTTGTTTGTTTTGTTTGTAGTTTTTTACTTTCTTCTATCTTTTCAAGAAGAAAGTATTGGATTCATGAAAATTTTCGAATTCCGGTTTTCGACGGATTTACACGTTTTAGGGGTCAGAGATTCCAAAAAACATTGTTTTTAAAAAATGTCTGTCTGTGACTCAGTGAGTCTGTCTGTCTGTCTGTGTGTATGTGACACAAATTTTGTGGGCGCTCTATCTCAAGAAATAATGCACGGAATTTAATAAAAATTGATATTCAGTTAGTCCATAATACAGATTGATGCTGAGTAGTTTTTGGTGTAAATCGCTCAAAAGGTGGCGCTGCTATGCTGCATTTTTCACGATTTTCGCAATAGCTCTATCTCAAAAACTATTGCACGGATTTCGATCAAACTTCAGATTTATTTAGTCCTTGATATGAATTGAGGATGATTACGTTTTGGTGTAAATCGCCCAACAGGTGGCGCTGTTATGATGAATTTTGCAGGATTTACACGATTTCCTCAATAGCTCTATCTTAAGAAGTAACGCACGGATTTTCATCAAACTTCAGATTCAGTTAGTCCTTGATATGTCTTGCTACTGATTATGTGTTGGTGTAAATCGCCCAACAGGTGGCGCTTCTCTCCTGCCTTTTTCTCGATTGCCTCAATAGCTCTATCAATAGAACTAATGGACGAATTTTCATCCAATTTCAGATTTAGTTGTATGTTGACACAAGTTGTTCTTAATTAGGTTTTGGTGTTAATCACCCAATAGGTGGCGCTTCTATGCTGGAATTTTCAAGATTTTCGTTATTGCTCTATCTCAAAAACTAATGTACGGATTTTCTCCAAACTTCAGATTCAGTCAGACGTTGACATAAATTGTTGCTGATTAGGATTTGGTATAAATCACCCAATAGGTGGCGCTGCTAGGCAGCATTTTTCTGAATTTAGACAATTTCAGCGATAGTCATATCTCAAGAACTAACGCACGGAATTTCATATCGTTAGATTCCTCATGAGATGCATAGATTGCCATTTAATTTTGGCAGTGTGATAGCGGACTTTGAAGTATTAACATGTATGAGATAGAAGAAGGTTTTGGGATTGGTACATCCGACTAGTTTTTGAAAGTGTTCAGAAATTTTTCCAATACTTAAATTTCGATTTATCTTTCTTAAAATACGCTGGACACCCGTTTTGAAATTTAATTGATTAATTTTTATTGCATACGGCTTGAAACAGGAAAAAACCAGCACAATAACAACCCAGTTTGTTGTTTTATTACATACTATTGTTGTCATTTGTCAATATACAAAAATCACCGATTTTGATGCCATGTGTGTGTTAATATAGAGAGCTATTTTATTTGAAATAATGTTCTCTGGTTATTTAACTAAACTAATGTATTTGAATAATATTAAATGTTTAAAATATTATTATAAAAGAGAAATAGAATAATCTTTAATCTTTATCGCACTCGATATTTGTAGAATGTGAATATAGCTCGTAACACTTGAAGTCAAAATTGTATTTTTCGTCTTCAGTAATCTTCCAATTATCATCATGTAATAAAAATGGACAAGAAATTAGGCAAAATTAAAAAAAATTAAATATGCAAAAAGGGAAAAATTACGTTATACGCTACATTCGTTTTAGTTTTTTTTTATTATTATTACTTTTTTTTGTAGTTTTTTCTTGAAAGTGTTCAGAAATTTTCCCAATACTTAAATTCCGATTTATCTTTCTTAAAATACACTGAACACACGTTTCGAAATTTAATTGATTAATTTTTATTGCATACGGCTTGAAACAGGTAAAAACCAGCACAATAACAATCCAGTTTGTTGTTTTATTACATACTTTCGTTGTCATTTGTCAATATACAAAAATCACCGATTTTGATGCCACGTGTGTGTTAATATAGAGAGCTATTTTATTTGAATTAATGTTCTCTGGTTATTTAACTAAACTAATGTATTTGAATAATATTAAATGTTTAAAATATTATTATAAAAGGGAAATAGAATAATCTTTAATCTTTATCACACTAGATACTTGTAGAATGTGAATATAGCTCGTAACACTTGAAGTCAAAATTGTATTTTTCGTCTTCAGTAATCGTCCAATTATCATCATGTAATAAAAATGGACAAGAAATTAGGCAAAATTAAAAAAATTAAATATGCAAAAAGGGAAAAATTACGTTACACGCTACATTCTTTTTAGTTTTTATTATTATTATTGTTATTATTATTATTATTATTATTATTATTTATTTTTTTTTTGTAGTTTTTTCTTGAAAGTGTTCAGAAATTTTCCTAATACTTAAATTCCGATTTATCTTTCTTAAAATACACTGAACACCCGTTTTGAAATTTAATTGATTAATTTTTATTGCATACGACTTGAAACAGGTAAAAACTAGCACAATAACAATCCAGTTTGTTGTTTTCTTACATACTTTTGTTGTCATTTGTTAATATACAAAAATCACCGATTTTGATGCCACGTGTGTGTTAATATAGAGAGCTGTTTTATTTGAATTAATGTTCTCTTCTTATTTAACTAAACTAATGTATTTGAATAATATTAAATGTTTAAAATATTATTATAAAAGGGAAATAGAATAATCTTTAATCTTTATCACACTAGATACTTGTAGAATGTGAATATAGCTCGTAACACTTGAAGTCAAAATTGTATTTTTCGTCTTCAGTAATCTTCCAATTATCATCATGTAATAAAAAGGGACAAGAAATTAGGCAAAATTAAAAAAATTAAATATGCAAAAAGGGAAAAATTACGTTATAGGCTACTTTCTTTTTAGTTTTTTTTTTTTTTGTTGTTTGTTTGTTTTGTTTGTAGTTTTATACTTTCTTCTATCTTTACAAGAAGAAAGTATTGGATTCATGAAAATTTTCGAATTCCGGTTTTCGACGGATTTACACGTTTTAGGGGTCAGAGATTCCAAAAAACATTGTTTTTAAAAAATGTCTGTCTGTGACTCAGTGAGTCTGTCTGTCTGTCTGTGTGTATGTGACACAAATTTTGTGGGCGCTCTATCTCAAGAAATAATGCACGGAATTTAATAAAAATTGATATTCAGTTAGTCCATAATACAGATTGATGCTGAGTAGTTTTTGGTGTAAATCGCTCAAAAGGTGGCGCTGCTATGCTGCATTTTTCACGATTTTCGCAATAGCTCTATCTCAAAAACTATTGCACGGATTTCGATCAAACTTCAGATTTATTTAGTCCTTGATATGATTTGATGATGATTACGTTTTGGTGTAAATCGCCCAACAGGTGGCGCTGTTATGATGAATTTTGCAGGATTTACACGATTTCCTCAATAGCTCTATCTTAAGAAGTAACGCACGGATTTTCATCAAACTTCAGATTCAGTTAGTCCTTGATATGTCTTGCTACTGATTATGTGTTGGTGTAAATCGCCCAAAAGGTGGCGCTTCTCTCCTGCCTTTTTCTCGATTGCCTCAATAGCTCTATCAATAGAACTAATGGACGAATTTTCATCTAATTTCAGATTTAGTTGTATGTTGACACAAGTTGTTCTTAATTAGGTTTTGGTGTTAATCACCCAATAGGTGGCGCTTCTATGCTGGAATTTTCACGATTTTCGTTATTGCTCTATCTCAAAAACTAATGTACGGATTTTCTCCAAACTTCAGATTCAGTCAGACGTTGACATAAATTGTTGCTGATTAGGATTTGGTATAAATCACCCAATAGGTGGCGCTGCTAGGCAGCATTTTCCTGAATTTAGACAATTTCAGCGATAGTCATATCTCAAGAACTAACGCACGGAATTTCATATCGTTAGATTCCTCATGAGATGCATAGATTGCCATTTAATTTTGGCAGTGTGATAGCGGACTTTGAAGTATTAACATGTATGAGATAGAAGAAGGTTTTGGGATTGGTACATCCGACTAGTTTTTGAAAGTGTTCAGAAATTTTTCCAATACTTAAATTTCGATTTATCTTTCTTAAAATACGCTGGACACCCGTTTTGAAATTTAATTGATTAATTTTTATTGCATACGGCTTGAAACAGGAAAAAACCAGCATAATAATAACCCAGTTTGTTGTTTTATTACATACTATTGTTGTCATTTGTCAATATACAAAAATCACCGATTTTGATGCCATGTGTGTGTTAATATAGAGAGCTATTTTATTTGAAATAATGTTCTCTGGTTATTTAACTAAACTAATGTATTTGAATAATATTAAATGTTTAAAATATTATTATAAAAGAGAAATAGAATAATCTTTAATCTTTATCGCATTCGATATTTGTAGAATGTGAATATCGCTCGTAACACTTGAAGTCAAAATTGTATTTTTCGTCTTCAGTAATCTTCCAATTATCGTCATGTAATAAAAATGGACAAGAAATTAGGCAAAATTAAAAAAAATTAAATATGCAAAAAGGGAAAAATTACGTTACACGCTACATTCTTTTTAGTTTTTTTTTATTATTATTACTTTTTTTTGTAGTTTTTTCTTGAAAGTGTTCAGAAATTTTCCCAATACTTAAATTCCGATTTATCTTTCTTAAAATACACTGAACACACGTTTCGAAATTTAATTGATTAATTTTTATTGCATACGGCTTGAAACAGGTAAAAACCAGCACAATAACAATCCAGTTTGTTGTTTTATTACATACTTTCGTTGTCATTTGTCAATATACAAAAATCACCGATTTTGATGCCACGTGTGTGTTAATATAGAGAGCTATTTTATTTGAATTAATGTTCTCTGGTTATTTAACTAAACTAATGTATTTGAATAATATTAAATGTTTAAAATATTATTATAAAAGGGAAATAGAATAATCTTTAATCTTTATCACACTAGATACTTGTAGAATGTGAATATAGCTCGTAACACTTGAAGTCAAAATTGTATTTTTCGTCTTCAGTAATCGTCCAATTATCATCATGTAATAAAAATGGACAAGAAATTAGGCAAAATTAAAAAAATTAAATATGCAAAAAGGGAAAAATTACGTTACACGCTACATTCTTTTTAGTTTTTATTATTATTATTGTTATTATTATTATTATTATTATTATTATTTATTTTTTTTTTTGTAGTATTTTCTTGAAAGTGTTCAGAAATTTTCCTAATACTTAAATTCCGATTTATCTTTCTTAAAATACACTGAACACCCGTTTTGAAATTTAATTGATTAATTTTTATTGCATACGACTTGAAACAGGTAAAAACTAGCACAATAACAATCCAGTTTGTTGTTTTCTTACATACTTTTGTTGTCATTTGTTAATATACAAAAATCACCGATTTTGATGCCACGTGTGTGTTAATATAGAGAGCTGTTTTATTTGAATTAATGTTCTCTGGTTATTTAACTAAACTAATGTATTTGAATAATATTAAATGTTTAAAATATTATTATAAAAGGGAAATAGAATAATCTTTAATCTTTATCACACTAGATACTTGTAGAATGTGAATATAGCTCGTAACACTTGAAGTCAAAATTGTATTTTTCGTCTTCAGTAATCTTCCAATTATCATCATGTAATAAAAAGGGACAAGAAATTAGGCAAAATTAAAAAAATTAAATATGCAAAAAGGGAAAAATTACGTTATACGCCACATTCTTTTTAGTTTTTTTTTTTTTTTTTTTTTTTTTTTTTGTTTGTAGTTTTTTACTTTCTTCTATCTTTACAAGAAGAAAGTATTGGATTCATGAAAATTTTCGAATTCCGGTTTTCGACGGATTTACACGTTTTAGGGGTCAGAGATTCCAAAAAACATTGTTTTTAAAAAATGTCTGTCTGTGACTCAGTGAGTCTGTCTGTCTGTCTGTGTGTATGTGACACAAATTTTGTGGGCGCTCTATCTCAAGAAATAATGCACGGAATTTAATAAAAATTGATATTCAGTTAGTCCATAATACAGATTGATGCTGAGTAGTTTTTGGTGTAAATCGCTCAAAAGGTAGCGCTGCTATGCTGCATTTTTCACGATTTTCGCAATAGCTCTAGCTCAAAAACTATTGCACGGATTTCGATCAAACTTCAGATTTATTTAGTCCTTGATATGAATTGATGATGATTACGTTTTGGTGTAAATCGCCCAACAGGTGGCGCTGTTATGATGAATTTTGCAGGATTTACACGATTTCCTCAATAGCTCTATCTTAAGAAGTAACGCACGGATTTTCATCAAACTTCAGATTCAGTTAGTCCTTGATATGTCTTGCTACTGATTATGTGTTGGTGTAAATCGCCCAACAGGTGGCGCTTCTCTCCTGCCTTTTTCTCGATTGCCTCAATAGCTCTATCAATAGAACTAATGGACGAATTTTCATCTAATTTCAGATTTAGTTGTATGTTGACACAAGTTGTTCTTAATTAGGTTTTGGTGTTAATCACCCAATAGGTGGCGCTTCTATGCTGGAATTTTCACGATTTTCGTTATTGCTCTATCTCAAAAACTAATGTACGGATTTTCTCCAAACTTCAGATTCAGTCAGACGTTGACATAAATTGTTGCTGATTAGGATTTGGTATAAATCACCCAATAGGTGGCGCTGCTAGGCAGCATTTTTCTGAATTTAGACAATTTCAGCGATAGTCATATCTCAAGAACTAACGCACGGAATTTCATATCGTTAGATTCCTCATGAGATGCATAGATTGCCATTTAATTTTGGCAGTGTGATAGCGGACTTTGAAGTATTAACATGTATGAGATAGAAGAAGGTTTTGGGATTGGTACATCCGACTAGTTTTTGAAAGTGTTCAGAAATTTTTCCAATACTTAAATTTCGATTTATCTTTCTTAAAATACGTTGGACACCCGTTTTGAAATTTAATTGATTAATTTTTATTACATACGGCTTGAAACAGGAAAAAACCAGCACAATAACAACCCAGTTTGTTGTTTTATTACATACTATTGTTGTCATTTGTCAATATACAAAAATCACCGATTTTGATGCCATGTGTGTGTTAATATAGAGAGCTATTTTATTTGAAATAATGTTCTCTGGTTATTTAACTAAACTAATGTATTTGAATAATATTAAATGTTTAAAATATTATTATAAAAGAGAAATAGAATAATCTTTAATCTTTATCGCACTCGATATTTGTAGAATGTGAATATAGCTCGTAACACTTGAAGTCAAAATTGTACTTTTCGTCTTCAGTAATCTTCCAATTATCGTCATGTAATAAAAATGGACAAGAAATTAGGCAAAATTAAAAAAAATTAAATATGCAAAAAGGGAAAAATTACGTTATACGCTACATTCTTTTTAGTTTTTTTTTATTATTATTACTTTTTTTTGTAGTTTTTTCTTGAAAGTGTTCAGAAATTTTCCCAATACTTAAATTCCGATTTATCTTTCTTAAAATACACTGAACACACGTTTCGAAATTTAATTGATTAATTTTTATTGCATACGGCTTGAAACAGGTAAAAACCAGCACAATAACAATCCAGTTTGTTGTTTTATTACATACTTTCGTTGTCATTTGTCAATATACAAAAATCACCGATTTTGATGCCACGTGTGTGTTAATATAGAGAGCTATTTTATTTGAATTAATGTTCTCTGGTTATTTAACTAAACTAATGTATTTGAATAATATTAAATGTTTAAAATATTATTATAAAAGGGAAATAGAATAATCTTTAATCTTTATCACACTAGATACTTGTAGAATGTGAATATAGCTCGTAACACTTGAAGTCAAAATTGTATTTTTCGTCTTCAGTAATCGTCCAATTATCATCATGTAATAAAAATGGACAAGAAATTAGGCAAAATTAAAAAAATTAAATATGCAAAAAGGGAAAAATTACGTTACACGCTACATTCTTTTTAGTTTTTATTATTATTATTGTTATTATTATTATTATTATTATTATTATTTATTTTTTTTTTTGTAGTTTTTTCTTGAAAGTGTTCAGAAATTTTCCTAATACTTAAATTCCGATTTATCTTTCTTAAAATACACTGAACACCCGTTTTGAAATTTAATTGATTAATTTTTATTGCATACGACTTGAAACAGGTAAAAACTAGCACAATAACAATCCAGTTTGTTGTTTTCTTACATACTTTTGTTGTCATTTGTTAATATACAAAAATCACCGATTTTGATGCCACGTGTGTGTTAATATAGAGAGCTGTTTTATTTGAATTAATGTTCTCTGGTTATTTAACTAAACTAATGTATTTGAATAATATTAAATGTTTAAAATATTATTATAAAAGGGAAATAGAATAATCTTTAATCTTTATCACACTAGATACTTGTAGAATGTGAATATAGCTCGTAACACTTGAAGTCAAAATTGTATTTTTCGTCTTCAGTAATCTTCCAATTATCATCATGTAATAAAAATGGACAAGAAATTAGGCAAAATTAAAAAAATAAAATATGCAAAAAGGGAAAAATTACGTTATACGCTACATTCTTTTTAGTTTTTATTATTATTATTGTTATTATTATTATTATTATTATTATTTATTTTTTTTTTGTAGTTTTTTCTTGAAAGTGTTCAGAAATTTTCCTAATACTTAAATTCCGATTTATCTTTCTTAAATACACTGAACACCCGTTTTGAAATTTAATTGATTAATTTTTATTGCATACGACTTGAAACAGGTAAAAACCAGCACAATAACAATCCAGTTTGTTGTTTTATTACATACTTTTGTTGTCATTTGTTAATATACAAAAATCACCGATTTTGATGCCACGTGTGTGTTAATATAGAGAGCTGTTTTATTTGAATTAATGTTCTCTTCTTATTTAACTAAACTAATGTATTTGAATAATATTAAATGTTTAAAATATTATTATAAAAGGGAAATAGAATAATCTTTAATCTTTATCACACTAGATACTTGTAGAATGTGAATATAGCTCGTAACACTTGAAGTCAAAATTGTATTTTTCGTCTTCAGTAATCTTCCAATTATCATCATGTAATAAAAAGGGACAAGAAATTAGGCAAAATTAAAAAAATTAAATATGCAAAAAGGGAAAAATTACGTTATAGGCTACATTCTTTTTAGTTTTTTTTTTTGTTGTTTGTTTGTTTTGTTTGTAGTTTTTTACTTTCTTCTATCTTTACAAGAAGAAAGTATTGGATTCATGAAAATTTTCGAATTCCGGTTTTCGACGGATTTACACGTTTTAGGGGTCAGAGATTCCAAAAAACATTGTTTTTAAAAAATGTCTGTCTGTGACTCAGTGAGTCTGTCTGTCTGTCTGTGTGTATGTGACACAAATTTTGTGGGCGCTCTATCTCAAGAAATAATGCACGGAATTTAATAAAAATTGATATTCAGTTAGTCCATAATACAGATTGATGCTGAGTAGTTTTTGGTGTAAATCGCTCAAAAGGTGGCGCTGCTATGCTGCATTTTTCACGATTTTTGCAATAGCTCTATCTCAAAAACTATTGCACGGATTTCGATCAAACTTCAGATTTATTTAGTCCTTGATATGAATTGATGATGATTACGTTTTGGTGTAAATCGCCCAACAGGTGGCGCTGTTATGATGCATTTTGCAGGATTTACACGATTTCCTCAATAGCTCTATCTTAAGAAGTAACGCACGGATTTTCATCAAACTTCAGATTCAGTTAGTCCTTGATATGTCTTGCTACTGATTATGTGTTGGTGTAAATCGCCCAACAGGTGGCGCTTCTCTCCTGCCTTTTTCTCGATTGCCTCAATAGCTCTATCAATAGAACTAATGGACGAATTTTCATCTAATTTCAGATTTAGTTGTATGTTGACACAAGTTGTTGTTAATTAGGTTTTGGTGTTAATCACCCAATAGGTGGCGCTTCTATGCTGGAATTTTCACGATTTTCGTTATTGCTCTATCTCAAAAACTAATGTACGGATTTTCTCCAAACTTCAGATTCAGTCAGACGTTGACATAAATTGTTGCTGATTAGGATTTGGTATAAATCACCCAATAGGTGGCGCTGCTAGGCAGCATTTTTCTGAATTTAGACGATTTCAGCGATAGTCATATCTCAAGAACTAACGCACGGAATTTCATATCGTTAGATTCCTCATGAGATGCATAGATTGCCATTTAATTTTGGCAGTGTGATAGCGGATTTTGAAGTATTAACATGTATGAGATAGAAGAAGGTTTTGGGATTGGTACATCCGACTAGTTTTTGAAAGTGTTCAGAAATTTTCCCAATACTTAAATTCCGATTTATCTTTCTTAAAATACGCTGGACACCCGTTTTGAAATTTAATTGATTAATTTTTATTGCATACGGCTTGAAACAGGTAAAAACCAGCACAATAACAACCCAGTTTGTTGTTTTATTACATACTTTTGTTGTCATTTGTCAATATACAAAAATCACCGATTTTGATGCCACCTGTGTGTTAATATAGAGAGCTATTTTATTTGAAATAATGTTCTCTGGTTATTTAACTAAACTAATGTATTTGAATAATATTAAATGTTTAAAATATTATTATAAAAGAGAAATAGAATAATCTTAAAACTTTATCGCACTCGATATTTGTAGAATGTGAATATAGCTCGTAACACTTGAAGTCAAAATTGTATTTTTCGTCTTCAGTAATCTTCCAATTATCGTCATGTAACAAAAATGGACAAGAAATTAGGCAAAATTAAAAAAAATTAAATATGCAAAAAGGGAAAAATTACGTTATACGCTACATTCTTTTTAGTTTTTTTTTTTTATTATTATTACTTTTTTTTGTAGTTTTTTCTTGAAAGTGTTCAGAAATTTTCCCAATACTTAAATTCCGATTTATCTTTCTTAAAATACACTGAACACCCGTTTCGAAATTTAATTGATTAATTTTTATTGCATACGGCTTGAAGCAGGTAAAAACCAGCACAATAACAATCCAGTTTATTGTTTTATTACATACTTTCGTTGTCTTTTGTCAATATACAAAAATCACCGATTTTGATGCCACGTGTGTGTTAATATAGAGAGCTATTTTATTTGAATTAATGTTCTCTGGTTATTTAACTAAACTAATGTATTTGAATAATATTAAATGTTTAAAATATTATTATAAAAGGGAAATAGAATAATCTTTAATCTTTATCACACTAGATACTTGTAGAATGTGAATATAGCTCGTAACACTTGAAGTCAAAATTGTATTTTTCGTCTTCAGTAATCTTCCAATTATCATCATGTAATAAAAATGGACAAGAAATTAGGCAAAATTAAAAAAATAAAATATGCAAAAAGGGAAAAATTACGTTATACGCTACATTCTTTTTAGTTTTTATTATTATTATTGTTATTATTATTATTATTATTATTATTTTTTTTTTTTTTTTGTAGTTTTTTCTTGAAAGTGTTCAGAAATTTTCCTAATACTTAAATTCCGATTTATCTTTCTTAAATACACTGAACACCCGTTTTGAAATTTAATTGATTAATTTTTATTGCATACGACTTGAAACAGGTAAAAACCAGCACAATAACAATCCAGTTTGTTGTTTTATTACATACTTTTGTTGTCATTTGTTAATATACAAAAATCACCGATTTTGATGCCACGTGTGTGTTAATATAGAGAGCTGTTTTATTTGAATTAATGTTCTCTTCTTATTTAACTAATCTAATGTATTTGAATAATATTAAATGTTTAAAATATTATTATAAAAGGGAAATAGAATAATCTTTAATCTTTATCACACTAGATACTTGTAGAATGTGAATATAGCTCGTAACACTTGAAGTCAAAATTGTATTTTTCGTCTTCAGTAATCTTCCAATTATCATCATGTAATAAAAAGGGACAAGAAATTAGGCAAAATTAAAAAAATTAAATATGCAAAAAGGGAAAAATTACGTTATAGGCTACTTTCTTTTTAGTTTTTTTTTTGTTGTTTGTTTGTTTTGTTTGTAGTTTTTTACTTTCTTCTATCTTTACAAGAAGAAAGTATTGGATTCATGAAAATTTTCGAATTCCGGTTTTCGACGGATTTACACGTTTTAGGGGTCAGAGATTCCAAAAAACATTGTTTTTAAAAAATGTCTGTCTGTGACTCAGTGAGTCTGTCTGTCTGTCTGTGTGTATGTGACACAAATTTTGTGGGCGCTCTATCTCAAGAAATAATGCACGGAATTTAATAAAAATTGATATTCAGTTAGTCCATAATACAGATTGATGCTGAGTAGTTTTTGGTGTAAATCGCTCAAAAGGTGGCGCTGCTATGCTGCATTTTTCACGATTTTCGCAATAGCTCTATCTCAAAAACTATTGCACGGATTTCGATCAAACTTCAGATTTATTTAGTCCTTGATATGAATTGAGGATGATTACGTTTTGGTGTAAATCGCCCAACAGGTGGCGCTGTTATGATGAATTTTGCAGGATTTACACGATTTCCTCAATAGCTCTATCTTAAGAAGTAACGCACGGATTTTCATCAAACTTCAGATTCAGTTAGTCCTTGATATGTCTTGCTACTGATTATGTGTTGGTGTAAATCGCCCAACAGGTGGCGCTTCTCTCCTGCCTTTTTCTCGATTGCCTCAATAGCTCTATCAATAGAACTAATGGACGAATTTTCATCTAATTTCAGATTTAGTTGTATGTTGACACAAGTTGTTCTTAATTAGGTTTTGGTGTTAATCACCCAATAGGTGGCGCTTCTATGCTGGAATTTTCGCGATTTTCGTTATTGCTCTATCTCAAAAACTAATGTACGGATTTTCTCCAAACTTCAGATTCAGTCAGACGTTGACATAAATTGTTGCTGATTAGGATTTGGTATAAATCACCCAATAGGTGGCGCTGCTAGGCAGCATTTTTCTGAATTTAGACAATTTCAGCGATAGTCATATCTCAAGAACTAACGCACGGAATTTCATATCGTTAGATTCCTCATGAGATGCATAGATTGCCATTTAATTTTGGCAGTGTGATAGCGGACTTTGAAGTATTAACATGTATGAGATAGAAGAAGGTTTTGGGATTGGTACATCCGACTAGTTTTTGAAAGTGTTCAGAAATTTTTCCAATACTTAAATTTCGATTTATCTTTCTTAAAATACGCTGGACACCCGTTTTGAAATTTAATTGATTAATTTTTATTGCATACGGCTTGAAACAGGAAAAAACCAGCACAATAACAACCCAGTTTGTTGTTTTATTACATACTATTGTTGTCATTTGTCAATATACAAAAATCACCGATTTTGATGCCATGTGTGTGTTAATATAGAGAGCTATTTTATTTGAAATAATGTTCTCTGGTTATTTAACTAAACTAATGTATTTGAATAATATTAAATGTTTAAAATATTATTATAAAAGAGAAATAGAATAATCTTTAATCTTTATCGCACTCGATATTTGTAGAATGTGAATATA
The DNA here is from genome assembly GCA_963932465.1 of Maratus speciosus. NCBI lineage: Eukaryota > Metazoa > Arthropoda > Arachnida > Araneae > Salticidae > Maratus > Maratus speciosus. The sequence goes on along the minus strand of OZ010800.1, from coordinate 241,501,469 downwards.
GCTCGTAACACTTGAAGTCAAAATTGTATTTTTCGTCTTCAGTAATCTTCCAATTATCATCATGTAATAAAAATGGACAAGAAATTAGGCAAAATTAAAAAAAATTAAATATGCAAAAAGGGAAAAATTACGTTATACGCTACATTCGTTTTAGTTTTTTTTTATTATTATTACTTTTTTTTGTAGTTTTTTCTTGAAAGTGTTCAGAAATTTTCCCAATACTTAAATTCCGATTTATCTTTCTTAAAATACACTGAACACACGTTTCGAAATTTAATTGATTAATTTTTATTGCATACGGCTTGAAACAGGTAAAAACCAGCACAATAACAATCCAGTTTGTTGTTTTATTACATACTTTCGTTGTCATTTGTCAATATACAAAAATCACCGATTTTGATGCCACGTGTGTGTTAATATAGAGAGCTATTTTATTTGAATTAATGTTCTCTGGTTATTTAACTAAACTAATGTATTTGAATAATATTAAATGTTTAAAATATTATTATAAAAGGGAAATAGAATAATCTTTAATCTTTATCACACTAGATACTTGTAGAATGTGAATATAGCTCGTAACACTTGAAGTCAAAATTGTATTTTTCGTCTTCAGTAATCGTCCAATTATCATCATGTAATAAAAATGGACAAGAAATTAGGCAAAATTAAAAAAATTAAATATGCAAAAAGGGAAAAATTACGTTACACGCTACATTCTTTTTAGTTTTTATTATTATTATTGTTATTATTATTATTATTATTATTATTATTTATTTTTTTTTTTGTAGTTTTTTCTTGAAAGTGTTCAGAAATTTTCCTAATACTTAAATTCCGATTTATCTTTCTTAAAATACACTGAACACCCGTTTTGAAATTTAATTGATTAATTTTTATTGCATACGACTTGAAACAGGTAAAAACTAGCACAATAACAATCCAGTTTGTTGTTTTCTTACATACTTTTGTTGTCATTTGTTAATATACAAAAATCACCGATTTTGATGCCACGTGTGTGTTAATATAGAGAGCTGTTTTATTTGAATTAATGTTCTCTTCTTATTTAACTAAACTAATGTATTTGAATAATATTAAATGTTTAAAATATTATTATAAAAGGGAAATAGAATAATCTTTAATCTTTATCACACTAGATACTTGTAGAATGTGAATATAGCTCGTAACACTTGAAGTCAAAATTGTATTTTTCGTCTTCAGTAATCTTCCAATTATCATCATGTAATAAAAAGGGACAAGAAATTAGGCAAAATTAAAAAAATTAAATATGCAAAAAGGGAAAAATTACGTTATAGGCTACTTTCTTTTTAGTTTTTTTTTTTTTTGTTGTTTGTTTGTTTTGTTTGTAGTTTTATACTTTCTTCTATCTTTACAAGAAGAAAGTATTGGATTCATGAAAATTTTCGAATTCCGGTTTTCGACGGATTTACACGTTTTAGGGGTCAGAGATTCCAAAAAACATTGTTTTTAAAAAATGTCTGTCTGTGACTCAGTGAGTCTGTCTGTCTGTCTGTGTGTATGTGACACAAATTTTGTGGGCGCTCTATCTCAAGAAATAATGCACGGAATTTAATAAAAATTGATATTCAGTTAGTCCATAATACAGATTGATGCTGAGTAGTTTTTGGTGTAAATCGCTCAAAAGGTGGCGCTGCTATGCTGCATTTTTCACGATTTTCGCAATAGCTCTATCTCAAAAACTATTGCACGGATTTCGATCAAACTTCAGATTTATTTAGTCCTTGATATGAATTGATGATGATTACGTTTTGGTGTAAATCGCCCAACAGGTGGCGCTGTTATGATGAATTTTGCAGGATTTACACGATTTCCTCAATAGCTCTATCTTAAGAAGTAACGCACGGATTTTCATCAAACTTCAGATTCAGTTAGTCCTTGATATGTCTTGCTACTGATTATGTGTTGGTGTAAATCGCCCAACAGGTGGCGCTTCTCTCCTGCCTTTTTCTCGATTGCCTCAATAGCTCTATCAATAGAACTAATGGACGAATTTTCATCTAATTTCAGATTTAGTTGTATGTTGACACAAGTTGTTCTTAATTAGGTTTTGGTGTTAATCACCCAATAGGTGGCGCTTCTATGCTGGAATTTTCACAATTTTCGTTATTGCTCTATCTCAAAAACTAATGTACGGATTTTCTCCAAACTTCAGATTCAGTCAGACGTTGACATAAATTGTTGCTGATTAGGATTTGGTATAAATCACCCAATAGGTGGCGCTGCTAGGCAGCATTTTTCTGAATTTAGACAATTTCAGCGATAGTCATATCTCAAGAACTAACGCACGGAATTTCATATCGTTAGATTCCTCATGAGATGCATAGATTGCCATTTAATTTTGGCAGTGTGATAGCGGACTTTGAAGTATTAACATGTATGAGATAGAAGAAGGTTTTGGGATTGGTACATCCGACTAGTTTTTGAAAGTGTTCAGAAATTTTTCCAATACTTAAATTTCGATTTATCTTTCTTAAAATACGCTGGACACCCGTTTTGAAATTTAATTGATTAATTTTTATTGCATACGGCTTGAAACAGGAAAAAACCAGCACAATAACAACCCAGTTTGTTGTTTTATTACATACTATTGTTGTCATTTGTCAATATACAAAAATCACCGATTTTGATGCCATGTGTGTGTTAATATAGAGAGCTATTTTATTTGAAATAATGTTCTCTGGTTATTTAACTAAACTAATGTATTTGAATAATATTAAATGTTTAAAATATTATTATAAAAGAGAAATAGAATAATCTTTAATCTTTATCGCACTCGATATTTGTAGAATGTGAATATAGCTCGTAACACTTGAAGTCAAAATTGTATTTTTCGTCTTCAGTAATCTTCCAATTATCGTCATGTAATAAAAATGGACAAGAAATTAGGCAAAATTAAAAAAAATTAAATATGCAAAAAGGGAAAAATTACGTTATACGCTACATTCTTTTTAGTTTTTTTTTATTATTATTACTTTTTTTTGTAGTTTTTTCTTGAAAGTGTTCAGAAATTTTCCCAATACTTAAATTCCGATTTATCTTTCTTAAAATACACTGAACACACGTTTCGAAATTTAATTGATTAATTTTTATTGCATACGGCTTGAAACAGGTAAAAACCAGCACAATAACAATCCAGTTTGTTGTTTTATTACATACTTTCGTTGTCATTTGTCAATATACAAAAATCACCGATTTTGATGCCACGTGTGTGTTAATATAGAGAGCTATTTTATTTGAATTAATGTTCTCTGGTTATTTAACTAAACTAATGTATTTGAATAATATTAAATGTTTAAAATATTATTATAAAAGGGAAATAGAATAATCTTTAATCTTTATCACACTAGATACTTGTAGAATGTGAATATAGCTCGTAACACTTGAAGTCAAAATTGTATTTTTCGTCTTCAGTAATCGTCCAATTATCATCATGTAATAAAAATGGACAAGAAATTAGGCAAAATTAAAAAAATTAAATATGCAAAAAGGGAAAAATTACGTTACACGCTACATTCTTTTTAGTTTTTATTATTATTATTGTTATTATTATTATTATTATTATTATTATTTATTTTTTTTTTTGTAGTTTTTTCTTGAAAGTGTTCAGAAATTTTCCTAATACTTAAATTCCGATTTATCTTTCTTAAAATACACTGAACACCCGTTTTGAAATTTAATTGATTAATTTTTATTGCATACGACTTGAAACAGGTAAAAACTAGCACAATAACAATCTAGTTTGTTGTTTTCTTACATACTTTTGTTGTCATTTGTTAATATACAAAAATCACCGATTTTGATGCCACGTGTGTGTTAATATAGACAGCTGTTTTATTTGAATTAATGTTCTCTGGTTATTTAACTAAACTAATGTATTTGAATAATATTAAATGTTTAAAATATTATTATAAAAGGGAAATAGAATAATCTTTAATCTTTATCACACTAGATACTTGTAGAATGTGAATATAGCTCGTAACACTTGAAGTCAAAATTGTATTTTTCGTCTTCAGTAATCTTCCAATTATCATCATGTAATAAAAAGGGACAAGAAATTAGGCAAAATTAAAAAAATTAAATATGCAAAAAGGGAAAAATTACGTTATACGCCACATTCTTTTTAGTTTTTTTTTTTTTTTTTTTTTTTTTTGTTTGTAGTTTTTTACTTTCTTCTATCTTTACAAGAAGAAAGTATTGGATTCATGAAAATTTTCGAATTCCGGTTTTCGACGGATTTACACGTTTTAGGGGTCAGAGATTCCAAAAAACATTGTTTTTAAAAAATGTCTGTCTGTGACTCAGTGAGTCTGTCTGTCTGTCTGTGTGTATGTGACACAATTTTGTGGGCGCTCTATCTCAAGAAATAATGCACGGAATTTAATAAAAATTGATATTCAGTTAGTCCATAATACAGATGGATGCTGAGTAGTTTTTGGTGTAAATCGCTCAAAAGGTGGCGCTGCTATGCTGCATTTTTCACGATTTTCGCAATAGCTCTATCTCAAAAACTATTGCACGGATTTCGATCAAACTTCAGATTTATTTAGTCCTTGATATGAATTGATGATGATTACGTTTTGGTGTAAATCGCCCAACAGGTGGCGCTGTTATGATGAATTTTGCAGGATTTACACGATTTCCTCAATAGCTCTATCTTAAGAAGTAACGCACGGATTTTCATCAAACTTCAGATTCAGTTAGTCCTTGATATGTCTTGCTACTGATTATGTGTTGGTGTAAACCGCCCAACAGGTGGCGCTTCTCTCCTGCCTTTTTCTCGATTGCCTCAATAGCTCTATCAATAGAACTAATGGACGAATTTTCATCTAATTTCAGATTTAGTTGTATGTTGACACAAGTTGTTCTTAATTAGGTTTTGGTGTTAATCACCCAATAGGTGGCGCTTCTATGCTGGAATTTTCACGATTTTCGTTATTGCTCTATCTCAAAAACTAATGTACGGATTTTCTCCAAACTTCAGATTCAGTCAGACGTTGACATAAATTGTTGCTGATTAGGATTTGGTATAAATCACCCAATAGGTGGCGCTGCTAGGCAGCATTTTTCTGAATTTAGACAATTTCAGCGATAGTCATATCTCAAGAACTAACGCACGGAATTTCATATCGTTAGATTCCTCATGAGATGCATAGATTGCCATTTAATTTTGGCAGTGTGATAGCGGACTTTGAAGTATTAACATGTATGAGATAGAAGAAGGTTTTGGGATTGGTACATCCGACTAGTTTTTGAAAGTGTTCAGAAATTTTTCCAATACTTAAATTTCGATTTATCTTTCTTAAAATACGCTGGACACCCGTTTTGAAATTTAATTGATTAATTTTTATTGCATACGGCTTGAAACAGGAAAAAACCAGCACAATAACAACCCAGTTTGTTGTTTTATTACATACTATTGTTGTCATTTGTCAATATACAAAAATCACCGATTTTGATGCCATGTGTGTGTTAATATAGAGAGCTATTTTATTTGAAATAATGTTCTCTGGTTATTTAACTAAACTAATGTATTTGAATAATATTAAATGTTTAAAATATTATTATAAAAGGGAAATAGAATAATCTTTAATCTTTATCACACTAGATACTTGTAGAATGTGAATATAGCTCGTAACACTTGAAGTCAAAATTGTATTTTTCGTCTTCAGTAATCTTCCAATTATCATCATGTAATAAAAAGGGACAAGAAATTAGGCAAAATTAAAAAAATTAAATATGCAAAAAGGGAAAAATTACGTTATACGCCACATTCTTTTTAGTTTTTTTTTTTTTTTTTTTTTTTTTGTTTGTAGTTTTTTACTTTCTTCTATCTTTACAAGAAGAAAGTATTGGATTCATGAAAATTTTCGAATTCCGGTTTTCGACGGATTTACACGTTTTAGGGGTCAGAGATTCCAAAAAACATTGTTTTTAAAAAATGTCTGTCTGTGACTCAGTGAGTCTGTCTGTCTGTCTGTGTGTATGTGACACAATTTTGTGGGCGCTCTATCTCAAGAAATAATGCACGGAATTTAATAAAAATTGATATTCAGTTAGTCCATAATACAGATGGATGCTGAGTAGTTTTTGGTGTAAATCGCTCAAAAGGTGGCGCTGCTATGCTGCATTTTTCACGATTTTCGCAATAGCTCTATCTCAAAAACTATTGCACGGATTTCGATCAAACTTCAGATTTATTTAGTCCTTGATATGAATTGATGATGATTACGTTTTGGTGTAAATCGCCCAACAGGTGGCGCTGTTATGATGAATTTTGCAGGATTTACACGATTTCCTCAATAGCTCTATCTTAAGAAGTAACGCACGGATTTTCATCAAACTTCAGATTCAGTTAGTCCTTGATATGTCTTGCTACTGATTATGTGTTGGTGTAAACCGCCCAACAGGTGGCGCTTCTCTCCTGCCTTTTTCTCGATTGCCTCAATAGCTCTATCAATAGAACTAATGGACGAATTTTCATCTAATTTCAGATTTAGTTGTATGTTGACACAAGTTGTTCTTAATTAGGTTTTGGTGTTAATCACCCAATAGGTGGCGCTTCTATGCTGGAATTTTCACGATTTTCGTTATTGCTCTATCTCAAAAACTAATGTACGGATTTTCTCCAAACTTCAGATTCAGTCAGACGTTGACATAAATTGTTGCTGATTAGGATTTGGTATAAATCACCCAATAGGTGGCGCTGCTAGGCAGCATTTTTCTGAATTTAGACAATTTCAGCGATAGTCATATCTCAAGAACTAACGCACGGAATTTCATATCGTTAGATTCCTCATGAGATGCATAGATTGCCATTTAATTTTGGCAGTGTGATAGCGGACTTTGAAGTATTAACATGTATGAGATAGAAGAAGGTTTTGGGATTGGTACATCCGACTAGTTTTTGAAAGTGTTCAGAAATTTTTCCAATACTTAAATTTCGATTTATCTTTCTTAAAATACGCTGGACACCCGTTTTGAAATTTAATTGATTAATTTTTATTGCATACGGCTTGAAACAGGAAAAAACCAGCACAATAACAACCCAGTTTGTTGTTTTATTACATACTATTGTTGTCATTTGTCAATATACAAAAATCACCGATTTTGATGCCATGTGTGTGTTAATATAGAGAGCTATTTTATTTGAAATAATGTTCTCTGGTTATTTAACTAAACTAATGTATTTGAATAATATTAAATGTTTAAAATATTATTATAAAAGAGAAATAGAATAATCTTTAATCTTTATCGCACTCGATATTTGTAGAATGTGAATATAGCTCGTAACACTTGAAGTCAAAATTGTATTTTTCGTCTTCAGTAATCTTCCAATTATCGTCATGTAATAAAAATGGACAAGAAATTAGGCAAAATTAAAAAAAATTAAATATGCAAAAAGGGAAAAATTACGTTATACGCTACATTCTTTTTAGTTTTTTTTTATTATTATTACTTTTTTTTGTAGTTTTTTCTTGAAAGTGTTCAGAAATTTTCCCAATACTTAAATTCCGATTTATCTTTCTTAAAATACACTGAACACACGTTTCGAAATTTAATTGATTAATTTTTATTGCATACGGCTTGAAACAGGTAAAAACCAGCACAATAACAATCCAGTTTGTTGTTTTATTACATACTTTCGTTGTCATTTGTCAATATACAAAAATCACCGATTTTGATGCCACGTGTGTGTTAATATAGAGAGCTATTTTATTTGAATTAATGTTCTCTGGTTATTTAACTAAACTAATGTATTTGAATAATATTAAATGTTTAAAATATTATTATAAAAGGGAAATAGAATAATCTTTAATCTTTATCACACTAGATACTTGTAGAATGTGAATATAGCTCGTAACACTTGAAGTCAAAATTGTATTTTTCGTCTTCAGTAATCGTCCAATTATCATCATGTAATAAAAATGGACAAGAAATTAGGCAAAATTAAAAAAATTAAATATGCAAAAAGGGAAAAATTACGTTACACGCTACATTCTTTTTAGTTTTTATTATTATTATTGTTATTATTATTATTATTATTATTATTATTTATTTTTTTTTTTGTAGTTTTTTCTTGAAAGTGTTCAGAAATTTTCCTAATACTTAAATTCCGATTTATCTTTCTTAAAATACACTGAACACCCGTTTTGAAATTTAATTGATTAATTTTTATTGCATACGACTTGAAACAGGTAAAAACTAGCACAATAACAATCCAGTTTGTTGTTTTCTTACATACTTTTGTTGTCATTTGTTAATATACAAAAATCACCGATTTTGATGCCACGTGTGTGTTAATATAGAGAGCTGTTTTATTTGAATTAATGTTCTCTGGTTATTTAACTAAACTAATGTATTTGAATAATATTAAATGTTTAAAATATTATTATAAAAGGGAAATAGAATAATCTTTAATCTTTATCACACTAGATACTTGTAGAATGTGAATATAGCTCGTAACACTTGAAGTCAAAATTGTATTTTTCGTCTTCAGTAATCTTCCAATTATCATCATGTAATAAAAAGGGACAAGAAATTAGGCAAAATTAAAAAAAATAAATATGCAAAAAGGGAAAAATTACGTTATACGCCACATTCTTTTTAGTTTTTTTTTTTTTTTTTTTTTTTTTTGTTTGTAGTTTTTTATTTTCTTCTATCTTTACAAGAAGAAAGTATTGGATTCATGAAAATTTTCGAATTCCGGTTTTCGACGGATTTACACGTTTTAGGGGTCAGAGATTCCAAAAAACATTGTTTTTAAAAAATGTCTGTCTGTGACTCTGTGAGTCTGTCTGTCTGTCTGTGTGTATGTGACACAAATTTTGTGGGCGCTCTATCTCAAGAAATAATGCACGGAATTTAATAAAAATTGATATTCCGTTAATCCCTAATACAAATTGATGCTGATTAGTTTTTGGTGTAAATCGCTCAAAAGGTGGCGCTGCTATGCTGCATTTTTCACGATTTTCGCAATAGGTCTATCTCAAAAACTATTGCACGGATTTCGATCAAACTTCAGATTTAGTTAGTCCTTGATATGAATTGATGATGATTACGTTTTGGTGTAAATCGCCCAACAGGTGGCGCTGTTATGATGAATTTTGCAGGATTTACACGATTTCCTCAATAGCTCTATCTTAAGAACTAACGCACGGATTTTCATCAAACTTCAGATTCAGTTAGTCCATGATATGACTTGCTACTGATTCTGTGTTGGTGTAAATCGCCCAACAGCTGGCGCTTCTCTGCTGCCTTTTTCTCGATTGCCTCAATAGCTCTATCAATAGAACTAATGGACGAATTTTCATCTAATTTCAGATTTAGTTGTATGTTGACACAAGTTGTTCTTAATTAGGTTTTGGTGTTAATCACCCAATAGGTGGCGCTTCTATGCTGGAATTTTCATGATTTTCGTTATTGCTCTATCTCAAAAACTAATGTACGGATTTTCTCCAAACTTCAGATTCAGTCAGACGTTGACATAAATTTTTGCTGATTAGGATTTGGTATAAATCACCCAATAGGTGGCGCTGCTAGGCAGCATTTTTCTGAATTTAGACGATTTCAGCGATAGTCATATCTCAAGAACTAACGCACGGAATTTCATATCGTTAGAATCCTCATGAGATGCATAGATTGCCATTTAATTTTGGCAGTGTGATAGCGGATTTTGAAGTATTAACATGTATGAGATAGAAGAAGGTTTTGGGATTGGTACGTCCGACTAGTTTTTGAAAGTGTTCAGAAATTTTCCCAATACTTAAATTCCGATTTATCTTTCTTAAAATACGCTGGACACCCGTTTTGAAATTTAATTGATTAATTTTTATTGCATACGGCTTGAAACAGGTAAAAACCAGCACAATAACTATCCAGTTTGTTGTTTTATTACACACTTTTGTTGTCATTTGTCAATATACAAAAATCACCGATTTTGATGCCACGTGTGTGTTAATATAGAGAGCTATTTTATTTGAAATAATGTTATCTGGTTATTTAACTAAACTAATGTATTTGAATAATATTAAATGTTTAAAACATTATTATAAAAGAGAAATAGAATAATCTTTAATCTTTATCGCACTCGATATTTGTAGAATGTGAATATAGCTCGTAACACTTGAAGTCAAAATTGTATTTTTCGTCTTCAGTAATCTTCCAATTATCGTCATGTAATAATAATGGACAGGAAATTAGGCAAAATTAAAAAAAATTAAATATGCAAAAAGGGAAAAATTACGTTATACGCTACATTCTTTTTAGTTTTTTTTTTTATTATTATTACTTTTTTTTGTAGTTTTTTCTTGAAAGTGTTCAGAAATTTTCCCAATACTTAAATTCCGATTTATCTTTCTTAAAATACGCTGAACACACGTTTTGAAATTTAATTGATTAATTTTTATTGCATACGGCTTGAAACAGGTAAAAACCAGCACAATAACAATCCAATTTGTTGTTTTATTACATACTTTTGTTGTCATTTGTCAATATACAAAAATCACCGATTTTGATGCCACGTGTGTGTTAATATAGAGAGCTATTTTATTTGAAATAATGTTCTCTGGTTATTTAACTAAACTAATGTATTTGAATAATATTAAATGTTTAAAATATTATTATAAAAGGGAAATAGAATAATATTTAATCTTTATCGCACTCGATATTTGTAGAATTTGAATATAGCTCGTAACACTTGAAGTCAAAATTGTATTTTTCGTCTTCAGTAATCTTTCAATTATCGTCATGTAATAAAAATGGACAAGAAATTAGGCAAAATTAAAACTAGTCGGATGTACCAATCCCAAAACTTTCTTCTATCTCATACATGTTAATACTTCAAAATCCGCTATCACACTGCCAAAATTAAATGGCAATCTATGCATCTCATGAGGATTCTAACGATATGAAATTTCGTGCGTTAGTTCTTGAGATATGACTATCGCTGAAATCGTCTAAATTTAGAAAAATGCTGCCTAGCAGCGCCACCTATTGGGTGATTTATACCAAATCCTAATCAGCAACAATTTATGTCAACGTCTGACTGAATCTGAAGTTTGGAGAAAATCCGTACATTAGTTTTTGAGATAGAGCAATAAAGAAAATCGTGAAAATTCCTGCATAGCAGCGCCACCTATTGGGTGATTAACACCAAAACCTAATTAACAACAACTTGTGTCAACATACAACTAAATCTGAAGTTAGATGAAAATTCGTCCATTAGTTCTATTGATAGAGCTATTGAGGCAATCGTGAAAAAGGCAGCAGAGAAGCGCCACCTGTTGGGCGATTTACACCAACACATAATCAGTAGCAAGCCATATCAAGGACTAACTGAATCTGAAGTTTGATGAAAATCCGTGCGTTAGTTCTTAAGATAGAGCTATTGGGGAAATCATGTAAATCCTGCAAAATTCATCATAACAGCGCGACCTGTTGGGCGATTTACACCAAAACGTAATCATCATCAAATCATATCAAGGACTAACTAAATCTGAAGTTTGATCGAAATCCGTGCATTAGTTCTTGAGATAGAGCTATTGCGAAAATCGTGAAAAATGCAGCATAGCAGCGCCACCTGTTGAGCGATTTACACCAAAAACTAATCAGCATCAATTTGTATCAGGGACTAACTGAATATCAATTTTTATTAAATTCCGTGCATTTGTTCTTGAGATAGAGCGCCCACAAAATTTGTGTCACATACACACAGACAGACAGACAGACAGACAGACAGACTCACAGAGTCACAGACAGACATTTTGTAAAAACATGTTTTTTGGAATCTCTTGCTCCTAAAATGTGTAAATCCGTCGAAAACAAGAATTCGAAAATTTTCATGAATCCAATACTTTCTTCTTGTAAAGATAGAAGAAAGTAAAAATTAAATATGCAAAAAGGGAAAAATTACGTTATACGCTACATTCTTTTTAGTTTTTTTTTTTTTTTTTTTTTTTTTTTTTTTGTAGTTTTTTACTTTCTTCTATCTTTACAAGAAGAAAGTATTGGATTCATGAAAATTTTCGAATTCCGGTTTTCGACGGATTTACACGTTTTAGGGGTCAGAGATTCCAAAAAACATTGTTTTTAAAAAATGTCTGTCTGTGACTCTGTGAGTCTGTCTGTCTGTCTGTGTGTATGTGACACAAATTTTGTGGGCGCTCTATCTCAAGAACTAATGCACGGAATTTAATAAAAATTGATATTCAGTTAGTCCCTAATACAAATTGCTGCTGATTAGTTTTTGGTGTAAATCGCGCAACAGGTGGCGCTGCTATGCTGTATTTTTCACGATTTTCGCAATAGCCCTATCTCAAGATCTAATGCACGGATTTCGATGAAACTTCAGATTTAGTTAGTCCTTGATATGAATTGATGATGATTACGTTTTGGTGTAAATCGCCCAACAGGTGGCGCTGTTATGATGAATTTTGCAGGATTTACACGATTTCCCCAATAGCTCTATCTTAAGAACTAACGCACGGATTTTCATCAAACTTCAGATTCAGTTAGTCCTTGATATGACTTGCTACTGATTATGTGTTGGTGTAATTCGCCCAACATGTGGCGCTTCTCTGCTGCCTTTTTCACGATTTTCTCAATAGCTCTATCAATAGAACTAATGCACGAATTTTCATCTAACTTCAGATTTAGTTGTATGTTGTCACAAGTTGTTGTTAATTAGGTTTTGGTGTTAATCACCCAATAGGTGGCGCTGCTATGCAGGAATTTTCACGATTTTCGTTATTGCTCTATCTCAAAAACTAATGTACGGATTTTCTCCAAACTTCAGATTCAGTCAGACGTTGACATAAATTGTTGCTGATTAGGATTTGGTATTAATCACCCAATAGGTGGCGCTGCTAGGCAGCATTTTTCTGAATTTAGGCGATTTCAGCGATAGTCATATCTCAAGAACTAACGCACGGAATTTCATATCGTTAGATTCCTCATGAGATGCATAGATTGCCATTTAATTTTGGCAGTGTGATAGCGGATTTTGAAGTATTAACATGTATGAGAAAGAAGAAAGTTTTGGGATTGGTACATCCGACTAGTTCTTGAAATTGTTCAGAAATTTTCCCAATACTTAAATTCCGATTTATCTTTCTTAAAATACGCTGAATACCCGTTTTGAAATTTAATTGCTTAATTTTTATTGCATACGGCTTGAAACAGGTAAAAACCAGCACAATAACAATCCAATTTGTTGTTTTATTACATACTTTTGTTGTCATTTGTCAATATACAAAAATCACCGATTTTGATGCCACGTGTGTGTTAATATAGAGAGCTATTTTATTTGAAATAATGTTCTCTGGTTATTTAACTAAACTAATGTATTTGAATAATATTAAATGTTTAAAATCTATTTATATAAAATCCAAGTCTCTGTGTGTCCCTCACGATTCCGGTAGGACCGCCTCATTGAAATGAGTAATTGTTGAAAATAACTAATGCAGGGTTGCCAGATTAGCGCCAAATGTTAGCCATTTTGGTGATAGCTGGCTAATTTGGCGAAATTCCCATTTAAAACCATTAATCTTTCATAAAGGAGGCCACCAAAATTTAATTTAAATTCCGCTATTTTAAGATATTTTTCAAAATCAATGAGTGAGAATTTAAAGTACATCTTTACATCTTACTCCAGATGCTACTAATAAAATAACCGTCAACAGACGACGCTGTACTGTGTGAGCTTCTAACTGCGCGATTTTAATGCGGTTTAGGTAGTTTTCCAGTATAGGTGCCTTGGCGAAAAAGGAAATATGGCAACATATTTTCCTGTTTCATTTTATATACACACGTATTTTTTTTCAATATTTATGTGATTTATTTAATATAAAAAAGACGTTTCTCTAATTTTATAAAGAAACAGATGTGATTTGTACATAAAAACATCAATAATATACATATAAAATAAACATATAAAACAAACAAAAACGCTCATCAAGTTTGTTTTCATAGCTGTTTATATGATTTGATAACAAATCTCGATATTTTTCCGTTATACGGACATCATGCCAAAATGTATGCTAATGCGCCAATTATTTCAAAATGCTAAAAGATATTTGTAATTTTATGCCAGCAGTTTAATATGAGTTTTATTTTATTGCTTTATTTTATAACAGTTATTCGTTCACTCATTTTAAGTATATAATTGTGATTTAATGAAATAGTTCGTAAAAGTCTGGAATTTTCAAATGTTATATTTTTTAAATGCTCACTTTAGTATCGACAATGTTTTTTCTTTTATTTTTCAAATGCTTGAATTCACGTGATTTTCATTTTGCGCCATCTATTACGCTTAGCGACAAAGGTATCCGTATAACGGAAACGAACCCAAATCTTACTTTCTGATGCCCAAATTACACCAAGCTTTTTTTTTACAAAACGCCAAAGCTCCTACAGTGGAAAAGTACCAAATTGCCTATTATTTTGCGCTAGCTGTGTTATAGTTTGTACTATATGTAAGGGGTGTGGAGCGAAGAGTTTAAAAATTAAATATTAAAGTTTCGGCACAGATATCATATACGCCCCATATTGGCGCGATTTTTTTCTGACGCCAATGTCATATACACAACGGGTACTTAACTGACGGCAAAGTGTCGTTATTTTGCTTGATATGGTAACCCGGATGTTGTTGTTTATGCTGTTGATGTTTTCGCCAAATTGGCGTATATGACAACTGTGCCTAAGTTTCTATAAAGCAGTATAAGACTAAAAAATTAAGAATAAAATAAATGCAAAATAAGACTAAAGTAGAAAGAAAAATCATGCGTTAAGCATAGAATATGAAACACTTTCCAACACATCCTGAATGCTTTAACAAAACTTCGTTATTTGGGGAAATAAGGTAACTAAGTAAACATTTTAGGAGACGTATAAAAAATTTTAAAAATTGATTTCAGCAGTTACCGTCCATAGCCAATAGTATCGTTATTACATGCCACTATTTAGTCAAAATTTAATTTAAACTACTCTTAAAACTACTGAAATCACATTTCCAGATATCATCCATAGACGGTTATGTATCCAATTCTTTGCGTGACCCTGTATATAATTTTATCTATATTCTACAAACATTTCTTAGTAAACAAAATACAGTTCACCGTAAAAACTCCTTTAAACTCCCGTAAACTCCTTTAAAAACCACATTTAAGCAATTTACTCTCATACTCAGTAACCCTTACGAATTCCTTTGTGTAGCCCTGCATATGAACTGTAGCATTTATACACACAGTATAGTATGCATAAATATAGTGAAACATAAAAGCGCATATCATAATTAAAAATGCATTTCTAGCAATCATTGCTTATGTACAATACTTCGGAGAAAAGTTGCTTGGCGAGAAAGAAGTTTGCCAACGTATTTTCTGACAACCTATTTACTGCTTCATACTCACAAGCAATTTTTTCCATATGTTTGCAATTTATTTAGGTAGTTGTTAGCTATCCCGTCGACCAGTTTCGCAATTTATATAAATCGCCAAACCACTCGCCAAATTATACAAATTGACATAATTTTTATTTTAAACAACGAAAGATCAGTTAAATTAGCAAAACATTAATAAAAATACAAATATAACGTCGAATTAAAAATCACTTGATGACGTAAGAAACACATGATCATGTTTAATGTCAACCATTATTGACATTTAATCTTACAACTTGGCGACAGTAATTTGGTCGACGGGATAACTAACAAGTACCTTTATTTAATGTAAAAAAGCTATTTACCCATTTTTATAATAAACAGAAGTAATTTTGGCACAGATGTCATATTCGCCCCATATTGGCACGATATTTTTCCGACGCCAATTTGGCGAAAACATCAACAGCATAAACAACAGCATCCGGGTTACCATATCAAGCAAAATATCGACACTTTGGCGAGAGTTAAGTACCCGGTGTGTATATGATATTGGCGTCAGAAAAAATTCGTGGCAATATGGGGCGAATATGACATATGTGCCGTAATTTTTGCACAGATGTCATATACGCATCGGGGTTGGCGTGATTTTTCTCTGATGCCAATTTGGCCGAAATCTCGCTTTCGAATACCAGTTACTTATATATTTTTAAATTATTTGCTATCATTTTGAAAAGGAAATAACTATAAATAAATAAAAGTTTGAATAATAGCTATAGAACAAAACAGTTTATATTATTAAAAACAGAAAATAAAAGTAAATAAACAATTTATTAATAAATAAAAAACAATAGCCGGGTTACCATAGTAGGCAAAATAACAGAATTTTGGCACCAGTTAGGTATCCCGGTTCATATCTCAAATCTGTGCCGTAATTTGTATATAAAAAAATATGGTACTTTTCGGTTAGCCGGGCGCCAATGTTATATATACATATTTATATACATACATATTTACACATATATATGCATATATATTTACACATATATATGTATATATGCATATTTATTTACATACATATATATATATATGTAAATAATATATATATATGCATATTTATATATATGTATGTATGTAAATATGTATATATAACACTGGCGCCCGGCTAACCGAAAAGTACCAAAAATATTATATATATTTAGAAACGATTTTTTTATGTATATAAGTGCATACATAAACAAAAATAAAAGTTCATTGGATTTGTTTTCATAGCTGTTTATATATCTTGGCAACATATCTCACTTTCTGATGCCCGAATTGCGCCAAGCTTATTTTTTAAATGCGCTATAATGGAAAAGTACCTAAATAAATAATTAACAGAAATAACCAATTATATAAACAAAAACTTTTTATTTCGAGATCAAAGCATTGTTTTCAATTTCAATTAAAAATACATATATCCTTGGATAACTTTAGTTGAAATTAGGTTCACAGCTTAATATCTCATTCCATAAACCTAAACAAACACAAGTGATTCATTCATCGTGAAACTTAAAAAAATTTTAAATCATTGAGGTAATCATTCACATATTAAGTTCTCCAACAATCAATGGACAATATTCTAATGACATCATAGTAGGTAAAATGGTGGCGGTATCGTTTGTTTATGGTTTGAAATCACAAAGATTTAACTTTGCAATGTCTCTTAGTTACATTATTTTATTGTCATATTTATGAGCTCAGAACAAGAGAATATTTTTTCATTATTTAGTTATTAAAGACGGAAAAAATTATAAATACATGATTTGAAAAATTTAAATAATTTTCTTTCTTAATAGTAAAAAATAACATCGGGAAGTAACAGCGGGTTTAAGTTAAATAAGTTTAACTGATTAATTCTGTTGTAATATTCAAAATAACTATATTTATTAGATTTCAGTAAACAACATCAGGGCCCGATTAATCTTTGAATTTAGAGGAATTACAATGTAATTTCAGGACTTTTCTTTTGGAGAAGCTTTTCTAAATTTCATATATACATGGAAATTCTTCAGTGTTAGAAATATTATTCTTAGGACTGACATAACATGAGAACGGCCTGCAATTTTACACAAGTTTTTGAAAACTACTTTATATCAGAAATTTTGCTAAAAACTGGTTACTTTTTTGTTATAGCGGCCCACACTATTAGGATTATGACAAGTTCCAGCCAATTTCGCCAACGTCGTAACCAAGATCGTGAAGCACACACATATAATACCGTATAATACCATTTCATGAAATCGTATATGATAATTTAATAGTTTTTACCTTACTTCAAGTGTAAAATTTATTTATTTTTAAGGCTTAACAATCTAAATTGTCCAATATATGAATTTAAAAAAAAATGTAAACAAAGATTAAATAGACATGACCGCAAAAAGACACAAATCTGCATAACACTTGGAACCAAACTGTGCAGATTAGTGGTCTTCTACTGTACACAGTTTTTCATAAATGTGTTTCGTTCTTTAAATGTGCTATTTTCATCTATCACTGCGGGACAAGCGGGAAAACGCATATTCTTGCACATGAGTTGTATATATCTTTATATCTAAATTTCCGTCATTTTTGACGGGCTACCTTTCTAGTATTATTATAAAAGGGAAATAGAATAATCTTTAATCTTTATCACACTAGATACCTGTAGAATGTGAATATAGCTCGTAACACTTGAAGTCAAAATTGTATTTTTCGTCTTCAGTAATCTTCCAATTATCATCATGTAATAAAAATGGACAAGAAATTAGGCAAAATTAAAAAAATTAAATATGCAAAAATGGAAAAATTACGTTATACGCTACATTCTTTTTAGTTTTTTTTGCTATTAATTTAATCACTATTTTACGCGTACGTTTGCAAATTTTCTATAACGTAGAAATTCATAATTATACATAATTATTATCTTTATTTAATTCAAGTTAGAATATTCGATTCAGAGAGTTCAGTAAATTTCGTCGTTTTAAATAATATATATTACTAGAACTTGAATTTAATGAATTTAATACATATTTCAAGAATCAATACTCAAAGTCTTCTCGACTTTCTTTCTTTTTTTTTATATTTGAGTATATTGATTTTCTATAAAATGTTTAGGTACTTGTTAGTTATCCCGTCGACCAAATTACTGTCGCCAAATTGTAAGATTAAATGCCAATAATGGTTGATCGCAAATGTCATAACCACTTGACAACACATGTTTACTTCATCAGGTGATTTTTATTTCGACGTATTATTTTTATTTTTATTAATGTTATATTAATTTATTTGTTTTTTCGTTATTTAAAATAAAAATTATGTCAATTTTTATAATTTGGTGGGTGATTTGGCGGTTTATATAATTTGGCGAAATTGGTCGACGGGATAACTAACAAGTACCAAAGATTAATATGCAGTTTCAATTTGGACTATTGTAATAACCACAGTGAAGAATTTCTGAAAAATACTTTTAAAACTTTTCAAGATAGCCCTGCGTTAAGCTTTAAAATATTACATGAAACTATTTTTAATTTTTTAGCATACATCCTATTAGTATTCTACATTTGCAAAGAAAAACAGGTTGTCCGAAAATTTCTGGACACATTTTAACATTCAATATGAAATCTAGTAATACTCGTACAAGAGTGCTGTTTGGACTGAAATGCTTCTCAGGATGAAAAATTTCCTTCAAACGAATGAAGATAATTAGTTTCAAATTTTGATCATAGATGGCGTCACTTGTCCGTATGTTTGGTTTCAAACGCGTTTTCCCGATTAATTTTGAAGGTGTGACACATAAATGACTACTTCCAGCGCTAGGAGTCATTATTTCTGTGTCACATCCTCAAAATTAATCTGAAAATCAGAAAAAAAAAAAAAAAAACTCATGTTTGAAACCAAAGACACGGACAAGTGTCGCCATCTGTGATCGAAATTTCGAACTAATTATTTCCCTTCGCTTGAAGAAAACTTTTCATCTTGAGAAGCATTTTAACCCAAACCGCACTCCCGTACAACATTAACTTGATTTAATATTGAATATTAAAATGTGTCCAGGAATTTTCGGACAACCCTGTAGTTTGCTTTATCACTCTGGAAATTAATTTTACATGAAATGTGAAAACTTTTTACACCTTAGTATTATTATTTTACTAGCACTTTTTAAAAGAGGTAATTTGTTTGGTATTAGCTGTTTACTTGATATTTATTATGCAATTTCTAATAAAAAACACTTAAAGTTAAGGGAGTTGGTTTAACTTCAGTAATTTTCTAGTTTTAATCAGAGGATATAAATTATTGACTTGGAATGAAAAAACTTAACGACAGAATCGATAAGCATTTGGATGGCATCATGTAGTTAAGGCCTCTAGTCCAGTGAGGAATTTCTTGCCATTTTGATACTGCTTCCGTACACAGTAAGAATACATTTTATCAATAAAATAACTTTGTTTTAACTTTATGAGCAAAGATATCCTGCTTGAAAGTTAAATTTGACTAAAACCCCACGTAAAATTATAGGTAATTGCATTTTCAAAGGAATATTTCCCAAACTATTCTCAAAACGACTAATAAATGGTGCCATTTTATTTGTTGTGGTTTATTTATTGTAGATTATTTATTGTGGTATAGTGGTGTTTAAGGTTAAATTTTTAACTTTAAACTTATTTAAGTTTTGATATAACTCGTGAACCACTTGCCCGATTTCATTACTTTTTTTTTACTTCCTCCTGAAAAAAAGGTTCATTGTTAATTTGTATTCAGGATTTATAAAAATATTACTTACAAAACTTATAATAAATTTAAAAGCATAAAAAAACAGGATTTTTGAGAGTGATTTTTATTTCGAAGAATATTTTTTCAAAATTTTCTAACGAAGTTAATAATTCTGAAGACAATTCTTTAAAAGTATAACATAAAAACTCTGTGCAAAATTTCATGAACATATCTTGCATGAAGGGTTAGATATATCCTTTTAAGCATGACAAATTATGCAAAAATCCATTCTGAGATAAATGGACTTAAAGTTTTAGTTACGGTCTTGGAAAGACTGAGAGTACAACACAAAAATTGTTATATCTGCTGATGCAATTGCAGTAGAAATACACGGCTTGCATATTTCAATTTATTTTACAT
Source organism: Maratus speciosus (assembly GCA_963932465.1). Classification (NCBI taxonomy): domain Eukaryota; kingdom Metazoa; phylum Arthropoda; class Arachnida; order Araneae; family Salticidae; genus Maratus; species Maratus speciosus. The sequence continues at coordinate 241,480,909 of OZ010800.1, read as the reverse complement.
TGTATTATAATAATAATTAAACAAAAAAGCAGTTGTTTTGATAATCTTGACACCGGACCGCCTTAAGCTACTAAAAGTTATTCAAAAGCACGAAAGAATAATTAAAAAAAAAACCTTGTCACACCCCTAGTAGAAATCCGAACTCAGTTCCTGACTAATTTTAACCACACTAACCCATGATTTTAACTTAAGGAATGAATTAACCCTTAAATGCCGGGTGTTGCTTTTCGGCAACATACCCAATTTAGGCTCTAAAATACTATTATAAAAATATTGAAGCTATAACGCCTAATGTTGCCAATAAAATACATTCTGAAAATATTATTAAATCGATTTTCAACATGTAGATGGCAACACTTGTGCTGTTTAAGAATAAAGATAGGGTTATTTTTTCAATTGTTGCTACTTGTTTTTTTTTTTTTGTTTGTTTGTTTGTTTTTTTGTTTTTTTTTTGTTTTGTTTTGTTTGGAAGCTTGCGAAATACCCTATTTTGTTCTGCAATGAACAAGTAAAATTTATTTCTTATTATAGTTCCTAAAATTCTTGTGTGTTGAATATTATAGAATTTTATCAAGGAAAATTATTTTTTCAATTAAAGACCAGTATTGCCGATTAGTAACAAACTGTCTTTTAGCCATAAACTACACTTAAAACAAAATATGATTTTTTAAAGTATTTTTCCCATGATTTATTTAAAAAATGAAAGCCGAAAAACATTATTACAATGATTTTTGAAAAATCAGGCATTTAAGGGTTAAATCGCCTAGTGAAATTTGATTAAAGCACATAAAATGAATTTCTCTTGTCACTTCGCATTCATGAAATATATCAGAAATCTAGAAATTAATAAATTTAACTAAACATGTTTAGAATAACTAAAACATAGGTTAACCACTGCAACCGCACTCTACAGTTTCAATTTTCATTACATTTAACAAATTACTATCGTCAATTTTAAATTACGATAATTCAGGATCAACAATCAGGAAAATTTAGCAATTTCGGATGATTAAAAAAAATGTGTAGCTCCAACATCTATGAATAAAAGAATTCGCAACCCAGTAACATCTTTACAAAATATACTTCATCATACATCACAGTCTCATCTACGATTCAGATATACAACGCAATCTAGCTGTTATTTTAAGAGTTAGATAATTTGAAATCGATATAACTACAATGTTGCTTATAAAAAAATAGAACTGTTATATCACTTTTTAAAGAGATACCAGATAGTCAGTGTATTTGAAAAATATTTTTGAGAAAATTTTTACAGAATATTTCGATAGCAGATTTTAGTTCGTCTTTACCGACGTAAAACTTGCCTTTTGCATAAATATCTCTCATTATTATTCCCCACATGTTATATAATAGTGTACCAGTTTTTTTTTTTTTTTTAATACATATCGCTCACCCGCTTGAAAAGTGACGCATCTCGCAAAAATTTTGCGTTTTATTCCATTAATAGACGTGTCTTGCTACACAAACAGTTTAGTTGGTTTAGTTATACGGCAAATCACTTTATTACGCTATATGTCCATTTGGGACCTCAGTAGAAGGGCGGATTGTGAGAGGAGGTAAAATTACCCAACGCTCCAAATCTCATCGTACGTATTCATTCTTAATGGTTTTATGCTTTTACGCACGTTTTTATCCCTGCACACTGAAAAAAATGAAGTGCTCAAAAATGAGTAAATCGATGTACTCATATGGAATTGAGTATGTTTGGATCAAAAATGAAACATGTGTTTTCTAAATTTTGAAACATCTCATGTTATCAAACCCAAACAAAACGATAATTTCGTACCCTGTAATGGTTCATTTCCTTTATGATGGCATAAAAGATTTTCATGATGATAGAAATAATAAATTATGCATAGTATTTTAAAATAATTTAAAAGTGCTTACAAATAAAGCTCTTGTTATAAAAATATTCGATTTCGGTATCTTGCTAATAATTTTGCTATTCTTCTTAATAAATAATCAATTAAACATTTCTTGTTAATAATTGTGAACGGGAAATAAATGTCAGTACATTTTTACTTGAATTTGTAGGTTCAGGGGCAGTACACAACGATTTATATTTGAATCCAACCGTGGAATCAAAAATGAGTATATGTGTTTCTCAATTTTGAGTACATTTGGATCGGAGCTATTTTGAGTATGTGACGTATTTAAAATTGAGTACTTTTTACTTAATTTTGATTACCCATTTTTTTCAGTGCATGCAAATCTAAGTCCTGAAATTACATCTTATAGTAAAATTATGCAAATTGTCTTTTGCCTCTCCTGTAAAATTTACATTTGTCGAGATGTGTCACTTTTCTTGCTGGTGAGCGATATAATCTGTTATTTTAAATGTACGATAGCTCAAATCTTGCATCTTTTTAGATTTCTGTAGTTCGTGCAAGAGCTCGTACATGTTTTCGGAATCTATGGTAATTTGGCTTGACAATTCTAGTATGGTTCTACAATTATTTCAATTTTCAATTGTTTCCTTTATGGATATATTATGGGTATTTTTCGTAACAGGTTTGAATTTTCTCTTTTATTTTTAGGATCCCCCCCCCCCCTCCCATCCATTTGTCTATGAAGAATTCTATGTTGTCTTTATTATCGTTATTTATATATATAAAAGCAGTTATAATTGTGTTATTCCAAGGCAAGGAATAGAGGATCTTAACCTTTTAGCAGCAGTGGTCCCAGATAGGGACCACCTAATTTAATTCCAAACTTACAAACGGCACCAAGAATATTTTAATAAAATTTTGCTTTTACAATGAAATTTTAAAGTAACGAGTTTTTTTTCTAAAAATGTCGTTTGTAAATTCCGGTGTCAGTCAATCATTTCATCATTTTACGAACACACGTTCATTTTACGTTCTGTGCCGGGAAGGGTTAAACAATATTTTAAAATCGATTAATTTCATTATCATATATGCAGACTGTATTTAACATTTTCAACAGAATATTTTGCTTTTTTTTCTCATTCATTTATCAATTTATTAAATACATAGTTTATGCATTTCTTATCGTACCAGAAATTTATAATTACACAAATTCATTTTCGTTTAAATGAATTTAATAATATTCCATTCCATGCAATTTATTAAAATATAAATTGATAGCTCATGGATACCCTGAAGAGTGATAAGTTTATTCAAAAGATTCCTCAAATCTTATTGATAAATTAACAGAAAAAATAAATTAATGAGCTCAATATATGTCTAAAGAATCAATGACCGAAGTTTTCCTCCTTTCATTTTTCTATCCTTTTCCAATATATTGATTTTCTTCAAAATGATAAATGTGCTTTTTATATCTTTTAAAATACACAAATGTCCATTGAACTTTCCGCGATGAAGAATATCCAAAAAATACCCAAAAGACAATCCTTCTTAGCGCCAATTATTAAACGGATCAATTTTTAAATAATTTACCAGTAGATTGTCACGCTGTTTTACATTCATCGAACCTAATATATATATATTCATTTTTTTACAGTTATTAAAAGAAACTTTGACTTAAATGGCCTCGAAAATGATGGGGAAAAACAAGTGAAGCATTTCTGCTGATGGAAGCATGCCTTTTGAATTAGCAGTTTTGTAATTGACTATTGGGTAATATAAGAGTATCTCTTAAGGAGGCCCGGGACACATTTTACAATAATTTTTATTTATTGAATTAAAATTTTGAATTATTTTGTGATTTTTATCCATATTATTTGTAAACAAAATGACATGATAAAATTTCTTACATTTTTTTTATTTAAAATTTATTAAAAAAAGTTAGGTAAATTAAAATCGCTATAACTCAAAATATTATTTCTAGAACTTGAATTTTTTTTTCATTTAAATAAACAGAAATATGTAAGTTTTAATTTAGATTCAGCATTTAAAAAAATAAAAAAATGTTTGAAAAAAAATATTTAATCTAAAAATTTAAAAAAATCATATTTTCAAAATTAAATATTTTTCCTCAAATTTGCGGAATCAGAATTAAAGTAAAACAATTGAAAAAGACATGTTCCAAGTTTCAGTCGTTTATCTTTAACGGTTCTTGACTTATAAGAATTTAAATACGAGAATTGATGAAAAAACCCGGCATGAAGAAAATCACAAGATCTTTGACCTCCATGACAACCATTGTTTGAAAGCAAGATTTGGAAAGCAAATCAAAGCAAAATTAATAATATTTCTTGTTCTAATTAAGATAATAGCATTATTTAAACGTCATTTTAAGCAGAAGAATACAGAGAAATATTTAATGCAATATTTTTTTATTTATTTACTTATTTATTTATTTTTGAAAATTCGAAGATTTTTGTGTCTCGGACGCCCTTTAGGAGGGATTTGCTTGTTTCGGTAGGAATAATCGATTTTGTTTACATTTTTATATTCCATATTGACTGTGGATTATCCATGTGAAACGATTTGGTCAAATTCTAAGTCCTTTCTTAGTTTGCTGGTGCTTAAGAGGCTACTTCAGTCAGCCGAAAAGACCCGTTCGCTAATGTTAATCCTATGGAAGAAATTTATAAAGATATCTCGGTTGCATTTCAATATTTTTGAATGATTTCTTTTGCATTGGATAGCTGAGATCAATCTGTACGCAGGCCGTTTTTTACTTTTTAGATTTTCATTGCAGATTTTCTTTATGAGGATGTTTTCATTTTCGAAACCGGTTCCGAAAATGAAAGTGTCCCCATAAAAAATATCTGTAAACAAAATCGAAAAAGTAAAAAACAACCTTTGTACATATCGATCTCAGCTGTCTAATGCAAAAGAAATCATTCAAAAATATTAAAATGCGACCGAGATATCTTTATAAATTTCTTCCATAGGATTAGCATTAGCGAACGGGTCTTTTCACTTGACTGAAGTAGCCTCTTAAGCGTAACACGTCCATAAGCTTACACTGTTTTGGAGCACTATAAACGCATTTTACACAAAATGACGTTTTTCAAACTGGGCGTGATCAGAACGCAAAAAACTATAAAACCGTTCTTTCTAATTTTTTTAATTAAAGGTTATATAATTTAATAGAGCTTGGACCACTTTCAGCCGTTTTTATATAAAACAAATACTTTTAGAAGCACGCCAAAGTGCGAAAAAAAGGGTCAGAAACAAACCCTTTTTTTTCAAATGGCTGTCACTTTGCTGATTTTTAATTTTTTACTCCAAAGTGCTTCAAGCTCCAGACAATATTATCTTTTTTTCATGATCCTTAACAAAAATTGATTGCAAATGACCCTGGTGATCTATCGGATTCCGCCAATTGGAAGTGCACGGCGCGCACATAGGACATACACCCACTCAACTCGAAACCACACCATCAATTTTTTATTTAAACAAAATTGAAATGTTCCTCAAATGACAGTACATAACTTGCAAAAAACCCGGACCTAAAGTCTTTATTCCTATTTGAGCAAAATATGCTTTAAAACACCCTTTTTTCGGAGTTCTAGAGCCAAATCTCGCATCTCGTTTTCTGTCAAAATAAAAATGTATGAAAGTCAATCGTCAGAAAAGCCTCTTGGGCAATTCCATCGTAACTGACGTAACATTTTATCATCGAATTTTGTTTTCAAATCTGTGTAGAAAATTTACTAATAAAGCTACAACAAATTTTTACAATTTAAAATATTTCTTACTAAGGTCTTAATACCTGCAGATTATTTCAATCTCTCTTTGAGTCCCAAAAATTGCAATTCAAAATTCTGTAACTGACGTAACATAAAATATACAAACTTTTTTTTCTGCCTTCACTGAAGTGTAAAAATTATCAAAACTATCCAGTTAAAAAAGGGGATTTAATGTTCTCAACAACACTAAGTAATGCCAAATTATAACAGTAACTTGTTTAATTAATTTCTGAACAATAAAAAAGAAAAAAAAAATGGCATTTACACGTGAAATTGACATAACTTTTATTGTGTAACTGACGTAACATTATGACTTTACAAAGACAATAATGGTACTTAACTTAGTTTGTAAACAGTAATTTGCAATGCCGTTTTATTAGGATTTTTCTATAGAATATAAAAATATCAAGTTTTCCAATCATACCCTTAAATTAAACATATTATAAATTTGATTCCCTCACCACCCCAAAAATGAGGATTTTCTGTGGAATTGCCCTCTTTACCTATTTATTCCTAGTGTCCCATTTTTGGGACGCTTCGAATTTTAATGAATTTTTATAATTTTCTTCTTATTTATAACATGAAAATTTTATAAAATAATTAACTATAAATGTCATCATCTATTTCCGAAAGATGACAGCATAAGAGGGATAATTATTTCCTTAAATGAAGGCTTTTTTCGGAGTTTGTGGATTTTTCATTTATCAAGATGGCGAAATGTAAAAAGGAAGTTTATTTTTGTTTTTTCCTACCAAGGATTAAATAAGTCATAATCTTATCTTGTAAACTTCTTTGAAATACGTATTTTTTAAAATTGTGAGATTAATGTTCAAGCCTATTTTTTATGCATTTTTGTAACGTGTAAAATGTAGGGCGCTAAGCACAAATGGGTACATATTTTTCATTAGCCATTTAGAGGACAGTTATTTATGTGAAGTCCTTTTCAAGATGATTAACAAACAAATTGTTTTTAAGCCTCAAATACGATTATTCTATGTTTATTATTACTAATACTTATAATGACATTAGTCTCTGTAAAAATTAAATATATTTTTTTAGTAGTTCATAAAAATACTAATTACAGTATATAATATGTAATTTATAAGCTTATTTTAAAATATTATTCAGACAATTCAATTATAAATTCAGACAATACATCTAATTATGCATATTATATTATTACAAATATTATGCATATCCCCATATTTAGTACGCTTGCATTTTATCAAATAAATGCAAAAAAAATTTGCGTAAATTTTTTTTAGTATTTTTCCAGTTCATTTTGCAACTTTTTAAGGGATTTTATCAACAAAATTGAGAAAACAAAATTCAGGCAAAAATGGGTTAAGCACGATGCGTAATTGATAATATGTAATTTCGTCAAATATTGTAATACATATTCTACGCTTTGTATTACTGCTAAGCAATTGGTGCATTGTTGTATTTAACATTAGATACATTTAATTTTCTATAATTTAAAATATATTAGACATTAAAAAGTAATTTATACATATTATATTAAAATCTGCCTGTTGTTTGTATTTCACAACTCCTCCTCCTAGACCCTAGAGTATGGAACACAGCGTGTTAAAATTAGCACTAGTTATTCTCATATATCTGAGGATGCCATATAATGTAACAGAATTTTAATATATTTGAAATAGTTTCCGATATATTAATATATTTTGTAATTTTTAATGACATTTCTTTAACGATGGCAACTGAGGTAATCCATTTTTGTGGATAAATGGGCGAAAAAGGAAAACGAAAGGATTGTTATACTTTTTTATGTAATTCTCAAATTAAAAATTCAAATTATATTTTATTTGAATAGATGATGCAAAAACATCGCCATTAAATTACGTTTTTCAAGGTAATTTAAAGAAATAAAAGCATAACTTCATATATTCAAGCTTGCTTAAAGAGTTTATGCTACAAAACTAAAAATCATCTGTAGACAAGTTGACATCTTAAAAATCAATCTATCGTAACTCTTTTCGTTTTTACATAGCACCCAGCATTTTTAACATAAACAAATTTTAGTTACTTGTGTTTAACAGGACAATTACTGCTAGTATTCAGAAGTAATGAATTTAAAGAAGAAACAAAGCATTTCAACTCATTATTTATGACTCTTAAAATTTGTCACAGGGACGCAAAAAGTGAAATAATTAAGAGAGAGAATGACGACATATTTTAAGCATTTATATGAATTTCTAAATCTGAAATAATTTTTTATAAGATTGTCAAGATGACGTCATTTTTAATGAACATTGTTAAAATGACGTCATTTTTGTTACACCAGCTGCAAAGGTTTATGCCAATAGCATAACCTTGAAAGTACCAAACTTTTTATCATATCTCAAGTAGTTGAAAATTTGCACTGCAATTTTATTTTGTCGGAGCACAGCTCCGGCTTCCCTGCAAAAAACTGCACTTTTGTTAGCACGATAGTGTCCAAAATATTTGTCGCATCGACACAAAAAAAGAGGTACACGTGGGTGGTGCCAAAATCTCGGCGGATATTCAGAATCAAAAATATTCGTCAACCCTAACACCCATAAACGTCGGCTTTCAATTTTCCTATAGAGATAACATTGCGATTGTTTATTTCTATATATTTAAAAAACAAGGCTTGCATGTTCACATGCAAAGTCGTAGCCGACAAACTTGATTTCAAGTTTGGAAGTATACACGTATGTATTAATAACCTATTGTGTATTGCAATGTTTTTAAAATGATAAATGTAAATATGAGAGATGCGTATGTAAATTTTGAGACGGTGAAAATGATATTAAGTTTAGATTTCACGTGAAAAATAATTATATGATTCACTAAAGGTGACATTATTTTTTATGAATTTAAATTGGTATTTCAAACATAAGAACCTCAATGGGTAATTTCATCATAATTACTTATATACACTGGCCTCCAAACGTTAAGGTATCGGGACTGGATGCTTTCGATTGCACATGTTTTGTCGAATATCTACAAAAATTATTGGCGAATTGTTCTTGAACTTCTGGGATGAAAAGAACATGTTTGATTTCATATTTCTTGGTGAAGATTTAGTCGGGAATACAATTAGGGGGCTAATAATAAATTTAATAATAAAACAATATTGCGATCACCTATGCAACAGAAAATGCTGGAAATGGTTTGTCACTGTGTTAAATGACTATTTGGGTCTATTTGGGTCAACGTTTGTGTGCATTTGTGTAAGCAAAGCGCTCATATTCGTGAAAATGTTATTGTGTCTGTGAAAAATTCAAAAGTTTTTTGCTTATAGCATACAGAGCTTTCAACCAAATTTAACACAACTTTCCGAAATCTTACCAAAGAATAGTAGCAACAGTATACTGCAATTAAAACATGAATATATCGAATATTTGATCAGATATGAGCATTTTTATGAGATAATTTTTAACTGCGCATGCGCGGAAGATTTCAAAATTTTTATTTCATAATTTGGTAGTCAGTATTTTGGGGCAACTTCTATAAAAAGTCCAGTCAAATGTTGTGAAAACTTAGAAAGATATAGTGAGCTGATAGAAAAGTTGTGGAAAATCCCTTATAATAAAGCTATTTTTAGGAAGCAACTCACTATATCGACCCTAATTTTGTGAATTCTTTCGATATTTGACTGGACTTTTTGCAGAAGTTACCACAGAATACTGACTACCAAATTATGAAATAAAATTTTTGAAATCTTCCGCGCATGCGCATTTAAAAATTATCTCATAAAAATGCCCATATCTCATCAAATATTCAATATATTCATGTTTTAATTGAAGTGCACTGTTGCTACTATTCTTTGGCAAGTTTTCGAAAAGTTGTGTTAAATTTGGTTGAAAACTCTGCATAAGCAAAAAACTTTTGAATTTTTCACAGACACAATAACATCTTCACGAATATGAGTGCTATGTTTACACAAATGCACTCACACGTTGAACAGGACCCAAATAGTTATTTAACACAGTGACAAACCATTCCCAGCATTTTCCGTTACATAGGTGATCGCAAATATTATTTTATTATTAAGTTTATTATTAGCCCCTAATTGTCCTCCCGGCTAAATCTTCACAGAGAAATATGAAATCAAACATGTTCTTTACATTCCAGAAGTTCAAGAACAATTCGCCAATAATTTTTGTAGATATTCGACAAAACGTGTGCAATCGAAAGCATCCAGTCCCTGTACCTTAACTTTTGGAGGCCAGTGTAGTTTTTTTTTTTACTTTGAACAGTCGAAATTTAGGAAATTAGTATTTGGGTAACTTTAAGTTAAAAATAATTTCTTTTGTCGAAATTCGACGGGTTTCGTCGCGTTATTAATTAAAACATTAGCTCCATTTTTGTAAATTATGCATTTTAACTTCATTCGGATCGTTATGGCGTCGCCAGCATTTGTGACCTGAGATACAGATTGACTTTCAGAAGTTTTACTCCCTACGTACGTAACGATCACGTGTGTTTATTTTTCGTGTGAACCTTTCATTCTCCGTAACCTTCCAAATCGATGCAATTCATTTTGAATTTTAAGTTAAGAGAAATGAATTGAAATCGAATACGGAGAATACCATTTGGGTATTAACCACATGGTAACGGATTCCGTATTATCCGCATGGCTACAAATGATAATCAAAGAAATCGAGGAAAATATAATGTCATATATGTATTACTTATATGTATGTATGTTTGTATTCAGGCGTATGTATGTAACTTCCCAATTTCGTACTTTTAAGGTTTTAGGTAATTTTACTGGAAAACGCCCAAATGTCGCTGAGATTGGCGAGAAATTTGACATTAATATATATGATTATGCATATGATCTGGAAAATGGTTACAACAATTAAAAGAAAGAAATTGAGATGAAAAGAGTTATTTAGCGTAATTCTATGTGAAAAAGTCGCATACTAATAACCCAGATGTCTTCCGAGTATTTCCAGAATAACGATTTAACAATAACTCAGATGAGTAAAGGTATCAATTTTGATTGAGGAATATAGCAGACTACCTATGTGTGTGTGTTACATATGCGTTATAAACATTTCCCAGGTACCATATTAAAAAAGTCTGGGCTCTGACAGACTTGCAAGTTTTTGAAGCTGATTCGAAGTTTTCTGCTGCTAACTCGATCGATCCAGTTTCAATTTCGGACTTTCTCAAAGATGGGGGGTGTCCTACATTAAACAAATCAAAATTGCTCAAATACATCCGTTATCCTTTGTTTTTACAACAGACTCTCTTATCCAATGGTTTTTTGTTTTTACTTTTAACATTTATGAATTATTCTAAAGACCAAAAAATTACGCTGCATAAAAATTTTGACAATTCGGACACCAGATTTACAGATGAGCAGCAGAAGATATTTCAGTTATACACTGAACAGCTTTCGTCTTTGCAAACAAAAGTGACAAATTTCCCTAAGTTAATTTTTATTATTGGAAAAGCAAGAGTTGGAAAAAGTACGATAATCAAAGAAATTAGTAAAACAATCACAGAGCATTTAGGAAAAGAAGCTACCATTCTTTTGGCACTAACAGGTACTGCTGCATTTAATGTAGGAGATAACGCAATTCACTCTGCGCTTACAGAACCAATGTGTTTTAAATCGTTCGCTGATTTAGAAAGTCAGAAAAGCAAGAAATCTACAGCTCAACATGGATCTGGTGTTATTTTGCATTACCAACGAATTTTAAATGAGCGGATGTCGCCTTATGGCTGACCTTGAACAAAGATGTCGCGAAGATAAAACAGATAGCTTCGAACCTTTCAGAGGCTTATCTGTTTAAATCCTTGAAGTTATTAGGTAGTTATGTCCAGTAAATGATTTCCTTCTATATAAAAGACATTCTATAAAAGACATTTCGGCTCTTGGCGGGCAAAAAATGCTTAGGGCTTTTGAAAAATGTTTCACATTAGCAAACTCGTTGAGACAAAACGGCGATCATCAAACACAGTTTCAAAAGACTCTTAATTCACTTTGCGTGGATCAAGTTTTAGACTACCCTTATGCAACGTCGGAAAGATATACTGCTTGCGGCTAAACTTAAATGTTTTGAAAATGCCATATGTCTTTTTCTCAAAAATAAGCCCGCTAATGAACATAATCAAGAAGTACTTCTTAAACCAAGTGGGAACCAATGGCAAGAATATTAACAAACCACAATAATTAAATTGCTATATGGAGTGAAGATGATCAGGTGTCTGGACTTCAAGCTGGACTTTCCTCAGCAGCTGGATGCTGAGTTATGTTACTTACCAATATCTGGACGGAGTGAGGATTGGTATACGGTGCACTGAGTACGGTAAAAGATAGTTTCTATGGCCCAAACTTTCAAACTCAAGGCTTGCCACAGGCTATAATGGTTTATTTTGATGATTATCATGAGTCATTTCTAAATGAAAGATTTTTCCTTATCAAACCTATTTGTAAATATTGGAAAGAAAAAAAGGCCTCATGCTCATGAAGTCAGTTACCTTTAACTGTTGCATACCTTTCCACCATACAAAAATCCCAGAGTTTAACTATGTCAAAAACTGCTGTGGGCATTGGCCTAAAGTTTTTGTCACATAAACCACATATGTTACTTTTAGCATACTTTGTCGTTTAGAGGAAGTTCTCATTGAAGTGCTTTTCGTTAAGGATAGGCTTGACCAAATTAGAAGTATGGGAGCACTTGATGACAGGTTTGCATTTGATTTGACTTAGTTTTATACTATTGAACAGTAATCATGAAATTAAAACACTTTTTTTAAAAATATTATCATTCAAATTTATGCGTCTCTATGCTCCGACATTTCGGCCTGTCAGATGCTAGTTTAAATTTTAACATGTATTGGAATTATGATTTCATACTTGATACTTAATATTTAAGCCCCACCAGTGGCCGAGAGGTTCTGCTCTCGAAGCTGGTAGACGGGAGGTGCTGGGTTCGATCCCAATCGCGCCCGTCGGCCTAATCGTTCGGAGTTTTCGTGGTTTTCTTCGAACCTTGGTTCTCCAAGCGTTAATACGGGTAAGGTTCCCTTAGAAAGACATCCACGGAAGGCACTCCCCCCCACTTAGGGCCTATATCCCACGTGCTGATAATTGGCCGACATAAATACAACCAACCAACCAACCTTAATATTTAATTAAGAAAAATATTAAAAATCATTTCTAAATGTGCAATAAAATTAGATTTCTTTTTCCCGTAAAGAATAGAAACAATTCATGCTATTCAAAAGCAACACATCGGGTGGCCACGCAGGTAGTACATAAATAAAATGTGATAAATTGATCTTTCACACATAAAATATGTGATTATGTTTTCATAATTAAAAATGTTATTTTAGAATAATCTTTTTTATTTTTGAAATAATACATATGGAACTCGTGAATGAGTTTTATTTTGAAATAAGGAAATTTCAAGCCTTTTTTGAACTTTAATGATTATTGAAACATTGTTCAAAATTATATGCTTACCCTGACTATATTACATTCTAGAATTATTCAGATGTAACGTAAACTCGAATTTGCGGATTTGTTCACGAGTTGTTAAATTACCCGCATCTTCGTTTGAAGAAAAATATTTCGTTTTGTTTTGTTACTACATTAAAACTTTTTTGATTCCCAATAAAAAGGCAAATAATGCTGGCTATTGGAAATTTTTCTGGATGTATAAAAATTACATTCACTTTAGGATATATAATCTTCATATATAAATTCAAATGTTCACTACTTAATATATATATATATATATATATATATATATATATATAAAATTAAAATACAAATGTATACAGTTAAATTACAAAAGTTTAATACAGAAAGGCACTAAACATGTAAAGTGTTACTTAACATTTCTCTTTGATAGATTGTATAATTTTAAGTAAATCAAAATATATTTTTTCAAAAAGATTATAATTAAAACAAGCTAGTAAAAAATAAAAACAGCGTAAATTACTTGATTGGTTTTCCTAATACGGCATTCAAATTAATTTAAATGTAGAAAGTATTTTTATTAACAAGATTTTTGGCATTTTTAAAGGTGAAAACGCGTTAAATAAATCCAAGTGAGATAAAACAAATATAGAAGATAGAAATATAACTTGAGAATAAAAAAATTCTCTTTTTAATCTTTTTTAGCGACAAAGTCTCATTTCTTTCAATACGGATTTTGTTCTCGTCGTCAGAAATTTGTAGGCCTTTTATGGATGACTATCAAACATCTTTATCTATTTGCATCTCTCATACGTCACTTACAAATATTACAAAATTTTTATCTTATCATCATCAAATAGGACAAAATGCACTTCCGAGTGAAATTTGTTTGAAAACTGCTGCTCAATTTGGTGATTTTTTTATAACATTCAAATTCTTTTCAGGAATGATTTTAAAAAATCTAGCAATGAAAAATTTGCTGCAATAATGTGAAGAACTATAAGAACTTTGGCGCTAAACTAAAAATTTTAAGCGAAATAACAGATTTTCATATTGAACATAAAATTAATATGAAGTTGAGTTGATTGAAAGATACGAGTTACACCCACACATGATCAGAAGTGCATTCCCATTTCTTTCTTTTTAGGTGCGTTCGTAATTATATAAATATGTAGCCCCTATAGTCGTCGCCTGGTCCATTTGTCCATCTGTCCGCATATAACAGAGTAAAATTACCCAACCGAACAATTTGAAATTTAATATATATAATCGTTGCAGAATTCTGTCGAGTCACTACAAATTTTATTAAAATAGAATCAAAACATAAAAAGATATTAATAAAAGTTTCTTCATTCTGTTAAATCCTATCATACGTAATTAAATCAATGATATCCTATGACAGGAATTGATTCTAGGTTGCCGTGGTGATTACGTCCTATTTAAGATGGAGTCCTACTATTTCCATATTTTTGAATTTAATATATATATAATCGTAATAAATTTTGTATTCATGCATTTTTGCAAAAGAGTGCAACAGCTATTGCACCAAGATCTGAATATTTATAAAACCGGTTATAGTACGAACGCACCTCATTTGCCACATTTGTCGTAATTTCTGATTTTTTTTTCTTTGTATTTTTATATTCCAGACATCTGGATTTCATTTTTGTCTGGGTCTTTCCGCGTTTACATTTGTTTTTTTGTCTTTTAAAATCATTTAAAAGATAAATTTGAACTTTTCATGTATTACTAAAAAAAGAACTTTTCATGTATTACTAAAACAATTAATAAATCTTCTTGCGCCCTTTCCCATTGGGATTTCCCTTTATGAATGAGCTTACTTGCTTTAGTGGATTCTCTCTCGTCTTTCAGCATTATGAGGGATACTATAATTTCAAAGTACTTCTGGATGTTTTACAACATAAATTTTTTTTTGTTAGAAGTGAAAATTCGCATTTACATAAACATGCACATCTCCTGTGCATATTTACGATCAGATTCCCACATTGCTGCAAATAGAGTTTTAACCGTGAATTCCTGAGAAAATGTTAAATTCATTAATCACTTAAGGGTGGCGGGATATATTATATCCCACATAATTATAATTAAGATTTGCAACAGAAACTTTCAATAAAGTTTTACTTTTATAATTTTGGTGGAAATAAAGCTGAAAAATTGCTTTTTTTCTTATTTTGAAATAATTTTTTTTCAAATTTTCGGTGGCAATTCAACATTATTGAAACACAATTGCTTTCTCCTCAAAGGGTTAACGGAAAAATTAAATTTTATGCGATTATTTTCTCAAACTTATTTCAGTTAGTGTACGATTTCTTTTTGCAAACCAAGTCATTTAAAACCTGCACTTCAATTTTATTAATAAAAAATTTAACCTGCATTATAATATTAACTATAAAAATGTCTTAATTTGCGTCCATTGAGCGTAACATTAATAAAATATATCTTAAAAAAACCCATCAGAATATATACTAATAATAATTAGAACCTAATAAAGAGCCTTTAGAATATCTTCCGAAGAAAATTTGTTGTGTGAGTTACATAAAGTTAAACTTATCGCTATTGACAATAGATATCGCGTGAAGATGGTTAATAAATTAATTCGGAACTTTATTAGTAAAATGAACACAGGTGTTATCGAGAATAAAATTGATAGTGAAGTTAATATGAAAAGGGTTGTTACGAATTATTACCCAAGCTTTTTTTGAGTTTTAAAAAACACTTTTAAAAGCGTTTGATTTAAGTTTAATCGCGAGGCCTCCTCCGAAATTAAGGACGATTTTAAACACAAAAAATGATTCTGTTGATAAGGGTGACATTTCAGGAGTATATATTATTCTATTTATTAGGGGAGGGGGGGGGGGTTAGAAATTATTATGGAGGTACGACCCAAAAGAAATTCAGTGTTAGATATAAAGGGACATGTTGCAGACGTAAAATATATTAGAGGAATACCCCTTTATCAAGACTTAGTAAACTATACGCCAATCCCAAAGCTTCCTTCTATCACTTACGTGCAAATTCGCTACCACACTGCCAAATTTAAATGGCAATCTATGTCCATCATGGGCGTTCTAAAGATATGAAATTCCGTGCATTAGTTCTTGAGATATTACTATCGCTAAAATCGTGTAAATCATGCAAAATGCAGCATAGCAGCGCCAACTGTTGGTTGTTTACACATAAACCCAATCAGCAACAACTTACATCAACGCCTAACTCAATCTGAAGTTTGATGAAAATCCGTGCATTTGTTTTTGAGATAGAGCTATTACAAAAATTGTGAAAAATCCAGAATAGAAGCGCCAAGGTATTTATCAAGGTATACCTGAACCTGAAGTCTGATGAAAAGGCTCGCATTAGTTCTTGAGAAAGAACTATTGCGGAAATCTTAAAAAAAGCAGCATAGCAGCGCCACCTTTTGGGCGATATACACCAAAACCTAAGCAGCACCAGTTCATATCAAGGTCTAACTGAATCGAAAGTTTAGTGAAATTCTGTGCATTAGGTCTTGAGATAGAGCGCTCACAAAATTTTCTTTAGAAACATCTTATTTTCTTGGTAAATTCTCTATAAGTTAATCCGAAATCCTTTATTGGTTTTATGAAAGTAAGTACAAGGTTAATAACATAACATATGATTCCCTTTTATACTATATATTAATCCGAAATTTGCATAATTACCTTTAGAGTATTACATCAAACTTGTTTTATTTTTACTTGTTTAAAATAATAACGAAAACCTAGGTATTAAAAAAATCGTTACTGTTGGAAAGATTGACAAGTCGCAAAAAATTAATCAACACAAGTAATATAAAAGACATTTTTTAAGTCAATTCCTACTTAGGTCATCAAAGAAAAATTTAATATAATCCCTTAAACTAATATTATTTTTTGTTGCATTAAAATATCTCAATTTGTTGAATTTCTATAAGTAAGTAAACCCTACTGGTTTACAATGGAAGTCTGTGGGAATTTGGCAAAATATTAGAGATATCACCAAGTTGGCGTCACTTTTGGTGACTCATTTTGGTCGCCCAAGTTGGCGATAAACTTGATGGTATTTGGCAACAGAACAGAGTCCCCCTATGGTAACCCCCCTTATAGATATGAAGATGCATTAAATGCTGTTCAATAACCAATGGCCGCCATTTTTTCTCCCATATAAAACTAAAATTAATTAATTAAAATTTAATTAATGAATTAATATTTGAAAAAACTGTATTAACATCAAGTGTCATCCACTACAAGTTTTAAGAAATTTATTTGAACTTGATAGGATGAATAATAAGTATTTCATTAAGGACTGAAAATTTGAACAAGATATATATAGGGAGAGTGTGAACTTAGTAGGAATAGAAAAATATTACCTGTACTATCTCCCAGTCTAACTATATTAACAAATTTCCCGATGTAGGTGGTCCGACAGCACAGCCTTTAACAGCCAATCGATTATCAGGCACGTGTCCTTCATATAAGATCCAACTGACAATAACAGCAACTTTATTGCATGTCTGAAGATCGATTTCAATAATAACGCATAATAAATGAAGATGATAAAAATATTAAGGTTTCAGAAAAACAACAACAATTATGTTTTAAGCATTAGCCATTCTTCTCTCTCTAAATATAATCACTTTTTACTGGTTTATATGAAGATGGTGTGAACGTTATTCTTTAATGATGAAAAAGGAAATATGTGTTTATTATCGTTATTTAAACCATTATGACTGTTCATTACAATATTAATTAAAAATATATGTTTTTTTTCATTACAGATTGCTTTAGACGTTACGTAAAAGGAAATGGTTTTTGTTGATATTTGCTTTCGGAGATTGCTGGAGACGTTAAGATTCATAAAAGACACAAAATTAATATAAAACATTATTTTTTACAATTTACAACATAGTTGAAAAGGGTTTATGAATTCGGTTTGTCTGTCAGTCTCTCGTCTCTTTAACTTGTGTAAATATAATCTGATTGCCATGTAAATGACATATCGCATTAAAATAATGAACAAACTGGTGTGAAAAAATAAGAGAAAATGTAATATTAATTATGCCATAAAAAATAGAAATTGTGTAAGGCCTTTTGAAAGAACTTTGTCTTTCTTCTTCGGGCGCAAAAAAAAAAAAAAAAAAAAAAAAAAAAAAAAAAAAAAAAAACTATCATTTTGAAAGCTGCTTATCAAAGAAGCTTTATAAAGCGTTTTCTTCATATAACTTCTTGTGTTTTCTTCTTGTGTAATATAAGCAATAAGCAGAAAACGTCTCAATAGCATTCATAATCAGTCTTGCTCCTCCTTTCAAACTGGTAGTGCGTGTTCTTTGCAAGTGGAGAAGAAAGAAAAAATTCTTTCGAAAGGCTTTGCGCATTTCTAATTTTTATGGTGCTACTAAGAAGTTATTTTCCCCTTAAGGGGTCTCAGAACTTTTAAAATTAGAAAAAATGAAAAAAAAAATGACCGTTTTCAACATTTAATAACTTAAAATGTGTATGATTTTAAAATACAATTTTTATTGGGATGAAAGATATAAGTATGCTCTTTTATTTCATGTATTTTAAGAATTGAAAGACGCAGAATTAGTGTTTGTACTCCAAACTGTTAGACATTTGTCGAGCAGAAAATTTGTTTAACAGTTTACGTGCAGCATTACAAAGTAAATTTTGCAAGTAGAATGAAAGTTTTTGTGCTTGAATATACTTCATATTGTAGTAATTACCCTGAACCTAAATAAATTTGTATTTAAAGCATTTTTATATTTTTAATACAAAATTGTGTTTGGCTAATACAAAAATTTCAACATTTCAACTGTATAATAGGGTGGAGCGAAAAAAAATAATTTTTTAAAATCAAAAATGGATAGGTGCCAAAAGTTGCCTTTATACTAGTACATCATCTGCGTGCAATATTACCGCTGAAAAAAAAATGGCTTGAGTCTGCGCTTTTGGTCCAAAAGTCTAAATTTTGGGTAAAATTTGACATTTTTTCAAAAAAAAAAATTCTATAGAGATGGTTATTAGTTAAAAGTGTTATTTAAACCTATTATTAATGACTTAACATATTTAAACGATAAAACAATATCTTTGTTCTGTATAACTGGAACAAAACTGACAACTTTTGGTAAAAATGGCGTTGCCACTCTGTTGTGTCATAGAACTAATTGTTGTTTAGAATACAGCTCTTTCCTAGTTGCTTTCAAAACTACCCAGGAGGTACCACGTGGAGGTGACTGCATTTCATGTCACAACAGTGCATAGCTCGATCACCCTACCATCTCAACTCAATGTTTTATTTATACATTGAATTGTGATTTTTTATCAAAGACTGGCATGAGTTTTCTATGTATCAACATAGTACATCTCTTCTTTGGATCCACAGACTTTGGATGCTGCTGCTGTGATCTCCTTTACGTATTTTTCTACTGTTTGTGTAAGAGAAGACAAATAGTGTAATCCAGTGCGGATGATATTAATGTAATCTATTCAGCCGTTTATTATCTTCACCAAGATTACATCCGATAAATGCATGTTGATTAGAGGTAATGTTACAACAACACTTTTCCAATGAATTAGATTTATATAATTATCCGCTTCAAAGTTGATTGTCCATATTTCAGATTTGCGTATGCCATCATTTACTCTCATTTTTCAACTATTATGTCCTGATCAGCTAGCTGTTTAATATGATGGCAATCGTCAGAGAGCATAGAAATAAGAATTTCCTCTGCGTATGCAAAGCGACCATTGTCCTAAATAACAATTTTTTAGTATTTGTTTTATTCCGTTTTGTGTGTTGTTTAGTAGCCGAGTAATTTCCCATGAGTTTTTAGATCCCTTCTTTAGCTGTGGATTACATTTGATTGTAAACTATCCTGGGGCCAAACTTGGATAACATAGTACTTTTTGAGTGAACGTAGAGACTCTGATGGGAGGTGAGGGCCCATCAAAGGTGGATAAATATGTTAGTCATTGTCATCCATTCTGCGAGGGACATGTTTAAAATGAACCATTACAATTGATCATATGCCAAATCCAAGTCCAGTGAATTTCCTCTGCATCATTTATTAGACAAGATCGTTGGCAAAAATTAGATTCTAACCCACAGGAATTCGCCTGACCAATAGGAAAATCTTTGCCCACCTGCTTATTCCCTACTTATTTCAATTTTTGAAGCCATAGACAGTAATTTTCAAACATTATTTCCTAAATTCGAGAAAAGGGTACTCAGCACACCAGAAATACCTGCTAGACATTTGCAAAGCTATTTCATCAAGATATTGCTCAGAAGAACTAGCGAAAAGGAATCCAAGAAACTTGTCCTACGCAAGATGGATCACAAAGGCGCATAAAATTATTCGCGTTCATATAAGCACTGATTGATCATCAGAGTCTGGTTCATTCACGAAGTATGTAATCCAAGTTTATGCTGCAGGATGGTTTACACCAAATATAATCCACATCTAAAAAATTGATCTAAAAACTTATGGGAAATTACTCAGCTACTAAACATCACAGGAAACGGCAAAAAAAAAAAAAAAAAAAAAAAAACTAAATATTTATTTAGGACAATGGTAGCTTTTCACATCGAGAGCAAATTCTTATTGCAATTTTGATGACGATCGCCATCACATTAAACAACAAGCTTATCAGCATATAAAAAAATGCAAGAAGTAGAATAATGTTGGCATACTCAAAGATGAAACACTTAAATGTTGTAAAATGTTGTCGGAACAGAACTCCCAATCACTATGCAGTAACCGCATGCAATTTTGGTGAAGATACTAGAGGGCTGAATAGATTCCATTAATTACAGTGCATTATTCTGCTTACTTTATCATACACAAGCAGTAGAAATATACGTGAAAGAGTGTCACAGCAGCATCACCCAACGTCTGTGGATACAGAGAAGAGATGGACTAGGTTGATACATAGAAAACTTATGCCAGTCTTTGATAAAAAATCACAATTCTATGTATAAATAAAACATTGTGCTCAGATGGAAGGGTGGTCGAGCTATACACTGTTGTGTTATGAAATGCAGTCACCTCCACGTGATACCTCCTGGGTAGATTTGAAAGCAACTACATATTCCAAACAACAATTAGTTGTATGACACAACAGAGTGGAAACGCCTTTTTTTTTACCAAAAGTTGTCAGTTTTGCTCCCGTTATACAGAACAAAGATATCGTTTTATCATTTAAATATGTTAAGTCATTAATAATAAAAGTTTAAATAACACTTTTGAATAATAGCCAGCTCTATAGGAAATTTTTAATTTTTTTGAAAAAATGTCAAATTTTACACAAAATTTCGACTTTTGGACCAAAAGCGCAGACTCAAGCCATTTCTTTTCAGCGGTAATATTGCACGCAGGTGATGTACTTGTATAAAGGCAACTTTTGGCACCTACCCGTTTTTGATTTAAAAAAAATCATTTTTTTTCGCTCCACCCTACTGTATAATCACCTACAAAGAACATTTTGTTTAACAATAAAAACGAAATTTTAGATTAAGTTTATACAGACTAACATGAAAAATATATTTTGAAAATTTCATTGAAAAATATTCATACGTTTTTGATATATCATGCGCATGATGACGCCCAAAATCTTCATTTGGAGAAAATTCACTTCAAAGTTTCGGAAACGCCGCTTCAGCTATTGAGCGAACATAATTCTAAAAGGCATAACATCTGTTCTAATGGGATTTTCAAGGAAGAATTATGTTAAATTGTTCAGAAAAGAGAGGAGTTTATCTAAAAAAAATTAAAATTTCGAAATTTTTGAAGCTTTAAGATTCCTAAGACCTCTTAAATAATATGTTATTGAGGTCCACAATGGCATGTTAAGTATTGAAAATGAAGTGTTTAGCATATATAATTCAATTAAATGAGCACTCAAAAGAATTTAGTTACATTATGGTCTATGGGGAAAAATCCCTTGTAGTGTATTTTAATATTATAACATTATTTCAAACTAACTGAAACTGGCATACATCACTGAGGGGCACTTACTAACAAGGAAGGTCTCCATACGGGCATATTCAGAAAAATCTGAAAAAATTACACAGTGTTCTTCTCATGTGGAAAATATGTTTGTAAGAAAATTTTTCTTACAAACATAAAAAAGAACCTCGATAGAACGTTCGTAAAAATTAATGAATATTTCGTTTATTTGGCGCTTTATCTTTTGTTGGCGATGAAATAAAATTTTGAAAAATACTTTTTTACGTCGAATACTCTTTAAGATAAAAATCCTTCATATTGAACGTGTTTAAATAAATTTAATGTAAATGACTTTAATTTTGTCAGTTTCAATTTAATTTGATTTAACTATAGTTTTGTCTCATATATATACACATATATATATATATATATATATAATAAAAGTTAAATATAAAATTTTATGAATTAAAACAAAATTAAAGTAAATTAAAATTGTTTCAATATCTCAAAATTAAGAGCACTGTCGATGCAATTTTGCTGCTATAGAAACGACGAATTCTTTGATATTGAAATGAATAACTGGTAAGGTAATCTTGCCTTTATTTTGGAATACGCTTAAATATCTGAAAGTATTTTTTATGTATGAAATTGTTTTTAAAGTAATAAAATTAAATTACAAGCAACATAAATATGTAATATGAAAATGTATTTATTAAACTCTCTCATTATTTATGTTTAAATCCACTAAATACTCTTTACACGCATTCTAAAAATCAATTAACAAATAATTTCCAGGTGCTTTAAAATCGTTTGCTTTTGGCGAGGAAAAGTACTGCTCGCCAAATCGCGTGACGCATTCGTCTTTTCGCGCCAAATACTGGAAATTATTTTATTTTTTTACAGACTTTCTACTGTACTTCCGCCGCTAAATTTGACTGATCCTTTATTACATACATAAGTAGTTTAATAGGTATTTTTTTTTTCAAAATATTCTGAGTATCCCCAGTAAGGAGACCTTCTTTGTAAGAATGTGATGTGCATCGTTCATGTGTTGGGACGAAAAAATAATTCACTTACAGTTTTGTCTATAAGCAATAATTTCCGGAAATGCGTTTTCAATTGTGGTACACTGTAAAAAAAATACTGCCAGTTTTCCGGTAGGAATCGGAAAAACGGTTTTCCTTATCGTACCGGAATAATTTCCGACCCAGCTCGGAATAAAATACGTAAAAATAAGGAAATAGTCAGTAAAACGGTATTTTACGGATTTTATTCCGAGGTGGGTTGGAAATTATTCCGGTACGATAAGGGCAACTATTTTTCCGATTCCTACCGAAAAACTGGCGTTATTTTTTTTTACAGTGTATGCGTTTTTAAAATTTAACTACTTTTTGCATATTACTTGTTGTGTATAAGCTGTATAGATCATGTACAAAAGAATTCCAGTACATTACCTTTTATTGATGAAAATTGATAAAATGGAATTTTCAAATGTTATGCGTTTACTAAGTCACAGTAATTTCTGCATACTATTTAGTATATGTACAAATCTATAGATCATATACAGAGTTACACAAAAGATTTTGGATATTTTCCGACTATAGGTGTAATTGCTAAAACTAGGTTTTCAAATGCGTTATGCTTTTTTGAAATTGTTTTACCTGAACATCATTTTTAATTTTTTCAAACTGTGAAGTTTTGTTATAGTGTTCTGAATGTGTCGGAAAGCATTTCGTAATCTGTGCTCGACTCACGAGTTTTTTCTTTCTTGTTTATTAAATAACCTGGATTTTTAAGATTTTTCAACATAGCAAAAAAGTGTTTATGATTTTGATTTGCCTGTCTGCCATCTGTCTCCTCTCTGTCCACGCTCTAACTCGTAAATACACTCGGATTCGAATGCAAATGATATACAGGGTAAGTCAAAATAAATATAGCGATTATAAACGGCTATAACTATTTAATGGAAAAGAATTTATCGATAAGATTAACACAAAATATAGACGGAACTTCAAAATTTTGTATACATACGTCCTAGATGTTCTATGTGAGTTCCCTTGGTCACACGAACAACATCTAGGCGGTAGTCCATTTCACGCCGTACATTCTGAAGCATTTATTCAGTTATCGACGCAAGCGCATTACTAATGTGTACTTTGAGTTCTTTAATTGTTTTGGGCATGGGAGGCGTCCTGTCTTTCACATAACACCACAGAAAAAAAATCGGCTTTTTTTACCGTCATAATTGGACATTTTTACTAATGAGACGGCCGCAATGAACAGGTTTCTTGTCGTTGCAAAGTTTCAAATCGCGCATGCGTAAGCTTCCGCTTCACTGCACTTGCCGTACGAAAAGAAATTCTGAAGTTCCGTCTACATTCTGTGTAAATCTTATTGATAAATTCTTTTCCATTAAATAGTTATAGCCGTTTGTAATCGCTATATTCATTTTGACTTACCCTGTATAATATTGATGTTTACTATAGAAAGTTCGCTATTGAAAATTAAGCTTATAGTATTTATAGTCGTTTACTGGGACTCTTAAAAACATTTTGTTATATTAAGTTACATGTGAAAAAATCATTTGCGGTGTATTTTAATACGTATAATGAAATTGATATGAATTTCTTAGGCACACTAAAATATGCTTTTTGTAGAATATGAAGTGCAAAGTATTTATTATTTATTTACAGGGTCACGCAAGAGAATTCTGTTACTTAAGGGTTTATAAGGAAAATCTTTTTGCAGCATATTTTAATGATATTACACTATTTCATATTGAAATTAAAATACATTACTGAAGTTCACTACACGATGCTTACTGTAGAATATGATGCACATAACATTTATTTTTTTTTACATGTATAAAGAAAATGCTACTGTTGAAGTACTATGAACAATAATTTCTGAAAATGAATTTTTAGGTATGGCATGCGTCTTTAAGTTTAACAAATTTTTTGCATGCTATGTAAGTGTGTATAAATTCTGTTATATACAGGGCTACATAAAATAATTAGTAAGCGTTATGCTGCATTGGCGTGAATTGCTTAAAGGTAGTTTTTAATTAAACTATTAGATAGTACCCGTCAAGATTTGACGGTAAATGAAATAACTTGAATGTTTCATTAGAAAAACTCTTGAATTTTTAATTAGTTGCTTTTAAATTAATTATTGAAATCGTGACAAATTTCTATAGTCTATAAGTGATTCCTATTGATTTAACGCGATAGAGGATGCTGTCAGTCTAACTTATTTTATGAAGTAAAAAAGCAAAAACATAAGTTTATAATTTACAACCAATTATGCTTGCATTTATCAAAAGTTTAACTAAAAATATTGGATATAGAGTATTTATTTTTACTTGCTATGTCTTTTTTTTTTTTTTTTTTTTTAAATAATTTTTTTAGTAACCGACCATTAAAAGCTGTAATGAATTTTATTTTTATCAGTCTCATTCTCCAAAAGCCTAATTTGAAACTCGATGCAGCTAGTGATTTATAAGATATATATTTTTTTATTACTTCTATTTTTTTTTACATTTTTATACATTTTTAAAATATTAAACTATGGATATCAAGGAAGTTTCTTTTATAGTTCTTATATAAATATTTTTCTTTCTTTCCACTTTTTTTTCGGAAAAGGATGACAAACTTTTCTATATTATTGATAATAGTCAGAAAATATAACAAAAAATGTAGAACTGCTCAATTTATTTAATTTGTAATTATATGCAAAATATTTTAAATAAAAAATTATTATTTTTTAAAAATATTGTTGCGTATTAAATTTTATCTAATTATAAAGCATTCAAATAATAATAATAACTAAATAAAAATCATACAACTTCTCCTGTAATAAAACATTTCAAAGAAAACCAAAGTGTCATATTTTCACGTTTGAACGTTTTTCCACTTCATATTTATACCAGATATTTCTACTTTTTTTTAATATCAAGGCGATTATTTTAAGTTTTGAATTGTCATCAACCGACAGAATATTTAAAATATAAAACAGAATGTATGAATCTACATAAGATTTTTTTTCAAATATTGAATAGATATTGTGGACTTATTAGTGTGGAGTTTGTGGAATTATTAGTCAAGTACAATAAATTGTCCACAAAATTTTTATTTGCGCAAAATGGATTGAAAAGAAAAATTTTAAAGATTGAAATGCAAAATTTTTCTCCCGTTAATAAAACTTTTATTTAAGTTATATGACTTTCTGAATAGTGATAGTATATTTTCAAAGAAAACCAAAGCGTCATAGTTTCACGATTGTACGGTTTATCACTTCATATTTATACCAGATATTTAAATTTTTTTACGATAGAATATTTAAATTATAAAACAGAATGTATTAACCTCCTTGGTTCTGAAGTATCACATGTGATACTTCCAAACCGAGGAGGATATAAACTAAACTATTTGATTTATTTGATTTTTTTACATTTTTCTTTACTTCTATATAGCTGAATGTTCTTGTCTCCGGGTCAAAACCAATAAATGGCAGCACTGATGCTCATTTCCTCATAAAATAAGTGTTATTGCCACATGAGTTTGCAAAATGCATTCCAGACAGTGTGTCCAAGGAAGTAAGAAATTTTCATAATTAATTACCTTAAACGCTTTACAATGAAAAGTTTTGAGGATTTCTAAATCATTCAATTAATTAAAGGCCTTCAATTTGTTGCTGCGTAACTTGCGTTATCAATAATTAAATCGATATTTTAAGCGTGTTAGTAATTTTAAATTCGTATTTGTAAACCTAAATTACCAGCCCCTAAAGTATCAATTTCAGAAAAAGGGCTTTTTCTGTCATCTATAGTGTATTTCTGTTTGTGCAAAATCGATGAAAGTGATGACAGTGTCATTTTACCTTTGGGTCTGAAGAGGTTGTTCTACATAAGATTTTTTTTTTCAAACATTAAATAGTCACTTAAGGTATCCGAATACCTTCGGAGGGCTTTTTTAAAATTATTTTAAAATATGACTTTTTTTTTGCATTGTATATCACGATGTGATTAAAAAAGTAAAATAAAACAGAAAACGTTATACATTTCAAATTATTTTTTAAATTTTGTGGAAAAAATAAGCAAAAAACAGCGAAAATATTCACTTCCGCAAAACATCATAACTCAACTTTAAATCAAGATATTTTTATTTTCTAAACATTATTATAATTATTAAACCTTTTCTAGGGAATGAACTAGTCTCATATTTGTGAGTCAAATATTTAAAACTATATAGAAAGTTAATCAGTGATGAAGCAAAAATTACTAAAAAATTATTGCAAATCGAAAACTTTATCAATAATAAAAAAAAAAAAAAAAAAAAAAAAAAAAAAAAAAAAACTAATTCACTTACTGTTACGAGTGTAGTTCATTCCTTTTATTACACTTTGCAAAGCATACAAAAACAAATTTGAAAGAGATTCATCCATAATTTTTTCCGTTAGGATGTTTTGCGTAAACATAAAATGTTAAAAAATTGATTTTCAGAAAACGCAAAAACAAAATTTTATTCAAAATCTTACCTTTATTTTGAAAAGTAAACCTTAATATGTTACTCAATTTATACACTATGTTATCTATTTTGTTTAAAACAATTGCTGTTTTTCTTTTTCAAATTCTTTTAAGGGGGTAGGATACCTTTAAACGTACAAAATTTTCGAATTTATTTTAATACATATTTTGATTCCATAATCATTTCTGAACAATATGCAAAAAACCGCATTAAAAAATTCCCATTAGTTTACTAATTATGGCAGTTTTGTTACGACTTTATATTAAGACTACATAGAATAATTAAACTTTGTGTTGCGTTTATTTAAAATGATAAATTTTGATACTGCGCGCAGTGTTGCTAAAAAACTATGTATGGCAATCAAAAGAAATTTTCAAAACATATTCATTTCTGTATTATCTACAACTTGAAACCAGAAAAAGGTAATACTTTTTTATTTTCTGTTTTTTTACTTTGAAAATATTTTTTTAAAAGTGAAACTTTTTCATTTTCTGTTAATTTTTTAATTTGGTCAATATTTTTCTCAAATATTCTGGTTTTAGTATAAAGGTAATACTATTATGTATTTATTTTCATCAAAATTTCCTCTTTATATGCATATATTCAGATTTTATCATGCGCGCAAGATTTTTTTCTCTTATTATCATATATTTTTTAATTTATCATTTCAATATTTATTTATGAATTTACAAGTATATATATATTTTTTAATTTCAATTTAAATATAAGCTTCATATTTAAATGAAGTTTGATTTTTATTTTTGCCTTATTACACAAGTTTTGAAGCTTGGAACATAATGATATTTTTTACTTTTACGACGTGTTCAAAGGTATCCTACTCCCTTAATAATTATATCTGCTTCTTTACTTTTGTGTTTACTTAGCATTGAAAAACATAGGTGAGTAGAGGTGAACTTCCGGTAAGCAGAACGATACTTTCGGTTTCAAAATACTGATACTTAGTAATTTTAAAAAGGCAATAACTTGACTTCTAAATAAGATATAAACAAAATTCAAACAGATTTGGAAAGATAAAGATTCCGGCTATTATATTATACCAAAATCTAAAAATTGATATTTTGGCCGAAAATTGGCTTTTAAAGGTATTCGGTACCTTAAGAGGACCGTGGACCTATATTTGAACAAAATTTGACATCAAAATCGATGTTTCTTTTTTGTGTTATTATTCTCCAATTTGTACAACGTCATTCGTGGAAAACGCGCATGCAGATGCAATTATTTTACGTAAAGTTACAAGTGTTTTAATTTTGTTCACAAACAATTTTTTGTCCTTTTAATATACTTTAAATCGATTTTTCTCACTATTGATGTTTCAGCTTATTTTAAATTTTTGAAATGCTCATTGGTACTTAATTTTTGATCAAAATTCATGAAACTGATAAGGAAAAATCCTGATATTGCTTAAAAAGAAACTGTGTATGAATTTTAAAATTCGACTTCATTAAGATAATTAAATTTGATTTTTAACTTATTGTAAGCAGAATTTGGATGAAAATCGATATGGAATTCAGAAAAAAAATCCCTAAAAAATTAACTATTTATGGGATTAAAAAATCGATACACAGATTTGTTTGTAATAGAGTTTTACGGGATTAAAATCCAAAATCGAGGAAATATCTAAAAATTTAAGACGCAAGGAGCATTTTAAAATTTTGTTTTAAATTTAAAATTTTTTACAAGATCTTAAAATTATAATATGATTGGGAATTTATTTTAAGATGTTCTATATACTTATGGTGAAATGTATATTTGCACAAAATTTCAAATCTCTATTCTGAAAATTAAAAGACATTTTTTTAAACGTCCACCGCCCCCTTACTATAGAGTTATTAGTGTGAGATTATATGGAATTAGCAGTCAACTTGTCCACGAAATCTTGATTTGCACAAAGTGGATAAAAACAAACATAAACTTTTATTTAAACACTAATATTAAAATATAACTAGCAGAAACTTTTAAATAACCACAGTAGGTCATGTTTTTCAAATTTACAATGCTAGCATATTAGACAAATACTTATAAATTCTTCATTAAAACAAATGCCAGAAACTTGAGCCAAGCCTCTCATTAAAATTGTAATCTTCTACACTGTGAATATATATATATATATATATATATATATATATTGCCAGTTTTCCGGTAGGAATCGGAAAAACAGTTGCCCTTATCGCACCGGAATAATTTCCGACCCAACTCGGAATAAAATCCGTAAAAATAAGGAAATAGTCAGTAAAACGGTATTTTACGGATTTTATTCCGAGCTGCGTTGGAAATTATTCCGGTACGATAAGGACAACTATTTTTCCGATTCCTACCGGAAAACTGGCATTATTTTTTTTTTACAGTGTACATATGACCTCATCTATTTTTATAACAGTCTGTGCATTTCACTTTAACAGAACTGAGCTTTTGCACGTTTGTTCACTTCATATTTATACCATATATTTATAGTTTTGTTATATTCAGACAATTATTTTTAGATTTGAATTGTATTATACCATTGTCAAATATCTAATGAAACAATAATATCTGGATAATCAATATAACACAACAAAAAATTTTATGTACTATCTATATACCTGTAACTAGATATTAACAACTTGTATTAAAAGAAAAAAATATCAAGGAAAATAGAAAATAGTACGGAGAAAATGCAATTAATTTAACACCTTTCCTTTATTATATCTTTAAAAACTATACTTTGTCTGGAAATTTTAATGCAGTTATATTTAAAGCTCAAAATAAAAAAAAATATTCTCCGGATTTTTTTTCTGTAAATGTCAAAGTTTCTCTGTGGATTTAGTTATTGGAAAAGTGCGACATGTAATGTAACAGATGTGCTTTAATAATAAATGCTAATATATTCTTATTTACTTGAGGATATCAGTAACTAAAAGTATAAGTATATTATTGTGATAGATTATATGCTTTTCTACCAAAGTTAAGAAATTTTTTCTTTTTGCTGACTGTGAAACTGTTTTATTTCTTAATTAAATTATTTATACTCTGTTACGACTATAATCACAAGGGAATATATTAAACGCATTAAGCTATTCATGTATTTATAACTAAATAATTCACTTGCATTTAATATAAAATAGTTTCTAGTAAAATGTATAATTCTCTTGAATATAAATTTTTATTTATCTTGACTTGGAAATACTAATTTATTTAAGAGAGTATTTTTTCTTTAAATGTGAATTAATAAGTATGTTTGAATTTTAAACTAAAGAATTAATTTATTTTAATAATAAATTAAATCATTTATTTCCTCAGTATTTTAAAATGAACTTATGTGTTTTTGGACTAACATTATTTTTTTTAAACATAAATAATTAAAAAAAATTGAATAATTAACTAGTAATCCTTATGGAGAGAAACAAAATATCTTAAAATCACTAGATATATGGTCTCCTGTACAATTTAATTAGGAAATAATCTAAATATCTACATATTTTCAGAACTCAAAGATTATACTAATTCTGACAAATAAAATTGTGGGTGTTTTAAAATCCACATTAGCTGTTTTCTGACACATGAAATAGGCATTTTTTTTAAATATTAGTTCATATATGGATATGCTCAGAGATCGAATACTGATTTTAAATCTTCTGAAAAATTAAAGAATATTTTCGGAAATTTGTGTCAAAATTGATGTTTAAGCCTGTTTTCCAGATACGATTTTCCGAGAATGTCGTCATCGTGAAGCAATTAATTATAACTCAAAATGTAATACATTTGTCCAAAAATAAAAAAAACACTGTTAAATTTCAAATCTCTTCAGCACTCATGGTTTACGTGTTTTATTATCTAAATCATAAAACAATTGCGTGAATTTTTCAGAAAGTTTTACGTTGTTAAGAGGGGGAAAATAAATTTTTAAGAACCGACTATAATGTCAATTGATTGTCCTATCTACTGACTTAACATCGTCTAGTTCATCTTAAGGGGACCAGGTAAGCTTTATCTCCGCCATGTTAAAGTATACCAACTTTATGTACTTTTTTCTCAGAAATGGTGATATATAGAGATCTGGAATTTTTAGAGTAGTTTGAGTAACATGTTTTACTTATTTTAACAGACTATTTTCTTTCTAAGTGAACCTGAAAATTAATTATTAATTATTTATTGAAAGACATTTCTAAATTAGCATTTTTGGTAAGATTTCATTGCCTAAAATAAATAATTTTCAACAAATCATTAAATCCCTGTATTAAATTATACAATATAACATAATAAAAGTATTTAAAAAGAATAAGTTCTTAAGTTTAATAGATATTGAAAAAAAGGAACACAAACATGAAAAATCCAAGTTTTGAAAAAAAGTCAATTAAAGATTTAAATGGCCTGTCTATATTAGTCTGTGAAGTACTCTTAGAAAGAATGAATAATTCCAACAATTTTTTTTTTAAAATCTATAAACATGTGTGACACATCGTTGGAAAGATAAAAGTTTAAACTATTTAATGATATAAAAAAGTAAAATCGTTTTTTTTTTTTCCCAATTTTCGCATACTTGGACCCCTTAAGGAATTAATACATAATATACCAGTTAAAACATGAAATCAGGTGCCAACAAACATCCGCTATCTCGAAAAACAACAACAACACAGTTCTGTTTCACTATGAAGTGGCCAAGTAAGTTGTATGGTTAAGATATTACCTCAATGGTGTTAAGATTGGGGAATTTAGATGGTCAAATAAATAATCCGAATTAACCTACAATGCTTTGTAATTTATATTTGGCCATCTACAAATTTGTGATACTGCACAATATTACTTCGGAACAATCGATAGTGAACGATTCCTGTGTCCAGGGAGGAAATTTACGCAATCTCCCTCATCGCGAGCCGCATCATTTTTTTTTTTTTTTTTTTTTTTTTTTTTTTTTTTTTTTTTTTTTTACCCATTGCCGATGAACAATGACGTTCCTCGAATAAATTTTAGTCTTCGGTTATTCTGGTAAATCAAAAGCACTTCGGTGAACCTCGGGATTAACGTCTTGAGATCGGTGCTCATGTGGGTTTCGAACATTATCTCGACTGTTTTCTAAACGTAATCTTTTAGCAGTCACTGTCTGCGACGCTATACAATTTTTTTTTCTTCACCATTATTTATCTGCGGTTCGATATCGAGCCCAGTTTAATATACAAAGTGTCCATAATTAAACGACCCTACTTTAAAGTCTACAGACAATACTATTGTTCATAAAGTTGTGAAATTTTGTGAAAGACATAATAAAAAGATTAAAATTTGTTTAAGCAAAAAAAAAAAAAAAAAAGTTCAAAATTTCGCCACAAGAAGGCGATTTTTAATAAATTATACATTTACAACTACGATAGATTAAAAATTTTATTTATTAACTTAACCTGATTCTAATGACAGCATTTCGCGACACATTACTAGCATTTCCCAGAACACACTGCGATAAACTGTGGACATGCTTATCTTACGATTCCAGATGGTATCTGAAAATGAAATCACCATGCGAAACATGTTTGGTTATAACAAAATTTGTTAAACTATCGTAAGTGTATGCTAAACGTGTAATTCGTTAAAAAATGGCTTCCTAATTTTTATTTTTGCTCAAACACCCATACCTTTATTATGTCCTCCACAAAATTTCCCAATATTCTGAAGAGTAATTTCGTCTGTAGACAAATTTAAAATAGGGTCGTTTAATTATGGACAACCAGTAAATAAAATTTCTAAACTATCATATTGCTAAATATGTAGTTTATTAAAAAACGCTCTCTGGTGGCGAAATTTTGAACATTTTTTGCTTAAACAAATTCCTATCTCTTTATTATGTCTTTCACAAAATTTCACAATCTTATAAACAATAGTTTTGTCTGTAGACAACTTTAAAGCAGGGTCGTTTAATTATGGACACCCTGTATATTTGAATTCTCGCTAACACAAACATGTATACATTTCACAAACGATCCTCACTACAATGCAAATAACGTACCTAACTAATTCTTTAAAATGCTTCTTTAAGTATTATTATGCAATCTTTAAGTGGTATTATATAAGAGGTAAATCAAAATATTTTTAAAACACTTCACCTTGTTTACTTTCCTAACATCTCTTTACCATTCTATTGCCTCATTCGTCACCGTCTGCATGGCCAGGGATTCGTTGGAGACATTTGTGCAATTTATCCTTTTGTTATGTGAAAATTATATTTTTATTTTAATGAATGCTACAAGAGCAACACGTATAATCCATGTCTGTAAAGTAATATACTATTAGTTTTTGTGTATATGTGAAAGAGGAAAAGACTCATTTTTGAGTTTTAAAAACTTATACTTAAAAACATTATATTGGAGTACGAAGAAACGCCGTCTAATAAGAGCGACTACATTGTAAGAGACTGAAGAAAACAGATGCGGCGAAAACATACGCCGCGAAATAAAAAAAATAATAAAAGAATCTGTTAAAAGTCATGAGCATACATCTGTTCGGAAATTACATTTCTGTGGCGAAATAGTCCTTCATTAAAAGATGAAAGAAAGATTAACTTCATAGCAGTTCGTTAAAATGTTTTGAGACCACAAATTGGGTTCTTTTCTCATATAATTGGGTGTTGTTGCCTAATTGCATCTAGTTAATTAATTTCAAGATAATATAAATAGGATACGGATATGTCAGATCCAAAAGACAATCAAGTTGTCAACCTCCAAATGTTTATGACCGTCTCGTGGGGTACATGTAGGCATGTGTTTTTTGGTGGTGGGGGGGGGGGGCGGTCAGGGTTTGTTTAACTGCTATTTCAGTGGTTAAAAAAAACAGTGTCTGCACTTCGAACTTTTTGAGATTTTCAGCAGTTATACATACGATGGTTATGTACCTCGTGGGAAAAAATCATGAAAAATTATCGGTATCTGATTGAAAAAGG
The DNA here is from genome assembly GCA_963932465.1 of Maratus speciosus. NCBI lineage: Eukaryota > Metazoa > Arthropoda > Arachnida > Araneae > Salticidae > Maratus > Maratus speciosus. The sequence continues at coordinate 241,446,427 of OZ010800.1, read as the reverse complement.
AATACGTTTTCATCCCGTTTTTTTTAGTTTTCTGTTCGGTTCCGTTCGCTTAATAAAAAAGAAATACCGCATATTTCCGTGTATAAGCCGAGAATGTTTGGTCAATTTTTGGCTCCAAAGTGAGGGAGTCGGCTTATACACGAGTCTAAAAAAATGTCCAAATTTTATATTCTGGAAGAAGAGGATGGTAAATATCAGTACATAAAAATACTTAAAAAATTCTAAAAGTACTTTAATACTCCATTCTTTTACAATGAAAATGTCACCAATCATCATTTACCATCCAAGTCATTGTCAGAATTTTCAAGCAACTCCATAAAATTGCTTTCATTGGTACATCAAGATGAATATCGCCAGTATCTGATTCGTCATCATCATAATCTTCTTCAAAAATGGTATCTCCTCGGTTCCATCCATCGCATTACTTATGCAACAATATTTCAAAGATCGGATGATTATTTCTTATGGTAATTCAAGCCAAGCGTCTTCCTCCATTGAGATAGCAACGATGTTAACTTTTTTTTAAAAATTATTATTACTGAAATTTGTCACAGCTGCATCCACAGATGACACCCATACAATACAGTCCCTTTCGAACGGAGCCTGTCTTTAAATGATTCATTTAGAAAAACGTCTCATTGTTGAAGAATAGAAGTAAGGACAACGGAGAGCTACCGAAGATCTCTAGGATATATGAATAATTTCGGAAAGCGCATTTTTGTTTTATCAGTTCTGCAAAACAAAATTGCTACATTTTCGTTCGCTGAATTTTTCATCACCTTTGTTTAACATCGGCTTATACACCGAAGGAGCCAAAACATTATGACTTTTCCCATATTTTGCAATGAACTCGCCTGGATGGCGTGGGGGGCAGGAGGGGTCAATCAGGTGATAATGGTATTTAACTGCTGCCAGGGAGTCTGAGGAATCATTTTTATGCTTATTCCGTTTCTGGTTGTGATGCAAAGGCTGCTGATCTAAGAAAATTTGATAGACGGCAGAATTCAGTGGCCCGACGGCTCAGAGAGAGTATCTCCAAAACTGCACGACTCGTGGGTTGTGCGTGACATATCGTTTTAGTACTTATACAAAGTGGATGAATGACGGTTAATTAATCAGTACACACTATAAGTTGGACGTCAACGCGTTATCAAAGAAAAGGACGCCGGAGACTCTCCGCTTGGTAAAGCGAAATCGGCGCCAGTGACTGGCTCAACTGACATTCCAATACAGTACAGGTCTTAGTAGAATTGGTTCGGAGCACACAGTTCAGATGGCACTATTGAATATGAGACTACGCAGCAAACGTCCCTCTCATGTGCCTCTGTTGAGCAAGCATCATCGCCAACTACTCCTACACTAGGCCCGAGAACATCGTGACTGGGCCATGGATCATTGGCAGAGAGTTGCCTGATCGGAAGAATCACGATTCATCCTTCAAAACGTCGATGGAAGTGTCAGGGTACGCCATCTCTCAGGCGAGTTGTTGCTCCATCTTTATGCTGCAAGTCATACACAGGTCTGTGGTGGGGATATTATGCTTTGTGGAACGATCTCATGGACGTCTCTGGAACCTGTGGATCTGGTAGAACAGACCATGAAGGCCACGGACTAACTAAACATCACTGCAGACAAGTTGCACCCTTACATGACATCTGTCTCCCCAAATGGAAATGAGTCTTCAAGCAGGGCGATGCTCCATGTCACAGGGCTCAAATTGTACTCAAGTGATTCCAGGAACATAATACTCAATTCCAGTTAAGGTCCTGGCCAGCTAACTCAACGGATCTTAATCCGACGAAACACATTCGGGGTGTCATGGAACGCCAGCTCAAAGCTAAAAAACAACCATCAAGGAATATCCCGGATTTGCGTGACCGCTGCTTAAACATCTGGTACTATCTGTCTCCGGCCACCTACCAAAGACTTTTGGAATCCCTACCAAGACCAGTTGCAGCTGCTGTGCGGACCAGAGGTGGACCAACGCGTTAATAGGTAGGTGGTCATAATGTTTTGGCTCTTCAGTATAAACGAGTTTCCGATTTTGAACGATTTTTCACTGAAAAGTCGTATATTCGGTTTATACACGGATCGGCTTCTACATGGAAATATACGATAGTAGTTTTTATTTGCCCGACATCTCTAAAATTTTAATAGGTCATAAATATTCGAACCTTCATTAAAATTTAGGGGGGAAATATCCATATTTAGTAGTGCAAACTTTAGCCGAAGTCGTGCGAAATTGTCCGGAAACATCTCGGTTTTGTGGTTTCGTCGAAATTTTCATGCATTTTATTTGTAAAAAATAATTTTACTCGTTCGAACGTTTAAAAACTTTTTTTGGCTGATGTACATCTCTCTTAAAAGATTGTGCCAAAATGCAAAACTCTAGGCACTTTTACCGTAGAAAAAAGATCGATTCCGTAAGGCGCAAAGTGACTGTCGTCGACGAGAACATTTTTAAAGGGTTAAAATTGGCATTTTTAAAAACCGACTGTACCTTCGAAGAGAAAATGGTATCAGCTTTCAATGCGTATTTTTTTATTAACTGGCACATTCGAAATTGCGCCCTAACAAAGTATGGGAGAATAAGATAACTACGAGAGCTACCCTTTTTAAATTTTTTTTTCAAAGGGTTTACAACAATATTTTTTCAAACTGAGTGCAACATATAATGTGTAAAAGTACGCTCTTTTAGTACGAGTGATGTCTTCCGTTTTTAACTATACTAAATGGTTTTACCAAGAAAGGTTAAAAAACAATGACCATTAACCATTAAACCAATAAACCATTCAAAATCCCACTGTTGGGTTCGTTATTTTCGTTTCGCTTTGTTAATCGGGTTCTAGGCATACGCGATCCCTTTTGCTGGCCCTGAATGAAATAGATGAGTTTTCAAGAGACTTTGTGATTTTTAGGTGCGTTCGTAATTATATAAATACGTAGCACTTATAGTCGTCGTTTAGTCCGTCCATCTGTCCGCATATAACAGAGCAAAAACTACCCAACCGAATGGTCTAAAATTTTAAATATAGGATTGTTGCAAAATTTTGTCAAGCCATTTCAAATTTTATGAAAATCGGATGTATAGTTTAATTACAGGGACAGTCAAAAGTTTTTCGTTACGTTACGGGGAATGGGGAAAAAATATTGCAAATGCATTTTAATGACGTTACAGACAATGCAATTATGAAGTTAAAAAATATATCCATTCAGTACAGTATGGGGTTCAAAAAATTTATAAAACTAGTTATAGTACGAACGCACCTCATTTGCCACGTTTGACGAGCAATTTCCAACTTGTTATTTAATAACTCGGCTAATTAAAAAAAAAAAAAATCTGATTCTCAGGTGCTTCAGGACATGCTTTTAACTATCCGTAACGAAACTGTCACACTACTAGGTATACCAGCATTTCGCTAGCCATCGCTGAAAGACAGACACACACACAGATTGCTAGACACACAGAGAGAGCAAAAATTTCACTCATTAGTATAGATAGGGCTTGTCGTCAACGATTACGTGCAGCGGTGACTCTTTTGTGCTTTAATTTTATAACATGTTTAAATTATTTTGAAGTTTCTTTGCATTCTTAAGAAGATGTTACCGTTCATCGGCCCGAAGGGATTTTTTTACATAGAAAGAATGAAACAGCACAAAAACTGATTTTACCTATTTATTATTCATATTTTTTATATATATTTTTACTATACAATAACTATTAAAATTGATCGATATATTGTAAGTTGTATATTGGTATGCAATGTCAAAGTAATCAGGAACAAACAAAATTAAATGTTTCAGAAAACGTAATAAATTTGGTGTACAATGAACCTACTTTAAGTTAGATTGAATGAAAGTTGGTAAAATGGTAGTTGCTTGAAAAAGTGTCTTTTTTTGTTCATTTATTTATTTTTTTTTATCTAACTTCAACGTAGATTAAAAAATATTAAAAGTTTTTTTGACATGCTTTCTTTTAACCTACAATTCTGTAGATATGTGACAGTCAAATTTTATTATTTATTTTTGCAAATTACCTGTCGACACAGACCTTTGAAACTTGGAATATATATGTATTGCTGAGGGAAATACATGAACTGGGCATTAATTTTTGAAAATTCAATCCTTAATGTAGGCTACAGGCGGTAAATTTAGAATTTAAAAAAATCACCATAGCTCATAAACCAATGGAGAGAAAATCTTGAAACTTGACTTGCACATAGTATAACTAAAATTAGTAAACATATGTGTCGGATTTTTACAAAATTCGACCCCTAACGGGGACAAAGGGGACTTCCCCCAAGTGCCTCCGTTTTCGACAGACATCACAAAAACACTACGTAAGGTTAAGGTTAAACTAATATTACTAAGGTTAACACTAGTTAAACTTAATGTTTACTCAAATGTAGTTTTATTTCCTATGGAGTATAGGTATTAGCTTCAACAATGAGTATTTGTTGAAAGGAACTAAAGGCAGGGTTACCGCAATAGCGCGAAATTTGGTATGCAATTAAAATATACATATATTTACTACAATTTAGTGAATTTTAATAAAAGAATGTTTTCTTTTATTTACATTTATTTATGTGTTATTTTAACACTCTCAAAATAAATTAGCTTTAATTTAGGAAAATAAAAAAGTTGATTGGTTGATCCATTTAAACGCTGTTTTACATGATGCGCTGAAAAATATCATTTTGTGAAAAAACGCGTTTAAAATTACACTTTTCTAAGTTATTACTAATTATAATTATTACTAAAGAAAATGGGTATAAAACCTTTTAGTTAAATGATATAGTTTGCAACGTAACATTTAATCCCCGACTCATGGATTTATACCTACAAAGCGAATAATTTAGCACGCGTGCATAGGTATTAGGGTGGAGCGTAGAATAAAAATTTTTGAATCCAAAATCGGCCCGGTGTGCGAAAGTTGCATATTGTATTGCTTATTATGTAAAAAAAAATCTCCGGCCCCTGAATTGATACCTTCATGCGCCCCCCCCCCCCCAAAGGGCGCGAAATCCCCGAATTTTAGTTAAAATACGCTAATTTTCCTGAATTTTAATAGCTATTAAAAAAAATTAATTTGCTATTGGCCCATCGTGGATACAATGCTATTATGTCCCCCTTACCATATGTAAAAAGTTTCAAATCTCTTGAAGATCATCTCCATGCACCCCAAGGGGTGCGATATCCCCTAATTTTATCTAAATTACGCTAATTTTCCTGAATTTTAATAGCTATTAAAAAAAAATAATTTGCTATTGGCCCATTGTGGATACAATGCTATTATGTCCGCTTACCATATCTAAAAAGTTTCAAATCCCTTGAACCTCATCTTCATGCGCCCCAACTGGGTTAAAACAATATCAAATCTGACAAATTTGACTTATTTCAGGTTTACTTGGAAATATTATTAAATAATAAAAATCAATATATAATAAATGTTTGACAAATAAATGTTAAATATACATAAATGTTTGACTTTTTTTAATTTCGACTACAATATGATATAATATATGTTCCTGTTCCATGTTTACACTTAACTCTTCCTTTTTAATAAGCAAATGATAATTATAATAGGTAAGAGTAATACGAGTTTTTAAATACTTTCAGTTTGTACTTTGTAATCGCGTTTTGTATCAAAAGTCTTCATTCTGGAACATGACTCAATTTGAGTTCCAATTTATCCTTCCCTTCTTTCATATCTAGATACTGATTCAAAGAGCTATTTTACTAATTTAACACACTGTTAAAATTTTTGTGGTATGTTGAACCAAATTTTGGTGCCCCAGTAGCTGCCACCTTAAGATGGTGAAATCTTGAACCAACATTTGGAGCTAAAGTTCAATCGGAGCTCCAAATCTTGGAGTGAGATTTCACCATCTTATGGTGGCAGCTACTGGAGCACCAAAATTTGGTTCAACCTACTACAAAATTTTTAACAGTGCAGTTCTCTCCGTTACTTGTGTGTGACATGGCAATTTCAACAGGTTTAAAAGAATTTCAGTGCCCGCACGTAGTACACCATTCTTGAACCTTTCAATTTCTCCTGGCCCTAATCTCCTGGTAAGTCGAGTCTCCATTCGTTTTTTTCACATATCTCTGTAATCTTGGATTCCCTTGAACTAAATTGACATAGTCTGCTGTTGCAAAACCTATATTTGGAACCGTAAACTTCCTTTCATTCCTGTTTTGTAGCGGTCTTCTCTGCTGACTCTCATTATTTTCTACTTTTGTGCGCCTAAATACGAGTTCCCTACTTTGCTTCCTATCATCTGCTAACATAGCAAGGAGTTTTCTTCATCAGCGAAATAGTTGTTTCTCTGGATCAGAACGTCAATAATATTCCTCAATTCCGATTCCAAATACATGGAATTAATATAACCCGAATATAAACAGAAACGGGCTCTTGTAATAGTGATATGTGTTCTTCTTTTCTTAGGATGATTCGAAATAATTTCCTATTTTTTCTTGAAATAACGTATTGTCATTACGGCCATAAAAAACATTGCAGTTAATCAAAAATCCTACTGTGATGATGACATATCCTGCCTTAACTTCTCACCTTCCCGTCTTGCTTTATTTCAGAAGTATCAGCATCAACAATGTGAATGATGTCAAAGCCAGCAGCAAAGTCATCTACAAAGCAGGAATTTTAGGAAGATTACGGTTCCAAAAATAAATTCTGAAGCAAAAGACTGTGCCAATTCATTTGATGGGAATAAAAAATTAGAGAGGGATGTGAAAGAACGAATGGAGACTTCAATTACCCGGAGATTGGGACAGAAGAATTTGAAAGGTTCAAGTATGGGCATTAGGTGCAGGGATTAAACTTCTTTCAAGCCTTTTGAAATTGTCAAGTCACACACAGACAACTGAAAGAACTGTTAAATTTGTAACAGATTCCTCCGAAGCAGTATGTGGATATGAAAGAAGTGCTGGATGCATTCGGGGTCAAATTGAGTCACGTTCCAGGAGAGAAATTTTTCATACAAAAAACGCGATTACAATGTACAAACTCAAAGTGTTTAAAAACTCATATTACTCTTACCTATTATAATTATTTGATGCTTATTAAAACAGAGGAGTTAAATGTAAATATGGAAAAGGAACATATATAGCCGAAATTAATAAAAATTTGGGTAAATCTTGATTTTTATTATGTAACAGTATCTTCAAGCAAACCTAAAATAAGTCAAATTTTGTCAAATTCTATAATGTATTAACCCTGTTGTGGCGCATGAAAATGATGATGTAGGGAATTGAAACTTTTTACATATGGTAAAGTAACAGAATAGTATTGTATACACAATGGACTAATAACAAATTAATTTTTTTAATAGCTATTAAAATCAGGAAAATTAGCGTAATTTAGATAAAATTCGGGGATCTTGCGCCCCTTAGGGCGCCGAAAGACGATTTTCAAGGGATTTGATACTTTTTACATATGATAAGGGGGCTAATAACATTGTATCCCCAATGGGCCAATAACAAATTAATTTTTTTTAATAGCTATTAAAATTCAGGAAAATTAGCGTAATTTAGCTGAAATTCGAGGTTTTCGCGCCACTTGGGGCGCATGAAGATATCAATTCAGGGGGCGGATTTTTCTTTACATAATAAGCAATACAATATGCAACTTTCGCACACCGGGCCGATTTTGAATTCAAAAATTTTTATTCTACGCTCCACCCTAATAGGTATGTCCCTTAAGGTTTCAGATGTCTGTTTTTTAGTTCGTGCTCTCAATTGAATTAAACTTTTTGAATATTTCCATTTTCATGTAACCATTCAAGGGATTATTCTACACATTACGGTGATTCGAAAAAAAAAATCGATTTTTAAAATTTTATCGATTTTTTATCGGAAGGTAACTTTCTCTTAATATTTATGAATTATCTATATAAATTATGTTGTTAACAATATAGTTAAAATTAAGCAATATCTTTTAGTAATTTTGAAATAACAGTTATTTGATTTCAAGAATGTAACTTCTATAATATTGATTTTATTCCCTTTATTACAGAGCCATAAAGGAAAGCGAGGGGAAAACATATAAAGGCATTGCTCACTGACAGTTAATTCAAGAGACAAAATCCGCAACATTACCATTAATCGTAATTTGTTAGTTTGTTATTATTCTTTCTATTCGAAAGTCGTTAATTACTCTTAAACACATTAGTATTTTTGTCGATAATTAGAAACCAATTATATTGTAACGAGACTATATGAAAATAAAACGAAATACAATAAAAAAAAATCATTTGTCCCTTGTTCAGCAAAAATATGATTTTATTGTTATTAAAAGATGTGTTTAGCATTTTTGTATGCAGCTGCTTGTAGAGTAAATTTGTGCTTGCAGATTTTTCTAATGTATAAAATTAAAATTTTTTCATTAAAACAGCTTACCACAAATTAAGCATCATACATATTTTTCTGTATTACTGATAAAATGACATTTCACAATACTTTAAATATTTTTATTTATTTATAAAACAAATAGCAATATATATATATATATATATATATATATATATATAATATTACTTACTTACAACAAAATAATTATCATTTTCTCGTGTATGTCACATTGAAAATGTAGTCAAAAGTCAAAAGTAGTTGTGATACATATTCGCATTCGTTTAAAAAAAATCTTCTGCCTTTAGGAATATGCAATTCCTTGACGAGGAGCGTCACATAGTCTTTTTTTTTTTCGCACCTCATTTTCCGAATAGTAATTTCCGCTTTATTTAATCCCGTAAATTCTTTGATTCTAATGGAATTTTCTGCATTTATTGTTTCCTTTATTTAATGCGTAGTGTAAACGAAAATTGCGCTATTGTAAAATAAACTATAATAAGTTTCCGTATCACGTTCATCACCAATTTAACTGCAATACATAGAAAAGCAATTCACATATACTGTTAGCCCGTATAAAGCGCTATATTAATCAGGTCCTATGAGTTGGTGCTTAAACAAGGTTTCTCTGTATGCATATGGTTATACAGGGTGTCCCAAAGTACTAGAAACATGGTTTAATTTTCTACCTATACACAACGTATATAATTTTCATAAAAAATAATACGCTTTTTACATTGTTATACAGTATTTGGGTCACATAAATTATATTTAGAAAACTTTTCTTCATTCTCTGGCAAGTAAAATAGTAAAAATCTCATTCTTCTACGACCAAAATTCCAGAGTTATGATCTAGTGAAATTTAGCATTCCGGTACTAAAAACACGTATTTTTGGTATCAGTGCCGAAAAGTTCTAAAATTTCATACAATTTTATATATCATAACTTAGTAAGTTCGTGTCGTAGAATAATGGGATTTATACTGTTGTACTCTTTAGGGAAAGAGAATTTTTTAGAAAATATAACTTATAAAACTCAGAGACCGCATGAAACTAAAAAAAAAAAAAAAAAAACGTAAGTTTTTGAATATTCAGAGAAGCAACATTTCACCTACGTAATCATAATTCTTGTCTAAATTTGCCCAGTTTGTAATTTACACAATCTTTTTGGAACACCGTGTATATATAAGATTTGAAATAAATCAATACAGGCAGATTGATTGATTATGCAAAACATCTGTTATATATACAAAATGCATACAAAACTTATGTATCGCGTGTTTTTTAAATGAGTAATTAGCTATTGTTGAATCATTAAAACTTATGTCAAACATTGGTAGTTTGAGTTGCAATTATTGCTACAAAGATGATTTTAAAAGATGAAAACAAAATTACATTTCATTATTTAAACGAAGATAAAACTTTCTTTCAGATAAAACTTTCTTTCAGTTCCACAGATATTTTTATGTATACATCACAAACAAATTAAAAGGAGGTAGTTGAACTAAGAAACCAAAATACGCGAAACTTGAAAACATAGTTCTCAATAAATCTCAAAGTAAGTCACTTTATCTAATAATTCGCTTTATTTTCTAACGACATACTTCAATTTCTAGAAGCTCATACTGTTGCAAGATATTCCGAGCAACAGCTGCTCTTTCATAAAAATGCTAATTTATTGTGGGTTCTTAAATTTTTGTTTTTCTTTACAAAATTTTATGAACTAAATTTATATTTATAAAAGTTATATATATGTGAGAAATGATACATATAGATAACGTTTTAGACATAAATCTATACACAACTATTGATAATTTATCGAAAATTTCTTTTACATATGAGGACCTCAGAAGCCAAGGGATATAAGTGACATAATAAGATAATTGAAAAAAAAAACTGAGCCAAAAACACAGGCTATCTAGAAATAAGGCTATTTGTCTGGAGGGACAGAAATATAAGGTATTTTCTAATTATGTGCTGCGTTCTAGATGTCATCTACGTAAGCTGTTTAAACTACTCAACTCTTTAATCTCTACTTAAATTTAAAAATATATATATATTATACTCTACTTTTCTTTAACAGTGTTTGAAATAAGAGATCAAAGACCGCCAGACTTCAGAGAATTACATTGATGTTCCAACTTAGAACTCAATTTTCGCCAAATCTAAATTTTGTCACTTGTATCTCTTGGCTTCTGGTGTCCTCATATGTAATTGTGTTTAAAACTTGTATTTCGCGCATTTTTTAGACGAATAATTAGTTTTTGCACGTCAAATATTGCTTGTTTAAGCCTGCTGTCATATGCAAAATAGCTATAGTCTTATGTATTTCTAAATATAGTCAATGGAACTTTCAGAAAATGCTTTCACTGTATTCGATTTCAAATCAATTCAATTGTCATGTCTGCCAATTACATTCTATTACGTTTAAGAATGAGCCCGCGAATGTGTCAGAAAATTTCCCGTTGTTAAGCGAGGAAAAGGTTTTTGGGTACTTTAAAATCTTTGCAGCATAAAATATAAAAAGAAATCTTTTCCTTTGAAAAACAAAAGCAAAACAAGAAAACTGTATTCAGAAAAAATCTTAACTTTCTTTCTCTTACTAAATGCGCATTCGTATAATTTTTGCAGACGTTATTATCTAAACATCACATACAAGTAAAAATAAGATATCTTAAAAAAGAAACAAAAACATCTGAAACTTGAAAAAAGAATTTTCAATAAATGTCAAAGTAACTCACTTTATCTAATAAATCCACTGTATTTTCTAACGCTGACTTAAATTTCTGAAAGCTCATGCTGCTGCGAGATATCCTGTGCAACAGCTGGTCTTTCATAAAAATGCTAATGTATTCTGGGTTCTTAAAACTTTTGTTTTACTTTACAAAAATGAACTTTTATGAACTACATTTATGTTAGTATAACATCTAGCAGTTAGGAAATGACGATACTTACTTTTATGCAAATGAGAAAACATTATTATTAATAATGCAGAGATAATAGACGTTTTAATGAGCAAGTTATATTAATCTTGGTAATAAAAATAAAATGTTTATTATCTTTGGAATTAAGATATTAAGTAACGTCACTTTGACTGATATTAAAAATCTAAGATTGTTTATTTCTATTAAAGCAGTGAAACTTTAAAACTTGCTTCGGAAGATACTTTTAATTTAAAACTCTGTAATCATTTTAAGCGATCTGGGGAAAAAAAAAGAAGCTTCGGTTTTCAGTAACTATGTACGTGTGCATCGATGCATACATGTGGGCACAATGGAACTTTTCCTAAATTCAGTTAAACAAATTTCAATGGAACATTTTATACACCAAGTCTAGTACACCAGGAAAGACTTTAAGCGAAAAATACTTATCGTATTTTGTATAGAGTATTACAGGGACACGTAAAAAAGTTCAATGTATGATGGCCTGTTGCGTGTTAAACATGTGTATTAAACGGTGCTGTAAAGTAAAGTGTCTTTAAATAAGGTAATTTAAATTGGTAAAGTTATGACATACGACCGATAAAATTTGATGGGTAGAAATATATTTCACAAAAACATGGCTCGCATTACTGCCAAGATAATGCTTGCTGACTTATCTTATTCATCTAAATAGCGTTGTCCAGGTATGTACTGGCAAGTTCTGGGATGAGGGTTGGTTTCCATAATGAGGACAACTTTGCTATTTGACCATGAGCTCTGTGCAAACTTCACCACTTTCTTATTTTAAAGGCACTCTACTGCCAATAATGTAGATTAAATTGAATGCGAATATAACACAATATTAATTCAAAAGAAATTTTGTTTTGCCAAATTACTCTTGCTTTATATGCAATAAAAAAAATGTAATATTTTAAGAAAAAATAAAACCGAAATTCAGGGAATGTTTCTTTTCTTTCTGTATCAATCATGCATTGTTATACACATTAGATTCCTGCATTAGTTGGATGATAATACATGAACCCGAACTCGAAAGTGCTATTTGAAGACAATTAAATACAGTGCAAACCCAGGAATGGCATGGAAAGCATTAAAGCACAACCGCTCTGACGAAAATAACTGTTTGTTGATAGTTTAGTGAATTTAAATGTAACCCTACAAGCACCAACTACGCTGCATGTTCTGGATTACAAATTGAGTTTCAATTCCTGAAAAGACTAATAAAATCTAGCATATTGCTTTAGATGACCACAAATTCAAAGTAAATGAGATAGCCGATATCATAAAGGTGTACAGTTGTGGAAAAAAAAAATAAAAAACCTCTACTAATTCCTCAACAAGTTATCGTAGAAGAAAGTTACTGGTACCAAACGATTGGAAATAAAGTCTACTTTTAAATGATGCATATAAAATTTGTTTAAAGGTCCATCTACATATTAAACTTAACCATAACTTTATTTTTTTCAATAGCAGTACTCAATTCTAACAGCATAAATGAACTCTACACCCTTCGATTAGTCTAAAAACAAATTTTAATGCAATTCGCATCATAAGTTTCCGAGAAATTAATTATTTTAAAACGAGCGTATTTTAAGGGCTGTATCCAAATTGAAGTTCGGTATTCGATTGTTAACCCTTCTTCATCAAGGCACCTTAAGCAGTCAATTAAGCCTGTTAGATTACAGGATAGTTTAAGAAATTTCAAAATATTTAGTCACTTCTATCATAGATGGCCCCTTAAACCATCATTTTACCCTTTTTTAAGCATAATTTGAAAACTACTTGGAAGAAAAATGTGAAATTTTGGATTTCCATAAAGCAGGACTTAATAAATTTGAATCAATCAAAAAAAATTGTAGATTGCAATTCATAATTTTTTTAATATTAATTTCATAATTCATAATTTATATGAGAAAATTATAAAAATTGCAAATTCAACGTATTTATGTTTGGGTATATTAGTATTATTGTTACACAAAAAATGAAGATATTAGAATCATAATTTCAGAAGTAAAAATATGAAAATGTAAATTAACATTAGAAGCACTAAATTTTGAATGTTTATAATTGAAAACTTAAGTTTCAAATTACTTGAAATTTGGCATAGTTTAATCAAAGATTTGAAATATCCCTTTAAAATTGTGTATTGCTATTGAAAAAAATGAAGTTTGGATTCGTTTTAATATGTAGATGGCCCTCTAAGCAAATTTTATGTACATCATTCAAAAGTAGACTTTATTTCCAATCGTTCGGTACCAGTAACTTTTGTCTACGATAATTTGTTGAGGAGTTAGTAGGGGGTGTTTATTTTTTTTTCCACGACTGTACATAAAGGAATGTATGAGGAATATTTTGCATGAATATTTGCATATGAAAAAGTTTTGTGATGTTATGAAAAGTTTGTTATGAAAAATGTGTGTAACGTTGGTGAATATTTTCACCATAGGGCGAAAATAATATGCGTTCTGAATAACAATACTTTATATAAAACGAAGATATTTCCTTAAAAGTACTGTAGAAGATCTGTTAAAACAACATTTGTTTTCTTTAGAGTATAGTATAAAATAAAAATACAAATCAATCAATGTATACTAAAAGGGAAGTGTCTGTACGGGGCGTGGCTATTTAATAACAAGATTTATGCTCCTACACAAAAACTGTGCATGCGCAAAATTCGTATGACCAATAGTTGTGTAGCGCAAAGCCTCTTGTATCGATTACCGCCTGTAAATTGGCTCTATTGTAATGTCTCTGGCCGTGATCTTCATTTGTTCTGGACCCTGTTTTAGTGTTTTGCCGGAAAAATATGAGTTCTTTAAAAGAGCAACGAATTAATGTGAAATTTGTTTTTAAACTTGGAAAATTCGCTACTGAAACTCATCATTTGTTAAGAGAAGTATACGGCAATAAATATTTATCGCATCCAAGAGTTTACGAGTGGTTTAAGCCTTTCCAAGATGACTGAGAAGACATTGAAGATGATGTTCGCACGGGTCGCTTTTCCACGTCTACAATGATGAAAATTTTCGATATTCATGAGACTGTTTATCTTCACTGTGTTTTTGAAGGTTAAACTAAAGACATTGAAGATGATGTTCGCACGGGTCGCTTTTCCACGTCTACAATGATGAAAATTTTCGATATTCATGAGACTGTTTATCTTCACTGTGTTCTTGAAGGTTAAACTATTTATCAACATTACTACTTTGAGGTCCTTGCTCAAATCTGTGAAAAATTACGTAAAAACCGACCCGAATTGTGGATGTCATGGGTGCTTCAAAAGGGCAACGCAGCGGCTCACACTACATTGTCTGGCAAGACGTTTCTAGCCAAGTATAACATCCCTGTGTTGAACCATCCGCCTTATTCAACTGACCTGTCGCCATGTAACTTTTATCTGTTCGCCAATGTCAAATCTGCAGTAAAAGGAATCATATTTCAGTCCGTTGAGGCTGTGAAAATAAAAGCGGCACGAGTCATGAATGAGTTCACTGAAGAAGACTTCCAGAACTGTTTCAAACAATAAAAAATTCTCATGTAGCGGTGTAGGAATAAAGAAGGGCTGTATATTGGATAGAATAATAACTAAATATGTATAAATTTAAAATAAAATATTTTGCATTATTAGTCTCATTATTTAATAGCCACACCTGGTATGTAAATACACGCTTTTTTCCATGACCACCCATTGTCACCCACTCGCAGTTGCAGTGGTAGATAGTCCTTCGTCTCCTGCTGTTAGTAAGGGAGTGGTTGCGGTAGATGGAAGTGTGTGTGTGTGTGGCAAAAATGTAAAATGAGATATATCTCTTTTTTTCTCTCACATTGTGTTTATAAATAGAGTGTGAAATGTTTTGAGTGGCGTTTCACGTGTCAGTGAGGGATAGAGATGTATTCGGAATTTTCTAGAAAGTTTCAAAATTTTCTAGAATGATCCAAATTTTTCCAGAAAGTTTCAAAATGTTCTGGAATGTTCGAGAGCAATCTGAAATATTTTAAGTTAAAATGTTCCAGCATAATCTAAAGTGTTTTAAATAATCTAAAATGTTCTAGGTTGTTCGATAATAATCTAAAATGTTTTAAAACGATCTAGGACGATCTATAATGTTCCAGACTAATCTAAAACGCTCTACAATTTTCAAGAGTGATCCAAAATGTTCCAGAATAATCTAAAGCGTTCTAAAATAATCTAGAGTTATCTAGGATATTCGATAATAATCTAAAATGTTCTAAAACGATCTAGAATGGTGTATAATATTCCGTAATAATCCAAAACACTCTACAATAATCAAGAGTAATCTAAAATGTTCCAGACTAATCTAAAGTGTTCTAAAATAATCTAAAATGTTCTAGGATGTTCAATAATAATCTGCAATGTTCTAAAATGATCTAAAACGATCTATAATGTTCCAAAATAATCTAAAACACTACAATAATCAAGAGTAATCTAGACTGTTCGAAATTAATCTCAAATGTCCTGAAATGATCTAGAATAACATAGAATGTTCGAGAATGTGCACAATTTTGATCGTCAATGGTATATAAGTCGAAGCTCAGCGTGTTTTCGTCAGTAATATTTTAGCAAAGATCAAGAGAGGATCAAAGGGAAAAATAACCAAAATTAAAAAGTGAATATTCAGACGATAAATTCAAGTGATTTCGAAAAAAAAATTTTGTTCTTTTTTTCTCTTTTCTTTGTATTTAATTGTTTTGTTAAAAATTTTATCCAAGTGAGTATAAAACTTTTTAAACTTTTATTATATACTGCTAATGATTTACTTTTATTTATTGATTTATTTTTCAAAGTTTTTGTTACAGATGAAATGCCAAAGCGCAAGAGATTGTTAACGCAATCTGATGCGAAATCGCAAAGAAGAAAAGCAGCACGTAGAAATAAAAGGGAAGAAGAAAGAGAAAGACGACATATGAAAATTCTAAAAGGAATGCAACAAATAAGACAAAGTCAAAGTCACGAACAAAGAGCAAACATTAATGAAGAGACTCGAATTTGAGTAAGTTCAATTAGAAATCGTTAATCAGCTCATCAACGTCACATGCGAAATAAACAAAATAGAGGAAGAATGACCACTGTACATGAACATCAACGAGTTAAAATACATATAAAGTACAATTTAGAACTTGAGACGTTCCATTATGATTCAATTAAAAATATAATGAACATACAAATATCGTCATCGTAAAAATGATAAGACATGCAAGTACTGTGGCGCAAAAAAAAAAAAAAAAAAAAAAAAAAAAAAAAAAAAAAAAAAAAATTAGGGGCGAAACTGTAGTCATGTTCTCTATGAGGGGTAAAGTCAGATAGCCAGTATTACAATTACCACCACCAAAACTATGTTTTACGAAATATACGCCGATACAATTCTTGCTTTCAAATTTTTCATTCGGGGCTACATCGATATCCAACGTAGAAAATTTCAGCACAGTTTTTAAAGTCCAAGGTCAAATATTTGATCGAGTAGGCTCGATAATGCCCATACCGAATGAAACACCGAAATTCCTACGAAAATATTTTGTTGTTGATGAAAAACTCGAAATAGATCAGCGTTGAATTCACATTCAGGGGCTATAACGTGAAATTGTTCAGAAGTTATAACGTCTACTCCATAACCATAATCAACTGAAGACTGTGTTCAAGAATTCTCTAGAACGAATGGTTGCAGACAACAATAAGATCGTCATTCGGGCCGCACAAAAGGCCAGATAGTGAGCATGAACGAACGTTTAATGAACATCAAGCCAATGAAGTTGCAGTAGTAATTGCCGATAACGAATATAGACATCGTGATATCATTATTTAACGCCGAAGCAGTGAACTGCAACGAATTCTGAAACACATCGCATAGGGAGACTGGTCCTCATGCCATTAATCGTACGGTATATTCTGATCCGGGCAACGCCATGTATTTCAGCTATTTAATGTTGCATTCATACGGAATTGCGATATGGGCTAAACGCTATTCATCATGAACAATTTTTTTAAGGGAAGCTGTCAGCTTTAACTATTCAAAAACTATTTCTTTTCATATTTTATTTCGTTTTTCCTACTTTTAACAAATTATACAATTCTAAATCGACCAAATAAACCGCACTAAGTTTTTTTTAAT